>CM059561.1:80170592-82786842 GCA_030386875.1 Morinoia aosen | reverse complement strand
TGTATAAATTTGTCATTCTTTTTAACACTTTGACTGCAACGTGCGCCACCAGTGGTACATGGAGGTAATTTTCATAATGCTGCTGACCGACCAGTAGTCGCAAACTCAATTTTCATAAATACTTAATCAAAGCTAAATTAAGGCATGATCCAGTTCATGTTTGGTATTTTCAAAATAGTTTACTACGATTGACTTTAAATTTGAGTTTGGCGCTGAACTTTATATTTAGTAGTCGCAGTCAAAGTGTTAATAAACATGAAATATACAATTGCACAATAACATTTCACATTGTTTGATAAATTATTTTAAAAAAGATTGCAAAGCAGATGAAATGTCATTCATTTATACCAGTACGTGAATGGGCAATTTTCCTATTGATTCATATATAGCCCAAGACGCAGGGAAGGTGTGAACGCTCCAGTGGACTTTTGGGTCCACTTAAGAAAATAGCCTCAATATATTGTATTTCTTGTTTAATTTGTTCCCTAGAGTGTTTTTTTGAGTTCACAGCCGAGTGGCTGCTCCTTCCTCATTCTGATGTTGATCACTACCTGATGCCAGAGTAAGTCTGATGATGGTGGTTGTGATAATGTTAATATGAGTAGAAAAAATGCTGACATTAAAGGGTCAACGGTCTTGTAGTGCTGCTCATCTTGGACCTGGAGTGCCTTAAGCTGTAACGAGTTTTGAGCTTTGCTCCTGGGGCAAAGTGAAAACTGTGAGCTCCCAACTTGAGAAAAGGTAGACCTTCTTTTTGTTGGAATAGAATTGATTTTGATATGGTAAGGACCATCTTTCTTGGTTCATTGCTGTCATGCTTTCCAACACCTCTAACTGTCTTCTTGAACTTTTTTATTTTTTTTTATAAACTTCCCTCTCAACTTACAGTTTCTATGCATAGGATATCTTATGTATGAACACACCTTTTGCACATATATCCCTTTCCCTTAACTTCATACTAAATGGTGTCCTCATCCTTCCCCGCTTTGGAGCACTTTTACTGTGGTTAGGGAAGCTGAAACTAACTTATAATCTGCTCTGCCTTTGTACCTCATTGTTGAACGGTTTTACACAATGAATTTCTCAACTCGTGCTAGCTAAGCAATTTCTTAGTAAGAGTCAAGAAGTGCAAACAAGGAAGTTCTGTTTTTCCATGTAATCACAGCAAATCTATAAAAGTAAAAGAGCTAATTTTAAATTGTCTCCAGAGGACTCAAGTCTTAATGCAAATTTTTACCTTACGCTAAAGAAAAGAGATATGGGATAAGCTTGAGTTGAGCTATACTAGGCTATGTGTAGCAGTGACTCGATGCTTTCAATCCAAAGACGCTCATATCAGAGAAGCGTTAATATTGGAAATTGCTATGTGATGATTATCTCAAAGCTATCATAAATGCAAAGCATGAATCTTAGAGACAGTAATGGGAAGAAAGCTATTACAAATGTTATAAAGTATTGCCTTATTCCAAGTTGCAGAGGAGTAGGTGTAGAGTACGTAGTTTGGTGTTATTGCGACCCCAAGGCCTCAAGAGGATACTACTATTGTCTCTATGGGAATTAGACTGTTGAATGCGATCAAGAGTTTCTACATTGATAGCAGAGCATGTGTGAGAGTAGGGAATGAGGTGAGTGAATGGTTCCCAGTTGTGACAGGTGTGAGACAGGGATGTGTGATGTCGCCGTGGTTGTTTAATTTGTTTATGGACGGTGTGGTGAGAGAAGTGAAGGCCAGAGTGTTGGGAAAAGGTGCGCAGTTGGTGGGACGAAATGGTATGTATTGGGAAGTGTGTCAGCTGTTGTTTGCAGATGATACAGCGCTTGTGGCTGATTCAGAGGAAAAACTGAGGAGACTGGTTACAGAGTTTGGTAGAGTGTGCGAAAGGCGGAAATTGAATAAAAAAATGTGAATAAAAGTAAGGTGATGAGATGTTCAAGAGGTGGAGTGTTTGGAACTTTGGATGTGAGGTTGAATGGGGAAGTTTTAGAGGAGGTAGAGCATTTTAGGTACCTCGGGTCGGATGTGACTGTTGAGGATAGTATGGAAGTAGAAGTGAAGCATCGAGTGAGTGAAGGTTGTAAGACATTGGGTGCAATGAGGAAAGTTTTTGAATGCAGGAGTTTGAGTATGAATGCTAAGAGGGGACTGTATGAAAGTTTGATTGTGCCAGTTTTGTTGTATGGAGCAGAGTCCTGGGGGTTGAGAGCAGCTGAGAGGAGGAAGTTGGATGTGTTTGAGATGAAGTGTTTGAGGAGCATGTATGGAGTAACTAGAAGAGATAGGATCAGGAATAAGTTGGTTAGGGAGCAGACGGGTGTTATCAAAAAGTTGAGCAGGCGAGTGGATGAAAGAGTGCTTGGATGGTTTGGGCATGTAGAAAGAATGAATGTTGATCGGCTGGTGAAAAAGATATATATGTCGGAAGTGAGTGGTCTTCGAGCGCGAGGTAGACCACGGATGAGTTGGATGGATGGGGTGCGACGTGCTTTGTATGAGAGGGGTCTGACTGTGGACGTGGCGAGAGGGATGGCTGCGGACAGAAGTGAGTGGGGGCAGTGTATAAGGAGGTAATTTTATTTTTGACGCGTTACTGGAAGCTGCCCGCGTGTGATGGGGTTGACCTGTCACGTGCGGGGGAGGGGCTGCACTCAATGAAGCGGTCGGGGTAAACCAGCTGTTGCTGTCGGGCCTGACTGTGGAAGGTGGTTGTGCTGGGCTGCTGCTGATCCTGGCAGTTCAGGTGCGGCCAGTGCTGCCTCTCTCGCCTCCTAGTGACTAAGTGTGGTGATTGTGGCCTGCTGTCGGCTACCCTCCCATAGGGAGGATAAGCCCGGTATATGTATGTATGGAATTAGCACTCCCAGGGGGAAATTGTGTGAGAGCCCGAGTTGAGAGTAGGTAGGCTTCTTTTTGTTGGTATAAAATGATTTTTGGCATGTTGGTGAAAACTTTTTTTTTGCTCACTGCTGTCCTGTTTTTAGCAATTGCTACTTTCTTCTTCAAATTTTATTGTGTTTAATAAATGTCTATCTCCACTTGCTGTTTCTATGCAATTTCTGCATAGATTCCGCATTCCCTTATCTCCAAAGCAAATGATGCCTTCCTCTCTTTGGAATCCCTTTTTTAGCGGTTAGGAAGGCTCAAACTAACATCCAATCTAATCTGCAGTCCCGAGGTAGCGACGCGCAGCTCGCACGGACTGGAGTCGGATGTGTGGAGCCTGGGCGTGATGCTGTACACGATGATGGTGGGGCGGCCTCCCTTCCACACCCACGCCGTCCGCGCCACCATCACCAGAGCCTTGCTTGAGCAGTGTCAGGTTAGAAAAGAAAGAAAAACCGTTCATTTCTTAAAACGATGATACAGGAGGTGCATTACACCACGTTAGAATTTGAAAGTTTGTTAATATAAAGGTTCTTAATTGGTAGACACACCATATGGAGGTGTACTAATAGCAGGCTACCCTCCCTGCATCTTTACGGCTTGTTTGTCTGTTGCAAGTAATCGTTAGTGCTATCTCATCATCACCAGTGCTTTCTCATCATCAGTCAGGGTGTCTACTGGGTAGTAAAGTAGTAAAAAGTAGTAAAATTCGGAAAGTAGTAAAAAAATAAGTAAAAAATAGTAATATTTGCCTAAGGGTAGTAAAAAAAATTTTGAGTGGAATAATTCTCTGAAAATTTAAAGTAATGTTTCATATTTATATAGAGTATGAAGATTTTTTAAAATTTATTTTTCCTCAAATCATAAATTTGCCTCGATTTATGGGAAATATTCCTGTAGAGTGGGGTGTAATTTTAGGATTGGAGCACACAAAATAAATAAAGTTTCAAAATTTTTGCAAACAATAGTAAAAACAGTTCACTTTTTCTTCTCATTCCGTTTGATCTGAAAGTTATCTAGTTGTTTTATGATGGAAGGTTCATTTGAGCTATTTTATTATTAACAAATTATTGAGAGAAAACAAAAAAATGGCTTTCGCTTTAATGCGGTTTCATTAATCGTATAAATGTAAATTTAAAAAATGTGATACCAGTGGCGATGCATTTTTGAAAACACTTCTATTGAGGTACAAGCTTAGGAGCTTGTGATATCAGGGATTAGTATTGAAAATAAAATAATGATTTAAAAATTATGCATTTATGATTATGAGGTCGACATTAAACATCTTTCATTCTTACGTATCAAATATGCATTATAAGATCTCAAGGAAAAATGAAATAGCATAGCTACATATTTTCTTGTGGAAGCATATCAAGTGGCTTTGATTGATATATGTTTGTAAAGTAAAATAATTTATATTTTATTGAAAATTACGATTCTTTTAAATGTGAAACATATTGTGAACTTTTTCTTTTAAATTTTATGAATAAACATTAACAACTAGCCAAAATTTTCAAATAGGTAGTTGTACTTATCACTAAATAACTATTACATTTTATTGGATTTCATCTTTAGTGGATGCAGTTGCCCATAAGATATATAGCATAGTTGGCATAATTGTTCTTTTTGTGCACTTGTTCCCCTCAGGGGGATACAACTATTGTGTCTATGGTAATTAGCGCTCCCAGGGGGAAAATGTGAGGGCCCGAGCTGAGAGTTAGGTGGGCCTTCTTTTTTTTTCTAAATAAAATGTTTTTGTTATTTTAATGGCCACCTTTTTTCGGTTCACTGCTGTCCTGTTCTTCAGCTCCTACTACTTTCTTCTTCAACTTTGCTCTTGTTCTGTAATCTTCTTTCACAACTTACTGTTTCTATGCCTTTTTTGCGTAGATTCCGCGTTTCCTTAACTCCATACCAAACGGTGCCTTCCTCCTTCTTCTCTTTGGATCGCATTTGTTGCTGGGTAGGGAGGCTATAACTAATGACTAATCTAATCTTTGTGCACTTGATACTCAAAAATTAAAGTATTTCATTCACAAACATAAGTACGGAAATAAAATTATTCTCAATTAGCTTTTAGAGTCCTGCTGCAATTTCAGATGAGCAAGTCGTGAATCAAACTAATTACATTTCAATTCCTCCTAATGAATAATGTTTAATTCAAAGTCATATATTTGACTGGTAAGGTCTTGATTATCATAAACTTGATGTAGCCTTCCAACTTATTCCAAGACAAATATTCTCACACGCAAAGTTGTTGCGGCAGGATAGAAACATTACAATGACGTCAAAGGAACTTCTCCGCAGTTCATTTATATCCAGTAAGTGTTTTTTTTGGACCTGAGCTTGATTGTGAGCAGTATTATCTTCCTGTGAGAAGACGAGTTTATTCTGTCCACTTTGATTTGGGGAAACAACGATTGACTGAAACTACTGTATAAACGTTTTTTTTTTAGAAATTACCTCTTTGTAAAGCTCAAAGTTTTTCTTCCAGTGACATTAATTTATGTCCAAGTACATAAAAAATTATGCTATAAAATTATCTTTCAATACAATGTGTCATCATTTGAACGAGAGTTTAGTCCCTTTGAAGTTCTTTTTAGCAGTCATGGCGGTTCAGTTTCCTCCAGGATGTCGTCATAGCATGGAGATGCTCCATGTAATCAAAGTTCATTCTTCTACTAAAAATCTATAGGAAAGCTACATGAAATTTGCATTTTCGTGATTGGTTCCGTAATATAACATGTTCATAACCTATTTTTTATTATTGATCGCAATTAGGATGCCGATTTAGCTTTTGAGGTACGATAGAAATAGTTTACAAACTCATATTTCCGAAGTGCCATAGTGTTTGGTCAAAATGAAATTCCTTGATATTCTACCCTGCTGTAAAGGGATCTGACAATCCCCTGGTGTCTACTAGTTTCTAGTCAGTTTATTTTTTCCATATGATGAACTGTTTTCATCATAGTTGAAAGATGTTAAGACAAGGTCTTCGCCAAACTTTTGTTGGAGTCTATTTAGGACGGGGTACCTTAGGAATTTAGGAAACTTTTTACCGTAAAGCTTCAGTTCTCCATTTAGTATTAAGTATTTTAAGTATTAAGAAATGGAGCTTTTTTTTAACCTTTTGAATTTTGTATATTATTGACTCAAATTACTCATTATAGGCCGATTACTTACCTCTGGACATTTGGACGACATTCATTGTGTAGAAAAAAGGTAGTAATTTTTTGCCGTTGAAGGTAGTAAAAAGTAGTAAAATTTGGAAATGAAATATCAGTAGTCACCATGCCAGTGCTTTCTCATCACCAGTGCTTTCTCATCATTGATGCTTTCGTAGAAATGTGCGGATATAGTTAACACCGTAATTCCATGTCAGGCTACAGGTGTTGTATGCTTTGAGTTCTCAAATATCAAAGAGAGGTACGCCGTACTTCTCTTATTCTCCTATATGTATATATATTTGTATTTTCTGATACAAAATTAATTACTCTCAGTTGTCTCTTAACTCTACTACCTTTTTTTTTACAGTTTCACCTTGCATATTTACCCTTAAGGAAGCTAATAGTTGTTCAAGAACGTCAAACATATTTCAGCGTCTTTTCCTTTGTTCATCTAGTAGTATCTTTGTACTCAGAAAGTCATAAGATTTAAAGTGTTGTCATTTTTTTGGCTATTTCTGCTCAAATGCAACTTGTTTTGATGACACCGCAAAATGCTGGAAAAAAGTTATACTTTGAACGCTGGCACTTTCTATTGAAATTAACTTATGAAGCCAAGTAATATGTTGATTTTGAATGCAGATCCCCCCTCACCTCTCACCGGAATGCCAAGATCTCATTTCGCGGTGTCTCCAGAAAAACTTCCGTGAGAGAATAAAGTTGCAAGATGTCCTCCACCATCCGTTCCTTCGGAGCGCCGAGTCAGACCCGACAGTGACGCGGGCCGGCAGCAGCATGGGGGGCTCAGACAGTGGCCTGTACACCATGACCACCACAGGGCACAACCTCACCAGCCGACCCAACACCCTGCACACCATTGCAGAGAATGAAACCAGTGACTGCAATGCCCGTGGTTGTGAAAGCAACCATTATTCTAACAGTAGAGGTTTGGATACTGAGGCCAGCCATGACAGGCTCCCAAACTCGGGCCACCAAAGTAGCAGAAGTGTCGACGATACTCGGTACAACTCCTGTGGGAAGGAAAATTTGAATATTATTCCTTGGGAGAGCGGGGCTCAGAGTGACCGCAATGTAAATTATAAAGCTCACGACATGGGGAACGGTAAATTCAGGGAAGACCTTGACAGTTACCCCAACTCTGACCACAGACACACTGGACGTCAGGTGTGTGTTGCTGAAGGTGTGTACCGCCCTCATGACCCTGGTGGCACCGGTCGGCTGCCCCTTCATTCCAACTCTCCTCCTGTCAAAATAAAATCCCAGTGAGTACATTCTAAAGCTGCAGTATTTGAAAAAAGCCCCGTAGTATGTAAATTAGACAACTTATCTAAGAGAAGATATGTGTACTGCTTTTCAATAGGTGTTTGCTGATATTGTCATCAATGTGATGGGAGTTCCATAACAAGATCATTTATTTAGCAACAACATCAATTCAATAGGAAGTTCATTAACAATATCAATTTTTTATTTCAGATTTCGTCCAGAAAGTTATGCTCACATGCCAGCCTCAATGCAAACGTTGAAGCGAAAGTTCACTGGTCTCCCACCCCTGCCTCCTGTTTCCAACGCTAAGGGCCTGGTGCCCCTGCCACATTCTGGCTTCTCGAGACAACTTCACTCCACGGGATACAGCGACCGTTCAAACGAATTCAACGATCAGAGAACACAGAATAAACTTCCACCTGCGCCTGATCTCGCCGCAGGAGCGAGAAGAAGGTCGCGCTCCTACGACAGAAGCGATGGTCACCGACGAGGAAGAGTTCCTGGACGATCGCTGGAGAGGTTTGGCAGCAACGAGGCAGATGGGCTGTTGGACACACCCAGAGATGCCCTGCAAGGCGATCCACTTCCCACCAATAGAGTTTGGGAATCTGCACACTCGCTACAAAGCAGTCGGTCTGGCGCTAGTCATGGCAGTGGCTTGAATAGCGGGCGCGAGTTCTCTTGCTGCAGGAGTGCTCACCACAGGAGCGACTGCTCCAAGTTCGGTGATCACAATTTGGGTCTTTCTTCAGAAAAATTGAACTTAAATGACGAGAAAAACGATTATGTCCAGTTTCAGTCGTGCTGTAATGGTTCAAAGCATTCATCACACTGTGAACACCAAAATCGTAGTACAAACCCTGGTATAATCGTTCAGGATTATGGCAGAAATCGAAACCCTGTCGGGCACGCTGCCTCTAGAGAGTTCTCCCATGCTGAGCCTTCAAATAACCTCCTTGATGACATAGCAGGGCCTCGGTTCACGCCAAGAATTAATTTACCCTCTAAAGCTCGTCCAGGAGCTGACAATATTAGACTAGATTCTTTACCCTCACAACAAGACTCTTCTCGTAAAGGTTCAAATATAACCCAAGGAAAAGAAAACTCAGCCCATAGTAGAGATCAACGTGCAGCAGGTGACCAAAATAGGGCTGCAGAAAAAGCAGAAACTGGGTCACTATCCCAACAATGTTCGCCTTTGAACACAAAGAGACTGCGACCGACGCGCCAGACCACCAAGAATGCTATCCTCCACATTCTGGCGAGTGGAGAAGTTTGCATCGAATTCGTGAAGCGCAAGAGAGGGCAGGAGCTAGTCATGGACGCCTGCAGAATATCCGAGGATGGCATGAGGGTGAGTGCGGAATGTGTTGCTGGCAGTTGTGTTTCACCCGACTCACCCTTAGCCCCCGCAATGACAGATGGAGAGAACTGTAAGCTACTAGACACAACGTCTGCGGTCAACAGTTCTTGTCAATATTCACTGGTGAAACTTCTCTGTAAAACTCAGAGATCATATTTTTTGGCCTTACATCTTGCTGTTTTTGCTTACCTTTTCTCTCCTTTTCAAATGGAAACTGTTTTAAGATTTACTACCTAAATCCCTGACAAATCCTGTTATGATACAGGAGGTTGCACGTATGGTGTTATTCTAGCTGGCTGTGGGTCAACTCATGTGCCGAAATAACTTTTGTTACACTTAGAATTAGAGTATGAGTGCCTCAAAAAAAATCTTCCAGGTCACTTGTATTAAATCATTCTTAATTCCTAAACTTAGGCTTGAACACAGCTACCAAAAGTTTTTACAAATTCACTTTAGGATAAAAAACCAACATCATAAGAAGTTCTGTATCAATGTAGGCTTACATGTTTAACTTGCTAGTTTCTAGAGTGTTTTACCAGTGATGCTTTGAGTTAGTTGTATATGTGAGATGAAAATTCACTTCTCTAACAACATGTGTTGGACTTGACATCATCCTAAGTCATAGATTGATACTTTAAAACTTTCTTAAACTAGTATGAACTTATGAATAAAATGTTGATCTGAGTTTCGAAATTTTAGTGTCATTCTAAACCAAAGTAATGTACTAACACTGACATGATGATTCTAAACAAGTGTTGGTTGCGTGTTCTTGCATGCGTGCAATGGCCAGTCAGTGAGTCGTGTTGCAGGTTGTGCTGTATTCGATAAGCAACGGAGCAGGCGGGCCGGTACGTAGTGACCCGTACGCTGTGCCCTCTGGAGGAGCCGAGGCCTTCCATAGCTACGAGACCCTGCCCAGCTCCTGCTGGAAGAAGTACATCTACGCCTCCAGGCAGGTCTTCCTCACGAGCCTTGCTTGGCCACAGCTTTGCAGTGTAGTGAAATTATATACTGTGTTTTTAGATGCTGGAAAATATCTCCTAACTTTAGTTTAAGTACATGCAGGCATTGTAGTTGGCAGCTTTACAAATGAAAAGTAATGTCCTTGAAGCGTGCACATTTATTTACAAACGTTATTTATGTAATCATTTTTCTTTACTTGTGAACTTTGTAACTGTGATGAATTAAATTGAATGAAAGGAGGATTGCTGCCACCAGAGATTGACGTCACACTAATTCTAGGATCAGTTATGTGATATTACGGGCGTATTACGTTAGCCTCTTTGATCACCTACATCCGGCATCAACTTCACGATAATTAACAACTATCTTGCTAGCGTTGCCCTAGTTTCTAGGCACTTGCTCCTAATGTGGATTCTTGTGGGTAATAATATGACACAACATATATTCAATAATGTATGTGTAGGAAAGGCAAGTACGGAATGGAGAACGAGCACACGCGGACGGAGACTCAACCCCACTAAAACCTCGACAAAGACTTTGACTCGAGCAACGCATTAGCGTAGTAAACCCTTCAATGACTCACGCTTGACCACCAAAGTTGAGACCCGACCCGAGGGTAATGATCCCTCAGAACTCAAACCAAAACTAAGCCCGCAAACCGAACGGAACACAATCCCGCACAATGACAAGCCCTTGGCTCAGAATTTGGCTTCTCACTGCTAACTGTGTGAGTCGAAGTGACCTTCGACCCACTCACTCTTGACCGCTCCCTATTGCTGCACAACCCTGACTGCTTTCCTAATCATCATCTCAGAAGAGACTCAGCCTGGAGAGCATCACGACCACTAAGGAGGTGTTTAGGTGGAGGGAGGGAAATATATTTTGCTGGTGCTCTAGCTTTCTCTGGTCATGGTTAATCTAAGGCGAACGGGGATGAGGGGTGGTTTCCTCCACACTGATTTTATGATCGATTCCAAACTTGTCGTTGTTTCGGGCGCTTATTCATAGCGGCTGGGCGAGCATGCGGTTGGCTCTTCATAACGTCCTGACAGCATGAGACATACAAAGAATAAATGTATTTTATTCAGTTACGTGTATGCTGGATAATATTGTAATCCGGGCTGTTGTATTTACACTAGGGCTAATTCTTCCTCACAAACTCAGCCAATGCTAGAAAAGTAGAAGAAATGACTTTATTTGTATGCCTGGTTTATTTTGTAACACATGAAATGTTTTCAACTTAAAATCATTAAGAGTATGATGTTCTAATCTAATTCATTTCAGAACTCTCATTTGTGTTTTCTTATCAATTTATGGTATAATGCGTACTAGCTGAGTTAAACTTTTACCCATTGCTACACTCGTCTATGCTTTTTTAGCAGTGTTTTGTCTCTGTACCATTTGAATCACTACGTTTTAGCAGTTAGTCTAGATTTATTTTATGAAATATCATACAATTTCAACATTATATTCCGCAAATTGCAGTAATTTATTTACTTGTGCTATTTCATAAGAACTTATCAAGAGCACAGAAAAATGCACCGTATGATAAAAAGGCGGGAGAACTAAAGAACTAATTGTTCTTTTGTACGTATGATAAGACTTATGCAAGAGTAATAGATTTGTATCGTAAACTTATGAAGAAAATGAATTTATTACTGTTAGCAATAGAAGCAAGCCACTTTGGTGTGATGATTGCTATCAATACACTTGACAAATTCGAGAAGATGAGCTAACAGTTAGCTGCTTGTGACCAGGTTTGTGGACGTGGTCAAGACGAAGACTCCCAAGATCACCTACTACAGCCCCCAGGCAAAGTGCATCCTTATGGAGAACTCGCCCGATGCTGATTTTGAAGCCACTTTCTACGAGTCAGGTAGTGTAGCACTGTGGTATGGCGTCCTGGTCTGCTTAGCCGCGTCCTCATCTTTTTATCTGGGTCCTTTTCTTCTTATCTGTGTCCTCTTCTTCTTATCTGAGTCCTTTTGCCGCTCTTCTCATTGCCTCCTATTTCATCATTGTGTGTGTGTGTATGGTTTTTTTCCCTCACATGACATCTTAACTTGGTTCTTGAGGTTAGCATCTGTGTTGCACATAGTTTTTAATGATAACTTTTATGTGTAATGATAGTGGACGGAGCGAGGGGACTGGGGATCCCCTTCTCTGTAATAATTTTCCCGAGAGGCAGCAGGCCAATGAAGGGGGTGAGAGAGGTCGAAAGACCATTCAAACCCTAGTACTAGGATCTTTGAATGTAAGGGGGTGTGGAAGTAGAGCAACTGAGAATAAGAAGGAGGAGATTGGAAGAATGATGTTAAACCGGAAGATGGATGTATTGGCCTTGAGTGAGACGAAATTGAAGGGTAGTGGTGAGTTGATGTTTGGGAGTGTGGGAGGGAGAGTGTCTGGAGTACGTGGGGGACATGCAAGAGAGGGTGTGGCTATATTATTGAGTGTAAGAATCAGAGAGAAAGTAGTTGAATGGGGTGTGGTGTGATCAAGAATAATGTGGGTGCGAGTGAAATGGGGGGAAGAGTCATGGGTGTTTGTGAGCGCGTACGGACCGGGATCGGAGAGGAGTGGGGAAGAGAGAGAGGAGTTTTGGGAGAAATTGTCCGAGTGTGTGGCTAGAGTGGGGAGTGGTTGTAGAGTTGTGGTGATGGGGGACCTGAATGCAAGAGTAGGTGATGAGGTGGTGGATGGTGTTGTTGGTAAGTACGGAGTAGCTGGGGTGAATGAGAGTGGGGATTTCTTGGTGGGGTTATGTGTGGAGAGTGAGTTAGTGGTTGGGAATAGTTTGTTTCAGAAAAAAAGTATAAACAAGTATACATATGTGAGGACGAATGGAGGTGTGATAGAGGAGAGAGCATTGATGGATTATATTTTGGTTAGCAGGGGAGTGATGGGTCGTTTGCTCGATGTGCATGTGTTCCGTGGTGAGATGAATGGGATTTCGGATCATTATTTGGTGGAAGGAAAGCTGAGAGTTAGTGGAATATGGGGAGGTGTAAAAAGGAGGAGTGGAAGGGAGGTGTTAAATGTAAGCAAGTTACATGATTCTGAGCGTGAGTGTGAGTATCAGGAGAAGATGAAAGTGGAGTATGGGAGGGTGAAGGAAAGTGAGGTGGGTGGAGTGGAAGGGGAATGGAAGTTGTTTAATGATGCGGTGGAAAAATGTGCAAGGGAAGTGTGTGGGGTAAGGAAGGTTGGAGGGGGGATTAGAAAAGGGAGTGAATGGTGGAACGGAGAAGTAGGAGCGGCTGTGAAAAGAAAGCGGGGGGCGTTCGAAAGGTGGTTGCAACGAGGCAACCAGCAAAATTTTGAAGAGTATAAGGAGAGGAAGAAAGAAGTACAAAGAATGGTAAGGAGAGCGAAGAGGGCGGCGGATGAGGAATGGGGGAGGAAGTTGGGAGGGGATTTCATGGAGAGAAGGAAGGTTTTCTGGAAGGAAGTGAAGAGAATTAGGAAGGGTCAGGTGGAGAATGAGGCAAGAGTGAAGGATACAAATGGTAGGCTGCTAGTGGAGAGTTGTGATGTGAGAAAGAGATGGGCGGAGTATTTTGAGGAACTGCTGAACGTGAGGGATGATAGGATTGCGAGAGTAGTAGCTGTTGGAAGTGATGTTAGAATGCCTGTGTTTGGTGAAGTGAATAGAAGTCGAATAAGAAGTGCAGAGGTGAGATGTGCGTTGGATGAAATGAAAAATGGGAAAGCTCCAGGTTTGGATGGCTGCACGGTTGAATGTCTAAAGAAAGGAGGAAATGTGGTTATAGAATGGTTGGTGCGTTTATTAAATGTGTGTTTCGAGGCTAGTAAAGTGCCGGTTGATTGGAGGGAGTAGCGCGTGCGTAGTTCCGTTGTACAAGGGGAAAGGTGACAGGTATGAGTGCAGTAATTCTAGGGATATAAGTCTACTGAGTGTCGTTGGAAAGTTGTATGGAAGAGTGTTAATTGGAAGAGTGAGAGTGTTGACGGATCGTGTGCTTGCTGAAGAACAGTGTGGTTTTAGGTGTGGTAGAGGTTGTGTGGATCAAATGTTTGCTGTGAGGCAGGTCAATGAAAAATACTTATTAAAGGGAAAGGATGTATATTGGGCATTTATGGATCTAGAGAAGGCGTATGACAGAGTGGATCGCGAGGCTTTATGGCAAGTGGTAAGTTTGTATGGAGTGGGTGGGAGACTGTTGAATGCGATCGAGAGTTTCTACATTGATAGCAGAGCATGTGTGAGAGTAGGGAATGAGGTGAGTGAATGGTTCCCAGTTGTGACAGGTGTGAGACAGGGATGTGTGATGTCGCCGTGGTTGTTTAATTTGTTTATGGATGGTGTGGTGAGAGAAGTGAATGCCAGAGTGTTGGGAAGAGGTGCGCAGTTGGTGAGACGAAATGGTATGTATTGGGAAGTGTGTCAGCTGTTGTTTGCAGATGATACAGCGCTTGTGGCTGTTTCAGAGGAAAAACTGAGGAGACTGGTTACAGAGTTTGGTAGAGTGTGCGAAAGGCGGAAATTGAGGGTAAATGTGAATAAAAGTAAGGTGATGAGATGTTCAAGAGGTGGAGTGTTTGGAACTTTGGATGTGAGGTTGAATGGGGAAGTTTTAGAGGAGGTAGAGCATTTTAGGTACCTCGGGTCGGATGTGACTGTTAAGGATAGTATGGAAGTAGAAGTGAAGCATCGAGTGAGTGAAGGTTGTAAGACATTGGGTGCAATGATGAAAGTTTTTGAATGCAGGAGTCTGAGTATGAATGCTAAGAGGGGACTGTATGAAAGTTTGATTGTGCCAGTTTTGTTGTATGGAGCTGAGTCCTGGGGGTTGAGAGCAGCTGAGAGGAGGAAGTTGGATGTGTTTGAGATGAAGTGTTTGAGGAGCATGTATGGAGTAACTAGAAGAGATAGGATCAGGAATGAGTTGGTTAGGGAGCAGACGGGTGTTATCAAAAAGTTGAGTAGGCGAGTGGATGAAAGAGTGCTTGGATGGTTTGGGCATGTAGAAAGAATGAATGTTGAGCGGCTGGTGAAAAAGATATATATGTCGGAAGTGAGTGGTCTTCGAGCGCGAGGTAGACCACGGATGAGTTGGATGGATGGGGTGCGACGTGCTTTGTATGAGAGGGGTCTGACTGTGGACGTGGCGAGAGGGATGGCTGCGGACAGAAGTGAGTGGGGGCAGTGTATAAGGAGGTAATTTTTATTTTTGACGCGTTACTGGAAGCTGCCCGCGTGTGATGGGGTTGACCTGTCATGTGCGGGGGAGGGGCTGCACTCAATGAAGCAGTCGGGGTAAACCAGCTGTTGCTGTCGGGCCTGACTGTGGAAGGTGGTTGTGCTGGGCTGCTGCTGATCCTGGCAGTTCAGGTGCGGCCAGTGCTGCCTCTCTCGCCTCCTAGTGACTAAGTGTGGTGATTTTGGCCTGCTGTCGGCTACCCTCCCATGGGGAGGATAAGCCCGGTATATGTATGTGTATGTATGTATGTAATGCATAATTTGATGTTGATTGTCTCGCCCAAGCGTAAGTCATAAACCAAGTAATATATTACTAATAAGTACATCAATTGTGTGTTCACTCTCGCATTCTGCACACCAGACTAACATTTGGAATGGTCCGTCAGCTGTACTGCCTTGTTTTGGTATGTTACTTGTCTCATCCAGGCGTGAAAGTGCTGCTGAGCGGCCGGACCATCACAGTGACAGAGAGCGGTGGCAAAGTGTACTCCGCGTCCCGCTCCAGCACCCCCCACCTGCCCAGCTCCGTCCTACACTTCCACACTCACGCCAAGACGGTGCGAACATCTGTCTGCACGGCTATAGAGAGCTTATAAGTTTTTGTCATTAGCTAGAGAGCTTATATGTTTTTCGTCATCAGCTAGAGAGCTTATAGGTTTTTTGTCATCAGCTAGAGAGCTCATCGATTTTTTTTATGATATACTAGAGAGCAAATAGATTATTTTATCGTGGACTAGAGAGCTTTTAGTTTATTTCATCATGGACTAGAGAGCTTATAGATTATGTTATCATGGACTAACGAGCTTATAGGTTATTTTATCATGGACTAGAGAGCTTATAAATTATTTATTGACCCATTAACCCCAGGTAATAACCCAACGGTGGGTCATGGGAAGAATTTTAGCAACCTTCTATGATTAATGGGATTTAAAGGACCCAGTTAATGTTTGGTACTCATAAAATTGCTGGCAACTTTTAACTTAAGTGATGTGTGCTTGCACTTAAGTTATATCCCCCTGAGGGATATAACTATTGTATCCATGGGAATTAGCACTCCCTGGGGGAAAATGTGTGAGGGCCCAAGCTGTGCGGTAGGCCTTCTTTTTGTTGAAATAAAGTATTTTTGTTACCTTAAGGACCACCTTTTATAGGTTCACCGTGGTCCTGTTTTTTTAGCACCTACTAATGTCTTCTTCAGTAATTATCTTGTTTCATAAACTTTTTTCTCAATTTATTGTTTCTATGCCCCTTCTGCGTAGATTTCTCCATACTAAATTGTTCTTTCCTCTCTTTGGAATGCTTTTATTTAGCCATAGGGAGGTTCAAACTAACATCTAATCCAGTCCATCTTCTCTTCAAAATTTTTATTTTTTAGCGGTAAGAGAGGCTCAAACTAACATCTAATCTCTTGTTCAGATCCACGACCACTGCCTCTACCTGGAACGCGTGCTGGCGGACGTGGAGCAAAAGACAGGGCACGACAGCTTCCCTCTGACGGTAGGGCGCAAGCCCGGCCTGTCCCTGGCGGGGGTAGCTGGAAACTCTGCGGCTGTCCCCTCTGGCAACTCGGCTGCATGCACCTCTGGCAACTCTGCAGCAGGCACCTATGGCAACTCTGCAGCAGGCACCTATGGCAACTCTGCAGCTGGCACCGCTGGCAACTCCGGCCGAACTGCTGTTGGCTCCACTCGGGCCAATACCAACAGATGGAATGAGGATGACAAAGAAAATGCATCTCCTGCGTCTGTTCAATCTGAGATGCCTCGAATTCATTCCGCTCTAAACGAGGTAGAGTTTGTGTCCTTCATTGCTATGCTGCTATTACTGTTGGTTTATGCCAGTGGTTCTTAATCTGGGTTTGGCATTGTACAGTTTGTGCACTAATACAGTGTAAAGTTATGTATATATATATATTTATATATTGAATTTGAATAAAAAATGCACATTTTATTTTTCCATCTGCAAAGGGTTTGACGAATGCATGTGTGGAACTTGAGGGGTTCAGTACCTCTAAGAAGGTTAAAAATCACTGTATTGCTGTTGTGATTACAAAAATTTTGATTAGTTTCCAATCTTTTACTTTTCGTCTTGACGCTGGAGTAGTGTGTAAAATTTTTTTTAAGGGCACGGTTCGGGTCTAGTTCCGGATTATAGTCATTTTTCGGTTTATAAACTCATCTTATAGAGATTTTTCTTGCGCATCCAACGATATAATTGGCTTTCAAGTACGTCAATTGGTTAGTCTTCTGGACGGGGTAAAAGACGCTCACTAGTGTGACCTTGGGGTGCACCAATGGATGGGTGACCTCCCTCTTCCCCCCATTACGAGCCAGTATTGAGTGTTTTTCTACGGAAATAGAATGAGAGTTCATTCATGGCCTTACTTGAAATGCTTTTGTACTCAACCGAAACATTCTATTATTCAGTGATAAATTATGATGGTGTAATTGAGTGTTTGTTTTGAGTCCGGCTGCTGAGTCATCAGCTAATTAGCTGGCTATGTAAACATAAACGTCTCCCGGAGTTTTGAAGCAACAGGAATGGCAATTATATCAATCGAAAGGGCTTGAAAAGAGCTACAAAGCCATACAGGTAATTGAAAAAAAATTAGCCAGCTTTGAAAAAAAAAAGGGTTGAAAAAAAACCCTGTTCTGAAACTTGTATTTATTGACTTTTGATATGGATCTTTTCCCACTATTTTAAAGGTACATAAGAAGGTACAGAATCGCTCATAAGACTCAATTTAAAAATTAGTAAAGAACGAAAAAATTTTTTTTTGATAAAAATGGTGTTTCTGCAAACTCACTTTTTGATTTTCGAAAACCTACTCCTCCCACAGTTTTGAAGGTACAGAGATGGCGAGCATACCAATCAATAGCGCTTGAAAGGGAAAATAGATCCGGTGCAAAAGTTTTTTTAATTTCAATTCACCTTGAAAATTAGAAGCAAATTATTCAAAAAAGTGGAAAAATAGGTCATTTTTGGGAAAAGAGTTTTCAAAACTCAAAAAATCAAATAAACGAATAACTTTTGCACCGGATCTCTGGACAAGACAATTTGCTATCTATAAAATATTTTCTGTTCTCTGAGTTCAAAATTGTAGGAGGAGTAGGGTTTTCCGCAACACATGGTTTTTCATGTTTTTTTAAAAATAATCTATTTCGGGTTTGGTTACGAAAAATATGCACAAATAAAAAAATATTCATAACAATTTACACCTACGGTAGATATCTCAGAAAAATCCACCGAGAACTTACAGACTTCTTTTTTATCCCGAACCGTCCCCTTAAATTGGTTTTAAAACTACATGAAATTTAAAAATGTAAATTTGTAGTTCCTAAAATTTAATGAAACAGGACCGATGGATTATTTTACCATAAGCCAATGTTCAGGCAGTGGGTGCTAATATATTCATAACTTTGTAGTTCTGTAAACTTCATGAACTACGATTGCTAACTTTATTATGAGCTTATTTTTAGGTGGTGGGTGCTAATTTTATGTGAATTCTATGAAACAATTGATTACTTTACCATAAACCTATGATCAGGTGGTGGGCGCGTATGAGGCGTCCGTAGAGAACTTCTCCCCCGCTGCACAAATCCTGGCCCCTCGCAGCGCCGAAGCTCCTCAGCTGCCTCGGCCTCCTCTGAAGCCCTCGAGTGGTGCTGCACTCCAGAATTTTGTGCCAGGCGTTGGCTGGATGAGACAGGTATGCTTGTATTTCTAGCCCTCTCATATAACCTGTTTTTTTTTTTGGTAAGAATGTTAAAAAAAATCACTTGCAAAGAAACAGAGAGCTCATCTCTGAAATGTTGAACGTTCATAATCACATATGTTCAGTGTTTAGGTATTGTGAGATATTTGGAAGCAAGACCTGAGACATGTTGTATATTTTAGACCTGAGTCGTGTTGTTGTCAGGAAGTACACCTGTGGAATGTTGACCGTTTATAATCAGATATGTTCAGTGTTTAGGTATTCTTGTACATTTTAGACGTGAGCCGTGTTGTTGTCAGGAGGAGCACGGTCGTGTGAGCGTGGAGTTCCTGGACGGGAGCGAGGTGACGGTGGACTGCAGCACCGCCGCCGCCAGCGCGGTCGTACAGTACAGGAGCAGCAGGTCCGCCGTCTTCACTTCTTACAGCACCAGCGCCACCCTGCCGCGCTTCCTCAGGGACAAGCTCGCCACTGTCAAGGACCTCATGGCCTCGCTCATGCACCACAAGTTATGACGGGGGGCGCTCATGCAGTGAAGGTCATGACGGGGTGCGCTCATGGAGAACAGGTCATAACGGATGGCGCTCGGGTTATGATTTGCCGTTCTCATGTCCCACATGTTAGGGCGGATTGTGCTAAAGTAGCACAAATTATGACGGACTGCCCTGATGCAGTGCAGGTCACGACTGGCCGCTCCCATGCAGTGCAGGTCCGGGTAGACATCTAAAGTCTAAAGCCATGACTTGCTAATTTCGAATTTGATGGGCTCGTTATTGACGTTCCTGCTTTACTTATCTCTATTAATTGGAAAAATGAGTTTCATACACCCACCGTGGCGTTTGCAGGATATAGAATGGATGCATATCAGGCAACCTTTGCGGTAGCAGCGCATGGAGCAGGATGTCTAAAGTTATTTCTTTGTTAACAGTCAAACTTGCAGGTTGTAGGAGCGTATTGGGTAGTTTCTGTTGACAATGCTAAACAACATAACGTTTTTCGAGTGTGAGAATGATTTTTAGGCTCCTCACGAAGTGACCCTTGTCAATGCCGAACGCTGACCCCTCCAGCGCGGTCGTGTCGCAGTGACTGTCCGCCTCAGTGCATTCGTCTCTGTTCTTGCTTTTCACTAAATTAGACACCGTTTTAACAAGGCAGAGGTCACAACCAGGAGTAAACTTACCCCTGGTTGAGGTAAATTTCGGCCTTATATATATAATTCATAAAGCCGAGTGTGTCAATATTGGAGGAAAGGTTGAGAATGGCTGTCATAAGGTAATGCGTTTTCATGTATGCTTCCTGTTCTCTCAGAATAACTCAAGTATCTGCATTTGAAGTCAATCGCTTTACAACAAAGCCTCAGACTCTTGCTAAAATCATTTTCTTCCAATGCCAAACCTGCTATTTTTTTTTCTTATTTTGCCGCGATTCTGTATTCTTATTATGCGACGGAATTTCCAGCTGGGATAATTACTGCTGGTTGATCGGAAGCCTATCTTTTAATTCATATTTTTGTTCCAGTGTAAATTAAATGAATCGCTTTGTTCAGCTCGGCGCGATGATTCATTTTTTCATGCTCTACACTATTCCTTCCCTGTGCGTTACTGCCCACGGTGAGAATAAAAGTTTCACATGTCTGCAGCTCAGGTTCTTCTAATGACTTTTATGCCTTAACAGTATTTGATTTCAGGGATATTGACGCGTGTCTTCTTATAGAAGAGAAGTATTTTAATCCAAAAAGAATAGATTCCTGGCCACTTTTTATAGTGGAAATTTTTTTATTGGTAAGTTTCAGAGAACTTTTGATGTCCAGAAGTATGAAAATGGCTCGAATTCTTCAGTGGGATGCTTGATTACAAAGCTATTCAATCAAACCTGGTGAACCCAGAGAGAAATAATTGTATTCATTACCGTGATATTAACAAATTATTTGAATGTAAAGTACAAAGTGTGCGTGGCTATAACGATGAAAATTGAATTTGATTTTAATGTAGACATGTAAAATATTTCTGTGACTTTTGTTATGTGACTTTTGCCATTTTGGGTTGAGTCTGCTGAAAGAAATTGACCATGAGCGTATCTACGACGATGTACTAGATGATGTGAAATATCCCTCAGCTCTACCAGTGGTGCAGGTGGGCTTCTTGTCCATGTCAGTAAACCGAGACAGTTCGCACTCACTGGTGCACTGGGAACTCATGCAGAATTGGCTTTGTTAGCGACCTTTGCTGGCTGCTGCATGCGGAGTCGGAGATGCTTGTGTTCTTTATTCCGAGTTTAGTTTTGTATTAAGGTTAACCTCATCTTTGACGTTCTTTTCATCTTTCGCGTTCTTTTCATCTTTTTCAATAAGAAGATCTATAAAGCGTGCCGTCGACCTCTTGCCTGAAGCAAGAGGTGTCTCATTTGCCTACTTTATAATTCAAATATTTCACCTTTTGAACTGATAGCTGTTCTAGTACGCTTTTACCGGGCACGAGAATTTTATCTGATCTTTGATAATGCTGCTATCTTAGAGATTTTTGTCTTCCAGCTTCTCTAACTAACTTAGGCCTTGGAAAATTGTGAGGAATTGAATGTATATAATGCGATCTGTTTGAACTGAAAATGATTGTTTAGTTATTTATTGGTCCGTAATTTAATAGGTTAGTGCAATAAGATATTTTCTGTTTGGTGAATCGTTAGTTTTTTGATTCGGTAGATTATTTTATAGCTATCTAAATGGTGTGACGTTAATTTGTGTCGCGATTCTAAATAATCGATGAGAAATTATTTCTTTTACATTTTGCATTAAATAATGCAGCAATATTATTATTCCTAGGCAACAAGAGCTGGAAGTCAGAACGGAGTTCACAGAAGTGCGCATCTGAGACTTGAGTGGGTCAAGAGTGTTATTCTGCTGGTAAGTTTGGTTTGTATGACAGAACATAACTCATGGCACTCTCTCCAATGGTGAATCGGAGTACAGAAGTGTACATCATATTTCACATGTCCTATACAATAGCCATCAGACCATGCAGGCCTCTTCACCAGGCATGATTATCTTCCTGAATGGCTAAATCTCCTGCAGTCTTTGTACTGCAGTATCATCAGCCAGACTCATCCTGCGCTGCTCTACATCACGTTCAATGTTGACTGCTTATGTGAGTTAATGCATTCTGTTCTTTTGCTCTGAATTTCTGTGAGTTGATGTAATCAGCTCTTATACGCCGAATCGATAACCAATTCATATCAAAGGTGCATTTACCTTTATGTTCCCTGCTTCACTGGAAACCCGCTTTGTAGTTCTGTGCTTCAGTAACAGCATTTCATGGGTTTCATTCATTCATTGAATAATAGTAATAGAGCTCTGACCGTGTAATAGTGTGGGTAGATCGGTTACATTCAAAACCAAACTGTTTCTTGTAGCAAGGTTGGTAGCGCTTATTTTGGGTTGTGTCGTTTTAATTGACCGTGATTTATTAATGTCTATTTCACACACCCAATAATGTTAATCAATTTGAACATTATTGCTTTTCGTGCGTGTAATATAATGTAGGGAAGGGATGCAAAGAGAATAATATGCCACAACACTGCTCCATACTTCTGTCGGGTAATGGACAGAACTAAGTTTTTGCTCAATTGCCCCTTTTAACGTACTAATGATTCAATATAAAAGTGAACATATTGGTCGGCCCAGCCTCCAGCAGGTGGACAAGGGATGACTTACAATGTGTCGAAGTAAGACCACGCTCACGAAAATACTGGCACAGGCAGGCACTTTGAAGAAGTCACTCATTAAAATTGACCAGTACCTTCATTTTTCCAAATCTTTCTAGAACTTAGGCAACTACAGAGTTGTGCTTGCAATTTTATACAATTGAGCAAAAGTAACCATCAAATGTTATCCTAGTCACTCCTCGCCAAACGTTCGTTAAAATATCTATTATCATGACTATCTGATGTCAATGGCTACAATCGTTCACTTTGAAATAGACTGCATCCTATACGTGTGATAGGTTATACTTACATTTTCAGTACGATTGGCCCTTATTTTAGAAGCACATTTGTGGTCAAATGCGTACGGTGCTCGTTTCATGATAACCAGATAATATCACCAAAGCTCACTTTACCTCAAGCGAGCTACACCTTTTGTTCCCGTTGATTAAGGATAACAATAATGTTAAATTCTGAGTGTTCCTTAACCATTTAATTGCGTTAAAGCGAAAATACTTTTAAGAAGTGAATCATGCTTGATATATTACTGAAGTTGAATCTTGATCTAATGTTGAAATTATTGTGTTGTAGCGGTGACAGATGTTTAGAATGGTGTTGCAAAAATAAAACAAATTTTTACTACGTGGTATTGAAACGTTAGTTTTTAACGCGTAGGCATGAAGCAAAGCGTAGGTGAGTTTTCATTTGAGCAACATCCTGTTAGAGATAAACAAAACTGTTATTACAAAATGCCTAATTCAGTTTGGTGTCTTTTTTAGTCCAAACCGTTAATTTTTGGCAGCACTTACGTCAAAAAAATTGTTTGATACTACCTACGCCGTTCATAATTTAGGATTCTTGTAAATCGTTAGATGCTTGGAACTATGATTAGAAATTTAATCGTTGTAGTCACTTGGTAAAAATAAAACAAAAATGAGTACGGTTTCTTGTTCTACAAAGTAACTTTCATTTTTTTAATGTGAGGATTCAACCCCTCAAGGGGATACAACTATTGTATCTATGGGACTTAGCGCTCCTAGGGGAACCATGTGAGGGCCCGAGCTAAAGGTTAGGTAGGCTTCCTTTTTGTTGCAATAAAATAGGTTTTTATTTTGTTACGGACCATCTATTTTCGGTTCACTAGTGTCCTATTTTTCAGCACCTACTACTTTCTTCTTCAACTTTTTTCTTGTTTCATGAACTTCTTTCCTAGCTTACTGTTTCTGTGCACCTTGTGCGTATATTCTGCGTTCCCTCAACTCCATACTAAATGGTGCCTTCCTCTTTCCTCTCTTAGAACATCTTTGTCGTGGTTAAGGGAGGCTAAAACTTTCTTATATAATAATATAATTATATAATGTGAGGATTTAAATTTAGGTGCAGTGCCAAACATTATATGGCTAGATTACCGGACAGCGTTATGCGCTCTTTGTATCAACATTCCGGTACCGAAGCAGCTGATGATTAGTATACAGATACTAATATACTAAAAAAAGAAGCACCTAAGTTTGAGATGTTCTATGATGGTAGTTTTGGAAGTCAACTCTTGTTTGCTGTGAGATGTAAGTCATTGAGTGTGAACAGACGTACATGGAGGCGGAATAAGAATAATAACAGATTATGTCGGCAGTGTATTAGTGGAGTGGAGGAAACAATTGAGCATTTTGTGCTGGAATTTAGTAAGTATGAGCAGGAGAGAGAAAGTTTCATGAATGTGGTGCTTGAGCAGTATGGAGAGAATGAGTGGTATGCCAGATGTGCTGAAGACGATTGCGGTATGAGCTGTCTTGCTGGACTGGATCAGGAGTGTAATTTGAGTATCATTGAAGCTATGAAAATGTTTCTTTTGCATGCCTGGAGTAAGAGACAGTGACTGGAATGAGCCAGTCAGGTAGAGTGGGCAGTAATGACCCAATATGCCTGGGGATGGTGTTTTGACATACTGGTTATCCCAGTGATGCCGTCCAATGGCAGCTTGTGACAAGGATTGGTAGATCCTGAGTAGTTTAATAAACAAGTCTGGTACCAGGCGTTTAACTCTTTGTGTGAAAATTGTGGAGGGAATTGTAGGCCGTTACAAGGCCCTGACACTGTCAGCCCTCAAGTTCAAGTTCATAGAGAGTACAAAACTAACATTTAGATTACACTAAATCAATTCAGAGAAATATTTGTGACGCTTTCCTGAATGAAATTATAATATAAACCTAGACACTTAGTATAACTTGGAAAACATTCATATTTTGTTCAGTTAAAATACATACATATACCGGGCTTAGCCTCCCTCTGGGAGGGTAGCCAACAGCAGGCCACAATCACCACCCTTAGTCACTAGAAGGTGAGAGAGGCAGCACCGGCCGCACCTGAACTGCCAGGATCATCAGCAGCCCAGCACAACCACCTTCTACAGTCAGGCCTGACAGCAATAGCTGGTTAACCCCAACCGCTTCATTGAGTGCAGCCCCTTCCTTTGCACAGGACAGGTCAACCCCATCACACGCGGGCAACTAACAGTACTGCGTTAACAATAAAATTACCTTCTTATGCACTGCCCCCACTCCCTTCTGCCCGCAGCCATCCCTCTTGCCACATCCACAGTCAGACCCCTCTCATACAAAGCACGTTTCACCCCATCCATCCAACTCATCCGTGGTCTACCTCACGCTCGAAGACCACTAACTTCCGACATACATATCTTTTTCACCAGCCGCTCAACATTCATTCTTTCAACATGCCCAAACCATCCAAGCATTCTTTCATCCATTCGCTTGCTCAACTTTTTGATAACACCCATCAGCCCCCTAACCAACTCATTCCTGATCCTATCTCTTCTTGTTACTCCATACATGCTCCTCAAAGACTTCATTTAAAACACATCCAACACATCGTTTAGTTGGAATCCATAAAAAATACATTTTTGAATTTTAATCCTTGAAATCTTGTTAAAAAAAAGAAACCTTAATCAGGCTTTCTATTTACTAGACAGTGTTCTCTGTTTCATGTTTACATATTTTAAAAACTGGGAATATTTTTATATACAATTTTGAATTTAAACACTAACCAAAATGATTATGAAAAATTAAGCTCATTAACCGGATTACAGTTTTGCTAAAATCATGGTAAATGTGGAGGAGAGGACAATAATGGATTTTCCACTTTTCGGTGCCTAAAAATAGTTAATTAGATCTAAATAAATCAATTTTTCTTCTATGCACTTTCCGTCGGAAATGAATATTTAACGAGTTGTAGCAGTAATTTAGTTTAGGTAGAGTAAGTTTGGGTACTTTTTAATTTATTATTTACCGGCCCCGCAGAGCCTGAACCCACTTCTAAGATCGGTAAATGTTGAGGACTTGACCATAATCGACTTTCCACTTTTTGATCAATAAAGATTTTTGGTGAGACCAAAATAAACAAGTTTTCTTCAATGCACTTTCCGGCGGAAATAAGTATTTTAAAAGTTATGGCGTTAAATGAGTTGTCGGAACTCCTGTGTGCATCACCCTATTACAAACGTAAAGAGGTTGGGTTGTGAGTGGTAGCCACAGTTCTTTTAGTTTTATAATTTTCACTAAAAGAACTGTTGCTACCCCTCACAACCCAACCTCTTTACGTTTGTAATAGGGGGTTGGCTTGGTTGGCGCGCGGGAACGCCTGTTTACTTGCACGTCGGACCGCGCGGTATATTTTTTCCCGCCTCAAACACTGGAGTTACGGTAACTCATTTAATGCCATAACTTTTAAAATACTTATTTCCGCCGGAAAGTGCATTGAAGAAAGCTTGTTTATTTTGGTCTCATCAACAACCTTTGTTGATCAAAAAGTGGAAAATCGATTATGGTCAAGTCCTCAACATTTACCCTAAGATCTTTTATCAATAACACAATAGTAATTATCACCCAAAAATAATGAATTATAGCGGTATGTTCATTTTTATCTTTGATGGCGGGAATGATCAAGCGCTTTGGAAGGGAGAGTTCATTGTAGTGTTGCCATCTGATGGGCAATTTTGGTCCTTTCTTCCACATTTACCAATTTATTCAATATTGAAATGTAAGTAAAGACCAGACAGCATAGTATGAGTGAGAACACTTGACATTTACAGAGCTCTCATATGAGTTAGCCTCTACATTTGTTGTAATATGCCAAAGTTTTAGTAGGGTGTTTTTGGTAAAATGAAATAGGTTCTTGTTTTGGATCATCCTTTTATGGTTAACTGCTTCTTTTGTTCTCTGCATCCATTACTTCCTTTCTGTTCTAGAGTGGGATACAAATATTGTATCTATGGGAATTTGCACTGCCAGGGGGAAATATGTCCTAAAGTGAGAATTAGGTAGGCTTTTTTTTATTGAATAAAAATATTTATTTTGTTATGTTGAGGACCATCATTTTTTGGTTGACCTTTTTCAGCAACTACTACATTCTTCTTCAACTTTTATCGTGTTTCATAAACTTCTTTCTGAACTTACCGTTTCTTTGCACCTTGTGCACAGATGCTGCATTTATCAAACTCCATACTAAAATGGTGCCTTCCTTAATTCTGTTAAACTTAGTTGCAATTATGGAGGCTTAAGCTAACATTTAAGCTACTTTTTCCTTCAAGTGGAATCTTTCCTCATAAACTTTCAGGCCCCTCAAGGGGATACAATTATTGTATCTATGGGAATTAGCGCTCCCAGGGGACAATGTGAGGGCCCGAGTTGAAGGTTAGGTAGGCTTTCTTTTTTGTTAAAATAGAATAGGTTTTTGTTTTGTTACGGACCATCTTTTTTCGGTTCACTGCTGTCCTGTTTTTTTAGCACCTACTACTTTCTTCTTCAACTTTGATCTTGTTTCATGAACTTCTTTCTCATTTTACTGTTTCTATGACCTTTCTGCATAGATTCCCCATTCTCTCATCTCGATACTAAATGGTGCCTTCCTCCTTCCTCTCTTTGATACGCTCTTTTTTTTTGTAGCGGTTAGGGAGGCTTAAACTAACTTATAATCTAATCTAATAATAAACTTTCAGTCAGGTGTTTCTATAGGCAGGATTTGGCAACATACCTTGTACACAGATTTCTTGTTTCCTTAATTCTATATTAAAAACTTTATTCTTTAAGAACACCATTTTAGCAAGAAACGCTTTACTAACTTTCAATTTAAACTGATTTGTTGCCTTTTCAAGATTTATACTATTTAAAGCATCTGATTATTCAAATATTTCAGTATTCGAGCAGCATTTTGATGAAATGTTTTATATTTTATTTGGGTGAAATTTACTAGCAGTTCCATCAATGGAAATTGGCACTTCTAGAGGAAAATATGAAGTCCCATGCTGAAAGTTAGGTAGGACGTATGTGTACATGTAATCAGTATGAATAAAGGAAAATATGAAGTCCCATGCTGAAAGTTAGGTAGGACTTGTGTGTACATGTAATCAGTATGAATAAAATGTAATTTCAAAATTGATGGAGCATATTTGACATTATTGAGCTTATCTGAAAAATTATTCATTAAAATATGTTAGATATTGTGTTATTATAGTATAATCCATGAAAAAGCAGCTTATAATATTGTTGAAAAATTTTGAAAGAGCTTAAATACATTTGTGAAAAAGTCTTTCCGCTACCATTGTCACTTAAATCATTGCTCTACAATAATAACTTAGGAAACAGATGTCTTGAAAGTATCTATTTTCATCCCAATTTACTTCCTCTTTCCTCTCATTGTCCACAAAACTATGTCAAAAGTGAGAAAAATTTATAGAGAGGACCCTTATATACTTTCAATGATGTGTATGTATGCCAAATTTTATAGTTCTATATTGCATAAAAACAAGGTGACAAACATTTCCTTGATTAAGAGCAGGCATCTTCCAGAAGGTGTTATGCATTAGCTTGCCTTAAAACTATGATTTCTAACAAAATTGCTAGCAGAAATGAATTGGTCAAATTATCATAACTTTTTCATAATGGTTGTTTGTTATGCTCCTAGAACTTTTATTTTATTAGTTTGCGTTGTTTTTATACCTTTCTTTAGATCAGTGTGCTAAGTGAATTAATGCTCCTTAGTATTTTTTGTGCTTTTCTCTCAATCATTTGTTTCAACAATTACCATAAGTAGTACAATACCTATGTGTAAATGTTAACTAAGGATCTTAACTGTTTATATGTTTTAAAACCCAATGTTATTCATTTCATGTATCAACTCTATTAGAAATAAACTTTTTTTTTTTTTTAACTATCCATTTCTAAATCAGCAACAATTACTGGGAAAGTATAATACATGTTTACATTTATAGAAATGTAAGCCATATATTTTAGTAGTTCTTTGTATCTTTTCTAGCGGAGGCTGGTATACTATATAACTGACTTACTGTATGTCTTCTTTGTTCCTTTATCCTCAATTTCATCTCTTGTCTTTGCCAAGCCTGTGCCAACCAAGAGATAAATTTAAGGAGAGCATCCCATGAATTAGGAAATTTTTTAGAGATATTGATTTTAGCTGCTATAGAAAGTGTAAGATGTCAGGTACTTACTGCGAAAAAATGAGGTTTTTATGTTTGCTTGCTACGGGGGTTCGAAGTATGGGGGGAGGGGAAGGGGAGATGGTATTTCATCATGATACACCCACTTCTGCTGTTTCTTCACAGTGCAAAATTGCTTTGTCATCTCCCAAGTCTTTATTACAGTATAATGATTGCAAGGGTCCTAGCTGATCCCACAAATAATAATAAAGAAAAATTGAGATTTTTGGTTTGTTTCGTCTTTTTTGGGAGGTCCTGGTTGTGGTGTTCCAAAATGCATCTCCTACAGTGTTTCAGCTACAGTAATGATATAGGTATCATTGGATGCAAACATACTTGGGCATTACCAAATTCTATATTGCATTTAAAAATTTATTTTCAAT
Source organism: Morinoia aosen (assembly GCA_030386875.1). Taxonomy (NCBI): domain Eukaryota; kingdom Metazoa; phylum Arthropoda; class Malacostraca; order Amphipoda; family Talitridae; genus Morinoia; species Morinoia aosen. Next base: position 82,757,667 of record CM059561.1, on the reverse strand, counting down.
CAAAAGTTGTGACGTCACAAGTACAAAGTTCAACAAAGAAAAAAGTATGCTTTTGAATTTTTTTCATTTCAAAGTAGAAATTTTGAGATTTCCATATAGGGTTATGGTAATATCCAAGTCTTTCTGCATCTAATGATACCCATATCATCACTGTAGCTCAAAAACTGCCAGTTACATGACATGATATATTTAACCCCCCCCATTCCGTTTTCTATGAAGAAATCGCATTTTCCCATGAATGATAAAGTTTTCTCTTTGCATTTTTCTGTCTGTATACCAAATTTCATTCCTCTAGGTTCAATAAAAAAGTTTTTCCATAAGGAAGATGAAGTTCTTAATATTTTGCAATCCTGCTTGAATTTAAACTTTATCGAATTACGCAAGTGCAAAATTGCTTGTTCAAGGTAAATGAGTTTAAGGAGACCGTCTAGGCTGAATTACGTTTTCGTCAAAAAAGACGCATTTTTTCTATCAGATTTAAATCTATGAAATTTGGCAGACGTATATATTTTATAAAACAAATGGGGGTTGTATTGGACATTTATTTTCCATTTTAGCCATAATAATGGAGATAATGGGAAGAGAAGGGGGGAAAAATGAGCAATTTTCAAGCTGCTTCTTCACAGAGAGTAGTTATCGTAGAGGAATGAAAGATTTTTGTTTAGGTATCATTGGATATGCAAAGAGCTGCTGCATAAAGACTCAGAGAATGGTTTTGAAATTCATAGTAGTTTAGTATTTTATGGAATGTGAAAAAAAAATTTTGAAGAGTCATTCATTTTTCCATAGGTTTTTTTAATATAACTAAGAAACCATTATGAATTTCACTGATTTTCTCTGACTCTTTATGCCACAACTTGTTGCTCATCCAATTATACCAAAATCATTGCTCTACAATTACAAGTTTCTGAGAAGAGTGACTTGAATTTTGACATTTGGATTGTTCAGAAAATGCATTTTAGTATCGTAAAACAGGTCTTTTCATTTGTAAGCTATATTACTCCAAGAAAGCAGCACGGCTGATGTTGTGAAAGCTTTTCTGAAATATCAACATGACTTTGGTTATCTTTCATCACAGTATTTTGTGGTTCCATAATGAAACCGGTACCAGTGGCCAAGTATCAAGCAAGGCGCGTGTTAGGCTTAGTGGTAAGGCATCGCTCAGGTGCACCTGAGGTGCGCTTCAATCCTGACTAAACTTAGCAGATGCATTACTAGCTACTCTGAGCTTGACAGGCAGATTTAGCTCTTTATTAGACATCGTAATTGCTTTGGCATTCATGTCACACTGAGCTCCTCTGCAGCCAGCAGTCTTATTTATGTCTACAGAACAGGAGGGGGGGGAGGTCCATGGTAGGTACCAAGCTCTCAACATTGCCAAAACATAAAAATTCTTTGACAGCTGAATGACAAATATATATATATGTCTTTAGAAATAAACAGTCGGTGACCAATATGTAGCTGAAATGATATGGCACAGGAGCGCTGACACGCCATGCGACCCTTCTTGCTGCTCCTCCCCCCATTTACCTGCCTTAGGTGCTTCAGATGCTTCCAGATTATTTACTGCATATTAACTATGCATTGCTCTACCGAATCAAGCAATAAAAGAAAATTTGACAAATTCCGGACTTTCGACTGGACGGTGGCCCTAACCTTGAATATAACCATGGTTCATTCAATTAAAGATTTCACATTTTCTGTTAATACTTAGGAGAGCTTTTTATATGTACATGTGAAGTAACAGTTTATTTAAACTTTTCAAAGTGATTAAACTATCTCTGTACAACTTAGCAGCAAATAAATTAGGTTCATTTATTACCAAAGAAGTTCTTAGTACAAGAGACCAATTATTTTGGATGTTCATATCTCAGGATTTCCACAATATACCTTATAAAAAAGATGTAGTACTTTGCTGCAAAACATGCTACAATTTTTGTGCCAATGCAGATCTAGATTAAACAAAGTAGGTGAGAAATATTTTTTTTATCTAAACTTGATCATTTTTACCATATTTCCTGTAAAAACTTGTAGCAGCAAAGCCAGTAGCATTTGCTATAATTAAACCTTTATGTGGATGATTTAAATGATGTGAATAAGTTAAAATCATGTGAATGATTTGAAACCAAAATATGAAGGATTTGATTTATGAGTAATAAAATATAATCAAATATTTTATAATGATTTTAGTGAATGTGCAACAAGTTTGACTTGTTGCAAACTCCAATGCTTTTTGTTACTAATGTGCTAAGGTTGATGGGCAATGAAAGCTGGGCCACTAGGAACTAATTTTGCAGTGTATCTCCTGTGTTCTGCTGAAGCTGTGATGAGAAGCTTTGTATGTTGTGTTCTGCTCTGTAAGTAATACAAATAAAGTTATACAAATGAGGAAGGAAATGATACAAATAAAATGGCTTCACATATTTGAGAAAGCTGTCTAGCCCATGTTCGAGGAAGCTTGTTTGGGGAGTGCAAGGATTAGTGCTGCATTGCTATGTTTACCTACAAAATATTTAGCTAGGTATGACAATTCAAGCAAGATTTGCATGAATAGGGTTTCCTTGCTACTTAGCCATTCAATTATCATAAACTTACGACTTCATAGAATGTTTTTTATATATAAACTGTACATGGCTTTACCATCTGGAACAAAGTAAAATACAATCATCAGCTGACTAGTATGAGTCATCACTTTGTCATTTTTACTGCTCATCAAATTCATCACCGTCATCATATAAGGTTTACTTCAACTTATTTCATTGTGAGTACAGTAACCTTATTTTTTAAACTTAAGTGTTACTGTACTGTAATACATGTAATATCTTACCTGCCAATTTCATATTCCAAGTTATCTCTGTTGTTAATAGAGCAAAGAATTGGTTGTCAGAACAGGGAGGGTTTAAGAAAGTCCAAATACATGTTAAATGTTTGAAAATAGTGCCCGTACTTTGCAAAAATTCAGTTTTTGTGGCCTATCTTGACATATCTCTTGCGATAAACGAGGGTTCACTTTGGTAAAAAATTTGATGCTACAAACAATTCTTTTGGCATGACCTATAATATTTTGATTATTGCACCCCTCAGGGGGATACAACTATTGTATCTATGGGAATTAGCGCTCCCAGGGGAACCAAGTGAGGGCCCGAGCTAAAGGTTAGGTAGGCTTCCTTTTTGTTGTAATAAAATAGGTTTTTGTTTTACGGACCATTTTTTTTCGGTTCACTGCTTTCCTGTTTTTCAGCACCTACTACTTTCTTCTTCAACTTTTTTCTTGTTTCATGAACTTCTTTCCTAGCTTACTGTTTCTGTGCACCTTGTGCATAGATTCCACGTTCCCTCAACTCCATACTAAATGGTGCCTTCCTCTTTCCTCTCTTGGAACATCTTTGTCGTGGTTAAGGGAGGCAAAAAACTTTCTTATATAATAATAGTAATAATTTGATAATTGCATGAATTGTTCTGTAGTTGTGAGTGCTTGAATATTTTAAAATTAAAAGTAAAAGTATAGTGAAATATTTTGTGCTACAGATTTCTTAGAATTAATTATGATACATTTTATTTCAATGGCCAGCTTACTGCTGATAGCAATGATAAATTTGCTTTATTTTTAAAGTGAATGTAAAAATTCATTTGGAGTGTATGAGTCTGGATTGGATTGTGGTGTTGAAGTTGGATATTCTATCTCTCCCTTTTGAGTTTCATGGGATGGTATGCATCTATGTATTGAAAATTACGTTAATTTTCTGTGTTCTTGATTCATTTAAAAAAATAGGGATGTGATGTACAGCACACTGTGATTCCAATTAATATAATCCTTTGTTGTATTTAAAGATTAATTACTGACACTGTTTTTTTTTTCACAACAAGTGTACTGAAAGCATTACATTTATCTTTTGTGATGAAGTAGTACATTGAATGCTATTTTGAGTGTATATTATGAGTTAAATTTTAAGAAGCAGTATTTTATAGCAGCCAAAACATAAAAATAGCTACCTTGAAGTGTGAAGTGAGGTGTTACAAAGTAATATTCCCAATGTCGATGGTGACCGATAGCATCCATTGGCTGTGGAACAATCCCATCACAAGAGAAGTTGTCCGGTATCCAAAAGTGGTTGGAGACCTGGTCTTTGCTCAAAAGGTACTGTATATCTGTGTATGCCTTATTTTATTCAAGTTGAAAGTATTTCATTAAGTTTTAAGAATGTCTATGGCATATGAGTTAAGCTCTACTTATGACTGCTGCCTATGATTTTAGGCATTTGTGTACCTGTGCTCTAATTCAAAGGCATCAAAAAATTAAGTGAAACTAATCATTGTGAAATATCTTTAGATTCTTTGTAACACAGCTTCTAACATCTAATCTAAATTTAATGTGCCTCCACTCAAGTCAACAAACAAAAGGCTGAATTGTCAGAAAAATACAGTTGAACATATGGAATGACACCCCACATATTCAAGAATTAATTCGGTTTTGTGTCTGTTTTGACCAAAGTTGAATTTTATGAATTTAAAATGATGGCATTACTCCAAATGTCTAACCAATTGTGTTTTAACCTGTGATGCACCGTTACAACAGACACCCGTAGTGACGCAGGTTGTGGAGAAGTTGCCTCTAAACATGATCGTCATTCCATCTTGGACGAGGGTGTTTGTGCGACTGGCTGGCATTTCTGGGGCTACCGCCGTTGCAATGGGAGCTTATGGAGCTCATGGTCAGTGTCCTGCAGACTTGTATATGTGGTCAATAACGTCCCTAATTGGCTTCAGTGAGAGGTATTTAGTCTAGATATGGGTTTATGCTTCACAGTATCCAGGCTGGAGTTAATGGAATTCTGACTTATAGCAACAGGGCTTGAATTCATTGTCAGTTATGAATGAAATCACTAGCATTTAGCTTGCTCATTGTCCGCAGGTTGTCTATAAGAAGTAGTTACAAGAATGTGTGTTTTTGTTTTATGCAACAAGGGATTGAGAATGCCAACCACTCTCATGATATGCACTTACTTCACGTGACTGTGGTCTGCAGTGTGTCATTTAGTTATTTTTAACATGAATTAGAGTTTCAAAAATTATGGAGCTGGGCAGTGGTAGTCTAGGAAATAGAATTCTTCAAGAGATATTATATTCTTTCTATTAAGTGTTAGAGAAGAGAGTGAATTCTTCATTGTCCAAATAAGTCAACTTAAAATGATGTTGCATTCATGCATATTAGTTTAGAAATAGTATAGTGCCTCATGCATTTCATATCTTTTTTCAATTTTTTACACAAATCAGTGCGTCAATATCACTTTGCTTCCACATTCATTGACGACATTAAAGATTGCTACTCTCATTAATCAAATTATGAAGGTTCATTTGACTATGATCACATTTTGTAAAAGTATGCTGAACATTGTTTTTGAGGTCAGGAATAAAAAATTAATTTGAAAGTCCCATAATAAAAATTGTATCAATAAAATTCGTCGTATGTTGCTGTCGTCATTCTCTCATTGCAACTCCATGTCATGTAAAAGGAATAAGTACTATTTTAATTTTGGTGGCTACAACCGCACACGTTCCTGCTGATTGAGTACTGGGAATAAGAGGAGACAGCTGCATATTGACAGATTCTTGGCTACTAACAGTCCAAAATGGTGCCTGGAGCTGCCATCGCTCATGAACACATCTTCCAAGGGTAGTTTTTCAAGTTGTGTAGATCTGGCCTACAATACTCCCACTACCACCATCATCTGTTCAATCTGCTTACATTTGTGGCTGATACCACCCTTTTGTAGGAATTTTTTCCACTTATAAAGGCTGCTAAGGTCCCAAAAAAATTTCTCTACTTCAGTAAGATCTCTTTTTCAGCTTCTTGTTATTATTCTCATTTTCTGACACGATGTGTAAACTACCGATGAATTACACCAGAGACAAGTGAACACATGTTGGCATTTCGTGCAGTTTTTTACCAGCGAGGCACTGCGGAGGAGCTGAAGCAGGTGTACGAGACCGCCAACAGATACCACTTCCTGCACACTCTCGCTCTGCTTGGAGTGCCCTTGTGCAAGCGGCCCAAGCTGGTGAGTTGAGTGACCTGCTCGCCTCTTCCATGTTCTGTCTTTTCTTCCAATCTCAACTGCGGAATTTTCATCAAGTTTGGTGCATATAAATATTTCACATTTATAATTTCCATTTCTGTGATATTTTCATGGGTCTCATATTTAAGTTAATTGCATAGTATGCCCATAAAAGCATTTTGTATATCGTAAAGCATTTTGTATGTCGTAAAGCATTTTGTATGTCATAAAGCATTTTGTATGTCGCATACTTAGAACTGACCCACTATACAGGTCGTATACTCAGAACTGACCCACTATACAGGTCGTATACTCAGAACTGTCCCCACTATACAGGTCGTATACTCAGAACTGACCCACTATACAGGTCGTATACTCAGAACTGACCCACTATACAGGTCGTATACTCAGAACTGACCCACTATACAGGTCGTATACTCAGAACTGTCCCACTATACAGGTCGTATACTCAGAACTGTCCCCACTATACAGGTCGTATACTCAGAACTGACCCACTATACAGGTCGTATGCTCAGAACTGTCCCACTATACAGGTCGTATACTCAGAACTGTCCCACTATACAGGTCGTATACTCAGAACTGTCCCCACTATACAGGTCGTATACTCAGAACTGTCCCCACTATACAGGTCGTATACTCAGAACTGACCCACTATACAGGTCGTATACTCAGAACTGTCCTATTATGCAGAATTATTATCCTGCAAGAAATTGTGCAGCGCTTGTTCCACATTCGACAGCTTTTGGGGAAGTTCTTACATTGCAGCTAGACTGTTCATGAGCACTTAATTAAAATTCACGTCCACAAAATTTCTGTCATTTCAAAATTTACTGAATGTAACTCCGTGTCATGTAAAAAAGTCAATGATACCTATTTAATGCAAGTGTAGATGAACATCCATTTAACACGTTAAGTGCTGCGTGACTCACCGATGGTGATAGAAGGGGTTTCAAAATGCTGCTGACTGACCAGCAGTCACTGACTCAATTTTTATAAATACCAAATGAAGGCATAATCCAGTCAATGTTTGCCATTTTGAAAATTTCTTACTACAATCAACTCCAAATTTAAGTTGGATGTTGAACTTGAATTTAACCCGCCGCACATAACGTGTTAAAATTGCACCAAAATGTGCCGTCCTGCAAATCCTGGAGGACCGAGTGACATGCTGTGTATGGCCACGAAGGAGTCTGGTTACAGGCTACAAAGTCAGTACTGCAACAAAGTTTGATATCACAATCACAGTTTCAATTCAATGCCATAAAATTTTGAGATCCTGCACGGCTCAAAATCTCACTGTACGAGTGTTTTAGGGGTAAGCATATTTTTTGTCATGTTGTCATGTTTTATAATCATTTATTTCAATTAGTTGAATTAAATTTCTAGCTGAAGTATTTCAATCAAATGACAAATTTAATGCTACTTCAATGTATTATGTAGGGTTAACTAATAAACCTATTAAGTTTTATTTTATTAGAGATTCTAAAGTGCCGCTTATGGTAATTCGTTGCTCGTTAAATATACAAAGTTATATTAGTGAATTTATGTATAAATGTTTGAGGAGCGAAGTTTTTAACCTAAGTATTCTACTTATTTGGTTTAAATCAAAATGCCGACGTACTAATTCTCCTGCTGCGTTATTTAGACCTGCATTCACTTTTCTAAAATGAGGCCCCTAGTACCAAGCGCCAAATACCTCTAGCGAAAATGATTCCAAATTTTCCTTTGTCTGAAGAGTTAGTCGTAGGTACAAGAAGATAGCTACAAAATGGTCGAATGCCTCCATTAGTTACTGAGGTAGGATGGTTTCTAAGTCGTCAAACTTTAAATCAGTTTTCTGACGTTTTTGAATTGCAGAGCTTGGTACGGTATGATTCTAAGGGCCTTGCATGTAGTACGTGCTCCACCGGTTGATGGGCGTAGCTGCAGCTATTAGTGTCTTCCTTGTAATGCGTGTGTTGTACGCAGGCGGGATCCCTGCTAGCGCTGGGCACGGTGGTGTTCAGTGGCACCTGCTACTACTACGCCCTGACCGGCTCCCGCACCGTGCGCCAGTACACCCCCTACGGCGGCATGATGCTCATCGCAGGCTGGCTCGCCATGGTCTTATAATGTCAAGTCTGGTGTGGCTTTGCTAGGCCCTCATGTATGTAATGCTTTCCAGTTAGTATTGTTGCAGTGGGAATACAGACTAAGTCTTTAGGTATTCTGAACGTCTGTATTGAGTTATACAGAGTTGAAATAACTTGTTACTACGGTTTTTATTTTCGTGCTGAAATGCTTAAGGGCAAAATATTATTCAATTTAATATTGCATTAACCTGTTCAATTTAGTTTACATATTGTAACCGAAGAGGGAATTGAAACAGTCGACTGAAAGAGTCTACATTTTGTAATATAACATACTGGATTATAGCGTTAAAATAGCAACTCGAAGATTGTTTGGGCAGCTCACATAGCCTGACTACGCTGCTCTTTCTACATGAAGAAAACGAACATGAGGTGCGTACATAACCTGACCTGTAGGAAATACACAGAGTTTAATCGTCGAGGTTTTGAATATCGGTTTAAATTTTCGAATTACTGTTAATTCGATAATACTGTTTGATCTCATATATTCTGTTCTTTGCTCTTAATAATTAATGGTACAAATGAACTGAATGATCAATTGCAAAAGAAATTTCCGATTTTGCATTGAAGGACGGTAATAATGGCATGTTGTTGATTTATTTCGTTCATTATTCACTTAATGACTCATTAATAAACTGCTTCAAGAATAGTGGATGAATTAATAAACAGCAATATCAAATTTTGTCCGGATAACAAGAGTCGTTTGTAAGTGCATGTTTTGTTTATTTCAGCTACTCGTTATCTAATGTGAAGATATTAAAATATTCTCTTAACTCGATTTTTTTTTGCCGTTTGTATACAAACTAACTTATTGCGCAACAATAGTCAACAATTGGATAAACATATTTGTATTTAAATTTTGCATTCAAAAGCTAAATGTGACACCCCGCATTTAATCTAATCCTGCATATAAAACATTTTCAACAACGCACAAATTAAGCCCGCTTATTATTATTTAACTTAGGATGTATGTAAACTGTCAATGTCATTCTACTGTAGAAATGAATATTCTTACCTGAAAATCTGGTCATTTTTTACTTGCTCAGAGCAAGTTTTCATCATTTTTTAGTTGTCACATGAAAAGATCTGACGTTTGCAAAGTTTGCACTTGCGTCACGACTTAATCAACGGAAAGATTCCATTTCTAGTTAATCTTTTCACAAATAGAACTAATAGAAGTAATTTAGTTTATGTTGTTCGAAATTTGATATTTTTCCTTCCGCAGCTCTCTCAAAGACTCAAAACAATAACATTGCAAACATATCAGCAGTGAAAACGAATAAAATTTAGTTCTAGGCAATATTTCTTTGTAATTTCCTGGTCGTTTAAAAAAGGACGTCTATTCAACGGTTTATTAATAAACTGTGCTCTATACAGTCGATAAAAACACTTTGAGAAGGCATGAAGTTTGAATTATCTAGAAGATGACTAAGGTTCTCAACAATTCTCCTAAAATGATATACAATCAAAATTCAAGTACCATGAGAAAACCCTTACAAAAAAAAGGAATGTAGAAAGTCAGTTGAATAAACGTAGCAGTCACTCATACTTAAAAGGGTGGCTGCATCAATTTAGAATATTTTTACACTAACCAAAATTTAACCAGCACTCGTGACATCTTGGTCCCTTTGCGTGATAGATTTGATTGAAGACGCACTGATGGGATTGCACCCGCTCGTTAATCTTCAATACAAAACACTTACTGTGTCATAGAACAAATGTCAACTCAAACACAAAAACGATAAGAAAAATCCTAATTTGCAAAACGGGAAGCAGACAACGCAATTGCACGGAAAAACAGTCTACTTTTTTAGTTCTGAAGCCGAAATCACGCAACTGGAAGACTGTCCGGCGCCCGCGTTTCCCGAAGCTGGTCAAGGCAGACGGGGGGAGTGTCTGCATGCTCAAATGTGGTTCCGTAGACCTGTTTGTGATCCCAAAACTGACGGCCAACCTTCAATATTTCTGCGCCAATTTCCGCCTGGGGTCCGCAGCTCAAAAATGTAGGTGTGAGCTCTCTGTGAATAACATTTAATTACGCGTTTGTACGAGCTGTGTTCAGCATTAAGACCGCGTCTAGCTAGCCCAATGTAATAGCGAAGCACGAGTGAAAAACTGTTGAACACCACTAGAACTTAAGGGTAATCATCGATTACTTTGCTGTCCTAGTACGGCTCTCAATATCAAACAAGCTGAACGAAAGCGAGGTCAGGCTCGTTACACGGACACGAGCAACCATCTATTCTCGGTCTCGCCTGATCACATCCTTTATCAGTACAGTATTACTTGAAATGCGACAAGCAAAGCATGGCAGACTGATTCAAGGTTTCTCAGTTTACCTAATTGCTCAGTCTCGCAATTATAATGCCCATGATGCCTAGTCTCGTAATTAATTTACTAATTACACGTTACTCTTATAGCTTTACTGGCACTACATTTCAATCGTGAACCAGTTTAACATCAAAAATGAAGCTCCTTCATAAACAGCACCTTGCGTTCGATCAAACATTAATCTTGTCATAGAACAATTTTTTTGCCGAACCTGCCTAAGCCAACTCGAGTAATCTCCCTAAGGCTACGCTTCATGTACAATTTTTCCGAGTAAGGATTTATCACAGTAAGAGTTAAGCCATGTTAATCACATTCATTACCACTTAAAATCCTAGGAGAGCTCAATCCTTACACTAATGTATATATTGACAGAACATGAACACCGAGTAATAATTTTATCGCAAACCAGATGTGTTTTTGCTTAGTCAGCAATGTTACAATGTTACTCAAGCAAAGCTTTCGTAAAAATTATCTGAGATAATTCGAACAATCATTTGACAACTCAGTTTATTCCGAAATGCAAGTTCTTCAAAGGTAACCTTCTTTGAAGCTGTTGTAAACCTTTGTACTAAAAATACAGAGAGAAAATTTCCCCTAAAAAATTCTACATTGAATGCTTTACTCATAAGTTTTACATCATATTTCAGTATTACAGACGCAAAATTTTAATATTTGCGTGAATACAACGAAACAAAGGCGTGAAACTCACCTGTAGGTGATGCAGACCCTTCTGCAAGGTACATCGTCCCTGAACACACGGTGCTCGTAGTCGTAGCGCGCGCTGCCGTACAAGACAAGAAGCGAGCGACGTGGCATCGGCAGTCGCACGACACGCAAACGTCCATCATTGTCTTCTTTCGCGATACACGATCTCGAAGCCTCTTCCGCTCCGTTTTTATCAGCCTGCTTGTCTGAACATTCGAATTCTACACAGCCATTGTTTCCCTTAGCATATTTACGAAGCGTTTTATCATCCCTGTTGAAGTAACTTGTAGGAATTCCATCGTTTCCATTTCCTGTACTTTCCGAGTAACCACTGCTCCCATTAGATGGATTGTAGAACTTCTCCAATTGAGATGTTGTCCTCACTCGTCCTTGTTGATCCACTACTGCCGGGTAGGTGTTCACATCTGGCAAATTATAGCGCGTGTCGCGCCCCTGGTACCAAGTGAGGGTAAGCACAGAGTCGCTCATGAGGCTGACGGTGGGGATGCGCTCCCCCCAAATCCAGCAGTCGTCGATATGCGGGTCGATGGAGGCACCTCGGCTCGGAGTGTAGTCCAGCGAGCATTGCTCCACCGTGTGGAAGTCTCTCAAAAGTTCCACCTTTTGAAAACGGTCTTGAAGAAATTTCGTGAACTGAGGATAACCAGTAAAACCATCTAGTTTTACCTTTCGCTTCTTGAAGTTGCACTTCGGCCCGTAGTTCTGAAAAAAGAGAAAGAATTGTTCATCGATTTTAAGTAAGCTTGTATACACTTGCAGCGCCCGATGAGACGGAGAATTCTTGGAATACCTTTCTCTGCATTTAATATAAGCCCCAAATTATTATTATTATTATTATTATTATTATTATTATTATTATTATTATATAAGAAAGTTTTAGCTTCCCTTAACCATGACAAAGATGTTATAAGAGAGGAAAGAGGAAGGCACCATTTAGTATGGAGTTGAGGGAACGTGGAATCTATGCACAAGGTGCACAGAAACAGTAAACTAAGAAAGGAGTTCATGAAACAAGAAAAAAGTTGAAGAAGAAAGTAGTAGGTGCTGAAAAACAGGACAGCAGTGAACCGAAAAAAGATGGTCCGTAACAAAACAAAAACCTAATTTATTACAACAAAAAGGAAGCCTACCTAACTTTTAGCTCGGGCCTTCACATGGTTCCCCTGGGAGCGCTAATTCCCATAGATACAATAGTTGTCTCCCCCTGAGGGGTATAAGCGCCAAAAAATACCGTGTCTAATGAACACATTCATTATAGTTTTAACCGATATCGAGAAAAATATTGAACTATAATAAGCTATAGTACTAAACAGCACTCCTAGATGAATCATTTTATTGAAACAAAAGTTCATAAAAAATTATGATACTAAAAAACAATGAATTTTCTCAAATCCTCGAACTATCCAACATATGCAATGCCACACTCATATAAAAAATGTAAAATTTGTACATAGTAGTTTTTGAACGAAAGATATTTATTTGCAACACTTAATTGGTTTCAAAAATAAATTTTTTCACTGGAAACATATTCAGTACCTAACATTAAGGCGTATCATTTATTTATACGCAAACCACAATTGTACATGCCCAATGTGGGAGCTGCACTTAAATTAACGTTTTTTCTTTCCCCATTTCAATGATCAACGTTTCACTATTTCTTTGCCCTACAATTGAATGTATTTACTTCCGAGTCGGGGTTTATTAACTCAAATACGAACAAATTTTGTATATTGCATAGATAAGATTAGTCAGTTTGAGCCTCCCTACCCAGCAACAAATGCGATCCAAAGGGAGGAAGGCACCATTTAGTATGGAGTTAAGGGAACGCGGAATCTACGCAGAAAGGCATAGAAACAGTAAGTTGTGAAAGAAGATCATGAAACAAGACCAAACCAAAGTTGAAGAGGAAAGTAGTAGGTGCTGAAGAACAAGACAGCAGTGAACCGAAAGAAGGTGGTCCTTAACATAACTAAAACATTTTATTTCAACAAAAAAAAAAGGCCTACCTAACTCTCAGCTTGGGCTCTGACATTGTCCCCCTGGGAGCACTAGTTCCCATAGATACAATAATTGTATACCCCCCTGAGGGGGGTATATTGCGTATGAAAGCTACGAAAAAATTTTGGCTGCATTAGAATCAAAGGGCTGGAGGTACAACACGACACTACAGAGGCTTCAGACCTGTTTGCGCCTGCCGCTCTGAGAGGCATCCCACGGCACTTCGTCCAGCAACTGAAGCAGTTCGGACTCCTCCGACTCGGAGACGAAGTCCAGCACCAGCTTCACACCTTCCACCCTTCATGTTAATAAGTTGTAAAATGGTTATAAGACGGAGCATAGTACATAAAGTGAAAACATCATTCAGTAAAAAGTGACGCACACACATCATTCTTTGAAAAAAATTATCGCGATGCTTCCGCTATAATTTCAAAGTCTCAGTTTTCATAATTTTAGACTTGGTATATCTTAGTTGGCAGGTTTATTGTTGCTAGGTGATGCTTCCTCTCCTCCAAATCAAAAGCACGAATACTATATACAAAACACGATGGTCAAAGTATGCCATCCGAATCCTTCCTAGTCTGTAACAGAAATACCAAAATCTCCTGTTAAAACCCTGCAAGGTGCATTTCCAAGCATAAAAACGTTGAAAATACACATTTTAAATTATAAACCATGAAAGGCTGGTGATAACTCTTGAGACATTAGGAAACTAAAAAGTCACATGTGTAAATGGGTAGTAGTAAGAGAATGACTCGCTGCACTTTACTGTCACTCCTTGCACTGCACAGCCATTCCCTCCATTTCACATTCACTCATTGCACTTCCCCATTCATTCATGGCACTCCTCCATTTATTCAATGCACTCCACGCCCCCTCACAGCACTCCCGTCCCTCATTGCACTATACAGCCACTCTGCTGCCACACCCCCGTCACTCATTGCACTCTACAACCACTCACCACACTCCACAGCCGCCCTACCACCACACACAACCACTCACTGCATAGGCGCGCCAGTGTGGTTCGGATGGCTCCTCCAATCGTCCACTTCCCAGCCCGGCCACGCCAGGTCACACAGCGGGCAGTATACCACAGCAGATTTCTGCACCGAAAAAAAAAAGAAATTCGAAATTTGCAGCTGTTCCCAAAAATTTATATAATGATAAATTTTTGAATATCATAAAAGTATGTTCTATCCAGTTCAAAAAAGGAGAAATTGTTTCTTCAACTTACAAACTTATCCCCGTTCCAGTGTATTTGAGGGATGAAATAGGTATTTTTTGGAGAACTTATTAAATGATCGTTTAGCCTCATTTCATGAAATTAAGCTCCTGTCAAGACCATTTGAATAGATCAAACAGTGAAAATACAATAACCCTTCAAAGTTCACATTGTCCCCTTGGGAGCGCTACCTCCCATAGATACAATAGTTGTATCCCCCTGAGGGGAAAATTAAAAAGAAACAGTAACAACTGAACCCACCATCTATTCTGTGAAATTTGCATGTTTTCTGCAACCTCCTCAACTATTTCAGCATTGGTAATTGTCAAGATAACCATTCGTATTTACATTTCTATTCATAGTTGTTTTTCCCCGAGGTAGCCAGCAAATACGGCGGTAGACCTCACGCTACAGCAGCACCCAATGTCCTCTCGACGCCTGAAAATGTCTGCGGAGCATCTCACCTTCATGGCGTCGGTGACGGGCTGGGCAGCGCTGTGGGCGCCATGCTGCGCTTCGCACTGCAGGCACGACCGCTGCCCCTTGCAGCCGCATGGCCGGTTGTGGTACATCGCACGGTCTAATGCCTCAACGCTATTTCTAATAGAACAACCTAACCGAATCTCTAAATATTCTATTTCTAATAGAACAATCTAACCAAATTCGTAAATAATTTATTACTAATAGAACAATCTCACCGTAATCCTCACCTAAAAAATGCCTAAACATGTGTGGTTCTAATGCCTTTACGTTCTATTCACAAACGGCCCAAGAAACTTCAAGCTATACCGGGATGTTGGTTGCTAATCATGCGACCTAGGTACACGTGCGGTACAGTAGCGATATCAAGTGAAAACTAAGTTTTCATTCTCACAAATAACGGCTAGCAAGATACTGAATTAAATCTTTTCTCGAATAAAGCGTGAAACAAATGGTAATTAAATTAAATATAGAAAATTATGGATTCTAATACGCACGTAATGATTCATTGCTGAAGTAGTGACACTCTCGGAGTATGAATGGTATTTGGCCGTGTTAGTGTCAACTAAGATCATCGTAGCGTGAAGTGTTCAGCTCGAGGTAGTTGTGGCAGAGCACGCCTCAGATATCTTTCTAAATACGCATGCTACCTGCACTTCTCCTGCAAGCTCTACCACAATAGTAGTAGTAGTAGTATTAGCATCGATTTGCTAGCGCTTCAGTAATTCGTACTATATCGCGCCGTAGGTCTCACAGTTCAAAAAAAAAAAAAAATACAACATTCACATCATTTCAGCAAAAGCATATTATATAATCTCAATTCAAAGTTTATCACAATTACCATTATGGAGACATAGCAACATCCATCGCAAAAACCGCTCTAATTTCAAACCACATTTGTCATCTTATAAGAGCCCCAGTTGATCTTTGAAGAGATCATCTACAGATCCACGCCCACTTTGTTAGCACGGGCAGCCAAAGGCCCCATAGGGGATTTCAGCTGCCCACCCATTTATGGCCGGGCGCCTTACCCACGCTGAAACCCCCAGAGGCATCTACGCAGCGCGCTCGGCCATATTGCAGTTTAGTCTTCCACATCTCAGATGTGAAGAAGTTCCTTGCTTACGCTGTTCTTTCTCTGGTTAAATTTCTGACATCAGATTACACTTCTCCAGGAACATTTTAAGCGCTGATACATCGAAGGTTGAGCGTAAAATTTCCCCGAGCATTCCGATCATTACATCCTCATCAGGACCACGCAGTCTCGGGAAACACACATTCCTGGCAGCTGCATATCGAGGGCACTCAACAAGAAAGTGTTTGACAGTCAGAGGAACGTGGCACCGCTCACATCGTGGCTGTGGCTGTCGCTCCATCAAGTGCTCGTGCGTCAAACGGGTATGGCCAATACGAAGGCGGCAGAGTATCACCTCCATCCGACGAGGGCGACAACTAGAAGATATCCACTCACGCACGGTGGGTTTAATACTTCTTAATTTATTATTGATTGTTCTATCCCACTCCTGTTGCCACAAACTTCTCACTGCAGCCTTTATCCGAGGGTAGTAGTCTCGGAATGGGACCATCAAGTTCAACGTTTCCCCATTTGTCTCCGCAGCTCGCTTAGCCTCCCGGTCAGCTCGCTCATTGCCCGATACTCCCACATGTCCGGGCACCCAGCATAACGTGACACTCTTACGTCCACTCGCAAGGTTTATTAACATTACGAGAATCTCAGCAATGAGTGGGTGTGTACTATTATACATTTGCGTGGCCTCGATTACGCTTTTCGAGTCAACAAAAATTGTAAAAGAGCCACATGGGTAGTCCTCAATTAATTTCAGTGCCTCCATCACACCGTGCAATTCTGCTATGAAAATTGATGACTCTGGGAGTAGTTTCATTGCACTGACCCTTTCCCCAGACACAGCGGCACATCCCACGGCGTCTCCCGTTTTGGATCCGTCAGTGTACAACTTCACGGAGTTTGCGTGCTTTTCAAGTACATGGTCCATGAAAATTCCCTTCAGGATGTGATCGGGCATGGATTCCTTCTTGGGCATCCGGCATCCTGGGCAAAAACTTTCTATAGGGACGCGCCATGTCGCAGAGTTGTCCAAGAGTACTGGGAGTATACGCATGGGTCTCAATTGCATTGCGGCCGTAATCGCTGGGTAATCCACAGATGCGGGTATGAAATGTGGAAAAGGCAGGTGTCGACCAAGGGGCGCGTGCACACTGGCCCATGCAGGAGACAAAGGGACTTGCTCCAGCCTGGCTAGGTACTGTAAGGTTAGTTGCACACGTCGGAGCCACAGGGGTGGCTCTCCGCTCTCCACGCACAGGCTGTAAGAGGGTGAGGATCGAAAAGCACCAGTGCTTAGCCTGATAGCTGCATGGTGCACTGGATTCAACTTAGCGAGTGAGGATTCTTTGGCATATTGATATACTATACAGCCATAGTCTATCTTGCTCCTGATGAGGGTTCTGTATAGTCGCAACAACGTCACTCGATCTGCTCCCCACGTTACTCCAGATATACACTTTAGGAGATTCATTCTCCGAGCACACTCAACCTTGAGAGCAGCCAGGTGGGGTTTCCAGTTGAGCTTATCATCCACAGTCATCCCCAAAAACTTTACGCTGCGCGCAAAAACTATCTGTCCCTCCCCCAGCACCAGTCGAGGAGAATCACAGCGGCCGCGGCCTTGGAAATGAAGGCCTACAGTCTTCTCAGTTGAAAACGTAAAGCCATGCTCAAGAGCCCAAATGTTTACACTGTTGATGGCTTTCTGCATTCTGCGGGTCGCCGCAGGCAAAAATGCAGACGTTGAATAGAGCATAAAGTCATCCACATACAGCGAGGCCAAAATGCCAGGAGGAAGGACTGTAGTAATTCCATTCAGGGCGACATTAAATAACGTGCAGCTCATGACGCTACCCTGAGGCAAGCCTTCACGCTGAAGCTGCAGTGAGGAGAGCGTACCACCCACTCTGACACGGAAGGTTCTCTCACCAAGGAACTTCTCGATATACAAGGCCATATTACCGCGGAGTCCATATCCATGCAGCGATTTGAGGATCCCATATCTCCACGCAGTATCATAGGCCTTGTGCAGGTCGAAGAAAACATATAGTCTGGCGACGTTCTGCGAGGTTAGCTATTAGGTAGTTCTGAAGGCGCAGCAGAGCGTCTACGGTCCCGCGGTGTTGTCGGAAACCAAACTGTACAGGGTTCACCAGCTCTTCAGTCTCCAGCCATCGCGTTAGCCGGACATTTACAATCTTTTCCATCAATTTTCCAAGACAGCTAGTCAGGGCAATGGGTCGATAGTTATCAGGGTTGGAGGCAGGCTTATTGGGCTTTGCAAAGGCCATGATTATTGCTGTTCGCCATTGTTGCGGATATGTGTGCGTAGTCCAGATTTTGTTGTCAATATAGAGAAGGCATGATATTGCCGTATGATCCATTTTCTTTATCATTTGGTAGTGAATGCCATCAGGTCCGGGGGCTGTGTTTTTGCACTTTTTCAAGGCACAATAAAGTTCCATCATTGTGAGGGGATCGTTGTACGGATAGATGGAGTCAGTCGAAAGTAGTAGTAGTAGTAGTAGTAGTAGTAGTAGTAGTAGTAGGGAGCTTGCTAGCGCTTCAGAGGGCACCTCTATGTCACACCGGGCACCGGTTTTATCCGCAGTTCAGACTATAAGGCAGTCAAAGCTTAAATACATTTTAATTCATCGGTTACAGTAGGTCAAATCTAACGGAGTCAAGTAAATAAATAGGCTCATTTTAACGACTGCTCCAATCCCAGTCGCGACAAAATTAACTCCAGTCATCACCCACATCACCACCACAACGCACGCAGAACTCAGCTGGTATCGTGGTCATTTACCGAGTTACAGTACATCCAAACGCACTGGGCAGCCAAACCCCAAAGGGGGTTTCAGCTGCCCACCCATTTATGGCCGGGCGCCTTACCCACGCTGAAACCCCCCCCGAGGTATCAACGCAGCGCGCCCGGCCATTTTGCAGTTTCACATCTACAGTCCCCCAGGACTACATCACGTGTCGTTCAGTAGTATACACAAAGTTCATATTAGTCCTCTTCACTGTTCGTGTTCTCATATCTTCCCTGTTAGCCCACAGAGTTGCAGGAAGGTCAGTAGCGTATTCACATCAAAGCGGCGCTTGGGAAACTCCGTCAGCATTTCCCGTAAAGTAGCAGTCTGGTCCATATTTTGAGTACGGGGATAGAGTCGTCGACGCACAGCAGCATACCGAGGGCACTCGGCAAGCACATGTAGGACTGATATCGGCGTATGGCATGCCTCGCACAAAGTCGGCGGTCGGCGTTCCAAAAGATGTTCATGAGTAAGTTTAGTGTGCCCAGTACGGAGTCGACACAACAAAACCTCCGACAGGCGAGAGCTACACGAGGAAGATGGCCACGGTCTTGTAGTATCTTTAAGTAGTCTCAATTTATTACCATCCATCTCTGTCCACTGGTGTTGCCACCATCGCATTAATGAGATTTTAATCTCTGGGTAGTAATCTCTGCAAGGCACTCCATCATTCAACGGCTGTGCGTCGGAAACAGAGGCATCTTTTGCTTCACGGTCGGCTGCATCATTTCCCACTACATCAATGTGAGCTGGGACCCAACATATTGTTATTGTCTTTGCCACATTCTGAAGATGTAACAACTGGCATAGAATCTCGCACACAAGTGGGTTGTTGCTATTATAGCATCGCAGAACCTCTATAACGCTTCTTGAGTCACAAAAAATTGTGTGATTGGCCTCCGGAAGTCTCTCGACGATACGCAGAGCTTCTCGCACCGCATACAACTCAGCGGTAACAATGGACGTTACACCCATAAGCCTATGGGCAGCTGTTGTAGTCGGTGAGACTGCGGCACAACCAACAGCTCCTCCGCTTTTCGAGCCGTCGGTGTAAATGTGAACAGAGTTCGAGTGTTCAGTGGCTCTGTGTTCTTCAAAAAGAGCTCTCAGGGCTAGATGGTGCAATTCATCTTTTTTAGGATATTTACACTGTGGACAGAACGTTCGAATGGATATGCGCCATGTGGGGACATCTCTCTGTTCCACCGATAGAACCCTCAGTGGGGGTAAGCGTAAAGTGTTTGCCATTTCACGGTAGTCCACAGATGCTGGCAAGGTGTACGGAAATTCAGCCAGTTCCAGAGTAGCTACTCGTACTGCAAAGTAGGTAGAAGACGTCGAAAGTTGGCTGAGGCGTGCCAGATATTGAAAAGTCAGCTGAGCCCGTCGCAACAGCAGTGAGGGTTCCCCGCTCTCAGCAAGTAGACTGGCTATCGGAGTGGTGCGAAAGGCACCAGTGCAGATTCTGATGGCAGCGTTATGAACGGGATCGAGCATCCTCAGTAAGCCCTGCTTTGCCGCTTGGTAAACCACACATCCATAGTCCATCATGGATCGAATTAAGGCTCTGTATAAGAGTAAAAGCGTCAGGCGATCAGCCCCCCAACTACGCCAAGATAAACATTTCAGAAGGTTAAGTTTCTTTATGCACTCAGTTTTCAGGTGCTCTATATGGGGCCTCCAGGTCATTCTATCATCCAAAAGAATCCCAAGGAATCTTGCTGTTGGTGCGAATGTAATTTGTTCGCCAAAGAGAGTGAGGTCTGGATTAGGTTCACGAGAACGTTTCGGCTTTATATGAAGAGCACAGGTTTTATTGATGGAGAAACAAAAGCCGTGATCAGTGGCCCAAACGGCAACTCTATTGATTGCCATCTGCATTCGTCGCTCCAGAGCTGGTAAATAAGCCGAAGATGCACACATCACGTCATCCACATACAAAGAACCAATGACATCCGGTGGCAGGTCAGACAACATTCAATTAATGGAGAGCAGAAACAAGCAGCAGCTCAGAACACTGCCCTGAGGGACTCCCTCGGCTTGCATCATCCAGTCTGAGAAAGAGGATCCAGTTCTTACTCTGAATGTACGTTCATTCAAGAATTGTCTGATGTACTCAGCCATGTTTCCCCTAATTCCCAGCCGGTGCATTTCACAAAGTATGCCGTGTCTCCAGGTGGTGTCATATGCTTTATTTAGATCAAGAAAGATACAAACTGAGTGTCGTTTAGATGCACGATTCTCCACCAAATAGTTTTGAATTCGAACCAGAGCATCCGTAGTGCCTCGGAGTTTTCTAAAACCATATTGGTGCTGGAAGATCAAATTTCTCGATTCTAAATGTCTCATGAGACGAATGCTGATGATCTTCTCTAGGAGTTTCCCAATACAACTAGTTAAAGCAATTGGTCGATAGCTTGCTGGATCTGTTGAAGGTTTGCCAGGTTTTGGGAAGGCCAATACAATGGCTATCCGCCACTGCAGAGGATACTGATTTGTGGTCCAAACTTCATTAAATATCGTAAGAAGGGCTGTGATAGCGGTTGGGTGTAGTCGTTTCAGCATTTTATAGTGTATCTCATCTGGTCCTGGTGCGGTATTCTTGCACTCTTTCAAAGCATTATAGAGTTCTAGCATAGTAATTGGGTCATTATACAAATGATGATGATCGTCAGAGAAATCTAAAGGTTGCGCCTCTAATCGCTGTTTCCTAGCAAGAAAGTTTGGTGGGTAGTGGCGTCCGCTGCTGACGTCCGCAAACCTACGGGCTAGTGTATTAGCAACTTCACGGGGGTCTGCCTCAAGCCCATTTCCAGTCATCAAACAGGGTGTCGTGGTTTTGTTTCTCTTCAGCATCTTTCCCACTCTGTTCCAAACTCTAGAGATTGGCGAATCTCCATTCAGGGAGGAAACGTATTTCTTCCAAGATTCTTTCCGTGCAACATCTTTGACCATTTGGGCACGTGCTCTGGCGCGGTTGTAGGAGATCTTATCTGCTACTCTGCCGCTTCTCTGATAGCGCAGGGCTCGTTTCCTTTCAATATTGGCTTTTGTGCACTCTTCATTCCACCAGGGTACTCTATGTTTTGCAGCTCCCCCTCGCGTCCGCGGAATCGCGATGCTAGCAGCTACTCGGAGGGTCGCGACAAACCGATCCACCATTTCTTCAGCAGGCAAATCTTCTGGGAACTCCCCCATCTGTGTCAAAATACTAAACGTTTCCCAATCAGCACGCTTAATAATATACCGCGGCTGCTGCACAGTAAGTTCGCTTGTGGGCAATGTGACAAAAATGGGGTAGTGGTCACTGCCACACAAGTCCTCTCCTACGGCCCAGACTAAGTCTGGCAAGATATCGGGCGAGCTCAAACTCAGATCAATGGCAGACAACGAACCAGTCTGGATATGAAAATGCGTCGCTTCTCCGGTGTTTAGGATGCAGACATCGCTAGTAGTGAGAAGTTGCTCCACTGCCATGCCTCTTTGGTTGCATGAAGTATTTCCCCACATTGTGTGTTTGGCATTAAAATCGCCAAGTACTAAAAACGGTCGGGGTAGCTGACTTAGAAGATGCAGCATTGCTGTAGACGTGAGTTCTTCTCCAGGGGACAGATATATGCTGCTCACCGTGATGAAAGCGCCAGCGATGTTTATTCTCACAGCAAATGCTTGAAGCTCAGTGGCTACTCGAAGGGGATGGTAGGCAGCATCTCTTCGCACCAGGATCGCCAGTCCTGTCCCAGGAACGGGATTATCAGAGGGCGAGAAAGTTTCAATATCGTAGTTGCTTGGTGGATGCGGGGTATTATTTCCTAACATAGTTTCTTGTAAGCAAATACATATGGGTTGGTATTGTGATATTAAACCTGCTAGGTCACCATAATTTCGACGGTAACCTCGGCAGTTCCATTGGACGATATTATTTATTGCTGGAGGTGGCACTCCAAGGTTTCACAGGGTTCTTCATTACTGTCTTCTGTTCACTTGGACCACACGACGACTCTGCGTCTTTCCTCTCAGGGCCACCATCGCGACTGTGACGGCCAACATTAGGTGGAGGAAATTTCGGACAATGTTTCGGTATTGGAAAATTCCTTAACAGCTCCGTTTGCGGTCTCAAAGGGCATCGCAGTATGCCCTCTACAGAGGCCGATCTGTGACTTGTGCTATGTTCCAATCGTCTTTCTTTGCTTCTCACAGCACGCTGGACAGAGCTCTCATCCTCGACCGCCAGCCTGCCCCAGGATGTCAAGGCTCTCTTGGAGGCAGGGGCTTCACGCGAGTGCGCTTCGGAGAGAGATGGCGAAGATGGCGATTCTTGCTGTGGGCGTTTGAGACCAGTATTCGTTGTTGAAGTTTGTAGTATCAGTCGGTCCGATTTTTCACGGTCCGAGGATGCAGGCTTCTCCAAAGGACGTTCGTCGGAAGACTTTTCTGGTCTTTCGGATCTAGAGTAAGAACTTCGGGGTCTTTTATGTTCCTCATTTGGAGCGTCAGTCTGGGTTGCTATACTAGTCTGTGTTACGGCATGAGCAAACTCGCCTCCGACTCTCATCGGTATCTCCTCGCTGATGCGTGTTCCACCGGACTCAGCTGTCCGTAATTGCGGCTGACGCACAGCCGATGAATAACTATGTGTAGGGCGCACGTAGCGACCGGAAACCTTCCGCTTTGCCTCACCATAGCTTACGCGCTCAGTAGTTTGTGTAGAAACTATTTCCTGTTCCAATTTATAGATAGGGCAGGACTGGTCACTGGCGGGGTGGGGCCCCTCACAGTTGGAGCACTTAGGTGGTAGAGTGCAAGGGAGTTCATGTGCTGTTCGGGAGCAGTGAAAGCAGACAGCTTCTTGTTTACGGCAGCTACTTGCACCGTGACCAAAACTTTGACACTTAAAACATCTACGCGGCTTGGGTATATATTGCCTCACCGGGCACCGCGTCCAGCCTATACTCACGGACTCAGGTAGGCGCGTAGAATCGAAGGTCAGTATGTACAACAAGGTGGGTATTTCAGCTCCGTTCTGTCTTCTTTTGGTCCGGTAGATAGATTTTACTCCACTTCTAGCAAGTTCTTCGAGTAGAGTTTCATCTCCGTAATTTGGTTTATTTGTATACCAAATAGTCCCCTTTGTTTCATTCAACCTTCCATGAGGAGCAACAGTGATGCTCACCCCAGCAAGGGTTTGGATTCTTGAGATAGTTTTTGCCTGATGTTCATTTCGAACCTCCACAAGGAGCGAGCCCGTTCGCGCCTCTGTTATCTTCAAAGGTTTACCACCAATTTTTTGTTCAAGTTCTCTATTTGCCACAATTACATCCATCTCTGCTAGGTTAGAACCATCGCTCGCGTTGATGGTGTAAAATTTCTTATAATCTGGATGTGTATTCTCATAGAGGGGCACATCCGTACGATATCTTTGATTGGTACGTTGGCGGCGATGTCCAGATGAGTTTTCAATACGAAAACTGGGTCGCCTTTGATTACGAGGTGGTATATATGGCTGAAGTACTAAATTTGTCTCGTCAGATTTTACGTAGGGTCCAGCGTCGCTCACTGCAGCAAGCTGCGATGATACAGGTTGCAACGGTGGAGAAGGGGGACGGTCATGTGAAGTTTCCGTTATGGTTCCTATGGTCCCAGCTCCATCTGCAGCAGCCGGCTGCAAGGGGGCAAGCCCCGATTTCAGAACAGTGCGGTGAGCAGGAAAAGTTTTCTTTGGAGATCTTTCCGCAGGAACCAAGAAGAGCGCCGGGTCATTTCCAAGAGATCAAGGGGGATTTTCAGTAGTGGAAGCAAGCACAGGTTTAGGATTCTCTTTCGATAGGGATTTCTCCCTACTTATCCAGGCCGGCTCAAGCCGGAAAAGAACCCCTCGGGCGATCAGCAGCATTCTGGTGCATCTCTGCACTTTAGGCGGGCACACGCTGACCACTAGGAAGTAAAAACCTCCTCCCACCGTCGACCCCGGCCCGTGGCAGTCCCGAAGTACGCCCGAGGTAACAGAGACTTTATAACCCGTAACTGCCGGGGCCCAGTTTATATTTACATGGGAAACCTCACCCATGGTCCGCCTTTTGTCAGGCTGCTCCAGTTAAGCCAGCCTACCATGGTTGAACCTACCAGAACCGGGGCCCCGGCAGTATAGCCTCAACCTTCATTGCAGCACGCAAGCCCTCCCACCACGACAAGGTAAGGACATGGGGAGGGGGAGTCAGTCGAAAAATCTAGCAGTCGCCGCTCCTGCTGACCTCTGAGAGCCGAGGTGGCATGTCCGCTGCTAACACGACAGAAGCTCCGGGCCAACACTTCTGCAACACGCTCCGGGTCTGCGGTGAGAGAGCCATCAATTTCCAAACACGGTCGCCTGTGTCCATAATTTCCCTTCATTTTATTAACTCTTTGCCATACTTTAGCCATGGGAGTACCAGTGTTCAGGCCGGAGACATACTTCTGCCACGATGTCTTACGCGCTACATCCTTGACTAGTTGCGCTCGGGCTCTGGCTCGGTTATAGGCGATCTTATGTGCCAGTTCCTTGGTTCGTTGATAGCGCCGTAAGGCTCGTTTCCGCTCACTATTGGCTACTGCACACTCGTTGTTCCACCATGGAACACGATGTTTCTGACAGCCTCCCTGAAACTTTGGGATGGCAGCGTTGGCAGCTGCACACACCGTTGTGACAAAACGTTCGACTAGCTCATCAACACTGCATCTCTCATTGGGTTCTTCCATTCGCGAGCCGGTTTCAAAGTCTCTCCAGTTGGCCTTCTTGAAATTAAATCGTGGATCCGTGGGCACAGGTTGGCACCGTGCGACACACAGAAGGATGGGATAGTGGTCACTACCATACGTATCGTCAAGTACGGACCACTGAGTATCAGGAAAGATGTCGGGCGTACACAGGCTGACGTCGATTGCAGAGGAGGTACCGCTTTGTACATGGAAATGAGTGGGAGCTCCGGTGTTCAACAGGCACAACTCGGTAGCATCCAAAAACTCTTCCACCGCTCTTCCATGTCGATCGTTTATCAGATTGCCCCAGCGAACATGTTTGGCGTTTGCGTCCCCAAGGATGAAAGCAGGTCTTGTTAGTTGATTGCTAAGGAGGATGAGGTCCTGTGAGGTTAAGGGATCTCCTGGTGAGGTATAGATGTTGCATACCGTGATCATACGCTGCCCAACACACATACGGAGGGCCAGGGCCTGTAATCTAGTATTGATTGCTATTTTACTGTAGCCAACATCTCTCCGCACAAGTATTGCAAGTCCCGTTCCGGGCACCGGGGAATAAACCTCAATACAATAGTTGTTTGGAGGTGCAGGGTTCAGGTTTCCAAGAAGGGTCTCCTGAAGGCAAACGCAACATGGTTGGTACTCCTCAAGGAGGGCCCTCAAATCTCCATAGTTGCGGCGAAATCCTCTAATATTCCATTGGTTATAGGTGGTCATGGTTTACCCTTTCTAGGTTTAGCACGCGTGGAGTCCTTTTCCACACCCTCACTCAGGGCGGTTGCTAGATCAGGCGGCACGGGACTTGTGGGTCTATCATCCCACGTATGTATTGGCACTGCGGAAGGAGGCTTAGTCGGGAAACCTCGCGGAACCGGATATATTTCTTCATCATGTGTGATGCAATATCTTCTGGGACAATTGTGACTCGCTCCAGAGAACAGACCCGCTGGGTCACAATATGTCGTTCACAATCCCGCTCAGACCTACGACTGTCCGCACGAGGAACCGAAAGGTCACGCCCAGCGCTCCCCACAGCACCACCCCCACGGCTGTACACCCGCACGTCTGGTCGAGGCACTCTTTCCACTTTACTTCCTGGCTCCGATACGCCCACAAGAGGGGCAGCTGACTCCAGAGCAGGCTCACCAGTCTGTCTTGAGTTTTCCTGGCTTGGAAAAAGATCAGGAGCTTTTTCTATGACTCTAGGTGTCTTTGCCACTTTCCCCTGACTGCCGCTGTGGGTCGGAGACGTGCCGCTCTGCGTTCGCTTTCTTGAGGTTATAATTGAGGGGATGGTTCTCAATGGTTCATTAGATGGATTTGGCTGGTCAGCAACTGTAGTTTCGGTAATACTGAGGGGTGGATTTCTTTTTGCTTTAATTTTGGGTACAGATGGTTGTTTTACGGTAGTAGATATTTCCGGTAGGGGCGCTCTACTAGTACTGGGCTCCTGTCTCACTGCAGCGTCCCTCTGTTGGTCCCGGCCAGCAGGACCGAAGGCACGGTTGACGGGCGCCGCTTGAGGGGCTTTTACCTTCTCTGCATATGTGCCCTGAGTCTTATTAAAACGACTGCCAACAACGCGCCTAGCCTCGCCATAGCTGATGCGTTGGTTTACCTGCACTGCTATGATTTCCTCTTCCAGTTTGTAATAGAAACAAGCCTGGGAACTAGCAGGGTGTTGCTCATCACAGTTGGCACATCGGGGAGATTTAGCGCAAGGCAGCTCATGCTGCTCTTCCGCGCAGTTTACGCACACGCCAGGCTCAACACGACAGGACCTTGCACCATGCCCAAAGTCCTGACACTTGAAACAACGGCGTGGCTTTGGCACGTACTGGCGCACGGAGCATCTAGTCCATCCAATATCCACGGACTGTGGTAGGTGGCAGCGATCAAAAGCAAGGATGTAGATCGATGAGGGCGTCAAAACGCCTCGCTCAAATCTCTTGATCCGGTACAATGCCTTCACTTCAAATTGCTTAAGTTCCTCCAGGAGGAGTTCGTCGCTATACTGAGGGTAGTTATCGTACCAGATGGTACCCTTGCACTCGTTGAGTCTGTCATGTGGAGAAACCTGCACGCCAACTCCTGCAAGGGACCGCAGGCCTAAGATAGCCGCACTTTGATGTTGATTACACACCTCTACCAGTAGGCCACCGTTCCGGGTCTCCGTTACCTTGGCAGGTCTGCCGCCAAGTCCCCCGCACAGATGACGGTTAGCTTCAATCACGTCAACGTGGCTCATGGGCGATCCGTCCTTTGTTTTGATTATGAAGAATCTCTTAAATTCCGTGGGAAGAGTTTTACTTTCGTTGTCATTGACTCTGGCTAGGGGCTCTGCAAATAAATGTTGCCGCCGAACACGTCGCTTGGGTCGACGCGGTAGCACCCTTTGGCTCTGAGTTGGTGGGACGTAGGGTTCAAGACTAAGTTATGTTATCTCAGATGGCCTGGCTTCAGCGTCACCACTCGCAGGAGGCTGCGATGGTGTTAGCTGCGCCAAAGGCAGAGTTGGGGGGAGTCCAGTACTTGTGTCCGTTTGCAGAAGCCGTGTCGTTACCAAAGGTGTAGTGGGTGAAATTTCCATGTTGAGCAAGGTTTGGTCTCACCTGTCACCCCGAGCCGGCACCAAAAATCGGCCGCCTACAAGGGGATCCCTGATGTCGGGCACACGTAGTCCCAACGGGAACGCTCGCTAGGTACAGGCATAGCAGTCAGAGTAACCAGGATCAGTAGGTTGATGCGCTTGACTAGTCAAGGGCGCATTCCCGCACGCCAAGGACGTTTAAGCAGCCCCCCGCCTACCCAGCCACCCCTCCCACTAGCCCTCGCCGCATGCGACTTCAAAACTGGCAGGACGGGCCTAGGCTCCCGCCAGCCCCCAAGGAGAAGGTCAGAGCGTGTTCCAAGGAAAGCCAGGTCATCCGAAGAGAGAAATTCAGCACAAATCCATTTAGAAGGTCCAAGTCAGTAGGGTAGTCACATGCTGCCATCTCTCTCCGTCTGACCCCTCAACCCAGGCCACTCTGCCATGGTTGCACCTGGGCAGCACAGCCCTGGGCATCATAGAGGCACGCAAGCCCCCTCCCCGCGACAAGGGCGAGATGGCGCGAGATGGCACAATAACCCGACCTTTGATAGTAAATTGAAATGACTAATGATTGTCATTATTAATCTCACTACAGTAGTGTCAAAAATGACGGGATTTGATATTTTTCTGAAATAAATCCTCCAGATGTGAACGACAAATTAATATATCTATCCCAATAGTATCCGCAATTAAAATATTCTTGTACTTGTGCACTGGTGAATCTCGTATCACAGATACTATCACTAAGCATCCTTCAAACCAAAGAAGCTGTTCTTAAGAAGCGGACACCAAACAAATAAAGAAACACACCCAGTGTATTATTAGGTAAGAAGATTTTACTCATGGTTTGACCTGTTTTCGCTCAGCTCAGCGATGTTAGAATCTTGGCAAATGTGTGTTGAAGTAGCAACACAGGGGAGCAAAATTTGGGTGTCTCGGTTGCACAGCACACTATGGAGGCAAAAGAAGACGTAAGCAGCTCCAAGAAATGAAATGATATGCATAAGAATGGAGTATTGCAGATTCTTGCAAACGATCGGCAGTGCGAAGCGATAAAGCTTCATTTGGACTGGAATCAAGGGATTGATTGTAGGATGAGATTATATTTTTGTAAGTTGGATCCAGCCTTACTAACCACAACAAAGGTGTTCCAAAAAGAGAGCATGAAGGCACCATTTAGTATGGTGTTTAGAATAATCAAAAACCCATCTAATATGAAACACAGATCACATTTTCTCCCTGTGAGCACAAACTGTTATAAATACAATCGTTGTATCCCCCATCAAGGCGAGGAAAAAAACAACAAATAAATTTAAACAAACAATTATTAACCAAACACAACCAGTGTTGCCATACAAACTCTGAACCCTCAGATCAACGAGAAATGACACGTCTCCATCAGTAGTTTCACTCACTACACTATTTCTACAGGGATCAAGATGCTCAAGACACGTGCCTCTTTAATAAAGGTTACCAGGGTATGAGGACCGTACGTACCTGGAACTGCCAGCCTGAGTAATAAGGATAAGGCAAATTGCTAGAGCCTAATAATTTGGTATTTAGAGTACGAAGAAACGTTACAAACGCAGAACAAGAAAAAATATACAATTTTAACAATGCTGATTACAGTATTACTTTCTGCAAAATCCTGGACAGCTTCAAAAAATCACCAGCAAAACCGACAGGAAATATTTCACCTCCAGCAAAAATGTCGCGCGTAGAATTGGACTGAGAAGCCCGGGGGGTTGTCCAGTGCCCCCAACGAGGGTTATGTCCTCGTTTTCTGCAGGCAAACTCCAACGATATCTTAAATTTGTTCATCAATAAAAGGGACAGCACGAGCTTCTCGTGTATCAGTGTGAAGTATGGATTCATTCCAGGGCTTCGGAGGAGTTACAAATTTTTATGGGAAATTCTGATCAAGTGGACACTCTAATAACATCTTGGACTTGTTTATCAATAAAAGGGATAGCGTGAGCTCCTCGTAACGTTTATCTCATGCGTGAAGTAAGGATTCATTTCAGGGCTTCAGAGGAGTTACAAACTTTCAAGGAAAATTCTATTCTGATCAAGTGAAAATGTCCGTCCAAATGCTCACAAAACATCATTCGTTTTTTTGCGTAACAGCTGATATATGTTGAAACATGCAGATGTTGGAAGCACGCAAGTAGTATGAGAAATTACACAACGAAGCATGTTAAGCTCTTTATTACACAACATCATAAAATTTGTCTATAAAACAAACGATCGTAGGTCTGGCAACTGAAAAACGGCCCGAGATTCGCGCAGGCGCGCACACACGAGTATTCAACACTAACTCATAACATTGAACTACACTAATTTCTCGACTAAAGAATGGGGGCATTCGTTGACAAATGGCTTTTTGACAATGTTTTCGAAGACCAGAGCGCAATAACGATATGTTTGAGCAGTGCTTTGGAAAATACTATTTTAAACCCCTTAATCGGGAGTAACTGCGGGAGTGCGCGCACACTGAAATGCAACAAAACAAAGCCTTCATCGAGCACCAGGCACTGACTTCGTTCCTTGTCTGGCATTTCGTCAAGTGAACGGGTAACTAGAATAACGTGTACACGTTTGAACCCTAATCATATACTAGA
Organism: Morinoia aosen; assembly: GCA_030386875.1. Taxonomy (NCBI): domain Eukaryota; kingdom Metazoa; phylum Arthropoda; class Malacostraca; order Amphipoda; family Talitridae; genus Morinoia; species Morinoia aosen. Next base: position 82,726,849 of record CM059561.1, on the reverse strand, counting down.
ACCAAAATCTACAGCAGAATGACAAAAGAAACCACCTACTGTGTAGGCCAAAAAGACTGAGCTGGTACTTCCAACACTTTGACTGCGGTAAGTTAAATCGAAATTTAATCTTTAACTCGAATTAGTTTTAGTAATCAACACATTGACTGTGATAGGTTAAACTGAAGTTCAGTATTCAACTCAAATTTAAATTCACAAGTTATTAGCAATTTTATAAATACCAAACACTAACTGAGTCCATTCAATAACATCAATTTTAAAAGATTGTTGAAACTTTTCAAACGATCCCTCGATAGGTCGTTCGTTTCACAGCAAGAAGAACACGACCCATCGATGGGTCGTATCACAGTCAACGTGTTAATTTTGAAAATGACTAAAAATAAATGCATCGCGCCATCATTTTGTATTGACTAAGCATTCATAAAGATTGAGTTTGTGACTAATGGTCAGTCAGGAGCTTCATGAAAGTCCTCTCGGTGACCTGTGTGGCTCACGCCACAGTCAAATTGTTGAGGGAAAACATTCAAGACCGACAAAACTCGAGCAGAATTAGCAAACTTAGTCTATGAAAACAGAAAAAGACTAAATAAAGAATAAATAAATATTGATTGCAAAATTTAGTGACTCGTGTCTCTTCTTTCCCCAATTGCAAAAGAAAAAGAGCTAAAATTCATTGAAGATCCCGTTATACAGTGTGTATAACACAAGGCAAGCAAGCACTCGATTCAGACAGAACATAAAATAGCTTCCAGTACATAAACCAAAGACCCGAACGGAACAGTTGCAGCCACTAGAACGATAAAAAATGAGTAATAACTTCATCAAAATGGATCTTATTGCTAGTAGAAAACGAAACCTAGATACGCTGTGCAACCCGAACAAGAAAAAATGAATATGAGCTCTTGGCGTTCACCCCTAGGTAGAATAGGTCACAAGCGCTAAATAAACATGCTCCATTAATGCACAATTGGCGAAATAGCCTAGATACATGCATATCACAATTCATATTAATACTACGCTTCATTTATTTCCCCAAAATTTTCGAGAAAATGAGAAGCATATAGAAAACTAAATTTTCACAACAGGAAACCCTTCGACAATCTATACATTTTTCGAGGCAAACTAACATAACTGCTGCAGCCATTTTTAAAGCGTGATTTACAACTAACGAAAAAATAAATAGGTGATATTCGAGAAGAAATGAAATTTACTCCGAAATGAAAATAAGCATCAGGCTGTAGCAGTGCTACGCTAATAAACATGTGACATTCGAAAAGAAATGAAATTTTCTCTTAAATGAAAATGAACATCAGGTTGTAGCAGTGCTACAGTTGCTGAACACGTGACGCAGCGCGCGAATGGCGGCCCCGACCCCAGCACCACACATCGTCTCTGCCCTCCCTTCATAATCTTACATTTCTGTCGAAATCCTCGGAATGTAAACACCACGCCCCGTGAATTGGTCGATGAAGACAATACACCTCTCAGGCGATAAGTAGAAACACATTAAACGAACTGAATATGGACATAACTGATTGAGAAATAATACAAGATTTCATTTGCATCTTGGGTCAAACCTTTTTGTCGGCAAATTCGGCAGCGAAAATAGAAAAGCATCCCTGCGCGTGAAAATAATCAGAAGCGCACACAAATAGTACATGAAAAATGAAGAAACCGCCATTTAAAGCCCCAACGGAAAGCAACAAAAAGCTATTGATATTTCCGATAAACGACACATAGACCACAAAGAGACGGAAAAAGATGACCTAAGGAAAAAAAGATACGATACGGAAGTGAATCATTACATTAGTACTTGTCGATGAAGCGCTTGATAAGATCTCCCGCGGCAGATTAGAAGCTCTCAAAGTTTGATAATTCATAACTGCACGAGTAGCTCAAACGCTCGGGTCACATTTCTAAAACCTTCATAATAAAACTAGAGTGATTCTCTCCAATCTCCGAAGAAACTAGAATTCCACCGTCATCTTGTTAACTGTACGTAAGATCTTAGATTCACCACTCTCCCTCGCCCGTGGCTTTCAAGAAGACGTAGTCTTTGCCTTTCAAGTTCATGATGCCATCTTTGAGGCTGAACTTCCACTTGTTGCGAACGCGAGTTACCTGCACATATTTAAATAAATATATGAATGAATAAATAAGCAACTACACCGAGAGAATGTTATGATGCTAAGGCGTTAGATTGTTAGACAAGAGCCACAGCAATAACAACTAGACGTGGCTGGCTTTTATCAGGCACAACCAAACACGAAGCATAAGTAAAATTACTACTACCAGAACTGTAAAAATATTTCAACATCCACATGGTCTCAAATTCTTACTTACCCCTTAAATTTTCAGCTCACACTACGAAAGGGACGATTTGATTTATTCTTTCAACACAAAAATCCTACCGTCTGAAAAATTCATCTGAACTTGAGACTAAACAATTCTAAACATGTTTCACGCAAAATCGTTGCACGCAATTCTCAAGAAAATGAACTTTATGCACTCATTGCATATACTAGGTTTCCCTACTAAAATAATACAAATAAAATGCCTCCTAGTCCAGCAAGTTCATGATGACGGACAATTCTAAGAGATAGAAAGAAGTTTTCTCAGTATTTGTTCTTTAATTAAAATATCATTGAAGAGGGGAAGAACGGCTCATATGAGCCAACCAAATTGCTTTGAGCCAATTAAACTGATAGCAGAGCTCGGTGACGGCGCGAATAGGGCAGATACTAAGCTTATGACCTGGAGCAACAAACGCTCAGAAAAGCATTGTTTATTTATAAGAATTTATTCTATAAATGAACAACTTCTGTCATATAAAGTGGAATTAATGGGAGCCTGAAACACTGACGAGTCACGTAAGATATGTGGACATTTATTATGTGCATGAACACATGATAGAATAAGTGTTATTAGGATGAAAGATCTGGAATACATACATTACGGGACAGCGTTTGGGTAAATAACATGTGTTATTAAGGATACAATTCAACAAAATTCCAGAAATATCAGTGCTCTGCAAACATTAACCAAATTCTCATTTTATTAATAATTTCAAACAACAAGCACACTATACGCTCACCCATGTGACTAGAATAACGCCAGATGTGGAATCAACTAATAAAAAAAATTAAAGGGCAATTCTAAACCCTCTTCCGCACTGAGGGGACACAAACGGCGACCATTGACCTCAGCTCTATCTCTAAGTAAAATCCCTCCACAATTAGTTGCTTAAATTACTGAAAGGTACACTGTGATACCACAATACAACTATACAGTACTTCAGTTCCGATTCGACGCGAAAAAATGCTCAGCGTAAGCTAACTGGCCAAGGCAAAACAAATGAGAAAATTCAGGTGACACAAAATATAACACATAGTAAGTACCCTACGAAATAGTATTTTTCATCATGTCAGAACAGTACAAATCTCACCATTCGCCACACTAACCTTATCAAACTGACACACGACCACGTTGTAAGTGTCAAACGCTTCCCCTCCTTCGTCATCACTCAAGTCATCAGCTGAGTTCAGTGGGTCCTGAGCAGAACTTACTATGAGAGACTTCCAATGGAGACGTTAAATCAATGGAAGCAACGTACTCTAAAATTATAATGCCAAACTTGAAAAAAATTACTACTAGAGTGGGCAAAGAATTCCAGTAATGCACAAGAACCAACATCCTTTACTACAAGAGCTCTTATATAAGAGTAAAATGTAAAATACGTCCTAAATTAAATTAGAAATGAAGCAAATTACTAGTATAAGACCCTAAAAAATGTAAACGAATTTGAGGAAGTATAACCGTTATTTTTGTGGCTAGGAATGTTAGAAAAGCAGAAATATCAATGCAGAATCTATCAATTCTCCCTAAAATCCAGCAACTCATATTCAACTTATGATACAAACACAAATTATTGCCGATTAGAAAATTCTACGAATTATTAGACAATTAGACGATGTTAGTAATTGTACTCTTTGCGAAATTCAAAATTGACATTATAATATTTTTCATTTCTCATAATTGTCTTCTCCATTCCCAGGAACATTTACAAGGAAAAATACAACTAGAAATACGAACGACTAATTTGCTAGCTTAAGCCAACAAATTGAACTAATCTAACTTTAAAATATTGAAATATTCATTAGCTCTTCATGGACATTGTGGTTCAGTGGTAACCCTAAGATAGATCGAAGTAGCTCACCTCATTTACATCAGCTGCATCGTCCTCTTCTTCTTCGTCTTCCATACCATACTTTTTGTCCTTTTCATCTTCCTCTTCTTTGTCATCTTCATCATCGTCGTCGTCACCTGACATTTCGTCTGAACTATCATCCCAACCTCCATCCATCTGAGCCAAAAAATAACAGAATATTTATACATTCACTCGACTCAAAATAAAAGTCTATTCTAATCCTCCAACAATGACTTGCGTAACAAAAAGGATAAGCAGTGCACAGGTAAATACATTAACTGACGTACGGCTTGACAAGCGACTTAGGAAGCCTACGCTGATCAACTTGGGTAGCTGGGAAGTGATGATGCGCGGGTGGTCTAAGCGTACTATTCACCAGCTCGTAATAGTTTCATTTGGTCAACTGAATGTTGTATTGATAATTAACTAATCCTTCAACTAAACGAAAGAAATTTAAATCAACAACTACATATTTTTACAGAAATATAAAATAAACTTCCTCAATTTCCAAACCACTCTTCTAACATCTCCTTTTTGAACTTCCACGAGCACGATCAGTTTTGTACCATTCATTAAAATCTAACCACATATCCCAGGTCTTTAAGTGAAGGAGGAACGAAATCGACACAATATCGACGAGAGGGTTGCTAACTTTGTACTGACGTATTGCTTCGAAGGAGGAAATTTAAATAGAATCTAACACTTTTTCTAAAAGATAACTTGCATAATTCTTTAGGATGTGACTCAATTACGTCCTTCAAAGCGAATAAGAAATCATAAACTCCTATTTCAGCTACTACTTTACACCAGCATTAAATTCGGAAAATTTCTTCATCGAATTCCTTCAAGCAAATTTGAAACTCACTGCAAAAGTGCTAAAGTTTCGTTATTAGAATAGCTCTCATTTGAGTACACGAATGCAACAAAACGAAAGACAATACTTCATTCCAATACGATGAATTAATGACAAATTGAACATTACTATGAACCACGGTAGAGGAAACAAAGTAGTCATTTCTACGGGGAAAATACGCCTCTTGTTCGGCTAGCCAATAGAACAGCTTTATTTCAAACAAACTTTTCGGCGTCACCATTGCGACATGTCTTCAGCCCAATAGCTGTACCTGCAGTGTTGCATCTGGCAACACTGCAGGTACAGCTGCTATTGGTTGCCATGACGTCAGCATTAACACACGGCCGATGAAAAACACTTATTTGACCCTACCTTGTTCCTTCTACCAAGCTCTGAACTAACATGACTCAAATTAATTCTTTCGTACATCATAGATCAGTTCAGATCTCAGCACAAACAAGGAGGCCTAACATAGAGACCTGTTTGCTGGCCAGCCTGCGCTCGAGTAGCTGGTCGAGAGTGTCTCTGTTCACTGACACGGTGACACCTGCAGTTGCTGCGTCTGGCGCTCCTCGGCTCGCACCAGGCAAACTCGGCTCTTCCGCATCCATCTTTCGGTAAAATTACCACATGTTCATTCTACCTCGTAAACATTATCTTCTCTGCAGCAGCACCAGGGAATGTGGAGATTTCTCATAGAATTTATCATCTACCAAAGAATTGTTACATTCTTGACGTTACAAGCTATATATTTTTGAAAACGACAAAATACTACTTTATACCTTAGAATACCTATCCACACAGCAATGGGTTGAAGGAATGGAAGACCTTCGCAACAAATTGCTGGACATATTTGTTCAGCCTATTGCATTGCACAACCGCGATTTGCCTGGCTCATCGATCTTGTAATACCAAATGCACCCAGACACCATTTACTTTGCTGACCGTCTAAACAGTAATTTATTAGCACTAATATTTTGCCAGCCCGTTTGCTGACGTTGACAAAACCGGACAGTGGCAATAGCTCCATCAAATATCAAATTGATGGCATAATTCGAATAGAAAATACAAGCCTGCTTATGTTCTAAACTTAATTTTGAATTGTAAACGAAAAAAATTCCCGATCAAGTAACTTTAAATTATTTGCTGAAAAATTTCTTTGAACCCGGTTATAAAGAAATAATAATTTGCAGCATTCAACAACCAAGTATATTCTCACGACACGTTGTGCAGGTATAACAAAAGCAACAAAATCATTCCTGAGAAATAAAAGCAAAAAGAAAAGCTAGGAAGAAGTTTCTACAGAAACCTAGCTATACATTCATATGCTGCAAGTACAGATTCACCGCGCAGCTCCACGCAAACGGTGCACAATAATTATATTAATGATAGTAATAATACAGTAACAATGTTGAGGGGAATAGATACAGGGTGTCTACTGATCTTTCATTTCCAAATTTCACTTTTCTTATACTACTTTTTACTACTTTCAACATCAAAAAATCCCTACCTATTATTCACATAACGAATGTTGTCCAAATGTTCAGATGTAAGAAATTGGCCTATAGTGAGTAGTTTGAGTCAATAACACATGCAATAATAAATGTTCAGAAAATGTTGAGTTTGTCAATACTTAATAAAATACTTGATACTAAATGCAGCAACCAACACATAATTGCAAAAGAAATTATCCAAATTTTCAATGTACCCCTTCCTAAACAGACTCCAACAAATGTTCGGCAAATACCTTGTCTCAACATCTTTCAACTATGAGAGCAATAGTTCACCATATGCAAAAAATAAACTGACTGGAAACCACTAGACACCAGAGGATTGTCAGATCCCCTTACTGGAATATTTCACAAACTGCAGCAAATTTCTGATTCTGGAAGAAATAAATTTTATGGAAATCTTTATACTCTTAATACATGTGCACACTACTTTCAATTTTCAGTAAATTATCCCACTTCACAATTTTTACTTCCCTAACAGGTTAAGTAGACCCCTGAGGCAAATTTTACTACTTTCCAGTTTAGTAGACACCCTGTGATAAAATCAACTTAACAGTACACAAGTAGTTCAGCTTGCCGAGCTACAATAGTAGCTCGTGTAGACCATGCCTACACCTCACCTCACGCTCTATCGTTGTAGATGCCTCTGCGTCCGCCGCCGACGAGCGTTTGCTCGTCCTGCACAGTTTCTTGCTGCGATGACGTGCTTTGCAAACTCCGCCTGCACACGACGTAATTATTTTTGGTTTCTCTGAGATGCGTTAGTTCCCCAATCTTTGTACATACAGTACAGTTCTAAACTATGTTGTGCGTTCATACGGCTACTGCCTGAAATTAATGCATTTAAGGAGCCAATTCTCAACAACACTGAAACATACTTCAAAATCGGCGGTGAAAAATAATTCAAGACTGATTGCTTAATCGATATAATTATAGATGAACATAAACACTATAAAAATGCTTGAGGAATGAATGATTAACAATTCAGTCAACAGAAAATAATGTGCGCACAATTTCATAATTAATAATTTCATGTTTGTGAAAGGACATTGATGACATGCAGCACATCTTGTACATCAACCTAGTTAGCCCATCTCAGTGTTCGCTCTCCGTGGTGATAAATAAAAACTATGCATTATTCACACTCATATACCTAATCTGTGAACTATTCATATCTTGACTATAGCAGAGCAGGTTATTGTAGGGAATAGAATTCAAGAAAATGTCCAGAGAACTTCAAGAAAGTTTTCTTCAGAAAATATGGTCAAAAATTTTCCAGACCTAAACAATGTAGTATGGAAATTTCTAAGAGAAGAAATATGCACATAATTTGTGCCCAAATACAAAGCTGAAACATTGAGAGAAGTTCTCCTTTTAAGAAATTTGACGGTCAAAGGTAATTCCAATCCATTGAAACACAGGTCCATGAAACCTTATACATGCATTCCTGTCGCAGAATGCAGCAGTCAAAATGCGATATCACTGAAAATAACATTATACAAAAATAATCCCCTATGGGATAAAAATATTTTTAAGGAGCAGAAGGCCAACAAACTTGTTTGATAAATGCAGACAATAATTAAAGATTCATATTTTTATCAAGAAAGGAATAGTTAAGAAATAACGAACACGTGAAAAAGTTAGAAAAGTAAGAGAATATATGGTGAAACACGCGCAGGACAAAGCGCGAGGTCGAGTTACTTCTCAAGTTTTGCAGTTTTTCCAAAAGCGCACCATTTGCGCAAGTACATTGGACTCGAGAACAATAGTTCTTAACCATGTTGGAGGTATAGAGCCCCATAAATTTCATACACGCATTGATCAAACCCTTGCTAGTTGAAAAAATAAAATGCACTTTTTTTAAACCAAAACATATGTACATAACTATACACAGCATCTGTACAAAAATTGTAACATGCTGAACCCAGGTTAAGAACCGAACCGAGGTAGAGCAGAGCAGACACTGACCTGCGGAGGGTAAGTCAGTGGCGCCGTCGACCTGCGGCTGCGACCCAAACTGCAGCAGCTGCGGCGGGAGTGTGATGCCTCGTCGCTGCAGGGACGCATTCAGCTGTCTCTGGATCACTTCAGCAGCCTGGTTGGCCTGTAGCATGGGGGTGTATCTAAAATTACTTCCGCGTTAATACGTCTGATTCTAAAAATGAAAAGCAAGGCAAAAACTGCTGTACATACGGTATTTTATTAATACAATTAGTTAAGTCGTGAAAATGCAGGTGCATTTAATAACAGAAGTTTCTAGGTGCGTGTATCTTGTCAAGTTTTCTCCTAGCTCATTTTTATTAATGACCACTTGCCTGTTCAAATTATTGATCACTACATTTAAAAAACAAAGCACAAGGAGTAAAACTAAATACCAATACAGCAAAAACACAATATTTTATTTATAATAAAATCAGAACCTGGATTACGTAACGCACAAAAAAAATTATCAGCAACAATTCTATTCACAATTTTGCTCCAAATGCTGAGTATTTACTCCTCTCCTTGGCAAGAGATAGTGCTCTTGTACAAAGTCTGCCATTTTCTTCATATAATCTTGGAACCACTGATGAATATTCTTACAACTTGTACAGCACTTGAAAGATATGCAGGCCCTTGACACATTTTCTCTACATCTTGAACTTCACATGACGAACAGAGTGCTTCAATCAGCCATCTTTGGCTTTAGATTTTGAGAGGAATTGAAAATATCGCGGACGTTATGACACAAAAAATGGAAGAAAACAAAAAGAATATTTTATTCTAGGTAAAGTTTAGTTGATTCACATTATCTAGTACATAATGGTTTTGATGGGGAATTTCGATCAAGTTCTCCCTTTTTTGAAGTACGAAAATACGAGGCTGGAATTACCGTCTAACCAACCTACTACTCGTGACGAGAAGGGCGAGAGCTTCTAACCTTTAGGCTATGGTAATATGAACCCTCTCACCACAGTCCCTGATCTGCTTGAAAACACTCCCAGGTTACATGAAATGGAATACTCAAAATCAATAGTAGTACATAGGTTACTAGTACTTCAAAAACATAGGACCTATCACGCCAAATTCACAGTACCAAACTCATCTTATTTTTATCACCAGTCGGCTCACGATTACTTAACCATAGCATCATATCAGACTCAAATACTCAACATCAGCAGACATACAGAAAAAATGCATCACAACAACCCAGAATATCACCAAATGCACCCTCAAAAAGCAAAGACGGCTTTCAACAAAAGCGCCATGCCACCTCAGACGTGAATGCTTGAACAAAAACAAAATAAAGGGCTCCCATTACCTCGAGAGCGAAAGTTTGAGCAGCGGAGGGTGCAGACAAGATGCTCTGCAGCTGTGCACCAGCAACGCCGTTAGCGAGGGCTGTGGAGGGCACGTGGATGGTGATGGTCTTGGGAGTGCCTCCAGCCTGTGGTGCTGGCACTGTGATTTGTACTGGCACCAGGTTTACCTGCATCACAACCACGCTTGTCTCAACAAATGTTCACTTTGCTTAACACACTGACTGCGATGGGTTAAACTGAAGTTCAATATCCAACTCAAATTTGAAGGTGAAAGTTGCTGAAAATTTTGCAAATACCATACATGAAGTGAGTAAAATAAATGCCAGTTTTTTTAAAAAACATGAAGTGAGTAAAATAAATGCCAGTTTTTTTAAAAAGAGTTACAAATTTTTCAAATGACCAATTGATGGGTCGTTCTGCAGCTAAAAAAAAACTTAAGCATGACCCACCGATCATACCACAATGAATGTGTTAAACTGCAGATTCACTAAAAATTTGAAAGGAAGAAAATGCTCTAATAAAATTAGTCATTTTATTAAAAAAAATTGTTTCAGAGCCCAGTTCCATCATCAGTTCTGTAAATACAAAGTATGATCAATCCAACCTAAGCATGAAAACATCACACTTGTTTTCACAGACTAATACAAACGCGTCCCATTATGGAAACTATTAGAAGAGATTGTCTAGTTCTTTATTCCATATGACCTAATGGGAAATAGCTAACAGTTCCAAAGCATATTTAAGTTACGACGTAAAACACAAGTACTCATTCAATAGATATTTTTTAAAAAGAGTGATATGCTGATTTCAACATGTCAAGATTAGATCAGTAGTTAGTTTAAGCCTCCCTATCAGCCACAAAGGCGATCCAAAGAGAGGAAGCATCAGTTTCACAAAAGCTTATTTATGTTCTATAGGGTTACGAGGTAACCAGGATCACCTGTGGAGGAGGTGGTGGCTGGGCCGCTGCAGCAGCTGAGGGGCGCCACACACGAGCCAGCAGGCAGGTGAAAGAGAGAGAGAGGGAGGAAGACAGAGTAAATTAGTGTCTTGTTTTTGGGACCTTCGTTATGCTGCAGTGTGTTATTTAAGATATGTTATAAATTATACCAGATTCTCACATACTTCAAATCAATAAAACATTCAAGTGAAGAAAAGTATGTTTCATTTCAGTCGTACAAAAAAACTTTACTTAAAAGGTAAATTTGAGTCAACCAAATTGTACACTGCTTTAAAATGTAACACACAAAGTATTTAACATAAGTAATAATTAATACACTTCCTGTGTAGAAGCATCTTTAATTAAGGTATATATTAGCAACAATGCCAATTGTTAAAAATAGAACCTTTTCAACACATAGAATTGTCTTGTAAGCTCAAATATTAGTAAAAAAAAAAGTACCAAGTTAGTTAAACTATAGAAGCCTTTAATTCATGGCAAACAGTCAACAAAATTATGCAAGAACTGAAAGATAGGGTGAACAATACTTCCAATACTGAGTACATGCAATACCCAAACTGAAGAACACATTCAACCAAAACTTTTGCTATAAATCTTTCTTTTCATACATTTTTCAACAAGCCCTTTAGCAACAAGTAGAAGCCCTTTCTAGCAATTTAAAGGTGACACTAAACTTTCAGCAGCTAACTTTGAAGCCATTTGGCTACTCAACTTTGCCATAGCTTTAGCATCCACAAAAGATCTCAAATCAACAGGTGTGTTTGCTAATAGAAATTCCACTGCCAGCACCTTGACACAAAGCTAAGCTACAGCTGTTGCCTAAGTTTCATACTTGCTAAAAAATTCCCCTAGTCAGCACCTTCCCAAAAAAAAAGCTAAACTACAACTGCTTCCCCAACTCACTCTGTCCAGCCAAGCCACTGGTGACCTGCTGGTGAGCAGCCTGCTGTAGCTGCTGCTGTTGCTGCTGCTGGCTGGCGTTGGACTGCTGGCCAGTGCCAGCGAGGGCGTCATTATGTTCAGTGGCTCGAGTGGCTGCCAGCTTCTGCTCCCAGGCCTGCTTCACCTCCTGCAGCACCTGGTCGTCAATGCCTTCGTCCAAAAATGCATCCCGTACATTTGCGATCACCTCCTCAATTACGCTCTTGTACAAGCGAGGCTGCAAAACAAAACAATGTATATTAACACTTTGACCGCAACGTGCACCACCGGTGGCCACGGAGGGGATTTTCATAATGCTGCTGACCGACCAGTTGTCTCAAACTCAATTTTCAAAAATTCTTAATAGAAGCAAAATGAAAGCACGATCCAGTTAACGTTTCCTATTTTCAAAAGTGTTTACAATAATTGACTTAAAATTTGAGTTGAATGTTAAACTTGAGTTTAACCAATTGCAGTTAAAGTGTTAAACAAAAGAATTGAACTCTGAACTGCTTTGGAAATTTTTTTACTATTTAAAAACAAAACTGCAAAAGAAATGAATATTTACAATAAAATTGAATTCTGAACTGCTTTACAAATTCTTTTACCCTATCAAAAAGCATGGCTGCAAAAAAAAAAATGAATATTTATGACAAAAGAATTGAACTCTGAACTGCTTCACAAATTCTTCTACTATAAAAATGAATTCTACAGTGATATGAAAATTCATGAAACAAATGTGTACTCCATTAGATTAACTTTCAGAATATTTTCTGCAAATTTCACCAATCATTACTATGACCAGCAAATTTATGTCTTGAGACTAAATAGCCTAAGTTATTATTATCATATAAGAAAGTTTTAGCCTCCCTTAACCATGACCAAGATGCTATGCTCCAAGAGGGGAAGGATGAAGGCACCATTTAGTGTGGAGTTGAGGGAACGAGGAATCTATGCACAAGTTGCATAGTAACAGTAAGCTAAGAAAGAAGATCATGAAACAAGAAAAAGTTGAAGAAGAAAGGAGTAGGTGCTGAAAAACAGGACAGCAGTGAACTGAAAAAAGATAGTCCATAACACAACAAAAACCTACTCTATTTTAACAAAAAGAAAGCCTACCTATCCTTTAGATCGGCCCTCACATAGCCCCCTGGGAGCGCCAATTTTCATAGACACAATAGTTGTGGCTTCTGAGGGTGACTAAATGGCCAAAGGTAAGCTAAAATACCACAATGATCATGAAGCAAAAAATTGAAAGGAACACAATCTGAAGGCATTGCTAGGAATAATCCAGATCATGCATAAAAAATTATGTATAAGCAATGGCAATTTCTTGAACCGATAGCTTGCACTCTTCTGAACTTTCAACATACAAATGGAAAATGTCTTCCAAACGGTAAACTAGACAACACGCAGATGCACAAATCAGGTTTAGAAATTTGCTGTAATAAAAATGCTGCCTCTTCTACAAATGTTGGAAAGAAGGTGAATAAGAACATAGTAGGTGCTGAAAACAGGACAGCAGTGAACCAAAAACAGCTGGTCTGTGAAAAAAAACTATTCTATTTCAACCAACTGAAGGCCAACCAAACCTTCAGCTCGGGACCTTGCACTCTCCTCCAGAAAGTGCTAATTCCCATAAATCCTAAATCAAATATTGACACTGCTACCATAATACTCATGAACAATGGTTTCAGTAATAAATAATTTTATGATGAGAATTATTGGAAACCTAATATAACAAATTTTCATGTTTCAACTTGGTTGGATATAAAAAATTTTCTGAACACGAAGAAGTTATCTCATTTACGAGTACATAGTTATTTATTAAACTGGTTCATTCTTCCTGCAAATGTTTTGGGGTAGCATACAAAATGCCAGTGTTGGGCCCGCAATTTTTAAAATGTTGCGGCGCAACCGCAACAGCAACTTTGAAAAAACCAAAGTTGAGATCGCAACCGCAACTTGCAACCGCAACTTTTTAATATTATCTAAATATTATTCAATTTGTTTTACGTATATATTGTTATGAATAAAAATAACAGGATATTCAATATAGTGCATTGTTTAATAGAAGGAGTTAATGTTTTGACTAGAATTGAATTAAATATCAAGATACTGAAAGAAACATTTCATATGTAAATATAGCATGAAAAATAAGATGAATTATATTTTCTAGCAATAATGATGTTGAAAATGTACCTAGCTAGTAGCTATATTTTCATAGGAGTTCCATATATACATTGCAAAAAAATGAGAAAGAAACGTTTCAGATGCAAATATCGCATGAATATTATAATGAATTCCATTTTCTAATAATAATATTGAAAAGATACCTTGTTAGTAGCTATATTTCCATAGGAGTTTTGTTTATATAGCAAAAATATCAGAAAACAGAAAAGTGCAGAACATTTATACAGCCAATATGACGCATAGAGAAAAACCGTGCTTATGCTCCGGTAATATATGATATTCCTCTGCTTTTTGTTGTTCTTCTGTTATGATTTAATACTGCTTCATGATCTCAATGTGACAATGTCAATGCACTGCAATGACGATCAACGTTGCCTAGCAAAAATGTTAACATTTCAAAATGTTTGTCTGAAAGCCAAGCACGTCGTGGTCTTAAAATTTCTTTGCCTAAGGAGAACAGTCATTCGACCGCAGCGCTCGATGGTATTGGCGTGTTAAATTGGATCGACAAAGCGACAAATTCACTTGGAGGAAACATCGCTCATTGAAGATCAGGATGGCTAGTTCTGTTGATTACTGCCAGTTTCAGCCAACCATTGACTTGTTTCAACAAACTTTTCTTTGTTCTTTCGTTATCATCCGATATTACACCCATGAAGTCATCTTCGTCATCTACATACTCGGAACTGCTCTCCTCAACTGAAATACCATTTTCCTATGTCTTATTAAGATGGGCAATTATTTTTTTTGTTATTACCTCCACTCTTTGTACTTCGTTCAGCCATTTTAGCTTAAAATAAGGATGCAGAGAGGACGCCAAGAGAAAATCGCCGTTGCAAAGTACATTGGCAAATCGCAACATTTAGCTATGTAGATTTGCCGTATAACACGTAATTTTACACTTACAACTCACATCATACCTAATAACTAATGTTATATAATAAGTTGCATTAAATATACTTATATAGTGTAAGCAAAGTGTGCGTGTATCACTGTGTGGCCTAAGGCTAATTAAAAACAGTCGCCAGATGGGCTGTACTCTGTACGGTTTATATTCAAACGAGAATGAAACACGTGCTAAACGATGCTTTGATCGTTCTACAAATTTGACAGCTTGTGAATCTAGCAAATAAAGCAATAAAAAGAAAACCAGAAATTTTCCAGATTCTGAGTAGACATCACCCTCAATAGTATTCCTGCAACTATGTTTCTAGACATTCCAGAAGTTTGACACGCGCAATTTGCTATTGATATCCACTCAGTGTAAGCTTCATGGTCTATGCAATACATTTAAGGAGATCATCCCAGTCGTTTACCTCTTTTTGTCAGACTCGTTTGAAATTTGGCCAGTATATGTATTTTTTGAAAGTAAACACTTTTTACTCGTGTCACTTTTTTGATTTAGGCCTCAGTTTTTTTTTTCTTAAGAAAAATAGGGTTTTTGGAAAAATTTTATGTAAATTTCGAGACCTATCTCCTCATTCAGTTTTGTTGCTAGAACAAAACCAAAGACAGTTTCAGAATCCTTAAAGCATTTCTAACAAAAAATGAAGCGAAATTTCAACATTTTGAACAAATAATTTCGTGATAAGCGATTTTTATTATTACATCACAATGAAATTTTTTTATGAGGTTTAGAGCTACATAACTTTTTTTTCTCAAATTTGGAAAAAACGCCTTATTTTATTGTTAGAAATGTTTCAAGGATTCCAAAACTGCCTTTGGTTTTATTCTAGCATCAAAACTCAATGAGATACGGTTTGAATGTTGAAAAGTATTTTTTTAGTATAAGCCATAACAAAATTTTTTATTGACGTGTAATATAATGGACAATGTATATAATTGAATGCAGTTTTAATTTTTATCTCGATAATTTCCATACATAACTTCATATTCAGATTGTGAATTTTAATTTGCAAACTCAAAAAAAATAAATTCTTCTCCAAAAATGTGAAATTTTTCATTTTCAGTCTGATTCTTATGAAATTTGACTATGATATGTAACTTTTGAAAAGAAACAATTTACTCAATTCATTTTTTCAATTTAGGCGTTAGTTTTTAAAAAAAAAATTACATATTGGTTTTTAGGTATTGATATTTAACTGATATTGATACTTCAAGACGTATCACCTAATTCAGTTTTGATGCTAGAACAAAAACAAAGACAGTTTTAGAATCCTTGGAACATTTCTAACGAGAAAATGAAGCAAAATTTTCTATTTCCTGTTTTCTTGTCTTTTTATATGGGGTCAAAACAGGTCAAAAATTGAAGATTTTGGTCCCCTCACCCCCCCCCCCCCATAGAGAGGGGGATCTATTGTCCGTAGCGCCATAATATTTTAGGACAGAATAGTCCACCACCTAAGGGTCCTTTTCCAACAAAAACATGAAAAATGACCAGCGTAGCAACAGGGGCCTGGGATGATCTTAATACCTTTCTTATTTACCTTAAGCAGGTTTTTTATATATGTTTTTACAGATAAAATTAAGCAAAAACTAAATTGATGTTTTTTCTTAGATTTTTTACCATTTTTTGGCCTTGAAGCATAGATTTATTTCAATTTAAAAAATAAGCACCTGCTTTTATAGAAAGAACTATGCTAGGGCAATTTTGCTGACATATCAGGGTATTGACTGCAATTCTGTTAGAAAACTTTTTTCCTCAACTATTTAGGTGTTGGAAAGCAAATGGTTAAATGTCTTTTTAGGAATTATTTAGCCATCAATGGCTATTATGATATCTTTACGGGAAACTTACGGTTTTTCCTTATGAAATTTCAAAAATTAATCAAAAATACTTCAACAGTGAAATAAGCTTAGAGATATTCATAAAATTTTTAGAACATTTGAATGGATGTTCAGAGCCCTAAAATTTTTGGAATTTCCCCTCAAAGGCAAATTTCTAAAAAATATTTCTCAGCCAAAACTGTATATAGAGACAATTATTTTTTTGGTTTATTCACAATGAACTGGTCTACAAAATGAAATCCAGTTTTTTATATTGCTTTAAAAAAAATTAAGTATTTGAATTTTGTAAACATAATATGTTTGCTTCTAGTTATTATTTTACATGGCAATAAAAAAATTTCTAACCAACTTATCAAAAAACTAAGATTTATAGTATTCACCTTGATCTTTATGATGCAAAAAAGATCTCCATAAGTGAAAATTGGAGAAATAACTGGAAAAATTGAATGCCCTTATGTCAGAACAAGTTTTTTTTGGCTGTGCGGCTCAATTTCTCCCTTTTTTATTTCTGGAGATCTTTTTTTTGCATTGTGAAGATCAAGGGGAGTACTATAAATCTGAGTGATTGTTTTTTGATATTTTCATTACAAAATTTTTCATTACCATCTAAAGAAAAAAATGGAAAATTTTTTACTTTTTAAATTCAAACATTTTCTAAATTTTATTTTGAAGCAATATCAAAAAACTGGATCTCAATTTTGTAGATCAGTTCATTGGGAATCAAACAAAAATTTAATCATCTCTATGTACAATAATGGCTAAGAAATGTTTTTTAGAGAGGAGGGTAAATTCCAAAAATTTTAGAGCCCTGCACATCCACTCGAATATTCTAAACATGTTGTGAATTCCTCCAAGCTTATTTTGCTCCTTAAGTATTTTTATTAATTTTTTAAATTTCATAAGCAAAAACCATTCGTTTCCCTTAATGGTTTGTCATAATCATTTACAAATCAATATCATAAAATCAAAAACCAATATGGTATTGACCCGCGCACGGTCGCGCATCCCTCAGAAAAGTAGTCAATTTACCCGCGTTACTCTGCCGTTCCCTGTTCACTTACCGTAATAGGCAGAGATGTAAAAATATGAAGTAATGAGTAAAAAATGTTGCTTTACACTTTGATGTTGTCAGATTTTTGATAACTTGAACCATTTCTTTGTAATATGGAGTCAAACCCCGTAGATTTTTGCACAACATTGCTTCAAAGAGATCAATGGCTATTTTTTTGTTTTGGGAACAATTTAATGTTTTTCATTGCTATTTTATGCAGAAAATCCTTCCAAACCTGCTGATGTTTTTATTTTTCCTCTACAACAATTAGAAAAAAAGTTATGACCATTTATATGTCTACAAAGTGTTATCCATTCTTCGTTTTAGTTCCTACATAAATGCATGTTTGCATGTCTGGTTATATTACTGTAAGTATAGTGTTTCGAAACTTGTAATTTTCACACAATATGAATAAAATACTGCTCTACACGCTACTGACTTCAGATTTGTCTTATTTGCCATTTTTGCAAAATAAGGCGAAATAAAGCCCTGAGTAGTTTCGCTGGTAACTGAGGCTGCCACTGACTGTTCGCACGCACACCCTCTCACGGTTGCCTCATTTACCACACTGACTGTGCTTACCCCTCCCAACTTCCAAGTGGTTGGAGCTCTGCCTTAACCCCCACAAAGTGGTGGTTTCTGGCTCCAGCTGTGTAGCACTCGCTGAGACGATCATTTTGGTGTATAACAACTTGGGGTTATACCTTACGTCTGGCAACCAGTGAGCCTGGTAAATGAGGCGACCAGTTATAGTTCGCGGGTTAATTGTTCAATAACCAAAATTGCAGCAAATTTAATGCAACAATTTGACTATTAATAAACAGGGTAAATGTCGAGTGTTGAGTAGTAACCAATTTTTTTTTGGTTTTTGGTGCCCAAACATAGTTAATTAGACGAGTCTTTTATGAGTTATAGCGCCATGTTAATTGTCTTTGATGACAAATGCGATCAAATAAACAGCTACTAATTGATTTTCAAATTCTTGGTGCTTGAATCAAGGTAATAACATTGCAATAAACTACTTTTCTCATATACACTTTTTGCGGCAAATGAGTATTATACGAGTTAGAGCGGTAGGTTTTATTTTTGAGTGATTGAGATGTTAAAGTACTTTTGAATACTTTGTAATTTATTATTAGCTCATCCCGCTGAGCTTGCGGAGCCTGAACTCACTTCTAGGATCTTTTAGTTGATAACACAATAGAAATTATCACCCAAAAATAATGAATTATAGCAGTATGTTCACTTTCGTCTTATATGGCAGGAACGCGCTTGAGCAGTGTTGCCATACAATGCGCTCAATGAATTACTTCCTGCTTCAAACACTGGAGTTGCGGTAACAAATTTACCTACTGCTATAACTTGTAAAATAGTCATTTCTGACGGAAATTGCACAGAAGAATACTGGTTTATTTCGATCAAATTAACTTGGAATAGGGATCAAAAATCGATTACTACCCAACGCTCAACATTAACCATCAACAGTTTGCTTTCATTTTTTTCTGTTTTAATTATATGTGTAGGAAATAAACAAATCAATTTCAAAATTTTCAATACAGAATTACTCACTTCTACTCAGAGAACTTCGAACGTTATTGCTAATATTGCAGGAGCCCAAACGGTCAATGTGAAGTTTAATGCAATCACAGAAAATAATAATTGCGAACCTAGGAATCACCAAAGGAACCCATTTAAGAGTGTTTTACAAGAATGAGATTCTGCTTGCTGATGCGTTATTTTCTAATAATAGAACTTTGAAGTTAACCTTGGCGCCAAAGGAAGCGAGCGCATGAAACGTAATTTAATTAATAACGGAAGCTATTACAAACGTAAAGAGGTTGGGTCGTGAGGGGGAGGCACAGTTCTTCTAGTGAAAATTATAAATAAAGCTTCTAACCCACCCATTAGGGTGACGACCGCAATCTTGTTGACATCGGGTCCAAAATGGCGGCGCCCATGGTGGTCGCCATGTTAGACCCGATGTAAACAAGATTGCGGTCGTCACCCTAATGGGTGGTTTAGAAGCTTTATTTATACTTTTCACTAAAAGAACTGTGGCTACCCCTCACGACCCAACCTCTTTACGTTTGTAATAGGGGGGTTAGCTTCCGTTTTTAATTAAATTACCCTCGCTACCTTGGGCGCGCGACGGCCAACTTCAAAGTTCAATAATTCGAAAATAACGCATCAGCGAGCAGAATGTCGTTCTTGAAAAACGTTCTTAAATGGGTTCCTTTAGTGATTGTTTGGAATATCATTATCAATTTCCGTGATTGCATGAAACTTCACATTGACCAAGAAAACTTGTTTATTTTGATTCAATTAATTAGGTTCAGGCACCAAAAAGTGGAAAATCGACAACTGACATATCCTTCAGATTTACCTATAATTATTAATTTCCGTGATTGCATTAAACTTCACATTGACCGCCCAAACTTGCATCTCAATGTAAGTTGCAACACAAGTGTTTATATAAATGTCTCTGCCTTTATATTTTTCAATATTAGCTGTATTTACAAACATTTCCACACTTAGGAAAACTTGAGCAAGGAAATTATTTGGTCAATATTGAATTTAATGTTGTCAACGAATTTAATAATTTCGTAGGTATAGATAGGTAATATAGTCGATTTTAAGACGTTTTACACGAATGACAATGTGCCCGGAAATGCTTAGTTTAGGAGATATAGGAGATAAATAACGCCAGGTAAGAATAGCATTAACGGTAGTTTTGATATGGCTCTTCCGGCGTTTTGCGGACGCGGACCACGCCAAGTTTTTTGGCGGGAGTCATCGGCCTCGGTATGGTTGAGTTAAATTAAGATATTTAAGGCTTACTTAGGTTAGGATACTTAACTAAATTAACTTTACCAAACCTAACCTTACCTATCGTTACGTCAGAACCGGATTTCTGCTAATTTACCACTCCGTTTGTTCAATTTTATAAACGACGTTCCTATAACTTCAAAGTTAAAAATCTCCATAAATAAGCATTTCCCGGCACATTGTCATTCATGTAAAACGTCTTAAAATCGACTATATTACCTATCTATTCCTACGAAATTATGAAATTAGTTGACAACATTAAATTCAATATTGACCAATTATTTTTACCTCAATTGCTTGACATTGAACTGTTTCCATACTAATTTGCATTTACAAACTAAAAATCTGTATAACAAGACATCTAAAAATCAATTCTGAGTTTAGTATCATCTTTATTAGGTACAAATTCCAACTTTTTGTCTAATTTAAAGGTCTTAGCCAATTATGAAATGGGCAAAATTTTTGGCTAAGTTAAGAAGAAAAAATTATTCTTTACATGTATTCAGAAAAATTTCAGTAGCTATCACATATGTGAACATTTGCCTCCAAAATTAATTTTTTATTATATTGAGTCAACTGCGCTGAACAATAGAAATTTAAATTTATTAACAAAATTATTTTTCTACCCCAGCTTACATAAGTACAAGTAAAGATGAATGCCAGAATATAAATCTTCATATTTTATAGGTTAATGGGAGCCGTATTGCGTAAATTTACACCTCACATGAGAATTGGTTTTTCACCTCAGTTTCCAGGGCAACGAAAGCAGGGAGAAATTTGAACTACGTCATTACACAACATGGCGGTCGACAAGGTTTTCGAGCACTATAATAACTATTAAAAACGTTTAACAAGAACGCTTCGTGTTTATAAGATAAGGCACTTACAACGCACGTTGCACACTGAGCCATATTTACGAAACACAGACGAGAATCGAACTGTGGGCTTCGACAGAAGCGTTGACCTGTGTTCGAGCTCGTCTATATATAGAGTGAGTGGCCGCTGCGCTGCACGGACTATGTAAAGGTCGGATCTGCTAAAAATGAAGAGCCAAAACTTTTCATCACTGCGCAAAGTTTCAGAAATCCTATGAATATAACCAAGGTTTAAAATTTTAGTAAGTATTGTACCTTATAATTATAACATATTTGGAAAATTGTGAACATAAACTTGTTTAAGAAATCGAAAAGCTGAAGTTTTAACATCAATGACAAGAATCACGTGGTGCTTGATTACGTAATTCAAACGATAAAATAATATACGTAATCCATCATTATAATAAAATATTAAGTTAACATAAAATAACAAAATAATTTTTCAAAAAAGTTTCTTCTGCTGTTGTAAGTTATCAGCATGATGCGATGAACAATTATGTATTATCTTGATCTACGATACGGGTATCGAAGTTATCAGAACAAAAATGGTATAAATATATTTTGGTAGGGAAAGATCATTATTAGACACTGGATGAGCAGGAAAAATTGATGAAAGAAAAAATTAGTGAGGAAAAATGTTCCGTTTGCATTAACATGTTAACTGCGTATTTGAACGTATGTGTACCACTTTATTAATTGCTCACTCACGTGCCGGAATATAGAAATGACATTTCATCTATTTCGTCACTTTTTTAAATAAATGTTATCATACAATAAGAAATATTATCGTGCAATTGTATTTTTCATGTTTCTTTGGAGGGATAAAATGTACTCGAGCATAAAGTCGACTCCCCAATTCTGCTACTGATACGTGTGTTGTTTGACCGTTGGGTGGTTTGAACCGGGAGTAATGGTTCTTGACGGCCAAAATCAACCACAACTCTCGACAAGGTATCTGAGAAACTATAAGAGGGATAATGACGACAATTTTTGGTTAACTCAGCTTTTTCCTGCCGTGTAGTTTATTGAAGGAAAACCAAGGAGAACTGGCTTGGATCTTGATCTCGGAGAGCTTGTCTAGGTGGGCAATCCGTGCCGGAGAGCCAGGCTGGCGTTGGCGAAGGCCGTCACGCGATGGAGTAGGCAGGGTGAGTGAGTTGTATTTGGGAACTTGAATTAGGCAATTTGAGATAATTGAGCGAGGGTCAATGACGTAGCTCAGGTAGAACTAATGACTCAAAATAAGGTGAGGTGTGAGTGAGCAAGTTAAATCCGGCTCATGTGAGCAGAAGCAAGTCGGCACATTAGCACATTAGCACATTAGCAGGAGCAAGTTAAGTTACTGCTCATATTAGCATAGCATACTAGGATACTAGTAAGCCCAGGTCCTTAGCATTTAGCATATTATGTCACAGCTCATATTGGTAGGAGCAAGTTAAGTCACAGCTTCTGTGAGAATAGCATTTAGCATGGCACTCAGGAACCCAGGGAGATTCAAAACTGTGAGTGTTGTGTGTATGGCGATGATGTAGAGGTCCTGCAAGGAGTCCAAGAAGCTGGATGAGCAGTCCAAGGAGACATCAAGGAAATTTCACACTGAAGTTATCCCAAAGTACATGATAAAACTCCCATAAAGTAGATCACTCCGAGAAAGTCCTACAGATCCAACACCAGCTAACTTAAGGACGGATAGGAAAAAATCAATTAAGAGATTCTGATACAAATGCTCTTGCTTTAAATGCAAGGCATGAAATTTAAGAATTTAGTAATTAAGGAAATGCTTAACATGAAGATTTAAGCTTCTTTATGTACTCTAGAAAATCTCCATAACGGTACAAGAATACAGAGAAAAGAAATTCCTACAGTTCATTTATAAATTCTACTGAAATTTACTGATAAATATCGTTTGCAATAATGAAGGAATAAAAGGAATATATATATCCCCAATGATAAAAGGAAAAGGAAACATAAACGTTGATTTCACAGAAGGAAAATACGCGAAGAAAAAACGAAAGCAGGAAAATTCCGTGCGGCGATTTAGCCGGGCGGCTTTACACGTCGGCCTCAGCCAAGCCGCCAGCAATTTTGCACACACTCAAGATAGGCAGATGGTAGTGGGTGTTTGTCACAAGAATGCGATGAGTTAAATTAAATTTTATTAAAATGTTTTATATTGAAATAAGTGCGGTTACGTAAAGGTTTCGAAGAGTATGGAATTAAGAAATGAAATTCCAAAACTTAGCAAGCATAGACATGAATACTTTTCGTACTTTAAAAACTACTGCAAGTCGGTTTGTAAAAAAAAGAATAAATGCTACTATAACACATGCCTATAGTGAATTATAGTCACGGAGTAGTGGCAAGAGACGACGGTGTGATGTTCCGCCATTACACAAAGACGCTATCGACAACGAACGCCGGCAATTCCGCCGCGTTCGTTCCGAGTATCGAATCATGAATGGAAACTGCAGGTATATACTATTGTAGTAAAGAAGGGAACGAACATGATTATGTTTTGATAATAAAATCATGACACGGAAATACAATGCACATCTGACGCAAAATTTTACGCTAAGTCATGTTGAAAAAAAAAACACTGAATGAAAACATGCTACATCACAATTTCTACGCATAACTACGTATCCAAATAGCACTGCACTGTCAACTATGAATACTCACTGAACACGAAGAAAGAACACGATTATTTTCTAACACTGATTACTCACGAGAAAGGTGCTGTGAGCGAGCTAGGCGACCGCCAAAGTAAGAGTGCTCTTTTTGAAACAGAGACGCGCCTTGCGCAGTATTGCCACCAGAGGGCTTCTCTCTCGAAAAATGTCAATTGTTATTTTATCGTCTCATGTATTTACACAAAAACTTCAATGATTACGAATTAGAAGTAGAAAATAATTAAAAATAAATTAGAGTAAGATTTTTAATGCTACTAATTAATTTATTTAAGTGCGAATGGCAAATTTCTAATTTTTACGCTTATGTAGCGGTATGCTACATACGTGATAACCTACCAAACCAATCGTTTAAAACAACCAAAACACTGTGAATATGTCGAATTGGATTCATAATACGTTTAGCGTTATGGATTTTATCGTGGTCTATAGTGGACCCGTCACGAGAAGGGTCGGAAGTTCGAATTCCTGCAGCGCCACCCGATGATTTTCCCCATTGGGGAAAGAGAAAACTCTGCCATAATTCCCCACTCTATCCAGAGGAACGTCATCCATCATCGGAATACTCGAAAAGATACTATGCACGTATAAACTAAAACAATTTCAAAGCAAAGTTGTTTTTACATCATCTTTATTTTAAATGATCTGTTTTCCATTTCGTTTTTGAAAGAAAGAGAGAAAAGAAAGAAAGAAAAACGTTTATTTCCAAGTTGCCACATGAGATACATGCCAACATATTGGCTTTTAAAAATTTCTTCATATAAGACGTCCTAAAACAATAGTTCCATGCGAGAAGTACTAATTGACAAGCCATCCGAGGTGTACAAATGATAAGCCATATGAGGCATAATAATAGACAAAATATGCGAGGCGTACTAATAGACAAACCATACGTGGCGTGCTAATAGTCTAACTCTGTCAAGAGGTGGTTGAATAAGAAATGGAAGATATCATCTCTTGGATATTTTATATTCCAAGAGATGGCTAACAACTTATAAATAATTCGAATACTACGAAAGAATTCTTCGGAACTTCCTAGTTATTAGTTGAAGTTATCGAGGTAAGAAAAAGACAAAGAATGCTGTACCGGAGCAGATTGAAACACCATTGTAAATAACAATCAAGTATTGGTTAGTCACTAAGTAATTTATAAAGAACATCGCGCAACACAGCACGCACATCTAGAAATGCGTAAACAAACTTAAACTCAAAAATGAAATGCATGGCTTGTTCAGCATACAAATATAGAGATAATTTTTGCACGCGCGCTTTATTTCATTTGTCCGTTACTACTTTTAATTTCTTCTATTCACAGAAATGCCCTTCGGGGCCGTGATAGATCGATTTATAAATCATTAAGCAAGCGCAATCAATTTGTTTATTTCTGGAATTTGGTTCAGTGTTAACTGATCGCAGAGCTTTAGGTAAAATGTAATGTGTCCAGAGGTTTTGCTTTTACGCAAAAAATAGAAATAGAAACATATATATGCACATGTGTGTATATATATGTGCGAAACGTGTGCATGTGCACAGAGATACATAGACAATCATATTTGCGTACGCACACATACACACACATGCACACACACACACATATTCATATATATATCAGGTGGGCGAAAAGAAGTCACCCCATTGTAATATGCCTTTTTTTGTGCAGATTGCGGCCAATGTGAAACCTGTTTTGACATTTGTGAAGTTGACAGATGTAAATATCGGACAAATGTAAATATCGGTTGTGGCTCGCGCGCTCAGTGCGCGAGCTACAACCAATATTCTGAAGGCGGCGTTCCCGGGTCGCCTGATTTCTCGTTTTGGCGATTTGGACTGGCCCGCAAGTTCGCCCGATTTGACCGTTCCAGACTTTTTTCTGTGGTTTTTTTTTAAGTCTCGTGTGTATGTGAACAAACCCGATACCCTGGAAGCACTTGAGGCAAACATTCGACACGAGTGCGAGAATCTGTCGCCCGAAGTTCTCGCAGAAGTGATGAAAAATGCCATAAAACGAGCCCGTATAGCAATCAATTGTGGCGGCGCCCAGTTGACCGATATCATCTTCTCGACTTAAACAACATAATTGTAAAGGTTCAAATAAATATATTAAAAAACAGAATCGAGGTTTTTTATTTCTAAAAAAATTAAAGCCAACCAACATCGGATGACTTCATTTGGCCCACCCTGTTCGTATTGAAAACAAATATAAGAAAAATACTGACCAACATAGAAAATAATCTTGCTCTTTCTACATTTAGAATGACAGTCAAAGCTCTGTGTAATCGTAAGAAATAACCTGAGGAAAAATAGGGAATAGAAAAAGGACTTCGAAAAACGTATAAATGAATTGGTTTTCTAATTTCCTAAAAGAAATTTTAAGAAAACTCAAGTTACCGTCGAGGAACAACAACAAAAAAAGAAACATATTTCATTTCTTCTCGATATTCTCTGCAACATCATGCGGACATGGGTATATGGGATAAAATGGAGATACAGTGTAAGCCGGTTACCACTCATGATTGACAAATATCTACAAAATATTGGCAGAAGTGGGTAAACAAACATATACTCAACATCAAAATTCATGGCTTGTACAACATACGGACAGAAAGATAATTTTACCACGATTCATATGCTCAAATTGCGCTTTATTTCACTAATTGTATTTGTCATTATTCCGATGTACAAAAACGCCCTATGGGGAAGTGATAGATCTATTTTTGAATCATTTAAAGTAAAACTCGAAGTTACTTGCGAATTTATTCTATCCAACTCTCGTGCTTACAAGCATAAAGCACAGTATCTATATGCTTAAAAGTATTTATTTTACATATGCAACCAAACAGGCAGTTTGATTGATTATAGTTTATTAGAGTAGAGTGATGAGAGGAAGCATTTCGTTTCTCGTTTGTCGAGAAGGTTGCAGAGGAGGTTTCTTTTAAAGCATTGCACACACCATGCAAGATGAGGGGTATGTACTCTAAAACATTATGCTGCGATGTAGCTTTTAGTTCGATATTGCGGTTTGGGGGAGAGATTTAACATCTCCATTGCAATAACGAGAAGAAAACATGTGGGGCTCAAGAACTCGTTTGTGCCCGAGAAGTCTCGCTACACTAACTCATAAATGAGCTTAAAAATATATACAGATGTTTTTTGAATAGAACGTATTTTTAGGTTTGCATGGCGGTTTACCTTGCTTAGTAACTGCAATCCTGCGACTGGTTCGCTCACGAGAAACTTGTCAGACGGGTTTCCCGCTGCTATCACTGCTGCTGTATCCCTCCTCAGCTGGGCTTCCTGAGCAGAATCCCCTTCTGAGTAAAATACCCCTTTTTAGGGTAATTGCCCAGCTCTTCCAAAACGGGACAGAAAATACAAGTCAATAGCAATAGGATTTACTTAAAAATATTTATGATACTGGAGAGCTTATAAAATAAACTCTCCAAAAAGAAGCTCTTTATCTTTCGTTTCAGCTCAGTTGATTTGTTGAAGTGGAATGTAAAAGCTCACGTAGCAGCACATGTCCCCTCGCGATTTGCTAACATTGGTGAACAGCAGGTAACCTTCCATGGCGAATACTTACGCTCATTACGACCTAAAGTTATTGAGAACGTGGTAAACATACTCTCCTTGAATCGCCCTTTCAATTGTGAATTTGGTTTAATTATAAACTGATTTGCCGTAAAATCTGATGCAGTTCAACTATGAAAATAGGACTGGTACTTAATTGTGACATTAAATCATGGTTACCGGTAGGCCCCTAAGTTTAGAACCATCATGTTACTACTTACGCTATATCATAATTGTGACTACGTATTGCAAACGTCTGAGCTGCTTCGAGTGATTGATGCATGGGGTTTGTACAGTATAACATCACAAATCCCGACTGTAATATTATTACTTCAAGAAAAGGGGGACGATGGTGGTACGAGCATTATACTATACTAATCCCATCAATCTAATGAGAATTATTTTATGTTTTTTCCTAAATGTTTTTTATTACCTCTATTTTCGAAAGTACACATTAAAATAATCTTAGTGGTTGCTTGCATTTGCTTGAAAGGATCGCCATAATTCAATAAGACTACCTCTTCAGTGGAATTAATGAAAGTTTAACCTCCTGAAACGTCGCTAAGGAGCTTAATCTCTGTCTCACCAGGCCTTGTTTCCAAGAACCAAAGGATAAATAAATGTGTTCAACATGAAAAACTAAGAAAAATGAAGAGCATATGAAAAATTTGAAAATAGAAACTTCGACTAAATTGATATAATGGCAACTATCTCGTGAAAATAATGGAATTACTCAAAGAAGAAATGAGCTTTCCTTCAGGTAGAACTTACTCGGTACAGACAACTGTCCCAATATTCTAAAACTGCACCTGGACATCACAAGTACTCAAAAAAGTAATACGTCCAACATATTGTCATGAGATATTCTGTGCACGGGCTCTCTTTGAAAAATTTCCAAAGAGATTTCTTGTGGAAGTTTTCTTGTCCAAAAAATAGTTTCTTTCAATCGTTTCTATTTTCATTTCCCTGTGTCATTCTTCTAAATTCTAAATTCATTGTTTGAATTTATCTAAAGCACGAATTCAAACAATGAGAGAAGACTTCTAATGATGCCTTATTCTAAAAGTGATGAGCTCGTTTAGAACCCACTATTAACCACGCTGTTCTCGTTAATGATTTAGCGGTTACAGTGGAGGCAATAATTTTGGAGGTCATCCCGTGCATTGCTAGATTTAGGGTAAGAAAAACAACAAGTACTTTTTCGGAGTATGGCTGACTTAAGAACACGGTATACTGTGCGAAAGAATTCAGTTGGTGTTCAGCAAAGTGAGGTAGGGTTGTGCGTGAAATCATCTATGACCACTGTATTGCGTCCAATGGTAAACTGAACGGCACCAAATTATGTAACCGTGCTAGTTTCTGTGCGCCCGGCGGACGTCTTAGCGAAAATCCGGTGAAAAAACCAAGACCCATACGCGCACAGATTCAAAGGAAGATGAACACCACTTACCCTAGACGCCGCGTGGCGTTCACCGAAGGATTGTTCCTTCTATTGATGTCGCCTTTTTATAGGGTAGCCCCTCGAACGCGTCGTCGCAGCGCCTTTAAATTTGGCAGGCACATAAAAGGCCCTTTCGACATGAACCTAAGCTTTTTTCTTCGAGATCGTGCGAGAACTTTTCCTTCAATGGCCGTTCAAAGGTCGAAAATCGACCGAAATGACACATTTTCAAACTGCTGCCAAACACCCATAGAATGCCTCTAGGCGGCTGTTATTTCAGCATGTGGTAGACGAAACAATGGAGTATACGCCAACGTTGCCATTTTGCGATCCGTTCATAAAAACTATCCCTCTTTGCCCCTCAAAGTTTGCGAAAAAATTTTAGGGTATTTTTGACGAAATTTGGAGAATTATTTTGAGAAAACCACGCAGTTTTAAACTTTCAAACTTTGATAGCTCGTACATTTTCAAAAGTTCTACGCCTCATAAAATCAACGGCTCTCGAAGCGATCAAGTTTCGACACAACTTGGGGTCAAAGTTTTCCTCAAAATTTTCGAAAATTTTGTGTGAGGTTTGAGTTTGCCTAAGTATTGAACGGTAATACCTGGGGGTGTCAAACTTTGTAGTCTCGTTTAGAAAGCTTTGTAATATACCCAGCGAGTTTTACAGAGTGCCAGCTATGAAAACTTGAGTGGTGCGCAACTTTAAAGTTCAAGTAAAAAAACGCGTTTTTTATAAGGTCATTTTCGAACGCCAGTTGTGACGTTGTTTGATTGATTGGTGACTTGAAAATTTGATACGACCTAGTTTTAAGCTTTTTCTCAAAGTTATTATGTTTACAGTTCATCATGAGCAAAACTTTTCTCAAAAAATGGTTCCAAACACAACCCCCAACACCCCCAAAAAATGTTCCGAACATGTTTTAGGAAAATGGGGGCGATCTACGGAAAACTTCATTTAACATTTTCTGCTCGGTATTTTGTCGTGCATTCAAAAGTTTTTGGGCAGGTTGAATTTCGGGTTTGTTTGAGCGTGAGACATTATTTTCACTTTTCCAGGCCATTTTTGCCTTTCCTTCACCCCTGAAGCCCACTTCCTCACCTTCGAGGGAGCTGAAAATCACTTGAAATATGCGTCTTGAGGAGATCTTTCGATTGATACTCGTGTCTCAAAGTTGTAGGCCTTCAACTTTTTGTTTAAATTTGAAAAAACATCAAACCTTAGGGAGGAATCGCAAAAATTTGCCCATCTAGGGCAAAAATTGGATACCAATCCACCTTGTATTGAAGTCTCCAGAATGCGAATTTTTTTTAATGGCGAAATTTATGGCCTGAAATGAAACTTTATGGAGTTTAAAGGTTTTATATGGATGCCCATTTTCATGAACTTGGTGCTGTGTTGTTTTTCGATTGCGAAACAATATAATTAAATGAATCGTTGAAGTTCAAAGTTTTTTTTAATTTTTTTCCATTGGAAGCGATTTTGCTAAGTTTTGAGTGTTTTAATGTGTTGTTAGAGCTCATAAAAATATATTGTATTTCGAAGTAAACGTTGTAAGTGCCTGTTTTTGCCTTGAAATTCATAATTTATTTTTGCATGACGCGTAATTCATCATTTTCAATGGTTTATATTCGTTTCACAGGGAATTTTATAGAGAACAAATGTGTTTAAAATAGGCGATTTACCTTATGGTTGGATTATTTCACTTCCAACAAGTTTTGGTACAGAAAAAAAAAATGTTAATTGAGCTTAAAATTTTCGTCTAAGTCGAGAAAATCGGTATGCAAGGCGGTTTGCAGTTGCAATACCTAAATGAGGTTCAGAATTTGAGGCTGAAATCTTGTGCTGCTTGTAGAAGTTGTAATGTTAATGATGTTAGAACTAGAAAGATGACAAAACTAATGTTAAAGTGTCCGCATCATCGTACTGAGCATGTAAAGTGACTTCAATTATGACTTATTTTTGGAATGGAATTGTTAACCCTCATAAAATTGTCTTTGTAATGGATAGAAAATTATTTCAATGGGATACTTGTTGATTAAAGGGCGTTGTTAGGAGAATCCATCCTTCTGTCCCACTGCAGTCATTACGCACAGTCAACTGTTACATAAGTTTTTCATGAAGAGAGATACGAAATCAACCCATAAGTTGTTGAAAGTGAAAAGTGTCCCCTTTCTTCAATGAAACGAAACTTGAAAAGAAATTGTTAACATTGTCTACTGAAGATTAACATGATACGTACATTTAAAATGATTCCAACTCGATAAATTTCGTAATAGGAACAGAAATTATTGATTTCCCATATTCATAAATTTCAAGTGTAATGCCTGTTCGATGGGCGAATTGGTCCTCAAAGACGCGGCCTGCCGTGTGTGTGTGTCCTTTATGACTGGGATAACAAGCAAGATGTGGATACAAAATAGTTATTATTTGTTTATATAACTCCTATCTATTAATGTATAACTCATTTATGTATGTCAAGCTTCGTTGTTACTTGAATCTTTGCCTGAAATACTTAGATATTGAGTGAAGTAGGAACAGCATTTTTGACTTGAGTTACCCCTCGAAGCCGTGCTCAAGCAGGAGGTATGTTCAGTCATTTTGAGACACTGTACAAGTTTGGGTAGTGACTTGAAAAACAAAACGAAAGCGTTGTTCCAAGCTTCGTATGTCGGTGAGTTTTTGACAATTATTTGTGGTACTACATGGAAATATTATCGGCTCATGAGTCGGAAATACCTCTGTATGAGAATTCAAGATATGAAAGAACTCGCATTTTAACATAGAAAATGGTGCTAAGTTGTTTAGGCGGTGTAAACCAGTGAAGCTATTGAATATGATGGAAGGATCGATTCTATTATGTTTTTCGGGAGTTAAATTGAACATTTACGGGTGAAATCACGAACATGAATTCATTTAGAAATTATAGGAATGGGTCATTTCACTTATTTCGATGCCGAAATTTGAATGAATCTTTAATAAGAACTCACTTTATGTATGTCAAGCTTCGTTTTTGCTTCAATGTTGTCTTTAAAGATGAAAATATTGAGTAAATGCATAACAGAATTTCTTACTTGAGTTACCCCTCAAAGCTCTCCCTTGAGCTGTGCATGTTTTCAGTTAGTTTGGGATACACAATGTCTCTTCTTGGAACGAAAATTGAAATTTGATGTTCGCTAAATCACTTATTTCGCATAGATCATGGTTGCAGTTTGCACGAAGCGTGCGGTCTGATGTAGGGGGGCGATAGCTCATTTTTCGTGTGGAGAAAGTGAGATTGAGTTATATTGAGAGGTAATGGTTTTGTTTTCATGGTAAATGATGATGCATTGGTGAACTCGGTTATCAATTGAGTGTAGTTTGAATTAGGCATATGATTTGATGTGCATTGCAGGTAGATGTTGGAAATTTTGATACAATGTACATATGTATGTCTGTTTATGCTGACATTTTGAGATTTGACCTATCGACATTTTGGGGTGAATGAGTAATTTTCGAAAATTGTATGCATGTTCAAATTTACGATGAAGGGTACTTTGAAATCAGGTAGAGAATTCATTTTGGGCTCATATGAAGCGGAGTGAAAAGCAGGGTGTTAAAGTGGTTTATTATATTATGTTTATTCATAATTGTTTGATATATGGGGGAAATGAGTTTGTGAAATGTTTTTGCCGTTATTTCATCATTGGAACGTGTTTTGAACCGTTTTGTGAGTAATTTCGGCTATTTCGATCTGTGTAATGATCACGGATTTGGAAAATTTAGGGAAAAGTTCGATAAAAGTGTACGGATATGAAAATGTTATTATCAATGCAAAAAGGGATGCATATGAGAATTGCTGCAAATGAAAATGTCAGTACCATGCGGACAGTTATTTTTTAGGCTGTTAGTGAAGTGTAGGGGGTAAGTACGGTGAAAAAGGGGTAAAAATGAGACAGAAATGTTTTTTTTTGTAGAGTTTGAAAGTGTTTCTAAGGTAAATGCAGTGTCCCTCGAGTATGACTAATATAAGAGCTGTAATGATGCCGCTCTGCGAGGTGCGTAGCACCCGTAGAGCGGCGCAAGAAGTCAGATAAAATTTTCTCAACCTTCGAATTTAACCGCGCGACGGCGCGTTCCATCATTATGAACCCAATGAAGATGAACAGGTGTCGATGTTGTTGTATGAAACGAGAATTAGCTTTCGTTTTGATGTGGTATTGCGATGTTTCTTTATTTTGGTGATTATTTATATTTTATTGAGGATTTATGGTTGTTTCTTATAGTTTGGAGAAGGATTGGATTATTTAATGGCTCTGCATGAATAAGTGCGACGCTATCTGATGTATGGTAATGTACAGCTCATTAACATGATTTATTCGTGAGAACAAGAATACATTTGGTTCTTGTGGTTAATTTGAAAAAGTATTGATGGTAATTGGATGTGACACGAAGTTGGTGGATATTTTTTGTTTTCTCTTGAAGGTTTGAAATGAATTTTAAGAACGCAAGGTTATTTCTCGCTTATGCAGGTGAGTAATGTATTTTGATGTCTGAGGTGGCAATTTTGGAGGGTTATGGGAAGCCTAATTTCCCTACGTCAGGCTTTGGCGGAATTTGAAATAGGTTTGGTAGAATTTCATTTATTTTTGAAACGCATGTATAATGAAAATTTGGAATGAGGCTCATGTAATTTAAATCAGTTATAGGTAACATGTAATGTATTGTGGTTAAATGAACGAACATATTTATAGTCTTGTGAGCATTTTTGACCTTAGGTGAATTCGTGATTTAATATTAAAATTTCATTCTCCCAGGATTCTGTATGTAATATTGTGAAGAAAGTTTCAGTCGCGCTTCATACAAGGGATTTATGTAATTTTAAGTTTTGATTTAGGTGAAGCTATATAATTTTGAGTAGGAAAGGTTAAATGACTTTGTGTAAATTGATGAGAACCAAGGGATGGACGGTAAGTTGAATGGAATACAACAAGAGTGGTTAAAAATTAAACCAAAAAATTGGATACATGAGGTTATAAAGTCAGGTGGGGATAAAATTGGTGATGTTAGGTTTGATTAGACTAGGTCGCGTTAGATTACTTGAGGTTGGGTTGAGTTGGTTATATTATTATGGGTTTGGTTCGGAAGTGATTGGTGAACTTATTGGTTGAATTGTGATTGGTGTAGTCATTTTAACAGAGAAGATCTGATTGATTTGTTGAGGATGTGTTATTCATAAAAAATTTTAGTTACCCCTCAAAGCTCTGCTCCAGCAGCGCATGTGTTCAGTTATTCGGATATACACCATGAAAGTTCCCCGAATGAAAATAAATTTCCATATTCAGTGTGTAACCGTTGTCTCTTAGATCCGTGTCATAATTTGAGAGATCACGGTCTGTGAAATAATTTTGAAACTGTAAATATGGGCTTAGGTTACGTTTTTATTTGGTATTTGGGAATGGTGTCGTAAAATCAATTGATTTCGGTGTACGATAGGTAAACATAGAGGCTAAAATGAAATACATTGTACACATCGGTTTGTGATTTGAGACGATGGTGTATCTGATTGTGTTGGCTAATTGTGGTTATTTTTACAAGTGTGCTTGGCATGTATTTGTGTATATGTGTGTCTGTGGGTGTGTGGGAGTGTGTGTAGGAGTGTGAGCGTCTGGGTTTTGATGTGTTTGTGTGTGTTTGTGTGTGTGTGTGTGGTCCGCCCCGGTCTGTGCTGGATATTAAATGTATGTAAAATGCAATGTTAACCTGAAAGTCTTGAACGTTTTTAGGCCTAGTGTAAATGTAACAAGGAATTAATGACAGGTAATCTAATATGGGTAAGATCTTGTTTGTCTCAACAAATACTTTAGTACAACATAATTACGTCTTAGTAGCTTGAGTTCCGTTTTTAGCTTTATTCAAACATTAAGAAGTCAATGTATGATTCTTTTTACATGGATTCAATTTTTGATGCGTATTATTTTGTGGGGTGTCTTAAATAGATACAGTATTTTTAGCTACGTATTTATTTATTGTTCTTAAGGTATTGTATTGTTCACGTGATTTAATGTATCTTGAAATTCCCTCGAGCTCAGTACTAGCTTCAGTATCGTCTTGCAAACTCCAATTATCATATGCCAAGACAAATACCGACAACCTGAAGCAATCTGTGTAGGAGGAGACACAAAATATGTTCAATTTTAGCGTACGGCTGCTGCTGAGCGTCTCGTCTCCAGCAGTGGTCCCCTCACGGCCTCGACGAGCTGAGACAATTAAGTTCCTTCCCTACAAGTTTATCCACAGTAAATTTGTTTAGCACGCTAGCCGCCAGAGGTTAAACTTAACATCATTATTCAAATTAAATTTAAAAGGCCTGCTAGAGAGCAATTTTCAAAATAGCAAACATTAACTGAATCGTGCTTTTGTTTAACTTTGATAAGGTATTTATTAAAATTGAGTTTGCGACTACTGGTCGGTCATCGTCATTAAGAAAATACCCTATGTGTACCACCAGTGGTTCGGATCACATGACAGTTATCGTGTTAATAAAGTTGGACTGTGTTGTAATTTCAACTTTTTGCTCAGTGCTGTACAAGTTTGTTTATTTTCATGGATGAAAGTAAATTTTTAATCCCAAATTCCTTACTGAATTCGCTCAACCTTTACAAATTAATATAACTACAAAAAAAAACCTAAATTCAATATGAACCCGCAATATTAAGGCTCTTATCAACGAATGATGCGCTTTTTAAATTTCTTCTTTGAGCATCCCTCGACCAGAACCACTCGAAGAATACCGTCAAATGTCCAACAAATGCTCAGCCATTACTCATCATCTGCTAGGCATATATCCAGTGTAAGTACGCCTCGTTCCGTTGGATTGCGGAGTGTCTAAGTCAATTGCGCCTCGGGGCCTTCTTACGTATTCGTGACGCTTTAAGTTAGCTTGCATTACAAATAATTGCCAAGCTAAAAGCTCCCCATATCTTCAGTACAGACGAACGCAGAAGCGGCGCCATGTAACGTCATCCCCTGTGTTTGCTGTCTATCATACAGGATTTGCTAAGATGACTCGTGCAGTTCGATTTTGTACGAAATCATTGAATTTTATTTTATTTCATTTATAAACACTGAGGACTGAAACTAAACCTGTTTTTTGAAACGTTTTATAAAGTTAACACCAAGTGCTTATTTTAAATTCATGTTTTGTGAAATTTTCATTAAATATGTTTTAAATTTTTACGGAATTTCTCGTTTTCAACTTCCTGAAAAGCATTGCATGCTGCGCTGCACGATGCACTGTATTGCTCCTTTGCAGCGAAGATATAAGATGAATTAATGAGGAAAGGAATATTTGTTGAAGTGGATGAGAACTGAATGTTGGCCTGCTGTTTACAAAAGCAAATGAGTTTGATGGCAAAAGTATGATGGTAAATTATTGTTTTCACGTGAAAATATACTTTAGTTCACCAATTAAGCTTTTAAGATGTGATCAGATACAATGAAGTAGCACGGATTTGCCTATGAATGGAATGAACGAAAAATAAACGAATAAATAAATAAAAATTGTCTGAAGTACTTGAAGGAAAATTTTTGATTGGCCATTACAAAGAGTATTTAGAAAATCACAGACCGTAAAGAACCAAATAATTGAAGAGCTAAAAGAAAAGAAAGTCAAATTAGCTTTTCATCTTGGCGTGCCTTATTTTCTTAAAACGATTTTGTAATAAAGTCTTATAACAATGCATCATTATTTTCAAACAACGAGGTTGTAGTAACGTTTTACAGCAACACATTATTAATGAACTTCAAACAACTAAAAAAAACATTTCTCTTTCTATCGTACGTGAATATTACTTTTAAATCATTTACTGTCCACAACTTAAATATTTTGTACGACCTATTAAAAATTCATCCCTTTAAACGTGAGCAGAAAAAATTCTACCTCATCGAGGACCTGCATTGAGATGTCCCAACTCAGTACTCTGATGTAAACCTCCAACCTATCGTCAACGAATGAAATGACCACTCTCCTCCGGATAAATAAACCGAAAATGTCGAGGCAAATAATAATATTATTGTTGTTCATGATGGTGTACGATGCGACGCACGGGAGCTTGAGACGAGACTCGGTGCCTGCCTTCGTTCCCAAGCCTCCCAAAACGGGACCTCCGAAGGTGGAGTTCGCGGCCCCAGAGCGATTAGAAGGTGTGCTTTTACAATTTAGGCAGTTTAATACTATGACTACGACAGGTAAAACTGAAGTTTAGCCTTTAACTCAAATTTAAAGTTTATTGTAGTAAGCTTCGTTGAAAATAGCAAACGTAAACTGGATCGTGCCTTCGGCCCGATCCAGTTTAGTTTTGATTAAGTATTTATGAAAATTAAGTTTGTGACTACTGGTCGGTCAGCACCATTATGAAAATTCCCTTTGTGATCACCGGTGGCTTACGTCGCAGTCAAAGTGTTAAACAATTTATTTGCCACACTAGATACAGCAGTAGATCGTTACTTTAAGTCTAGTATAAAGGACACATTTGAGTGTAGCTACTTGGGAACCCGAATAAGTTCAGTTATTTTGAGCTCTTCCTCGTCGAGTTGATTTGATCCAGCCATTTCAGATTTTTCATAATGTTCCTTACCTTTTCTTTGAAGGACGAGTAGCACGACTGGTTTGAATAAGGATGATTCAGTAATACAGATAATATTTACGAGACAGTATACCTACAGGAGTTTCTAGTTTTGAACTCTGTTGCTTATTCTGTGGTTCCGGGAAGTAATTTTTTCAAATCCCGGGTTTCCGAGAGTTTCAATTGAATTTAACTACTCTAAAAGATTAGCAAACAGCAGTTGATAAATAATTGAAAGCGTAGCACGCGGGGGCATAGGGCTGCTCATTTATCATACCCAGGACGAAGAAATAGCCCGTTTGCTTTTTGTCTTCCCATTAGGGAAAACCTGCAATTTGTCTGGTTTTATTAACAGCTGCTAGTGTCTTGGGCGTGGCATCGGGATGTGGGTTAATAAATGCAACGATTTTTCCTCTTACTTGTGCCAAATTACCAGTAACTAACTACAATGATACACCCTACTAACCTTTGTTTCCAAATTCGGTTCACTCTCTGACTGCTGCTGGAGTTCTGCAATTCTTCTTTGATACTGCTGCAATTCTTTGCATTGCAATTCTTCTTTAATAAAATGTGATAAATCTGCAGCGTATTTTCGAATGCGATACACGTGGAACTCTACTCTGCAATACTGTGTGTGTATTCAAACCTTTCTTAACGCTTTTTTTTATCAACGAATACTGTGTACGTAAAAAATGTCCGGTGAATGAATTTTGGTGTTAGCAATTATCAAAAATCCATTGTCAGTTGTGGGCTTCTTGACCAGTTGTGTATTTTTCCTGTTGAAAGAATGCTATGTCTGTGTGTTGCGCACTGCGTCCCTTGGTACCAGATGTTAACCCGCTCTCGTCCACACCTGTGCTCTCGGTTGATACGCCCGAAGGATAAAAAGGCTTCTCACTATAATGCTTGTTTTTTACGTTCTGAACGAGCCAAAAGTTGACAAATTTCTGTATTGTGTTTATCGGAAACCATTATAGGAATTTTACGAAAATACTATTTTTCACAAAAGTATGCATTATGTAGCTAAACGCACGTATTTTTGTGAGAATTCCCGCGATCATGAAGAAATTAAGTCACTGTACAAAAACAGCGCTCAAAATACAAGATCAAGGGATGCGTGATTCCACTCGACTCATAAGTATTTGAACCGAAATTTCTTATGCGAACACGTGAGTAAAAGATAGGCTTTGTGTTGAGCTCTGTTTGTTCGCGTTATTCAGTCAGCAAATTCCTCCCTGCGATGGACAGCTTTACTGTGTCACCGTGGCCGAGTGGTTAAGAATGCGCCCTTCACAAGAAGTGGCAGTTCAATTCCCGGTAGTGCCACCCAGTGATTCTCCCCATTGGGAAAAAAAGAGAACTCAGCCACAATTCCTCTCTCTATACCCAGGTGTCGGAAACAGATAAAGGCTTGACCGGGGGTAACTGTCATTGCGTCCTGGTGTTAGTTATAAGGCATTTGAAAAACCAATGTACAAGAGGATATGTATCAGGCTTAAATGGAATAAAGCATCCTTTCTAATAATAATAATAATAATAATAATAATAATAATAATGAAGGCATCTACGGATGCTTTATTTCCAATCAAGCCTGATACATATCACCTTGTACATTGGATTTTCAAATGCCTTATAACTAATGCCAGGACGCCATTACGCTTTCCCCCAGTCAAGACCGGTACCCATTTCAGACACCTGGGTAGAGTGGGGTATTGTGCTTGGAATTTTTCTCCTATACCCAACAGAGAAAATCGCCACCAACGCCGGGACTCGAACCAGGGTCTGCCTGGACGGAGGCATGCAAGTTCGCTAGTCTCACAGCACGACGAGCAACTTAAATAAGTTGTTTAAATTTTTTTTTTATGTTCCAGACTGCGGTCGTGTGACGCCTTGGGGTCCAGGCAGGAAGGCCGTCTGGCCGTGGCTGGTGAGCAGGGTAGGGACGAGCGTCTCGCATTTTCTGTTGTCAGAATCACTTTTGGAAAATGAAAAGGCTTACACAGTATTTTAACGGGTATTTAATCACCAGAAACTAGTGTGAAATACGATTGGAATGGGGCTGCTCTGTGTTTGTGATTTCTCAATAAATTATTTTAAATTGTTATTAATAATATTAATATTGTTATTAATTATTAATAATTATCAAGAAGCATAATTAATAAACTAAAGCTGCTATGTTGATTCTACGTATGTGTCCAATCAACAGGCATAACGTTATTAAGACACGTTTTCAAAAATTTCATTGATGGGATAATTGAACTGTACATTCCACAATAAAATGTAATGTCATAGCGGTTCTTACGAATGAGTTGTTTACCAATTGACGAAGGTGCCACACGTCCTCTGATACGCAGGATGCTCAATTCCTGTCTAGAAGAGGAGTGATGGTACGTCGTTTTGTGTTGTGTGTTGACGAGATTGTGAGACGTAAATGCAGAGGCAGAGTTGAACGTAACTTGGGCTTTATTCAATCTGCTCCGGTATAGCCTTTGTTGTCTTTTTCTCACTTCGATGCAACTAATAACTCAGGAGTTCCGAAGAATTCTTTAGAAGTATTTGAATTATATATAAGTTGTCAGCCATCTCTTGGAATATGAAATATCCAAGAGATGATATTTTTCACTTTTTATTCAACTATCCCTTGACAGAGTTAAACTATGAGCAAGCAACGTATGGTTTGTCTATTAGAACGCCTTGTATATAGTTAGTCTATTAGTACACCTCGTATGGTCTATCTATTTGTACACCTCTAATAGTTTTTCTAGTAGTACACCTCGAATAGTTTGTCTATTAGTATGCCTCGTATGTTTTATCTATTTGTTCACCTCGGATAGTTTGTCTATTAGTCCTACTCCTCGTATGCAACGTCTTATATAGACGTCTTATATTAGGAAAATTTTTAAAAGCCAATATGTTGGCATGTATCTCATGTGGACACGTCGTTGGA
This sequence comes from Morinoia aosen, assembly GCA_030386875.1. NCBI lineage: Eukaryota > Metazoa > Arthropoda > Malacostraca > Amphipoda > Talitridae > Morinoia > Morinoia aosen. Next base: position 82,686,152 of record CM059561.1, on the reverse strand, counting down.
AATAAACGGTTTTTCCTTTTTCTTTTATGTTGGCGCATGCGACTTGAAGAGAGGTGGGTTAGGGAAATTAATGATAACATAGTAACGGTTGAGCGGTAGGTAAGGGAAATAAATGATAGTATAATAACGGTTGAGAGGTGGGTTAGAGAAATTAATGATAGTATAGCAACGGTTGAGCAGTAGGTTAGGGAAATTAATGATGGTATAGTAATGGTTACTTCCGAAACTATTCACTTTTATCCCCGATTTAATGCAGGTTCATGCCATTAGGGGACAAAATCTAGAAAAAAAGAAAGGAAGAAGAAAGAAAAACCCTTTATTTCCAAAAAAAGTTAAACATGAGATGCACAACACATTGAATTTTAAAGTTTTCTTAGGATAAAGGTTCTTATAATAATTGAGAGACAACCTCACGAGGCGTACTATATATAGTCGTATCGGGGGCTAATTATGTTATTGAGAGTAACAGTCTAAACATCATCTCTCGGATATACAGTATTATACGCATTGAGATAGCTGACAACATATAAATAATTAATTTACAATTTTAAAAAATTGACAGTCGTGACAGTCTTTATGGGGCATCGCACTCTATCCTTTACGTTAAAAATGGCAAGGGCCACGAGGAGACATTCTTTATAAGCTCTTGATTGTATATCTGATACATATTTTTAGCGTTTCACTGTTCATTCATGAATTATTATTAAGGAAGTTAATTTGCAAGGAGATTTTTGTTTTAAGTAATTTCCTACCATACATCGTTATGATAAAGAAAAAAAAAGCTCAAAACTTAGTTCTTTACTGGTCTTTGAAGTCCCGTGATTCCACTCTAATTATCATAAAAAGCAAATTCCCACTCCAAGATTTACAACGAAGTCAACTTAATGATTCCAATTTATTAAAGAACAAACAATACTTCAAATTCCATATTCTCATTTTTGGCTATACGTATTTTTTCTCTTCCGTGTGATGAATGCACGCAACTGTTTTCGGCAGGCGCTGGTGGGCGAGGGCCAGAGGGAGGGTGTGGCGTGGCGGTGCAACGCTGTGCTGCTCAACAGCCGGTGGCTGCTCACTGCCGCACACTGCACCGTGTCTAGGTAACGAGGGTTTGAAATCATGACGTTAAAAAGTACTTAAACCTAGGTTTAGGAAGAAAAGAAAAGTTTGAAACCATGAAGTTAAAAGTGCTTAAACCTATGTTAACACGTTTATTGACGAAGCCATCATTTCATGTAAGGTAAAGTTGTGAGTAGCAGAGTTAAAACCACAAGAAGGATGAAAATGTAATAGCATGATAATATTTTACCTCTTAAGCTTAAATCTTTTAATTGTTTAATTGGTTTAATTTTAATTGTTTTCAGCATCTTTTTTAAAAGTAAAAAAGATGCTGAAAACAATTAAAATACTGTTCATTCACACCGATACGTAAATGAGAAATTTACCTAGTGGTGCTCTTATGCCTCAATAGGCAGTCAACGTGTAAAGAGTTGAGTGCTGTTTTATAACGAAAAAATATATATTTTAGGGCATAAGCAGCAATCATTGGAGATAAAGTTGGCCTGGTGCTGTTGGCCCGTGAGGTCTACCGCCATGCTTCGCCTACCCAGGTGCAGTTTGAGATGTACAAATTGTTTATCGCTATATTAAATGCATGGAAATAAGTAACGTCCATTCGTTATCTAACCTAACCTCACCCTGTAGTACTAGCTGGAGGTAGACCCGCACGCTGTAGCTGCAGCGATTGACTCCTAACTCTTCAGTCCGACTATCACCTACATGCGCAGCTGGAATCGAAGTGCTGGGCTATGAAAGCTCAGTTTGGACCGTAAGCCTGAACAAACAACTGTCAGATAGCGATGCCAGGAATGTAAAGGCCAGCTGTGAGCACACCTGTATGGTCGTACGCGCTGATACGATTTGTTGTGGCATTGTCAACTGTTTTGGGTCTTTGCAGTAATTTGCAACTCAACATTTCCTGTCTGTTGCAGTGCTATGCTTGCATTGCAGAGCACGCAGAGCAGTACTTGGTCATCTTATAAATTGCAAAGTACTGATTTCAGAGCAAATGATCCTGTTACAAAGTCTACGGTCGATCAGTTTGCTAATAAGTGTCAAGATTACAGTATCAAGTGTCATCAACTGTCACAATGTGTCACGATTACATCCGACCACTATGAAATAACAGACACGATAAATCAACTGACAAGCGATATTAACTCAGCAAGATTCATGCAGTATCTGTCAATATGCGTTTATTACTCAACGGAGCTATTATTTCATTCATCCACCTAATTCCTTTTCGTCGCTGCTGATTTAGTGGCTTTTTGATCAGAATGATCCGTTTATTCTCTTCAAGATCCCATGTCCTATCAACAAAACGCAATAATTTGTTGGCAGCTCTTTCTCTTCCCATGCCCTGCTATAATTCCCAACATTTCACACACCCACAACCTGTCCTCTGGACATGATGATTTCAGAACATTTGAACTTCAGTTACAGTTCCATCTCCCTTCTGCGCGCACCCACGTACCTTGAGCTTCATTCATTGTAAAAAATCGTGCATTGATGGCTGGTTGCACATTTTATTTTGAGCACTAATGCGTAACTCTTTAGCACTCTGTGGTATAAAATATGCCTGAAATAATTTTGATTTATAATTTGCATCATATGGTATCAAATATAACGTTTTTTACCTGAGGGTCAGCCCTGAACACGGTCTTGAATTGCACGATGAATAAATGTATGAATAAAAAATTAACACAAAAGCAACGACTGTCTATTTCTGTTGAAGAGATTCAAAATTTTGAATGCTATTTTGACGCTCAGCAGAATTCATGTATATGCACTTTTTTGGAGTCATTCGGACATCAAAAAGTGATAATAATCAATCATCCTTTCGCCATCTTATTTGTTAGCATAACACAACGGAATCAAATCGCTAAGACGCTTCGTACGCAAATGAGCAAAAAGAATCGCAATCAAATCAATAAGTGTATAGATGCGCCATATGTAAGTGAAACTCCCTCAGAGAGATACAACTATTGAATCTATGGGAATTTGCGCTCCAAAGGGGAAAATCTGTGAGGACGCGAGCTGAGAGTTAGGGAGGCCTTCTTTTTATTAAAGTAAAATGTTTTTCGTTATGTTATTAAGGACCAACTTTTTTGGTTCACTGTTGTCCTGTTTTTCAGCACCCACTACTTTCATTCTTAACTTTTATCTTGCTTCATGAACTTCTTTTCAACTTCCTGTTTCTAAGCCCCTTCTGCATTGATTCGGCCTTCCCTTATCTACATAAAAAATGGTGCCTTCCTCCTTCCTCTCTTCGAAACTTCTTTTTAGCGGTTAGGGAGGCTTAAACTAACATAATCTAATCTAATCTGTAGATGAAACTACTACACGTTAAAATTTTGAAGTTAAATACTATTTACTGATCTTGTTGACTGGGATTCGATCCTACCTCTGGGTGGGTGCTGCACAGTGTTTGATGATGCTCAACAAATGATCGTGTGCAGAACCTCAGATGTTGTGCGGCTCGGAGGTGTGCTGAGTGATGACGACCGAACATTCAAGACAACACTGCAGCACCCGCTGTACAGGGTGCGAGGGCACCCTGTGTATCACGACATGGCCCTCATCAGGCTTGAGAGACCTGCCACACTCTCGGTGAGACGCCTATTGAAAGTGTCCTAACATTAGTGACTGCGATCTCAAATGTTTCGTTGTCACCTTAAGACAACTGTGAAATCCCAGCCATCGTTAGATGTAAGCTTCAGTAAAATTGGCTGAAAGAAAGACATTGAATGCTCTCCAATTTTGAGTTTATGGAGCCTTGTCTGTCGTGGAGTTAGTGGCTCCTGGTGCCTTGCGAGGTGCTTTCCTTGTGGGCAATTGCTTCCCGACATTTTATGGCTCTCAATATTTTATTTTTTTCTCACTGTTCAAACATATGTGGTTATTTAAAAACAGTTTTGTTCGTACAGTTTCATAACAAGCTAAAAGCGCTCATTTGTACTCATACATTATGAGTTGACGATCTCACCGCTAGAAGAGGAGATGAACTGTGGAACGGTTTGTGCAACAGCTTCCTGAAGAATGTTTTGACCTGCTTGTGCTTAACACACTTACGTAGGTGCAAAGGGTTTCTAGAGCACAAGTCATTCTCTGGAGGCTCTCAGGTCAATTTGGAGTGAAGCAGCACTCATCCAGTCTGTATCTGTGCTTGAAATACGTTTCGGCGTATACCCTGCTCCCAGTATGTCTTGGTGGACTGTTCTCTGTGGGAAGTTTGAATAAGCGTCACGTTATTTCTATGTAAAGCGCTTCCGCGGACCTCCACTCTCGAAACATTAATTAGAGGGTCTATTGATTGAGGTGAACTTTAAAAGTAAAAGGCTGAACGTATTGAAAATTTTATATTAGAATTTTTGAGAGGAGAGCAGATGCCATCCTTACCTGTACTCATGACGCTCTCAATGTTAAAAAATGAAATGCTCTGCACTTAGGGTTTTCTGTTTTGAACAGAGTTAGAATTTTTAAAGCTCTTCAAGTGTTTCTTGAAGATGTAAATGGTAGGCAGCGGCATTCTATTGGTGCATATAATTTCTTTAATATATCCTTACGAACTGGTATTTCATTCTATAATGGTTATGACACCTATAGAACAATTTCCTTAACGTATTGACTACGTTTGTGCGGTCTCTACGTTTTTTATGTTAGGTTGTAAAGAGTAGAATTGAAGAACTAACTTTACTGCTCGGACACAATAAAGTGCTCTTCAAGAATTGTGAAAAATATGATTGCAATTGAACAATATTTTACCTAATCCGATTAAATCTTTTTAAATTAGGCGGTGAAATAATTGAAACACTACACATTCACGCAGATACGCAGCACACCTAGTGGCACACATGTGCAACTACGCAGCCAATCTGTTAACACCTTGCTTGCGATTCCACCCACCGGTGGGTCGTTGGAAAATTATAACGATCTTTTTTAAATTAATGGTATTTAATGAACCCAGTTAATGTTTGGTATTCATAAAATTGCCAACAACTTTCAAGTTTAAATTTTAGTTGAATGTTGAACTTCAGTTTAACCCAACGCAGCCGTCGTGTTAAAATTTCTGCAACCGTGTCCTCGCTGCAGGACGACGTGAGGCCCGTGTGCCTCCCTGAGCAGGCAGACGGAGGCTCCTTAGTTCACAAACGGCTGACTAAAATGATGTATGGATATGATGTATTCACTCATGATTCATGTAAGTAAAATGTTCTGCGTTCATGAAACAACGATCTACTTTTTGTGTTGTGTCTGTCTATTATATAACGCTTAAAAATTAAAGGAAATGATATGAAATTAACCCCTTCCCCGGCAAAAACGAGTATACACGTTTTCACAAAATGTTCTGTTTTCAGTCGTCGACGAGTATACTCGTCTAAAACTTTACCTTAAAAAACCAGCTACATACATATATACTCGTTGATTTTAAGCCTTTGTAAGCCATTCTACGTGTGAAACGAGCATTCTCGTCAAAATAAAAAATTAGTCTGAAAAAGAAACGTTTATAAAAAATTGTTGGGGAAGGGATTAAAGTACTGTGGAAGTACTTGGAATTTCACCAAACCTTAACTCTTGACTCGAGCCGCACACTAACATTTTACTCTGTACAGATTTTTTTCGTAAGCAATTCCACGCTTCTGGGGTTGATAATTAGAAAAAGAAAAGACTAGTTACGCAATGTGTAAATGTCCTAGCAGTTTATTCTCATATTTCTTGAAAATTATCGTGATACTTAAGTTGAGAGTACGAAATAACTTTACAGCCATTTTTCACGCCGTTTATAAAGGAGAGTTCTCTCCAAATATTTTAATAAATTTTGCCCGATATTGTTGCGCTAAAACTTGGAGGGTTCACTTTCATTCGTTAAGTTTTACGTAGCTTGGCAAGAGTTTGAAAGAAAATTATAATCTTTCGAAATGGTAAATTCATATTCAGATATTCAGAATGCCTCCTGCTGGTTGTACCAAGAATTCAGGGTGTAAAAAGGGTGAAGACACTGATGATACATCAAAATACAGTTTCCTGGAAAATGTGCTTTAAGGAAATTTTTTCACGATATTGATGGTGTGTGGTAGTTTTATTTCACAGAATAACAAGTCATAACGTTAAAATTATTACAAGTACTCCATAATGAAAATTTAGCTTCATGAGTCGCCTCTGCTGTACGAGATGCGATGATCAGCAGTAGAGAGAACCCGTGTGCGTTATCGCTGTCTCCGAGAGCAGTTTCAACTTATTTCAACGTTCATTGTGTGGGTTATGAAATTAAAAAAGTTCTTAGGGGAGAGTGGTCGGATAAACAAGAAATTTAGCTTAGTTAGGCTTGTCTATCGTATGCTGTGGGGACTGGCGCTCCCAGGAGGAGACTTTTAGGTTACCTCAACTTCATTTATGTATGGCTAAAGGACTTGGTCCCACGTACCCAATTTACTTCTTCAATTTTATTCCTTCTTCGCTTTCTCTTTTTTGTCTTTTCTTACTCTTCCTTCGTTACTTACAGTTTCTATGCACAAGGAATTTTGTGTGGGAACGCACCTTGTACGTGATTCTCCGTTTCCTACTGTCTATACAAATGGTTTCTTCTCGCTCTGTTAATTTGGATCGCCTTTGTCGAGGCAAAGCAGTCTTGAGCTGACTATAACAATAAAATAATATAATAAAAATTCCTAGACTCCTATAGAAATGTTATGGACCCTAATTACTCCATTTAATTTTTTATGTAAGTTTTGCTGAGATCATTTCTGATCCTATTTGTGCTGTCTTTTTTTTTCATCCTTTCTCTCCTTGTGAACTTCGTGTCGTGTTCTCAGCTGGTCTGGAGCTACAACAGGGAATGGTGACTGCTCTGCCAGTGGACAGGTGCAGCTACTTTGCCACTGGCAATCAAGAGTTCCTTGACGGATTGTCCGATGACACCGTCGCTTGCATTGGGAAGCCTGTTGGGAAACTCTCGGGCTGCACTGTGAGTGACATGTAAATTATGAGCCTGTAAACATGCTGCTGATAGCGATGGTCTATCAGAACTTTTCGGTAAACCTGGGCGTGGAAAAGTATGTTATGTAAACGAAAAAATAAAAACTACACCTCAGTTATAACTGCCCAATGAAACGTTCCATTCGGAATGGGCGTTGGAATTGTAATCATTATGGTACACAGGAGATTAAAAAATTACTTTGCCATTAGCGCTTAAAAAATAACGCAAGGAATGATTTAAATCGCCCAAGAAACAGAACATAAACAGTTTATTTGCAATAAAGCTTACACATGAAATGTTTAAAACATACTTTTTAAAATATCTCAGCATTGATCCTTTGTTGTTACTTACACGTGGGTATCGTAATACCCATGTCACATGTCTGTACAAAAAATGATCGAAAGAAAAATACAAAAAAATGCGTTCCCTTCTATGCGTTAAGATTTTGACTATGTAAAAAAAATATATAATCCTAGAGACGTATTGTTCGAAACCCTCTCATTAGTGCGCACATATATTGAAATATGAGCATACGAACATAGGAACTAGTAATATGAGGGATTGATGTTAAAATTAAAATGGGCAGATTTGATTCATTCTGTATCAAAAATAAAAAAAACGAGCGGTTGAATGCTTCGGGTAAGCAGTTTAAGTAACAAGTTTTAACATCCTTCATTGAAACCTTGAGTCTCTCGCATTGTTTGCTGTAAGTAAAATTTGAAAATCAATTAATTCTAGGTTAAGTAATGAAGAATAAAAGTAACTGACTCATTAAGGGTTTGATCTAGTTGATTTCCTGTTTGGAACAGACTCTTTTTTATGGAATATTCAATTAGAAATGATCGAATACTTGTTAAAATAGAAACTATGAAGAAAATCAACTGAACAGAATGGGGCTACAGCAACCAGGCTCGTGGCCTATTCTAGGATAGCTAGGCTAATGCCATTCTTTCTTTATTGGATGTAAACTGTTTTTCTTTCTTCGTAACACAGACGCACGAGTAGACGAGAAATAATAACAATCCCGTCCACAATCACCAACTTCCACACTCAGGCAACATTACGTACGTTATACACAACGTCACAATAAAATGGCTGTTGTGCAAAAGTGCGATCCCATGATTTGAACCTAATTTTTCGTGTCAATAGTAATGGACATGTGCTAGCTAAGAGATAGTAACCGAGGCGCTGCCTGAAGCATTTCTGGGCTTAAAAAATCACTTTTTTACCAAGATTTCAGACATGGAGTTCAGAAGTTCTGCATTTTACTGAATTTTCTACGCACCTTTAGCAGCATTGTAGAGTGCTCAATAGAGGTCCTCAATATTTTTACATTTTGTCGGCTGTACGCTTTCTAATAATTTTTTTCTTTGTACTCTATTTCATTGATCACCTGTGTAATTTTAGCTCAAGGATTTTCGTTGTCAAAATTATAACATACCCCGTGCTCCTGATATTAACTGGATCATTTATGACTTATATCATTTGTGACGAGCGGATATTTATTCGTTTTGTTTCTCTAGTTCTACTGCGTCTGTTATATAGGGGGTCTGCCATCAACAACAGCTGTTTCAAGTTCATGGAAACATTTGCAAGTCGCGTTCCTACTGTAGCGCTGTTCCAGACCATTAAATATTTGTTCGCTATCAACCGAGGATCTTATGGTTAAGATATTTTAAAACCCAATGTTATCCAATTCATGTATCAACTTTATTGTAAATTAACTGTTGTTTCTTTTCCTTCTTTCTTTCTTCCCAGGGATCCTCCGGCTCACCAGTCACACTTCGTCATTCTGGTCATCACGAGTTGGTCGCCATTGTCTCCTCAGGCCGCTCCTGCGACCTGGACGAGTTTCCTGAGGTCTCCGTCCCAGTCACCAGCCCGCTGCACCTCAACTGGATCAGAGACACTGCCTTCACTAAAGGTATACGAATGAATGAACTATTTATGGTACATCTTCACTGAGCTAAAGCTGAGCTATCACATCTTCATGGCTTCTGAATTGGAATCGGAGAAAAGAAGAACGATATATTTACAAATAGTTTGCGCAAGAGCTCTACATCATGGCAATTAAAAATTTCTTCACAGAAAGCCCTTATATCTGAAAGGTAGAGAAACCGCAATCAGTATTCTGATATTTAAAACAGTGGTTTAATCAATTGATAACAAAGCGGCAAAAATGTATAACATTAACCTTATATAGCTTTTCTTTAGTTAGAAAAACACATGATAAGTGATGCAACGCTCTACAGACAAACAAGAGAGAAAAACATTTTGATGTTGATACAGAAACATTTCAAAAATAGAAAGATAATCATGAAAAAATGTTTATATTTAAAATAAAATCGCGCATAAATAGCAATACAACCAATATAGATTAATTATTTCTTAACGATAAGATTCTAAATTAAGACAAGCTGTGAGAAGTACTCAACGAGAGGAGTACGAGGAACTGAACATATAATTGAAACAAAATTAAAATCTATTCTCTTAAATATTTTGCCCTCTATACGGGAACTGAAAGCTTAGTAAGTACTCAGAAAACTGCTGACAAATGCCTTGGAGAATAATTTGTGTCCTCTTACTTTCACGCGAGAGCTTAATCAAGCCGTGTAGAAAGTGCCAAGGGGGAGGTGTAACATGATAAAATTTCACTTCCCCCTCCCCTCCCCCCCATACTTTGAACCCCCGTAGCGGGCGAACCAATGAACGTACGAACTTCATTTTTTCACAGGATGTACCTGACATCTAACCACTTCCTATAGCAGCTAAAATCAATATCTCAAGAAAATTCCATATTTTGGGGGTACTCTTCTTTTAAGGCCGTGGGCATAGATATTGTTGAAGTATAGGGGGTGGAAGATAATGATTTGGCGTTTAATGCTTAGAAATCGCCGTTTCAGAAATTTGATACTAGCTTTTTCGCACATTCGTGTAAAAAATGGGAACCTAGTCACCAGCTTGCGGAAATTGCCTTGCCACATAGAAAAAATATTTTTTCTGCTTTCCTACCAAATAATACTGGCGCAAAAAATTCGGGTGACGAAGGAATCGGATGCACTGAGGTGTTTATCTTCCAGGGATTCTCCTGGGACTTCCAACTTCTTATGAGAAGGTAAAATTTCTCTGGTACTCCAAATTACAGATGAAGAATTATATGACATGTACACAAAATACCCTTCCCAGATCTAGTCCTTCAAAAACGTAATGTTTCTAGAGATAACATGAGCTATTCGCTTTAGATTTTTTATATTGACTGCAATTGTTGCGAACTGTAGCTTGAAGATCTTTTTTTGTTCGCTCTGTTTCAAGTTTTCAAGGATATCCAGACTACTATCTTCACGTAGCGGTTAGCTATGTTACCTTATGTAACTTTTTTAACAACAAACGTAAACGGAGTGGAAGAAACAAACGCTTTTTTACGACAGACGTTTTGTTCTTTCGTTGAGTTTGCGCTGTATAAAATAACATTTGATTCAAGGCAATAACTCACTGAATGTGTGCTAATAATGACATATTTTCAGGGCCTCCTTGTGGCACCAGGCCACGCCCTGACAACCCTGAGCTGTGGCCGTGGCTGGTGAGGACAGACGACGTTTCCACTCTTAAAGTGCAATCTAGAGTAGCTTCAAAATGCTGAATTGTCAAAATTCGATTTGATTTTTGGGCTGAATTTAATGTCAATAATGTAAGGAATTACTTTTTGCTCAATTCAACACTAACAAGGGCTATCCTAATTCTTATATTTTGATTTTAGCTCTCCATATTATGAGAAGTAGGTCAACCCATGCTCCGTCTGTATTGGGTAAAGTACCGAAGTCATTTTTTTTAATGAATTGAAACGGATTTTAAATCGCTCTTTTCAGTAAAATTAGGATCTCAATAAAAGACAAAACTTTTATGTCCTGGATGGCTAATTGTATCGATCAGCCGTTCTGAGCTTATCATTACTTGACCCTTTAATTTAAGATCAACTTTCTTTAAAAATGTAACTAAATGAAAGATGCTTGATTCTTGCGGGTATTTTCTTCCGCTCTCGATATGATTTATGTTATTTGAGTTCTCCGATTGTTTTGAATAAATCATGAATCATTTAAAGAGAATTAATGACGATAGCTCGCTGCCACCACCGGGCGAACCCGGAACTAAATTGGAGATTAATTACGTTAGTTTCTGATTGTCAATTGAGTACTTAGCTGGGTGACGTTAGCGCGTATATGGGAGCTTTTACGACCACCCCTATTCAGATATATAAACTTTTGGTAACGTGGGCTGACGGCCCCCGGCACGTGTTTCATATGCCAGTGACGAGAGAGAAAGGGAAATATACGAGGCCCAGGTTTTCACATTTATTGGTGGGAAGGCAAGTACGGATTGCACGATGCACACGCGATAACAGCGACATTTACAATTCGGGAACAATAGGACAATCACCTCACGATCTTCCTTCGATCGACTTCTCACGACAACAGACTGTGTACAAACAGCCAACACACGAGCCAAGGAATGTGCAACCACCGCAAGGATGAGCCCATTAAGCGTATAGCAAACGCTTGAAATCATGCGCCCTCAAAACAAGTCAAAGGATTATCGTTGATCGTGCCACGCTTTACTCGAACACAGTCTCTAAATTCAACAATGACTATACGGGCCTTTACTATCAACTCAAATTTATAAGTATCAAAACCGGCTGTTCGTCTCAACCCTCAACTGAACCCTAGTACGTCCGTTCACGACCACGGCTCTCTACACCGTCTGTCTTTTCCCGACTACCGCTCCGCACCAAGTCACCTCCACTCGTCCTACTCAAATCCTGCTCGGACAATGCTCACCCCTCCCAAAGGGAGGGGGGGGGGGGGGGGTCACTGCACGAGCCGGGCAGCAACGGGGCGAGAAGGTTCTGAGCTTCGCCTCCCTCCACCCAACCGGGGTGCGGCTGGGGGAGAGGGGTCGGGTCTCATGCCCCTGCCCGCCTCTCGTTACGGCAATTAAACGATGGTCCGCGGGACGGCGAGACTAACTCAGCGCTCTGCGCCGTCGTATGAGGTTCCCACATTTTATAGTGCTGCGGTTGCCTAGGCCAGAGCGTCGAATTATCAGATTTAATACGGGGAAGATTTCTCTTCTGAGAACATCCCTGACATATATTTCCCAAGACCATAGCACGAAAGCCGGCTATAAATTTACGACCCGTATCAATTCAGAGATGCTGTCTTGCCGGGCATGCTACTCTGTTCGCTCGGCAATATGTGAGATAGGGAAGGAATCTGACTTCATACATAAATACACTCATACATCAATGCACATTTTCCGAATTCCAAAGCTCATAGCGTGAGATTGAGATTTTCTTTGCTACCAGGGTCTGCTGGCCACAATTGGTCCTGACGGCACCAGGTGGATATGCAATGGAGCGTTGGTGCACAGGCGCTGGGTGGTGACCTCCGCTCGTTGCTTCGCGGACATCCGGTGAGATCTGAAAGGGAGACGTAAAAGGATGTTTTATTCCACTCAAGCCTGATACATATCATCTTGTACATTGGTTTTTTAAATGCCGTATAACTAACACCAGGACGCAATGACAGCTACCCCCGAACAAGCAGGTATACCCGTTTCCGACACCTGGATAGAGTGAGGAATCGTGGCTGAGTTCTCATTTTTCCCTACGGTGGAAAATAAGCGCGCGGCACTGCCAGGATTCGAACTGCCGACCCTTCCCGTGAAGGGCGCGTTCTTAACACTCGGCCACGGTGCCCTTGCAATGTAGATGCCTCACAATATGTCATTTAGGGTCGACTCATCACGCGTCTATAAATCCGAGAAGAGAATTTTAGGATCGATGATGATGGTTTTAAATCGTAGAATTTTACACTAAATATTTTATTTCATTTACTTCCGTGCCATGTCTTAAACATTTCTTCTTGAATTATTGAAGTTTTCGAAGCGAAAATCAATAAATATTGCAAAATTTTCTTCGTTACTACTTTATGCTGAAATCTAATTAATTGTCGATGTTTTCTAGACCCGGAGACAGCAATTTTGTTCGATTTGGTGGGCCAGATGGCAGAACCAACATCAACGTTGTGTCATCCGCCATCCACCCGCAGTATCCCGGCCCTGAGAGTGGCGAGATCAGGAACGACGTTGCGCTTCTGAAGCTTGAAAAAGAGGCTTTTTACGAGGTGATTTGGCGCTTGTTTCTGTATCACTCCTCCAAGTTGAAACCACTTTTGAAGTCTGAATTAGGGAACATTAATCTTTTATTTACTTAGTCAGAGTGAATGAAATGACTTCACAGATTTGATTTTTTTAACTCATAAATTTTCATTGCAATTCTACGAAGTTATCTTGTATCGGATCGAAACTGTAATTAAGGTTTATTGCAGGAAGAGATTGTTCCTATCTGCCTGCCGAGAGCGTGGACTGACCCTCCCGGCGGTGGGACTAACTTTGTAAAGCTCACGCTGGCCACTGATGTTCTGCATAAGCGTGAGTTAGCCCTTTATTCCCAGTCCAACTTTTTCGCCGCCTGCATGCATGGATTTCGCCGCCTATGGGATATAATCGCTTAAATCGCTTAGGCTGCGAAAAACATGCATGCAGGGGCGAAAAAGTTAGATTGGGTTGTTAGTGGGAGGCACTGAGTAGCATTGTCCTTTATTGCTCTCGACTTTATTTACAGAACTTAAGGGATTACAAGACGAAATCTAGAAACTTCTCTTGTTCTATTTTCTCTTGGAATTTTTGCTGTTGAAAGAGTAATCCATTCATACTTCAAGGTTATGTTCGTTTCCATCGCATGGAATATTCGATGAGATATTTGTAACGTTATTTGATTTTGCCATTTCCAACTGCTTTAGAAATTGTACTTCTGTTATATATTATACTGTATTCTGCTCCATATTTCTCCTGAAAATGTGTGCACAGTTTTGCAATTTAAGCTAAATAGATTTCAGTGTCTCGATCGTCTGCCTCTAATATTTCGTTGAATTTGTGATGTCAACAGTAAGCAATATGTGTACTTTTGTGTGTAGCATCATGTCCTACATATGCCATGTATTTACTTCATACTTTACTCTTTATTGCTTCTTTGAATCCCTTCATTGACTGTCTTTGATGACAAGAATTTTTTAGCGATGACAACTCGTAGCTGCTGACATAACAGAGAATAACTTGGGCAAAGTGAGTGGCGGTGTTTGAGCCAGTCAATGCGGTAATTCATAGGATATACTAAAGTCACTGAACTTAATCGAGCCCAGACGAAACTACATATCAACGAGTCTAGCGTAATATTTTATGTAATGATTGTGGTTATGTATTCCTAATCGTGAAAATAGTATAAATTGTTGATCAGTCGGTGAAAGAAAAACCACCACACAGAGCCTCTAGTGATGCGGGCACAGAACCTGAGCGCTGTGCCCCAGAAGGAGTGCGAAGGACGCGTTGCCCTGCCGGCCCAGTCACCGTACGCTAACCTCACCTACGCCTGCTTCGTCAAACCTACCGTCAAGCAAGTCTGTCTCGTGAGTCAACTGTATATTAAAATACTCGCACTCACATTAAATACTAAAACATTGGTAAAATCATTTGGTACTAGAAACCGTTTTCTATTTTGCACTTTTGCTTCTGATGTTTTACTTATAAAGGGGGTAAAGCTAATGGGTGTGAGTTAGTCATGTTGTTCAGTGCAATACAGGTACCTGCCGCCTAAAATGACTAACACTAATGAGACCAAACTAAATGTCAGCGTGTAGTTCACCTCCACTTGCATGTGTTCTAAATAAAATGTGGCCACATATTAATTGCTGTATGAACAAAATAAAATCTCACGGTGGATTGAATATTGAAATCCTGGTTTAAATAAATTGCCTGATATATAATACTCTAACATCAAATATCGAGAAATTTCCGAATGATGCCATAGTTTCTCGTGTTTTTTTTTTCATTTTATCTACTATACAAGGAGAAATCATCAGATTGTATTTGTTGCAGTTTCATTTATGCTAAATTCTTTAATTATTTTACTCACACCAGCAATACATCATTCGTTGCTGTTTTTCAACTCACCACTAGCGACGGGATACATCAAAATCTCAGCTCTTATGATGTTGGTTTAATAAATCCTTCCTAGATCCTCATAAAAATATATTTCGAACGATGTCTTGGAATAATTTTGTACGTATATGTATAGAGCGCGTACGCGCGACAAAGAAATCAAAGTTTAGTAATCGAAAACACTCGATGGCACTTTGCTCAGAGTAGTTTACGAATCAATAACATTTCACAATGCACATTCCTTACTGTTTGAGAACTTGAAAGTGTCTTCGTTGTGCGAGGGTTAAGCATTACATGCTGTGGTCGGCAAATACCCTGATACGATCAAAATGCGACCATCGGGAATTTTCCCCTGAGTGCGGTATATGGAGTTCCTCTAGTGGTCAAAGGTAAGGGAGTGGACGAGTAGAAGAGGTTAGAGGAAAAATCTTTGTACTAATTGAGCAATCGGTTTTGCTCTCAGACAATTTTTTTTCAGTTAAAAAGTCGACGGAGTTCCCTTGGTAGTCACAGTTAATGGGTTGGACGAGTTGAAGAGCTTAGAGAAAAAGTTTTCTACACACTCATTGATCTTTCACCTTACACTTTGACAATTTTTCAATAAGTTAAAAAGTCGAATGAATATTGCAATTAAGGAGAGATCCATAAAACGTGCATAATCGAATGAACGTTGTAATTATGGAGCAATCCATAAAATGTGCATAATCGAATGAACGTTGCAATTAAGGAGCAATCCATAAAATGTGCATAGTCGAATGAACATTGTAATTAAGGAGCAATCCATAAAAATGTGCATAGTCGAATGAACGTTGTAATTAAGGAGCGACCCATAAAATGTGCATAGTCGAATGAACGTTGTAATTAAGGAGCAATCCATAAAATGTGCACGTTGTATCTCAGGGCTCGTCCGGTGCCCCTGTGATGGCCGTCAACTCCGTGGGGCTGTACGAAATGGCGGCCATCGTCCTGTCGGACGCCGATTGCGCAAGTCCTTACCTACATGAAAGGCACTTGCCGCTTGGGACGCCTGATGTGGCCGAGTGGATCGTAAAAACTATATACGGTTGATAAAATGGGGCATAAACAAATTTTATTCTCTTATAACCAATTTGAACTTTGGTATGAGTAACAGTGCATGTTGTGGCTTATAGCATTATGTAAAATGTCTGGAAAATTTGTAGGAGTTTGGGAAGTTTAGCAGCTGCTTTGAAGCTGCCTAAGCCATGGGTTCCCAACCTGGGGTACATGTACCCCTGGGGCAGAGGTTCTCAACCAGGAGTAAATTTACCCCTGGTTGAGGTAAATTTCGGCCTTATGTATCTACTTAATACCTAAAGACTAGGGGGGTCAATGATAGAGGAAAGATTGAGAATGGTTGCTCTAAGGGCATATAATGCTTATCTGAAGACACACATTTAATATTATCAAGAGAAAGGGAAAATATGTTTATTTGCTATCTATTTCCAAATATTTATGTGTATATGAATCACTATATCACTAAATCTATATTTTTAAATAAGGGTACATACTCCTCTGTCGAAATACTGGAGGGGTACAAGTCAGAGAGAAGGTTGGGAACTTCAGGTCTGGCATTCAAGTTTCGTTTAGCTGATGAGATGAATGGAAGGTACAACGTGACCTGATATACTAGTTCCCTACTTGTATTCTAATGCACTGCTACAGTATCTGTGAAGGCCTGTTGACACGATCATTAAGTGCGCGCGTGAGCAGTGAGCTCAAACCCCGCCCATTTGCTCTCGCTTCAAACGCAATAACTATGTACGTGACTGCGCGCTTGGTGAAGTTAAGGCCTCTTTAGACGATGCAGCACAAGCGACTCATTGATGCATCACGCATCACAAGTACACACAAAGGAGCATGCTGCTGCAGCAAAACACCGACCCGGCAAAGATGGATCCGTGATGCATACTCACATGCAGCACGCGAGGAGCACAGAGATCTAGTGTCCAGCAAGCAATGGTTGAGTGAGGTTGTGCGGAATTGCGTCTCCCACTGATTATGGCTGCATTGTTTCCTTGGCGGCGCACGCAGCGACGGTCCACAAAAGAGCTTGGCGTCGTACATCCATCCCTCGACGAGTCTGAGCAGTAACTGACCGCCATTCGTGCTTCTCTCACTTGCTCGGCTGCAGAATGCCGTCTACAAGACCATGCAGCACAGATAAGCAAACTCATGCAGCACTTGCGACTCTTTTGAGGATCTATGATGCATCGTCTAAAGAGGCCATTACTCATCAATGAGCGTGTCAACAGGCCTTAACGCAAGGTACTGAGAAACAGGGATGGAAAAAACCCTGGATTTTTTTAAAAAAAAACAACCCTCATGGTTTTTTTTGGGTTAAATTGGGTTTTATGGGTTTTATTGTTTTTTGGGGGGCTTTATTGGGTTTTTTGTAATACCTGTTTTTGTTCAAGAGAGTTATTCACACAGCTCCAGTTGCCCCTATTTCAGATTTCTATATATACACTTATTGAGTAAATATTGTTATTTGATTACCTTATTTCCAACATTATATTACATTATTATATAAATTATTACATTATGTGAACAATATATGAATTAAGTTTGTCCATCACAATTACCATTTACCTATCACCGTATGCATAGAGACATAGCTCTGCAGTCTGTAAAGATATAAGATGTGCAAAGAGAATTGCTATGCTTGTCAATTCATAGTAAGTTGTTTTAGCAGCAGACAGGCGCAAGTCATGTGAGAGGGAAGCACCATGCAGATCATAAGTAACCACCACAAGCAACTTGAAGCAAGACAGCTGCACATCACTTAACAGCCATGCTGTTAACAACTTAACATGTCTATTGTGTGAGCTGGAGTGCTTAGCAGCGCAAGTCAAGTCAGTCAACCCCACTGTTACATGTTACAACATGGGGTGACATGCCAAAATTTTTTTTTGAAAATTTGCCGAAAAAATCACTTTTCACAGTAGATACAGGATAGCAACAAACACTAAAATGATTAGAAGTAAATGTGCGAGGAGTTCGCGAGACTCGAACTCAGGACTAGAAATTACCGCACCGTCACAATATCGACCGTGCTATCGATCACCCTAAAAGATGATCGAAGCATAACGAAAGTAATGAAGTGATCGATCGATAGCGCGGTCGATAGCGTGCCGGCGCGGTAATTTCTAGTCCTGAGTTCGAGTATCGCGAACTCCTCGTACATTTATTACATTTGAAAAACCTTGTGGAAGCAGTGTCTTCCCGTACCAGATTCATTAACTGTTTCTGGGGGTGACTAGACTTTGAACTCTTGATTGGAAGTAAATGCTCTAACAGATTCCATCGTCAAATTTATTCCAGTGCGGCTTGAATGCTCACCATAGGCCAGTAGTTTCTTTACTTTCTCACCCCATGATGGCTGCGGTCGTGCCCTACCCCATCTGACTATAATTGTTAGACTTATTTCAGGCAAAGCTCTCACAGGAGACTGATATTGAAGAGTGGTTGGCTGAGTACAATCCGGAGTTCATCGGTGCGCTTTATTCCTATAAATTGAAGGACTCCAACATCTTCCCAAAACACATGTACAATGAGAATATCACTAAGACAATGACTCCTTGTTGATGGTGGGATATTCAAGACATGAAACAGCAGAAAATGCAGATTCCTGAAAAAACACTGGCAGAGGGTTTCTGCAAGTTTAAAAGCAATCTTCATTCTTGCCCCGCAAGTTTAGGATTCATTGAGAGAATTTTCTCAACACTTGGAATTGTGTGGAATAAATTGAGAAATAGATTAGGATAAGAACGCGCACAGAAATTGGTCTCAGTATATCGCCATCTCACAAATGATCATGATGTGGATGACAACGATGAAATGGCAGTGGATGTAGAAAGAGAAACACAGTAGTACTGTAGAAGAAGTCTAGTCTAGAAGACAGGGAAAATTCAGAAGTCTCTATATTATCAAGTAGTCAAACGGCATTTGTTCCTAAATTTTCGTTTTTTTTACTTAGGAAATGGAATTCATGAAAATATATTAGTCCCTAGAGTTTTTTTTCTGATTAGGGATTTTCTAATTTGATTTACATAGGGTTGGTGTTTTGTTTTTCAATGTTTTCTTGTCATAGTCATACACAAGACTTAGATACATTTTTTGACAAGATAAATATTTAGCTTATTTTGATTCTATAAGCTTGAAAACAAATAAAATTTACATAACAATAATAACACCCAAAAAAAAAACAAAAAAAACACTATTTAGTGGGTTTTTTAGTGTGGGCTTTTTTGGGTGGGTTTTTTATGTGCCAACCCTGCTGAGAGACTATTTCAATTATTCTAGCGAATGTAGGGAGAAATAGCAACAATACAAGCAGGCAGATCGAACTCGAATGCTATTCACCATAAAGGTATTTAAATTGCGTTTGTCTTCTATTTTATTTACCTTAAGACGCAGTACAAACTTGCGAGAAATTTTGACGCACTTGTGTGTGTCAAACATTTCTTCGGTAAAATCTTGGTACGTTCACACTTTAGTTTTTTATGGGGATGCCAGAAGCGACAGTTGTTCCGCAATAAAATTGGCTTTTCCAGTGGAATCGTCCAGTCAAATTACTAGTCGAGACAAATAGGCACTACAGAGAATAAAGACCAAAGTTTATTTCAATTTTATTAAGAATGTACTGAAGGAAATATATCATCTCAATTGCATTTGAGCAAAACAAAATTTTGAAATTCCTAGCCGGTGAACTCCACTCTAAGCCTAAAGAAGCCATTCTAACTCATGAATACACAATCTAAAACTCACAGCATCCCTTTTAAGGCTTCAAGTGTGCCATACAGTAAATCCTGGAAAGACTAGGTTATGATACAAAACTATCAGAATATGAAATAAAACGTAATAAGACCTGGAAAGGAAGGGAAAAACGAGAAATTCAAGTAACGCCGCAGTGTTTACGTAAAACAAGAACAATGGAAATTAACCTTGCATACTAATAGCAAAGAAGACGACCACGCTGCAAAAGGAGCAGCTCATTGCTTGAATAAACTTCTATAAATTCGCGTCGAACAGTTTCGAAAAATAAGAACTGGATGGAAATTTTTTCTTGGACAGCAAAGAGTGGGGTGCGCAGCGACCAAATACTTAGAAAACGGCTGAAGGAAAATGAAGAAAAAAAAATTTAATTGAAAATGCGAAAAAAATTAATCATAAACTATATTTCACATCAGAAACTTGGCGTACTTGCAATGAAGACACAAAAAATATATTCCATCAGTAGATGGAGCACCGTAGGTGTACAAATGCCTACAAAAATAAACTTGGCGTACTTGCAATGAAGACACAAAAAATATATTTTATCAGTAGATGGAGCACCGTAGGTGAACAAATGACTACAAAAATAAACTTGGCGTACTTGCAATGAAGACACAAAAAATATATTTTATCAGTAGATGGAGCACCGTAGGTGTACAAATGCCAACAAAAATAAACTTGGCGTACTTGCAATGAAGACACAAAAAATAAATTTTATCAGTAGATGGAGCACCGTAGGTGTACAAATGCCTACAAAAATAAACTTGGCGTACTTGCAATGAAGACACAAAAAATATATTTTATCAGTAGATGGAGCACCGTAGGTGTACAAATGCCTACAAAAATAAACTTGGCGTACTTGCAATGAAGACACAAAAAATATATTTTATCAGTAGATGGAGCACCGTAGGTGAACAAATGCCTACAAAAATAAAATAAACTTGGCGTACTTGCAATGAAGATACAAAAAATATATTTTATCAGTAGATGGAGCACCGTAGGTGAACAAATGCCTACAAAAATAAAATACGCAATTCTAAGCATTATAGAAAAAATCCTGTGTGATATATAAATGAACAAATACATTCGCGAAAAATTCGAAGATCTCGATTTTTTTCTTGATGAAACGATAAAAATTAACGGCATTTTATATCAACAATACTATAACCATTAAATTTATGACATTACTCAGGCATTATCAAGCGATAATAACTATTATCATAGCGAACATCCGACGTAAAAACAAGGATGACGCCATTTCATAAACATAGAAGTTTCAAAACTGCAGCAATGAAGAAACTTAGCGCAGAATTCCAACAAAATAGGTACAGAACACCTGACATCAAATGCAACATATGTCCACTCAAATCCATGGTCAAGATGAACCCACTGTGTAAATAAACATGAAATTACCCGGGACATAGAGTACTACTTAAAACTATACAAATACAATACAAATATAAAAGTTGAAGGCTCTGAGCAATCGAGAATCGTCATCAGTGTAGTATAATAACTTATGCATCGCTATACCAGCTCCTATACGTTCTTCATTTTCCATGCGAGGGACTGATGTTACTCATTCTCACGTCGAATGACGTACAGCAAGATAGCACTAAAAATTGAGTACAAGATTGAACTCCCTTCAACGCTAAAGTTGTAGTGAGTTTATGAGTGACAATGCTCGTCCTTCAGGACAGAGTAGCTATGAAATTGCTAGGAATAAGTTCACTGATGTCACTCCCCTGGAGTTCACTCAATTACGCTTAACCTCATGACATGTCTCCTGGCGAGTCAAAATACCCCGCATGAAAATAGCATACAAGCAACAACTCAGGTAATGTGTTTGTGGTGAAGTCTACGAACTCGTAAACATGGACGGTACATGAAGGACCTTGCACACTTACACATGAGGTCAAGGATGGCACTATTCGTTACCGACGAGCGAGGGTCGTCGGATACGATAAAGAAAGAAACATAACCAGTTCTTTCGCAAAAAGTTGCTCCATGAAATGCACCACAACCAACTGGATTTTGAATATTTCTTAACCTTGGGTCCTAAATTGATAGGCAACGCATGAGAAGTAGAGAATCAGGTCAACATGCTTTCCTTGTGAGCCGCAAGAGTCTACAGCTCCCCTTGGTTGTCCGTGACGTTGTACTTGACCCAGTCTAGCGCTATGGGGGCGCTCAGCATCGAGTCGGGGATGGCGAAGGCCTCAGTGAGAGGCAGCGCTTGCTTCGATAGCTCCCGACATAGGGAGCGGGATTCCTCGACCAGCTGAGACGACATATTAAAAATCAGTTTAAAACAATTTATTTACCACAACCGATGTAGAAGTAGATTGTTTCCTAAGTCTAGTTATCTACCACAAGCGATGCAGAAGTAGATTGTTTCTTAAATCTAGTTATTTACCACAAGCAATGCAGAAGTATGATAGATTGTTTCTTAAGTTGTCAGTTGTCAAATTTGGGTATAGCTATCTTTGGGCCCGAATAAGTTCAGCGACTTCTAGGACATCCTACTACCAACGTTATTCTAAGGAATACAATATCAGAACACAAACTATTTATTGAAGTAAAATAAACAGCAAAACAGAAACATTTCATGAAGCGAACCATTTACAAGAAATATTACGCTTTAATAATCTGCGTAGGAGTAAAAAGCCTCCTGCCGAACAAAGGAATACTGAACTCCATTCCTATCTCTATTCCAAAAACTTTGTTCCTGAGGCCCATGAAGACGTTTTATGTCTTCCAAGGACCTCCTCTCCTCTCCTCTCTCTTTCTTGTGTTCAGGAACATGCTTTAGCGAGTGCATCTTCCATATAGAGCACGCAAGCGCGCGAGCCAAACAAATACAATGGACCAGACCAGTCTCCAGTGTGTAGTATTTGTCCCACCTGCTGGATATGAGGCAGCGTAGAACTACCACTGGTATCGATTTATCATCGTTAGCTCTCAACTAGGCTCTAAATGTAACTGCTTACAACGGAAATATGACGTAATGCAGATAACTGTCTTTCTCAAAAAATGCTAAAACTGTGTGAATTGCAAACATTAAAAGAAATAGCCAACAATAAAGTTGAGACAAATTGAGGTAGATTCTTTTAGGGATTTTTTAGTATTTCAAAGATTCATAGGCGTTTTACATTCGCTCGTGAGCGATTAAAATAAATACTCAACAAACTCCAGTGCTGCTCAAAGTAAACCAGAGCACCAGTGAACAGTACAACTTGATAGTGCAATCAATTGTTTTTCATCGGAGGTACATCAAGCTTTCTTTGACGGTTTGGCTGAGCACAGACAATTACAAACAAGCAGGCCATGCCAACAACAAAGTACTTTACTCTGAGTGGCGCATCACACACCCATCCCACCACCACCCACCTGCTGGTACGAGGCAGAGCTGAGCAAGTCGTTGCACAAAAAGAAGGCCGGGTCCTGTTCGATGCAGTCAACGGCATACAGGCGGTACAGCTGAGGCAGCACGGCCGACAGAGATGCATCGCTAGTGCGCACCACCGACAGGAACTGAAATGCAAACGGAAAAGAGTTTTCTGACTTTAGTGTAAGTAGTGTACTCGGTTACCAGTGATTCTCAATGTAGTGTGTCCGCTGCAGAACAGTATCATGTACTGTCATGAAGATTTGTCACACTGGTAGTTCAACATAAAGAAAGAAGAGACTTCAGAAATAAAAATCAGTTCATTTTTGCACATAATAATTCCCTGAAGCCTAAAATAAAATATCAAACACGATACAACTCGCGAGTCATTCTGAAAAAAAAACTTTTTACTAATTTTATGATGTAAAAACGACTTCAAAAAAAGTTCCAGTTTCTAAGAATGAGAAGCTTTCGTAGCGTGACTATTGAAGTCACGGGCGAGCTACACTAGACTGAGAGGTGTTGTTGTGTTTGCTGCAAGTACGCTTAGCCTCGAATGACTCAAGCTGAAGGTTATGATACACTACATTATTACCCTTACATACATGAACATGGAGGTTAAGATACACTATATTACAAAAATATAGAGGTTGTAATTCACTCTGCATACCAGAGAGCACTACCACGATACACTATAATATGGCCATGGATTATGATGACCACATAAGAACATAGAGATTATGACACGCTACATTTATCATCACTGTAATATCGTGGTTTTTCATCACGATACGAGGTTTACTAACTGTAGCTGCAAACTACAGTATCGGTAGCTGTAACTACCGTATCTGAAGCCTTAACTTCAGGAGTAGGAAAAGGAAACTCTCAGCAAAGTTCCTATTCTTGTACTGAATCATCCATACACCGACACTGCTTATAAGCTATAGCGCTCGGAAGTTAAACAATGCTCTTCCGGTGCATGCCAATGCGATGCGCCCCCAAGGCACAGCTTCCGGCGGAGGTCCCATAAAGACATCTGACCTGAACGCGATAAGGCATCCGGCAAGACGCGAAAACCTCCGCTCCGGAACTCGTACTCACAAAACCAGTATCACATTATACGATGCATATTTTAATATACAACAATTTCCCTCCCTTTTAGATGAATATATGACACACGGAAGGAAAACTTTGCAACCTATTAGCATTACAGGTTTAGTTTTTTTACCTGATCTACAAGGTACATTTTGTACAGGTAAACTGCTGACTGGTGTCAAAGCAGGAGTCTTTTAGTCTTACTAGAACACGGCGTGCTTTAAAAATACGGGAACTGCATCAGGCAACACATCAAGATGAACGGTATCTTTAACGTTAGACTGTGAATCAGAAGACAAGTAAGAATCATTAAACAGATCATCAGAGAATTGAGTTACATACATAGGCTTAGCTCTGGACAAAGAATATTTAGGATGAACTCTATCTCTGGAAGTAACAATTTTACGATTGTGCAACAGAGGGAGCAAGTTTTGTGACACTTTGAGGAATACAATGTGACTGAAATAACGCGTAATTAGTTTGTACATCAGAGAAATTATGAACATAGTTACCGTCACAAGTATCGTTCCTAGGCTTTTGTAGAATGACTTCGTTCTTCCGCTGTAGAGGCGTACTTGAACTCTTCATTGACACATCTTCTCTTCCGACGTTGCACTGAGAACCGCTCCTTTCCAGCTGCACTATGTAAGTGGTGCTCGCGATAGCCGTGTGCTATAGGTTCCGCCGCCGTGCGGCCGGGACCCGGGTTCGAAACTCGGCGCTGGCAGTGGCGATTTTCTCTGTTGGGTATAGGAGAAAAATTCCAAGCACAATACCCCACTCTACCCAGGTGTCTGAAATGGGTACCGGTCTTGACCGGGGGGAAGCGTAATGGCGTCCTCGCGTTAGTTATAAGGCATTTGAAAATCCAATGTACAAGGTGATATGTATCAGGCTTGATTGGAAATAAAGCATCCGTAGATGCCTTCATTATTTTTTAAGTGCGAGCTGCGTCAAATTCTTCTTGTGTAGGTCCCCTTCGTGTAGGCTTAACAGGAGGAGGTCGTGCTGCAGTCGTAAATTGCAAACTTTAGAAATGTGGCCTATTTTCCACATTTTTTGCATTTTATTAATTTAATTTTAGGGCATAGCAATTCTTCGTAAGGTGCTTCTGTCTAGTTCCGCAGCGAATGCATATGTAATTCGGCTGTAGTTTTTCTGTAGTGAAAAACGATGAAGGTGAATCCTCACGAATAATATCTGGAGCGTCGAAGCTTTACTGTTCAATGAGTTTTGCATGTTCAACGCATTCGTTGAAGGACTTGCTGTCATACTTCTGTAGAACCGCGCTGAGAATTTGCGCTGAATGTAGACCAGCCACAAGAGCATCTCTCAAGAGACGATCGCGACCGCAATTTTCGTAGTTGCACGAAGATGCTAAGTCATTTAACGTTTTAGCATAGCTTTGTATGGATTCATTAACACTTTGCTCGCTGTTTAGAAATGTAACAGTTGCGCTAACAGTGGATTGCTTGATTTTAAATTGTTGTATTAACTTTCCTTCAAGTTCCTCATATGTAGCATCAGTGAGTAACGTAGGTTAAATTCTTCGTTGTAGATCAGTAATGATGTTTAAAGGCGAAGCTTCAACTATAATACTAGCTTTGGTACCACCATTGTTTCTCGCCTTCTGAAGAACGTCTGCACACTGTACTTGAATCGTTGTAGATATTACTCACTGTTTCCACTTCAACGTTGAATGGAGGACAGCAAACTGTAGAATGCGCCATCTTAATTTCAGAGCACTTGTAAAGTTCAAATTCACTTAGGAGGTTCGAAGTCTCGTCGCCATTTGTAATATCGTGGTTTTTCATCACGATACGAGGTTTACTAACTGTAGCTGCAAACTACAGTATCGGTAGCTGTAACTACCGTATCTGAAGCCTTAACTTCAGGAGTAGGAAAAGGAAACTCTCAGCAAAGTTCCTATTCTTGTACTGAATCATCCATACACCGACACTGCTTATAAGCCATAGCGCTCGGAAGTTAAACAATGCTCTTCCGGTGCATACCAATGCGATGCGCCCCCAAGGCACAGCTTCCGGCGGAGGCCCCATAAAGACATCTGACCTGAACGCGATAAGGCATCCGGCAAGACGCGCAAACCTCCGCTCCGGAACTCGTACTCACAAAACCAGTATCACCTTATACGATGCATATTTTAATATACAACAATCACATACCAGAGAGCACTACTACGATACACTACATCATGGCCATGGAGACGTAGATACACTACATCATGGCTATGGAGACGTAGATACACTATATTACGACCACGGAGGCCATGATACATGATATTATGATAACCACACAAGAACATGGAGGTTGTGACACACTACAGTTATCACCACCACATAAAAAAAACAGTACAGCTACACACCTGCTCAGCGACGAGCCTCTCTGCATAAGCCCTCGCTGCCGCCTGCACCAAGTCGCTCTCCTTCAACATCCACGTCTCGTACATGCCAGCTTTGCCTGCCTTCGCCATCTTGCCGCCCAGCTCCTGCCGTCACAACAAGCAGCTGCGTCAGTTGTGGAGGTTTGCCACTTGTTTGTGAATGGAACACAAGCAATGAAACACAAAATTTGAAACAAACAAAATTTAGCTACACATTCTTGCAAGAATATATCCTTAAGATCATTCAGGCCTACTCAACCTGATAACTTCGATAAAATTGGCAAAACCCCATTAGACGAACCGTATGCATTGATTGACAGATTTCTTCTGGAATAAACTGTGCTGAGACACAGCATCAACCATGTGTACACTTGAGGTAGTGAAGACACTTCTGCACTCCAACAACAGAACGTTCACTCGACCGCTCGTATGAGCAATACCAATACTCAACACACGTCGCACAATCTCACGGTACTCAGAACGAGATGAAACTTGCTGGTAATCGAACTTCTCGCACTCTTCTTCAATACGAAGGTCTGTACAAAGGATGCTTTATTCCAATCAATCAAGCTTGATACATATCATCTTGTGAATGTTTTTTTTCATATGCCTTATAACTAACACCAGGACGCAATGGCGGTTCCCCCGATCAAGCCAGTACCCATTTCCGACACCTGGGTAGAGTGGGCAATTGTGACTGAGTTCTCCCTTTTCCCAACGGGGAGAAATCACCGGGCGGCACTGCCGGGATTCAAACTGCCGACACCTTTCCGTGAAGAGTGCGTTGTTAACCACTCGGCCACGATGACCACAGCGCCTGTCTGACAAATGAGTGGCACAGATACAACCACTCAATATTTACCATCACAACTCGCTTTGTCACGCAGCTACTCAGAACCGATAAAGAAAAAAGCGTAATTCTAAGCTAAGACCTTGAAGAGTTTGTTTTCGCGCTTCCCCAGCAGGTTCAGGAGGTCGCAGTCCGAGTCGGTGGGCGCAGGAGTGAAGGCAGTCAGGCGGTCTTTGGCCACCTTCTGCATGAGCACAGAATTGTCGCCTTCTGCTGTCATTGCTGCGTGCGCCAAGCCGATGAAACTGCCGAACCTGTGCAACAGAATATGACAATCGAACAACGGAATGCTAAATACAACTAGCCAATACTTCTATTTCTCCTTACAAGGAGAAAAATTTTTAACAGTACGTAAAACCTTTTTTAGGTTAGGTTAAAAATTGTATTCAAGAATATGTCTGATTTCAACTATATACTTGAATCTTATTATGACATGCATTGTTTTTTTTTAAATATTGCTCGTATCACAGTGCTCATGAGCTTCGACTGTGACCCACAGCAACTAGATGTCGAACCAAGCAAGATCTCCATAGATCTTCAGGCATCAAACTCCTCCTAATGAAGAGCTACCCTACGGCACAGCAGAGCAAATTGAAGGATTTACTTTTCCTTGTTAGAAACTTACACAAAGAGAATTTTAAGACAAGTAGATTTTTTGTGATTGGATCAATACCAAACCATTTATAGCAAACGATTTATGATATACGTGAGACAATGAAGTAAATATCGCGCTAAAACTTTGCATGACGAGAGAAAAAAGATGCGAGGTAAATGAATACGAATGGGTTTTTGGTTATAGTTTCTAGCAACACCAAATAATAGTTTTTAGCACTTTGGCCGAAACGTGAGCCACCGGTGGCCAAGGAGGAGATTTTCACAACGCTACAGACCGACCTGTAGTCACAAACTCAATTTTCATAAATGCTAATTTAAAACTAATTGAAGGTCCGATCCAGTTAATGTTTGCTATTTTCAAAATGCTTAATACAGTTGACTTTAAATTTGCGTTGAATATTGAACTTCAGTGTAACTAATTGCGGTGAAAGTGTTAATTACAGCAGCCTGCCGCACAAAAAAAGACCAGTGAGCCGGACCCCAAAATAACACAAGTAGGCGCAGTACCTGTTGCAGGAGAGGTAGCCCTGGCCGCCGCAGCGCTCCCTGGCGATGGAGGCGGTGCGCTCGAGGTGCCAGGACGCGAGGGGCTTGATGGCGCAGCACTTGATCACCACCGCGCTGTGCCCGCTGCCGTCACTCTGCTGGTCCGCCCAGCACCTCTGACCAGACAGCAATGTTGTGTTGTTACACGTGTTGTGTTGTCACACAAGTTGAGTTGTCACACAAGTTGAGTTGTCACACAAGTTGAGTTGTCACACAAGTTGAGTTGTCACACAAGTTGAGTTGTCACACAAGTTGAGTTGTCACACAAGTTGAGTTGTCACACAAGTTGAGTTGTCACACAAGTTGAGTTGTCACACAAGTTATATCGTCACACAAGTTGTATCGTCACACAAGTTGTATCGTCACACAAGTTGTATCGTCACACAAGTTGGGTTACATGGAGGCCAGTACTGCTGACCAGACTGTCACACAAGTTAGGTTACATGAATGCCTATACCGCTGACCTATTAACTTTGGATTAGGAGCAGAGCTGCATGTACGCACACAGGTAACGAGTTCAAAAGAACACGTGAATTTATTACGCTGGCTCGATGATCAATTATATCGTTCAAAGGGATGAGATTAAGTCTCACACACGAGAGTTTGTCTAGAAGACATTTAGAGCTGAAGAATATAAGCCGCTTTTCTAACAATAACTCGTCGGTTCGAGAGCGGTATCACGGAAGTGATGCATGCTCTATATTGCAGATGAGAGCACAATTTCGAAGCACTCTATTGGCAGGCAGGAGGTACATTTTTGGAGACGCCTGCATTGTGAAAATAGTAGAAGTGGTTCTGAAATATGGCGCTGAAACAAGATGTTTTCGAATTACAGCTGTGCTCAAGGTGGGGAGATAAAGAATAGCCACGAGGTGGTGAATGTCGTCCAGCCTGGTCATGACCATAAACGCCTGAGAACTCAAGTGTTTGTATCAAGTGCAGCTCATATGTATTGTGAGCTGTGGTGTAGTTTGCGTTAATAGTAGCCTCGGCCACCGTCTAAAATGTTGCGGTGAGCTGCTCTCAAGCAAACGCTACTGCGTTGCGCGGGTCATCCGTGCTAATTTGCACGAATGCAAACGGCAAATTCAACAGCAAAAATTCTGGAGCAGTAGAATTGAGCGTAACACCCACCTTGACGTAGTCGAGCCCGAAGCTGATGGCGTAGGTACGGGCGAGGAGCGGCATGAGGGCGCGCTGCTGCAGCTGGTACTGCAGGATGGCTGTGTCGGACCGCCCTGTCGCTCCTGAAGGGGGTCGTCAACGTTCAATTTCACTCTATTCTGATGCAGTGATTCAAGGTTCAATCTCACTCAATTCTGACGTAATCTGAAGTTGAATCTCACTCAATTCTGACGTAATCTCAAGTTCAATCTCGCTCAATGCTGACGTCGTAATCTAAGGTTCAATCTCACACAATTCTGAGGTCGTGATCTGAGGGTTCAATCCCACTCAATTGTGACGTCGTGATCTGAGGGTTCAATCCCACTCAATTGTGACGTCGTGATCTGAAGTTCAGTATCCAGCCTTGCATTTCTAACACAAAAAATTACAGGTGACCATATCCTTAAATGCTGCATGACAGAAACTTGACTACACCAATACACAATGAATTATTTCCCTGATCGCTAAGGAGTGCTAGCGTTTGATCTTGAGCTGTAACCGAGCGGATGAGCGGCCCCTATGAATACGGTTGCAGCATGCTGCTCCATGTTCTAGTACGTTGTAGCAGGCTGTTATATGCTGCACCAGGCTGTAGCATACTGCACCAGATTGTAACACGCTGTAGCATACTGCACCAGATTGTAACACGCTGTAGCATGCTGCACCAAGCTATAGCATGCTGCACCAAGCTGTAGCATGCTGCACCAGGCTGTAGCATGCTGCACCAGATTGTAACACGCTGTAGCATACTGCACCAGATTGTAACACGCTGTAGCATGCTGCACCAAGCTGTAGCATACTACATCAGGTTGGAACACGCCGCACCACGCAGCAACGCGGACCTACAGTAAGACGCGTGGCGGCGTAGCGGACGGCGATGGCGAGCGACGCCTTGGCGGCCCCCACCGACATGCTGGCGATGCAGATGCGGCCCGACAGCAGCTGGTCCGCCACGCTCAGGAAGCGGCCTCGCGAGCTGCGCTCACACAGTATGATAGTAATAACAAAATATCAACTGTCAAAATAATATTAGTAGCAATATTAGTATTAAAAGTAGGAATAGTAGTAATAATAATATTTTTTTAAATCAACCCAGCACAATGGTTTATACAATACGGATACATGTAAAAACATGAACAGTTGTACATAAACAACGAGATTTCAAGCCCTTCGTTTGTCTACGAGACTATGCGGGCACCAGTAGCAGAAGATAAATACAACATTGATAACTTGTCTACTAAGTTCCCCAGAAAGTCAAGAGAATAAGGGAAATTACCTTTCTCTCGGAATGGCATACATGGTGATATAATCATACCATTAATCACATTCTTTTCTGCCGAGATGGCACGAACATATGACAGTATTAATGAAGATATTATCAAACGATTAACTACATACTCTTTTAGCTGAACGAATCTCAACCTCGAATCTCATGAAAAAAGAGAGGCAGTCTTAACAAGTGTAGTGAAAACTATAAGCACTTCTGTTACTTTATACCTAAAACTTTATGACTTAAAATAGCCTTTTTGTTCCTGCTGAAAAGGAGACACTAATTCGTCACTCCAGTGCGTTTGGTTTTATACCAAGAGGACATAGTTACTAATAACATTGACACTCTTCAATCTACGAATTAGAGCCTTTAGTACATGTAAGCTGAAATTCATACTGGCGGACAGAAGTTCTTTCTTTGCTTCATTGGAAATTTTTTTATTTCAGCATGATAATATAACAGTGCTCAGTTCTTAATAAATTCATTAAGAAATAGAAATGCTTCCTTTCCATAACTATAAGTATACGTCATTCACACACCACCTCACGTGAATCATTCCTCAATACAAGTTGAACACTGGACTCACTGTAACAAAAGTACATAAACACAGAGAACCTAGTAAATTATCATGGAGCCCTTCAACAAAGTACGCTCTTTACACCAGTAACTGAAGTGAAACCAATGTAGAGGAAACAAGGTAGAGTAATTTCTATTGGGGAAAATACACCTCTTTTTCGGCTAGACAATAGAAGGGCTTTATTTCAAACACATTTTATGACGTCACCATTGCAATAGGTCGTCATGCCAATAGCATTGCCAGATACAATAGGAACCACGCTATTGGTTCATTGCTATGACGTCAGCATTGCCACACAGTCGACAAAATGAAGATTGGTTTGACCCTACCTTGTTTCTTCTACGATGAGTGAAACTCTACCTCTTGATGTCCGAGTGGAACTGTCCATCCTGAGATATGTCCGAGTATCTGTTGAGGAGGTTGGTGCGCGGCACCCGCACGTTATCGAAGAAGAGCTTCGCGTTGTCCACGCCGTTCAGGCCCATCTTGTGGCCCATGTCCTCCACGCGGACACCTGGTAGCACCTGGACAAGTGGGCACGTCTCGCCATCAATCACGGTAGAGGAAACACGGTAGGGTCATTTATACGGGAGAAAATGCACCTCCTCTTGTTCGGCTAGCCAATAGAAAGGCTTTATTTAAAACAAATTTTATGACGTCACCAAAATGCCATGTCGTTAGGCCAATAGCGGAGCCAGATTTGGGGGTAGCAGTGCTACTAGATGCAATATGAGCGATGCTATTGGTGTGTTGCCGTGACGTCAGCAAAACCACACCGGTCAACGATAAAAGACTGGTTTGAACCTACCTTGTTTCCTCTACCGAGCCATCAATCAAAGCATCTTTCAGAAGTATGGCATACAGGATACTGTCACATACATAATACTGTCCGAGATCACAGAATCAAATAATTACCTGACTAGAAGGAGTGGGTTCGCTAGCTTGCACCATTAAATTATACAAACTATGTAACACTAAAAACAGCTATACTTGCTGGCTGCTTCAAAATAGCTAAACACGATTATTTGAATAATATTGATCATGCGACTCAAGTGTGAAAACACCCATCTTGAACAACTTTTTTTTTCTGTAATTATCCAAGATAACAGAAAAAAGATGTTTAAATCATTAAACAAAACGAGCAATGAGAAGACGATAAAAGTTGACAAAAAAACAAGAGCCACGACGGAAAAAACGTGAAAAGAAAAAAAATTGAACACAGCATAGAAGACACGAAAGGGAGGAGATAAAACAAGAAGAAGAGTCACTAAAACAGTACAGGAGTCGATCAAAAGAAGCACGAACAAGAAGAAAGAGCAGGTATATAGATAGGTAGATGGATAGGTAGGTAGATAGATAAATAGCTAGGTAGGTAGATACCTAAATAGGTATGTAGGTAGATAGATAGATAGATTAGGTAGGTAGGTAGGTAGGTAGGTAGGTAGATTAGGTAGGTAGGTAGATAGATAGGTAGGTAGGTAGGTAGATAGATAGATAGGTAGGTAGGTAGATAGATAGATAGATAGATAGATAGATAGATAGATAGATAGATAGATAGATAGATAGGTAGGTAGGTAGGTAGGTAGGTAGATAGATAGGTAGGTAGATAGATAGATAAGTAGATAGATAGATAGACAGATAGGTAGGTAGATAGGATAGGTAGGTAGGCAGATAGGATAGATAGGTAGGCAGAAAGGATAGATATATAGGTAGGCAGATAGGAAAGGTAGGCAGAGGCAGAGAGGTGGGTAGGCAGAGAGGGAGGTAGGCAGGCAGAGAGGTAGGCAGGCAGAGAGATAGGCAGGCAGAGAGATAGGTAGGCAGAGAGATAGGTAGGCAGAGAGATAGGTAGGCAGAGAGATAGGTAGGCAGAAAGAAAGGTAGGCAGAAAGAAAGGTAGGTAAATAGGTAGGCAGGCAGGTAGATAAGAACGTAGGTGGGTACGTAGGCGGGTAGGTAGAGAGGCAGGTAGGTGCCGCAGCAGACCTGCAGTTTCGCGTCCCGGATGGGCACGAGCACCGCGTGGATGCCGTGCTCCTCGCTGCCCACGCGCAGCTGCGCGAACACGACCACGTGCCGAGCGTGCACGGCGCCGTTCGTGATCCAGTACTTCTGGGCCAGCGTGCTGGGGGTGTTCACGATAAGCTCGTCTGCGCGCGAACGAACACAAAGTCTTCTTACCGTAAAAAAGTAATTATATCTGAGAAAAATACAAAATCTTTGTTTGGCAAAAAATAGTAATATCGGAGACAAACACAAAATCGTTGATTGATGAAAAATAATAGCGGGGTAAATCGTCTGTGCGTGAACTAATACAAAATCTTATCACAAAAAATTTTTTGGCGGAAAAAAAAACACGCAATGACCAGAAAGTTATTATTTGCCGTTATTTCTAGGGGTGTACGGAGTATGTAAGTGGTATCTGACAACTGAATGGTAGCTTCGGGGGTATATGATGCTCAACAACACACCAATGTTTTCATGGGGCCAAATAGTGGTGTTCGTTTTCCTGTAAACTAAACATCATTACAGATGTAGTAGCCTGATACACAACGACCCATCAGTATCAGCATCGTACAAATAGCGATATTTCTTTTCTCCTTTAACTTATCATAACATATAGTAGCGTGATGGATAACAACTCATCAGCATCGAACAAATAGTGGTGTTGATTTCCTCCGTTAACTTAACATAACATGTAGTAGCGTGATGGACAAGAACTCACCAGTATTAGCATCGTACACAGCTGTGGTCTCCATCTCAACAGCGTTGTTACCATACCCAAGTTCAGTGAGACCAAAGCAGCCCACGTCATCGAGACTGTCGATGCCGGCCAGCAGGCGGTCGTGGTGTCTTTCAGTGCCCAACTTCAGCACAGTGCCCCCAAACAGGTTGAACTACAAACACAATACATATACTGCAGTGCAACCGCAGTCCTCAGTTTTATACAGGCAAGGCTCGCGTAATTGTATTTGTAGACTAGCGAACATTGACAGTGGAAAAGTAGTGGACTTTAGTTGTTCAAAATCATCCAATGATACCACTGTCAGCCCCAATTTTTGAAGAAGGTACATGATAGGTGGTGGAATATTACCGTGAAAACTTCAATAAATCTTTTCTTTACAGCTCAAGATATTGGAAACGAAATGAAACAAGATCCCTTGGTCCAGTCGTCAAATAAATGGACCACAAGAAACACCATGCCTCCGATATTAATCTGTTCTTGGCTTAGAGCCAATGTTTACACAAATTGCTGCCGTTCTAATGACCCGTCGTAATTATGACCCAACATTTGAACACAGAAGAGCCACCTTAGAACAGCGTTGGTGGTAGGATAACCTAGAAGTTACTGAATTTATTCAGGCCCAGAGGTAGCTATACTCAAATTTGACCATTGTATTAGATTAAGAAACAATCTAATTCTGTATCGCTCGTGGTAGATAAATTGTATAAATTATTTAAATTGTTTAAATTGCTTAAATCGGTTAAATCGTTTAAATTGTTCAAATTATTTAAATTGTTTAAATTTTTAAAATTGTTTAAATTACTTGAATAATTGATATTATTTAAATTGTGAAAGTTGTTAAAATTGTTAGAATTGCTAAAATTGTTAACATTGCTTAAAATCGGTTAAATCATTTAAATTGTTAAAACCAACCTGTACGGTCATTTTGGTGGTCATGGCCGGATCGATGATGGCGGCGAGCTCGTGAGCAGCGAAGATCCTGAGGGGGTTGTTGCGGAAGTCGAGCACTGAGATGAAGCCAGCGTCGCAGATGCGCTTGAGCCGCTGGAGGGCGACTTCGCGCTCCTCAGAGAGTGGGATGTTGTACCGGGGCTTCATGATCTCCTCACTCATGAACTCCCTGAACATAAGATCTTACAATAACGTTCGAACTGAAAACTTCTACGGTAGAATACAAAGGTAGAATACAAAGGTAGAATAAAAAGGTATTCCACAAAGCTCTTCTTCACACTCAAGTTCAAACCACAAGCTGAAAACTTCTACTGTTTACAAAGGTATTCAACAAAGCTCTTCTTCACACACTAGAGTTCGAACTGGAAATCGAAAACTTCTACTGTAGAATACAAAGTTCTTCTTCACACACTAACGTTCGAACTAAAAACCTGCAGCAACTTCTTCAAGATATCGAGTTCCACGCACAGAAATGGCTACCGAGCGCTGTAGGAGACCAAGCAATAGGAGGTGGTCATTTATTTAACGTTTGAAGCGTTGGAATAACTCATCGATGGCTATAACGTCCATCATCAGGAAAATAGACTGCTGCTGTTAGAAAGGCGTTCTACAAACCAGCAATAGGGACAAAAGCGAAAAATTCTTCCCACTGGAATCAAAAAATTTTATCCTATTTATTTTTTCAAATACTGTATACTAACTCAACAGAGAATTCAAACTGAAAGAGAATATAAAAAAATTCTACAAGAATATACACAATAATATACTCTATAAATTTGAAGCATTCTCACATTATACATCATCATACACACAGCAACCTAATGGAAATTCGCTCAAATTACAACCAAGATCGTGATACAACAAATTACAATCTACTGGTAATTAATAAAAAATCAACCGAAGTGTATGGGCACTGTGAAAAAATAATGATCTACACATTTAAGAAATAAAAGCATGTGGCACTGCAGAATAATACTCATCTCCCAATATGAAAAACAAAAGCATGTGGCACTGTGGAATAATACTGATCTATTACTTTTAAGAAATAAAAACGCATGGCACTGCAGAATAATATAGATCTACTAATTTAAGAAACGAAAGCGCGTGGCCCTACGGAATAACATTGATATGCACATGTGTCTTAGGAAATGCGAACGTGTGTCATGTGATTTTTCGGACATTAATTTACATTTTTGACGGGCTGTGTGCACTCGGCCTTATCGACTCTCAAGAGATTGAATTTTTTTATTTCTTACAGCCTTTTTTTAATTTTGCCTTCTTTCGTATTTCAAATAAAGAGGGGTGGAATAGTAATACTAAAGTTAAGAAACAACAGGGAATGGAAGACCTGAAGTTGGCGCGCATGTCGTGGTTGTCGTGGTCGAGGAGGCGCGTCATGGCGGAGAGGTCGAAGGCTGCCGGCGGCAGCGCGGCGCGTATGCTGGCCGGGTCTCTGCTGTCTGGTGGTGCCGCCGATGACAAGGAGCGTGCCGCTCTGCTCGGGAGGTAATACATGCTCAAAGAGTATCTTAATACGTTGACTGCGCCAGGTAAAACTGAAGTTTAATATTCAAGTCAAATTTAAAATCAATTGTTGTAAGCAATGCTCAAAATGCAAGCAGCAACTAAATAGCAGTTTTGATTGAGTATTTACGAAAATGGAGTTGGTGATTATTGGTCGGTCAGCAGCATTATGAAAATCCCCTCCGTGGCTCACGTCGTAGTCTAATAACTTCGGGTAATATAACATGGAAGCAAGCCTTCATTAACTCATTCCATTGAAACACAAAATAACGCGTACATTGTGTGGAAGTTTATTCAGAAAGGAAGGAGTGGGGAGACCATACCGAAACACACTATGGCCCAGGCAATAACTTGCATTCACTTATTGCGCTCTCAGCCATCGGAAGAGTGTCAGAAAAAAAAAGAAAACAGTTAGTGTACGAATTTAAACCGCTCTGCCCACTAAACTTCATGGTTTAATAATACGAAAGACAGAATCATGACTTAATCAAAAGCTTTTTCGTGGGACTAAATTTGGGAAAACGGGATATTTTCCAATGATGCACACTTTTAATCCCACTGAACGAGAATTGTTTTTAAACTATGTATTCTCCGAGAGACGATATTAGGTCTAGTTTTCCTTGAAATTGTTTAAACACGTTTATTTAGTTCGCGTTTTGTATGCATTCATCATGGGACTAGCGTTCATTTCGATCGTGTTTATTCATCATGGGATTAGCGATCATTTTATTACAGTGTTGAATGCATCCATCGAGGGACTATCTTCGAAAGACACTGACCTGATAGCAACAGGAGGAAGACGCGGCTGAGACGCGAAGAAAAGCTTGCCCAAGTGTACGCCGGAGCGTCTCATTACACCGCTGCACTGCATGCTGATCTTTGAAAATACGCTGTTTTCTATGCACACTCTATGAATCCGCAACCAGAATGAAATAAAAAACGCAAGGACTTAATGAATCTGAAAATGGAAGATTTAAATGAACTCACGAGTTCCACCTCGCTCTCCGCTGATGATCGCTAGAAGAAATTAAATCAGGTTAGATACGTTAGTTTGAGCTTCCCTAACCGCAGCAAAAACATTCCAAAGAGAGGAAGGCACCATTAAGTGTGGACTGAAGGAAACGCGTAATCTACGCACAAGGGGCATTGAAATATAAAGTTGAGAAAGAAATTTACGAAATAAAATAAAAGTTGACGAAAGTAGTAGGTAGTGAAAAAGAGGACAGCAGTGAGCCGAAAAAAATGGTCCGTAACAAAACAAAAAAAATCTATTTTATTTCATTAAAAAGGGCGTACCTAAATTTAAGCTCGAGACCTCACATATTCGTCTCTGAGAATGCTAATTCCCATAGACACAATAGTTGTTTCCCAGTGGGGTCCTTTGGAGAGTAGTGGCTATGAGAATTATAAAAAAAACTCAATAAAAAGATGATGGATTAAAGTTTAGTTCAATGCATTCATTCAAGCTCCTCTCCGTAGAAGATTCTTAATCATTTCAAATGAAAAGAAACCCGACATTAAATACCAGTCCGAATATTAAGCTCATGTTACATCAGCAACATAAATGGAGACAATGAGACTAAGAGTAAAGTTAAGTTTCAGCAAAAAAACATCCTTGACACGTTGACTGCGATGGATTAAACTTAAGTTCAGTATTCAACTCAAATTTAAATTAAAAAATTGTTAAAAATTTTATAAATACCAAACATCAACATGGTCCATTAAATACCATTAATTTTAAAAGATTGTTAAAACTTATGGGTCGTTTCGCAGCAGGAAAAACTTGAGCACGACCCATCGACGGGTCGTATCGCAGTCACCGTGTTGTAAGCGCCTAATGCTAATCCAACATGCACACTGTAATTGTAAGTCGCTAAGGACACCCCTGGGGAGCGCGAAGTCCCCAAGATACGCCGTCTCGTTAGAACAGCGTATCCCCGTGAGGAGAAAACGTCAATGAAAATTTTGAAATAGCAGCGTGAAGAATCGGTGCGGCGACAGTGCGGTCTAAGCGATGAGGCGACAATGCCACACAGCGACGTCACGTTACCAGGTCGAACAAGAAGCAGAGTTTAACACGTAGCTTGCGATACGACCCACCGGTGGGTCGCCGCGCTTAAGTTTTTCCAGCTGCGAAACGATCCATCGATGGGTCGCTTGAAAATGTTTAAAAATCTTTTCAAATTAATGGTATTTAATATACCCAGTTAATGTAAACTTTTTTACAACTTTTGAGTCGAATATTGAACTTCCGTTTTACCCATCGCAGTCAACGTGTTTAAAGGCAACGACTCAACTGTACCAGGGAGCTCCACACAACACCAAGAACGCTACCGTCAC
Organism: Morinoia aosen; assembly: GCA_030386875.1. Lineage (NCBI taxonomy): Eukaryota > Metazoa > Arthropoda > Malacostraca > Amphipoda > Talitridae > Morinoia > Morinoia aosen. Next base: position 82,646,806 of record CM059561.1, on the reverse strand, counting down.
TCACGACTGTTCGGAAATCTTGCTACAGTAGACTGGGTCAGGCAGGCAACAACGACTTCAGGCTTCACAAAGGTAATCCCTCAGAAAATATCTCGAGACGATGAAAATTTCAAGCATAAGCAGACCACAGTCAGTAATTTAATTGGTGAAACGTTGTTTGTGGCCCGAGAAAAGGAATTTAGTTATCACTTAAGTGTAAAAGAAAACTTACTTAATGACAAAATCAAACACGCGGCAATGCTACATGGCTTATTGCCAATTTTAAGGTGTACAATAGGGCACTCAAACAAAATGCGTTGCCAAATTCACTCAATCAAGATGAAGTTAAAGAAAAAGAAGATTTTTGCAACTTACGTCCATTTAAAATATACCTCACTCCTCCCCCACCCAATTTTTTTAAATTGATTTAGTTAGCGCAATGAATCTTCACAGTGTTAACAGAATTTCGTTTCGATTACGTAAACTGGTGCGTCGACGCTTGAAAATAGATGTTAGCCATTCCTAATTATAATGGCCCTCAACTTTCTCAACCCCTGCATGTCTAGACCGCCCAAACTAGCGCTTTAAACCCCACAAAATGATGTACAAACAATTAACAGAGCTACTGAGCGAACCAGGGCAATGTGTGTGATCACGCATCTCGCAAGAAAAATGTCTGCATTGCATTTATTTGACCTGCTAAAGCAACATTATCATTTTCATATCAGTTCAATACTCCCCAACCGAAAAAAGGCGATCTAAAAAAAACGAAGAAAAGGAGGCCATTCAGTATGGACTGCAGAAAAGGTGTATTCCCCCACAAGATACCCATCGCATAGAAACAGTAAGTTAAGAAAGAAAAGACAAAGAAGCAAGCGAAGAAGGCATGTAAACTGAAAGAAGCAAAGTAATCACGAAAGATTCATGTCCCGAAGGTTTATCTAAAGCTGAAGTAACCTAGCGGTACTCCCCAGCGGGCGCCAGGCCCCATGGCCTAAGATAGACAAACATAACTAACCAAAACCTAATGCTTATCTCATGTTCCCGAAGGAGCATCAGAGACGAAATTTCTCGATTCGACAAATAAATGTACAGTAAAAGGTTTAACCTAAGAAGGTTAAACCAGAAAGGTTTAACCTAAGAAGTTAAGAGTTCGTTTTTTTTTCGCACGCAATCATCAATGATTCACTTGGCTTTTCAGAAATAATGTGACACAGTTGAACTACAAGCTTTTCCTCACACACAAGCAAATGAAAATAATTATGTTTGCTTCATTTGACACCAAAGCACTTGTAAATTTTGCGGGTAATTTGCCTTCTGGCGCTTGTTTCATAAAATTTAAATACACGGAGTATTAAGCGCTAATTCTAAGCTCACTCAATTAGGTACGATATCATTTTTTAAATTTCACATCAGATCTCGCCCTAAGAGTTTTACCCTCATCAAAGTAGGAAACGAAGATCACCATTCAAAAATCATAGTAATGAATTACAACCAATAACAAAATTTCGAAGACCGGCGTTGCTCACTAACAAATTTAACCAAGACTTATAATGATTCAAATGAGAGGTATCTCCGACCTCCCAATTTCGCTAATCTCCGCCCTACATTACAACGCATGAAAAACACAGCAGAAACTGACACATTCCTTGGAATCACAACACAAGCAGCAGTAAAGCGGCACATAGACGATCAATTTTATTGTCAATATAATAGAAAATGATGAATATTGGAAATTCAATTGATCGTCAGCGGGCTTGATTGACGACCGTCAATTAATTGACTTAGTGGGCAAAAAAATTTCATCAATATATTGAGTCAATGATATTGACAATGAAATTGATCGTCTATGGGCGGCTTAACAGCGGCCAAACGTGTTGTGTCTCCTAAACAAGTGCATGCTGATGACTGTTGCTCCTGACGCCTGAGTGCTGGCTTGCCGCCAACAGCCCACCTCGGTGTCGAACATTCACCCTCCGATATGAACTTTACCCTAGGCGCGAGTCTCCAGGTGCTGAAGTTATTCTGCTAATTAGGCTACGCTTGCATGGATGATGCGGTAAATTTCGTGACGTCAACCATCACACAACTTAGCAAACATGTTCCGTAGCTTCAGAACATATTCTCTTATAATCGTGGCAAACTAATTTTAGCCTCATACAGACTTGTCATGAATATTTTGGTAACGAAATACCATTTTCTTCTGCGTTTCGAGCTACAAATGCAGCTGAGCTCGGTGTTTAAAATGGCTTAGGTTTGAAACACTGGCGTGCAATTTCGGTGTTTCTTCTCACAGGTTAGAAGAAAAATTTAGCCATTATTTCCCTCTCTAACTAGATTTTTGAAACGGACAGATTAGATTATAGATTGTAGGTTAGTTTAGGCCTCTGTAACCGCTACAAAAAATAGCGTATCGAAGAGAGGAAGAAGGGAGGCACAATTTAGTATGGATATTAGGGAATGTGGAATCTATGCAGAAGGGGCATAGAAACAATAAGTTGGGGAAGAAGTTTATGAAACAAGATAAAAGTTGAAGAAGAAAGTTGTAGGAGCTGAAGAACAAGACAGCAGTGAACCGAAAAAGGTGGTCCTCAACATAACAAAAAAATATTTCATTTCAACAAAAAGAAGGCCTACCTAACCCTCAGCTCAGGCCCTCACATTTTCCCCTTGGAGCGCCAATTACCATAGATACAACAGTTGTAACCCCCTGAGGGGCTTTAAAACGGACAACGGCTCTACCAGAAGTAGCAATGAGTGTGTCTTCACTCAAGTTCTTAACCATAGAAAAAAACAGATATACAGGATGATAATCGGAAATTCATTGGAAAAAGATATACTTTATTCAAAATCTAACCAACAATGACATTCTCAAAAATTTCGTAAGGACATTCAATGTTGTTAATGATCTTGATCTCACTCAGATATATCTTCCATACACCTGCACCGTGTTCTGTCTTACTGCCTGCGTAATTCAATTATAACCCTAGATTAGATTACTAAAACAGACTATAGTTAGTTTATACCTCCCTAACCCAAGCAAATGGGTTTCCAAGAGAGGATGGCACCATTAAGTATGAAATTAAGGAAATGAGGAACCAATGCCCTAGGTGTGTCTCAGCACCCTGCGTAGAGAAAAGGCAACATTGGAAGAAGTTCATGAAACGAGATAGAAGTTGCAGAAAAGTTTAACAGCTGAAAAACAGGCAGCAGTGAACCTGAAAGCAGGTCCGCAAAAAGCAAAAACTTATTGTATTTGACCAGAAGGAAGGCCTACGTAACCTTCAGCCCGGGACGCAACACTTGGATCCAACGATTTATGAAAAAGACTTGAAACTCTTTTGGAAAAGAAGCAGGTAACCGCGGTGAGGAAATGAACAAAAGATTAGATTAGATTATAGGTTAGTTTAAGCCTCCCTAACCGCTACAAAAAAAGAGCGTATCAAAGACAGGAAGGAGGAAGGCACCATTTAGTATGGATATTTGGGAATGCGGAATCTATGCAGAAGGGGCATAGAAACATTAAGTTGGGAAAGAAGTTCATGAAACAAGATAAAAGTTGAAGAAGAAAGTAGTATGTGCTGAAAAACAGGATAGCAGTGAACCGAAAAAGGTGGTAATTAACATAGCAAAAAAAATTTTGTTTCAACAAAAAGAAGGCCTACCTAACTCTCAGCTCGGGCCCTCACACATTTTTCCCCTGGGAGTGCTAATACCCACAGATACAATAGTTGTATCCCCCTAAGGGGGGAAATGAACAAAAGAGTACGTAGAAGTACACAGGGCGATGTAATAGACAAACTTAAAGCATGCACTGGAGCACAAGCCTGGAACCAATCAGCAGTCCAGAGGGAACAAACCTTAAGAACACAAGAGCCAAACCACACAAACCCCAAACACGCCGCAGCACAAGCTCCAACACTGCACTTCCAAACAGCTCTGTTGGGCGAGAGAGAAGAAGCAGGGTAGAGACAAATGACCCGATTGAATACATTGCATAAATCAACTCTTTTCAAGGTAAAATTAGCCGTCAAAATCACTTAAATTACAGAAAGGAGACCTTTTTACGAATATGGTTGAATGAGAAATCGATTTTACGCGGAAGAATTTAATAATAGCCAATGTTTAGTACAAACAATATGCAATGGTGATCACAAATTGTGTTAGTACACCTGTTCTATGTCGCATCAGACACCAACAACAAAAAGTCAGAGAAGCAACAATACAAGCTTAAAAATCCTGTCGGTCTGCAATTGCTTCGCGGCTGCTGCATCTATCGAAGCTTTCCAAGGGGAATTAATTTCTATTGGGAATTGAATGAGGTTCAGTATTAAAATTACAAATTGCACCATACTGCCACAGCGGTTACTTTCGTAAAATTGGAAGATTAGAGTATATTTTAACACTTTGACTGAGGCTGGCAAAACTGAAGTTTAATATTCAATTCAAATTTAAAGTCAATTGTAATAAGCAAGCAATGTTGAAAATAGAAAACCCCAAATAGAGGCACAAGATCGGGCCTCCATTTAGTTCCGATTTAGTTTTTTTTTAAATCAAGTTTCCGACTACTTGTCAGTCAGCAGCATTATGAAAATTCCCTCCGTGCACCACCGGTGGCTCACGTCACAGTCAAAGTGTTAAGTTAGTTTACGCCTCCATAATCACAAGCTTTTTCCAAGAGAGGAGAAAGAAAAGCATCATTTAGAACGGAATTAAAAGAACGGGGAATCTATTCACAAGATGTGTCACACACTCGGAGCATGAAAACCATGACTGAAGAAAGCTTCTGAAACAAGAAAAAGTTGAAGAAGAAAGTTAGAGATGCAGAAAGGTGCTAGCAGTGAACCCCCCCAAAAAAGATAGCCCTTTAAAAATAAGATTTTTTCAACAAAAGGAAGGCCTACCTAACCTTCGGCCCAGGACCTTACATCTTCCTCTTGGGCGAACTAATTTTCATAGATGCAATAGTTGCTTTCTCCTGAGGAGGATACAATTTGACAGTAACTAGCGTTTTGAAACAAGTTAACATTAACGAGTGAAATGTTTATGGCAAGGAAATCCTAGGCACACGAGGTTCTAACACTTACGAGCAGAAACAGACCATTTACCAAGCATCGCTAGGAGTTTGTCTTTTCTTTGATGAACTATTACTCCTTACAAATTCAGGTTCACGCTTGTGCTCCACACCAAATTGAATTGATTACGCGAGTTCCTAAAAAATGTCACCGTAACATATTTTTTCAACCTACTCAACGGAAAAGTTAGGTATGAATTTTTAGCAAGATTGAATTCAATGTTGTGTCCAGTCACGGGCGTCTATTATTTATACAGGTCTAATAGCACAGCCATCGACACCACAGCCTACCACCGTCAAATGATGATACTCCAACCAAACCGCCACACCAACGTGCTTTGAAAGCGGCTCATAATGAAACTCGTACAAGGAATGGATTGTTAGTACATGGGTAGACGAGTATGGAATACAAGGATTTGGATCAAGATGGGCGGGAAAGGAGGCACAACACTTGGAGGAGGCTTTCAATGAATGACAAGAGGCGCAGTTAGAATTCCTGCATTTTGCTATGCATTACTATCACTGGATATCCGCTCAACAACATTTTTTTAAAATGAATATCACGAGGGTAGCCAAAACGAGGGGGTTTCAGCATCTCACCCTAGTATGCAACTGATTTAAGTAAAGTAAGTTGCCAGCACTTCGCTCAATTTGGGTACATCGAATCTAAGACCACAAAGCTTGATAGATTAGGTTAGATGTTAGTTTATACCTCCCTACCGCTAATTAAAAGGGGTTCCAAAGAGAGCAAGGAGGAAGGCAGCCATAAAGTGTGGGGATAAGAGAATGTGGAATCTATGCAGAAGGGGCAGAGAAACAGTAAGTGAAGAAAGAAGTTTATGAAAAAGATAAAAGTTGAAGAAGTAGGTGTTGGAAAACAGTACGGCAGTGAACTGAAAAAAAGATGGTCCTTAACATAACAAATCATTTTATTTCAACAAAAAGATGGCCTACCTCTCAGCTCGGGACCTCACACATTTTCCCCTGCGAGTGCTAATTCCTATAGATACAATAGTTGTATCCCCCTGAAGGGCACAAAGGTTAGTATTCGCTAAGTGTTTCTAATTGTGTAAGTGTATTTGATTCGAACACAACCTCATCCTAGCGTGGCAGAGCGCCCCAGGGATCGAGCACGAGAAACACTCACTTGTTTTAACCACGCCCTCTTCCTGTTGTGATCTATCAAAAAATGTCCTCAACATAACTGGAGTCGAGCAAAATCAGTAGAGGAGAACCCAAGGCATCCAGGCGGCTAGTACTAAAGAAACGCGTAGCAAACCAAAGCAGAAAGAACAGGAAGTCAAAGTTACAGACAAGCAATTAAAATATTTTCCATCTCATTAACGACATAATTTGTGATTAAAAGCCCAATTGGCACCAAGGCTAAGAAACTGAGCAACAATGCGCGTAGATTATCTTATACTTAAATTGCACTTAGTATTGGCACTTGGAATTTGATGCGATTAGATATTTGCACACAATTAGAGCACATTGATAATATCGTACGGAAGATTCACGAGTCGCATGCGAATCTTCACTACAATTTCACACACACAACAACATACTGTGAAAACGAACACAAATGTAAAGCAAAGTCAAATACAAACGAAAAAAACATGTCTCTCAAATTTAAGTACAAAAACCAATGTTGTGCATGAGGCAAAATATGTAAAAAAAAACGCCCCTGAATACGCCCCTAGTCACTCCTTTAGTTGAATTGATTCTAAAATGAGCAGTGTATAAGACAAATAAAATTATATATTACCTTTTTAATAGAATGCCTATCAATCAGTATGGAAGCAACACCTGCAGGCAGCGTCAGAAGCAAGCCACCAACCAATAACATCAGCGGCGCCATGCAGACACGTTTATCGCAGCTCCAAAACCGTCGAGAATCCAGCACCTCAAGTCCCTCAGAGAAGCGATACAATTGAAGGGCAAATATGCCGAGTGTCCTAACCCACAAATTAGAGGTCAAAACTGGAGAGTGGATAAGTGATGATTGCACCTCATAGCGGCGTAGATATCTTTCAGGCAGAGTGGCCTAGTTCCTAGTTGTTCTAGTAAGTAACTTGGCTAGGAAAAGCCAGTTTGGCAACCCTGCGTAAACACCACGCCTCTAACTTGAGTGTCCTAAAATTCTGTTTTGTGGGTTAGGACACTCTGCATTTTTCCCTCCAATTGATAAACTATGAGCTACCAATAATGTTGATCAATTATATCGATAGTTATAGTTGCATAGCTACGGAACTCATAGTTGAGCAGCCATACATTGTGTAGATTAGCCGTAAGTTAAAGAGAGGCCATTTTCTGAGCCAAAAACATAGCTACTTGAAAGTGCAACTGATCTAAATACATTTGTGTGATTATAAGCCTCTCATCTCAGGGGCGCACGAATGCACAAGGAGGCTTTCAATGAATGACAAGAGGCGCAGTTAGAATTCCTGCATTTTGCTATGCATTATCATCACTGGATATCCGCTCAACATTTCTTTAATTATTTCAGAGGCTAAAGCACTAGGATTTCCAGGTCAACAGTTAACTCCATCCCCTCAAATGCTACAAGATTAGATTAGATTATAAGTTAGTTTAAGCCTCCCTAACCGCTGCAAAAATAGAGCGTATCGAAGAGAGGAAGGAGGAAGGCACCATTTAGTATGGAGATAAGAAAATGAGGAATCTATGCAGAAAGGGCATAGAAACACTAAGATGGGAAAGAAGTTCATGAAATAAGATAAAAGTGGAAGAAGAAAGTCAGAGGTGCTGAAAAAACAGGACAGCAGTGAACCGAAAAAAGGTGGTCCTTAACATAACAAAAAACATTTTATTTCAACAAAAAGAAGGCCTACCTAACTCTCAGCTCGGGCCCTCACATGGTTCCCCTGGGAGCGCTAATTCCCATAGATACAATAGTTGTATCCCCCTGAGGGGCTCAAATGCTACAAACGAGAGAAAAATTTAATCTCAACTGAAAGGTCACACTCAATATCAAGCTGAGTATAAAGTTCAGAAATTATTTTTACGTTTATGGCATGAGCTTGAATACAATACTCTTGTTTCAAACCAACAGCTGGACTAAGCTACGCTCCATACATACATGATAAAGATAATAATAAAAAACACTGTTCTTATAAACTTTGAAATAAAACCTTAAACAAGTCATCAAATAATAATACTGTAGTGCTTATTATTTAAAACACATATATACTTTGATCAGAGCTGATCTGGAAATTAAGGCTATAAAAGAACAGAATAGTAAACTTGATCATATTCTGCATCTACAAACGGCAATCATCAAGTACACAAACGGCAATCGTATACAAACACGACACCTCTACCAGTAAAAAACTTAAATAGTTGAATAAGAAATAGCACAAAGCAAGCCCATGACACATCTACACGAATAATTCAGCATAAATTTGAATACAAACTGAGCAGTACTTCACGACATCCACCCCAAACAAGGACGTAAGAATTTTTCAAGTAGGTGCTACTGCGAACAACGAAGCAACGAGACGCGCTAAAATCTAAACATGAGATTGTGACAGTCTGAAGTAGAGGAAAGATTCCTCCTCAGTCGAAGAGTGAACTTTTTCCTTTGGCGGACAACTGCGGTAAAGGTGCAAGGCTGCTTGAGGGCACTCTGTCGAGGGAAGACCGGCTGTCGTCGCTGCTGCTGTCGCAGTCACTGCTGGTGTGGTCCGTGGCATTAGTGGTGCTCACATCAGAAGAGGGAGCATGCATGGACACAGAGTCAGACATCAGCTCTCCACTCTTATTGCCGAGCACAGTGAGCATCGGCAGCACTGCCTCGCTTTCTGAGGCGTCGCAGCTCAACTCGTCCACCACTACTGCTGCTGAAGCTGCTGCTAAAGCTGCGTTTTCACGCTCCCGCAAGAAGGCATTAGGGTTCATGAGCGTTTGCGGCACGCAAGAAGGTCTATAAGACGGAGAATGGCCAGCAAGTAACACGTTAGCATTATCAAGTGAAACGCGTTCAGTGCATGGAACAGGTAAAGCGGGGCTAGCAGGGATCTGGCCTGGAATACGGTTACTTTGCGTGACTGATGCATCACTATTTTTCTGAGCGCCGGCGTTTGTGAGAGGTAAATGAGGTTCCAAAATGTCGATAGCGGGAAGGAAATTCTCTCGCTGGCCATCATCAAAATCGCTTTGCTTTGAAAGAGCATCAGGGGGAACTCCAGCTACAGAGAGCTCTTGGGAGTCGAGATGCAGTGAAAGCGCAGAAATGTCAGGCAAGGCACTTTCTGGCAAAGACGACAGAGAAGTTTGCTGAAATGCATCCGGAGCAGCAGCCAAGAGCTGATGACCAGCACCGCTTACAGAAGGAGGGCTCACGCTAATCACAGGAGGTACCGTTGTCGACGTGCCGCAAGACGGAAGCAGAGGGCGCTGGGCAGCAAGATGTTGCTTCTGTAGAGCCTGTTGCTGCAACAACTGCATTTGCTGAATAGAATGCTGCTGTTTGGGCACAGCTCCGCCAGCAGACGGGTTACCAGGTCGGGGTCCGGCAGCACTTTTTTGCATGGCCAATAACTGCTGCTGCTGGTAGAAACGTTGTTGCTGGCTCTGCAGCACCTGCCTTTGGTGCTGAGGGTGGTGGTGGGCGAGCTTCATGAGGAGGCTGGGAGAGCCAGGGTGCTGCGGGTTATGTAGGTAGTAGTCACCTGGAGGCACTGGCGACCCTGGACGGTATTGTTGCTGCAGCATGTGGTAGTGGTGGTGCTGCAGAGGGTGATGCTGTTGAGGCTGGTGGTGGTGCTGCTGCTGTTGATGATGATGATGATGGTTTTGCTGTATAGGACTAGGAGGTGCAGTAGGAGACACAGAAGTGGCGTTGGACGATGGGGAGGGAGATGCCATGAGTGACGGATGAGGTGTGGTGTACTGCACGGAGGGGAACGGGTTGGTGGTGTGGTGAGGAGTGGCGAGGTTGCATGGTGAGGCTGAAGGTATTGGTAGTGACCCGACTGTGTCTTGATAAAGCGCCACCTGACCGGGCGAGTACAGCGAGGACGCCTGTGATGCCAAAGAGCCCTGCGACATCCCTGCCACAACAAACAATACAAGTCAAATAAACCATAATAGAGAATAAAACAATACATGATCCTGCGACATCCCTGCCACAACAAACAATACAAGTCAAACAAACCCTGATTGAGAATTAAACACATGACCCTTCGACATGCCTGTCACAACAAACAATACAAGTCAAACAAACCCTAATAGAGAATTAAACAATACATGACCCTGCGACATCCCTGCCACAACAAACAATACAAGTCAAATAAACCCTAATAGAGAATTAAACAATACATGACCCTGCGACATCCCTGCCACAACAAACAATACAAGTCAAACAAACCCTAATAGAGAATTAAACACATGACCCTGCGACAGGCCTGTCACAACAAACAATACAAGTCAAACAAACCCTAATAGAGAATTAAACAACACATGACCCTGCGACATCCCTGCCACAACAAACAATACAAGTCAAACAAACCCTAATAGAGAATTAAACACATGACCCTGCGACAGGCCTGTCACAACAAACAATACAAGTCAAACAAACCCTAATAGAGAATTAAACAACACATGACCCTGCGACATCCCTGCCACAACAAACAATACAAGTCAAACAAACCCTAATAGAGAATTAAACACATGACCCTGCGACAGGCCTGTCACAACAAACAATACAAGTCAAACAAACCCTAATAGAGAATTAAACAACACATGACCCTGCGACAGGCCTGTCACAACAAACAATACAAGTCAAACAAACCCTAATAGAGAATTAAACAACACATGACCCTGCGACATGCCAGTCACAACAAACAATACAAGTCAAATAAGCCCCCTAATAGAGAATTACACTACGCTCTCACTTATGATGTGCACTTTTGTAGCTAATAATGAATGTTGGTGGCATTAACGATTGTGCTACATTGCATGTTCATACGTGATTATTAATGGATGCTGCTATATTTTCGAGCAGAGCTTGTATCCAAAAGATTGTGAAAGTATTTCAATAGTAAATTGAAACGATGAAGTACTTCCCAAAACCTGAACATCCGAGTTCCATTCACCTAGTTTTCTCTTCGACATTAGCATGCAGATTCAGCTTTCATAATAATGGCATACAGCGAATTTGAAGAGAAAAACTGCAAAAAAAGGGCCTATGATGAGAGGCGAGGAGTTTTGGAAGACAATAAAAGGGCGAGATAGACCAGACACGAGCACAATATGCGGCAACATTTGCACAAGCTAATTGCCATGCATGATAGGATCTGATGGACGCACGTGAGCGTTCACAGCTCTTTCCAGAACTGTATAGTTATTTCCTGTTATACTGAGGTTCAATGTTTGCACGGAATTACTAAAGCAAATAAGTAAGCTGGTTTGTTAACAATGAAGCACAAACCAGCATTGAATTAACTCTTGCAAGAAATACATCTCGGACAAACGATGGTAATTTAGAACACCTAGTAACTGCTATTAATATTATCATCTTGACTTGTACTAAATCCTCGACTCCATAGTTAAATCAGGCACATGTAAAATTAGTGTCCAGAAATGCATAAGGAAGGCAGCATTTTCCAATATGGAAAATGTAACTCACCATTTCTGGGATGTAGTGTCAGACTAAGAGCATCATTTGACGAGTTCAGAACTCACGTGTGTCGCACGTCGAACATTTAGCATGAAAGATGCCACTCACCATGACTTAGGGTACAACAAGCGGATGCACATGTTAAAAGTCAGACGAGTAGTGTTCAGAACTCACGTTGTTACCGGGAGGCCTCCTAAGGATCTCGTCACGCACAATGGGATGTGATTTTACGTATTCTGTGAGAATATTGGTTTGGATGCTTAATTTGTGTTTCTTTTTGTTTGTTTCAGCCTAGATTCTTGCTGTGTTATCAACTATTATTGTACATAAATTAATCTTAAGCCTGGAAGACCTGGCTTGCTTGAGTTCTAACATCTTGGGGGTGAGTTGAATGCATGGTGACTACTGATATTTCATTTCCAAATTTTACTACTTTTCACTACTTTTTACTACCTTCAACGGCAAAAAATTACTACCTTTTTTTTACACAATGAATGTTGTCCAAATGTCCAAAGGTAAGTAATTGGCCTATAATGAGTAATTTGAGTCAATAATATACGCAATACCAAAAGTTCAAAAAAGGCTCCAAGTTTCTTAAGGGTACCGTCCGAAGCCGGTGAGCTTTTTTCATGTTATTGTTGGAAAAGAACCCTTCGGTGGTGGACTATTCGGTCCTAAAATTTTATGGTGCTACGGACAATAAATCCCTCCCCCCAGGGGGGGGGGGGGGGGGGTAATGGGACAAAAATTTTTTATTTTCGACCCCATATAAACAGAAAATATAAATGAAAATGGATAGTTTCCGAATATACTTTTGTTGGAAATGTTCCATAGATTCTAAAACTGTGTCTGGTTTTGTTCTAGCAGCAAAACTCAAAGAGTTGATACGTTTTGAAATATCCATGAAAATGAACTCAAAAACCGGTATCTCAATTTTTTTTTAAAACTAAGGCCTGAATCAAAACAAATGAATAGAAGAAATTGTGTTTCTTTTTAAAAGATACATATAATTGTCAAATTTCATAAGAATCAGACTGAAAATGAAGAATTTCATAATTTTTATTTATATATAAATTTTTTTATTTATTTACATTTTGGGGGGAAATCACAATTCACACTGTGAATATGAAGTTATACATGGAAATTATCGTAAAAAATTAAAACTGCATTGAGTTACATAAATTGTCCATTATATTACACTTCAACAGAAATTTTGTTTTGGTTTATACCCAAAACATATATCTTCCAACATTCAAACTGTATCAACTCATTGAGTTTTGATGCTAGAACAAAACCAAAGACAGTTTTGGAATCCTTGAAACATTTCTAACAAAGTTATAATTTGGACTCTCCCAAATTTTAGAAAACAAAAAAGTTATATGGCTCCAAACCCCAAAATAGTTTGTGATATTATAAAGTATCGCTTATCACAGAAATTTTTTTTCGAAATGTTAAAATTTTAAATTATAACTTTGTTAGAAATGCTTCAAGGATTCTAAAACTGTCTTTGGTTTTGTTCTAGCATCAAAATTCAATGAGTTGATACGTCTTGAAATTTACATAAAAATGCATCAAAAAGCTAATTTTTCGTAAAAAAAGGCCTAAATCGAAAAAATGACATGAGTAAAAAAGGTTTACTTTCAAAAAATACATAAACTGGCTAATTTTCAAGCGAATCGGACGAAAAATGGTCAAAATCCCGGACGGTACCCTTAATACTTAAAATACTTAATACTACATGGAGCAACCAAAGCTTTACAGCAAAAAAGTTACCTAAATTTCTAAGGTACCCCATCCTAAATGGACTTCAACAAAAGTTTGGCGAAGACCTTGTCTTAACATCTTTCAACCATGAGGAAAACAGTTCATCATATGGAAAAATAAACTGACTGGAAACTAGTAGACACCAGGGGATTGTCAAATCCCTTTACAGCAGGGTAGAATATCAAGAAATTTCATTTAGACCAAACACTATGGCACTTCGGAAATATGAGTTTGTAAACTACTTCTATCGTACCTCAAAAGCTAAATCGGCATCCTAATTGCGATCAATAATGACAAATAGGTTATGAACATGTTATATTATGGAACCAATCACGAAAATGCAAATTTCATGTAGCTTTCCTATGTACTTTTAGTAGAAGAATGAACTTTGATTACATGGAGCATCTCCATGCTATGACGACATCCTGGAGGAAACTGAATCGCCATGACTGCCAAAAGGAACTTCGAAGGAACTAAACTCTCGTTCAAATGATGACACACTGTATTAAAAGACAAATTTCATAGTACAATTCTTTCTTTATTTGGACATAAATTAACGTCACTGGAAAAAAACTTTCAGCTTTAAAAAGAGGAGATTTAAAAAAAAAAACATTTATAGTTTCAGCAAATCGTTGTTTCCCCAAATCGAAGTGGACAGAATAAACTCATCTTTTCAATGGAAAATAATACTGCTCACAATCAAGCTCAGGTCCAAAAAAACACTTTCTGGATATAAATGAACTGCGGAGAAGTTCCTTTGACGTCATTGTAATGTTTCTATCCTGTCGCAACAACTTTGAGTGTGAGAATATTTGTCTTGGAATAAGAATTGGGAAGCTACATCAAGTTTTTTATAATCAAGACCTTACTAGTCAAATATATGACTTTGAATTAAACATTCATTAGGAGGAATTGAAATGTAATAAGTTTGATTCACGACTTACTCATCTGAAATTGAAGCAGGGCTCTAAAAGCTAATAAAGAATAATTTTATTTCTGGGCTTGCGTTTGTGAATAAAATACTTTAATTTTTGAGTACCAAGTGCACAAAAAGAACAATTATGCCAACTATGCTCTATATCTAACTGGTAACTGCATCCGCTAAAGATAAAATCCAATAAAATGTAATAGTTATTTAGTGATAAGTACAACTACCTATTTAAAAATTTTGTCTAGTTGTTAATGTTTATTCATAAAATTTAAAAGACAAAGTTCACAAGATGTTTTACATTTAAGAGAATTGTAATTCTTAATAAAATATAAATTATTCTACTTGACAAACCTATTTCTATCAAAGCCACTTGATATACTTCCACAAGAAAATATGTAGCTATGCTATTTCATTTTTCCTTGAGATCGTATGATGCATATTTGATACGTATGAATAAAAGATGTTAAATGTCGACCTCACAATCATAAATGCACAATTTTTTAAATCCTTATATTAATTTCAATACTAATCCCTGATATCACAAGCTCCTAAGCTTGTAACTCAGTGTAAGCGCGCACTAATAGAAGTGTTTCCAACAATGCATCGTCACTGGTTTCACATTTTTTAAATTTACATTTTACAAGATTTATGAAGCCTCGAATACCGCATCAAATCAAAGCCATTTTATTGTTTTCTCTCAATAATTTGTTGATAATAAAATGGCTCAAATGAACCTTCCATTATAGAACTAGATAACTTTCAGATCAAACGGAATGAGAAGAAAAAGTAAACTGTTTTTACTGTTGTTGCCAAAAGTTTCGAATCTTTTTTCTATTTTGTGTGCTCCAATCCTAAAATTACACCCCACTCTACCGGAATATTTCCCATAAATCGCGGCAAATTTTTGATTATGGGAAAAATAAATTTAAAAAATCTTCATACCCTATATAAATATGTAACATTACTTTAAATTTTTGGAGAATTATTCCACTCAACAATTTTTAACTACCTTGAGTCAAATTTTACTACTTTTTACTACTTTTTTACTGCTTTCCAAATTTTACTACTTTTTACTACTTTTTACTACTTTACTACCTAGTAGACACTCTGTGAAAGGTTCTTCCAGTCAATAACCATGTGCATTGTTGGAATTTTCAGTTCATCAGTTTTGATTTCTGGTTTGGTTTGCTTCTTTTATTCTTTCTGTTGCGTCTAGAGATGCGCATTTTGATTGATTTCCTTTATTTTCAGTTGAAGTTTTGTTGGTCATTTATTTTCAATTTACTGATATAATTTACACTTTTGATTTATTTTGCTAAGTGGGTTTTATTTGCTTCTGATTTTTGGTTCATTTATGTTTGTTTGCTTTATTCTTTTTGTAAAGCCTGATTGTGGGAGTTGCTTGCAGTTCTTGTACTTATAAGTAACACTCATTCTTTCAGCATTCAGCAAGAAAGATGCCACTCACCATGAACATTCATTCACACACACAGAACATTCAGCAAGAAAGATGCCACTCACCATGACTTAGGGCACTGTAACAAGCGGATGCACATGTTAAAGTCAGACGAGTAGTGTTCAGAACTCACGTTTGTGCTGCACGTAAAAACATTTAGCATGAAAGAAGCAACTCGAAACATAAAAGATGCAACGTCGTACATTCAGCATGAAAGATGCAACTCACCGTGACGTAAGGCACTGTAACAAGGGGATGCAGATGTTCAAGTCAGACGAGTAGTATCACTTTCAGAACTTACGTTTGTGCTGCACGTCGAGGTCATGTCGCGCGAGCTGCTGCAGCCTGGCATACACCGCCGCCATGTCGGGCCGCTTCTTGGCAACCCGCACCACGCACTCCTGGGCAGAGTAACATACAGGAAGCATTCTTTGTCCTACACAAGATTACAACGCAAGACAAGCAGGGCGGCATTTCAATGTCAAGGACGCATTCTTTAACAGAACATACAGGACGCATTCTTCTCGATCTACACAAGATTGCAAGGGCGGTATTTCAATGTCAAGGACGCATTCTTCGACCTACACAACATTACATCACACGACATGCAGGGCGCTTCTCAAGGTCAGCTTGGACACTTAAACTTTCCATACACTTCAATTAAAACGCATGTGAGATGAACGCTGTATTTCAAAATTTCCTTTCCCTTTACCAAGCTCAACAATACAAGTCACCTTGCCAAGGCTGAGAAGAGCAGGGAAGATGCGAGCTGCATCATAGCCGGCCTTAGGGTCCTGCAGAGCGCTGTCATTGCTGGTGCTGCTGCACACCAGCTCTTTCTGCCCACACATTAGTTCCATGACGGCACTGTGCGGTGGTCAAGATTGCCCACTTGAAACTGACCCAGTACATCGTGTTATGTGAGAGTAGAAATAAGGTTTCATGTTCCAACCCATCCAGCATGGGGTATGCTCTATCTCATGCAGCCACGGAAAGTAAAAAGGTGAATATTTTCGAGATTCACGGCTGTTGGTAGAGTTTCAGATCTACACAGTCTAATACAACCTCAACTCACCCTAAAATCATAATGTCGAATTTAGTAATACATTCTTACAATGGCAGAAGAACAGGGATCAATAAGAAAGTCAAAAAATTGCCTGGTTTGCTCGTCACATGAGCACTGCAAGAAAGCCGAGTAACTGCTTGTACTAAGAGATTTTATCTAGCGATAAATTCTTCTGATATCTTAGCATAAATTCTTGTAATTTCTATCTTGCCGTTTCCAATTAACAACGTACATCATTTCCTTTCTGTACATTGGAATCATAAAAGCTGTCAGTGTGTCCAGTACGTTGATTCGCATGCTGCACGACCAACATTTACGATTAGTAGGAAATTCGTGTGTTTTATATAAGTGAGAGGAAGATTTTTGAAAAGTAAGCAACTGGAAAGGTGAGTGAAAGAATACATTTGGTGAGCGACAAAACACTCATCCTTGCTTGGTTTAGGTTATCACACAAGAGTGACAAGCAACATCTAACAGAAGCAAAAAATTACCGTAAATTAAATCATTTTCACGTACAGGAGTTACATTAAATTCAGCACGACTCCTGTACGCATCGTTACAGCCGCTAAATCGGGAGCGCGAAGACCACGGAGTAAAGTAAGGCAAGCTTAGATTAGATTATTAGTTAGTTTAAGCCTCCTTATCCACCACAATGAAATTAAGGAAACAGTATAGAGTCAAGGAATCAGTATAGAGTTAAGGAAACAGTGTAGAGTTAAGGAAACGTAGAATCTATGCAGAAAGTGCATAGAAACAGTAAGTTCAAAAAGAAGATTATGAAACAGGATCAAATTTGAAGAAGAAAGTAGTAGGTGCTGAAAAACAGGACAGCATCGAACCGAAAAAAAGATGTCCTTAAAATAACAAAAACATTTTATTTTAACAAAAAGGAAGGCCTACCTAATTCTCAGCAATAGATACAACAGTTGCGTCCCCCTGAGGGGTAAAGTAAGGCAAGTTGCTGGCCACATGAGAAAGTTACTAACCAGGAACTTGTGCTGGCGCTTCTCATCATAGGCCCTGAGGCCGGTGCAGAGCTCGAAGAGCACCACCCCGTAGCTGTAGCAGTCCACCTTCGTGGAGAGCTTCTTGTCGCGCAGGTATTCCTCAGGAATGTACGGCCGAGTGCCATGCACACGCGACACCTGACGGGGCAATGGTCTCTTTACAGCTCTTGGCTTCACAGGAGCAGCAATTGTGGTCAAATCGCTTATTGTTATTTTTGTGGATTTAGCTTCATACGAGCAACTGTAGGCTCAATTGTGGTCAAATCGTTTATTGTAATTGTTGTGGATTATATTCTTCCACACTATTTATAAATTAGGGCTTACCAAGCACCTTGTAATATACTTAGGTAAAATTCAAATAGCACAAAACGCCAATGATAAAATCGAATTCCTTAGCAAATGATAATCACACTGTTCGTCCTCATTGAAAAAGAACGAGTAATGATCACAAGCAAACCTTGCATGGACACGACAGCGTGGGCCGCACCAAACAAAGAAGCCAAAGATATACATTGGAAGAAGCGCGAGTGCAGGACGCTCACCTTCATGCTGGTGTACTGGCTCATGGGACCTTCTCTTGCCAGACCAAAGTCCCCAAGCTTGGGCTCGAAGTTGCAGTCGAGGAGGATGTTGGCGCTGCACATGTTGCATGGCTAATTTGGTATTTGCCAGCACTAACTTTCTGCTTAGCTGGGCAAATTAACGGCACAAATTTTGAGAGTTGCTTCCCGCACAAAATTTGAGTTTAGAAAATGTAGAGCAAGACAGTTATGTAGCGATATAGTATAAAATGCAAAATTTTCATGTCCAGAAATTGCTATCCACTACAAATCTACTGATATGAATACATCGCTACTTATACAACGAAAGAAGTTGAATACTGTGAAATTTTACCATTTATTTAACGGCAAATTACAATTCACTCCCCAAGCGGGCACCTGAAAATGAACACTTCAATAGCCCAATTATCAGAAAACAGTAGAAATGGCCGAACTCAGAACAACAGAGGAGCAGCAACGGCCAAACTCAGTACAACAGCGGAGCAGCAACAGCCGAACTCAGAACAAATGGAGGAGCAGCAACAGCCGAACTCAGAACAAATGGAGGAGCAGCAATGGCCGAGCTCAGAACAACAACGGAGCAGCAATGGCCAAACTCAGTGCAATGGCCAAACTCAGCACAACAGCGGAGCAGCAACAGCCAAACTCAGTACAACAGCGGAGCAGCAACAGCCAAACTCAGAACAAACGGAGGAGCAGCAATGGCCGAGCTCAGAACAACAGCAGAGCAGCAATGGTCAAACTCAGAACAACAGTGGAGCAGCAATGGCCAAACTCAGAACAACAGAGGAGCAGCAACGGCCAAACTCAGTACAACAGCGGAGCAGCAATGGCCAAACTCAGAACAACAGCGGAGCAGCAATGGCCAAACTCAGAACAACAGTGGAGCAGCAATGGCCAACAGGGTGCGTACAGGCTCTGAGGTTCAAAATTCCACTACTTTTTCATGACTTTTTATGCCAACCAAATCACATTTTCATTACCTCTCTCTGCCCAAAATAATGTCACACAAAGTTAAATTGCAGCACAATAAATGTATTTCAGTCATAAACTTCACAGAACATTCATCATTACTTGCAGGTCTTGTTTTCATAAATGTGTAAATGATCATCACAACACCAAACAGTCATGCTGGACAGTTCAATAGCATCTGCTATGCATTTGCCAGTGCATTAAGTTTGTCATTAATTTCCGCATTCAGCCCCTTGAGTTGTTCTTGCTTGTCTTTGGCTGATTTCCTCAATGCATTTGACTTTGCCAGTAGGCGCAAATCATTATTGTCCTCTGCCTTCCGTGCAAAGCTGTCAGCATCCTCCACCAGCGCTTGCAGACTCTCCTCCATCCTCTTCCGTTTTGTCTTCAGGTTCTCCACTTCATCCAGTTCTCTCTTCCTCTTCTCTCCATTCTTCTGCTTCTCTGCCTCTTCCTTCTTTTGATCCAGGTAGTGTTGATAGCGCTGTCTGCCCTGTGAAGCTGAAAAGAGGAGTTTCTTGGAAATGTCAACCTTGGAGATACCTCCTACATGTTTGATGTGGTCAGATAGGCGCATTTCTTTTCACTCATGGTGAACTTGCTGGCTGTGGGGGAATCCTCAAACATTGAGGCGAAAAGCCAAGGAGTCTGGTTTGAGCACTTGAAGGACAGGTGCGATGCTACGGTCTTCAACGCCCAAAGCGTCTCGGCCTTCAGGACTTTGTCCCTTTGCACAAAGTCAGTTAGAGCCGTTTTCTTGCGACAGCACTGACAGGTGCAAGTTTTGACTGATGGCGATGAAGTAGAGGTACTAGCAGACTCTGGTACTGCTGGCACGGTCTCACTGCTCTCAGTCTGAGCCTCCGAACTGCCCTCAGCAGGCGTCGGAGGATCGGTCGATGGTTGGGAAGTCACGAAAAAATCCCCGATCTTCGGGTTGGCAAGTCTCGTCGTCTGGGCTTTCACGTTCTTGGCATGCTTTGTTCCTTTTGCATGACTCCTCACCGCCGCTATTCCATTGTTGGCGATGTCGAACTCCGACTCGCACGCGGTGCAAACCGCCATTGTTTTCAGTTTGGGATGCGGTGCTATCCATTGTTGAAAGTCTTTGTCTCGCAACCACAAGTTGTTGAAAGAACAACTGCCTGGCATGACGATAATTCCTCAGCTCAGTCTCGGCACCGTAACTCTAGTCACACACACACGGGATGGTCAAGACCGATGATAAAAACTCAGCTCGAAAATGTTCAACAGTGGCGACAGGTCAACAATGGTCCGAGCGAGCGCGTGTCTTCAGTCACACTGAGTGCGTTTGGTTTCAGGTGACGCCTGAGAACCAATCAAAATCGCGGACACTAAAGACGTAGCTGTATCAACCAATCAGAGCCCAAGTAACACTCGAAGGTTACTGACAACGCCTCGCTCAACGCGGACCAAACGGAACGAAAATTTTCAACAGTAAAATTTTCTTTTCGCGAAAATCCTAAAATTTCATGGCTTTCAATGACCATTTTTAAAATTCCACTACTTTCGAGGCCTTGAATTTTATTTTCGAAATTCAACTACTTTCCATGCTTCTCCATGCCTGTACGCACCCTGGGCCAAACTCAGAACAACAGCGGAGCAGCAATGGCCAAACTCAGAACAACAGCGGAGCAGCAATGGCCGAACTCAGAACAACAGCGGAGCAGCAATGGCCGAGCTCAGAACAACAGAGGAGCAGCAATGGCCGAACTCAGAACAACGGAGGAGCAGCAATGGCCAAGCTCAGAACAACAGCGGAGCAGCAATGGCCGAGCTCAGAACAACAGAGAAGCAGCAACAGCCGAGGTCAGAACACAGGAGCAGCAACAGCCGATATCAGAAGAAGAGAGTACCTCTTGATGTCCCCGTGTATGAGGGGCTTGTCCTTGACTGTGTGCAGGAACTGGAGCGCCCGTGCGGTACCCCGCGCCACGCCCAGCCGCTGCCACCAGTCCAGGTACGCTGCAGCACCTCCGCCGCCCCGCACCTGCTGCACACTCGATTCCCCCTCGCTCGGCCGGTGCACGCGCTGCTCTGACACTCACACATTACCACCATAGAAGGTAGCAGCAAACCTGTCATTTTTTTGTTGGGCATGTCACAATCACAGAAGAAGAAACAATGTAGTGTCATTTTTTTGTCAACTGTATCTCAAACACGGTACAAGAAGCAAAGTAGTCATTTTTTTGTCAGCCAAGTCACAATCACCATAGAAGAAACAAGGTAGCCTCATGCCAGTTTTTCATGTCGGTCGTGTCACAATCACGGTAGAAGAAATGAGCTAGCGTCATTTTTTGTTGGTTGTGTCACAATGCTGACGTCATGGCATAGAACCAATAGTAATGCTCAAATTGCATCTCGAAACACGGCTAGCCCCAAAATTGGCACCGCTATTGGCCTAACGACATGTTGCAATGGTGATGCCATAAAGTTTGTTTGAAATAAAGCCCTTCTCTTGACTAGCAGAGCAAAAGGAGGTGTGATATCCCCATAGAAATGACTTTACCTGGTTTCTTCAACCATGGGCATTACCTCACACATCTCATCCCTTCACCTGTCCGCAGCCCCTGTGCTCTTATAGGTCATGCTCAATGTACCACTCTTCTGTACCTCACAAACTAAACATCTCTTCACAGGTCCACAGCTTTTTTGTAACTACAGCTCTTAACGTTGCAGACGATTATTCTTGAAAAGTTATAAGCCGATCATTTACCGTCAATGTGCAGCAAAATTATAAAAGTTAAATAATAAAAAATCTCTATCAACAGGAGTAAACGATCAATTACCGTCAATGTGCAACAAATTGAGTTGCAAAATCTAAAAAATTAATAATCTCCATCACTGAAAGTGACACAGAAAATATTCTTGATTAATGTTCTTCCCACAGGCAAAAAGTGCCTGGCAACTTGAAAAGTTTTTAAAAAAAGCATATTTAAAAGTGTTTATCCTCGTTTTGTTTTGACATTTCTTGACGTTTTTAGGAGTATTCTGGTTTTTAATAAGGCCAACTTTATTAAATGTACTCTGAAGCACCAGGCGTGTGGTCTCAAATGAGAACTATAGGGCACCAACGCAACACAGGAGCACCCACCCTGCCCTGAAGCTTGTCCTCCACGCTGCCGTTGATCATGAACTGGTACACCAGGCACGCGGGCTGGCCGGGGTCTGCGCTGCACCCATACAGCTGCGGGCAAAACAGGCACCATGAGAGTTTAGTGAACCAGTACACACTCATTACTCTATCATGCACAGTAAGTGCACACATATTACACACTGTATGCAAGAAAGGCACTATGAATGTTTAACGACCCAGCACACTCAAATTTTCTATTGACGGATAATATGGGTTAGTCCATGTTCAGATGCCACCCTTTTTGATAATGTCCCTGTCTTAGGGGGCACCTGAGGGTAGTCAGTTGATCGATAAAATCACAGTTTCTTGTTAGATCCCTGAGTTAACAATTCTCTGAGGCTGGTTATTCCATTTGAATCTTCCTGATGTTCAGGGATAAGAAAGAAGTCAGATTTGCTAACTGATAAGGCTGTAGTTTCTGAGGCTGGTTATTCCATTGGAATCTTCCAGGTATTCAGGGATAGGAGAGAAAGTCAGGTTTGCTGACCGTTATTTCTCAAGTCAAGGTTCATCAACAGTTTTTCTGTTGCTGCGATAAACTTTCAATATTTTTCAGAATTTCAGATGGCCGTGCAGCAAAGTAGCAAAATTTTTCGAAATACAAGTCAAGCAAAAAAGCGATTGAGCTAACTAGTTACTTGCGGCGGGCAAACTTTTTTGATGAAGGTTGCGAGAAGACTAAAAATAGTACCCGTGAAAAGAAAAAAAGTTGGACAGTGATCGAAATTGCTTGTTGCCTAGAGGTGGAGCATCGAATGTATACTGGAAACACCCCTAACAGCCGACAATCCACACTTCCCGTAGTGCCAGCGTGCTCAAACTTGATGAGCGTATAAAGCAGAAAATTCCAAGACCTACGGACCCCTTTCCAGGCCCCTAGACCCCATAGGAGAGCCCCCAGAAGGTCAAAAAACGACGAAAATAGGGTATTTCAAACAGGAAGAACTTTTTCATTGCGGCTTTGGAGGAAATCAATTTGTCAGAACTAGTAGAGAAAATGTCGGGCTTTATGACGGTGTGGTCGGTAAGTCGAAAAGTATTTGAGAAAATGTTCAAATGAATGAAAAAGTTTTGGTAAAAAAACGCACGTTTTTGAAGGCTGACTTTGGCCGCCATTCCTCGCGTTTTTACCCGGCGTTCACGTTCCAAAACTTGATAGAATGTAGATTAAATCTTTTTCTCACATCTATCAAATTTGTGAAGCGTCAGCTTTGTTAGTTTTCTAAAAATGAGTGATTTAAAAGCACTCATTTTTGTCGGAAAAATCACGAAAAAAAATATGCGAGAAGGGTGCGTCGCACAGGAAAAGTTATTTAACACTTTTTGCTTCTTATCAAACATTACTTTACATAGGTTTGGCGTTGTTCAATGTTATGCGCGGTTTTAAAAATATGCGGGATAAACTGGTTTTATACGTAATTTTGACTTTTCTTACCCCCCTCACGCCCCTTTCTTTACCCTTGAGGGCTTTGAAAAACACTGTACTAATGCGTCTCGATCAGATCTTTCGATTGATACCTTTCTCAAAGTCGTAGGTTTTCAAGTTTTTGAGGAATATGGAAAAATCATCGAAATGGATCTTATTTTTAAGCAAAATCAGGGTGTGAAAATGTCTTTCAACTTCCGAAGATTTATTACATGGATTATCCCCTTGTACGCATTGAAGTTTCCATAATCGAGACCATGGGTGACAGCGTTGAGGCGCCTGAAATTAAGCTTGCTTGAGTTTTGAAGGCTGTATATGGATGTCGAACATCAAGACGCTTATGTTGTAATGTTTTTCGAGTATGATGTGATATATTTCGGGTGATTGTTAAAGTTCAAAGTTTTGCCCTGTTTTTCCCTGTATGAGGCCCTGTTGCAAATTTTCAATAGGTCTACAGTGTTCTTAAAGTTAATAGAAATTTATTTTGACTTAGAAGTAAACACTCTAACTAGCTTCTTTTGCTTTCAGATTCGCATAACTTTTATTCATGACTAGTAATTCATCCGTTTCAAGTGGTCAAATTGGTTTCACAGGGAACTTTATGGAGAACAAATGTGTTTATAATTTGTGACTTATATTATGGTAGTATTATTTCAATTCTAACAGAGAACATCTTTCTGTTTAGCGTTCTAATTTTGCTGCCTGTGTAGGTCCATGAATTTTCGACAAATTTTTACCAGTATGGCCACTCTCAATTGCAATATCTCAAAGAGGTTTAGTGTTTGAGACATGAATCTTCAGCTGCTTTGAATAGTGGTACCATTAGTAATTAGGTTGAAGCAAAATAACTTGCCATAAGTCGGAAACCAGCTCCAGCGTAGAGGCGTAAATATTGCTTATTATTCGTTGTTAAGAGAAATGATGGTCATTCGTTCGAGGTGCCGAATTTAGGTCAGCTTTTTGTATTTCAGTTTAGATACGGGACGTCAAAATGTCACCATCATGTTGAAGATCAATTGTTGTATATCCTGAATTAGATTTAAGTCTCATCATCGTGGAAGTCACTTCGTAATGGGAGGTGAAACATGCATTATGAGTATTTTTAGATGCAAAAAATTATGCAAATACTGACCTGGAATTTGGAAGATCCCCATGTTCTTTCAACCATCAAATATTACGGTATCGCAAATTCTGCGTACTGATTTTGGTTTATACCGAAAACAAGGCGTTTTCGTTAAAGTTTTGGAAATGAACAAAAATTAAGTGTAGTTAAACTTAGAGTTCGTCATCTCTATACAGATGTAGCTGCTAAATTGTTTTCGTTCGGCACAGTTTTACGTGCCAATTTGTGTTGTGTTTTCAACAGGTTTGTTGTCCCTAGAAACTAGAAATTAGAAGAGCACCTAGTACAAGAATCTGACTCTTTATTTCGTGAAGAGAAAAAGCTCATTCGGGAACAAATCTCTCGATATTGCGGCTCAAACTGCACAAAAATGGTTCCTTTCGGCATGCTTTGATTAATTAAACGAAGCATTTTCTAGGAAAGGTAGTTTGGATGAATAGTTTTCTCATTGATTCCTATGATTAGGACTTGAAATGTGAGCATCTTTATGACCAGAGGCTTGGTAATTGTACACGAAAAATTAGATCGCCAATAATGATAGAAATTCGTTGTTCGAAGGCCTCAAAATTGCTAACCTGACATTTGTCAGTTGCAGGAAATCACATTCGAGCACTTAGACAATATTTTTAGGGGTCAACTTATCGTTATAATATGGTGAATGTGTGTGTGTGTCCCCGATAGCGACTAAATTTTGAAGATGTTATGCGTATTTCAATAATGTTATTGAGGGATTTTCGAATGGTATAACTGGTATATTTCCAACAATTTGAAAATTACCTCTCAACCTAATTTAATTAAGGTTTCTGTATCGATCCATATCAGAAATAAATGAATAGAAAGAGGTGGAAATTGTTCCCATTCATGAAATATTTGATTTTGGCGAGAAAAATGTCGACCAAGAAACATAAGTCATTCGAAGCTATATAGCCGCTGATGTTGACAGACGCATATGTTTTATAAATTTGATAGATATGTTCTGATATGATATTGTCGTAAATAATGCGGAATTTCTAATTCAAATTTGTGATGAGATGAAATTCATGCCAATGATACTTAGAAGGTTTTAGTGAAGTGTACAGTGCACCCAAAATTGTGAGCGAATGGCAAATGGTCATGAACTTTAAAAAGTTTGTAAATGATTTTAAGTGAATGCGTTTTTTCTTCGTAAAGTTACAGACATCAAGACGAAAACGCTTCCGCTTGGCGAGAGCTTTAGATCTTGCCTAGCAGTTCCAAAATGAAGATTTTATTTCTTGGGTCCTCAATTGAACAGCGCGACAGCGCGTTGTATATTTGTTGACCTATTTCTGATGCACAGATTGGAAAATTTTATTATTATACCCAAGTTTAGTTTCGTTGGCTCAGTGTTTTCATGGTAAGTGGTTTTGTAAATAATTTCTGTTTTATTTGCAGTTGTTTCTACCGTAAAGATTTGGGTTTGAATATCGTAAGCGAGGTCATTGGAAAATGATCAAAATTTTACCTAATGTTTTCCAATAGACATCGCCTCAATTGACGTCATTTATTCGTGAAAACGAATTTCCATTCACTATGTAGGTTGGACATCGTCCATTCTTCATTAGAACAAAGCGCAGTTGTCATTTTCGAAACTGAGCAAAATTCGAGTGTTGTAAAGCAATGAATAAACCGAAATATAATATGTTTAGTCAGAATTTATAGTCAGATAAGGTTTTGAATATGGTTCACAGGACCCTAATTCATAATTTACCGGGAAAATATTGCAGCCTGAACTTCTCCGCTGATGAAATATTTACGGAACGCATTGTTTTAATGTTAAGATTATGCGTGGTCATTAGTTAGTTAGATGAAAGAACGTTAGCGTACATAAAGGTTGGGGATTCGTGAAGAATAAGGGCAAAGGCGTAAGAATCAAATAAGATAAACAAAGTGCGACTAAAATTTCAAGTATAGAACAGGACACTGCATCCTGCATTAGTGAAGTTTAGTTGTATGTTGGTAAGTTCAAACAATGTCGAGAAAGTCAGTTCACGTCATATATAAGCAAGATAGGTTTACTTAAGTTAGGCTAGAGTAAGTTACGTGAACTTAGGGTTGCTTACGTAAATTTCGATTATGTTTCGTTAGTTGAGGTTAGGTGACCTTGCCTTGCATTAGGTTGGGTGAGCGTACGTTTTATTACTTGACGTGGGGATGGGATAGGGTGCGACATGAAAAGTAATTGAAAGATTGGATGAATTGTAACAGATACGTTTAGTCAGAGTAATACTATGAATGAGGGTACCAACGTTTTTTAGGCTGCATTATTCATGGAAATGCTTTGAAGAAATGATTTCTCACCAGTTGGTTGGTGGCAAAGTTAGGTTAGTTTTTAATTGTATTACGTTGGTGTTGGTAAATGATATTGTTAAATGGAAGGGTTGAGGTGTTTTAAAGTTCAGCGGAATGAGGTTAGAGTGAAATACATTCTATATATATTGAGTTATCATTTGAGACGATAGCATACTGTCAAGCCGCACAGGGGTTGTCGAGCCTTTTTGTGTTAGTTACCCATAATCTTAAGTATTTTCTTCATGTGTCCAGCTCTCTGAACGCCGACTTATCTATTTCTTCGCGCTGATGTTGCGTTTGTGCATTTACTTTAGTTAGCCCTTAAATATCATTTGTATTACATGTCGATATTCCAATGTTTCTTGTGTTATCTAGCTAAATACGACTAATATTTTAAATGCAATTTTGAGTGTTGTACCCTGTTATGCAGTAGCTCACGTCTGTACGCACTATTTTTGCAATAGAAAATAAATCACTGTCTTTGTTAAAATATATCAGTGTATGTGATAGGGACTTCAATGAGATTCAGCATTAAAAAAGTCACACCCTGAGGTCAAAAGAGTTTCCTTTCTCCTTGTTGACACAGGCTTTAGTCTTATACACCTCGCCTAATAAGGGGTTTAAGGAGCCACCTCGGAAGGACGAACTATTTCGCATAGTTTGTCGATAGGAAGACGCTGTCGCAGTTCGGCACTAACAGAATTAACTTCTGTTGCCCTAGCGGTCTCATACGGCGCAGACAGTTGCTCGTCTTCCTAACGGTACCACCGTAGTTCGGCACTAACAGAATTTACTTCTGTTGCCCTAGCGGACTTATTACGGCGTAGGTGGTACCCACACACACACCTCCCCCTAGCGGTACCACCTTAGTTCGGCACATAACAGAATTTACTTCTGTTGCCCTAGCGGACTGAATACGGCGCAGGTGGTACCCACACTCACCTCACCCCCCACACACAACGGTACCGCCGTAGTTCGGCACTAACAGAATTTACTTCTGTTGCCCTAGCGGACTGATTACGGCGTAGGCGGTACCCACACGAACCTCAGGAAGGGCAGCTGCGAAGAAAAGCTAGCGCCCCGGAAAAGGTAGCTGTACAGAAGACAGCCCCTTTTTCCACGAACCCTCACGTCGACCGCACGACGGTATCGACATATTCTGGCGCCCGAACAGGGACCCAGAAGCTTTGCGCGACTACCAACGTTGTCTGGGATTTCTGGGTTCTAATCAACTATGTGGACACCGCATCACTTAAACAAGATGAACCTCGTCGCTCAAGCTCGAGAATACGTCGAAGCCCTCGGCCTCACTCCCACCGATGCGGAGTACCGGGAAGAATTTACCAGCCGCCTGAGGCATTTGGAAGAAGCCGCAGAACGAGCAGTGGAACGAGAAGAACGAGCAGCGGAACGAGAAGCCGCAGAACGAGCAGCGGAACGAGAAGCAGCACAACGAGACCACGAGCTCAGACTCCGACAACTCGATGCTCAAATCGCTCCCAAAAATGCTAGAGTGAAGATACCTCCACCGGCTCCATTCGATCCCACGAAAGAAAGGATGAACGAATTCTTGCAACGCTTCTGCACTCACACCACAGCGATGGGATTTACTGAAGTCGATGCTGTTGTCATGCTCCATAATTTGATCACACCGAAGGAACGTCGACTCATCGATACCCTGCCCGCAGCAGATCGCTTCAAGCTTCCTGAAATTAAATTGCTCCTACTAGATGTTCATAAAGTTACTCCGGCAAAACTACGTGCCAACTACTACGAATTGAAGCCAGAAGAAGGCGACAATATGTCACGTTACCTACGGCGACTCGAACAATCCTTTGACGCTTGGTTAAAAGGATGCAACATCGAAGCCAACTACAATACTCTTCGTGACTTCCTAATTGTTGACCGAGCTTATTCAAGCTTGCCGCCCTTCCTCGCTACTCAGTTGCGTGACAGGGGTGGTAACACAGTCGCAAGCCTAGGAGAGCAAGGTGATAGCTTCTTACAAGCAAGACCTCATACATCGCTCCATCAGCTTTGTAAGGGTCGCACACTGACATCATCGACGGATGCGGGCCCTCCAGCACTCAAAGCATCAGGAGCACCAGAGCGACGCGCGACATTTCCTGTCCGAGCCCCGAACACTCCAGCAAGATCACCCAACTCCAGCAACAACTCTCGAGGAACGCCGCCAAGAACTTCTAACACACGTGGTGGTCCCACCCGCTCAGGATCGGTCAACACTCCGCAGCGCGAACAACGAGGACCTTACAATGGATTTTACTGTACTTTTCATGGCCCCAACCAATCGCATTCCAGTGACGAGTGCCGCCAATTGCAGAGGAGGCAAGGTGATGGTCACAGTAATGGAGCAGCCCATGCAAGCCCACCTATCTCCAGTACTACTGCTCGAGTAAACAATCTAGCAACGCACGAAGAAGCAGATGAATACGACGATATTCCCCCAGTCGCATGCAATCACATCGCCTCGAACAAGCTAATCGAATTGGGACAGCTGAAAACATGCTCTGGCACCGTGAACCAACAACCCGTTCAAGTACTACTCGATGGAGGAGCAACGGCGGTCTTCGTCAAGAAGGCTCTCGTCCCAGCTGACGCCATTTTGAAGAAGGAAATTACCGTACGGCTGGCCAACAATCACTCTTTCGAAGCGCCTCTGGCCCGGGTCTCTCTCGTGTGCCCCTATTACCACGGAGAGGTGACAGCCGTAGCCATGGAAGAGCTCTCCCACGATGTCATTCTCGGCCGAGTTCCCGGAACCACCTCCTTCGAAGAACAGATGACCGACTATGAAGAGCAACTACCAGTTGCTGCAGAAGTCTCTCACGTTGTCACAAGGGCAGCAGCAAAAGCGATCGAAGATCCCACTGCCGCACCAAGCACTGTCGATATATTGCAACACAACAAAGAAGACTTCAAGAAATTACAGCGGGAGTGCAAAACATTGCAGCTTTTATTTAAGAAAGTTGACACTGGCAAAGAAGAAACGCACAAGGATGGCAGAGTCATTACCTTTGAACTCCATGACGGCATTCTCCATCGGAAAACGTTACGAGACGGTCAGGAAACTCATCAACTTGTAGCACCTGCAAGCGTGCGCCCACAAATCTTGGAAATGGCTCATGACAATCCACTTGCTGGCCATTATTCCCAAAAGAAGACTCAGGCTCGACTAGAACGCGATTTTTTTGGCCGTCCCTAGCAAAAGATGTGGTCCAATACTGTCACTCCTGTCATACCCCTGCCAGACGCACGCTCCATCTCGACCAAGAAAGGCACCTATCTCAACCCCACCGATCACCACTCCATTCTCCGCGCTCAGTGTTGATTTGGTAGGCCCATTACAACCAGCTTCGGCACGTGGCCACCGATACATTCTCACCGTGGTGGACCAAGCAACTCGGTACGCAGACGCAGCCCCGCTCAGACATATAGATGCAGAAACAGTCGCCCAGGAGCTACTCGAAATCTGCAGCAGAGTTGGTTTCCCTCACACGCTAACAAGCGACAACGGCACTCAGTTCACAGCTGCAACCTTCGAAGCTTTCCTGAAACTCGTCGGTATCCAGCACCGATTGACGCCATTATACCATGCCCAATCGAACGGCATAGTCGAACGCTTCAATGGTACGCTCAAAGTCATGTTGCGGAAGTTAGCCGTAGAACAGCCGCGAGATTGGGACCTGTATCTGCCTTCACTCCTTTTTGCTTATCGAGACGCTCCTCAGGCCTCAACTGGGTATTCTCCTTTCGAACTCATCTACGGCCATCGCGTCCGTGGACCTTTAACCGTGCTCAAGGAATGCTGGACCGATGGTAGCTTGCAAGACGACACGAGCACTGCTCAGTATTTGATGGAAATGAAGCACCGATTGAAAGAAACATGTAAAATCGCTCGCGAGAATCTAAACAGGAGCCAAGAGAAAAGCGCCAAGTTCTTCAACAGACGTACCAAGATGCGAACTCTAAAGCAAGGAGATAAAGTCCTCGTATTTCTGCCCGATTCTCGAAAGAAGCTACTTATGACTTGGAAAGGTCCCTATACAGTGAAATCACGCCTGGGAACCTATACCTATACATTGGACGTGGATGGAAACAACAAAGTCTATCACATCAACCTCCTTTGCCAGTACCACGACCAGGAGCAGCAAAGTTCCGCCTCACCAAGCGAGAAAGATCGCGAGGAGGACGACGAGAGAGTAGAGGAAGCATTTGCAGCGGTTGGCCTCGCCCTAGAACCTACCTGCGATGAAGAAGAACTCGACCGGAAAGAACCAGAGATACCGTCACCCGTCGGAGAAACCATTGAAGACTGTCTCATCTCCTCTACGTTGACTACAACACAACGCTCAGAACTCCAGGAACTACTTGAAGAATATCGCGAACTTTTCACAGATACTCCCGGAAGAACCAGCACGGCAGTTCATGAAATAAAATTGAAGGACCCTTCCAGTTTTCAACTTCAACATTCGTATCCACTTCCCTTAGCGCTGGAGCCTGAACTGCGGTCAAGTTTAGAGAAGTCGATGAAGATGGGAATCGTGACGCCATCCACATCACCTTACTATTCACCGCTCCTTGCTGTCCGGAAGAAAGACGGAACCCACCGATTTTGTCTGGACTGCAGGCACCTCAACAGCCAGACAGTATTCGATGCCGAGCCGATAGCAGACACCACTGCTATTTTCACCAATTTAGCTGGCAAAACAATATTCAGCAAAATGGATCTGACCAGTGGATATTGGCAAGTACCTCTACACCCTGAGTCCCGCCAATACACCGCCTTCAAAACTAGGTCTGGCCTCTATGAATTCAACGTACTGCCTTTCGGCCTAGCAAATGCTCCAGCCACTTTTTCCCGCCTTATACGTCAAGTCACTGCAGGACTGCAAGACACCGAGGTCTACATGGACGACATCTTAATCGCCTCGACAACCTGGGAATATCATTGCACAGCATTAGCCAAACTGTTCGAAGCTCTCTCTCGACATGGCCTTAAGGCGAAGCCGTCCAAATGCGAATTCGGATTTGACAGCCTCCAGTATTTGGGTCATCAACTGAGCAGTAATCAGATCCAGCCTCTGGAGAACCGAGTCGAAGCCTTGAAATCGGCTCCACTCCCAAAAACCAAACGGGAGCTCCGAAGTTTTCTCGGTACAGTTGGGTACTACCAACAGTACATTCCTAACTACTCTCAACTGACATCTAAACTCCTTGATTTCCTAAAGAAGAACTCCCCAGAACAAATACCTTGGACCGATACAACAGAAGATCTGTTCGAAAGTTTGAAGACAGCGTTAGTCAAGAGACCGGTCTTACAGTTACCAGACCCCAGATGTCCTTTCATTCTGAGGACAGATGCCTTCCAAACTGGACTTGGAGCAGCTCTCCTCCAGCCAAGCAAACGAGACTTCCGTCACTACGCACCGGTAGCATATGCTTCACGTCGACTGAGAGGAGCAGAAATAAACTATTCTACCATTGAAAAAGAAGTGTTAAGCATCTACTGGGCTCTACAGAAGTTTGAGGTCTACCTGTATGGACGAGAATTTGTGTTACAAACCGACCATCGACCGCTCCTTTATTTGCAACAGGCAGACAAGTTGAACCCCCGATTGAAATGCTGGGCTTTGTATTTCAGCCTTTTCAGGTTCCGAGCAGAACACCTTCCGGGAGTCGACAACCACCTTGCAGATTTCCTGTCTCGGCTATCGTAGCAGAGACACCCTCCCCCCGGGCGTGTCAGGCCGCACAGGGGTTGTCGAGCCTTTTTGTTAGTTACCCATTATCTTAAGTATTTTCTTCATGTGTCCAGCTCTCTGAACGCCGACTTATCTATTTCCCCGCGCTGATGTTGCGTTTGTGCATTTACTTTAGTTAGCCCTTAAATATCATTTGTATTACATGTCGATATTCCAATGTTTCTTGTGTTATCTAGCTAAATACGACTAATATTTTAAATGCAATTTTGAGTGTTGTACCCTGTTATGCAGTAGCTCACGTCTGTACGCACTATTTTTGCAATAGAAAATAAATCACTGTCTTTGTTAAAATATATCAGTGTATGTGATAGGGACTTCAAAGAGATTCAGCATTAAACAAGTCACACCCTGAGGTCAAAAGAGTTTCCTTTCTCCTTGTTGACACAGGCTTTAGTCTTATACGACACCTCGCCTAATAAGGGGTTTAAGGAGCCACCTCGGAAGGACGAACTATTTCGCATAGTTTGTCGATAGGAAGACGCTGTCGCAGTTCGGCACTAACAGAATTCACTTCTGTTGCCCTAGCGGTCTCATACGGCGCAGACAGTTGCTCGTCTTCCTAACGGTACCACCGTAGTTCGGCACTAACAGAATTTACTTCTGTTGCCCTAGCGGACTTATTACGGCGTAGGTGGTACCCACACACACACCTCACCCTAGCGGTACCACCGTAGTTCGGCACATAACAGAATTTACTTCTGTTGCCCTAGCGGACTGAATACGGCGCAGGTGGTACCCACACTCACCTCACCCCCCACACACAACGGTACCGCCGTAGTTCGGCACTAACAGAATTTCCTTCTGTTGCCCCAGCGGACTGATTACGGCGTAGGCGGTACCCACACGAACCTCAGGAAGGGCAGCTGCGAAGAAAAGCTAGCGCCCCGGAAAAGGTAGCTGTACAGAAGACAGCCCCTTTTTCCACGAACCCTCACGTCGACCGCACGACGGTATCGACACATACCTAAGTGGGTTGCTGCTGAACTGTGGTGATTATTAAAGTTTGGTAAATTGATGAACGGTTTTGCTGTTGGTAAATGCAATGCTTGTGGTGTTTGAAAGTTAAATATATAGCTCAGAGTGAAAAGCATTGCGTGTATATATATATATATATATATATATATGGTGATTTATATATATGTATATATATATACACACATATATATATATATATATATATATATATATATACACGCAATGCTTGCTTTTCACTCTGAGCTATATATTTAACTTTCAAACACCACAAGCATTACATTTACCAACAGCAAAACCGTTCATCAATTTACCAAATCACCATATATATATATATATATATATATATATATATATATATATTTATAGATATTGTTTGTAAGTTTGTGACGATGGTGTATCTCATAGCGTTGCTGCTGATTAGTGGTGATTTGAAAAGTGTGCACGACATGTGCATGTGCGAGTATACATGTGTTTGCGTGTGTGTGTTTGTGTAAATGTGTGAATATCCCTGCGTGAGTGTGTGTTTGTGTGTGTGTGTGTTGAGAGTATGACGATAGTGTGTATGTGTGATTGTCTGTGTGTGTGGCTAACAAAAATGCTGGCTAACAAAAATATGAAAATTGTGACAGAAGTCCGCTTTGCAAGTATCTGTGATACCCGAGCTCAGTTTATTCAAGGGAAGAATTATATTCTCTCTGTAGTACAGAGGCACCAGTCGACTTATCTTGGAAATGGCTTAACATCTACCATGCATAGTAAACGCACATGTATCCCTAAATGCACCCGTATAACTGTGGGCAAAACAGGCACTATGACTGCTCAGTGACTCAGTACACTCATTACTCTATCATATACAGTGAACGCACCGACACACATACGATTAACTGCGGGCAAAACAGGCACTATGCTTGTCCAGTGACCCAGCACACACTTATTACACTCTATCATGTACAGTAAACCAAACACATACGAACAACTGGACGCAAGACAGGCACTATGATTGTTTAGTGAACCACCACACTCATTATCTACTCTATCATACACAGAGAATGCACACATATCACTCATGCATCACTAAATGCACCCGTACAACTGTGGGCAAAACAGGCACCATGCTTCTTAAGACTTTGATTGCGGCAGGTAAACTGAAGTTTAATATCCAGTTCAAATTTACAGTCAATTGTAGTTAGCAATGTTGGGAACACCAAACAAACATTAACTGGATCGTGTTTCCCTTTAGATTTGATCAAGTACTTTTCTAAATTGAGTCTGTGACTATTGATTGGTCAGCAGCAAAAGGAAAACTCCTGCAGCAACCAAATGTGGTTCACGTTGCAGTCAAAGTGTTAAGCGCCCACTCACCTTCTCTATCATGCGCAGTTAATGCACACACGTACGAAGGCTGTAAAAGCAGCAGTAACTGAAGTCTGCAGGTTATAATTTAGTCAGAGTTTCTTGTTTGATCCCTGAGTTAACAAATGACATCAGTTTGGAATTCAAAAGGTAAGAAACTCTAGCTCCTCACATCTCCAAAACAACGCTGGTATAATGCACTAGTGATCGAGAAAGAAATTAAATTCCACAACGAAAACCCCTTAAATCCTGGATAAAATTTGTAATGAGTGTGAACAAACTTTCACACAACTTTCAACTAAAAATTGGAGAACTACATAACTTAACAGAAAATAATTTCAAGGACAATATAAAATGAAACCAGTAGTCATATTTACACAATAGAATCAACAACCCAAACATCATAGCAAATTCCCTTGGGGCAAAACTTCCCTAATAATAAGACCATTAAAGTCAGTACCAAAGTATGCTTGAACGCTCGAGTATGCATGAAGAACCTCTCCACACCATCATGAGGAAGCTATTCATCAAAGACGCACGAGTTCAAGAGTCTTCATTTGACAAACGCTACTTAGCAACACTACAAATTACTAGATCAAGGAGAGCACCGTATATTACTCTTGCGCTTCAATCAACAAAGGCGAGAGCAGTGGTAGGCCGGAACACGCGCGCTCACCTGCAGGATGTTGTCATGGCGGTATGTCTGCAGCAGCCGCAGCTCCTCCAGCGTCTGGCTGATGTGCAGGGGCATCGTGCCCAGCACCGTCTCGCCGTGCTGCCCACACAATGCCATCGTTTGCATAATTTCAAATAAGGAATTTACTCCAATTTGGAACAAGGAATTGACCCCAATTTAAAACAAAAAATTTAACATAATTGGAAACAAGGAATTTAGCATAATTTCAAATAAGGAATTTACACTAATTTGAAATTTTTAATTCACCATAGTTTGAATTACGGAATTTGCCATAATTTGATATACGAAATTTACAATAATTTGAAATGCGGAACTTATCAAAATATGAAATATAAATTTACCACAACGTGAAACACGAAATTTACAACAATTTGAAATACAGAATTGACCATAATTTCAAATAAAGATTTTATCTATTTTAATTTATACAAAATTTGATACAAGGATTTTATCTATTTTTATTTACACAAAATTTGAAATAAGGATTTTATCTATTTTTATTTACACAAAATTTGAAATACGGACTTTCTCTATTTTTATTTACACAAAATTTGAAATAAGGATTTTATCTATTTTCATTTCATGGTAGGTGCTAGAGCATCTTTATCTCCCAAACATCAACATGATTGGTTTC
Organism: Morinoia aosen; assembly: GCA_030386875.1. Taxonomy (NCBI): domain Eukaryota; kingdom Metazoa; phylum Arthropoda; class Malacostraca; order Amphipoda; family Talitridae; genus Morinoia; species Morinoia aosen. The sequence continues at coordinate 82,609,902 of CM059561.1, read as the reverse complement.
ATAATTTGAAATAAGGATTTGATCTATTTTTATTTACACACAATTTGAAATAAGGATTTTATCTACTTTTATTTACACAAAATATGAAATAAGGATTTTATCTATCTTTATTTACACAAAATTTGAAATAAGGATTTTATCTATTTTTTTACATAAAATTTGAAATAAGGATTTTATCTATTTTTATTTACACACAATTTGAAATAAGGATTTTATCTATTTTTATTTACTCAAAGTTTGAAATAAGGATTTTATCTATTTTTATTTACACACAATTTGAAATAAGGATTTTATCTATTTTTATTTACTCAAAGTTTGAAATAAGGATTTTATCTATTTTTATTTACACAAAATTTAAAATAAGGATTTTATCTATTTTGATTTACACAAAATTTGAAATAAGGATTTTATCTACTTTTATTTACACAAAATTTGAAATAAGGATTTTATCTATTTTTATTTACACAAAATTTGATATAAGGATTGTATCTATTTATATTCACACAAAATTTGAAATAAGGATTTTATCTATTTTTATTTTCACAAAATTTGGAATAAGGATTTTATCTATCTTTATTTACACAAAATTTAAAATAAGGATTTTATCTACTTTTATTTACACAAAATTTGAAATAAGGATTTTATCTATTTTTATTTACACAAAATTTGAAATAAGGATTTTATCTATTTTTATTTACACAAAATTTAAAATAAGGATTTTATCTATTTTTATTTACACAAAATTTGAAATAAGGATTTTATTTATTTTTATTTACACAAAATTTGAAATAAGGATTTTATCTATTTTCATTTCATGGTAGGTGCTAGAGCACCTTTATCTCCCAAACATCAACATGATTGGTTTCATAATTTGAAATAAGGAATTTCTTCATTTTTATTTTTCAATCGGTTCTGGAGCATCTTTATTCCCAGAGAGAAGAGAATTCAATAGAGGCTGGCCTCCAGCTCAGCCGAAAATAGTACCCACGCGCACTCCACGGGACATAAACACAGGCCCATTTATACAGCCCTACACTATAGCACAATGCAAATGCATGGGCATAATTCATCCTTCCATGGCAATAATGATCAATTCAACCTTGCATCGCAATAATGACTAATTCAACCTCGCATTGCAATAATGACTAATTCAACCTTGCATTGCAATAATGACTAATTCAACCTCGCATTGCAATAATGACTAATTCAACCTTGCATTGCAATAATGACTAATTCAACCTTGCATTGCAATAATGACTAATTCAACCTTGCATTGCAATAATGACTAATTCAACCTCGCATTGCAATAATGACCAATTCATCCTCGCATCGCAATAATGACTAATTCAACTTTGCATTGCAATAATGACTAATTCAACTTCGCATTGCAATAATGACTAATTCAACTTCGCAACGCAATAATGACTAATTCAACTTCGCATCGCAATAATGACTAATTCAACTTCGCATCGCAATAATGACTAATTCCACTTCGCATCGCAATAATGACTAATTCAACTTCGCATCGCAATAATGACTAATTCAACTTCGCATCGCAATAATGACTAATTCAACTTCGCATCGCAATAATGACTAATTCAACTTCGCATCGCAATAATGACTAATTCAACTTCGCATTGCAATAATGACTAATTCAACTTCGCATCGCAATAATGACTAATTCAACTTCGCATCGCAATAATGACTAATTCAACTTCGCATCGCAATAATGACTAATTCAACTTCGCATCGCAATAATGACTAATTCAACGTCGCATCGCAATAATGACTAATTCAACTTCGCATCGCAATAATGACTAATTCAACCTTGCATCGCAATAATGACTAATTCAACCTCGCATCGCAATAATGACTAATTCAACCTCGCATTGCAATAATGACTAATTCAACCTCGCATTGCAATAATGACTAATTCAACCTTGCATTGCAATAATGACTAATTCAACCTTGCATTGCAATAATGACTAATTCAACTTCGCATCGCAATAATGACTAATTCAACTTCGCATCGCAATAATGACTAATTCAACTTCGCATCGCAATAATGACTAATTCAACTTCGCATCGCAATAATGACTAATTCAACTTCGCATCGCAATAATGACTAATTCAACCTCGCATCGCAATAATGACTAATTCAACTTCGCATCGCAATAATGACTAATTCAACCTTGCATTGCAATAATGACTAATTCAACCTTGCATTGCAATAATGACTAATTCAACTTCGCATCGCAATAATGACTAATTCAACTTCGCATCGCAATAATGACTAATTCAACTTCGCATCGCAATAATGACTAATTCAACTTCGCATCGCAATAATGACTAATTCAACTTCGCATCGCAATAATGACTAATTCAACCTCGCATCGCAATAATGACTAATTCAACTTCGCATCGCAATAATGACTAATTCAACCTCGCATTGCAATAATGACTAATTCAACTTCGCATCGCAATAATGACTAATTCAACCTCGCATTGCAATAACGACACTCTCGTCCTCTGGAACTCATCATGAAGAGAACAAGTCACAGCCAAGAATGATAGGTTAATTTGAAAGATCAATATCAAACTATGACAGAGTAGTTAATATGAGTTCGCCAAGCGACCTCGAGCCCCCTCGCAACACATAGAATGATGCTAAATTAGCTAGCATAGCTACACTACCAACACATCTCCGGAACACTGTGCTTGATCTTAGAACTTCGAGAAAAGGGCCCCAACGTTCGAGAAAAGGGCCCCAACGTTCGAGAAAAGGGCCCCAACGTTCGAGAAAAGGGCCCCAACGTTCGAGAAAAGGGCCCCAACGTTCGAGAAAAGGGCCCCAACGTTCGAGAAAAGGGCCCCAACGTTCGAGAAAAGGGCCCCAACGTTCGAGAAAAGGGCCCCAACGTTCGAGAAAAGGGCCCCAACGTTCGAGAAAAGGGCCCCAACGTTCGAGAAAAGGGCCCCAACGTTCGAGAAAAGGGCCCCAACGTTCGAGAAAAGGGCCCCAACGTTCGAGAAAAGGGCCCCAACGTTCGAGAAAAGGGCCCCAACGTTCAAGAAAAGGGCCCCAACGTTCAAGAAAAGGGCCCCAACGTTCAAGAAAAGGGCCCCAACGTTCAAGAAAAGGGCCCCAACGTTCAAGAAAAGGGCCCCAACGTTCAAGAAAAGGGCCCCAACGTTCAAGAAAAGGGCCCCAACGTTCAAGAAAAGGGCCCCAACGTTCAAGAAAAGGGCCCCAACGTTCAAGAAAAGGGCCCCAACGTTCGAGAAAAGGGCCCCAACGTTCGAGAAAAGGGCCCCAACGTTCGAGAAAAGGGCCCCAACGTTCGAGAAAAGGGCCCCAACGTTCAAGAAAAGGGCCCCAACATTCGAGAAAAGGGCCCCAACGTTCAAGAAAAGGGCCCCAACATTCGAGAAAAGAGCCCCAACGTTCAAGAAAAGGGCCCCAACATTCGAGAAAAGAGCCCCAACGTTCAAGAAAAGGGCCCCAACGTTCGAGAAAAGGGCCCCAACGTTCGAGAAAAGGGCCCCAACGTTCGAGAAAAGGGCCTCAACATTCGAGAAAAGGGCCTCAACGTTCGAGAAAAGGGCCCCAACGTTCGAGAGAAGAGCTCCAACACTCGAGAAAATGGCCCCAACACTCGAGAAAAAATACCCCTAAACTCAAGAAAAGGCTGCTGACACTCGCAAAATTTCCCCAAGACAAGAAAAGGCCTCTAGGCTCTAAGGCTAAAAAAAAAAAAACTCACAGGATGGATCCGCTTGACAGCAACCTCAGTGTTCTTCCAGGTGCCCCTGTAGACGGAGCCAAAGCCGCCTCTGCCTAAAAGGTTGGCGCGCTGCCACTGGCCGGTCGCCTCTGCCAGCTCGGAGTAGGCAATCACGGGTACGCTCGGACTCGTGCTGCACTCGCTCAGTACTGACACTGACGACACTGCAGAACAGGACAACACTAACGACACTGCAGAACAGGACAACACTAACGACTCAGCAGAACAAGACAACACTGACGGCACTGCAGGATAGGACAACACTGATGGCACTGCAGGAACAGGACTAGCTAGATACAACATTGACGGCATTCTGACACGGCTTGTAAAGATAATACCACAGCGTAATCACCACAGTAATATTGTCATAAGGTATCGATGTAGCCCCTACACAGACGCATGTTCTTGCAAACGGCTCATTATTTCCTTTGAGTTTACACTATATACTATAGTATACGAGGTACTACATAGTACTGTATTATACTTTAAATAATATTCTATACCATACGAGAGAAGAGTCGCTGATTTCTATTGTCCATTTTTCTGATTCAAAAAGATCAGAAAACATAACTGGGCTATCTTGCTTTGAGTCCTAATGGCTGCTGCAGTTGAAGGGTGAAGATGATGCAGTGTATCATTTACTATTTGAAAATTTTGCGCATTCCTTCATAACTACTTTGATCGATTAACCCCTCAAAAAGTGAGCTTATTCTTTAAACATAAAGCACATCACCCATTTTGATCAAGAATTAAGGAGATGTTCGTCATATTAGCTTGAAATTTGTATTTTGACGGCACAACATCAATTATACGTCAGCCATGCTTCAACGGTTGCCGTACCTGGTTGAGAATAAGCCCAATTCTGAATGGCCAAGGAAAAACAACAAGAACATGACCTACACATCAATCTTAACTAGTATCAATACATATCAATACGACAGCTGTTCTTGTAGTAATCACATCTCCGTATTCCGTTCAGTGCTGAGAAATGAATGATGCCCATGAATCTGCTGCTTATTACTTTACCTTCATGATTAAATTCAGAAATAACCCTACACGTTAGCATGCACGCCACCTGGTGGTCTGTCATTGATGAGTAAATGGCATGAAGAATTTTGAGGGGGAAATTCACAGGTTCAATATGATACAAAAATTTAAAGTTAAAAGATGAAAAACATCCTAAATTACACTCTCTGCAAGCACACCTAAGCAACACCTGCGACTGAATAGTTTCAACACTGATGCAAATGAAACTCCAACGAAGAAGAACTGTCAATAAAAATGATTCTAGATTATGAAAAGTATTCTGAAACTTGAAGGAATGGCAGGGGTATAACAAATTCGAGAAAATTGTACCAAGCACATTCTATGTCAATGGAATTATAAGAGTGATCATGTACTCATGATAGAACAAGAGGAATATCAAAATAGGAACCAACAGCCTTAATTTCATCAACAGCGTCGTGTTAGAATGTATTAACCAATAATAGAAGAAATAATGACCAAGAAATGATGGGAAGGAACATAGCCAGGCATTTAGACTGACGTGATGCTGCAGGCCTGCCGGTGTTCGAGGGAGAGCTGGAAGGCATGGAGACAGGGACATTGGGTGAGAGGGAGCGGCCTCCAGCAGACGGCGCTCTGGAGGCCGCATTGGACACTTCCTGCTGCCCGCCCTCCCTCGTGACGGTGTCGCTGGAGCTCTCATCACTCGCGGCCACCACCGTCACCTTGTTGTTGGCACCTGCTGCTCCACCGCAGCTGCTCGTGCTGCCACCACCACTACCACTGCCGCCAGCTGTCGCGACGGTGCCACCACCGCTTGAGCTGCTCCCACCATTGCCCACAGCTGCTGCCAGCTGAGCTTCCATCTGAACAGTACAGGCATATCCAGAAATTGCTAATACAAGAATGCACAACAAATTGCGAGCAGGTGCGGAGGTGACAGTTCATCTTCCTACCCTAGGTCTAATGGCACTCGCCCCATGAGTGCCATTAGACCTTTGTCCTTTGTGTATAGATGCCAAACAATCATCCTTGGTATTGTTATAGTTCTACTATAACTGCTCTATGTCGTGTTTAAATCAACTTTACAAAGAAGAGTTGTCTGGCCTAACAACCATCATCTTGAAAAGATCCGTCATCAAAAATATATTCTCGTCAATAAGCGCAGCATATGCTTAGCTCTACGACCTTTGCCCAGACATCGCAGCTGACCGTTATAACATCGACCAGCATCATTTGAAAGCATGGTCAGCCAGCAAGTGCAACGTCACCGGACATCTTGAACAAGCCGTATTGCCAAACACTTCCATTTCTCGTGGTATATTCAATTCCTTCCTTAGACACTTAGGATCTTATTCATTCTACGTAAATTACTTGTTAATCAATTGTAAAGTCTAATCCATTCTAATTATCTCACGGCACTTGCCATTTCCTATGAAAATTTAACGTAAAGCTTTGTCATGGAGAACATGTATGTTCTCATGCATGACAGACGAGTAATGCCCGCTCCTTCGAAGCAGTTGGCAGGCATTACAGACCGAGAGCTCAAAGGTGCAAGACGTGCTTATAGCCTCGCTGCCCCTTGTGGGTGTGCGAGAGTTACTGATTGAAGTCAAGTGATGACTAATCAGACTCAGTAAATGCTACTCTGAAGTAACCCAGCTAAGTATCCCATTATTATATGTATTCCACTTATTTATCCTGTTCCAATTGCTTCGCATATTAGGTCAAGATTCTATACTTAAGATGTGCGCGTCAGACTTGTCACTGTATTAATAATCTATGTTTGCTAACTGACCCAGTGACGAGGCCTCACCTCGATATGAGCTTATTATAACGTCATTAGGTGAATTCCTGTAAATGCGTCATGATTGCATCTGATTAATGAAGCTACCGAGATTCAATAGCATCATTATTATTCGTTGCTTCTTTTAAAAAGCAATATAATGTGCCTCATCTTACTGTCCAATTTATTGTGTCATCCATTATGAATCACAAGACGTCATCATTTTAATAGTAAATTACTTTGTAACCTTCTGATCATTTACCATATAATTTATCTGAAAACTGCAAATTGTTGGTGATCATCAGAAAATAAGTAATCACGATGGAAAATATATAATTGGAAATGACGATAAATCATTCACGAAACGATGAATAATAAGGCGACAGAAAAGAAATAAAACCGCGCCACGACAATGATGAGACATCGCTAGGATCAGAAATAGGGAACCACGACAGTATTTTGACATCCTATGGTGAAGGTATTCCACGAAAAAGATATCTCAGTTGTATTCGATGATAGAAAATATGTGTTATTAATTTTACTCATCTTTTAAATGGACGTGGTTTTAAATCAGACTGAATCGAAGGAATCAGACCATGGAAATTTTTAACCCCTCCGTAAGAAATATTTGGTCATTGAATGGAACAAAACTGACGTATTCCTTACTTAATTTCCATACCGGTTCATTTTCTATACACTCCAATGTACATATTGTTAAATAGTTCGTATGGCAGTCCCTTAGTTCGGGCGCCAAATTGTTAAATAGTTGGTGAGGCGAATCCACACTGGGGGCCAAAAGTTAGATACTTGTTTTGGCGAATCCGCGTTGGGCGCAAGTTATAGATTTAATTTTTTTTGCTGGTCCTTCTTGGGAGCCAGCGATAATAGTTTCCCTATTTTAGGGTTCTGAGGGCCGCAAGTTCCGAGGCTTTAATTTATTCCGGAGAATCTTCCTGATTTTTCAGGGATATGAGAGAAGTCAGTTGCTGAGTGATTATTTTATTAAGTCGAGGGCTTTTCAACAGTTTCCAAGTTGCGAATATTATACGGTAATTTCGGAGTCCAATCTGGTTACAAGGTTTGAAGATTTGAGCTGGTTTTTCAAGCTTTCAAAATTTGAGTCAAGACGAAATCAAGCTAAGTTTTTCGCGCTGGTAATACTGGCTTCGAAGGTTAAAGCCGAATTGCGATTCAAGCTGCGAGCTAATCAAGCTTTGAAGTTTTTAGAGCCGAATGAATTCTGGCTAAGGAGTTTTTATTTTCGTATTTCCATTCAAGTCTTCTTCTTAGTTTTGCGATTGAAGTTTTTCTTCTCAAGTATTTCTTTTTCTTTCCAAATTTTGAGGATCATGATGGAAGTAGGCTACTCAAGTATCTGTGATACGAGAGCTTAGTTACGCGAGGAGAATTATTTTCCCTCCGGTTAAATTATATAAGCACAAGTCGGCATTTTTGACAATAGCCTGACACGCCCTTACTGAGAAGATATTACTTCAAGTAATGTCGCGAACATGCTATTAAGCCAGATGTCGACTGTGCTTTTTAGAATATAAATTAATGTAATGGCACATATAATCCTCTAACTAATTTAAGAATAATAACTCATCCTAAAACAGCACAGGAACAGTCTTGTCCTTTTCTGAAGAGGCTGAATACAGTTCTGGTTGGTTGGGAGTTCGGGATAAGAAGTCGGCGAGATGATTCTCCACTCCCGGAATTTGTTTCGATTTAAATTGGAAGAGGCTGAAGTCTAAGGCCCATCGTTCAAGTCGTGGTCTTAGTAAATCAGCTTGTTGCAGATGTAGTCGATGGTCGCCATTGTTGATCGCTGATCTGGTCACTAATGTTGATTGTTGATCTAGTTGACCAATACTTGATCGCTCGCTGATCAGGACGCCATGTTTGATCGTTGATCTGGTCGCCATTGTGATCGCTCGCTGATCTGGTCTCCATTGTGGATCGCTGATCTGGGCCTTGCTTGATCGTTGATCTGGTCGCCATTGAGTTTTTGGGCTGACAAGCCATTGAGTTTTTGGGCTGATAAGCCATTGAGTTTTTGGGCTGATAAGACATTGAGTTTTTGGGCTGACAAGCCATTGAGTTTTTGGACTGAGAAGCCATTGAGTTTTTTTGGCTGAGAAGCGATTGAGTTTTTGGGCTGACCAGCCATTGAGTTTTTGGGCTGAGAAGCCATTGAGTTTTTGGGCTGACAAGCCATCGAGTTTTTGGGCTGACAAGCCATTGAGTTTTTGGGCTGAGAAGCCATTGAGTTTTTGGGCTGAGAAGCCATTGAGTTTTTGGGCTGACAAGCCATTGAGTTTTTGGGCTGAGAAGCCATTGAGTTTTTGGGCTAACAAGCCATTGAGTTTTTGGGCTGAGAAGCCATTGAGTTTTTGGGCTGAGAAGCCATTGAGTTTTTATGCTAACAAGCCATTGAGTTTTTCGGCTGACAAGCCATTGAGTTTTTGGGCTGAGAAGCCATTTTTGATAGTTTCTCGTTCGTTGGTAATAGTTTCCCGATCGGCGGTAGCAGTTTCTCGTTCGTCGGTACTGGCTTCCCGTTTGGAGGTAATAATTTTTATTTTTATTTTGCTTCATGAAGTCGAAGTTCCTTTTTATTTTTGTTATTTTTGGTTGTCAGGATTCCAAGTCCTTCTTTATTTTATTTTAGTTTTTCTTAGTTTTCAGGATTCGTAGTCCCTTCTGTTCCGGGCGCCAAATTGTTAAGTAGTTCGTATGGCAGTCCCTTAGTTCGGGCACCAAATTGTTGAATAGTTGGTGAGGCGTATCCACATTGGGCGCCAATAATTTGATATTTAGGGGGGCGAGTCCTGTTTCCGCCCGATTGATGATTAATTTAGGTTGGTCCTCCTGGGAGCCACCGTAGATAGTTATCCCAATTTTAGGGATTCTGAGGCCGTAATTTCAGAGGCTTTATTTTATCCCGGAGGATCTTCATGATATTTTCAGGGATAAGTGAAAGTCAGGTCTGCTGACTTAGTTTATTTAAGTAGGGGTTTTCCCCAGTATTTTTCAGGATGCGAATATTTTCCGGCAGTTCTTGTAGTTTTTCTCTGGTAGAGCTTTGAAGATGTCGAACCGTTTTTCAGAGCGTCGAATTTTTGAGCCCTAAGCGAGACTTCGAAAGTTTAGAGCCGAAATGAAATTCGAGCTATGGAGCTTTTCACGCTACCTAGTAATGCAGGCGTCGAAAGTTGAGGCGAAATGAAATTCAAGCTATGGAGTTTTTCATTTTCGTATTTCCATTCAAGTTTTCTTCTTAGTTTTGCGATTGAAGTTTTTCTTCTCAAGTATTTCTTTTTCTTTCCAAATTTTGAGTATCGTGATGGAAGTAGGCTACTCAAGTATCTGTGATACGAGAGCTTAGTTATGCGAGGAGAATTATTTTCCCTCCGGTTAAATTATATAAGCACAAGTCGGCATTTTTGACAATAGCCTGACACATATATATACTAGTACCATGTTTTTTCACTGTCAAGCCAAAAATTGTAATACCGAGTGCAATTTCAATCTCAGAGATAAATTCAAGTGAAATATACTTCCAGTGTTACATTTACATAAACAATGTTACATTTAAAATAGTGTTAAGGTACCTAAAACGTAAACAGCCAAGCAACAATTTCATAAAGCGGGGCTTCAAGTTCGTATTAGTCTTCAATGTATATGTTCTTTCTGCGAGGCTATGAAACATTGGACTGTAGAATGCATAGTAGTTTTGCTGAATCCAACACTAAGACCACAGCCCCTGATGTCAGCATACTCTCCAAACTTCCTTACTCCTACCGTGCCCTAGGAGCAGGGATTCTCAACCTTTTTTTACCCAACCCCACACGAAATTTCATTGGAATCTCTCACCCCCTGAAATAAAAATGCCAATATATACAGGTAACTCTCGATTTATATAGTTTTCTTTGCCTCCGTTAGTCGTCGCCATCTCGATTTATCCACCCTTCGCGTTTGTTGTGCGTTCTACAACATTCCTTATGAGAAAAAAGCAACAAGACATTGTGTAAACAAAGGCTGTTCTATCATCTGTTACTCTGTTCAATGTGCGTTGGTTTAATATATGGGCCAATATGACAACCCGTATGAGTTCAAGTGAAACAGTTGATGTACCTATGAAAGTGAAAACCAGAAAAATCTGCAAAAACAGAAAAAACAGAAAACAAAAAGCAGAAACAATAGCATTAAACAATTTATTTATTTGAATATTATCGTTTTATTTACTCCTATACTGTAAGATGCTAGGATAACTACTCGTATGCAGCATAAAATTCACCTAAAAGAACAGGTTCACATTTTCTCTTTAAACCATATTTGGTACCTCGGTTTATTCATCATTTTTATTTATTCAGTCCCATTCCAGGAGACAAACCGAGAGTTACCTGTAGTCAATATCCTATTATTTCCCTAGATTTCTCTGACACCTCGTGGCATTTCATCTCGCCCCCCAGCTTGGGAACAACTACACTAGAGACTGGAGACCAAGTGTAGCAGTCTAGTGATGGCTATCAACATCCACCCAAAAATGAAAAAAAAAGTTTGGGGCTGCACTTCCTCAAACACACGCTCCACAAAGGATGAAAACTGAACACAACACTGAAAGTTGCTCTCACGAATAAAACCATTACGTAATACCCCGTTCAACGCCACGGAAATCAGTGAAGCCAATAAACCAGTCATTTATCACTGTAAGATCTGAGCTTAAGTGATTAATAAGGCCACACCTTCTCGCGGTATTCAGCGTCGAAGTCAGGGTGCTGTGGCGGCAGGGTGGCCTGTGCTGCTGCTGAGGCGTTCTCCTCACACGACACCGCCGCCGCGCACCTGACACGTCACTTACAAATTGTCATACAAAATAAGGCCCTCACACAGTTCACGCTTGCTATGCAAGTAATATTGGACGTTAGCAATGCCTACGACTAGTGCCAATTACAAATAAACCTCGGAAATGACTGCAGTGAGATGTTTGGGTGAACTCGATGTAGTTCACAAAGAAAATCCACACGTCAATTCTTAGTTTTGCGGATTTTCTTCGTGTTATTTGTTCTGTTTAATTACACACAAATAAAGCATACCAAAACTCAAAGTAATTCAGCCTTGAGAAGGAAACGGAGAAATGGATAATGCCTAGCACAAATAAACCTGGTAATTCGCAGAATCCTGTTACATTTTGCTGCATATTTATAGGCTATTTATTTTGGCCATGATTTCTTATTCACTTAATGCCTTAATTCTGACAAAATCCTGGTATTGTCTTCTGAATTTTCAAATAAAGAGGGAACATTCGCAGCTTTAAAGTTCAATGTCAAAGTCTTACTTTACAATTCAATGAAGCCTCTATGGAGACCTATATATGAGAGCTATCAAGTTTCCAATAAACTAAAAATAAAAGAAAACTAACTGAAGATACGCTTTAATTTACCAAAATAATTTTTTAAGCCCCCAAAAATAAGGTAATCATGAGAACAAGTTTTGCCATCAAACATTAACAGTTCCTCAGTCAAAAAACACCTTAGCACCACGCTCCAACAAGTCTCCAATTTACATTGAGAAGCATGGGTGACTACAGCTTCGATCAATTTGAAGTACTTCCCACACTTCAGAAATAAGTTTTGTCTACAACAAATGAGAAACCACATACCAGGTCCAAAAGAAGCTGCCGGCTGTTGGCAAGAAATGAACTACGATGAGCATAACAAATGAAAGTGTTGAAGTATTAATTCGATTAAAACTGAAAGCATTTCGATCAAAACTGAAAGGAAGTTGAACTTCCAAATAAACTTCTTGATAATAAACTAAGAACATAAAAACATTCACAAGCGTGTATGTAAGACTCAACCAAGAAAGGGCAGGCCTTGCATTGTTTTGTCATGAGGATTCACGCAACCGAGAGCCTGCCACCCTTGGAAAATGGCTGATAAAGCGACACATACACCGGCTCCATTCAAGCACCTCTCCTCACTACAGCAAACTTCATTTTTTTCAAGTTGCATCAGTTGAGATATTACAAGCATAGAAACTTTATTACGTTCTGGAAATTTACTTTTATTTCTTAATAGCAGACCTACCATAGTCACAAACTCAACAAAAGGAACGATGCTTTGCTAAATATTATACACAACCACACTAAATCGGACCTATTGTAGCTTAAAAGGTTTGCGTTATTTTGTCTCTTGAATTACATTACACTCGTAAAGTCAGACAAATCATAAAGAAAAATCGCTAAACTCTTAGGTAAAACCGCACTCACCCATAACCAAAATCTGTGTTGACTATTTTTTTGGTGCCAAGATCTGGCTTGTGCACTGCTGCCTCGTTGGCATTGAGTTGCTCGGTCTGAGAGGCCGGGGCAACCACAGCAGCAGTAGGGGCTCCAGTGTCGAGGTTGTGGCCGTACTGGAAGGTAGTCGCTCTGGCTGACCGCGGTGATGCCTGTGTGATAACACATCAAAGTATTGCACAGCCGTCTTCTCGCAGTCCTCAACATAACATGGCTTTAACACATTGACTGCAATGGGTTAAACTGAAGTTCCATCTCAAAATTAAAGTCAAAAGTTGTTTAAAATTTTATTAATAGCAAACGTTGACTGGGTAAAATAACTACCATTAATTTAAAAAGATAACAAAATTTTCAGAAGACCCATTGATGGGTCGTTTTGCATCTGGAAAAACTTGAGCATGACCCACCTGTGGGCCGTACCGCAATAAATGTGTTAAAATCAAATTATCTCCAGCATCATGGCTTTAAGAGCATATTCAAATCTTCCTTTAACGCAGCACATTAATGGATGCAACTGCTGTAACATTTTGATCACCAAATATTTTTGTTGAAGAGTAGTAGCCTCCAACACCTTACTGCTGTGCGCTCTCATGCACAGGTGTGTCGCCTTCATTTAGACCCACCCAGATACTACCAACAGCCTCTACTGAAATAGATTTTGGTATTTTGAAATCTCTTTTTTAAACAAAACTAAACAGGTTTTAAATTAAAACATATACTGGTTCTCGTTGCAAAATGAGTAGCCGATAAAATACCTTTTTATTTCAAATTATCTTGCATACTTTTGTGCCATTCCAGATGCTGAAGACGACTTTTGAGGTCAAAACACTCATTTTTATGAATCAAAACATTCATTGTCTAGCAGATTTTAAGCCTTCCTCGGTTAATTAAAATCTCTTAATTGAAATATGTATACAATAAAAGTAACTGTATTGGTCTTTTTATTTGATGAATATTAAAATTTTCACCCTATACCTAGTTTTCAGGCATCAATTTTGAAATAAAAATCCTATTTCCTTTATTATTTCTTTTGCAGAAGATTCAATTTCCTTATTTTCAGTTTTGCCGTACCTCGAATGCCTAGAGTATGGCCACACATTGATCACGGTAACCGGTAACTGGTTTGTCACTGCATTCTACAATCCTGTCTATCTCTGTCCCAGGCTACCACGAGCAGTAAGGAATTAAAAAACTACGCAGAGGAGCAAATAACCCCTGAATGCTCTCACACCACACAAACACACGCATAGCTACAATAGAGGATCTTCGTTGTTAACATAAAATGGCTGACAGATGAGGAGACAGATTCACCCTTTACCGTCAAAATGGACTTGAAAATCCACTTTTGTAAACAGCTCTAATATATTTTATTCTTTGTGAAAATTGTGCCCTAATGTGTTCTTTGAAGTTCATTGTTAAGTGGCAGTCACTTCCTAGTCGTGACGTTGGTGACTGCATGACGCCGGTGCTAGTTTAACGATGGAGGTTGTGATAACAGTAGAATGAGTACAAAAATTCCTACGTTAAAGGGTCAAGTGGCTGCCAGACGAGGAGCCAAAACTGACCGTGGATGCGGTTGTTTGTCTGGAGGAGCTGAGCAGGTGCTGGGGAGGCTTGGGCAGGCCAGCAGCATCTGCAGGCACAGCACACTACATTTACTGCGTAACGAAATAAGGTGTCACCTTCTCTTTATAATTAGAATCCGTTTTTCCCTGCATGTAATCTTTTCTCCCTTTGTGTTTATTCTTTTGTCCAAGCACTACAAAAGACGGTGGTGTCCATTAGGCAAACTTGGGTAAACTGCTTCACGGCACACATACGTGCTTGCTAAAGAAACACCTTTTTCAGACCTCCCATTCCAGCTACCTTCTCATTGGTCACAAGTATTCAAATGGACTCATTTCTTTTATATTCTATATACTATAGCACGTTAATCACTTCTAGTTTGATGCTTACATCATTTCACTATTTAACTTGCATCATTTGACAATGTACATAATTTCACATGAATAAATTTTCTGTTTCTATGATAGACCAAAGCATATTTTCTCCTAATTTTGAACGATTGGTCTTTTAGTCTTGTAAAAAATGCATAGTACTCACACTTATTAACCATGCCATAAAAATTTTGGTACATCTTCAAACACATCATTTAATGATATCACTATTAAAATACTTAATCTAATTATTTTTCATTATCAAAACTAGTCAGTTAAATAATTTAGACTTGAAAAAATAATAATAAAACATCAAGAAAACTTTTACCGTTCCATAAAAATTATGTTATTTCTTCCCACACATTAATTAATACCATCATTAAAATAAATCTAATTACAGTTCATTATCCAAACCAGCCTGCTAAATAGGATAGCAAAAATAAGAAAGTTTTTGTAGCTCTGTAATCTGACGTTAAGAAGCAAATCGTATGTTGTTACGAGGCTCTAGAGTCCAAATCCAACAAAACAAAAACACCAAATCCAACACATAATTCTATTATTATTTAAGGTGGCTAGTACTATTTCAGGAATATATGTTAAACAACAATTTTCAAAATGCATTGAGGGAAATAAGTGCAATGCACAACTTTAAGGAATAACGTAGGGTAAATATAGCCAAATATATAAATATTAATCTGTCCATACCTATCACAGACATTAACCATTTTCACAAACAAGATGTAGCGCTACATAATCCACACACATAAGCGTTATTTCACACAAGCAAGCTCTGACCAGCATGAGGTACAGAAGCTTCAGTAGGGCTTCTGTAAGTAGCAGGTGAGGTGAGGGTTGAGTTTTGCTGCAGGGAGAGGAGCTGTGCTGTACTGCTGGTGGAGCCTGCAGATGCCTTGGGCAGCTCTGCCGTCAGTGAATGCTCTCCTCGCAATGCAAGTCCGTGGTACTTGGGGGGGACTGAAACAAAACAGACACTCAGACAAGGCGCAAAGCTCACTTCAATGTCCTTAAGAGTAATTAATGATCCCTCTAACAGAATTGAATGAGCCAAAAACGTCATTTAATACTTATCATTGGGGAATAGTTGCAAAAAAATATAACTTACCATATGCAGTTATATTGTATTTATCAAATTACAGAGTAACTCTTCAGAAATATCGATATGACAAGTTATAGCAAAACATTTCTGTAACAATAACATTTTAACAGAAAAACAAATTTAGAAAAATGCACTATACAGGCAAATTGTTATGGGAATTATGTGCATGTGGAAAAATCTTTTCAAGGATTTTTTGATTTTTTGACAAATCACAAATCTTCATGGAATAATATAAAGACTGAACCATTACACGTACAATTCTTAAGGAAAATACAATTCCACAAAATTGTTTGAAACAAACATTTTAGAAAGAAAAAACATTTCACCCACAAATTGTAAGAAAATAAGCAAACTGGATCCTCCTATACAATGTAACAATTAAAATGAAACACGTCACAATAATCTATGCTAAAATTATTTTTATGCAGTAAACTTTGATACATGAGAAAATAAACTCCTACCTCACTTCACTGCTACCTGATGCTAGGTACAATGTTCCCATGTAAATAGTCTAAAGAGAAATTAATGGAAAATATAAAATAATATAACACATAAAAGGAACTTATTACATAATTGCAAATACATATACCAACAAAAACATTCATTCATAGAGTGTTTAGCAGGTTTTCAGGGTTTGTGATGAAGAGTCACTCACTGAATGGTAGGAGAACCCTCATTGCCTGGTAATGATGCATTTTGTACAACAGAGAATACAGGCTGGCCACAGTGTTGTTTTGATGTCCCCAGGCCTGCAGAAGCCTGTCACACGGACTCTCTCCGCATTTCTCCACTCGTCGCATTTCATACAGCTCGTGCACTTTGAAGTTCATGAACTGTCCACCTGCAAAAATAACCAAATATTAGCACAAGTGTGTGGGAAGCTATCCTACTTGCAACATTATAATCAAGGTAAAAAATTGAACAGTCTTAAATTATACACATAGTTCTGCTTACCTGCAAACGATTGCCTACGACAACTTGAGTGAATTCATAACGTAAAGGATGCTTTCACCATATCTCAAATTGAACCATTGAAAATATCAAAATATAAAATCACAATGGCATTTTACACTATATATATAAAAAACACTTGTTATGTTTCTACTAATGGAAATTCTTAATAAAAATACTACTTCTGAATTTTATTTCAAAATTTACACATAACAGTGAGCAAAAATATCACTTGAATGCTTACTGAACACTAAAGCTTACCTAATCTTTCCCATTGGTTATCCATATCCAAAATGCTGCAGAGCATTTTGCGCTCCGTGTAAGGAAGTTCGTATACATACTTGACAGCCTGGTGCTGGTCACCTGATGTCCGGCCTGCCATCTTCCATGCTATAAAAAGGATATCCAATTGTTGAGTCTACCCAAATTTCTGAAAAACAATAAAAATTAGATTAGCACAAATGAATGTTAATAATTTGATACCTTTACTCATAATAAGGTCAATGTGAAGTTTAATGCAATCACGGAAAATAAGAATTCCGATCTTAGGAATCACTATAAGAACCCATTTAAGAACGTTTCACAGGAATGACATTCTGCTCGCTGATGCGTTATTTTCGAATAATTGAACTTTAAAGTTGGCCTTGGCGCCAAAGGAAGTGAGCGCGTGAAACGGAATTTAATTAATAACAGAAGCTATTACAAACGTAAAGAGGTTGAGTCGTGAGGGGGAGGCGCAGTTCTTCTAGTGAAAATTATAAATAAAGCTTCTAACCCACCCATTAGGGTGATGACCGCAATCTTGTTGACATCGGGTCCAAAATGGCGGTGCCCATGGTGGTCGCCATGTTAGATCCGATGTAAACAAGATTACGGTCGTCACCCTAATGGGTGGGTTAGAAGCTTTATTTATAATTTTCACTAGAAGAACTGTGCCTCCCCCTCACGACCCAACCTCTTTACGTTTGTAAAAGGGGGTTAGCTTCCGTTTTTAATTAAATTACGCTCGCTTCCTTTGGCGCGGGAAGGCCAACTTCAAAGTACAATAATTCGAAAATAAAGCATCAGCAAGCAGAATGTCGTTTTTGTAAAACGTTCTTAAATACGTTCCTTTACTGATTGTTTGGAATATAATTATTAATTTCTGTGATTGCATTAAACTTCACATTGACCCATAATAATACACATAGATTAAATTACCATAAATGATAGAATGCCGTATAAGTTACTGAAATGATTTGGGCCCACAAGGAGCTATACTCAAAAAATTGTTTTAGAGGTTTTCATCATTTTCAGAACAGTGCACAATCTACTAACAGAATAGAATGTCTTAAGTCACTAATGTCAGTTTATTTGATAATTTGACGTGAACATTTAGCATAGGTGGATACATAACATACCACAATACTGCAATAATCCTTATCTTAAAAGAGGTAAAATTCTAATTACTAAAAACTTTAATTTCATATGCATAACCACGCTCAATATTTTGTAATGCAGTACCATTAATAATAAAATACAAAATAATGAAAGAACAAAAAAATTTTCATCATTTTTCAGGGGTTTGTGAGAGTTGTCCCTGATGTTAAAAATTCTTTTTAGAAATATTATGACCACACATTTCATGAAGCCAAAGAAACAACTTATTACAAGTGCAGTATTTTGTAGAATACTCAATATGTATCATAAATTCTTCATTGTTTGTTTTATGTGGATAAATTGATTGAACCAAAATATTTTCACTGTTTCATATTAGTAGTACTATATTAAGAAAACAGTTCTTTATTTACAATTTTTTTAATCAACCTTTATAAATAACTTAATTAGGTATATTTTTTTCTGAAATTATGATATTTTTGAGCCTTGGATTAAATGAAAGGTGAGCAAGCCAACGGAGCCATTAATATTATGCATAAGATTTTACAATTGAGTGCCTGAGTAGAAAGACTCCTTTATCTATTTTTTTGTGCTAGGGCCTACTGCTACTTGCAGTGCCACATAAACTGCATGTTCTTAGTGTACATGATGCATGCAGAAAATTGGAGACAAAAGGTTTTTATGTAAACAATATTTGCTTAGCATCTGTTCCAACATAAGTAAAATATTGATGTTCAAGATGCCAACAACTTTTTTTACATAATGTATCATTTCTCAGTTAACTTAGATTCATCACAATTCAACAAACCTAAAAAGGATTCCATTTAAATTATATAGAATAGCGCAGCTAGATAATTTCATACACCAGGACTAAACCCAATAAATTGTAAAATATTGCTTGCAGTCTGGGCATTCAAGATCTGACAGTAAGCTATCAGCTGGAGAATTTTTTTTTTAATTCAAACAATTTATTTACCACAGGTGATACAGAAGTAGAATGTTTCTAAGTCTAGTACAAATTGGAAAGTAAATGTCAAGAAATATCCATGGATTTTAGTATTGAAAGTTTATTTAAAACCTGTGATAAGAATAAACCTTTTAAAAGTTCTCCTCGACATATTCAGTTGATACGAACTAATAAAATAGTTCAATTTGTTGGAAATGGTTTCTTTTTTTGTGAAATGCATTACTACCGTCGTCTGTCTAAGGGTAGCTGCACACCAAAAGACGGCAAGAGACAAAGCAAGCGAGAGAGAAAGATGTTTGGCGAGATCTATCACACACCAAAAGATAGCCAGTTTGCTCCTAAATGTCATGGAGAGAGGTTTATAACAAAAATAAGCGGAACTAGCATGTGTTTGTAACGTTGAGTATCATTCATACTTTGTCCCATTGCTCTGAAACATGTTATCTGTCATTGTGCTTTGGATTTTTTGACTTCCAAAGGCACAGTACAGCATAAACTTTGGATATAAGGAGTTCAGTCTTTGCTGGAAAAATTGTGTAGCACACCTCTCCCTTCGACATCTCGCCGCGCACTGCCAGACGCAACGCTGCCACTGCCAGAGGCTTCTCACTGGAGCTTTCAAGCGTGAAACCATCTTCAAGTCGCTTTCTCGCTGCAGCCAATCTTCAATCTTTCTCACTCGCTTGCTAGCTTGCTTGTGGTGTGCGCACTCCCATAGGAATACATGTATTTCGATTCAAGCTTGCTCGCTTTCTCGCCTCAAATCTTTTGGTGTGCAGCTACCCTTAAACCGTGTCTAAGTGACAGTAGCAAAATTTTTTTTACTTATTTTTAGTATTATTGGCCCTTTCATGTCTATGTAACGATGATTAATCAGTTCTTCAATTATTTACTAGCCCGACGTTCTCAAAACGATGGTCTCGGGATTCCATAGCCCTGTACCGTGACCAGCACAACGGCGCTGTAGTTAGGAGCTAGGCCACGATTGTGGTGAATGACTGAATGTGGTCGTCCCGAACTAGACAGAAGGACGTACATCGCCGTCAGTACAGTCCCGGACGAGGCAGAAAGTGCACCGTCAACACACATAAAGATTCAAAGCTCATCAAAAAGTGAGTTAACTAAAATTAGAGAACCTCTATGAGGACAATCACCCTGGAAACTGAAATCAATTGTGAATCTGATCGGCAAATGGGTGAGCGGGATCTCGGATGCACGCCTTCGTGAGTAAAAAAAAATCAGTAACTATAGAATGACAACAAGGGTGTGCTACTTCAATAACGCAGTAAACTCAAATATCTGGCTGCTGGTTTTTCCCCATGTTTCTTATCTATGCAGCCCAACTATCACCAAATTCTGGCCCAGTCCCAGGTTTGAGATTAAAGGCCTAAAACAGGAACAGGTGGGAGTCGAAAATAGACCACATAAGTTTAAAAGACAGCTCAATTAAATAATATATTACAGCAATATGTCTGAATAGCATTAAAAATATTCATACTATCATGTAATAACGAGCAATTAAAGACTAAGCCTTAAAAACATTACTGTAGAAATCCATCAACATCGGGTTGTGGTTTTTACGTCCAGTTGCAGGTACCAGAAGCATCTCTCAAAGACTTCATGACGCAAGTAAACGTATATTTCTAGAGCCCTAGCATAACCTTTGAAACTAAGGTCACTAAATTATTTTTAGGTTCTAGCGGAGTGAAACGGCATCATGAATGAATTGGCGGAAAACATGCTAATTGGCTGTAATTATATGTCAGAAGCCATTTGGATGTCTCTTTTCATATACACGATCAGAGAGATGTATACTTTAAGGAATGAGTTTGAAATTATTTTCTGGCATTTTTAACTATAATTATTTTTTAATGTGTATAATCACTGTAGCAATGTGACTACAAGTACTCTCCATTCTTGTGAAATGCATAGTTTAGGGTACGAGACCTTAATAGCATGGTGAACCAGATTCTTTCTTTTTGCTGAGCTCTCCGTGACACAGTGGTTAAAAGATCAGCCTTGTATGTTGGAGACGAGGGTTCGTATCCCGGCGCTGGCGCGGAGATTTTCCCCGTTGGGTTTAAGGGAAAGCTCAAGCACAATACCCCACTCAACCGAGGTGTCGGAAATGGGTACCGGCTTTACGGGGAACCGTCATGGTGTCCTATATATAGGCTTAGTTATAAGACATTTGAAAAACCAATGCTTAAGATCATATGTATCAGGCTTGATTGAAAATAAAGCATCCCAAAGATGCCGATGTTTGTTTGTTGTTGTTGTTTTGCTGAAAACTCAAGATACTAGTCATAGCATCTCACAAAAACGAGAAGCAAGAGAAAACATTTTGGGGTTATTTTTGTCAGTCTCAAATATGATATTCTCTTAACAATATGTGTAGAGC
This sequence comes from Morinoia aosen, assembly GCA_030386875.1. NCBI lineage: Eukaryota > Metazoa > Arthropoda > Malacostraca > Amphipoda > Talitridae > Morinoia > Morinoia aosen. The sequence continues at coordinate 82,588,272 of CM059561.1, read as the reverse complement.
TTATCCTTGTATTATATTCTCATACTGCGTTGAGTTATTTATTTGTTGAGTAATGTTGACCGAATTTTTCACAGGTCCACTTAGCTTATTGATGACATTGTCTGTGGAATTTCAACGGGTACTGCTGATATTCTTCATTCCATTAAGAATTCCAATGGATTTAGATATTTTGCATGAATATTTGAGATTTGCTCATTCAAATTTTTACCACTCGTATATTTTCCGAATTTTGAAGAACTAATTTCCTTGATCTAGACATGACCGATTTTGATGGGTGTGCGAGATGTATTTCGATAATCGGAAAATAACAAATGTTTACTGTTATCGATTTTAATTTTTTGTCACTCAGTCACATCGAGACTTTCCATATTGTCATTGATTCTTTTTGTAATAGTTTTGTAGTCTTCTCTCTCAGGCTGCTTCACGCTCCGGGTGGACTGGGAATATCTAAAGACTTGGAAAATCTATGCCCGAAGCGAGTGCCTGAGGTACAAACAAACACGACAGGGTAAGGAAAACACAACTGGAATAAATGCCGTATTATTGTGAATATCGCCGACAGTAATGGCACACAAAATAATATTACAGTCAGGAAGTACAGCACCCAATGACGCCTTGGAGGACCGACGGTTGTGTCGGAGAGTCGCGGTCGAGTGTGAAGCGATGCATAGGCTGTTGCTGGCCGAGTGTCTCCGACTTGGGAGTATCAAAGTCGCTGGAAGGAACTGATTCGGTCGAGAACGTGGCATTGCAGCGCGGCTGCCTACCGAGGCGGCGACGGAAGCAACGAGGGTACGAGGCTACTGCTTGGGGAGCGGCCGATACTTTTAGTGAAGATCAGCATTGCTGGGGGAGGACTGAACTACGTAGGGGGGAGGGGGCGGCAACAAAGTGAAAAGAGAGAAGAGAGAGTTTAACACAGAGTGTGCCAGGAGAGAAAAGGAATGGGATAGCAAAAGATAAAAAAAGGTGCTGTAAGCGCATAATATGGTTATCTCGTGCATCTTGTTTGTTTCTCCCACCATTTTCTCTGTTGGGTATAGGAGAAAAATTCCAAGCACAATACCCCACTCTACCCAGGTGTCTGAAATGGGTACCGGTCTCGACCGGGGGAAAGCGTCATGGCGTCCTGGCGTTAGTCATGAGGCATTTGAAAATCCAATGTACAAGGTGAAATGTATCAGGCTTGATTGGAAATAAAGCATCCGTAGATGCCTTCATTATCATTATTATTATTATTATTAAATTGAAAACGGATAAGGGGAAGAGACGTATCAGGGTTTTATACCCTAAAAGTTATTCGTCTTTCTTAATTGTGCCGTATCAAGCTCTACTCTACAGTGTTTTTTTATTTTTATTTTTCATACTTTATTTTTTATTTCTTATTTATTTTATTGTTTTCATATTTTGAGGATTCCTATCTATACATACATAGTATGCCTACATGATACCCTAGCTTCCTAAACATACTCAGGTGACCTACACAATAAACACACCCCGAATTTTCATTGTCATAATTACAAACTATGATTTATGTCTATCTATTTGTACAATATTACGCCCACAATCAAAAAATTTCCTACCTCTACACCCATATATCATTTACCTATGTAAAACCTTAGCCTATCTAATATATGTACAATCTACTTACACTAAACGAGCTTTGGTTATATCTACATTGCTTTAATATTGAACCAATTCTTAATCTATTTTCTATTTTCTGATATCTTCAGAAAATATCTTCAGCTCTCCGTGGCACAGCGGTTAAGGGATCGGACTTGTATGCTGGGAGTCGCGGGTTCGTTCCCAGCGCTGGCGCGGAGATTTTCCCCGTTGGGTATAAGGGAAAGCTCAAGCACAATACCCCACTCAACCCAGGTGTCGGAAATGGGTACCGGCTTTACGGGGGAGCCGTCATGGTGTCCTATATATAGGGTTAGTTATAAGACATTTGAAAAACCAATGCTGAGATCATATGTATCAGGCTTGATTGGAAATAAAGCATCCCAAAGATGCCGATGTTAACCTTTAACCTTTAACCTTTAACCTTCACACGTATATCACCTAACGTCTATAATTAGAGAAGAGAGTTCTTACCTATACAACCATCTTTTATTTACATGTGTTTCTCTATGCTTTACATCCATGTACACCATGGATGTAAAGCATACATTTTTTACACTAATGTACACCTTCCGTATATACATATATAATTTGCATATCAAATTGTTTATTATTCCATACATATTTACAATATTAACAATATATCACCTATGTATATCATATGTTATATACTCTTAGATTCAGTTCTGCAGATATATCTACACTAACGTACATATACATAAATAGACCGTTGATGTATTGAGAAGTGCAAGTGAAACAGGAATTTAAGAACTTAAGTGGTCGTAGATAGATAATGAAAAGGAATTGATGAAAAAAGAGGTGTAAATACCAGTGCAGCTGGAATAAGATAAAAAGTCAGGGATTTTGGCTTCCACCCATGGGGGAAAGGGGGGGTAAGACCATTCCTACCGCTCGTCAAAACCCCAGAAAAACAAAAAATAGATAACTGTATATGAAAGTATTTTTGTTATTTCCCCACATCCTCCAAAGAGGATAAAATTATGAATTTCGTAGTTATATCGGTTAAATTTGATGGTTCAAATAAATTTTGGAGGGGGAGGAGGGGCCATTGCAAGTAGTTTTGAGCTTTTAAATCTTTAATTTTTTCTTTGGATGAGCTCTGGTGGATAAATTAGGTTAGTGCACAGGTCGGGATCAAATTGTTGCTTATTGTTCCAGATCTTGTTTGCGTGCTCATGCAGCAGTATGTTAATAGGAGGGACATTAAATTGTACGCGCATGTATTCGGATGGTATTGCGTCTGTTTGTTGGGTGCCTATGATGAATCTGAGGGTTCTGTTTTGAACCTTTTGTAGTCTGGATATTGCTGATGCCGATAGTGCGTGCAAGGGTATAACCGGGTAGATAAATGCTGATCTTACTTACGCCATTTAGAGTTTCAATTTTGCTTCTGTGGACATATGAATGAAACGGCGAATTTTTTTCGACATTTTTGGAGGCTATTGCTTGTCCAGTTTAAAGCCTGAGATGATATGCCATGTGTCGCTATATTCAATCCTAGGACTTTGCCTCTGGTTGTGTAGAGTATTACTTGGTTGTTGATCGTTACATGAAAAGTTTTCCTTCTGTTAATTAGAATAATGGCAAATTTACTGCTGTTGGTTAGTATTTTACAATTATTTTCAAACGAATAGATCTGTTCTATTGCTTTTTTCGGTGTTTGATAATTTTTATGAGTAGGCTTTACTATGTAAAGATGAATTCACGTGTAGCGATTTTTGCCTTGCTTTTATATTTTAGCTTTACGTTGCATTAGCTATTCGAACAAGGTATGCGACTCTCTCTAATGACGGCCATTACAAATTCATGCTAGAAGATCAGGCATCTAACTCATCTTGTTTTGATTATACCTCTGTTGAGTTTTAGATAGAGCAGAAACTCTAAGACGTCCTTTATTCTTATACATATGTTTTAGGTATTTTCAACTTTGATGTTTACCATTTTTCACATATCATCAGCTAATAAGTGGAGATGAGCCAGCTTGCTCTTTCACACCTTGCTTAAATGCATCGGTTTTAAAATCAATAATTTAATAAGTGCTCAAATTATATTAAATATCTTCATATGTGAAAAGTTGGCTGTCATGTACGAAATACCTGCAAGTTGATGAACGTTTACCGCCCAATACCCCTGAAGTCCCGCAAAAGGTAGCTCATGGTGTCAAAACAAATAAAACATTTGTATGTACTAAAATCTACTGAATAAACTTAGGCCCTTAAACATATATTCAGTTTCTGACTCAGGGAAAGTTAACAGGAATTTGATTTGATGACCATTTCTTCTATATTGAAACCATAAGTAAAGCTGGTAAAAGAACGATTTTTAGGAGACTGGCCTATGTTGACGGTATGGAGATTTGCATGTCGTGGGAGCAGTATAAATTATAACTTCGTGAAAATCTGCTGATATATACACATAATTTTAAAAAGTATAAATGCAATATTACAGTGTTTTTATGCAGATTTACTAAGTCAGAAATGTACATATACAAGGATATAGAGATTTTTATGGATATACTGTCAGCAATTCATATCTATGAAAAATAATCCATTTTTTTTAGAGTAGGTTGTAACCATTCAGGTATGGACTCAAGTTGGGTGAATAGAGAACAAAAAGTTATTATTGACGAACAAAATCAACATCAAAGGCAAAGAAAAGAAAGAAAGAAAAACAGTATATTTCCAATATAGATGGTACAAAAGTACCATCATTGGGAAGGAAAGGAAATATAATTTATTGTATAATCTATAATAAATTAATTACCAGCGTAAAGTGCTCTGAATTGAACGCTGTTTAATTTAGGTGTGAAAAATTCGAATTATCTTCAAACTTTTTGATGGAATAATAAATGCACTTAAAAAATATTATCACAATGGATGAGAAAAAACATGATACATATACCTACGTGAGAAAATATGATACAAATTGTATAATATACATAATGATAATTTTCAACTTATATTTTCTAAAATTCACGAGAAGTAATGCAAATAGATGTTAAAATAATTCATATTGAATAAAATCACACAATTTTGTAATTTTATTCAATTGTTGTCAAATTTCCAAATATTGTGTCCAAAACATTTTGTCAAATGTTTCCAGAGAGAACCTGGCCAATGGTTCGTTTCATATGAAAGTGAGACGTGCCATTCGGGATAGCCGCATTGTATTTGGTGAGTGATCTCTTGGGTGGTTATATAAGTTCACGTGAAATTTTTATATTCCGAGGAGTATTTTCTAGAAATAAGATGGCTCAACATACGAAAGGAAATAAACCATTCCTACTCGCTGTACCACAGGCTCATGAAGTGTAAGTTGTTCAGTCGCCGTAACTACAGTCCTCCATCGTGGTAATTCAGCCTAGAACCTATCATTTTTAGCTGTGTTGTGATATTTTACTCAGATTTTCGTTTCAATGTCTTCATCTAACAGGTTAATTGCTTGATCGTTTTAGCGAAGAGGCATGAGCGTGTAAGTTATTTACAGAGATTTTTCACACTGGCCGCCATGTAATGCCATTGATTTTCTATTCGACGCTGTAGGAGTTGATATAGAACTCTGCCTACCATTTCAAGCACCTGCAGAAAATTATATTGCTTTAAATTTTTTTTCAAGGAACTTTTTAAACGCTCGGATGCAGATTAGTCTTGTTAACATGTATTAGAAATTATTTGCCTAAAATTTTGGCAAATTTTGAGATTTTGTGTGCAGTCAAATTCAAGATTCATGAATAGAGCTGAATTTAAACTCCTTCAATGGGTCTTAAATACTTGAGATGGTAACTTGCGTTATTCCATATTCTCCTTGATAAATTTTGTGTCAAGAATTTACACATTGAAATCAGACCCCATAGTTTCACATCATTATTGTCCATATCTTCACGCGCTGAGATGTGTGAAGTTATGTTCTTCATATGTTGACGAATTCCAACGAGAAATGGGGTAAATAGCATTATAGATACACACGTATAACATGGAATTTATTGGACACGTGTAATACACACATACCTAGAATAATGACGTTACTCTGACTTGAACAAGCTGTTACTTGTTTCTTTTTGTGTAGGTCTTGCCGTCTACAAGGAGAAATTGTAGTGGATAAGTAGGTACAGATTTTGGTAAATGTTTGAGGATTCACCGGGAATCGATTTTCAGCTTTTTGAATCCTAAACACAGGGAATTAAATCGAAATAAACAAGTTTTCTTCTATGCAAGTACCGTCGCAAATGAATATTTTACGAATTATAGCGGTAGGACTCGTTTCGTCTTTGATGACGAATGCTCTCTGATAAACAGCTACTCAATAATTTTCAAATTGTTGCTCGATTGATGGTAACAACATCGAAATAAACTACTTTTTTTCTATACTTTCTTCGACAAATGAAAATTCTACGAGTTGGCGCGGTAGGTATAGTTTCGTCATTGATAACTATCATGGCCGGAAGCGAGACGCCATTGCAGTATTGCCATTCGTTGGGCTCGATCAATTACTTCCCGCTTCAAACACTTGGTTGCGGTAACTAATTTACCGCTATAACTCGTAAAATACTTAACGGAAAGTTCATAGAAAAAACTTGCTTATTTCGATCTAATTAACTATGTTTACGCACCGAAACGTCAAATGTCGATTCTCTGTTTATCCTCAACATTTACCCAGATTTTCATACAGATGTCATGATGGACCAATACAATTAACAATAACTCTTTAAAATATTACCTGAATTTTATATCAAAGGCTTGAAGGGTACTAAATTCAATGAAGGGAAGAGGAAGATAAACCCCAACATCTTCAACTTGAATCTTCTTGTGATGTCGATATTAAATTCTTCAGTGAACACGACGGTAAATGTGTAGCGTTTAAGAATAGAGTTTAGAATTTTTGGTGCCAAAACATAGTTAATTAGATAGAAATAAACAAGTTTTTGCTACAACGCTACACATTTACAAACTCAACTAAATCTGATTTCCTATACTCTATATACTTGAAGTTTTTAGTGTAGTTTTTGAGTCAAGTTTTTAGTGTACCTCTACTGTAAGAGTTTCAGCTAGTTACCTAACTGCTTCATTAGTTGTCGGTTTGTCAAAAGTAGCTTAGTAATTTAAGCTATTTGATTCAAAGGTGTGTGGGTTTCTATTGCTTCTTATTTAGGTAGCTAGGCTTTAATTATCCGTTGTGTTCTTTGATAAAGTAATGTTGATTCAATTTGTGAGATATTTGGGTATTAATTGAAGATACAGCATTTCTACAAGTAGAGTTTGTCTTTGTTTTGCTGTCTCAAGCATTAATAAATTTATTGAATTAAAATTTTTTATTTTTTTTTTAGTATAGTAGACCCCCATTACAAAATAAAATAAACGCTAGGTTTTGGTTTGTTAATTTCATTCTATCCCATTAACAGTGGATTTTGACAAGCTTTTGACACTTTTCTTAGCCTCAATTCTTAATCTAGCATTTTCTCTTTTATCATAACTTGCTATTCTTACGAACAGGTTGTTTTGAGGGAAGAAAAATATGGATACCTTATTTTCTTGGAAATGCCCCAGATTAATTTGTATGAATTTACTTTAACCAGTTGAATTATATTTAGTCAATATTGATTAGGGGGTGCACGAAAATAAAAACTTCAGTTTCAGGGAATCACTAAAGGAACCCATTTATAAACGTTTTGCAAGAATGACATTCTGCTCGCTGATACGTTATTAAGAACATCCCACTTTTTCAACTTTTTTAGTCCGATTCGTTTGAAAGTTGGCCAGTATATGTATTTTGTAAAAGTAAACCTTTTTTACTCCTGTCATTTTTTCGATTTAGGCCTTAATTTTTTTTTTTGATGAAAAATGTGTTTTTGGTATATTTTTATTGAAATTTCAGATTGGAACTCCTCCTTCAGTTTTGATGCTAGAACAAAAACAAAGACAGTTTTAGAACCCTTGGAACATTTCTAACAAACGTGCGTTCAGTTTTTTTCAAATTCAAATTTTTTCTATTTTTTCAAAAAATTTTAAAATTTCAAAAATCAGCAACAATTTTTTGGGTTTAGAGCTATATATTTTTTCAAAGAATTCAAATTTGAAAAAAGCCGAACGAGTGTTTGAACTTAGAAATGTTTCAAGGATTCTAAAACTGTCTTTAGATTTGTTCTAGCATCAAAACTCGAAAACTAGTCCCAGGATGAATGTTGAAAATTCAAAGTGTTGGGTTGGGTATAAGCAAAAAATAAAATTTTGTGTTGAAGTGTAATATAATGAACAATTGATGTAATTGAATGCAGTTTTAATTTTTATTTCGATACTTTCCATACATAACTTCATATTCAAACTGTGAATTGTGATTTCATAAAAAAAATTATAAAATTTTTTACTCTTTTATCAAAAAACTAATTTTTTTCTTTTTTCAGTCTGATTCTTATGAAATTTGACTATGATATGTAACCTTTGAAAAGAAACACAATTGATTCTATTCATTTTTTTGATTCAGGCCTTAGATTTTGCAAAAATTTGACATATTGGTTTTTAGGTATTGATATTTCACTAATATTGATATTTCAAAATGAGACTCCTCCTTCAGTTTCGATGCTAGAACAAAAAAAAATGCAGTTTTAGAATCCCTGGACCATTTCTAACACACTCACGTTCGGTTTTTTTTCCATTTCCTATTTGTCCTTATTATATATGGGGTCAAAATCAGGAAAAAGTTGAAAAAATTTGGGTGCTTTTCATTGATATCGATATTTCAAAATGGGAATCCTCCTTCAGTTTTGATGCTAGAACAAAAACAAATGCAGTTTTAGAATCCTTGGAACATTTCTAACAAATGCTCGTTCGGCTTTTTTCCATTTCCCATTTTTTCTCTTTTTATATGGGGTCAAAATCGGGAAAATTGAGATATTTTGGTCCCTTCACACACCCACCCCCCCCCCCCCCCACCCCCCCGGGAGGGGAGGGAATTATTGTCGTAGCGCCATAAAATTTTAGGGACGAATAGTCTATCACCTAAGGGTCCTTCTACAACAAAAACATGCAAAATGACCATGACATCAACAGAATCTGGCAAGGGCCTGGGATGGTCTCCTTAAAGAGTTATTCAACTTGAAAATTTTCGTCTTCCATAGCAGTTGCGTTGCGCGCTTGTGTACTTTGTAATGTATTATTTGCTGACCCCACGGAGCCTGAACTCGCTTCTAGGATGCTTCAGTTGAAAACACAAAGGTTATAACTGAAAAACATTTGCTTACATCAGTTCCAAAATGGTTCCACCCGGTACGGTTGCCGCCATTTTGGAACCGATGTCGAGTGCATATCGATATGGCTTCAGTATTCGAGGAGCGCTAATATTTTTGGGTTATAATCTTGTTAAGTGTTTTTACCTAAAACTTTCTAGAAGTGTGCTCAGGCTCCGCAGGGTTAGTAAATAATAAATTACGTGATATATTGAAGAAAAAAAACCTTTTCCCTTGCTTGGCGCGTTCGTTGCGTTGTTGGAACATCCTCTCCTTTGGCGCGCGAAAGACGGTTCATGAGCGACGCTCCTATAACTTCAAAGTTGAATAACTCTGTAATAACGCATCAACGAGCAGAATGTCATCCTTGTAAAACGTTTTCAAATGGGTTCCTTAAGTGATTCTTTGAAACAGAATTTTTAATTTCCGTGAATCCCCTAAAATCAATATTGACCAATTAAGTCACTACAAGTGCAATCTTAAACTCTACAGAAAGGGCTTTTAGAACGTTTAAGAAAAAATGGAGTATCCGTATATTTTTCATTGTACCTTCTTAAGGCCCTTTCTGTTGAGTTAAAAATTGCATTTGTTGTGACGAATAAAATATAACTAGTTTGATTGAAATAATCCAATCTATTCAGGTGAATTTTTGTCTATCTCTATTGAGTGGAGAATCGTGTTTTTTAAGTTCAGAGTAGAGTAATATACAGTTGCTGCTGTATCCTTTCCTATTTTACATCAAATTTTACTGGAAACTGTCCTGGTTTGGCACAATTCTTATGCAGGGACATTTTTTGTCTTTGCTCTGATAGTGTGCTAGATTATTTTCTCGACATACAACATATGCCCATGCCATGTGCAGGGTGTAAGGAAGTCAAGGGGGACAGTTCATTACTCTTTTGACTAAATTTCTTGGCTGAATATTCAGTGCTTTACTCTTGATGCTTTGATGTTGAAACATGGTGAAGAATTTTGAAGCTGCTTTCGTTGACCTGTGTAGAATGGCTTGACAATTGAAATTTATTCTACATCTTGGACTTCTTTCTTGCCTGTGGTCTTGGCATATTTATTAGAATAAGGTCATTCACCTATTTAAATATCTAGAATTGTAGAGTTGCTAACTGTTGTATTTCATTTCAGGTTGATGAGCTGGCGTGACCCTCAGCCACCATGACTTCGAGGTTTTTCATGTCCGACTCGGGCTCGAGTGAGTCTGAGAGTGAAGAGGAAATTCGAGAGCCAGTGAATTTCCTGGCCCGGTTCAGTGATGACGAGGAAGACACGAAGCGTGTTGTGCGCTCTGCTAAAGAAAAGCGCTATGAGGAACTTCAAAGCATCATTAAGAACATTAAAAACTACAAGAAGAATAAAGATTTGGCCAGCTTGCATTCAAGTAAGTAAATGAAATGAAGCATTTTCAGAAAATTCTGCATTATTACTCTTCCTGTTGATTACTCTTGAATTAGCCTCAAGTTCGGTAGCAAATTTCTTCTAAAATTTTTCTAAGAAACTTTTATTCTATGATTAGAAGGGGTCATTGAACTTGAAGCTATTGAAATAGAGGTATTGTCTCAATTTGTTAAATAGACAATTTTGTGATCAAATCTAATGCAAGTACATCTACTTTGCTGGTATTTATAATCTTAGCCATGGTTTAAACTGAAATTATATTCCTGAGAGCCAGAGTTCTGAAGACCGTTGGCATGATTTTCAAGTTAAGAGTTCATAAGAGCTATGTCTTTATGAGGCTTGAATGGAGTGAAGCATTAATTCTAAATCAAAACGTGTCCAGGTTTTGAGGATTTATGCCGAGCTTACATCAAGGCTGCTGTTGTGATTGAGAAGGAAGATGGAGGCAAGATTCCTCGCTTCTACATAAGATGTCTTGTGGAGCTAGAGGATTATCTCAACATGGTGAGTTGCAGTTTTGTGTGAATTGTGGGCATTTAAAATTCAACATTAGTGTTCTATTACATAGCTTCTATTACTTGAAAGCAAAGTATGTTCAAAGTTGTGAAAATTTCTTTCAAATAAGAATTCATAAAATATATTGACCATAAATTGATTTACCTTGAAATTATTCCCTAGATATGGGAGGACAAAGATGGCCGTAAGAAGATGAATAAAAACAATGCCAAAGGCCTGGCAACAATGCGTCAGAAGCTCCGTAAGTATGTGAAGGACTTTGAAGGGGAGATGACGAGCTTCAGGGAAAACCCGGATGTAGGCGACAGTGAAGAGGAAGAGGAAGATGCTGGAGACCTGGACCAGGCATCTGACGGGGAGGAAGATTCCCTTGGTCCTGCTGCTTTCAAAAAGGAAACTTCTGTGACCAGGTGTGTGGACAGGTTTAGTTCGATCGGATAATAGTCAGGCATTTTTCTATAAGAACTGCTAAATCTTATAACTAGCATAATTTTATTGGGCTTTTGTGCTCAATTTAGAGTAACATTTTGCACTTGCTATGCAATTTTTTTTTGTAGCCTCTATAAAAAACTAAACTCGTAATTCATGTTTGTTATTTTTGGGCTTAGCAGCCATACTCTCCAGAAACTTATAATAGTGCCCAGTTTCTGCTATCCAAGCCCAGTTTGATTACCTTTTCGGTTAATACGTTATGGCACGAGTCTTGAAAAGTTTCTGCTACGCTGCTCCTGATGTTCGCTGTCAAAAACGTACTCAGTATTGAGATAGCCTCGTCAAGCTTGCAATGCCAGGAGAGCCTGGGTTTTGCTTATGTCTGTAGGAAATTCCTCTGATACTAGTTTCAAGGTGACCATGATAGCCATTCACAATAGCAGAAAAGTAGCTTTCGCCATCCCACATAACGGTGTTTTCTATTGGCTCAGATACTTGTTTTAAATAATTACCAAATATATAATATTCTCGATTTGCATCTTAAAGTTTATATTTAAGTTATGGAAGTTTAAAGCTCTAGGTGTACTTTTATCTTGATGAAACCGTATGAGAATTTTTGATGTGTATTTGTGTAAGGTAGTGGCGTTTGACACAGCTGGGTCATTACATGACTTTGCATTAATAAACGCCCATATTAATTTGAGAGCTCAGGCTTACGGTCCTTTCTTTGAAGGTGAGCGTGAGGAGCTTTTCATACAAGTCTCAATAATGGATTTAACTTTTTGCGATGTTGTATTTGAGTGTAAACTTTGGTTGTATATTTATATACCTTCGTGCTTCATCCCGTGACATAAGAAGTGGTCATTGAATATTCTCGATATATATAAATTTACTTTGAAATACTCGAATTGTCGCTGTTGGCAGGGCGTGCCTGATTTTCTGAGCGTGTAATGCCTCCATTAATTTTCTAGAAGTTGTGCGCCGTTGAATTTTTTATCGAGTCTTGCTAGTTACTTGTTCCTCGTACAGTGCTAATATTTGGTGTTCAACTTTTAATCAACTGTTATTAAGTTTTGCTAAAAATCTTTTGATTTACAGTATTGTTTACCTAGCTATTAAACTGTTGATGTTATTTTGTGATGCATATCCTTTCTTATATTTCCAATAGCGCGATTCTTCGAGAATCTTATTCGTAGAATAAAAACAAAAGGGATTAGCGCTCCCAGGGGGACAATGTGAGGGCCCGAGCTAAAGGTTAGGTAGGCTTTCTTTTTGTTAAAATAGAATAGGTTTTTTTGTGTTACGGACCATCTTTTTTCGGTTCACTGCTGTCCTGTTTTTCACCGCCTACTACTTTCTTCTTCAACTTTTTCTTGTTTCATGAACTTCTTTCTTAGCTTTCTGTTTCTGTGCCCTTTCTGCATAGATTCCACGTTCCCTTAACTCCATACTAAATGGTGCCTTCTTCCTTCCTCTCTTTACATCTCATTGTTGAGGATAGGGAGGCTTAAACTAACTAATAAACAAACAAACAAGAATAAAAACAAGAACCAGAGTAAAAACGAACATTACATTTATTGCAAACGTTTCGGAATTAAAATTCCATCATCAATGCTGGAACAGGAGAGAGAAAAAAAAATAAATTGTCTATTCTAAACACAAATCATATTATTCCACATAATTCTCTAAATGACTAAAAAACCTAATTTGTTCATTCATACTCACACAATAGCATACTCCTAATTCACGCAAAAACACATGTACATGCTAATTCAGAAACAACAACGAAACACTATGCATTCACACACACATACATGCAGAATTACGTCAATAGGTGGGGGCAATTGATTACTTTAAGTCTTTGTTGAGGTTAGGTTTATGAGTGAATATGAAAAGGGACTCTAGAATTTTTAGGTCATGCTCACTGTTAGCTCGGCATAAAGTTGAAAAATTAATAGCTTTGAATAAATGGTTCGAATTTTCACAGTGATCCCTAATTGCTGATTGGGATGGAGTGGTTAGTGCACGACCGGTTCTATGAGATATTCCTGCATGTTGGCTATGTCTGATGAATTGTTGGAGTTGGCTACTACCAACGTAAGACTGCATGCAGCAGTCACACTTATAAAGATACACAGCCACTCCACAGGCACTCATCCAATCGTTACTTCCTGCTAAAAAAAGGATGCAATCTTAAAACTATTTCTATTGAACACTTTGACGTCGACCGTGGTAAAAAACCTACTAACCAACGATACTTATCCTGAATGTTAGTGTCATCGATAATGAATTAAATTATTTACTCCAATGTTACATTACCTTGAAACTTGCATTACTGTAACAGAATTTCAGTCTCGTAAGTTTTTTTGCAAGTGCGGCAATTATGCTTGCTATGTATTGAATCAATATTTATGTAGGCATTGCATCAAGTTTTTGTGACGTATATTCAGATAAACCGTTCTGACAGTGCGGCTTTTTTTCAGTGCCGACAGCAGAAGTGCGGCTGAGAAGGTGGACGCCGGCGACGATGCTGACGATGAAGACGACTTCAGCGACTGGGGCTCGGACAGCGACGAGTCTTCCTCTGACTCGGACTTGGGTGGAGCTGTGCCTCTCAGGTGGGCAGCGATACTGTTAGTTTTCTAGAGACTTGATCTTTCAATGCTCCATAGGACTATACGGTCCTCTATGGAAAGTAGCTTCATTATATTGTATGTATAGCTGAAGTTGTTTCATAATGTATTCTTTGAAGTTCACTGCAGAGTGGCAGTTTCTTTCTCATTTTGGTATCGTCGACAACCTGATGGCAGCGCCAGTCTAATGACGGTGGTTGGGATAACGGCAATACGAGTATATAAATACTGACGTTGAAGGCTTAATCCTTTAATTTCAGTATTTTTACTGTTATATTAGTTCAAGCGCCTGGGCCCGTGTTCTGAACATATTGTCGAGTGGGGAAAACTTGTTCTTTCATCATCATTCTCACTAGTAGTCAGTGGAATTAGGATTACTTTCTGATGCAAGCCCTAAGCAGTTTCATGGTAATTGAGGTTTGCGGGACTAGCTTGAAGTGTAATTTTTAATGAGAAAGATAGCTGAACTACATTTTTTAATGCGCTCGACACAACTGAGTCTGTTCGACTCAGTTTTTGATGCGCATAGAGTAAATTGAAAGCTCAAGGCTTACGCTTTTTTCTTTGGAATTGAGCGCGAGGAGCTGTTCAAACAAACAATCCAATTTTTCTGGTCGTCAATGATCGCGCTCATGAATGACGAGAAGCTCTTGAGTTAAAAATTTTCTATGCATCGTGCGTCCGAAAATTCACAGGCACTTGTTTACTGATACATTAGTGGTTGATAGGATAGGATTATTAGCATTTTACTGCTCATCGACTCAAAGAAAAAAAAAGCTTTGGGACTTCCCTCGCAAACCGTACGACTTGAAATTTGACTAGCTGGCATAGCTTCACCTGCATTTACACTTGGTGACTTAGTTTTGAATAGAAGTCAAGGTCTAATCTAAATGAATTGAGTTTCATTGAGTTTACTTCTATCGGAAATATTTTCAGGGAGAAATTCTTGAAGAAAACAGTGACGCGTGAAGAAGAGGAAACTAAGAAAAAACATCGTAGCGACCGCAAGAAGGAGCACAAGGCTCCTAAGGAGTCTGATGGAGGCTGGGAGACTGTGAAGAAGGGTTCTGTCATCCCTACGGTGAGGTTATACATGGTATAACGTTTTGAGAATTGCCTACATTGAACGTATATTTAATAATACCTTATGTAATTGCTTTGGAATTTGCAGGCTTGATTTCATTTTGTCGGTCCGATTGGATCTTTTTTACGATGTTTTTTTTTTTTTTTTTTCAGGAGAAGCCTAAAATGTTCGGCAAAGACGATGAGATCAACATAAAGACTGTGACGAACAAACTGAATGAAATCATCGCTGCGCGCGGCAAGAAAGGAACCGATCGAAAAGAGCAAATCGAGTTGGTGCACGAGCTTATGGGCATTGCTCGTGAAAATGAACTCGGCAATGCGATGTATATCAAGATACAGTATCACCTCATTATGTCCATTTACGATTACGCTCCGTCTGGTTCAGACGCCATGAAGCCAGAGTTATGGGACAAAGCCCTGAAGAAAATTGAAGAGCTCTTGGAGATGTTGCTTGGTATGCCTGAATTGAGCATCGGCTCACACATCACTGAAGAAGAGGAAAATCTCGAAACCTCTCCGTACAGAGTGCATGGCGATGTGGTAACAATTATTGATAGAATGGACGTGGAGTTCTGCAAGCTTGTTAAAGCGTGTGATGCGCACAGTAACGAGTTCATCGTGAAACTCCGTGATGAAGTGAAAGTTTGCAAGATCATTGACACCATGCTGGACTACCAGGAGAAGTACGGCTTGGTTCCCGATGTGTGCCGAATATATCTTCGTAAGATCGAGCACGTTTACTATAAGTATGAAAAAAACGCCGCCGATCAAGCCAGGGTGAGTAGTGGCGATAAAGTATCCGCTGTTTTTTCTCGCAGAGTTCCTAATTTAAAAGCAAATTTGTGTCGCAGTGTTTCGCAAGCCTAGATGCTTTTCCCTATTATGGGAGAGGCGGCAGACGCTTGCTAGAGCAATGTGCACTATACCACTCAACCCAACTTGTTGGCTCGATTGATTAGTGCTCGACAATTCATTCTTGAATTACTAGGAATTGCTGTCAGTCTGAAATTATTTTGTCAACAAATTCTATCAAATTTCGACGTTTAATTTTAATTTTTAATTACAGGGTAAAATCCCAGAGAGCGAGTACACTTCACTGAAGCTGATGGATAAGCTGTGCACGTACATTTATGTACGTGACAACACGGACCGTCTGAGGACGCGAGCTGTGCTCTGCCACATCTACCACATGGCTCTGCATGACCGCTGGTATCAGGCTCGGGATCTCATGCTCATGGCCCATCTTCAGGTGAGGCTCCTGCCCACAGAATGCCACTTGTATCTCTAATCATAAGAGTTGGATTTTTTTTTGAATGAAATTTTCGAATGAGCTTATATCGTTGTGAGGACGTGATGTCAAGTCAAGCACCTGGTATTATTACATGTTGCCGTGTAACTAAACGTTTCCAGTGAGGTAAACTAATAGTTGATTAAATATTTACTAGTGAGGTAAACTACTTTCTGTGAGTGCGCTCGACACAACTGGGTCTCTTAGAGACTTGGCTAGGGATGCGCACATAGTGAACTGAAAGCTCAAGGCTTGCGGTTTGTCCTTTGATTTTAGCGCGAGGAGCTGTTCATACAAACTCGTTGCAATTTTTTGCTGAACTTAGTCGTATTTCTAAACTGCAACTTTTTATGAAGGTAAAATAATTTGTCGTTCCGAGACAGTGGAAGCTCGGTGGTTATGTTGTCAACCTAGACATGAAGGGTAAGTTTTATCTGCATTTTTCCCCATGACCACACGGCTCGAAGCTAAATTGAGTGATAATAATCTAGGTCTTGTTCCATGGTGAGAAGCTGGAGTTGCTTGGCAGAAATGAGAAAATACTGGGTAAATTTGAGACAAAGATTTTATTGCATTTGCTTTTAGTAAACCTTCAATCGAGTAAGTAATCTGAGTTAATCCTAAGGGAATTCACAGAACACATCAATATCCTGCACTTAACTAGAACTGCCATTCTTTGAATTGACAGTCTCACACGAGTGCAAGAGTGACGGGAGTTTTACCATTCTGGGTTGGTTCTGCGAGCCGCTCAAACAACATTCCCTACAATTGCTTTCTAAAATAAATCTCTGGAGTCAATGTTGATAACTATAAAAACGAAAGTTTTTTCCTCACGGCAGAGGTTCTTGATGAAACTTGGACCGTCACTGCTTTAGTACGTATGTAGGACTTAGTGGCAATTGATTATGAAGCGCACTAAGACAACTGTCGCTTTTGCGTCGGTCTCAAAGCAGCGCAATATCAACTGGATGCTTCTGACTGTGCGCTCTTGCATAGCTTGATAAGAAAACGTCCGAACATTCCATCGCGTCAGTCAGCGAAAAGTTTCACCTCGGGCGCTACCTTGAAGTACACATTTGTCCAATTGAGGAAAGTTCTTTTCTTAACGGGAATAGTGGATTTAAAGTAGGTAAAATTATAGGTCACACCTTCAGCTTGAGAATCGGCACTGAAATTGTGGGGGATAATTTTGTCATGAGCTCATATGTATATGAAGTCATCGAGTTCTACTTGGCGCAGTGACACAAGGTAGTCTGCATTTGGTCTTCTCTTTTTAAAGCGCCTATAAAAAATGAAGGCTCACAGGCTTGCAGTGCTGTCTACGGACGTTTCTGCGAGGAGTTTTTTGAACAAATTCGTTGATGTAACGGTTTCACTGCCATGTATTGAACGCACTTCTACTAGACTAAATCTCTTAACGACATTTAGTTTTTAATAGTGCGAGATTAACTTGGCCATTTTATCCTGTGTCAATTCTGAATTGGCATGAAAAAATTGTCCCACATTTCTTATTTTCTTGAATGTTGAGAGTTCGATGAACTTGTAGTTGACCAACTCCGTAGTAGTTCTTTATACTAGAATTTTTTTGTTGTTCTCGGTTGCAGGACACCATTCAGCACTCGGACTTGCCGACGCAGATCTTGTACAATCGCACGCTAGTGCAGCTTGGCCTGTGTGGCTTCAGACATGCTCATATTAAAGAGGCGCACAATGCTCTTCTTGACATCCAGTCCGGAGGTCGAGCCAAAGAGCTGCTAGCTCAAGGCTTGCTTCCTCTGCGTCAGAACGAGCGCACATCTGAGCAAGAGAAGCAAGAAAAGGAGCGGCAGATTCCCTTCCACATGCACATCAACCTCGAGATGCTCGAATGTGTGTACTTGGTGTCTGCTATGCTCATTGAAATTCCTTACATGGCTGCGCACGAGTTCGACGCTCGCCGTCGTATGATCTCAAAAAGTTTTCACCATCAGCTGAAAAATTCTGAGCGCCAGTCTCTCGTCGGTCCTCCTGAGAGCATGAGGGAACACGTCGTGGCGGCCTCAAAGGCAATGCGCAACGGAAACTGGCGCGTCGCTAGGTGAGCTTACTTGATTTCGTATGCTTGTTATTCCATGTTATTCTATGATGTTCTATACTTTCGTTCAACCGAACTTCCTTGCGGAAACCTTAAACTGATTCTAAATGAATTGGTTTCAGAGGTATGTTTACCATATGCATTTTACTCACCATGACCTGATTTTGACAGGGATCTACTTCTAAACGAGAAAATGAACGGCAAAGTGTGGGACCTCTTCCACAACGCTGACGAGGTGCGCGAGATGCTGGGTCGGAAAGTACAAGAAGAGAGCCTGAGAACCTACCTGTTCACGTACTCCCACGTCTACGACTCCATTTCTCTGGTTACGCTGTCGGAGATGTTTGAGCTGCCACACCATACCGTTCACGCTATCATCAGCAAAATGATCATCAATGAGGAAATAATGGTAAACATTTTATTCATACATGTTCAAAGCATGAGAAAATTTACTGCTTGGATGTATTGGATTTATTGAAGATTGAAGAAACCTATTGCTTTTCTGCTTGCTGATTCTTTTTCTCGTCTTTCAGGGTTCGTTGGATGAACCCACTCGATGTCTGGTGATGCACAAGACCGAGCCATCTCAGTTGCAATCCCTCTCACTGCAGCTGGCAGACAAACTTCACAATCTCGTGGAGAATAATGACAGGATTCTCGATCAGAAACCCTTTTTCCAGCGCAACATGCAGGTATGTGTCGCTTTTAAATTCCTGATAAATTACAGATCGTTCACCCAGTTGCTGTTGCCCAGGGTCCCGGCTGATTCGTCTTCTAGGTTGTTGAGCTCCAAGCAGCATTGTTGAGTGGCTTGTAACTAGGTCTTGAGAATAAAGTTTTCGAAAATTGTTGAAATAAGTGGATGTTGATAAACGTTTCTGGAAAAAGGTATAGGATAGGATAAGCCTAGCGATGGTTAATAAGCAGCTATTCATATGTTCCTAACCCTAAAGTGTTCGGATTTATAATTAAACTCAAGTAGTACAGAGTTATTTTAGCGTGTGAAACGTAATTATTTTACTTTTAGTGATCAGGTAAAACAGGGTTGTTCTAAAGAACGGCGTTATAGTTCACAAGAAAGATTCTTTCAATAGTTCATGAATTCTTACAGCGTTTCGGGTCCCTGGTCATTACCCACATTTCAATGATGACATACTTTCGTTCACCTGTATCTCAGTGATGACCAAATCTCTCTAATCTGACACACCATAGCAGTAGGTGTGTTGGATGTAGCTACCTTAGATTTGTCTTGAATTGTTGGTTGTGTTGACAGGGCGGCGGCTACCGTGACCGCCAAAAGCCGTGGGGCGGGAACTCAGGACGTGACCGCAGGGACGGCCAGGACCGCGGTGACCGAGGCGGACGCGGAGATTACATGGATCGCCGTAGCAATCACATTGGAGAGCGTAGCGACCGCGGACGGGACTACATGGACAGACGCAGACAAGATTAAGTTTCTGTATCTGCCATCAACGACGGCGATTGTTCGCTACTCGCGGTGAGTTGCCTTAGGTTGACATTAACCAAGTCATTTCAACATTTCTTTCGTGAATTTTTTTTTTTTCAAAAACTTGAACCTTAGTATGTAGATAAATAGTTGAAAGAAAATTCAGTGCCCTGCTTAATAATGACGTGATCTTGATGTTTGCTCTCTCGTTCTGCAGGTTGCGGTTGTCTCTGCTGGCTGGATGTCCTGACGTTGATGTAGGAGTAATCATTACTCGATGTCTCCACATTGACCATTGGGGCCTGTCTGGTTTCTCCGTTATATATTTGGCATGCGAAAATTTCTAAATTTAAATAATGAACCTAGAATTTAATTGTAGAAAACGCGTTAAGGAAATATAGCCAGCTACTTGAAGTATTCTGTATTGATACGTGCTAGTGGAACGAATACAAAGTATGAATTTATGTATTTATTTTGAAGTTTCGGGTTTCGTAGAAAAGCATAACCAAGCGTAAAGGCATTTTGGAAAAAATCAGACAGGCCCCAGCTTTGCATGTTGCGTCACTTTTCCTTACATTTGTTACTAAGTCATGAGTATATTGTGAAAGACTTTCCAGTTTTCTTTTAACCCGTTTGCGGAGCAGCAAATGCAATGTGAGAATCTGTACATTTGAGTCAATTTAAAATTGGTTATCAAAAAGTTTGCTGCATAATCACGCGGAACTCATCACTAGATGACAATACTAAGAAGTGATGAAACCGAAGAAATTCAGATTTTTAACTGATAATGCTATCCAGTTTTACTACAAGAGTGCCTTGGTCAAATTTATTGAAAGTAAAAGATGAAATGGTGAACATTGAAGAATGTCTCGTTTTGACACGAGCTGCATTCCGTACAAGAAATTTTGCCCAAGTGTCTGATATGCCCCTCGACTTTTGGAAATTGAAACGCGTGTAAGAATTGGCATCAAAGTAAACGCCGCTGAAAAGGTGAAAGTCATCTATGTTGATGGCTTTGATTAATAGTTGTAGCTAGCGTGTCTGCTTACGCGTAGTGAAAACTCTCGTTTCGGGTTGTCAGTAACTCACCTCGTCAGCGTATCTCGGATCAGCGCGCCCCTGTGAGAACTAGAGCAGTTGATCACAAGATCAGTGACGCGTGCTGCTGGAGGCCGTTAAATGACAGGATACCTAGGTAGAGACAGGAATTTCTTCCGTCAATTCTGAAAAGGCTTATGACGGTCTTGAAATTTTAGTTGCTGTGAAGAGCTATGTACTGCATCATTCATTGTGAACAGGTATGACAGCTAAATGTTTATTTACCTTTACTGCTGTATGGTGTGAGCGAATAAGGTAGGCTAGACTGCCAGAGTTACTGCTAATAAAGTCATCACTGCTTAATTACGCAACTTGATTACCAAAGCAACAACCTTAAGTTAACGGAGTAGTGTTTTTTTTAAACTTTCAAATTGTGAATTCATAAGCTATCGTTGCTGGCCGAACAGGTTATCACTCATGTTGGGCTCTGGAGATGCTTGTAGAACGTATGTTGAAGGTTGTGATAATTGCTTTTGTAAGCTCGAGAATTCTCTTCATAAACGAACAGTACGCGGAGTCTACGACAATAGAATTAGTGGCGCCGACAAAGGAAGCGTTTATGCCTTCATATCATTAAATTGCATGCATTGAGTACTTGTGAAGGCCTTTATTATTACTTCAGCTCAAGCTTTACAGCCACATGTGTAGAATCTGAGTGAATTAGTCGATAATGTTCGTGCCACCTACAACTGGAAACTGCACCCTGTGCAGCCAAAGCGAAAAATAAACAATTGACCGAGCAGAACACGCCACAGCCTGGTGTTTAAAATCCCAGAGAAGCAGCATGATTCTTGACTTACGCTTCAAATATTATTCGAACGACAAGAAAGTGCGTTGTCTGGTGTAAAGACTCATGAGGGGATATAGCTCGGGGTAGTATCGCCTTGAACTTTCTAGTTTGCTATCGATAATATCTGCCGACGACCTTATATTGATCGAAAGTCTCAAGATGCATGATCGTGCTTGTCGAGTAGCTTTCAGGAGGTCATCGAGTGTCACCTTACAGATTGCGCTCAATACCCTCCTTTGTTGAGTGACCTGACGTGTTTCAAGTTTACACCGAAAACCGAAGCTGTGCGTGATCTACTGAGGGGAAATTTTACGTGTTCCCTTTACCACGTTTGCTGGCATCGAACTCAAAGTATTTTCTTACGGTTATTTGATGTGCATTCTTCTTTTTGTGGTTTAGGGAACAAAAAAGAAAAACAGACAAGGATTTGATAGAGGTTACCCGTGCTCAGGTGCGGGTATCCAGCCCACCCGCACCTTCTCGTGGTGGTGCCGTTAGTACACCCACTACGACTACCGTCATTTGTACAACCTGTTGTACTGGGATAGCGACTTGATTATTGTAATAGTTTATCGCCAATCAGATTTATTGTGGGTGGAACCAACGCGGGGGGCGCCTAGAGCACCTGTGTGCTCTAGGTTGTAATTTCTTTTTCATTTTCGTGTGCTTTGCGTTCGTTAGTGTAAGGTGAATAACTAGGTTGTATAACCTACCAAATCATTTGCTCTTGTTAGCTTTGAGTATTTATCTTCATTCCGTATCTTGTAAGGAAAAAACAAACTAAAATTAATAAAGTATCATAAATAAAACACTCGACCCTGGTCCTGGGGGCCTAGTGCCCCGAGGACCAGTCAGAATGGCGAGGGGCGGCAAAGGATCGCGACCCAGCCAGAGAAGCTCTGTGGGGGTGTGGAAGACGCCTGCAAGAGAACAAAAGAAGTCATCCGCCAAGCCCAATGAGGTAAAATCGATCAGGACGCCAGTTGCAGAACATGCAAGTAGACCACAGAGCGGCACATCCCCTTGCTCAACCTCTTCAGCAGGCGCAAGTCGTCAGACTGGGGAACGGGAGCACGATGGAGGCATGTCTGCTCGGATCACCGACATCGAGAACAACATCGGCGAGGTAGTGAAGTATTTGGATGGGGTACTGCCGGAGCGAAATGTTGCTCGGGTGAATACAACGAGCCATGCCTCTGGTGCACCCAACCTAATCTCCAATGAAGAAAGAATAGAGAAGCTTGAGAAAACCATTAAAGAAATAAAAGAAGTTCTATCGTCCCTATCTTCCTCTGGAGGACTGAAGAGCTCAATCAACCCTCTAAGACAGAAAGATAAAAACAAGTTCATCCCTTTGGATATTACAAAACAGCCACCACCACCACCAGTATTCACGCGCTTTTACACCATGAAGTTTGCACCAGAAACAAAGCGTGCAATCGACCCTTACTCAATTAAAAAGTTAATTTTGGCTCTGACAAAATTGCCACCGAAGTCCATCACCACCAGCGGCAAAGACAGCTTCACCCTTGAAGTAAGAAGCGAGAGCCAAGGCCAGACACTCATGACTATCGCAAACATAAATTCAACACCGTGCAAGGTCTTCCCCCACCCAAAGCTCAACAAATCAAAAGGGCTTATCTACATTAAAGAATATAACATGGAAAACTTTACTGAATTTGCAGCCGGACTGAAAGAAAATTACAACATTAGCGATGTAATAGATGCAACTTTCATTAAAACGAAATATGAACAGACCAGCGCCCTAATCATTGAATTCAACTCTGAAACTCCTCCCGACTACATCTATATACCAGGTGAGCGGTCCGATACAAGGGTATATCCGTACATCGAGAAACCCATGCAGTGTACGAACTGCCAAATGTATGGGCACACCAAGAAACGTTGCACCCGAGCACTCACTTGCGGAAAGTGCGGAGTGGCGGGACACAGCAGCGACCAGTGCCTTGCAGCGGAAGCTATGTGCTTCCACTGCCGAGGTCCCCACTGCGTCAAGGACAAAGCATGCCCAAAACAAATTGAAGAAGAGCAGATACTTGCCATCCAGAACAGCCACAAGGTTGGAAAACGCCGCGCCAGACAAATGCTCAACGGCCCAACGAACGTGCCTGAAAAATCTTCACCTCTACATCCCACACATTTCAAATGCACATTGGATCCAAAAGAAAAACGTAAAATGTCTCCGTGGGTTTTCGAGAAATGCCTCCAGGTCGAGTTGGGTGATAAGCCTAAGCGAATTACCTCCCAAGATGAAAGCTCTTTTATTATCGAGGTAACCGGCAAACAACAAAGCATCCAGATCTGTAACATTACATCCCTAAACAATATCCCAGTCTCCATATCTGAACACCCACACTTCAACTTAGTCAAAGGACTCGTGTATCTCTACGAGTACGATCTCTCTGACTTCGACTGCTTCCGAGAGGGGCTGAAAGCGGATCACGGACTTTACGACGCGGTGAAGGCAACCTGGATCCGACCAAAGAACCCCCTCTCTCAAGCTCTTCTACTCACTTTTAGACAGGAACTCCCTGACTACATCACCATCCCTGGTGAACAATCTCAAACAAAAGTACTCCCATACGTGCCACGTCCCATGTACTGCAAAAAGTGCCTCGAATACAACCACACGCAGAAACGATGCCCTAGCAATATAGTGACCTGTGCTAGGTGCAACAATGCAAACCACGATAGTGGAGATTGCACCAACACCAAAATAGAATGCCACAACTGCGGCCAAGATCACTACTCAGGATCCTACAAATGTACCGAATTTAAATATCATCAGGAAATTCTCACCATTCAACACAAATACAAATTAACTAGAGCCCAAGCAAAAGTTAAACTTGACTCAGAACAACCAAACTATCGCCACAGCTATGCTGCTGCCGTAACGTCAAACAGCTCAGAAGCACCCAACCGACAGCCTCCTGTACCTCAGGAACCCGAAGCAGTAGCACCTCCCACAGCTACTTCATCCGGACCCTCTGAGCCTCAGAGTCCTAAAATCTCCGTACGGAGGAAGAGAAAAAACTCCGAAGATCAAGAAAAACCAACCGAAAAGAAACAAGTAACTGAAGCAGTTTGTGTTGACCCATCCACGGGAGAAACGTATACAACCCCTATCCAAATCATATCAAACTACGACTCTGCAATGAGTGATAGCGAAATAACAAGCGAGAACAATCCGACCGTAAGAAGTGAAACAAGAAAAATTTACCAACAGTACCAAGTGGAAACCCAACTAAGCCAAAATGAATAGTGGAGCCAGCGCACTGCAATGGAACTGCCAGGGTGTTCGGGCGAAAAAAGACGAATTATTACAACTAATCAACCTCCACAAACCGCTTGTAATTGCTCTTCAAGAAACCAAACTGTGGCACAACTGTAATTTCTCAATACCACAATACGTTCTACTCACCAAGCATGGACACCTTAATATCACACCCCATGGAGGAGTGGGCCTTCTAATCCACGAATCCATCCCCTTTCAGGAAGTCCCCTTGACCTCAACCATGCAAGTCATCGCAGCTACCGTCCAACTCACTCAGCGAATAACCTTTGTCTCGTTTTACAACTCAAGAAACCACACCTTATCTTCAGAATTGTTGAGCGAGTTATTGGCCCAACTGCCTCCTCCAATCATTTTGATGGGCGACTTCAATAGCCACAACACAATCTGGGGATGCCAAACTACGGATGCCCGGGGCCGTCTGGTAGAAGACTTCATCAGCCAACATAACCTGACTTTGCTCAACACGGGAACCCCGACTCGAATATCGTACAACTCAGAATCTGCAATAGACCTGACCTTAACCTCTCCTCGCCTTGGTGCTGACCTATTATGGAACGCATCCGAATCTCCAGAAGACAGCGATCACTGTCCTATTGTACTGAAACTAATGAACTCACCACGCAACGAGCTGAGACGCACCGTATGGAACATCAAGAAGGCGGACTGGACGTCTTACGAAGCCCACCCCTTGTGGGAGGAGCTCCAGATACCCAATGAAGCTACATGTGCCGAAGCACTTGAAGCATTCACCAGGACATTGACTGCCGTAGCAGGGGAATGCATCCCCACAACCAAACTAACAACCTTTTTTCCGAAACCCTACTGGAGTGCAAGACTTACAGAAACGCGCAATAACAGAGAACGCCTCTACCAAAGATATAGACAAACAAAATCCGTGCAGAATGCCCTGTGTTGGAAGAGAGCTAGAGCCATCCATAGAAACCTATTGCGGGAAGAAAAACGAAAAGCCTGGATTTCACTCGCCAATACCTTCACAAAGAACACACCAATCAGCTCTATATACGAAAGTGTCCGAAAAATCAAAGGAAAATCGCAGCGGCATGTATCAATACTAAGGGAAAACAATGTGACATACTCGACAGTACCAGATATAGCAAATAAACTAGCAGAAACTTTTAGCCATATCAGCAGCACGGCCAACTATCCTCAAGATTTTATACAAGAAAAACTACGAGCAGAAGCGAATAAAATTGATTTCTCGTCTCACAATAGCGAAATGTACAACGAAGCATTCTCCTCTGCCGAACTCGACGCCGTTTTGAATACCGCAAAGAAAACATCACCCGGAGCTGACGGAATCTCATACGAGATGCTAAAACACCTCCCAAAACAGGGCAAAGAAAGCCTCTTGTCCCTCTACAACAAGCTGTGGCTCCATGGTTACTTCCCACCCAGTTGGAGAGAAGCAGTAATCATCCCGTTTCAAAAACCCGGAAAGTCTCCATACTCACCATTGAACTACAGGCCAATTGCGTTAACAAGCTGCCTCTGCAAGACTCTAGAACGACTCATCAATAATAGACTCCTTGACCATTGTGACATGCACGGTTACCTGACCAATATTCAATGCGGCGGCCGCCCTAACCGATCCACCACCGACCATCTAATCCGTCTGGAAACCACCATCCGAAAATCCTTCATCCACAACGAGCACTTCATAAGCATATTTTTTGATCTTAAAAAAGCCTACGACACCACCTGGAGATACGGAATCATGCGAGACCTTTACAATCTAAACCTCCGCGGACGACTCCCTTACTTCATAAAACAGTTTTTGCATCATCGGACCCTCAGAGTACGGATAAACAATCACGTATCCGACCCATTTCCACAAGAAGAAGGTGTCCCTCAAGGCTCCGTCTTATCAGTAACCCTCTTCATCATTAAAATTAACAATATTACCTCCTTGATCCCAAAAGATCCCCGGTATCACGCATCGTTATACGTTGACGACTTCCAGCTCGGGTACCACCACAGCGACCCCAAAATTGTTCAGGCCAAACTCCAAGAGTGCATCGACAGGGTAGGGCTCTGGACTCGAACCAACGGCTTCTCCTTTTCAATGGACAAATCCAGAGCTGTACATTTCACCTCTCTACCGGGTATGCATTTGTCACCGCCACTCAAAATTGGAAACCAAAATATAGAATACACTGATGAAATAAAATTCCTTGGGCTAACATGGGATCGTAAACTTACCTGGAAGACCCATATCACCAACATAAAAGCAAGCTGCCAGAAAAACGTGAATATGCTTAAATCTATCGCCTCGCACGAATGGGGTGGAGACCAGGCAACTTTGCTCCACCTATACCGACTATTCATCCGGCCAAAATTGGACTACGGGTGCATGGTCTACTCCTCTGCCTCGTTATCAACACTCAAACAGCTTGACCCCATCGTGAATGACTGCCTACGGCTAGCTAGAGGCGCATTTAAATCAACACCGATCCCTAGCTTACAAGTTATTTCCGGCGAAATGCCCCTTGAGCTGAGAAGACAGCACCTCTCACTAAAGTACCTCTACAAAATAAAAAGCCACCTGTCAAACCCAGCGCGCAATTGTGCCATACGGCCCATCGACAGAAGACTGTTTAATAATAAACAATCCTCACCGCCTTTCGCCGTTCGCACCGTCGAGCTCATGGAATCTCTCGATCTCCACGAGCCTCACATAAAGCCTGCCTTCTCTTATCGGCTACTGAATATCACCACGCCCACATGGAAAACCGCCCCCGCCAAAATAAATACAGAACTGACACTCTACAAGAAGGAATGTACCCACCCAGTCCTGTACATCCGGGAATACCAGCGACTGCGGCGCGAGGAATACAAAGAGCATGTCCCGATCTTTACCGACGGTTCCAAGTATGATGACAAAGTCGGCGCCGCAGCACTGTGTGGCGGTACGAGGGAGATGATGTCCCTTCCTGGAGTTACATCAATTTTCACTGCAGAACTCCACGCTATTGACTCTAAAACTTATTCGCGACCGCAACCAAGAGAGATTTGTAATCTTCTGTGACTCCTTGAGCGCCCTCACAGCTCTGCAAAATAAGCGTACCCCCCATCCCCTTGCGCGGTATCTCATACATCAAATCGACAAACTAACCCAAGACCACAAAACAGTTAAACTCTGTTGGATTCCGAGCCATGTCGGCATCGAAGGCAACGAAGCAGTTGACAAACTCGCTAAAACGGCAGCACTTCGACCAGCAGAAAATGTCATGACTTTCTATGGAGACTGGTACCCAATCATAAGTAGCAAAATACGTGCCCTATGGAAGGAAAACTGGCATCGGGGAAGAAATTTCCTATTCAACATACAACCCGATCCGAACTCCTACAAACGAGAAAACCTGACGAGAAGAAGCGAAGTGGTACTGAACCGCTTGCGATGTGGCCACACACAACTCACACACGGATACTTAATGAATAGCACAGTCCAAGAACCTCCGCCCGGCTGCCCTCTTTGTTTGGGGGCTCGCCTCACCGTACATCACATCGTCATGGACTGCCCAGCCTTACACAACGCAAGACGCCGTCACATAAGTCTATTTGCCGCTGACCACCACCCGCCTCTCACAATCAGAGACCTGCTGGGTCATGACGCCCCTATCGCCGAACTTATGGAATACCTTCACAGAATCAACGCGTACGACCTCATATGAATTATACGTGCCCCTGCCAAATTACTGCAAGCTAGCTATCGTCATCGGATGCCAAGCATACGGAACTGCACACTTGTGGACCTCTCAGAGTCCAACAGTCATACTACTTACCTTATTTCCGATGTGCGCTGAAATGAGTGTTCGACACCACACGAACTGATAATACTAACATCAATCCAGTTGTCTGTAGCAAGTCTCGTTGCTCATAATGTGATCGCCTAGCCGATGTGTGATTACCTAGCTGAAGCTAGGGGGGTCCATAGTTGCAAGTTGCTGGCGACCCTGGTGGAAACGTAACCCTAAACTTATTATTATTATTATTACTGAAGTATTGAGATAGTGTCTAACCTCACGCGACTGGTCTCCGTAGAAATCGCACCGCACAACTGCGAATTTTATGAACCGAGTCACTGATTCTCCTGAAATTTTTGGCGCGATCAGCGCACAGATTAGATGGACTGTAACAACTGCTCCTTGATATAGCTATGATCAAACCGAAGATTATGAATGCGAGACATATTGACCAGCATCTCCGTCTCGACTTGCGAGTCATCCTGTTTGAAATGCTGCGCTAAGAATTGTTACTAGTCTTTCACAGATTGCTAGCTTATCGCCCTTTAAGTAGAGACTAGAGAAGACTGAGCTTTCTAGAACCATTAAGATCATTGCGGACTAGTGGTCAGAGGCGTGGGTGGCCCATGCCAACAATAAGCTTCGATCTAATAAACCATTTGTTGTCAGTTACCAACGTTACAGGCAGGCCGTGAAGAACAACATGGTTCCACCTACGCATTGGTAACATGCAACCCATGATAACTTGAGTGCAGAGAGCCACAACAGTGCAGTGACCGACGTACTTCTTTCACGAATGTCCAAGTACGAGGCTGGTAGCAAAAGAACTAGCTTTCAGCGAAGACCCTCTTGGAGATCTGACTGGATATCTGGGAGATAACGACTTCGTGGAGTTAGGTTGGGCCTTGAGTGTATACCTAAGATTGTTGCAATAAAATATGAAAACGCGCACGCTTTCAGCCACGTAGCTGATGACAGGGACGCGTATTGGCCGAGTGTACCGTACTGCTGCTTTCGAGACTTTGTTCTGGGGGGGTTCTTGCGTGTGTCAATCGGAATGTCAGGTAGCCGAAGGTTCCACTCAGAGGTTCTGGTTACCCCTTATGGAATTCAACGCTTGTAGATCCGCTTCCACACCTGTTATTCAGTTCGAAGTTTCTCAAAAACCAAACTCTGGTACCAGCGTAAGATCAATCAACAATAAGTTTCAATTTTGAATCGCTATTGTAGGATCCAGGGTGCATGGATCGTAGTCTTGATAACTCGGCAATACGAAAATGAAATTTAAAGAGGGTCTAACTCGAAATTCGACGAAATTGATGCTCTCGCCGCGATACTAAAACCAAGAGAGGATACCGATGTAACCTAGTGTTCATCACACCTGATCTCACCAATGTTGAATCAAAAAATATAACAATTCTTTAGCTAGAACAGATATTTCGTGTCCAGGGTCACGTATTACAGTGTTCAAATTATTTCGAGGAAGCTCAGAAGCACTAAGTATCTCATTGTATAATTTCAATTTGTTAGCTTCCATTGTTTCTGTTTCAGTTCATTCTTGACATCGTAATCTGATAACTATAATCATCCTCGTACATCGAGATTCTGACTTGTTTCCTGGTAAGCACTTTAATACTCGTAACTATGAACTGTACCGAGAATAGACCTCAAGAAAGCACTGACAGGCGTTGGTGGAAAGTGCCGGAAATTGTACAGCTGAAATAATAAATTAATATCACCATACTTACAGTATTTCAATGAGAAAAATTATGGCTGTAGTTTTCCGTGCTCAACTTCTGTTAAGCGGCGTCTTTAATGGCTATTGGATATTCCAAGTAGAAATGTTTGCTGAGACAACTTTCCTGCCGGTTCTTGCATTGAGACCCCGGACGTTTGTGGGAGGCGAAGATTG
Organism: Morinoia aosen; assembly: GCA_030386875.1. Classification (NCBI taxonomy): domain Eukaryota; kingdom Metazoa; phylum Arthropoda; class Malacostraca; order Amphipoda; family Talitridae; genus Morinoia; species Morinoia aosen. The sequence continues at coordinate 82,557,643 of CM059561.1, read as the reverse complement.
GGTTTCACGGTGTGCAAGTGTCATAATTAGCGGTTCCAAGAGGCAGCAGTCGAGGTACGTTGGCATGCCAGGTGCAAGTTGCTCTTTATTCGCGAGTGAGTGAGGACATGCGTTTCGTTATTCAGTTTTCTAGCAATGAGATGCTTGCACTCCAGGTATGTGTTCGATGAAGTGTGCGTGTATTCGACTTCAAATACAACGATTCAACAATTTTTTAGCTACGACCAAGTAAGTGTTTTCGCAGTATCATGTTTTTTAAAATCGTTTATTTTTCATTTCAATTGGATTTTAATTACCTTCAGATGGTATATATACTAAGAAACAAACTGTGTGAAAGTTAGATTGAAAAATGCGGGTTAATTAAGTGAATGGGACATACTGCACATTAGCAAACATAAAAAGTACAGAAGCGAATACCTTCTCAAATATCTAAATTTTTACTCATTTTATAAATTACTTGTACAATTTGTTAACGAGGAAAATTTCTCTTAAAAGCTTGTGTATTGATTTTAATATTGCGCACCGTTTTAACACGTTGACTACGTTTCCGTGTATCTTAGGGTTGATTTGGTTACGTTGTAAGATACAGAATTAAAAAAAATAGACTTTACTGCTCGAAAAACTTTTCATCCTTTATAAGAAATATGCAAAATAAGTACACGATAATACTTACCTCGTCCGACAGAATTCATATTAAAAAGAAATTGCAAAATGGTTGAAATGTTGTTCCTTTACATTGGTACGTAAATGAGTAATTTACATAGTGGTACACATTTGTCCCAATACGTAGTAAACGTGTTAACTGTTGTAGTTCGAAGCGATGTTTTGAGGCAGAGCCCATGTGAGGCCCTAGAATCATACGGTACCAAGCGCCAAACAAATTTAGCGAAAATGAGTTTTGTATACCGCTGTCATTTCCAAATTTCCTTTGTCTGGATGAGTCGGAAGTACAGAAAGATAGCTACAAAATATTCGAATGCCGCAATAAGTTACTGAGATACGATGGTTTCTAAGCTGCCAAAATTTGATTTAGTATTCTGACGTTTTTGAAAAACAGCGCTTGGTACTGTATGGTTTTGAGGGCCTCACATATTCTCGGCACAAGGCTCCAGTTGCGATATTCTTGTGATTGAGCGTAAATATGTCATGTTGTCATATTCTTCACTGCGCACTCGTTCACTAAGTGATTGAGAAGTTTTTGCTGGGATAAATTATTTTAGAACATGAAATAGTTTCACATTTTTCAATGGCTTGCGGCATTCATGGGAAGTCTCTCAATAAATCTGAGCCGTACCAAGAATATACCTCTAGAAAGCACTATCAGTCATAGGTGCGGAGTGCCTGAAATTGTTAAAGGTAATTTTTGCGTAGGTATGAAATACGAGACTTTGAAAAGACAAAAGAGACATAACGGCTGTGTACTGTTGCATCTTGCCTGCTAATTTACTCCTCTAGCAAGGGTGAGTCAAGTTAAAAACCCATTATTGTCTTAATCCTGTACTTGAGATTGTCTCACTAGATAAGACGTCTTATAACTCACTTTCAAGTGATCAGAATATTTCTCGCTGGACTCCCTATGCTGGAAGGCTTTCATCTAGTAACACCTGAGATAGTCAACGCCACCTGCTGCCGCTGACTCACTGTCTTCACACGTTAAACTTGAAAAAAAAACTCAGCGCCATTGCTCCCACCTTTACTTTACCACTCAGCAATTGAAGTACGGGGAGCTCTAAAAAACAACTGTCCACATTGACAAGAGTGTGAATCGAGAATTTGTCAGATCCAGCTAGGTGTTGTAAGCGACGAAAACACTTTAGATTGGTCAGGGGCGGCTCCATGATCACTGATAGTCCCAGTGATGCGTTCAGAAATGACGCGCAGTGTGATGTTGAAAGAACATGTACCGTAGAGATGGTGAGATGGTGTGGAGTGCCTCTAGTTGTAGCGAACAGGAGTAGATCTCATTCAAACCTGATTGCTTAAAAAATCCTAAGTACACATGTTTTTTTACTGTTACTGTATTTCACGGAGGTCTTATTTTTGCTCGGTTTTATTAGGTATGGATAAATTCAGAGTTTTGAAGCAAGTTTCCTGAGCTAAGCCTTGCAGCACGTATGCTGAATACGGATATAATCGAGCTCGCGTTCGTTTAAGCATTCCTGCTCTGAAGATCATTTCTGCAGGCATTGGAGGGAAAAGGCTCATATTTTTGCATGCAGTTTTCAAAATTTTCATTTTTCAATTCTCAAAATGTTTACAATTTTTTTGCCTCCAATTTTCTGTTATAACACGTGAAATTTTGGTGAAGACAATATTATTTTTAAAATTAAGTTACTCCTAATCTCTTTCTCATAACAAATAGTCGTAAACTCTTCCGTTTGAGAAAATCATCACAGTATTGAATCACAGTTTTTACTATGAATTGTTTCGCTTGCAGGCAGTATGAAATTATTTGAGAAAAATGCAGTAACGAGAAAAAGGATTCGCGAATGAAATTACAGGTGGTGGGTGCAATAACGCCATATGATGTTTGTCGTTTTAAAACGGCTTCCACGTGAGATATTTGTAATACGCCAGAATGGCTTCGTGCACCTGATCATATCTACAAATAATGACGTCGGAGGAACTAATTTTAACGGCATACAAACAAGGAACCCGTTTTCATGTCGTCAGATCAGATCACATCCTTCACTCGGAATATTTTCAAAAGATACTTCAATATGACGTCGACATATAGTGACATACTTCACTGAAAATTACTGCAGTGGATATTTTCTGACGAAGTGTCAATGAAAACATTGCTAAGCTGTAATGTAATGGTAAGAAGTTTCACTAATTGAAATTTAAACATTCAATAAGCCGAGATGGATTAAAAAATCACGAGGCTTCTCATAGGCGTTCTGGGGAAAGTCTCAGAAGAATGACACAAAGAATATCATAAAGTTGACTCATATTTTGAGCGTTGATTACTGTCACATACATCAACCATGACCCTTTCGATGAAGGTATTACTATTAGAGTAAATGATGTGTCAACTCAACAGCCATGTGATACAATCTATACAATGCTCTTATTACCGTAGGACTGCAGAAGATTTATCGGATAAAAATGGTCCTCTTTATAACGAGTTTGGCTCATTTATTAAGCAATGTATGACAGAAATGTTCCCATATATACAGCACAAAATTAATTAGCAATTGAATATTTTCATCTAAATTTAAAAATATCTACATAAGTAAAAAATGGCTATGATTCCTACACTGATGGATACTCGAGTCATCGAAGTTAGGACTTACGAAAACACGAGTGCCCTCAAACGAACGAGGGCTCGTCTTACGAAGCTAGCATCAGGAATAAAATATTTTGCCCCCCCCACCCTACATCAGGCATTAAACGACGTTGCATTCCAGCCGGTAGGGAGTTAGAACATACTACGTCGTACAGTATGTCAATGATCCTAGAGAAACTGATCCTGGGATAGGATGTTTTTCTGAACAGCTAAATTCCCTTTGCAGGTATAAGTTGAGGATTATTAATTTTCACGTGTACGACATTACCTTTCTACTTAGGATTCTTCTAAATGAAGGCAATCAGCACTCTGAATGAACTCTAAATAATACGGAGAGTAAAATTGAGCATCTCGATTAGCAAAGCCGACGAGATCTTTCAATACGAGGCAAAATGCATGAGCGTCATCATGAGGCCAAAATAGCGGACGTAATAAAAAATGATTGGATGTTACGACACGTGAGTCGACGAACATAAGTGTGGGGTGTCCCATGTGTTCACGTTGGCAACGTTTCCGTGGGTCTCACGGTTGATTTGGTTAGGTTGTAAGATACAGAATTGGTAAGTCGACTTTACTGCTCGAATAAGTTTTCATCCTTATAAGAAATGCACAAAATATAAGTACACGATAATATTTACCGCGTACGATAGAATTCATTTTAAAACAAGGTCGCGAAATGGTTGAAAGGTTACGTAAATGAGCAATTTACATGGCGGTACACTTCGTTCTCTCCACTGTCCAGTGAAGAAAACTCGACCATCGAGGAGGATTGAGCAGCTTAGGGCTGGAAAGACTAAATAGTCTGAAGATGAATGAGGAAACAGAATGTGCCTCAAAATAAATAAAATATTTGGATGCAATAAATAAGCGTTTAACTCACAAAAACTAGTTGAAGAACTTTCATGTGTTGAAACGCTCTCTCCAAAGTTAAAAATTTTTTTAATTCAACAAAAATAAAAAGGTGTTGAATTAAAAATTTCCCGTACGGTTATCAAAGTTTTTCTTTCGAAAATAAATTAACAAATGGCAAGCACAGAGGCTGAGGCTATATATTAGATTACTTAATAAGGTAAATGATAAATATTGGCGCCCTAGCACAGGTATTTCATATGAGAGAATAAGAATCGTAAGGAAATGACACCAACGCGTCAACTGCAGCTGGATAAACTATTAAGTTCAATATCCAACTTGAACTAAATTCACTTTGAATGTTCAACGTTGAAACGAACAGAAGATTATTTGAAACGTATCTTCATGTGGTTATCTCTTTTGCAGCAATTTATTAAACGTAGTTCAATATTCAACTCAAATTTAAAGCCAATAGTCTTGAGTATTATGAAAACAGCAAACGTCAGCTGGATCGTGCTCTAATTTAGTTTTAATTAAGTGTTTATGAAAATCGAGTTGTGACTACAGGTCAGTCAGCAGCATTCTGAAAATCCCCTCCGTGGCCACCGGTGGCGCACGTTGCGGTCAAAGTGTTCGAGTGCGCAAAAGTGTGCTGAATAACAGCGTGGCCTCGGCACTCAGAGACTATACAGAGGACAAGGAATTGCGATCGCTCTCACTAAAGCAAGTATAGAACGGCGCCACGCTGAACCGAAGAGTGCTTGAATTTGAAGCCATTTTCAATGTTGATTACTATGTTAGGATGTTGGAGAACCAATTTCTTACGCATGCCAGCGAGAGGCTGATATAAAAGGTATTCCTTTCAAGACAAGCTCATTAAAAGTAAGACTGATGAAGGCTAAAAAATGTTCTTCACTGTAGAGCCCAAATCCAGGTCTAACTTTTTCGCCGCCTGCATGTATGTTTTTCGCCGCCCAAGTAATTAAATTGCTTAGGCGGCGAAAAACATGCATGCTCAGGTGAAAAAGTTAGACTGGGAGGTTAGACTAAATACGATGAAGAGAGAGAGATAGAATGAAAGAGAGGGAGGTCAGTGAAATTTCCTTCTTCTTTCCTATCACAATGGCCTCTCAGGGGATACAATTATTGCATCTATGGGAATTAGAGCATCCAGGACGAATGTGTGAGGTCCCAAGCTAAAGGTTAAGCAGACCTTTCTTTTACTGAAATAGAATAGGTTTTTTTGTTTTTGTGACGCATCATCTTTTTTTGCTTCACTGCTGTCTTGTTTTTCAACGCGTAATACGTTCTTCTTTAACTCTTATCTTGTTTCATAAACGTCTTTCTCAGCTCGCGGTTTCTATACACCTTGGGCATAAATATCGCGTACCCTTAAATCCATACTATAGAGCCTCCTTCCTTCCTCTCTTTGGAATGCTTTTTTTGCGGTTAGGGAGGCTTAAACTAATATCTAATGCAATATTCAATCACAATGGCATCATTTTATGGCTGAAAAGTCTGCGCTGTCGTTGAAATCAAGGCCACGCTTCTAACTCACAGGAACGAAGAAACATAAAGAAATATGCCACACAAATCTCCTTGTTTCCAGGAATGGCCATCAGGAGATTGGCTTAGTGGTGCAGTGCAATTATACGTAACGCTGAGACACAACCTAAGAAATGCGACAGCCCAATTGTCTTCTTGTCCAAAAAATGTTATTGCACGCAATAAACCGTAAAAAAGGTGCAGGGAATAGCTATTGCTTGAGAAACGTCAAATACGATAGAAACCAACACTCTTACATAAAAACTCGAATTGCACTCACACGGTGTGAACGTACAACTCGTATCACATATAATATTGCATAATTTGAAGGAACATATCGATTAAATTAAATTATCGAGCACGCAAATTGGTTTCACTACTAAGAAACTTCAGGCTATCAAGAAGAAATCTTAAGATATTCTACCTAGGATAACGTTGTACCTATGTATACATAGCATTAATTTAGAAGCAAAGGAGGGACAGAGTTTCGTTTGGTACGGAGAAAATTCGACACACTACGGCCTGGAAAGGGCGATACTGTACAGCAAACAGTTTATTATCAAAATTAATTCGACACGAGGGAGAGTAGGACTTGGACCAAATATTTGGAGGAACTAATGACAGTTTGTTGCTGCTCTGTAAGAGTATACAGCTCACTAGACAGTAATGTGGTTAAAACACCACAATTTATTGACTATCTTAGAATTAGTTTCCGCTAGGGCCCGAAGATAGGCTCAATATTAGAGAAAGATTCACAAACAAAAAATATTCTGAAACGAGTGCAATAAAAATATGAGAACAATGCTTCACTCACAGTAATATAACAATCGATTTAATAACATTTCAGTTTAAACACTCGTTTAATAACACTCGTACTCATGAATGCATTTTCTCTACATCTAAATGGCACAGGTGGGAGCTTGGCAAGGTTTTCGAATAAGAAATAATGAGAGTGAGTGGAAACTAGAGGGGAAGATAAAAATATTAAGAATTAGAACCTTTGGTGAATGACCTGCGATATCTAAGAAAATCAAACAAAAATCATGTTTTTGAAAGTGCTCATTAATGAGAACAGAGACATGGCCAATGAGCGCAGCTAGAATTGTGATTGGAATCAGCATGAAAAACCTATATATCAGCAATAATTATCCTACAAAACGTTGGAGAGCACAATTTCTCTGATACAAAGGGCTTGGAGAGCGCAACTAAATGAGCCTTGCACTTCGCAAGAGAGAGTGATCGAATAGCAGGCAACACTCTATACTGAAATACCCGTACTAAGAATATACATATAAGAACTAATCTACGTTAAATTTCACTCACTGAACTGAGATGGTTGTTACACATTGACCGACTTCAAGTTCTGAAGCAAGTGTTGTACGTTGGTTGTGCGCTTTGCAGTGTCAGGCTGTTCGCTGGTCTTTATTTGAAGATTTGGGTGCGCCGACCGCTGGACGGCGTCAGTTCTGGTCTCTGTTGCCGTGCCCGTGTCTTCTCGCACACTCGCATCCCCACTTGTAATAGGCTTCGTAATTGCAGTGCTTTTCGTGTCCTGAGTGACGCCAATTTTGTCACTTTCGACCTTCGACCTACGCGTCGTTTTTGGAACTCGAGGTTCAATTTCGCATTCCACTGAAGGCTGCTGTAGTTCACTCTTCGAGTCCTGAATTACACTCAAGTCTTTGGCCGCTACTTTTCTTGTGTTTTCTGAAGGAAGACTAGTTTTTGGCACTGCCTTCGCTTTATCCCCACTACGCTTTTTGTGAACGGATTCTCTGTCTTTGGTAGGAGAAGAATTACTCTTCTTTTCAGATACTGGGCTAATAACGCTTTTACTCTTATTTGACTCTTGAAGTACATTAGAAGAGCCGGTGAGCTTCCGAAGAGGTAAGGATAAATTTGCTCTATGTTTCTTGACGGGCGAGGAAACTCGATCTTCCTCAGGGACAGTTTTTTTTGACACTGCAACGGGTAATTTTGCTGGGCTTCTTCTTTTCTCATCAGATGGCTTTTTGCTCGAAGAACGCGTTGCTTCAGAGCCTTTAGTTTGGTCGGGCAGCCCCGAGAAGGAGTTAGTGGCAGCAGTTCTGGAGACATTGCCGTTAGGATCCACGAGTGGTTCTGGAAGGTGGTGAGTCGAGGGTAGTCTCGGAGAAGAGAGACTGGACGAGGAAGAGGATGACTGCACAGGCACATTGGAGTGATGATGATGATGATGAGTGTGATATTTTCGATGACGGTGCTGAGACTTGTGCTTTAAAGGAGACTGACCCGCACATGAGGATTTGCCCGGTAGATTGGCATCGTGTTTGTGTTTAGCAGGAGAAAGTTTAATGGTGCGGGCAATAGAGCGATCAGTTGGACGTGAAGGTTGGTCCGTGGAAACGGTCTCATGCACCGTATCGTAAGATGGTTCATTCGCGTTTTTGACAAGCTTACATGAATTTTTAGAACTTTTCTTCTCATTTCGCTTTTCTAATCTTTTCTCCCTTTTCTTCCGTCCACCATTAGAATTGGAAGGTGTTCCAACCGGACTGTGATGATGGGTGAGATGGTGATGAAAAGCCTGGTGGTGAGGTTGGTGAACTGGGTGGAGAGGGTGATGGAGGTTGAGATTGTTAGTCGTTGGAGTGATGTCTTGAGCAGTGGGGTTGGTGTTGGTGAGCTCCAAGATATTTGCATTTTTGGTATCTTCATTGCACGAAGCAACTGTCTCTACTTCGGAGAAGCCTGGTGTAGACAAGGATGGTACGGTTTTGTTAGGACTTACATGGCTGCCCTCATTTTTAGCGGGAGTTGGTGGGGAGTAGCAAGAGTAACCTCCATCTGTGTCAGTAATGACTGGAGAAGCGCAGCTAGACGGCTGTGGGGTAGGTGAAATAACGCTGTACATGTTCTCTGTTTCTGCTGTTTCTGTGTCTCCAGCAAAACTTGGATCTGATGATGAAGTGTGGACGATCATTGTGTCGTCTGACGTGTGGTGAGAGCCGGCATCTTCGTTATCGTTTTCCTCCCTCACCTGTTCGTACATGTGCGATGAGCCGATGGAGGAAGTGAGGTTATGGGGGTAGCCCTGAGAAGAATCGATGTATAGTTGCTGTTGTAATGAGTACTGGTGACTGCCAGAGCTTGTGGGATCAGAATAATACATCACCTCTTCGCTGTCCGGCCTTACTGACACACACGAAGAAACGTCTGCGAAGTAAATTTCAGATTCAGGTTCAACTTTCCCTACACTGTACACGGATTTGGGGTCACTAATACTCTTTAAATGTTTGGTGCCAGGTTTTCCCAAAATAATGTCTCTTTGAATCTTATTAATAGAATTGATCTCTTTGCCGTCACAAAACAGTACTTCCAGTGATTCATCGTGCTTATTTTCAGTGACATCACCGAGAGATTTCACATGCCCTAAGGTTAACTTTTTGGCCCTATGTCTATGAGGTAGAGAATTTGTACCGTGAATGGAAGATTCACTGCCATCTCCTCCAGTGGTAGGGATGATATTGTCACCTCTTCTTTTATGCCTCGCTCGAGGAGGTCTTGAGAGTTGATGCGTAGTCGGGCTAGTGTCATGAGACTCGCCGGCCATCCCGCGACCTGGAGGACTGCTAGTTCCTCGCATTAAATCGGCCAGAGTTGGCGGTCTGCGACCTGGCGAAATCAGGACAGACGAGGAGTCGTGGCGAATGCCACTGGGAGATGTAGCAGGGCCTCCGCGAGACGGAGATGTCGACTCCCCTGGCATGCCTGCGACGTTTGGGATATTTTCCGTGGAAGTGGGCTGCGAGTATGGGGGAGGAGGCCCCCATAGATAGCCAGGGAAGGCATCAGGATACCCCATGGGCATAAAAGCTTCAGGGAATGATGGGGGAGGATAAGGAGGGAGGTGCAGCGCGACTCCAGGGTCGGAAAGTGGTCGACTCCCGTGGGGGTGGCTGCGTCTGAAACCCATCCGTCCTTCCAGACCCCGAGGCATGAATGGGCGCAGGATCACGCCCGAGTGATGAGGGTGCTGTCGAGCCCCTTCTTCAACACATCCTCTGCGCACAACACGAAAAAGAGCTGAAATAGTTCGAAGGGCATCACAACCGATCGTAACTAAAACAGAACAGTCGTACCCGAACATGAAATGAGTGCGAGTTTCCATAAATGGTGTCATTCCTATAGATGAGAAGTAATTTACCATGGAGCAAATCCTCCTATTATATTTCACCTCGAAGCGCCGCTAAAATGATAATGTGTAGTTTTAAATCTCTCAATCGATTACCATGAAGCTTGATAAACGATAAAAGAACTCAAAAGCCAATATCTGTGAAGGTTTGGGCCGCTTGCTCAGAAAAAAGGGTGTCTGCTCTTGTTTTTGTGCCACAAGCTGTAAACATCATCAAAGAACATCATCATCAAAGATCATCATCATTATCATCAAAGAGGAGTACATGAAAAACGATTTTGAAAAAGCATTGATGTCCTTGGGTAATGCTGCTTAGGGAAGAGTGATGGTTGGAACCTTCGAATATCAAAGCTGGGATCTACCTTTCTCGCACAGCTGGTATCTACCCTCAAGCACATCTGGCACCTACCCTCTGGCGTAGCTGGGGTGGTGCAGGTGCAGCAGTAGGGACCGTGCCCCATTGCCTCCGTCAGCGTCGCCACCAGGACTCATCAGGCCCGACGACCAGCACCTGCGCCGTATACATTTCTCGTGATGAGTACCGTAAAGTTCCCTACCAAACTGCTACCGTAACTAAGTTGAGAGTCACCGTAATATCCCTTAGCAAACTACCACCGTAACGATAGTGAGAGTCACCGTAATGTTTCCTACAAACTGCTACCGTAAATATGTTGAGTCACCGTAAAGTTCCTTACCAAACTGCTACCGTAACTAAGTTGAGAGTCACCGTAATGTTTCCTACCAAACTGCTACCGTAACTATGTCGAGAGTCACCGTAATGTCCCGCACCAAACTGCTACCGTAACTATGTTGAGAGTCACCGTAATGTCCCGCACCAAACTGTTACCGTAACTAAGTTGAGAGTCACCGTAATGTCCCGCACCAAACTGCTACCGTAACTATGTTGAGAGTCACCGTAATGTGCCGCACAAAACTGCTACCGTAACTAAGTTGAGAGTCACCGTAATGTCCCGCACCAAACTGCTACCGTAACTATGTTGAGAGTCACCGTAATGTCCCGCACCAAACTGCTACCGTAACTAAGTTGAGAGTCACCGTAATGTCCCGCACCAAACTGTTACCGTAACTAAGTTGAGAGTCACCGTAATGTCCCGCACCAAACTGCTACCGTAACTATGTTGAGAGTCACCGTAATGTCCCGCACCAAACTGCTACCATAACTAAGTTGAGAGTCACCGTAATGTCCCGCACCAAACTGCTACCGTAACGATTTGAGAGTCACCGTAATGTTTCCTACAAACTGCTACCGTAACTATGTTGAGTCACCGTAAAGTTCCTTACCAAACTGCTACCGTAACCTAGGTTGGTGTTGTTATTAATGCTTGTCACTCTCAGCTGTCCCGAAATCTTTGCATTATCGTTCTTACGTCACTGAAAATAAAAATTGCATCAGAAGTACTCACATCGGCAGAAATCTAATTCATGTCATTTGTCACGGTTTACATTTAAGCTAATTTTAGTCAGAATTGATATTTCAAATAATATCAGCAATTTTAATCTATCGATATTTGAGGAACACGTTTTTTACTCAGCTAACATTCAAGTCTAAATAATTAGAACGGTGATGACAATTTGTTCGCAAAGTTTACAACTTGATCATATGAGCTAAGCAACATTTTCCAAGGTAATTAGTCCAACAGTAGTTTACATGTTACCAAAATACAGAGAGAAGCACCGAGAATCAAAGCACCGCGAGGAAAGAGGCAGGTAAAATATGAATTAAAAAAACAGAAAAGAGACCTCTAAAAAACAGAACATGAGATGTTAGGCATGCATGGAAGACCTCTAAAAATATAAGAATAGGCACAGTAAACAAGGATGTGTAACTTATTTCAAGGATTGCAATAGAGAGAAACACAAATAGCCAAAATGCCGAAAGAAAAGAGGCACGTAGAACGTGAGTTGAAAAAAAAACAGAAAAGGACCCTAAAAATAAGAGTACCCATGCATGGAATACCCCTAAAAATAGAAGGATAGGCATAGTGAACAAGGAAGAGTGATGTAACTAAAACAGAAGATGATGTGGAACTCATTTCAAGGGCCGTCCTAGCTGTCGAGACTACCTCTCATCCAGTGTGTCCCAGAGGGCGTACGGGTACAGGGCCTCTTGAGTGACCGAGGTGGGGAAGCCGTAGTCGTCCGTACAACAGCCGCACTCGTGCCCTACCCTCGAGCTGGCCGTTACGGCACTCAGGGCCTCGGCGTCCCGCCCCAGGTCACCTCCTGACGAAGGCGACGCGAGGGCGTGGGGGCGCCTGTAGAGCTGCCGACGTCGGGACTCCAGCTGCTCCCAGTACATCTTCTTCTTCTCGTGGCTGCTCACGGAGACATGGTCGTTTTACGTCGTTTCTTGCACTGCACCAAAATTCTATGTTTTTTGCAAGAATGAGTGAGAGCGTTATTCAACAATGAATTTTACTGCACCAAAATTCTAGGTTTTGCTTCTTCTCGTGGCTGCTTATAGAGACACGGTTGTTTCATGTCGTTTCTCGAACTGTGCCAAAATTCTAGCTTTTACTTCTTATCAAGAAGGATTGAGAGCATTTTTCACCAAAAATTTCACTGCGCTCGTGCGCCAGAAATATAAACCGAGAACTGCAGCCCACGTGCGAGTGTCTGACTAGAGCACATGGAGGTATGAGCGGCACTCACCTCAGCAGCTGGTACCTTCACCAGCACGCACCTCAGCAGTTCCTACCTACACCAGAATTCACCTCAGCAACTGGTACCTACACCAGCACTCACTTTAGCAGTTCATACCTACACCAGCATTCACCTCAGCAGCTTGGACCTACACCAGCACTCACCTCAGCAGCTCATACCTACACCAGCATTCACCTCAGCAGCTGGTACACCAGCACTCACCTCAGCAGCTGGTACACCAGCATACACGAGAAGATGGACACGAGTATACCGATGACAGAGAGGCCGAACATGGCGCGCAGACACGCGTACAGCGGACCATGGATCACAACGCACGAACTGACGTGTGAAAACACGTACCGCTCGTCTGCACACGTACAAAAACGCTGTGAAAAAGTACGCGAAGATACACTGGAAATATTTACAACTGTAAAAAATGTACGAAGATACAGAGAATCGTACGATGCTCTTACTGGCGTCATCCCCTCTGCTTTGTCTTTGTGAATGTCAATGGTTATTTCATTAAATGAAAGTGAAAGAATTCAAACGAGAACTTACAGCAATTTAAATAGCATGAATTGAAAGACAAAAAAATTACTTATTATGCAGGTAACGTTCCGTTGCCAAATGAAATCATTACTACGTTGTTCATCATATTACACAGTTAAAAAAATCGTAAGCTTCACAGCGTGCACAGCAAGATTGTTGAAGCAACTCTCAGAGTCCATGGTTGTGCTTTAGCACTGGTTTATTTTCGCCGACAATAATGGTGGCGTTAAAATAAGGGCTACAACTCGTTCGAAAGAGCAGACCAAACAGTTCGAGGTAAAGCATTCTAGTAAGCCTGTTCGCGGATACAAAGTAGTTGAATTTTTGCAAACAAATATTAAATTTTTGCCTTATCTTAATGTATGAGTGATAGACGGACGGACAGGCAAACGGGGCTTTAATGAGACAGGGTCTCCCCAAAAAATGTACTCATTCTTTGACTGCCCAGTACTCATATTTTTTGTTCCGATGTAGGTTTTTGTAGCCATAGGTTAATCTCTAATGAGTTAAACCAAAGAAAAGAACATTAAATTAAAAAAATTAAATGTCACGATAGAAAACTTAGTTGCATTTGAAACAAAAATGCACGAGTGAGTCAAAAAACGGTTATATTTTTCTCGGGGACACTCTGCTGTCGTTGCAGGACTCACTCGATGTATACCGTGACTCACTCCATGTATACTGTGACTCCCGCCATGTATACCGTGACTCACTCCATGTATACAGTGACTCCCGCCATGTATACCGTGACTCACTCCATGTATACAGTGACTCCCGCCATGTATACCGTGACTCACTCCATGTACATATACCGTGACTCCCGCCATGTATACCGTGACTCACTCCATGTATACAGTGACTCCCGCCATGTATACCGTGACTCACTCCATGTATACTGTGACTCCCGCCATGTATACCGTGACTCACTCCATGTATACAGTGACTCCCGCCATGTATACCGTGACTCACTCCATGTATACAGTGACTCCCGCCATGTATACCGTGACTCACTCCATGTATACAGTGACTCCCGCCATGTATACCGTGACTCACTCCATGTATACAGTGACTCCCGCCATGTATACCGTGACTCACTCCATGTACATATACCGTGACTCCCGCCATGTATACCGTGACTCACTCCATGTATACAGTGACTCCCGCCATGTATACCGTGACTCACTCCATGTATACAGTGACTCCCGCCATGTATACCGTGACTCACTCCATGTATACTGTGACTCCCGCCATGTATACCGTGACTCACTCCATGTATACAGTGACTCCCGCCATGTATACCGTGACTCACTCCATGTACATATACCGTGACTCCCGCCATGTATACCGTGACTCACTCCATGTATACAGTGACTCCCGCCATGTATACCGTGACTCACTCCATGTACATATACCGTGACTCCCGCCATGTATACCGTGACTCACTCCATGTATACAGTGACTCCCGCCATGTATACCGTGACTCACTCCATGTACATATACCGTGACTCACTCCATGTATACCGTGACTCACTCCATGTATACCGTGACTCCCGCCATGTATACCATGACTCACTCCATGTATACAGTGACTCCCGCCATGTATACCGTGACTCCCACCATGTATACCGTAACTCCCGCCATGTATACCGTGACTCACTCCATGTATACTGTGACTCCCGCCATGTATACTGTGACTCACTCCATGTATACAGTGACTCCCACCATGTATACCGTGACTCACTCCATGTATACAGTGACTCCCGCCATGTATACCGTGACTCACCCCATGCATACCGTGACTCACTCCACGTATACCGTGACTCACTCCATGTATACTGTGACTCCCGCCATGTATACCATGACTCACTCTATGTATACAGTGACTCCCGCCATGTATACCGTGACTCACTCCATGTACATATACCGTGACTCACTCCATGTATACCGTGACTCACTCCATGTATACCGTGACTCCCGCCATGTATACCATGACTCACTCCATGTATACAGTGACTCCCGCCATGTATACCGTGACTCCCACCATGTATACCGTAACTCCCGCCATGTATACCGTGACTCACTCCATGTATACTGTGACTCCCGCCATGTATACCGTGACTCACTCCATGTATACAGTGACTCCCACCATGTATACCGTGACTCACTCCATGTATACAGTGACTCCCGCCATGTATACCGTGACTCACTCCATGTATACCGTGACTCACTCCACGTATACCGTGACTCACTCCATGTAAACCGTGACTCCCGCCATGTATACCGTGACTCCCGCCATGTACACCACGACTCACTCTCATGCCCAGGCCCGTAGATGCCCGCGTAGGGGGTGCAGGTGCAGGAGGCGGCGTCAGGCAGGTACTCGCACTCGTGCAGCGTCTGCAGCCTGTTCATGTGCAGCACCGTCGTCGTGACCGTCACTACCACGCACAGCACCGCGCACACCAGGCACAGACAACCGCACAGCTTCACCTGCGCAGCACGCAAAGTTCGCTGCCTCAGGTGGTGGCATAAGTGACAAGTTCGCTGCCTCAGGTGGTGGCATAAGTGACAAGTTCGCTGCCTCAGGTGGTGGCATAAGTGACAAGTTCGCTGCCTCAGGTGGCGGCATAAGTGACAAGTTCGCTGCCTCAGGTGGTGGCATTAGTGACAAGTTCGCTGCCTCAGGTGGTGGCATAAGTTACAATTTCGCTGCCTCAGGTGGTGGCATTAGTGACAAGTTCGCTGCCTCAGGTGGTGGCATAAGTGACAAGTTCGCTGCCTCTGGTGGTGGCATAAGTGACAAGTTCGCTGCCTCAGGTGGTGGCATAAGTGACAAGTTCGCTGCCTCAGGTTGTGGCATAAGTGATAAGTTCGCTGCCTCAGGTGGTGGCATAAGTGACAAGTTCGCTGCCTCAGGTGGTGGCATAAGGGACAAGTTCGCTGCCTCAGGTGGTGGCATTAGTAACAAGTTCGCTGCCTCAGGTGGTGGCATAAGTGACAAGTTCGCTGCCTCAGGTGGTGGCATAAGTGACAAGTTCGCTGCCTCAGGTGGTGGCATAAGTGACAAGTTCGCTGCCTCAGGTGGTGGCATAAGTGACAAGTTCGCTGCCTCAGGTGGTGGCATAAGTTACAATTTCGCTGCCTCAGGTGGTGGCATTAGTGACAAGTTCGCTGCCTCAGGTGGTGGCATAAGTGACAAGTTCGCTGCCTCTGGTGGTGGCATAAGTGACAAGTTCGCTGCCTCAGGTGGTGGCATAAGTGACAAGTTCGCTGCCTCAGGTGGTGGCATAAGTGACAAGTTCGCTGCCTCAGGTGGTGGCATAAGTGACAAGTTCGCTGCCTCAGGTGGTGGCATAAGTGACAAGTTCGCTGCCTCAGGTGGTGGCATAAGGGACAAGTTCGCTGCCTCAGGTGGTGGCATTAGTAACAAGTTCGCTGCCTCAGATATCGACATAAGTGACAAGTTCGCTGCTTCAGATGTTGACATCAATGAAATTATAAATATATGAGTGCAGTATTATTCACTTTGGCGAGCTGTAATGGAGTGCTGGAACATATAAACGAACCTTCAGATACTTTCAAATCCACAAAAGATGATTGTTTTCGCTAATAAAAGTTATATAATGGCAGAGTGCCCATCCTAAATAGATCACAAATAAATGGTAGCACTGGTGAGAGTGACAGGGACATGAAACTGATGAGATTGAAATAAGTGCTATAACCCATTCAGAATACGAGGTATGTTAGAAGTGAAGTCACCATAGAACGCGAACTCTCAGGCTGCTCCAGTCCGCAACAACAACAACAACGCAGGTTATGAGATATCTATGACCCTCTTTCCAGTGGCGCAGCTAGCCGAAAATTTCGGGGGGCAAAACATTAATTATCAGCAATAATTATTACTTGAAACGGCGACTGAACTAGGCCCACAGCTCAACATTTTTTGGGGGGAGGGGGGGGGGGGGGGGGAGAGGGCATGGCCGCATGGCTCACCCCCTGGCTGCCCTACTGCCTCTAGCAAGAACATCATACTCACTATGCGTAGTAAAAATGAGTCCCTTTGAATCATACGGTGCCACTTTTCAAACACGTCAGAAAATGGAGTCTAAGTTTGGCGACTTGGAAGCCATCGTATCTCAGTAACTAATAGAGGTATACGACCATTCTGCGGCCATTTCCTGTACCTCCGACTCGTTACAGACAAAAGAAGATTTGGGGATGACAGCGGTATACATAACTCATTTTCGCTGGATGTATTTGGCGTTTGGTACCATGCGATTCTAGAGCCTAAAATAATCAACAGCTGCGTTTACAATGACGAGTCGTGGTCAACGTTGGTGCAGTTGACATTTGTTCAGGCAACTCACCAGCAGCGGCACCCGCAGCTGTCGCCTCACGAAGCAGCACACCAGGGCACCTGTTACCATTTGCTGCTCAACAACAATACGGTCACTGAAGAATTTAAAACAATTTTATGTAATTTATTTACTACAAGCGATGCAGAATTAGATTTTTTCTTAAGTTTAGTTATTTACAGCAAGCGATACAGAAGTAGGTTGTTTCTTAAGTCTAGGTATTTACCACAAGCGACACAGAAATATGGTAGATCGTTTCTCAAGTCTAGCACAATGATCAAATATGAGTATAGCTATCTGTGGGCCCGAATAAGTTCAGCGACTTCTAGGGCATTATACCACCAACGCTGTTCTGGGGTATACAATAGTGTTTAACCTAATTCTCTTAACCAAGTTACGCACTAGCCTGACCAATGAATTAGTTCACTCGAATATTGAATGCAGGATAAAGACCTAGAGACTCATACACGAGATATCAAAGTATACTGCGTCACTGTGTGTCAAGAAATCGACCTGTAGGCTGAAAAGAATGAGGTTTGCTGTGTGCTATGAAGTCATTTAACTGCTAAAAGTCTCAGCAGGCAGTGGCTCAAATGTCCCTACTCCGGAATATTTCTCGAAAAAATAAATACTCTCCTAGAAGTGAGATCTGGGCTTCTCCGTCGGAGCACATTGTCGAGTGTCACCAAACATTTTCAACCAAGACTCCACGAGCAGCTATTATTCATACTTGACCTAAAGGCCCCGAAATACTTTCCAATTTTAGCTCACGTAAGTATTTTTCATTCAATACTCTTATCAAATACTAGAAATATAGTTAGGCAATTATTCCACTCATAACAACGCTTTGAAAAAATACACACGCACCCTCACTGACCAAAAAAATTTGAAGGAGTATAGAGTTGACCAGCTCCCTAAAGAACTGTTTCATTTTCTTCCATAGATCCCAATTAATTGTATCGTTAAACAGCTATTTCATGACATAGATCGCAATTAACTATCTCCTTAAAAAGCAATTTCATTTCAGAGATCCCAATTAACTGTCTCCTTAAAGAGCTATTTCATTTCAATGACCACAATCAATTGTGCTTGACTCTTTGACACGTTTTAGAGTTATGTTTAACACGGAAGCGGTCTCCATTTCATTTCAATGACCACAATCAATTGAGCCTGACTGTTAGACAAGTTAGACAAGGGTGGACAGCTCACCACGGAGGCGGGCACGTAGGTAGGCATGGTCTCGAAGTAGTGGAGTGAGGAAGTGTAGGAGCGCAGCAGCCCGTAGATGAGGAGGTAGAGAGCCCCAAGCACCAGAGAACACAGTCCGCACGTGCCACACAGCAGCACGTACTTCCGTGTTATGGACTGCAGCAAAGGGCGCCGCTCTGCACCAAAAAACAGCTTATTACCCAAAAAGTACTGCAGGCGCTTTGCAGCAAAGACAGCTGATTACCCAAAAAGTACTGTAGGCATTCTGCAGCAAAGACAGCTTATTACCCAAAAAGTACTGTAGGCGCTCTGCATCAAAAACAGCTTATTACCCAAAAAGTACTGTAGGCGCTCTGCATCAAAAACAGCTTATTACCCAAAAAGTACTGTAGGCGCTCTGCATCAAAAACAGCTTATTACCCAAAAAGCACTGGAAGCGCTCTGCAGCAATGACAGCTTATTACCGAATAATTATTGTAATATTCACGCAACTGTGTTGCAGAGTGTTTTATTTTACTCTGCAGCAAAACCAACATGTTACCGACAAGGTAATGTTCACGCCGCAGCGCCGTTGTAGAATGTTTTATTTCAATCAAATTATTCTGAAGTCTATCATTTTCAAACTTTGGGTTTTCTGGTTGCTTTTTTGGTTAATATCAGGACATAAGAATGGTTAGTGCCCATAAACGTGTAACCGTTTACGCATTTTGCGTGTTATATTCAACGCAACGTCTTAAGTCCAGAAGCGGCTTCAGTCGTATCGTCGTGTTCAGTCGTACAGTCCACGACTGAATCTGAGTACCTCGTCCACGCAACTGTAGAGTAAGGAATTATTCCCACTCTATCTATCAGTAGATTGCTCATGACCGGAAAACTTTCGACGTAGCTTTAATGAAGGCAAATCTGATTACTAGATCTCTCTTTAGAAGAGTATCTGAGCGAAAGCGAACACCCGCCGCATGACACAGAGAGGCGGAGCCAGCGAATGCTACAGGACTAAAATGCGTGCCAATGAGTGATGACGAGGAGCAGCTCCTATCTAAAATAAATCAAAACGAATAAGAGGAAGCAAATATTATTCATGGCGTGAACCTTCTGAATTTACCCCGGTGTTTTTCTTTTTAAATAGCTACAAGAAAATCGCAGTAGCTAAAAAACCGCCGTAGTTTAAGGTTTGATATATGCTCTATAACTTTTGAATCATTGAAAGAAAACGTTCAAACCTACTCATTATTTTTGCGCGATCCATGAAATGTATAAAACTGCATGATAAAATTTTGGTCTTAGAAGAAAAGTATTGCAATAATTATGCGGCACACTTATGGTCGTAATATATTTGCATCTATTTTTATTTTTAGTCAGCTTCATAGTGAAAAATATAAACTTCAAATAAACAACAACGACTGCAATTGACCTGCAGTACCTAAGCCACACTGTCATTATTTGCAAAAGGTTATCAAGCGAAATTATCTGTTAATAGAACCCACTTGTAGCTTTGATATTGTATTCAAGTCACGTAAATACTAATATTTTATACGAACGCCTCCCAAATTTAGAACACAACCTCGCAAATAAACTAGGATAACATCTAATTATTTTACACACTAATTTTAATGAAATAAATAATCGAAAATATAGGCTCATTATTTGAACACAAGTTCAAATGAAATGAGACCACTCCTACAAGTCAAGAAGAGAAGGATAACCTGAAGGATGCGCTCATCAACAAACAGAGACCACCCCTACAAGTCAAGAAAGAACAGGATACCCTGAAGGATCCACTCACCAACAGTATGAGATCACTCCTGTAAGTCGAGAAAGGACAAGATACCCTGAAGGATGCGCTCACCAACAGAATAAAACCGCTCCTACAAGTCAAGAAAGAACAAGATGGCCTTAAGGATGCCAAGAAAGAAGAGGTTTCACTGAAGGATGCGCTCACCAACAGAATGAGACCACTTCTGTAAGTCAAGAAAGGACAAGATACCCTGAAGGATGCACTCACCAGAGACCACGGCTCGGTCTGGAGGTCCAAGGGCTGTCAAAGTCCGGCCGTGCACACAGCGAGGCAATGCGACTGCTTGGGCCAGACCCCCAGCGGGGTCAAACGACGGCGGTGTGGTGGTGGTGGTGTCATCACCACTACCGCTGGTGGTGTTGCTGTAGCCAGTGCTGGTGTTGCTGCTGCTGTGGTTGTAGGTAGCAGAGGGTGCTGCGCCAGGGTCTGTCGGAGGTTGTGACGGTAGAGGCTGTTGTTGGCGACCGCCTCTCGAGGGTTGGTCGCTTGGCTGGTACTCAGGAGGCAGGGGGAGTGCAAGCACCCCGCTACCTCCTTCGCTGGGGGGCCCTATGGGCATGGCAGGGGGCACACCCCCTCAGGCTGGCGCTCCAGCGATCACTCCACGAAGTGATTGCAACTCGGAGCCTCAGCCTGCAACGGGAACTTTGTTTATGAAGTTGTCCGGGACATGACCGTACTGCTGCCTCAACACAACAGAGAGCTCAAAATGATGTGTAGCTTAAAATGATGTACGTGAAAGGGTCAGGGACATGAAGGTTCTGCTGCTTCTTCAACACAAAAGAGAACATAAAATGAGAAGCAGTTGCAGGCTTCAAACGCTCGTATTTTGAAAATTGTTGAGCTGGAAATAATTCCCTGTAATGGACTCTTAAGACCAGCCAACGAGAGCTGCAAAATGGAAACGATTTTTTTTCGGATTGAAGGAGACGGCATAAAAATAGAGTGTAATGCACTAAACCAACTTTCAGAAGAAGGAGCAACTTCATGATAAGGCGCGTGATGTACATCATGCGCGTGCAGGAACTGGTAATAAGTTACTGCGCGTCCGACCATGCTCCTGATTGACATACAGACTGCTGGGAGGCCCACTGGTGGTCACTGAGGGAATTTTCATAATGCGTCTGACCCACCGGTGGTCACAAACTCAATTTTAATCAGTACTCATTTAAAACTAAACACTCTTGAATGGAAACACATATTCAAAACTAACACTTTCTAATTAAAGCTTACTATTTCCAGGGTTGAAAATTGACTTTTATTTGAGTGGAGTATTATGTTTCTGTTCAAACCACCGAAGTTAGGGTGTTAGATGAAAGGGAGAGAAAAGATGAACGTGGACATATGTTCTCATTCATCTGCCATTGATTCGCTCCTGAATAGTAGTAAGGCTCAAAGGAACGATCGGCCAAAGTGTTACGCGATGGGCAAACGTGTCAGTTTTAGTTAGCACTGATACTGGTTAAATGACTTCAAAAAGCAAATAAAAGTTTAACCAAACAAAAATTTTGTCACCAACTAAATTGCTGAACTTTTTTTCTTTTTATTATAGAGTGTATGAAGGCCCCAAAAAATATTTTTTGTTTTCGATACAGGTTTGTCAATTGGCGCTCACCAATTTTTGAACGTAAATTATACAATCTATGATTTAAAATAGAATATATAAATCAATAAAAACATTCGTGTTGATGCATAATTATTAAAAATAACATCTACGGATCGATTTTGTAGGGGCCATACTTCTTGGTTTCGTTGAATTAGTTGTCCGTAGAAGAAAGGGCTCGTCAAACTGAGGGTACTTATACTTTATATTTAGTCTAATCAGCTGATGCCCCGCGGAACACCTTTTGCAATTATCTATAAATGAATTTATGAGCAAGCCCATACAGAGACTCGCCCCACCCATTTTTAGGTCAGGGAAGGAAGTCAAGTTTCGATGCTACTACTCATCCAAAATTTGATCTCAGTCTGGAAGCACATCTTTCATTCCTATTAAATAATTTCTCCCTATAGAAAGCAGCCGCTTATTTTCGAGGAAACCCAGATAAGAGTAACCAGGATGTGCCGGTGTAGTTTTCAACAGCACATCACCGTAGGCAGGATTCAAAGCTCATCAAAGAATGATGGCCCTAGAAGTGTTAATTATTATAGAAGAAAAGCGAAACGTTTCAAGTGAAAAGTTTTGTGAAAAACGTCAACGATAGTTGTTATTTGTAGAGCTTTTGAGATAGCAACTTCAGGCTTATATACTAAGTGCTGTGAAACGTTCAAAAAAGTTTTTCTTTTTCAAAATAACACTTCGGTACGTAAGAAACAACGTAGCGCTCTGTACGGGGTTCAAAAAATGCAAATCAATTTGTGCCCTTAAAAAGAAAAGTAAGTTGAGAATTTGCGAATTAGGCTTATGAAGTACAATATTCGCATATTACAAGCGCTACGTTCACCGAACTAGATTTACAAAAGAAGAGGAAAGCCCAGTATCCAACCGTAGAAACAACAGCAGTTTTCTGGATCCCAGTATATGGAGGTGGTAAAACTTCACGTGTTCGTGAACATCGTTAAAGTGAAAAATAATTATCGATACCTGCCACATTATATTTCTGTCATTCGTTTTGCATTGTGCAAACGCAGCAAGATGTTCAGGGCATCTGAGAAGAAGATGACAGGGAGCGACGATGGAAACTGCATCTTTTTGCATACATTGATTACGATAAAATCCAACAAGAGCTGTCTCATTTTGAAGAATAAAGTCTCTCTGAGGCCGAATCTTTGAACGCTTTCCCATGATATACATAGCTCATTTCTAGCAATTGAGCTTAATGTTCTTAATATATAACAAAATACAAACCGAAGAACAGTATTCTTCAAGAAATCAAGCATGTACGTGGACCCTTGACACTATAAAATTTTGTGTTTAACGGGGGTATAGGGGGGAGAGTCTAGAACATAAATGAAACATTGACACTGCAAAACCTTTTATTTGACGGGGAGGGGGAGAGTCTGGAACATGAATCAAGCGACAACCACCACACACAGCACAGCTCCCTCCACACACGCCCTGCACACCTGCCTGCATGCGAGCACAGCCACGTAATTGTACATGCGGCTCCACAGCACGTGTCTCAATTGTTGCCTCAGTCAGTACCGTCTATTTATACAGAACGAATGTACGGCAAACGTTAAACAACGATATATTCTCCGTGTTCTTAACTCAAATATCTCATACGTATATTTTCCTTGTACTATATTCTTAACTCAAGTATCCCATAAATATTTACAGGTGCATGAAAAATAAGTTTACAGATTTATGAAAAATTTGAGAAGATTTAAAAGAAATATAAACGATTTTGTCATTTAATACGCGAGTGTAAGCGTCAAAT
Organism: Morinoia aosen; assembly: GCA_030386875.1. Classification (NCBI taxonomy): domain Eukaryota; kingdom Metazoa; phylum Arthropoda; class Malacostraca; order Amphipoda; family Talitridae; genus Morinoia; species Morinoia aosen. The sequence goes on along the minus strand of CM059561.1, from coordinate 82,533,831 downwards.
TGACTATGACGGTATTTAATACAGATAAATTTGAATGGGAATGAGTGAGTGACGTAACTTCGTTATAAATTCAGAAATTGCTGTCAACTTAATCATGAGCGAAATTGATAAGTTCATAAAAATGTTGCTATAAAGGTTGGTCATCCATCAGCATAACTAAAGTTATCGTCAAAAGATCAAAAAGTGTAAATCATGACACTTCGATGTGCACGACAGGATCGTTTAAAGATAGCAAAACACTGAGCGTGTCTCAGAAAACTTCCAAGAGCTACAGCTCTTGGAAGTTCTATATTCTAATAGAGATAACCCGTATTACTGCGACAGTTTCTCGAAAATTCAACGTGAAAATAAGTTAGAATTTTCCGAACCGAGCTATACTTGTTAGTTGCTTATCTGATCGTAACTTATCTGCAGAAGATCCTGTCTTGAAGCTATTCAGAAGGTGAACTAATAAAAAAGGTTCGCCTTGACTTTACAAGCTAAAGCTGTGACGTGGTCATAACAATGCCCATGTGTGTTTTCAGTAATGGGTCCAGATTCATATAAGGGGATTTTTAAACATGGGTCTTAACAAACATTTCAAGGTAAACTCCTGAGACACTGAGTTTACCCTCGAATTTACAAATATTATGAAACACGTCCTCAGAAATAGTCAAGGAATGCTACCCCTTTGAGAGTTTGTTACAATTCACAAGCGCGGGTTTTTGTAGGCGTTTCAAAGCGTGGATTATCTATTGCTTAAACGCTCTACTCTCATCTTCGAAGATGATTGATATTCTTTCTATTCCCTCGTTTTCAAAATCCTGCAGCGATTTTTCTCGCATGTCATTGAAACGAGAAGCACAAACGTCAAAACTTCGAAAGAATCAATGTTAAATACCAGCAATTATGGTCCACGATGATGAAATGGACGATGTTAAATACCAGCAATTGTGGTCCACGATGATGAAATGGACGATGTTAAATACCAGCAATTGTGGTTCACGATGATGAAATGGACGATGTTAAATACCAGCAATTATGGTCCACGATGATGAAATGGACGATGTTAAATACCAGCAATTGTGGTCCACGATGATGAAATGGACGATGTTAAATACCAGCAATTATGGTCCACGATGATGAAATGGACGATGTTAAATACCAGCAATTGTGGTTCACGATGATGAAATAGACGATGTTAAATACCAGCAATTGTGGTTCACGATGATGAAATGGACGATGTTAAATACCAGCAATTGTGGTTCACGATGATGAAATAGACGATGTTAAATACCAGCAATTGTGGTTCACGATGATGAAATAGACGATGTTAAATACTAGCAATTGTGGTTCACGATGATGAAATAGACGATGTTAAATACTAGCAATTGTGGTTCACGATGATGAAATTGAGTATCTGTCTGTGCTAGGGAGCATATCCAGGTAACAACGGCAGAGAAAATACGCGAATTTGTTTTAAATAATGATTCTTTTAACTAGACTTTCAGAATAAATGTTTATTTTTTACTGTTCGAAAGATCAAAGAAATTACAATATTTTCTTACATAAGAAACTTTTTTGTTTTCAGGTATAAAATAATCATCGAGACCAAAATTTTTCCCTCAACAGCATTCCAGATTCCCTCCAAAATTTCAATGGTTTCTTGGGCAGTACCGTAACCCAGTGAAAGAAACATTTCAAATTCTTTGGAGGTCACAGGAGGGCTTTTCTGCACTAGCTGGACAGCGAGGAACCCACCATCGAACTAGCGATGCCCATCAGACAAACTGGGATGTGATAGATACGTACATTATTATGAAGGTGATGCAGCAGCACGTCTAGCACGCACTCAACGAATCATTTATTTTCCCAAAGAGCTTCAGAAAAGCAATCAACTGAAACAACAATTCATCCGATTATACTCAGCGTTCAGAATGACACGCGCGCACACACACCGCTCGCCACCGCAATCGTTTGTGTACCTGAGAGATGAAAGAATTTCTGGCTGAGGTCAAGCTGCCAGAAGTACGACAACGCATGTAGATTTCGGGGTAAAATGGTGATTTGTCGTATATTAAAAAAATTGTCGATGGTTTAAAATCAAAAATGATTTTTGCAGGATCAAAAATATTTTTCTTGAATGAAAAGGTGATATAAAATGTCTTTTCTCGTGATTAAGTAGTTTAATTTTCCTGGAAAGATAAACTAAGTTATATTTAAGGCTTAAAATATTTTAGATATATCGCTACGAGCCCTTTAACCCGTTTTGATTCAAACCCTTAACTTCCCGCTCAAGGGTCACTTTATTGCACTCTACTGTACATCAAATGCGTTTTCTTGTAGAAAAACACAGAGCTTCCGAATAGCATTCCAGATTACATGCCAGAAGCCTCTATTTCGTGAATTGATTGAGGACCGCCTTAAATCTCTTAATACTACATCTGTATCGTGTTTAACTCGTACACAGACTAAATGCAAAGTTTATGGGAACCATTTGTGACGTGTGTCTGCCTATGGTAACGGAACAGCGAAGTTATTTGTCTAATTTCGATGTGAAGTTCATCGGAAGGTCAGCAAGGGGCCCGCTTGCGGTTGAGAAGTTATTACATCTGGCATCGCTTCCAGCATCTTGGGGCGCGTTCATACAAACTAGCCGTACGATTCAGTAAATCCCATTTAAAACATTTTCATTATTCAATCTTACAGCGGTATTCGCTTTTGAAGAGGTATACAACTGAAGTTTGTAAAGCCACATCATCGTTTGCAAAACTTGAAATTGTTGCTGTTATAGGGGTGTTGATCAAAACATAGATGAACTAATTCAAAACATGAACGCTCGTGCATTTTCCAGTTGCCCTGTGGGATGGGCGACAGAAAGCGAAATGCAGTAAGCCTAATGAGAGGCGGCGGTGTGGGGCGAGCGCGGGGTGGGAGTGCCACTACAGCTCAGACGGCCACTGCAGCGGAGAGTTACAATATTCGTGATGTTTGGTCGTGGTCTGATCTTGACGATTGGAAGAAATTGACTACCGATGACGGGGTACATTTTGAAACATGAATGCCCTCTCACATAGTCATCTCGATAATTTTAACCAATATTTCGCAGAGTTGAAAAGTTAGAAAAGTAATATTGGCGCTGGTGGCGATTTTCTCTGTTGGGTATAGGGGAAAAATTCCAAGCACAATACCCCACTCTACCCAGGTGTCTGAAATGGGTACCGGTCTTGACCGGGGGAAAGCGTAATGGCGTCCTGGCGTTAGTTATAAGGCATTTGAAAATCCAATGTATAAGGTGATATGTATCAGGCTTGAAATTGGAAATAAAGCATCCGTAGATGCCTTCATTATTATTATTATTATATACGTGGTATGAAGGAATGTTATTTGATTTAGCTAAGCAATGCGTACCAATTTTGTGGGAAAACGTTTGATATTGAGAGGTGAAATAACGTTGCTTTGGGGACAAAGAAGTGTTTGTCTAGTAGAAAGCGCTCGTACAGGACGGCTTAACATTGTGCGATAACAAGCGAGTATCTATCATAACACTCATTTCCTTGCAGGGATTCTTGAAGGTACGACAAATCTGACACGAATTTTTTTCCATTTTCCGTGTCATCAAATGCTGGCTCACTATTGTTCTACGAAAGGTACAACAACATAAAAAAAATCCTGTTAAATTGAATATAACTTCTTATAATTTATTTTTTTTAAGTATTTGTTAATGGGCGACAGGTTGAGTTCTTATTAATGTAGATAAATTTGATTATTTTGCGTTTTAATTACTATTTGTCACAAAAACATGCATTGTATATATAGAATGCATTTTTTCCTTCGAAACGCTTTGGTAAATTTTGAATTTAAATGAATTCTGTCTACACCATCTCTTTGATGTGAATGCAACAGAGTACATAACTGTTTTTATGTTATTGATTTGGTTAAAATATGCTGAGTAAATGCGTAGCAAAATGTTAGTTGGTCTTCAAAAACTGAGCACAGAGAACCGTGCATAATTCTGATGGCCGTGTTGCATAGGTAGATCAGGAACGTGACGTTTGCAGTTTAGATAGTCCCGAGTAATGTAAAATTTTTACAAGTCAAACTTTTAGCTAAAGAAAGATGGCAATCTTGAGGCAACTAACGTTCGCTGCAGATCTTTTTTCTTCAACAAAATTGTGTGAGATTAATATAGATTTTAAATTTTTATCCAATACATCGAGTGACCAATATATCATCTTCAAGTTATGTAATTTAGGATGTTTTCGATTTGAACAGGATACTAGAAACTTTAGGTGTGATCGAATTTTATTCAGTAATAAAGTCTACTGCTGAGTGTAGGAATGAGTCCGACCTGCCATATCCTCTCCGTCAGGATGTCTTGATGGTCCTAAAGCGCCACCAACACTCGACTTGGATAATCCATACACTCCAATCTCTCACAAAAACACCGAATTCTGAACTGTTATTCTTGCTTCTGTGACAAAAACATTTTATCTTATGATTAAGGGAAACAATGATACTAACCTGCATGCAAAGGCATAAACTCTCGGTAAAGTCAGAGTAATTATACTGCAAAAAGCAAGATTTATTCACAGAAAAATCTACGGGAGAAGCGACACTCATTTCATGACGAACAAGTGACGGCAACTAACAGCACGAGCGGCAGCGGCCTCTGCTAATGTACGACAACTGCGTCGCTTAAAGTGTTGGGAAACAAATTGAACGGAAAAGCGGACGTTCATTATTTATACACCGTTTTTCTGCATTTTGAACAAAAAATTATTACACGAGTACATCTAAATTTGTATGGTCTACAAGTTGGACGACCATTTTGACGTTAGTGCTCGAACAGCTGACATGTCTGGATGATTTATGGTAGGAGTATTGATTTTGTCAGTTTTGGCGGGCAGGCGGTAATACGAGAGCCAGACGTGACGATTCTCATTGCTGAGCATCCACGTTAGTGTTCTTCTTGATGTATTAAGAGTAGAAAGATAAACATAATGATAAACGTTTCAAACATTTTGAGAGACTTATATCATTTACTTTTTCACTTTATCTATCAATAGAGTTCACAGAAAGCTCATCAGAAACCGTGCTCTATGAATGAAAAACAGCATAAGTTTCAGACACAACTGTGAGAAATATTGTCAAGTTGGCGTACTAAAATAACGAAGACCTTCCATCTAAATTTTGGGTAATATGAATCGTTAAATCTCTTGTTATTTAAAGTTTTAATGACTTTCGTTAATTCAAATAATGCATTTTGGCGTTTGTTAGCAGGTAAAATTAGTTCTCTTTTTAGGAAGGGATATTTCCGTTGAATGTCTTACAGACAAATTATGTTAGAACATTGTTTCCATTCTGTGGAGGACAGCACTGGAATACATTGATGCAATCATTAGAAACGACTTTAAAAAGCAATATTGCAAATAAGCCGACAGCTCAGTGTTGATATCCCGCAACTTTTCTAGTTGACTTATGAACAAAATCAAGCGCCTAAAAAAGGCACAACGTCTAATATTTAAAACATCCACACAAAAGTAGAACTGGGAAGTGAAGAAAGAAATCAGTGGAATATATGGTGCATATGCATGGCATGACTACTTGTATACAGTTTTAGGCTCCGCTAAACAAATATTTAGCTTCAGATTGACGATAAAGTTCGAATTGTCTCTTTGGAATGAAAACTCAGTTTTTGGCCCCACATGTGCACTCACGAGTGCGATGTCAACCTAAATCTCGGCAGAATGAGCTGAGTAGCACATGCGGTGGCAACTGAGCCACCGCGATACAAGGTATTTTAATTTCGTGGTAGAAAGGATGCATGCTTTATACCAATCAAACAAGCTTGAGACATATCATTTTGTAAATTGTTTTTTTTTTCAAATGCCTTATAACTAACACCAGGACGCAATGATGGTTACCCCCGGTAAGCCGGTACCCATTTCCGACACCCGGGTAGAGTGGGGAATTGTGGCTGAGTTCTCCCTTTTCCCAATGGAGGGAAATCACCGGCGGCATTCCCGGGATTCGAACTGCTGACACCTCTCCGTAAAGGGCTTGTTCTTAACCACTCGGTCACGGTGACCACAGAGAGTTGGGGACTTTGAGAAAGTGTAGGACTTTGATGTCTTAGGTTTGTGAACATTGCGATGCAAAAGCTGATGTGGTGCAGCTTGGCAAACGGCTCCAGAGCTCTGCCTAGTATAATATTTAGAGGGCGCCAGGGTTCTGATGATGGCAATGAGGATGGGCCACGAGGAATAAAGGGCTTAGAGGGATGATAAGTCTAGATCAGAATACGCGAAGGGGGCTTTTGCTAACCCAAACTACCATTTACTGAGTGCCAAATCCCGAGCTTGAATTGGAAGGGGCGATGTAATATGCTATAGAGAATTCTAACATTCCCCATTGCCCTGTGAGACACATTGCAGTTTAAACTTTAATACCTTTACAGCGGGGCTCGAGGCAGGTGCGGTGGGAGCTGCCTTACGGTGAGTTAAGCAGATACTTTTGATACTTTTCTTCGATCCTTTTGACGCAGTGGGACCCTTTTGATATCTCTTGCTTTTTCGACAATTTTTTGTGTCGCGACCTCCCCGCTATGGTTGTAACCTATAGTGGTTATCTCGGCGGAGACTTATTCCGAGGGTGAAGGTGCCCTGCAGCCTGGTGTACCGACGCTCGGTGTTCAACCGTGGCACGTCGTCCTGCGTGCTTCCCTTGTTCCGCTTCCTCATCTGTTCACCTTAAATTCTAAAGAAATCTTTACTTCTATTTTCTACAATGATTTAATTACCTTTATATCCTACTACTCTATTAAATTACTTTTGCTGTCGTAAATAGTGTGAATGTGAGTGTGCGTGAGCTTATAAAGTTGATTAATTCCTTAAATCCTTAAATTTACTTCGAGCCAGCTTGGCTTGGAGACTTAATTAGTTTCCTTAACTTAATAAACTAACTTATCTGGGGCAATACTGAAAGACGGCTTACCAGCGGTCTTACTCTCCGGGTAATACTATTAAGCACTTTACCTAATTCTATTTCCTAAACTTGCTCCTGCTCTATACTTAAGCTTCTCTTCTTGCCTGTTTAAACAGTCTGTATCAACTGTACGAACTGTACAAGTGACTTCCACACTGAGGCATAATTGAACTCAGGTTCGCTTTGAGGTTTCTCTTGCAGTGACTTTCTTTTTATGAATCATATTATGAACTACAACAGGCGCCCAAGTTGTTGTACTTCTTTACATTAATTCATCTGTTTTCATTATTCTGGTATCCGCAACTTGGGGCCTCAATGGCCCAGCATGAGGCTGCTGAACCGGGAACCGTGCGGGACCACTGGTTTTTATTCTTCGCATCGATCTACGATGAGGCCGTCACTTCAGTAGTGCTGTGCTGTCTGCTCTGAACTAATAATCGGCCCACTGAGCTACATCGTACTTGAAGATTCTCAAGGCTGAGCGGCAGACTGTGTTGACTTTTGCCTGCAGGACGCCAGGACCAGGGTCAGCCCGAGGGCTCCGCGCAAGCCGTCGCGGATCGCCGCAGAGAGCCGTAGAATAACCTTGCTCCCTCGTTGCTGAAGCGGTGCTGCAGCTGTTACTCTACCGAGCGAAGGGCCGCCGTTTTTATTTGTTAGCGTTTAAAAGGATCGCCTTACTTTAATTTATTAGGTTTAAATTTAATTTCCATCGTTCCTGAACCTTGTTGTTACTTAAATTATTGACGTTACCTAAATCTTCTGAGCTATGGTGGCATTAGATTTGAAATTTCTGCGTTCGCTAATTACTTTTTGAACTTAGCTCTTAGAGTTTCTCCCAATGCTAAGTCTTCTGTATTGGTTCGTTCCTGTTTAAATTCGTTGCTACTTGCAACTTTGAAAAAACATTTCTGCAATCGTTAACCGTATTGTATTGAACCTATTTGCGTGGATTCTCCAGTGCCTAATTTTCAATGTACACCCAGGTAACCAAATATCTGGCCTACTTGAAACACGAAATAACCTCATGCTAGTATCACAAAATAAAAACAAAGGTTTTCCTGATGTAAAATATTCAAAAAACCTACAAAATAATGATTTGGGTTATAAACAGCGGTGTAAACGATCAAGAATTTCATAATTGTACCATGAAAGGAATTAACTTCATGCGTTCCAGTAGAATTATGAACTGTCGGTGTGCAGCCATAATGAACTCTTCCGAAATGTAAAAAAAGAGGTGATAGGATTTGCCGGTGATAAGTGTTCAACAGTTCCTCATGATATATAGAACAAATATGTTCCTTCTCCTCCAGTGGGTAATGGTCTCTCCTTTTAGTGCGAGGTTACCTGCAAACCCTAAAGAGAACTAGCGCGACATGCTTTTATTTTCAGACATTGTGTTTTCTTACCCACGCATACTTTGTGCGGTTTGAAATGAGTAAAAAAGAGATTTGTTACCTCTCGTGGATTGTGTATTTTGGGTGATTCTATTCTGAGTTATCCAGCAAGATATTTCTAAGCGGTGGTTTTACTGCAACGTTAATTCTACATAAATATGGAATATAAAAAACGCATCATGTTTAACTGCATTTGATTTTATTCAAGCTTTTCATCTAGAATTGTTCCCGTTATTGTAATTTTTTAGAAACATTATACCAGATAATATGTATAATATATGCACCAATCTCAAATCTTCTAAAGCAGCACAGTACCCATTTCTTCGCTTCCTTCGAACACTAAGACATCTTCGCTCCATTTGAATTTTATGAAAACCAGTGCTGTAATTAGCAGCTTGAAATTTTCTCTTCTTTTACCCTCTGTCGGAGCAAACAACTGCATGCTTTCTAGCACCAGGCAGAGCTTGCAGTTTACCACAGAGATTTGTTTGCTAAGGCTTCAATTCTAACACCAGGCTACAGAGCTTACAGTTTACTACCGAGATTTGTTTGCTAAGGCTTCAATTACAGAAATGGAAGTGATAAATCTTTATAATTGGGCTTGAATTTGCCGTTAGAATGGATTTCTGTCTACCATTTTATGTGAAGGTAAATTAAGCCTAATGTACTTTGCACTGCTGGGATCTAACATCACCAGGAACCAAAATGAATTTTCAAAAAAGAAAGCCAACGCCGAAACGAGCTGAACCGCACACATTTCCAGCCTGACTTGAAGTAAACGAAGTTGAGACTGAATTTGTGTCTGGCGAAACGGAACATGCATGCCAGCTATAGAGCTATGCGTCTAAACAATTCAATCATTGCATTTTCAGCTCTAGGAATGCAGTCCAAAATTTCAACCATCTGTGGAACTTCGAGGCTGCTGTGGGAAGAGACCAGGTTTTTATTTTTTGTTAAACACTCACGCTTCCGAAACTTTGATTGCAATGAATCATTGAAGCTAAGCTCTGACCCCATAGCCTATAATTCTCTCAGGGGTACAGCAAGTCAGTGGCGCAGACAGGCGAAAATTTCGGAGGGATGTGGATCCACGAAAAATAATTTTTGGGGAGCAGATATTAATTATCCGCAATTTTTTCATACTTTTACTTCAAACGGTGACTGAAACTGGCTCCCAGCACAACATTTCAGGGGGAGCTGAGCCTCGTACGTGGCTCCCCGCCCCCCTGGCTGCGCTACTGCAGCAAGTAATAGAGTGCAGCTGAAGCCGTACTATTGAATGAGGCGCTCTCGGTACACGCAAACTAAAACTGTGCGTGAACCCAAATCTCGCTACGTCATCTTGTTGCCTGCAGGTGTCCGTACTTACAGAGCTCTGAAATATCTCATACCAATGTTTGTGTTGGACTCCTAGCTGTAGAAACTAGATATATATATTGTGTATGGTCATATTTGCGCTCTAAATTTATGTTGAAAAAATTTATTTTGGCGTTGGTAAAATTTGCACGTGCCAACATTTCCTTCTTTCTGTGCCCCAATTTCTTCAAACTAAAATGAAGAAAAAGATTAAATCGCTTCGGACGGAGTGAAGGTGGCGGGTGGGCGCACGAGCAGAGGTCTCTTCTTTTCCACCAGGTCTCTCGACGAGGTCTGACCACGTTGCCTCTCCACTTCTTCTCTCTAGAAGGAGGGTTGGTTCCAACTGTGTTTATTAATTACCCACTTATTAACGCAAATTTTACGGAACCAGTGGTCACCTCGAACGACCATGTGCAGCATTCTGGCACGCAGGTTTAGCAGCTCATCATCCATCATGACGGAGCACTAGTGCAACACCGCGGGAGGGCTGCATCGGCGATGGGAGAAGCGGGCTCGGACTTGTAACTACTAGAGGTCCACTACGGGAGGAAGACATGGCCTCATTGGACAATCCTCGCTCGAGGTTCGTTAGATACCGTGCTTAGCACCTGCATCTTAACATTTGTCCTCTCTTGCATATAATGCAAGCGCCACTTAGACGTCCTCTATCTTCTTTGATCATTTGGCTGTGCATAATTTTCCTTGAGAAATCATATTTTAAATGAATATTTATTGCTCAGAGCTACAGTCGAATTGATTATCAATTTCATATTTGTCGCAGGTCTAATTATTTTCCACATTATACTACTTTGTGTGTATTGTTAAATTCTGCGACATTCCCAGGAGTTGTATCTCCATGTTTTTGCCCAGTTCTCATGTACTCTTGACCAATTGCAGGAGCGGTGCAGTTATGGCGGTCTATTTTTACGCCTCACGCCATCAACGCGGCTGAAGCGACGCCAGTGTCCACTGCCAGTCCGTGCTCGAAATGCACAGCGTATAAGACGCCGCTTCTACCACGCCCAGCTGGAGTCCAAATTTGCTCCTTCCCATTTTTCTTTTAATGAGAACTTTCTAATTTGTGTTTAACTTCCGAAGTCAAATAAAGGGAGCCATTTGGTTCTGAAATATTGACCTTCTAATTTTCACTCATAACGTTTGAAGCATTGTAATGCGCACCTATATTTTAAATAACTAAATATTTCTTCTACAATTTACACTGAGACGGAGTATGTTCTCTAGCAAAAAAGACGTCATTTTCGAATGAAATGTTTCAGGGCAAATAAGAGCTTCTAATTTCGATAAAATGATATTAATGTAACATTTCAGAAAAACTATTGATACGAGAAAAGCGTGGGACTCAAATATTCCTAAAATTGCAGTTGTGCGAGCAAGCGTAGCGTGAACAAATGATAAATTGAAAGGTGAAGTTACAGTTAAATTAATTTAACTAGTTTTTAAGGACTTATTTGAGGATAACGCTGACCATAGCAAGAAGTAAAATGAGCATTAACTATTGCAAGTTAACATCTACAAAACCGAGGCAGTGATAAAATTATACGGAATGCCTCAATCATTCTATCCTAACTTGAACATAAATTAATAATATGAGATATTTTCCTAAATTGAATATCAATTAATAATATCATGAGATGTTTTAATAATATCATGATATATTTCAATAATATCATGAGATATTTCAATAATATCATAAGATAGGATAAATTAGTCGATGATTTAATTTTTAATGCTTCAAAGAACTTAAAAAGGATTTTAATTAAGGCATAATAACATGTCATGCTTTGTGAAGGCCGTTATTAAAAAACTGTGATGAATGAAAAAACTATCAAATCTTTCAATTTTAATGACTTGAGTATAGCTATTGACGATCAAGAAACGGAAGCTGTTGAAACTGTTTCTCGACCATTTGACGGTTGGAAACGGTTGAAAACTGTATTAAGTGCGTTTAGTTTCCTAAACCAAAAAGCGTTATGTTAGGTGGAGTACAATATGATTTGATCCCATTGATGCCCGGTATGCATAAAAGCTGCTCGTTTTTATACTATGAGCTGATGAATGGTTGCGAAGTGATAAATTGTTTCCTTATTTCAAAACTTGACTTGCAGACTTTGAAAGTAGATGTTGCCATAAGGCTATTCGTCAGTTCACTAAAAACTGTAATGAAAAACTTCACTCAGTTCTGAAACCTGAGTAGGTTCTGAAAACCTTTCAGGTTTTAAAAACCTAACTAGGTTCTGAAAACCTAACTAGGTTCTGAAAACTTTACTAGGTTCTTAAATTTGACTAAGTACTGAATACCTAAACTTTTTATCATGGAATTTCTTTCTCAGTTCGAATCGCAATTTTCTAGATTCCTAGCACCATTTTTAAACATTACTAGTTAGGGATGCTCAAAGTTTTCTTGAAAAAATGAGTTTTTTGCCGAATTTGGAGCAGTTTTTGTGTTAGCCTTCGTGCTCAGGCACAATTGACTCACTATATATGAAAATCTTCTGATCTTTGGTGTCTCAACCTTTGCTTTTAACCTTTGCCTCGATAACCCCATAACTGCTCAATCTGTGGTGTTCTAAATGGGATATTTCACTCTGTAGCAGCATCTTTCGAACGAAGATAACTGGAATGTTCGCCACAGCACAAGCAACAGTGTCTGGGGTGCTGAACATCCCCCCCCCCCCAATTCATCAAAGAACATGGGATTACGGCACAAGTGTCGTGGCTTCGCAAGTGTTGTGGTTTGCGCAAGTGGGGAGTCCAAGGCTCTCATTTAGATCTTTGATGTGCCAGTTCGAGGAGGCAAAATTGCGTTTCGCTATTCAGGTCTTGAGGGTTTGAATTTCTGAGAAATTCCTTAAAAATTGCAAGCTTATCAAATTTGTGGCAGAATTTGATCTACAAGAAGGATCTTGAATTTGACTCTTCGTCTTGGTGGCTAACGAACGATGATAATCTTCACAGGTGGGCGAGATTTAAGTGTCTATTGCTAGGAGCTTAGTGGCCAGATAAATCTACGGTCTATCTTCTGCGTTGTTTGTATCTGTGAGGTAAAGCAAGCATTAAGATAGATCACTATTGCTGCTGAAAGGCATGTTGGCATTCTGCGACATTTCCTCATTCAAGCGTATACAGTTGAAATGTACATTTGTACATTTGTACATTTCAGGTGGCATACAGAGAAAATTAAGCTCCATTTGATGCATCAAAGTTACGAAACTCTTGAAATAAATTACGGAGGAACTAGGTATATTTATTTCATGAGGAAAATTACGTCCTATTTCATACAGTATGTTGGCCCACAAAAACCCGAACCGATTATGTATTTTCCCCGTATCAGTAATACCATCATAAGAACACCATAAGCATGTAATTTCTAGCAAAATCATCTTTCAAAATTAACCTATAGAAAAGGTATTACTGATTATGATGGTATTACTGATATGGATAATAATTACTCGGTTCAGGTTTTTGTGGGACATACTGTATAACATATCCAGTGTTTATTGCAATCAAGTCATGTAGAGACCGAGTGACGTGGGTCACAAAACAGATGGACGACACCTCGTCAAGCGAGTTCCAAATAGTATATTAATAAAGTTGAATAATTTTTTCGCACTGCCCTCACTAATATCCAACATTTTCATTGGTTCACTTTGGTTTCCAAGATTTTCCGAAATTTTGATATCCCAAGATTTTAGTTTTTCAAAGTTTTAATTTCTCGTTCAGCATTAAAATGAAGTTTTTATATTGTATTTTATGGAGCCTCTTATTTGAATTTTTAAAGAGTTCATGAGGTAAAGTATAAGAGTTCATGAGGTATAACACATGTTGCTTCACGTTATCCCTCCACCTTATCACTTAACTGCCTTTATTTTAATTCTGTGTTCTTCCTTGCATCAAATTTTCTGTCATTAAGACCAAATGAAATTAATTTAATCTCAAAATTCTATAGTAATTTTTCACAAAAAAATTCTTTCCGCCAACGAAAGTTTCCTCACAAAATTTGAGAAATCAGGAAATAAAACTCAGCAGAAAAATCGTACGTTGTTGTCTATTTTAACTCATTCCATCCTTATTTAAACAACACTGTGATGTCCTACTACTTTCATCTGATGCCGTGCGTATCCAAGTTACGGTGACGGCTTTGAACTATCTCATGTGTTCGTCTTAACTTCGCTGTAAAGCGTTTGTGCAATTTTTGGTGGCAATTTCAGTTGTCTTCTTGAGTCTCCTTTGCTTCTTTCTCGCGTGCCTAGCTCTAAAACTGCCTCTCGAGCACAAATTTTAAAACTTGTTCGTAATAATTTCACTATAGATTTAGGGATGCTAAGCACGTTGAAGCATTACGGTTGCATTTTCCTGATTTTTGACGGTCAATAGTTCATTGCCTTATGCGTACATCAGCTCTGACTTACATCTCCATCCTGTCACTACAGTGAGAACCACAAAAGTAACACTTGTTGCTTCACGTTATAACCTCTACTGGAATTAAATATTCCGATGACTGAATGCTACCGAATGCTTATAATAGGGAATAAAGATGCGAACTTATTCGTTTAAATTGCATTGTATCGCACTCTTAAATATTTTTACATTTAAAAATAATTTTATTTATAATGTTTTTAATCTGTCGTTATTTTTGTTTTCCATTTAATAAATAATTGTGTTTTTTTTTACGTGAAATTTCATATTTTTAGGAATACATTTTCTCAACTATTAAACGCTTGGCATCATACGAGTATAAAGTTATACAAATTCCTTAAAAATTCTTAACATTAGCACGTGCAAAAATAATTTTTTGTGTCCCTAGACAAATAAAGTTTCCTTCCGTAGTTTCTCATCTTTACTGAAACTCAACAGATTCTTTCAGTGTTCGTATGCTGAACTTCTTAAAGAAAGAAGATATGCATAATTAAAGAGTGTTCCCTAGAACTTCCCACTCTAAAGCGTTTTTCTGATTTCAATGAATAGCATCGGCTACTTCTTTTTCAACCTCTAAAATACGTTAATTAAATTGCAACCATAAATATTCATTTTAATATTGTAACTTCTTCGATTCACGTAAGCTACTATCCAGGTTAGGTGCACTACACATTCTCTGCCAACCTGACCACAACGCAGAACGAATAAAAAACAATTCAGAACATGACTTCAGAGGGGAAAGTCGTTATCAGTCTGACGATCAGGCAAGTAACAGTTTATGTGACCTCACCTTCTTACTTGAGCAAAAAAACATACGAATATCAAAAAGTGAGCCCTTCGTTAGCACTTTAAATTAAAAAAAACACGCCCGGTACATGAAATGTCGACTAAGAAAAAAGTAAAAATCATTACTCTGGTCAATCTTTATGGTAGATTTTTCCACACTACGAACGTTTTCAGAGGTGAGTGTAGAAGTGAGACCAATTTTACCGCGATCCATAGTCTACAAGTGGTACATCACGAAAAAGAACAAGAAGCACATACACCGCATGGTAGAGGTCTTGATGAAAACCCTGCTGCGACACACTTGTGGCCTGTGAATGCACGGAAAGAATGACGAATTGCTGTTTCTCAACCATGCGTGAACCTCAGTTTGTTCATCACCAGCAGGCCACTCCATGGAGGAGAGGTTACCAACTATTTTTTTCCCCGCACCCCTAAAGAAATTTCATTCGAACCTCACAAACCATCTGAAATAAAAAGACCAAAATATATGCAATATTTTATTCATATCTTATCTTGCAAATAAATCGGGATAAACAATACATCAATGTACGTCGCAATTTTGACTGACGTCGGAGAACCAATGCGAAACTTGCCCCTGAATTTTTTTATTAATACGTACATTTGTCTCCTATTATTACCTGAACTTTTCTCGCAACCCCTGGAACAAAAATGCCAACATTAAGCATATATTCTTTTATTTACTTACACTTTTTCTCACACCCACAGAAATAAAAATGCCGACGTATTGCCAATGTCCTATTATTTACCTGGGCATTTCTCGCACCCGTTGGAGTATCGTCTGGCCTATCACTTACCTGGGCATTTGTCGCACCCGTTGGAGTATCGTCTGGTCTATTATTTACCTGGGCATTTCTCGCACCCGTTGGAGTATCGTCTGGCCTATTACTTACCTGGGCATTTCTCGCACCCGTTGGAGTATCGTCTGGTCTAATACTTACCTGGGCATTTCTCGCACCCGTTGGAGTATCGTCTGGTCTAATACTTACTTGGGCATTTCTCGCACCCGTTGGAGTATCGTCTGGTCTAATACTCACCTGGGCATTTCTCTCACCCGTTGGAGTATCGTCTGGCCTATTACTTACCTTGGCATTTCTCGCACCCGTTGGAGTATCGTCTGGCCTATTACTTACCAGGGCATTTCTCGCACTCGTTGGAGTATCGTCTGGCCTATTACTTACCTGGGCATTTCTCGCACTCGTTGGAATAAAAATGCCAACATATAGCCAAAACCCCAATATATATTCACTTGGACTTTTCTCGCGCCCGTTGGAATATCGTCTAGCCCCCCAAGGGGGTACAACCCCCATGTCTCCGTAGCGAGTGGTCCGCAGCTGTTGAGCACGAGCAGGCTGCGCTGTCGTTGGCAGCAGCGGCAGTCACGTCACAGTCACACTCACGGTACACCGTGGTCGCACTGCCAAAAGCCGCTTGCTGGTGCCAGTGCGAGGTGGAGTGTTGCACACACTCGGCTCTGTGTGTGTTTGTGTGCCGCTGTGTTTGTTGCTCGTGCCCAACGTTTGGTGAATTTTATACGCAAAAGGCAATGAGACGACAATGGTGTCGAAGAGAGAGAGAGAGTTGGGAGCTGTGAAGATGAGTTGAACTCGATGTGTGGGGAAATTGATGTGTATCCAACGATGTGCTGAGTGAAGTTGGTTTTGTGCTGTTCTAACGTAATTGAGTGCTACAAATTTTACTATGTTCACTCTTAACTCTACAGTGATGATTGACGATTTTAATGTGGAAGTACTCGTAAATGAAATGTTTTAGAGCACTGCAGCAATCGAGAAGCTCGCGGCCTGCAAAGTGCTCTCGAAGAAACCTCAATAAAGTATCCGTTCTTTCCTCTCCTGCTAGCTCATCCCACTTACTCATCGAGGAAAGCAAAGCACTTTCTTGCCCAGTTTTACTGAACGGAAAGTTCGAGTCGTCAACTACGAGCACAAACGGACAAGTGCCCTGAGTAAAAGGACTTAGACAGACAACCAGCAGGCGCGCTGACCTAATGTTGCGCAGGCTGTAGTCGCGCGAATGATTGAAATTACGCTAGTCTTTTGTGCGTGATGCGAGCGCCCGTTGTTTGTGATGAAGAGGCGGCATATGGAAACTTAATGAACTTCATGGCTGATTACGCAACAATGTTTGATTGATAAGTTTTTGCGACATTTATTCGAAAGAAGAGCGACTGCAAAATAACTATGAAGCATAACTCTTCGTTTATTTTTGTACAGAAATGCAATGTAAAATCCTACCCAGCGTGCTGAGTAAAAAATTATTGGCGCGTCGACTATGAAATTTTTGGCATGAGTGAAACGTCCTGCTGTAACTGGTGAGTATAAATTTTTGATCGCCAGAACTTTTTTGTTAGTAATCAAAATTGTGTGTTTACAAAACTGTGAGTGTAGCGGAAACAAGTCACGACTTTGTTACATGCTCAACACTGACTGCGGCAGGTTAACTGAAGTTTAATATTCAGTTCAAATTTTAAGTCAGTTGCAGGAAGCGATGTTGAAAGTAGGTATTGAACATTAACTGGATCATGTTTTCATTCAACTCTGATTAAGCATTTTTAAAAATTGAGTTTGTGACTAATGGTTGGTCAGCAGCATTATGAAAACTCCATCAGTGACCAAACATGGCTCACGTCGCAGTCAAAGTGCTTTAAACAATTTAAAACATTTAAAAAATTATTTACCCCAAGTGATACAGAGGTTGATTGTTTCTTAAGTCTAGTACAAAGGCCAAATTTGAGTATAGTTACCCGAGGGCCCGTGTTAACATTCCGAACTGAGCCGCATCTCGACGCGTTAATGAACGTGTGTCATCCATCACTCTACGCTTGTGGTGAATGGCGTGTGAAATTGCCGCCACCGCTTCATGGGGTGTGCTGTGCGCTGGCAACATCTACAACCGGGCAGATCAGGTGTCCAGGCCTGTGGTGTGAAGCATCCATTCGTTTCTGCGCCAATTCGATCCTACACAATCGTATTTCAAACTTGATGTAGATATTACCGTTCAAAGTATTACTGAATGTGAAGCGAGGCCTGTGTTGTGAAGCGTTCGTTCGTTTCTGTTACAATACTATCATGCAAAATCGTACTTGAAACTCACATGTATGTAGATATTATCGTTCAATCTAATACTGAATGTGAACCCCTGAACATTTATGTGCATTAACTGCAGCGGACGAAAACTTTCAGGCTATTCCTAAGCTTTCGCTGGGGTCACCAAAAATACCGTCACTCGAAAAAAATCATCATAATTTTCCAACGGACTTACAAATCGCGACGATCTTTATATTAGCAAAAAGTGTATAAAATTTTGTACATGATTGGGTTATGTTTAAAAATGCTCCCGTCTCCTGCAATGTCGTCACTCAAGTCGTCTTCCGGTCAAGTCGCTCTCGGAAATTTTCTATAATATATGCGATCCTTTTCGGTGGGATTTCTTGCAAGGGATTCTCGAGAGCTCGCTTCAGAGCTGCTTCAGAGCTACCTCAGAGCTTAGAGCTGGCTTCAGAGCTCACTTCACAGCTGGCTTCAGCGTTACTTCAGAGCTCGCTTCAAGGCTGCTTCAAAGCTCACCTCAGAGCTACCTCAGAGCTCGCTTCAGAGCTGGTTTCAGAGCTACCTCAGAGCTGGTTTCAGAGCTACCTTAAAGCTATCTCAAAGCTCGCTTCAGAGCTGCATCAGAGCTACCTCTGAGCTCGCTTCAGAGCTACCTTAGAGCTATCTCAAAGCTCGCTTCAGGGCTGCTTCAGAGCTCCTTCAGAGCTACTTCAGAGCTGGCTTCAGAGCTCACTTCAGAGCCAACTCAGAGCTGCTTCAACGATGCGATTGGCTCGTGCTGGACTTCACTACCTTCCCCCGCAAGATCGCCTTACAGTTCGTGGGGCCTGCTGAGGGTGGGCGCCGGCCGTCTGAAGATCTGTTTCCAAAATTATTTATGCGAAAAAATAACGAGGGAAAAGTATGGAAAATAGTAATACAATCACAAGACATAACAAGGGAAAAGCATGAAAAATAACAATACTAGCCTAAGGTAAAACAGACAATACAATTAAAACAAAATAAACGGGAAAATGCGAGAAACAGGTAAAATGTATTGAAATTATTTGCATATGTTATCAATGGCACGTAGCAAGGGAATACGTTTTTGTACTCTCTCTCAGCGTTTTGTTCAACTATTGACATGGCGATACTAATACCTATTGTATTTGCTTACTAAGGATCTTTATTTTGAGACGTTCCAAAAATCAATTTTATACACTTTACGTATTAGCTTCTTTGGATATAAACTTTTTTCTCTTCATGTGCAACTGTATTTTTGGTAGAGCCTGTACATAACTTGAGCTGTGTCGTTAGGTCATAACAGCTGTACTTATTCGAAAAAAGAAAAACACAATTACCCATGTCCATCTTGGTTCCACATTTTTCCACAATACGAACGTTTTCAAAGGTGTGTGTACAAGTAAGACTGATTTTTTCGAGTATGGAGTGATGTTCCAAGAAAGTACACCATATTCAAATATTGTTGAGAAGCGCACAGCTCCCGCCATACCCAGCCACACCCGGTTGTCAACCGCAACCGAGCTGGCGAGTAGAACGCGCACGATTGATGTCAACTCTAGCAGGTCAAGGACATTATGTATCCCCCGTCATGCTAATTTCATGGCGCCTATTTTTGTGAGCTTGTAATGGTCATGTGTACCTGGGCTGAGAAATATTTCAAGCTCTTCACTTGTTATATAAAAAGATAATCACTCGATATTTTTTTAGTGCACCAATGTCAATATTTAAAATTCTATGCTTCTGTCAATCTGTCAAACTGTCAATCTGTCAATCATATCATGTTAAACACTTGGAGTAACTATATGCTGAGTGATTTTCTTTTTATTTCAACAAGTGAAGAAGTTGAAATAGTTCATGTGTACACTGAAATAGTAGCCACTCGATATTCAATGAAGCGTTACGATCTAACGCTTACGGCTGCGCTACGCTACGTCAAGAAATCGCCATCTGTTTTAATACTGCACTAGTTTCAAGTAATCGTGGTCGAAAAATGTCGCGTGCGAGTAACCTATTCGTACCAAGTTAAAATCCCAAGCCGGATGTATCAGCGTTTGACTTGTTTGTCTTTAACTTTACTGGTGTGAGGTTCAGGAATGTCCGTGAATTCAGGGAGCCCTTTTACTGCCCAGAACATCTTGAAATTCGGCGGTCTAAAAAATGAAAGAATAACGCGAACAAGCGATGCAAGGATAAAGAGGCATGTGCATACCTCACGGTAGAGGAAACAAGGTAAAGTTATTTCTATAGAGGAAAGTACACCTCTTCTCGTTCGCCTAGCTAATAGAACGGCTTCATTTCAAACAAACCTAATGACGTCAGCATTGCGACGTATCGCTAGGCCAATAGTGGAGCCAGATTTGAGGCTAGCAGTTGCCAGATGCAATATGAGAGCCTCTATTGGTTGGTTGCCATGACGTCAGCAATGCCACACGGTCGACGAAAATACACTGGTTTGACTCTACCTCGTTTCTTCTACCGTGGCATACCTGCGCCTCTCTAGCATGGTTGCCTGACGACGGAAGGCATGTTTACGCCTTGGTCTCGAGCTCGGTCGATAGCTGCACCAATTGTTCATTATTAGAGTTTCTAGTCTCGTACAGCTAGCCATGCATGCATGGGCATAATTAACGTTCGAAACATCCCACGTTTGCTGGTGTTTAAAATTGATTTTTATCTCGTTTACGGAAATATGTAAATGATAACATTGAAGTAAAACGCTATAGAGGGAACCCTGTCATAAACGTTTCCCTAAACAAGCTAGACTTTTAAATGTAGAATCCGTTATGCGTATCAAATAGAGATGTATCCTAGCTTTAGATATTTAACCATGCTTTATATTAGAGAATAATTCAGCACGTTTATGATACGAATAGGAGGCACATATGCACGACGACACTATGTGTTATAGTTGAGTGAAAGCGTTTGTATTCGACATGAAAGGACTTGCGCTGTCCGCACCCACCGAACGACTCGGTACGAGATCGGTGGGAGAGAACGACAGCAGTCTCCTTCTGGAGTAATTCTTGCAAATGTGCTTTAAATGTTTTCATTAGTTTGAAATGATCCGTGACGTTTAATGTGTAAAATTTCTATCTGAGAGTAATATACAGTATATACCACAAAAACGCGAACCGAGTATTTATTTTTCCGTATTAGTAATACCATCAAAAGAATACCATAAGCATTCAATTTCAAGCAAAATTTTGCGGTATTACTGATTACTACTGATTCGGGAAATAATTCCAGGAATTACTGATACGGGAAAATAAATACTCGGTTCGGGTTTTTGTGGGACGTACCATACGGTGTAGTCTTAATTCTAGCGCTCAGTTGCGAGGGAAGATTACACAAATTAAATTTTTTTTGATAACTTCAGTACCACAGGTTATTTAATATAATAGCGCTAAAAGTTTTTACATGATCCCTTAACAAATGCATCCCAATTCGCTGCTGGCTGTCTTTGCGCCGCTGCTACACCCACACACATAAATTTAACTTTGCTCCGTGAAACCTTCTTGATCATTTATTTTTGTATAGGTGCTTACTAATAAATTGAAGCTGATAATCCGAAGTGCATTATCGTCCTACACAGTAAAGATAAATGGGATAGAGATTCCGACGCTATTTCATTTGAAATTCGAATGAAAGTCTCTAATTTCGGGTGGAAAATTTTAAGAATTGAGTACCCAGTCTAACTTTTTCGCAGCCTGAGTGCATGTTTTTCGCTGCCTTAGCGATTTAAGCGATTAAATCGCTTAGGCGGAGAAAAACATGCATGCAGGCGGCGAAAAAGTTAGACTGGGGATACAGGCGGCACCTTGAAATTTGTGCTCTGTCTTTTGGGCTTACGACGCAACTTTCCAATTTGTTCCTAATCCCGTCTAATTTGTTGATTTATTTGATAATTAAACAATTATTCTCCATAAAGGATCAGCTATCACGCAAGTGCTAAATAAAAATATGGCAAATATAAGAGCCTCATGAACTTAGTTCAAGGAAATGCAATCAAAATTACCGTGATTTTAATTTGAGATATTTTTGGGCGTAAAATCGAGTTCAGTTCCCATTTTTTGGTGTATCCGAACTATCAATTTTTCTTTTGATTTTAGAAAGACCAGTTATAATAGCTTCACTTTTGTATGATATATGACATATATCCCTCGTACTACATGGGTGTTACCTGTCTGGCCACCACAAGTAGATATACTCAAATGTGTCCACGGTACTAGACCTAAGATACAATCTATTGCTGTATCACTTGAGGCAAATAAATTGTTTAAATTGGTTAAATATGCCTTCCCCCGTGGGAAGTTCTCTCGTGTACTCTGGAAACGAGACCTGTTGCTCGCTGAGTAACGTCACAGCGTTCAGCTCGTCTCTCTCACGATCTACGTGTATGCGTGAGGGAATAGAGAACTTCACGATTACATCCACGTTTTTGAACGGGAGTCTACCTATTAACAAGTAGCTAACATGACTTTGATGTACACCTCTGTCACTGCTACTTCTAACATCTACATTTTCGAACGGGGTCTACCTAGTAACAAGTAGGTAACATGACTGATGTAAACCTCTATCACTACTACTACTAACATCCACATTTTTGAACGGGGGTCTACCTATTAACAAGTAGCTAACAAGACTTTGATGTAAGCTTATGTTACTGCTACTACTAACATCCACATTTTTGAATGGGGGTCTACCTATTATAACATCCATGTTTCTCAGCGGGGTCTACCTATTAACAAATGGCTAAAATGACTTCGATATTAATCGATGTTACCCTACTACTTCTCCTTACCTGGAAGTATTTTGGAGTCACCGCTGTAAACAGCAGTCAACGACATAGTTGCTCACCCGCACATGTGAACCAATAAAACATTCGTTCATGGTTCACAGCTGCAAAAGTGGCACCAACTCCTTTGTTCATGAGGAGTATACATATTTACAACCTGGAACCCGTTAGAATTAGACCCTCGTAACAACCTAAAATATATTCAGAAATTGCACATGGTGCAGTCCCTTAGTTGTGATTTACTCAGAATTCCCTCGCAGCCGAAATGCTTTTATGTTCAATGGGTCGAATTAAAATGTTTTTAATTGACTGTGTAGTTTAAATTTTCCAAGCGGACTGCTAAACTTGAAACGCTGATTGTACGCGCGAAGAAAAAGTGATCTCTTATGAAAATATAATGAACATTGGTTTGTCAACCAAAATGTATGAAAATTTGCTTGGCAATCAGTTAGGGACTTTTATCATAAGAAATTTTCAAAAACCCATGTGTTGATGTACATTTCATGTATCAAATTTTTTGGAAACAATAGGTTTTTCTGGCTTAAATGCTTTAGCTGTTGTACGCATCACTCCATCGGCGGCATGCGTCATGTTTGCTGTCTGTAGCCAACCTTGTCTCGTTTTTTAGCTCCAGCACTCGTCTCATTCGCTGTCAGAAAGATCATATCAGTGCATTTGTTCTACCACCTGTTGTTGGTTCGTATGCACTACAATTATTTCTCTGATCATCCTCGATCACAACGAACTCTTCAAATGAACGCTGCTGTATATGTGGGTCGAGTATGGTTAGCAAAGATACGTGTCGCCATTTGCAAGAAGAGAACACTCATGTGCTTCAGATATCATATTTCATTTTTTCGCAGTTAATTAATTTTTGATCAACATCGCCCACGGTAAAATTTTCTAATTATCATTTGACCTTTTTTGTGATCGATAATAATATCGAGGAAGCTTTCCCAGACTTGGAGAACATAAAATCCCGGGACATTGAGAAAACCTGGAAATAAACCACTTAGCTCGAGTCTGTTACCAGTTACTATTTTTCTGTTTTAGGGGTATTATAAAAATGAATTGTGCCACCACTACGCATCAACGGAACCGAACTATCGCTCATGCTACGTAGATACAGCATTACAACAGGAATCATTCATGCAGATGTGGGAGACACAAGCAGCTGTGGTACAATGGTGATGGAAAGTAGGCTCAGATATTGTCTACGAACTCGTACAATGAAATGATCTTACCTTCGCATGGGGTATTCTTTTGTTTTGTTTATTCCTGCTTTTTCTTTCTCCAAAAATATTTCGCAACGGGTATTCTTTCGTACGTTCCTGCATTTTCTTTCTCCAAAAATATTTACGTGAGTATTTGCCAAAATTCTTGTATTTTTCGTGGTTTATGATCGCGAGAGAGCCCATAAGAAGCCTCGGTCACTATAGGAGGAGGTTTACGAAGTGATTTCATGTAAAAATCCTCTTACGATGCAGTCATATTCTTAAAATTAAGTCTTAAACAGTAGCGGAAATAGAGATAACACACTTAGGCACTTGCATCACGTTTCGAACAATTTTTTATTTTGCTTATTGGTTTGCAAATTTTACTTGTCTGATAGTAATTTAAAATTGGATACCTGGAGCAGGACAGATTCGAACCACTATCAAAAAAGTGATTCTTATTAAGTAGACTGAAGCAAGATATATTTCCTTTCTAATACCAGGTCAATTAATAAAGTATCGGTACTCTGTTCTTTTATCGCATTTCTTCCAGAACGGTCGGTTGGCAGCAAGCAAAGTTCCTTGGAACTGTTGCTGGGCGGTCAAAACAGGCAGGCGTCAGGCCGAAGTTGCAAAACATTTCTGAGTAGCCAGCGTTGTGCAACGAGCAGCTCCGTGCTGTGTTGGTTGCCTTCGAAGATTGGTTTCTGTCGTAGATTATTTAGTCAGACATGCTCGTAACTCATGAATTCAGAACAAGATTGAAAGTATCCCCTCAATAGAGCTCCCGCCAACAGTACACCTCTCTTCAATCCACGTCGGGGGTATCAAGTACTGTTTCACAAATACGAACAGTTTAGTCAAGACGTTTCCATTAGCATTTGATTTTATATTTTAAGGTGTTGGGTAAACTTATGTGCTGAATCTTAGGTATGACAGGTCAGATATCATCCTAAAGCAGCGCGAAAGTTAACCAGCTATTTTACTGCGCTGCAGTTTAGATTTAAAATATGTCAAACATTTATCTCCCATTCAGTTTTTTCATATAAATGTAAGTTTACACATAATTGCTGATGCATTTCAGAGGTTTGCTCAAACTGAGAAAATTTTTTGTGGGGTCTTGAAAGATGCGTCGTCGGGAGACCGATGTGTATACTCATAAAAATTAGAGTCTCTTGTATAAACCATACGACTACTGACATATGTACAATAGCTGCGGCTGTGAAAGTGGTATGAAGAGACCATTTCCGCTGACTTACACACTCCGCAGGTGTAGAGCTTCAATGAGCTGCATTAAGCCACTCGTAAATGGGTTATTATCCATAAATGCATTGCGTCCGCATGCTGGTACCGCACGTGACTCTATTCCCGATTCAGAACAATCAGGTTATCCCTCACAATCAATTCGATTTCCCTCACTTTCACAGTCTACCTCGAGTGGAAAATCTTGCATCACTTTGACGGTCAATTTTTGCGAGGTCTTGTGACACCAACGGGGACGCTAAGGCACTCAAATGAATGGGAGCGATTTCATGCCCGTGAGGAGCTCCATCTTCATTCGAGTTCGGAATACAGCACTCTAGTAATTGATTAACTCGCAAAAACGCGTAAACTTCGGCACATTTATGACGAAAAAAATCGCGCATTTTAACACAATGTTTAGTTTTACAACGCACCTTTAATGCTTATCTACGTCCTACTTTTGACCGTTATTAACCGTGTATTATCAACAACCCTCTTAGCCATCAAATACCTAAAATTATTAGAAAAAATGGTTCGCTGTAATGGCCCAGCGCTTCACATCTGAGCTACAACCTGTTGCTCGCTGCGAGGACAAAGGCTATTTTGATGAGTAAATTACAGTTTCGCTGAGCCGCGTCCGCTTAAAGTCACACAGATTTCTAAGCGCATGAACGAGAGCGGGATGCGGTGCCAGATATCAATTTTGGTCCGCTGTTTTCACAGAGGCATCATTCTCTTGCAATGAACAAAACCGCAGCCCAAGCGATACGTAGGTGGATCATACGTTGTTGTTTGTGGCGGTCTATTGACTCACTGATATTGTGTTCTTTTTGCATTTTGTCGCTTATAGTTCCCTCGCACTGTCCCGTGTAAATGCTCTAGTTTTTATTCTGTTTTGGAATCCAATTTACGCCGGTGACCCCAAGTCGTCATCCAGCAGCTTGCATAAATAGGAACACCAAATGCAACGTTAAGTCTACGTTCTGTGTTATCCTGAGCGTTATTTTTCTTCAATTTTTGAAATCGGCAGTTGTCTTTTTATTCATGAAATGCGTCGAGCCCGTTTCTGAGCACAGATCCAATATCTCTGATCGATTATGTCATGCTCAGGTTCGAGGGCCGCTAATCCCAATAAAAGTTATTTTGTGAAATTGAAAATTTTCTTTCTTGTATCAAAAATTTGACATAAGGAATAGTAGACCCATTAGCTATATATTTCTAAGCAGGGCGAAACATCCCCGTTGACTTCACGCAATAAAATGTCCTTCCTACGATACTTCCTTATTTACTACTTCCTCATCACCGTCTACCTCCTCAACGTCAAGCGTGAGGAAAACCTCAAAAGAAATCATATAGGTCAATTAACCTACATTGAATACTACATTATAGGCCTCACATCCCTTCCTTTAATGAGTAAAGGAGTCTAATTTAAACATGTGTAGCAGCACTTGTTGCGACTATTCAAGGCACGGTCTCGTTAGCGCCACATGCTTTGGTGTACGAATGAGTCAATCTCATGCAGATATTACAGCTACCTATAGGTATTATATCTTGAGGTATTATAGGTATTATATCTTAAGCAGGTATTATAGCTGCCTATAGGTATTATATCTTGAGGTATTATAGGTATTATATCTTAAGCAGGTATTATAGCTGCCTATAGGTATTATATCTGGAGGTATTATAGGTATTATATCTTAAGTCGGTATTATAGCTGCCTATAGGTATTATATCTGGAGGTATTATAGGTATTATATCTTAAGCAGGTATTATAGCTGCCTATAGGTATTATATCTTAAGCCGGTATTATAGCTGCCTATAGGTATTATATCTTTAGGTATTATGGGTATTAAATATTTAGCAGGTATTATAGCTGCCTCATGCTTTGATGACTAGGTCAAGTAAAAATTCAATAAAAGAAACATTATTCGCATCATTAGAAGTTTCCGTTCAATAAGAATTGATGAAAATAAACGTGAGGAATTAGTCTTTCTATCTTATGTGAATAGCTTGGTAGTGTGTACAATTATTTACCGAAGTATTATAATTATAGAAGATTCTTGCAACGAACATAGCGTGGTGCAACAAGCTTTGTCATTATCATTTTGACGGCCAGACCGAAAAGAAAAGTCTTCAATTTGAAGGCAAAGTATTAATGAGTCTCACAAGTCCAGTAACAGTTACTGAACTGTTTAAAATGATCAGCACACCTAAATTCAACTCTACTGTGTAACATGTCATCGAAAAGTTTACAAAAGTCGTGTTGTAGAAGCTTTACCAGGTAGTTGAAAGCATCGAAACTGTCACGAAGCGCTCTGAGTTTAAAAATTAGAAAAATTCTTTATTGATTGCATCAATATTACAATTGGGCTGTACAAATGATTTTTCATCTTCTTCACCTAAAAAGAGGGAGTGGAGAGCAGGCTCAGTTATTAGAAGAGTTGCTCTGAAAATTTTATTACCCGTTTTCTCCGTTTCAAATCACTAATACTGAAATTACAAATTCTCCGTTCGAAATTACGAGTATTTACATTACAACTTCTCCGTTTGAATTACGAATACTGAAATTACAAATTCTCCGTTTGAAATTACGAATATTTACATCACAAATTCTCCGTTTGAATTACGAATACTGAAATTACAAATTCTCCGTTTGAAATTACGAATATTTACATCACAAATTCTCCGTTTGAATTACGAATACTGAAATTACAAATAAGAGTTGCGGTCTGGTGAAAATATTACGAGATCAATTTGAAACCAGCTCGAGAGTTCTGTTGTATATATACGCAGAAATCGACTTATGTAGTCGTACAATACAACACCTCTTGAATAGGAAATTGTTGGTTTGGACATGAACTACCACGGATGTTCCATAACAGGCTGCATCATCTATCAAAAGTAGTGTCAAAAACTAAAACAATAACATGCATACAATGGAAAAAATGTTTTTGACGATGACTACTGCGGAGAAATTGAAGAAAAATCGAGTTATTTGCTGAACATATTATAAACAACCTCTGAGGGTATAGAAGTGAGGCTTTATTTTCTTCGAAAATAAAGTATATACAATTGTCTTACATAGGAGGTTTCTGCATGAGGCTGTGGAGTTTAAATAGCTCAAAGGAAAAGAGTAGTTTGATTGCAATTTCATCAGTGGCAATATCTGATGATAACATCAACGTAATAAATGAAATCGGTACAGAATCCTGGCCACTGCCTGCACTTTCAATCACAGGCCACAAATCATCACAAACATACGAGTACATCTGAATCCGTGATAACATCATTACAGAAAAATAAAATAACGATTTTGACAAGGTCTTCGAAGACACTGAGTTGGAATTAACTTGGAAACGTTGAACCAGAAGTGAAAGTTTGAATACATTCTAGGAGTCCGAAAATATTCAGAAATTGGAATCTGTAGCCGTTGAAAGCAGAATAATGTCCTTGCTCAAATTTAAAGTATAAAAACCACTTGACGGAAGTGATCATGAAAAGATATCATACTATCGGCAGTAAATTTTACTACATTCGTTCCTTAGTTTAACTGTACAAATGTTTTGTTTAACTCTTTTAGTAAATTATATTTTCAATAAACTTCTTGAATTAATTATGGCGTTGTAAAACCTTAGTTTCAAGTGCTATTCCATGAACTTGATCAACACACAAACGGATTGGAATTCCACGAGCAATTTACCGTGCAAAAATTCGATCAAAATAATGAACATTTGTGGATTCACAATCGCTTTGTCACTTTTAGTCATTTTATAAATTAGGACTAAACGGAGAACAACTATTCTTGACGCAGTTGTTAGTGTTTGATGTGAAAGAGCGCAAGGACAAATCAATTTTGACCCTCACTCGATCCACACTGCTTGGGTGAGAGCGAGACATCGTCAATACCATGCAGTAGCGCAGCCAAGGAGAGCATGGCATCCCCCCCGAAATGTCGAGCTGGGGCCAGTTTCAGTCGCCGTTCTAAGTAAAAGAATAAAAAGATTGCTGATAATTAATGTCTGCCTCCCCCCCCCCGGAAATTATTTATGGGGGATCCTGCCCCCCCCCCCCCAGCACAGGTGTGCACGCACCTGTGCTCTGAACTCTGGTTGTGGTTTTTGTTTAAAAATCCAAGTGACTTAGAGTTTAGCTTAACTTCCTACCTTCAGTGATTTTGAAGTAAGATCTTACTTTTGATGGAAAATTGAAGAATCTACCCACCTGTTCATGAGAATTGTGAACAGTTCTTCCGAGCAGCGCATCAGCCGCATTTCATCTGTTGAATAGAATAGACATTGGGTAATGGAACAGTACTTTGAAACATCATCCGATGGATTGTGAGGGACTCCTCATCAGTGATACGAGCAAGTTTAATATTGGTCCAAAAGCCGAACTCATTCAATTATCAAAATAAAATCGAAGGTAAAACGTTAACAAATGTAAACTCTAACGAATGTATAAGGACATCATCCGATAAATTGTGAGGGACTCTTTATCAGTGATACGAGCAAGTTTAATATTGGTCCAAAAGCCTAACTCATTCAATCATCAAAATAAAATCGAACTTCAAACGTTTTGACGACGAGACAAGTGGCCCATTCCCGGGCTCCTCTCCCCCCCCCCATCCGAATTCCCTGCCATCAAATACCAATCACGCCCAGGCACCACAGAATCACACCTAAAGTCAGCAGTTTTCACGCAACAAAGGATGCGTTATTCTAATCAATCAAGCCTGATGCATATTATCTTGTACATTAGTTTTTCAAATGCCTCATAACTAACACCAGGACGCAATGACGGTTATCCCCGTTCTAACCGATACCCATTTCCGATACCTGGGTAGAGTGGGGAACTGTGGTTGAGTTCTCCTTTTTCCCAACGAGGAGAATCACCGGGCGGCACTGCCGGGACTCGAATTGGCGATACCTTCCTGTGAAGGGCGGGCTCTTAACCACTCGGCCACGGTGACCACCACAAACACCAGTAGATTGACTCGAACGCAGCACCTCAGCATGCAGTCGCGCACATAGCATGGCCCCATAATTTGTGGTCCGTGGGGCCACACACAGGGAATGGAGAGCTCGAGTCCTGTCAATAACTGGGGACACAACTCAATGGAACGGCAGAATTTATGTTCCGTGTAGCGACTCAAATATTCAGCCTTTGCAGTCTCCGATCAATCGATTCATTGAGTAGACCTTCGGCATTTGCTAACAGCCTGGTGCATCTTTGTAGTGTTGCTGGATGCTGGATCAGGCAAGCGCACGCTACTTTCGGGGCGAATAAATCGTTTTCAGGGAAAGAATAATTGGTGCTGCTATAGCGTGAGGTCTGCCACACTATATATAGCATGAGATCTTTATCTAGCTAGCACTCTAGCGTGAGGTCAGGTTACTAATGGATATTACTAATTTCTATGCATTTAATTTAGCGAACAACACTTAATTTGTACATCTCAAACTGTACCTGGGTAGGCGATAAGTGGCGGTAGATCTCACGTTATAGCACCGAATGATTTCAATTTTATGTATAGTGCCTAAGTTTACTGAGGTACATTTTGAATTTCGGCTCATGGCAGTACTTCCGACATACACCGTTTGTTTTGCGTTAAAAGGTAATAAATGGTAACATACACTCAGTTTAGTTAGTTGACGGACTAACATGACGCTTTTAACTTTCCCTGTGCTCGGAGGTATAAAGATATATTTTTAATTCTTTCACACTAACAGTAGGAATAAATTTTACTAAAGCTGCTGTGCTATTCTGAGTCCAGTTGGGCTTTTTTTCATGCGAACAAATTTAAGCGAAAGAGATCAAGGTTTGCACTTTCCATGCTAAGGTTGACCAATCTCATGCCAGGATCAATTTCTTAGTCATTTTTTGTTCGCATGATATAAAAGTATAATTGCATATGTTCTGAGTTGATAATTGATTCGATCCATCCCAATGCGCGATTAGTGGAATTCATGGTCCTTTCTTATTCTTTGTAATTGCACCATGGGGACATTTGACCTCCGTGACAGTTAATGCCTCAGAGACGTCTTAGCTTCTCGATCAAACGACGACTTACACGGTCTTTCATTGATGGTCAAAGATGTAAAAGCGGAGATAATGGCACAGATTTAATAACTTAGCAGGCATTCACACCGCAAGAGGGATTGAGGCAAATTAATATTTAGTTTAGGCTAGTGGCTCGTTCTTTAACTGACGGTGAATCACTGCGTCTTCATCGTGCCATGAGTGCGGACTTATTTGCATCTGGCAGCCGAGTGACGTAACTCATGCCCAAAATAAGTTGTTTTTTGTAGCAAGTGAGTTATGTCGAAGACACCTGAATTAAGTTGTGAAATGTATTTCGGATTTATTACAGCTAGATTTTTTCCCCCGATTGTTAGGAGTTCCATTCACGAACAAATTGCCGAAGGAAAAAAACAAAGTAGAAGCAAACACCTTTACGAAATTCTGTGAGAGTAGGCACGTCTCATGTGAATACTCAGACGAGCAACAAACGTCTACGAACTTCTTAACTTTTTTTAGTTATTTTGTGAAGCCCAAGGGAGTTTCTCACAGAGAAAGGTTTGCTTGCTCAAAATGGCTCTAAAAATACGGCTCTAAATAGAAGCAATTGATTCTTTTTTATCTCTTCAGTGATGTGTCAGTTGAAATTTTTGATTTTACCTCTTGGGGGCAATTTTAATAATTTAGTCAAAAATAGCGTTGAAGGACAGCTTTATGTCGGGAAAATTATGGAAAGATAATTTTCCATAATTTTCTCGAAAGATATTTTTCCTACATAAAAAATTATGTAGGGCACACAATAAGGAACTTTATGTAGATCCGGCGGCTGAGTCATACAGTAGGAGTCTTAAAGTCAGAAGATGTTCTTGTATTAAAAAAAAATTTTAAGCGATTTTTTACTCAAAGACAAACTCAACGCAAGATCAATTGCATGAATTAGTCGCTATAGCAACGGATGCAATTCAAGGGAATGCTAAATGCTACTATTTTTCGCTGCGTTGTTTTGAATGTTGGAGACGTGTAAGGCATTGCTTCAGCCGAGGCTGCAAGCAAACTTCCTACTGGCACTCACCGCATAAAATTAACTTAGTTACAGCAACCGTGAGAGAATAGAACAACACTCTTATTTTGTTTCGAATTATTTCATCTTTACGAGTGACATGCTGATCAGCATTCTTGAAGCAATAACTTCACTGAAGTCTGGCGCATGCGCAGCGTGAGCGGCACACTGCCTTTCATCAAGAAATTCAACACTGACCAAATTGAAGTTCAATATTCAATTCAAATTTGATGTCAATTGTAGTGAGCAATTTTAAAAATAGCAAACATGAACTGGATCACGCCATCAATCAGCATTACATAAGAATCTTTAAAAATTGAGTTTGTGACTACTGGTTGTTCAACGGCATCATGAAAATCAGCTCCGTGGCCACCGGTGGTTCACGATGCGGTCAAAGTGTTGAGCACGTCTGGGTCTGCCTTCCAAGGCTGTACTATTGGGTTTCGATAATCGAGCAGTCACTTCAGAGTCCGTGACAGAGGACACCTCGTTATTAAATGTCACTCGATCCATCTCTTGCAGTCTCGGGCCCGCAGGACGACCTCAGCTCTGGTGACTGCAATGCTCACCTGCGCTCACACGCTCTGGGTTGGAAGTCTCTTTGGAATAATCTTTCCCATTTTATCACAACAAATGGTCGTGAATAAACCGCAATATTATTTTTGAAATACTTTGTTTCATTTTCTTGTACAACAAATAGAACAAAGTATGTCAAGACTATTTATTTTTTTATTCATGATTATTTTACCGTAACAAATAATCGTGAATTTAACACATTATTAGCCTTGAAGTACTTTTGGACTTCAGAACGACATAAGAGAAGATACAACGCATTATTTACAACGGCATCTTTTATTTGGCGTTAGAGCCGCAGCAACCTGTTGCCATTGCTTCCACTAAACCTTTGTTCACGCTTCACAACAACACGCGTAGAAAAAGAACGAAAAGGAAGAAAAAGCATTTATTTTCAAAAAAGTTGCTACATGAGATGTATAACGCATTGGATTTTCAAAAAACTTTAACATAAAAGTCATTAATTGATTCACAAACCATGCGAGGCGTACTGTAGCCGTGTCGGGAGCTAATTATGTTATTGAGAGAAACCGTCAAAATATCATCTCTTGCTTATTTTATACACAAAGAGAGATGACTGACAACTTATCAATAATTTAGATACTTCATTGGGCAATAATTTAAATACTTTAAATACTAGAGAATCCTCCGGAATTCCTTAATTATTAGTTAAAACGAATTAAGAAAAGGCAAAAAACGGAGAATCCTCGTGGTGTCCGTTGCGCAGAAGAGCAGACTCGCATCTCAAAAAATCTCACTGTCTTCCAAGAGCGCGGCTGCTATCACCTCCTGCATTATTTATGGAGCGCTTCGCAATTGATTTGCATCCTTTGGGATCGTTGCGTAGTGTAGTTTCACCTGCGTCATAAGTTATTATTGCGCGTTAGTGATTCGTTGGTTCGTGTGTAGACGTAAGGGGACGTCTACTTCGTAGCAAACGGTGGTCTATACAGAAAGTTACCTGTGGCAGGAAGCGATCAATGAAATGCCTGTAGCCTTTACACCAAGAATGTCACGCACTAAACGAAAGTGAGATGTTACAAATTGCTGCCTTGAGGGCTTCAATAAGGAGACAAATAGCCCATCAATATTCTCAATTAACCGTCTATCCTATTTGAGTGTTGCCTTAACGCTATGGTATTCCTAAAATTTCTTGCTTGAATATTTAATCTGCAACGCAGTAATATAAAATCCTTTATTTTGTATCAAATTTATCCTGCAAATTTCCAATAATTTTTCCTGCAATTGTCACTCCTACGAATACAAAGCCAAAAGAGCTCCTAAAAAGTAGAAAACACGCATTCTGCACCAAATACTCTGTTAAAGAGCCTCTACAAACGGGTTTGATACCTATGTTCTCAAATAAATACCCATGTATACATATATCCAAAAAATATATTTTGTTATTAAAGATATTTTAAAAACGATGTTATACATTTTATACCTGAACTATTCTGGACATCACATATTTTTCATTTTTTCTTTCGTTTTCATATTGGTGACATGCAAAACTGAAGCCTGGCTCCCGTGTCTTGGCAGCTCTGAGACAGCCTCCCTTATTTGTTTGTGATTTGTTTAACTGAGCAGATTTTATGTTCCTCACCTGCGTATTTCAGCGCAGATCTTCTCTGAAGGAATGATGAAGCTGAAAACAAGTCGAAAGTACGAGGAGCGAAAACAAGAGTGGCGAGAAACTGAAAGCTGAACACAGCTCTCAGTGCTGGTTGTCTTGAGAGTCATATAATTATAGTGTTGTTAGTTGTGTGTTAGTTAGGGCCATGGTGTTACTGGTTGTGGTGTTGGTCATGAATATAGTGATGCTGGTTGTGGTGTTAGTTACGACCATGGTGTTACTAGTTGTGGTGTTAGTCATGAATATAGTGATGCTGGTTGTGGTGTTAGTTACGACCATGGTGTTACTAGTTGTGGTGTTAGTCATGAATATAGTGATGCTGGTTGTGGTGTTAGTTACGACCATGGTGTTACTAGTTGTGGTGTTAGTCATGAATATAGTGATGCTGGTTGTGGTGTTAGTTATGACCATGGTGTTACTAGTTGTGGTGTTAGTCATGAATATAGTGATGTTGGTTGTGGTGTTAGTCATGAAAATAGTGATGCTGGTTGTGGTGTTAGTCATGAATATAGTGATGCTGGTTTTGGTGTTAGTCATGAATATAGTGATGCTGGTTGTGGTGTTAGTCATGAATATAGTGATGCTGGTTGTGGTGTTAGTCATGAATATAATGATGCTGGTTGTGGTGTTAGTCATGAATATAGTGATGCTGGTTGTGGTGTTAATCATGAATATAGTGATGCTGGTTGTGGTGTTAGTCATGAATATAGTGATGCTGGTTGTGGTGTTAGTCATGAATACAGTGATGCTGGTTGTGGTGTTAGTCATGAATATAGTGATGTTGGTTGTGGTGTTAGTCATGAATATAGTGATGCTGGTTGTGGTGTTAGTCATGAATACAGTGATGCTGGTTGTGGTGTTAGTCATGAATATAGTGGTGCTGGTTGTGGTGTTAGTCATGAATATAGTGATGCTGGTTGTGGTGTTAGTCATGAATATAGTGATGCTGGTTGTGGTGTTAGTCATGAATATAGTGATGTTGGTTGTGGTGTTAGTCATGAATATAGTGATGCTGGTTGTGGTGTTAGTCATGAATATAGTGATGCTGGTTGTGGTGTTAGTCATGAATACAGTGATGCTGGTTGTGGTGTTAGTCATGAATATAGTGATGTTGGTTGTGGTGTTAGTCATGAATATAGTGATGCTGGTTGTGGTGTTAGTCATGAATATAGTGATGCTGGTTGTGGTGTTAGTCATGAATATAGTGATGCTGGTTGTGGTGTTAGTCATGAATATAGTGATGCTGGTTGTGGTGTTAGTCATGAATATAGTGATGCTGGTTGTGGTGTTAGTCATGAATATAGTGATGCTGGTTGTGGTGTTGGTCATGAATATAGTGATGCTGGTTGTGGTGTTAGTTACGACCATGGTGTTACTAGTTGTGGTGTTAGTCATGAATATAGTGATGCTGGTTGTGGTGTTAGTTATGACCATAGTGTTACTAGTTGTGGTGTTGGTCATGAATATAGTGATGCTGGATGTGGTGTTAGTCATGAATCTAGTGATGCTGGTTGTGGTGTTAGTCATGAATATAGTGATGCTGGTTGTGGTGTTAGTCATGAATATAGTGATGCTGGATGTGGTGTTAGTCATGAATATAGTGATGCTGGTTGTGGTGTTAGTCATGAATATAGTGATGCTGGTTGTGGTGTTAGTCATGAATACAGTGATGCTGGTTGTGGTGTTAGTCATGAATATAGTGATGCTGGTTGTGGTGTTAGTCATGAATGTAGTGATGCTGGTTGTGATGTTAGTCATGAATACAGTGATGCTAGTTGTGGTGTCATGAGTCAGTGCTAGAGTGCAGGTAGAGTTTGATATTCATGGTTCAGCATAACGGTGCCGATTGGGCTGCTAATTGTGATGCTTATTTCCATACGCAATAGTACATCTCAATCTGTATTACCGTCCGAGTTGGGTGAGCCGAGTTATCAAGCTTTTTGTATTTATGATGTCCAGTTGAATGTCTATGAAAGCCAATACCAAATTAGTAATATTTTTCCTACAAAGTCCCGCGATTCGTGAGTCCTTTAAATGTTTCCCAGTCCTTCAGTGCGCGTAAACTCATTCACACAACAACTTAAAGAGTAAATACACCTAAATGATAACAAGAGGGGTTATAATTCACGCGAGCAAAAAATTAGATTGAAAATTAGATTAGAAAATCAAAATTAGATTGATATCATCTCTGTTTATTTATAGGCGTCAAAAGTACAAGCGCAGTGGCAGTGCATAAGCACATCGCTGCATCATTGCAAGGCTGTCATAACTCAAAATTTTCAAGTATAAAGTTACAATGTTCATAAGGATGCTGAATTAATACTGCGTCTTTTGGCAGTAAAGTTGTAAATCTAAATGCATTTTTGGGCGAGAGATGGCGTTGGTTGATTTGCGTAAAATGATGAAAGTTATATGTCTTAAAAACTTTAAAATACTTCTCCTAAAAAATTACGAAATT
Organism: Morinoia aosen; assembly: GCA_030386875.1. NCBI lineage: Eukaryota > Metazoa > Arthropoda > Malacostraca > Amphipoda > Talitridae > Morinoia > Morinoia aosen. Next base: position 82,496,801 of record CM059561.1, on the reverse strand, counting down.
TGAGCTACGACAGTCGTAGAATGATGGAGTGACATGTCGGAAAATTGGTCGGAAGGCCGACAAGGCTCCGTAAGCAAGAGGCCTTAGATTTCTCTTCGTGGACCGTAATGCTTTTACGGAACCGCCATCCTCGTTTAAGGAAACATTGCAGTTTGTATTTATAATTATGAGAATTACTATCTTCTGGTTATATATCATATGGGGGGTTCTCACGATAGTCTTCACTTTCATAAACTCTAGGTTCCATTCAGGAATGAATTCTGAATAATACCATCAGAATACATTCACCCAAATTGTATTTTTCAACCTACGTGAAAATGACACACTAACTTCTTTTTGATCATGCTTTAAACGCAAAAATACATGTTCAAATACTGGGGCGTTTCCTATACGAGGTTATGATGTGTCGAGGTTATGATGTGTCGAGGTTATGATGTGTCGAGGTTGTGGTGTGTCGAGGTTATGATGTGTCGAGGTTGTGGTGTGTCGAGGTTATGATGTGTCGAGGTTATGATGTGTCGAGGTTGTGGTGTGTCGAGGTTATGATGTGTCGAGGTTATGATGTGTCGAGGTTATGATGTGTCGAGGTTGTGATGTGTCGAGGTTATGATGTGTCGAGGTTATGATGTGTCGAGGTTATGATGTGTCGAGGTTGTGGTGTGTCGAGGTTGTGGTGTGTCGAGGTTATGATGTGTCGAGGTTGTGGTGAGTCGAGGTTATGATGTGTCGAGGTTATGATGTGTCGAGGTTATGATGTGTCGAGGTTATGATGTGTCGAGGTTGTGGTGTGTCGAGGTTATGATGTGTCGAGGTTGTGGTGTGTCGAGGTTGTGGTGTGTCGAGGTTATGATGTGTCGAGGTTGTGGTGTGTCGAGGTTATGATGTGTCGAGGTTATGATGTGTCGAGGTTATGATGTGTCGAGGTTATGATGTGTCGAGGTTGTGGTGTGTCGAGGTTATGATGTGTCGAGGTTATGATGTGTCGAGGTTATGATGTGTCGAGGTTATGATGTGTCGAGGTTATGATGTGTCGAGGTTGTGGTGTGTCGAGGTTATGATGTGTCGAGGTTATGATGTGTCGAGGTTATGATGTGTCGATATTGTGATGTGTCGAGGTTATGATGTGTCGAGGTTATGATGTGTCGAGGTTGTGGTGTGTCGAGGTTATGATGTGTCGAGGTTGTGGTGTGTCGAGGTTGTGGTGTGTCGAGGTTATGATGTGTCGAGGTTATGATGTGTCGAGGTTATGATGTGTCGAGGTTATGATGTGTCGATATTGTGATGTGTCGAGGTTATGATGTGTCGAGGTTATGATGTGTCGAGGTTGTGGTGTGTCGAGGTTATGATGTGTCGAGGTTGTGGTGTGTCGAGGTTGTGGTGTGTCGAGGTTATGATGTGTCGAGGTTATGATGTGTCGAGGTTGTGGTGTGTCGAGGTTGTGGTGTGTCGAGGTTGTGGTGTGTCGAGGTTGTGGTGTGTCGAGGTTGTGGTGTGTCGAGGTTATGATGTGTCGAGGTTGTGGTGTGTCGAGGTTATGATGTGTCGAGGTTGTGGTGTGTCGAGGTTATGATGTGTCGAGGTTGTGGTGTGTCGAGGTTATGATGTGTCGAGGTTGTGGTGTGTCGAGGTTATGATGTGTCGAGGTTGTGGTGTGTCGAGGTTGTGGTGTGTCGAGGTTGTGGTGTGTCGAGGTTATGATGTGTCGAGGTTGTGGTGTGTCGAGGTTATGATGTGTCGAGGTTATGATGTGTCGAGGTTGTGGTGTGTCGAGGTTATGATGTGTCGAGGTTGTGGTGTGTCGAGGTTGTGGTGTGTCGAGGTTATGATGTGTCGAGGTTATGATGTGTCGAGGTTGTGGTGTGTCGAGGTTATGATGTGTCGAGGTTATGATGTGTCGAGGTTATGATGTGTCGAGGTTGTGGTGTGTCGAGGTTATGATGTGTCGAGGTTGTGGTGTGTCGAGGTTATGATGTGTCGAGGTTGTGGTGTGTCGAGGTCGTGGTGTGTCGAGGTTGTGGTGTGTAGAGGTTATGATGTGTCGAGGTTGTGGTGTGTCGAGGTTATGATGTGTCGAGGTTGTGGTGTGTCGAGGTTATGATGTGTCGAGGTTATGATGTGTCGAGGTTGTGGTGTGTCGAGGTTATGATGTGTCGAGGTTGTGGTGTGTCGAGGTTGTGGTGTGTCGAGGTTATGATGTGTCGAGGTTATGATGTGTCGAGGTTGTGGTGTGTCGAGGTTATGATGTGTCGAGGTTATGATGTGTCGAGGTTATGATGTGTCGAGGTTGTGGTGTGTCGAGGTTATGATGTGTCGAGGTTATGATGTGTCGAGGTTATGATGTGTCGAGGTTGTGGGGTGTCGAGGTTATGATGTGTCGAGGTTGTGGTGTGTCGAGGTTGTGGTGTGTCGAGGTTGTGGTGTGTCGAGGTTATGATGTGTCGAGGTTATGATGCTTCGAGGTTATGATGTGTCGAGGTTGTGGTGTGTCGAGGTTATGATGTGTCGAGGTTGTGGTGTGTCGAGGTTATGATGTGTCGAGGTTATGATGTGTCGAGGTTGTGGTGTGTCGAGGTTATGATGTGTCGAGGTTGTGGTGTGTCGTGGTGATGATGTGTCGAGGTTGTGGTGTGTCGAGGTTATGATGTGTCGAGGTTGTGGTGTGTCGAGGTTATGATGTGTCGAGGTTATGATGTGTCGAGGTTGCGGTGTGTCGAGGTTATGATGTGTCGAGGTTGTGGTGTGTCGAGGTTGTGGTGTGTCGAGGTTATGATGTGTCGAGGTTGTGGTGTGTCGAGGTTGTGGTGTGTCGAGGTTGTGGTGTGTCGAGGTTATGATGTGTCGAGGTTATGATGTGTCGAGGTTATGATGTGTCGAGGTTGTGGTGTGTCGAGATTATGATGTGTCGAGGTTGTGGTGTGTCGAGGTTATGATGTGTCGAGGTTATGATGTGTCGAGGTTGTGGTGTGTCGAGGTTATGATGTGTCGAGGTTGTGGTGTGTCGTGGTGATGATGTGTCGAGGTTGTGGTGTGTCGAGGTTATGATGTGTCGAGATTGTGGTGTGTCGTGGTGATGATGTGTCGAGGTTGTGGTGTGTCGAGGTTATGATGTGTCGAGGTTGTGGTGTGTCGAGGTTATGATGTGTCGAGGTTGTGGTGTGTCGAGGTTATGATGTGTCGAGGTTATGATGTGTCGAGGTTATGATGTGTCGAGGTTGTGGTGTGTCGAGGTTATGATGTGTCGAGGTTATGTGTCGAGGTTGTGGTGTGTCGAGGTTATGATGTGTCGAGGTTATGATGTGTCGAGGTTGTGGTGTGTCGAGGTTATGATGTGTCGAGGTTGTGGTGTGTCGAGGTTATGATGTGTCGAGGTTGTGGTGTGTCGAGGTTGTGGTGTGTCGAGATTGTGGTGTGTCGAGGTTATGATGTGTCGAGGTTATGATGTGTCGAGGTTATGATGTGTCGAGGTTGTGGTGTGTCGAGGTTATGATGTGTCGAGGTTGTGGTGTGTCGAGGTTATGATGTGTCGAGGTTATGATGTGTCGAGGTTGTGGTGTGTCGAGGTTGTGGTGTGTCGAGGTTGTGGTGTGTCGAGGTTATGATGTGTCGAGATTGTGGTGTGTCGAGGTTATGATGTGTCGAGGTTGTGGTGTGTCGAGGTTATGATGTGTCGAGGTTATGATGTGTCGAGGTTATGATGTGTCGAGGTTATGATGTGTCGAGGTTGTGGTGTGTCGAGGTTGTGGTGTGTCGAGGTTGTGGTGTGTCGAGGTTATGATGTGTCGAGGTTGTGGTGTGTCGAGGTTATGATGTGTCGAGGTTATGATGTGTCGAGGTTGTGGTGTGTCGAGGTTATGATGTGTCGAGGTTGTGGTGTGTCGAGGTTGTGGTGTGTCGAGGTTATGATGTGTCGAGGTTATGATGTGTCGAGGTTGTGGTGTGTCGAGGTTATGATGTGTCGAGGTTATGATGTGTCGAGGTTATGATGTGTCGAGGTTGTGGTGTGTCGAGGTTATGATGTGTCGAGGTTGTGGTGTGTCGAGGTTATGATGTGTCGAGGTTGTGGTGTGTCGAGGTCGTGGTGTGTCGAAGTTGTGGTGTGTAGAGGTTCTGATGTGTCGAGGTTGTGGTGTGTCGAGGTTATGATGTGTCGAGGTTGTGGTGTGTCGAGGTTATGATGTGTCGAGGTTATGATGTGTCGAGGTTGTGGTGTGTCGAGGTTATGATGTGTCGAGGTTGTGGTGTGTCGAGGTTGTGGTGTGTCGAGGTTATGATGTGTCGAGGTTATGATGTGTCGAGGTTGTGGTGTGTCGAGGTTATGATGTGTCGAGGTTATGATGTGTCGAGGTTATGATGTGTCGAGGTTGTGGTGTGTCGAGGTTATGATGTGTCGAGGTTATGATGTGTCGAGGTTATGATGTGTCGAGGTTGTGGTGTGTCGAGGTTATGATGTGTCGAGGTTGTGGTGTGTCGAGGTTATGATGTGTCGAGGTTGTGGTGTGTCGAGGTTGTGGTGTGTCGAGATTGTGGTGTGTCGAGGTTATGATGTGTCGAGGTTATGATGTGTCGAGGTTATGATGTGTCGAGGTTGTGGTGTGTCGAGGTTATGATGTGTCGAGGTTGTGGTGTGTCGAGGTTATGATGTGTCGAGGTTATGATATGTCGAGGTTGTGGTGTGTCGAGGTTGTGGTGTGTCGAGGTTGTGGTGTGTCGAGGTTATGATGTGTCGAGGTTGTGGTGTGTCGAGGTTGTGGTGTGTCGAGGTTGTGGTGTGTCGAGGTTATGATGTGTCGAGGTTATGATGTGTCGAGGTTGTGGTGTGTCGAGGTTATGATGTGTCGAGGTTATGATGTGTCGAGGTTATGATGTGTCGAGGTTATGATGTGTCGAGGTTGTGGTGTGTCGAGGTTATGATGTGTCGAGGTTGTGGTGTGTCGTGGTGATGATGTGTCGAGGTTGTGGTGTGTCGAGGTTATGATGTGTCGAGGTTGTGGTGTGTCGTGGTGATGATGTGTCGAGGTTGTGGTGTGTCGAGGTTATGATGTGTCGAGGTTATGATGTGTCGAGGTTATGATGTGTCGAGGTTGTGGTGTGTCGAGGTTATGATGTGTCGAGGTTGTGGTGTGTCGTGGTGATGATATGTCGAGGTTGTGGTGTGTCGAGGTTATGATGTGTCGAGGTTGTGGTGTGTCGTGGTGATGATGTGTCGAGGTTGTGGTGTGTCGAGGTTATGATGTGTCGAGGTTATGATGTGTCGAGGTTATGATGTGTCGAGGTTGTGGTGTGTCGAGGTTATGATGTGTCGAGGTTGTGGTGTGTCGTGGTGATGATGTGTCGAGGTTGTGGTGTGTCGAGGTTATGATGTGTCGAGGTTGTGGTGTGTCGTGGTGATGATGTGTCGAGGTTGTGGTGTGTCGAGGTTATGATGTGTCGAGGTTATGATGTGTCGAGGTTATGATGTGTCAAGGTTGTGGTGTGTCGAGGTTGTGGTGTGTCGAGGTTATGATGTGTCGAGGTTATGATGTGTCGAGGTTGTGGTGTGTCGAGGTTGTGGTGTGTCGAGGTTGTGGTGTGTCGAGGTTATGATGTGTCGAGGTTGTGGTGTGTCGAGGTTGTGGTGTGTCGAGGTTGTGGTGTGTCGAGGTTATGATGTGTCGAGGTTATGATGTGTCGAGGTTGTGGTGTGTCGAGGTTATGATGTGTCGAGGTTATGATGTGTCGAGGTTATGATGTGTCGAGGTTATGATGTGTCGAGGTTGTGGTGTGTCGAGGTTATGATGTGTCGAGGTTGTGGTGTGTCGTGGTGATGATGTGTCGAGGTTGTGGTGTGTCGAGGTTATGATGTGTCGAGGTTGTGGTGTGTCGTGGTGATGATGTGTCGAGGTTGTGGTGTGTCGAGGTTATGATGTGTCGAGGTTGTGGTGTGTCGAGGTTATGATGTGTCGAGGTTGTGGTGTGTCGAGGTTGTGGTGTGTCGAGGTTGTGGTGTGTCGAGGTTGTGGTGTGTCGAGGTTGTGGTGTGTCGAGGTTGTGGTGTGTCGAGGTTGTGGTGTGTCGAGGTTGTGGTGTGGTGAGGTTGTGATGTGTCGAGGTTATGATGTGTCGAGGTTATGATGTGTCGAGGTTGTGGTGTGTCGAGGTTGTGGTGTGTTGAGGTTGTGATGTGTCGAGGTTATGATGTGTCGAGGTTATGATGTGTCGAGGTTATGATGTGTCGAGGTTGTGGTGTGTCGAGGTTGTGGTGTGTCGAGGTTGTGGTGTGTCGAGGTTGTGGTGTGTCGAGGTTGTGGTGTGTCGAGGTTGTGGTGTGTCGAGGTTGTGGTGTGTCGAGGTTATGATGTGTCGAGGTTGTGGTGTGTCGAGGTTATGATGTGTCGAGGTTGTGGTGTGTCGAGGTTATGATGTGTCGAGGTTGTGGTGTGTCGAGGTTGTGGTGTGTCGAGGTTGTGGTGTGTCGAGGTTATGATGTGTCGAGGTTATGATGTGTCGAGGTTGTGGTGTATCGAGGTTATGATGTGTCGAGGTTATGATGTGTCGAGGTTATGATGTGTCGAGGTTGTGGTGTGTCGAGGTTGTGATGTGTCGAGGTTATGATGTGTCGAGGTTATGATGTGTCGAGGTTATGATGTGTCGAGGTTGTGGTGTGTCGAGGTTATGATGTGTCGAGGTTATGATGTGTCGAGGTTATGATGTGTCGAGGTTATGATGTGTCGAGGTTATGATGTGTCGAGGTTATGATGTGTCGAGGTTGTGGTGTGTCGAGGTTATGATGTGTCGAGGTTGTGGTGTGTCGAGGTTATGATGTGTCGAGGTTATGATGTGTCGAGGTTGTGGTGTGTCGAGGTTATGATGTGTCGAGGTTATGATGTGTCGAGGTTATGATGTGTCGAGGTTATGATGTGTCGAGGTTATGATGTGTCGAGGTTATGATGTGTCGAGGTTATGATGTGTCGAGGTTGTGGTGTGTCGAGGTTATGATGTGTCGAGGTTATGATGTGTCGAGGTTGTGGTGTGTCAAGGTTGTGGTGTGTCGAGGTTGTGGTGTGTCGAGGTTATGATGTGTCGAGGTTATGATGTGTCGAGGTTATGATGTGTCGAGATTGTGGTGTGTCGAGGTTATGATGTGTCGAGGTTGTGGTGTGTTGAGGTTATGATGTGTCGAGGTCATGATGTGTCGAGGTTATGATGTGTCGAGGTTGTGGTGTGTCGAGGTTGTGGTGTGTCGAGGTTGTGGTGTGTCGAGGTTATGATGTGTCGAGGTTATGATGTGTCGAGGTTATGATGTGTCGAGGTTGTGGTGTGTCGAGGTTATGATGTGTCGAGGTTGTGGTGTGTCGAGGTTATGATGTGTCGAGGTTATGATGTGTCGAGGTTGTGGTGTGTCGAGGTTATGATGTGTCGAGGTTGTGGTGTGTCGTGGTGATGATGTGTCGAGGTTGTGGTGTGTCGAGGTTATGATGTGTCGAGGTTGTGGTGTGTCGTGGTGATGATGTGTCGAGGTTGTGGTGTGTCGAGGTTATGATGTGTCGAGGTTGTGGTGTGTCGAGGTTATGATGTGTCGAGGTTGTGGTGTGTCGAGGTTATGATGTGTCGAGGTTGTGGTGTGTCGAGGTTGTGGTGTGTCGAGGTTGTGGTGTGTTGAGGTTATGATGTGTCGAGGTTGTGGTGTGTCGAGGTTGTGGTGTGTCGAGGTTGTGGTGTGTTGAGGTTATGATGTGTCGAGGTTATGATGTGTCGAGGTTGTGGTGTGTCGAGGTTATGATGTGTCGAGGTTGTGGTGTGTCGAGGTTGTGGTGTGTCGAGGTTGTGGTGTGTCGAGGTTGTGGTGTGTCGAGGTTGTGGTGTGTTGAGGTTATGATGTGTCGAGGTTGTGGTGTGTCGAGGTTATGATGTGTCGAGGTTATGATGTGTCGAGGTTGTGGTGTGTCGAGGTTATGATGTGTCGAGGTTGTGGTGTGTCGAGGTTGTGGTGTGTCGAGGTTGTGGTGTGTCGAGGTTATGATGTGTCGAGGTTGTGGTGTGTCGAGGTTGTGGTGTGTCGAGGTTGTGGTGTGTCGAGGTTATGATGTGTCGAGGTTATGATGTGTCGAGGTTGTGGTGTGTCGAGGTTATGATGTGTCGAGGTTGTGGTGTGTCGAGGTTGTGGTGTGTCGAGGTTGTGGTGTGTCGAGGTTATGATGTGTCGAGGTTATGATGTGTCGAGGTTGTGGTGTGTCGAGGTTATGATGTGTCGAGGTTGTGGTGTGTCGAGGTTGTGGTGTGTCGAGGTTGTGGTGTGTCGAGGTTATGATGTGTCGAGGTTGTGGTGTGTCGAGGTTGTGGTGTGTCGAGGTTGTGGTGTGTCGAGGTTGTGGTGTGTCGAGGTTATGATGTGTCGAGGTTATGATGTGTCGAGGTTGTGGTGTGTCGAGGTTATGATGTGTCGAGGTTGTGGTGTGTCGAGGTTATGATGTGTCGAGGTTGTGGTGTGTCGAGGTTATGATGTGTCGAGGTTATGATGTGTCGAGGTTGTGGTGTGTCGAGGTTATGATGTGTCGAGGTTGTGGTGTGTCGAGGTTGTGGTGTGTCGAGGTTGTGGTGTGTCGAGGTTATGATGTGTCGAGGTTATGATGTGTCGAGGTTGTGGTGTGTCGAGGTTATGATGTGTCGAGGTTGTGGTGTGTCGAGGTTATGATGTGTCGAGGTTGTGATGTGTCGAGGTTATGATGTGTCGAGGTTGTGATGTGTCGAGGTTATGATGTGTCGAGGTTGAGGTGTGTCGAGTTTATGATGTGTCGAGGTTGTGATGTGTCGAGGTTATGATGTGTCGAGGTTGTGATGTGTCGAGGTTATGATGTGTCGAGGTTATGATGTGTCGAGGTTATGATGTGTCGAGGTTATGATGTGTCGAGGTTGTGGTGTGGATCGAGGTTATGATGTGTCGAGGTTGTGGTGTGTCGAGGTTATGATGTGTCGAGGTTGTGGTGTGTCGAGGTTATGATGTGTCGAGGTTGTGGTGTGTCGAGGTTATGATGTGTCGAGGTTGTGGTGTGTCGAGGTTATGATGTGTCGAGGTTGTGGTGTGTCGAGGTTATGATGTGTCGAGGTTGTGATGTGTCGAGGTTATGATGTGTCGAGGTTGTGGTGTGTCGAGGTTATGATGTGTCGAGGTTATGATGTGTCGAGGTTGTGGTGTGTCGAGGTTATGATGTGTCGAGGTTGTGGTGTGTCGAGGTTGTGGTGTGTCGAGGTTGTGGTGTGTCGAGGTTATGATGTGTCGAGGTTATGATGTGTCGAGGTTATGATGTGTCGAGGTTATGATGTGTCGAGATTGTGGTGTGTCGAGGTTATGATGTGTCGAAGTTGTGATGTGTCGAGGTTATGATGTGTCGAGGTTGTGATGTGTCAAGGTTATGTTGTGTCGAGGTTGTGATGTGTCGAGGTTGTGGTGTGTCGAGGTTATGATGTGTCGAGGTTGTGATGTGTCGAGGTGATGATGTGCCGAGGTTGTGGTGTGTCGAGGTTGTGATGTGTCGAGGTTATGATGTGTCGAGATTGTGATGTGTCGAGGTTATGATGTGTCGAGGTTGTGATGTGTCGAGGTGATGATGTGCCGAGGTTATGATGTGTCGAGGTGATGATGTGTCGAGGTTATGATGTGTCGAAGTTGTGGTGTGTCGAGGTTATGATGTGTCGAGGTTATGATGTGTCGAAGTTGTGGTGTGTCGAGGTTATGATGTGTCGAGGTTATGATGTGTCGAGGTTATGATGTGTCGAGGTTATGATGTGTCGTGGTGATGATGTGCCGAGGTGATGATGTGCCGAGGTGATGATGTGTCGAGGTGGTGATGTGTCGAGGTTATGATGTGTCGAGGTGATGATGTGTCGAGGTGATGATGTGTCGAGGTGATGATGTGTCGAGGTTATGATGTGTCGAGGTTATGATGTGTCGAGGTGATGATGTGTCGAGGTGATGATGTGTCGAGGAGATGATGTGTCGAGGTTATGATGTGTCGAGGTGATGATGTGTCGAGGTGATGATGTGTCGAGGTGATGATGTGTCGAGGTGATATGATGTTTCACAAGTGTCGCGTGATGACAACTTAAATGTTCCCAGCTGTGCAGCCGGGTCTCCCAGCAACGTTTAAGACCTTCAATAATTTCTGCATCATTTATTTGAAGACAATTTGCATATTTGACAGCAACAGCTGCGCATTTTAGCATAAGTTAGCAGTTGATCAAAATCATATAGAAGCGGATAGACACAAGAGGCGTATGGCGTAGACTAAAAATAGAAGAATATTGTTTCAACTCTACCATTTCAGTCCGTCTTTCTTGCGCTCAGTGAAAAGGTTGAACATATTTTCTTGACATTCATGCTGGGGTAGATCAAAAATAGAATCATCTTGTTTCCTCCCTATCATTTCAGCCCGTTTTTCTAATGCTCAGTGACAGTTTTATTCGTATTTTCTTCACATTTATCAGCCACGAGCTGATAGCAGGAGTTTGTAGGTCTGGTCTCTCTCTCGCCGAGCGACCGCCGCGCTAATGGCCATGTTTGGCCTCGGCCGCCGCAAGTGTTGTGATAAGCAGCCTTGCGTCCAGATCGTGCTGGTGTGAAGCGCTTCTTTGCACCACCGCTTCGACAGTAACTCATTTGAAAGAAAGAGAGATAGAAATGAAAGAAAAACGTTTATTTCTAAAAAAGTCGGGGCATGAAATGCATCAACTTCAGAACTTGCTGTTGTGGAGGTCTTCTTTGCACCAGGGCCTCGACCAGTAATTCATGTGAAAGAAAGTAAGATAGAAAAGAAAGAAAAATCGCTTATATAGAAAAAAGGTTGATACATGAAACACATCGACTTAAGAATCTTATAATCAAGAATTTCTAAGAATTTTTACGTAAGAATCGGCCGATTGGAATGGCCGATTTCTCCCCACGTGAAAATGTATCGTGGGGCTGTATCGTGGGGCTGTATCGTGGGGACGTATCGTGGGGCTGTATCGTGGGGCTGTATCGTGGGGACGTATCGTGGGGACGTATCGTGGGGCTGTATCGTGGGGCTGTATCGTGGGGCTGTATCGTGGGGACGTATCGTGGGGCTGTATCGTGGGGCTGTATCGTGGGGCTGTATCGTGGGGACGTATCGTGGGGACGTATCGTGGGGCTGTATCGTGGGGCTGTATCGTGGGGCTGTATCGTGGGGAGGTATCGTGGGGCTGTATCGTGGGGCTGTATCGTGGGGCTGTATCGTGGGGACGTATCGTGGGGACGTATCGTGGGGACGTATCGTGGGGACGTATCGTGGGGACGTATCGTGGGGAGGTATCGTGGGGCTGTATCGTGGGGCTGTATCGCGGGGCTGTATCGTGGGGACGTATCGTGGGGACGTATCGTGGGGACGTATCGTGGGGCTGTATCGTGGGGACGTATCATTTCAATATGAAATGAATTACAACACATTGGATTTAAAAAATTTCTCAATGCACAAGGTAAAGGTCCTTAATAGACCGGGCACCTTCATGTGACCTGAGATACATTGGGTGCGGAGAGAGTACTTTCATGTTGAGTTCATTTGGTAAGGATCAAATTTAGCGAATATTGAAATACAGGTATTTTTATGACTGTTAAACGTACAAGATGAGTATATACTCAACTTACTGCAGTGTCTAGGAAATGAAAAGAATAAATTACAAAACTGCGTGTTGCTTCATCTTTACGTCTTGACGCTCTGTGACTTGATGCTCTGCTCTGTGTCTTGATGCTCTGTGTTTTGATGCTCGGTGACTTGTTGCTCTGCTCTGTGTCTTGATGCTCTGTGTTTTGATGCTCGGTGACTTGATGCTCTGTGTTTTGATGCTCGGTGACTTGATGCTCTGCTCTGTGTCTTGATGCTCTGTGTTTTGATGCTCGGTGACTTGTTGCTCTGCTCTGTGTCTTGATGCTCTGTGTTTTGATGCGCTTTGTCTTGATGCTCTGCTCTGTGTCTTGATGCTCTGTGTTTTGATGTTCTGTGTCATGATGCTCTGCTGTGTCTTGATGCTCTGTGTTTTGATGCGCTTTGTCTTGATGCTCTGCTCTGTGTCTTGATGCTCTGTGTTTTGATGCTCTGTGTCTTGATGCTCTGTGTTTTGATGTTCTGTGCCTTGATGCTGTGCTCTGTGTCTTGATGCTCTGTGTTTTGATGCGCTTTGTCTTGATGCTCTGCTCTGTGTCTTGATGCTCTGTGTTTTGATGCTTTGTGTCTTGATGCTCTGTGTTTTGATGTTCTGTGCCTTGATGCTGTGCTCTGTGTCTTGATGCTCTGTGTTTTGATGCGCTTTGTCTTGATGCTCTGCTCTGTGTCTTGATGTTCTGTGTTTTGATGCTCTGTGTCTTGATGCTCTGTGTTTTGATGCTCTGTGTTTTGATGTTCTGTGTTTTGATGCTCCGCTCTGTGTCTTGATGCTCTGCTCTGTGTCTTGATGCTCTGTGTTTTGATGTTCTGTGTCTCGATGCTCTGCTCTGTGTCTTGATGTTCTGTGTTTTGATGCTCGGTGACTTGATGCTTTGCTCTGTGTCTTGATGCTCTGTGTTTTGATGCTCGGTGACTTGATGCTTTGCTCTGTGTCTTGATTCTCTGTTTTTTGATGCTCTGTGTCTTGATGTTCTGTGTCTCTATGCTCTGTGTCTTGATGCTTTGTGTCTCTATGCTCTGTGTCTTGATGCTCTTTGTCTTAATGCTCTGAGACTTGATGCTCTGTGTCTTGATGCCTTGTGTCTTAATGCTCAGTACCTTGATGCTCCATGGGTTAAATTATTCTAGTCTCTTAACATGTTGGTTATTTCTTGACCAATACATTGTACCGCAAAACCAATGTTTTATACTTATTTCTGACTTTAATGTCATTCACAAAATGGAATTGGCTGGCTAAAGCGAGTTTTTAACTGCCCAGTGTGCACTCGCACTTGTACGATGTTTACGTGCTTGTGTTCGTGCACATACACGCAGGTGTGTAGTGTGTACACGTGACGGCGTGCACATGTACGTTTACAGTGCACACACGCATGTATTCAGTGTGTCCCACAAAAACTCTAACTGAGTATTTATTTTCCCGCATCAGTAATACCATCATAAGAATACCATGAGCATTTAATTTCTGAGAAAATTATCCATCGAAATTAACCCATAGAAAATGTATTACTGATTATGATCGTATTACTGATACGTGAAAATAAATACTCGTTTCGGGTTTTTGTGGGACATACTATACAGCTGTACGTATGAGCTCACATGCAGGTGGGCCGTAATAATATCAGTAATATTAGATTTAGTCTTGATTTTACTGCTACGCAATTTTTCGATTCGACTGACAGACACAGAACTGCTCCTGATGAAACTACAGTTCTTAGAACGAGTCCTCGAGAAGAAACATTCAAAAAATATGCTCGAATGTAACCAGTCATTGGATTTTGTAACGTTTGTAGTGACCACATCATCTTCAAGTTTTGCGAATGAATAAAAAGAATTAATGGAAAAGATTAAATAAAACGTAGACAGAACTGCTCGACAATAACTCCAAACTAATAGTTATATAAAAGTAAATAATAGTTTAGATATGATCAATATTTCAAAAATGAACTTTGAGATGAAAGAAAGTGTGAAGTTGTGCTTCAAACGAAAACTACTTTAATGGAACATTCCAAATCTCATGGAAGGTATAGAAAAATTCCAAATAAATATACATGAAATTTACTAGATACAAATTATACTGAATTGATCAATACAAACAAGTTCGTGACAGCGAATAGTTGTTGAAATCGTACTCTGAATATTACAAGTTGATCAGGAACAAGAGTTGACAGATAAATCTAATTCTTGGATTTTGCTCTGACATATCGTGGGGACGTATCGTGGGGACGTATCGTGGGGACGTATCGTGGGGACGTATCGTGGGGAGGTATCGTGGGGCTGTATCGTGGGGACGTATCGTGGGGACGTATCGTGGGGCTGTATCGTGGGGACGTATCGTGGGGAGGTATCGTGGGGCTGTATCGTGGGGACGTATCGTGGGGACGTATCGTGGGGACGTATCGTGGGGCTGTATCGTGGGGACGTATCGTGGGGAGGTATCGTGGGGCTGTATCGTGGGGCTGTATCGTGGGGACGTATCGTGGGGACGTATCGTGGGGACGTATCGTGGGGACGTATCGTGGGGCTGTATCGTGGGGCTGTATCGTGGGGCTGTATCGTGGGGACGTATCGTGGGGCTGTATCGTGGGGCTGTATCGTGGGGACGTATCGTGGGGACGTATCGTGGGGCTGTATCGTGGGGCTGTATCGTGGGGCTGTATCGTGGGGACGTATCGTGGGGCTGTATCGTGGGGCTGTATCGTGGGGCTGTATCGTGGGGACGTATCGTGGGGACGTATCGTGGGGCTGTATCGTGGGGCTGTATCGTGGGGCTGTATCGTGGGGAGGTATCGTGGGGCTGTATCGTGGGGCTGTATCGTGGGGCTGTATCGTGGGGACGTATCGTGGGGACGTATCGTGGGGACGTATCGTGGGGACGTATCGTGGGGACGTATCGTGGGGAGGTATCGTGGGGCTGTATCGTGGGGCTGTATCGTGGGGCTGTATCGTGGGGACGTATCGTGGGGACGTATCGTGGGGACGTATCGTGGGGCTGTATCGTGGGGACGTATCGTGGGGAGGTATTTCTCAAGATAATAAGTGAAATTGTGAGAGAAAATTTGAATAGCCGTAGCTTCCTACGAAGAAAAATTCAAGGTAAAGGAAGTATATTTCTTTCTCCTCCGCGATGCTGTGTGCCACGGGACAGAAGAATTTCTTGCATCACCACGTGTTTAATTTCTATGCAAAATGTTAATTGTCGCTTTTTAATTTCATGAAGTCGTAAGAAGTTAGATAGGTTTGATAACGTGTTCACTTACAATCAGCGCGAGAATCTTTTCATATTCTTTATGAAAGTGTTTCATACCTTCATTATGAACAACATTTTAGATCCCTACGCGCGCCTTAATTCTACAGTAGATTTGAGGAATCCTAAGGTTTCAAAATTTTAGAATTTTAGACATCAACAGGATACGTCATGACATTTGATGCATTTCAAATTCATGACGCGGCCTACCAACGTGGTGCGTGCGGTGTAGCAACGCTGCTTCTGCCAAAGTGTCGGACGAGCGACACGACGACTCAACAATTATATGAGCTTGGCGTGCACATTGGAACGAAGTAATTTGAAGCGAATTATTTTTGCATCGTTTCATAGCTGTTTATATACATATAAGGAAATATACTCATTACAAACATCTGAGTAGAATTGAGTGATAATAAATTATATCTTCAAAAATCAATTATCACTGAAATAAAAGCATGGATTTTCACACAATTTATCCCAAGAAACAGGTCATATCACTTATTGTCTTGCAGTGGCAACAAAGAAGAGGAAAACGTTTATATAATCAAGCGGTAGAGTCTAGTTGTCACAAGAAGCCTGTCAAATCACTTATACTTGTTGTCTTGCAGTGGCGACAAGGACAAACATACTCACATTCGAACGTTTATATAACCAAGTGGTAGAGTCAGATTCGCTGTTGTGAACATTGAAGCGTGTTCTGCGCGGCTACAGGAGTCGAGTGATAAGATAGGCAGGCAGATAGCTGGGTAATGGCACATCTGGCATCGCTTCTTTCTATTTCCACGACCAGTTCTTGGTGCATTGTCGCGAGGTCCGTCGGAGTTGATAGGTGGAAAACCTCCCAAAATGCTCTGCTGAACTTGTGTTGTTTTAGTGAACGTTTTAAACGATTTCTTTTGATCGTTTTGCGGCGTCGCTGCTAGGCCGGAACGCATTGCCGAGTGTCGGAAGATGAG
Organism: Morinoia aosen; assembly: GCA_030386875.1. NCBI lineage: Eukaryota > Metazoa > Arthropoda > Malacostraca > Amphipoda > Talitridae > Morinoia > Morinoia aosen. The sequence continues at coordinate 82,480,947 of CM059561.1, read as the reverse complement.
GTGAGTTGGCGCTGAGTACGATGGTGTAAACAGTGCAGCGGGATTTGCGTCAGAAGCGAGACCCGGCCGGCACCGCTAGGCTTCATAGTTGAAAAATGGCTTCAATAAAAATGATGATAGCACAGGACAGCATTTCGACACTGAGGACAAGGTTCGAATCAGAAAATAAAGTGAAAAATCAATTTAAAAAGATTTAAAGAAAGCGTAAGTCCTACATTTTCTTCTGGTTAAACTGGTCAGAATCTCGACTCAGCTTCTGGGAAATTTTGTCCCAGCTGGTAAGATAAATACGTTCAAAAATTATCTTCACTATTAATGGACTGGTAATCTACAGTATTAAAAAACGCGAGAATTAATCCAAATTACTGGGTGATTTGAGGAAAAAAGCGACATGTGCAGTTCATTAGACATATTAGAAACCGCATTTCTTAGCGCGAAATATTCACGATTTCATTAGTTACGCCTCAACGCATAATAACGCTAAAGAAGGTTGAAAAAGCAAATCTTATAACAGGTACAATATTAAAAACAATAATAAAGAAAGCCCAATCATGGAACCACATTTGGTACAATAGCCTCGCATTTAGAAATTATGTAAATGAGAATTGTATTTTGTAACTGGCAGTTCTGGTGCGTCCAGTGCTGCCTCTCTCGCCTCCTAGTGACTAAGGGTGGTGATTGTGGCCTGCTGTCGGCTACCTCCCCATAGAGAGGATAAGCCCGGTATACATGTGTAAATGAGAATCTAATGGAGCTTGTGTGTGAAATTTAACGTCCGTAGATATAATCCTCAGGTGCCTGTGCGTGACTGGTGTCTGATGTGACGTTCTGGACGACGAGAAAAACTCTAAAATGAGTAACTTGGTCATTTTCAGTTGATAAGTTCTATTTTATTCACTTTTAACTCTAACCATGCTAACGTTCCGCAACATTTCTGACTGCATCAAGCTTTCCTATTGAATGCTAAATTGAGCGAACTCTTATTATCTATAATTCTTAACAAACCATAATTTCTGTTTCAATGGATCGCACTTACAACAGAGCGACCGGTTTTTCTTTAGTGTAGATCAACCGCATCAGCTCTCACTCACAAGTAGAACCAAAGTTTTCGAATTAAATCACGATTACGCAGAGCTTAAACTTGCCAGTGCATTCACGGCAATTCTTTACAGGTTACGGCGCGTGCTGCGTTCGTTCTACAAGTCGCCTGTGATCAGGACGGCCTGTTTGGTCCTCATTGTGATCTTCAGCGTCCACCACTTCACCCTCATCTCCAGCAGCCCAGACAGCAGAGAGGTGGGTGTGCATCTTATACTCGTCTCCAGCTCATGTTTGGCTGACGCTCTTGAGATATCTTTCATCTAAGGTGTGAGATTAACTAAAAGTGAGATTAACTAAGAGTGAGGTTTTCTTGAAATCAGCCTGTTATTTCATCTATCATTCTCTTAATTCCGAGAAGTTCTAATGTCATATTATCAGGTTGGGCCGAGCGTACCTTCCAATAACAGGGTCTGTTTTTTCATAAAAAAATGCACCTAGGTGAATATGTTTGATCCTTAACGGGGTTGTGCGTTATAATTCTGTATATCATAATGATTGTGAATCAAACTTTTGAGAAATTCGTCAGCATTCGATGCGCAATCTCAATCAACATGTTTTTCATTTAACAGTTGATATGAACTTGTTTCATTTCGATAAATTTTAATGGTCATCTAAAGAGAGGAAGATAAAAATACATGTTATAAGCAAGAGTTTCCGAAAGAATGGTATTTAGTTGATCGAACTGCCGGCGAAAAATTTGCTTGGTGATGGACATTGAAAGAAGACAATGCCGATTTCATTGATATTGAACGTAATTATTCAATTATGTCTTTGCTTTTACTAGACCATTCTTCCAATTATTAATTATGCAACGAGCATGATTTTCTCTGAAAGATGTCATCTCAGACCCAAAACAGGCTTCTCTCTCTAGCAGTCCACAAAAGGAGGTGTGAAATGATGCAGAGAAACATTTAATTTTTATCAAGCCTGCTTAAAATCAGAAATGATTCGTGCAGGAAACACGAAGGCAACTATAAGCGGTGCTGCAGATTTTCCAGGGAGGAATAATTGTGCAGGGAGCTCCATTCCCATCACTAAAACCTTCCCTGAATGATATCGTCGAATCTTTCTCCAAGCCGCTAAAAATAGTCGTTCCAGATACGTTCAAGTGTTCTATACTATCAAAAAGTTGAAGGTATGATATCCTATTCGTTCGATGATTGGCTGATAACCTATCATTGAGGTATACACCTACTAAGTTTTAACTTATCTCTCAGGATGTACCCGCGGAACCGACGATCAATCCTGCAGAGCAGATCCGCAGGGCAGACTCCAGAAATGACGTCGACCAGCTGACCGGCTTAGGCTCTACAGGACGCATTACAGACTGGAAAGAAGTAAGCAGGCTAAAGACTGTTGATCAATCCGTACAATAAAGGTCTTACATGGAACATTGACAATCATCGCAATCTAGCTAATTAAAAATTGTCCTGGCAATTATGGGATTCAGTTTGACGGTATGGTTTCCTGTGCTGTTAACCTATGCTGTTAAAAAGTGAAGAGGGCAATTTTAAGTTCGGCAGCCAAATCGTATATGAACTCACTTTTTTAAGAAAACTTCAAGGCATTGTGTCTCGACGTTGAATTTTTGGTTCTCGACTGGTACAATTGATTTTCGGTAGCCAAGAAAACATATTCTCGAAACCACCTCGTCGTGACTGCGTGTTTCAAGCTGCAAAAATTGAACTGAAATTGATTTTTTACCCGTTGCTTCAATAGCACCGATCTCGTAATCTATCGACTGGGAGGTATGAGTTTCGAGCATTTGTTGGTTTTAGAGCTTACATGCTTAAAATATCCGTACTAGAATGGTATTCACCTTCACATTTCTTCACAAGTTGAGCACTGAGTAACACTAACATCATAGTTAGAGGTAAGGTAAAAAGTCAAAAAGTAATTGTTATAATTTAAAAAGTAATTGTTATCGTTTAAAAATAATTCTTATCATTTAAAAAATAATTGTTATTATTTGATTCATTTCGGTACCAACACGAAAGCGACGCTCAGGCTATGACAGCATTTTGGATTTTCATTTCTTTAGTATTTTTAATTTTGCGAAATTTAATTCCTGATTTGCAGGCCGAGCCAAACAGCAAACTGATTTACCTCTACTCGGCTTACATTGACAAACGAAAGCCGAATTCACCATCAGTCCGCCTCATTGCAATCATTAAAAAGAAAACAAAGGTTAGTATACAATTACGCTTTGTGTTTTATTATTGAGTATTTTAGTGAATGAAATAAACAAACATCCATGTTTTTTTTTCACAAATTCTTCATCCACTTTGTAGAAATTTTCCTAGCTGCCTTTCCATGTAAACATGCAGCCCAAAGCGTTAAGTGACAGCCATCAAATTGCGTTATTTACGCAACGTTTCGTGTGAACAAATAGCCAAAATCATGCAGCGACAATTCCCGCCATTTGAAATTAAATATGGTTTGCTGTGTGGACAGGTGGCAGAATGTACCTACTGGTCTTCGTCTCACAAGAGAGAGATGAAGCCAGGCCAGGTGAAGCTGATCAAAGAGAACTGGGCTCTGCCGTATTCTGCGGCGTTTGTGGTGTGTCCAATGCCGTCTTTTGGGCCAGATGACCCCCTGGCGAGGGTCGGAGTGACCAGCACAAAGGGCAAGCAGGCATTGCTGGACCATTCCTTGCCTGTAGAGGACACAACAGCAAGGAGCAAGATCGGAGAGATGAGTGTGTGCATCAAACCGCTGCACTACGAGTTCAATAGAGCCTTGTGGCTCGTGGAATTTATAGAAATGTACAAGCTGTTAGGCGCTGATCATTTCATCTTCTATAACCACACTGTTGGTCCAGACGTGGAGGTTGTCTTGAGGCATTATATGAAGAAAGGCTCTGTCGAAGTATTACCTTGGAGTCTTCCTGTGAAAACAAAAACAGTGAGTGCTTTAAATTTAGAAACTCATTTGCAATGGGTATGTCGTCAGTGAACGTATTCAATTTAGATGCTGCTAATAAATGGTCTGAAGCGCTGCAAAAATACTCTATACAATTCACGCTGGGGGAACATAAAGTTTAAAGACAAACCAGCAAATCATAATCCAATTTTGTGAATAGCAATGGCTGATAATTTTCACTCGGGTATCATATTTACCCAGCAAAATTTACTTGACATATTCCCGTTCAGTAAAATAGTTTTGTTTGCGAGAGCAAAAAGTGCTAACTGTAGTATGTCCCACAGAAACCTAGCCGAGTATTTATTTTCCCGTATCTGTAATACCATCATAAGAATACTCGTATCGGTAATACCATCATAATTTTGCTTCGAATTAAATGCTTATGGTATTCTTATGATGGTATTAATGATACGGGAAAATAAATACTCGGTTCGGGTTTTTATGGGATATACTGTATAGTTTTGGCATTTTGCGTGAAGGATTAGCATAGAGTATTAGGAGAGTCCAATAATCATCCAATGCTGCCAATGGTTAAATATTGCTTTCCCAGGGCTAAAGAGCCCAGCAAAGAGTCTCAAAAATTAATTTTGAACTGAAAAACACTTGTCTTGGGCTTCATTGAAGAATGCATTCCAGGAAAAGGCTATAAAAGAATAGCACGATTATCTCCTCATTGGAAAAATAAAGCAAACACACGTTGTACTAAATACTATCTTTTTAATCCTGAAGAATACACGTTTTTGCAGGACATCCGTACGGAGGGCATTTTTGCAAGTTTAAATGACTGCAACTTGCGATCAGTGAATTACTTTCCGCTCTCTGCCATGGTGGACATCGACGAGTTTATCATCCCTAGGAAAGACGATAACTTACTGCAGACAGTACAGAGGCTGGGGCCGAGCTACAGTGCCTATATTTTCAAGGTGAGCTGATACAGTGCCTATATTTTCAAGGTGAGCAAATAGAGTGATTATTTTCAAGGTGAGCCGATACAGTGCCTACATTTTCAAGGTGAGCTGTTACAGTGTTTATTTTCAAGGTGAGCCGATACAGTGCTTACATTTTCAAGATGAGCCGATACAGTGCCTACATTTTCAAGGTGAGCTGTTACAGTGATTATTTTCAAGGTGAGCCGATACAGTGCCTATATTTTCAAGGTGAGCCGATACAGTGCCTACATTTTCAAGGTGAGCCGATACAGTGCCTACATTTTCAAGATGAGCTGTTACAGTGATTATTTTCAAGGTAAGCCGATGCAGTGCTTACATTTTCAAGGTGAGCTGTTTCAGTGATTATTTTCAAGGTGAGCCGATACAGTGCCTACATTTTCAAGGTGAGCCGATACAGTGCCTATATTTTCAAGGTGAGCTGATACAGTGCCTACATTTTCAAAGTGAGCCGATACAGTGCCTATATTTTCAAGGTGAGCCTATACAGTGCCTATATTTTCAAGGTGAGCCGATACAGTGCCTACATTTTCAAAGTGAGCCGATACAGTGCCTATATTTTCAAGGTGAGCTGATATAGTGCCTATATTTTCAAGGTGAGCTGATACAGTGCCTATATTTTCAAGGTAAGCCGATACAGTGCCTACATTTTCAAGGTGAGCCGATACAGTGCCTATATTTTCAAGGTGAGCCGATACAGTGCCTATATTTTCAAGGTGAGCCGATACAGTGCCTATATTTTCAAGGTGAGCCGATACAGTGCCTATATTTTCAAGGTGAGCCGATACAGTGCCTATATTTTCAAGGTGAGCCGATACAGTGCCTATATTTTCAAGGAGAGCCGAGACTTCACTCTTTATCTTTTCGACGTCGCAAGTATTTATCACTCAGCCATAATACTTTATGAAGCCTGTCCCTGTGTATCAGGCTAATGCTGAGAAAGAAAAAAAGAAAAATAGGTCATTTCCAATGAAGTTTAAACATGAAATGTTTACAACATTGGTTTGAGTGATCTAAATTTTACGACAGACTTTGCACGCTGTAATAATAATTTGCACACTCCTTTCACTCAATGCATTACCATTGTAAAATTGAAGCAATGTACATTTATGCATCGGTATGCAAAGAGAGAGTTTATTACGAACGATTTACTGAATTGTCCAGTAAGTGAGTGCTAAGCACAGCTGAGAATTTGCACACACAATACAACAGCTTTTCTGAACTTGAAATTGCGAGAAAAATGATACGCAAGTGTAGCCCTAAAGCTATGGGAACAAAACTGATAACTTTACCACCCAGACGATACGTTTTGTCGAATGCTTTCACATACTGTGAGTATCGTAGCTGTGTGTGTTCGCCACCAGCGTCAAAAATAAGCCAGTCATTTACTCACTGTACTCGCTAAAAAACCAGTCACTGACTGACTGTATATGCTAGTGAGCGTTTCAAGTAAATTTTTGGAAAATAGTTTTAGAAGAATTTTGAATAAATTTAAAAAGAGCACGATTATCTGCTCCGGGCATTGTGCGGTATAGCGCCCGAAGAATTTAAGGGAACGCTTGAGTGTCGTGTTTGTTTAACAACTCCCATGCATGATGCTTCATGTCACGAATTTTCTGCGACTAGTACAACAAAAGCTTGCCAAGGCTGTAGGTAAACTGGGTGCATGCCATAACCCGACTGTCTCTATTGAATTATTCTAGTTTCGAGCTCTAGAGCGAAAGCTTATTCACTTACCAAAATGAAAAACGATAAATAACTTTGAGAAAAGCATCAGCACTATTCGATTGAATTTCTGAATCAGTTGAATATACATTGAAGAATTCGTTATAGATGCCTTTATGATTACACAAAGCTTTCATCATATTGTAGGGGTACTGTAGACGAAAGCGCTTTTAAATTCATGTTATTGAACTACAAGATATTTGAACTCTTATAAGTCAGCATTCTTCAAAGTGCCTAATCCAGTATATGTTAATTTTACCATCTTTGCTCTTGATAAACTGCTTCTTAAATTTTAAATGTTTCTTCCAATAATTACACGTGAAGTATTATTTATGCTTCACACGTTCTATATCTTTAAACTACATCAAATGTCAAGTTCCATCACATGGGATTGCACGATTATTTTGACAACGTGAAATCTTCAATGCTAAGTATATTTAGCAATTTACCAGTGAGAGTCATCACCGCTCATCTACAAATAAAACTTAAATTTAACTTCAACGTTGCCGAAAATTTTCTCTGATTTTTAAAACCAGTCTGCTGCACTGAAAGTAAGTATACGTGTGGTATTTACCGAAAAAACTTGTGGTATAAATGTGGTATACATTCAACAGCCGTATTTTAGAATCACTCACCAGAGCCAGTGCAAATTAATGGCACAGCGAATGGTTTTAGAGTCTAATGTATAACAAGGTTACTCAAGGTATTGTACAGTGTTTTCATTTTATGCATTTTTTTCAGAATGTGTTTTTTTATCTTTACTGGGAGAACGACACCGCTCTTCACGACTAGTAGGTTGTTATCATTCTTTTTTTTTTTCAGAATGTGTTTTTTTATCTTACTGGGAGAACGACACCGCTCTTCACGACTAGTAGGTTGTTATCATTCTTCGTATTTTTTTCAGAATGTGTTTTTTTATCTTTACTGGGAGAACGAAACCGCTCTTCACGACTAGTAGGTTGTTATCATTCTTTGCATTTTTTTCAGAATGTGTTTTTTTATCTTTACTGGGAGAACGACACCGCTCTTCACGACTAGTAGGTTGTTATCATTCTTTGCATTTTTTTCAGAATGTGTTTTTTTATCTATACTGGGAGAACGACACCGCTCTTCACGACTACCTGAACACAGAGGAAGATCTACACGGGAAATTATTCGGGCGCGACAACCACATGCCGTACCTGCTCACGCAGACGAAGACGAGAAGACTTGATACACCTCACAAGCACACCGTCAGATCGAAGTACCTGGTGCGGCCTGAGAAGTGCATCGAAGTGGGCAACCACTTCGTCTGGGAGTATGCAGGTGTGTATCGGTTATTCTACAACTATTTCATTAGGGTGTACACTGGTCAGACTCGAAATATATTAGTTATCCTGCAACAATTTCATTTGGGAGTATGCTGGTAAGCCTTGAAATGTATTAGTTATTCTGTAACTATTTCATTTAGGTATTGCACGGTAGAGGAAACAAGGTAGAGACATTTCTATGGGGGAAAGTGCACTTCTTGTTCGGCTAGCCAATAGAACGGCTTTATTTCAAACAAACTTCATGACATCACCATTGCGACATGTCGTTAGGCCAATAGTGGTGCCAGATTTGGGGCTAGCAATGTTGTCAGATGCAATATGAGCGCTGCTATTGGTTCGTTTCCATGACGTCAGCATCTCCACACGGTCGACGAAAAAAACACTGGTTTTACCTTACCTTGTTTCTTCTACCGTGAGGTGTATACTGGTTTAAATTATCCGGCAACAATATCATCTGGGTGTACACCGGTAAACCTTGAAATGTATTAGTTATCCTGCATCAATTTCTTCTGAATTTAAACTGGTGAGCGTTGAAATACATTTGTTAGCAATAACTTAGTTTGCACGCGACGACGCAGAACCACTGGTGGGGCGATGAATGCTTAGGCTACCCAATACATTTTAGGCCTTTACCCAACAAACCTCTGCATCTGGGACTACACTGTATACCCTTGAAGTGCTTCCGTTAGCGTGCTAGGTTTTAAAACTTTTAAACTTTTAAAACTTTTAAAAAGATCTTTATCGAATTTCTATAGTCCATTAGTAACTTTTGCGTACGCACAAATTGATGTCTGTAGTTATTGTGATATTATTACACCAATTCTGCTCACCCTCACGTAGAAGCGCCAAGGCAAAAGGTAAAACTCTGTTTATAGTCAACGTCGCGTTGGATTGTTTTGATAGGCTTTGAAACGCATTAAGTGAACCCTGTTGTAGAATCTAATTATTTTATTTTTTCGACAATAACGGTACTCATTCGTTCAGGGTATATTTATGCTTTCCTATCATATTCATGAGTACAAATTTTTGACTGATGTTAAATTTGTAACAACATTTACTCTCTGTGTATATTCGGTAAGATATTTTAATGAGTATCACAGATAAAATGTTTTGTAAATGAAGATTAAACTTTATTATTGATTTAGGAATTGGAATTTCATTCATTTTGATCTTTTGTTACGCGTTTACTTTGCAGAGAACATGAACTTTTGGCAACTTTTACGACTAAATGGTAAAGTAGCAATTTGATCTTTACCGAGCTTTTGATGTGATTGGCCTTACCCTTAATGCAGTAATGATTGGGACCGAAGTAATCGGAACCTAAATATTGGACGGCGTAACGTTTAACAACTTGTTGATTGCTCCGTTTTATTTGATGCCGTAATGTTTGGCACTGTAGTGCTTGAGGCCGTGATGTTTAGTGCAGTGACGTTTTGAGCCGTAATGTTGGGCGCCGTGAAGTTTGATGTCAATATTTAAAGGCTTACTGTTTGGTGCCCTACTAATTAGCTTCCGTTTGGTTTGGCGTTAAAATATTTGGCTTCTTGATGTTTGGTACCGTAACATAGCTTCGGCATTTGATGTGCCGTATCTTCGGCATCTAGCTTCGTCATTCTTGATGTTTGGTACCGTAACATTGCTTCGGCATTTGATGTGCCGTATCTTCGGCATCTAGCTTCGTCATTCTTGATGTTTGGTACCGTAACATTGCTTCGGCATTTCCCTGCGATTAAGCTCCTGTGTTCCCCTTTGCTTTGGCGCATGCATGGAAGTTTGTCTTTCTTTGAAGAACGTAGCAATGCTGGGAGAGCTATGCTACCTCAGAAAGAGTCAATGTTTGCACAGAAGCATGCCCTCTCAAACGCACGTTTGAGTGCATGCAAAGTCTGGAGTTCAAACTCTGACTTTGTGTAAGGAGAGTGAGAGTTTCAGAGCTTTTGCTGCTGAGCTAATGTAAGTTGAACATTCTAAGAGTTGGCCAATGTGCTTGTTATTATGTATGCATTTCTACAGTACGCTCAATTGTCTACATACCTCTCACACTCACCTGAAATGATGACCTTTCATTATTTGTCAGTGCCATCTTTAGGCACGTAGTGTAATGGGAAGATTTTCCGAATATAGCTCCATGTCATTGCTAATATTTTGTTGTATTGTAGTCGGCCGGTCGGCTCTGAACGTCCCTGAGAGCGACGGTCTGTCCCAGCACTACAGAATCTGCGAGTTCGGCGGCTTTGACTGCCTCAAGCTTCCGAACCATGTAAGTCCTACAGCTCTGTTGGCCGGCCCTCATAATGGTGCAGGGTCATCAAATATGAGTGAAAATTTTGAATAGTACAAAATCTGGTGAGCTAAACAAAAAACTAAACATCATCAAAGTTTTTCCAGCTCTCCACATGGGGAGGTTTTATTATTCCGTAGATATGATACCGGATGCATGGAATATGTTGCTGTCTTTGTGTCATTTAATACAACTTGACTTTTAAAATGGCTGATCATCTAGTGTGCAGGGGCAGTCATTTTCCAAGTCGAGTTGTATTAAATGGCACAAAGGCAGCAACATATTCCATGGGTCTGGTATCATATCTACGGAATAATAAAACCTCCCCATGTGGAGAGCTGGAAAAACGTTGGTGATGTTAATTTTTTGTTTAGTTCACCAGATTTTGTACTATTCAAAATTGTCACTCATGTTTGATCACCCTGTACCAAGTCCTGTACAGTCTCTGTTGGTCGGGCTGACGACCCTCATAATGGTACATTTCTCTCGCAGCCAACAGAGGCTAAATCACAGTTGATAAATGCTAAATCACATATGAAGGTCATATGACACTTTGCTATTTCTTGTGTTTGGTTGCTGAATCTATCGCACAAGCTCAGTTTTTTGTTTTATTTCTTTTTTAACTGAGTGTAGTTTCGCCAAGGCCGTTTTTAGTTTCAATTCACTGTTATGGTCGACTGTGTTAAAATATTCCCAGAACTCGCACGTTTTATCCAGCATCCAGCATGCGAGATGAAAATGCTATTCCTACCTACCAGTCTCGCAGACCATCTGATGAATAGCTGATGCGAGTTTTCTAGATCTTGCTTTGCTAGCTCGGTGTGAAATGCGCCTTAGCTTGTGTTCCAACCACGTTTTGATATCATCCACTACAGGTGGATAAAACTGCTCATCGCTACCTGGCGTCGCTGGTGGCGGCGGTGGCTAGTGAGTGTTCTGTGATGTTCCCAGGGCAGCCTTCCTGCCCTGTAGCTCCTCCACTGGGCTCTCCCTGGTGAGAGGCGCTCATCTCTGCTCACCAGCGCGAGACATTCAGGAGTTATAATCGACTTCCTTCCTGGAGTTTGCCGCGGCAGTTGAAATAACGTTAACGCGTTCACTACGTATTGGTACATATGAGTACCATTTGGTAAATTGCTCATTTATGTACCAGTAATAATAGCTACCATTTCACTACTATTATTTAAATTAGACGCCATTTCACTGATTTCAATACCTTTATTAAAATTAGACTATTGCGTGCAAGTTAAAATGTTAACGTGCAATTATGTTTTCCCTGCTTGTTAGAAAGGATACAAATGTAACTTTTCAGTTCTGCTGCTTCCAACCTCACAAAACCGACCGTAGAAACTTCGGAAACGTAATGAATCTGTTAACTTGTTCACCGCGTTTCCGTGGTTGTTAACGGTTGGTATGGTTATTAGGTTTTAAGAAGAGAAATTACGAAATCGGCTTTACTGCTCGAATACATATTTATCGTTCCTGAGGAACATGAGAATGCAATTGTACGATGATATTTCAGCTCGGATGATAACATTTATTTTTTAGAAGAACGTCAAACAGACGAAATGTCATTCATTTATACCGGTGCTGGAATAAGCAAGTAAGAGAATAGTACACATATGGCCCAATGCACGGGAACGCGTTAACTTGCTGTAAGTCGCTCTGAAGCCAGGCGTTGACTGCCGCTAGTTCCGTCTCTTGGCAAATGTAGGATACGAAACGAGAACTGATTATTGTGACAACATTTGTGAAGTTTTATCTGTGATGGCGCGAAACACATTTCTGAATTACAAAGCTTTTAAGGAGTCACTTTGTGACAAATCAAGGTGCCTTTTTCCTGAAACTTATTTCAGTGTCGTCTCTACCATGCGTTGGTATAGTGTGTGTGTGTATTCTTGTTGGTTCGTGCGTTTTTTTGTGTTCTTCCTAACTTTCCGTTTGTTGATCTTCACGTTTAAGTGGAGCTTTGGACATCGTGCGTGAGCCTTCCACGAGTCACTAGAAGGTTTTAGGAAATAAAATACTGTGGCTATAGCTTCCTTATCGAATTCTATGGTCCATTAGTAACTTTTACGTACGCACAAATTGATGTCTGTAGTTATTGTGAAATTATTACACCAACTGCGCCGACACAAAATTTTAGAGGAAGAATGTACTTGTGGTCCATAATACTGAATATTGGAAATGACGCAAATTTCATTTCAGCTGGCTTAAGACTGAAATTTTATTTCAGTCTTAAAGTCATTCACTTTTGAAACGGATTTCATTGAAACAAATACATATTACAGCGATTGTTCATGTCACGCTTGTCTTAAATGCTCATTGAGCGCTAATAATTTGATTAGAAGGCGCAACATCCTTCATGCACACCACACATGGTAAAATAACAATGTATCTTACGTGGAAAGTTCTAGTCTTCCTTTAATAATTTCGCACCAATGATTTACCTTATTTTCGAGAGAACTATGACACAGTCTCACATTATAGAACTCTCTGAGCTTGATTTATACAACCATTTTTCGATTTAAATTTTTGTATGGCACAATAAAACGGGGCTAATACTTAGCCTAAGTTTTCCCTCGAATTTTTTCCATCGTTTGAATAAACTCAAATGGAATCGAAAGTTTAAACAAAAATATGTTTTAGTTTTTTAGCTGAACCCAACAATAAAAGATTTGAATTAAATGCTTTTTATTTGAATAAAATGCTTTTGTATTAATTAAGTAAATTTAAATTAAACACTTTTTTGCTAAGCCCAACACTAGAAGAGATTTAATTAAGTACTTTTTCAAGACGTCCTCTTTTTTTTCTAGTCGATGTGCACTCCACCTCAGGAAACGATGACTTGTCTCTTGAGGTTGTGTGACTTTAGTTAGCTGAAACTGGGTTGCCTGATGTAATGTTGTGCCTTGCCACTTAGTCTATATTGTGTCATGCTATCGAGTCAATTATGGCACCTGCCACCGAATTTATCTAGTGTCAAGCCACCGAATTAATATTGCGACTTGCCACTGAGTTTACATTGTGTCAAGCCACCGAATTAATATTGCGACTTGCCACAGAGTTTACATTGTGTCATGCCACCGAATTTATTTTGAGACTTGCCATTGAGTTTACATTGTGTCATGCCACCGAATTTATTTTGTGACTTGCCATTGAGTTTATATTGTGTCATGCCACCGAATTTATTTTTTGACTTGCCATTGAGTTTATATTGTGTCATGCCACCGAATTTATTTTGTGACTTGCCATTGAGTTTATATTGTGTCATGCCACCGAATTGATTTTTTGACTTGCCATTGAGTTTATATTGTGTCATGCCACCGAATTTATTTTGTGACTTGCCATTGAGCTTATATTGTGTCATGCTGCCGAATTTATTTTGTGACTTGCCATTGAGTTTATATTGTGTCATGCCACCGAATTTATTTTTTGACTTGCCATTGAGTTTATATTGTGTCATGCCACCGAATTTATTTTGTGACTTGCCATTGAGTTTACATTGTGTCATGCCACCGAATTTATTTTGTGACTTGCCACTGAGTTGTGCCGCACCTGCAAGTCTGCACACTTTGCGAGCTGCAACTTTATAGATGACGAAGTTCTGAAACACGTCGTAATTGAGTTCTGAACATTTGTTATCAGGTGATGAAAGACATTATGTATATGTAGAAGTACATTAAGTATAAGATAGTCATTAAGCAGCAAGTTTTAAAGAGCATTTCTGTCTGATTTTGACAGAATGTTTTATTAGTTTTAGGAACAGCGCATTTAAAATTTCGCTGTGATTGAGAATTAATCCATATCGAATATGTAAACTCAAGGGACACTGCCTTCTGAAGTTTGTCTCACGCCACTCAGTTTGTCACTTACTGTAAGAGTGTTTTGAATATATTCCAATGCTACATCGTTTTCATTTGTACCCTAGAGCTTCACTCGTGTATATGTTCGCTCGCATTTACAAGGCTATTAAATTCGTTGTATTTGAAGTTTAATGAACAGCAGCAGATTTTTGTGAATTTTAATGCTATATTGCCATCAAAGAGTTTCTCACAAATTGAAATCGGTTTGTTCAGCCTCGCTACTAAAATCTTTTATACGTTTTATACGAGTGGTATAGTGACATCGACATTGAGTTTTAAAATTGGATTAATTCCTTGAGTACATTTAAAAAAGCTGGAATACATTTGTTTTCGCTTCTAAATACTTATACTAAATACTACTAGAATAGTAACGAGCATTAAAATATTTTAAATGCTATATTTATCAAAACAAGTCTATTGAAAATTTGAAAACATTTGCAATTCATTAAAACCTAAAAAAAATATCCGAAAACATGAAAAAGCGTTCGAAATTATTTTTGGAAGAGAGTTAAAGCGAACTGACAGCCAGCGGTATACGTTTATGTTGCAGAACAAACTATCACTTTCAATGCTGAAGCCTAGGTATTCAATTCAAGATTATCATTCAAGGTCCAAAAATTGCGACTTGATTTTTTAACCTTAGAACGTTAACCTGGGGTAATTTTCTCCCTTGTAAATTTGGGTATGATGTAATTCATCCACGAGAGATACCATTCTAGGGTTAATGCCTTTGAGCGTCCAATCGGAGATCTAGCAGTTTGCCTATATTTAGCGAGAAATCCAGGACTGCAACGGGTAAGTATTTGCATTTCCATGTTCTCGTTCTTCGCAATGTTTATGCAAGTTATACAAGTAAGCACAGTTTGATTTTATTTCATTTCATTTGATTTTTTTTACCATTTTTTTAAATTTCTATTTTTTTAGCATGGTGTGTAGTTATTAAGCCTCAATATTACAGGTGGTTAAAGCAGTCAAGTGTCTCAACAGCTGTTTTTGTAGAGTAATGTATCCAGGAAAGTATTTACAGAACTGCTCTGTGGGATTTGAGCAAGTAAAGCTTCTACGTGCTTTGACGTTTAGTTTTCAGCCTGTTGAATGATTGTCCGGTGTGTGACTTCGAATTTAGATTTTTTCACTGATCGGTTTTTATCAAAATAAATTTGTCTTAATTTCTAAATAACTCACACTGGCTTTGACGATTTGAATAATCCGTGTTAAATCTGCTACGCTTGTAAATTTTTCGAGCTACATTTGAAAGGAATAATACTGTTATTATTTCTTAAATTATTACTAATGACAAATTTTTCCCTCGGTAAGCGCAGCCGAAGTTTAGAGTCTTTTGAATTAGCAGCTTAAGTTACACTAGCTGTTATGTTTCTGCTGGGATTTTCACCGAAACTCTACTAATATTCTTGTTCAATGAAAGTCTTGAGATCTGGCAAGCCTTTAAGAAAATAATTGTATAAATTTCCCCTCCCAAAACTGCGCTATTCCTCCTGAAAAAATGAGACATCGGGTGCAAATTAAACCAAGGTTTACGAGCTACGTTGTAACTCTTCTGCCGCTTGACATCAATGACGTAACTGAAGAACTTCTAGAATATTCAAATCTATTCGCTGTATACTCATATTATTCCCATGGAATTGAACTGAATGCTTCTTATTCTTCAGGTTAGCGATTAAATAATTTTATCTTGACACGAGATAAAATCTATCGAATTGCTGTATTGGAAGGCGTGATATACATGTTTTACATCCGCTGTCACTTTGACGTCGTTGTTTAGAGTTATCGTCAAGTGCTTGCAGCATTTATTGCACGAGTACCCATCATCATTCTAGCTATAGCAAATTATGCTCCATTTGAAATGAAGTGAAGATAGCTGGGACAATTCTCACGTGTATCATGGATATCCTCACAGCTCAACTGTGTCTCATGTACGAGATTATAATTGGCTCTGTACCACGGTAGAGGAAACAAGGTAGGGTCATTTCTATGGGAAAAAATACACTTCTCCTTGTTCGACTAGCCTATAGAAAGGCTTAATTTCAAACAAACTTTATGACGTCACCAAAACGACACGTCGTCCAGCCAATAGGGGAGACGGATTTGGAGTTAGGAGTGCTACCAGATGCCACATGAGCGCTGCCATTGGTTCGTTGCCGTGACGTCAGCAAACCCACACCGTCGACGAAAAAAGACTGGTTTGGCTCTACCTTGTTTCCTCTACCGTGCTCTGAACTAAGTATCCTCGCTGTTCTGGACTTTCGGGTGTTAGGAGGTACACAGAACCCTTCAGCTGTGAACGTTGTAAAAGCTTCCTGTAAGCTCGTCTGCACAGAGTTCCGTTATACACTAGAGATGTTGTCACAGATTCTTAGAAATGGGCGTTGTGCATCGATATTGTTCACGGATATTGCGTCTGAATGTAGAGCAAATATGCTATGTGAGCATAGATTTCGTACAGGTATGCTGTATTTAGAAGTTGTGCTTTTATACTGTGTATGGAAACGAGCAAGGATATCTTAAACGAAAATTGTAAATGAAAATCGCACATGGAAATTGTGCTCTGATTCTTTGCGTATATTTTGTACTCTGATACTGTTCGTGGAAATTGTAAATTAAAATTGAGCATGAACGGTGTGAATTGAAACTTCGCATGAATATTATGAATGGATATTGTACATGACCATTGCGCTTATGTATGGCCAATGTATTTGAATATTAAAATTTGATGTGCTGAAAAGAATGTTATCTCCTTGAGAAAAAATATTTTTTTTCATCATTATAACTTTGCCTTGTGGTGTGGAGCAAGGTCCGTGCAGTGAAGAGCTGAAGTATTCTATTTCTTGAATGGAATTAGAGTTTGAATAGAGTGTTAATACCTGACGTCCGCGCGCGCTTTTATAGAACTCTTTTGAAGGTTTTTCCGCGTCTTTGTTCAGTAAGAAATATGGGTTGTTGAATGAATTTTTTCAAACACAAGCCAACTTGTGCTGTATAACACATTGCTCAATTATTAGTATAGTTTAACCTATAATTGATGGTAAATTTTTATTTGTTTATCAGATTGAAATGTAATGAGCTATGAAACTGATGTTTGATGATCACCAGTGAGTGAAATTTCAGTGGAAAAAGAACTTAAACGCAAAATTTACTGTGCTCATTTTTGGAGTAAATGGAGGCCTTGAACTCAGGAGTGATACATTTGTTCCAGTTTGACCAGGGGACAATTCAGGGGTTCAGGCCACCGAACACCGAGCCTCAAAATCCATCCAAAAATTATCGTTTATTCTGAGATTGGCGTTGAGTATCACTCGAAGTCCTGTTCAAATCATCATTTGCTTGAAAAATTAGAACAATTATTGCGTACTCACTGAATGTTTTGCTTATATGAGGTACTGCTTAATTTGCAGCTTTGCATCCCTCTACTCACTTAGTATGGTGAGCAAGTGAAGAACAAGAAAGTAATTTTATAATTTTTACCCCCATTCCAAATACTGCATTTCAAAGTAAATATGAGGGTAACTATTATTCTTAAAGCATATCATTACGTCACGTTGAAGTGACGTTGTTACATATTAATTATACGTGCGATGCAGAACTGCATGCCCTAATGTATTTGTTGTTAGAGAAACGCGATGATCACATCGGCATTGCGTGAGTGAAACATAAGAAGAGGGGAGGCGGGAAGGTGTTACTTTGTGGTGAGCGAAGTAATTTTACTGATGGGCTAGGTAGGATGACCATCAACTGAAAATCTTGCGTGTTGCGTGTTTATGCGATTTAGCAGTTTCCGAGGGAATTTCTGGTTTTTCCTGGACCAATTTATATGCCCCATGGGATATACAGGTGTGTATCTCCCTGGCTTGCATGATTACTACAACAAGAATTAGAGCCCATGCAGATCGTTTTACAGAGTAGAAACTAGAGGAAAGTTTTCTGTGGCACTAACATTGATAGGTCAACATGAGGTTAACTCTCCACCTGTTCATGATTTAGTGTGAATTAACTCTTGTACGTGGAGTGCGCACTCATTCAAGTGTTGCATATTGGAAAGTATATGGAATAGCTTTTCGCTGCTCAGTTATTCCGTTAGCTCGGACAGAAGCATCGAGGGGCGAGTTTGAAGTGATATTTTTTAAATTACTTAGTTTACTAGCTCAACTGTAAATAGTTTACAATATGTGTGGTGCGTCAAATACTATGGTTATTGTTTCCAGATTCATTCTATGGTCGATCAAGCGGATAATTATGTTAACAGAATTGCTTGGTACTGCATTTATTATACTGCGCGAGTGCGCGATCTAGAGTGTTGTTGCTAGAGGTCGAGTTAGAAATTACTGCAAGTTTAGGCCCGTTTGGCTGCCTAGCATTGTGCAGTACTGCGCAGCGACGAGTGACCGCGTCTGCTGCAGAGTGCATGTGAGTAAACGAGGACTAAATGTACGTGTCTTTCTCTGTTCCTATCGTGCTTCCCGGCCCGTCCAGCAGCGGAGGTATCGCATTGTAAGAGCAATAAAGTATTTACCAATTTTTCAATTTTCGAAACAGTTCAAGTTCATCACGTGTTTAGTTGAGAAGAAATGTTTCAGTATATTTTCAGCCTGAAGGTGATGTTTGTACATCGAAACGTTGCTTGTGCCACATTCATATTGCCACATAGGTATTGCTTTTTTGGTGATTGACAGTGTTCCAATGAAAAATGTTGAGTGAATTTCTTCTCAGAAATAAGGCTCATAACAGTGCTGATAATAAAGGTACTTTAGTCAGCACTTTCATGATAAAAGTAAAAACTGTGTTTTTTTTGTAGTTGTTCTGGCGAATTTTTGAACTGAGTTTACGGATCAGGAATGAAGGTATGAAACTAACCTTGAAACTTGCTGTTGGCCGGTATTAGGCGCGAATTGATTGTCCAACATTGCTACGTCAGCTCTCCACAAAAGCGCTGGAAAAATTTCATAAGGAAATCGATAACTTTTTTTTTGGCTACCACTGAAATACTCAGATTTGTGAATTTAAATTACACGGTAAACAAGCTACTAAAGATATTTAAAACTACAATTTCCCCAACTACCAATCTACGTTTCACAATTCTAATTACTTTTGACTTTCGTTTTGCATATAAATGACTGTTTTACAACCGAAAAAATAATAGGGAATAAATTAAAACAAAGAATCGAAATCGAATCGAAACGAAATAACTTTCGCTACAGTGTTATGAAGAGAGATCTTGTTTTTGAATTTATTTTCTTTGGAAAGAGATCTTTATTTAACAGAAGAGTTGTTTTTTTAAATTATCTGAGCTATTCATGGATATTCGTGTTTCATACAGGATGTACTCATCGAAATAAGACAAAAGAGATATATAAACTAAAATTTTGATACGTACAAATGTATACTGGTACAGCTTTTATACCACACAAGTGAGAATATCTTTCTTTTTTTTGAAGACTGAAATTATATGGTGAAATAAAAATAACAAGTAAATTAAAACTAACTTAAATTGTTTTGAAATTATATTTAACCTTGTGCCATTTTTAGTTCACAAGCAACTGACTCAATAAGACTCACTTTTTAAATACTCAATACACTCTAGCATTATTTTTCCATTGTTTCAACAATCTTTATATTTTCGTGCACAGTTGAAAATTTTTTTTTCCGAATCAACATTCTCACAATCAGAGGCCATTATGCTAGGGCTCATTTGATTACAAATATATTATAGAAAACGAAGAGCATGGTTAACTTCAAACTACAGAAAATTAATTAACAAATCTACAGTGCATCTAAAACGACATTTTTTGTCAATATTTTCTATTGCGTATTCCGTATAAAATGTCGTCCAAAAATTAGGCATTCATAAGCATTGTATTTTCAATATTCTATATATTTTCATTATTTTATGTATTTTCTATTTCATATAAAATTTCGCCCATAAATTAGGTATTCATAAACATTGTATTTTCAATATTTTATGTATTTTCTATTTCATATAAATTTCGTCCATAAATTAGGTATTCGTAAACATTGTATTTTCAATATTTTATGTATTTTCTATTTCATATAATATTTCATCCATAAATTAAGTATTCATAAACATTGTATTTTCAATATTTTATGTATTTTCTATTTCATATAAATTTCGTCCATAAATTAGGTATACATAACCATTGCAATTCAAACAGAGAGAAATCTAGTCTTCCATCGGCGCTTGGCGTTCGTGCTATTCAGCGTCCGTCTACTCAAATGTTTTGTCTCACTGACTGACGAAATCGCCGGCAGAATATACGGAATCTGCACTCTCACCTGAAAAATTACTGAACATTTTTGTACACACATTCGCCGGCGATATGAACGAGTGAAGCGGACACAGACTGGTTGATGGGCACATTAAATTGTTTCTTGATGACTCATGATCATGCCGCCTCGCAACGAATTGAGGGTAGAACTCGATAATCTGTTCAATTACACTTGACGCGTTTCACGCTTGTTATTTGAAGTTGGTTTTTGTTCTCAATGACTCCATCACTTTGCAGTGCATTGAATTAGTGATGGCAGAAACGCAGATTCTTGGAAAAAACGAATGCTTTGACCTGCCTTACATTGAATTTGTTGGTTTACTGACGTCAAAAGTTTCCATGCTGACCATTAGTCGGCCCATACGCAGCTCGACTTGCAAATAAAGAGACAGACGAAAGATTTTAGAGGAAATATTAGGCAAAGGTTCACAGGATTTGCACAGAGAGATCGTGGCGAGAGAAATGGACGAGAAAGATGAGTTTGCGAGCAGATTCTTGGCTGTTTTGCGAGCAGTTTAACTTGGAATATATTGTAGTTTGGAAATAATAGTTTGTGCGTCCGTCAACTCGAAACATTAACATGTATCATATATTGACATTTTATGGCTCTTCAGAAGCTGCACACATTTTCAAGGGGATTTAGCATTTTTTGTTGACCATTCCCAGCAGATATTAAAAAACATTCTGTAATTTTAATGAATAAGTGTAAAATTAAAATGTTCTTAAAGTAAGCATAAGCTAATTTCAATGACAATTTAACATTTTGATTCATATTCCAGAATTGGCCCCGTAATTTAGGAATTTATAACGAAGCATAACAAAAAATTGTATGCGAAGCATTTCAGCTGAAGAATCTTTCAATTTCAAGCGAATAATTATGTCGCATGTTGGTCTTTCGAAAATTTGGTTTTACGGAGTTGAAAACGCATTGGAACTGTAAACTGTGAACGTTGCTAGATTTCTCTCATTTTTAACGTATTTTCAATGGGAATTTTATGAAGATTTTAATTCCTTTGAAAATCCCTCACAAATTTCCAAAATACTACAAAAAACTCTCCAACATCATGTTGCTTGAGACGCGAAAAAGATAATTCCTTATTTGTTTAAGTTATCAATTTTTCTTTCTAATTTTGATTGAATGTAAACTTTTTAGCCTCAAAAAACTACTTTAAATTGAACCTAGAAGATTTTCCGTGCTTTAATTGAACCCAAAACAGATCTGTTTGTGTTAATTGCTTTGTGAAAGTTGAAGAGTGCCTCATTTACTGCCTCATTACGCTCTCCCCATTTTAGGATTATTCCATCCTCTTATATGGTAATTTTACAGGCAAAGCTACTGCATTTTCCGAAACAGGCTGTACGTTAGTTCGTTCCGCAATTTCTGTAGCGTTTATGTTCTGTAAAAATCTATCTTCTGAGCTCGAAACTACCATTATTACAATATTTGCTTTAATAAAGAACAGCCGTAACATTTAATGACTCACCACAGATGCCTCATGCTTTAACAAAATCAGCAAAGAGTTAAATTCATATTTGCCCTGACTAACCGTTAGATCAAAGCTATTTATAGCCTCATTATTGAACAGTCATCGCAAGGAAATGGCAAACTTTACGTACAATTAGAAGCAAGCTTCCATTGAAATTATGGAAACACTTGTGAACAATAATCCAAGGAAGCAGCAAAATTTACATTATTTGAAGCAATGCTCCGTGACAATTATTTAGACACGTGAACAGGGTGCGTTAATGTTGTGTGGTTTTTATGCCTGCTGCAGATCGCTGAGCGATATGACGGCTTTGTTAAGGGCACCGGAGTATCTTATCCTCGGTACGTAACCTCCCTCTTCTTATCGAGCTGCACGCTCGTGATACTCTATTCTCATGTACCAAGGTTTGACGCTTTCTAATGAAGTAATTATATTCTCACGTAAAATTGTTTAACGCTTCCAAATAAAGTAATTGTTTCTCATCTACAATTACTTAACGCTTTCAAATAAAGTAATTGTATTCTCATATACAATTACTTAACGCTTTCAAATAAAGTAATTGTATTCTCATATACAAACACTTAACGCTTTCAAAAAGCAATTGAGTATTTTATAGAGTTGAAATACTTGCTTCTCGAATGAGGAGTGAAGGCTCGAAATTTCAGCTTGGCCTTCATAGTTATAGGTCAATAATTTGATGGTCGTGTGAACCACGATTCATTCCTTGGGTTGAAGGATAGTAGCGATGAATGAAGAATCAAACACCATTAGTTTCTTGTTCGAAGCTCACAAGATTTTATTCGGTCAAGTAGCACAGTCAATACTATGATTGCCACTACCAAATTACCGAGAAGTTAACATTAGATTACCACTAGTTTCAAATTATTGTGAGAATGGTCTGCAACAAGAAAAAAGTACAACAGATTTAGCTAGAAGTATTTCAAAGAAATAATGTAAAATATCAATAGGAATGGCTATTTCAATATATTACAATTGTATTAATTCTAGTTTGGGAAGACCGTGACGTGGTCTTCCAACAACTGGATCCCAGTGAAAGCATCAGAGCCAATGGACTAACTAGAACTTATTCTACTAAGGCAACTCTAACTCTAAGAGACACGGAGCGCGGTGATAAGGAGTAATGCTTTATACAGTTGGAAGACTTGCTTCTCGAATGAGGAGTAATGGTTGGCAGACATTAATATAAAAAATTACACATTCACCCGAATTAACAGCAAGAAAAATCGCAAATTTTCCTCTATCATTCCAGTATATTGGCAAATAAGCAAATTATATTTATGAGCACTCATGTTAAAAATCACAAGTTTCACTCTATCACTTCAGTATTTTAGCAAATAATCATGCTATATTCCCAAAGACTCATCTTATATAAATTCAATACCAAACGAGCAGCTTAAATTGAATACCTTGACGCAGTTCACTAATCACACATCGCTGCGAGAACTAGGCATTGTTTCGAGAGAGACAATAGGTGTCATCGAGCAGCGCACACCCGCATATCAGTCTCTCAGGAGAGGCCGTTGGGGAGGTAACGTCGATCTCTGCCAGTAGCACTGGGTAGTGACTTGAGTGTTGGGTTGTGTCAACCTAGTGTCAGGGTTGACTTTGCTTTGAGAATGTTGTTGTTGAGAATGTTGCTTCTCAAACATTGATAGGCACATTAAATTGTTTCTTGATGACTCATGATCATGCCGCCTCGCAACGAATTGAGGGTAGAACTCGATAATCTGTTCAATTAGCGATCTGCAAGGGATGTAATTCACTTCAGCCTCAACGATAAGTATACTTATCCAGCTTTTGAAGTTACTAAAAGTATCTTATTTTGTCATGTCGTTGCAGACTGACCAGGCTCTTAAAATGTGAAACCGAAACAAGGTTCCATTTGAGGTTCTATGAAAGTGCGCACATGCGATCTAATTTACTGGTTAATCAAGGATGAAGAGTTTTTAAAGAGTGATCTTTTGCAGAATTAAAGTTCCGATGTTTTCAACTTTCCCTAGATTTTTTTGGGGGAATATTCACATTCGCATGCGGGCTGTGTCTTGAACGAACTTATGAGAATGGATAAAAACAATTCCTAGGAACAAACAAGTATTTCTATATATTTGTTTTTATCTGTGTTCCCATTTAATGCGTCTGGTCGAAAGTTGGCTTGTTTGTTATCAATAATTGAACATTTGCGAACTTGATATTTTTTGACAGGCATTTATTTCGCTCAATTTTTGACAGCAGAGTACGAAACTTTAAGAGAACAATGTTATCAAGAACTTAACGGCCTGACGTCTTTTGCTCCGCAACAGTATACTTTGTGGTAGTAAGCCATTGCTCTTGACTCGTGATACAAGATTTGAAAATTATAACTCACAGAACAGCGAATTTAAAGCCGACCTCTTACTAAAATACAGTGAAAATAAAAGAAAGACAAAATCGAGCAAATATAACTCAGCTGTCGGTATGAAAAATCTTTTGCAGGTTTTCATTGTTAAATAAAATCCTAATCTTAAAACTGTTTTGTACATATTGGCTTTCAATGTAACTGTAGAAATTTATATCTAGAAAAGTTTATTGCATTTACTATCAAACAAAATATTCGGAAATCGCATAACTATTTGACCAAAATCGTAAGAATGCTCCGCAAACCGCGGTGGAAAACTGAAGTTCAGAAGTGAGGATTCCGCAGTAAATTTTCATTTCAGCTTTTATCTACACAATTTTATCTTAGATAAACTTCTCTGTTTTTCAGTACTGAATAGTTCTTGATTATAAATTCATAATGAATAAAAATGAAAAGTGTTTTTATTATTTCATAGAGCGGTTCATTGAAAACCTGAACAAAATTACTGATGCGAAAAATGGTCTTTTCTATTACTCATTGTCATTTACTGTTGCCCTAGTTTCATATAAAGCTGTAAAAACAATGAAATGGGAAGGACAGTACGAATGAAGCACAAGCATGCAAATGTAACACAGTTGATGTGACACACATGGCGTGTACTGCAGATTCGGAGCGAATTCAACAAACACTAACAAATTATTCTCATATACTCGCATTGAATTAATTATTACACAATGGAATGGGATAACGTAGCACTGCCAATGGCGGCAGGGTCAAAATCAACTACTATGAAGCCTGGTACTTGCAAAGTCCTTCCTAGGCATTCATGGAAACTCATAAAGTCGTAAAAGAAAGAGAAAATGAAGAACCAATAATGCAATATTTAAAACCGACCAAAAATGAGGTCTCTTTATTTTAGGAATTTTGAATTTATATAAGCACATACATTAACTCAATATTACTCTTTTCAGTGAACAGAAAACGAAACTCTAACGGAAACTCGCTGTACCGTTGCAACGGGTGCCAATTTATCTGCAGCGATAAATTGTGATCAATCAAGAGAGGCAAAGCACCGGGCATCAGCGATGCAGAGGCTGCCGAAGGTGCTGATGCTCATTGGCATCCTGATGGGAGGCAGCAAAATAATTGCTCAAAATAATTGCTCCGTCGGAGCTGGAGCTCCGAACAACATTCCAAACTTCACGGAAGCTCTAGACGGCTCCTACACCGCCATTTTCGAGATAACAGATCGCGTTGCGGTAAGATGTTCTGTTCGTGTGTGCGGTAGGAATTTGCATTGTTTAGTTTTGAGCTTTCTCCCTCACAAGCCTGGAGAATTTTGACGAGGAAATGTAATTTATCTCCCTCCAAACATTTTTAAACAAAACTGAATCAGCTTAAGATCATTAGATCTCCATTCACTACCTGATTCTCATTTTCTAAGTTAGCTAGTTTTAGCGCTGTTAAACTCGAGGTTAGGGTTCATTTGCATCTGAATTTGAAGCATCTGTTATTCACGTATGTATTCATCGTTCAATAATGTGTTTTTAAAAATTTCTTTAGATGATTCATAGGAGTATTTTTGAATAATTTTTCGAGTTCGCTCTTAAAATTCAATTTGTCGATTGAATTGAATTTAACTTCATTTGAAGGACCTAATGGCCGTGTGCAGTTGCCTGGGGCTATAAGTTGGGAGGTTATCTGCTGCCGTTAACTAGGCACAATACAAGCGCTAGAACATTCTTGCCAGTGTTCGTACTCTCAAGCATTGAGTACTGAGAGATACTGAAGAAGCCTGTTCTCAACCGAGAAATTCTCTATGGAATCACGACCTGTCAATCTGAGCATTTATGCACAAAAAGTCAATGCACTCTGAAAATTAAATGTATACTGAATTCAACTAAAACTAGAAAATTTGATGGAAACATAAATGCGCTTACTCGATAACATCACCAATTCTATCTCAAAAAATTGAATAAATAAGCGGTGACAATAAAACGCAATAAATCTACGGATTTATTGCTCAAGATTATATTAACCCCCCAATACACTAACAAATTCACATTTTCTGAACATTTGGTTTTGAATACATTCTTACGGAGTTTTTCCATTGTGATTCACATACGAAAAATTGGGAATAATTTTTTAATGAGGGCGGTTCAACCTTGTTTTTACATATTGACACAGATGTAAAAGTCTGCATAGTTTCTTTTACATAGATGTAAAAGAAACAACGCATGAAATTTTTCGTATAAACTTTTCCGCAGGAGGAAAGTTGAACAAGTAAAAAACTCTGAAAAAGTGCGTCAGAAAATGAGGAAAATCTTACTTGACTGCAATAAAGTAGAATTAAAATTGGGCACTGCAGCACTAGTAGACTTTGTTGTTGAAAACATTTTTCAATTTTAAAATGAATAAACAAGATGATGCATTTACATGATTTATCCCAAAACGACAATTTAAAAGTCATGGCCTGGATCATTCTTGTCATAATTTGTATTAATCACCTTTATTTTGTTCCATTTTGTTTTATCGTGATGAATTTTGGTATTAGGCGCACTCATTTTTGTTGCCAACTTTCGTGAAGCTGCCATTTATTTTTGCTCCGAGGGGGATGTGTGAGAGAAATTATTTTACATCGAGCATCTTTCTTTTTTTGGCTGTAAATTTTCTGATTTAATACACATTGCATCTAAATGAATAAAGATAGAAACACCAGACATGGATTTATTTATTTGTGTAATTAATAATAAGCTATGGTGTTTCATGCGTACACTGGCATAATCTCTTTTTTTTTACATGAAAATAAAACTAATCGGAATATGCTTTACGTTTTTGATTATATATTGGTGGAAACGTGTCGAAGAAACGGGAGTAAAAGTTTTATTATCAACTTATAAAAATTGAGATGTAAAATTTGGATTATTATTTACGATTTACAGAAAGGTAAATGTATCAACGAAATTTCTATTTTTGCAAAAAACATGAGAGAAGATAGCATTTTAAGAGCAAAAATACCACATACATTCAAGAACGTGCTATAAATCCCGCACACTCATTACTAAAAGTTAAATAATTCTGTTAAAATATAGGAGAAAAACTGCCCCCACTCACCTACAGATTGAAATGAATAGTCCCACACGAACGCTGAATTATAGTGCAGCAATAGAACGTCAGACCGGGAAAATTTTCCACCAGCGCAGACTTTAGAAAATATGTCGTTCCTCCGGAGCTTAGCATAAGCTCTCTTCTAGGAACTTTCAATTTTCCTTCATGAGAAACGAGTTAGACTCTTTCAAGCTCGTTAATTTTTTTAATCCTTTTTCTGTTTTGTTAATAGAGTTCAATTTTTCAGCAGCAATAAATTCAACTACATAAGTCAGCATTAGGTGATTAATTTAAATCTACTCAAAAATTTACTTCTAGAGTTCACATTATAGAAAGTTAACATGAATATCGAACACACTTCTTTGTGAATGGATTAGGAATAACTGAACTCAAAGACTCTGGAATTTGCCTAGCACAGTTACTTGTGAAGAATAAACCTTAGAAGGAAAAGAGCGTTACGGTAAGACTCCACAAACTGAAATATGAAGGCTAGGGTGTCGAAAGTACGGAAGAAATAGTTTAAAATATAATCTAAGACAGGATGAACATGAGCGATTGAATTTCGTACAGAACAAGACGTATCACGTTCATGAGACGCGACAACGAAAAGGCGGCGGTGGCGAGGACGCTTGGACCGTAGATGTGACTGCCGTGCATATCAGGTCGGACACTTCAGTCCAGACTCTCTACTACTACGATGAGCAGCGCAGCTTCGTCTTTTACCAGGACGGAGTGTGCCAGCAGTCTTCGTGAGTAAATCACCACTTGAACAATTTTAAACAATTTATTTACCAGGAGCGATACAGAAGTAGATTGTTTCTTAACACGTTCGTTGCCGCTGGACGCACATGTGCGTCTAGCGGTCTCACGTTGAGTAAAGTTGTAAGTAGCAGCGTTTAAAAAACGTCTTTGTTTCTCGAAAAAAATTGTATCTTTCCTAAGAAGTGTGAAAGTTTAATAGCTTGATGATATTTTTCCTCGTATGCTTAAATCTCTCGTAAAAATATACTAATACAATTTATATATTTTGTTCTTTCACACCGATCTGTAAATGAGCAATTCACTTAGTGGTAAATCGGCAGTGAACGAGATAAGTCTGGTACAATGGTCCAATTTGAGTATAACTACCTGTGGGCCCGAAAAGTTCACTGACTTCTAGGGCATCCTACCACCAACGCTATTCTAAGGTGTACAATTATGTTTAACCGAATTCACTTAACCTAGACTGATCAATGAATTAGTTCTCTCGATATTCGAGTCTTGCAGAGATTCAGTCATTGAACACACTAAATAAAACTTCATGAAGAAATTTTTCACTTCGTTCATGCCTACCTTAAAATCGTCCGCATAAATACCTCATTTGGGTGACATTCACGCAGAGCAGCTTCGTCTTTTATGGCGTGTTGATTAGGAATAACTTACCTCAAAGAGTGTTGTATTTTCCTAGCACAGTTACTTGTGAAGAATAAATCTTAGACGGAAAAGAGCGTTACGGAAGCCTCCACAAACTGAAATACTCGTATGAAGGCTTGGGTGTCGAAACTAAGGAAGAAATAGTTGTATACTCGTATGAAAGACTTAAATAGTGGACAGAAGTGACCTTAAACTTTTACGCGTAAATGCTTCCCTTGGCTGTTATCCATGCATTTCATGAGCGTCTTTATTTTTCGTTTCCATCTCCGACAGGGAAAGGTTCCCATTCGACCCGTGGGGCTGGTGGGACGAGGATCCCGCGCATGGCAGCACTCACTACGGACCCACCGCCATCCTGCGTGCCGCACCTTACCTAGATGCTGTGAGTCGGACACTGGGACTCTCATCTCATTTACACGGTAGAGCACTAGGACTCGTTTACACAGTCGAGCACTAGGACTCGTTCACACAGTCGAGCACTAGGACTCGTTTAACAGTCGAGCACTAGGACTCGTTTACACAGTCGAGCACTAGGACTCGTTTACACAGTCGAGCACTAGGACTCGTTTACACAGTCGAGCACTAGGACTCGTTCACACAGTCGAGCACTAGGACTCGTTTACACAGTCGAGCACTAGGACTCGTTCACACAGTCGAGCACTAGGACTCGTTTACACAGTCGAGCACTAGGACTCGTTTACACAGTCGAGCACTAGGACTCGTTTACACAGTCGAGCACTAGGACTCGTTTACACAGTCGAGCACTAGGACTCGTTTACACAGTCGAACTCTAGGACTCGATTACACAGTCGAGCACTAGGACTCGTTTACACAGTCGAACTCTAGGACTCGATTACACAGTCGAGCACTAGGACTCGTTTACACAGTCGAGCACTAGAACTCGTTTACACAGTCGAGCACTAGGACTCGATTACACAGTCGAGCACTAGGACTCGTTTACACAGTCGAGCACTAGGACTCGATTACACAGTCGAGCACTAGGACTCGTTTACACAGTCGAACTCTAGGACTCGTTTACACAGTCGAGCACTAGAACTCGTTTACACAGTCGAGCACTAGGACTCGATTACACAGTCGAGCACTAGGACTCGTTTACACAGTCGAGCACTAGGACTCGATTACACAGTCGAGCACTAGGACTCGTTTACACAGTCGAACTCTAGGACTCGTTTACACAGTCGAGCACTAGAACTCGTTTACACAGTCGAGCACTAGGACTCGTTCACACAGTCGAGCACTAGGACTCGTTCACACAGTCCAGCACTAGGACTCGTTTACACAGTCGAGCACTAGGACTCGGTTTCACAGTCGAACACTAGGACTCGTTTACACAGTCGAGCACTAGGATTCGCTTACACAGTCGAGCACTAGGACTCGTTTACATAGTCGAGCAATAGGACTCGTTTACACAGTCGAGCACTAGGACTCGTTCACACAGTCGAGCACTAGGACTCGTTTACACAGTCGAGAACTAGGACTCTCATCTCGTTTACACAGTCGAGCGCTAGGACTCTCATCGTATTTACAAGTCGAGCACTAGGACTCGTTTACACAGTCGAGCACTAGGACTCGTTCACACAGTCGAGCACTAGGACTCGTTTACACAGTCGAGAACTAGGACTCTCATCTCGTTTACACAGTCGAGCGCTAGGACTCTCATCGTATTTACAAGTCGAGCACTAGGACTCGTTTACACAGTCGAGCACAAGGACTCTCATCTCCTTCAGTTCACGCTGCAAGTTCTGATTCGCCATGGATTCTTTCTCGTATTTCGACACAATTACCCTGCGTTCAATGACTAACAGTTTTCTGTAACGTCAAAACGGTCTGAGGTTAGAATGTCTCTGAAAGACTTGTTGTAAAGTAAAAATTGTGGATGGTAACATGACATTGTACAGCAAAATACGTAAAAGTTTCAGATGGTAGAAAATACGCTCAACTTTGGATCAAATTCGCCTTGCATTAGAGAACTCCGTCCCATGTCATGTTCTGGAGATCGATTTCTCATGCAATGCAATAAAAAAGAGTTTGGCGATGATGTAAAAATAGATTATTTAAGGTAAAACAGAACGATTTAAAATTGTTTTCATCTCTGAACTCTGGCGATGTCTGATGAGGTTGAGGTTTTACCGTCATTCTTGCTGCGTTAAAATCCCTACTCGAATATATCCACGAAGTTACGTGGTCTGTGCAGAGTCTTCAGAAATATTAACACGCTGTTACAGTCTTAAAAAATATTAACTTGCTTTTTTTCATTTGCAGGAGAAATCTACGAACGTCTCTGAATTCCGTAATGATATTCTGTGCGACGGCTGGAGAGCGTGTACTGGCGACAACTACGTCGAGGTCAATTATTTCTTCTCAGGTATTTGTGGCAAACACTAGCGAAAATCGCCGTTTTAAAAACTCTAGAAATCTTTGAGAACTCCAGACATATGAAAGGTGAAAAACGTTCTTTAAAAAATTTACTTCCCGAATAATCAGCCGCACAGATATTTTCCAATAAATTTTGCGAATTTGAGCTATCAGTACAATATTGTAAGACTTTTCATGGTTCAATGGATTATTTATTAGCGTATCACTTTCTTTAACATAGAAATAAATGTACAACAGTTTTATCAATTTCAATAATTTTTTCTGGGAAAATTTTACTGAAAAAAGAGGTGTGAACAAAAGAAATGATGACCAAAATTTAATTCTACTCAAAAATTTACTTATAGAGTATCCATTATAAAAAGTTAATATGAATGTGGAACACACTTCTTTATGGGTTGATTAGCAGTAACGTAACTCAAAGAGTCTGGAATTTCCCTAGCACAGCTACTTGTGAAGAATAAACCTTAGAAGGAAAAGAGCGTTGCCGAAGACTTCACAACTGAAATATGAAGGCTGGTACCGAAACTAAGAAAGAAATAGTCGTAAAAATATTCTTAAATAGTGTACGTCAAAGGAAAAATGGTCTGTTGGTAATTAGTTCGTACAAGTAATTAAAAATGTTGACTAATCTTCCAACACATCCTTGCACTCCCCAAAATGGGAGTTCACGATGAAGTTAGTGAGCAAGAGTTCAGCTCAAAGCGATCCTGCAAATTGCGGTCTTACTCATACTCAATAATAAACCTTTTGGAAACATAATAACTGGTATTATGCAATTGTTCTACGGACAAATCAAATCATCCTAATGTCGATGGCCCCATTGATGTTAGTGACAATAAAATACAAGCATCTTGTTTTCTTCAAGAGAGAATATTGAATTGAAGACTTGCAACTATAGGCGTTGAATTTGCATTTTTATATGTCGTTTATGAAATGAAGTAATTAGTTTTAACCGAATATAAGAAGATATTTGTTCACAAAGTTGCCAATCTACTTACGGAGTGTACCCAATCCGTCTGGCTGTTTCTAGGTTTAAAATTGCAATTTGGAGTTATTTAATTCCGCTATAAAAACAAAAATCATATTCAAATAGTTTAGGAACGGAAACAACTGACTCATTGTGAGGTTGTTAAAGAAAATATTGCCCTCTAGTGCGTAATAACTATACGAGACTTCAATGCAAGTAGCTGGATGTGTGAGAGGTTATTTTGCCCTCATTGGCTCCTGGTTTACATTTTGCTCAATTCTTTTATGTATAAGAATTGAAGAATAATGCCATGCTCATGTGTTTACTGCAGGAAATGAAATATCTCATTACAAAGAAACCAGAAGTTCAATTTTAAACGTACTCATAGAGCTGCCGCAAATCAAAATCCAGTCTGCTCTCGCACGGAAGATTGCGTAGGAGTGTTTTCACTTTTAGATTTATGGAAGACTCTATCCTGTATTTGCAGCTGCTGATGTCGAGATGCCAGACGCGCCGTACTTTGCGAAGGAAGACAACGCTTTCCCCGTGCACTACAGCGCCAGGTGAGACAAACTTTGCGTGAAAAGGACTTCATTATTAAGACTATCAATTGAAGTGTCTACAAGACGGCTCTAGCCCAAAACAATGTTTGAAAAAAATTGGTGTAAGCTTAAAGTGTAGCTGTATGTTCGTCTAGGCAATTGAAGATTCATTTGAAACAAGATTCGGAATGTATTTGACCATTTTCATCATGCAAATCGGTAATTTAATACCTGCAACAATTTACAAAATACCTGGCAAAACTGATTTCAATTAAAGCTTCGATGGCCAAAGTCTTTTCCATTTTTATTGTACAAATTTGTTATTGAAGATACCATGAATTCTTTTCAGAAAAATGGACGGTACCATGCACGTGGAATACAACATCTTAGAATTTGTGCCCTTCGTTATTGAGTACCGGTACTTGGAGGTGAGGGAAGTGTTGAGCACCGGTACTTGGAGGTGAGGGAAGTGTTGAGCACCGGTACTTGAAGGTGAGCGAAGTTTTGAGCGCCGATACTTTGAGGTGAGGGAAGAGTTGAGCTCAGATACTTGGAGATGAGGGAAGTGTTGAGCACCGATACTTGGAGGTGAGGGAAGTGTTGAGCGCAGATACTTGGAGGTGAGGGAAGTGTTGAGCACCGATACTTGGAGGTGAGGGAAGTGTTGAGCACCGGTACTTGGAGGTGAGGGAAGTGTTGAGCGCAGATACTTGGAGGTGTGGGAAGTGTTGAGCACCGATACTTGGAGGTGAGGGAAGTGTTGAGCACCGATACTTGGAGGTGAGGGAAGTGTTGAGCGCAGATACTTGGAGGTGAGGGAAGTGTTGAGTACCGGTACTTGGAGGTGAGGGAAGTGTTGAGCACCGGTACTTGAAGGTGAGGGAAGTTTTGAGCGCCGATACTTTGAGGTGAGGGAAGCGTTGAGCTCAGATACTTGGAGGTGAGGGAAGTGTTGAGCACCGATACTTGGAGGTGAGGGAAGTGTTGAGCGCAGATACTTGGAGGTGAGGGAAGTGTTGAGCACCGATACTTGGAGGTGAGGGAAGTGTTGAGCGCCGATACTTGGAGGTGAGGGAAGTGTTGAGCGCAGATACTTGGAGGTGAGGGAAGTGTTGAGCGCAGATACTAGGAGGTGAGGGAAGTGTTGAGCGCCGATACTTGGAGGTGAGGGAAGTGTTGAGCGCAGATACTTGGAAGTGAGGAAAGTGTTGAGCGCAGATACTTGGAGGTGAGGGAAGTGTTGAGCGCAGATACTTGGAAGTGAGGGAAGTGTTGAGCGCAGATACTTGGAGGTGAGGGAAGTGTTGAGCGCAGATACTTGAAGGTGAGGGAAGTGTTGAGCGCAGATACTAGGAGGTGAGGGAAGTGTTGAGCGCAGATACTAGGAGGTGAGAGAAGTGTTGAGCGCAGATACTAGGAGGTGAGGGAAGTGTTGAGCGCAGATACTTGGAGGTGAGGGAAGTGTTGAGCGCAGATACTTGGAGGTTAGGGAAGTGTTGAGCGCAGATACTTGGAGGTGAGGGAAGTGTTGAGCGCAGATACTTGGAAGTGAGGGAAGTGTTGAGCGCAGATACTAGGAGGTGAGAGAAGTGTTGAGCGCAGATACTAGGAGGTGAGAGAAGTGTTGAGCGCAGATACTAGGAGGTGAGGGAAGTGTTGAGCGCAGATACTTGGAGGTGAGGGAAGTGTTGAGCGCAGATACTTGGAGGTTAGGGAAGTGTTGAGCGCAGATACTTGGAGGTGAGGGAAGTGTTGAGCGCAGATACTTGGAAGTGAGGGAAGTGTTGAGCGCAGATACTAGGAGGTGAGAGAAGTGTTGAGCGCAGATACTTGGAGGTGAGGGAAGTGTTGAGCGCAGATACTAGGAGGTGAGGGAAGTGTTGAGCGCAGATACTAGGAGGTGAGGGAAGTGTTGAGCGCAGATACTTGGAGGTGAGAGAAGTGTTGAGCGCAGATACTAGGAGGTGAGGGAAGTGTTGAGCGCAGATACTTGGAGGTGAGGGAAGTGTTGAGCGCAGATACTAGGAGGTGAGGGAAGTGTTGAGCGCAGATACTAGGAGGTGAGAGAAGTGTTGAGCGCAGATACTAGGAGGTGAGGGAAGTGTTGAGCGCAGATACTTGGAGGTGAGGGAAGTGTTGAGCGCAGATACTTGGAGGTTAGGGAAGTGTTGAGCGCAGATACTTGGAGGTTAGGGAAGTGTTGAGCGCAGATACTTGGAGGTGAGGGCAGTGTTGAGCGTAGATACTTGGAGGTGAGGGCAGTGTTGAGCGTAGATACTTGGAGGTGAGGGCAGTGTTGAGCGTAGATACTTGGAGGTGAGGGCAGTGTTGAGCGTAGATACTAAGAAATAAGGGAAGTGCATAATGGTTGCTGAATATCAATGCATGTACACCGTGTTCACCACACCACTCTCCAATAAAAAAATTCTTAGAGCCACGATATTAGGAGAAATTGATTAACATTAACAAATTTCAGCTATGATTATGCATATTAAAAAAACAGACCTCCATATTATCTTTCGTTGGTTCATGAGACCTCTATGCTACCTGTTTATTCTCCACTCACCCGCCATCTGAGATGACGATGTTTTAATTCAAAAATTGGTGGCAGACGCCCCGAGGTGCTGACTGCGAGAACGTGACGTCCCTCCTGCACGACCTGGCCGTGCCCAACATGCCAGAGCATTACTCCTTCCACCAGGAGTCCATCGACAACTCCGTGATCGACGGCGAGCAGTCCGGCACTCAGATACTCGACCACTCCAAGGTGCGAACTTTTAAACAATTTCAACAATTTTCACTCCATGGTGCAAATTTAAAAAAATAAACAATTTCCTCTCCACGGTGCGAATTTTTATACAATTTCTACTCCAAGGTGCGAACTTTTAAACAATTTTAACAATTTTCACTCCATCGTGTGAATTTTTTTAAAATTTAAACAATTTCCACTCCAAGGTGTGAAGTTTTAATTCGCTTTTTTAGTGCTTACAGTGAAAGAAAAAGCTTTCGCATGCCATATTAATATTATTATTATTTTATGGCCTATAAATTATTTGACAAAAACATATTTTTGAACTAGTTCCTTAGGAGAGAAAGAGGGAGAATGAGAGTTTGGGTATTTGTATGTGTAGATAGATGTATGATTTGGTGTATCAGTTTTATTTGAAAATTAAGATGCGGCGTAGTGACAAGTGTGGATATCAGCTGGGAAAAGATGGGATATGTAGATCAATAAAAACGCAGAGCGAACTGTAACTAAAAGTATGGCCCAGTTGAATGATAGGGTTATTGGACACTCAGTTCACACTTTGGTTATGGACACTAATTGTCAGTGTACACTTTGTACAAAGATATTTCAGATGCAATTTTCCACCTGATTATCGAGTTTTTATCTCCCGTTACCGCCAGGTTTACTACAGTGCTGACTTGTCCCTGATCAGGGTCGACTTCATCCCTTTCTCACCAGATGAGACTGTCTTCCAAAACCAGAATGACGTCAAGATCATATTCGACTACAACACTGGTAACTCTTGCAGATTTTGTACTCGAAACGGCGAGCAGAACACTAATAGACTGTCTAATTTACTGAGAGCAATTAAGAGAGAGGGACGTGAATCCATTAGTTCGTGTAGTTAAAAAATGCAGAAAGGAATAGAAAAGAAAAAATACAGAGCTTTGATAAAAGTACATAAAGAAAATATAAAATTGGAGCATGATCTTTTCAATTCCTTAGGAATTTCTTATTACTGTGATTTTTTGAGTTAATTAAAAGTGATAATGCTGTACAATAATATGTATCGAGTATAAAATTTAACGTTGGGTATGTTTAAGGTGGAATAAAGTTTGAATTATTTTCTATGCTTTGAAGATAAACATATTTTAAAAATAGGGAGATATAAATGATTAATCATTTTAGTAACACTCTCACGCTTGTGCCTTAAAGTTCTTAATTGGAAGAGGGAAGGCTTGCCCACAGATTTTGAGTAAAACAAAGTGACGTCCGGTTACAAGATGTCCTTCTCATTAAATTGTTAATATTTTCGCTCGTAAATGTCACTGAACACAGGGTATGGATGCAACTGACGTCTAACTGATATTCAGTTCTTATAATTAAAACATTCACCCCATCAAATGATGATTGTATTTTTCATTTATAGCACCTCAGAAAAATTGGGCAGATTACCCTGCATCTCAACTCTGAGGTCTTACAGCATCGATACAATGTGTGCCTTTAGTGTTTCTTGGAGAATACTTTCGTCAAAACTCATCCCATGCATCGCATAAGGACAAAGAAATATAAGTCATTAGGGCCATGCTCTATAGCTTGTATTTATGATTGGCATAATGCCAAACTTGTTCCTAGCGAAAACTTCGCCCAAAATTCGTTAGTTGCTTCATTCGAAATACAATGAAATGAAAGTTGTACGATAGAGCACGCAATGACCAGGGTATATTACTTTTATTTATGATAAGGACTACGCAAAAACTGTTGATTAAAGTTGGAGGTTGTTTGTGCAGGGGTGCAGTACCTCATCGACAAGGTCACAGGCAACTGCTCGAAGACTTGGCTCGCGGGTCCCACATCTCACCACCGTAAGAAAGAAAGAAACAAAGAAAGAAAGAAAGAAAGAAAAGAAAAACAGTTTGTTTCCAATAAAGATGATACAAAAAGAACATAATTGGTTTTATAATGTAAGGCTCAGACCCGGACAATGTAGAATTGCTCTATAAAATGTGGTAACATTACCTGCCTACTCTATGACCTCTCGACCCAAGAATGCTGCTCAGGCTAAGCTTATCACACAATCTAAACTGCACATCTCCTGATATTGTTCGGATATTTTTCAAGTTCATACATGAGTTACACCCATGTATTCCTTCAATATTGCCTTTCTTTTTTATAACGAAACTATACTTCTGAATAAATAGAAAAAATATTTCAGAGTTTTACTCATGCTGTGCAGCTCAACATACCAGAATCTCTCAGATTTGTCATCGGAACAAACGTGAAACTTTTTTTTTACAGAGAGCTTGTGCTAAATTTATGTTAATATGCACATGAAGGTAGAAATTTAAGCTAAGCAGGAGACTCCGAGAATTCTATCTCCTCAAGTATAGTCTAATTTCGTTTTTATCACCTTACTTACTTGCAGCTGAAGTATTTTTCAAGCTGTCACCATCATTTACGTGTCACCAGACGGTTTATTTGGAGGCTCCGGAGAGATGGTGGGGCCGGACGAGTTCCTCCACTTGGATCAGAACTTCGCGTACTTGGGCCCTTACGGCGACCGTCACTTGGAGGACCACCGCTGGACCGCAACAGTCCACAATGTCCATGACCCGATTTCTGGAAAGACCGTCAACAAAATGGTCGTCGAGTGGGAGTTCCTCTTAGTAAGTGAAATGAAGTATTTGTGAGAACATTCTAGAACATTTTGTACCTTCACGACATGTGTAAGCTCATGATGAAATAGTCGCCTGTTCTACTTGAATAAAATTGGCAGAGGTTGACAATGATGACATAAACCTCGAATTTTAAATTATGGGACAAGGAAAAACAACGACGACAACAAAAATCTCAAATAGAGTGCAACAATTCTCAATACAAGAATTAGACGCGGACTTCACGTATAGGCTCAAATATTGTAGTGGTTATCTTTTTTTAGTTTTTGCCAAGCGTTTTTGCTATTTGCAATGAGCGGCTGTTGATAAGCTCTCATGTGACGCTGGCTCAGTAGAGCCAGTGTTGTGGCTCTACTCGAGTGCGAGATGGCCATTTCGTTACAAAACGATCCTCAAAATGTGCCTCATTTTGCAATTTACCTAATTTTTTGCATGTTACCTCACTTTCTTTATGTTACTTCATTTTTCAACTCACCTCATTTTCCCATTTACAGGAAGTCCCAGACGATGTAACTCGCTTGACTTACGGCCGCTCTGCCCCAGTCCGTTCTGACGTCTTCCTTTACAGCAACGATGATCCTGACAAGGTACGCTGTTGATGTATTACGATGGGGGTGCTGGCACTATGGAGATGCTGATAAATGGGGTACTGACACGATGGGGGTGCTGATAAATTGGGGGCTGACACTATGGAGGTGCTGATAAATGAGGTGCTGACACAATAAAGGTGCTGATAAATGGAGTGATGACACTAAGGGGGTGCTGAAAATCGGTCATGCAGTCCTTAAAAGGGAGGGCTGTTAAGAGCGTTGTGCTGATCGGGCAGGAGTCGAGAAGAATAGACAGGAAGGGTACACAACACGGAGGAAACTCGGCAACGAAGAGTCAGTGAGTTTTGAACATAGTCTGTGAGTTTTGATAGTTTTGCAACTATGGAAGTCTAAGGGAAACTTACTGATTACCTCGATATAACTATTCCCCTGTCAACCATGTCTTCATTCTCAATTACGAAAGGAAAACGATCAGTTAATTTTGCTGCACCATTCTCGAGCTGGTCTCGTATTAAGTCCACTACCAAGTCAGACCATGATTGATGCGAAGACAATCCGATTTCAAGTTTTTAGTTACAATAGAGTCAATATCTACCTCTATGTTCCCAAACAATTCGCACATTTCACGACTGCACCGATTTTAATTTTTTAGTTACAGTTGAGACGATCTCCACATCTACATTGAAAAATATTCAGTACATTTGACGATTTCATGAGAGGCTTATTCGAAATTGCTGTGACTTGAACTGCCCAGATCACGAAGACGGCTACTGCCAACATCTACGACTACGCCACAATAGGAGTCTACACACCCGAGGAGTTCAACGTTTACGAGTGCTCTGAGCAGCGAGACTTCACTGTGTCGTATCTGGTCTTGCTCTTCAGCACAAACGGTGAGCGCAAAAAGAACTTGAAACTTTTTTTTTTGAGGTCGTATTTCGCATTTCTCCGTGTATCTCCTACGGTTTTTATCGGCACTTATTTTATCGGTGTTTTTAATTTATTGGACAGTGATGACCTTCCTTGAAGTCTCATTGTTCAAGAGAGCTTGTGTGCTGAATACGGCGAGCTTGTACAAGGATTCAAGGTGCATTAGCTGCTAATATTTTGTCCTTAAAAATAGAGCTGAACTTTTTAAAATCTGCCGGTTTTTTATATAGAGTAATTGTAGATATCACTGCCTTTTCGTAAACTTAATTTTTGCGTTGAAATCCTACATGGACATGTAATTTCAACTTCCTCATCTCTAACATCCTAAGAGTAGTGAAACTAAATCGATCAATCAATTGTGGAAATGGTATTTCATACCCTCTGCGCTTTGTTCAATTACAATATTCATTTAGGTTTCGAAAGTTTCCATACAGATCGATGTTGGGAGTAAGGAATGGATTGGCTACTTAATTTAGCAGTAAGTTCTACTAACATTGAGAATTTTTCATGTGGCAGAGCAACAGTACGGGGCAGTGCAGGAAGTTCCGAACGAGGTGGTGCACGAAGTGTTCAGGCTCGTCTTATACTACGGCCAAATCTCTCCTGTGCGCATCTCAAACATTGACGTGAGTCACGCGCTACTTCTGAGTTCTCCTCTTTATCTAGATTTGTGGTGATGGTACGAGGCACATTTTCTGTAAACTATTCGCTTTAAATTTTTTAGCCACAAATATAAATAAACTTGCGTAATTGAAATCTGTTGGACAGTCACAGGTTTTAGGATGATAAATAGTTAACATTTTGGAATTAAAACCTTGAGATATAATGGAAAGTGATTCTAGGGAGGGAGCTCTCAGGACACCGAAGTATATCTGATATTACTTTAACGCTGTTTTTTCTACCTTTAGGACTACACGTTATCTCAGTTATCACGTTGAAATTAGAGAAAATTTGAATAGATATGATGAGCGAGGAAATACTGCAAAATATCATGATGAAAGAATCGCAAATTATGTTTTATGAGATAAGTTTTATCACTGAATATTCAGCAAACGAATGAATAACCACATAAACTTTAACTGACTTAGACGAAAAAGATTATTTGCATACAAACGTATCAAAGATTATGTTATATTCGATGGGAATGGTTGAAATTTTACCATTGGGGGGTCATCGTAAGAAGAAATAAAGCATCGTATATGCCAGCCACTGGTTACTTTAAACTTTTATTGATCGCAGTCCTCAGCCTTAATAGTATTGGAAAACGAAATGCCTTTCAACGATATTTTTCCTTAAATGGACGTCAAAATCAATGAATGCTGGAGTTGCTGTTGGAAGTGAAAGAGTAAATATGATCGATAACCGACAGGTGATCAGGTAACCTGTACTCAGGCCACCATCGTAATCTACTCTTTCCAAAACCAAAAGGTGGTTTTTGGTAGCTATGGTCAAATATATCTATTGTACTAGACTTAAGATACAATCTATTGCTGTACCACTTGTGGTAAATAAATTTTTTAAATTGTGTTAATTGTTTAAACTGTTTAAATTGTTTAAATTGTTTAAATTGTTTAAATTGTTTAAATTGTTTAAATTGTTTAAATTGTTCATTTGTTTTGTCTTCCCGTGCAGTTCACCGACGGAATTGCGGAACCAAACACCGGCAACAACGAGACCGACACAAACTTCATGCTTGTGTCTGTGCGGCTGCTGGAGAGAGCCCCGTATATTTACTCTTACTCGTCAGTACATTAGCGTAGTTGCAGAGTGTGCTTTGCTCAGAGGCTTTATCTCTTTGTTGGGCGTATTACCCACTCAATTGCCGAATAGGGAAATAGAAAAGTACAATCCTAAATGATATCTTTATATAATTCTTCTGCAATTAAAATACTGAAGTCATCTAGAAGTGCTTGCAAGTGGGTGGGAATAATTTTAACCGCCTTATGCGGACGCTCACTTAGATTACTAAAATCATAGATCCCCTGGCAAAAGTGTAAACTTAAGTTGAGAACGTGTAACGCATCACTGAGGAGTACCATCTAGTAAATTCCTATCTTCTGCGTTCTAACAGTTCGTTGAAGCGTTGTTTTGAGCAATGCAGCGGAGGTTGTAGCACAATATGTCATGTAACGCTAGCCCTTAACTCCTTGTGGTAGGAACGCAAATAAAACATTGACGTGAAATCACGTCATAACATTTTCCTTTGAAAAAACATATAGTTTCACTGCACCCGCTCCCCAAATAGAATCGAGAGAAATTGTTTTGCATGAAAATGTGAACCCAAGGCTTAGAAGAAGACTTCCTTTTCCGAATCACCGTATTCTCAGCATCCCGCGACTGTTGTGTAAGAAAAAATTGCCTGGTTATTTTTCTAGAAAATGAATGAAATGAAAATTTGAATCTTGAACCCATGCTCTCTCTCTGT
The DNA here is from genome assembly GCA_030386875.1 of Morinoia aosen. Lineage (NCBI taxonomy): Eukaryota > Metazoa > Arthropoda > Malacostraca > Amphipoda > Talitridae > Morinoia > Morinoia aosen. The sequence continues at coordinate 82,438,914 of CM059561.1, read as the reverse complement.
TCTCTAGGAAAGACGATGAAGCTTCAGCTGTGCCAGGAGTGAACGAAAAGAAGATCAAGGGAATCGGCAGCATCGAAGAATGCGCTGAGTTCTGCTCTTTAAACCCGGACTTTGATTGCATGTGAGTTCTTTCATCCATTTTTAATAAGATTATATTCGTTTGTATGAATTCTTCTACTATTCGGTTCCTTGAAGGACAACTCAGATGCTGCTGATGCTGAGACAGCCAGGTCTGCAGAAGCGTCTTGTGTAGTATTCATTAGGTGACAGCTGACGTGGATGGCTAGCTCAGTGTGACACGGTGACAGCTGACACGGGCGGATAGCTCAGTGTTGGTATTTTGAAAGGGAGTGAGTAAATGATTAGTTACGGGGAATTATCGCTGTTGTCTGCAGGGAATGTAGACACCAAAAGAGCCGTTTACATAAGATCGGGCGGCCAGCACATTCACAAGCGACTAAAATTACGTTACAAGACTGAGTACGAGGAAGACGGCTGAAATAAGATAGGTGCGATTAATTGACGGGCTTTTACGCATTTAGAAAAATTCAATACCAACTTCGAACACGAGAGAAAATATTACTGCATCGAGATAGAGTAAACTACTTTGAGAATTTAAGTTGAACGAAGTGTCAATCGAAGATATAAGTAATGAATATAATAAATAATCACAAAATTATTTCAGAGTAGAAGGTTACGTGAAGTTTGAACTTTTACCTCGAATAAGTTTTGAGTCCAACCTAATCACTAGCTTTCACTTCCCATCAATAAGTGAAGCAATTAAGTTGCGTCAGTCATTAAAGAAGATTGCAAGTTTATTATCTTTAGCCTCTCAAATGCACTGAAATAAGAAATTTACTACTATGTGTTTTCATTTTTAAGTGTATGTTGTCGCATTAGTTAATTAGGATCAAAATATGTTAAATTTTACACACTTTTTTCATCACAAAATGCATTAAATGTCCGTGGAAATCTGCCTGATATTTGATATTTGTTGTATCCAAATTTCCAAAAAATATTTGACATACGATTTCCAAGATATGGGATGTGCCTTCAATACGGCGACACTAAGCAACAAAAACTCAGTGTTCATTGTACTCACTATAAAAAACAACAGAACTCAAAGTTCACTATACTATCTATAAAAAGGAACAAAAATTCACTATTCACTATGTTCATTATGAAACGCTACAAAAACTCACCGCTCATTATACTCACTATAAAAAGCAACAAAAAATTACTATTCACTGTACTCATTGCGAAAAGCAACAAAAACTCACTGTTCACTATACCCATTATGAAAAGCAACAAAAACTCACTGTTCACTATACCCATTATGAAAAGCAACGAAAACTCACTGTTCACTATACCCATTATGAAAAGCAACAAAAACTCACTGTTCACTATACCCATTATGAAAAGCAACAAAAACTCACTTTTCACTATACCCATTATGAAAAGCAACAAAAACTCACTGTTCACTCTACCTACCCATTATGAAAAGCAACAAAATCTCACTGTTCAGTATACTCACCTTGAAAAAGCATCAAAAACTCATTTTTCACGCTACTCACTATAAAGAACTCTAAAAACTCACAATAACAGATAATTTTGTTATGTAGGTCGTTCCAACAGCTCAGAATTCCAATTAATTTTGTGGGGGTAGATCGTTCCAACAACCCACTATTCCAAGTAATTTTGTGGTGTAGGTCATTCCAGGTGTGCGACGAGAGCGACTGCTACCTCAGCAAGACGGTCGACCACGACGGAGACCCAGTGAGCGGCGTGACGACCTGCGAGCACTGGGTGCTGGAACTCGAGAACATCACCTTCAGTGACCTGCCCTCCACTGAAGCCTTCATTGCCATTCGAAACGCTGTCTTCGAGGGCAAGTTCACTCTCAACCTGCACGTGCATGAGGTAGAGCATTCACCAATACAACTTCGCTTCACAATGTTTTGCATGAGGTAGTGTATTTTAATCTATCATACTTCTGTATCCTTGTTGTGAATATATATATGTATGTATATATATATATATATATATATATATATATATATATATATATATACTAGTCCACTCCCCTTTATTTGATATAAAAAAGAGGGCAAAATGAGAGAAATGCGGTAAGAAATTAAAAAATATAATCTCTCGAGAGTTGATGAGGCCGGGTGAACACGGCCCGTCAAAATATATAGGACTGGAGCTTGTATCCCAGATACGCTCATCACACACTTTCGGCTGGCTTCGAACAGACTGACCGACCGACGGTATAGATAGATAGTATAGATTTTATTTAGGAATGCAAGTATAGATTTTATTTAGGAATGCAACTTCGGAACTTCGCCTCCCATGTTTTGTGTCTTCTCACACATCGTGTGTAGCAACTAAGGAAGTTCCGAATTAAGGCATTTAAAAACCAATGATGGTTCTTGTAGCGTATTGGTTGAAGATGAACTGTTTTTCTTTCGTCTGTGAATACCTTTTTTACCGAGGCGGGTCATTTTGCCCGTGGGAAGACGGTCCTACGATGTGCAGTTTGCCTACTACTGTACCTTGGAAAAAAATATTTAAAACAAAGAACTAAAGTTTTAATCCAATCAGTTATTCGTTCTTGGTATTGGTATTTTTATACATTTTTTATAAAAAATGTTTGTTTCGATGTTGGTGATGAAAAAATTGTCTGAATGGGTTTGAAATTCTTACCATTCTTCTTTCATAAAAATCAATTAATGATTTGAATTAATATTTTAAATATAAAATTGATAGCAATACTACCATGCCAACAATAGTACCATGAATATGTGCTAAGAATTGTTCAGGAAACTCAGTTACTTGGTTACTTAAATTACTTGTTTTACTCTCAATGAGGTAACCCCAGTATTGAGTGACATAATTTTCGTTTTGGTTTTTAAACTCACGGCTGAATAACATCGAGTTACAATCTTTTTGAGAATTAACAATTTTTTAAAGCGATGATCATTCTTAAAACATTATTGTGCTCGTTTGGATATATGTGATACTATGTAAATTTAACCAATGACGTCAAAAATATAATTAATGTTTATTCATGCTGTTCATCTTCATGAAAATTAGTTTGCTTTCCTTATGCCTTATATCATCGGCCAATTTAACTGATTTATTTGATAAGTTTCATGAAGTTTATATGTAAAATGAGCGCTGCAATTTATTTCTAAAGAGCACAAATATGAATTCCGTTCTTAAATGACTGTTGTTGCTTCGGAAGTAGGTTTCAAGAGTAATTATATGAGGTTTTTTGGAAATCATAAACCCTAAATTAGCCCACTTCTAGATAAGTCATCAATTTAATTGGAGCATTTAATTTGAACATTGAACAAAATAAATATTGTACATACATTTCTGTTTCAGGGTAACGAAGTAAAAGAAGTAACTCTGAACGCCACGGAAGCTTACCACTACAACAACCCCGACCCCACGGAAGTTGTATCACGACAGTACTCCCTGAACAAGAGGCTCTACAGACTCTCTAAGCCAAACAACGCTTTCGACGGGGTACTGTAACATTTATCGCATCAGCGTCGGCTGTCAGTGTGCAAAGGATAATGGTGCTAAGTCTACCAGAATAAATGAGTGTATGTAGAGTAATGCCAATGAAAATTTTAACATTACAAGTATATTACCTCATACACTGAAGTGAAGACTGTGAATTGTTTACTTTAATTAGAGAACAGTTTCGGCTACGGTGCTAAATAAATTACGAGCAGGTAACCATTTCATGATGCCTTCATAGAAATTAACCAATTGCAGAAAAATATAAGAACAAGATTCGAAATCAGAAGCTTAACTACCGAAGTACTGCAGAGCTTGAGCCAAAGCACAGACGAAACTAATATTTTAATTAAGCCTAGTGTAGGCTACTTATCGGCTTTAAAGCCATGTATTGGAGGCTGACTTTCGCAACGATCAAAATGTCATGTTTGGACTTCAGATTAGATTACTGAGTTATATATTCTTACGACCATGATGTTCCTTTACTAGCAGGGTATCCTAAAATATTTCCCATTTTTAAATTTGTGGCAAGGAATTGTTTGGATTTTTTGCTATATTTTCGTTTTCTATAATTTTCAACAGTCATCACAAACTTTCCTCTTTCAGTCCCTCTATCGCAAATTAAACCATTTCACAGAGCAATGAAAAATAGGGGAGATTTCGGGGATATTGGCCGGAAAATTATGCTTATGATGTTAATCTCAGGCTGATAAAATATTTGCCTGTATTATAATCAGAGGACTTGGTGCTGAGACATCAGTATGGTGTTGTAGCATCAATATGGTGCTGTGGCATTAATATAGTGCTGCAGCATCAATATAATGCTGCAGTATCAATACGGTGCTGTAGCATCAATAAATTTTATCCTTGTACAACATAATCTACTAGAAATTACATATTCCTGAATGATAGCAGCTTTACGAGTAGAGGTTAAGAGCGTTGTCCTGTGTAACAAAAAGCAATCGATGCTACTTAGAAGTGATGATTGTTCTAAATCTCTTGCAATAGAACCCAATGAATTTTACCGCGAATTACCAGAAGGGAAAATATTTACCTGAGATCACAAGAATAACCAAAAGTATATGTCTGTAATTAAACGGCACATTTTGGTTACCGTGATAAATTCATTGGTAAATGGAGTTGTAGATTTATAAACTGGGATTATTCGGCTGTGATTCAGGTGAGTACGCTGTTGGAGTGCGAGTCACTGTGCCTGAACATTCAAGAGTACACCTGTGAGAGTCTGTCGTACACCTGGACCACGGGAGACTGCCGCACCGCCTCCAAGCATGCGGACGACATGAGCGACTCCGAGTTTGAGACATACAGCCACTCCGCCGTTCTTACAAGTGCGTAGTGGGCGCATAATTCGTTACATCACTGCAGGACTGTCGTAACTCAAATTTCGGGATTTTTTAGGAGATGCATTTTAAAGTATCTAAGTCATATAACTTTTATAATTTTAAAAGTCTTTCCAACGCCATCTCTCGGCCAAAAATGCACTAAGATTAACGAATTTACTGCAAAAAGACGCAGAATTAATTCAGCATTCTTATAAACATTGTAACTCTATACTTGAAAATTTTGAGTTATGACAGTCTTGCAATCATGCAGCGCTATGTTCGTACGTCATTATGTACTCCCAGATATACGTAGGTGTTGTGCTCCATGCCTTTGAATTTAGAGTTTAATTTTTAATTGTTTGTGTCTTAACATGAATGTTTTTCGTGTTGTACAATCTCATCACCGTGAAAAACGATAGAAGCAGGGAGCAAGTGCGGTAATTTCACCTTCACTAAAGCATTTGAGAACAGAGATTTTTTATAACCGCATTGCTCTAGGAGGTCCGCTCAAAAGAGTGCAACTCTGCTCCAACACATTACGCACAAGCGATGGAGCAAAACTTGGGGAAAATTCAACACGCACACCAGAAGCGTCTCCGGGAAAAAATTCTTAAAATGCTTTCTTAGCGTTTAATTTAATAACATCGCACTCAAACATGAAGACCAAAATAACCCCTATTTTATTAACTCTCCAAATGCATATGAAGAACTTCAAAATGAACGTAAAATTTATTTATTTTGAACGATTTATCATACTTGTTTATGCTGACATTTTTTATTTCATGAAAAGAGGCAGTGATTAGCAACTGAAATGAAGCAGAAAGTGTTTTAGTTTTTTCAAGTTACGAATGAAATGCAAATTAATTAATCATGCTTTGAATGTATGCATCTTCCATTTTTTCAATATTTCTAATCTTAAAAGAAATTAGGTATGCTGAATAAAAACTTCATCTGCATTATTTACCCAATCAGATGTTAAATTAACTTCTCACAGGGTTCATTTTCAATAACTCTGATCTTATAATAACTAGTTCATCCCCCTTTATTTGATTTAGAAAGAAGGCAAAATGAAAGAAAGGCCGTAAGAAATAAAAAAAATCAATCTTTCGAAAGTTGATAAGGCCGAGTGCACACGTCCCGTCAAAAATGTATAGTAATGTCCGACAAATCACATGACACACGTTCCTATTTCCTAATAATTCACCTGATATTCATTCCTACTCGAATCTGGTGGATTAATACCCTGGAAATTGTGGAGTTGATGAAGCTTGTCTCACAGAGACGCTCATCACACACTTTCGACTGGCTGCGGACAGACATACAGATAGACGAGGCTCTTATTAAAATATAGATTTGTTACACTGAATAAAAGCTTCATCTTCAGCATTTACATAATCTAATTTGAATTAACTACTTACAGGAGCCTACCTGACGGAATACGTCCCAATACCCGGAAGAATCACCCTCAACTCTACAGGACAGGTGGTCTACCACAACATCCACAACGCAGAATCCTGCGCAAGGTAAAGAATATCCCGAGTCCTCACTGTGTTTGTTTCGATTATTGACACGAGTATTACGATACCCATGTGTGTGTATCAACTAAGGATTCTTACTTTAAGATATTTTAAAAACCAATGATGGGAGTTTTATGTCGTCTTTACTGGAAATAAACTGAGTTCTTTCTTCCTTTTCTTTCTTACAGCAACCAATGACGTGTGTTTTGTATCATCTATATTGTAAATAAACTGTTTTCTTTCTTCATTTTTTCTTATCTAACAATCTGTGTACATCATCTTTATCGGAAATGAACTATTTTCTTTCTTTCCTATCTTTCACGCAGCAACCAATGACGTGTGTTTTATATCATTTTTATCGGAAATAAACCGTTTTCTTTCTTTCTTTCGTCACTCCGGCAGGTTGTGCTCACTCGAGTCCTCCATCGCATGTCGCAGCTTCGACCTGTGCCTGTCAGGCGACTGTCAGCTACACGAGGAGGCCTACCTCGGGCCAGGGGCAGAGGGGAGCTACACTCCTCAGTCGCAGTGCACCCACTTCTCCAGTTCGTTGAATTCTATTCCACATTTCAATGTCCTCAGCATTTTTTCTAAAGGTTGATTTTCATCCATTAAAATTTTAACCAATAATACCCTTGGTGCGTTTATTTATCGACACATGTATTTGTTTGGTGTAACGCTTCTTCCGTCTCTCTGTCAAGCTCATGAGGATGCTTAATGACCGTATCTGTGATACGAGTTTCACCAGTGCACAAGTACAAGAATATTTTAATCGCGGGTACTGTCGGGATGGACATATTTGTTTGTCCTCCACATCTGGAAAATTCATTCAAGGAAAATATCGAAACCCGTCATTTTTGACGGGCTGTGTACACCACAGTTTGTAACGTTAATTTAAAAAAGTTCAAGTTCATTTTTAAAAAAGCTCAAGTTTAATTTAAAAAAGGTCAAGTTTAATTTATAAAGTCTCAAGCAGGCTATGTTTAAAAAAAGTTGAATTTCAGTTTTGAAAAGCTTGTTTCTAAAATTTCATACATATGTAATAATAATATAAGCAAGGTTTATTTGTGAGAATGCATATTTATTTAAAAGTACTGGCCCTGAAAATAGAGTAAATCGAATATCAGACAAACCATGCTGCTGTGATTTTGTACTTAATTTGATATTCTATATGTTTTACCTATGAATCATTTGCTAAATCATTTGCTAAACAGATCATCGGTACTTATATCTTTTGAGAAAAATGATGCGAATGAACTTGATGTAATAAGTAACTGTGCGACAATTAGCAAACTGCACTGACTGAAAAGTTGAAGCTCAGTATTGTTCAATTTTTCAGTCAGTGCAGTTTGCTAATTGTCACACAGTTACTTATTACATAAAGTTTATTCGCATAATTTTTGTCGATAGATATAAGTATCGATGATCTGTTTAGCAAATGATTCATAGGTAAAACTTGAATGTCAAATTGAGTCTAAAATCCCAGCAGCTTGCTTTGTCTGATATTCGATTTACTCTATTTTCAGTGCCAGTACTTTTAAATAAATATGCATTCTCACAAATAAACTTTAATTATATTATCATTACATAAGTTTGCAATTCTAGAAACATATATGCTTTTCAAAATGAACTTGATCTTTTTTATATATAGCCTACTTGAGACTTTTTCAATTAAACTTGATCTTTTTTAAATTAAACTTGAGCTTGTTTAAATTGACCTTGAATTTTTTAAAATTAAACTTGAACTTCTTTAAATTAAACTTGACCTTTTTTAAATTGAACTTGACCTTTTTTAAATTGAACTTGACCTTTTTTAAATTGAACTTGAGCTTTTTTAAATTGAACTTGAGCTTTTTAAATTGATCTTGAGCTTTTTTAAATTGAACTTGTGCTTTTTTAAATTAAAGTAAAAAAGCTGTAGTTATGAATAATCTCAGATCGTCGAGGTGAACACTCTCTCATCATGCTATGCATTCAAATACTTATAATGAATATCTTGTAGGTATATAGCTGAAAACAGTGCATGACATTGTAAAATAATGCTTTGCATTGTTACAAAAATTAGATGGTGAATAGTGTATACAGTGTGTCTCATAAAAACCCAAGCCGAGTACTTATACACGCATCAGTAATGCCTTCATAATTTTGCTAGAAATTAAATGCATTGGTAATCATATGATGGTATTACTGATATGGGAAAATAAATTCTCGTTTCGGGTTTTCGTGGGATATAATGAATGTTATGCATTTTTGATGCCTGCAGAAGGGAGCAAGTCAAACTTTGAGAAGCACAGCAACCAGGGTCTGGCGAGTGACATGCACAGACTCGTGCTGGCCGACACGACGTCGAGCACTTGTGCTCAGCTCTGCCTCGACGGTGAGCCCTTGTTATTTCTTCATAAAAATGATGGAAATTTTTTTGAGGAAAGCAGATTTAAGGTGCACGTACTTCGTGTTCTTGTTACTAAAGTTAAAGTGCATCTGTAATATTTTTTGAAGAGAACAAAATCTGTCAGGAAAAGTTTTGCGCGAGAGTCGAGTTAGAAGGCATCTGTTATATTTCTGGGGAGGACAAAATCTGTCCCTTAATATCTTGTGTGAGATTAAACTGATTTAATACGTTCTAGTGTAGCATGTATCACTAATTTCTGTTATAGCTTTATGAGTAACTTGTGAAACAAAGGGCGATGAAAATTTCGCCTTAAAACTGAAGAGATACCAGAATGCTGAAATGATGATTATCCCAAAGCTGAAGTCATCTTTTGGCTCCTGTGATATTATTGCAAATTTGTTGCTCCGTAAAATGCTCATAACTGCAATAGGACATGTCAATAAATGTAATTTGATTAATAATAACAATAACTCAATGCTTAAGCAATACGATCAACATATTGGTCAAACTCAACATGCGACGTTTAAAAAACGTGTTCGCCGATCAATACACGAGAACAACAGGGCATAAGAACTTTCAGCATCCGATCCCCCTCGCAGATGACGAGGAGGTTTGCGAAAGCTACGACTTCTGCGAGATGTGCCAGGACGCGGACGACACGGTGTGCGGCTCTGAGGCTCACGGTCTCGTGAACGTCTGCTTTGTTTCGGGCAAACACCTCGGCGAGGACTCCGTCACCCTTCAAACTGCACCCAACTGCCAGCACTACGAGAGTGAGCTGATCTCTTAACCCGTCGATGCGCGATATTGTTCCAAACAAACTTACACCTATTCGACACCCAACCTTTTTGTTAAAGTAAGAAAGCACATAAAGGTTATCCAGTTTCAGTCATTTGGGGAAAGTCACAGCACCATGTTCAAATATATAGATCAAACCTAAAAGTTATTTGAGTTCAAAATCCAGTTGGGGTCATATTAACCCCACCGTGCATCCACGGGTTAATGGGAGTGTGAGGGCGAGAGGGAGATGGATGAGGCTCCAATGGAAGCATAATACGTACATCAATTCCGGTCTTCCTGAATTGAAGGAATTGAAATTTTGCCAGTTGTTATTGGGCAAGCGTGCCACAAGCGAGTGATTTGCAGCTTGACATCTTTAAAAGTCTTAGTTTCAGGTTTTCAAATTTATATTATAAGAAACGAAAATATAAAAATAAATTTACAGTTTTTCCTAAAAAAATATCAGAGAGACAAAAAAAACTAGAAAGTCTCGCAACTACTGAGCTATTTAGAGGGAGCGTCAGCTTTCATAAAAACGCTACAATTTTAGATCATTCCAAAACAATTTAAATTTAAGCGGAAAGATTCCAGTGGCTTGCATCCAGGTAGACATTTTAATACAAATTCATACTTAAAAAACTACGGAGTTCAGGAAAGGGAACAATTAAAAGAATAGAAATATCTTTCAAAGATGAAATGAGAAAAATTATTCCACTCTATGATGATGAAAAGTAAAACCAATGATAAAATGTACATTGTGTAGTGCACAAGTTTCGGTATATTAGTATCTTCAGCGCTGAAACATGCAAAAAAGAAGAAATTCAAACTTAAAATACATAGAAAATGTAAATAAAATAAATAAACATGCATCTATAAAAACCCAGATCCCAACCCTCATTCAAACACAAGTACAACCGACACGTACCCTCACTCGCTTACTCACACTACCGCGCACAAGAACGTACAACCACACATTTACTCATGGACACTTCACATACACAGGCACGCTCGCACATGTCACACATGCACACAGAAATATACCAGTAGGAATAAGCATTATACAGTTTGACTGCATTCAAGTTTTTATTTAGGTGAAGCTTATGGGTGGATATGAATAAAAACTCTATAGTTTAAAGATCTTGTTCATTATTTGAGCAGAGAGCGCACAGAGAGCGGAAAAACTAGATTTTCTGAAAGGATGATGCAAATCTGACAATGATCTTGAATTGCTGAATAAGAAGGAGAGTATGCGACCAGTTCTGTTGGAAATTCCTGAAAGTTGATTGTATTTAATGAATTGTTCAAGTTTGGTTCTGTCAACGTAAGTCTCCATGCATGCAGCAGTTACACTAACAGAAATAGACAAATCGACTCCACAGACACTTCTACACTCTACAGTCGATCGTTCCTTGCTCCTTAATAATGAAGCTTTATTAAAACTTTTAATATAAACACTCTGAGATCCACTGGAACATGAAACCTACTGACCAGAGATACGACTGTGACAACACTGTATGTAGTCTCACAAATTTTCATTACAGTTTCCAAATTTCCATTACATTATCTACATCGTATTTCACCTCCATTAGCTACGTGACGACGTGACGTATTGGTTGCGTGACGACGCGTAATTTTCTTTAAGACTTGGCACAAGTTTATTAGTTTTCGAAAACTTTATTCTCATGTTTACTGATCGTAAGAAATAGTTGCTAGTAAACATTTTTCTTTCACAGGGGAATATTTCGGCGACATGACGTACGTGGAGTGGAAGAACAGCCTCGTCCGAGCGAACGACGACCCCTACGGATCAGGTGATGTTTTAGTCACTAGAGAAACAGCAATGAGGTCAGTAACTTCAAATTTTTCATTCCTTTTTTCAGCATTTCATTTTCCAAGTCAAATAAAATTTCTATCCATGCAAGACTTGAAGCTTAATGTATGGAAATTTTTGATGGACTTTCTACACATTTATCAAATGAATGAAAACACTTCATAAATGAATAGATACTCATTCATCTTAGGGATGAATAAGTTACTTTCAGAGCTACGCACCGTTTACTCACATAAAAACAAGATACAGGTCAGTCCATCGGTCGATGCCACGCTACAAATACTTTTCCCATCCCGTACTTTTCTTGGGAGGTGTTGTTAATTCAATGGGTTCACTAAGTTAAAAAAGTCGCACTAAATAAGCTTAACTTGATCTCTGTAGTTTATTTTTTTCAAAGGTATTGTCCCGCAATCAAGCAAATAAAAAGCTGCTTTGGCGAAAATAATAAATTATCAATGATAAATTAATTTTAGGCAATAAATTAATATGATAATAATTATAATTAATAAATTGAAATTACTTATCATTTTCAAAATTATAATTTAAATTTTTTTTGTAATTGTCCACTCAGACCATAGAAATAAAGTCGCGCATTAATTTATAACCCCGTCAAGTTTCCACCACCTGTGCGCGCCTGAGGGGCTAAACATCAAACGAGGAGCACTTCAAATTTCTCGAGAGTGAGACGCTGTGTGTTCTGTGCATCCAGTTGCGCTGCTCGCGTGCGTTGTGTTCGCTGGGGAGCTCCATCAACTGGCGGGAACTTATCGTCTTGTAAGCTTCAAGGAGACTTCGAAAAATATTTAAACACCGTTTAAAAGAGGGATTTTTTTGTCAGTGTAAAAACCGTGTGAAAAATGATGAAATAATGTAGCGACTACCGCTAAACTTGAAATTTTGCCTTGAAGTAAGACACTCATGAGCCGTGTCACAAATACGTCATTGAAAAACACAATTGAAAACTTCTCTAGTCTGCTTGGGAGTATAGTCAGCATTTCGGTTGCGTGTTCCTTCGGACGCGACCAACTGCGACAAGAGAGGAAGATAAATTATTATTTTTCTGAAGTTGAAGCCATGCGCTTTCTTTACAAATAGTTTTAAATTATTTAAATGAGACTAAATTCACCCAACACTTCAAGATGAAATTTTCCAGAGAGAAGCTCAAATTTTTTCCGGCGGTCACAAAATATTGTATATTCCACAAAATGTACTCCTTTCTCAAATCATCATTTCTCAATCATTTTACCCATAATTTAAATTTTCACCTGCATAATTAAGATCATTTTTAACCAGTATTGTAATGTACGAATGTACCTGCTAGTCTCTTGTAAGCAAACTTTTGGTAGTTTTCAAATGAAGTGTCATTCAGCAGCGGTCAATAGCTCGTTCGCGGTAGCGCCAAAGCTCTGCCACCTTTACGCTTAACTGAGGCTCCCAGAATCATAGGGTACCAAGCGCCAAATACGTCTAGCAAAAATGAGCTATGCATACCACCGTCATCCTCAAATTTTCCTTCGTGTAGAGAGTGAGTCATAGGTATAGGAAGATTGCTACAAAATGTCAAATACCTCCGTAAGTTGCTGAGGCTTCTAAGTCGCCAAACTTTGATGCCGTTTTCTGACGTGTTTAAGAAGCGGCGCTTGGTACCGTATGGTTCTAAGGGCCTCAACTGAACATGGGACTGCCGCAGGTGACATGGCCGGTCTGGCGGTGGGAATGATCATCCTGGGAGTGCTGCTGGCGGTCGGGTTCCTCTACCTGATGGCTCATCCCTGCAGCTCCAAGACACCCAACCTCAATGTATCATTCGCCAGCCTCAGGAGCAAGACGCAAGAGTAGCTGTATGAAGTACAAGCGCAATACAATTTAGATGTCCGTACCGGGGCATTTTTTATCAGTGTCGTCAAAATAGTACTCCTCGCCATATTTCCCTCCGGAATACTTTATCCCATAGTATATACACTATCAATTTATCACTAAGTTACGAGTAACTAACATTATTTGAATAAACCTTCGAGCGACCCGAGTTCAAACTTATAACAATGCTTGAATATGACTATTGGTGAAAAAAACAGCTAAACGGGAAAAACGACGGCCACTGATCAGCACGAGCCAAAAGTTAGAAGATGCCCCTTCAATATTATAAGTGCTTTGGGTGCAGATCCTGTCAGGAGTGATAAGTAACAGCAGCTCGCTATGGGTAAAACTCGTGACGCGTAATTATAGCCATCGCCTAACGAACCGGCTACAGCAGCTTCTTCCCAGCAGTTTCATTATCATGAGGGATTTAAAGGCGAGGGATATAAAGTTGCTCGCAATTTAGTCTGGAAATTATCCTGCTCTTTTTAGAGATCCACACAGCTCACTCCCGACGTTTAATGTGTGAGAATTCTTAAAATTTGGTATAAGAATTATCGAATAAAAGTCTCATAGAATTTCGGACAACAAGCATAGTGACATGTGCTGCATGGGATGGATGCTATAGGTACATTTGTAGGCAATCTCACTTTTAAGATAAAGAGGAAAATCAACGTCGCTAAAAATATCATGATAAAAACAGACGTTTCAGATTGAAACATTTTTATGACTTGATGATCAGTCTAATTCCAACAAAGGTTCATCCAACAGAGTTATAGTGAGAAATTTGAGCAGCTAGTGAGTGATGCGCTGACGCTGAATGCGCTGAAAAGGAATCGTAGCTTTGCTTTCACTCTAAAGAAATTGATTTTTACCGATCTTTCAATTTATATACCTAATATTTTATCCTTTTTATAAGTGTTTTTACGTTGGTTTTCGAAATGTGCCACCGTGTATCCCCTAGATTTTTATTCTTTTTCAGGTTTCCCGTAGTCCAACAGTTGGCTAGGCACACCCCTTTTTCGAAGATTTGTAAATAATATGAATAGAAATAAATACAAACACAAATGTACAATACATAGAATAAAGACAAATATTTAGTCGAAAACCAATCACAAAAATGTTCCAGATGATAATTCGATTTGCATGCATATTGAAATTGGCCAGGTGTTTACTAGGCGTATTTGATTTAAAAATAAAAAGTGAAGTATTCATTTATTTTCATTTCCAACGACACACTAGACGAGAATTTAATTCTGCATGTGTGAATATGCTGGTGCTAAATAGATGAACGCCCACGCTCATAGTCGTCGAACATTCAAGATGTTATATTATATTACTAAAATTAATACCATATTGTTAGAATGCTTAATTCTAAGCCTGTGAGATAGTCACAAATGCGCTACGAGGCTGAAGGATGCTTCGTCCAGTGCTTCGTCCAGTGCTTCGTCCAGTGCTTCGTCCAGTGCTTCGTCCAGTGCTTCGTCCAGTACTTCGTCCAGTGCTTCGTCCAGTGCTTCGTCCAGTGCTTCTTCCAGTGCTTCGTCCAGTGCTTCGTCCAGTGCTTCGTCCAGTGCTTCGTCCAGTGCTTCGTCCAGTGCTTCGTTCAGTGCTTCGTCCAGTGCTTCGTCCAGTGCTTCGTCCATTATAACAGCTTCCGTGATCATGGAGAAAAATTGGCGGTAGCGGCTGTGGGGTAGAAGGGAAGGGAGTTTGGAAGTCCGTTTAACAACTGTAGAACCATCAGAAAAATATTGAAAAAGCTGGATTGATAAACTTTTCTGTACTAAGATCTTCGTAATTTGATCAGGAAATATTCAATATTTACTGATAAATTAGGAGTATGTTAAATATTTTTGTGCGATTCCTTTGGAACATAAATGAAAAAAGAATATTAAATATTTTTAAGGACATGAATGAGAACTTTTCTGATCGAAAGAAGCATTTATTGACGGGATGGAAAAAATTATTTTAAAACATTGGACTGAAGATTTCAGGCTAAATTTTGGAAAAAACAACTTTATCTTGTATTTAAATTCCATATAAAGTAACAGTATTTGTGAAATGATTGTCAACAACGACCATTTAGAACTACCGGTTTCAGTTTTATGCTTTTCTGAAGAAGCAGTTTTATTTTTCCTTATGATATTAAAAGCATGTGTACATGCGTGTTCTTAGTAAACAAAAATCTACCTGAAAATAGCTAGTGCATCAATCTTCAATTGGATTTTGACTTCGGGCATCAAACTCACAACAAATTTTCTTATCATCCAATCGAAGCAAAAACCTACTCTAATTCCCTCTTACTTTTTATACCACGTGTACCATTGAAAAAGTGTAAAAAGAAATCTATCAGAAAACGCGAATAACTTAACGCCAATTAGAGGCAGGCGGTAATGCTAAACGCGTAGCCCAAACGCAAGTGGTAATACTAAACGCGTAGTCTAAATACAGGTGGTAATACTAAAGGCGTAGTCTAAATGCAGACGGTAAAACTAAGCGCGTAGTCTAAATGCAGACGGTAATGCTAAACGCGTAGTCTAAATGCAGACAGTAGAACTAAACGCGCAGTCTAAATGCAGACGGTAATGCTAAACGCGTAGTCTAAATGCAGACAGTAGAACTAAACGCGCAGTCTAAATGCAGACGGTAATGCTAAACGCGTAGTCCAAATGCAGGCGGTAATACTAAACGCGTAGTCTAAATACAGACGGTAATACTAAACGCGTAGTCTAAATACAGACGGTAATACTAAACGCGTAGTCTAAACGCTGGCGTCGATACACGCGTAGCTTAAACGGAGACAATTATCTTCAACCAGTTTCAGAGGACTCTTTACCATTAAAAGGAGTGCGGATAATAATTGATGCACCGCATAAACCTAAAATTATGTACATACTGACAACATTTAATTGTAAGAACTGTCCGATTGGTTTTAAGAACCATCGTTTAGTTTTGGATTAAATTAGTCAGAGAAGTTGCTTTTCTTCAGGCGAATGATCATTAGGAATTTAAAAACGAAGAATGCACTACATATTGAAATCATATTTATATTTTTAATTAAGATTCTACATTAACTATACATTCAAAACTAAGTCAATTCTATAAAACGTTTCGGAGACCAGCTCCATCTTTTATAGAAAGGACGTGACACCAGCTCCAAGGACGTGATTCCTAAACGGATGCTGGCATCCATTGTGTATAAGTTTAGTTGTGTACAGTGTACATCTGGCTATGTCGGCATGACGACTTTGCCATTCCATATTAGGATTGCCCAACACCGTGGAGTCAGCTACAGTAGCGGAAGACCTCTGACCCAACCGCCTCATTCATCTATCCGCCTTCACAGCGAGCAGTGTTGTGACCGAATAGCAGAGGAAAATTTTTCAATCATACGCACAGCATCCTCCAATGACTTAGATCTACGTATTTTAGAATCTCTTTTTACTTCAGAGGAAAAACCGGATCTTAATAGCGCTAATAGTTCATACCCATTGCAAATTCACTTGTAGATTTTATTGTACCCTTGTATTTTGTATAGAAGACTGATTTTCTTTACTTTTTACTTGCAGACTGTTAACTGAAGATGGAGCTGGTCTCCGAAACGTTTTATAGAATTGACTTAGTTTTGAATACATAGTTAGTGTAGAATCTTAATTAAATATAAATATGATTTCAATATGTAGTGCATTCTTCGTTTTTAAATTCCTAATGGATTAAATTAGTTTTAAGACCCACCGTTTAGTTTTTTTTGATCAAATTAGTTTTCAGAACCCTCATTTATTAAATGTCTTTTTACTAAACATATTCCAAATTGAGAAATGGGAAGGGAGTGATCTGGAGAGACTGATGATATCCGTGTGGGAGCTATGCCATAAACTTGTCAATTAATATTTTTCGTTTTCGGGCGACTGAAATTTAGACTGATATATTCAGCAATAAATGACAGAGAGAAGCTGTGCGCCCTTGGTAACGGAGTCGGGCAAGTGATTTCATGAGGGTCATTACATACTCTAGGATAAGAGAGCACCGGAAACGTCGATTGCGTCATCCAGCTTTATATCAACTTTGTTTTAAGGGGACCGGCAAACGAGTTGAAAAAACGGACTTATAAAAAAAATACTTCGCGCTTTTTGGCTCAAGCTCACGAAGTTACCATGATCCTAACCACCGTAAAAGTGCTGTTCAAAACGCGTCCTTCACGTCGGTAACTCGTACCCTGGCCACAGTTCGCCCTGCTGAGTGCATTGGTTAGGCTTCTCGGAGCGAGAGATAAGCGGACCAGCGTCCCAGCTGCACACACACTCCCTCAGTAGCACAACGGCTCGGCTGGCGGGTGACCGCTCTCGCGACTCGGGGTTACTGTTTTTTTAACCTGAAATTAACACATAAATCGCCGTTCGGTAACATAAAGTTCAACATTCAACTCAGATTTAAAACTAAATTGTTGTGAGCAATTTTAAAAATAGCAAACATTAACTGTGTCTTGCCTTCATTTAGCTTTGATTAAGTAATGCTGGCACTTGAATGATGCTTATGACATGGTCAATGTATATTGCGCGTAGATGGATGGGATTGGCAAATATAGACAGTAAAATCAGATTTTCGTTCAATAACAAAGCGGTGCGAGCTTGAAACAACTTGAAATTTGGTTTCTTCAATTCGATATAACGAGTATAATTTAACTTTTATCGTACACATTAGTGTTGAAAAAAAAAATTGTGTTATGAGTGCACTACGGGAAGTAGATCGTAACCCAACCTGAAAATGTGATGCATTCTCTATTGCATTCGTTACACATGCGCCCTAGCGTATTAATTTGAGCTTCTGATCCCTGCTTTTAACTCACGAACATGATGTACGATATAACTGGTGAACATGATGTACGACATAACTGGTGAACATGATGTACGATATAACTGGTGAACATGATGTACGATATAACTGGTGAACATGATGTACGATATAACTGGTGAACATGATGTACGACATAACTGGTGAACATGATGTACGATATAACTGGTGAACATGATGTACGATATAACTGGTGAACATGATGTACGACATAACTGGTGAACGTGATGTACGATATAACTGGTGAACATGATGTACGATATAACTGGTGAACATGTTGTACGATATAACTGGTGAACATGATGTACGATATAACTGGTGAACATGATGTACGATATAACTGGTGAACATGATGTACGATATAACTGGTGAACATGATATACGATATAACTGGTGAACATGATGTACGATATAACTGGTGAACATGATGTACGATATAACTGGTGAACATGATGTACGATATAACTGGTGAACATGATGTACGATATAACTGGTGAACATGATGTACGATATAACTGGTGAACATGATGTACGATATAACTGGTGAACGTGATGTACGATATAACTGGTGAACATGATGTACGATATAACTGGTGAACATGATGTACGATATAACTGGTGAACATGATGTACGATATAACTGGTGAACATGATGTACGATATAACTGGTGAACATGATGTACGATATAACTGGTGAACATGATGTACGATATAACTGGTGAACATGATGTACGACATAACTGGTGAACGTGATGTACGATATAACTGGTGAACATGATGTACGATATAACTGGTGAACATGTTGTACGATATAACTGGTGAACATGATGTACGATATAACTGGTGAACATGATGTACGATATAACTGGTGAACATGATGTACGATATAACTGGTGAACATGATATACGATATAACTGGTGAACATGATGTACGATATAACTGGTGAACATGATGTACGATATAACTGGTGAACATGATGTACGATATAACTGGTGAACATGATGTACGATATAACTGGTGAACATGATGTACGATATAACTGGTGAACATGATATACGATATAACTGGTGAACATGATGTACGATATAACTGGTGAACATGATGTACGATATAACTGGTGAACATGATATACGATATAACTGGTGAACATGATGTACGATATAACTGGTGAACATGATGTACGATATAACTGGTGAACACGGTATCAAGCGAACAAACAAGCTTGAGCACAAGCGCTCATTACTATTTAGTGGGTGAAGGTATTAATTAGATTTTATCCGGTATCTTGAAAACTTATTTTGTTTCGTAAACTGTCATTCCAGATGGTGAACTTTGCACTGAAAATGGCGTTTTATCAGTGGAATATTATTACCTCTCCCTAGTTCGAGAGATAAATGTGCTGAAAATAAAAGAACTGAAAAGTAGTTCCCGATTTGATGAAAAAGATTCATAAAGATCAGTGAAGCATTTTTTCTAGTGCGGTGGTTATGGAACTTTAATTCATAGAAATATTATTGATTATGTAATTATTGTTAGGGGACCTGTAGGCCTTGCTGTAGAGCAGTAGAGCTCTGGCAACAGCGGAAGGAGTTCAGTGTCTATTTTTGTGTTAATATTAATTGTTATTCAAAAATATAATTTTATTCTTATGCTTTTGTTTTTCAACCACTGAGTAAAACTGTACAAAACTTAAATTGGTTCATGCGTTTTTATAACTTCCTTTAGTTTCATTTCATATGAAGTGCTAAGGAAAAACACAGTCTACTTGTGACTCCTCAAAAAGATTTTGCAGAAATATTTCAGAGATATTCATGAATGTTCACACAACCGTAGTAAAACTTTCGTCGTATTGTTGTGGACCAGGGGTGCAAAGATTTCTACTTCATGTCCAGGGCGAGACGTCACCAGTGGTTACCAGAAGTTACCAGTACGCGCTGAACTCTAGGTGGCTACAATGTTAGGTCTACTTCTAGGTGGTGTAGCCAGGTCTGGGGTGCTGGGTGGTGTAGGTCTTTTGCTGGGTGGTGTAGGTCTGGTGCTGGGTGGTGTAGGTCTGGTGCTGGGTGGTGTAGGTCTGGTGCTGGGTGGTGTAGGTCTGGTGCTGGGTGGTGTAGGCCTGGTGCTGGGTGGTGCAGGCCTGGTGCTGGGTGGTGTAGATCTGGTGCTGGGTGGTGTAGGTCTGGTGCTGGGTGGTGTAGATCTGGTGCTGGGTGGTGTAGGTCTGGTGCTGGGTGGTGTAGGCCTGGTGCTGGGTGGTGTAGGTCTGGTGCTGAGTGGTGTAGGTCTGGTGCTGGGTGGTGTAGCCAGATCTGGTGCTGGGTGGTGTAGGCCTGGTGCTGGGTGGTGTAGGCCTGGTGCTGGGTGGTGTAGGTCTGGTGCTGGGTGGTGTAAGCCTGGTGCTGGGTGGTGTAGGTCTGGTGCTGGGTGGTGTAGGTCTGGTGCTTGGTTGGTGTAGCCAGATCTGGTGCTGGTGTAAAAAGACATGGCAGACAGAAAAGCTCAGTGCGCACGACGTTTTCCACTTTCCGTGGAGAAATTGTGAGATTATCACAACTACTCAGTCAAACTTTTTCGCCACCCTCATGCATTTTTTTGCCGCCCAAGTAATTAAATCGCTCAGGCGGCGAAAAACATGCACGCTTCGGCGAAAAGTTTGACTGTGTAGTCTCTGTTCTGGAAATGCTCCTAATATTAGGAGCGGTAAGTCACTGTGACCAAGTGCACTCTCGCCAGGTCCAATGAGGTAAACTCAAGCGCATTTGAGTGGAGGGGGTTAAAGAGTTTTGCGGGCAAATTAACATCGCTTGAGAGTTCCACGACCGGTGCGCGAGTTGCTAAATGCGATAAATGATTTTTAGGTAATTTATTGAAAGTACAAACGTTGGACAACGTCATCGCTGTACGCTCTGAAACTATCATGCTGAATGCGTACGTCATGCATCGTTTAAAATGTCAAATTCGTTTTTACGAGCTTATAGCTATGTATTGTATATATATATATATATATATAGAAGTAAGCTCGAACAGACGAGTTTCTATATATAATGTATAACCATAAATATGTATATTCCCAAGGAATTGTAATTGACGATGCTACGAATTAGAAGATTGAAAATGAGTTTCTTCATTCTGATCTTTATTTTTCCAGTTTTTTTCTGTTTAAGTAATTGATTTAAGAGTACAAAGGCTCTCTAGGCCTAAGTCCAGGCCCTCCACCGTCGAGCCCAAGTCGAGTCCAAGTTACGTCGAGCCAGGTGGCCCTACAACATGAAGCTGTCAATAAATATCTTCCTATTGCTCGTTCATATCTTTCGAGGTGAGAAATATTTTTAGTTGATACGACAATATTTCAGTTGTGAAACTAAAAATAGAGGATTGTATTTCATATGAATCGCATTGTCAAATTGTCAAGGTCACCCGTTATATTAAATTAAGCTTGAAGCGTTTTTATTTTGCTAAAATGTAGTGAAAGACTCGTAGTAGAGTGTTAGTGTGCTAGCACAGCACACAGCTAGGTCAAACAACGTCTTTTTCTAATTGCAATTTCGTTGAGGAGGAATGAATTTCCTGAGCACCTGATTTAGTATTAGTATAATCAGTGTTCTATTGATGGTAGTTCAGCACATCTGGATGATCGCATTTTTTATAAGGAGAATGGTATTGTTCAGAGGCTAAATATTCGTAATAGCTTCAAGTATAGGCAGAATCATACATCGACTCTTTTAAATTTGAGTCAAATGAACTCAAGCATTAAAATTATTGAAAGTGGAGACCAACATACCTTATCAACACACTCTGGGATGAGCAACTGCATTGTAATTGGTATCACTCATCAACTGCGACCATTCTTTTCAAAATCCAACAGCCAAATTGCAAATTATTTCGCGAGATATGACTTTGTTGATCTCATAACCGGGTATAAATTTATGATGTTTTGCATAATATTATGCTGAATGAATCTTATGAGAGTCTCAAAAACTTTTGTTAGCTTGAAAAGTATAAAGTAATTACCAGCAATCATAGAATTCCCATCACAAGCAATCATAGAATGTAACGCCAATCAGAACACCTTAGGCCCGAAAATTTAAGTCATTTCAATGATTCTTAAATTAAGAACTGAATACCTTGCCTCTAACGGAAGAGGGCAGATCAGCTGGGTATACACACAGTGCACATTGTGGGAATTAAAATTGCGCCAGTGAAGGGAACCGATGATTTTCATCAGAGCAAAATGGTGCGAGATGCCTAAGCAGACACAGTTCGAGCCGCAGAGAAGCAGGGAAAATATTTTACGGAATGAATAGAAACATTGGTCCTAACTGCTGATTTTACTTTTGGAAAAATTACTTTCGGGATACTTACATTAAGCTAAAATTAAGCCGCTAACTTATATATAATATTAGGGAACCAATAAATACATTTGTCCTAACTGCTGATTTTACTTTTTAGAAAAATTACTTTCCTGATGCGTACATGAATTTGAAGAAAATAAGAACAGCCGCTTACTTACTTATGCATAACATCAGGAGAAAAATACCAATGAATAAAAATCAGGGCCAATTACACATCTGATGAAATCTGCATTGGCTGAGCATGTAATATCTTAACTCTCCTTCGCACCAAAATATTCATTTCAATCCCTGAGACGCTCTTAAGAAGTTCTTAAATAGAGAACGATGAATACTGAACTCAAAAGACAGATTATATAGAGTAAATGCATTACGGTAATGAAGGCTCCGAATAATACAAAGCATCAGATATAAAATACCTAAATAGTCGCTTGGAAAATTTGACGAGCTTGGTAGAGCGACTCACATCGTCCGGTCGTTAAGGTAGAGATCTAAAAAGGTGATGTATGGCGCCATCAACAGTACTGTTGCGTGACAAACTCATTATAGTGAACTAAATCATGTAGAGTAGAAAATAAGAAATAAAGTATATCATTGCGTACAAGGCTCTGGCAGTGAATTAAAAATAGCGAACTAAATCATGTAAAAGAGAAATAAATACGAAAATATTGAATGATATACATCGTTGAGCAGAGGGCGCTGGGAGTGAGGGCTGTGGTGGGAGCTGGAGAAGAGTCAGAGGCCGCTGCGTAGGGCGTGGGTCCGAGCTACGTGGGTCCCCATCAGGAGGTGGTCCCCACCTTCCCCCATCAGGAGATGCGGCGCAGGGCTTCGAGGGCGCACAAGGGGCGTGCGCTTCCAGCAACGCCTCCCTGCTCGTCATCTCCCTGGCCGACATCTCGGAGCTGCTGACCTTCCCTGGCTGGGGTGAGTGGGCAGAGCTGCTGCAGGCGAGTAAGTTGTGTGTGACGTGGCTAGAATATGGTAACTTGCCTAAAAATTGGAATTCATTGCTCCTAAAGTGTTGACCCTCCCTGGCTGGAGTGAGTGGCACGCAGTAGTAGAGCTTCTGCTATCGAGTTGGGCAGCAAGTCATGACGTGGCGCGAATTCGGAAACTCGCTTAAAAATTGGAATTTATTGCTCCTATAAAGCCCTTCAGTTTAGAGTTTGGTTACTCTAGATATTATCGAATTTAGTAACTTACTACTTGACACTTTGACTGCAACGTGCATTTCTGCCACGGAGGGGATTTTCATAATGCTGCCGACCGACGAGTAGTCACAAACTCAATTTTCATGAACACCTAATCAAAACTAAATGAAGGTACGATCCAGTTGGTGCTTGCTATTTCAAAAATTGCTACCTATACTTTAAATTTGAATAGAATATTAAACTTCAGTTTTACCAGCCGCAGTCAACGTATTAAAATTGGAATTCATTCTGACTAAAGCCCTAGAGCTTAGATTTTGGCTACGCTAGATATTATCTATCCTGCATGTGCAACTTTGTTGTTTAGCGTTGACTTTTGAGATGAACATTTCTTTGATGTACTGGACGCATATATACAGTGAGACGCAAAAGTATTCAGCGCAGCAAATTTTTAGATTCTCAAGTTTAACTTTTTATGTGTAGCTCAATACACTGTATAATAATGGTATTGACCTACATAATGAACTTTTCGAAAGACTGTTGAAAAATGATGCATTTTGTGTTATTTATTGACAAAAACTCTAACGCCCTAACGAAAAAGTATTCATTACTTTCAAATTTTATGTAAAAAAGATTATAATCTTTTTTGATTTGATATAAAAAATTGATAATTATCAATTTGTTGAGTTTGAGGAATTTCATCATGGTGTTCTAAATATGACCGCTTGAAATGTTCCAGCCAGTCACGGAGCTCCAGGGGTCTTATTCAAGAGGTTTTGAGCATTCCCTTCTTGAGAATAAAGTTTCTGCTTTTCTGTGATATTTCGCTTCAACGAAAAAATAGCACTCAAGTTGAAGAGCTGTCAAATGACATTTGTTATGACATGGTCAAGTTAAAAAGATAAAAATGGATGTAGAAATTATTCCAGGTCACAAAATCAATGGAAGAAAATTGAAGAATACTGGATCTGTTTCCATTGGACATGAATGGATCATCCGAAAAAATTAATCTGTGCAGAGGAGAGATTATTAGAATCCTCAAAAAGTTTCTGTACGTAACAAGTTTGTAAGATCCAGCTTGATCTACCGAGTAATGAATTATTTATAAGCAAAGTCACTATCAACTATTAAAAGCTCTGAATTGCAGCCCGTACTGAAATAAAATTGTACTCTTCTAAATTTACAAGAGCGAATTCAATTTAGCTCCAGATCTACCACGCCCGGGCAAAAGTGTGTTTCAAATTTCCTATAGAACTCAAGTTATAGTTATCTTCAAATTCACCTCACCTGTACGCAGGACACTTTAGCAAACTTCTGATTTAGGAACTTTTCAAAGAAATGGAAAAAACTATGGTACAGCTAAATCTAACACTTTTTCTTCGTTTTGGAAGGCGGTCAGGAAACTTATTTCTGGGTTGGAGGAGTGGACGACCAAACAACTGCATCTGATCGTCATGACATCTTTCAAGAGACAGGTGAGATATGTCGAACAAAAGTTGAATCGGTCAGAGCCTCGAGGTTTTTCCCAGCAAATATCAATACCGCCTCTTATTCACAGCGCTGATACAAATAAATTTCTCGCACTAGAAATTTTTATTCAAACATGATATAATTTTTGAATGTGGTCCAATCTGCATACTAAGCACGTATCAAACTGTACATAATTAATTGTCTGGCCTATCCTTAAAATTTCAACATTGCTATTCGTCTAGCTCAGTCCTTTTTCGAAAGAGCGAGAAAATGTACGAATGAGTTACGAATGATATTTGCACCCTCGATTAATGGTACGTCAGCAAATTTTGCGAGATGCTTTTATCAGTGGTATTTCATTAGAAAATTTGTAGCCAATATTTCCAACGTAATTAGGTTACGTTGTAATTTATTCAAAGGTTGAGTTTGCTGCCATCAATTTCTGCCATTTTAATTGAACATTAATGGTTAAACTGAAAAATAAGGCCGCATCTCAACAAGAGAGTTATTAAAGTAAATTAAGTGAAATTAGAGCAGCGCTTTTAGGCTTCACTGCCGTTAGAGGTGGAGTATTATTAAGCTTTATGGCTTGGATTCTGCTCACAAAAAATGGGCAATTAAACTTCGGACCTGTCAAATTTATGTGGTTGTGACTCAACAGCAAAACTGAGCCTCATTCTATTCTTTGTCATGCATTACAGAGCAATAATTGGAGCCTCAACTAAAGAAGAATAATTATGAATATATATGGGGCACGTATTTAGTACTTTTATAATAAAACAATTTTGTCAAACATTTTACTGACGATGCATATTTCGCTAGTAATGGCTAGCTCCAACCAACTAAAGACCTCTTTATACCTCCAAAACATTGATCTATTTCACACGATATTTGTTACAATGAAATTAGCCTTTAGAACGTTAGAATCGAGAATTTTAGTATCCTCGTCTCGCAGTATTCGGTTGTATCATTATAAAGGCGCAATTCCCCCCAACTTTCACAAGAACTTTGCCTCACTAAACCTTGAACTATGCTATCGCTATTGCTATGATGTAATTGCCATGATGCTATCTCCCTTATTAACCTTTAATTTGCATTAATATAACGGAAGAAGACGAAGAAGAAGACGATACGGGTCCATGTTGGGCAGCTCGCTTCCAGGCGCTCGACGAATTCATTGAGTTAACGAGAGCTCCCTGCGAGACTGCGCTAGACTTCCTCTGCCAAAAGCCCATGACCTCAAATTGCAGCGGGTCACAATGTGAGCAGGTACGGATACAATAAACAACGAGCACATCGTTGTAATTGTTTTGAGAGTGAGGATACGCTAGGTTATATCTGCTGTGTACAAGTTATACGTTATATTGTATACATTGCCAATTTTTGTTCGTATCAATAAAGTTTCAAACAACCAACCATATCTTTCATGTAGAATACGGTTAACGCAATGAGGTCTTATTGAGGAAAAGACAAAACGGTGGTGTATTCTGAAAAGTTCTGATAAATCATACTCAGAGAGCGATTTAAAGCTATGTATGATTCGTTAACTTCATTTCAAATCTAGTAATATTATGTCAGCTTCCAAAATACTTGATGCCATCAAACCGGAGACTAAAAAAATATATAAAGACAAGCTTAGGTAAACGCAAGAGCTCATAGTGAGGAATTATTTTCAACAACTGGTCACATAGTCGTTGTAAAACTAATTCGAATATATGTACGTCGACTTTGAAGCAGCTATCTAAACTAATTCAATTATTTTTAGCGCACAGAACAAGTTAGAGGAATTACAAGCTAAATAGCTGACTTTGACTCGCACCGCTAGCTTACTTTTACTTCAAGTGTACGGGTTTGAAGAATCACAACAGCAACATTCCGTTAAATTTTTATTCTCATTCGCTGAAAAATATCAGGTTAACTTATCATTCACGTTTAAATTTACTTTATCTCAGTATAATTTTTTTCAGTTGACTAAAGTTCGCGTGAAGCGCCAAGTTCGTCAAGACCCATTCCAGCCATCCTTTGGAGACGCGCTGTCTGTGGGGAGTTGGCCTAATGTTTACTTATCCCACAACCACCTCCACCCGGCTTTGCATAATGACCCTTATCCGAGGTCTTATCCTTTTGCACCTGTAACTTTCTCCCCAAACTTCTCTGATCATCCTTTGCATTCCCTGGTTATCCCACACTTCAATGTGCCCTACCACCAAGGTGGAAATGCCGTCAGACTGGGAAGTCTGTTCGCCACCAATAGAGGAGACCGATCTAATTTGAGAACCGAGGGAACTCCGCTTTCTACTCCGAGGCAAGGTCTACCAAATGCAGAAGGTTTGGATTTCACCGACAACTTGCAATCTATGGAAAATTATGCTCAAGATGCAAAGACGTCCAGGTCTGGCAGTCAGGCCAATCAGACGTCGTCTCCGATGGTGAACTCCTCCAAGCCTTCCAATCAAATCAATGGATCGTATCACGTGACCTCCTCAGCACCAATGCGGTCGACGACTGTCCCCAGCGCTCGGCCTCGTGGCCATCAGATAGTTTTCCTACCGCAGAGTACCAGCATATTGCGCTTCGTTACTCCGAGTCCCGTAGTTCAATTTACAACGAAAGGA
Organism: Morinoia aosen; assembly: GCA_030386875.1. Classification (NCBI taxonomy): domain Eukaryota; kingdom Metazoa; phylum Arthropoda; class Malacostraca; order Amphipoda; family Talitridae; genus Morinoia; species Morinoia aosen. The sequence goes on along the minus strand of CM059561.1, from coordinate 82,411,223 downwards.
AGCAATCGAGCGGTTCCAGTTGATACAGCGTCCGCAGGAGGCGTCAGCGCTAATGGCTGCAAGAGTGTGAGTTGTGTTCACCATCTGCATGAGGGAAAGTAGCGAACTGATCTGGTGGTTATGTGACGTGCTTTTGAGGATAAATGGATTAGCAAAGGATAAATACAAGGTGAAGTACGGGTTTACTCCTCAGTGATAATGTGCACTCAACAGTCTTCGGCCTAAAATATTCCTCTCCTATATCATGGGAAACATGGACTGTATGCTAGAGTTTGAAAACAGGAAAATAGGTTTTTCAATATTTGAGCACGAGAGTGCGATGTTGGCTTACGTGCTTGACTAAATTGTTATCTCATGTTACGAAAAAATTCAGTTTGCCCTTATTTAATTTAAATCGTTCACTAAGATTTCAACAAAGTATAGGTGGGATACTTCATTCTAAATGAGCTGAAGGCGGGAGCTTTTTGCTATTTTGACAAAGTGAAAACTTCCTGCTGCGTGCAAATTCACATTGACTTAATAACTGTCGCTTAAATAGTATTAAGAAAATTATCACTATTCGCAATCAAACTTGGAAATGAAATTTGCGCTCGTACTCCCTGGAGAAGCAATTTACAATGCTAAGGTTAGTGCTGTTTATGGAAGTAATGGGTTGTGATTCTCTGATAATATTTCCAAGATTTTGCTGAATATCTGCTAAAAATATTTTATATTAACTTTAGGAATAAGTTTGAACCCCTGCGGCAACTTGTCTGCGGAAGAATTCATTCTACCATCAACTTATAACACTAATAGTTAATCATTTAAAATAACCTACGGGAAATTATATAAATTTTTAAAAACTAGTTCTAGCCTGAGAATAATGCTTAGGAAATCGAACCTGAGTTTGATAGAAACTCACTGAACACATTTCAAATTTAAACAAGCAAACAAGCATAAGAAAATGTGCTACTCATAATGATTGGAATTCGAACTCATTTCAATCATTATGAGTTTTAGAATTCGAGCTCATTTTAATCATTATGAGTAATGATTGGAATTCGAACTGATTTCAATCATTATATTATAAGTATCAGTCTTCAAGCTCATTTCAATCATTATGAGTAATGATTGGAATTCGAACTCATCTCAATCATTATGAGTATTAGAATTCGAGCTCATTTCAATCATTATGAGTAATGATTGGAATTCGAACTCATTTCAATCATTATGCGTAATGATTGGAATTCGATCTCATTTCAATCATTATGACTTATGATTGAAATTCAAACTCATTTCAAATTCAACGAAGCAAAAGTAAATGCGCTGCCCACATGACTGGAACTGAGAGACTCTGTGTGCTCCACACCAGCTCGAGCACCGGGCGTTCAGAAGTTCCTGCTACGCGGTCATCAGGAAGCGCGACTCGTTCATGAGTGGCCTCAACGCCTGCATGAACATCCACCCTCAGGCACACAGCGTGATTGTCAATGATCAGTGAGTAATTGTTGCTTGGTTATGAATACGTTCACTGAGTGGAGGTGGTGATAAATAATGTGTTTACCCTAACCAGTGGGAGAAATTAACCTGATAAGTGAAAATCAAGGTTTGATGAAGTCGTCCTTAGATAAGCCACGTACATGAACTTAAGAAAATTAAGGAAGCATTTAAAAAAACATGACATAACGTACTGTACATTATGAGACCTGCATCTTGCATAGCGCAGGCTACAGGGTGAATTCTCGTAGCAGAACCACTTAAGAAAATAAAATAAGCCTTCCCAAATACGTGAAATCATGTTCTTTACATAATGAGACTACCGTTACCACGTAAAAAAAGAAGCTTTCACAAATACCTGAAATCATGTTTTCTGCATGATGAGACAAGCGTTACCCCGTAAGAAAGTAAAAGAAGCATTCACAAATGCATGAAATCATATTTTCTGCATGATGAGACAAACGTTACCCCGTAAGAAAGTAAAAGAAGCATTCACAAATGCATGAAATTATATTTTCTACATTATGAGACAAGCGTTACCACGCAAGAAATAAAAGAAGCCTTCACAAATACGTGAAATCGTGTTTCCTGCATTATGAGACCTGCATCCTACATTGCGCAGGATAGAGGGCCAATTCTTGAAGGTGTACCACGTCAGTGAAGGCGTGAGCGTCTGGCTCGGGTTGCATCGTCGCGACACGCAACTCTCGGCCGCTGCCTTCAGGTGGCTCGACGACTCCGCTCTCACATACGCCAACTGGGCTCCTCGTGAGCCAGGTGATAAAATATACTCTATTTCAATCAATGAGGCCTATATCACCTTGTTCATTGGTTTTTCAGATGCCTTATAACTAACATCAGGACGCAATGACGGTTATCCCTGGTAAAGCCGGTACTCATTTCCGACACCTGGGTAGAGTGGGGTATTGCGACTGTGTTCTCCCTTTTCCCAAAGGGGAGAAATCACCGGACGGCACTACCGGGATTCGAACTGCCGACAGCTTCCTGTGAAGGGCGCGTTCTTAACCTCTCGAAAACAAGCCGTAGTGGCTTCAGAAAAATATAGGACCGTGAATAACATCCTGGGACAAGTATCAGTTTAACAGGAATTGCTAATTACGAGAGAACTTGATTAGATCGTCGGGATTTTTTCATCAAAAGGAAACTAAGACAAGTCATATTTCAGTGCAAAACTGTAGATGCCTTCGCTGCTATAAATACAGGATGATTTTTAAATATGTGGAATGGATTCATTTTAATGAATGGATTTAAGAAAACAATGTATATATGAAAATACGAAAAATACTAGTTTTATTCTGGCTACTTTTTGGAAATAACATGGTTTCCTTGCCGCCCACTGAGTGCAGAAAAAAATCGGTATAATTACGCAGGCTGTTCATTACGGCGCTGGTGAGATCAGATCCAGTTGGGTTGATTTCTTCCTTGATGGATGCCTTGAGCTGGTGTACATCTGTTAGTTTGTCACGGTAAAATTTTCTTCTAAGGTATCCCTAAAGGAAAAGATCCTTGTTTGATTGGAGTAGGCAGTTGTTACCAAGAAGATGAGTTGTTCTTGAAATTTTAAGTAAATTTTTCCGTCGTTCATATATTTTAATTCACAATTTAAAGAACTAGAACGCGATGTATCAGTTGAGTTTCATGTTCCTGAATTTTTAATGAATTAAGACTTGAACTTAAATGTTTGCTCTCGGCGGAAAGTTTATGGGACGAAGCTTAGGTCAGACTGTCTCGACGAGTTCCGAGGCAAAGATAGCTGCGAAAAAACTTTCCACGTTGATCTTAGGAAGGAGCACGCCCGAAGTGTCTGGGCAAATTCTAAAAAAAGATACTGAAGCCTAAATTGATTTAAATTGAAGTAATTTAACGCTCAGCCATTCCTCAGTTGAGAAAAAAGTTAAAACTGTCTATATTCCGTCGAAAAGTTATTTTGAAGACAAATGTTTTTTTGGTATAGCTGAGATGCAGCAAGAATACAACCGAGATGTCGCATGAATCAAGCTGAAATTCAGTAAGAATTATTTCCATGAGTAAAGCGGCGCAGTCAAAGTGGATATTTTAAGGTAAAGATTGCCGATAAAAACTAAATTCAGCAGTTGTCTGAAACATTTCAAAGTCAAGAAAAACATAATCACATCCTATTCTGGCCTCTTACCCTGATCATTTACTATCCCATGTTAGTGGAATCATTTACTATCCCATGTTAGTGGAATAATTTACTATCCCATATTAGTGAAATCATTTACTATCCCATATTAGTGAAATCATTTACTATCCCATGTTAGTGGAATAATTTACTATCCCATATTAGTGAAATCATTTACCATCCCATGTTAGTGAAATCATTTCCTATCCCATGTTAATGAAATCATTTACCGTCCCTTCTTAATGAAAATAATATCTCAAATAAAATAATGTCAGTGTAAGGTAATGTACTTGTATCAGTTGCTGAATTAGAGTTCCATTTTTTGACGCGACTTGCAGCGAAGGTCGGTGACTGCGTATACGCCTCTTCGTATAGCCGAGGCATTGGAGCCTGGTTCGCTGAGGACTGCAGCGCAAGCTGCTCCATGCTATGTGAGTTGCCTCTGTCTTCTTTGCCTTAGTTGTTCGCCACGGTATGGGAAACAAGGTTAAGACAATTCTATGGGAGAAAATACATTCCTCTTGTTCGGCTATGCAATAGAACGGCTTCATTTCAAACAAACTTTAGGACGTCACCATGGCAACATGTCATTAGGCCAATTGTGGTGCCTGATTTGGGGCTAGCAGTGTTCCCAAATCCAATCTGAGCGCTGCTATTAGTTCGTTACTATGACGTCAGCGTTGCCACATGGTCGACGAAAGAAAGACTTGTTTGACCCAACCATGTTTCCTCTACCGTGGTGTCTGCTGTTTAAGAAACAGCTTCTATGATTTGATTTAAAGGATATTTAATGACCGTATCTGTGATGCGAGTTTCACCAGTGCACAAGTACAAGAATATTTTAATCGCGGGTGCTATTAGGATGAATATATTTGTTTGTCATCCACATCTGGAAGATTTATATTAGTAAAATATCGAATTTCGTCATATATGACGGGCCGTATACATTAGTACCAAATAATTAACGAGGCCGTTGCAATACAATCGTGGTGAAAGTTCTTCTGCCGACTTGGCTACGCTGCGGGTCTTTCAACCTTATATGCTACAGTTCGAGTTTTTGAAAAGAAATGATTCCGGATAAAGCGTGCTCAAATTTTGTTTGGAAGGAGTTCAAATTAGAGGTTACCGGCCAGAAAAAGGTCAGCACGTAGTGAAACAAAGTCGACAGAAAAATTTTTGCTGACAGATGTACCGTTACATCGACTTGGATGGTTGAAAATCCAGTTTTTGATCAGTTTGGAAGGAGGCACATATCTCGTAAACTCCCCAGAATGAGCGACTCGTAAAAGTTATACGTTAAAAAGCTTTATACATTTTAAGATGGCTTTGCGTTTACATAAAACTTAAAAGTCGCTCATTGTGAGGAACTTACAACATACGTGCGTCCCTTAACCGACCAAAAAATTGATTTTCAGTCCTCGAAATTTCAGCGAACATTTCTCACACATTTCTGTAAAAAAGGCTAAGAACTCGAGCGAATGTTGCAGGCGAGTACCCCCGGAAGCGTGGCACTGAATTGTCAGCTCCTGCGTCCAGCAACGCGATATTCTCACCGTGTGCCGACGGCTGGACCTTCAACTCTAAGATTTACTCCTGCTACAAGGTGAGCACTCGCCATGGTAGAGGAAACATGGTAGGGTCAAGCCAGTCTTTTTTTCGTCGACAGTGTGACGATGCTGACGTCATGGCAACGAACCAATAGCAACGCTGAATTTGCGACTGGCAATACTGCTAACCCCAAACCTGGTACCACTTTTGGCCTAACGACATATCGCAATAGTGACGTCATAAAGTTTGTTTAGAATAAAGCCGTTCCATTGGCTAGCCGAACAAGAGGAGGTGTATTTTTCCCTTAAAAATGACTCTACCTTGTTTCCTCAACCGTGGCACTCACCTCAGTCTCCCAGATGCTCTTTTTGTTTAAAAAATATCCGCTTCAATGAGCTAGAGAATCAATGATTGCTTCTAGTTTTTACTTAAAAAAATCATGAATAGATATTCAAAAGACCTTTTGTTAAAGTTTGTGATTTATAATTTAGAACAGTGTCTTGTTCTAATATTTTGTGAGATATTTCCCATGTGCTGCGCTAATTTATCTCCAATGAAAACGCTGAGGTAAGCTTAACTCTATTTTTATGGTTTACTGTCTTCAAACATTCTATCATTATGGTGCTAAAACGATGAAAACGAGCACCCATGAACAGAAGTTTGGTGAGAATACTTTCAACATCCCTAGATGTTTTTTCCCTAAAACGAGTATCTATGAATTGAATTTTAATAGGAATACTTTCAACACCACTAGATAATTTTTCCTAGCTGTAAAACTTTAAACATCACTAAATCACCAGAAAAATACCACTAGACGTATTTTTCCTAGCCGTGAACGTTTTTTTTGACAGCTGATGAAGCACGGGGGCCAGACCCAGGCAGTGGCGGAGAGCAACTGCCAGCTGTACGGTGGACATCTGGTCAGCATAGGCTCTGAAGACGAGGCGAACTTCATCAGAAAGTGCGGTGTTGGGTGGCGTTGTTAGAGACGATGTCTACGCATGATTGATTTTTTTAACCACGCAGAATTCTCAGCCAGGCAATCGATGTCGATAACTTTTTGGAGAAGGAGTATGGGTGTTTAGTTATTTGCGGTACGTTTTCGTTCTTTTCGTATGTAGAATACCAGAACAACGCTGAATTCTCGGCCATGCAATCGATGTTGATAACTTTTTTGAGAAAAAATATGGGTGTTTGTTCACTTATGTTTTCGTTTTTCTCGTATATGGAATACCAGAACAACAACTTTGATTGTTTTTTAACAACGCAGAATTCTCAGCCAAGCTATCGATGACGATAACTTTTTGGAAATGGAATATGGGTGTTTGTTTACTTATATCATCGTTGATCTCGCATGTTGAATCCCACAACAAAAATGTAAAGCTTAAAGCTATTTCCTCAAAATTGTCTTTACATCCGATTTAGTTTGAAGCGAAAATCAAGGTCTACAATACTTGAGAATATTCATTTACTTAAGGTTCTTAGTTTGATCAAAAATAAACACTCTCAATCATTATTTTGCTATACAGTTACTATTTTTATTCAATCAGAGGATAAAAAACTCAATATTTATGTTACGAATAGGAATAGTTCTCAAACGGTATTTTATAAAGAAAGAATAATTATCAAATGACATCTCGTTAGTACGGGACAGCTATCAAACGGTATTTAATTACGAATAAATATTTATCAAACTATATCTAATTTATAAGGAATAGTTATAAAGCTGAATTTAATTTTTATTTAGCATTGACCTCCGACAATTACTCCACGACACTTCAAGGGATTCATAACCTGACGATTACCTGTAGAAACTCGGATGCAGGTTCACACCAACTTGACCATAGTTGCAGTCGATGAAGTAAGCCACTCTCTTTTTTGAAACGTTTCGAATATCGTAATTACTATCTTTTATTATAAAGCAGAGCTGATGTGAAATTGACCAAAAATCTCCAAAATTTTCTTTGTACTATTCTTTAGAAATCTGAACAATACATGATGATGACGCAATACTTTGGTCCAAGCGTGCTACAGACAGTGGAAATTCTCATCTAGATTTTGTCTAATCACAATAAAATTGATTTGCAGCTCAGAAATTAGGTAAAACACCCATTGAGGAACTCTGTTTTTCATTTTATACAATATTAACACGGCACTCAAAGCACAGCATCAGTGGCATAACCAATATTCTCTGGACAGAGTAAAGGGCCGTTTACACTGGTCTACATTTTGCTGCAGCCTCACGTGTAGACGCCTCGTGTGGAGCTTCACAAGAGCCATGTGCGTTTAGACTAGACACCATTGGAGCGAGCCATGGAGCGCGCGCTGCTCAACAGGGCTGCCACGCTAGATATTATATAGCTAGATCTAGGTGTTTTTGCTGAAGCTTAGATGTAAAATTTCGAACCTAGATATTAGCTATAAAATCCATATAGTTTTTTCAGCGTGATAGAAATTTTCTAGCTAGAATTACAGTTAAGCTATGTATATGATAGATTACTGTAAATTCGAATTAGGAAGTCACCATAATGGTTGGTTACTGCTTCATTCTTATTATATTTGTTAATTTACTTAAGCAAATTGTCTGAATAGTGAAGCAACCATATTCTGATCATGTTATGTTCAGATTATGAACGACACCAAGACGGCTATTTCACGCTTCATAAGCTACAGCACACTATCTCCAATTGCAAAACTAGTGATGATATCAGAAAATCAAGGAATAAAATGCACATACATTATCAATAATGTAATGTGGCCTCATTTTGACGAAAGACCGACCAATGATATTGGTAACAAGGAGTTCAGTTTATTGTTGGATGGAGCAATGATATTTCTATCATGAAACTACTTGGTGTATCAGTTATTTACTAAAGTAATGCATCTAATAAAGTAGAATCAACTTACTTAGTAATTGCAAAATTATTAAAAGTGATGAAGATAGCGGTGTGAAAGCCTTAAAACAATTGTTGAGAAGTAGGAATCTGAGCATTGATGAAATGCAATGCAATAGAGACTGACCTTTCTACTCGCAACACGTGTAAAATTGAAGAATATTTGGATACCAAGCTTTATTAGGGTAAATATCAGGATACTAGATAATTTATATAAAGATAAATTGCCTAAAATAAAGCAGTTTATGAAATAAATATCCTTATATGCTATTGTTCAACTAATTTATTATAGTAGATAATTAATTTACTTCTAGATAAATTTTTGGATGTTTTATTATTAAATCTATATGTTTCTCGATATTTTTTGAGGTCACACTAGATTTTTTGGTCAAACACAAGTGGCAGCCATGCAGCACAAAACCAAGTGGCAGCCATGCAGCTGTAGACGAGCTTGTGTGAATATTGTTGCTGCATCGTAGCTACGTAATCTCTTTTTTATTTGCATGAGTGAAATGTTACTATATTCGTTCATCTTCATTAAAATATAATGGAAAGCAGCCTCCTTATATTCACAGCTTTTAGTCTGCCAAAGGCATTGATGGGCTTAGTACATTTCAATTAGAAGCAGTGTAGTTTCTCGCGGTAGTGTTGAGTCAGCCATGACGGGTGAGAGAGAGGCGCTACCTCACTTGATGACTGCCATCCGCACACTGACCGGTCGAGCTGCGCCTCGCACACGTGTAGCCGCTGCACGGATTCAACCAAAGCGAATCGGGAACTTCGGGCTCACACACACAAATTTGAGCCTCAGTGGTGAGCTTCGGCTACACGAGTCGCGCCTCACAGCCGAAATGTCCCCTAGTGTAAACACCCCTTAACGCTCGAGCCAATTCACTCGAGTCGACAGTACGTAGAATCAGAGAAAATCGATGTGCTATTGAGAAGAACTATGTAAATTACATTGAGTAGATTATTGTCATTTCCCACCTCTTACGTCCATAATTTATATTATCTTTGAAGTGAAGGAAAAACGAAAAAATCACCTATTTGCAGATTCCTCACAAATCTCAAGTGGGGTGATAGAGTTTAAGGTGCTCAATTCAGAGGCAGAATACAATGTTTGTCTCAAAATGATTAAAAGTATCCTAATCCATCATTAATTCGGTTGAGAACTAATCTCCATGTTTTAATTCTACGCACAGGGTTGTGGAAAGTTCGAACTTCGCCTACACCACATTCTGGGTGGGTCTCCAGCTCACCGAGAACGGTGAGTGGCCCTGCCTGTAGTATACATTGTCTTTCTTTGGCAAAGTTGAGCTGTCTCGCAAGCACATAGTCTAAAGTCACAGTTTGTAGTATTTTGAAAATAGCGTTGTGAACAATTTTGTGCATTTTGAAATTCGTATTATGGACAATTTTGGACATTTCTGAAATTAGTATTACGAATAAGGAGCACGATGCATGTTGAAATTAGCATTTTGGACAATTTTGGACATTTTTGAAATTACTGTTATGGAGAAGAAGCGCGATGCATTTAGAAATTAGCATTATGGACAATTTTTGGCATTTTGAAATTAGTATTTTGGAAAAGAAGCACGATGGTGCTTCTAAGTCTTGCTCAGATTGCATGAATGAATTTGAAAATAAAAAACGAAGACAGTTATTCCTTATTTCTTTATTTTAGAATTAAGGGCGAAATGTAATTATTAATGCCGCTATTATTTGAAACATTCTTGCTCGAGTTTAAGTTAACTTGAAATTTCAGCAGAGCTAGCTTCACAATCGGATCCTGCCAGAATATATTACATCATGATCGTTTGATACGTTCTGTAATTCACACTGACTTTGTACGGTGTTCATAAGCATAAATCGTAGAGTAATTGTTCGAAAATTGTCCATCTTGAAGTATATCTCTGAGTTCGATTTTTAAATAGATGACACACCACTAAAACTCAAATTGAAGCATTTTCTTGAGTGAGTGACGGACATTTTTGCGACAGTCAATCTCAGAGCAGAATGGCAATAAAATTACGGAAATTCTATCTCTCGAAAGGACACGAGTGGGTGGACGGCTCAGCAGCAGGGTACTTGCGGTGGCGGAGAGGACAACCAGACTCCCACCACGGAAGGGAAAGCTGCGTGACGGCCTACAAGAGAACGATGGAGTTGTCCGACACGTACTGCCAGGCCTATTTCGCGTACATGTGCAAGGTTCCTGCAGGTAGGCACCTGCACGAGAAGCGTCTTAAGAATGTTAAATGACGTTTTCTTCCTTGGAATCACAATTGAAATCAGGGAGAAAGCGTTGCACGTTACCTGTAGTTAATGTATTAAAAGGATTTTGTTCCAGTTCGTGAATAATTATGTTAGACTGAACGAGTAAAAAAATTAAAGCTAGGGTACAGGCTGCAGCATATATTTTAAAAATTAAGCTAAGAATTGAGATCTGCAGTCCACTCTCCAACGGTTGAAAAATTATCTGAAAGATTTCAAAACGCAGGGAAATGGAAACTCCTTTTTTATGGAAATTCTAAAGCGTCGGCAAATTTTACCTGGTGCATGTCTTTGGTGCTCACGCATATATATCTTCTATTGCATCATTTCTTTGTCCATCAAATAAAGCCTGATAGCTTTCATCGGAGCAAGACTAGTTGAACAGTATTGCTCCTGTCGAAATAAGAGAAGAAGGGTCACGTCTGCAGCTATGCCAGAACCAAATAAATTGATGGCCGTGCAGCTTTTTCGTTTTCGAAGACATGCTTCAGTATATTTTTCGAGTAAAAAATACCAAACCTTTAGGAATCATGATGTTAGGATTTTATTTAATCTTCCAAAAACATTGGTAAATATCTGAATAGACAAAAAATGAAAGTACTATTATGACGTTACTATAAATTTGTCCAAAAAAGAATCTATTGGAAGATGTTGCAGTTTTAATGAGTGGTACAACGGATAGGATAGACTGCACTGAGAAACGTACTGCCATTTTCATCCTCAATTATATTATTATAAGTGAATATTCACATCTGCGAATCCATTTTAGACATCCGTAATTTTATGCTATTCTTTCTTTCGTGAGCTATTCTGTCTTGAGTGTCTTTACAGAAGTGCGCCGTACCGTCCAAAAGCACGCGTTTCAATTTGACGTCAAAAACTCTTCGACATTTAACACGTTCACTGCCGATTTACCGCCAGGTAAATTGCTTATTTATGAATCAGTGTTAATGAAGAGCATTTCATTAATATCAACATCTTTTTCAGAAGGAATTTAAGCATACGAAATAAAATCAATATAAAATATTACGGTTTCACACTTCTTAGGAGAGATACAATTTTTCTTCGAGCAGTAAAATCGTTCTTTAAACTCTGCTATTTACAGCCTTACTTAACATGAGACCGCTGGACGCACATGTGCGTCCCGCGGCAGCGAACGTGTTAATCAAATGGTTTGTGCAATTCAAACGACACTTTAATTCTTATTTCTTTGCGTATATCAAGTTAAATTTTGGTTAAAAAAATTTCTTACCCCAACAATGATCTTCATTACTCATTTTTCATTCGTTGACGTGCTTGACAACTGATAAAGTGTTATTGAGAAGCCCCCAAGTTCGTGTTCAATAAAGGCGCATAAATGTTTTGTAACATGTGAATTAATTAACTTTGAATAGGTTACTTTCTAATAAAATTTGGAGCAAAATACTCGACAAAAACTTGAACGGGCTATATTTTTATGATTCGAAATAAGCGTCCAATTTTCAAACGTATAAGGGATTTTTTACGAGCCGAAACGTTCATTTCTACCATTACATTCTCGGCTACGTTGGTTTTCCTTTTCATCCTAAAAGCACGATTCCCTCAAAATTGGCCTATTTCATCTAACGTATAGGGCACGAACGCAAGCATTACTGAAATTATTACTTGTACCAGGGATGTCTACGGCTACGCCCGTACTGGGCACGGTTGCCCCCGCACCACCATGCCCCTCAGGCGGGGGCTGGGTGCTGCACAAAGACAACTGTTACAAAATATTCTCGAAGCAAAGCGGCTTCTTCAAGACGTGGGAGCAGTCGCGGCAACACTGCCGCAGCAGTGGTGCGAGTCTCGCGTCCGTGTTGGACGAGGAGGAAAATGCCTTCATGCTCTCACAGGTTAGTGATGTGACATGGGTGCTGCTGTAGCGTGAGGTCTAGTAGTGCTGCTGTAGCGTGAGGTCTGCTGCACTATGGCATGAGATCTACCGGTGCTCCTATAGCAGGAGGTCTACCACATTATAGCGTGAGGTCTACCAGTGCTGCTATAGCGTGAGGTCTACCGCACTATAGCATGAGATATACCTCTAGCTAGTGCTACAGCGTTAAGCTAGGCTAGGTTACTAATGGGTATTAGTTATTTTTGTACATTTAATATAGCGATAAACACTTAATTTGTACATCTCAAACTGCACCTAGGTAGGTGATGTATGGCAGTAGACCTCACGCTATAGTAGTAAATTGAAATGTTCGTGTTCAGTCGCAAAATTATTTGAACTTTACGGAGTTGACATTTATTTTACAAAATTCTAGTATCATAATTATCTCGTAAAACTAAGGCACTGCGAGTCAATCAGCGAGATAAAATTAAACTTTTGTTTTATATAAATCTAAATTTTTTAACTAGAATTCGCACTCTCGTGTAAGTATAAAAAGGTCAATGTACATATTGCAAGTCGCTCTGAACGAAACTTGCTATGACAAGGCTGGATAAAGTTACACTGGAAAATTTCTTTTCCAGAAGATGGTCTCAATACTACATAATTTTCTATACGCTGAGATTCGCTAAGTTTTTCCACAACAAAAGATGAAATAATGCGATTTGCCAGAAGAATTGACTTGAAATCGATATTGATTTTGGTAAAAATGGAGAAAGAAGAATGAAGACTTCAGGCGCTGTTCCGTGGATTATATCAAGTACCAAAGTATTACTATTTGAATGAAAATTAACTGTTTAGTTATTTCAGCTAAATAGAAACTCTGAACAAACAATCGAAAATCGGCAGGTCCTAAACTGACGAACCCGGCAAAGTGTTGCTTATTCAATCGAATTTCGTTACTTCAGGAAATAAAGAGCTGTAGTAAGAAGTAACCATAGACTTGTCTAAATCCATCGATCCGATTTCCCCAGCTCTCAAAAAAGTGGAAACACCCACCTTGACTATCAGTGTACGACCTTGTAGCATACGACGAAATAATTGAAATATTGCGATTTTTGCTTGCCTCTAGAGGTGAACGTGTTTGCTAGTAGTTGAAGCTCGCGGTCTTCTAAACCTATGACTTTTTTTCAAATATTTTTATCGCTATGCAATCTAAATTTGCTGATGGTCTTAAAGGACTAAATATAGACCGAGAGGCTCCCACAGATGAATTCCACCTGCTTTTTATTATCAAATGATGGGGTTGTCACATACGGTCAACAATTGTACATACGCACGAATTTCCGCAAAAAAATCCAAGAAATTTGCCGTGCTATGAATTTATGAATACAACAGCATTTCAACAAACAAGCTAAGAGAAAATAACGATCGGTAATGTAATTTCTTGGCCCATTGAAGGTGTTCACGCTGCCTGACGAAGTGATATGGCTGGGAGGACACGCCAGTCACGACGGCGGCTACACGTGGGCTGACGGCGCGCCTTTTTTGTTTGTCAACTGGAAGGCGGGAGAGCCGAACAACCTGCACGGTCTGCATCATCTTATTTAGAGGCGCTAGTAATCTTTGTACCACTACAACTTCTACTACTACTACTACTACTACTACCATTATTTCTACTACCACTAGTCTATAGTGATGTACACTCTGCTTAAATTGCAGATTCACTTAAAATATAAAGGCGAAGATAACGTTAATAAAATTAGTTATTTTATTCGAAAAAAAATCGAAAACATTTGGAGTCCAGCTTACCACTCGTCTTATTTAGCCAGACACTGTGAGGTCACCCGGGAGGAAATTTTAAATTTTCAAAGCGAACTTTCATTCGTTGAAAGCTCGAGCTAATCTTTCACAAGAATTTTTCTACGCGGTCATTTGGCTGAATTTGGTACAAGCTCAGATAAGGAAAATAAAAAAAAGAAATTAGGCAAAATCAATGATATTCGTGAAACTCAACATTCCGACTCTGCAACCATCACGAACGAGAGCAGAAATTACAGTGTGAACTGATTTAACAAGCCGAACAAAAAGCCGAAGATGATAGAATGAAGCATTACAAAAATGAAGTTTGTTTTCCGTTTTTCTTAACAGTTGGTATGCACAAAAAACAAAGAACGACAATTCATGGAATCACTTTTTTCGCTCAGTTTCACTGATTGAACGAAACTCATGAAACCTGAGTGCACAGGTAAACCATAAATTTATGTTTGGTAACGATAGCTTCCAGAGAAATTATCAGATAGTTCTGAAAAATCTTGACAGTTCTATAGGATGTTCTAGAAATTCACTGAAAAACATGTGACTTTTGTTTTATTAAAATTGTGAATCCATAAATCATTTAGTAAGTTTTTAAAATGGTTGATATCACAGTTATTGAAGGGAATTCATTTCGAGAGAAGTATTCAAGGCCAACCAATTTCCAGACCAGGAGTCCTGTCTCAGCATGTATCCAGGGGACGAGGCGTACTGGAACGATGACAACTGCGGCATCTTGGCCGGATGGGTGTGCAAGAAGCCAGCCTTTGAATCTTCGACCACGTCGACCACACCGTCCTCAAACCCAGTGGGATTCTGTGACCAAGACTGGGTCAATACAGGTTATTTCGAATCGTATTTTCCTCTGAGAAATAATGTTTTTGCGGCAAAGACTGGGTCAATTCAGGTTATTTCGAATCGTATTTTACTCAGAGAAATAGTATTTCTGCGGCCATGACAGGTTATTTCGAATACAGGTTATTTCGAATCGTATTTTCCTCTAAGAAATATTGTCTCGGTGCAATTTTCTTGCTAAGCAGCACCTGAGTATTTTTGGGTAGCGTCAATGTTCTCTTATATTACATTTTTTAAGAACGTGTGAAATTTACCGCTTATCGCACAGTAATGAGGTTTGAATAGTTTCATAGCTATCTTTTCGCGATAATTAAATTTCTTTTTTTTGTGTTTTCATACTGTATCTGCACATTAGATAGTGTGCTATTTATTGATGTAACTCAAGTGTTTCTTAATTATTGATGAGAATATTTTAATCTTTCGCAGGGAAAAAGTGCGTTAGGCTTTACGAGAAGGCGAGGACATTCGAAGATGCGCGACGGATTTGTAAGATGGAATCAGATGGAGATTTAGTTAGCATTGCTGACGTGAAAGACCAGGGTGAGTTTCAAAAAGGAGTATCAATAATCAATAACCAATATTCAGCATTTTTATAAATGCGGGTGCACATTGCTGAAGTATCCCATTATTTTTCATGCAATTTTGGAGAAGGATGAATTTTAGTGAAAAACACAAATTCTTTTTTAAAAAGCGTGTGTAGTTTTCTTCATTTTTTATCACGGTATTTGGGAAAACTGTTCTGCTTGGCTTGAATGGTCTCACTCTCAGTATCCCAGCACGAAATGTAATTATCGGAAATGGTAAAAATTTTGAAGAATGCTCTCCTTACAACCTGTCCATTATTTTAGGAAATACAGAGTTTTCAGCTCAAACGAGCTGAAAACGGACAACATCGTTCTAGCCCTTCCCAGGGAGAGCGAGGCTTCATTCGCTTCTCTTCTTTTGTGGCTTGAGAAAAATGCGGTCTTGACTGCAGCTGAGGTCGAGACTGGCTCATCGTAGAGTAATGAGAACGAGGTTTCGGACAAAGGCTCAAACATTTTTCCTAAGCCAGTTTTCTCGAGTGTAAACTTATGCAGAGCGAAGATAAACTCTAACGTTAGCTTATTTGTATAATTATATATTTTTTACAATATTTTTTGAAAATGTTACTTTGTCTTCTGACTTATATCGTGCTGTTTTCGTCAAAACATTTGGAGCATTTTCACTTGAAATGGTGATAACTGTTCACTTAGCGTGAAATATATGGGTGGTGATGGGAAAATCACCTACAACTCTTTTAGCCCAGAATATTACATCGAGATCATTATACACATCATTCCAAGACGTATACCAGATCAAGACAGTTACAAAATACTCGGGTACTTCTTTAGTAGGTAATCGACTGAAGGCACACTGATATCGTCTATACCCGGTGGTCGTTCTTCTCTCTTGTATGTCCACAAAATCTAAAAATAGTGAGTTTTGGACGAGTATGGTACTCAAACTTTAGATGCCTAGTGTACACGACAAGTCAAAAATGACGGGATTAGATAGTTTTCTTAAAATAAGTCTCAATATATGGATGACAAATAAATATATCCATCCGAATAGTACCCGCAGTTGAAATATTCTTATTCTTGTGTACTAGTGAAATTCTTATCTCAGATACGGTCATTAAGCATTCATTAGAGCGTGACAGAGAGACGGATCAACCAAGCAAGCAGTAACTGTGCATTAGTATTTTTATGATACTATGTGCATACAATTTTTAAAAAAAATCATGCGTTCAATGAGATTCCCATTGTATTAACATAAGAGAAATTGTTCTCAAAAAAGTATAAATAAGTAAATAAATAAATTAATTTAGAAATTTGAGGGGACACGTGGCGTTTTATTATATAAGGGATGCTACATTTCTCGCTGGTTTGATGGCAACGGTGATCTCGGCACTGGTTGGTCCCATGGACAGGTTCCATGGTAACAACATAGAAGAAATTACGCACAAAAAATATACTTAAATTTATATATTTAGAAATTTAAGGAAGCACATGGCGTTCTATTATTTCTCACATGTTTAATGGCAGCGGTGATCTCGGCACTGGTTGGTCCCGTGGACCGAGGCGTGTGGCTGGGAATGGCCTACTCTGACGTGTACCGCTGGGTCGACCAGAGTCCCGTGCACTACACGAACTGGGCTCCGGGCGAGCCGAACAACAACTTCCTTACAGTGAGCAAGGCCACGGTACAAGAAACAAAGCCGGGTCAAACCAGTTTTTTTCATCGACCGTGAGGCAATCCTGACGTCATGGCAACGAACCAATAGCAGCGCTCATTTTACATCTGGGTACACTGCTAGTTCCAAATCTGGCACCGCTGTTGGCCAGACGACGTCATAAAGTTTGTTTGAAATGAAGCCATTCCATTGGCTAGCTAAACAAGAGGAAGTATATTTTCTCTTATAGAAATGACTCTACCTTGTTTCCTCTGCCGTGATAATGCACCCCAAAACTGGTTCCTAAGCCCGCTGTAAAGTTAAACACTCTAACCACCACAAAGTTCAATTGATAAGTGTTTTATCGTGCTTGTAGAGGCGCTAGTTTAATGCGAGTCAGGAGAATCATTCATTGACCTGCCATTCTCGGTTATTGGCCTACAGTGAAATGCACGTTCTTTCAGGAGGCATTCTTGAGTCCGCAATGTCTTTTTGCATCACGGGGGAACTTTTCAGAAAGCTCGCAGTTCAAAAATTCGAGTTATTTATTAACTGTTGCTATCACTGACGAAAATCGATCTGATGGGAAATCATTAAAATTAAGATATGAGCTGGTAATTTTGGAACCTTTTCTTTTCTTTATGGTAGTCAGAAAAGAGTGTATTCAGCCTATTGGCAGCTAAATAGGATCATTCTCTTCAGTTTTGGTTATATTGAATTTGTGATTCTATAAAGCATTTAGTGAGCTTTTAAAATGATCGATTTCAGAATTATTGGAGAGAATTAATTTCAAGAGAATTCATTCATTTCAAATTCATATCAGAATTCATTCATTTCGAATTAACTTCAGAATTCATTCATTTCGAATTCATTACGAGAGTTCATTCAGGGCCAGCCCACTTTCAGGTTTAATTTTGTGTAAGCCTCGTCATGAGATGACGTTTCATCAGTCTCTCTTTAAATCCAATGTTTCTCACGCTTTTAAATCTAATGTTTAATGGAATTGACAAAGAAAGACAGAAGACTATCAAAATAAAATAGTATAATTCTAGAATTCTTCAGGACTGAACAGCATGAGTTATTAAAGATTAACTTCGACTTGGCAAGGATTCGTTATACTAAAAATCCCTCTAGATTTCATATTGTGATTTCACTCTTCGGAACTTCAATTTTAAAATTTTAAATCAATTTGCTTGATTGCTCTATGAAACTCCTAATGCGTAAGGTGGGAAAAATTATTAGATGCAGCTGCTGGAAAATATTGCGATGTGTTTCAAACATTAAAATTTATGGCATTTAATTTGTTTGCATCGATGAGATTATCTCTCTTAACTAACTAGCGGCATCAAATCTTGTTTAATTAAATAACTCAATTGCACTCGAAAATTAACTAAGCACACCTAAGGAAAGATTGATTCATCACCACAATACGGATGTAAATGAAGAGTTATATTCCATGTTTGGATTACTGTCAATTTTATGTATATAATATTAATGTGCAGAATGATCACCTTGAATTTAACTCTTTTCTTACAGCGCAACAAGGCCATTATCACAATTGGATCCGTTACCAAAGACAGAAGTCCTGTGTTCACTTTCGAAAGACCTATTCACTCCACGAACTTTAGAAACTTGTTCGTACCTCACATACTGGACAGAATTCGGTCGATTGCGTCTGGCCGCTCTCAATCTCCTGTCCATGGTCGAGAAAAACGCTCATCTAGCGACGAACGCCGGCCGGAGGACTGTGTAGAAATGCACAGCAATATTCGTGGCAACAAATGGAACGATGTTCAGTGTGATACTTTACTGCCCTTCGTGTGCCAGAAGCCTCAAGGTGAGGTAGATAAATAAATTCGGGTAGATATATAAGCCCTAAGAACGTTGTGTGTCATTCCGCTTGACAACAGGAATAGTGCACGTGGAGTTTTCCATGCTGGTTCTCTGAATTGGTTACTGTTCGGTTTGTTTTGAAGTGTGAAGTATTTAAATTCACTCATTGAAGATAAGGGTGTAAGTTTTCTGAATTAGTTGCTGTTTGGTTTGTGGTTGAGACAAACCGAACAGACACTAATTCAGAATACCTGCATGGAAAACTCCACGTGAGAAATATTTGAATTTACTCATTGAGGATAAATATATATTTTTGACTAATGAATATCTTACTTTTGCATGAGTAGTTACAGTATCTGTGGTAGGTTGAATGAAATCAGCTCAACTTCCTTTACTTTGGGAACTTTCAGACGCAATTACTCCATGTGGATTATGAATTAACCAGCCGCTTGAAAAGCAGTCTCTCATTATTGAGTTAACTGTTGTAAGAATTCATGAAATTAAATGGTGAGCTAGTTTTGGTGCTTTATTCATTCTTAATTACACACATCTCACGTATCAATTTCACTTTTGGTCAGATTTACTGTGAAGAGTCGTTTGAAATTCATTAAAACTACAAGATTAATTAGGAAACTTTACCTATATTACAGTATTACTTTGTCCAAGTAAGACGTCGGCATCGATCACGTTTAAAATTTAGCACTGACTCTAAAGCTCTGCAGGAACAGCTCTTACATCGTTCGTCACCCTGGAAATATGCCTAGGCGTAATCCGTGCAACAATGGGCTAAGACAATGAAAAATGCTGACAGTGTGATGGTGTGGAATGCCTTCAATGAAAAAAAGGGCAATGTTGGATTTTATTCAAGTCTTTGTCCAAAAAATCTTCAGTTAATAGATAGCTTTACTGCCAAAGTGCCAGGAAAAATTGGAAATGACTAATCCTTCTAGAAAGTCAAATATGTCTTTAAATAAGTAATATTTAGAAAATATTGAACAAAATGATTAGTTTAATAGGATACAGACCTTCTAGTATCTAAACTTTATGTGAGTCAATTCAACCAAAATAGTCGTGTTTATGCTCGTACGTATAAAATTACATAAATTTTAATATTATGAATACAAGTGCATTCATGTGCGAAAATATGTATATTTCATGTTTAAATGGGAGCATGAACACTCTGAGTCCACTGCATGTTCATGAATTTTTTTGTAAATGTGATTTAACAAATTTAAACGCAAATTTTCTCTCACTCAGTGCGCGCGCACTCCATACATTCACTCCGAATTGTTGACTCTCAGTCCCAGAATATCACCTTGCAAATATTTCTTTTCATTGATTCATATTAAGCTCAAATATGCTTGTATCTAATCAAAAGTCCTAAAAGTGTTAACATTTATCAAAGCAGAAAGGTGTCTGATTAAATTTCCCGGAAACTGGAATTTCTGTGTCAGCGCGCCATGATTTTTTTGGAGCAACTTGCTTAGAAAAAGTAATTCCTCATCTAATACAGCGGACATAAATTTGCATCGCTGGGATTGAGCGTTGTTCTTAGATGAACAGACTAATTGAATTACGCATAGTTTATTGGTCCACCAGCCGTGATGATCTGTCCGACTTCAGTCAGCGAATGGGTGTGTAAGTATCAGTGGTGCCGGACTTGTTGCTATTGTAGTGCGGAAATTGACTTGAGTTGAATGAGGCAGGGTCATCTGAACGATTAGGTCTCTGAAATGAGTGAAAATATATTAATTCATGATTTGGAAGCTCTCATAATCAGAAACCTTCAAATGACTTTCTTTAATTGCTGAGAACAGTTAGTCTCAATAGCGGTGGCTTGAGTAGCCTAATGGTAAATTCAACAGCTTGCAGATGTATTGAGTAAAGTAATTGGACGTGGTGTATTTTTCAAATCCACTGATATGTTGTTGTATCCTGTCCATCAGGTCGTCCATTGTTTTTCATTTTTTCATCAGCTGTTGCGTAGTTCATAATTTAATCTTTCGTTTCCGTTGACTTTTCATCCTATTTTCGAAGGCTTTAGTTTAATTTTTTATCCGCTTGTGTCGAAACTTTAATCCGATTTTCGACGGCTTGTAATTTCAATTTTTCTCTATTTTTGTTGTAACTTTTATCTGATTTTCGATGTTGTGTGAATTTAATTTTTTCTTGGCTTGTACCGAAATATTTTTTGATTTTCGATGGCATGTGATTTTTTAAATTTTTCTGACTGGAGATCCTTCTCTGGAGAGTCCTGGGGCCCCCGCCGTGTGTGAGGAGCCGTTCGGGAGCTACCTGAACTACTCCGGTGCCTGCTACCGCCAGGTCACGGAACCGCTTTCGTGGCAGGTGGGTGGTGGGAGGCGTACGATATGGTCACGCTCGATCGAAAATTGATCTGTACGTCTCTTTTGAATCGTAGGCCATTCTTGAGTTACTAATGCACTGCTAGTATACATGGCCGGTCAAAAATGACGGGATTCGATATTGACTAGAGGCGAATGACGGGAAGCGAACGCTGGGTCGATCGTGCTCGATCAAAAATTGATCTATGCGTCTCTTTTAAAATACAGTCTATCTTTGAGTTATGAATGTATGATCTTAACCCCTTACCATCAAAGTAGATTTCAAAATTCAGTTTCATAAACAGCTCTAATATCTTTTATTTCTTTTGAAATTTGTGCCCAAATGTGTTCTTCGAAGTTCATTGTCGGGTGGCCGTTCCTTCCTCACCCTGATGTCGGTGACTATTTGATGCCGGTGTCAGTTAAATGATAGTAGTTGTGATAACGGTAATATGAGTACAAAATTCTGACGTTAAAGGGTTGAGTGATTCTCAGCTTGTTTGTCAAGGCAAAAATTGGTCCCAATTATTCATACTTGAAGCTAGCATCGTTCTAGGTGTATGGCTATGATTAATTTTTTCAATTTAAGTCAATATTCGTGTAAGATAATGTCGAATCACTGAAGGATTAACTGTATATTAATTTAAAGCGAAAAGATAACTTTGCTCGGCTCAACCAGTAAGAAAATTTGCAGAAAAATTTTTATGTATAGAAAATTCCAGTGACAATTATTTTGAAGTTCTTTCATGTGAAGTAGATGAACGTGTTGAGGGTGAGTGGGTAGACCACTACACCATGGAATTTGATTAATGGTGACGACTTTCAGGGAGCTATTACCAACACGCACGAAATAAAATTTTATAATTCTGAGTAGTTTCAAATTTTAAAACGTGAAGTGTCACGGAACATTTCTTATAAATACGTGTGAGACTTCCCAACTAAGATTTAAATTCGCTGTAATTGCCGCTTGATTTTAGCAGTAAAAGCAATTACCACTTGATTTTACTATTTATGTAATTGCCACTTGATTTCAGCAGTGTATGTAATTGCCACTTGATTGTAGCAGTAAATGTAATTGGCTTTTGATTTAGCAGTAAAAATGTCTCGTGGAACATAAACTTAATCTGTGCGGCTCACCTCACAGTATATTGATGAAACTTGTAAGAATTCTTTTCAAATCACACTCGTACAAGGACAACGTTGGCTTCGGCGCTGTTTATTTTAGATTAAATATAGCTTGCAAAATCCTTTTCGAATCCCACTCGTACAGGGACGACCTTGGATTCGTCGCAATTTGCTCTTTCCTATTTTCCAGGACGCGGAAGCGAAGTGCAGAAGCGAAGGTGCCGAGCTCACCTCCATCGAAACAATATCCGAAAATGCATACGCCTACCTCCTCGCTCAGACCGAACTCCTCCAAAAAGTTTGGATTGGATTCAGATACGTCAACGTGAGTTTGGGTCGATCCGATTTTTTTCAAGTCAAGCATGGTTCGATCCAAGTTTTTTCAGGGTGGAAGTAACTTGACAGCGATAATTTGATTGTTTTTGATCAATTTTTCGATAGAAAGTTGAATACAAAAACTGTGTTAGGGTGATAAAAAATTGCAAAAATATGCAAAGTTCTCACAAAGCCCGTATTTGTTCATTAGATACTTAGAACTATTCTACAACTCTGCTGTGCAGTATTTGCGTGTTAGTCTTGTGCTTCACACGTGGTATTTAATTCTTTTGAATCAAAATAATTTAATAATTTCAATAATAAACTCATTCACACGACGCTCTAATATTGACGAGACTTTTAGGTCTACGTCTTAAGCACATCTCAAAATTAGCTTATTTGCTAAGTAAAATGGACTTTCTGTAATAGTGTAGGCATTAAATGCAGTTTAAAAGATTTTATTCAACAAAATAGAAACCTAGACACGAGTTCAGTCTATTGTAGCATTCGTTGAAAGTGTCTCCATATTTTCACTGTATATATAAGTTTGTATGGATTTGAAAAAACCTCTTTACTTCCGCCGCCAGTTAGCCGTACAGTAGTTTTAAATATACAGTAGTTGTTTAAAAATTTTCTAATGTATTTATAGTGTTTCACACACCGAGGAACGTTCGAATTATGCTAATTTCTGTCCTAATACCTCGAAAACTATGATGCCGATGCTTTAAATTTCTTGTTCGGATCATTAGGACGCATCGATCCTCTCCCAACTAATGTGCAATAGTTTGTTGGCCGCTATTACAATATGGAAGTTAAAGGCAATAACAACTATAGTTCTGAAATCATCTCTATGTTGTTCCCGGATTTCTTACTGTGAAACTCACTAATGACTTAGCGCTGAGTGGCAAAGTTTCAAAAGTTGTACGTTGTACGAGACATGAAATAATTACCGGAATCAGTAGTCACTCTCTGATACTCGTAGTGTTCGACAGTGGCACGCTTTCTTCTTGCACGTCGAATCGTATGAGTTTTAGATGATGTGTGGGAGCTTTTTTTTAGTTCGGGCATTGTTTTTTTCCACAATGTTAACTGACAGAACTACAGTGCGCTTGCTAAATTTTTGTTCATTCTATTCTAAATTTGATGAGTGCTTATTTCGAAAATATTCTACGTAATAAAAATTGAGGTAGGTAATGACAGAGAATGCGGTAATTAACTCGTTTAATTAATTAATTTCCGAAAACAATGGTTTTATGTTTAGGCAGTGAGTTATTTGCAAAATTTTTATTTCGCAGTGCTCTGCTTAAAGATCACTTTGAAGCAGCATGTAGTCCCCTTTCTAGCCCCTTTCTTGAGAACGCTGGGAATGAAATGCAAAGTCATTAGCGCAAAGCTCCAGTCAACACGCTGGAGCATCACCAGCCCTATTGCTTCCTTGCTCTTACATCAAATGGAAACACCAAATAATCAGTGTAGCTGCGAGCCTTACAAGAGTCTGAGTGAGAGCTTCTACGGCCAAGGTCTCACATGCAGTGCGTCTTGAACACAAGATGCTGCTAAGGCCATGAAAATTATTGGCATGTTAAAGAAAATTCAGTAACGCAAATGAACAAAATACACTAAAAAGAACTTCAAATGTAGCAGCAGTTTCCCAATAAGATATTAAACTCGGGTGTATTCATTTTATAGTTACGTCTATAACCGCACGCGAAAAGCTAACGCAACGTCTGTTTTTTTCAGTATATCGGGCCTTTTATTTCTCGAGAACCTGTGGTTTATGATGAATATCATTGCTGTATTTCAGTTCTCCACTGCTTTGAGTGTTCACAACAACTGTTATTCTTTCCGTATAGGGTGGCTTTTTATTTGATGTGGAAAATGGCGACTATTATTCCTGTGTTTCATCTCTCGACCGCATTGAGTGTTCATAACTGTTTTTTCAGTACATCGAGCCTTTTTATTTCCCGAGAACATGTGTATAATGGTGACTATCATTCCTGTATTTCAGCGCTCGGATCGTTTTGAGTGGTCGGACGGGCACCCCGTTCTGTACACGAACTGGGCTCCGGAGGAACCAAAAACTGGGACTGACGAAGCGAGCCAGCTTTGTGTCTCGCTCTCTACTCAGCAAGTCGGCGAGTGGCGGACCGAAAGCTGCGATCAAGCTAGGCCCTTCCTCTGCAAATACAGGCCCGGTAACAGCTAAGTCATCGCTTAAATGCGTCGTCATGTTTTAAATTGTGCAATGTGTTAAAGTTAATGGCATGGGTTGCTTTGCATTGAACGTTTATTTATTAATTTTTTAAGGTCTGACTGCAGGTTGGATACAAATTTCTTGTGCGAATCCAATTTACTCTTGAAAATTAATTGGATGATTTGGGGTTCTAGTACTTTGTTGCACCCATCGGAAAATTATACCATCTAAAAATTTTTACTTGTGAGAGTTGATGAAAAATAAATTTTTAAACAGATACTAAACTGTTTGCTCTCTGCATCGAACATGGAATCAACCAGTGCATGAATATAAAGCATAAAGGATTCATTTGATTGATTTACTCTTCTTCATAAAGCATGAAGAAGAGTTATTGAAATCTTAAAACCACGCGGAAGTAGTGCTAGTAGTAACCGATAGATAGAATGAGAAAAATTAATAAAATTTCAAAATAACATTAATCAATTTGTAGATATAATTACCAAAAATTTCAAAATAAAATGAATCAAATTTTAAGATAAAATTGAAAAAACTTTAAACTAAAATTAACAAAATTTTAAAATAGATTTTTAGTGAGCGTTTAAGCATGGAGAACTTTACTTATGTTTTATAGGAGTGATTCGTACCCCCGGCCCCCCGGTATTGGGTAGCTGCCCGAGCGGACAGTGGGCAGACCTCGGTGGCAGCTTCTGCTATTTTGTTCACGAAAAGGACCACTTCACGTGGAACAAAGCCAATTCTGAGTAAGCCTATCTATAAACAGTATTTTTTCGCTCAGACTTTTTGTAACGATTGAAGCTTGTTCTACCTCAACATAAACTTTATTTTGAACGTTAAGCTTCGATTCGGTATAATGTAATGATTGAAGCTTGTTCTACCTCAACATGAACTTTATTTCAAACGGTTAGCTTGGATTTGGTATAAAGATCGGAAACTAATATCAATCTATTTAATCATTTCCTTCGCCATCTATTAAAAAATGTACGTTCTTATTTCTTCAGGGACGTGTGGTATGCCTGCGAAGAGCATTTCAATTTCTTTTGTCAAATACACACAATATTTAAACGAGCGGGCGCTCGAAATTACTCTATACAATTTAAACAATTTAAACAACATAAATAATTCATTTACCACGAGCGGTACAGAAGAAGATTGCTGTTTAAGTCTAGTAGAAAGGTCAAATAAATTCTTCAATGAATTTTAACTACGAAGTCAGCTTCGCACTCATGGTTTGGTGTGACGCGTGCAGGTGCCAGAAGATGTCATCAGAGCTGGTGTCCTTGCACTCGAGCGTCGAGATGGAGTACATGGCGAGGCTGGTGGCTCATCATCACGTCAGTCTCTGGACGGGACTCATACGAGGATCTCAAAGTAGTTTGTCTTTAGTTATTGTTCTTGGTATCGTATCTCTACGATTCATGGGGAATATATCTTTATAAAAGTACTCGTAAAGTTTTTTGTGGACAAGACTCATACGAGGATCTCCAAATACTATGTCTTTAGTTATTGTTCTTGGTATCGTATCTCTACGATTTATAAATCATTTATCTTTATAGAAATACTAGTAAAAGCCTTGTTTTAATAACGCGATGCGAATAAAATAGGCAAGGGACTTGGGTATCAAGGCCCGCTCCCACTGCCGTATTCTATTCTATTGGAACAAATTCAGCTACTTTAGAGTATTTTCTGTTATCTCTTAGTGAGTAAAATAAGGTGAATGAAATTTTGGAAAATTACAACAAATTGAATGACTGTCAATATTTCTATGGGAAGAATTTTACGAGAAAAATAAAAAAAGTGAAGACAAAAGTTATAAAAAATGTAATCATTTCATAAATACTTAACAAAGATAGACTCGGCTATTCAGGAATTACAGAAAATTTCAAGCTTTAAGTAAATTACCCAGATTTTTTACTAAGGAATCTCAACTAGATCGAATTTCAAGTTCAATAAAAAATTATTCAGGATTTTATTAGGAAACAAATGAACTGTAGAGAATTTCTAGTTTAATGGAAACTACCCAGCTTTCTCATTTTGTTTATTTTTAACGAGAATGGCCGGCAGATCGTGCCGAAATTAATAATTTACTCAACGGTGGTCGGAGTTCTAGCTGGAGGAAGATACGCCACAAGCTGCAGCATTCGCTCATTCTCACGTGTGCCAGATGTGAACATACCTCATTTCCAGATTAAATTAAGACTCATTACAATATACAGTCACCTCATTTTCAGTACAAATGAGAACTTAGCACAATATCCAATGCGCGTAATCGTAACCCCCCGCCAAAATTAGCGCAATATGTTATTGAAACTCCTCCAGATTTCGTTCTTCTCCACGTATAGTCTGTCATCGCCTTCATGTGCTGCTCTCCTGATGAAAGTTTATTCTCTATTGAATCTCAGTTATTCTATGGGGAAATTATTCTCTACTTATCAACGCTAACCGTTTTTATGCAAAATTGTCATAGTTCCAAGGATACTGTTTCTATTTCTCTACTCGGATACCATAGACAATTTCACATGCATTTTATTCAAGAGATTATGTTTTGTATTATAAGACAATAACTTCATATTCGTTTCTCGAATGAATTTTAAAACATTTGATTCATTTACTTATAAATGAGCCTTTTTCACTGCTCTCAAAGATCTTTTGGTGCTGTGATGATTTCATCATAATAATGGTTCAACATTTGCTATTTTCCCGCTTGGTCAAGTGTTCCTCTGGTGCCATACTGGGCAATGGCTCGATAGTTCAGCATATCTTTCTGGATGACCGGCGACCAAGTCTTTTCTAAGTCTCCCCCGGTAAGGTTCTGCGTGATTGCATTGCTAATTAACTTTGCTGGCAGTGCTGGAGTGTTATTTAGCCGAGGTTCGAGGGCCAAGAGCTTGGAATATTATCACGACGGAAGAAGTATTGCGTTAGGTTGGAGTATAGAAGCACGAGTCAGGTGCTGAGTTTTAGACAGAAAGACCATTAAAAGAGAATGCTGTGATCCGGCCGGCATGTCATTTGTCGGCTGGCTCGAGTTTATGAATGTGTTATTTTGATTTCAACAGAAAACATTATCTCCTTACTGATAAAACATGGGAGAATTTATCCCAGAAACCGAGAACTGTTGCATCACAAAACGAATTTGTTTTCATTTTACTACGAGTACATTGACTCTGAGCTGAAAATTAGCTTCAGTGCTTCAGTTCGTTTTTCTCATTTTTTCATACCCTTAATTTCGTTAGTTTGAAACATGTTCCACTACATTTCTGAGGTTGTGACTCAAGACTGACGATCAGCTTTAGTTTTGCGTGTAATTTCAATAGGAGGTTGAACAGTTGATCATTCTAACGCCCTCACCGCTGCTGTTGCTACACGTGGCGTCGCGCACTTCAGGGGGATACAATCAATATGTTCGTGAGAATTAACGCTGCCTGGGATAATGTCAAGTCCCTGACTGAAAGTTGGGTTTGCCTTCCCTTTCTTGAAAAAATAGGTTTTTGTTTTGTTAGAGATCATCTTTTCGGTTCACTGATGTATATTTCTCACCTCTTATTACTTTCTTCCTGAACTTTCATCTTGTCTCATACTCTTCTTTCACTCGTGCTGTTTCTCTGTGTAGGGTGTGAGCACACATCTTGTGCATAGACTTTCCAATCTCTTAATTAATTCCATACTAAATCCTGTCATCCTCCTTCCTCTCATGAAAACATTTTTCTTGGGATTCGGGAGGCTTAACTAGAATCAAGAACCATGATATTATTTACTGTCAGTCTATGGTAAAACAGATAATAAATAAACTGACCTTTTTGCCTCAACGATAATTATGTTCTTTCAATCACATGAGCACATCAACCATGAACGCAAATCCTTCATTTTGCATTAATTTGTATAAAACACGCTTGTTTCTTCTAAGCATTTGTTTGGAGTGACGGGTCCCCCTACGACTTCACCCACTGGGCGCCGTTTGAACCGAACGGCGCGGACGAGAAATGCGTCGAGATGTTGCTGGCCGAGCGCGTCTGGAACGACATCAGCTGTGACGTCCTGAGAGGCTTCGTCTGCAAGATTGCCAAGGGTGAACACTCAACTTCAAGTGTAGATCACTGTAGAAGAAACAAGGTAGGGTCAAATCAATCTTCTTTTCGTCGACCGTGTGGCAATGCTGACGTCATGGCAACGGACCAATAGCAGCTCTCATATTGCATCCGGCAACACAGCTAGCCCCAAATCTGGCACCGCTATTGGCTTAACGGCATGTCGCAATGGTGACGTCATAAAGTTTGCTTGAAATAAAGCCATTCTATTGGCTAGCCGAACAAGAGGAGGTGTACTTTCTCCCATAGAAATGACTTTACCTTGTTTCCTCTACCGTGGTGTAAATAACGCCAGGGTGTCACGTCTACTGTTTGTTTATGTTGAGATTTTGCGTTCGACTCGCGTTGTGGATTGGGTTAATTTATTTGCATAGAAAGAAACGCGCTAAACTGAGATACATATTCTAGTGTTTTTTATAAAATTCTACGCTAATTTTGCGGATTAACAGCGGCCTGACTGCATCTTGACAATTAAAAGAGTTAAAAATTGACCGTTTTGGATTTCATTTCACTTTAGCGGTAGTTAAAACAACCAAAGTTGAGGGTGCAGAGCAGTAAAGCTTTCTGGAGCACTCGGTGAGCGTTGAGTGGAAAAAATTGTTCCAAACGAGAGTGGAAAGTTTATTTTTGCTTTCTATAACGAGCCGGTAATTTTTGAATAAAAATAGATTCTCGGGTTAGAACAGATTGTATTAGTTAAAAATAGGAAGACTAATGACACAACGCTTAGACTCATTTTGTACTAATTTTGTACTAATTGGTTGATAAAATCGATAAAAGTGAACGTTTCGACCAACTAGCAGTGGTCATTCTCAACACTGTAAAAGTAAAGATTACAAATCAGACATCATTCAGAAAATCACAATGGTAAAAACAAACATGAAATTAGAAACATTTGCTAACAAACTATTTGTAGGGGATAGGCAGACTGCATATCATTGAGATTTGGCTTTAGTCTATAAATGAAAAGAGATTCTAATTTTCTGAGTTCTATTGGGTTACTTCCTCGGCCTAACACTTCAAAATCAGATAGTCTAACAGGCAGGTCGATTTTGAAGTGTTAGGCCGAGGAAGTAACCCAATAGAACTCAGAAAATTAGAATCTCTTTTCATTTATAGACTAAAGCCAAATCTCAATGATATGCAGTCTGCCTATCCCCTACAAATAGTTTGTTAGCAAATGTTTCTAATTTCATGTTTGTTTTTACCATTGTGATTTTCTGAATGATGTCTGATTTGTAATCTTTACTTTTACAGTGTTGAGAATGACCACTGCTAGTTGGTCGAAACGTTCACTTTTATCGATTTTATCAACCAATTAGTACAAAATTAGTACAAAATGAGTCTAAGCGTTGTGTCATTAGTCTTCCTATTTTTAATTAAGATCTCCAAGAATTGGAACTTTGACTTCTTTAACTAGATTGTATTAGTTACGAATGTAATAACTCGTAATTATAAAAGTAGTTGAACAGCAAGTATTATCGTTTTTGCCCGCATGTGGGTGGTTTTGGAATTAAAATTTCTGGGTTTTTCAATATTCTTTGCGCGGAGCTGAATTACGTATCGCGATTTCATTAAGCGTGATGAAACACTTAATATTACGCTGTTCATCTCTCAAGTAATCATTACATCGCATTACTCAATGAAATACACGAGAAAGAAATTTGCCCTACATTTCTACTAATATTTTCAGTATCACTTAATGCAAGCAAGGGCAGTGACTGTAAACTTTTTAGTGAAAACTGACAGCAAAGTTAAAACAAACTGGCACTCATCTGGCAACTTAAATCTTCTGTGATCTTATCTTAACGTGAATAAAAGATAGCAGAGCTCTAAGGAACAGAATTAAAGTGAATTTCAAAGCAATCTATTTTTAAGTTTGATGAGCAGTTTTAATACAAACTTGAAGTTTTCGTTCATTGATCAGGATGATCCCATGTGCAGTTCCCTACCCGGAGACAACTCCAAGTCCCGAGCAGACAGCGAGTTTGGAAAGACTTTCTCAACGTGAGTTTGAGATTTTTTTTTCAAAATGCGTGTGTTTTATACAAGTAAATATATAACCTAGCCTTTTCAATTTGATGTTATGCTCCTGTATTACATTTTTTCAATAAATGTATTAAACGAGCTAATATTTATGTAATATAGGCTGTTCAATTTGACATATTGTGCCTGGGTCACATTTTACAATATGTTTAATGAAACTTTGTTACTACTGACATTTGGAAAATAGATCAGCGGCACAACTATCGAAACAGGTTCCATGAGCACCATTCTAATCGTTTCAATACTCCTCGACCGACATTCAAGCTGACTTTTTCAACCACAGGAATTGACTTTTAGAAGCCCAGAAATTGACTTGTAGAATCACTGAAGTTAATTCTTAAAACCATAGAAATTGACTTTTATAATCACAGAAATTGACTAATAGGACCACAGAAAT
Source organism: Morinoia aosen (assembly GCA_030386875.1). Lineage (NCBI taxonomy): Eukaryota > Metazoa > Arthropoda > Malacostraca > Amphipoda > Talitridae > Morinoia > Morinoia aosen. The sequence goes on along the minus strand of CM059561.1, from coordinate 82,379,790 downwards.
CGATTCTTGACCAAGGACCAAGGATTCTTGACTCGAGTGACCAAGATTGCTGCCGCAGGTCAAGGAGCTGGCTCTCAACTGGGCAAAGGTGGCATTGTGGCTCTGGTTCTAGCAAGCTTGGTGTTAGTGGTTGCCATTGGCTACATTCTCTACACCCATAAGAACCAACTGCGCATCAGCAGACCAGCTGTGCGGCCGACAGCGACCACCAGCTTCGATAACGCTCTCTACAATCCAGGTGGCTCTATTTGCGCTCTCGAGTGACAGATGTGTATCCCATCTTCCTGGTCATGCTTGGAAACTTTGTAGTTAGTATTCATCAGATTTTGATGCTATAATAAATGCGATTGTGGCCAAAGATCACATTTTGAAGCAAAAAAATGAGATCGTGGCCAAAGATCATATTTTGACGCAATAATATTGAGATCGTGTCCGTGATTCTCGGCACCAACGAATTAGAACAAAACCATTGCCAGAGATCACATCTTGACGCTATAATAAATGAGATCATCGCCGAAGATCACATTTTGACGTAATAATAAATGAGATCGTGGCCACTATGCTCGCTACTAATGAAGAAGAACAAGACCATTGCTGAATGTAAAGTAAATGATCAAAAAATGAGCACACAAAAATTTAACACGCTTGTTATTGAAGATGTATTGCTAGCAGGGGCAGATTTATGTATATAATGACTATGCGATCATGCCATGCTTTATTTTTCGTGAAATTTATAACGGGTCTTGGCTCTGAAAAGATTACACGACAAGTCCATAAAATAAGCGTCTAACATTTGGGTGCAAAAATGGCTAACGTAGCTGCGCTCTTCATCCCCCGATTTAAGCATGCATTTAAAGAAAAAATTGTTTAAATTGTTCAAATACATGTTGTGTCTTAGAAAGGAAATCATGCCGTGTTCATGTTTTGCCTGAGAAACTTTTGCCTCCGAAGCAGTGAAACTTGGGCTTAAACATCAGGAGAAAACGGGCTGGAAGAAGCTGTAAAATTTTTCAGTTTTCTCAGCAGTTCACCGGTTTTGTGTAGCATCGGCTTCTTGCTCGTGAGTTGAAAATTGAGAATACCGAAAGATATTACTATCATTATGATTTAATAGTATTTATAATAATCTTACCTTGTCAACAGACGGTGATAAGTGCTGACGCTAGTTTGAGTATGCTCACCACCGTAAACAAAAACTAACAAAGAAACATGGCCACAGGGCTCGATCCTGCTAATGGTCTCATGACATCTACCCTCAATCTCGGGAGCATGAAAACTGATAAGTCTTTTTGTTAATACATGATACACTCTCGCAACAGAAGGGTATTTTCCTTAAGCAGGTGAATGAAAGTTGTGCTACTTCTATTTACATCAGCGTATAATACTTTCCAGAATTATTTTTGTTGCGGTTTACAACAAACGTAGCGTTTTGAAATACCTGAATGCATGGCTAGAAATTAAGAAAATTCCTAATGATTTCAGCTGACGATAATATTCATAAGTAAAACAGTACTAATAACGAGGCTATATAAATAACATGCACATACTCAGAGTAGATTTAGATAAATGAGTGCATCTTCGTGTTGTGATGAAGCTGACATCAAAAACATACTAAAAGATCGCGTTAAGTTTTCGTCTCAAGACTCGAGATGAAAATTTATTTAGCCCGCAAGAAGCCAGAGGATAACCCTTTATTCGTATTTTAGCATACGAAGACTAAATACCAATTACCAATACCAATACCAATACCAAGAAGCCAATTAAAGGTATGTGCTTTAACATACGAGGGCTAAATTTATTAAGCACACACGAAGCCATAGGAAAAACCTTCTCAATATCTTAGTATACGAAAACTAAAAAGAAATTTTATTGTACAATTTCTGTGAATTTGATGCTCGCAACAGACTCGTTGGAGGACCCGATCTTGGAAGACATCGACGACAGCGCTCGGTCGGCCAGCCTCGTGACGCTGTCTGTGGGGGCAGCGTAGCTGCGGATCCCATCCTAAATCCCATCTTTCTTTTTCTCTGTACAATTCCAAAACATCTGTGGTTATGAAATGCAATAAAAATTTAGCTAATCCGCTTATTTTATAGAAATCTACTCATTTTACAACGATCGACACGTTGACTGCGAAGGGGGAAAAATAGTTGAATTTTTTTTTGGCTGCACAATTCCAAAGCAGATGTGGTCATGAAATGCAATAAAAATGTGGATAATAAATTTATTTTTTTAAGAAATTTAGCCATTTTACAGCGAGCATTAACTGCATTAACACGTTGACTGCGACGGGTTAACTGAAGTTCAATTTTCAACTCAAATTTATTGTCAGCTGTAGTAAGCAATTTAGAAAAGGGCAAACATAAACTGTTTTGTGCTTTCATTTAGCTTTGATTAAGTGTTTTTAAAATTGAGTTTATGACTACTAGTCGATCAGCAGCGTTTTGAAAATTCCTTCTGTGTACACCGCCGGCTCACACCGCGACCATCGTGTTAAATTTTTTGTATAGAAAGAGAGATAACCTGTGTCTTGCTCGGTGCATCCTTGCTTTCACGCATGACAACTACATGTCTCACTGAAGAAACAGAGGAATTAATGCATTTCTTGGTGGAGGCATCCTCATATTTAAGCTCGTACTGTTTGCTTTAGAAATATGTATGCTTCTAAAAATATTCATATGCTCTTAAGCAACGATTTTGAATGATGTGTTTTTGAAAATACTGTACAAGTGTGTGATATGTCGGTGCTAAAGATGCTATCTTTTCAGTTGCTGTGGGTCCATGAACATGCGTTAAAAAAATAGATTTTTTTCTGAAAAAAGTTTATTTGAAGAATATAATTCGTTAAATTAATTTCATGGAAGTTTTCATTTTACACATTTCATTATTTTTCATCATTTAAACATTTTTGTTATTCGTAAAGTAATTTCCTGAGTTTTTAACGAATAAAGTTCATTCGAAAAATTATTTAAATTTATTTTGTGTTAGACTGAAATCATCTTGAATATCAGATGCCTTCGAGTTTTTCTTCTTATTGAAGCAAAACATGTTGTACTAAGAGCTGCTCAGAACTGAGTGTATTAGCTCAATAGCGTTCACACAAAAAACGACCATTGGTTTTTAGTCAGCGCTATTTCTACAAGTCTTGACGACTCTCCCTACTCAAAGCTTATTGTTGGCCAAAACGTCTAGTTAACATCTTACCTTGAGTCGGAGCACGTAAATAGTCGAGGAGCTTTATAAAATCATTCTTATGGATTATTTTAGTCTTCCACATCGTGGAACGTAATGAATGGCATGGATTTTTAAAGAGAAAACTTCTAACGGCATTCATGTGAGTGTTGAGGATCCACATTCAGTTTGCGTTGCTACTCCAGTGGTGCACATCTTTAAAGATACCTTTCGCTCCAGTTCACGATGTACCAAGTTCTTTCTAAAATAATACGTGCGAGAAGATTTCGTCTCAACTTACACTGGCGTTCACCTCTACGATCGACGGAGGCGCGAGACACTTAACATTGACCTACGATTTTTAGAAAGAACTTGGTACATCGTGAACTGGTGCACATCTGCGGCACGGCGTAGGGGGTTGTTGTTAATAATTCGGTGTTCTGTTCACGTATTCAATTCTCTCAAGCTCAGCGGTTGACTCGGGATGAATTATGCGAACTAATATTAGGTATGAATGAGTTTGAGCAGCCCCGAGTACTGAAGGTAAATGGTTTCAGAGCAGGATTTGGAGTTGCAAAGTGATACGAACATAATTTTGGGTTTTCGATTCGGGAAATATTTTGAAATAGATGAAGAAAAATAATAATTTCAGGAGCGAGCTGAAAGCACTGAATGTTGAATGATGTCAGCCTCTGTGCTGGGCAAGTTCTGAAAAATGCTAATTAGATCTAATATCAGTCGCTAAAAACTAATGTAGAAAGTAACACGTATCAGGCTTGATTGGGATAGAACATCCTATACTTTACTATAGCTCTGCAGAGACAGTCACGGACAGGATGCAGCAGAACCATTCAATTAATCACAGGTCATTCCCATCAGTTCGAGCAGCTTCCCTGGCTCACTTCTTGCGATCTCACACCTTCAGTTTCGAGCTGCTAACTTAGCTTCAAACTTTTATTGCTCGCTCTCATCGACAAATTTAACTTTACATCCTTCACCTCTGTAATTCGTTGGTGCTCAGCGAGTTTTGAGTGAAGTAGAAAGTTCGATCTCCTTTGACGGAATTGTTTCACCACGCACCTGGCGAGCTGTGATGACGCCACTCTAGCTCATGATTGTGCAATCAGGTACCATGGTTTGTTCGAGTAGCGAAACATGAAGAGAAAGAGAGAGTAGGCGAAAGAATATCGTCTCCTTCCATCAATATTTATGAGATCTACCAGCTACAGAAGCTTGTGGCTGTTTTCATCGATAATTGCTGCGCAAATTACCTAAAAAATATCTGTTATTAATTGATATTTTCAGTTGATACTAACGATAACTTGATGTTGACTATATTTTGTATTTGATAATTAATTTATTACAATACCATTGCTGAAATATTAACTAAATAATGTTCAGGAAATGGCTCGTATTAAGCTTGGGTTATTAGAGTGTTGATAAAATTGAATAGATGGGCATTGAAATTAACTTATGAGAACCTGATAAAAAATAAAATAAATAAAATATTCAACGTTGAAATTTTGCAACAGAAAGTTTGCCCCTTTCTGTTTGGCAACACAAAGTTTGACAACAGAAAGTTTGCCTACAGAAAGTCTGACAACAGAATGTTTGACAACAGAAAGTTTGCCTACAGAAAGTCTGACAACAGATAGTTTGACAACAGAAAGTTTGCTTACAGAAAGTCTGACAACAGAATGTTTGACAGCAGAAAGTTTGCCTAAAGAAAGTCTGACAACAGAAAGTTTGCCAACAGAAAGTTTGCCTACAGAAAGTCTGACAACAGAATATTTGACAGCAGAAAGTTTGCCTAAAGAAAGTCTGAAAACAGAAAGTTTGCCAACAGAAAGTTTGCCAACAGAAAGTTTGCCTACAGAAAGTCTGACAACAGAAAGTTTGACAACAGAAAGTTTGACAACAGAAAGTTTGCCTACAGAAAGTCTGACAACAGAAAGTTTGACAACAGAAAGTCTGACAACAGAAAGTTTGCCTACAGAAAGTCTGACAACAGAATGTTTGACAGCAGAAAGTTTGCCTAAAGAAAGTCTGACAACAGAAAGTTTGCCAACAGAAAGTCTGACAACAGAAAGTCTGACAACAGAATGTTTGACAGCAGAAAGTTTGCCTAAAGAAAGTCTGACAACAGAAAGTTTGCCAACAGAAAGTTTGCCAACAGAAAGTTTGCCAACAGAAAGTTTGCCTACAGAAAGTCTGACAACAGAAAGTTTGACAACAGAAAGTTTGACAACAGAAAGTTTGCCTACAGAAAGTCTGACAACAGAAAGTTTGACAACAGAAAGTTTGACAACAGAAAGTTTGCCTACAGAAAGTCTGACTACAGAAAGTTTGACAACAGAAAGTTTGACAACAGAAAGTCTGACAACAGAAAGTCTGACTACAGAAAGTTTGCCAACAGAAAGTCTGACAACAGAAAGTCTGACAACAGAAAGTTTGACAACAGAAAGTTTGACAACAGAAAGTTTGACAACAGAAAGTCTGACAACAGAAAGTTTGCCTACAGAAAGTCTGACTACAGAATGTTTGACAACAGAAAGTTTGCCTACAGAAAGTCTGACTACAGAAAGTTTGACAACAGAAAGTTTGACAACAGAAAGTCTGACAACAGAAAGTCTGACAACAGAAAGTTTGCCAACAGAAAGTCTGACAACAGAAAGTCTGACAACAGAAAGTTTGTCAACAGAAAGTCTGACTACAGAAAGTTTGACAACAGAAAGTTTGCCAACAGAAAGTTTGACAACAGAAAGTTTGCCAACAGAAAGTCTGACTACAGAAAGTTTGACAACAGAAAGTCTGACAACAGAAAATCTGACAACAGAAAGTTTGCCTACAGAAAGTCGGACTACAGAATGTTTGACAACAGAAAGTCTGACAACAGAATGTTTGACAACAGAAAGTTTGACAACAGAAAGTCTGACAACAGAAAGTTTGACAACAGAAAGTTTGCCTACAGAAAGTCTGACTACAGAATGTTTGACAACAGAAAGTTTGCCTACAGAAAGTCTGACAACAGAATGTTTGACAGCAGAAAGTTTGCCTAAAGAAAGTCTGACAACAGAAAGTTTGCCAACAGAAAGTTTGCCTACAGAAAGTCTGACAACAGAATGTTTGACAGCAGAAAGTTTGCCTAAAGAAAGTCTGACAACAGAAAGTTTGCCAACAGAAAGTTTGCCTACAGAAAGTCTGACAACAGAATGTTTGACAGCAGAAAGTTTGCCTAAAGAAAGTCTGACAACAGAAAGTTTGCCAACAGAAAGTTTGCCTACAGAAAGTTTGCCAACAGAAAGTTTGACAACAGAAAGTTTGACAACAGAAAGTCTGACAACAGAAAGTTTGCCTACAGAAAGTCTGACAACAGAATGTTTGACAACAGAAAGTTTGCCTACAGAAAGTCTGACAACAGAAAGTTTGCCAACAGAAAGTTTGCCTACAGAAAGTCTGACAACAGAATGTTTGACAACAGAAAGTTTGCCTACAGAAAGTCTGACAACAGAAAGTTTGACAACAGAAAGTTTGCCTACAGAAAGTCTGACTGCAGAAAGTTTGACAACAGAAAGTTTGCCTACAGAAAGTCTGACTACAGAAAGTTTGACAACAGAAAGTTTGCCTACTGAAAGTCTGACAACAGAAAGTTTGACAACAAAAAGTTTGCCTACAAAAAGTCTGACAACAGAATGTTTGACAACAGAAAGTTTGCCTACAGAAAGTCTGACTACAGAAAGTTTGACAACAGAAAGTTTGCCTACAGAAAGTCTGACTACAGAAAGTTTGACAACAGAAAGTTTGCCTACAGAAAGTCTGACAACAGAATGTTTGACAACAGAAAGTTTGCCTACAGAAAGTCTGACTACAGAAAGTTTGACAACAGAAAGTTTGCCTACAGAAAGTCTGACTACAGAAAGTTTGACAACAGAAAGTTTGCCTACAGAAAGTCTGACTACAGAAAGTTTGACAACAGAAAGTTTGCCTACAGAAAGTCTGACAACAGAAAGTTTGCCAACAGAAAGTTTGCCAACAGAAAGTCTGACAACAGAAAGTTTGGCAACAGAAAGTTTGCCTCCAGAAAGTCTGACTACAGAAAGTCTTAGAACAGAAAGTTTGCCTACAGAAAGTCTGACTACAGAAAGTCTTACAACAGAAAATGTGACACCAGTGTATCAGTAATGCAGAAACTGTACGACTAGTTCAACAGAATCCTGTTCAGAATAGGACAAATTTCCCTCTAATTTAACATAGTCCAGTGGAATACAAGAGGTCCCTCCAGTTGTTCAGTTGGTCTTAATTCACATTGAAACATGTGAAGTGCAGCTGAAAATGACCATACTTAGTTGTAGCATAAAAGACCGTCATGAATTTTCTTCAAAAGTATCGGCCATAACATTTTTCTCTACCTTACTGCGTTGTATCTTATTTTCTTATGCGATGTAAAGTATAATGGCATAACTTTTCTTGCTCAAACAGCGTATTTAGTGAGAGTTACGCTCTTACAATTATCGTAATTTCAGCTTTTTAACTAGTTAAACACAAGAAAATAATCAGCCCCCTCATAAGTAAGCAGATAGCTCATTAAGGATTCTTTAAAATTTACAGATAAATGAAACAAACTCTGCCATAACATCTCTGCCAAATCGGTTGAAACTTCTGTCTCATGTCAAGAACGTTTCCATCAAGCCAGCAAATACGCGACCTCGCACCCGACTCATTTGACTATCTCCTTAATTAGAGGAAATGAACAGAGTTTCGGCAGCCCGACTCGAGTAAGTTGCCATTCCGTTTACCAGACAACAATGTACCCGAGATCGACTACCGCCTGTAGGGCTGACCAGCGTTAGATTTTGTACACTTGGCTACCAGCGTTAGATTTTGTAAGCCGTCCAACAATTAAAGTACGAATTGTAGAAAAGCTTACTTATTTCAAAAGTCAACGGCTTTTATCTTTTCATTACTGTTTCCAAAAAATTTCCTAGATCTTTTTGCGCATACGGATGAACTGAGTGCTCTCACTTCGAGATTTTATTCTGAAGCTGTGACAGGTGCAAGTATTGGTGTCTAGATATGAGCGCATCCGACTCATCAGAATTGTTTTTTCAACCTAAAAGGGACTGCTTTAGCTTTATCATAGACGTAAGAGCACAAAACAAATAAAGATTTTCTGCTCTCCCGATTATTTTACTCTCCCGCATATTGATCTAAAAACTACCACATAAACTAAAGTGCGATTTTCCTCTGCTATATCTAGGCTCATTCCAGCTAACAATTTCCGTTTACATGCACATGATACTTCACAAGCAACACATATACGTAGACGCAGATGCGGTGTGCTGCTCAAGAGTGTGATGTCAAGACTATACATAATGCGAAGATGAGAAGCCTGTAAAATGCTGAGGAACTATAACCCTGGCTCTGAAACGGTTGCGGAGAGCGGAGGGATACTTCATGAAGAGATTTTGGAGATCTTGGCTCTGATACAGCGAACAGTTCCAATAAAACGGTCAAATCATGGAGCCACACGTTGCGTAATAGCCGCGTTTCGAGATATTATGTTAACATGAATGTATGGTGCTTGTACGTGAATATTTATAAGCGTATGTTTTTTTCCGGTACCTGTGCGTGGTTGGTGTCTGATTTGGGGACAACGCGAGAATGGGCCACCTGGCTGGTCTGTGCGGCCATATTCTATTTTTTATTTCATTTAAACGATTTTTTTTTGCCTGAGATAAGGTACTACACCTAAACCTGCACCGAAAATCGCAATTTAACATAGAAGAGCCGTGAATGGTTTCACCGGCTTTGGTTAATCGAAGGCGCCTCGTAGCCTCGCTTATTTGAGGAGAAAATAAATTCTGCAGCAATGCTCTCTAGCTAACTTTATTGATTTGTTAGTCTATTGTCATGCGTAGGTTCAGAGTAGAAACATACAGTTCCTAACTTACGTAATGCTTGATCTATTAAAAAAATTAGCAAATTAAGAAAATTAGTTTACTAGGAAAGTCAGAGACATATAAAAGGTTTAGAGACTTAAAAAAGTCGAGCTGGAACATCACTTTTTATTTTTCCTAATTCTGTTTTGCACGAATTAGTTTTTTAATAAATTAATCATGCTTTCAAGTTGAAGTTTTTTTTGTTCTTATTTTCTCAATAACTCGATCGTATCGAAGAAATGTTTGAACTAAGAACAGCAGAAAACTTATTCCGTTAGACTGAGCTTGTAATTGTATTTCAAATCGATCCCGATACTCAATTTCGCAGAATTTCTCCTTCAGGCACGTGCGATGCAGTGTGTGACTATCAAGCTTAAATTAATTCATTCTATTTCAATCAAGTCCGCTAAAATAAGCAAACGCTTCACATGGACATATGCTCAAACTTAGTTTTCGTGAGAAACAATTTTCCCTTTGGAAATTGTTCCGACACCACTTCGACTGAAACGTGCACCACCGGTGGCCACGGAGGCGATTTTCACAATGCTGCTGACCGACCAGAAGTCACAAACTCAATTTTCATAAATACTTAATTAAAGTTAAATAAAGTCATGATCAAGTTAACGTTTGCTATTTTAAAAATTACTGAGTAAAATTATCATTAAATTTTAGTTGGATATTGAACTTCAGTTTAATCAATTGGAGTCAAAGTGTTAAGACAACAGCACGGTAGAAGGAACAAGGTAGGGTCAAACCAGTCTATTTTTCGTCCACCGTGTGGTAATGCTGACGTCGTAGCAACGAACCAACAACAGCGCTCATATTGCATCTTGCAACATTACTATCCCAAAAATCTAGCACCACTATTGGCCAAACGACATGTCGCAATAGTGGCGTCATAAAGTTTGTTTGAAATGAAGCCGTTCTATTGGCTACCCGAACAAGAGGAGGCGTATTTACCTTCACAGAAATGACTCTACCTTGTTTCCTCTACCATGGACAACAGTCACTGGAGGTTGCAGTCGCTCGGTCTCGCCAAGCGGCGCGTACGTCTGGCAGCGATAGCGCGCCTTGTTAATTAATGAGGCCAGATAGAAGCCTATATATGAGGCCCCTAGAATCATGCGGTACCAAGCGCCAAACAAATCAAGCGAAAATGAGTTATGTATACTGCTGTCATCCCCAAACTTTCCTTCGTCTGGAGAGTTAGTTGTATGTACAGGAAGATAGCTGCAAAATGTCAAATACCTCTATACGTTGCTGAGACGCAATGTTTACTATGTAAGTCGCCGAACTTTGATGCCGTTTTTTGACGTGTTTAAAAATCGTCGCTTGGTTCCGTATGATTCTAAGGATTATATAGAAATTTAAAAGCGAAGAAAACGCTAATAAAACTAGTCATATTTACTCAAATTGAGAAAAAACAAAATCGAAAACGTTTCGGAGTCCAGTTCCATCTTCAGTTCTGTAAAATAAAAATAAAAGGGTTATTTTATTATGCGCGCCTGCACAGTTTAGGGTCACTGATTATATCAATCAAGGGTCTTTATATTAAGAAATTTTTAAAATCCAGTGTATTATACATCTCATGTATAAACTTTTGTTGGAAATAACCGATTTAAAATTTTTTCTTGCTTTTTCTCTGAGGAGCCTTCATCGGAGTGACCGACCATCTCGCTCAAAGAGAACGAACAATAAGCGTCATAATGATATTGGGAGTAATTATAGTTTAGTTTAGGAAGACGGGGCCCTTTGTAAGATTGCTTCTCATCGATTTTTGGACGGAAAAAAAATGCTGTCCACACATCACCGACACCTAACACGATCTAAAACTAAACCTGACTCTAAACATAACTCAAATTTTGCTCTCAAGTTGCCAAATATTTCTTCAGTTAAATTATTCCCCTCTAAACTTATTATATCTCATTTGCAGAAGAAAAAATTTAAAATTATGGCTGCATGCTCTAGATTTAATTTTAAACAAAGCATAAAACTTTCTCTTATCCAAATCTTGGATAGCGGACACCGTCTTGTTTTGACTCTTCGTGCCGTTGCCATTCCTAACCGTACTGAAACATGGGGATCATAACCCGTAGACTAAAGTTATCTAAAATTGTTACCTGTCATTAGAGTGTCATGAGAAGGTTGCAATTTGCATATTTACAGAGATTTGCACGATAATTTCCCATTAATCAGAGAAGAAGTCTTTAAAAAAAATCAAACAAGAAAGTACCCCGGAAGAACGAAGTAATGTGATATTTAAATATATCTTAACACGTTAACATCATCAAACATATGTTAACAATCTGAAAATCATTTGGTCGAAGTTATCAAAGGCTTAAAGGCTTTGAAAGGCTTAGCTTATGATTACGTCCTACTACCGTGTACTTTCTTCATATATCTTTCAAATTTAATTTCTAACTAAATTACACATCAAGAATAACAAATAAAATCGGCCACTGTGGAGACTGAGTCAAAATGTTTTTCTCTCGCACTAAGTAGTATATGAATGACTTGGGAGCGTATGAGCATCTAATTCTAAATAACTCTCGCACTAAGTAGTATATGAATGACTTGGGAGCGTATGAGCATCTAATTCTAAATAACTCTCGCACTAAGTAGTACATGAATGACTTGGGAGCGTATGAGCATCTAATTCTAAATGTTTTTCTCTCGCACTAAGTAGTATATGAATGACTTGGGAGCGTATGAGCATCTAATTCTAAATAACTCTCGCACTAAGTAGTATATGAATGACTTGGGAGCGTATGAGCATCTAATTCTAAATGTTTTTCTCTCGCACTAAGTAGTATATGAATGACTTGGGAGCGTATGAGCATCTAATTCTAAATAACTCTCGCACTAAGTAGTATATGAATGACTTGGGAGCGTATGAGCATCTAATTCTAAATGTTTTTCTCTCGCACTAAGTAGTATATGAATGACTTGGGAGCGTATGAGCATCTAATTCTAAATAACTCTCGCACTAAGTAGTACATGAATGACTTGGGAGCGTATGAGCATCTAATTCTAAATGTTTTTCTCTCGCACTAAGTAGTATATGAATGACTTGGGAGCGTATGAGCATCTAATTCTAAATAACTCTCGCACTAAGTAGTACATGAATGACTTGGGAGCGTATGAGCATCTAATTCTAAATGTTTTTCTCTCGCACTAAGTAGTATATGAATGACTTGGGAGCGTATGAGCATCTAATTCTAAATAACTCTCGCACTAAGTAGTATATGAATGACTTGGGAGCGTATGAGCATCTAATTCTAAATGTTTTTCTCTCGCACTAAGTAGTATATGAATGACTTGGGAGCGTATGAGCATCTAATTCTAAATAACTCTCGCACTAAGTAGTATATGAATGACTTGGGAGCGTATGAGCATCTAATTCTAAATAACTCTCGCACTAAGTAGTATATGAATGACTTGGGAGCGTATGAGCATCTAATTCTAAATAACTCTCGCACTAAGTAGTATATGAATGACTTGGGAGCGTATGAGCATCTAATTCTAAATAACTCTCGCACTAAGTAGTATATGAATGACTTGGGAGCGTATGAGCATCTAATTCTAAATAACTCTCGCACTAAGTAGTAAATGAATGACTTGGGAGCGTATGAGCATCTAATTCTAAATAACTCTCGCACTAAGTAGTATATGAATGACTTGGGAGCGTATGAGCATCTAATTCTAAATAACTCTCGCACTAAGTAGTACATGAATGACTTGGGAGCGTATGAGCATCTAATTCTAAATAACTCTCGCACTAAGTAGTATATGAATGACTTGGGAGCGTATGAGCATCTAATTCTAAATAACTCTCGCACTAAGTAGTAAATGAATGACTTGGGAGCGTATGAGCATCTAATTCTAAATAACTCTCGCACTAAGTAGTACATGAATGACTTGGGAGCGTATGAGCATCTAATTCTAAATAATGACAGAACGTATCAGACATTTGTTAGCAACTACGAATAAATATTGTCGTCGTTATTTATACGCTATCTTGAATGTACTATCGTTTGTTTTTTTGTGATTAAACCTTTTCTTCAAGATGTCTTTCTGCCCTTGGCAAGCATTGTAGCCCAGAGCTGGTTATATGAAATTAGCATTTTTGGGTTAATAGAGCATGAAATACTTCTTCCCTTCAAAGCATTGACAAACTTAAAGACTCACGAATTAATGGCCATAAAATTTCATACGTCCTTTTTTTAAATTTCACACTCAAGGATAACAAATGTAAACAAACAATGCTGACTAACGCCTCCAAAACATCATCTGAAACAGGGAGTTGTCGCTCAACAGTATCCATTTTTTATTGTTTTTGCGTACGACAGTCACCTGCTGCTTTTTCTGGGCTGAATTGCGGGTCTGTGATGCAAAGTACAGCAAGCCACAAAAGTGAGGCAAAGTCCCAGCAAGCCACAAAAGTGAGGCAAGTTCCAGCAAGCCACAAAAGTGAGGCAAAGTTCCAGCAAGCCACAAAATTGAGGCAAGTCCCAGCAAGCCACACAAGTGAAGAGTCCCAGCAAGCCACAAAAGTGAGGCGCGTCCCAGCAAGCCACAAAAGTCCCAGCATGCCACAACAGCTGCCTCACTCCGGCCATGGCGGGGTCGGGCGAGCTATTAAAATGGAAGGTTGCCGCTCCTGAATTGTGGCAAAGAAGCGCTTCTATAAAGTGTTTCGATGCGCCTGTGGAAATAGTAACGAATAAAAACGCCTCGGCTTCTTTCTCTGTTTAGAAAACATAGCCGAGCGAAGTGGCGCTTTGAAGGGGCGTTGTGCCAGCAGACGTTCGCAATGGCAGACCTCCCCCAAACGAACAAATTTGGCTTTGGAGGAAATTCGATTTGCAACAAGAATTTTTCGAACGGGTTTCACAACACCACTGAAGCGACTGGAACATTTCTTCTATGATTGTACTAGATGATGAAGAATTATGTGACATTGATATGAGCACTGAGAAAAATATCGTAACGTCGTTTTTTAAAAAATTTCAAGATTTTATGCATAAAGGACACAAGAGATGACTCAAAGCTGAAGATAATGAACGTTTTGCATTTGAGAATCGCGTGGAAAATATAAGCTAATCAAGAGGGCAATGCAAAGGCATCACTCACTTCAAATTTTTCATCTCATGCTGTTCTCTCAGAAGGAATCTTATGTAAAATATTGTATGTATATGAGAATGAACATTTTTTTTACAATAGGCATTGAAGGAGTGTGTCCGGTGAAGGGATGTGTTCAGTGAAGGGATGTGTCCAGTGAAGGGATGTGTCCAGTGAAGGGGTGTATCCAGTGAAGAGGTGTGTCCAGTGAAGGGGTGTGTCAGTGAAGGGGTGTATCCAGTGAAGAGGTGTATCCAGTGAAGGGATGTGTCCAGTGAAAGAGTGTGTCCAGTGAAGGGGTGTGTCAGTGGAGGGGTGTATCTAGTGAAGAGGTGTGTCCAAAGCTGCACACATACTTTCACAGTAAGATTTAAAAAAATAATTGCAGTTTTGGGAGGGTCCACCGTTGGGCCTGATCCGTATTTCCCCCTGTAACGCACACTGGTCTCAATTCACGTAAGGCGTGAAAATAAAAATTTGGAATCTATCGACTTGCGTAGCAGGTTAGCAAGTCTGTGCTCCACTGTGATTTTCATTTTAGAGACCAGCAGCACAAAATTAGACAAGCAAGAAGCATACATTTCTCGCTGCATCACACACCACACGCTTTCCTGATATCCATATCTTCCTCGCGTTGTCTCTACATAACAATAAGGCGCGGCAAAGGAATAACCTCACTGCAATATCGGAGATCAAATAAACAAACCATCAGGAGCTGCTGTCACTTCCAGCTTAAGCCAGGATCTCATATCCTACGTAACTCCATTCGTGTTTTCTTGGAGAATGCGCAGTCATACTAAGGGGCTTACCTCAATAAACTTAGATCGTGTTCTTCACTTACTGCTGCCCGTGCATGAAAGGCGCGCCATTTGGACTTTAATTAATTTATAGTAATACTGCATCAGCTGGTCGCGTAGAGAGAGGTCACGTATGAGCTCAGGTAGATGACTTCATTAGAACTGAACTCTGGATGACTTCATTAGAGCGAAACGCCAGCTGAACTCCGGGCAACTGAACATTGCTGGCAGCAACTGACTCATTTTCACACTCCACCAGTTGCTTTCACGCCGCCAGTTGCTTCCACGCCTTCAGTTGCTTTCACGCCGCCAGTTGCTTTCACGCCTTAAGTTGCTTTCACGCTGCCAGTTGCTTTCACGCCGCCAGTTGCTTTCGCGCCGCCAGTTGCTTCCACGCCTTCAGTTGCTTTCACGCCGCCAGTTGCTTTCACGCCTTAAGTTGCTTTCACGCTGCCAGTTGCTTTCGCGCCGTCAGTTGCTTTCACGCCGCCAGTTGCTTTCACGCCTTCAGTTGCTTTCAAGCCTTAAGTTTCTTTCACGCCGCCAGTTGCTTCCACGCCTTCAGTTGCTTTCACGCCGCCAGTTGCTTTCACGCCTTAAGTTGCTTTCACGCTGCCAGTTGCTTTCACGCCGCCAGTTGCTTTCGCGCCGCCAGTTGCTTTCACGCCATCAGTTGCTTTCACGCCGCCAGTTGCTTTCAAGCCTTAAGTTTCTTTCACGCCGCCAGTTGCTTCCACGCCTTCAGTTGCTTTCACGCCGCCAGTTGCTTTCACGCCTTAAGTTGCTTTCACGCTGCCAGTTGCTTTCACGCCGCCAGTTGCTTTCGCGCCGCCAGTTGCTTTCACGCCGCCAGTTGCTTTCACGCCTTCAGTTGCTTTCAAGCCTTAAGTTTCTTTCACGCCGCCAGTTGCTTCCACGCCTTCAGTTGCTTTCACGCCGCCAGTTGCTTTCACGCCTTAAGTTGCTTTCACGCTGCCAGTTGCTTTCACGCCGCCAGTTGCTTTCGCGCCGCCAGTTGCTTTCACGCCGTCAGTTGCTTTCACGCCGCCAGTTGCTTTCACGCCTTCAGTTGCTTTCAAGCCTTAAGTTGCTTTCACGCCGCCAGTTGCTTTCACGCCTTCAGTTGCTTTCACGCCGCCAGCTGCTTTCACGCCGCCAGTTGCTTTCACGCCGCTAGTTGCTTTCGATTTGCGCGACATTTCTTGGCGCGGAATTCGGGTGCGGAATTCTTAATGTGCTTAAACTATTTCAGTATAGGTTACATGTCCATTAGCGCTTACCACTCCGCTCAATGGAAACGAATGTGAAGTGAGTTTGTGAAAGTGAAGCTGGAATGTCATTATCAACGCATAATCAACGACGCTTCTGAGTTACTGTTTAGACAATAACGACCGACCGACCGACGTTTTTGCAAATTTCTTGTGGGTTCAGATGACCTGAAAATGTATTTGAAATCCAGAACAAAATTGCAATTTTATTTAAAAATTTGTTGCTTCAGAATTTCTGATATTGGGAGTTAGGGAAGAATTAGGCAAGATATATATATATATTTAACGAAGGTTTTGCTCGCCCAGCTCCAAAGAGGAAGAATAACACAGTGCGGCTGACTTTTACGCTGCAAGGTCTGGCTTAACAGCTACACCGATGTTCCACCGTGGTGACTCGCATAACTATCTTATACGCGTAAGATAGTAATGAATGGTAAAAATAGCCACTCGTTTCGTAGTCATTGCAGATTTACTGGGTTGCTACTGTAGTGTACTGTGTGCGCTGAGTGTTCGCGGGGATTGTAATCACCATAACACTGAAGCACAATTTTCTTTTAAGAGTTCGTGGCAGTCTAACTTGTGAATTTGAGAATTCATTTTTTCGCCGGCGACCCGTGAAAAAAATCTGACACATATATAGCATGAATTTCAAGGCACTTTACACAACAGCCATCTTTGTCATATGCCAGTGACAGCCAATACAACCGTGAGACAGGACCTATGATTTTGAATACGAGATCTCTGATTTTGAACACAAGTCCTCTGGTTTTGAACACAAGACGTCTGATTTTGAACACAAGACGTCTGATTTTGAGCACAAGACCTCTTGTTTTGAACACAAGACGTCTGATTTTGAACACAAGACCTCTGGTTTTGAACACAAGACGTCTGATTTTGAACACAGGACCTCTGATTTTGAGCACAAGACCTCTTGTTTTGAACACATAACGTCTGATTTTGTACACAAGTCCTCTGGTTTCAAACACAAGACCTCTCGCAGCACACAGCACCTCAGGCTTTGCACACAAGACCTCTCGCAGCACACAGCACCTCAGGCTTTGCACACAGGACCTCTCGAGCCAGAGCAAGAGCCATTGCTCCGAGTCAAGCGTCAGGAAGCCTGCAAAGCCTTTTATTACTCGGAGTAATGAGGGCTGGAACGGCCATCAGACCGCAGTACCTGACTCATAACTGCTCGAAAAGTCCGCTTATTACCAAGAAACTGCACTTGTATTGGGGCAGCTCAAGGAACACGAGCAGAATATTTTGCGCACTTCTCAGTTGATTTCAGAATTGACATGTGACTTCCATCTTGCTCTGGGACTCCTGTGACGTTACTGCAATTATCGAAATGTCCTGTTCGCCAAAATATCTAGCGATTTTTTTATATTTGCAATGATCAAAATTTTCTGTCTACCAAGATTTCTATCGATTTTTTGTATAATTAGTTTTTACACAATAGTGTTTTGAGCCCCCAGCGTTAATTATTTTCGACAAATGATCTGAGAAACAATACAGATGATTTAAAAAGGTAATGATTTGAGTATATTTGGCGGATGGAGATCCTAGTTCAACTTATACTTTGGAGGCACGAGCCTATGTCAGCCTCTCTCTACACAATTACCTGACGTTGAACTTGTTGAATTTCTGCGCTGAGGTCACAGCACTTGCTACTGGAGGTAAGCGCGTGACCATTATTTGCCCGCAAATTTCATCGTGACCTGAATGCCCAGGTTGAACATGTGAGGGACATCTTAGCATCTCCACAAAAAACCACAGAATCGAACGCAGAATACAGTGCATTTCAAGAAGGACGATTTATACTCTATCGCTGTATTTTTTTCGAGAAGTTGCAAATTTGCAATGCATCTAATCTATTCTGTAGTCATGGAGGTAAGGTACGGCGACGGCAAGATACTTTATCCTTGGGACGCCAAATACAGCAGAGTAGCAGCAACAATAACTAGATACAAGCAACATCAGCAAGGCAGCAGCAACAACAGCAAGGCGGCAGCAACAACAAGGGAGCAGCAAAAACAGCATGACAGCAGCAACAACAGCAGGGCAGCAGCAAAAGCAACGCAGGAATATCAACAAAACACCAGCAACAGCAGCAAGACACCAGCAACAACAACAAGACACCAGCAACAACAACAAGAGACCAGCAACAACAGCAAGACACCAGCAAAAACAACAAGACACCAGCAACAAGACAACATCAACACCCACCAATACACCATGAGCACAAACCGAGTCCAGAAGTTTGGTGCGAGGCGCCGTCCGAGAGGCTGCCGTTTCTTGGCAGGTGGCAGAGCCTCTTGGTAACTTCTTTACGACTCCGTGCGCCTCAAGAGGACACTTTGTCTCCCGCCATCGAGCTCTTGATTCAAGAAGCGGTAGCTCAGCGCTTCGAGTCGTGAAAGTCTTCAGAGATTATTTAGCAATGGTTGCGCTGGTGTATACGTGTCTCGATGCTATCAAATGCCTTAAAAACGTTCGACTTTTTGATAGTATTTGCCATCGGTGAACGGGAGTTAAAAGTCCGTTTGCATGCTATAACTCACTCATTTAACTCATTAATTCATATACTCATATATGCAAAGAAGGCGTCGTATTGCGAGTGTGAAAGGGCGAGTCTGTATTTATGTCTTTCCCATTGATGAAAAATATTTTATTGGTTCATTTTTCATCTAGGAACTTGCGCTGGCTACAGACTATGTTTTGTTGTAGGCGCGGTTCAAGTGTCCAGAAAGAATTTTCTGATGACATTGAATTTCTTTCTCTCGTGCGTTGCAGTAAAATATGTGAATATAAATTGCAGGTAAAGATATTATCTCCACTTGTAAAGGAACGATCTAGGTAAGTGAACGTTTTGGGTCAAAGAAAACGCTCCCGAAAGTTATGAGTAGGCGACAGAGATCATTACTGGAGAGGCAGTGATAAGAGTGATACAACGCTATCAGTAAGAATTGCCCTGGATAAAGCAGGATGCTAATATTTCCGATTAGCAATGAACATTTCAAGGTAGAGTTTAAATTTACGATTATTTATGCCTTTATACGAGTATAGAGTGTTCCCGTTGACGTGATGTGTTAAATGGATCAGTATCTATAATTAGCGGTTTTATTCAGGATTTCAATTACACGAAGACCAGTTTCTGTGGCAAAAATTGCGTACGACTTCATGTACATTCATGTTTTTTATGAAGCCTCAAAACGCTTAAGCGAGCAATAGCATCTTAAACAATCTCGAATTCCTCTAGTACCAGATAAATGTTTGATACTTTCTTCCGTATTCTAGTGAATGTCAATTATAGTTTGAAGATTTCATTTTGCACACACACGTTACGACTCCAAAGGGAGGCGTACGGGCTCGGATTCGAGGGCACAGCTGAGGTTTATTCTGTGTTGGCCTAGTAATTACGGCTTAGTAGCTTATGAAAAAATTGTGATGGAGCGCAAGGGAACTAGGCTCGAGAATGCTTTCCTGCGTGCGAATGTACGAACAATTCTCCTTCTTTGATGGTGCCACTTTGCACGCGAAGTAGAACGTGTGAATAGCAGTACGGATCTTTGTACAGGTAGCTGCGACAAGGAGTAGTCTGAAGGACCTTGTAGGGTATTCCGTTGAACTCAAAAATGTTTCTTAGTCAATTTTAAACCTTACAAAAAATTAATATGTAGTATAGTGATGATTCGGTAAGCCGTAGTCTGAAAGATCACTCAAAAATGTTAAGGTGTCGATTTTAACTTTATAAAAAAATAATACGTAGAGTAGTGATGATTTTTTCGTTAAATTTATTGGAACTAGTGATATAAAACGAAATAACGAAGTCATGGGCTAACACAGTCCCATGTGACACATGTCGTTTGGACTGTTATGTTAATATTTGAGTGGCAAGCCTTTTTCTCAGGACGTCCAATGTGTTCTACAAGCCTTGGAATTCTCTCACGTTACAGGGAAGTTTTTCTGCTCTTGGGAACTTCTTTTAGTTTTTTGATGGCTTCTCAATCGTGCATTCCTCTGAATTTCTGGTGTTTGGCTTCTGCGACGTACAAGTGGAGCTAAGGTTTCCCATTCATACATTTTTGTTAATTGAACAAGAGCAGGAAAGATGGAAGTCATTGACATTTACAAATAGTTTGCTTCAAGCAACTTTTGCTCAAAAGAACATTATGTTAACAGCAGGAAATAAAACCCTGTCATATGAAAGGCCTTTACTATCCTCTTTACAGTTATGATCACCGCATGCTACATTTGGAAATTATATTATGTGTAAAAGCACATCACTTTTTCTTCTTTCGTGTAGGTCATGGTTATTAGCCCTTGATTAAGGGGTGGAAAAATTCCTCTTATTACGGGGTGAAAAAAATTCTGGTATCTTTTGCTTAAAATCCTTTAAGGTTTCGAACTATCTAACATAATTCACGACGGTGCATCATGATTGAAGATAATGGAATCTTGTTCAGAACTGATGCCTTGTTGTTGGTCAAAAGACCGACCTGATACGAGGTGTCAGTGGAAAACATGTCGCTGATCTGTGGCGCTCAAATGAGAAGCCAAAGAAGGAAACATGCGTAACTACCTCGGCAGTACATAAGGTAGGCATATCGTGTTGCTTTTTTCAGGGAGGTATGGAATGAATTCACTGCCTTTACAATTTACATAGGATTCTAAGAATTATATAACTAATCGTTCTAGTACGCCTCAAGAATTCGCCATGAATTTTTTGGAAATTCTCTATCTATTCTCGCAGGTATAACAGAGCAGCAACAGGTTTTACATTTTGAAATAAATTCTCCCTGTGAAAATAATATATTTCTTGATCGCAAACTTAACATCTCCAGCAACTCTGGTATGACGACTGCATCCGAAGCCTTGAAAATAATACTCTGTTGAATATAAGAATATTAATGGCTTAATTATTGCTCCCGACAGTAAAGGGTTTAACCGCACCACCTAGTATAGTTTAGAGGCTCGGTCACTTAAAAACCATCGAAGTGAGCATGGCCTTTTTCTCATTTTTCGTAATTATTCTAAGAGCTACGAGTATTTCTAAGCGTACTCGGCGATTAACTTTTAACAATATTTTATGTGTGTGCTTCAGGACTTTTCCTAATTTTTGTATTACTTTCATAAATGTTTGAAAATTTTTGCTAGTTTCATCAACTCACGGGATGTCGAGGAAATATGAGAGCTTAGCATTTCATATGGATCAGTGAAATGCAGAGGCTGGTGAGACGAGTATGCTTGTGCTTCCATGAATGATACAAATACAATATACTTGTGCCCCAGTTTTACATTGACATATTTTTTGCATCTTGTACAGATCGCAGCAACTTCATGTGCAATATAAAATTAATACGTTTCATTCTTGATATTCAAGCATTTAGCGTCAAAAATGAAATCAAAATTGCTCTAAGTTGATCATCACTGGTAGTCAGCAGTAAGATATAAACTACACCATACATGCTGATTTACTGTTTCAAATTTTACCTCCGCTCATTGTGTTGTGAGTGAGTTACTTGAACACAACCATGGTTAAAACAACAGCAACTGAAAAAAATTCAGAAGAAGATTTGCGCAAACCACCGTTTTTCCCAGAAATGAGTTAAGAAATTCAATAATATATCAAGACGCAATACAACAGCCGTGAATGGATGTTGATTAGAGCAAGTGGCAATTGCTTTCAACCATCAAAATCTGTAAAACACGCTTTGGTTCAGTTTTCTTCATCGCCAATCAACACTATATCAAGGTGCAATACAAAAACCGCGAATGAATGTTGATTAGAGCCAACAGTAGTTGCTTTCAACCTTCAGAATCGGAAAAATAGCCCAGGGTCAATTTTCTTCATCGCCAATCGAAGATATTTAACTTCAACAAGCCTAAAGTCGAGCCACATTTGGAACATCGCGTCAGGTGACCTGTTCTGTGGGTGCAGCGCATGTATAGCGGCGTCTCGCTTTCAATGATGGATGGTTAACACGAACTGAGCCGAAGTCTGTTTGGCTTCGATGGCCAAAGACAAACAGACTGTAATAGTTTCTTCCCCAATGTCAACGTTGTTCAAGAAAAACAGACTACAAATAGATGATCCAGTTTTTATCGGTTGATCATTCGCTTACGTCATTTAATAAAATGAAAGCCTTGGATTTTAGAGAATGAAAGTTCCTCGTGAAAAACGGTTAGGAGGATAAGCTAAGTAAAGTTTGAAAATCTTCCACAGCGAGGTCGCACTGGATGTTTATCTTCTACCAAAACTGAGAATAACAGAAGGTGCTTTCTGAATTCAAGCATCAGCTATAAATTCATTGAAGAATTATATTTCACCTCAGACGAATACTAGAAGTAATTTAACATATTTCTAAGAGTCGAGCAATTTTATCTTTCATCCTCATAGGGCTGCGAGTACTATTCCTCGACGTCAACGAATTTGTTGCCTTATTTTATTAGGTTATTTTGGGGCATATGCGATTTTCAATCACTGTACAAAATGGGATGAGGCAGTAGTGACTTGGAGTCAAATGACATTCTAAATCAAGTCGAAGCAGCTGCATGTTCTTGCCAGGACGACGCTCTAGGAAAAACCACGCTCTAGCTTTCCTGTTCAGCATGGAATTAACGGGCAGTAAATCTACTTGACATCGCAGTCTGCAGGCTTCCTAAGGAGTAATACGAGTCACGCCACTGATGATGGAGAGCGCATTGCAGTTCTTCCTTATTTTAAAGTCGTCCACGAGCTGAGATCACTCCGCATGAGAGTGTTTGAGCAGATGCGGATCAGGAGTGGAATATTAAAATTACGGAAACAGCGTTTTGTGTCGTGGCCAGATGCCATTAGAACGTTGCTTATGTTACCATTTTTAAATTATAAGATCATTATTTGCTGACGCTAATGGACATCATTTTTGTTTGCGGGAAACAAACACTATAGTTGCTTGTATGAACCCGAACAGGATTTCGTCATCATTATTCGCCAACGACATGAAAAGGATTATTTTTTGTGTTGCGACATGAAATTATTTCTGTACGAAATTATTTATTTACTTATTTATTGATGAGTTAACCTTTATTTGCACTGAATCCAGGCGATCATCTGAGAAATTTACCACAAAGTTTATATGTCTAGGTTAACAAAGCCCGCTATGCACGCAGTAGTTAACTGAAAATAAATGTACGTGGAAATCATGAAATCTCAACTGAATTACAGAACGCATGAAAAAGACAATATTGATTTTATGAGTCGCCCTCGTTCACGCCCCAAAGACTGCACTCAAATATCGTTAAAGTGAAACAGAGCTTCAAGGGCCGTTTTAGAAGCGCTCACAAAGTGGAAAAGTGGAATATTTATGAGGAATAAAATTAATTAGCGACCGCTGGGTGCTAATGAGAAGCTCCAGCGGGCTGAACGTCGTGCTTGATACAACAGTTGGTGTGGGAACTTAATTGCTTCATGAATACATTTGCATCCCCTGCTTCAAAACACGGAGCTCGTGCATTAATGCCTCGCAGGGAGAGGGAACTT
Organism: Morinoia aosen; assembly: GCA_030386875.1. Classification (NCBI taxonomy): domain Eukaryota; kingdom Metazoa; phylum Arthropoda; class Malacostraca; order Amphipoda; family Talitridae; genus Morinoia; species Morinoia aosen. Next base: position 82,355,966 of record CM059561.1, on the reverse strand, counting down.
CAGAAAATCCCCAGAATTATCTTTGAGTGAAATGCTGGACTTTTGTGCTGATCGATTTTTTAGTAAACGTACAGCGCAGGGAACGAATGTCTACATGGTTCAATTTTCCGTATGTGTTGGCATTAGGTTAGATTATGTTAGGTAACGTAGCAAAGAACGTAATGAATGTCTATGTACATTGTTACATTTTCCGGGTATATATATATATATATATATATATACACGTTGGTATTAGATTATGTTAGGTTACGTAGCAAAGAACGTAATGAATGTCTACATGACTCAATTTTTCTTTGTGTTGGTATTAGGTGTTACTTTTCTAGATGTATTCAAGGCGAATTACAATTTAAAAATATGCAATATATTTTTTCGGAATATAACTTGCTTTGGTAAAAATACAACGCGTATAAGTTACCCTAATTTTTTTTTTGTGTATGAAACCGATATCTGTAAAAATTAAAGCTCGTTATTCTGTTCGAAAATTAAAAATTAAAGACTGTAATGTATAACAACGTATGCTCGCTTGCTTTATAACGAAGTATTCTTTTTTCTTGCGCAGAGCTTAAGAGCGTGTGTGGAGCAAGAACAATGGATGATATTTCTCTCGAACATTTCCAAAGCAGAAGACTCAAGAGACTAAGTCAGGGGAAATGCTTTGCTCTATTCGTGAAGTGCGGTGTTATTCAAAGAATTATATCTATTTTTATCAAGTCACAATACTATAAATTACGTCGAATGCAATTCATGACGGAGCAGCATACTAGGAAATCATTTGTTAACTTATGTATACATTAGCAGTCAAAATGGTCCGGACAACTAACAACTCGACAAACTATCATCAATAACCTCAATACCAGAAGCTGCAAAAGCTCAATTTATGCACACATGTGAAGCCACATGTCTTACCTAACAGGTGTTAAAATCTTAGATTATTTGGGTGAACAAAACACAAGTTGTAAACAAATACATAGGAATACCAAAAATTTCATGTGGTCAAAAAAGTTCAGACAAACATTATAGAAACTGACTAAATGTTTGAAATGTGCTAAGAAAATGAAATAAACATCGTTATAAAGTAATTAACAATTTAATATTAAGTATGGTACCCTTTATTGTCAATAACGGCTTGACATCTTCAGCTGCAAGACTTCACCAAGTGGCTGCATTCATCTCGTGTTATTTTTGCCGATTCATCTTGCTAAGCGGTCCACAAATCTTGCTAATTTCTGGGATTCCTTGCCTTTGTCCTTTCTCCTAAAAGTTTTCAAACATTCTCGATGGGATTCAAATCTGGGCTTTGCGCTGTCCAGTCCATAACAGTGACTTTTTCTTGATCCAGTGTGACACGGAACATTGTCTTGCATTAAAATGGGGTCTTCGGCTGGAGAGTTATTGATAACTGGTACCCCATGTCTCTGCAGAAGTTCCTTGTACACTTGCGCGTTTACTTTTCCTTTCAGTCGCACTAGGAGACCGGTACTGTTTGCTGAAATCATGCCGAAGACCATAATGCTACCTCCACCAAACTTGACATTGGATTTGACGCGCAGTTTGGACAATCTTTCGCTACCTGATCGACGAACAAATCTTTTCCATCTGATCCAAACAAATTGAACTTTGATTTGTCACTGAAATACACTTTTGCCCGGCCATCATCAGTCTAGAGAACATGCTGTATAGTAAAGGCCAACCTAGTATTCCTGTTCTTGCTGACCAAAGGTTTAACAGCTGGAGTCCTAGCGTGCAGGTCTGCTTCTTGAAGGCGTTGTGAAACAGTCTTCTTGAATACTCTGATATCAAGGGACTCGCTAGCTTCACGAGAAATTCCCACTGCAGTTTTGAAACGGTCCTTCTTAGCTAGTCTAATCAATGCAGTATCGTCTCTTGCTGAGGTTTTGCGAGGTCTGCCACTTAACACACCAGCGGGGCTTGAGCCATTCATCCATCTCATATTTAGCTAAAATATCACCAACACTTTCAGGTCACTTGACTGTGTTGGCTATTGCCCTTATCGACAGCTTCTCTTCAAGGCGCAATTTCACAATCAACACAAGAACAGAAGCAGGTGTAGGCACTCCCCTAGGCATGTTGATGCGTCGGCTGCTGAGCAGATAATGACACTAGTCTTGTCTGGCTCAAACTACCTAACTTTCTCTCAGGCAACATTTGTTTGCTCAAACATAAATGTGGAAAAGAATAGACGTCCGAACTCTTTTGACAGCATGAAATTTTTACTACTGAAATGTATTTATTTACAACTTTTGTTTTTTCACTCAAACGATTTAAGATTTTAACAACTGTTATGTAAGACATGTGGCATCACATATGTGTATGAATTGAGCTCATTGCAACTTCTAGTATTGAAGTTATTAATGATAGTTTGTCAAGTTGTTAGTTGTCCGAACCATTATGGCCGCTACTATATATATTTACATCATTGAAATGATGCGTATATTCAGAGACTGATACTTGATGAAACGAGCATGGTTTTATTTTGGATCACTGCCACCATTTTTTAGTTCAACTGCGACGCAAAAAGGGGAGTGGCTGGAAACAAGACGTAAGAATACCTAAATAAATTTATTGCACTTAACAAAATTTTGCGTCTAAAGACTGGAGCATAAAATTATGAAATGAATCTTTATATTTCTCACAAAAATTGTTAGATGTAGTAAATCAATCGTGGTACAAATTCTGTGTATCAATTCTCAGAAAAGAGATGCACTTTTGAACGAGAAATTCAACGGGCGAAATTTGACTATATCGAATAATGAACAGCTATGTCTGATGATATTAGCTTGTTCTTGTTCGCCACATTCAAGCTACATTAATAGCTTCTTCTAGTTCGCTATTCATCATACAAATTTAATTTCACGGCACTCAGGCAGCGTCGATGTTATATTATTTTCAAAATAGTTATTCTGCTCATTTGTTTTCTGGAAGAATATTTGAATTACGCTACCCCAATGCCCCCTTACCTCTCGTGCTTTCCGTTGCGTATTGCAGATTTAACAATTTAAACCATTTAAACAATGTAAACGATTTAAACAATATAAAAAATTTAAACAATTTGAACAATGTAAAAAATTTAAACCATTTAAACAATTCAACCAATTTAAACAATATAAAAAATTCAAACAACTTAAACAATATAAAAAATTCAAACAACTTAAACAATATCAACAATTTACACAATTTAAACAATTTATTTACCACAAGCGATACAGAAGTAGATTGTTTCTTAAGTCTAGTACAAGGGTCAAATTTGAGCATAGCTACCTGTGGGCCCGAATAAGTTCATTGACATCTAGAGACTTCCATCACACTTCTATTTGCTTCTGAGAACAGAACTTGAGGGTAGTCAGGAGGGCTTTGAAAGAATTGTTTCATTTGTTTCGAAATTAATTGTTTGTGGCAAAGCTGAGAAGATTACGTGACTGTATGACAAGCTAGCAGTATATCAACTACTCTTTTTCTCACTAATGTTTTGCGATTTAAAATACTGACTGTTTTATAATTTATGTTTTTATTCGTGTTTCTTACTCTCTACATTAATGTTTCATTGGATATCTAAGGATGTTTGCTGAATGTCATTTTGATTACGTGGTAAAGATATATCTTGTAATTGGCTTAGAGCGCAGATGTTAATATGGACAAGGAAGGTTTTCATGAAGACTGCATCATAGCATTAGAACAATGGTAGAACCGTTATGATAGTAACAGAAATTATTTTCCCATAGAAATTGAACGCAACTCATTGATGAATAGACGTCCCCACCAAAGCTCTATTTATTCCAATCACTTATAAAATATGAGATAAAAATAATAATCCTTTTTTAATAAATTGTTAAGAGTGATTCGTTTGCCCATGCTCCAAACAATCCCCACCTCGCCTCTCTCACACGCACGTGTGCTGGGAGCAATTACGAAAAGTTGAGTGAAAAATTAATTTGGCGGAACATTAAAACTTTGCTCGAGGCCTTACTGGGATAATGAGCTAGTAGCTCTGCAAAGTGTGAGGGAGACGCAGCTTTGCATCTCATATCAATCGAAGTGAATTATACCGCTAACGGAGATCAAGTAATTATTGCTTCAGTTCCTCTTGGAACTTTTCCGCTAACATTCCGAGGCTTGGCAGCGTCCGTCCCAACTGCATTCAGCTGTGTTCATGATTTACTTCAGTCGGCACTCTTCGATGCAAACAATACAAACTCATGAACTAAAATTGAGTAGAACTCGCCGACAAGCCTGGCAGCTTCAAGAGCCCAGCAGCTGTTGATGGCTTCACGATAATTTAACCCCGTTCGTCACGAGGTTGTAGAACGGCGTCTCACTCGAAATTAGAAAGCGCCGGCACCAACGACGCGCAGTCCCGTTTAATCCCCAAGTTATTGTTCCTGTGACGCCATTCTACGACTTCGATAAAGTTAGAATGAACTTCTGGCAAGCGCACATGCCCCAGCACTTCTGCTGTGCGCTGATCAAGAATTGACCTACGATTTGAAATGGTGATTCGAATCACTCGCATTTCTAAGAAACCTCATTATCTCCAAAAGAAAATTTTCACGTATAGCTGTTTTCTTCGCTTGATGCTGATTAGCATTGCATAGCAATCTGGAGGAAAATGTTGGAAAATATGAAAGTATTCAAAGCACCAGCTGCTGCTTCACAAATATTTACACAGTGACCTAGGGCTGGCTGTACAAGAGGAATAAATTCAGGGACAAAGCGAGAGCTCGGTTCAGGAGCCGAGGGGCATCAGGCCCACTAAGGACGCTTCACAACTTAGGCACAAAAATTTAAATGCCACTTAAATGTCCCTTGATAGCTTCTCTAGTGGCATCAAATTAAAACTTACAAAATTACCGCTGATTTTTAAGCACCGCTCACGCTTTGTTCGGTTCTCTGTCATGTTGTTCTGGCTCATTTGCCAGCCGATGTGCTGTTAGCTCGAGTCTTACGTTCGCATCGAAGCGTACATGAGTGTCATCAAACTATACTACATTGAACGAATCGAGGCAACAAATTTGGCACAGAAGAGCTCAAAACAATGCGTAAAAAATACGTTTTTAACTTGCGTGCGTTATAGTATAGGCGAATGAAGCGTAACTTATCGGTCGCTCACAGCCCGTGCATAAGATAAAAACAGGATGACAAACTTGAAGAAAATGCAGTAAAACCTTCGTGAATTTTCCGTAATAAAATGGGAGAAAATTCATCATAATCATGAAATAGTTGTTCAGTTCATACAACTAGCAATGATAATACGTTATTAACACTTGCAGCACGAGTATTACTTTATATGAACATGATAGCTGATCATAACAATGTCGCATTTAAATTTCATATTCGAAGCCGTAGCAGATTTCTTTGCGTTATTGTACACAATGCATAAGACAATATCAACAACATATCCCATACTGTACAGGACTCACCTCACGGGAAGGAACTACCTCACTCGCGCAGCTTTGAGGGACTTGTGAAGTATTGGTGTGGAGGGTTCCGTACCATTGTATTGTTTTCCTTTATATTGTGTTGTTTTTTCTTTGTATGGTGTTGTTTTTTCTCTGTGTTGTATTGTTTTTTCTTTATATTGTATTTTTTCTTCGTGTTGTATATTTTTTTCTTTGTATGGAATAGTTTTTTTTTGTATTGTATTTTTTACTTTGTATTGAATTGATTTTTCTTTGTATTGTATGGTTTTGTTTTTCTACTGTATTGTTTTTTCGCTGTATTGTATTGTTTTTTTTGTATGGTATTGTTTTTTCTTCGTATTGTATTTTGTTTTCTTTGTGTTGTATTGTGTTTTCTTTGTATTGTATGTTTTTTTGTATTGTATAATTTTTTCTTTGTATTGCATTGTTTTATTTAAATATTGTATTGTTTTTTCTTTGCATTGCATTGTTTTATCTTACTATTGTATTGTTTTTTTCTTTATACTGAATTGTTTTATCTTACTATTGAATTGTTTTTTTTTATACTGCATTGTTTTATCTTTGTATTGTATTGTTTTTGTTTGTGTTGCATTTCATTTCTTTTGTGGTGTGCGGGATGTAGGCGTCACTCAGCTTTAACTCCTATAAAGCTCCCATACATTTAAGAGGTCAGATCTATAAAACAATTGAATTTGATCGGTACTTTTTCGAAAGACAGTGACTTTTACGGGCGGCAGGGTTCTGCTAGAAAATACTTCATAGTCTACTAAATACATGATTTATCAAGCAAATTTTAGCGGATTATCCCAGAATACCTGTGCTTGTTTAAATAACTAATGGCGCTATAAGACTGCTTAAAAATAAACTTCTTAAAGAACCCGTTGCGTTGATCGTCGCGTCTTCATTTTTACGTGTGGGAAACTCCCCCGCTGTGCTTGTACCAGGTTTTATGCATTAGTTCAGTAACGGAAAGCTAACATTGGTGCATTTTATTTTTATGTCAAATTAGTGAAGCTAAATAAAAATCTCATACATATCTCTAACTAAATTCCTTGAAATACATACTTCATAAAAAGTATTCAGAAATTTTCGACTCATTTTGTTATTAACGTAGATTATAACGAGCTACTTGTTTCCTGTTATTGAATGTTATGTTATTAAATCGAAACGATAAAGTTATTTTGATAAATTGTATTTTCGCTCACAATCTTCAAATTTTCGGGCAGATGATTTACTTTGTCTCGAAATTTTTTTATATGGAATCATTTGACTGAGTACGATTTTTATGACATGCATTGATATAAATGTCAGGAGTAGCGGAATTTGAAAATCTTACCCAACATTACTTTTTTTTGCGGCAGAGTGGTGGATGAATTTTTTTGTACAGCTTTGTGGGAACGACATTCTGTTACGCCAATTAACCAGAACCCAACTACTTCTTCCTATATAAATAGGTACCTTATCCTGTTCAATAAAATATGCGCTCTGTCTCGCCTAAATAAATAGAAGCCAAAGAACTATTCCTACTGAGCACGAAAGCTGAAGACGCTCAAGAGCCGTGATCGCCACTCCCGCACTAAAGTATCGATTGAAGTCACGGTGCAAGAAATATGGTAAGGTCAAATCAGTCTTTTTTCGTTGGCCGTGTGGCAATGCTGACGTCACGCCAATAATCCAATAGCGGCACTCATATTGCATCTGGCAACCCTGCTAGCCCAAAATGTGGCTCCGCTATTGGCCTAACGACATGTCGCAATGGTGATGTCTTCCAGTGTGTTTGAAATAAAGCAGTCCTATTGGCTAGCCGAACAAGAGGAGGTGTATTTTCTCCCATAGAAATGACTCTACCTAGTTTCCACTACCGTGATTGAAGCTCAGTTTCAAGGCCCGATGCTTTCTGAAGCGTTGTTCAAGAACTCAACAAAACATCGCTCCTACTGCGAGACGCTCTCGTGTATGACAACGAGGATTAAGAATACACGAGGGCATTGCTCGTTTACGAGCTTGGTTGTTTTTGTTTGTGAGCTCGAGAGAAAGTGATTTTGAGATTAGCACGTTAGGGAAATGCTGCTATTCGTTAGATGTTAGCAATTTAATAAACTTCTGAGTATCATCCTGGAGTGCTATGACGTCACTTGCTACGGGAATAATGGGGTTGACGAACTGTTTCAAATTTACCTGAATGTTGAAAATAAATTTAAGATACCAAATTCCATCATACATTGAATATTGAGTCATCAACATATAAATATGAAAAGTTTCGCTAACTTATACCATATGCAGGCAGGGCTATGTGCTGTTTTATTCTATTAAATTGTTTAGGTTTTGTCAGTATTAAATTTTTGACTTATTTTTCAAGCACAACAACCTTATTGATTTTCTTTTCAGGACGCACAGATTTTGTGATATCTAATTATTTTTTTAACAGTCTCTTATTAGTGGTACTCGTGCGATTTCGATTACCCAGAGCAGAATTCAAAATTGAATATTTTTTATCCTAAATAACGAGGGTTATAAAATGCACTCAATGCTTACAGTGCAATAAAAACGGGCGCACACTAGTTACCATTCTCACTTGTACTAGTAGAGTAACTACGAAACTATGAAAGTTGTTGAGGTAGTTGGCGGTGGTAGGGTGTGTTTGGTGCGGTACGTGGCGGTGGTAGTGTGTTTGGTGTGGTAGGTAGCGGTGGTGGAGTGTGTTTTGTGTGGTAGGTGGCGGTGGTAGGGTGTGTTTGGTGCGGTAGGTGGCGGTGGTGGAGTGTGTTTGGTGTGGTAGGTGGCGGTGGTGGAGTGTGTTTGGTGTGGTAGGTGGCGGTGGTAGGGTGTGTTTGGTGCGGTAGGTGGCGGTGGTAGTGTGTTTGGTGTGGTAGGTGGCGGTGGTGGAGTGTGTTTGGTGCGGTACGTGGCGGTGGTAGTGTGTTTGGTGTGGTAGGTGGCGGTGGTAGGGTGTGTTTGGTGCGGTACGTGGCGGTGGTAGTGTGTTTGGTGTGGTAGGTGGCAGTGGTGGAGTGTGTTTTGTGTGGTAGGTGGCGGTGGTAGGGTGTGTTTGGTGCGGTAGGTGGCGGTGGTGGAGTGTGTTTGGTGTGGTAGGTGGCGGTGGTGGAGTGTGTTTGGTGTGGTAGGTGGCGGTGGTAGGGTGTGTTTGGTGCGGTAGGTGGCGGTGGTAGTGTGTTTGGTGTGGTAGGTGGCGGTGGTGGAGTGTGTTTTGTGTGGTAGGTGGCGGTGGTAGGGTGTGTTTGGTGCGGTAGGTGGCGGTGGTGGAGTGTGTTTGGTGTGGTAGGTGGCGGTGGTGGAGTGTGTTTTGTGTGGTAGGTGGCGGTGGTAAGGTGTGTTTGGTGCGGTACGTGGCGGTGGTAGTGTGTTTGGTGTGGTAGGTGGCGGTGGTGGAGTGTGTTTTGTGTGGTAGGTGGCGGTGGTAGGGTGTGTTTGGTGCGGTAGGTGGCGGTGGTGGAGTGTGTTTGTTGTGGTAGGTGGCGGATGTAGGGTGTGTTTGGTGCGGTAGGTGGCGGTGGTAGTGTGTTTGGTGCGGTAGGTGGCGGTGGTAGTGTGTTTGGTGTGGTAGGTGGCGGTGGTAGTGTGTTTGGTGAGGAGTGTGGCGGTGGTAGTGTGTTTGGTGTGGTAGGTGGAGGTGGTAGGGTGTGTTTGGTGCGGTAGGTGGCGGTGGTAGTGTGTTTGGTGTGGTAGGTTGCGATGGTAGGTTGTTTGGTGTGATAGGTGGCGGTGGTAGGGTGTGTTTGGTGTGGTAGGTGGCGGTGGTAGGGTGTGTTTGGTGCGGTAGGTGGCGGTAGTAGTGTGTTTGGTGTGGTAGGTGGCGGTAGTAGTGTGTTTGGTGTGGTAGGTGGCGGTGGTAGTGTGTTTGGTGTGGTAGGTGGCGGCGGTAGAGTGTTTGGTGTGGTAGGTGGCGGTGATAGTGTGTTTGGTGCGGTAGGTGGCGGTGGTAGTGTGTTTGGTGCGGTAGGTGGCCGTGGTAGTGTGTTTGGTGCGGTAGGTGGCGGTGGTAGTGTGTTTGGTGCGGTAGGTGGCGGTGGTAGTGTGTTTGGTGCGGTTGGTGGCGGTGGTAGTGTGTTTGGTGCGGTAGGTGGCGGTGGTAGTGTGTTTGGTGCGGTAGGTGGCGGTGGTAGTGTGTTTGGTGTGGTAGGTGGCGTCGGTAGAGGGTGTTTAGTGCAAGCGAGCGAGGTCGGTGGGAGGTTTTGACTGATCCTATTTTCATCGCCGGTACCGAAACTAACAATTTGAACAATTCATTTACCACAGACAATACAGAAGTAGATTGTTTCTTAAGGCTAGTACAATGTTCAAATTTGAGTATAGCTACCAGTGGTCCCGAATAAATCCAGTGACTTCTAGGGCATCCTATCATTAACGCTATTCTAAGGAGTACAGTTATGCTTAACCTAATTCATTTAACCTAGCTACTAGTTAAAAGTATCTACGAGTAGATCCACTGCTGGCATGGATAGGCTAAACCCGTTTTGGCGATGAACATTTATTCACCCAGAACGGAGCCGCGTCTCCCTATCATCGTGACGTCATGTCGTACCTGGATGAAACTCTACCAGGACGCTGGGCGCTGGGTAGGCAGAACAAGTGTTATTGAACACCTGTTCTCGTCATATGACACGTTTGAAATTTACCTCGGGAGGGGACCTCAAGAATGACTTATTTCGTCAAAAATCAGCTGCAGTGAATGAGCTCAGCGGAAAAAAATGTTGCGCTAAGTGTGACCATATCGCCAGCTATGCTGACATCCATGGATTGGTATACAGTTCAACGACTTCGGAAATAAATAAATAAATGTTTATGAGCGCAGTGGAAAAAATTATTACGCCAAGTGTGACCATCTTGCCAGCTATGTTGACTTCCATAGTTTGCTTTACAGGTCCACGACTTCGGAAATAAATAAATAAATAAATGTTAATGAGCGTAATGGAAAAATTGCGCCAAGTGTGACCATCTTGCCAGATGCGCAAACATCCTACTGTTTGGTTTACACTTCGATGACATCGGTGATGTTATGAAGCTGCTGGTGGTCAATTCGAACACCTATTATTGCAACAGCTGCAAAAAATTTACGAGCAAACTCAACCTGTAACAAGATATGAGCTATTAAACAAATAATAAGCTTTTTTGGAACCATCTGAAGTTATTCGGTATTTAGAAAATAAATAAGAAATTCCATCGTGTAAAAACGAAAAGTAAATCGTGAAAGCCTTAATTTAATGACCGTAAAGAGGAAAGATAGATGCAGCAGAGTCAAATTCAAGAATTTATTTTCTCAGCACTCGTATTTACATAGCAGGATTTGTGGTAACTTCCTCGTTGCCATTAGTGTATAAAGGCCTTTGAACATTCAAAAATACGGCACATGCGTTGCATCAAAAAGGAAGTTTGAGAAGCTGGACTTCATTCTAAAATAATTTTGAGACTAATTTAGACGATAGTTAAAAATGAGTGTATTTTTTTGTAAAGGTTGAGCCTCTGCTGGCAAAGGCAAAGCATTGAATTTTCCTGACGATATAGCTCAAGTATAGGAGGAAAACCTTCCGTATTGACAAGATAATAATACGAGTCAACATAAAAATGATAATAGGTAAACATAGAGTCTAGGAGACTTCATTATTGAGAGTTAGTCACTCAAGCAAGACGTCAGTAGGTGAAGTGCTCTCCGACATGCCCATTTTTAGCCTCACTACTCGTCTGTATCAAGACCATCAGGAGTTCGCACAACAGAATCCCAACTTTCATCCATCTCTAAGGTCGGCGAGGAGTGCTTCCTCGGCGGTTTGTCACCACAAATTTCCTTTGTTCAGGAACAAGGCGATAACAATACGCGCTTCACCGCGTGAGAGACAATTCTGTCGCGAAGAACTCTACCTAAAACGCCTAAGGCTTCACTTTAAAGAAAGCCGTAAATTTAGAAGTGTCCCGGTTGAAAATCGGTGCTGTAACTCCAATTTGGTTTTGCTCTTCAGCGTAGTTTAGTGAAGTCAATTTGGAGAAGTACATTGAGCTAATAGTTATGGTTCACAGCGAAGATTGATTACAACTGGCAGGTATATAGTGCTGTGAAAACTATAAGCCGGAAGACACAACCGGAAAAAAGTGGGGATAACTGTGAAGCCACTCTCAACTCTTCGTTTCCGACCAGATGAATTAACAATTAACCAGCGCAGTGAGTGCAGTGAGGCAGTGAGGACGTATGTGTCTTTTCTCCGAAACAAAGTGCCCAACTGGTTAATGATCATGCATTTCTAACCAAAAAAGAGTGCCCACTCAGACCATGAGGATCCAAGAATAAATTTTATCTAACCAAATTCAAAAAATCGAACAAAAAGTGTGATATTCCATCAGAACAAGCACTCAACCCTTGCTTCTTTTTGAGAGTGTCTCCCTTCTCACAAGATGGCGACAAGCCCAACCAAGGACAACAACTGCGAGGGTATGCTGGAGCTTGACTATCCAGACGTACGAGGCCTGCCAAAACAGAGTAAGCAAGTAGTTTCCATCCTAATTGATCTCTTCAAATCAGTAATGAAGAAATTTCAAAGCGAAATTAGTGACTTGAAAACGATGATTGAAACACTAACGAAGAAAGAATCAAATCAAAATGCAAGGATTGAAGAACAAGATAAGAAGATAAATAACATAGTCTCTCGTCTACTCGTCTAGAGCGACTCGAACGGAAAGAAGAACGTGAAGAATTGGAGAACAAAAAACGCACTTTGGTTATATCAGGGGAACTGCCGCAATCACGTCCTGAAGAAAATTGCATAGAAACTGTGTGCCAGATCCTGAAGGACCAACTCAAAATCAACCTGAGTAACTCTGACATCACCACAGCGAGTAGATTGGGAAAAAAAACTCCACCCGGAAACGTCGATGGAAGAAACGTTTCTTTTGAGCTACGAAAATACGAGAAGAAGCAAGAAGTTCTAACAGCCTGCCGTGTGATTAAACCGGAACAACTCTACGTGAATGAATACTTAGTACCTTCGCGAGCAAGTATAATGTACACTCTGAGATTGGCCAAACGAAAATTTCCGGAACAAATAGGACCCGTAAGAAGTTTGGATGGCAATATCAACGTCTTCTCTCCAAAGATACCTGGCCAAGTAACTCAGAGACCTCTAACCATCAATACACCTGAAGAACTAGACCAGTACTTGTTGCAACATGTCGGCAAGTCCTCAGAGGAAATTATTCGTGATTAGTATTTTTTTGGACTGACGTATTGAGTTTAATATTATTTTGATATCTGTCCACATGTTTTCTTCTTGATTTTTGATTGAATTACCTTCACCTGTTCAAGGCATCCACGTCGATTTTGCAGCCTTGTTTTGTTGCTTACTAAATTGTTTTTCAATTTCTTTCTTTTCTCCTTTTTATCGAATGCTCATACCGAACTTGCTGCTCAGACTTAACTCGTGTATATGTTTCTAAATCTGGAAACAATTTAGATAGTCAAGATTTTTAAATTCCATAAATAACTTCACTGTCACTTCGTTTTTTAAATCTATTTCGTCCTTGCTACATCTTATAAGTGTTATATGCGGAAACCACTGGTACGACAGCCTTGTAACTACATTATTTGTCATTTATGATCCCTAATGTTCCTGCTCATGGACTGAATTTGCGCTCTCCTTATGATATCATACTAGGTTTTAGACAATTTAAACTAATAATCTCTGTGTGTTTTTAGTTTCTCTTTTTTTAATTTAGTTATAAGTAGGAATGTCCTTATTTTTACCTTGATCCTGTAGTTTTTATCATTTTTATTTTTACGTTACATTTTACTTACTGTCTCTTAATTCTAATGACTGACCATGTTGACATATTCGACAATATTGATCCAGATCTCAATCATTTGAATAGACTGCACCCAAACCTAAATGAAACTAGAAACTGTAAATACCTAAATATTAAAAAATTCAATGCATCGATGAGGAAGACCTGTAACGATTTTTCTCTATTATGTTGGAACTGTAGATCCATTTATCCGAAAATAGATGAAATATCTTGTACTATCACTGAGCTGAACAGCAATTTTGATGTTCTCAGTTTCATCGAAAGTTGGCTAGACGACTCATCTAAAGACCTGATTCAAATTCAAAACTATTATAGCCATCATTCACTCCGTAGTAACAAACGTGGTGGTGGCATCAGTACGTACATATCTAAACATATATCTTCGAAAGTCATTTTAAGTGCAACTATGAATCGTGAACATATTGAGACTTTATTTATAGAACTAACGAAAAATGATAAACGGATTGTGCTTGGGACAGTATATAGGCCCCCAACAACTTGTAACGTCTCTTTCCTGAACGAGCTTCAAAGCATAATATCTCAGTTCAACAAGTCTCTATATAATGACATAATAATCTGCGGAGATTTCAACTACGATCTTCTACAATATGATAGCTGTGAGCAAATCTCAAACTTCATAAATGTTTTTCAGTCTAGCTCCTTCCTTCCAATCATCACGAAACCTACACGTGTTGCTTCTGAATCGGCTACGTTAATCGATAATATTTTTATGTTAGATCCGACTGATTTTCTTACGGGAATAATAATTTCTGACTTATCTGACCATTTCCCGGTGTTTCTCATCAAGAAAAATGTCTATAATCCTTGTAACAGCCCACAGGCTGATACTTATTCATTTCGTTGTGTAAACGAATACAACTTGGGAACAATGCGAACTGTTCTAGAAGAATTAATGCCATCATTAGACATCTATGAACGGGACAATAATGCGATTAACATTGATGAAACAATACTAAATTTAACTGAAATTATAACGACCGCATATAACCAGTGTTGTCCAATAATCATCCGCACAATTACGCCGAAAAATAGACAAAAGCCCTGGATTACTGAAGATATCGTGATCAATATAAAGAAACGTCAAGCGTACCTAGCCTTACTATACGAAGGGCGAATATCTAAAGTAACGTATAACAGATTCAGGAATCATGTGACAAATCAAATACGAACCTCAAAACGAGACTACTTCACGCGCAAATTTACTGAATACAAAACTGATTTTAAAAAACTTGGCATCTGCTTAATTCATGCTATAAACCGAATAATAATACTACGAAAACAATTGAGTCCATCGTTCACGAAAATGTAAAATACCACGAGAAAAAAGGTATTGCAACTGTGTTTAACAACTTTTTTGTAAACATAGGAAAAAATATAGCCGATAGTGTCTTCAGTGAACCCAGACCACTTGCAATACATGGACCATGTCCGTGAACCTAACTCTTTCTTTTTCACGCCAACTAATCCCTCCGATGTAATTACGTGCATAAACAACTTGAAAAATAAATCAAGTGGATTGAAAAATTTTTCGGCTAAAGTTCTTAAGGCTATAGCTGATATAATAGCACCGTGCATATCTTATATTATCAACCAATCCCTTTCTCAAGGTATCTTCCCCAACTCTTTCAAAATTGCGAGAGTCACCCCAATTTTTAGAAATGGTGATAAAAACTGCATTAACAATTATAGACCTATCTCTGTACTACCAATTATTAGCAAAATATTCGAGAAAATTGTGTATAAAAAAGTGTATTCGTATTTTGAACAAAAATCTTTCCTCTACGACAAACAATACGGTTTTCGTTCTAAGAAATCTACGACACAAGCTGTATTAAATCATTTGCAATACCTTTATTCTAATATAGATGAAGGAAAGCTTGTTTTCTCCGTATTTCTTGACTTTCGAAAAGCATTCGATTGTGTGGACCATAACGTATTACTCTCGAAACTACATTGCTATGGCATTCGAGGGGCTGCCCATGATTGGTTCAGATCATACTTAGCAAATCGGAAACAATACGTTGTCATTGACGACGCAAAATCAGACCCACAGACAATTAGCCATGGAGTTCCACAAGGATCTGTCCTTGGGCCTCTCCTATTTCTAATTTTTATCAATGATATCATCAAATCTACATCATTCTTCAAATTCATACTTTTTGCCGATGACAGTACCCTTTCTGCGGTCCTTCCAGACCGAAATCCCGCTAGGATGGCGGAGCGTATAAATAATGAACTTCATAAGGTTTCATTGTGGCTTAAAGCTAATAAAATAAGCCTTAATATCGATAAAACAAAATATATTACATTCTCATACAAGAAAAATATATCTCTCCCACGCATTCAAATTGGCGAAGGTGAAATCGAAGAAACCAACTCAAGTAAATTCCTGGGCATCATAATAGACAAACATCTAACCTTTAAAGAGCACATCGCTCATATTAGTTCTAAATTATCAAAATCTATCGGAATCCTAAATAAAGTAAAAATTTCCTGCCTGAAACAGCCTTAAAAATGCTCTACCGAATGCTCATTTCACCATACTTGCAATACGGAATAGAAGCATGGCACGGAACTAATAAAAATAAAACCAACAAAATTTTTACCCTGCAAAAAAGAGCCATAAGAGCGGTAAAGAATCTAGAATATAATGCTCACACAAATGACTCATTCAAAAATTTACGAATACTTAAGCTCTCGGATCTCTACACAACCTCCATTTGCAATTTCATTTACACATTGCAAAACATTAACAAATGATGGCGACAATGGCCTAAAACAACTATTAACTGCGCAAACTGGTCATCACGACCATTTAACCCGAAATAGAAGTAAATTCATGCTTCCTTATTACTCAAAGGCTCGGTCACAACACAGTATCCTCTTCGTTGGAACTAAAACTTGGAACTCAATACCTGCGGAGATCCGTGAAAGTAATTCTTATAAGGTATTCAGAAAAAATCTTGAGTCGCACTTCCTATCAGATTACTAGTCGTGTAAGATCACAGAGTCAAACCTTGTCCCCTACATAACTGGTCCTAATAATGTAATTTGCCTTGGTTAATTTCGCCGATCTTCAGTCTGTTCTTGAATCGTTTGTCGAATATACTGTTAAATCTTGTCCATATGAACTATATTGTGAAATGAAGTATCTAATTTCGAGTTAATTATCTCATTGAGCAGTCTAATGCGTCTCTAGTTTAAGTGAATTAGGTTAAACATTATTGTACTCCTAAGACTAACCTTGATGGTAGGATGCCCTAGAAGTCACTGAACTTATTCGGGCCCACAGGTAGCTATACTCAAATTTGACCATTGTACTAGACTTAAGAAACATTTTATCTCTGTATCACCTGTGGTAAATAAATTGTTTAAAAAAAATTGTTTAAAAAATTGTTTAACCGCAGGAATTACTGCAGTGACACGAGCAGCGACGGTACAAATAACTACTTTACTGCATAAGTGAACAGGACGTCTGTATCGTTGCATTATTAATTTTTCCGACGTTGAACTGCTGCTGTCGATTTTTATAGCAGTTAGTTTCGATTATAAACTTTATTAAGGCAGTCGCTAAATTGAAATTTGTTATTGTGTCAGTTGAGGAAGCAAAATTCAATAGTAGGTTTGAAGTAAATTTTCAAGGTATGAATTATTCAAGTCCCAGAGAATGACTTAATGAGAGTATAAGCCATCAAAGAAATATATCACTTAGGAATGATGAAACTTGCTCGCCTGTGTTAGAATAGCAAATTCTCTATAGAAGATCACATATTACACCATAAAAGAAGTGAATTTTGTGACCTTATTAGTGGTATTAAAAGACACGCCTTCTAAGCAAAAAAAACAGAATGAAGAAAGTGAGCACTGATAAATGGAAAGGAAATACTAAATTTTGTAACAACACAGCTAAAGATGCACGGCAATGGATTGAAAATCAAGACTTCCCTTAATTCTCTGAAAGGCAATGTATTTTACTAAGAAACTCTACGTTCGACGCATTGAACCGGAGAAGAGGTTAGCAAAGAACAATAAAGCACATCCTGCGAAAATATAGCTCAGGCTGTATTTAGTATAGCGACCAGCGGTGAAAAAAGTATCAGCGTAGAATTTTTTGCTCGTTTTTGCTGTGAGAAAAGGGATCTTTAGAGGTGGGGAAAATTGGGTGGGGAAAATTCCATATCTGGCAAGTAGTTTTCATTAAATGCATGAGATGCGAAAAGCCGATGGCAAATTTGAATGAAGGAGATATCAGTTCTAGACGCAGGATATGGGGTGCCGGGAGGGCGCTCAGAGCAGCCTATGCCGCTTTGTTGAAGCTTGCAGACAATTTGACGGCCACGCTGCCCTTGCACTTTCTGCAGTGTTGGGATATTGCATACATAACATGGCCTTGATATTGCATACATAACATGACCTTGATATTGCAGATATAACATGACCTTGATATTGCAGATATAACATGACCTTGATACTGCAGAAATAACATGACCTTGATATTACAGATATAACATGACCTTGATATTTCAGATTTAACATGACCTTGATATTTCAGATTTAACATGACCTTGATATTGCAGATATAACATGACCTTGATATTGCAGATATAAAATGACCTTGATACTGCAGATATAACATGACCTTGATATTACAGATATAACATGACCTTGATATTTCAGATTTAACATGACCTTGATATTCCAGATATAACATGACCTTGATATTGCAGATATAACATGACCTTGATACTGCAGATATAACATGACCTTGATATTGCAGATATAACATGACTTTGATACTGCAGATATAACATGACCTTGATATTGCAGATATAACATGACCTTGATACTGCAGTTATAACATGACCTTGATATTGCAATATCGAGTTTATTCCCTTCAAATTCATGAAAATTTTTTTAAAAACATCTTAAATTCTTCCATAAAATTCAACTGTGTCACACTCTCAAATTACTGCTCGGTTTAAGCTTTTATTTTTTTGCGAGGTGGCCGAGGACCAAGACTTTCAGGAATGAATATTGGAACCACGTATAGAAAGATAAAAAATTTAAAAGGAAAATGTTTTTTTATCGATTGCGACGAAGTATTAGAGGCAACTTTCTTTGAAGTTTATCTTGAAGGCCAAAAAATAACGTTGAGAAAAGAAAGAACAAGCTTCAATGTTAAATTGAAACAAAGCTTGTTCTTACAAAATCAAGATTTGTCAGCTCTCTTATTACTCTTAGCTAAGATTATGCTTGCAAATGAATAGAGTTTTTATTGCTCTTCGTGAAAAAAATAATTATCCGGATTATCCGTTTTTTGGTTTAATTTTTCCCATAGTTTGGTCTAATTTTCTACTTCTTCTGACACTCAAAAATGGCTTAAATTCCTCAGCCGCATCACAAAAGGTAAAGAAATGAATGCTATCGGACTACATGAGGCAGACCATCAGTCAAAGATCGCGGGTGCAGATAGGTTTGGATCTACGGAGCGTGAAGTATGCAAATAAAGTAAGCTATTTCAAAGAGCCGGAAATAAGTTTTCCAGCGGAAGAGCGCTCTCCGTTTCTCCGATGCATGCATCCCTCTCAAGCTTCCAGACCCGTGCCCGGCGCCCTTGTCCTGCCCATGGATCCATTCTTGCCGGTCAAAACTTTTAAGTGAATCTATATTTGAATGGAAGAAATTCAATGAGGTTTAGTGGAAGCTCCTGCAATTGATGGCCGGAGTCTCTGGCACTGCAAAAGCTGCAGCGATTTCGAGAGATCTCGGGCCGTAGAGTCGCGCCTTCACTCTTCGAATTCAATGAAACTTCTCGCGGGCTTTGCCATCGCAGGTAATTTCATTTTGTCGAGAATTTAGAGCGAGTTAAAGAAGGTAATTTTGTATTGAATTTGTCTGTTAAAAGTCACGTACGGAAATTGAAATTTGACGGAGAAAACTGATCTAAATTTCAGCGACTGTCTTTCATGTTCTGTGCATGAGATCTCTGGACTTCTACCCAACGATGCAATAAGTGTTACACTCTCTTTTGCTGCAGGATTTAATATATTAATGATATTGCCACAAAATAATAATTTTGCTACCGCAAAATTTTAGTTTTACTACAGCAAAATTTTAATTTTAGTGCTGCTCACAGAAAAATTGCTAACTTAATATTTTGAAATTATAAATGATTGTAATTTTGAATTTGAATTTAAATAATATATAAAAGCGGATTATACATATAGTCTACTTCATGTTTTTTCTCGTGTCGGTTATGACATTGGTATAACCAACGGCTTGATACTAATCCGTGTTCAGGCAAAACACACCTTATTTTCATTTATTCCAGTATCTAGTTCGATTAGTTGCATCAGTTTCAAAATAGTCACTGTTTACACACTCAGTACTGAAAACAAAAGAGAATACGGTTCTTTCACTTAGGTTACTGTTCTTCACTTTCACTAACACCATTCTTCAATAAACTCCAACCCGTGAATGCAGCACTTTGACGAGCTGATGCAGAATTAACACAGCTCAGAGAGACCAACCAACAGCATGCAGACTTTTGCTGCATGACCCATTTGCCATGGAACTGTACTAGGCAGAGACATGCTCACCCTAAGCCAGCTGAGGCGATGACAAGCACTGCAGCAGCAAAGAATCTCCACATCGCCGCCATTATCGATGTTGGCTCAGCAAACACGGAGGAGCTGAAGCCTGCTCAAGAAATGACTTCGCTTTTGCTTCTTTGAAAGACCGCTCCTTTTTTTTTCCATAGATATGTCAGAGTCTTGAGTGTGGTTCAGTGTTTTTAAACAACCTTAAAATTCTGTATTACGTTGACTTCGTTTTAAATTTTCAAATTATTAATTCCTTTTTCCAAAGATATGGCCGTTTGTGGAGTGCGGTTCTATGTTTTTAAGCAGCGTTGAAATTTTGTGTTACGTGAATACCTTATTTATCTGATGCAAAAAATAATACCGTTCCCACCGTACAGTTTTGTAGTCAATGCTGTTGAAAAATTTATTTGAATTGTTAATTTTAAGCTACACAACTCCTCCGTCTGAGAATATTTTAGTACAAAAACCTTTATTTTAGCAGCGTTCCACCCCGTTCTGGCGTGGGCTTACAAGCCTTTAGAAGTTTTTAGATGATGGATGTTATAATTACTAGACAAAGTCTGAGAACGAGAATTATCAACATTTTATGCTTTTCAGAACTTAATTTCAATTCGAACTGCGTTCACTTGTGTCACTAAAGACCGGAGATAATATAGTCAGATACACCAGTAGCAATTTGAACAAGGAATTATTAATTTTAGTTTCCTACATTAATAATTGTAGGTCTTTATTTTTTCACAAGCTGATAACCGTTAAATAATAATAATTATAGTGCATCAAAATACTTTCTGTCCTCGCTGTTTTTTGTGTGATGAAACAATGCATCAAAAACGATGCGTGAGCACTTTTTATTTTTTATTTTAATATATCGAAGATTTTAGATACGAAAAAAATTTTCCTTGACGATGAGCATGTTGAAATGCGTATCAAATCGTTGTAGCCGAAGGAGAAAATTAAGAAATTCAATTAAGCGAGC
The DNA here is from genome assembly GCA_030386875.1 of Morinoia aosen. Lineage (NCBI taxonomy): Eukaryota > Metazoa > Arthropoda > Malacostraca > Amphipoda > Talitridae > Morinoia > Morinoia aosen. The sequence continues at coordinate 82,335,123 of CM059561.1, read as the reverse complement.
TCTTATAAAAAAACTAATTTTTACATTCATTTGCAAAATTTTTTAATAAGGGAGGAGTGATATGGTCTTATTGTTAATAGTACGACACCCGAAGACGGCCGGGAGCCATTAATATACAGAAACAATGGTTAAAATCATAATCGGTGAATTTTAGTTAATTAAATTTTTCCCAAGTTCCTATTGGGAAAAAAGTTGAAGTAAAATCATTTCGTTCAGAAACATGGTAATAGCGCCAGTAATTTAGAAATGGACAGGCGATGGAGTTAGCTATGATTTTCTCGAGATACTGCTTGCTTGGAGTTTTCACAGCAATGCTTTCCTGTCGTAACCTAATATTTTGAGATTTTAGCGTGTTCTTCTGATTCGTATTACATCTTTTGTGTAATTGATTATAGCAGAAAACTATCATCGCGCAATCAGGTATTTTTAAGTAGGGAATAAATAGAAATGCTCTTAAAAAATTCTATGCAACAGATTTGACGGCAGTTCGGTCAAAAACATTATTCAATTACAAATGTTAAGGGGGAGAAAAATACAACAGCTTAGAAAGAGTTTTTATGATATGCATTAACATCGCTTGAGTTTCCGAGAATCAGTGCACTGCTAGAAAATAATAGCACGAACCGCTCTGCTGTGTTTAGTTTTAATCTTCAAAACTGAGAAAAAAGTGGTCGATAGCTCAGGCAGCTGAAGCGTTCTTTTTTAATAGATTTGAACACTCTTCTATGTACACCACTGGAGCTAAAAATCTACCTGCAATCATAGTCCAAGAATAACTTGTAGAAACACAAGGTACTTCAATGCTTCAGAAGCGAAAGCGTTCACAAAACATCTTGTTAAATTGCTAACAACATCAAAAGCAGAGTAAGTCCATTGAGTGGCAACCATTAGTAAGGACGAAATGAGCAAAAAATTTCAAAAAGCCCTCATTTCGTGCCAAAAAAAATAGCACCAGCGTAAAGCTTTGAGTTGCGTGCGCACTTTTTATGAAGAGTCTAAACTGATTGTGATGAACACGGCTGGTAACAGCGCTGCGGGCTGCGGCTTCAAATCAAAGAAGCGAACTCTTCTTCGTAGCAGACAACCACCTACGCATTAAGTGTTTCTCGTTCAACGTTTCTCTAAGTTGGGCTTCTTTAATCGAACAATAGTACAGATGCAGCAAATTTTAAAGTGAAGAGTTTATTATAATACGTTAGTAACATCCAAGTCATTGACTGAAGCAAAATGTTAAGAATTATGCCATGAGGCCATAACATGGTATAATATGGGAATGGCATAATATATCTAAAGCTACGTATTTTATCAACCCAACTGGAGAACGACATAATATGTCTAAATCTATACGTATGTCTATCATCAAGCTAATTAACCAACTACCTCATGGCGTTATTTTGCTCGTCGTTTAGCCATGCAATGGAGAAGATCCTAATATTACGGAGAGCCACGCTGAGTGAGGGTCGTACAAATCTATCGGAGGGAAACCAGAATTGCCATTTTGGGATGCTGTAGTAATATTTCAAAAGTACATGCACTTGAGGCACAAAATACTTGAATCTCATCATAAAGCAAATTCACGAAGGAAAATTTATGTCAACCCGTATTAGTAAATAAAATGCAATAGCCAATCACTGTCGAGATCCAAATGCAGATGATATTTTCAGGCGATTAACATCATTAACCATTATTGGATACGAGACTAACCTCCATTAATACACATTACAATCCTTCAGAAATCTTATAAACGAAAGTCCATATTTTGCCTAAAGCCTTGGAGGCAGCTAAGCTTATCAAAATATTGCCTAAAATCTATGAGGCAGCTGAGCTTATCAAAATATTGCCTAAAACGTTGGAGGCAGCTAAGCTTATCAAAATATTGCCTAAAATCTAGGAGGCAGCTAAGCTTATCAAAATATTGCCTAAAATCTAGGAGGCAGCTAAGCTTATCAAAATATTGCCTAAAACCTTGGAGGTAGCTAAGCTTATCAAAATATTGTCTAAAACCTTGGAGGCAACTAAACTCATCAAAATGTTGCCTAAAACCTTGGAGGTAGCTAAACTTAGCAAAATAAAGACTTCCTCCCACCTTTCGGTTTCCCTGGGATGATTTTTCCCGCCCGAAAAGCCATATTTCTGGCAGGGTCAGCCATCTTGCTTAGCCGTGATTGCATCGAGTGCTCTGCTGAGAGGCCTCACTTCTGGCGGCTACCGACGGAGGGATCTCATCACTAAGACTGTTGGTTGCCCGGCTCTTCTTCTGGCTCGTGTTTGCACAGGCATCACTGAGCTTGCACAGTCTGGCGCGCTGTGGGAGAAACTGGGAACATTCGCTGACTTTGACTGCAATTTCTGTAAGAGCCACCTCATGCTTGCGATGATAGAGTTGGTTAAAAACTGATTCCTGCGGAACACTTTAAATTCCAGGCTTTCAGGTAGGCCTGTGTTGTGGTTTGGGAGAAATTGGAAGCACGCACAGTCGTTGGCTGCATTTTTTGGAAGAACCACTTCATGTTCACGATGGTAGCGTTGGTTAAAAATTTATATCTACAGACTATTTTGCATTCCATTATTGAAAATTCGAAGAATGTATGGCGCTGCGGGAGAAACTGGGAGCATGTGCAGATTTTGGCTGCAATTTCTGTAAAAGCCACCTCATGCTTGCGATGATAGAGTTGGTTGATAACTGAATTTCTGCGGACTAATTTAAATTCCATTATTAGAAATTTTAATCTTGTGCGAAAATTGTAATTCATTCTTTCAGTAGTTTGGGATGGTTTGTAAATACGAAGTGCGTTGCTGTGTCACAACATCAGGAAATTCAGGTCACGATGTTAGGAAATTCACCTCGAAATTAAGAAATCCAAGTTACAATATTCAGAAATTCTCCCTTAGTGGAACGTTGTAGGTATAGAGGCTAGACGGGCAAGGTTGGTGGGTATATACTAGGTGTCATTCATTCGTCATTCTTGAGGTATGAACGATAATAAGGCAAAGGAATTCGAGCGCTGGCAAGCCAAACTCAGCAGCCCAGTCTAATTTTTTGCCGGAGCATGCTTGTTTTTCGCCGCCCAAGTGATTTAATTACTTGGGCGGCTAAAAACATGCATGCAGGTGGCAAAAAATTTAGACTCAGCAGCGTACTTGCGCAGTTTCTTAGGTAGCAAAACACAAGGTACTTTATCTTGAAGGTTTCACAGCAACCATCGGTGAAAATAATGGTAGGTCAAGCAAGCCCCACTCAACGTTAAAGAAAGTGTGATGTAATCTAGGAACCACGCAGAGATTCGAGAGTATAAAAAATAGAGAAATAAATAATTTTTTTCGTTTTTTTATCACTTTGTAGCAATTTTCATGGGCTGAAAAAGCGTGTTTTTTACATAAGAAGGCATTAGGCACAGCAAGTGTGTAGCCTGAATTGTGCAATGGTCTAGCAATTCCTTTAGCAGCTCATCCATTTTTATAGTTTGCCTCCTCACTAAATTTGCTCTGGTAGAGAGCTAAAGCCGAGTTGTTATTTCCGCTAGTCTATCCCCCTTTATTTGAATTAAGAAAGAAGGCAAAATGAAAGAAAGGACGTGAGAAATAAAAAAATTATCTCTCGAGAATTGATGAGGCCGAGTGACACGGCCCGTCAAAAATGTACAATAATGTCCTACAAATTACATGACACACGTTCCTATTTTCTAAGAATTCACGTGATATTCATTCCTACTCGAATATGATGAATTAATACACTAAAAATTGTGGAGTTGATGAAGCTTGTATCACAGATACGCTCATCACACACTTTCTGCTGGCTTCGGACAGACAGACAGGCGGACAGACACCCCTCTTACTATAGTATAGATTGCAGCAACTGTTCTTAGGTCGTTACTAACAACATTTTGCTAATTGAATCACTCAATCGAACATCGCATCTGACTTCATTTACGGTGCACTACGTTCACAATTCTGGGAGTCTGTAGTAATTGATTTGTGCATGTCTCAAGTTTTGCATCAATTTTCTAGGATACTGTAGAATATTGAATCCGTTGATTAAATATTTGCGTTGATGTTTTGAAGTAAGTCGCTATCATTTCTGCATCACAAACTTATTTCTCTTAATGTTCATATACAGACATCAAAAACCGACCACAGACATTATATTTGGTATAACCATTTTCTTAGTAGTTGTACTTGCTACTCTTCATAGCTAGCCTTCCAAGGTAGGACAAAGCCTGATTTTGAAAAAACGAACATTGTATCCAATCTTAAAGGGCTTAAATTCAACTGATAATTTTTCTTGACTTAGAGTCTCTCATTTTTTCCAGGTTGCACTTTTCTTCATTGCTTCAATAAACGCATTTCTTATACCATATTTGCATGCATTCCAAACTCGGAGTGAAAATATCGGTAATTATTTCTGCTCTATAGAGATCTCATTTCTTTATTCAGCGCACTTCAATAACAACCAATAGTTCTGTAATTTGCGCATCGGAAAACTTGCATCCTGTAATTAACTGCAAATGCATCGGACGGGGGATTTAATTAAGGGAGAAAACAGTGTTATTATTTTCCGCTTCAGAAAGGAAACAATTACTTAGATCAGAGTCATTGTACATGTAGCACTAGTTATAATGTAAAACTTCCCCAGGAAGTTATATAAACAAATAGTACTACCAACTTTTCAAAATAAGCATACGTGTTTATTTGGCGAACATCGAGCCCAACTTAAGGCAATCTTCTTACCTAATAATACCCATGATGTGTTAATTTATTTATTTGGTATCCACTTCTTCCGTCTCTCTGTGACGCTCATAAGGAAGCGCAATGACCGTATCTGTGATACGAGTTTCACCAGTGCACATTTACAAGAAAATTATAATCGCGGGTACCATTGGGATGGATATATTTGTTAGTCATCCACGTATGGAAAATTTATTCAAGGAGAATGTTGAATATCGGTCTTCATTTTTGAGGGGCGGGAACACTAGTTAATAATATAAAGCTTTTCAGTATCAAGGTATTGTGACGCAATAAACGAAATGAAGAATTAACAAAAATAGGAAAGAAAACTCAACTTGTGTTGCTCAGCTCGTCACGCACTCGAGGCACAAGTTTTGTTGATGAGAGCACAGCAGCAGGTGAAAGAAAGAAGAAAAAACAGTTCATTTCCAATAAAGATGATGCAAAAAGCACATCTTTGGTTTTTAATAAAGTTTCAATATTAGGACCCTTAGTAGATACACACACATGAGTATCGTAATACCCATGTCACTAGTCGAGTCAAGTAATTGAGGACAGCGGGCTACTCGGGAAAAAGGCAATTGAATTTTGAACTGATGCAATCTGCATCTCAAGCTAATTACACCAACGCTTGGATCTGAAACAAAACAATGGAAGCTCTCCGTGCATGTCCGTCAACTGAAGGAATTAAATAAAGTACAGTGAAACATAAAGAAGCGATCGATCTACTTTGTAAAACCTAGCGTGCATTTAGCTATAGAATTTTCGTATGAATGGATACTGGAAATAAATGATTTTTTTTTAAATTTTGGAATAGTTTTGATATTTCGTTTTGTAAGTTGTACACTCTGACACAGTTAATTGCTAGAAGAGTATTAATCTTTAAGACTTTTCACTATTTCAGACGTCGGTGTCAGGAGACCCACTTTCTTTCATCCCCTCTACCACAATATTTGTGGACAATGACTTCTGAATATGTGCAGACGTCCTGTCGTTGTTCTAATGATCGATAACTAAAACATACAAGTCAATTGTCGAACTGCCGACCTTTTTGCCTCATTCTCCAGCTTAACTTGTTTTCCGAATCATGCATAATTTTGGGCACCCGATGCAGGCACTATACTTGGACGGCTAAAATCATAGCTGACCCAGGGAAAAATTTAGACTGGGATACATTTTATGGGACGATGTCAAGTTCACTTTCTGTGGGCATCCTACGTCTCGTCACCGTGGCCGAGTGGTTAAGAGCGCGCCCTTCATGGGAAGGTGTCGGCAGTTCGAATCCCGGCAGTGCCGCCCAATGATTTCTTCCCGCTGGGAAAAAGGAGAACTCAGCCACAATACCCCACTCAACCCAGGTGTCGTAAATGGGTACCGGCTTGACCGGGGGTAACCATCATGGCGTCCTGGTGTTAGTTATAAGGCATTTGAAAAACCAACGTACAAGATGATATGTACCAGGCTCGATTGATTGGAATAAAGCACCAGTTCGTGCCAGCGCGCTCTGTCGATGAGCAGCATAGCGTGGTGCTGCTCGTCTTTAGTCGATCATTTCTGCACTCCAGAATTATTTTTCTAGCCTGAGCTTTAATTTATTATTATTGGTTTAATCCTAATCCTGAATTTATTATTAGTGGTTCAGCCTGATCCTGAATTTATTATTATTGGTTTGGCCTGATCCTGAATTTATTGTTATTCGTTTAGTCTGATCTTGAACTTATTACTATTCGTTTAGCCTGATCCTATATTTATTGTTATTCGTTTAGCCTGGTCATGAAAACGTGTATCTCATTTCTCTGTTATTACTTGGGCGGTAGTAGCGTGATCACATAATGATAGTAGCGTGATCAGTGAATGATGGCGCGTGATCACATAGTGATAGTAGCGTGATCAGTGAATGATGGCGCGTGATCACATAATGATAGTAGCGTGATCACTGAATGATGGCGCGTGATCACATAATGGTAGTAGCGTGATCAGTGAATGATGGCGCGTGATCACATAATGATAGCAGCGTGATCACTGAATGATGGCGTGTGATCACATAATGATAGTAGCGTGATCAGTGAATGATGGCGCGTGATCACATAGTGATAGTAGCGTGATCAGTGAATGATGGCGCGTGATCACATAATGATAGTAGCGTGATCACTGAATGATGGCGCGTGATCACATAATGGTAGTAGCGTGATCAGTGAATGATGGCGCGTGATCACATAATGATAGCAGCGTGATCACTGAATGATGGCGCGTGATCACATAATGATAGTAGCGTGATCACTGAATGATGGCGCGTGATCACATAATGATAGTAGCGTGATCACTGAATGATGGCGCGTGATCACATAATGGTAGTAGCGTGATCAGTGAATGATGGCGCGTGATCACATAATGATAGTAGCGTGATCACTGAATGATGGCGCGTGATCACATAATGATAGCAGCGTGATCACTGAATGATGGTGCGTGATCACATAATGGTAGCAGCGTGATTACTGAATGATGGCGTGTGATCACATAATGATAGCAGCGTGATCACTGAATGATGGCGCGTGATCACATAATGATAGCAGCGTGATCACTGAATGATGGCGCGTGATCACATAATGATAGCAGCGTGATCACTGAATGATGGCGTGTGATCACATAGTGATAGTAGCGTGATCACTGAATGATGGCGCGTGATCACATAATGATAGCAGCGTGATCACTGAATGATGGCGTGTGATCACATAATGATAGCAGCGTGATCACTGAATGATGGCGCGTGATCACATAGTGATAGTAGCCTGATCACTGAATGATGGCGCGTGATCACATAGTGATAGTAGCGTGATCACTGAATGATGGCGCGTGATCACATAATGATAGCAGCGTGATCACTGAATGATGGCATGTGATCACATAATGATAGCAGCGTGATCACTGAATGATGGCGCGTGATCACATAATGATAGCAGCGTGATCACTGAATGATGGCGCGTGATCACATAATGATAGCAGCGTGATCCCTGAATGATGGCGCGTGATCACACTAATGATAGCAGCGTGATCAGTGAATGATGGCGCGTGATCACATAATGATAGCAGCGTGATCACTGAATAATGGCGCGTGATCACATAATGATAGCAGCGTGATCACTGAATGATGGCGCGTGATCACATAATGATAGCAGCGTGATCACTGAATGATGGCGCGTGATCACATAATGATAGCAGCGTGATCACTGAATGATGGCGCGTGATCACATAGTGATAGTAGCGTGATCACTGAATGATGGCGCGTGATCACATAATGATAGCAGCGTGATCACTGAATGATGGCGCGTGATCACATAATGATAGCAGCGTGATCACTGAATGATGGCGCGTGATCACATAGTGATAGTAGCGTGATCACTGAATGATGGCGCGTGATCACATAATGATAGCAGCGTGATCACTGAATGATGGCGTGTGATCGCATAATGATAGCAGCGTGATCACTGAATCTGGCGCACTGTATTGCTGATTGGTGGCATCTGTTATCATCGATTGAAAACAGCCTCCCCACTGCACGACAAATGTCTGCTAAACAATACAAAATAACTCTAATAACGACTCATTACACTAAATTAGTCGTAAAACACCAAATAAATAAAATAATATATATAAATTACGAAATAATTTGCACCAACTTATATAACCTGTGTTACTGTTTTTTGAAAGTAAATTTCGTTGCATGGTAGAAATAAAGTTCTGGAATAACTCACGATCTTAAGTGTAAAGTAGTCGGACGCCTCGTAACTGTGTGACCCTCAGAATGAGACACAGGGGCGCAGCGCCACTCGTACGTCGATGTCAAGCCTGAAATTTGTATTATGATGTACGAGCGCATATACATTGTCGGAATTCCGAAAGTTCAAAACTTGCGATTTGTTTGCTGCGTACTTTCATGTTTCCTCGAGTGGAGAAAACTTTAGACAGCTTACAAACCGAAATGGGGTATCTTGTATCATTACAACATGAAAATGTAAGAATGGCGTTAAAAATAAAATAGGAAAAATGTTGAAAAGTACGAGTAAGGCATTTTAGAATTATACGAACACAAAATTAGTGAACTCAGGAGAGCACATAAATACCGATGAAATAAAAAGGCCTACTGATGCAAATTAACTGAGAGAGAAAAGTGAAGGGCTGATTGTGCGAGTGCAATTGCGTAGAGTGTAATGCAGTAAAATTAAGGGAGTAAATAGAATACGGGGTAGCGTGAGAAACTAATGGAGTGAGTGCGATTACGGAGATTGTAATGCAGTGAGAAGAAGCAAGTAAATAGGATACGGCGTATGGACCAAAAATTAATAGCGTGAGAGCAGTTACGGAGAATGTATTGCAGTGAAAAGAAGGAAGTACAGAGGATACTGCGTAGCGTGGAGAAACAAATGGGATCGGGAAGTCGAGGAAGGACTGACGGAGGGAGGTGCCTTTAAAAAACGTGTCTCGGCCCCTGCCAGCTTCGCCTCTGGAGCAGCACAGCATCAGACCGAACTCGGAGATGGCCTACCTTCGATCCCTGAGCAAAACAGTTCCTGAAAACATCACCCGAGTAAATTGAAGAGCCCCTTTTCACGCTGGAAGCGCCGTCTTCTTCTTCAGTCTCGGTTCTTTGTTTGATAAAGTCTCATGAAAACAAAGAGCGAGTCTTGTGTCACTGCTTCGATGGAAAAGAACTGGGACAGTAATAATGAAAAATATAGTACAATTGTAATAGGAAATACTTGGAAATTTACCTTAAAATCCTTGTCTTGCTTGGACAACTTATCACGTTTTCCGTAAATCGAAGTATCATAACCATACAGTATTTGAGTGTATTTATTGATTAATACATTAAACTAAAAATGTTAAAATCATAAAGTCAATTTTTCAGGTCAAAATTATGTTATAGATAGCTTTCCATTTCAACATTTTTAGAAGTTTAGAATTTAAACATACATTATTTGAATAACGAAAAGGAGAGTAGAAAGCCACTCAAATGTTCCCAGAGAGGAGTGTTTTCCGTCGCCTTGAGTTTAGATGTAAACATGGCCAGAAAATGTGCTCTAATTGTTTTTTAATCCAGGGTTTGTTCAGGAATTGAATAATTTTGCTCAGGAACGAAATTTAAAACATTCTTTCAAGTACATGAGAGAGTTTAATTTCTCCGTTGCCCGTAGGAACACGACACACTCGAAACGGTGCGCCGGCGCAAGCTCTCAACGCACGTACCTCCCAAGTTGAAGATGTTCTAAAATCTTTTGTCACATGTACAAATAAAGCACTAGTTGGTACCCTAGTGAAAAATTGGTATATTTGAAAAACTACTTGGCAATTTTATCTCAATGAGAAATACATCTTTCGCATATTAATGTATAAATTTCTGGCGGTGAATACGAAAGCTGGAAGGATATTTTGCTCCACCAATATTCTGTGCCCGAGCTGCCTGGAGGAAGACTTTTGGTGGCCCTCAATAAGAAAAGCTTAAAATGCTGCTGAGTTTGGGTCTAAGTGATTATTGCAGTTGTGTTACTAACACTGATAAGTTGTTGCTGTTGTGTTACTTATGCTTAAAGGTTTGCAGTAAATCCTAGTACTAATGTTGGCAAGTTTGTAATAAATCGTGTTACCAATGCTGACAAGTTTGTAATGAATCGTATTACCAATGCTGACAAGTTTGTAATAAATATTATTATCAATGCTGACAAGTTTGTAATAAATCGTATTACCAATGCTGACAAGTTTGTAATAAATCGTACTACCAATGCTGACAAGTTTGTAATAAATCGAATTACTAATGCTGACAAGTTTGTAATCACTGAGGGTTGATACGATCGTACGACTGCCGAGCATTTGTGTAGCCCTAGTTGAGGGCTGAGTGTAATGGTCTAGTTATGTCTAAAATTGCATTTTGCTGTCACACAGTTGAACAATGTTCTTCTGGCAAAAACTATTAAAAAGGAAAAATAAACACAGCATTGCTTCAACTCACTATGGTTTTGGATAAACTCTGAAAAGATTTGTGAGCTTTCATGAAGCTTCAAAGAGATTTTAAGCAATTAATAGACGATTCAGTAAAAGTGCCGTGCATTACATGGTGGGAAAAAAGGAATTCTTATGTAAATTGACTCCTGAATACATCTAACATGATCTAAACAGTCAAGTATCTAATTAGTTATATTTTCCACTAAAGGGATTACTAAGGCCTTTATTACTAATTAGCACAGTTTAATTTGAGTCGCGTTGATGTTCAACTAAACTCTGCTATAACAAAATAAAGCATCTCCTCGTGTTCGTGTAGAATCAGGCCAATACATTAAAGCCCACTCTACCATCACCAATGGTTCTAGTTTTAATTTCAGTAATTTTGGACGCCTCTCTCTGTTGAAAACAGAGAGATTTTTTATTTGTTAATTTTTTTTGTGAGAAAACTCTCGCCAATATTGCAGAACCATTACGCATTTAGCAGAACTGTCACCAATATTACAAAACCATTACGAGTTTAGCCCAAATAACTGTTGCCAATATTGCAGAACCATTACATGTTTAGCCCCATAGAACTGTCACCAATATTTAAAAACCATTACACGTTTAGCCCATATAACTGTCGCCAATATTGCAGAACATTACACGTTTAGCCCAATAGCACTGTCGCCAATATTGCAGAACTATTACACGTTTAGCCCCATAGAACTGTCACCAATATTGCAGAACCATTACACGTTTAGCCCACAGAACTGTCGCCAATATTGCAGAACCATTACACATTTAGCCCCATAGAACTGTCGCCAATATTGCAGAATCATTACACGTTTAGCCCCATTGAACTGTTGCCAATATTTCAGAACCATTACACGTTTAGCCCCAAAGAACTGTCGCCAATATTGCAGAACCATTACACGTTTTGCCCCATAGAACTGTCGCTAATTTTGCAAAACCATTACACGTTTAGCCCATAGAACTGTCGCCAATATTGCAGAACCATTACACGTTTAGCCCCATAGAACTGTTGCCAATATTGCAGAACCATTACACGTTTAGCCCCATAGAACTGTCTCCAATATTGCAGAACCATTACACGTTTAGCCGCATAAAACGTTGCGAAGAATCTCATAACCGTAAAGCTCAGGGAAGGAAGCTACAGTAGAAGTTAAGATTTTTCCGCCCCGAGTCCCTTACTGTTATTACCTGCCCTTATTACCTGCGCCAGTGCAGAGGGAATATTCATGGAGACTTTCGCTTAGTTTTCGGCGCGACCATTTATGCCATTAAGGCGTATTATTCAGAAGCAATGCGAGCATAATGCTTGCTGAAATAGTGCGCTGGAACCGTGGACGCTCAGCGATTCGGATTTTCTCTGGTAAAAGTTGCTGTGTTTTAAGATTTGCAGTAGCACTTGAAAATTGACGTTGAAGTAAAATTTTGAGTTCGCTGCGAGTGTGAACATGGGATTGAGAAATGCAAATGCAAGGTGAAATTGTTTTCACCAGATGACACAAGGCCATTTGGAAGTTGAAAAAAACAATGTAGAGTTCCGACATATTGAACCGTAGCATCGATTTTTCACTTAGCTTATTGGTTGGCAAATAACAATGGTTGTCTTCCAAGTTGGGCCAAATCGAAAATGAGCAAATGAGAAGCTGTTTTACTGAACATCAATGAGGTCGATTCAAAACTACTGGACATGAATATTGCAGCAGAAGCTAGTGAATGGAGCTCATTGCATTCAATATTGAGAGGAATTATAGTTTGACCTTGCCCTTTGATGTTGGTTTTCTGGCGCAGAGAGCGCGAGCGGATGAAAGCTGAAATGAAGGCAGCTCAGCAACTGCAGCTGTCTATTGTTATTTTTTAGAATAACTATATACATAACTATATAACCATAAAGTATGTCAGTCACTGACAGTGTATTGATACAAAAATGGGGAGTGAATTTCTCACTACTTTAACACGTAAGAAATTGAAACGATTCCCTGTAGTTCTTAGATCGGGCCTACGATTTTAAAATAACATGCATTCGGGCTTCAAATTTACTTACAGGTAGTTTATTTGTACTGTGGTTGATGGTCACGAGCGGTGGAGATGTGCGACAGCTTCAGTGAAGACTGAGTGTCTCACACATCATGTCGAGCATGTTGTCGAGCATGAAGGCGAGACCCAAATAAGAAAAGACTAACGAATTGATCTCTTAACCAATATTGACGTAATCAGAATGCCTGTTCAACGCTAACTACTGAGCAAGGCGAGATGCAAATAAGAACAGACTAACGAATTGATTTTGTAGAAAATATAGGCTGTTCCAAGTAAACAGAAGGCCCTACAAAACAGGTCAAAACTAGCATTCAAATCGTCGTATGTAAAAATATCCTTCGTTATGACAATGGTTCTGAAACAACATTTGAGGCATTTCTCAGACTCCTGGAAGTGAATACTCTACAGAAATTCAATCAAACTTTTTTTTACACAATTTTATCCTATTTAGGAGATCAATTATTTTTTATATGCCAAAAAAAGAGAAGAGTTTTAACACTCGTTGTGTTTCTCAAGGCTTATACGGAATCATTTTACAAAGTATTTCGAGTTGTTTTTCTAGCAGTGAAAAAAAAAAAATTATAGTCTAGGATTATGAATATAAGTGACGGTTTTAAAGTTTAAGTAGGAAAGTTCTCCGAAACTGAAATTTGTTAATTAGCATTAACATTAGAAAAAAAGTATTTATTAACGATACACTTAATTGAAATTCAGTTGTAATAAGCCAGGAAAACTTAAAGTTTTATAAATATCCATGGTTATGTAAAAAATGCCGTTTCTTTCACCAAAGATAAAGGAAGTCTATACTTACAATTAAGAGTTCGCAAATGAGTGGTGTTTGTATTTTAAAATTTCTTGCTGCTGTAATAAAAATTCATGGGTCGAATATAATGCGCGATAACTCAATTTCACCGCCATTGAAGCAACTCCACTCGACCGCCGCTCGATTGAACTGAACTTTGATATTTTTTATTTTAGCTTCAAGTTTGCACAACGTTTCAAAACTTGACTTCTGCCAAGTAGCGGGTGCATGATAAAAACTTCATTTTTTAACTCTTTCTTTCAAGTGAAAAATTGATTGAGGGCTTATAGAATAAAACTGTTGGTATTGTTTATGGTTATCTCAAGCTCCATGACAAATGAAATGAATAAGTTATCATTCTCTTCCTGCAATTTTTAGTAAAATAACTCTATGTCTAGCTCTGTTCCTGAGTGCACTGCAGGACCGGCTGCCTACCGTGGAATTAAATTAATACAGTAAGCAAAATGAGTGCGTTTTTTTTATTTGTTTATTTTTTTATTTATTATTTTTTTTATTTAACGATCAGAGGGCTGCAGTACAATTACTTCGATTCAAGAGCTCCTGCAAGTTTTATTTTTATTATGATGTCAATAAGTTCCTCCAAGTGACGCAAAAAACAGCACACAGGTCGTCAAAAAAAGCAAGGAATATTTCTAGTGATGAAGTTGGCTCTTAAATGATACCCTTTGAAAACCGACTTCACGAAATGTTCCTATCATTGAAGCCAAATAGCACCGTTGCTTGAATCACCCTTACGTATTCGATTTTCTATTTCTTTCCTCCAATAGTTTCAGCCTCGTTGGAAGCACAGCATTTGTGACATGGAGTGCAGCTGAAAAAAGCCATCCGAGTCCCTTTTGCTCTGTGATGGCTTAGACTCTCGCTCCGATGGAGGTTTGGTTTAGCTTTACCGCTCAAGGCAGACTTTCACTAAAGATTTGTTTGTTGGGCTGTGGTGTGGACACACACACGCACACGCCCCATCGTTCCCTGTTTACAGGTCCACAGGGCTTTTTCTTTACTGTGGTACCGGAAGACGGATACATTCTCCCAGGTCCTTTCTTTCCAGCTAACACTTCCTTTTGGCTCGTTGATTTGGAAGGCACGGCAAGACTGACATTTCGCCATCGAATTTAGCACACTACGGTCAAGTTCTATGACCTTTACTTGTGAGTTAAATGTTGATTTACGTTCAGCCTTACCTTTATCTAGGAGTGACATAACTGGAGATAAAAGAGATAAAAGAAGATAGTGACATACTTAACACGTTGCTTGCGATACGACCCAACTATGAGTCGTCCAGTCTACCTTTTTCGCCGCCTGTATGCATGTTTTTCGCCGCCCAAGTAATTAAATTGCTTGGGCGGCAAAAAACTTGCATGCTCTGGCGAAAAAAGTTAGACTGGGTTTGTTCTTCTAGCTGCGAAACGACCTATCAATGGGTTGTTTGAAAATGAATATAATTTTTTGAAATTAATAGAATTTAACGGACCTAGTTAATGCTTGGAATTTGTAAAATTGATTAAATATTCTGACTTCAAATTTGCGTTGAATATTCAACTTCAGTTTAACCCATTGCAGTCAACGTGCTAAAAAATAACAGGTCGAAAGCACTTCTCCTTCCATTCATCCTTATCCCCTTATTTTTTGCGGCTGAAGAGATTTTCAATGCACTGCGGTCCAGCTGTTCCTTGTAAAAAAATTCGGCTGACATCGCCGATTGATGATTCAAGAACTTCAGCGCTGCTAAACCGAGAAAAAAATTTGCCGATGAGATCGAACGCGGCGGTTTTTGCCTATGACTTGACATGGAATTAAGCCTGCGGTTACTAACTTAACTTTTAGTTATAGTTCTACAAGAAATTTTACAAAATTTGGGTGGAATTTTCTCTGTGTAACGACGTAAAGAAATTTTCAGACAAGAGATGACATCTGGTTAATATAAATTGTTAAATATCATTCAAACATAATTTATAATTTCGATAACGGCACTTTATTGTTCTCAAAGACTTAAACTTCATTTGCCAATGTCTTTTTACCAACATTGAGGGAAAGCCCAAGAAAAGTATTTTCATCAGTGAAATGAAGCTTTATGCGAGCCATTAAATATGAGACCTCACACATCGGCCAGTGGGCAAAAAAATGTGTTTTATAAAATTCAAATTGAGCAAAAAGCGGCTCCAGAAAGTAGCTAGGCGTCACTCAATGAGCAAAGCGACTATACTTAAAGAATTAGTAAAGTTCCCCTGAATGAGCTATAAATGTATGTATATTTATAAAGAGAAATTTCTGTCCTTGATATATGTTTCTCCTTCTAGCCTTCCTTTCCTGCCCACTCCGTGACCAACTCTAATTTTCATTTTTCATTCCATCACCAACTTGAGTATTTATATAAAAAATAACTAACTATTAAATTTCTTTAATCTTTTGTTTATCGTTCACCCAACTCTTTCCTGTGATAATTTTTCTTCGAGAGCTCACTGATCTTTTACCCTGAGTAGCAATAATGCAATAAGCCTCCAATTCTTGCGAAGGCAATGAGCTGACATTACCGAGATTTAGACGCGGGTGCGCACTTCGACTCCAGGGAACAGATTTGGGCCACTTCCCTGATCGAAACTGACGCTGTAAAATAGCAAAAGATGAGATTTCTTAACACTGCTACATATATACAGTTACAAGATCAAAGCAGCTATGGAGTTCCTTCTTATAACAAATGCAATAGATTACAGCAGGATCTGGCTTTCTTCTCATAAAAAATGAATTATATAGCAGCAAGGTCTGACTTTCTTCTCATAAAAAGTGAATTACACAGCAACATCATCGGAGTTTCATTTCATAGTAAGTAAAATAGATTGCAGCATGAACTGAGTTTTCCTCATAATAAGTGAGTTGCGTATCTCTCTCCTCATGTAAGCCCAATTGACGAGGTTGGAGCTTTGTATGATGGTTCACCGCACACACCGAGTAGAGCAGTGTTATTCATTAATTTTTGCACCAGAGCCACTTGGACTAAATGCCTTGATTGAGAGAGCCGTACCTACTGAAAGTTAGCGTGTATTATATGAATTATATACTGAATAATTACTTCATATACTTTCGAGAGCCGCGCAATGAATACCCCTGGTGTAGAGCAACCAAGCTTCAGTCTTAGCGCGTAGCCGCGGTAAATTTCGCTGCGGCCAAATGGCCATGAAGGGAGCGATGCTTCAAGGCGGTATCAGCATCACTGCTGCTTGGATCGTGCTGCACACTTCACGCATATATCTGCAAATGTACATGGTCGTAATTTCTAGTTTATCGCGCACGACCATTAACGTTGCGTTATGCTCCCCCGCCCCCAAGCGAGGGGATGAACAGTGATTTGGAACACGCGGGTATTTTTGGCAGCGATGTTTCTTGTAGGAAAAAATTTGATAAAAATTTCCCGAAAACTGATCAGATCGAGTTAGACAGATATCGAAAAAAGAATGTTTCGCAACTTTTTTACGAAAAATACTTTGTGCACATTTGCCATGGATTAATTCCATCTAGTATCAAAAAGGCGGAGTGTAGTTTTTTCGAGAGCGTGAGAGCGTCAGATAGAAAACAGGATCAGTTTTTAACAGGTTTTGAAAGGATTTCATCAGGTCCATTTAAGCCCAGAGACAAACATCGTTGCTTCGACACTGATGCTTCTCTGGCTCAAAATATAACCGTACTTTTTCGCTGATACAGCCTTGTCAACGAGGGACTTTTAAACGGGTGCTTTTCATCTTTGTATGGCTGTGCTGCAATGAGATGAGTGCGCTCAATGACGATTTTGTCGTATGCAGGTTGAAAGTTTTTCGGTTGATGAGCATTCAATAATTATGTTGCTCCCCATTATAATGGCGGCTAGTTCTACCAAACTTAGCTCATACTGTCGAGCAAAAATATTAATAAATAAAGTTCAGTTTGTCTGAAATATCACTGATGTAGTGGAAAACCATGCATTGACGGGCATTTCTGATAACAAGCGTTCTATGTTCCATATCTTCTCTTTTACTGCTGAAATAGTTTTTAAAGTGAATTTAACCCCTTAAATAGTGCATTGAATTGTTTTTCTGATAGAGAAATGTTCAGATTGTCAGGTGCAACAGCATTAGTGTTGTGTGATCAATTTTCGCACACAACTTGTATATCAACGGATGCGGTCGTTATTGGGTCACATTTGACCAGTATGCGTGTCGCTAATGTGTCCAGCATGTGTGTCACCGGGGGTACGACCTGCCGTGGCAACACTGCACGGTTGCCAGATGTTATGTCCTCGTATTTTTTGGATAAAAATTAAAACTCGATAATTTTGGATAGAACAAACAGCGCGTCAACAGACAAAAATAACAAACGATGTCTGCTGTACTGCTCCAATGATGTCTGCTGTACTGCTCCAACGATGTCTGCTGTACTGCTCCAATGATGTCAAACGACGAACTTCCGGCCCTTGGTAAGTGCGCCGTCTACGAGGTCTTGGTAGATCTTATCTTCATGATTTCCAATTGAAAAGAGATAATAAATATTAGTTTGTAATTTATGCATTATTCCAGGTTCTACAAAATACAATTGTTTAAAGAAATGAATCAAAAAATAAGTAATTAAAAACAAGACATTTAGGCAATGAATTGAAAGAAGTATGTTGTACCAACACTACTTTCAATAGAGTGATTGATTTTATAGCTCTATTGAAGGAAGTGCTTAGTTAGGAAGAACATTGATAGGAAATAATTTAATTTTTTTCCATTTTCAATAAATTTGCAAAGTACTTATGTATTCCATTGAGCTTAAGGTATTACATCAGAATTATACTTATTAGACCAAAACATGTTTTAACGCAGAATAATACTTATTTAGACAAGACATGGTTTAGTTTAATGTTCTCTTTCCCTTTTAGATGAAAGATAAAACTAGTTGAAATCAGAAAACTCTTTCAAGAAGATAAATTTTTTTCACTTTTGTCGCGCTGTCACATAGTGCTCTCACGCGCTGGCAGGCCATCACAGCGTCCGTGTGGTGTCGAGTCGGATCATTTCATTCGAGAGATGCAAAATACAAAAGATGCATAGAAGTAGCAACGAACGCCTTTCATGGAGAAGTGCAGTTACCAAAGTGGAAAATCCATGATAGTTTCATTGTCTCTAGTCGGGGACGTTTCAAGTTTTTCTGGATTTAATTGCTCTGTAAAGTAAGGGAAGTAGCTTGGAATGCAACACCAGGGAGGATTTTCGAAGATTCTTATACTCATGAGTATAAGTAAACATTGCGTATACTCATACTCATTGTTGAAGTGATTGGCAAACGATACAGAGGTGGTATTACGTTTAAATACTCAGGGAATAGTTATCTTCATATTTTAAAAATTATTTATTTTCTGTAACTCATTTACACTTAATAGTTTTCATATTAATTATTCTAAAAATGATAAATGATGAAAAAAAAATCTAAATTGATTCAAGTCTAAGTGATATTCACTGTGGAAGTAATAGAAATTTTTCTCTAGCTACCTCTGCCGCGTGCAAACTTTAATGGTATAAAGTACGCACGAAAGTGAAATGGTAAAAACTATTATGATGTTATTTTTTCTGGCTGTGCACGAATAAGATTACTCTCAGCTCACTCGTGAAGGCTTATTACTTCTGCACAGACCAAATGTAATATGCTCCCTTAGGAGGTCACGTCTTAGTTCTCTGCTCGACTCCTTCGTGTTGCAGGCAAGGCTCTCGAATGACAATGCAGGGATCATACAACGAGGCTCTGAGACTTGAAGTGCCAAAATTTGGCGCTAAATGTCGTCATCTTGATGTGAAATGAACGCATTTTGTGTTTCCGAGAGTTGGCAGACCTAAACTGGAGACGAGTGGAGACTTTGAAAATAAATTACGTTTAGCGGCGGGAACCTTCAATGTCATAAATTTTTGTTCTTGTTGGGCAGTAAAAGTGTTCTGATAGTGTTCATTTGTCGATAAATTATAGATTGAAAAGTAATTAATATATTTACCAGGGCTTTTTGAACCAATTTAATGAAGCTATGAACGAAGGCAGGTGATTCGTATGAAGAGAATATTGGAGATTATTTTTGCTAATGCTTTCAGCTAAACAAAGATATTATGGTTAGATCTGAACCAAAAACTATTGAAACCTGACATTTAAAATAACAGCTGGAATATATTTGTTTTCAATGATATCACGATTTCCCAAGTTTACTCGAGAAATTTTAGTCCACAGACTCACTTTTCAAGCAGTGTTAGTTCAAGGTTCTCGTGCTAGAAATTACATTGAAATTTAATATCATTTCAAGTGTAAAAAATATTTTCTAGTATTATAAGAATCATTCTATGAAGAGAAATTCCCGCTACTCGGTTCGTTTCCAGCTCACGTAGTGAGGGGGCAAAATGTGGATGTCATAAAATTTTTTAATGAAAATTAACGTAACTCTCGTACATACATATTGCGTTTTGACAACTCATTTCACGAGGAACAATAAGAAGAAAACAAATAATTTCATAACTTTCATGGTACACACAAAAAATTACGGTGCATATTTTCACTCTCACTTACTTGTACCGCTCTTGTGGCTGTTTCCGCGAACCTCTTTTTTTTTATCTAAAATAGGATTTTTCACACGCAAACTATATGCTTCCACTTCGAGAGAAAAAACATTCGTTAGAAGTGCAGCAAAGAATTCCATGCCCCAATAATGGGCTTGTAAAGGCTTTCGATAATGAGTTAGACGTGCATTAAAGGCTTCCTAACTTTTACGAGCCTGAAAGAAAATGTTGCAGAGTGGAAAAGTTTTTGTGAAATGATGCTGTAAATTGCGTATTGATGAAAGGTAAATTTAAATATTCGAACCCACGTGCGATTTTATTGGAAAGGACTGGAAAATAACGTGAATAT
Organism: Morinoia aosen; assembly: GCA_030386875.1. Taxonomy (NCBI): domain Eukaryota; kingdom Metazoa; phylum Arthropoda; class Malacostraca; order Amphipoda; family Talitridae; genus Morinoia; species Morinoia aosen. The sequence continues at coordinate 82,314,641 of CM059561.1, read as the reverse complement.
TAGTTGGTGTTGAGCGAATAAGAGCTTTATGGCATTCCTAACTTGAACAAAAGCAGTAGGTACCATTTTTTTGTTCTCCTGGAATAGTCCTGTTGAAAACTGAGTGGCGTAAAATACAACAGGCTTGTCAAAATTTTCAGGGATGAATTTCACACAACTGATCACAAAACTGGTTCATAGAATATAAGAGCACTAAGGATATAAAATGCCCTCTATCTAAAACAATAAATCCTCAAACTTATTTTACTAAATCTGTTGATAAATAAAAAAGTTACAATGAAATGAAACATCATTATGTTATATCCCTTATATGGCATCACAGGGTCAATTGAAATAACACTTGAGAGCAGCAAACAACCAACTCTGCTGTGTCAACATTGCTATCTCTTAAAAAGTCAGTGAATTTACTCAAATAAAAACAACAGAAAATTTACACTATACTCTTTTATGTTGTAGCTTCTTGAGTTCCATTTGTAGGACGTACAAAGTTTTAATCTTCATTTAAGATGCAAGAAAATTATCATCCTTTCAGCCTGACGATCTTGGGAAAGTTTTTGTTTAATATTTTAGCATATGGAAAGTTGGGAATTATGTCGAGGCCGTTGTGTGGTGTAATCAGTGTGAGATACCAACACAAGATCTTGTACTCAATTCAACCTTATTTACTTCTTATCTATATTTTCACATTATTCTTAGCAGTTGGTGAACACCAAAGTTATTATTTTGATGAAAGATGCTTTAATGAACGGGTTTGTCGTTTAATTTGTTTCTAGTGTGACTTTTCGTCATAAAAGACAGCATGTCACCCTTCAGCGCTAGCATTTTTACATTTAAAACTACCGTCATCATAACTACCGTGATCACCCCACCACCGTCACCACAACCACCGTCACCAAAACCACCGTCATCACAACCACCATCACTACAACCACCGTCAGCACAACCACCGTCACCACAACCACCCTCATCACTACCACCATCATCACAACCATCGTCACCACAACCACCGTCATCACAACCACCGTCAGCTCAACCACCATCACCACAACCACTGTCATCATAACCACCGTCACCACAACCACCGTTAACACGACCACCGTCACCACAACCATCGTAACCACAACCACTGTCACCACAACCACCGCCACCACAACCACTGTCATCATAACCACCGTCACCACAATCACTGTCACCACAACCAACGTCACCACAACCACTGTCATCATAACCACCGTCACCACAACCACTGTCACCACAACCACCGTCACCACAACCACCGTCAGCACAACCACCGCCATTAGACTGGAACTGGCCTCAGGTTGTCACCGACATCACAATGAGGAGAGGCGGCCTCTCGTTAGGGAATTCAAAGAAGAGATTATGTAAGAAATTGAACAAGAAAAATTGAATATTACGGTTATTTCCGAAAAAGAACCGTATAGTCTTTTGCAGAGTTAAGGGGTTTATATACGCAGCTATTATCAATACCTTATTATTATTGTGTTAACATGACAGACTGAGAATAAATGTAGGGTCAACTCTAAAAATATGAAAACTCAGTTAATTAGCTAATGGTTAATTCTGATTTTTCTAAATTTATAAATTTACGTTTGAATCAAATGCCAAGTGGATCTATTCCTAGTAATTACCCGATTTCTTCGCAATATTATCAAAATAAATTAGTTTTGTGGTGTAAAGTATTCAAGTGCCTTACTTGTAGCAAGAACGGCTCTGGCCAGAATTGAAAGTGTGCTTACTTTACAAACGATTGATGCAATAATATTTTTTTGAGTTTTTCCGTTTTCGCAAATATTTATCGGTATGTAATGACATAAACATTGGCCGTACATTGATTACATCACATGAGCTTCACTGGGATCTCCGCTATCTCTTTTTCTTTCGTGTAATTTTGCGTGTATTTTCTTCTTGCAATTCCTCAACCTACGACAATGTAACTTTGGTAATATCTCTCTTTGTGTACCTCTGCTGTGAAAAAATATATCTATTTACTCTAAAGCTATAATTCACGAATGTATTTTTAAATTATTCGTTCGGAAGCGTATCTAATTTTCTGGTAATTCCTATATTTCTGTGTCAAGGTAAGGTCAGATTGAATTTCATGGAGTGAAATTAAATGGAATTACTTGGTATAAGTAGCAAGTTGTGCAATTTTACTATTTCAGTGAAATCTTGAGATGAGCACAACATTTGGGAAAATTAGTGTCACTCAAAAGACAACTCATGATATGAACACTATTCAACAAGAATTCACCTTTAGTCCCCATTTTGCTTAGTCCAAAGGTTTCGTGAGACCTTCTGCGCGTATTGTTGTCAAATGACACTCAACACACGACTGACAAGATTGAATTCAGCGAATAACAGAAATCATTCATGTTAGCTCAATTTTCAAGTGATTTTCAGGGTGAAGATAACTTGCTCCAAAAATTATTTTTTCGCATTAGTAAAGTTTCAGTCGATCAAAGATTCAGTAGAAAAAAGTTTCAGCAGAAAACGGGTTATCTGCAGCATATTCTGACACATCACCCGTGGCAATCCTCACGGTACATGGGCCACCGAAGCATTGTAATGAAGAAGATGCATTTTTCCCCTCGAAATTCACATTTTCGAGTAAGTCTCTGGTCTTTCAGCCGCTACAAGTAATGCTCACAATACCTCGCGCGACAGCACGAGTCTCAATTTGGTCAAATTCCAGCTCCGGGAAAATGCTTTGCGCTCCCTGATCGACGGCCGCAGATATTGCGACCGGACGAGCGGTGCGGACTTCGAACAGAGAACCTGAATTTCTTGCAAAATTCGAAATTTTATGAAATTATTTTGCGCACTATTTCGTTGGATATTATGGGCGACGAGGGGACAATATGAATACCTCACGGTTATTTGAATTCGTGTCGTCTGAACGCTGTCGTATATTTTATGGAAAAGTGAACTCGAGAAAAGTGGGCGTTTCTTTAGCGCTTAAATGAACAGCATTACGTGTGCCCTAATGAAGACATGCATCGCGTACTTATGATTCACTTTGATTATTTGGAAAAACACCTATGCCTCTCTCGAAAGTAAAGAAAATTTTTAATTTTAGCATACTGCAATGTAAATTTAAAACCAAAAATCATGGTTGTTAGTGTTTCATTTTGCTTCTATACTTAGTTATCGCACTCTGATGCAAAGTTTTCCCATCAACGATGGAAGATAAATCCGTGTTATAGCGCAGGTGTATTTCATTGTTTAATTTCAATAAATTTTCCACTTCGTTTGAGTGAAGCTTTTCACAAATTTATAAATAACTGTGCTTGCCTTAGGAGGTTTATGCGTATATAGGTACTCAAAAGCACCACGGCAGACGGATTACTCATCTTCGCAAAACTTGAGGCAAAAGTTGTGGATTTATCGTTTTGAGATTAATTTTACAGTTTGGTCAATTAAACAAATTAATTGGTCATTACCCGTAACTTCCATCTTATAATGTAGAAATCTATTGCTACCGGGTATTTTGTCAGAGGTTTGAATAAAATTGAGTTTAGAGAACAACTTTATGTTTCTGTCAGTATGATTTCGTTATTATCAGAGGGCATCGATGCAATCATGAAGCTGCTGCCCGTGTTTCGATTACGTGCTGGTAGATTTGAGTTTGCGTCCAGTTCCAAAATATCGAAGTGTTGAAATTCATTTCCTTTGATCGAAGGCAACGCTCACAGAGCGCTAAAATAATGTTTTTGCGCCGCTTCCAACAGGATCGATTTTTCACAGACTCTTTAGTCTAATTACAAATAAATTCATGAATATTTTTATAGTTGCGAGCACCTGGAAAGGAGCTGCAGTACATGCGACTGTTCATCGAGTCACCAGCATTGCGCTTGTGATCAAAGTCTTCATTTATGAGAGATCGACATCATCTGTCGACGGCAGCAGCAGTGCGACGCAGCCAACGAGCGAGGCACCGGCGCACGGAATTACAACGCTTGTGGGGCCAACCGGAAAACTTCAGCTGTTTTACTGTGAAATTAAATTTGGAACGGCATGATCTCATTACTCATGTCAAAATGAGTTGTTTTTATACTACTGAAGTGATGATCTGAGAAGTATTCTTTACCGACTCGACACAAGTTTGAAGACGGTTTTTTGATTATTTTGAAATTCTAGGAACATATCGTAAGCACCTTAATTTCGCATCATTTCAGAGTTCTAACCTTTGAAAACATAATAATGAATTAGCTTTCTGTGGAAAAAGAAGTGCTTCCAACTTTTGTCGAGCTTCGTTGTGCCCGCGTGACAACTAAGGTAAGTTGACGAAATTATATTTACGCATCTCTTTGCTGTGACACGAGACGTTAGATGCAATGCGGTGAGAATTGGTGATGTTGGAAATGTGTAACTTCGGAGTTCGTCATCTCAAATGTCATCTCGTCATCTCATTGGTGATGAAAATTCGGGGTTGCTAAAAATAAATCCCAGCGAGAACGAATTTTGAACAATTAGAAGCAATCGTCTGTAAGCCGATTATAAAATACAGTTTTGAAAAATAGACCGAAAAATCAGCCGTCGCTTCGCATTGAAGCCTGTGGAAAAATTTTATAAAGTAGGTCCAAATGTCACAAATCACTAGACCATCAAGTGGCTGGCAAAACTTATAATTGAACAAAAATAACGAATAAAAACAGAAAATTATAGAAAGGTTTTGAAAAAATCTGTTTAGGCCTAATAAATTTTTGCTGGTTAATAAATTGTCAGGTAATTGCTCTCAGAAAATGTTTGTAAAAAGTCTTTCATTATCAAAGGGAACCATGAAAAGTTCATCGGCATTTTTAAATGCTATCAACTCATCAAAAATGCATTATAGATCGCATTCTGTACAAATTACAAGTGAATGGAGCCTAAATAATGACTAAAAATTTTGAGAGAATTGAGTTAGCGGCTTTTGAGGGGTAAGGATGGGGCTGGTTGAAAAATCTACATTAAAATTAAGGTTGTAAATTTTTGACCATTTGTGTGAAAAACGTGTGCCGGATTTTGCATGAAGTATTCGTAAAATTCACTTGTGATTAAACTATATTTTTAGGCTAAATCCGAGTAGTTAATACGGAAAATAAATACGAATAGTAAATTCAATACGAATAGTAATTTCAAGTAGCCATACTCAAATGTGTCCATTGTACTAGACTTGAGAAACAATCTGCTGCAGTATCGCTTGTGGTAAATAAATTGTTTTAAATTGTTCTTTAAATTTTAAAAATTGGTTTGGCAGTGGCCCAGAATAAGAATTATTCAAAATTAAACGTGCACTTTGTGCAGGTGCGCGTCTTTAACTACGAGCATTTCACCTCTGCCTCTATCAGGCCGAGAATAACCGTTTATTTAGACTAAATATTTTATAATTTTATATTTCATATATTTCATTGTGATATTTTGTTCGCAGATTGTTGCATTTTAATTTAGTTTTGACTTGTGTTACGTTATCACTTTGCCGAAGTTGAGAATAACAGTAAAGGTTGAAACGGTATTTTTTTACTTATTGATATATTTTGAGACACAGACTACAATACTTGAAAAAATGAAAAACCCTCTGATCAGTGTTTTTCTTTGCTCTTTTAACTTCTTCAAGACATTGGAGATTAAAAGAACATTTCACTCTGAGTAAGAAATGGCTGAAAACCAGATACTGGTTGAGTTGTAAGAATATTTGCGCTCCTACGATCTACACTTCATGACGCTCCTCTAGATCCTTCGCTACCGAATGTCTTCTCTACGCTTCTAAAGTTTGTGTGCGCTGGAAAACGTATACAAACACTGGCCTCATATTCAAAATTAATTGCTGCTTTTTTTAAACACCTTTCCGTCTGGGAGTGGTGCCTGCTTCTTATGCCTCCTTTTCAAATGCTGGGAATTTGAGAATTTATGCAGTTCTTGACTTAACGCAGCTTTTAAATTCTTATGAATATTTCCCTTTGATATCACGTATTCTACAACGTCGTTGAAATCAATTGACTTCCGAGTGTTCGTAAAATCTGCGTATTCATAAAATTCGTTGAGCAATTTGCTATTCATTTTAGGGTAAAAGGTAATCGTGGGAGTTGAGGGTCGTGGTTGGAATCAGAGTATCGCAGTGGGGCTCAAGCCTCTGTTGAGGGAGGTTGTGCGCTGTGTAGCTGTGCGAGCCGTGCTGCAACAGGAGGTGTTTCCTCCAGCGTCCTCTGCGAACAGTCGAAGGAATTCAGTTCGAATTTGGTGTTGAGAATTATTTTCAGGCTTCCATGACACTTTCTTTAATTCACTATTTAAGCAAGCATTTTGGGTCTAACGATGTCATTCGTGGAGTTGAATTTTCTGAAAAACGGGCTCGTATTTGTCTAGGAATTTTACATACGAAAATTTTCAAAAAATAATTTATCGCACAATGTCTACGGATTTTACACCGAAAATTTCATTACCCGAACAATTCTGTAAAAATTAACCTACAGATTTACTACCCAAGATTTCAGTATACCAAATTTTTTTTGATACGCGATATTTTCAAATGACTTTTCAGTTTTGTAAATAGCAGTCCGTATTTTGACAGATAAAACACCTACAATTTATTCTCAATATATATTTTGTTCAGCCGTTTGCCGAATATTTCGTTGGTGTAAAAATTTTTAAACTACCATCATAGTCTCACCGCAAATATGTCGTACTTTTAGCGACGTATAAAGATGCGATTTTTGATGCACTTGAAGTCATATATTCATCAGGTGTGAATTTTGAAATAAAAATTTTCAGTGAAGATTCTAATGGCAATCAGACACTTTTTAGTATTAGAAACAGTATTAATGTACCCGTTCTATCTATGTTCTGTGTAATGCTGTTTCTAATACTACAAAGAACGGGTATATTAATACTACATAGAAACAGTATTAATGCACCCGTTCTATGTAGTATTGGGGACAGTATTTATGTACCCGTTCTGTGCTTTTATCCTCAAAACGGTAAATTTTATATTTCGTTTAACTTGAAAAAAGCGTGGAAGTTTGGACAATTGATCAAAGTTGACATAAGTAAATTGCTTTACCGTTTTAAACGATAAACTCAGACGTAATTTTTTCAAACACGCATAAGTGTTCCCTCAAAGCTGTTTAATTTTATCACGTACATTAGCTCACGATCATTGGAAATTTGTCGGCATGTGCTGTACTCATATCACACATCCATTTAGGAAAGGAAGTTCACCTATTTTTCTCCCAAATTAATGAGTTCTTTCACTCTACTCATCTTCACCCAACAATTTAGGAATTGCAATATAGTTCGTAATTACCCACTTCAAATTCTGCACAGTTTGTTAGATGTTTTTCACGATTCGGCAGCGTCAAATGGCACTTTGAGGGCGGTTTAGAGCAGTGCATTGCTCCAGTAGTTCTGAGTGCGAGGGACATCGTTTGCAGCCGCGAGATATATACGGCCGCGTTCACCATAGGCTACATTTGCGCATCACGCGGCTCTTCTTATTTTCTCGATGGGAACTTTCCAGGTTTTTATGTTTATTTATTCGTGAAATGTGTTTTTCGAGGTTATTAATGTCATAGGTGCGTTAGGGATACGAAGTAATTAGTAGTTGTTTTGAGTAAACGGGTTTCAAACATCTAAAATAATATTCTCTTTTTTCAAGCATTTTTCTCGTACCGTTGGTTCGTTCAATGGTCGACCTAACGAGATTCTCAAATTGAACTCTTCTCATTTCAGATGATGAAAGGTTGAATTACCCTTGTAGCACAGATAGACAATAGAAATTCAGTGTTAATGGTAAAAAAAGAACTTTTGATGTTGTGTTCAGGATTAAAATAGCAAAATATGTACCCAGAGTTGAGAAAATTATAACAGCATTAAATGTTTGCGGATTCGGCCGATTAGAATGGTCGTGTTCTTCATCTCCAGAGCTTATTTTACCCATTCAAGTTTTTTTCCTAAGCTACCTGAATTATGCGCTCAAGAGCGTACCTCCACAAAATATTTACCATGCACAATATTTTGATATTCACAAATAAATGAATTGAATTGGTAGAAAAAATCCAGAAAACAATTCTACATTTTGTACGTGATGTTACTTCTCCGAGATGAAAGAATTGGTATTATTTTTTTCTCTTCCATCTAGATCTAGGGTTACTGCTTTCTTATTCACGTACGACGTTCAGGCACAACTAATAGTAGCACAAATGAATTGTCACAATGTAAACTTAGAAACGATCTACAAACGTATGGATCTAGGTCGCTAAACTCTCAATTACCTTCATGGTTCATTTTGTCGTTAAGTTCGAGCCCCGGTGGCTGCATCGAAAATATTAATTTGTGAAAGTCGCAAATGATTAGTTGTCCAGAAACTATCTAAAGCGCACATTTACAGACCAAAACTATTAACTTCTAACCACTATCGAGTGTAGTACCGGGTAGGATTTTACAGACGTCTCTTTCGATGATTTCCTGAATCGATAGTAGTTTATCAGAGAGATTTTTTTTGCGCATATGTAGTTTTTATAACAGCATACTGGGCTAACATATACGACATTACAACGAGTCGTAGAACTCCTGTCACTCAACCGTGGACAACATACGCCAAGATAAAAAACTCAAAGATAAACCTTTTCGGAACAATTCTTGCATATTTTGTTTCATATTTATCGCTTGACATGCAGTAGAAATCAAAAAAGTAATATAACAGAGTCTGAGACTTCTATAGTTTTATGTTTTTTATATCAAACTAATTCTAATTTTCTGAATTTTTTACAGGTGACAGGAGACATATTTTGAAAGTGTTGCGTCGCAGCATTGAAACATCATTTCCAGTGTAATTCAAATGACGCCTTTAGTCGCTGAATGAACCACCAAGAGAAAAGCAGCTTTAACTTCGTGATTAATTGCAGAAAGTTTTCTCCTGATTGCGCACGCGAACCTTCCCATATCTCTGCAAGACAACGGAGAAAAATCTAACTAAAATCTAAACTCAACGACTGCAGTGTTTGAGATGTACTTAATTGCAGAAAGTTTTCTTCTGATTGCGCACGAGAACTTTTCATATCTCCGTATGACGATTGTGCTAAAAGTCTGACCAAAATCTGAACTCGATGAACGTATTGTTTGAGAAGCACTCACAAAAAATTTCTTACAAACGTGACCTGTAGAGGTGATCAGCACCGGAGCGTCTCACAGGTCGAGACCCATCGCACCTTGAGATCCTCGAATGTAAGATTGCCCTTTGATCTCCAAGCGCTCGCCTGGCGTTCTTTTCTGACTCCAGGAGTTCGACTGCCCTCGCCCTGAAGCAACCAAGCTTCTAGCACAGAGTGACACACCAGCAACTGCTGTTGTCTGTGGACGGCATCGGGCAATTTACCTCGGCATGTTTTAGACAACTTCAACCTTTGACTAAGACAAGTCATTGACCTCATTCACTTCATAACAGTTTTCCCATAGTACCTACGGAGGTTTTAGAGTACCATCACACCTCATGTACTCCTGAAAGTTGTGAATACTTTTTCCAAAGTACCTACGGAGGTTTTAGAGCATCTTCACACCTCATGTACTTCTGAAAGCTGTGAATACTATTTTCTAAAGTATCTACGGAGGTTTCAGCGTACCTTCACACCTTATGTACTCCAGAAAGTTGTAAATACTCCCCTCCTAGAGGTTTTAGAGTACCTTCACTCCCCGTACTTGAGCAGAGCGTCATTAAAACCGACGTTACATATACACTGGAATAAGAAGGCCGTCCACATTGACTTGCATCAGCTGCCGCAACAAGTCCGACGATGGCTGCCCTGCTGGTGGTCTCGCTGCTGCTCAGTCGTTCGTGTTTGCAAGGTAAGTTTGTCCGCACAAAGTTTCCGTATTTAAGAAAATGTTTAATTCACTCAGGTGCGCTCTCGAACCCCCAGAAACTTGAATTTAACCGTGCACAACTTAGAGATTCCCAAAAGTTGAAAGTTTAAAATCGCGGAGTCGCTTTTTTAAAGTTACGTTCTCAGAGCATCGTTGCGATAAGACAGGTTGCGGCAATTTGGTGCAATTTCATTTTGTGCGCAATTCCAAGTACACATGTGTTCCCTTCACACAGGAAGTGCAATGGAAATTTGTAGAGCACCCATGAAATATTCGTAGCAGTTCTAGTTTTATTTGAAGGCGCGCGGAACTAATCTTTGCTACACTGATAAAAAATATAGTCGGATTCTCGTGTGACTTGAGCCTTTTGTGGCATGGCCTCGTTGTAGAATGTGTTGTTTGTGTAATGTGTTGTGTGTGTAAGGTGTTGTTTGTGTGACGTGTTGTATGTGTGTAACGTGTTGTGTGTGTAATATGCTGTATGTGGTGATAAAATTACATAATCAATACAATGTATTTATCTCGGATCTTCTCACTTCAGCGATCAAAGTACGAGGAGTCCTTGCGTCAGTAGAGCTGCGATATCGCTGGAAAACGAAGTGTAGAAAATAAATCTAAGAATCACTTCTTCTCCGTGCTCAGTTTCATTTAATTTATCGAGTATTCTGTCAGCGAGTGGATTTCTTATGCATACGGGAAGAGGGCTGTAGATTTCATTAAATATTTGCTAACTTATTTAGTGTTGAGCTTGCTGCAAAGCAGGCTTAAAAATAATTTCTAAATTAAATCACCACTGTCGAAGTTTTAGTCAATTACTGAATAAGGGTTTGCGTACTCCTGCTGATATTTTTAAAATGAAATAATTTTGCTCCATTGCTGAGTTCATTATGGATAACACTTTTCCCCATCACGCGTAAAGAGAAGAGCTTGGCAAAGTTGCACAAGTCAACACAAGACGACGCAGGGCACAGGTGAGCGAAAGATTTCGCGACATTGCCTCTCTCTCTGATGAAGTGATAGAGCGAACGGGGCTTTAATTTCTATGAGTGCTTGCATTCGAGCACGCAAAAACGATGGAACGCGTCCCAAGGGCAGGATTTAAATAATCATTCTGAGCTAGTACTTATAGGGCGATTCTTAGGAAATCTTATTCTTAGAATAAAAAAAGATCCAACGTTATAGAGAATATTTATTGACTGTTTACGGATCGAGGCGACCTCGTCTCCAAGTTCAGCACCACCACGTGCTTCTTACACCGCTGTTGGGGTGACACTAGCGGTGGTGCACTAGAGACAGGGTCACGGTAAAAAAAAATAAGGTAGGGCTAAACCAGTCTTTTTTTTCGTCGACCGTGAGGCAATGATGACGTCATGGCAACGAATCAATAGCGCTCATATTGCATCTGTTAACACTGCTAGCCCTAAATCTGGAATCGCTATTGGCCTAACGACATGTCGCAATGGTGACGTCCTAAAGCTAGTTTGGTACAAAGCCGTCCTATTGGCTAGCCGAACAAGAGGAGGTGTGTTTTCCCCCATAGAAATGACTCTAGCTTGTTTCCTCTACCGTGTTCAGTGTTATAAGTAGGCTGTATCTATGCACTAATGGTTAAAGGATGTATTTTATATGAAATCAGGCCCACAGATACCTATATTCAAATTTGACCATTGCACTAGACTTAAGAAACAACCTATTTCTGAATCACTTGTGGTATATAAATTATTTAAATTTTGCTTTAAAGAAAATCAGCGTCGAGCAAACATGCACGGTAGCCAGGGTTCATTTTGCGACCAATTTTCGTTCTGAAAATAGCCGAGTTGGGAAATATTTGACCAGATGAAAGCACTAATCTGGATACCGTGCATTTCGTATAATGCAGACCATGGCTCAAATTTTTTATTTGACGGCTGGCAAAGTGAAATGGGAAGACATTGGGTGACAGGTACCAGAAAGATGCAGCTTAGAGCATGGAGGAGAATCGCTATAATTTAACTCCTCAATCTTTCGCTTCTTTTTATACCAAAAGAAGCCACTTCTCACTTCAGCCAAGTTACTTCTCACTTCAGCCATGTCACTTCTCACTTCAGCCAAGTCACTTCTCACTTCAGCCAAGTTACTTCCCACTTCAGCCATGTAACTTCTCACTTCAGCCAAGTCACTTCTCACTTCAGCCAAGTCACTTCCCACTTCAGCCATGTCACTTCTCACTTCAGCCAAATCACTTCTCACTTCAGCCAAGTCACTTCCCACTTCAGCCATGTCACTTCTCACTTCAGCCAAGTCATTTCTCACTTCAGCCAAGTCACTTTCCACTTCAGCCATGTCACTTCTCACTTCAGCCAAGTCACTTCCTACTTCAGCCAAGTCACTTCTCACTTCAGCCAAGTCACTTCCTACTTCAGCCAAGTCACTTCTCACTTCAGCCATGTCACTTCTCACTTCAGCCGAGTCACTTCTCACTTCAGCCAAATAGCATTGCCTGCCCAGGCGCTCAAGCGCTGCTTTTTGCCGCCCCTAATGACTTTCAGAGCGCTCCTCTCAGCTCTTTGTGCGCAGGAGTTAACGTGTAGCAGGTCTTAGAGAGCAGCAAAAATTTTTCCACGAGCAGTTACTGAAGAAAAAAGTTGAACCCAAATTGACGCAAAAGGCTATGTAATAACTCAGTTATGGAGATACGGAATGTGTGTCTAAGTATTTTGCGAACAAATTAATACAACAAATAGAGATTTGCTGTAACAATCCTTCATTTCGAAATGAAACGAATGTAGGAATGGGCTTCAAATTCAAATATGACACAACTGGCGGTTTGTGTGAGCAGTGAAAACATTGAGAGAATTATCATATTTTGGTACATCTAAAATCTACGTAAAGTTTTTAACGCAAGGCACCATGTCCTTATGAGATACTGCATTGTCTAAAGCAGGCACAACGATATTCCATCTTCTGGTGTAATGCGGAAAAAATAATTTTTTCTCTGGTTTTTCAATTCTGCTGATAAATACTGTTGTGCTGTACTGCTTATTTTTGCTCTTTTGCGCGCTGGAATAGAAGAGGAAGAAATGGATCCACTAATAGTTGCAGGTGATAAACTTATCATCTGGATATCACGTGCCAGATGACATAAGTGTCAAATTGTAGCCTGCAAGCTTCTCATTAATCAAAAACAAGCGTGTTTCTCATTAAATACTGCAAAATAAAATACGAACAAAACAAACGATTTAGTCTTCGTTTCATTAATTTATCGTCACGTCAGAGAAGGGGTTAAAGGATTCATACCATGATTTTGTTAGACGTTTCTGCACGAAGAGATGCCAAGCAGTTGAAAATATACGATAATTTAGAGATATCTCTTATAGTACTATGATATCAATAGGTATTTCATCAACAGTGCGCACGTACATCAACGTTATCTACTTTCAAACAACCATTCGTGCTCGAGATCTCTCACAGATGTTAAGCTGTTGCCTGAGAGAAAATTGGGTACTTTTGTTGAACTTTGACGCCGACTAAAACAGAAAATCGAGGTAGCGTGGTGCGAGAGAGAGGAGCCGCCTCACAAAGCGTGCAGAGGCCACCGCAAGTCATAACTTAACACTTTGACTGCGGCAGGTAAAACTGAAGTTCAGTATTCAACTCAAATTTAATGTCAATTGTAGTAAGTCATTTTGAAAATCACAAACATTTACTGGATTGTGCCTTCATTTCATTTTGATTAAGTATTCATTTAAATTGATTTTGTGACTACTTGTCTGCCAGCAGCATTATTAAAATGGTCTGCGTGTACCACCGGTGGCTCACGCCGCAGTCAAAGTGATAAGGTGGTGACTCCACAGTGACTCTTAAGTTCAATAATTATTCATCTTTACCTAGACACGTATTCTCTAGTCAAAAATTTCAATATGGCGTTGTATAAGACAATCTATTATCAATGCTTCAATGTCTGCTCTAAAAATTTCTGTAAGTGTTCAACACGAAGTATTTTTAGAAATAGCAAAAGATATTTTGTGGGCGTATTCACGACGTTGTAGTCAAGTTTAAAAGAAAGTATTTTTTCGGGGCAAAGAATCGTGAAAGTTTCATTTGCCGCAAAGTGCTCCATAAGATGGCCGTGAGAGCACTAGTAAAAAAATCAGTGAGGATATTTTGGGATCCCGGCAATCTTCCACTTGCGCGTAGAAGTTGCCTTAAAATAGCTTTATTGCTTCGTGGAAGGAATCAGCCAGTGATTGCGGGCTTTCTGTCTGCTGATTATCGAGTTAGCTGTCCCGTAGTGCTATTGTATCTCGAGGAGGTATCTGAAACTGAAGAAAATTGGTTTTGGATACATCGATCGCAGCCTTTTTTGAGCGTGGAGTTTGAAGGTACGTGAATAATGTGAGCGTACTCACCGACTTTTCTTGTTAAGTTGTCAACCCGATATAACTGATCGGCGAGGCAAAATAGTGATGAGCACTTCTCCGATAAAACTGATCATTGAAAAAAATAGTGATGAGCACTTTCCCGATATCCCTGATCAGTAAACAAAATAGTGATGAGCACTTTTCCGACATAACTGATCAGTGAACAAAACAGTGATGAGCACTTCCCCGATATGATCAGTGAGGCAAAATAGTAATGAGCACTTCCCAGATATAACTGATAAGTGAGAAAAAATAGTGATGAGCACTTCCCAGGTATAACTGATCAGTGAGACAAAATAGTGATGAGCACTTCTCGATATCACTGATAGGTGAGGCAAAATAGTGATGAGCACTTCCACTTCTCCCTTGCAGTTACAGGCAAATTCGCATTTGTCGTTCGATTGAGACTCAGCGCACTTATACAGAAACAAATAACCTGAACGGTTTCAGGAGCTCATCTCGCGGAACTTTGACGGTAACAAGGCAAGAAATTGAGAGATGCAAAGCCGCGTATCATTGAAGCTCCTTCGCATGAAATTGAGTTCACGCGAAGAAAAAATCTTGAGTTCTGCTGCATTAGAGTTCGACGAAAACATTTTCTCTGGCACCAACTCATCCAACGTCGAAATGTATTCATTGGATCTTGTGCGCTGGATTATATTCAGAATCACTGAGAAAGAAAATCAGTTACTCTAAATGGAAATTTGTACAGTTTTCCAACGCTTTGATGTTTGATGTTTTGCGTCTTTGTTGTCATTGCTGTTCACGTGAGCAATATCAGCACAACCATCGTTTGCTTGTCACACACAATATCTTCGACAAATATTTAAGTGAAAAACTAGTGTTTGTTGCACGAAAAAGTCAGAGTGCGCTTTTTTCCGCATGTTTTTTTCGAAGTTTCATTTACTCTTCTTCTCGGATTTTGAAGAAGCATTTAATTGATGAAATAATTATCAATTTGATTTTAATAAAGCTCCCGTAAAATAATACCGTGTGGCATTTCGCGCTTGAATTTTTATACTGTTTTCTATTGCCAGGATTTATTCTCATTTTAAACAAATGTTATCGGAAATTGAAACATAGATGTTAGAAAATAACATTTGTCTGAAACTACTCAAATTAGGACAAAATTTTTCTGATCCAAGCTAGAAATTCGTGGAGAAAAACAAGCAGCAGCGATCGGAGAAATTAGCATGTTAATTTGACTCTATTTTTCTGCAATTCCCTTGCCAATTATTGGAATTGTAAGATTTTTGAAATGAATATTTTACAGAGTATATTCAAAATTGCCTAGCGTGCACGTGCAGTAATTGTAAAGGCATAGAACAACTTTCAAAACATTTTCACAGAACCATTCAAATAATATTTTCACAAAACCATTGACGCATTCTTATTTCCATGGAACACTGACGTAGTATCTTGACAGGTGACTGTTGAAATATTAGTCGGCACTTAAAATTCTTATCATGTTTCAACATTGCAGGGAAAGCAGAAAAAACTTTGAGAACTGGTATTGTATGGCAGTTTGTTTTACATTTGAACTGAGAGATAAATATTGTTAACAATGCACAAACTCACGTTACTATGAGCATGCGTCAAGTTCGCAAAATAATGAGTTTCCATCATTTTTTAGACGTAGAGAGCTGCATTTCAGTCAGTCAATTTTATGAAGGAAAGTATGCGACCGTAGGACTGTAGGTGCTGAGTTATTTGAGTTGGGGCTTTGGTGTGTTAATTTTCAATTACAGTGTGTAAGAATTTTCATTTTAAAAATTTGATTACTATTTTCCAGCAGACGAAACTGATGAGTTCCGTACGAAGATCATCTCGTGATGGGATCAGCAAATTCTAAAAGCAGAGAGGCTTTAATATCGCTGGTGAAATGATATAAATTTCAGATATTGTTGTCAGGAAACCGAACTTGAATGATATGCAACTTTAAAAAATTTAAGCGAACTCAAAGGGATCTACATGTTTCTTCTCACAAAACTTTACGCCATGAGACGGTAGAGACTTATGCCTTAAGACTGTAGAGACTTAAGGTTTCAAAAAATTTGACAAGAAGAAAAAATTTTGGATTGACCTTACCAGTGAAAACCACTCACCAATCAACAAATCCCTTTTCACACATTCATGAATGTGGAACATCAAATCGTGTGTGGCCCGGGAAGCATGTTTTCATGCCGTTTGTCGTGGCATAACACTTGTAACCCTCAGCACCGTGACGGGAGAGAGCCTGGTCTCCCTTGCTCTGGTATCAGCTGAACGGATTTGCCTGCCGAATTCGAATGAGGCAGGCAGCACTAGAGCTGTTTGCTCACATACTTCATTTGAGTGTCTGATCTCAGGAGGCGGGACGAGCTCCTTCTGGAGGTCTTGGCTGCTTGTTGGTGCCGTCCTGACCTTCGGTGGTTGTGCGTTGAGTTGTGTTCTCGGATGAGGAATGAGAATGAATGTTCTCAGGTGAATGACTAAAATTTTATTTTCTTTATCCCTGACAAATGCGAATGAAAGCGTTTGGTGAAATTTCATTGACTTTATATCCATTTTTCAAGTCAATATATCAAACACGGCAATAAGCTTTCATTTTTAGTAATGCGAATTTTCCTAGTTATATTAATAAAATGCCCAATCCATTAGGGATAAAGATGCAGAGAGACAGAGAAAAAGAGAGAGAGAAGTAACGAATTAGTTATGGAAATGTTTATTTACTCTTAGGAAAATTGTTGCGATGCTAACAAACAATGTTCGTTTTTCATAAATTTAAGTCTTGAATCGAAAAATAAACGTTATGTTTTTCAGCACATCATAAACAAAAATTTCACGCACATATAATTTTCATTCGATCGATGAAATAATGAGGGTATGTTATAAAATGAATTGGAATTTTCAGCCAAGGGAAACAAAAGACAAGAAGTTAATTCGAAATAACGTCGAACTGACTTCATGTATTAAAAGTAAAGTACTCTGTCAAACACGTTGGAAAACGAACAAATTTCGAATGCATGGACATTGTTCAGCCTGAGCTCCATGAGGTTAGTTGAATGACTTCATCTTCACATTTGCGCGTTAAATTCATCGATTCCGCAGCTCTAAGCCGGCTCAAGAAAATATAGGATTAGCGATCCTTTGATCGGAGCAAGCAGATGTTCGTTGTGCATTAATTCCTCAAAACAAGTTTAGTGATTTGTGATAGGAAAGAGAACACTTGAGGATCAAATATAATAGGGTTTTTGAAAATGAAATAACTCTTTTAGGTTCAATGCAGATCGTGTATTTCTGCAAAAACTCTAACGCATGAGTCAAATCGATGACGCGTACAAGACTCAGGTATCCGATATTTGCGTCTGAAGCAGAGAAGCGAAGAGTCAAATTGCGGTTTTCATCAGGCGAGGGAAAAGAAGTCAAAGTGCTTGATTGCGTTGAAAATTACCTGCTGCGTAGAGACCTAGTGAACAGGAAAGAATGAAGAGGGAAGACAACAGAAATAAAGCTCTCAAAGAGTACCAGCAAAGAATGAAAGAGTGAGATATAAGGAGTTGTTACTGACAGAGGTGTTACTCAGGTGTTACTAACAGGACTGACAGTGCTCTCGAGCTCATTGAAGTGCAGTGGGTTATAAAAATTTGGGCATATGAGCGAGCGAACAAGCAGCTTTTAGTAAAGAAGGTGATGGAGCTGTATAAGGAAAGTCGGCCAGAGGCAGACCGAGGTGCTGGTTGCTGAAGTAAGCGCAATGCGCAGAGAGGTTGAGATTTTTGTCGGGGACGCAATAGTGACGTTTCAAAACAGCTTGGGAGGAAGCATGATTGTAAGCTGCTATACGCACAGATATCGAATTAACTACACTCCCAAATTAATTTACATTAATTCACTTATCGAGCTATATACCCAGTCTAACTTTTTCGCCGGAGCATGTGTGTTTTTCGCCACCCAAGCGATTAAATTAGTTGGGCGGCGAAAAACATGCATGCAGGTGGGGAAATAGCTAGACTGGGTACTTAGTCTGACTACGAGACTCCTTTGTCACAAAATTCTGACACTGGAGAGGGAACAGCTGTATAACGAGGCAGGAGTAAACCAGTGAAAGCAAACTAGTATGGTCTCAGAAATCTCCAGATTTTCAATTCGTTAGAAGCAACAAAGTGGCTGGAGACCGGCATTTCTGTTATAATATAAAAACCCTGACGTAGCTTTGACCGCAGCTTCTACCTGCATTTTGTGACATCTTAACTTCTCGTCCAGTTAACGTCCTTTACTGAACTCCTGAAAGAACCGCAGGCTACTTTTTATTCATCTTTAAATGTTCTTGTTTTACTCACTATTTTTTGACCGCTTTTTTTTTTGCTCGGTGTGTGCTGCGTGCGTTATTTTTATTAAGTAATCTTTGTAATATTTAAGGCCTCAAGAACCTTCTAACTTCCAAAATGTTTTTTTTTCATCCAGCTTCTTCTTACGACTCGCACATCATACAGTGTGTAGCGTTCATGTGATTTGCCTATTTATTGTTCGTAATTTGTTACCACAATTTTCCTGTGCACTGCGTCTATGCGTCTCTTAGTACCTATCTTATATCTTTCTATTGTGCATGTATTCTCTTTTCCTCGTCTTACCATTTAAATCCTCATCCTTCATGCTACCACGTGTACTTCCAACCGTTTTCCTTTTTCTAATTTTCTTCGCTTTCTGAGGAGCGTTTAATCTTTCATCTCCCATGGAATATTCATATATTCCTACTCTTGCTCTATAGGAATACCAGCAGCAAGTTTAAAGCTATAATTCGGCAAATTGTCTTCTTCCAGAACGCAAGAAGCACACACGCTCACTGCCACGAAACATTCAGTTTTACTTCAATAAGTGTTGTTTTTTGCATGATTTTACCGGAATTTGACGTTATAATTCATTTGGAAATTGACGGGGGCGAACGAAGCATTTTATAAATTAGCAAATTTCGAATATCACTGAGGAAATTTGCACTCATACACTGTAGTCAGTGGAGAAACAGGTTTCTTTCTTTTCTTTGTAGAATAATTCCATGACTACCATTGAGTTATAGAAATGGGGTTTCAGTGTCTTAACCTAAGGTGAGGGAGTGGGTGAGTGAAGAATGAGCTCAATGGTTCTCTTTAATTTCTTCTACTCGTCTTCTTTGTTAATTATTATCTCCAAAGAGTTCAAGTCTGGTGTACATACGGCAGATATTTTCATTACATTTTACAAAGAGAAACATAAAACTTTGATTTCGGACTGACCGATCTCATATGTCTTTTTGTTACAAGTCAGCAGACTCAGCTTTATATTTGTTCTGCACTTATAAGTTCTTCTTTCAATGAATATTTCCTGGACTGACGAAATAAACCATAGAGCGCTCTAATTTTAAAAGCACTTTCGCATCATAATTTCACCAGAATGCGTTTATAGATGTCGGCAGAAGCGAAGCAACAACTCTGGTATTCCAGGTAACAACTGTGGCACTCCAGGCCTTACTCTCAGCGTCTTTTGCAAAATAGAGCACTTGACCCAGATGTCACTTCCTACAGTACCTGCGAAGGCCGCGGCATGTATCCAGTGCTGCAACAGCTCGGGTTTCACACTCTCGTCTTTTGTATTTTTCTGTTTCTAAACCTCGGATTAAATCGAGCTCTGTAGTCCAGAATGGACTCAATGGAGAAGAAAACGGTGAGTTTGCATCGTTCGATTTTGCCCAATGCAGTATTTTCTGCTGTATATAGTTCAGAAATACAAGTACTCGTTCGATTTTGCCCAATACAGAATTTTCTGCTCTATATTACTCAGATATGCAACTGCAAGTCACAGAAATCCCGAGAAGGGCTAACAAAAATGTTCACGGTTAACTCACTCAGAGTTATGACAGAGTTATGCATGACTGGCAGAGTTAAGACAGAGTTATGCATGACTGGTAGAGTTAAGGCAGAGTTATGCATGACTGGCAGAGTTAAGACAGAGTTATACATGACTGGCAGAGTTATAGCAGAGTTAGGCATGACTGACAGAGTTAAGACAGAGTTATGCATGACTGGCAGAGTTAAGGTAGAGTTATGCCATGACTGGCAGAGTTATGGCAGAGTTATGTATGACTGGCAGAGTTAAGGTAGAGTAATGAAATAACTGGCAGAGTTATGACAGAGTTATGCATGACTGGCAGAGTTATGGCAGAGTTATGCATGACTGGCAGAGTTAAGGTAGAGTTATGAAATGACTGGCAGAGTTATGCCAGAGTTATGCGTGACTGGCAGAGTTATGGCAGAGTTTTGCATGACTGGCAGAGTTATGCCAGAGTTATGCGTGACTGGCAGAGTTATGGCAGAGTTTTGCATGACTGGCAGAGTTATGGAAGAGTTATGCATGACTGGCAGAGTTAAGGAAGAGTAATGAAATGACTGGCAGATTTATGGCAGAGTTATGCGTGACTGGCAGAGTTATGGCAGAGTTATGCATGACTGGCAGAGTTAAGGTAGAGTTATGAAATGACTGGCAGAGTTATACCAGAGTTATGCGTGACTGGCAGAGTTATGGCAGAGTTATGCATGACTGGCAGAGTTATGGAAAAGTTATGCATGACTGGCAGAGTTAAGGTAGAGTAATGAAATGACTGGCAGATTTATGGCAGAGTTATGCCATGACTGGCAGAGTTATGGCAGAGTTATGCATGACTGGCAGAGTTATGGAAGAGTTATGCATGACTTGCAGAGTTAAGGTAGAGTAATGAAATGACTGGCTGATTTATGGCAGAGTTATGCCACGACTGGCAGAGTGGGATGTCCTTTTTTTCCTTGAGATCAAAAATTGCTCCAGCATGAGACAGTGGCGTCACATGACACATTCCCTTCATCACAGCACCTGCATCACAGCACCTGCATCACAGCACCTGCATCACAGCACCTGCATCACATCACCTTCATCTCAGCACCGGCATCACAGCACCTGCATCACAGCACCTGCATCACAGCACCTGCATCACAGCACCTGCATCACAGCACCTGCATCACAGCACCTGCATCACAGCACCTGCATCACAGCACCTGCATCACAGCACCTGCATCACAGCACCTGCATCACAGCACCTGCATCACAGCACCTGCATCACTGCACCTGCATCACAGCACCTTCATCACATAAGGCACCACAAAGCCATCATCACCCCCTGCAAATTATCGTTCGTTAAATATCAAAGGTGACTGCTCCCTTCTCTCCAGTTTCTGCCTTCTTTTTTGATGATTTCTTAATGAGCTCAGGAAACAAATTGTATTGAGAAAAATTTCCATCAGTGCTGCCAGTTTTTACACAGCATTTCTATGAGAACATTGCATTTTCCGTTGTTATAACCTCTATCTGGGTCAAGGGGAGCCTGCTACATTTGGTAATGGAATGAAATCTTGTTACATGGACCAGTATGTTATCGTGTTACATGGATAATATAAGGTCTTGTTACATGGTTCAGTAGTTTATCGTGTTACATGGATAATATAAGGTCTTGTTACATGGTTCAGTATGTTGTCGTGTTACATAGATAATATAAGGTCTTGTTACATGGTTCAGTATGTTGTCGTGTTACATAGTTAATATAAGGTCTTGTTACATGGTTCAATATGTTATCGTGTTACATGGATAATATAAGGTCTTGTTACGTGGTTCAATATGTTGCCGTGTTACATAGATAATATAAGGTCTTGTTACATGGTTCAATATGTTGTCGTGTTACATAGATAATATAAGGTCTTGTTACATGGTTCAATATGTTGCCGTGTTACATAGATAATATAAGGTCTTGTTACATGGTTCAATATGTTGCCGTGTTACATAGATAATATAAGGTCTTGTTACATGGTTCAATATGTTGTCGTGTTACATAGATAATATAAGGTCTTGTTACATGGTTCAATATGTTGTCATGTTACATGGATAATATAAGGTCATGTTACATGCGTTAATATGATGATATCTAGTTACATGCGTTAATGTGATGATGTCTTGTTACATGCATTAATATGATTATGTCTTGTTACATGCGTTGATATGATGATATGTTGTTACATGCGTTAATATGATTATGTCTTGTTACATAAGTTAATATGATGATATGTTGTTACATGCGTTAATATGATTATGTCTTGTTACATGCGTTAATATGATGATATGTTGTTACATGCGTTAATATGATTATGTCTTGTTACATGCGTTAATATGATGATATGTTGTTACATGCGTTAATGTGATGATGTCTTGTTACATGCGTTAAAATGATGATGCCTTGTTACATGCGTTTATATGATGATGTCTTGTTACATGCGTTAATATGATGATATCTTGTAACATGCGTAAGCAGGATGGCGTCTTGTTACATGCGTTAATATGATGATATCTTGTAACATGCGTAAGCAGGATGGCGTCTTGTTACATGCGTTAATATGATGAGGTCTTGTTGCATACGACAATATAAAGCATTGGTGCATGTGTTGATATGATGAGGTCTTGTTACATACGATAATATGAGGTCTTGTTACATGCGTTGATAAGGCTAGATTTTGTTACATATTATAATTTGAAGTCTTGTTACCTACGATATTTTGAGATCTGGTAACATGCGTTGATATGATGATGTCGGTGTGTGACAGGTAGATAGTAACTAGCGTACTCTCACAGAATCGGAGCAACTGTGGTAATTTTCTACTCAATGGGCTATGTTATATATTGCTTGTGTTCATTACTTCAAAGAGCTAGAGTGAACAGCTGGTAGTGCCTTTCTTAATGAAACAAGCTTTAATTTCATCACACTTTCCACAGTGACTCAGCCAGGTTAACAGGAGAGCATGTGTTTCCAGTTCAGGAGAGCATGTGTGGAAAAATTTTTTATGACTTACGTCCTGAACTGCCTTCTCTTCCCAGGAGACCAGGTCTTTAAAAGTTACAGATTGCTGTAATATTCCTGAAATAACCAAATTATCCCAAATATTCACCTCTACATGCCCATGCGCTACTAAAGATTATCTTTGATGTTCATTCGAAGGTTTTTTAGCCAGTCTAAGCGAATCTGATTTGAGTAAAGAATCTAAAAGTCGCTGAATGGGAATTTTCTGTGACGAATGTAATGGGAGAAGCGAGAGAGATTTGGTTAATGCTCCAAATAATGTATCATTTATGGTTTCCCTGGGTTACGTGAGTACTAAATCATCCAACGCATCAAGGTATTCTGTCACCAGTCATCCAACACATCAAGGTATTCTGTCACCAGACATCCAACACATCAAGGTATTCTGTCACCAGTCATCCAACACATCAAGGTATTCTGTCACCAGTCATCCAACGCATCAAGGTATTCTGTCACCAGTCATCCAACACATCAAGGTATTCTGTCACCAGACATACAACACATCAAGGTATTCTGTCACCAGTCATCCAACACATCAAGGTATTCTGTCACCAGTCATCCAACACATCAAGGTATTCTGTCACCAGTCATCCAACACATCAAGGTATTCTGTCACCAGTCATCCAACACATCAAGGTATTCTGTCACCAGTCATCCAACGCATCAAGATATTCTGTCACCAGTCATCCAACACATCAAGGTATTCTGTCACCAGTCATCCAACGCATCAAGGTATTCTATCACCAGACATCCAACGCATCAAGGTATTCTGTCACCAGTCATCCAACGCATCAAGATATTCTGTCACCAGTCATCCAACACATCAAGGTATTCTGTCACCAGTCATCCAACACATCAAGATATTCTGTCACCAGTCATCCAACACATCAAGGTATTCTGTCACCAGTCATCCAACACATCAAGGTATTCTGTCACCAGTCATCCAACACATCAAGATATTCTGTCACCAGTCATCCAACGCATCAAGGTATTCTGTCACCAGTCATCCAACACATCAAGGTATTCTGTCACCAGTTATCCAACACATCAAGGTATTCTGTCACCAGTCATCCAACACATCAAGGTATTCAGTCATCAGTCATCCAACACATCAAGGTATTCAGTCACAAGTCACCCAACACATCAAATGTATCTAGTATTTTGTATCTCTATTAGAATATGTAATATATCTATTATATATTATACATAATATATCTATACCGGGAGTCCCACAAAAATGTCTCCGATGTTTTAACTGATTATAGTTCAGCTTTAAATTAACGTATTTGAATTGTCTTTTTTTCACAATGTAGTAAATTTTCTTTTCTTTTCTAATAAATTTCAATAACCCGTTTTAAAAATAACACCAGTGCTGTTCTTAAAACTTTTCATTTGAACAATTAGTTTTTCTACCTATTTCAGTACATCGATCATTGTAAAGAGGTTATGCAACCGATTTTAAAAAGACTTAAATTATTAACTAATTTTTAGTTAAAACCTTCTGTAGTGTTCTTAAAATGAGTATACGCAATGTGTCACCCATCTTCACCTGATTTGAACCCCCGGACTTCAGTGTTTGGTTAATGATGGAGAAACGATTTGAAATCGTCCCTGAAGAAGGCATGTGACGAAACACCCCAAGAGGAACTACGTGTTTCTCTTGAAAGTTCAGAGGAATACCTCAGAAGGCAATCAAAGCAAAAGGACGGCACATTGGCAAATAAACTTATATTTGGTCTCATAATAGTTAGTAAATCAATGTGAGGACGACTTTTCTTTCATTAAGCTCTTATATTACCAAATAACTTAGTCTGAGAACTTTTTCCAACTCTGTACATGAATAAGCCGTGTTTGGTAAGGCAGAACTATTTTTATCATCACGTGGACGACCTCGTTATATTTCAACATATCCACTGAAATCAGAGTTCAACCATAACTAAATCGTACAAGGTTTCCTCCAATACCTCTGTGGGAAACAGAACCCTCATGCATTGTTTGAATACAGAGCACCCGTCTTTGTGAGTAAACAATGCGGTGTCGTCGATACAAAGGATGAGGAAACGGATGCTGCAGGCTGATCCGACGTGACTTGCCAATATGTGACAAGATTCTTCGCAAGCGAAGCTGGAATGCGCTATTCAAGCGGCATATCGCTCGCCCTGGCCTGAGCATTGAGAGTTCCCTGTCATGTAGGTGCGCCAGTCTGACGGGATGGAAACTTACGAAATGGGGAGCTTAAAAACGAGGAAAATCCCGAGGAAATTAATCATAGTCTGACGGGGTGGAAATTTAGGAAAATTGGGAGCATAAAAACGAAGAAAATCCTAAGGAAATTAATCATAGTCTGATGGGATGGAAACTTACGAAATGGGGAGCTTAAAAACGAGGAAAATCCCGAGAAAATTAATCATAGTCTGACGGGGTGGAAATTTAGGAAAATTGGGAGCATAAAAACGAAGAAAATCCTAAGGAAATTAATCATAGTCTGATGGGATGGAAACTTACGAAATGGGGAGCTTAAAAACGAGGAAAATCCCGAGGAAATTAATCATAGTGTGACGGGGTGGAAATTTAGGAAAATTGGGAGCATAAAAACGAAGAAAATCCTAAGGAAATTAATCATAGTCTGATGGGATGGAAACTTACGAAATGGGGAACTTAAAAACGAGGAAAATTAAAAAAAATCAATTATATTTCATAGGAAAACTTTTCGGAGCTAAGCTTTCCATCAGTTCAAAAAAGTATAAATCATTACGTCTGAAAATGGAAGATGAAGCTTTCTTATCTTTCAGGGGCAGATTCGATAGCAACGAGCCATGTCTGGTTAATACGTGAAGTTGTGATCAAACTCGTTACAAAATCACACAGAGTACTGAGTTTCAAGGAGTCATTCGCGTGAAGAGCGGCTCAACAGAGGGATTTGATCATTCAACATCCGGGAATGAGCTCGCGAAAAAAATAGCAGAGTCGTTAAGAAACAACTACTCCTTATTTAATAGTGAGAAACATAAACTAAACTTCTATTAAATTTGTGAAAATAGGGTGGCAGTTTTCTTTCAATAATATCTTTGTATGTTATTTAGAACAGCTTGACAACTAGTAAAAATAAAAAATGAGACAATATTATAATTTTAAGCAAATTGAGACTAATCATGAATGGTGAAAGTTGCAGGATAAATTCAAGGTAGTAAAGCTACCAGGAGACGGGTTAAATTATTTTAAATCTAGCTTGAATGGTTGCTTGTGATGTGAAATTTAACCTTGGCACCAGTTAAAAATAATTCTTATTAAATTATATTCACATTTAGGAGCCTTATTTTCACTTTTTTTATTTCACAGAGCTTTTCGATTTAGATGAGGAAATCAATTACTCTATTGAGAATTGTCGTTACCAGCCATTGATGAATGTGAACCGTAGATTTTAGCATTGATAGTTGAATAAGTCAGAGAGCTCTCGCGTCACTCCAGCATTGTATTGCCATTAGCTACGGAGCATACCTACGCATCAGTTCTACACCTTCGTGGACATCAATATTTGAATCTCATTTTGTGGTTTATTCCAGCGAGAAACACGTAACTCATAGAAACAAAAAGCATATTATCACATGCAAAAAAATTACTGTAACATTTTTTGCAGCATGAGCTTTGTTTGAGACGCTGATACGGTGCTCACATCTCTGAACAAGAACTGTTGGTGAGTGATGAGCGTCGAATTATTATTATTCTATTGACCTATTGTAAGAATTAATGCAACTCTATTCATGCGTGAATGGTGTTCAAAGAGGCGAGTTTCGATACCAAAGGAATTTTTGGAACAGAAAATCACGACTAAACGATGAAAATATACTTTGGCAGCCATTACACAACGACTCTTGTGCTTGATGTATTCGAAGACCAATAACTATTGCAGTAACAAGAGCGCAAGTGTGTTGCTCAAGTATTGCGAGCCAAAAAAAAATAAGCTTATACACGTAAGAAAAATAATAGCGAGCATCAAATAGTTTACCTCACCCGCGCATGAGCGCTGCATGTGCTCTACACGCGCGTAAACGTCCTGGAGTGCCATGAAATGATTAGTTTCTTTTCGTGTAGCGAAGATTTATACTCTCTCTTATCATCGTCAGCGTATCGGCGTTAGTGTACCGACCAGCGGTTTTCACAACGGAGTTAGCGAATTTTCATTTTGTACATTGGAGTTAGCGTATTGTTTTCGTCTGCGGAGTAGCATTACCCAATCGGTTCATTTCAACCAATTAATGAAAGATCGCTTCTGTTCAGTATTAAATGCGAATGTTTCTTCAAGATCGCTTCCATTTAATTCAGCGTTTCAATGGAAATTTACATGCTGAGTTGAATTTTACATTAAGTAGTTTTTCTGAGGCCAGCAGTCATTTATTCTATATTCAATGCAATTATACTGACAATATTGTTTTGAAACAACGAGTCATTTATCGGCAGTTGAAAGTGCATTTATTAGACACAGACCATAGCCAACAATTGAAATGTTTTCAAGCAATATTCGACTAAAAACCCCATGGAATGTATAATAAATAGGAAATAACATCGAAGTGGATGAGAATTTTTTCTTCATTTCTATATGAGCTTTCAAGAATTTGTCCATGAATTATTTTAGCTGAGTGTACATCGGAGACATTTCTTAATATTTGTCACCAGAATTGGATTAAAAATTTACCCTGCAAGTCATAACAAGCCGACTCGTGTCATCAATGTATTTGCAGTCCATGCAATAACAAAAGCGACAGCAAAAGTGCTCAGCCAACGCATTGTGCAAATCAAGCCCTAAATAGCTTCGCTAAATTCCTGTAAAAACCAAATTCATTCCCTCAAAGAAAACCAAAGGCTGATCAGATTCACAAATTAGCTGGATTTCGAAAAAGCTCATTAGTGGCTTTAGAAAACTTCGTCCAGAATAGAGTATGAGGAAAACCTTACTTACCTCTCTGTTGGGTCTCAGGCAGACGTTCTCAACCAGGGGTAAATTTACTCCTAGGAGGTAAAAAATTATTTAGTCGGAGGTAAATAATTGAAGTACCTGGTGATTCAAAAAATAATTCAATTAAATTTGATTTTGTAAAATGAGAGCGAGAGAATGCGAAGAAAGTATGTGTGTGTTTTGCATGGGAGTTGGGGGTAGATTGAGAAATACATAAAGCCGAGGCGGTCAATGATGGAGGAAAGGTTGAAAATTGCTAGTCTAAGGTCTTAAACGTGTTTACTTTTTATCTTTCACTTTATGCTCATGGCATTTTTATTCATCTCTAATTGTCTTTCAACTTGAGAATGTGAAAGACTAAAAGATTACTTCTGGATGCTGGGTAAATAAGGCATCGAAGTTGGAACAAATGAACACGGAATTAGACTGAGAAATCGGTCAAAAAGCCAATTTGAGATTCAGCTTTTGAATCAAACGGAACAACGAGCTTCTAGATATTTCTTGTCGAATGATCATGATAATCAGTTCAAGGACTAATTTGATGTCGGAGGCCAGAATTTTCGTCAGATTTAT
Source organism: Morinoia aosen (assembly GCA_030386875.1). Classification (NCBI taxonomy): domain Eukaryota; kingdom Metazoa; phylum Arthropoda; class Malacostraca; order Amphipoda; family Talitridae; genus Morinoia; species Morinoia aosen. The sequence goes on along the minus strand of CM059561.1, from coordinate 82,285,966 downwards.
TGTTGAGCATTAAACTACCGGGAAACAATCGGAAGAGATCTGACGGTTTCAAGATTTTTAAGTTTATAAAGAAATTATTCAAACGGGCGTTCTAACCTTAAGTAGAAATAATCTTTTTGGTAACGTGAATATTCGCGTAACATGTCAGAGACATGTAGCATCTGACGTGAATAAGCTGCCAAGTGTCATCAGTGCTGTACCAAGTGTCCAAACCGTATTAAATGAAGGAAGGAATTCATTTCACGGAAAAGATTTTTTTAATCTTTTCATCGGCAGGATATACTTGCGTTGAGCAGCCAAAATTCTACTGGGTGAGTGAAGTTTCGCGTTTTTATGATTGATTTGATATTTGAGGGGCAAAATTTCAACAGTATAATACTTAAAAACTTCAAGTCGCTCTTTGCTGCAATTTGTCTTGGCTAATCGAAAAAAATTTGGAAACTGCTTTTCTGAACATGCTGGCGGGAATCGTTTTAAGAAATTGTTTGGTGTATTACCAATGTTGTCCGTCCGTCTCGACAGAAGCAAAAAGCCAAGAAAACTGTCCCATTTACAATGTGTCTTTAATGAGGAGCTCACATACACTTTAATTGCTAACTCAACACGAAAGCCAACAAATGTTTTATTTCCGAAGAACTGATCTTCATGAATACACCATACAAAATTTACACAAAAAGCGAGTATTTTGATTGTTTCTTCCGTAGACATCAAAGAGCAATTCACAAAGGGTTTCCCAATCAATATTCTGGCAAAATTCAGTGAACGTCACTCGCACATGAACACAATTTCATGCAGACTTGGCATCAAGAGGTCGAAGTGCTTCATCTCTTCGCTTGCTTTGAGATTCTTCTGTTTCTACGAGCGGACTCTCTCAGCATCAAAGGGTAGCTCAACCCTGTGACAAAATTTTGAAGAAGTGAAAGGAAGCTTCATGAAAAAGGGGCAAATTATTTTGACCCACGGGAAACGGCGATGTCTTCAAGAACTGAATGGAGTTTGTCATGGCCACCAGCGATGCCACATTGAGAGGCTCATTCATGGTGTAAACATGCATATCAATTTCTGAAGTTACACGAACAATTCTTATTGAAATTGCCGAGGTTTTATTATTTTTAATTCGTTTATTATGCAACACAGCAACCGAAACATGACTTGATCTCTCCTCTGCAATAAATGATGTTTTTACTTCACAGAGATCTGATGAATCGAATTCTAGAAATCTTAAGTGTAGTTTTATCACGCGTTGAGAGTAGCTTTGTTCAAATGAATCGATTTGTATATAATCTGGTGACCAGTCGCAGTGCGTTGCATCAAGCTCAAACGACTCACACACATATATTTATAAATATATATATATATATATTCAAATATAAAATATATGTGTGAACTGAGTTCATTATAAATATATATACATATACATATTTATATACGCACGACGTTTGAGCAAGTGTCGTTCCATCAAACCAAACTTCATCTTAGTAATAATTTCTTCACTATCGTTACTCTTGAGTTTCGTTTTTCGGGTGATTATAGACGTCTACCGATTTATGTTGATATATCTATATATATATATATACTTCAATTTGGGCGCGAGTGCATGCACGTTTTTGAGCGCAAAGCAGAAATTAATACATGTAGCACACAGTAGAATCTTTTTAGAAAAAGTGCTACAATGAATCAATACAGAGATCAATCTCTGATTCTGTCTTTTAAGGTTTCTTTTCATTGTTTTGTCTAACAGTGAAAAACACTTAATTGCAGTCAACCATCTGATGGTTTTATTTACTATGTGTTTCTAGATCTGGGTGAAACAAACAAGATTTTATGACCGTTTTAAATGCAGACCAGTGTTTCACATGTTGTTGATTTCTAACAAAGAAGCCATTTTTGTCCATAAGTTCCATTTCAAGATTGATTCACTTCAATTTTTGCACCCAAAGAGTTTTGCATCGCATCCAATATTTCTCGCATGGGCAATTACGAAACTGCTCACCGAATTCCGAGAACTATCGCACTCAGAATGGCCCTGTACGACAGCATCGTTGTTGCTCTAGCCCAGCAGTAATAAGAATTCTTATCACCAGCCAGTAATGAGAATTTTGAGTTCATTAACACTTTGACTGCGGCAGGTAAAACTGAAGGTTAACTGAAGGTAAAACTGAAGGTAAAACTGAAAGCTCAAGTTCAAAGTCAAATATAGTAGGCAATATTGAAAACAGCCAACATTAGCTCAATCGTGCCTTCATCTAGTTGTTAAGTAATAAGTAAGTATGGTTGAGTATTGATGAAATTTGAGTTTGTGACTACTGGTCGGTCAGCAGCGTTGTGAAAATCCCCTCCGTGGCCACCGGTGGTTCACGTCGCAGTCAGAGTTTTGTTAGTTGTACTGTTGCTCAAGCGAGAAGAGGGCAGACACTTCAGTGAAATGCCTCCAGTGATCCGCACTCAAATCGTTAAGTTGTGGCTAGGTCAGACTGACGAGTGTTTCTTGAGAAACGAAAACGAAGCATGCAAGAAATTGTAATTAGGCATGAGAATAGGTGGAAAAATTGAGGAAAACCAATCAAGGATGGTCTTGTACGTAGGGTACTGAAAGGTTTTTCAGATCTTTAAGGGGTTTGAGATTGGCACGCTGGGAAGTCGATACTAAGAGAAGATTCAAAGTACCTTAAATTCACTTGAAGATTACGATTCATTTTCGTTTAAGTGTGTGAGCGTAATTTTTTAAGCCCGTTTAAGATTATCAATGGCGGTAGAACGGGTTTAAAACATTAAGTTCACATAATTTTTAATGTCATTAAGGTGAGGTCTCAGTCTCGAAACGTTTAGACGATGCCCAAACTTGCAGAAACAAAGGAAAGGAATTTTATCCCAAAATCACTCATTACATTTTTTCAGGTCTTTAGGGCAAACATGCCGACCTGATTGCTGAGAGCATTGAGTGCGGAAAAATTTTACACCTGAATTTGTTTAAGTTCAGCAAATGTATGCTGACGTTTCCTCGGTTGTAGTTTTTGTTGAATTTTTAATAGCTTGGAACTTTGATTGCGTGTTGCTTTAACCACGACGGGAGCTTTGCAGAGCATTGAGAGCTGTAGATGAATTTTAGTGTAGAAGTTAGTAATCTTTCTTTCTGAGTTTAAATCAATTTTTTATTCTGTAGTGAGAAATAGTTTTTTTTCGACGTAGTACAGAGCGATGCCTCACTGTTATTTTTATAAGAAAGGCTCGTTCGTTTTCACATATACGCCATAATTCTTATAGGTGCTTTTCAAATATTCCTTCAGTATAGGCTAACTGCTTTAACTACATGGACCTCAATCACATAAGTCATGTTTTGGAAATGTATATCATATCCAAAAAATCCAGTGTGTATGTTGTATATTTTCTCTACACTGACAGCTGACGATGCCTCTAGCGAGAAGACTTATCCAGCCTGTTGTATGGTGGATTTCAGGGTGTGAATTACTGAAGAAACATTGTATTTCATCTATGATTCCTTAATTTTTTTCCGTACTCATCTAAGTATTTTAGCTGATATCTCCTTCCTGAATGCGGAGGGACGAGCGGTGGCTGCAAGAGCACAACCGCCACAGAAACACTGCTTTTCTGACGAATCGTTTTATACTACTTTCACTTTTGCAATAAGCTCTCGTAAATTTATTGCTCTATGTTAATTTTAAATTAAATTACTCTATGGTAACTATGCAGGAATTTTTTTTATCTCGTTCGTTCATCATGGCGTTGTTCAAATGAATGTAATTCGCTTGAAAATTATATGTCTGGAAGCGGTTCACAGAAATACTGTGTAGTATCGTAGCTCCTTTGTTTAGACTTTCTCAATACAGTGTGTGAAATGGACATGACAAAATTATTGCCATCATGCGTTCATATTGCATTGGAACCTATAAAAATTGCAATTTTTGACACAAATAAAAAAAAAACACAAGGCAATAGTTGCCGTTGAAAATGGAACTTATCTCTACATATGATTATGTATTCATTCTATTCCACCATGACTTTATTACATCATTCATTTTATTACTTTCTCAGTAAATACGCGAGACTGAATTAAAACGTAAATTAAATCGGATTTTGCGTGTAAAAATGAATGTTGATTTTGCACACAAAGGAGCTTCTGGCGTAAACAAATCGGCAAAACTACGAAGAATTCACACGAAAAGTCTTCTTATTTTGCCCTTTCGAAGGGCGCAATTGAGCGCGGGGTTTCCCTTGGGAAGACTTAAAAGTTTCTTGAGGGAATTGTGCTGAAGTTAACTCGCAGTGCCGCGGTAAATATTTGCTCTAAGTCAACTTCTCGCTACGTACTTGACGGAGGTAAATTGAGTTAGCGGCCAAATGATGGGCCCTGGCGTGCGGGCAAACAAGCGTGGTGGAGGCCGCTCAACTTATGTGCCTACACGAGTTCACTGGTAGTTTCATAGACGTTCAATTAAAACTTGCTAAATTCTCGTCGATGTTTTAGGCGCCCACAGCTGCTCACCTCGCCGTTCATGACCGCTAATTGAGAACAATAAAATCCTAGGCGTGCTAATAGATGCGTTTCCAACTGTCATGGTGAGTTACTGCACGGCGAGGGGTCTTGGCGCCGGGCTGCATTTTGGTCAAAACTAACGTTTCTCTAACGCCTTTTTCGAGGCCGCAATGCTTAACATGCAGAGTACGCTGGTTGTAGTCGTCGAAATGGTTATGTGTCTTGTTTGGCCCTTGCATTCCTGTGCTACACAGAATTAAATGGATGATACAAACAAACTATTGAAAGTCGAGCATTTGAAAATTTTGTAGCTCGTTTGGTATATTTAATCGTTGGCATCCTGTAGTTCTGATGACGCGACAAATTTAAATGCGTTCCCAGTGAAATGGAAATCCCTAATGTACAAGATATTTTACATTTTTTTCACTGATTTCTTTTTCACTCTGTTACTCGGTGCGTGTTGTAGGTAGCTTGCGAGCTCGGGTCCTGGTATGAGCAATTTTGTTGCCAGATCCGTGTAATGAAAACTCTCGTACCCAATAAATGGAAGCTTCACTGCCCGCTGTATGTCATTATATTAGTAATTTTGTTGCTCTTGGTGAATCTAATTTTCAATAAAGTGTCTTCTTCTTTTCAGACTGTCTATCGAAGACCCAGTCAAGACAGAAACTTCGTGATTAAATATTTTTAGGATGTTATTTTACAACCATCTTTTTTTTAGTTCCTTGCATGTATATACAACTTAATGAGCGATTGTGGGACGACATGATTTCACTTTCAATACCCTCATATTCGGTTTTATTTGCGTTAAATGCTAGTTTGCCTCTGTTCTTCATACAAGAGTATTCCTAAAGAACACATAAAAAATTGTACTTTTCATGCCGCTGGGTATGCGAAGTTCGCGAAAAAAATGTGCTAACGGCAAGGAAGAGGTAAGCAAGTCAGTGATGCTGTAGCTTCAGCATTCTCTTGTTATCACACCCCAAAATATTCGAGCATTTGGTCCAAGGACTGCTCGTCAGCGAATGTGTCTCTGATTCTACGATTTTTCCACTATGAGTGCGGGAATGAGCATGTAAATTGTGGGCGTGTTGTGAGCAGAGTAATATTTCTAGAATTTGAATAGCATTTGAGCGAGTCAGTCAGTAGCTATCTCAGCAACCACTAGAAATTCTTCATGAGATTTGTTTGAAGGCTATGCAGAATGACTGTAAGAAATTTATGGCAGTTCAAAGTAAGAAAAAAAGTACACTTAATTATGCATTCCCAATGCAGGAAAAATGGGGGAGTGGTGATTCATTGAAATTTAACTGGTGATTCATTGAGCTCGACCCTTTCTTTCTTCACCGTTTCTCAACACAGTACGCTTCAGCGAGCTGCCTGAACATCACCAATTTAATGTTTGCTCCGCGTTAAATACTCAGTGTTGAACTTTTTCATCAAATTCAATGCCAATTACTTATAACTTGTTTTTCAATGACCAGAATAGGTTATATTACAATTTTATTGCAAGAAAAGACCCTCGCTGTCTTCTTCTTGCCGCCGGAAATCTCAGTGATACATACAGCCACACATATGCAGAAGTGATACATGCAGCCACACATGCTGAAGTGATACATGCAGCCACACACATGCTGAAGTGATACATACAGCCACACACATGCTGAAGTGATACATGCAGCCACACATGCTGAAGTGATACATGCAGCCACACATGCTGAAGTGATACATGCAGCCAAACACATGCTGAAGTGATACATGCAGCCACACACATGCAGAAGCGATACATGCAGTCACACACATGCTGAAGTGATACATGCAGCCACACATGCTGAAGTGACACATGCAGCCACACATGCTGAAGTGATACATGCAGTCACACATGCTGAAGTGATACATGCTGCCACACACATGCAGAAGTGATACATGCAGTCACACACATGCTGAAGTGATATATGCAGCCACACATGCTGAAGTGATACATGCAGCCACACACATGCAGAAGTGATACATGCAGTCACACACATGCTGAAGTGATACATGCAGCCACACACATGCTGAAGTGATACATGCAGCCACACACATGCAGAAGTGATACATGCAGTCAGATACATGCTGAAGTGATGCATGCCGCCACACATGCTGAAGTGATACATGCAACCACACATGCTGAAGTGACACATGCAGCCATACACATGCTGAAGTGATACATGCAGCCACACATGCTGAAGTGATACATGCAGCCACACATGCTGAAGTGATACATGCAGCCATACATGCTGAAGTGATACATACAGCCACACACATGCTGAAGTGATACATGCAGCCACACACATGCTGAAGTGATACATGCAGCCACACATGCTGAAGTGATACATGCAGCCACACATGCTGAAGTGATACATGCAGCCACACATGCTGAAGTGATACATGCAGCCACACACATGCTGAAGTGATACATGCAGCCACACATGCTGAAGTGATACATGCAGCCACACATGCTGAAGTGATACATGCAGCCACACATGCTGAAGTGATACATGCAGCCACACACATGCTGAAGTGATACATGCAGCCACACATGCTGAAGTGATACATGCAGCCACACACATGCTGAAGTGATACATGCAGCCACACATGCTGAAGTGATATATGCAGCCACACACATGCTGAAGTGATACATGCAGCCATACATGCTGAAGTGATACATGCAGCCACACTCATGCTGAAGTGATACATGCAGCCACACACATGCTGAAGTGATACATGCAGCCACACACATGCTGAAGTGATACATGCAGCCACACACATGCTTAAGTGATACATGCAGCCACACATGCTGAAGTGATACATGCAGCCACACACATGCTGAAGTGATACATGCAGCCACACACATGCTGAAGTGATACATGCCGCCACAAATGCTGAAGTGATACATGCAGCCACACATGCTGAAGTGATACATGCAGCCACACACATGCTGAAGTGATACATGCAGCCACACACATGCTGAAGTGATACATGCAGCCACACATGCTGAAGTGATACATGCAGCCACACACATGCTGAAGTGATACATGCAGCCACACACATGCTGAAGTGATACATGCAGCCACACACATGCTGAAGTGATACATGCAGCCACACATGCTGAAGTGATACATGCAGCCACACATATGCTGAAGTGTTACATGCAGCCACACACATGCTGAAGTGATACATGCAGCCACACATGCTGAAGTGATACATGCAGCCACACACATGCTGAAGTGAAACATGCAGCCACACACATGCTGAAGTGATACATGCAGCCACACACATGCTGAAGTGATACATGCAGCCACACACATGCTGAAGTGATACATGCAGCCACACACATGCTGAAGTGATACATGCAGCCACACACATGCTGAAGTGATACATGCAGCCACACACATGCTGAAGTGATACATGCAGCCACACACATGCTGAAGTGATACATGCAGTCACACATATGCTGAAGTGATACATGCAGCCACACACATGCTGAAGTGATACATGCAGCCACACACATGCTGAAGTGATACATGCAGCCACACACATGCTGAAGTGATATAAGCAGCCACACACATGCTGAAGTGATACATGCAGCCACACATGCTGAAGTGATACATGCAGCCACACACATGTTGAAGTGATACATGCAGCCACACATGCTGAAGTGATACATGCAGCCACACACATGCGGAAGTGATACATGCAGCCACACACATGCTGAATGATACATGCAGCCACACACATGCTTAAGTGATACATGCAGCCACACACATGCTGAAGTGATACATGCAGCCACACATGCTGAAGTAATACATGCAGCCACACACATGCTGAAGTGATACATGCAGCCACACACATGCTGAAGTGATACATGCAGCCACACATGCTGAAGTGCTACATGCAGCCACACACATGCGGAAGTGATACATGCAGCCACACACATGCTGAAGTGATACATGCAGCCACACACATGCTGAAGTGATACATGCAGCCACACACATGCTGAAGTGATACATGCAGCCACACATGCTGAAGTAATACATGCAGCCACACACATGCTGAAGTGATACATGCAGCCACACACATGCTGAAGTGATACATGCAGCCACACATGCTGAAGTGATGCATGCAGCCACACACATGCTGAAGTGATACATGCAGCCACACATGCTGAAGTGATACATGCAGCATCACACATGCTGAAGTGATACATGCAGCCACACATGCTGAAGTGATACATGCAGCCACACATGCTGAAGTGATACATGCAGCCACACATGCTGAAGTGATACATGCAGCCACACATGCTGAAGTGATACATGCAGCCACACATGCTGAAGTGATACATGCAGCCACACATGCTGAAGTGATACATGCAGCCACACATGCTGAAGTGATACATGCAGCCACACATGCTGAAGTGATACATGCAGCCACACACATGCTGAAGTGATACATGCAGCCACACACATGCTGAAGTGATACATGCCGCCACACACATGCTGAAGTGATACATGCAGCCACACATGCTGAAGTGATACATACAGCCACACATGCTGAAGTGATACATGCAGCCACACACATGCTGAAGTGATGCATGCCGCCACACACATGCTGAAGTGATATATGCAGCCACACACATGCTGAAGTGATACATGCAGCCACACACATGCTGAAGTGATACATGCAGCCACACATGCTGAAGTGATACATGCAGCCACACACATGCTGAAGTGATACATGCAGCCACACACATGCTGAAGTGATACATGCAGCCACACACATGCTGAAGTGATACATGCAGCCTCACACATGCTGAAGTGATACATGCAGCCACACACATGCTGAAGTGATACATGCAGCCACACACATGCTGAAGTGATACATGCAGCCACACATGCTGAAGTGATACATGCAGCCACACACATGCTAAAGTGATACATGCAGCCACACACATGCTGAAATGATACATGCCGCCACACATGCTGAAGTGATACATGCAGCCACACATGCTGAAGTGATACATGCAGCCACACATGCTGAAGTGATACATGCAGCCACACATGCTGAAGTGATACATGCCGCCACACACATGCTGAAATGATACATGCAGCCACACATGCTGAAGTGATACATGCAGCCACACACATGCTGAAGTGATACATGCAGCCACACACATGCTGAAGTGATACATGCCGCCACACACATGCTGAAGTGATACATGCAGCCACACATGCTGAAGTGATGCATGCAGCCACACACATGCTGAAGTGATACATGCAGCCACACACATGCTGAAGTGATACATGCAGCCACACATGCTGAAGTGATACATGCAGCCACACACATGCTGAAGGGATTCATGCAGCCACACACATGCTGAAGTGATACATGCCGCCACACACTTGCTGAAGTGATACATGCAGCCACACACATGCTGAAGTGATACATGCAGCCACACACATGCTGAAGTGATACATGCAGCCACACATGCTGAAGTGATACATGCAGCCACACACATACTGAAGTGATACATGCAGCCACACACATGCTGAAGTGATACATGCCGCCACACACATGCTGAATTGATATATGCAGCCACACACATGCTGAAGTGATACATGCAGCCACACACATGCTGAAGTGATACATGCAGCAACCCACACATGCTGAAGTGATACATGCAGCCACACACATGCTGAAGTGATACATGCAGCCCACACACATGCTGAAGTGATACATGCAGCCACACACATGCTGAAGTGATACATGCAGCCACACACATGCTGAAGTGATACATGCAGCCACACACATGCTGAAGTGATACATGCAGCCACACACATGCTGAAGTGATACATGCAGCCACACACATGCTGAAATGATACATGCAGCCACACACATGCTGAAGTGATACATGCAGCCACACACATGCTAAAGTGATACATGCCGCCACACACATGCTGAAGTGATACATGCAGCCACACACATGCTGAAGAAAAGGACGGTCGTTAAAAAGCAAAAAAGCAGCTGTCGAGCTCTTTCTTGTACTGCAATGCATCTGGGCATAAAGAACTAATTACAAGAGTTCAAAATTAGGGTAAATGTATTTTACAGGTCTTTATAGTCGACTTAATTTGACCAGGACTACGAAATTACTTCTCATCCCAGGAAAACATAAAATATCTGCGTTCCAAAAGTAGGTAATAGAATTTTTCACAACTTTTCAGAGTTGAGACATAATTTATAGGGAACGCCACCTCTTACTCGCAATATATTTACTTCTGATGCCGATATTTTGCAATGTTAGAAAACGACACCTCTTCCTTACCTGCAATATATATACCTCTGATGCCCATATTTTGCAATTGTAAAAAACACCCCTTCTTACTTACTCACAATATGTCTATCTCTGATCCCAACATTTGGTAATGGTAAAAACTCTCCCTTACTTACCACAATACATTCACCTCAGAAGCCAACATTTGGCAACGGCACACCGGCGCAGTTTAAGCCCTACATGTGTGGATGTGAAATTTGCCTTCGCGGCTGAAACTTTTAAGTGAATCTATTTTCGCTCCGATGAAATTCAGGGAAGTTTGGACGATGGGCAGCTCCCGCAGCTGAGCGCTAGCTACATTAGCTCTGTTTTCCAGGGCTTCATTTAAAAAAAATTGCATCTTTGTTGCGGTGCAGTTGGCAGCGAATGTTCTTCCGTCGACATGACTATGCTACGTTATTTTTTCTTTGGCTAAATGTTCATATGTCATCTTTTTCAAGTTAGTTTTGTGTATACGTTTACCATGAATTTTTAATTTTAAGCTTAGGTTACCGGAAATTTGATAATTTTTCTCCGAAAAAAGCAGCACGTAAATTAGTCGAGTGGACAGAAGAACTTTTGCTGCTAACTGAACCTCCACAAAAAGCACGTGACCTGATCGAAAATTCGGCTTCATGATCAGCGAAGTGGACTGGAAGAGCAGAGGATTATGATGCAAACACGACCCGTTTTGTGGAGCGTTAGTGTTCCTGGTATTTGGTAAGCATGAATGTGAAAGTTGGCTGCTGAAAATCTCATTTACTATGCGTAGCTTTGGTTTACAGTACTAGCTTTGGTTTACAGGCTTTTTTTTCGCAGCCTTCGAATAAATGTTAACTTTAAATGTTACGTTAGATGCAAGATGAGCGTACATAACAGTTTATCCAAAGCGTTACTACGAGTTAGCATATATTGTATTTACCGCTTCTGTAGTTGCTAAGAATATGTTCTCACCACGGTTTATTATCGAATTTTCAAGACAATATCCAGCTTTTGGATCGATTCAATTGTGGTTCATTTAATGATGACTTAATCAAAGGGATTATTAGCGTGCCTGATCCCTCCTGAACCAGACAGCATCAAACACAATCCTTTCAAGGATCATTTGATGCCTGCTCAACTAGCCCAAAAAATGCTGAGGGACGCAGTTCGCAATTCCATCGCTCTGAGGCTTTGACGTACTTTCCTCATTATCAGCTTAGGCTCGCTTTATGTTCTTCAACACAATACGCTTTAGTGAGCTGCCTGAACACGGCGGGTACGAATTTCCTTTTCGCTGGGCACGTAATATCTAGTTATGTGCCAACAAAAGTCATCCTGTTCTACTAGTTTATTTTCTTTTCGTAAATGGTTAATTTATTCAATTGGTTGCTCATCGCTGAAGTTTTTCCTCTTGGAAGAGGAGGGCAGTGATGTTAAGTGTTGGGCAGAGCAGCGCGTCTCACTTCAATGATTGTCGGACCGTCAATCGCAGGGTGTTATGTTCATTATTATGCAACTACTAACGAAAAATCTTTCCAGGGAGCACCTAGAAATAAACGGGCTCGGAATGAAACAAAGTAAGGTTGGTTGCATTTGCACCGAATGCAATCTTAATGACCATAAGCACCAACAAAAGTTATTCAAAGACTGTAGGTCCGAACTGGTGGTAGCGGGACAGATGACAAGGCCGTCTGTCCGCGCTCGAAAGACGGACTGCGGATCCACTGGGGTCCGAGAGTCGTGCCGTCCTCGAGCTTCCCGTCTTTTTCGTTAAGGGAAAACAGCTGTGAAAGAATAGTTAGTTATTAATTAGAGGCCAAAATCAAGGAATGTGAATGAAGGTCTCATTGAAGTATACCACTTCCGTGGCGAGTAGTAAATAACTAAGCAACGGAAGATTTGATCAATTGGAAGAAATTTAATGGTCTATCAATTACAGAGATTTAAGGGTCTATCAATTACAGAGATTTAAGGGTCTATCAATTACAGAGATTTAAAGGTCTATCAATTACAGAGATTTAAGGGTCTATCAATTACAGAGGTTCAAGGGTCTATCAATTACAGAGGTTCAAGGGTCTATCAATTACCGAGATTAAATGTTTGATGAATTACGAAAAATAATAGATTCAAAAAATTATCGTAAGCTGCCGTCTTCCCTTTTAGATTACAGGCCGTGTTGCAATGACCACAGGCTACCTTAAGCAATCACTGGCATTCAGCACGACTTCATTCCAAACACCTCTGACTTACTGCTTTCGTGGTGAAGCCGGTCCTGGCTGCCGACGGCGGCCGTCGTAGTGCTGCAGATCGGTGGATCCCCGGGAGGAGGAGGCTCGGGAGGGCTTAGTCCCTCATGACGAGATGCGGGTGTCTCGTAGAAGTCGGCTATAAGCAGCCAGTTTACGCGGTTGCGTCGAAGCGTAGACAAATAGAGCCAGTAACGAGCCCTGTCTCTCCGCGCTCGAGTCTGGAGAGCGACCCCGTTCGAGTTCGCAGCGTTACCCATTTCAGCTTCTCATTTGTGGTCTGATGTGAAGAAGGCTGGAAGAAGCTTCATAAACTTTTAATGCAAGCCAGGGCAATGAAATGAAGGTGAAGCCAAATGCCAGTGATTGTTCCTATTGAATTTAGATGACATTAGCTTCCTAATTCACCTACGGTTGAGGATTTTCCTAACAACTACATAGTGTACACGACCCGTCAAAAATAACGGGATTCCATATTCTTCTTGAATTAGTTTTCCAGATGTGGATGACAAACAAATATTTCTATCCCAATAATATATGCGATTAAAATATTCTTGTACTTGCGCACTGGTGAAACTCGTATCCCAGATACGGTCATTAAACATCCTTATGAGCGTCACAGAGAGACGGAACAAGCGGACACCAAACAAATAAATAAACACACCAAGGGTATTATTAGGGAAGTTGTTCATTGTTCTCTTGTGTTTGTTTTTTCCGCTTGAGTTAGTGGGGTATAATTTGACGTTGTATTTATATTTTGCTGTCGTTCTTCATCTTGGAATTGTTTGAATGCGTTTTTATGCTTGGGAAGCTTAACATTCTTTGGGAGAACTTTGAACCGAGCAGGCAATTTCTAAAAATTTATCCCTTTCAGTAGCCATCAGAGACCCATTTAAAAGTTTTATTTTACGTTCAATTTTTTAATCTTAGGTTTAGTATTTCCACAATGAACTCCACAACAGAATCGAAAATAAAAATGTAAGCTTTTAGACACACACACAGTGTGGCAGTTTATCTCTGCGAACACTCAGCGGTACATTCACTAATTAGAAAAATCAGTACCTAAAGCTTGTAAAGTATCGATGCGAAACTAGAAAAGTCTTCCTCAGTTTTTCTTTTGAGCTCAAAAAGAATAAGAAACTTTCTATACGCAGAAGCTCTCCTACATTTATAGATTGGGGATGAAACAGAAAAGCTTACATAAAGGTGTGTAAATTCTCCATTTCTCATTGGTAATTAACTGCAAGTCTTCGCACTCGATGAGTGTTTTTAACTGGAAAATATACAGACTTTAGTACTTGTCGGAACTTCCGTGGAGTTTATGGTCTGGGAGCATGACTCAGTTACGCACTCATTGAACCTGTCCCTATCGCTAAATAAATTAGCAGCTTAGTCGACCATCACGAATGTACGAAAACAAATTCAAGATCTCAATAACAGCAAACATCAAATCAGATACAGCACGCTGAAGTTTCAAGTCCGGGGGGATACACTCAACAACGCTCGCTCTGTTTTTCCGCCTGCTTATAATGTCATTTTACTCTATAATCACCCTAATCTCAGGGGGATTATAAGGTGGTGAGTAGGATTATTACCAGGCTCACTAACGAGAAAAGCGTAAGCCGTGGGGAGCGTGTGGAAGCTGTACGGAAAAAGAAAGTAGACCTAAATGATCAATTCGAGACAGCTCAGGAGTGATGTATCATAAGTAGGAGTAGCACCGGTATAACGTACAGTATAGTAGGAGCAGTGTGGTTATAACGTATTGCAGTAGTAGCACAGGTATATCGTATAGAGGTAGCACAGGTATCACGTATAGGAGTAGTATGACATAAGGAGTATAACATACCATAGGAATGTCACAGGCATAGCGTACCAAAGGAGTAGTACAGGTATACAGGTATATCGTATAGGAGTAGCACATGTATACAGGTATATCGTATAGGAGTAGCACAGGTATACAGGTATATCGTATAGGAGTAGCACAGGTATACAGGTATATCGTATAGGAGTAGCACAGGTATACAGGTATATCGTATAGGAGTAGCACTGGTATACAGGTATATCGTATAGGAGTAGCACAGGTATACAGGTATATCGTATAGGAGTAGCACAGGTATACAGGTATATCGTATAGGAGTAGCACAGGTATATCGTATAGGAGTAGCACAGGTATACAGGTATATCGTATAGGAGTAGCACAGGTATACAGGTATATCGTATAGGAGTAGCACATGTATACAGGTATATCGTATAGGGGTAGCACAGGTATGCAGGTATATCGTATAGGAGTAACACAGGTATACAGGTATATCGTGTAGGAGTAGCACTGGTATACAGGTATATCGTATAGGGGTAACACAGGTATGCAGGTATATCGTGTAGGAGTAGCACTGGTATACAGGTATATCGTATAGGGGTAGCACAGGTATGCAGGTATATCGTATAGGAGTAGCACAGGTATACAGGTATATCGTGTAGGAGTAGCACAGGTATACAGGTATATCGTGTAGGAGTAACACATGTATACAGGTATATCGTGTAGGAGTAGCACTGGTATACAGGTATATCGTATAGGGGTAGCACAGGTATGCAGGTATATCGTGTAGGAGTAGCACAGGTATACAGGTATATCGTATAGGAGTAGCACTGGTATACAGGTATATCGTATAGGAGTAGCACAGGTATACAGGTATATCGTGTAGGAGTAGCACTGGTATACAAGTATATCGTATAGGAGTAGAACTGGTATACAGGTATATCGTGTAGGAGTAGCACTGGTATACAGGTATATCGTGTAGGAGTAGCACTGGTATACAGGTATATCGTGTAGGAGTAGCACTGGTATACAGGTATATCGTATAGGGGTAGCACAGGTATGCAGGTAAAGCGTATAGGAGTAGCAGAGGCATAACGTATTTTAGAAGTAATGAAATGTATGAAGGTTTAATGCGGGGCTTCGTATGAACTCAATGATGGGACTCTTCTTATTTTCGATCTTTCAGTTGAAATGAAGTATGGGTCTAGTGTGAAGGTTCAAGTGCATTGTTGCTGGTGCACTAATGTAAGCTGAGCTGCCTAACACACCTCGTGAAGTTTAGAAAGTTCAAACACGACAGTCTTTTCCTGATTAGAGGTATCGTATATATGTGGATGTGATAGGTATTGTATTTGAATGTGCTTGGTATTTTGATATTGTATTTATATGTACTAGTTATTGTATTTTGATGTACTAGATATTGTATTTAGATGTGCTAGGTACTGTATTTAGATACGCTAGGTATTGTTTGTACTTTGGCTAGGCTAGTTTGTTCCGTTTCTATGCCAGAGTATTGGAAGTATTTTTGTGTTCGTATCTTGTTCATGTAGCGGCTTTTATTTTTATTCCTTTCCCACCCTGATTTCATTATCTGTTCTCATTTGTCACGATAGAAGCGTTTGCAAAAGTAGCGATAAACTTGAATTGATGCCGTCTGATATTAGCGCTATAGTTTCAAGGAACTCAATCAAGTTAAAAAACAACGGCATTAAGAACAAATTTCACCTGTAAAGTGTATTTAATTCAAAAAATTCTGCTGGAAATGCTCGTGCAGTTTCCAAGGCAAGATTGTGCTAGTGAAGCCATTCACAAATCGGGATTCGATTGGGCACGCCATTCTGGCAGCATGAACGGGCTCAAAGTCATCGGCTTCTCTCTATTTGTATAGCCAAGGCTTCGATCGTTCGGGTTCAGTCGCATCGAACTGTCTCCTAACTTTGTACCGATTCCTATCGGTTAGCAAGAAACTATCTTTACTTACACCATCGGATTCTCTTTTCACACCCGATTTGAACCTCGGATCCGCTATATGCAATCTGCCACTAACCAGATCACCACAGTTTCTTCCGGGGTTTTCTGTGACGAGGTAAAAGGATTTCACGGGCATATTCATCCTAGAATTCCAATGTGACCACATCATACCTTCAAAGAGGCAATTTAGTAAAGTGAAAATTTAAAAATCTAGGGCCGAATTTTTAATCACTGCATGATTTCGTAACTGTGTAGCTGGCAGTAAAAGTTCGCTTGTCGATCTTACTGCCTACCTTACGCCCAGTTTTTTCTCGGTTATTACCAAAAACTAAACAGCTGGCACCACTGCAGGATTGCCAGATGTTGTGAGCTTAAATTTCATTTAAAAATGTTATAAACTTGAGGTCTTTTGCCAGAAAAATTAGCACGTAAATCAGCCAAGTCAGCGGATGAACCTTTATTGCCAGTGTCCAGATTCGAAAAAAATGCTTAAAAACGCAGTTCCTGTACCGCAACTTGTTGATTACTTTTCCATCGGCCTAATTAGTTGTGTTTTTGTTATTTCATGAAATGTGGAACGATAAAAGAGAAATTTTTAGGAGAAACATTTGAAAACAAGTTACTAAAGAAAATGCTTTTGTACTATGTGGTTGAAGGTTACCTTGAAAAGAGTACTACGTTCAGAATAAATGTTATCCCAATTGTTAACACTTCTGAAGAAAAACGCGTGCGAAAGAAAGTTTAAAAATGCATTAAAAAAGCTTCATGTTTTTTTAAACAACAGTAAAATTATGAAAAAAACATTGAATTTAATTTCGCGATGTTACGTCAAATTTCTTAGGGAAAACAGCGAATCAGGGTTAGTCTCATTGTACAAAATATGTATATCATAGTACGAGTAACAAACAGCGTTAAATGTGGCGTGTAGTTCAGTCTTCTATCCAGTTCGAGAATCGAAGCCGGTTCAATAGCGCGCGAATTGTTGCAATGTAGTTCTTCAGATGAGCCTGGAAAATAGCGCATTCCAGGCTTCAGACAAATAGAGCCCGACATTTCCATGCTTGCAACTCGTGGACGACCGCGCTTTTGGTCTCTCACGGGACAGCCTGCAAAGAAATGGAACTCGCCATTTTCAAATGGCTCAGCTACTGAGTCGTTTGTTTGGGCCATAGAGACACAATGTTGTGAGGTAGATTTCTTTTCTTTGGAAGGAATATTGTGACGGCGAGAACTGGGAGCAAGACCTTCCTGAAATGCGAGGCAGTCGAAACAACGGGCGAAGTGCGATGAGGAGCGATGCTGCGTGCTCTACGAGATGGAAGGATTTGTCACAGCGCTGGCCAACCAAATTAAAATCTGAGCTTTTGTTTGCATGTGCCTCCAACATCACAGGAATGAGCTGCGAGAAGCTGCGGAATTTGTTTTCAGAGAGGAAAGTAACTTTGCTAGTCCATTTGAGGGAATGTGTCAGCTAAAAATCCTTATTTTGAGATATTTTAAAAACAAATTAGGCTTTCTATATCATATTTATTTTCAATAAACTGTTTTTATTTGTTCTTTTTTTGAGTAAATTAGAATAAATTTCTGTAAATGCTCATTGAAATGGAGAATGAGGCTCATCTACCTACACTCATCAAACTGCTGAGCCCCAATTCTAATCCTGATTTATATTATTCATCATTTTACAGATGTAATTTATTCATCAGTTTTTTACATGCTTATATTATTCATCTTTTTACAGATTTATATTATTCATCTTTTTACAGATATATTGTATTCATCATTTTACATATTTATTTTATTCATCATTTTACAGACTTAATTTATTCATCATTTTACAAATTTATTTTATTCATCATTTTACAGATTTCTTTTATTCATCTTGCTCTTCACTATGACCGATTCTTAATGTAAGAGGCTAATATATTCGTAGTCTACCGCAATAGCACGTGATGTCATGAATGACAGTTCAGACTCTTGTCCTCGGCAGAAACGACATCCATCACAAATCTATACTATAATGAGAGAGGTGTCGGTCTGCCTGTCTGTCCGAAGCCAGCCTGTGTGTGATGTGTGATGAGATGTGTGATGAGCGTATCTGGGATACAAGCTTCATAAACTCCTCAATTTCCAGTGCATTAATCCATCAGATTTGAGTAGGAATGAATATCACGTGAATTATTAGGAAATAAGAACGTGTGTCATGTTATTTTTCGAACATTATTCTACATTTTTGACGGGCCGTGTGCACTCGGCCTCACCAACTCTCGAGAGATTGAATTGAAAAAAACCTAAAATACTATATGTCCTTGGCGCACAGTTTTAGGTGGGCGCTCGCACGCGGCTATGAAGTTTCAAACCCATGGGTCTGCTTGGAAAGATTTACGTACTCTGTTCTCTGCTTGGCCATTATGGCACAGGGTAAATATCAGTGAAACTCAAAAATTTAAACAATTTTTGACCGCAAACGACACAGAAGTAGATTGTTTCCTAAGTCTAGTACAATGGACAAATTTGAGCATAGCTACCTGTGGGCCCGAATAAGTTCATTGACATCTAGGGAATCCTACCACCAACGCGACTGTAAGGTGTACAATTATGTTTAACCTAATTCACTTGACCTAGTTGCGCACTAGACTGATCAGTGAATTAGATCACTCGCAACTCAACGAAATGATCGTGAGAAGTATGACTTCGTTTCGAGGTTTAAGGACATTGAATTTTGTTCAGTGTTCACTACTACATATATGAGCAGTGGAAGATATAGGCCGAAATTAGAGATGCAGTTTGACGGGAATATAAGACAGGGAATTCGGCCCAGCTACAGGAGAGCTTGCAGGTACGCAGCTTGTGTGCAGATGTTGAGCAGAATGTTCATTGCTCTTCTAAAGTATATTTTGGCTATCTACCAACATTCTACGCTGTATAACTTTGTAGTTGTTTCGTAAGTGAAACAATTTATAATCGCATTTTATCGTTCATTATGTAGTTGTAGTTGTTGTAGTTGTAGTTGTAGTTGTTTATGTAGTTGTTCATTTGTAGTTGTACATTTATCGATATTTTGCGCGGGTTTGAGAGCATGGAGTTCTCATCACACAATTTATGGTGCTGCTATAGCGTGAGATCTACCGCCATATATCGCTCACTCAGGTGCAATTTGAGATGCACAAATTAAGCGTTTATCGCTAAATTTAATTTATGGAAATAAGTAATATCCTTTTTTAACCTAACCTAACCTCACGCTATAGTACTAGCTAGAAGTAGACCTCATGCTATAGTGCGGTAGACCCCACGCTATAGTACTAGCTAGAGGGGTATACTTCACGCTATAGCACTAGCTAGAAGTAGACCTCATGCTATAGTGCGTTAGACCTCACGCTATGGCAGCACAAAATTAATTATGTTAGTAGAACCATGTTTGTTGATTACATGACATTTTTGCCCAAAAAGAGCTGAGGCGTACCGACACCTCGAAGCCTGGCGTGCCCAACACACCGCACAAAGGAGCAACGCGACTGGAGGCTCTCAAAGTTGCCCTCATAACCAATACCGCGTCCCTCGAGTCGCTCAAAGCGAAGGCCTAAACTTAACGCAATCACTGCTTTTTTTGCGGCCGCCCCTGGCTTCATTTCCGCCGTATCGGTCCGTCAAAATTGGCGGAAATTACCGCTACTTGCACAAGCAGACCTGTGTGCCTTGGAATATTGGCATGTAGTGTTGTCGTCTACGGAAGGCTGCTATTGCGTGAGGTCTACCTCACTAGAGCATGAGATCTACCTCTAGCTGGTGCTACAGCGTGAGATCTACTTCACAACAGCATGAGATCTACCTCTAGCAAGTGCTATAGCGTGAGGTTAGGTTAGGTTACTAATGCATATAACTTATTTCCATACATTTCATTTGGCGATAAAAATTAATTTGTGCATGTCAAATTACACTTGGGTTGGCGATATATGGCGGTAGACCTCACGCTATAGCAGCACCGGTGATATATGGCGGTAGACCTCACGCTATAGCAGCACCGGCGTTATATTTCGGTAGACCTCACGCTATAGCAGCACCGGCGATATATTTCGGTAGACCTCACGCTATAGCAGCACCGGTGATATATGGCGGTAGACCTCACGCTATAGCAGCACCGGCGATATATTTCGGTAGACCTCACGCTGTAGCAGCACCGGCGATATATTTCGGTAGACCTCACGCTATAGCAGCACCGGCGTTATATGGCAGATATATATCGGCGATATATATATATGTATATATATATATACACAAAACAGCAGTGAAGTCAGAGCGCTCTTTACGTTGTTCTACGTCTCTACACTTAACATTTTGACTGCGACGTGAGCCATATTTGGTCACTGAGGGAGTTTTCATCATGCCTCTGACCAACCAGTAGTCACAAACTCAAATTTTAACAATTCTCATATATATATATATATATAATTATCAATAGCTCAAAGTCATATTACCCCCAGAAACAATTACTGAGTCTGGTTAAGCGGGCTCTCCGTCCACGCATAGGTTTTTTTTCAAACGAAATAAATGTACAGGGAGCTCATGGAATCGAACTCGTGACTTATAAGTTACCGCGCCAGCACGCTACCGACTGCGCCACCAATCACCCTAAAAGGTGATCGATGCACAACGAAAGCAATGCATGGCACGGCGAAAGCGGGCTCTTCCGTCCACGCATATAATTTTCCCTTATGTATCAATAGCTCAAAGTCATATTACCCCCAGAAACAATTACTGAGTCTGGTTAAGCGGGCTCTCCGTCCACGCATAGGTTTTTTTTCAAACGAAATAAATGTACAGGGAGCTCATGGAATCGAACTCGTGACTTATAAGTTACCGCGCCAGCACGCTACCGACTGCGCCACCAATCACCCTAAAAGGTGATCGATGCACAACGAAAGCAATGCATGGCACGGCGAAAGCGGGCTCTTCCGTCCACGGGGGTAATATGACTTTGAGCTATTGATACATAAGGGAAAATTATATGCGTGGACGGAAGAGCCCGCTTTCGCCGTGCCATGCATTGCTTTCGTTGTGCATCGATCACCTTTTAGGGTGATTGGTGGCGCAGTCGGTAGCGTGCTGGCGCGGTAACTTATAAGTCACGAGTTCGATTCCATGAGCTCCCTGTACATATATAATTATATATATATATATAAATTAGCTAACTTTTCTCCGACCTTTTCCAGATAAGCCCCGTCACTAATGCAACGCGTAAATTCACCCATTTGTAACTTTCGAAATAATGCACCTATCAACTTCAAATTACTCTCAAACGAAAAATATTTAAATCTTTCAGCGGAGAGTAATTTGAAGTCGGTAGGTGCATTATTTCGAAAGTTACAAATGGGTGAACTTTCTTGCACTGGTGGCGGGGCTCATCTGGAAAATATCCCTGTGCTCAGTACCAACAATTTGGCATAGTTTTATAGAGCACGAATATCTTTCGTATGGAGTGTAGTGACATTGAGGTATTGAGAGGGTCTGTTTATAAGGTAGCCCTTTACGTCTGATTTCTGACACTTCTAGAATTGGAGAGACAGGCCGACTTAAGTTTTGAACAGAGATTGATTGGAATCATGAATTTATTAAAGCGATGTAACTAACAGGGAAAAATTACTGACTCAAATCGCTGAAACGTGTATGAGCTTAGCTACCACAAGCCAGTTTTCTACAATATTTCTTTTCGATGACTTAATATTCAAATACTTTGACTGCCTTAGGTAAAACTAAAGTTTAATGCTTAATTCAAATGTAGTTATCAATGTTAAAAAACATTAACTGGATCGTGTTTTTGTTTAGTTTTGATTGAGAATTGTTAAAATTTGAGTTTGTGACTACTGGTTGGTCAGCAGCATGGTGAAAACTCCCTCAGTGACCAAATGTGGCTCCTGTTGCAGTCAAAATGTTGAGTGTAGAGATGTAGAACAATGTAAAATGCGCTTTGACTTCACTGCTTTGTATAGGAGAACGGAGACATTGATCTGGCATCGTGCTCTGCCCGGGTGTTTGGAACAGAGCACATTTCGGATGCTCTGTTTGTCCTCGTAAATCAGGCCCTGAATAAAATCGCGTCTGATGCTGCCTTCAAATTTGAGCAACGCAAACACGCGTCAAAGCAGCATGAACGCGCACGTGGTGAACGATTCCAATTGCGTGTAAAAACACGGCGCCATTCATTGGTTCCATTCTCAATATTTTGTTCCAGGGCAACTCGTGTTAAAATACGAAGAAAATCACCCATCATCTTTATTAGAAGATGACTCAGTTGTCAAAATTTTAAATCTGTCAGTCTCTATAGGTAACGTTTCGATGTAACTAACGTCATCTTCAGGCTGTAAAATAAAAAGTGAGTTCTTTCTGAAGTCCCGAGTCAATGTTGAGTGTCTTGCTTCGCCATCATAGAGACGAACATCCGGATAGGTCGGGAGGAAGCCTCTATTCTCAATATTCCTGATGTTTGCAACAAATAACTGATAGTGAAAACTGTGTGTACTTTTGGTGTGCGACATTTGTACACCCGTGAATATATGACAGTCTGGTTTGTTTGTGTGCATGTCTGGTTGTCACCGTCCACGTTATGATAACACTGATAACATTGAAGAAAATTCCACCACGGTTTGATATAGCAGATAATTAAAATCCTTAACTATTGTGTAGGGAGATTTTCGAGCTCTTCTTCGTCCATCTCATCTTGGTATCAAAATTATTTCCTTTTACAGACGTCAATTTGAATCGTCAAACTCAATTAATGGCCTCTGTTATATCTGCTGATAAATACAAATTTTAATCGGTATTTAACTGAGTTCAGGTTAAAGGTTTTCAAGTTAAAATTTTTCTTTAAACCTTTTATTAGCAATCACATTTCAATTTTCTATTCAATTCCAAATGCTAACTTGCGTGAGTAATCACGTATTGCACATAATCATAACAAGATCTCGACAAGATCCCTGAATAAATCACTCAAAGATTATCAATAAAACTAGGCCAACTGAATTTAGCACTAAACGATTATCAATAAGGCGAGGCCAAGTGAAATCTAAAACATTTCATTTTCTCTCATCGTATATTGACGCATTATTGTGGCCATTTTTCAGGTTTTATCGGTGCTGGAGCTGCTGGAGAGGAGAGGTTGGCGGCCGGTGATGAAACCCAAAACAATTTGGTCGCTACGGCTGCCGTCAACTCGAGCCAAAAGCATCCCAACGAAGTCGATGTTTTGGGGATTTTCAGAACCGCTCCGCTGTCCTACACTGGAACGACTACCCACGCACACCGTTTCGTAATAGACAGCAACATATTAGAAAATAATGATTCTATTTGGTCAGGAGATTCAAATAACTTCTTAATGAGGCAGTCGAAACCCAAGCATCTGATGAGCAAACAAAGGCCATTGAAATCTAAGAGCCAACGCAAGGCTTGGAAAAGCGGCGGCGGCTCTGCGACTCGGAAGGGACGGACAAGGAGAGGCGTTAAAGGGCTCATGGAGTTCAGTATAACCAAAGAACATCCTCCAATTGTTCCCTCTGGTAAAACGGCCCACGAGCGAGACAAAACTGAGAGGTGGTCCCTGTTGGAGTTACGAGATCGAGCCGGAGAGAAACACCACAGGCGCGGTTCCAGAAGATCGCGACACAAAAGGAAGCACAATCAAAACCTAAAGAGCCATTTTCTGTTCGATAAAGTCTTCATTAAGCAAAGTGAGGACAGTTTTTGGATTCCCTCTGCGAGTGCGAGAAATGAAAGCAAAATGGAACGCATCAGGAACATCGCGAGCTTTAATTGCGACACGAAGAGGTGTCAACACCAGGAAAACTCCCTCACTAAAGCCAGCTTCACACCTGGCGCAAAATACCTGTACTCCATCTCCTCAGACGGCAGTGGCAACTCGGTATATTCTCCAAGCGAAACCAAAAAGCGCTTACCGGACAGAACAAACAAAAACAACTCATTCATTCCCAGCTCCTTGAGCACACCCTACTACTACTACAAAGACCACCAGTTCAGAAACGAACGGCAGGACCCTTTGTACATCTCGCAAGGTCCGCCTTACCTTCCTGCTGAAGGACGTCAGTTCGAACAGAAGTTTGACCGTCACGACAAGGGACGTCAGTTCGAGCAGAAGTTTGACCGTCACGACCACCAGTCTGGAGTGCGCGTTATTGCCGTCGACGTGCCACCGTACGTCAGTCGTGGAGAAGACGTACAGCTCGACTGCCACTACGACTTGGCGCACCTACCGCTCTACTCCCTCAAGTGGTACAGGGACGACGACGAGTTCTTCAGGTACATGCCTTCTGAGGACCCAGCGCAGGTCGTGCTGCCTGTGCCGGGTGTGCGTGTCGAGGTGAGTCATATTCTTGCACTGCCATGTTCTGCCGCTATACTGCTCTGCCACTATCCTGCTCTGCCACTATCATACTCTGCCACTATCACGCTCTGCCACTATCATGCTCTGCCACTATCACGTTCTGCCACTATCATACTCTGCCACTATCCTGCTCTGTCACTATCATACATTATCATACACGCTTGCTTCGTCTCATAACTGTTCAGAACACAAATTTACTGGACGAGAAATAAGTTGTGAAATTAACTTGAGGTTTCTAGCGTCTCCAATTCTAACATAACAAAACTTTCGAATTTATTTTTCTAGGTTTTGTGCTATCCGAGCTGTCCAACAGCACCAAAGCTCAAATACATGCAACAGATAATGGAACTAACGAGCTCTTTTCATCAAGTAACTCACGATAGACACGTTGAACTAAACACTCATATTTCGAGTCATTATCCTCAGCGGGAAATAAGAGTGATGACAACTCTTCCGTTCTGAAAGTATTATAACCCTCCACCACAAGCGATGCTCTTTCGTTAATGCGGGGGGGCTAATTTGTGTTCTGATCAATTGTTTTGTGATTTCAAATGGAAAATTTACTCTCAAGGTGGTTCTGCTAGTCAGTAATTAACAATTGTTAAGCTCTATTCTGTCTGCTGACGTTGTGCACCGATGCTCGTTAACATTTATAGTATGCACGACACATTGCATCAGGCTTCAAGCAAGTTTTGATTTCTGTAGATTTGATTTTCACACATTCACGGAGTTACACCAAACACTCACACATTTAACCAGCACCGAGAACCTATATAACACATTAAAACATAAATGTACGAGGAGTTCGTGAGACTCGAACTCAGGACTAGAGATCACCGCGCCAACACGCTATCGACTGCGCTATCGATCACCCTAAAAGGTGATCGAAGCACAACGAAAGCAATGTTTGGTACAGTGAAAGCAGGCGCACTGTCCTGACAGATATATTTTATTCCCATATGTATCGAGAGCTCAAAGTCTAGTCACCCCCAGAAACAATTAATGAACATGGTACGAGAAGACACTGCTTCCACAAGGTTTTTTTCAAATGAAATAAATGTACGAGGAGTTCGATAAATAAATGTAATAAATGTTCGAGGAGTTCGCCTGCTTTCACTGTACCAAACATTGTTTTCGTTGTGCTTCGATCACCTTTTAGGGTGATCGATAGCGCAGTCGATAGCGTGTTGGCGCGGTGATCTCTCGTCCTGAGTTCAAGTCTCACGAACTCCTCGTACATTTATTTCATTTGAAAAAAACCTTGTGGAAGCAGTTTCTTCCCGTACCAGATTCATTAATTGTTTCTGGGGGTGACTAGACTTTGAGCTCTCGATACATTAAAACATATTTATGTGTTAGCATCGGAAACTATGAACTATGTGTGCATGGCCTTTACACATTCAAACATTAACCAAACATTAACCATCACCGAGAACCCGTACACAAGTTGGTGCAAAATGCCAGAGGTTACTCTGAGTGAATTCTTTCACTCCAGTCTTGCGTGGGCTGATGTATTATTAAAGTAGTACTTGAAAAAACTGAACGTCACCTCAAAATTGCAACGATGCCCCCACGCGGTGGTAGCAGAAATGTTATTCGCCCTATTTATAGAAATGATAAACTGGGGAATATCGAATATACCCATGAAACTTCTCTATCTCCTACGGTGGTGAATTATTATGTAATAATAATAGCAACAATAATAATTAATAAATGGAAAGAACTGCAGTGTAGAATGAACTGAGGAATATCGAATACACCCATGAAACGCTTCTGTCTCCTTCGGTAATGAAGCGACCTATATTATAATAATAATAGTAATGATAATAATAATAATAATAATAATAATAATAATAATAATAACTTGAACGAACTGCAGTGCAGACCTGCTGCTCTGCGTTCTCATTGTGAGGGCTTACACTGGAATAAAGTTGGGATTCAGGGGGCGGTGCTGGAGAAGTTCACGATGAAGAATAATGGAGAGCTAGGCCGTCAGAGGGCGGGTGCGTGAGAGATGAAGTCATCTTCAGTGTTTCGCAGGTACGGACTTCCAGCGCGCGTTTGTTCTCAAAAACGGCATGATTTGTTGACCCTCAGCTGAGTGCCAGCTGCCAACTGCCGTGGTAATTTACTACTAAAGGAAAATGCATTGCGGTCATATGCATGTACAAAATAAAGGTCTTCACAGAAGGGCTTATTAATTTTCTGCAGGAGTGTATCGTGGAAACAGTTTTTGAGATTGGAATAAAATAGGAGCAGCTAACATTTGGCAGGGAAATAAATCTTTATTTACGTTTTGTAGAAACGAGACCTACTCTAATACTAAGCGGTGGAGAAATTCAATATAGCTGATTCACTTAAATTTTTAATGCAGCGTGAACACAAAACGCACTGGATCTAAGTTCGCTAATTTATGCATTTTTCATTATGGTTTCGGCACGTGATTCATCAAAGATGATTTCAAAACACTGATTTCTAGATAACTGCTACCCTTTTCTACATCTCTTTTCCGCAGCCTATACCTTGACCATTTAAATACTGGTAATATGAATCTATTACCTGAATCTAAGCGAGATTTAAGCAGTATCATTTCAATTCATCTGCACACTCCCACGTTTAATGCAAGGAGTAGAATTATTGAGAACACTTGCGCTATCTCCTTTTGCTGAGTATGCAAGTGATCACGCGTTGGCAAGTGATCACGCGTTGGAAAGTGATCACGCGTTGGCAAGTGATTACGCGTTGGCAAGTGATCGCGCGTTGGCAAGTGATCACGCGTTGGCAAGTGATCACGCGTTGGCAAGTGATTACGCGTTGGCAAGTGATCACGCGTTGGCAAGTGATCACGTGTTGGCAAGTGATCACGCGTTGGCAAGTGATCACGCGTTGGCAAGTGATCACGCATTGGCAAGTGATCACTCGTTGGCAAGCGATCACGCGGTGGCAAGCGATCACGCGGGGGCAAGCGATCACGCGGTGGCAAGCAATCACGCGTTGGCAAGCAATCACGCGTTGGCAAGTGATCACGCGTTGGCAAGCGATCACGCGGGGGCAAGCAATCACGCGGTGGCAAGCGATCACGCGGAGGCGAGCGATCACGCGGAGGCAAGCGATCTGTCTCGCGTACATACGAAGCATAACATTGCCAGCGTAGATACTTAACAGCAATCTGCCTCTACATCAGAGCTGGTGTTTACCTCTGCCTTTAGAATAGTATTCAAAAAGCAAAGGGATTCAAGTTGATCGTTGTATGTTGTAATTTTTAATACAAGCAACCAAATAAAGCTGTATGATTATGACAATGCATGCATATAGAAGATTCAATAATCTTACAAATTTATTGATATGATATTACCTCTTTTCAATATTATTGCGATGTCACCTATTTATCAAATAGTATTAGTATTTTTTGTTCAAACTATCAATTTTTAAACAAATTTATTTTAATTCAAAATGAAATAGATTTTGGAAAATTTCGTAGATGCAAAGTGTGTTCAAATGACATGCAGCTTCAGCACGAACATCAAGGGAATAGAACGAGAAATTCGTTTTCCCAGAATTTCAAACCTGCTGTGGCGTGAAATTTTTATGAGCGGGAATCATATTTCTGTGGGCAGTTTACGAAAAGTTTCTTTAAGACTTTAAGGGCAAATGAACGTGACTGCAAAGAGAGCGTGCGAAGTTTCTCCTCGTACAGAAGAGCTGCGAGCCTATCCTGCTTCGCAGTCCGCAGACCTGGCCTGGGCAAACAGCAGCCGCCGCCAAGACGAGAGAAAGCTTTGCATGTCAAATTTGGCGCCGCTTGTAGCACTCCCCTCGCAGTGCCTGCAGAATTTTAACTCGGGATAAGTGAAGAATTGGAAGCAATTTGAAATCCCAGCCAGAAGTTTGCGGATGTTATCCGCTCACTTCAATAACTCCGGCAGACGAGTGAGTCCGAGTTGGGCTAAACGGCCCTTCTTATGAGCCACCAAAATAAGTTTCGAGTTGGTTGCACCTCGTAAATATAAATAAAACCTAGCTTAAACTAACTGCGTAAAATTCATTCTTATGAAGGAATTGAACTGTAAGGCATTGGAAAAAGGGAAGTCCAGTGGCCTAAATATTTACTAAATAACAGCACCTAGTGCGTGTGACCCATAGGAAATAAAAACATCAAAACGACGTCGCAGACTCGGTCTCGGTCGCATAGCTACATCTTGACCATTAGGTTTCTAAGCAAGCTCCTGACTGGACGATCTGGGATTTACGCTTTTGAAACAGCTGATGTCCAGACTTTCAATATTTAAACGCTGAAGTATCACTTTGCATTGAAAAGACACAATTTTAAAACCCAATGTTACACAATTTAGATGAACTTTACTCAAATAACACGTAGAATATTGAGTTTACATTCGGAGACAAGGCGTCAGAAAATTTTGTCTCAATAAAGAGGTCGCGGCGCTGGAGCCCCGACCAAAAAACTGCGATCGTGACTTGCCGAGGCCTCTCAGCGGCGAGGTCCACTTCAGTTCTTCTGGAAGTGAAAAGGCGGGCAGTTTTATCGATCCTCTCTGGAAAAATTGAAATTACGTCAAAATATATACCCAAGTTCAAGATTTATTCAAAGACCACGAGAATTGGAATCATTATGTAAATGAAAGTATTCAATTTGCGTTAAAAGTCGTTTTTCATTGCTGGAAAATAATCTGTTATGGTACATTTATTTTTGTTAGTTAAAATACGATCTTCGGTAGCCTCATTGACTGCAGCAGAACTGTGCTCTTATCTGCAACGCCTCCGCCCTCGCTTCCTAAATTTTTTTACTTTTCTCCTCAATGGAAATAATGAACTAATATTGCTGTGTTCTTCAACCGTAGTACATTTGAGTGAATATACAAGTTTTCATTTAGCATTTACATGAATTTACAATCCAAGTTCATGTTGAATTTCATGAAGTTCATGTAGAATTCACATAAATTTTATTCTGAATTTCAAGAATTTTACGTAGAATTTTACGTAGGATTTCACATAGCATTTCAGGTGGAATTTCACAAATTTCACATAGAATTTACACATATTTTCCTCCCTGGTCAGCCACAAGTTTGAGGTGCGAGCTTCGTGACAGCTCGTCAATATTTCTATCCCATCGGGCAGAAGACTAAAATTTTGATGCTAACTCAGCACATTTCGAGCATAGGGGGCATTCAGAGAGGAGGAGCTGCGATATGCGGGCGAAGTGTCTCCATCTGGATGGAAATTTTGGCAACATCTTCGTGGCTAGTTGCAGGGGAACATGAATGTGTGCCGTGCTCAAAACATGGTTGGGTTATTCCTTCGTTTTCAATTTTGAGTGTTGGATTTTTCATCGGGTTCATTTGAATTGCTTATTGCATGTCCTAAAATTGGCGATTAATACGGTACTGCGAAAGGCTTTTTTTTTAGCCTGACCTAAGTTAATGAAACGCTGCACTGTAAACTTGAGGTACTACAAGAGTGTGGAAGTCATCTTCAGCCTCCATATTTTCATGAGATATTGAGCGCAGAACGAGTGTTGCAGCAACTCTTCTCGTGAATAATCTAGATAATTGATACCGATCAGCCTCATGCTTTGAGAAGCGCACAGGTTGCGATGTACTGCTATTTTTTTTAAATATTCATCATCAGAAAAAATGATTGGGCCGTTTATGATAACTTTTTTATATTGATGCTCGGAATGATCATTTCATAAATTTTCTTTACGTTTTTGAGGATCATTGGAGCCGTCAATTAATTTTAGTTCATCAATTTTCTGCATAATTACCGAACGATTGTTAAATACATAAGAAAGGTTTTCTAAAAATCTGAGAGCGGAATACGATGCCGCTCAAGAACTCTCTTGATAGTCGAAAGCTATACTTCAACATTTGTCTAAGGACACAAAAATCATTCGTGTATTGCTTCTTTGCGAGCTGAACTAACATTGCTTGTCAATAGAGCACGTCAGAGGGTGAGGAAAATTTTCTACTCAAGCTGTCTGCAAGTTGCTGAAAGTTGATGGTTTCAAGTAGTGTAGATGTGGCCAAACTTCAACTGCTCCACAATATGGAATATTGCTTCACAACTAAACGTTGTGAAACAGGTGGAGGTTCCAGGTAAAATCGAATAATTAATTTCACTCAACACGTGATGTTTTTTACAATTTCTGTGTTGACAAGGACTTCAGTTCATGACTAGTACTCGATCTCGAGCTCCAGAACCAGAGAACGGGTCTACATGAGAGTGCTGGTGGGGCTAAGCCAAGCTGTCTTTACAAACTTTTTTGTTGTTTAATCTTGTAACGCGTGCATTTTGTATTCATGTGACCGTTATCACAAGTCACAACCACCATCATTAACATTCTAACGTCAGCATTTTGTACTCATGTTTCGGTCATCACAACCACCATCATTAACATTCTAACGTCAGCATTTTATACTCATTTAACCGTCATCACAACCACCATCATTAACATTCTAACGTCAGCATTTTATACTCATTTAACCGTTATCACAACCACCGTCATTAACCTTCGAACGTCAGCATTTTAGACTCATATAACCGTTATCACAACCACCATCATTAACCTTCTAGCGTCAGCATTTTATACTCATATAACCGTTATCACAACCACCATCATAAACCTTTTAACGTCAGCATTTTGTACTCATATAACCGTTATCACGGCCACCATCATTAACCTGGCACCGGCATTGTGTAGTCACCGACATCAAAACGAGGAAGTGACTGTCACTCAGCAATGAACTTTGAAGAACACATTAGGGTAAGGAGTGAAGAAATTACCCGATGCTTGGGTAAAGCGAAGCCTCGGGCGATTAAAAACGACTGGCAAGCAGATGCTAAATTCGCGAAAGGAAACTCAGCGTTAACAGAAATTCCCTGACGCTTTTTCTGAAAAAATGCCTTCAATTAAACGAAAATTAAACTCCACAAGCAACTATTATAACAAAATACAAACAACAAATCCCCTTTAACGTCCAAGGTGACAGACCATTAGGCACTAAAACCGTAAGCGAAAAAATTATAAGTTTACCTCTTACATGCGAGATATATTTATCAGCCTCTTTTGTGCGAGGAACTTTCATTTCCCTCTTTTGTGCAAAAAACTTTTATTTATCTCTTTTGTGCGAGAGACGCTTATTTACTTCTTCTGTGTGAGAAACGTTTATTTATCTCTTTTGTGACAGAAACTTTTTTTACCTATTTTATGAGAGAAATGCGTTAATTTTCGCGTTTTTCTGCAGTCGCGGAACAGCACGGGCGCGACCGTCGTGCTGAGGGCAGTGACGCGCGAGACGAGCGGACACTACAAGTGCGAGGTGCTGTCTGACGCTCCTGAGTACTACACGGCCGACCGCAGCGCTCCTCTGCAGGTCGTGGGTGAGTCCGTTCTGGGGACGCTTGTTGGTATAGTGACTGCTGTTCTAGTCCGTACTGGGGACGCGTGTTGGTATAGTGACTGCCATTCTAGTACGTACTGGGGACGCGTGTTGGTATAGTGACTGCCATTCTAGTACGTACTGGGTACGCGTGTTGGTATAGTGACTGCCATTCTAGTACGTACTGGGGACGCGTGTTGGTATAGTGACTGCCATTCTAGTACGTACTGGGTACGCGTGTTGGTATAGTGACTGCCATTCTAGTACGTACTGGGTACGCGTGTTGGTATAGTGACTGCCATTCTAGTACGTACTGGGTACGCGTGTTGGTATAGTGACTGCCATTCTAGTACGTACTGGGTACGCGTGTTGGTATAGTGACTGCCATTCTAGTACGTACTGGGGACGCGTGTTGGTATAGTGACTGCCATTCTAGTACGTACTGGGTACGCGTGTTGGTATAGTGACTGCCATTCTAGTACGTACTGGGTACGCGTGTTGGTATAGTGACTGCCATTCTAGTACGTACTGGGTACGCGTGTTGGTATAGTGACTGCCATTCTAGTACGTACTGGGTACGCGTGTTGGTATAGTGACTGCCATTCTAGTACGTACTGGGGACGCGTGTTGGTATAGTGACTGCCATTCTAGTACGTACTGGGTACGCGTGTTGGTATAGTGACTGCCATTCTAGTACGTACTGGGGACGCGTGTTGGTATAGTGACTGCCATTCTAGTTCGTACTGGGTACGCGTGTTGGTATAGTGACTGCCATTCTAGTTCGTACTGGGGACGCGTGTTGGTATAGTGACTGCCATTCTAGTACGTACTGGGTACGCGTGTTGGTATAGTGACTGCCATTCTAGTACGTACTGGGGACGCGTGTTGGTATAGTGACTGCCATTCTAGTTCGTATTGGGTACGCGTGTTGGTATAGTGACTGCCATTCTAGTACGTACTGGGGACGCGTGTTGGTATAGTGACTGCCATTCTAGTTCGTACTGGGTACGCGTGTTGGTATAGTGACTGCCATTCTAGTACGTACTGGGGACGCGTGTTGGTATAGTGACTGCCATTCTAGTTCGTACTGGGTACGCGTGTTGGTATAGTGACTGCCATTCTAGTTCGTACTGGGGACGCGTGTTGGTATAGTGACTGTCATTCTAGTCCGTACTGGGTACGCGTGTTGGTATAGTGACTGCTGTTCTAGTTCGTACTGGGGACGCGTGTTGGTAAGTGACTGCCATTCTAGTTCGTACTGGGGACGCGTGTTGGTATAGTGACTGCCATTCTAGTACGTACTGGGGACGCGTGTTGGTATAGTGACTGCCATTCTAGTTCGTACTGGGTACGCGTGTTGGTATAGTGACTGCCATTCTAGTTCGTACTGGGGACGCGTGTTGGTATAGTGACTGTCATTCTAGTCCGTACTGGGTACGCGTGTTGGTATAGTGACTGCTGTTCTAGTTCGTACTGGGGACGCGTGTTGGTAAGTGACTGCCATTCTAGTTCGTACTGGAGACGCGTGTTGGTATAGTAACTGCCATTCTAGTCCGTACTGGAGACGCGTGTTGGTATAGTGACTGCCATTCTAGTCCGTACTGGAGACGCGTGTTGGTATAGTGAATGCCATTTTAGTCCGTACTGGGGACGCGTGTTGGTATAGTGACTGCCATTCTAGTCCGTACTGGGGACGAGTGTTGGTATAGTGAATGCCATTTTAGTCCGTACTGGGGACGCGTGTTGGTATAGTGACTGTCATTCTAGTCCGTACTGAGGAGGCGTGTTGGTATAGTAACTGCCATTCTAGTCCGTACTGGAGACGCGTGTTGGTATAGTGAATGCCATTTTAGTCCGTACTGGGGACGCGTGTTGGTATAGTGACTGCCATTCTAGTCCGTACTGAGGACGCGTGTTGGTATAGTGAATGCCATTTTAGTCCGTACTGGGGACGCGTGTTGGTATAGTGACTGCCATTCTAGTCCGTACTGAGGACGCGTGTTGGTATAGTAACTGCCATTCTAGTCCGTACTGGAGACGCATGTTGGTATAGTGACTGCCATTCTAGTACGTACTGGGGACGCGTGTTGGTATAGTGACTGCCATTCTAGTTCGTACTGAGGACGCGTGTTGGTATAGTAACTGCCATTCTAGTCCGTACTGGAGACGCGTGTTGGTATAGTGACTGCCATTCTAGTCCGTACTGGAGACGCGTGTTGGTATAGTGACTGCCATTCTAGTTCGTACTGGAGACGCGTGTTGGTATAGTGAATGCCATTCTAGTACGTACTGGGGACGCGTGTTGGTATAGTGACTGCCATTCTAGTTCGTACTGAGGACGCGTGTTGGTATAGTAACTGCCATTCTAGTCCGTACTGGAGACGCGTGTTGGTATAGTGACTGCCATTCTAGTACGTACTGGAGACGCGTGTTGGTATAGTGACTGCCATTCTAGTCCGTACTGGAGACGCGTGTTGGTATAGTAACTGCCATTCTAGTCCGTACTGGAGACGCGTGTTGGTATAGTGACTGCCATTCTAGTCCGTACTGGAGACGCGTGTTGGTATAGTGACTGCCATTCTAGTCCGTACTGGAGACGCGTGTTGGTATAGTGAATGCCATTTTAGTCCATACTGGGGACGCGTGTTGGTATAGTGACTGCCATTCTAGTCCGTACTGGGGACGCGTGTTGGTATAGTGAATGCCATTTTAGTCCGTACTGGGGACGCGTGTTGGTATAGTGACTGTCATTCTAGTCCGTACTGGAGACGCCTGTTGGAGTATTGACTGTCATTCTAACTGTGATGATGTGTGACTGTCTTTCTAACTGAAATGATATGTAAAGAAAACATACGAAACAAACGAAAAAGAAAGGTTGTGGGTTAATCCGTACAAGGGACACTGTTTGGTATAGTGACTGGTATTCTAGTCCGTACTGTTCTAGGGGCATGTGTTGGAATAGTGACTCCTATTTTTACTGTAAACACGTGTTGGGATATTGACTTTAATTCAACTGTGATGATCTGTGACTGCCATTCTATCTGTGATCATATTTGAAGAGAACCTACGAAACAAACGGAAAAAACATGAGTGGTCTTGAGCCTCAGATGTGAAATTATGAAATAAAAAATATTCACAGCTATTCTAACATAAAAGAATTGTTAAGAGAACCTGCGAAACAAATGCATGCAACCGAAAGGATTTAAGCATTTACTGCGAAATTATGTTTTATCGACGCCATCAAATGAACTACTTTCTGTGTTAGAAACGAATTCTGGTGATGGCGATCATCTTCAAGCCTCCCGTTTAAAAAGCGGCGAGATTGTAACGAAAATGGAAGGTTGCGATGTGCTTGTCGGCAGCGTAATGGTCGCGAGTCCAACATAAAAACTTCATTTACATTGAAGTCTAAGGTGGCGGAAGTTGTGAACAAGGCTGCAGGAGAACGAGGTCTTTAGATTCCAAAGAAAAGTAGCGGCAGCATTTTTAGAGTGCACTGAACGAAGCACTCGCGTTAATTAGCTGCTTTCGAAGTCACATGGAAAGGCGCTCATTTAAAAACAGTGACACGAGCTGCTATTTTCCGAGCAACTGTCAGGGTAACAAAAGAGCAAATACTTGGAATTTTGATTTTTTGAGCGTCTGTTCATTGATCCTCTCCGGTCTGCTCTGTGGAGGTGCTGTTGAGGTGTAGGGCTTGATGCTGATTGGAAAACGTAAAAAGGGTGGTTTCTGCGAAACTAATGGTGTAGTTATGGATGCTAGCACATTTGTATCGTGAAAAGCTTTACATGATTTGATTAGAGCCAACCGCTTGTTATCTGGGCAGTTTTCTGATGTATGATCCAGTAGTAAAATCAAAATTCACAACTAGAATGATTAGGCTTTGGAAATTTTTAAAAATATTACATACCTTGGCGATGTGCATTAATTTTTTGGACATTTCACTTCTGAGCCATCTGAGAAGAGAAAAAACGTTATTTTTAATGAAAGTAATGATTTTCGAAAGGGAGAGGCAGAAGAGAGCTTGATCGAATTAAGAACTTATAAAACCAGAGCTTATAACGTTGTATGGGATTCACATTCTTCAGAAACGATTTGCGAACGGTCACCTTAATGCCCGTCCTCAAAATTGATGAAAAAAACACAAAAGAGATAATTTTAACGCCTCGTAGAGAATGTAAAGTACACAGCTGATAAGCATTTAACCGAGTAGTTGTAACTTCTTGAACTTTCTTCGTATATTATACAAGCGATCCAGCTCGTCTTCCAGTGAAGAGATTTAGGCCTCGAAGAGAAAAAGCTCGCGTAATTTATTCGTACCTCTCTCCTTTAATAATTTGACTGCGACGTGAGCCGCCGGTGGTCACTGAGGCAATTTTCATAATGCTGCTCACCGACCAGTGGTCACAAATTAAATTTTCATGAATGTTCAATCAAAGTTAAATGAAAGCACGATCCAGTTAACGTTTGCTATTTTCAACATTGCTTACTAAAATTGGCTCTAAATTTGAGTTGAATATTGAACTCAGGTTTTAACAGAACAGCCGCAGTAAAAGTATTAAATAAACTGATCGGATTGTACTGGCTGTCACGTTTCAGAAATTCCAGACGAGGAGCCGGAAATTTTCGGCGCCCAAAACAGGTACCGCGTGGGTGAGGAGGTGAGGCTGGTGTGTCGGTCTGCCAAGAGTCGACCTCCTGCGGCCATCTCCTGGTACATCAACGACTGGAAGGTGGGTACGTGGTGGTGGCATCTCCTGGCACATCAACGACTGGAAGGTGGGTACGTGGTGGTGGCATCTCCTGGTACATCAACGACTGGAAGGTGAGTACTTGGTGGTGGCATCTCCTGGTACATCTACGACTGAAAGGTAGGTACCTGGTGGTGGCATCTCCTGGTACATCAACGACTGGAAGGTGGGTACTTGGTGGTGGCATCTCCCGGTACATCAACGACTGGAAGGTGAGTACTTGGTGGTGACATCTCCTGGTACATCAAGGACTGGAAGGTAGGTACCTGGTGCCAGCCTTCCGCTGGAAGGTGGTACACTTTCGTTTCCAGTTGTAAATTGTCAGGAACTAATACATCATATCAACACCATTGAAATTTAGGGATATATGTTCATTTTAGCAGGGATGCTCCTTTTCACACTCTAGTGATTGGACGGATAGCTGCAGGAGATGAAACTAATTGACGCATCAACAAACAGAAATTGGTTGTGAATGGTTCACATGATCATCTATCAAAATCTCCTCAAATCCCGGTCCTTCTGACGGCACCATCTTTCGTTTTGGTTCAGGTACAGACATTCCAATACAAGTTAGAAGGGGCAACTGTAACCCGATACTTACTTTACCGCAGGTGCCACCAGCTCTGAAGACGACACTCCCCCCACACGAGACCTGTTCTACCATAGGTCCCAACAGCTTTGAAGACGCCACTTCCCCCCCCCCCGAGACCTGTACTACCATAGATCCCAACAGCTTTGAAGAAGCCACTTCTATCACTCGAGACCTGTTCTCCCATAGGTCCCAACAGCTTTGATGAAGCCACTTCCACACGAGACCTGTTCTCCTGCAGGTGCTACATGCTTTGTTGACACTACTCCCCCACTCGAGACCTTACTACCACAGGTCCCACCCGCTCTCTTTACACTTCTTCCCCACGAGACCTATTTTACCGCAGGTGCCACCAGCCATGCTGACTCAGCTCCCTCCAGAGGTGGACTCGGAGGGTCTACAGTGGACGAAGGTAGCGCTGAAGGCGGTGGTGGGTCCCCAGCACTTCGTGAGAGGGCGGATGCTCATCAGGTGCACCGCCAGAATACCGTCGCTGTCGAGCAGAACGAAGAAGCACGTGGCAGAGGGCCACCTCTCCTACAACATACCCGTGATGCAGGCCAGAGACAGTGGGGCTCGCGCTTCGGGTGTGTGAGTCCTTAGCAGAGGTACTCCAGAGATTGCCTTATATTCATGCTTGCTATGGTAGTCGTAGACGTAGCTAATTCCTTATTTTATTTCTTTTCCTAACGTTTTAAAATGGTTTCTAAAATGTTTTTTTTTTAAATTAAGCTGTATGTATTCAGGGTGGGGCAAATCAAATGCCCTAGTTTTGAAAGGAGTGCGCAACGGCCGTGTTGGTGATGGTAAGATGTGTGTGGTTCCCACCCTCTTCCTGATGCCATCTTCAAAAAGTGAGCACACAAACGGCATTGTATACTCATTCGAATAAAATCAGAAATAATTCTGTGTGTGTTGTTTTACTTTTTTAATGACCTTTCAAATCTCGGGCATTTGGTTTGCACTAATAGCCTTTCAAGACGCTGGCATTTTGTTTGCCCCACCCTGTTGTATAGATATATACGAAGTCACACATCACGATGCTCATAAGCCGAATGTTTGCATTTTTCAAATGCTTTATTCATTTTGAAATTGATTCCTCTGAATTCTTTGTTTCGAAGTGAGATCTGTGAGTGATATTCGTTGATAATGACACCAATTGAAATTGAAGTTCACTTCATTTATCTCTGCAACGTTTTCAGGGAGTGAAAATATTATGTTACAAATGTGATATTTAATGTGCAACCTCTTTCTTCACATCAATACTGAATGAATGCAATCTAGTGGTTTCTTAGAACTATTAGTCATTTGAACTACTGTTTAAAAATTAAAACTTCGAAAAATTTAATTTTCTATCATAAATCAATATAACTGTAAAAGGTATACAAAGGTTGTTTTTCGCAATCTTCCGCAGTAATTTTCATCGTACTGCATCAGTTGTATTCAGAAATGTTAAATTCCCCTAAAATTTATTTAATGCAGTTTTGACAAAATGCCTTCCTCAATGTCTATGCTTAATGAGAAATGGTCATTTGAGTGAACACTTACCGAGCTGCTGTGAAACGATCCTTTGACTGCTATACGACCCATCGGTGGGTCGTGCTCAAGTTTTTCCAGCTGCGAAACGCCCCATCGAAGGGTCGTTGGAAAAAGCTTTAACAACCTTTTAAAATCAATAGTATTTAATGAACCCAGTTAACATTTGGGATTTATAAAATTTCCAATAATTTTTGAATTTAAATTTTAGTTGAACACTCACTGAACTTCAGTTTAACCCATCGCAGTGAACGTGTTAACGACCTCTCCACATTCACGTAGGTGAGCGCTCAATCGCGCAGATACCGAGACACAGAGCTGCTGCGATCCCTTTGTTGTCTGTGCTGTGGACTCTCGCTCTGCTTGATGCTTCGGGCGGTAGCACCGGCTTCGCTGGAACGCGCTAACGCTGGAACAATACAACGCTAGAAGACGCGAACTCTGGAACATGCTAACGTTGGAACAATGTGACGCTGGAACGCGCTAACGCTGGAACAATACAACGCTGGAAGATGTGAACGCTGGAACAATATAAAGCTGGAACACGCTAACGCTGGAACACGCTAACGCTGGAACACGCTAACGCTGGAACACGCTAACGCTGGAACATGCTAACGCTGGAAAAATATTACGAACGCTGGAAGACGCTAACGCTGGAACACGCTAACGCTGGAACAATATTACGAACGCTGGAAGACGCTAACAAAGACGCTAACACTGCAGCCTTTTTCTTGCTCTTTGTCCATGTATCTGTACGTACGTTTCTCTGACTTGCACTCGTGTTGCTGGAAGGACTTCTTGCACTATCAACCTGTCTGTATCTTTGAAAATACCCGCACCCGTTCCTAGCCCTTTTTGTCATTCATATAACGCTTAACATATGAGTAACATACCTTATTTTGGTTGGAACTTTCTAAAATTTTTAACGTACTCTAAATTTTTCACGTTAACTCTTCAAAAAATTTTCATTACTTAGTTTGTTTTTGTGATCTATAGGTACAGGGAGCAGCAGGATAAGGTCTCAGCATTCTTCAACGTAACTATGGTTCGAACGTCTATTGGATAGACACAATAATTCATCACGAGATGGAAGATGGATGCGACGCTGCTCATAAGTAATTCCGTGAGAGACTGCCGTGGCGAGCGTATGAGAAAAATGATGCACACGTTGGATAGAATGTTATTTGTTCTCTCAATGATTGTTGTTCTGAGATGTACATTTTATGCTCCTGACAAATGAGCACCCAAGCGACAGCTCAGAAAAAAATGCTGCCGAACTTTGTTTCCTTCGACACAAATGTGAGTTGTGCAGAGTGTAGGAAATGTAATGCTGTATGTGTTTGTGCGGTGCCGAGGACTTATGGCGGGAAGTTTTGTAGTTTTGAGGATTTAAGAAGACCTATCAAGCAGAGGACTTATCATGACGTGAACTATATGTAGTTTTGAGGATTAAAAAACTCCATTAAAAAGTGCAGTCAGCTGAAAAAAATGTGAATTAACGCATTTTATGTTGTCTTGGCAATAGGGCTATTGTTATCATTCGGTTAGCATAAGTTTCTTGGAAATAAGTCTGAAAATTTGAGCAGGAGCTGCCGAAAATTTGCTAAAAACAACATTTTTGAAAGCTCAAATTGCCCTCGAGTGTTTACACCTTGCGCTTCCGGCCAAGGCGATGTGTTAACGTATTCAATATATTCAATGGAGTTCATAAAAGAGGCAAGAAAAACCAATCCCGGTCTGTTGAGCAATCCTGATATGAGAGCGAGAGCTCATGGCCGCACAGCTTGTTTCTTGTGTCAACACATTCAGAGGTTGCAGCGAGCGCTAACCTAACAGCTCAGTTAACAAACCAAGCCTGGTCGAATGGTAAACTGCGACTCAATACCGGCTAGCTTGTGTAAATACTCGTACAAGCATTGCACGATATAACTGGAAAATTCCTCTTAGCAAGATTAACCAACATCGAGGTTAGGCACGTAGAAGGTTTATCACTTGTATGTGAATATGAAAAAGCGAGCAGTCAGTCAACGCTAAATATTTTGGTGTTTATAAAGAGTACGGATGCTGTAATTTTGTGATACGTATCTTAAAAAGTTAGCTATATTTTTCAAAATATGATTTATTTTTGCTGTTTTCTATGTGTGAACAACTTCAAGTGACACCACGATTTTGGGTAAAAATCTGACCGCGTGATCATCAATCCTTACGTGGAAAACGTGAAACTGTCATAGTCAATCAAAGGAAGATTCACGAAATTTTTCTGAGTAAACTGGAAAAGTAAGAGGTCATCATTGTTGACATGTGTGTTCTGAGAGAGATTCACTCCCTATATTTTAATTAACAAGCCTTTAATTCGTTTTTGGTTCTCAAGTTACGAATGAAACCTATTTTACCCATAAATGAAAAGATTCATTATATGAGAATTCATTTTACCGTATAATAGTTTTGAGTCATTTCTGCACTGACGTTGTCCTATGAAGTCTAGAAGCTGAATAAAACCAAAAAAATTTTCGGGGGAAGCCAATAAAAAATTTTGGTTTTATTCACTTTACATGTTTGTGATTAAATTCTTTACAGCTTTCAGAGCTTCCACATGACGTGATCGCCTAACTAAAGTCATTGCGGTTTTACAGCTTTTATCTCAAAAGTTCTTTGAAATAAAGTCACTTTGTTTCGATAGTTTTCACCTCATGAGTTCTTTGATATAAAGTCATTTTGTTTTCCTAGTTTTCACCCCATGAATTTTTTGATGTAAAGTCATTTGGTTTTCCTAGTTTTCACCTCAATTCTTTGATGTAAAGTCATTTTGTTTTCCTAGTTTTCACCTCATGTATTCTTTGATGTAAAGTCATTTTGTTTTCCTAGTTTTCACCTCATGTATTCTTTGATGTAAAGTCATTTTGTTTTCCTAGTTTTCACCTCATGAATTCTTTGATGTAAAGTCATTTTGTTTTCCTAGTTTTCACCTCATGAATTCTTTGATATAAAGTCATTTTGTTTTCTTAGTTTTCACCTCATGTATTCTTTGATGTAAATTCATTTTGTTTTCTTAGTTTTCACCTCATGTATTCTTTGATGTAAAGTCATTTCGTTTTCCTAGTTTTCACCTCATGAATCCTTTGATGTAAAGTCATTTTGTTTTCCTAGTTTTCACCTCATGAATCCTTTGATGTAAAGTCATTTTGTTTTCCTAGTTTTCACCTCATGTATTCTTTGATGTAAAGTCATTTCGTTTTCCTAGTTTTCACCTCATGAATCCTTTGATGTAAAGTCATTTTGTTTTCCTAGTTTTCACCTCATGTATTCTTTGATGTAAAGTCATTTTGTTTTCCTAGTTTTCACCTCATGAATCCTTTGATGTAAAGTCATTTTGTTTTCCTAGTTTTCACCTCATGTATTCTTTGATGTAAAGTCATTTTGTTTTCCTAGTTTTCACCTCATGAATTCTTTGATATAAAGTCATTTTGTTTTCTTAGTTTTCACCTCATGTATTCTTTGATGTAAATTCATTTTGTTTTCTTAGTTTTCACCTCACTTGTTTTTCTCAATTAAATTTACCACTGCCAAGCGAGATATGTACCATCTAAGTCATGCACAAGTAAGCTCAGAGATTTTCGAAGAAGTTACTTATGATTTACTGAGCGGCTGCTTGTATTTAATGTTTATTTCATGAACAAGAGCTATCTTTTAATGAAATTTCTTGCGGTGGCTGGCCTCGATTTTTGCTCGCAAAATTCGCTCAATTGCGGGATAAAAAATTTTTTGTTAAATGTGAGTTAAATTATTGAACTAATCAACTTCGTACAACATTTAATGTCCTTGAATAGAATTGATATTTACGAATATGCGTGATTATATATTTGAAATACTGTAACATTATGAATGGAATGTACTATATATTTGTGTACAATATTATATGATAATATAGAATTCCACAGAAGTGCACTGAGTGTTAAATTCCTCTACGAGCGAGGTATTTGAATTAAACTATCTCCTAATTCAGGACGAGCAGCAGATATATGAACAGGTTAATCAAATGTTTTAACAAACAAGCTAAGATTGCTTAAAATTTACGTACATCAAAGAATGATCTCATTTACTCATTGTATCTCTGTGTATTGCATCTTAACTCCATCTTTAAAATATATTTCCGTTGTCATTTGCAAAAATGGTCTGCCTTTCATGTAATTGTAAAAAGGTGTGCTGCAATGAAGTAGCCACGCCACGTTCGCCTGTGGAAATTGTTCTTCCAGGCCCAGGTTTCTGCGCTTGAGCACAAAACTCATGCATCAATAAATGCAACAAATCCTTACGCTGCCAGCTCCCTCACACTCCATCATGCTGCATGCCATAATACAGTAAGGTCGTCACCTAAAATCAACTCGTAAACACTCCACGAACGGCGAACGCATTTTGCGTCACTTCCCAGTCGTCCTTTTTTCACCAGGAGCATGCGAAATACAGCAGCCTAAGTCACGGTAGAAGCAACAACGTAGGATCAAACTTGTTTTTTTTTCGACGACCGTGTGGCAATGATGACGTCAGGGCAACGAACCAATAGCAGCGCTCATATTACATCTGGCAACACCGCTAGCCCTAAATCTGTCACCGCTATTGGCCTAACGACATGTCACAATGGTGACGTTATAAAGTTTGTTTGAAATAAAGCCGTCCTATTGGCTAGCCGAACAAGAGGAGGTGTATTTTCTCCCATAGAAATGACTCTACCTTGTTTCCTCTACAGTGGCCCCAGTAGAGCCTCTGAACTGGGTGGCTAAAATAAAAAATGCTCTGGGCCAATGATGGCATGTTCGAAAATGATTATTTAGGCTGGTTATTTCGATCATTA
This sequence comes from Morinoia aosen, assembly GCA_030386875.1. Taxonomy (NCBI): domain Eukaryota; kingdom Metazoa; phylum Arthropoda; class Malacostraca; order Amphipoda; family Talitridae; genus Morinoia; species Morinoia aosen. The sequence continues at coordinate 82,241,584 of CM059561.1, read as the reverse complement.
CGTGTACGAAGTAACTAACGTATCAACTCTGCAATACTCGTTCGCTAAAGGAAAGGATGATGACAAAATTAGGAAATTTTACATTCATCCAATAGCCGGTTTTGCAGAGATGCGTACCTTGATTCTTTGTTTCACAGTCACAATAGATGCTGAGGATGGCAAGTTAGCAACAGTTCTGTGAATTGAACTCCCATCTGTGAGTTCAACTTCAACTGCAACTGCAACTGACTCTTGCAACGGTCAGGTACACACGCCTGCTACACAGGCTACACACGTCTGCTACACAGGCTACACACGTCTGCTACACAGGCTACACACGTCTGCTACTCAGGCTACACACGTCTGCTACACAGGCTACACACGTCTGCTACACAGGCTACACACGTCTGCTACACAGGCTACACACGTCTGCTACACAGGCTACACACGTCTGCTACACAGGCTACACACGTCTGCTACACAGGCTACACATGTCTGCTACTCAGGCTACACACGTCTGCTACACAGGCTACACACGTCTGCTACACAGGCTACAAACGTCTGCTACACAGGCTACACACGTCTGCTACACAGGCTACACACGTCTGCTACACAGGCTACACACGTCTGCTACACAAACTACACACGTCTGCTACACAGGCTACACACGTCTGCTACCCAGGCTACACACGTCTGCTACACAGGCTACACACGTCTGCTACACAGGCTACACACGTCTGCTACACAGGCTACACACGTCTGCTACACAAACTACACACGTCTGCTACACAGGCTACACACGTCTGCTACACAAACTACACACGTCTGCTACACAGGCTACACACGTCTGCTACCCAGGCTACACACGTCTGCTACACAGGCTACACACGTCTGCTACACAAACTACACAGCAACACATACGCCGGTGGGTGGTTGTGTGGGTGGACGAGCGAACCGCTACCAATATTCTCCTTTTCACCGGCAAAGCAAAAGGTTTCCCAAGGGTAACAAAAAGCAGATGGAAATATTTATGGGTTTAAGTGGCACTTATTCGAATTTTAGGTTAAAATAGGATTTCAAAGCTCTAAGCGTTTTAAAAGAGGGAATTTAAGATCAAAGTTTAGGCTTTTGAAAAGCTGAACTGGCAAGTAAAAAAAGTTGTCTTCTTTGCGAATTTTTAAAAGTGTAAGGACCGAACAAGCACAGCATCACTGCACACTGATATTTTATTCCTGGCTGGCTGAAAAATGTTAGATGTTGACTTTGAGGAGGAAAGTGTCTGCTTTGGCGTATGTGTTGTACGTGCATATCTATAATGTGAAGCGCAGTCTCTTAACTTAAATAAAAATATATTTAAGGTTAAACTCATAACTCATAAGTGAGGGACGTGTAAACACACGTCGAGACGTTTAGTAAATAATGAAAAAGATTAACGTAAATTTGTTGTTCGAAATTATCTTAGTGCATGTTTAATGCCTGTCCAAGTTTAGCAACTCTTCCAGCTGCACACCTTGTTAGGTATTGCTTCTCAAGTCAGAGACTAACAGCAACTATCATTTATTCTTTTGTGGTAGCTGGAAGCGCTAGTGGAAAACAGAATGTGACTGAGGTGATATGGCACAAAATATATTTTAAAATATTTTGGTTTCATAATACCCGAGAAGATCTAAAGATTATTTTTGATTTCCAACTAGTAATCTAAAAATAAACAAAGATCGATGCTTTTCCTTGTATAAGTAATACACTCCCTTTAAGTGTCTGTTCGCCGTCTCAGGTATGAGGGAAGATGCGAGAGTGGATCATGTTTTTCTTCCTCGCCCCAGCGCCAGTTAGTCTCCTAATGACCAATTCTGGGGCTCGTCTGCGATTTCCTGCCACCAATTCTGCCGTCATTTCATCTTCTGGAGTCATAACAGCTAGCGATTCTCAACCATGAAACGTTTGTAAAACTTTGAGGCTTGGAGGAGATTACACACTGAGTACTCCATATTATGAGAAGTGGTGTCGATGTAAGAAGCTAAGATTCCTTTCAAGCACTCTTGTATATATATAAGCCAGAACTCCGTAATCTGCCTTAGAGTTTTTGCCATCACGGATTAAGCTTCTGGTACGTGACGCAGTCTGTTCTACCGTTACAAGTGTTGCGCTCACCTTAGAATATTACGCTTCTGCAGTTCAGGCTCAAGACATAGTCTGTTGTTTAAGCGTTAGATCTACTAACCTAGAGCATTCAAGCTGCTGCACTTAAGTCTCCACCACGGCAGAAGAAACAAGGTAGGGTCAAACCAGTCTTTTTTTCATCAACCGTGAGGCAATGCTGACGTCATTGCAACGAAACAACGCTCATATTGTATCTGGCAACACTGCCAGCCTCCAATCTGGTTCCACTATTGGCCTAACGACATGTCGCAATGGTGACGTCATAAAGTTTGTTTGAAATAAAACCTTCCTATTGGCTAGCCGAACAAAAAGAGGTGTATTTTCCCCCATAGAAATGACTCTACCTTGTTTCCTCCACCGTGGCCTCCACTCACTCATGCCTACCTCCCCTCTCCCCCGCAATATTTGTAAGCCTACGGAAAGCCTGGAAATGTTTGTAAGCCAGCGGGATAGCGAATGCTGAAGAGCAGAGGTCTTCAACTTCAAATGCAAAACTAATTAATTTTCTGTTATAGAGAAAATTTTACCCTGGCTGAAACTGCAAAATTACGTGCGGTCCAGATTTCAGTCTCACGAGGTTCTGAACATTGTTAATTATATTCAGAAGGCGTAGAAATGCCGCTCGCTGCAACGCGAAAAAATATTTGCGGGCTGCTTTAATAAAGGAGCAACGAACTCATGCCCTGCTCATTTCGTTAATGAAGTGGAGGTTTTCTAAGTGAAATATTTAGCTCCTGCGTTTCTGCCTGCGAGTCAAGATAATATGAATCTAGAAAGGATATTGAAGAATTTTCAGAAGCGTAAGTTCATGAAAAACTGACCAATATTCTTGGCAAACTTTATGAATTAATAAATCGCGTTTAATTGTGAAATATTCGAGTGTAGGAATTCGTTCCTTGAAACTGCTTCCTTAATTAAACTTTCATCATTACGAACAGATTGCTTCTAGCTTATATACTAAACCATGCACAATAATTCCATCAACACTAATAGGTCTATTGGATTTTATGATGCAAAGCGTATGATGCTGCCCAAGTGGGCCATATCTGAGGCATAATAAAAGAGGCAGGTTGGGCGAATGTATATAGGATACACACGCATCAAACATTGCAGTTGTTGCATTTGTATAGAGATGTCTATGTATAAAAGCCAAAATTGTTTTCTATGTTCAGTAAAATGATGAAGAAAGATTGATTTTTTCATTTATTCCTTGACAAAATAGCAACACCTGCAGCGTAAATGTTCAAACAACCAAAACACGATAACCATGACACAGGAAATGAAGAAATAACCAACTGCACGTGAGAGGTTATAAAAATTGTCTTTGTGATCTTGCTCAAACGATGCCTACTATGATTTTTTGGATTATCAACGTTTAGTGGGTTCCGTTGTTTTTATTTGAAAAATCAACCTAATTTTAAAACTTAAAATATAGGTTTTTTTATCAAGTCTAGACCAAAAATGAAATCAGGACTGTACTCATTCCAAAATGCTCAAAAACGAGCGCGTTCCTAGAGCTGAGGACTGAAAAGAGTTAATGAGTGACGATAACGAAATCTATAACCCTCACTACCGCATAATAATATGCTTCTTTTACATACATATATATATACATCTCCTGTCGGCAGGATCCCCAGTAATGCATATTTAATTGAATATCACAGCTGCAATTTAAATTATATAAAAAATTTGGCCCGCATGTTTCTAAGCCAAAAATTATTGCGACAATGAAAATCTGATTTATTTGTTTAAGAAAAAGGATCGCTAGGAAACAGATATGAAATATTTATTTTTTAAATTTCTCGCCTAATCTATACATTAGTAGAAGCCGCGTCTGTCCGTCCGTCCATCTGTCTGTCCGTCCATCTGTCTGTTTGTCCGTCTGTCCGTCCGTCTGTCCGTCCGTTTGTCTTTCCGTCATACGCACCAGCAGAAAGTGTGTGATGAGCGTATCTGTGATACAGGCTTCATCAACTCCACAATTTTCAGTGTATTAATTCATCATATTCGAGTAGGAATGAATATCGCGTGTAATGTTAGGAAATAGGAACGTGTGTCATGTGATTTGTCGTACTTTATTATACATTTTTGATGGGCAGTGTGCAGTCGGCCTCATCAGCTCTAGAGAAATTGAAAGTTTTTATTTCATTTTGCTTTCTTTCTCATTTCAAAGGGGGATTGGTGAAGTTGAAAGCCGTGACTTGAAGCATCGGTTAGCATATCATAGGACACCAATTCACGATAGTGAATGAGCATAGTGTACCAACTTCGAAGAATTAAATTTAAAAGAGACTCTCCGATTTAATTGTCACGTAAAGTATTCAATAAATTTGAGCAAATTCTGATCAGTTTATTTTCGATAGTACCTGCTTCAATAATAGTGAAAAAGATCACCACAATTTTTTTACGTATGGAATAATATAAATAAAATGATGCAATTTTAATTATTAGAATTCTTTTAGCATTATCATGGTTGAACTTTTTTTTTAAAGTTGCGGTAAAAACACTTGCCTCTTCTTGAAAATAAGTTGTCGAAGCTAGACAAACTACAGCAAAATGCGATTTGCAAACAAACGAAATAATCAAAACTTGACGGGATTGACAACCAGTATTCAACTTATCATTTCAAATGCAAATTAAAAACTCTACGGAACTTGCAACCAGTATTCAACTTACCAAATCTGGCGCAATCAAGGTCTAGGAGGTAAGAATCGAATAAAAACGATCTAGTAATAAGGAAAAACAGTTTTTGCTTGGTTAGTCTGTGGTTCTGTGACACTCTTAAGAATGCTTAGTGACGGTATTTCTGACACGAGTTATACCAGCGCATAAGTACAAGAGTATTTTAACCGAGGGTACTATTAGGATGGCTATATTTATTTGCCATCCCCACCTGCAAGTTTTATTTAATGAACCTCTTGAATCCTGTCATTTTTGAAAGGCCGTGTTCTCTAGAAATAACAAAAATATCATCCAGACAGCATTCACGCATTTCACAGCACACACAAAAAAAGGCGAACGTTGTCTCTAGAACGTGAACCATCGATTCCGTAGCAGTAAAAATAACACCCAGAGATCCCTCAGTCATTTCGCAGCACTAAAAAAATCCTGCGTTGTCTCTAGAACGTGAAGTATCGATTCCGTTTTCTCCTCCCTCACCGAGCTGAATCACGCGATTCTCAGGCTGGGAGATGTTTATGGGGCTGATAGCAGCTATCATGCCGCACCACCTGCTCGGTTGTGGCTGCCATGATTGATCTCACGCGCACAGATATTCCTGACGCTACCGACCCCTCGACGAGATGTACGATCCTCTTGTGTCTGCGCGATATATTATGGGGCCAAGCTGAAAAGTGTGGAGTGGACCATGTATTGTATTTCTCCTACAACGGTACACGTGCTAGAAATTTCCGATTTTGAAGTGATATTGCTGTACTATTTGATATGGATGGCTTGAACTTTTATAGGAACGATTTCAAGATATCAAACATTTTTACTCTGTTCATCTGGGGGCCAAGAAGAGTTTGGGGTGGACGAACATAGGTTATATTTCCAATGCATCGGTAAAGGTACTAGTAATTTTCGCAATTTGAGATGATATTGATTCATTAATAGATAAGAATGGCTTGAATTTTCATAGGAATGACTCCAGAATTTCAAAAATCTTTACGCTAGGAATGATTCCAGGATATCAAATATCTTTACACTCTTAAAAATTTACATGGAGAGTTCGGTCTAGAGTTCATTTTATTAAAAGCACAAACTGCTTTTTTTCACACTTCTCCCCATGACTTCGTGAGGTGAAATTCACATTTTGCCCCTCTTAGAAGCTGGAAGTTGCGCGCTGCAATTTTCGTCACCCGGTATAAAAAATGACTTCACACCGGAGGAACTTCGCGTGACGCTCGACTCTTGATAAAAATTCTGGGCCAGAAAATGAACCCACGGCACGCGCCTTGGAGCAGCGGCCAACATCTGGCTAGGGTCGTTATTCTTTGTTTGCTTGAAAGTCGAGGATAGAAATGATTGTGCTCCGCATTTGGTCACTGCAACAAATGATTGCGCTCCGTATTTGTCCAATGGAATAAATGATTAACTTCTAGATTTATCCACTGGCATAAATGATTGCGCTCCGTATTTGTCCACGTGAATGAATAGTTGTCATCCACATTTGTCCACTGGAATAAAGGATTGCCTTCTAGATTCTTACTCCGGGAATGATGTACAAAATCATTATTTTGTAATGGAATTTCACTTTAAATTGGTTTACTTATTTTATTGACCTTTTGGTATTTATAAGTTTGAACTTTTTTATTTTCCAGCAATGAAGATGGAATTGTAGTGTTTTAAAAAGTTTGCCATGAAAAATGATAAATATTTTCATTTCTGCAATGGTTCTCCTTTTTATCTCACGCGCGAGATTCCCTAACACTTGATCTATTGGTAATTTGATTTCACTCTCACGTTGGACGAAATGTCGCAGTATCAACGTTCTCCTTGGAAAACCAAGGCCGCTGGAGCACCACTGGCGATCTGGGGACAAATTTTCAAACCATTTACGCCGTTATACTCTGAAATTTTTGACGAGATTTGAAATTTTGATTTTTTCGGATAAAATTTGAGGATTTTCGAAAGAAAAAAGCTCACAGCATAGGCAAGTCATAAAAAGAAATTTTGTTACCAGATGTACATTTTTAACAACTTAAATTGCTTGAAAATTCTGTTCCTGTAGATGAAGTGGATCAAATGTTGCCATGGTGACCGTGGTGTGCGGTGGCAATATTTAGTGGCGCTCTTTCTGTGATCCCAGTAGGGCAAACGATTTAATTTGATTAAACATTTAAACTTTGTCGGCCTTGCAGTATGTCGAGGAGGAAAAATCGTAACGAAGTATTTTAAACGATGCTTACTTTTATTTTCAGTCATCCATGAATAAGTGAGTGCGTTTCCAGCTTCAATTTTTTGCCATAAGATAATCAGTCCATTACCACCACCCTGCGACCACCCAGTATCCTGTCGGCACCTGCACGGCATCGCAGCTGGGAGAGCAGAAGCTACACGCCACGGTAGAAGAAACAATGTGGGGTCAAACCAGTCTTTTTTTATAGGCCGTATGGCAATGCTGACGTCATACAACGAACTAATAGCAGCGCTCATATTGCATCTAGCAACACTGCTAGCCCCAAATCTGGATCCGTTATTCGCCTAACAACATGTCGCAAAGATGACGCCACAAAGTTTGTTTGAAATAAAGCTTTTCTACTGCCTAGCCGAACACGGGGAGGTGTGTTTTCCCCCATACAAATGACTCTACCTTGTTTCCTGTACCGTGCTACACATCAACAGACTCACTAAAAACCCGCTGCCTCATTTTTGCTGGCTTCAAAAGAGGCGCCGGTGCATTTACTGTCTCTGCTTTTTGCGCCGGAAACTGACCATCGGAGGTTCTTTGACTCCTCTGCCTCATCTCGTGCCCTCGCCAGAGATAACTTCTAAGGGAAATGTTGAGAACAATTTTCAGTGCAAGTTCGGCTTTTAAACGGCGTCTGTTTCGCCAGCTTCGTGTGAAAAAAAGCATGAATTACTATTTCTCGGCGTTGTAGCCAGTTTTTTTTTACAGTACACGCCAGGTATTATTTCATAAAAAGCTCTTTGAATTCTTCACATGCTTGCTCTACGTACACGGCACGAATAGCCTTTCAAGAGTGTACAGCGTGATTTGCCCGAACTTCACAGGGGAGCAGATCGCGCAGTGTGTTGGAGGTAGTGCCATAGCGTGAAGTCTACCTCTAGCTAGTACTATAGCGTGAGGTCTACCTCACTATAGCATGAGATCTACCTCTAGCTGGTACTATAGCGTGCGGTCTACCTCTAGCTTGTTCTATAGCTTGAGGTCTACCTCTTGCTAGTACTTTAGCGTGAGGTCTACCTCTAGCTTGTACTATAGCGTGAGGTCTACCAGACTATAGCATGAGATCTACCTCTAGCTAGTACTGTAGCGTGAGGTCTGCATGATTATGAGATATTATGAGATATAGGAGGCATTATGAGATGTAGGACGCATTATGAGATGTAGGAGGCATTATGAGATGTAGGAGGCATTATGAGATGTAGGAGGCATTATGAGATGTAGGAGGCATTATGAGATGTAGGAGGCATTATGAGATGTAGGAGGCATTATGAGATATAGGAGGCATTATGAGATGTAGGAGGCATTATGAGATGTAGGAGGCATTATGAGTTGTAGGAGCCTCTGGGAGGCATTATGAGATATAAGAGGCATTATGAGATGTAGGAGGCATTATGAGATGTAGGAGGCATTATGAGATGTAGGAGGCATTATGAGATGTAGGAGGCATTATGAGATATTGGAGGTATTATGAGGTATAGGAGGCATTATGAGATGTAAGAGGCATTGTGATATGTAGGGGAAAATATGAGTTATACGAGGCATTATGAGATGTAGGAGGCATTATGAGATATTGGAGGTATTATGAGGTATAGGAGGCATTATGAGATGTAGGAGGCATTATGATATGTAGGGGAAAATATGAGTTATACGAGGCATTATGAGATGTAGGAGGTATTATGAGATATAGGAGGCATTATGAGATATAGGAGGTATTATGAGGTGTGGGGGACATTATGAGACGTAGGAGGCATTATGAGATAAATAGGCTTTGCCCTTTTATACAGGGTGTTTTCGGGGCCCGAAAAAATCTTTAATAACATTTGATACAATGAACGGATTTTTGAAAACAAACGGTAGTAGAATTCTAAAATTTATGTCTTTTATTTGGACTAATTATTGAAGATGACATTTTTCATGTGACGTCCATTCGAATGAAAGCAATATTCAGCGCATGTTTGCATGCTTCTCATTGCAGCACTGGTGATGGTGGGATCGATCAATCTTATTTTTGAGAAGTTGGCATCTTTCAGTTGAGTCAGATCCGTCGGTTTGTCACGCTGTCACGTTTGAAACTTCACTTGGCTAGGACAATGCCCCTTTCATGATGCCCCTTCACTGGGCTAGGACAATGCCCCTTCACTGGGCTAGGACAATGCCCCATTTTGTTTTCAGAAATTCGGTCATTGTATCATAAGCAATTAAAGTTTTTTTTTGGGTTCCGTATTTAAAAAAACACCCTGGTCTTTTGAATACATTTGGTATTGCTGAGACGCGGGGGAATCAAAGGCAGCAAAAAACACTTCGCTGACCTGACGGATAATCTTTTATTTTTTTCTTCTGGCGACTTCAGAAAGTAGGGAAGGAAGTAGAACTTTGAGAAAGTCACGAGGGAGAACTGTTTGGGTATCAATTGATATAAATTGTAGTTAAATGTTGAATAAAGCGGTTTATTTAAAAAAGGATTTAAAAATTAGCTGAAGAACGCTTTTGTAAAGAAGGTAAAGAAATTCACTCGTAAATTAATGTATCCTGTAATCGTCAAACTTTTCTCCCTATCAGGATGGTAGAATATTCATCGAGTGCAGAAATAAAATATTTTTCAAGGGTTGAAAATGAATATTTTTCTAGTGAATGTAAGGGATATTTTCAAGAGCAGAAGCGGAATATTTTTCAGTGAAAATTTTTTTTTCAAATGCAGAAAAAATATTTTTCAGGTGCAAAAAAGGAATGTTTTCAGGTACAGAAAAGGAATATTTATGAGGTGCAGAAGAGAGATATTTTCCAGCTACAGAAAAGAAATATTTTCTGGTGCAGAAAATGAATATTTTTCTAAGGTAGAAACGGAATATTTGTCAAGTGCAGAGACGGATATTTTTCAAGTGTAGAAAATAAATATTTTTCAGGTGCAGAAAAATGTTTCCCAGCAGCGTCGCCGCCGTCCACCTGACCACGTGACCCAGCAACTCTAAACAGGCGCCAGATATTCAAGCATTTCACGCTGTCGTAGCGGCACAGCCGGCTGCAAAATTTCACCTGTAGACTTGGCCGCTGATTTTCGTGTTGATTTTCAAGCCAAAAATCCTCAACTTTTAAAATAATCTAATTATATTGAAGCACGTACCCTTAAAGAGAGCTCATTGATTAGCGTGGAAGCAAAAGTATATAATGTATTTACTGTTTCTGTAAGTTTTACTTCAACTTTAAGATTATTCTAATTAAATTAAAGCACGTAGCCTTAGAGAAAGCTCATTGATTAGCAAGGAAGCAAAAGTAAATGATGTAGTTTCTCACTCTAGAATTTTTCTCACGTCCAATTTATTGCACTTCGCGTTGGAGAGCGCGACTTTGCCCAAAACTGCTCACGCCTTCAAAATTCTAATTGCACTTCCTGCATCAAGAGGCAAGCGTTTCCCTTTATTTTTTGGAGAAGTTTGTCTCGTTAAAAGTTTCTAGAAAAATCTGCATTGAGTTTCCCTGTTTGCAATGGATTGATTTAGCTCGGCTACTTAACTCCTGAGTATTACGCTCACGGTTTTAATAAGACATGATGGACACTCTAATTTCTTTTTATTTTAAATTATTAGTCGGGAAATCTTTAGTAAATATGATTTCAATTCGGTCTGCTTTCTTCGTTTTCATATTCCTGGAGAGAAATATTGAACGTCATCCCGGTGCATCATGAGCAGCGCATGCATTTTTTATCGTAATATCAATAATTATCTTAAATAAAATCATACATTGTGTGTTTTGAAAATTGAGGCCAAACATACCAGATGTGACCTACAAAAAAGGTTTTCTCCCTTGATTTGAGTGAGAACTTCACTTTTTACAATACATTTTAGGACAAGCCTATAGATTTCGACTGTAGGAGTTTATGTATGTCATCCGCATTTATGTATGTTAACTTGCACGAGTGCTCGGCTTCGGAAAGAATATGTAAAGCTTCTCGATATATTATATTTCATGGCCCTTGAGCTTGCAAGCTCGGTAGAGACAAGAATACGAAAACACAGAAACTGAAGTTCATCTCTCGCCCCTAAGTAATGTGTTCTTCTTCCATACCACAACGACTCTGAGACGAGATGGGTTAACACGAATGATTCGTATATAATCATTATATATTAAATAATTTTAAACAATTAGATAGTATATTATTTTACACATTTAGTTCTTCCTGTATGCAATGTGATCGCACTTCTTTACAAATATATAGAGAAACAGTTATATACAGTATGTCCCACAAAAACTCGATCCGAGTATTTATTTTCCCGTATCAGTAGAACCATCATGAGAATACCATAAGCTTTTAACTTCGTATTTAACCGCATAACAAAATAATGCTGTATCACTAGTTACTACTGATACGGGTAATAATTAGGGGTATTTTCTGATACGAGAAATTAAATACTGGGTTAGAATTTTTGAGGGACATACGGTATAATCGCTCGTCTCAACGTAGGGATATTCCTGCTTGAGCTGGTCAAACAGCCCTCCCTCTGCCCCATTTCTGAACAAAATGCGAGTCGTGAAAATTCTAACAAGTTCCCAACTAGCAGAGGGCCTCCAGCGTCCAGTTACAGCCTAGGCAGAAGTCCAGTCTTGCTCCTGTAAACACGACCTCACTCCCAACTTCTGGTCTCCAGTCTAGCCTGTACGATGTGATGCAACACACCTTTCTAACTTCTCCTTAGATCAGTGAAGCAACCGTATTTCCTTAATAGAGTGTATTTGTATGCGCAGGTATTTGAAACACTTCTGTAAAGTTTGGCTGCAAGGGTCTAAAAAAAGTATAACGCTTAACACTTTGAGTGCGACGTGACCACCGGTGGTCACTGAGGGAATTTTCGTGGTGCTGCCGACCGACCAGCAGTGACAAAATTAATTTTTGTTAACATTTAAAGGAAAACAAACAAAGGCACGATCTATTTAACGTTCGTTATTTTCAAAATTAATCTCCAAAATTAACTATAATTTCAGATGAAGATTGAACTTTAGTTTAAAGCCGCCCTTTAAACGTGTAAATACGGTGGGTCTCACGACTTGAATTCCGGTTTAAATGGTAATCAGCGTATCACGGATACGTTCCTCTTATTGATAGTATGAGCCTCACAGATATAATTTAATTATTGCATTACTGTGTTGCTATCATTTTCACCTGAAATTTCGCGTTTTTTAGGCACACTCTGAACGTGCTTCTGAGTGTATCAAGTTATGGCAAGTAAACATGCATATTTTATAATCTGAAAACTATCCAGTTTCAAGAAAGAAGTATACAATATTGCATCATACTTAAATAATGAAACGAAAGGTGTCTCCTTGAATTTACAAATAATTAAATTTGTATATTTTTTGGTGGCCTATTTCTTCCATATTCTTACAATTGGGATCTCATTGAACACATTAAATTGGTTGGTCCGTCTCTCTTTCACGCTCTCCAAGAGTGCTTGATGACCGTATCTGTGATTCGAGTTTTACTATTGTACAAGTACTAGAATATTTTAATCGCGGGTACTATTAAGATGAATATATTTGTTTGTCTTCAACATCTGGAAGATTTGTCTAGAGAAAAGGTCGAATCCCGTAATTTTGGTCTGGTCGTGTACACTAGTATCGAAGAAAAGGCTTCTCAGGTGTATCGCTCATATGGATCAGTCGGAACCGCGAAGAGTTGATGGCTTCACAACATAACCATCAAATTTTCAGAGGGCGAATGGTTCAGCTGCAGTTATGAACTGTACCCTCCACGTGCGAGCCAACTGCGCCATCAGAAAATGCAGCCTTGCTTCACTCGTTGCACCTAGACGTTTATGTGTTGCGTAACTTCAGGAAATTCATTGGGATGGTAAGACTCTAACATCGCTTTAGAAAGCCTTATATAATTCTAAATTCAGCTGTGTTTCTCACACTAAATCGGACTTCATAATATGGAATTTAAAAAATAATACACGTTACCAGCAAAAGATTCTTATTTCCATCAATAGATCTCTAAGCAGACTTTCTGCCAGAAATTTCCTCTTTAGTTTTGCCTGCTCCCTTCACTGACATTTGCTTTTGGCTTTTGACCCACGGAGTATCCAAAACATTCCATTTTGATACAACAACATTTCTGATCGATAACTGATGGGATTTTATTTACTTTAAAACATCGGAAGATTCCAGCCAAATAGCCAGGCATTCTTTCTGTTTATAATTGAGAGTCCTATTTACTTTTTGTATCCGAGTGTTGCTTTTTAGCTCCATGAGGGAACCTGATGTCCTTAAATTATTATGAAAGATGCAGTCATTCTTTTCAGAATTTAACAAGTTTTCTATGCCTTAATAACTTTAGAGGCATTTTGAGAGGTGGCAAGTAGACATTAACAAATTTGAAAAACAAATTTATCGCGCAGTCACGCTGTCAAACAAACAAACAAATTTGAGGAATGACAAGTTTGAAAATTTGTTATTCCTTTTTATAATTACGAGAGTTATTTTCATTTATAAAATTAAGTACTCTATAATTGTATCTTATATTTAGAATGATATTCTTCAACTTGTACCTGATAATGCCATCTGCAACTGTTCTAAACACCAAGGGGAAACGGAAGGAAACTCAAAGCCCTCGTGAGGAAAAACACAGTAAATAAATGATCTTACTACGGCCACTACGATCCTAATGATCTTCTCACTTCCCCTTGCAAATATAAAATATTTCTACAAAACAGAGTCTCCGCATGACAATGATGAAAACGTGTTCCACCGAACTATGCAGAAATTACATCAGTGCCATCATTATGGTCACAGTTTGGAGGGTTTTAATTGTTCGAGAGCGCGATAATTAGTCAGCGGCGCGAGTGTGGCTGACGCGAAACCGAAGCCAAAAGTTCAGGCACGGACGCGGTTCAGCAGCCGCGCTTTACAACGCCGAAATTACCGGGATAAATTGTCGGCAATTTTGCTAGCACCGTAAAGAATATTCAAAAAGGAAAAGGCTTCTTGCAAGGCCAGGCTGTAGCTAGGATACGGTGCGAAAATTGCCTCCTGAAGCAAGGACAATTTTAAGGACCTTCATGCTTCGCATCCCCTTTCCGCTTAATGGGAATCGGTTCTCGAACGATGTTTACAGCTTCTTGTAATTGAGGAATTAATATTTTCTCGTGGAACGCAACAAAAAAAAAGATTGGTATTAGCTCAAAATTTGCCTGGATTTACTTCAGCCATCGTCATGGATGAATGCGCTTTTGCGAGCGTACAAAACATGATAGAAAACTGATCGAATTTTGTCTAAGATTTTTTTTATCTTATAATCTACTGCACAATTCATACATATTTTTTCATGAGCGCTCAAACGAGGAGGTTCTTGTATGTTTGGCAGTTCTTCAATGCATGAAAAGCAAGCACGTACAAAAACTTATCTAGTCAATTTTCAAAATAGTTAGACAGAGAAATTTCTAGCATTTGGTCGTTCAGAATTACGAATTTGTTCGCTAAATTTGATGTAAAAAATGTTTCGTACAATTTTCGCCTAAACTACTTCTCATCAACTTGTTCAGCAGAAAACATTTATCTAAAAGCTCAGGTTAAACATGTTTTGTTTTTCTGTATCCTACTTGGAAATGATCGAAGGAATTTGCAACTACATATTTCTTTACTTTTATTATTACATTCAAGCAAATCAAGAAAGAGTTCTCTGAAATACGTTGGAAGATAACCAGATTGATGCGGCTGATGCCTGCCTGCTTCGGGCTGCTGATGCTCGTCAGTTCAGTCAGTCCTCAGTCTTTGCAGTCAGTCAGTTCTGAGTACGATAGTACTCAGCACACTCCTCCATGTTAGTGATCTCATCGCTTACACACTTTAGTTATTTTCGGACAAAAAAATTCATTCATAACGTTAATAAACAGACAGAAATTGAAACAGGCGCTCAGTTTCAAAAGAATCATTGTTAAAAATGTACCCACGGTGTTGTTTTTTGGGGATAATTGTAAATAAATGAAGTTACCAGCGTGCGCATGAATCTGAAGTTAGAAGAGTAAGTTTAGAAGTCTACCTAAAACACTGTAGCTCTGACATAGCATTCTAATATTCTTTAAACAACTAAATTTCCTTTATGTAAAAAAATTAATTGGGTTTGTCTTATTCTATGTACCTCATTCATTTAAGTCTTTGTCAACTAAAGCTTCAATAATGCAGGGAATGGAGTTATAGGAAAAGTTATCTACATCCCCATGTAAGTGAACTAGCGTTGATCATTTACAGTCGACGTACGCGGTTCCTTTGTCCTTTCAAAAATTTTAGGCTGTCGAGAAAAAATTACGGAGCGAAAGTATAGTTTCCAGTGCAAAAAATTATTTGCAACTATATTTCATAAATTTAATTTTTGAATTGACTGGTCACTAAATTTTATGTTGAACTATACGTGCAATGAAGCGAATCGCCTCTATTGTCTCATCCCTTCCACAAGAGAGGCGTTACTACAGGTGGCAAAAAGATAATGAAAAATTGTTTTTTTTTCGCTCCACAGTATTTTTGTTTTGCTCTGAGGCTTCCAAGTTTTTCATGAATAACAAATTTTTTTTCAAAACTCTGGAAAATTTGTGACCACGAAGCTTTACAAACACCGAAATAACTTTATGTATTTTTTTTTCGATTAGCGGATATGCAAAGATCCGAACTGCGCAAACTTCAAATGGCAGGTTGAAAACTGTTGTATGGGCAAACTAAAACAGTACAACGTATCTGGCTTGCGATTGAAATGCATAAATAATTTTAGAAGAAGTAACAAACATTTATAACGATTTCTCAACAGTTTCTTGCCTGTGTTGTGCCACAAATTACGACGATAAACACACCAGAAAGCCGCCGTGAAGAGACACCAAAGCAATAGAATTTGACGATCACGCCCTTTTTTTAAATGGTTTGCTACGTTAAACTCATCGAGAGACCTTGCAGGATTGAAATAACTGTAAAAATATCACGGAATTAATCACGGAAAATTTCGCGAAACAGCGCTGCGTAGGCTTAGGCCCTTGATATTTCTGGAGCGAATATTGGCGCTTAAGGCAAAGTCTACGAAAGCCAATCGATTTTATTCAAGCGCTATAAACCATGACTCTTCCTTGACCCTCGGCATCGAGTCACAACGAATTGATAACATTGATCAATGTTGTGCTTAACTGACAACATCACTGACAACACTGAGATACAAATGGCAGCTGACTTATAACTGGCAACACAACTGACAACAATGATCGCTGATGTTGGTTCGTCGTGACTTCTATAACGCACGTCGCTGGCTATAGCCGAGAGAAATCGATTGTTGCTCATAGTGCCAGTTATGGTATTGTAGTTAGTAGTGCCAGTTATGGTATTGTATTGTAGTTATGGTATTGTGTTGTAGTGTTGCAGCTAGTGTGTTGTAGTGATTGTGTTATAGTGTTGCAGTTATTGTGTTGTAGTGTTGCAGTGATTGTGTTGTAGTGTTGCAGTGATTGTGTTGTAGTGTTGCAGTTATTGTGTTGTAGTGTTGCAGTTATTGTGTTGTAGTGTTGCAGTGATTGTGTTGTAGTGTTGCAGTGATTGTGTTGTAGTGTTGCAGTTATTGTGTTGTAGTGTTGCAGTTATTGTGTTGTAGTGTTGCAGTGATTGTGTTGTAGTGTTGCAGTGATTGTGTTGTAGTGTTCCAGTTATTGTGTTGTAGTGTTGCAGTTATTGTGCTGTAGTGTTGCAGTTATTGTGTTGTCGTGTTGCAGTTATTGTGTTGTAGTATTGCAGTTATTGTGTTGTAGTGTTGCAGTTATTGTGTTGTAGTGTTGCAGTTATTGTGTTGTAGTGTTGCAGTTATTGTGTTGTAGTGTTGCAGTTATTGTGTCGTAGTGTTGCAGTTATTGTGTTGTAGTGTTGAAGTTATTGTGTTGTAGTGTTTCAGTGATTGTGTTGTAGTGTTGCAGTTATTGTGTTGTAGTGTTGCAGTTATTGTGTCATAGTGTTGCAGTTATTGTGTTGTAGTGTTGCAGTCATTGTGTTGTAGTGTTGCAGTTATTGTGTTGTAGTGTTGCAGTTATTGTGTTGTAGTGTTGCAGGAGAGCACTCAGCGCAGTCCCACCAAACACTATGTTTGCGACGAGTCACTGATTACAGGAATTTGCCTCCAGAGCAGCGATTCGAAAATTGGATTTGATTATAAGTTAGTTCAAACCTCCCTATCCGCCACAAAGGCGATCCAAAGAGATGAAGGAGGAAGGTACCATTTATTTTGGAGTTAATGGAAGGCGGAATCTATGCAGAAAAGGTATAGAAACAGTAAATTGAGAAATAAGATTAAGAAACAAGATCAAAGTCGAAGAGGAAAGTAGTAGGTACTGAAAAACAGGACAGCAGTGAACCGAAATAAAGGTGGTCCCGATAACAAAAACATTTTATTTCAATAAAAAAAGGCCCACCTAACTCTCAGCTCGGGCTTTCTCATTTTTCCCCTGGGAGCGCTAATTCCCATAGACACACTAGTTGTATCCCCCTGAGGGGAGTGATTCGAAGAGAGCGAGAGCATCAGTGCAGAATGTATTTTTTTGCCTATTACATGAGAAGCGAGAGCGCAACTCACTGGTAAGATTTGTGCGCTCATGTGTTTTCGACTCGAACCCATTATTTGGGATTCATTTCATGTATGAGTCTCGTTCCACGCGTATAGACGCATTGTAGGTATACCTTCAGTCTGGATTTTCTACCTGCACTCTGATTAAAAAGCTGATTAGGGTAGCATAAAAGTACCTAGTTGGTTAATTTTTGAAGCAATATTTTATTTCAAAACTTGATAGCAACGCTATGCTCAAACGAATGTACAGACCACAGGTAAAAGTACAGAGGTCACAAACCTAAAGTTGACCCATAAAATGTTTCACAGAAGTTCTCATCGCCTGTTTCTCATTCCCAATTGAATTCTTTATGTCAAGTGTCGTTTGGAGCATAAAAGTAGCAATTGAGAAATTCTGTGAAAAAATTGCTTCTTTTGAATCACACGAAGTATGCTACTGTTCGGTGCTTCTACACTTGCAAACGTTTCTTTCTGTGGCTGCCGATGTGGAGTAAGTTACTGGCAACTTTGGCTGGTTAACAAAACAGTTAATGAAGCTTTTGGTAATTATATCCTTACAGAATTTTGAAATATTACATTTGATTCACATAGCTTCTATAACATGCCTGTAAATGTTTACTTTGGGGTACATCTGCACTTTGAGGACGATGCAAAGAGCTAAGTAATCCAAAGGGAATCATATAAGTTCTTCACTAAATGCAATACTCTGAATGACAAGGATTTGTTTGAAACATGAGGTGCCGAGCCATGCTAGTTTTGCTGGATTGAAATTTTGGCCTGGAAGGTAGCAGTCTTCATTTGAATGAAAGCAATGTAGAAACTCTGCATTCACCAGTGAGCATACGGTGGGGATTTGAGATCCAATCCCGTGAATACCATTCAATAAAAGACAGAAAATTTTGAATTATTCAGAGAAGCCTGCATTTTTTTACACCCAACGCATCTTTCACAGTCTAAAATATCTTACACTTGTTTTTATATCTCATGCTAATATTCACGACTCAAATTAGTTCGCACATCACACCCTGGTTCACACGTTGCACGCTGTTCATGTATGTCACACTGCCCCACCTATTGTATATCCTTCACTGCCACTCACATCTTGCGCAATATCATTAAATTCTTTGCCTAATAAATCTGAAATTAACTCCAACTCTTCAGTTTCTTCTTTCGTCTACCTGCCTCCCTTGGTTTCAAGTTGACCTTTCCTCCTACTTTCTCCATTTTTCACTACTACTTCTACCTTCGTAATGACCTGAACACTTTCTCCTGCCTCCCTAAATCTTCCCCTACCTCCGAAATGTCAGATTCTGGATCGGACGACATCGAATGCTCGGGTTCCTCCTTGAACCCACGCTGGAGATGTTGAGCGCGAGGCCCAGTCGAGATCTGGAATTGAGTTACTCGACTCGGAGCATCGAACTGATGAGCACTGAAGCGACGGCTACTCACTTGCAAAGCCGAGACAACAATGAGCTTTTCGAAAGGTGAACTAAATAAGTTTTTTCACTACCTGGGCAGTATAAACATATCTTCCTACTGAGCTCTTCGTTAGGTGGTGTAAATGAGTTTTTTGGACTACCTGGGCAGAATAAGCATATATTTTTTGGACTTTACAATTACATTTCACGTTGTCAGCATTTGTTCACGTATCTTAAAGCAGTATTAAAACGGACAAACATAAGTACTGTAAGCCTCACGCAATAAGGCCATAAGATACTTCTTTGATTCAACTTAAAATTTCCGCACGTATTTTCTACTGCTCTATTTTGAAGCAAGCAAGTAAAGAACATCGTCCAACGCGTTTGCTTGCGCCAAAGTTCGCAGCGTGCTAACTGTGGAGATGCAGAGAAGCCTGAGGCTGGAAGGTGGCGCGTTTCCCACAGCACTGCGGCAACACCGTTTGCTTCTGGGCAGTTTCTACTTGAAAAGTAAGGCTACTTGAATAAAATTAAACAGGATCATAACATCTTAACAAGTGCACTCGTCAACATGATCACATTTATTTTATTACAGCGGCTAATGTTATTTTAACAAAGTTAGAGGTGATCATAACATCTTAACGAATTCACTCGTCAATGTTCACGTTTATTTTATAACAGGCCGCTACAAGGCAACACACATCGGTAAAAGTTAGAGTGGTCAGAGTAATGTACATTTTTGTTATTTTGATACGTTAAAAGTTGTTCTGTGGAACAATCATGTGTGACATCCAGGAAATTTTTCATCAATTGTTCTCATGAGCAGGCAGCTTTATTATTAATACATACATTTTCTCCACAAATATTTTCCCTAGTAATGTTTGTAAGAAATACTAGGTAACACCATATAGAAATAAAATTATGATATAAACAACACATACTTGGCGGCTTGGCGGTATTTTAAAATAATACGCACATTAGAAAATAGGCAAAACACATAGCTCGAGCGCATACTCTCCTTTTTATCGCCGCAATCTCTAAAACATCTTTGTCTCTTCATATCGCATCACATGCCGTCTTGATCGAGTCTTCTGTTAGATTACATGCACAATTTTATTCGTGATGCAATTAGTAGTGTTGGGATTACATTTGACCCCCACAGCTCGGGTTCTACAAGCTTGTTTTCGAAGCAGCGAGATGATGTTTCCAGCAGAGCGGGAGACATGCTCCCGCGTAGCCTGTGAGGCGCAACCGCGTGATGGCGGGGTCTATTCCAGATAAGCCCCGCCACTAGTGCAACATATAAGTTCCCCCACTTGTAACTTTTTATATATTGAACCTATCGACTTAAAATAACTCTCAAACAAAAGATTGAAGCATTCTTTCTTTCTTCCTTTATGGTAGACGGTACGGAAAAGATTTTCTCTAAGCTACATAAATTTCTGGATATACCTATCCAACTCGCACGCCGTCATGACACATAAGTTAACCCACTTGTAACTTTTGAAATAATGTATCTATCGACTTCAAATTACTCTCAAACGAAAGAATGTTTTTAATGTTTTATTTAAGAGTAATTTTAAGTCGATATGTGCATCATTTCAAAAATTACAAGTGGGTGAACTTATGTGTTGCATTAGTGGCGGGGCTTATCTGGAAAAGGTTCTAATGGTGTAACCAGGTTGCTAGGTTAAGCCATTCCCATTGATTTAACTCTGAAGAGCGAGACGCTGATAAGTTCTGAGCAGATACGAGTATCGTTTTCATCAACACTGCATTCAGAAAGGTTCTGGCAATATACGGTTTTCATTTTGTGGATTGTTTTACCAGAGATTTTAATTGACAATCTTTTTCGAACTTCAAAAAAAAGGTTTAAATATTCAGGCTTCTGACGAATAATTTACGCGTGCATACAAGAGTTTTTAATTAAAGTCAGCAGTGAGGCTGTCAGTAGGCGTCAGTAGGCGTCAGTAGGCGTCAGTAGGCGTCAATAGGCGTCAGTAGGCGTCAGTAGGCGTCAGTAGGCGTGAGTAGGCGTCAGTAGGCGTCAGTAGGCGCCAGTAGGTGTCAGTAGGCGTCAGTAGGCATCATTCGGCGTCAGCAGGCGCCAGTAGGCGTCAGTAGGCGTCAGTAGGCATCAGTAGGCGTCAGTAGGCGTCAGTAGGCGTCAGTAGGCGTCAGTAGGCGTCAGTAGGCATCATTAGGCGTCAGTAGGCGTCAGTAGGCGTCAGTGAGCGTCAGTAGGCGTCAGTAGGCGTCAGTAGGCGTCAGTAGGCGTCACTAGGCGTCAGTAGGCGTCAGTAGGCATCAATAGGCATCAGTAGGCGTGAGTAGGCGTGAGTAGGCGTGAGTAGGCATCAGTAGACGTCAGTAGGCGTCATTAGGCGTTATTAGGCGTCAGTAGGCATCAGTAGGCGTCAGTAGGCGTCAGTAGGCGTCAGCAGGCGTCAGCAGGCGTCAGTAGGCGTCAGTAGGCGTCATTAGGCATCAGTAGGCGTAAGTAGGCGCCAGTAGGCGCCAGTAGGCGCCAGTAGGCGCCAGTAGGCGCCAGTAGGCGCCAGTAGGCGCCAGTAGGCGCCAGTAGGCGCCAGTAGGCGCCAGTAGGCGTCAGTAGGCGTCATTAGGCGTCAGTAGGCGTCAGAAGGCGTCAGTAGGCATCAGTAGGCGTCAGTAGGCGTCAGTAGGCATCAGTAGGCGTAAGTAGGCGCCAGTAGGCGCCAGTAGGCGTCAGTAGGCGTCATTAGGCGTCAATAGGCGTCAGTAGGCATCAGTAGGCATCAGTAGGCGTCAGCAGGCGTCAGTAGGCGTCAGTAGGCGTCATTAGGCATCAGTAGGCGTAAGTAGGCGCCAGTAGGCGTCAGTAGGCGTCAGTAGGCGTCAGTAGGCGTCAGAAGGCGTCAGTAGGCGTCAGTAGGCGTCAGTAGGCGTCAGTAGGCGTCAGTAGGCGTCATTAGGCATCAGTAGGCGTAAGTAGGCGTCAGTAGGCGTCAGTAGGCGTCATTAGGCATCAGTAGGCGTAAGTAGGCGCCAGTAGGCGTCAGTAGGCGTCAGTAGGCGTCAGAAGGCGTCAGTAGGCGTCAGTAGGCGTCAGTAGGCATCAGTAGGCATCAGTAGGCGTAATATTGAGTTATTCGTTCGATAATATTGTTTTATTCGTTCGATAATATTGTTTTATTCGTTCGATCATATTGAGTTATTCGTTCAATAATATTGTTTTATTCGTTCGATCATATTGAGTTATTCGTTCGATAATGTTGTTTTATTCGTTCGATAATATTGAGTTATTCGTTCAATAATATTGTTTTATTCGTTCGATCATATTGAGTTATTCGTTCGATAATGTTGTTTTATTCGTTCGATACTATTGAGTTATTCGTTCAATAATATTGTTTTATTCGTTCGATCATATTGAGTTATTCGTTCGATAATGTTGTTTTATTCGTGCGATAGTATTAAGTTATTCGTTCGATAATATGGTTTTATTCGTTCGATAATATTAAGTTATTCGTTCGATCATATTGAGTTATTCGTTCGATAATGTTGTTTTATTCGTTCGATAATATTGAGTTATTCGTTCGATAATATTGTTTTATTCGTTCGATAATATTGAGTTATTCGTTCGATAATATTGTTTTATTCGTTCGATAATACTGATTTATTCGTTCGATAATATTGTTTTATTCGTTCGATCATATTGAGTTATTCGTTCGATAATATTTTTTTATTCGTTCGATAGTATTTAGTTATACGTTCGATAATATTGAGTTATTCGTTCGATAATATTTCTATATTCGTTCTATAATATTTTATTATTCGTTCGATAATATTCAGTTACAGATCCATCTCCTATGAGCTGAAGCGCCATCAATTCACTGCCACGAAAAGCTTTCCGTGCTTCTTTGAAAATCTTCCAAGTACTTACACTCGTAATCTCATGCTCCAAAACACTTGGAACGAAGTTTGAAGCTCATTTTCAAGAGTGGTGCCTTAAACTTTATTTCCCTTCGTGCAGCGTCTAAATTCGCAGTATTTTATACTGTTTTAGCTCTGTAACGCTCGATGAAAGTTGCTTTATATATCCTTAACAAAGTAAGCAAGCTTTACTCCGTCCACCTACTCCAGCGAGAAAGTTAGTCTTTTGCTCGTTAAAGTGT
This sequence comes from Morinoia aosen, assembly GCA_030386875.1. NCBI lineage: Eukaryota > Metazoa > Arthropoda > Malacostraca > Amphipoda > Talitridae > Morinoia > Morinoia aosen. Next base: position 82,218,385 of record CM059561.1, on the reverse strand, counting down.
TGACGAACTGTCTCTATTCGCAGCACGTCTTTGAAAGCAAAGCTAATACAACAACAAAAGATGTCACAAGATCTAATGTTGACCACCGGGATTTTAACATGAGAAATATTCTTTTCAAACTCAGAACTTCCTACAACTTAAAGCTCAATTTAATTAAGGAACCAGCTTAGTCAGAACTCAGTGCATGTTAAATCCATAGGCTTAATTTTGATCATTCTTAACATATATCTATGTGCGTGATGACTTTTAAGTGTCTCATTAGTTCGCTTGCTCGCTCGGATGTTTGCTTGTTAGCTCACCTCCCCGGTGCCTTCAGGTATAACGCAGGGCGGAATCAACACCATGCTTTCGTTAATGAGATAGTTGAAAATTAAATTTCATTTTCACAGAGCAGATAATTATATCATTACGACGTAGGGAGAAACTCACTTTCTTCTTGGTCCTACTTAAAATAACATAACGCGTTGTGTTGCGGACAATGTCTGCCATAAATGTTCGGCTTTCGTAAGATATTACGGGTTATACCTTCACCTTCACCTAGTATTTAAAAGGAATCATTTGCACTAATATCGTCTAATTCTTACGTTCGTAAAAATTGTGATTATCAAAATATTTTAAAAACTTATTTGAATAACCTAACCTGATAAGTCATGGGTGGTCTAGCCCGTTCGCAAAAATATATGCTCGTAAAAGATATGCTGTCAAAAGTTTACCTCTATTTTTGTTCTTGATCGTGCAAGTTTTAATGAAAGGGTTTTTATTAAAAGCCCATACATACAATAGAGACATTAGTCTACTTAACACCCTGACTGCGATACGACCCATCAGTGGGTCGTGCTCAAGTATTTCCTGCTGCGAAACATCCCATCGATGGGTCGTTTGAAAAATTTTCAACATTCTTTTAAAATAAATCGTTTTACATGAATCCAGTTAACGTTTGATCATTCTAAAATTGTTAATAACTTTTGAATTTAAATTTGAGTTGAACACTGAACTTCAGTTAAGCCCATCGCAGTGAACGTGTTGAAGTGAGCGTCAGACACAGGGGCGGTCTGAGACAGATGCTCAGCAGCCCGTAGCGTCGCCTGCTGTGCGCGTGACAGGAGCATCGGACGCATTAATTACCTCGATGAAAGCGTGTGTGCCGGGAGGTGCCGTGGAATGTGTGCCCAGCCTACGTAACGATAAATACACCCGCAAATACTCTGAGCAGCCTTCAAAGTGATGGATTCCAGTGTGCATTAGCTGATTATGTTTGAGCTAGGACGGCCGTGCAGACGCGGCTTACAAGGTTCAGCTCGCGCCACCTGGTGGTAGGCTTTATTAACGAGGATGTTAACCAAGTTCACCATCTATTTTGCGTCTTAGACTCCCCCAAAAATTTTGCCCGTCATCGAAAAACACTTCACATCGAAGTTATTAGCAATCAACAATATGCTAATGTAAGTTTCAGCAGCTCGCGAGGAAGACATTGGAAAGATTTTTTTGCGGCTGTTCTTTTGAATCAATGTTTAACGTCTCTGGTCGCGGCAAAGAGGACAAAATTTTTAAAATTCATCGAGTATTTATGTTCCTACGAGAATTCTGTGTAGTTTTGTTATTATTTCAGAGCCTAATATCATTGACAGGAAGCTAGATACGTACATCCATAGCTGCTTTCAAATGAAATACTGCATCCCTCTCAGTGAAGCGACTGGTCACAATAGAACTCCTTCCAACGCTCTGTGCGCAGGTATCCGCTTCCTAGGCACTAATTATCATTGTTCTATATATGTAGTGTGTTGTTTACACTCCTGTGCGGGGTGCTCAGGCAGCGTATTCGCAGTTAGATTAATATTTTAGTGTAGATCACACCACCTAGCCAGCCAGATCTCTCTCTGCGGTATGAATGTAGTACATAGTATTTTTGTGCGGATTGTGACCAATTCAATGATTTGGATAGACACACACAGTCACATGCCTCTGAATCATGGTATCTATTTCATTTTTTACAAATTAACCTTCATAATCTTTCAACTATTGCTCGAAATAATTGGACGTACAAAAATGTTATTTAAGGCTGGAATCATTTTCTCTAAATTATAGGGGAATGAGAGTTATTCGAGCCAGGGAGAAGTAGTGAATTTTCCTCCCTTCTTTCTGCCTCTCCAGCCTTATTTTATTCCTTACAGTTCACTTGCTCAAATTTTGCGGTGAGAGGTGGTCATGACAGAGATCATTCACCAATCTGCTGTTATATTTTTATTTCCAGCGAATAGCCGAAGAATTTTTATCTTTAAAATCCCTGGCTGCGGTGTTTCTTAATTCATATTTTTTCGTGGTAATCATTTTTTCCTGCATTCGATCTTAACTACTTGGGGACTGCGTGATTTTTTCCCCTTTCTGACGCCGTCCTCAGATTTTCCAGCTTCCCGAAGAATAAAAAATGTTTTCTTTTCAATTCAGAGCTTCTGAGCAAGAAACTCTCAACCTAGTTAACCTCACTTCAGATTTTCAATTAATTTTTCAGATTTTTCTGATTCAGATTTGTAAAATTTAATCCCCTTTCAGTTAGTAATTAAATTTCACTCGTTGAGTAATGTAACCCTCATGTTTAATTTAGTAAAGTTTGAGAAAATTCAGAGGCCCTCAATTTTTTCTTCTGGCTTAAGCCTTTCAAAGAAATTTAAATCTTTCGCTACTGCGCATGCCCTAGTCTGGCTCCTTCAGCTGTGTTTCATCTAAATTTTAAAATAGCAAACTTGGCTAACTTTTACTCAATAAAAGGTCTCGTATCCAAAAGGGAAGGAAAACCATAGCTCTATTAATTTTCCTCAAAATTTGATAGGATTAATTATTGTATTCTTTTATTAAATAGAATGAATTCCTTTAACTATCATACTTTATTACCATTCATGCATAGAAAATGTTTCTGAAGTTTTGACCAGTAGGTTAGAAAACGTAAAAATGGATTTATATATAAATAAAAATATGTTGCATATTGCATGTTGACAGAAAAATCCATTTCACCACCGAAAATGGAATAAATGTATTCGCACACACACACACACACACACACGCATGCACACACACACACACACACACACACACACATAGATTAACGCATATGTATTTTAAAATGCGATAAAATTTATTTAAACGAAATTTTGTAAACATTTATAGTTTGAAGTTTAATAATCAAACTCGTTTTCAATGGGACAAAGAACGGATTTTTTAATTTAAATAATATTCAAAATGCAATTTAATGAATAAAATTTAGCGATTAAGCAACGTTGGATATAAGGCTCGCTTTGAAACTCTAATTCAGTAATTTTCGGGCGCTACGTTTCACGCCTAATTTTTTTTTTATTTGCCTTTTAGTTATTTCGAACTTTGGTGTCATCATTTCTCAAATGATAATTGGAACTGTGCTTTAAACTGGAAAATGATACAATTTAGCGAACAGCCTTGAAATTTAATGACGAGCCCTAAAAGACTCGCAGAATATACTGTAATACGATGCGCGCCAAAAGTGCAGACAAGATTTGAACATATCACGATTTTTCTCTGTATTTCATACTACTTCTCCGCAATTCAAAAAGAAATTCCAGAAATAACTACAATAAAGCCTCGAATTTCACATTTGCACCATCAACAACAAAGCTTTCTTTTCTTCTTCAATGGGACATGAAAGACCGTTGCTGAACGGTGGGACGCTTTTTTGAATGGGAACGGAGCAACGTGTAGAGTATTTATCGTCACTTTTGAAGGAATCGGGTTAAGCAAAAACACTCTGTATTCTTATTCAAAGAACACCTTTGATCCCTTGCAGCAGCCACGATTTCCACAGAAAACCACATCTCAAAATGGGAGACCAAATAGCTAAAAATACAATAGTGAGTACTGGGCAGTTGCTTTATGGCACAAACTATCTGTAGAACTTTTCTGTAAGAAGCTAAACTGCTTGAATAGAAATGCGTATCTCCACGTTCGAGAAAACAGTGTAATGGTGTCAAACAAAGCGGAAAGATCAGTGCTGGGGAGGCCCAGATTGAAAGGCAATACAATAAACGCGTCGTTTCTATTCACCTGAAATGGGCTCGAGTGTTTTTCAGCGCCCAGGGAAAGTTCAATCAAGTGGTTCCCGATGGAAAACAAAGCAAAAGATTGGATCGATAGTCTTCATACGATCTTCGCTAAATTTTGACGAGGGACTTTGTGCTCAGAGCTGACCCGAATAGTTCGTTGCTGTTGGAAAAAAGCGTTTAGACTTCTGTTTAGTGTGTGTGAAGGCAGTGTTTGATTGTTCAACAAAAGATGTTCATACAAGGTATGAAAAAGTAACACTTGTTTGAAGTATTATGGAACCTGTAAGATAAACCAGTATTCAACCAGTGTCATTTCAACTTTTAAAACCCGTATTTTTCAAAATTGTATTTAGTATACTGGCCACTTGGATGAGCCTTATATTTTTTGAAACGGTATGGGCTGCTCCAAGATGGAAAATGTTTTTAACTAGGCATGGGTAAAATTCCTAACTCCACAAATTATATGAACGTTGCAATAACTATGTTTCATATCTTTTTCTATGTCTAATCATTTCGTATAAGTCTCTCGTTTGCCTATTTTATTTGAATACAGCACATTTCAGAAAATGTTTTTTGACAGAAATATACTGGGAACCGGTAATTGAAACGGTCATAAGAATAATAGTGAAAAAATAAAATTGAAATGGTTACAGCTTTTCATTTACTATTCGAAACCCCAACAACTCGTAGAAAAATCACCCGTAAGTTTGGCACATTTTGAGTTTTGCACCTTTTCGAATAGCGAATCAAGAAACAAATATTTTTGAATGTATGACATTCTCAAAATTTTTGTGAAGTCAGTGAAAGAAACATATCTATTTCAAGGGAACTGAGAAGTCGCTCTACCAGCAAGGAATAAAATTCCAGACTTTGAAGCAAATAATCAACATTGTGAGCAATAAATGTTTCGGGTGTAGTACATCTAAAGTCGTTAATTCGAAATGGAAAGTTTACGTCGTCATTAATGCGTGCATATAATAAATATCATGCCATTTGATAAAGTAGATATAAACGTGTTTAAAAGCACCCATGTGAAGAATAATGCATAGTGTTTCTTATCATTAATTTTATACCGCAGCATCAGAGAGACTTCCATCTTACAATGAATGGAACTGTTTCTCGGAGCCAGCAGTTTCTGAAGAGAGAGAGAATTATTTAGCATTCGAAAGCCTAATAAAGCTCTCAGTGCTCGATAGAGAGAATTCTACTGAACTTTGAGGGTCGGGCATCATGAATAATTTAATCTCATCAACATAATAAGCTGATTATTAGTTCCTACTCAGTTGGGAACCTTCCAATAACGGTTTGGAGCTTCTCTTGGTGACGGCAGGAGCTTTGAGAGAATGGCGCACTAGACCTCACAGAGAGAGGCTTCTCAATGGCTCTGTTACCTCATCTCACAGCTCGCTTCATACCCTGTAGTATGCATGAGCATATGTTTATTATATCTGTAATGTGATATTCCTTTGATGTGTTTAACACTGAATTTCACTAGCAAACACAAGCATGAATGGGCTACATGCTCAGTTTTCCTGAAACAAAAGAGGTTTCATTTTGGAGTAGATTATACATTTTTTACGTAATCAACCGTTACAGAACAAGTTTATTATATCTGTGGTACGGTATTGCTTTGAAATATTTAACTCTGTATTTTCATTAGCACACATTAGCATGAATGGGCTACACATACGCTCAGCTTTCCTGGAACAAAAGAGGCTTCATTTTGGAGTAGCTTGGGCACTTTTTATTTTATCAACCATTAAAAACTATAACTTGCACAAGGCTCAACATTTAAGCAGTACACTATTATTCTTGAAATTTCGATGTGTTGTCTGTTTCCAGTGTTCTTGAATGGTAAGCTTGCAATACAAGCACAGAGGCTTCGTTCGGGGAATAGCTGTCCAGCCGAACGTTTCAATACTTAGTGATGTTTTTGATGTACTGTGCGCGCAAATGGAATGGAGAAATTATGAGAATAGTAACACAGCTATGGCACCTTCGGACAGTGCCCGCTAGGAGGACCAATCCGGGAGGACTGCAAGTTTCTTCGTCATAACTGTTCGAAAACTCAGTGACACGAGCAGAGAGTCGTTGCTTTATAAATATTTTTTAAAAGCTCATTCTCAACTATTACAATGTTACCTATGGAATATATAAGTGCGAGATACTAATCGTGTCTGATGCATACACGGAATAATGAGAAACCAGCTATGACCGTTCCGTCAGACCGACCTTTTGGTGCTAGCCCAGTCCCTGGAATTGAGCAAAATCTTACGAATAATACATTCCAATATCTGCCCGCACAGAAAATCGATGAAACAAAAGCGTAGGTACAAGAGTGCGATGCTTTGTTTAATCGAAATAAACAAACGGAAACAAATTTCTAGTTCGTATCCGACTAAACGGAGTCGTGCTTACTGCAGAATAATTTTCATAAGGTACAGATGTTTCTTATAGCAATCGGAAACGTCAGTAAAACGTCAATAAATACAAACATATTCACTGCAGAGAAATTTCCACACTTTCTTCCCAACTTTTAGCAAACACAACCCTTTGACCCCTCGGAAGTATCAAAGCAATGCACTTATCGTGTATCAATAACACGGACGATTTAGCCCCTCTGAAGTCGTGCTGCGTTGCATTTCAATGGGAAAATATAGCCTTCCATTGCGTCGTGGTGCTTGGTCTGCCATAAGCTTCGAAGAAATTATTGTCTATCAGGAGCCAGCCGTCAGTTTGTGCTCTCTGTGGAGAAGTGATCCTAAAGAATCGGCAACGGAGTTGTACTTTATGAACTACAACGCCAGGTATTTCATTTTATATTGCGTGGAGCACGCTGCCTCACAGACTGACTGCATTGCGAGTCCAATTTGATCAGAGCGAGAAGTATTGAAAAGAATGCGATGTGCTTTGGGAAATTTGTGAATCAGAACTTTAAAATCCGATAATGAATCTTCTTCACAGCCGTTGTATCCGAGTTTTATCTCAAAGGATCTAATGACGGATGTTTTCTGTTAAACGACATATCTTAAAATTAGAGAATGAATGGCCTGTACAAACTTCAAGGTTTCTAAACCGAAAACAAATTGTCAAAACCGACAAAATTTTTTACGGAAATAATTTTATTTCAGGCCAGATTTTCGGTCTCTAATCCGCTATCAAATTAAATGCCATAAAATTAAGGAAGTGTATTTTTAGTACGTCAGAGGATAAAGCAGCTAATATAACCAGTATAATATCGTCAACTAAACTATCTATACCACACAAGCTATAACGGCTCACCTATAGCCCTGTGTTGCAGACTTTTTATGGTTACCAACTGCATCATTATTACATTATCATTCATATGTAATTTTATAATCAATATATTATGGGTACATTATTTAAGCACTTCAAATGCGCCTAATGGCTATATGCTGCATCCCTGCCGCTTTTATTATTTCTATTTACGACACCTTGAATTGCATCCTGGCCTGCGAGTTTTCAGCAGAGATCCCTCCCCAACGCAACCCTCGTTTGTTGCATCGGCGCTTGCAATCGAGGAGTGGAACACGGCATAATCGTAACACCGCTGCTATCTCGGTCCAATTTCTGAACAACTCTGCACATTCCAATAAGTTACAGACATATCTTTCTTCCGGAGCAGAATGACGTCATCTGCAGGGGGTTATGCGCAATTGCCTTCGGACTTGGTACCTCGAAATGCCGGCAGCTCTTGATTGCTTCGTGATAACTGTCGGCCTACCTCACGCCTCAGCACTGTTCCCTCACTCTGCAGCATCGCTTCCCTCCCCCCGCAACACCGCTTCCCTCACTCTGCAGCATCACTTCTCTCACTCTGCAGCACCGCTTTCCTCATTCTGCAGCACCGCTTTCCTCATTCTGCAGCACCGCTTCCCTCGTTCTGCAGCATCGCTTTCCTCACTCTGCAGCACCGCTTCCCTCACTCTGCAGCACGCCTTCCCTCACCCTGCAGCACCGCTTGCCTCACTGTGCAGCACCGGTGCTGCACAGTGAGGAAAGCAATTATGTTAAGTGTTTTTTCGGTCAGAATCTTTAGTTTTCTAATAAAATTTGAGGCCTGGGCATCTGGCAACCGTGCTAAGTTGCTCCTGTTCAACTTCTGGCAACCCTATGGTTACAGGGTTGCCAGATGCTAAGGGCTCAAATTTTGTTACAAACCTCAAGATTCTGGCCGAAAAAAACCCACGTAACATAGTCGAGTCAACAGAAGAATTTTAGCTGCCCTCTCTACTGCCTCAAATACTTTTGCAAAAGAGCAATTTTTTAGCAAATCGTGTCTTACAAAAGAACACGTGACATAACCGAGTCAACGGAGACTATTCGCTGCCCGCTGTGCTGCCTCATACACTACGGCAGAAGAGCGATTTGCAGCAAATCTCCGTGTTTTACATACCGCTCGTAACATAGCCACACGTGCGGTTATGTATTTCTCGATTAAAAACTTCTTCTCCTACTTCTCGGTAACAGAAGAATGTTCGCTGCCCGCTGTACTGCCCCAAATACTACGGCAGAAAAGCCATTTTTATCAAATCGCGTTTCACAAAAGCGCTGCCGACAACCTGCGGGCTGCGATTGAGGCCGCGGAGAGCGATTACCGTCAGGAAATCAGGCTCGCTGCTGAATGAGATAATTGAACATTTTAAAGAGCATCTCACTGAGAAAATTACGCTCCACAACGAGCCAAGTATTGGTTTTATGAGGCTGGTTTTTTGTTAGCTTCGTGGGTGGTGGCTATGAAGAGAAGTTAAGAGGTTGTTGAAAAGTTTAAGACGCGTTATGAAAACGTGCCGAGGGCGCGGAACTTCCATCTTCTGGCAATGCAAGGCAATTTGCGACCGCATTTTGTGATGGCGCCAAGCGTGGTAAAGTTTGGATTAGTTTCTCAGTTGTTTTTGAATAATAATTCCATTAAAAATGTTTGAGTGAGTTTGTCTCCCACGTATGCAGGATTTTGCTCTAAGGGGGTTCAGCTAACCAGGCGTAATAATCTTAAATGCTTACTTATTACTAACACTTTTAGCCTTCGTGACTCTGCATTGATTATGCAAATTATCTGCAATGCACTGAGCGTGGCTCTTATCGAGTTCTAATAGAAAAATCTTCTTCTCTCAACCAGTGTTGTATTACTATCCGTTACTCCACATCTCATTTTCTTCAACAAAATATTTGGCTAATTTTGAAGAATTGGCAATTTTTATATACATATATTTAAGGAACATTAAAATGAGTAATTACAGCCTTTTCCTTATGCAAAAGATACATTATTCATTGTGCACAACCATACCTTATCCTAAGTTCGTCCCATCTGTAAATTGCACAAGAAACTTAGGCTCCATAAGTTTAGCCTAAGACGCAATACTTTGACCAGCTCTGTCATCGTTGGCGAGAAATGGTACCTCAACCAAACGCTAAACAAAGCCGCTCATGCATCACTTGAGGACAAAGATCTAGTCAACAACAGAGAGGAAACCTTCTTCCACCGGAGATTGTGTTGAGCAAGCAACCACCTGAGAGCAAACCCCTTTCAGTCTTACCAAGAAACGCTTTTCATGAAAATAATATTTCATGAGAGTTTAGCTGTTGTGTTCGTTTTACTGAATTCCTACATAGAAAATACTTTGTTCCATTTCGGCTGAATACACGCTTAACAACTTCCCAATCGAACAACGCTAGAATAACTAAGCGCTTTCGAGAAATATTTTTAGAGGCATTAAAGCTTATCGCTCGGTAGCTTCAGTTGGAATATTCTTAAGAGATTTTTTCGTCATTTGAATATTCTAGCACTTCGATAAGAGGCTTCAGCCTGTTCTCGCGAGGGTGGTCTGCATGCGCTATTGCGTTCGAGGGAAGAAACTCGTCAGGAGCGGAAGGAGATGAAAATTAAAATAACGTTGTTATAAATGTATTAAGACCAGTTCTGATATAGCTGATCATAAATAAATGAAAAACTGCCCCTAAAACGGAATTCAAATGCACTGAAAATCATTCAAGTCCGCAGAACTTAATGATAAGTTACATGCATCAATTTGAGTTAAGATTTTCTTAAAAGTTCTCGCTGACTCCCACAGAATGTAAAAAGTAGAACTTTGAATCTACACAACCTTTGGTCGCATGAGGGGAGCTGCGAGCGGGGCTCTCGGGAGATTTGCAGGAGAGGCCGCGAGGCTTCTATGAGACTTCTGCTGCTGTTCATTGCTCTTTGGAGAGCATTACTTCGGTGCTGCTGTAGCGTGATGTCTACCGTACTGTGGCATGAGATCTGCCTCTAGCTAGGGCTATAGCGTGAGGTCTACGGTACTATGGCATGAGATCTACCTCTAGCTAGTGCTATAGCGTGAGGTCTACCGTACTATGGTATGAGATCTGCCTCTAGCTAGTGCTATAGCGTGAGGTCTACCGTACTATGGTATGAGATCTGCTTCTAGCTAGTGCTATATCGGGAGGTCTACCGTACAATGGTATGAGATCTGCCTCTAGCTAGTGCTATAGCGTGAGGTCTACCGTACTATGGTATGAGATCTGCCTCTAGCTAGTGCTATAGCGTGAGGTCTACCGTACTATGGTATGAGATCTGCTTCTAGCTAGTGCTATAGCGGGAGGTCTACCGTACAATGGTATGAGATCTGCCTCTAGCTAGTGCCATAGCGTGAGGTCTACCGTACTATGGCATGAGATCTACCTCTAGCTAGTGCTATAGCGTGAGGTCTACCGTACTAAGGTATGAGATCTGCCTTAGCTAGTGCTATAGCGTGAGGTCTACCGTACTAAGGTATGAGATCTGCCTCTAGCTAGTGCTATAGCGTGAGGTCTACCGTACTATGGTATGAGATCTCCCTCTAGCTAGTGCTATAGCATGAGGTCTACCGTACTAAGGTATGAGATCTGCCTCTAGCTAGTGCTATAGCGTGAGATCTACCGTACTATGGTATGAGATCTCCCTCTAGCTAGTGCTATAGCATGAGGTCTACCGTGCTAAGGTATGAGATCTGCCTCTAGCTAGTGCTATAGCGTGAGATCTACCGTACTATTGTATGAGATCTACCTCTAGCTAGTGCTATAGCGTGAGGTCTACCGTACTATGGTATGAGATCTGCCTCTAGCTAAAGCTATAGCGTGAGGTTAGGTTAGCTTACTAATGGATATTACTTATTTCAATACATATAAGTTAGCTATAAACACTTAATTTGTAGACCTACAACTGCACCTGGGTAGGCGGAATGTGGCGGAAGACTTCACGCTACAGTTGCACCATCAGTTTTCTCAGCTCCTCGTAAGAGCACTTGGGGTTGGTGGGGACACAATCGATTTTTTTAATGTATAAGCTGGATGATTGAAAAAATGAGTTCAGTGTAGATGTAGTCAAAATTTCTTTATTGAATCGCTCGAAGACACTGAACTTAGGGTACGAATTTTATAGGTCATTTACAACACCTTGGGGCACCAAACTTGTTGAGCTCTTGGCGACCATCGGCAGAAAAATGAGGGGATTTCACCATGGCGGGTAATCCACCGGGAATACATCCTAAACTTGTACTTGAACTACGTGAAAAATGATATGGAGGACGAAATTTCAACATATGAAGGAATGTTAAACGCTGATTTGAAGGAACATTAAAATTAATCTTTGATTCTGTTCAAACTTGAAACTGGAATGAAGTTAAACAAAAGTTTAATATTGAGTTTCATTTTCACTGACTGCATTTAACGTTTTAATATTAATACTGAGTAAAGAAAAGACTTAGCATCTACTGACTCCTGCTCAAAGCAATGCGAGTGGTGGAGAAAGATAAAAGAAAGTACAGGCAGAGCTAACTCTCAACGAACATCCTTTTGATTTTGAATGTATTTGTTAATCCTAAGGGAAAACAACATAATCAAACTATCTGTGCAGTAAATTGAATTCTGGGTCATTTGATTCACGAAGTGCAAAACAGAAATCAAACACAGAATACATCTTCTTTCAGTGACACGTTTTATTCACACGTTTATGGATTTTGTCATAACTACGCGAAGGAGTAAATTTTGCATATGGTTTTCTCAAGGAATTAATATTTCTTTCCATTTAAACGAAAAAAAGTCCATTTTCGCCTCAATAATTCAGAGAATACACTTCACAACAAAATTTTTCGAACTTGAATTTTAGGTCATAATCTCACATTAAATGTCAGATCATTTTCTGACCAGAATCCCTCATTGAATTCAATCTAAAATACAAGCGCACCTAGAAGTTCTAGTAAAACTAGAACCACAAGCCCATTTTTAACTAGAACAAATTGTACTGAGGGAACACATAGCACTCGAAGCAGATAAAGTGCTTATTCGATCTATCTCCACACACACCTAGTCTAATTTTTTTATCAACGTCGTCACTTTATGCGCCATTTCACGAGGGTACGGTTAATTTCAAACCGTTGTAGTTAACCGTTAAATGGACCTGAAGTCAAGACTGGCGCTCAGTTTAAGAGTTGCGCAAATACATCTTCACAAATATCTGCACGCAATTTTATGTTTGGCAATTAACCTACCACTTCCTTTGAGCAAATTAGTCGATCAATTCACGAAAAGTCAAAAGTGGGAGATTTGAAATTTTTTTTAAATAAAAAAATTAATTTACAACTAAATTGGAAAACTTAGCGTGCTTTTTTGTTTGAGTCACTGGGGAATTTTTTTTTCAACTAAATATTTTCATAGAGTAATATTTCGAACAATTAACATTCTCCCTCGCATCGCAAATGCAATGTAATTTTTTCGTGGCACAAGCGTAGGAACACGTGATTTCCATTACACACGCACACTGTCCCTCCTACCAATGATCTGATACAATATTAGAGTGCTTCTCTGGGAAGCAATTACGCAATATCTGTGTACTAAAGATGCCCCATACGTGACACAAATATAGCTCAGTTCTCTTTCGTGCAAAATAGACAGTAAGGTAAAAGCTTTGATGGCGCAGGTGATCTAAAGAACAATCTTTCTTCAAAAACATCCAGCACGCGCTGGGAAGGCCAATCCTTTTGATGCCAGCAGCAACAACCTTCAAAGCTCTCGTCCATACGAGCTTCTAATTGAAAACAATCCAGCCTGGAGTCAAAGAGAACAGACGATACTGACGTTCGCGAGGCTTTGATGATCAGAGTAAACTAAGTGGGCAGTAATTTCCTATTGCAACTTTCGAGTCGGTTTCGGGAAACAACCAAACGAAAATAAATATATGACAAACAACAAAAAGTTATTTATAGTACGATTTCCTTGCTCAGGAGTTGTGAGACGAATTACTCATGTGCAACGATAAGTTAGTGTAGAAGACCTTCATGTTCGAAACTGACATTTCATTTACTCACAGCATGTGATGCAGAAATCATTTTTAAATTCGAGTTGATTTCAGAAGTAGAAGTTAAGTTCACAACGACTCAAATTGAAGATAATTCTGATTCAAAGGGAAATTGGCAGGAATATGTTAATTTTCAATGTTAGGAAGATCATCTTCCTAATAATTAGTATTAGGAAGATGCTAATTTTCACTATTAAGTATATGCTTATGTTCATTATTAGGAAGATGCTAATTTGCCAAATTTGGAAAATTCTAATTTTCAATATTAGGAGTATTCTAATTTTCAATATTAGGAATAAGCTAATTTTCATCATTAGGAATATGATAATTTTCATAATTAGGAATATTCTAATTTTCAATATTTGGCCCATCCTACTTTTAAAAATTAGGAATATTCTAATTTTCAATAGTATGAATATGCTAACTTTCAATAGTTACGCTTAATAAGTCACAAAAACTGGAAGCATTGACCTGAGCTCGATCCCTCTCCTTGTCTCTATGCAATTTTCTTGCCCCTCAAATTAAATTTAAAAATATTTGTTTTGTTACTATGAATTTAACATGCAATAAGTTTTTCTCAGTCGTTGAATTTCACTGAAAAAATTCGAGAAAAAAGTTCTAGCTTTTAGGCACAGCGATAAAATCAATGAAACTCATAAGATGTGACTTGAACTCTGCAATATTGAATACTTTCTTAATTCTCATTGCATGGTACAATATATACTCTTGCTTTGCAATTCACTATCGAAAGCTAGCAGTAAATGGGGTTACAATAAATTTAAATCTATCTACGAAAAGGCTTGACAGTATATTTTTAAATACACTGCCCAGTAAAAATCGACGTGCAGCGTAGAAGTTTGATTTGTCTTAAGGCATGTACTTATCACACGACTTCTTTTGAAGCAAACGGTCGGCAGAGAGGTAAAAAATGAATAATTAAATCAATGAATACATTTAAGCACAAGAAACTTTCAGTATTAGCATTGATGAATATTTTTCTCTTGATTAAATATAACCATCATTCTTTCTAGCAACTAGAAAGAATTCTGGTCTGCGGTTGTATTTGTTTTCAGAAAGCCATTAGTTCACAGTATTTTTGACTGCTGAATAGCATGATTACTTGCTAGTTATTGCAAGTTCAATTTTCACTGATTTCAGATATTATGAAATATTTTCATAATTATTTTAACGAAATAATGTCTGCACTATATCGAGTTCTGGTAAACTGCATGAGATGAAATTTTAAGCATTTTTAGGTAAGAAGCTTACGGTGAATTGTATTCTTACACCTACCGAAAGAAGTTTTTGTAAACATAATACATAATTGCTCATAACACTAATTCTTTGACAATCCAAGGAATTTTTGACGGCTAAAGCATTTTATCATCTTAGCCTGTGCAGAATAATAGATCACGATTGGGAGTTATTTGTGTTAGCGAGAGCGAATGGTAAACCTTCATACGGAAAGACGCTACACCGTGTTACGATTTAAATTTTTTGTCACAGATCTTGCACATTTCTCGACACATTTTGGAAATTTTCCTTAATTCTAAATTTGCAGCAGCTGCAACGAATTTAACATTTACAGTTCCTGAACAAAATATGATTGTATTATTGATAATATCCTCACACTCTCGCTTCATTTGACTTCACAACAGATGACACTTCAAGAACAACGACAACGCCAGAAACTTAAATATTCTTAATCCATTCTTTCGCAGTTCCAAAGGGTGTTTAATTTTGCTAAAATATTCGGAGCATGTAATTTACGCAGCGGTTCTATTTGCATGGAGAGTGAGTGGCGGGAAACAATTAATGCGAGAGGCGCAGCGAAAGCCGGAGATGATGAATGGACGGCGCTGAGCTGCCGCGACCTGCGCTGCGGCGCCGGTCTCACACCTGCGCCGCGTACCGGCGGTGCGTGAACACGTTGACTGCGCTGTGTTAAGCTCAAGTTCAATATTCAACTCAAATTTATGGTCGAATTCATTTGAAAATTTTGTAAATATCAAACTTTGATTGGGTCCATTAACACATTATTTTTTTAAATATTGCTGAAAAGTTTTAGAAAGACCCACCGATGGGTCGTTTCGCAGCTGGACAAACTTGAGCATGGCCCACCGATATGTCGTATCGCAAGCAGCACATTGAGGGAAAAATAAATTCAAGCAGAGTCAATTTGACTTGTGTACTCCGGGTGTGAGGAAAGCAATCTAATCTTCAAAACCATAACACGCGTTTTGTGAAATCTTTCTGCACAAAACCCTTGCCATTTTTCCTGTCTCTTCTATTTTCTCAATGAGAGTTAACTTCATCGGGCACTGATGTAGGAACTAACTTGTCTCGGGTCATGTCAGAGCGTAGGCGGACACGGTGTCACACTCGTCAGTCACAGAGCACCGTCACTGCCTGGTCGTACTTCCGATAAGTGTGTGTGGGCAGAGTTGACACGTTCTCTTCGTCTCGACCTATCTCAGTAGCAATGAAATCAATATACATACTGTACGAGGTAACGTTACGGAAATCAGGATTCAGGGTACGGAAACCTTCAGAATTTCTTCCTGCCGTCTTAGACTTATCTCACAAGCAATGAAATGAATATACACACAGTATGATGTAACTCTCCAATTTTTATTTCATTCCGGCAACGAGAATCTTCTTACATTTTTTCTGCCTCCGTCGAAAGAGTTTTGGATGTTCTCTTCGTGAATTAAGCTATGAGCGAGATGAACTCAAAAGTATCTCTTGACCGTCAGAAGTCAAGCAGGCCGATAAATGAATATTGCTTGGGTCTTGTCTTGCTGTTGTTCGAGGTCATTTCGAATTAATATAACACAATTATTTCACTTTCTTCGTTAATGTCCCGTGCATACTACCCACACCACTTTGTATGCAGAAAAGGAGTTCACAATTATGTATAGCCAACTAGATTTCCCAGAACTCGATTCAAAGGCGGAATATCTTACAGATGTTCTCAGTACTTCAGAAGCGTAAATAGTACAAATAAAATTATAGAGAAGGTAGCCCAAGAGGATTGACAATAAACTTCAGTGTCAAAATCAGAGATGTATACCGTATGACTGAGCGCATAAACAGCTATACTTTTGTTAGATCAATTAATAGAAATACTATTATCATTATTATTCCTATTATTGAATTCGATATTTTATCAAGGAATACTCAATACAAACGATACCTCATCTTGTTTTTGCCGTACTAAAGAGCTCTGACCCGCTCGCTCCACAGGCTGAGTACACGCATGTGTCGCTTATTGTCCCATCTAACTTTTTCGCCGTTGCATCTATAATTTTAGTTGCCCCAAGCAGAAGCCACACTTGGACGGCTGTAATTATAGGTTCCCCGGAAAATGTTTGACTGGGTTATACAGTGAGACATTTTGAGTTCAGTGCAAGTTTGAGTTTGATTCCATAAAAGTCGTCGATATACTAAAGATGATTAGCGTTATGATAAATGACTGATTATTATGGGGTTTCTTGGTTGAGGTTTGGCTGTGCTGAAAATCTATATTTCAGTTAGATTTTCTTGAGTTATGGCAGCGAATAAATGACTAATATTTATTGGGTTTCTTAAGTGAGGACTGGTTTTTCGGAAACTTTATATTTCAGGTTAGACATCAAGTATTTCAACACATAGTCTTTAGATAGGTCAGAGAAAAGTTTGTTGTTTTTCTAACATGTCCATCATCCGTGGAGCAAAATTAAAACTATCCCAACATACGCAGAAAAATTCAATTCAATATTTCTCTCCACTCAAGAACTCTTTGATGCTCAAAAGCCTCTCGTGAACGTTGATATTTCTCCTGTTGCCTGAAAAAAATCGCTTCATCTAGAGTCGCGAACGAAAGCATGCTTGTTCTTCAAAGTCTGAATAAAATTCACTAACATATTTTTACAACAGCGTTCTTCAATGACTGAACGTTGACTGAACTTTGACAGGTGCAGTCAACATTTCTGGCCCCAGAGAGTTTTTTAGATTTGTTTCAAAACCTGCCGCTCGGAAAACATTTTGTAGTTTGGTAAATTTATTCACTTGATGTTCACTCGTTTTAGAATTTTGACTACTTTCACAAATTTTGGGGACAAAACTTTGAGATAGTTAATGATGCGGAGAGTTCTAAATTACCAGCTGTTGTTAGATCAAAAGTTCTGGCATCAAGTAATTGTGAGGTGATGCAGAATTGTTGCATTCACTACCGTTGTGCCCAGAACTGTTGTGCTCAATTCCGTTGTGCCCAGAACTCTTGTGCTCAATTCCGCTGTGCCAGAACTGTTGTGCTCAACTCCGCTGTGTCCAAAACTGTTGTGCTCAATTCCGTTGTGCCCAGAACTGTTGTGCTCAATTCCGCTGTGCCCAGAACTGTTGTGCTCAATTCCGCTGTGCCCAGAACTGTTGTGCTCAATTCCGCTGTGCCCAGAACTGTTGTGCTCAATTCCGCTGTGCCCAGAACTGTTGTGCTCAATTCCGTTGTGCCCAGAACTGTTGTGCTCAATTCCGCTGAGCCCAGAACTGTTGTGCTCAATTCCGTTGTGCCCAGAACTGTTGTGCTCAATTCCGCTGTGCCCAGAACTGTTGTGCTCAATTCCGCTGTGCCCAGAACTGTTGTGCTCAATTCCGTTTTGCCCAGAACTGTTGTGCTCAATTCCGTTGTGCCCAGAACTGTTGTGCTCAATTCCGCTGTGCCCAGAACTGTTGTGCTCAATTCCGTTGTGCCCAGAACTGTTGTGCTCAATTCCGCTGTGCCCAGAACTGTTGTGCTCAATTCCGCTGTGCCCAGAACTGTTGTGCTCAATTCCGTTGTGCCCAGAACTGTTGCAACCAATACCTTTGTGTCAAGTACCATTGCACCCAGTACCGTTGTACCTAAAACCATAGCACCCAGTACCGTTGTACCCAAAACCATTGCACCCAGTACCGTTGTGCCCAGAAACATTACTCCCACAACCGTTGTGCCCAGAACAATTACTTACGCTACCGTTGTACCCTGAACCACTACGTCCAATACTGCAGTGCCCAAACCCGTTCTGCCCAAAACTATTGTGTCCAGGCAAAATAAAAAGTTTATTGCTGTCCCATCAGCGAGAAGTAAGAGAAGATGAACAGCTCATGCAAAAAAAGTTCTTTGGCACAGATCTGTTATACACAACCCACTCATATCACATGTAGCCGTTCATCTGATGTGTGCCAAGCGGTACAAGAATGCACTGCGGTTCCGTACTGTCATCCATCTTAGTAGACTGAAATGCTTAATAAAAAACAGGGTTACACTCAGCCAAAACTTTGATGAAAGGCGCTTCGCATTGGCTTGAACGCAACTGCATGCGCCAATCTTGTAAGTGCGAATGTTGCTTAGACCTCAATAAAAGATTAGAAAAAAGCTTGAAATTTTAAAGAAGATTTAACATTGTTTAGTGGAAACTTCAGTAGGTAAATTGGAGGGTTTACAGTCAATAATTTACGTTCGGTTTCGGTGTAAGCTTTACGCGGGAAAATAAAGTTGCTTTTTAACAGAGAAAATGTTAACAGAAATAGATTTAATTTACCAAACGATAAATTGACAACAATCAAACTCAAAGCTCTGGAGAAAATAGCAAAATGCTTACACTGAAGAGCTTTTCTCGAGGTTTTTGTGGTTTAAACATTAAGGAATGTAGTCAATTTTCACTGCCATACATGTAGTCGTATTGCACGCTATGATGTAGATGCATGGCGACATGTGTGATGAATATTTATTTATTGGTACGCCGTAACATTTTTTATTCGCAGGAAGTACAAAGAGAATTTTATCGAATTGTTCCTCACTTCGAAGACACATCAAAAAATACTAAAGGATTCGTAACGATGCTCTTTAGAACATTTAATTTTATAATCAAGTATTCCAGGTTATCAGGTATAATCAGGTATTAGGTATTAAAATCAGGTTTAGGGTGTTATAATGAGGTATAGGGTATTTTAATCAGGTATTAGGTATTATAATCAGGTATCGGGTATTATAATCAGGTATTAGGTATTATAATCAGGTATCGGGTATTATAATCAGGTATAGGGTATTATAATCAGGTATCATGTATTATTTTCAGGTATCAGGTATTATAATCCGGTATCGGGTATTATAATCAGGTATCGGGTATTTTAATCAGGTATCGGGTATTATAATCAGGCATCGGGTATTATAATCAGGTATCAGGTATTTTAATCAGGTATCAGGTATTTGCCCCCCTAAGTTGTCTACACTGGGAGAAGATTCTGAAGATTCATAAAGATTCTCCTCCATCCCCAAATCACTTGGAACGGAACGCCACGGTCGACACGATCAGCTCAGGCAGCGATGAGAGAGAGAGAGAGAGATGAACAGGCGGAATTAAAACCCCAAAGTCATTACTTGGGCTGTGACAATATGCTCTCATCATATTTTCACAGCCCTAATAATCACCCACATACGCAAGTATGTGGGTGATTATTATGAGACGGAATAATGAATCACACACATGTGATTAATGCAATGTATAAATACAAGTGTAAATCCCAAACATACGAATGTATGTTTGGGATTACTAGGGCTGTGACAATATGATTAGAGCATATTACCACAGCCCTAGTCATTACTTGCTGCCACCAGCTGCCTAAACTCAACTCAAAACTCAAAGCTAACTTCTACAAACTTCAAAGGCGGGCATTAATAACACTACGGAATATTATGAGCCTCCCAGCGATAGGATCTTCTTTTGTTTGCTGCAGTTGAGTTCAAATTTCCTGTAATTTCTTCTGCTCGAAATTAGTCGCAGCGCCCCTAACTTGAGAGGCAGCATCAGAAGACGCTGATGACGAGGTCGCCTTGAGTTTAGTATTGCAAAAATTTGCCGCAAGTCTTGGGCTCATTGTTTCTTGTGATGCGTGAGTGACGTCACCCCGTCTGAAGTGAGCAGCTGCTGCAGAGGCGAACTTTAGTTCAGAGGTATGCTTTCGCTTTGATATAATTCATGTGTCGCATCATCTTTTAGTGACGAGTACTTTTGGCAGTTCAAATACTAGTCCAATAATAAAGTGTTTTGAGAAATTATTGAGCATAGTGTGTGGAAAATGTACTACTCCTGTACTTACAAAATATGTTTTTTGAATAAGTTCGTTGTCGTACAGCACTGTCGTATCCTCAATTCATTTTTAAATTGACCTTCTTAACTTCTGGAGTTCGGGAAAAGAAATCACTAACCATTCCGCCCAACAAAGTGTGTTCAGTTCATATATTAGAGGTACGGAGAGGAAGGGGGGATTAATACAAAATTGTCCCTAAATTCTACACCCACATCGAGGTATGCTGAAATCTATACAGCCAGATACAGCAGGTGTTCACTTTTGTATTTTTTGCAAGCGAACTATATTGCTTAGGGCACTGCCATATTGCTGAAAAAAGCGTATATTAATAAACTTAAGACCTTATAATCATACCTGGACCATGAGTTGAACGTTATGCATTAAATACCTGTACATAATCGTCCCTATTGACGCCACATTATATGGCAATGCTTGGCTTCTTCATAGTAATCATGGTTCAAGTTTTTTCAGCTGCCTCTAAAATTAATTGCATACTCTTTTCAATAAGTGTGAAAAATTTGACCCGTCAAACAGTAAGACTTTCTATCGCTCATATATCTCCATTTGAATCTTTGCCTTCTATACGTTAGTCCTGCTCTAATTGTGGTATTAAATAAAAGAAAAAGGAGTTTCCAAAAGCTGTTTCTCCATGATGTCGGACATTTTAGATTTGTATCCATTCGTCTAAATTAAAACGAATGCTTTACTAACTGATTTTGTATATTGGTCGTATTGGTTCAAAGAGCTTTTAACAAAAATAAATTTTAGTACTCGTTAGCGACGCTCAGTTCACTTTTTGTTGAACCTCCGAGAGCAATTTTTGGGAAGTTTTACTTCGTTAGCGCTGCTCTGTGCACGTTTTAGTATTTGCTGAAAGGCGTGAAACTGTCATTAACAAGTTGTGCGGCTCTTACAGAAATAACTTCAATCAGATGCTTTGTGATATCGTAAAATCATGTCTAATGTGTAATCCAAATAGTGAATTTAAGCACGTTTTCATTTGGGAAGGTAATTTTATACTTCATCATTGAAAGGAGCCCGTTTTTATTCAATATTGGAATAGAGTTCCCATCTTTACGAAGTTCGGAGTGTTAATACTTAAATCAAGCAGTGCATTGTTGGTGCCCCGACTCCTACACACAAGCAAGCGTTGGTGATAAAATACCTGGAAAGTAACATATATTTTTA
This sequence comes from Morinoia aosen, assembly GCA_030386875.1. Classification (NCBI taxonomy): domain Eukaryota; kingdom Metazoa; phylum Arthropoda; class Malacostraca; order Amphipoda; family Talitridae; genus Morinoia; species Morinoia aosen. The sequence goes on along the minus strand of CM059561.1, from coordinate 82,196,665 downwards.
ACAGATTCATTAAAAAAATCTCACTCAACTTCGTTCCGTCACAATTTGTTTCGGGAGAAGACTCTTGCAATGTGAGCATCTGGCTCGTCTTAAGGAATCACGCAAATAGTTTGTCATATAACAAGCTCATTAAAATGGCATGAGCGGATAACTGCAACTTTATTTTCTTCACCCTGAAAACAATGTGACTCAGCAATATTTGTACAGCCCCAGAAATTAATGATTCTGTTTATTCCCAAGAACTAAAACTAGTTGAGGTCGTTGCAATCATCATCGCCTTTCTCCATGTCGAGGCAGGCTGTAAATTCATTGAACTGATGTCTTATTTAGAAGAAATTAATTCAGAACTGCGAGCGAAGCAAGTCCGCCAGTTCAGTTGGTCACAAATTCCGAAATGTTCCTTGAGAATAGTGACAAATTTTGGCCTCATGCTGCATATTTTTGCACAACTTGACTGAAAATTCTGAATTCATGGAGATCATTCGGAATATTAACATGTATATTTCTTTTGTTTATAGAAAGACAGAGAAGAATGAGAAATTCTTTTAAGAGAAATAATTCTCATTTTTTGAGAGAATAAATTTCAAGACCAAAAGCGTATCTGTGATTTGCGTTCCGGCGTTTTTCAACAGGTTTCACAGCTACTGACGAACTTGTCTCCTCGAATTCAGCATTAAAAATTATTTTTGTCAGTGGCTTTTTATAACGGCGCTTAAAACGCTTCTAGCTGTAAATTTCATTTAGCAGCAGATTACACACTCGGAAATGAGCTCGGCTTCTGTTCTAAAACTTTTTTCTTTTCTCATTCTTATGCAGCTGTAGATCCGTGCTCGAATTGTTTTCATCTTCTTCTTTTGCTGCATTTTTTGCAGTGCAACTATTTTCACACTCATTTAAGAAGAATAATTTCTCTCGCAGCTGCGCGTGCATTTGATTCAGGGGTTATTTTTATTCGGTAAACTCTTTGCAAACCTGATTTTAACATCAGATCTACGTACCTTCGGCCTGCGCAGTTGCGTGATATAATCACACAGTTGCGTGATATCCACGGGAAGAAAATAATTGCGTCATATATCTTTCTTATAACCCGATTCAAGCGCACAAATCAAAAAGATATTCTGGAAAGTACCGTCGATAAGCGCCGAAACTTTAAAGATTTTCAACACAACGCACATTTGATCTGTATTGGAAGAATGAATAAGGGCAAAAAAAAACCAAACAAATTTTTTCGGAACGAATTGGGGTAAAAAGAAACCAAACATATTTTTCGAGTACTTCAAACATTGGGTGTTTATTACGTACCAGAGATCGTTTCGTAAGCTTGCACCAAATACTGAGGTCTATTGGCCTTCTTATGGCGAATGTGACGCCACCTACCGTTGTGAGGCGAAACGTCACCTCTGCATTTGCGTCATTGCAGGTGTAGATCTACGTCATCTCCTACTTCTACATCTTTTGCTAATCGTCTTCGCCAATACATTAGAAACCATGAATTAGAATATGATCGACCCAATTCAAACAGAAGTTTTGAAATTATTCCATCCACTTCACTTGACACTTCATGTTCAGTAGAAAGTTTTTATTTTGATTGAGAAAGTATTTTGATCACCTCATTATTACTGCAGCTCTTTTCAACTCCACACTCTGATCTAGTCTTAAACCTTTCCTATTTTTTTAAATGTAGTCTCTCTTAATTTCCATTACCATCAAATTTGTAGTTACCTTACTTTTTTAATTGCTTGTTCTGTAAAAGGAGTGGCACTGAATTTTAGAAGCTTTACCCTCCATTAGCATTCACAGAGGCAAGATATTTGTGACAGGCCTTCGTTGTATGCTTTATTTGAAGACTACGTTTTCTCTTGAACATACCTGTTCGTACTATTCTGATAAGAATGTTTTAACTTTCAAGTTACAGCACACATTGACGCTCTCACCGTGTTTCCGTCCGCCTAATGGTAATTTTTTCTTACCAGCGTTAAAAGCGGACATTCCAAAAATGACTTCATTTGCACACTACTACATGAGGACGCGACAAATTAATGCGTTTTGTTTGCCCAAAAACTCACATTCGAAATCTGTATCATTTCCGAGGGAAAAAATGCAAAGAAAAGATTCGCGCGGATGGAACAACGTAATGTTTTCAACTCCACACCGCGAGCGTACTCACCTTGTTTGATTTTTTTTACGAAAGGCACGAGCTTCTATTGAACTAAACTTCATTTACTTTCCACCGTTTTTTGCCGCACGAAACGTTTTTAATTAAGAGGAACAAGGAGCCAGAGTCGAACAAGTTGAACAAGGACTCGATTGCTCCTCCAAAAAACCGCACGACTGCTTCAGTTTCTCTTCAGGAATCGTTCCGTATGTTGCTGCAGTAGTCGCTTCAAGACCGAACACTTTCCGCTAACATAACAGATAATTTTTGAATGCACGAGTTTAATTAGGTTTGAAATATTTATGAAAAAAGGACATTGATAGCTTTGACTATCGTTAAAATTAGAGCTGCAGTACACTGCGTGTCGAATTGTTAACGAGATAAGATTTTTTTACTTATTTCGGAAGCCAAATTTTAAGAAATGTCGAAATACTATTTCACCACCACAGTTAACAAATGTACGGATTCAAACCACTGGTAGTGTATAATATGACACTAATTACGAATATCTAATAACCTAAGTGCGCCAAATTATTTACCGAGGTTAAGCAGAAAACACAGTAAACCAGTAACTTTTTTACTGTTATGATATTCCTGGATCTAATTGCTTCACAAAGAGCAAATGAACTTGGAAAAATGCTGAGAACACAATATCTAAATTTAAACTTATACCTTTATATTTTTAGGATGGGATATGCATTCCTTTCTTAGAAATAACCTGAAAAAGTCGCTGATCCATAGAATTCGTTAAAGTTGTGATTACATCATCGGTTATGTCCTGTCATATTAGATCAAGGGCATCCCACAACTCATCCTTGTCCTTGAATTGGTTTCCTTTTGCGTTAAGTCGTCGCCTCCTGATGTTCCACAGGTTCTCTATTGGGTTCAAATCTGGGGAATTCGCGGGCCACTCCATCTCTCGGAGCCCATAGAACCCCAGTTGTTGCAGATACTCCTTAGTTTTGTGTGCTGCTTGTGAGAGAGCATTATCTCGCATTAAAACAATGGTTCTTCTGAACGTCAACCTTCGTTTATTTGGCCATGGCTCAAGGCGCTCCTCAGAAAAGCTATGAGAGCGTCCAATGTCATTTTCACACCTTTTGGGACTTTTGGTGGACCAACCTAGGTACCTCCGATAATCCCACCCCAAATCATGATCTCCCCACCACCTCGTTGGCGCCTCAAACGCTGATGGCGATCTCGTCCATCTAGGACCCATCCCTTGCTTCAGCCATCAGACCATCAAGAGTGACGCGCACTTCACCCGTGAACAAAACTTTGGAAAAGTCAGTCTTCAAGTTTTCCCCTGCCCACTTCAATCGATTTTGTACATGATGTTGCTTCAATGGCGGCTTAGTCCAGGCTTAGCTGGTTTTTCTACTTCAGGCGGCGATACCAAGTACTTTTAGAAACATTTTTAAATCGGGCTTCATCAGATATTTCTCTACTTGTCATTCCAGGATTCTTATCAACCTCACGTTTAATTTGTGGCAAAGAACGGTGTGAAACATTTCTTGATTTACCTTTATCTTCCCTCTTACGTACTTTCACAGGGTCCCTGACGAAGCTCTTCACAGTTTGATGGTATCTTCCTATTATTTTCGATATTTTGAGAGTAGTTCTCCATTTCGCTAATTGGGCGGTTATAGTACCCTTTTCTGAATTGGTTAAATCCCCTTCACGACCCATTACAATGTCGAAACAGACCACCTCGTTATTAATATGGCACGCTTAGATCATCAGATATTCGTAATTAGTGTCATATTATACACTAATACTAGTTTGAATCTTTTAATTTGTCAACTATAATTGCGGAATAGTATTGTCAACATTCCCTGAAATTTCCATGCAATTTTATCTAATGGCTTCTGAAATAATTGAAAAAATGTCATCTCGCTAATAATTTGACATGCAGTGTATGATGAGAAGTCTTGTCTCGGATGAGCTAAGTCCGCTGAGATGGGGTTATGCACTGCAACTCTCTCTCGTTTGTGCGATTCGGCACTGGCTTTTGTAACTAATGAATGAGTCCATCTTGCCAGTTAGTTTTTGCTGTTGGTGATGTAGCTAGCATACACCCACTGATTTTCATTGATTTTCAATAGTTCTAATTTGCTTAAAATCTAATTCCCATACGGTATGATATATTCCGATATTAAAATCAAAACTGATGAATATTAAACTCTGGTATTGAAATGCTTCATTAAATTCTTACAGATATTAGAAGGGAATTACACAATCTACGATCTGATGGAATTATAAGTAAATTAGAAAAAATTGAGTATTTTTCCACAATAATAACGTATAAAGGAACTTCTGCACAGGTTCCAGTAATTTTCTTTTGTGGATTTTAATTAAAGGAATTTGAAAAAGTTTTTTGGGGAAATTGTTTTTATTGATAAATTACAACACAATCTAATTCTCTAACCTTCAACGGCCCAAACTTTTTTACTCGTATTCCCAACATAATAAATAGAATCATATTCCCACCGTCATTAGACTGACGATGGCATCAGGTTATCACCAACACCAGAATGGGGACGGAACTGCCGTCCGATAGAAAGCTTCAAAAATTACATTAGGGCGTAAATTTGACAAAAAATAAATTGTGTTTAGCATTTTAGAGAGTGTGCCATATATGGCACGGTTAAGTCGAATGTTCGATTTTTGCCAGAGATTTGCATGTAAGATTCAAATCAGGACTCAGTGAAGGTCTTAGCAAACCGCTGTGTTCTGGTGAAGCGAAGCTAAAACTCATTAAACGTGTGTTGGATATCATTGTGCAATTTTGAGGGAATATAGGCCTAGCTAACATTTCGCTCTAATTATCTTAGAATTTTTATCAGTTCTGTAGTTTGGATACTTACTTCATATTTTTTATTTGCTTCATTGGTATTAATATTCCAGTCTTAGCTGCGCTGCGAACTCGGAGAGATTTTAAAGTTTCACAGCAACCATTACGTTTTTTAGTTAAAAACTGTCTAGAAACGCCTCGTTTTCTAATAATTATACAACAGTTTCTTGATTTGAAGAAGTCAACGGTTTCAGCCTTAAATTCAATACCTTTTTGTCTTCCGTATACACACTCCAATTTCCTTTATAATTAGAATGATAATATTTTTTGAACAACGTACATATTATGCTGGGAGTTTTGAACAGCGTTCTCTTGAATGAACATTCTTAGGTGCATTTCTCCCTGAATGAATTAAGAATTTTTCATTTCCAAACGAGTCAGTAATTAGAAAACAATTGGAAATAACTTTGCCTGGGATCTGTTTTTGTCTGTTTTATCAGTTGGTATAATTATCTGGTTAATTGTTGTAGGTTCCTCTTGTGCAGCTGGTCGGAAAACTTTAAACCCAATATACATACACAATAACTTATGAAATGAGCGGAGTCGTTCGATCTGTCAATTTTCGAATGAGTATAAAAACTTTCAATATTTATGGATGTAAGAAAAATTGCGTTGATTTTGCTGAAGAAATCCTTATTAACTGGTCTACATGATAGGCCCATATACTGAGGTGCAGTATGGGGAGGCATTGCCAAAAAATGGGCGATCCTCTCTCAAATATACAAAAGTTTTTCATTCCTTAAAAATTAGTTTTATTCTGCTAACATGCCTTAAGCCTACTCTGTTATTATCCATCATTTGAATAAAAATAATGAAAGTTATTGTCCAATCATTTTAAACAGGAGACATCACAAATAAGCTGTAAAAATTACTAGTACCTCACAACGCATTGCAAGAAAGATGTACGGATTGAAGACGGAATACATTCCAGTAAATCTCCTCGGAGACCTTGTCGAATTTACTTCAAAGTTAAAATAAAAACTATTCTAATTTTAATGCATCATTTGTTACGATAAAAACATCAGGGGCTTTATTGCCAATTGAAAAAGTTATTTATTTCGTCATGAATTCTGCTACCTAGGCCTATTCGTTGTTTATTTTTAACGAGGATTTTTCTGCATTTCATGATCTATTTTATATTTAGTGCATGACACTTTTTCTCTATCTAAGCCTGAAATAAAAAGATAAACTTTTCTGCTGTGCAGGACGAGCCACTCCATGTGAAGGATGGGTAGCAAAAATTATTATTCTGCCAAAAATACCAAAGTCGCTATACTTTTCAAAATAATCGCTATATACTTAACTAATCGTACAACAATGACCTAGCAAAAGATGTGTCAATAAAACTGCACATCATTCTGTTCTTCCTCTAAAAGATGCGAGATTTTATTAACATGCCGTATTTCCTTTATTTCGGTGTAGCAAGAAAAATTCGAAAATGATTTGTGTGATTCGCACGCCGTTGTTATCCTGTCAAGAAATTGATTAAGATGCCGTATTTCATTTATTTCGGTGTTGCAAGAAAAGTTTAAAAATTATTTGTATGATTCGCACTCCGTTGGTATCCGGCCAGACAATTCCGTTGTTCTAAAATACGACCGCATCACAGAACGTCTTCGCCGAGGTGCGGAGAGATCACTTCCCTCGGACCCGTCAAAGAGAGGCGGCCTGCTTCAGCTCTGAGAAAATATCTCGTTGCACAGCATATCAAATTCCCTCCAGTGCAAGCTCGCGTGGAACCTGCTTCTCCTTTTCTGTTAGCGCTTCAAACGAGGGGAAATATTTACAGGAAGTATGTAGAGAGCCTGTCAGACCGGAAAATAAATGCTTCGCTCGCGGAAATTTTTCAGGAGCCGATGCGTCGCATTGTTACGCCTCGCTGTAAATGTTGACGTTTATGGACGCCCTGTACTCGAGGCAGGAAAAACAATCCCGCCAGAAAATTCTTGTCGTTCACAAGAACAAATTATTTCCAGCCGTCTGAGGTGCCAGGCGTTAACAATTTGGTTGTGTGATGTAGGAGTATTCTACTCAGCTGCTCTCAGTTAATGCTGGTTTTTCTTGAAATTCTTCTTATAACGAAGGGTTTTAATAGCATACAAGTGGATTTAAGTTTTTTTCTTCCTGTTTGTGAGCATTAGATGTTTACGTTTTTCTTTGTGTTTGTGAGCATTAGTAGTTTACGTTTTTCTTTGTGTTTGTGAGCATTAGTAGTTTACGTTTTTCTTTGTGTTTGTGAGCATTAGAAGTTTACGTTTTTCTTTGTGTTTGTGAGCATTAGTAGTTTACGTTTTTCTTTGTGTTTGTGAGCATTAGTAGTTTACGTTTTTCTTTGTGTTTGTGAGCATTGGTAGTTTACGTCTTTCTTTGTGTTTGTGAGCATTAAAAAGAAGTTGGGAAAACTATCCCTTTGTCTTAAATGCCACAGGGCCCGTGCTCTTTACGACATATGCCGGCTGCCAGTGAATCCTAAACTTTATAAAAACCAATTTTTTAGTTGAAATTTTTTAGGATAAATCGTATATAGCTCGCCATATGCTGCGAAAATCTCACACGCAGAACTAGGAGTCTGGAATTAAAAATTTATATTCTATTTTTATATAATATAACAGAGCACTGTTTTCATTCTGGTAGTTAACAAACAAACAAACAAACAAACAAATATTTTTAATACATCTACATTAAATGGAATTCAAATAATTAAAGAAACATAAATAATTTCGTGGAGTTATTGTAAGACAGTTTCAACGTTTCATTACATTTTACACAAGGGTTATTATAAAATAGGCAGCATGAAGACTGTCGAGTGTCATCAGTAGGCTTCGTATCGTTTCAAAAACTTTAACCAAATGTTATGAACGAGAAAAATCCTAAAAACTGCATCAATGTTGAACTATGGATATTAGTTTAATGTTTATGGTCATGAAGTCTACTAAATATGCGATAAGTACTTTGTTTGGAAAACGAAATTAGAAAATAATTGATTTGCGACAGAAGGCCTATTATTTTCTTACCCAGCGTTACCCAATGCTAATATGTAAATTTGATAAATAAGTCCGACTGTGATGGCCTCAGGATCATGTGATGCTCATTACTGACGCGTCCCACGGCAACTCCTGAACATTCGTCGTGACCATCTGTATCAGCTGGTCCTATCTCCCCTTCGCGCCTGCTCATTGTCACTCTTCAGTCGACAGGCAATTATTGCTTCGTCAGCCTTTATGTGGAGAGGAGAACTGTGTTATTTTGTTTGGTTTTTATTGAACATACTTTTGTTCAAGACTAACTTAGCCAACGGATTGGTCTGTCAGAGCAAACTCTGGGTGCAGATGAGAGCACTTCTATCGCTAACGCATATTTTTGAACTTCTCTCATGATACTGCTTTGCTTTACATGAAGTACAGTTTCTCTGGTTGCTGCAGGGAAGAAGTGAGTAAGTTGTCATAAGTGCCTTGTGTTATGCTTTGATCAGAACCCAATCATAAAGGAAAAAAATACAGAAAAAACAGAAAAAATGAATAACAGGACACTCGCGTCGGAATAAATTAACTCTGCTTCAACAGCTCACGCAATAACTTTGCGGCTAAAAACTCTTTTGAATATTTCATGTTGAGCAGCGCGTAATTCATGACGTCCAATCATCCGACGCAATAAAGCACTTGAGTTACATGGCAGTACAAATTATGCAGCGTTTCAGTGCAGAAACCATTTTAGTGAAGCTAACCTCTTTTATTGCCACATTTTATTGAAGGTAACCTCTATTCAACCGAGAAAAACAACGCGAACTCTCCTGAAAATAAATTCTGAAGTCGTGCGAATAATTTTTAGAATATTCTGCTGAGGCTCTTACGAGTGTGTGTGCTTACAGCAATCCCCTCACACCGCAGCTGAGGGAAGTGCTCACGACAGCCTCCACCACGGTAGGAGAAACAAGGTAGGGTCAAACCAAACTTTTTTTGTCGGCTGTGTGGCAATGGGGGCGTAATGGCAACCAACCAATAGCAGAGCTCATTCTATCCGGCAACACTGCTAGCCCCAAATCTGGCACCGCTATTGGCCTAACATCATGTCGCAATTGTGACGTCATGGAAACGAACCAATAGCAGCTCTCATATTGAATCTGGCAGCACTGCTAGCCCCAAATCTGACACAGCTATTGGCCTAACGACATGTCGCAATGGTGACGTCATAAAGTTTGTTTGAAATAAAACCGTTCTATTGGCTAGCCGAACAAGAGGAGGTGTATTTCCCCTATAGAAATGACCCTACCTTGTTTCCTTTGCGGTGACATCCTTCACTGGCGGTCCTGAGTGTGGCAGGGCCGGTATCGTGACCTTCTCTTCGACGGCGTCGATATCTTGATTCCGTTCGCGTGCTGCAGGACAGGCGGTGACGTGTGACCTTTTGTTCGTGTACCGCAGGCTGGCGGGTGGCGCGTTCTGTGGCCGAGTGGTTAAGAGCGCGCCCTTCACGGGACGGTGTCGGCAGCTGGAAGCCCGGCAATTCCCCACTCTACCCAGGTGTTGGAAATGGGTACCGGCTTGACCGGGGTAACCGTCATTGCGTCCTGGTGTTAGTTATAAGGCATTTGAAAAACCAATATACAAGATGATATGTACCAGGCTTGATTGGAATGAAAAAATATCCTGTAGGCTGGCGTGGCGTGTGCTGCAGTCCGGTATGTGGCATTGCAAAGTTACTTATAAAGTTTCCAAGGAAAAGCACGGTGATGCTAGGCAAACTCATGAAGTAGACATGAGGTGGTTCATTATTTCCTCATACAACCTACTCATACACATTTAAATTCAATGCCATTCATGCCTGTGTCTATTAATTTCTATAAGTTTTGTACTCGTAAACTCGAAGCTTTAACTGACAAAGAAAGAATTTTCTATTCACTAGCAGTCTCTGTCAACGAATGTAAACTTCTAAAGCGTTCTTTGATGTATTGGTAGTTGTGGCTTACACTGTAACGTTTTGATAAGCTGTCCACATAACGGAATTGTGTACAAAACACAGAATTGTATAACAAATATAATTGTGTACAAAACATAATTGTATACACAGTAGAATTGTATTCAAAACAGAATTGTATACAAACAGAATTTTATACAAAACAGAATTGTATACAAAACAGAATTGTATACAAGACAGAATTGTATACAAGACAGAATTGCATACAAAACAGAATTGTATACAAAACAGAATTGTATTCAAAACAGAATTGTATACAAACAGAATTGTATACAAAACAGAATTGTATACAAAACAGAATTGTATACAAGACAGAATTGCATACAAAACAGAATTGTATGCAAAACAGAATTGTATACAAAACAGAATTGTAGACGAAACATAATTGTATACAAATCAGAATTTTATACAAAACCGAATTCTATACAAAACAGAATTGTGTACAAAACCGAATTCTATACAAAACAGAATTGTGTACAAAACAGAATTGTGTACAAAACAGAATTGTGTACAAAACCGAATTCTATACAAAACAGAATTGTATACAAAACAGAATTTTATACAAAACAGAATTGTACACAAAACAAAATTGCATTTAATTAATTTTTGCTCGGGATGAGAATAGGGAAACATTTTTGTGCTCTAGCAGCAACACAGAGTCAGACAAATGAAGTCCATGGATGCTAATATTCTTACTTACAACGACCAGTAGTATCTCAGTCAGTAAAACCTCTAACTGGGTCGCTATTTATTTCTGTACGTATTTTCACAAGGGAGGACTTAGTGAGCTAAAAGCTAGAGACTTTGGTTGGTTACTCATTTATTGGCTCACCCCTTTGAAGTAATCTTTTTCTCTCTAAAGGAATAAATTGTTTGCATAATAAAATCGTTACGAAAAGGTTGAACCTGAGAAAAACTTTGAACAGGTTCAGCATTCCATGAACATGCAAGCGTAGGCACGTTTTATTTTCATGCTAGTAGTATTGTGTATTGAAGTTATGTAATCTCATGGTGCGAGAAGCTGTCGTAGTTATTAGAACGAACTCGGCATTCGATTCTGGTGTGCATAGAGAAATTATTTTTTGCTTTACATCCTCCACCAGCCTTTCCGACTCTATCCAGCTGATGTATAGATAAAAAGATCATTTAAATTTAAAGATTCTAAGAAAGCTTCTAGCTTTTATCGTTCTGTTAGACAAACATAATCATGACGACTTGCTGTATATGCGAGTGTCATTTGTTTGACAATTTTCACCAGTGTTTTAGAGGCACAACTGCTCAAGCCTGAGTGCACGCTACTCGAAAGTATTATCAGCTTCGAAAACAACAGAACAGAATTAAAATGAAATTTATCTCCGACTTAGAGCTTAAATAATTCGACATTGTGAGACGCTTTGAGCATAAACACTGGTACGTGATTAATTCTGCTCGAGTGAATGTTTTGTTGTCGGAATAAATGACAACATTCTAGTTTTTCCTACACTCTCCAGGAAATGCCATCAGAAGTGTTCATAGCAGCGAATGAAAAACTGCGTAAAGCCCGAGTCCCTGTAAGGTGAGTTGTTTTGTTTGTGTTTCTTTGAAGTTTTGCTAAAGAACAGCAAATCATTCCGTGAGCATCCCGGCAACTTTTCATAAGAATATCACAAGTCATATTAGAAGACTGGCCTTTAAGACAGCTCTGCACATAGCGCTATGTGTGCTCACGCGAGAGGATGTAGGAAATCCGAGGAAATCTCTAAAATTTTCAGTTTGGTTTGATATTTTAGATTTTAATATTATGTTTAATAAAATCATGTCGTCATGTCTGCATCTGCGACAGTTTTTATGTCCACAATGAGTGAATGGTGTGCCAAGGATGCGCAAAGATCATATTTATATCAAGGTCAATGTTAAAATATAAAAAAATGACGCCATCTCAACTATGCCACGGACCAGACAAAGATGAGGCTCAAAAGAAGGGAAAATTACCTACTGATGTGAAACTTAGAATAACGTAGAAAAGATAGAAAAAAGAGAAAGAAAAACAATTCATTTTCAATAAAAATGATACAAAAACGTAATTGGCTTTTAAAATATCTTAACACAAGTGTTCGAACGAAGGCAAGGAATAAAATGAGTTTGATCACCTCGATGGAACTATCTATCTCGATGGAACTATGTGAACGTTCCTAGTCCAAACCTGGACGCGGAGATTCTTGCATCGACCAACTGAGGGTAGCTGGCGCGGTGTGCAATTCGAGGGCATTTTGGGTGGCAAACATTTAGGCGGAATATTTAGCTGCGTAATTAGTTGGAACTTTGAGTCGGAATATTGAGCCACAATTTCAGGGGAAATTATAAATCGCGAAACGTAGGAGAAATATTTAAATATATTATTATCGGTTTTACTGTATGGCTGTAAACCGAAAATTTGAAGTTAGGGAAAATTGATAGTTACATGTCGTTGTTTCGGCAGCTAAAAAATAATTCAGCACTGTTCAAGGAGCTGAGCCCTCGAGTTAGGTACGCTTTAATGCTTCTTCTCTTCGAATTTAGCACGCTACCTGCGCCAAATGATTGTTAACCTGTATAAAATTTTTTTTTTCACAAATTTTCCTTTTTTTTACCTGCGGTTAGACGCGATGGCATCACATTTACCGTCATGAATACAATATAAAAACCGTAATTTCATATCGCAACCTCTAGTAATTAACAAAAAATGATAATACGATAGTAATTTACAAAAAAATGATAATGCGATAGAATTTTACAAAAAAATTATAATACAGCAACGTCGGCCATGATAGCAACATTTTATAACATTTAACATGGGGCCCACACACAGTTTTCTTCTATATACTTGAGACGCATCATTGGTATGCGCTGCTCATTTCTCTGCTAAATACTTGAGACGCATCAGTGGTATGCACTGCTCATTTCTCTGCTATATACTTGAGACGCATCATTGGTATGCGCTGCTCATTTCTCTGCTAAATACTTGAGACGCATCAGTGGTATGCGCTGCTCATTTCTCTGCTAAATACTTGAGACGCATCAGTGGTATGCACTGCTCATTTCTCTGCTATATACTTGAGACGCATCAGTGGTATGCACTGCTCATTTCTCTGCTATATACTTGAGACGCATCAGTGGTATGCACTGCTCATTTCTCTGCTATATACTTGAGACGCATCAGTGGTATGCACTGCTCATTTCTCTGCTATATACTTGAGACGCATCAGTGGTATGCACTGCTCATTTCTCTGCTATATACTTGAGACGCATCAGTGGTATGCGCTGCTCATTTCTCTGCTATATACTTGAGACGCATCAGTGGTATGCACTGCTCATTTCTCTGCTATATACTTGAGACGCATCAGTGGTATGCACTGCTCATTTCTCTGCTAATTAAATTTAATCTCTCAACTCATCGACTTCATAATTGAGTTTAATCTCCGGGCCACACAGCAAATTGAGAACTTAATGATCAGATCGGAACGTCAGGCTCCGAACTCCAGAGGGAGCTTCTCTATCTCCTCCCTCTGTCTCCCTCTATGCTGCTGTGGGAGCAATCTCATCCTTCTGTCTCCCTCTGTGCTGCTGTGGGAGCAATCTCCTCCTTCTGTGTCCCTCTGTGCTGCTGTGGGAGCAATCTCCTCCTTCTGTCTCCCTCTGTGCTGCTGTGGGAGCAATCTCCTCCCTCTGTCTCCCTCTAAGCAGCTGTGGGAACATCTCAATCTCCTCCTTCTGCCTCCCTCTGTGCTGCTGTGGGCGCTTTGCCTTTGAGTTGAAGCATCTTTAGCAATCCGAAGTTGGGCTTTGAATATCTTCCGTTAAAAAAAAAAAAGTTGATTATCTCGTTAACGCAATGTTAAAAAAACATCGACGATGGAGTTTCACGCAAGACATAACTTCAACTTGTGGGAATAAATAACTAACAGAAATAATCAATGATCCTCCTTCAGTCACTTTTCAATCTACTGACGCTCAACTTCTAAACAACCCTTCACGTCTTTGCTGTTTAGATTGGTTTTCTTTTTAAAACCTCTGCAGAGCGACAGGCATGATCAGGTTCTCAGGATGCTCTAGAAGGGCGTAGAATTAAACTAAATTTAATACCTATTTATAAAATGAATTCACTTCTTCTGGAAATTATAATTATTATCCATAAATGTTTGTAATGCAAATGTTTTTTTCATGGAATTAGGGCTGTTTAAAAATTCTATAGAGGCTAGACGTCAGCTAGGAAAGCAAATACTGGGACCGAATAATTTCACTTCTGAATAGCATCGCACGAGTCTAATTAAGTACTGTACTGTTTGCCTATCCATACATTGGGTTAGAGCTTGGGTTTGATGGTGACTATTCCACAGTTCTATCTCTGTCAAATTGCTTTAGCACAAGAAATTCTCGACTTAAACGTAAATTACCCAATGGAGCATTCACGCAAAAACATCTGTCATTTTGAAAATTCGAAACTGACGCTTTTGATAATGATAGAAATTTTGATTCATGAATGACTGAGAATAAATACCGCTGCTAATTCTTTCACCGTTGTGTTTGGACACAAAATTCCTATTAAATTTTCACCGGCATCAGGTAGTCACCGATATCAGGCTGAGGAGAGAACTGTCCTTCGGCAGAGAACTTCGAACTCATTAGGAAACAAATTTGAGAAGAATTAAAATATATTGAGGCTATTTCGAAAACTGACTGAATAGTCGGGTGGGGCGTTATGGGGGTGGGGAATAGTCAGGTGAGAGGCTCTCTATTCCCAGATGAAAAGCGGTGTACATGGAAATTTAAAATAGAAGGGATGGTGTCATGATTTGGGCTGGTTCTTCTAATGAGCCATCCCTGGACTATCTCAAGCTAATCCTTTAGCGCCCCACCCGACTATTCGGTCAGTTTTTGAAATAGCCTCATTATATTTCAATTCTTCTCAAATTTGTTTCCTAATGAGTTCGAAGTTCTCTGCCGAGGAGCAGTTCTCTCCTCAGCCTCATATCGGTGACTACCTGATGCCGGTGCCAATTTAATGATGCTGCTCGTGATAATGGTTGCTTGAACACAGAAATGCTGACGTTGAAGTGACCGGTCAAGCCGGTGTTTCGTTAACTAATTTCTTTGCCCTCGATGCAAGAGGACGGGCTGGCGAAGGAATTTCTTGCTTATTTAAATTCGCCAAGACTCTTCCTCTTTTGCCTCTTGATCTTGCATCTATCAATCGCACAAATTGAGAGAAACTGTTTTATCGTGGGCTCTTAGAGCTAGTGCGTGCCAGCAGATATTGGTTTTCTAGGGCAGGTTCTTGGAGTAATCTCGCGTTTGCGGTTTTTTATTTTCTGATATATTTTCAACTACTTCTTACTTTTTCTACCGTTTTATTTTTATGTCGGTTTAAACGCTCAGGAAAAACTAGTTTGTGAGATCATGCAATCACGTGAAAGTTCCGTAAGGTTTTACTCCTCTGATAGTCATTTCTATCATTCTACCGTCCATAATAGCGACAATAACTTCCTTATAATTTCAATAGCCATACGGTATTCATCAATATGTTTATATATGATTTTTGATCTGTGTAATCCTCGAAAATTTTGACTGGGTTAGCTGAAAGTACTCGACGAGCGTATCTGTAATACTGGTTTCAATACGAAAGTAATATCGAAAAAGAACTTTAAAATCTTTTCATGAAACGTTTCTAGCGTCAGCTCGTCATCAGTCATAATCTGTAGAGACAAAATTATATACGTATTGAATAAAAACACGACAAATTCTCAAAATTGCTATTCAAATATTCAAATTGGTCTTAATACTTTTACTACTTCGCTTGTATGTATTAAACATTCAAATCACGAGTGTATTATTAAGTTCGATGTATTTATTATTGTCTCCACTATAACAATTTGCTTATTTTATACAAAATTAATATCTCTTATTCCCTTGCCCGCAACATCTCCCATAGTTCATATTTATTTAAATAACATGTAAATTATATTCAAATGATGTAAGAAATTTGGCATCCGCTCATATTTAATTTTCCAGACGAAAATTATGGCGGCAATAAAAAGTGAATCTTTTTTTTTTGAGTAAAAGCAACTTGGGATAAAAGAGGTATAGAATTTTATTGAAAAATTTCTCAGTTTAAATTCTTACGTAATAATACCCCTTGTGTGTTTATTTATGCATTTGTTTGGTGTACGCATCTTAAATAAGCTGTCTGAGTCTGCGGTATCATAGATACCGATCTCCACAGTATAGCATTAAAAGATTGCCTTTACATGCATTGATATGTTTGAATTGTATCAGGATGTGTTCGTTTAGGATAGGTTTGGTTAGATTACGATAGGATAGGTTAGCATAGTTTAGGTTAGGTAATATTGACAGAATTTTTACACGGGTCGCCCTGGAAATTTCCAAGGGTTCGAGGAATTTCCACGGGTCCTGCTGCTACCTAACAATACCCTTGGTTTATTTGTTTTGAGTCCGTTTCTTCCATTTCTCTGTCATGCTCATGAAGATAGCCATAATAATCGTATCTGTGATACGAGTTTTACCTGCGCACTAATACAATAATGTTTTTTATAACGAGTACTGTTAGGATAGATATTTTTGTTAGTCATCCACGTCTGAAAAGTTTGTTCAAGAAAGGTATTGAATTCCGTCATTTTGGCGGGTCGTGCACACTAGTAAATAATAACACACAGTTGTTGATTGCTCAGATGATTGGTCTGCGAGTCTGTCACGCTCTTAAAAGGATGCTTAATGACCGTATCTGTGATACGAGTTTCACCAGTGCACAAGTACAAGAATATTTGAATCGCGGGCACAACTACGATGGATATAGTTGTTTGTCATCCACCTCTGGAAGATTTGTTTAAGGAAAATATCGAATCCCATAACTTTTGACGTGCCTTGCAAACTACACCTTTTTCACTTCAAATTAATCTGAGTCAAGTTCAATTAAATCCAAGTCAAGTTCAAATTAATCCAAGTCAAGTTCAAATTAATCCGAATCAAGTTCAAATCAATCCAAGTCAAGTTCAAATTAATCCGAGTCAAGTTCAAATTAATCCAAGTCAAGTTCAAATTAATCCAACCCTCAGTAGAGTTAAAAAAGTACATAATGATTTGATAATATAAGTTTTTTGTGTTAAATATGTATCTATAGGATGTGAGGAGCAAGGCTGGTCTCGAGGATTTATTTGCACTCATAGATATTTATATACGTGAAATTCCACTTTATCACATCTATGAAATCATATACATGCAAATACAAACGGTTATCATTGAACGAAATGTAGACTTAATCTTTAAAAGAAATATGCACCTGCGAGTCACTAAGTACTAATGTACGATTCCGTTTGATTACAATTTATACTTGTACATTACTACCCAGATACATTCTTGCATTAGCAATAAAAATGTTACCATCCATACTAATTCCATGTTAGTCAATGTGAAGATATGTAGGATCCACTTACAATACACAAAATAATACAAGAAACAATGTTTCTAATTCACTTCTGATTTTATATGTGTGTGTTTGCAATGCAATATATAATACTTTTAAGACTTCAATAACTTTTATAATAATCATTTTATGAAAATTTAAGTCTTGAAAGTATTTTATATTGAATTGTGAACACACACAAATAAAATCAGTATTAAGTTAGGAACATTGTTTCTGGTATAATTACTGTGTATTGTAAGTGGATCCTACATTTCTTCACATTGACTTACATGGAATTAGAATGGATGTCAACATTTTTATTGCTAATGCAAGAATGTATCTGGGTAGTAATGTACATGTATAAATTGTAATCAAACGGAATCGTACATTAGTACTCAGTGAATGGCATTTGTATTTTTCTTTTAAAGATTATGGTGGATGAATGGTGGGTGAATGAGCCAATGAGAATGATCGTTTTTACTGTAGTTGAATTATCAGAAGGATTAAAGTTTCATAAATATTAGTTTGCTAAAAAAAATTTTTTTAACTTTTTTTAACTTCTATGAACTTTCTGATTTCTAAGTTTTTGATCTTTTTGACTCTTTTGTACGTTTTCAGCACTGAAGATGGAATTGAAACATTCCGAAACGTTTGCTATTAAAATTAAATAAAAATGTATATTTGTGCGCTGGTTCTCCTTTTTATCTTACGCATGAGATTCCCTAAGAATCGACCTATTGGAAATATAATATTTGAAAGATTAAATCTCCATATCGTCCAATGATAATATTTTGTAATTGCATGTATTTGATTTCATATATGTGGTAAAGCGGAGTTTCACGCATATAAATATCAATGAGTGCAAATAAATCCTCGAAACTATGTAGTGTTGCTCATCACATCCAATAGATACATATTTAGCACAAAAAACTCAAATTAACAAATTATTATGTCATTTTTTAACTCAACTGAGGGTTGGATTAAATTGAACTTGACTTGGATTAAATTGAACTTGAATTGGATTAATTTTAACTTGACTCAGATTAATTTGAACTTGACTTGGATTAATTTGAACTTGACTTGGATTAATTTGAACTGGACTTGGATTAATTTGAACTTGACTTGGATTAAATTGAACTTGAATTGGATTAATTTGAACTTGACTTGGATTAATTTTAACTTGACTCAGATTAATTTGAACTTGACTTGGATTAATTTGAACTTGACTTGGATTAATTTGAACTGGACTTGGATTAATTTGAACTTGACTTGGATTAAATTGAACTTGAATTGGATTAATTTGAACTTGACTTGGATTAATTTTAACTTTACTCAGATTAATTTTAACTTGACTTGGATTAATTTGAACTTGACTTGGATTAATTTGAACTGGACTTGGATTAATTTGAACTTGACTTGGATTAAATTGAACTTGAATTGGATTAATTTTAACTTTACTCAGATTAATTTGAACTTGACTTGGATTAATTTGAACTTGACTTGGATTAATTTGAACTGGACTTGGATTAATTTGAACTTGACTTGGATTAATTTGTAGTGAAAAATGTGCATTTATATAATATTATAAATTTTTCTGGCGTCCATTCATAAATAAGTCATGAAGGTAAAACTCACAAAATAGCTATGCCTGTGTCATCGCTGCGCTCATTGAATAATTCCTGTTTTTTAAGGAATCAAAGAGTAATGATATTTTTGGATAATTGCTAACATAATGAAATTATTCACACACTTTGTCGCACATTATGGAGTTTTGTCATTTTCGATGTGATCTCTAGAGTAGCTTATATTATATTCTACAAAATAATGAACACTCATTGTTAACACAGTAAAAACATAAAAACTAATATTGGCATAATATCATCGCAGAGCCAATACCAATGAATGCAAAATTATTTACGATAAACAGATGATATCTGCCTGAAACTCCCATCGTAATCAAGAGCATATGTAGCAATACACTAAAATTTCGGCATCTGATGTATCGTTTCATTCATATTACTAACGAATATCTAATATTCCTTACATCAACAATGAAATTATAAAACAAGATTAAGAATATCATTAACTTGGAAAAGATAAAATTTATTCTAGCATTCAAGTCTCGTGATTATTCAACCACGAGAACTTACGCATCACGATCTTTCTGATCACTCAGTGTCTCCAGTGCAGAGCCAGGCTTGCAGTTTTGCTGTCGCAGTGTTGCCAGGAATATTCATCAGTGTCAGTCCTGTTATTAGCCCCTTCTAATCAGGCTCACGTGAGGGCATCATTACCGTCAGCCGAGCAGGCTATAACCCCACGGTAGAGGGAACAAGGTAGAGTCATTTCTATGGTGGAAAAAATACCTGTTCATGTTCGGCTAGCCAATAGGACCGCTTTGTTTCGAACAAATTTTATGACGTCACCATTGCGACATGTCGTTAGGCCAATAACGATGCCAAATTTGCGCTTGAAGTGTTGCCAGATGAAATATGAGCGCTGCTGTTGGTTCGTTGCCATGACGTCAGCACTGCCTCACGGTGGACGAAAAAAGACTGGTTTGATCCTACCTTGTTTCTACTACCGTGCTATGGGAACTCATTAAGCTAGGACCATGATGGTCTAGTCGGGTCATTTAACGCGGCTTCTTTTTGCTCAGGATTCACTCTCACTTGTCCGACTATGATTCCTGTTTTGTCGGGTGCAGGAGAGGTGGGAACCATTGCTGCTTCTGTCATCTAACGTACTTGGTAAGAGCCACAGTGGCTAAATCATTTCTTTTTTCACGTAAGTTTTAGGTAGAAAATTGAGTCATTTGACAGCCTCTTTTTTTCAGGGACCACTCTCACTTGTCCGACTATGATTCTAGTTTTGTTGGGCGCACGAGAGTTTGGAGGTGTTGCTGCTTCTGCCTTTTAGCATGTTGGGTAATTGTTTTAATTTATAGCCGTGTTTTGTGGGTGCATGAGAGGTGGGAGTCGTTGCTGCTTGTGCCTTCTAACGCGCTCGATAATTGTTTTAATGTAGGGGTCACAGCGACGGAATCATTTCTTTATTTACGAAACTTTCAAGTTGGGAAAATAAAATCACTTTGTCCCTTGAAGGAAGGGAATGCCTTTTGCCTTACTTTGATAGATTATGTGCAGTTCATTTGTTGATTTGATTCAAACTAATTCGAAGTAATTTGATCCATCAATCCCGTGAAATAATTTTCTTGTAAAGTAAGAAATAGAGTCATATATGTCGGAAGAAATCGGAAAAAAATTCTGAACAGAGTTGCAGAGCAACAAACGCCGTTCTATTGAATTTAATTACAATGAATCTTCATACGGGAATTGATAAAAGGACTGCTGTGAAATGTCCTTCGATAATAATAAACGATGAAAATGAATGAAAACTATTTATTTGAGACGTTTGAAGTCTAGGCTTACTTTCAACCGACGACATTATAACTCATCAAAGAAATAAATACCACGATTGTCCCACACGTAGCGACGACAGCACCGCTGAAAAGAAATAAATTTAAATTTTACAAAAACTAAAACAACCAAGACCTCAGAACTAATAGGGCGATATTTTGGGAAATCTTTTACGTAATATGAAAAGGTTCCCTTTTACATTGGTTCTTCTTTTCATATCTCGCATAAGAAATCAAGAGCCCACAGACAACAGTGTGTGTGTGTGTGTGCATCAGCCACGGTACCAGAAACAAAGTAGGTCAAACCAATCTTTTTTTCGTGGACCGTGTGGCAATGATGACGTCGTGGCAAAGAACTAATGCAGCGCTCATTTTGCATCTGGCAACACTGCTAGCCCCAAATCATGGCTCCACTATTGGCCTAACGACATGTCGCAATGGTGACGTCATAAAGTTTGTTTCAAATAAAGCCGTTCTATTGGCTAGCAGAACAAGTGGATGTGAATTTTCCCCATAAAAATGACTACCCTGTTTCCTCTACCGTGGCATCAGTTCACCTGGCTTCTGGATTGCGTACATCACCACAGCAGGAAGGTAGCGGCGGCATGTCATTGAGCAATGCCAGTAGCTCCGGGGTCAACATTGATCCAAATGCTAGGTCTTAGAACGTGAAGGATCGACGCTCCTTAAGGGGGATTAGGATATGAGGCAGGTCTCTTTTCTAGGTTTGTAGCTCACACTGGACGGACTCATATGCAGGGTGTTCCTAAAAAAGTAGACCGAACTTTGAATTGATAAAGCTGTGTTCGCTACGCGGTTTAATCTTGCAAACATGTTTTATTCATGCAAGTGGTATTGTAGATCCTGATTTACATAAATAACAAGCTGGCCTTTACAAAATTAAATTATCTAGAATAACTGCAAAGCTCCATGAATTCGAAGTTGGGTCTGCTTTTTTTATGGACACAGTGTACGATGCGCATAAATGATCCGGAATGGGATATTTTTAGTCTAATATCGGAGTGATGATAGAAGAGATTCAGTTGCTGAAGTAAGAGTTCCTAGTTCTTTCAGTTAGTGATGGCTTAATCTGAATAAAAAGCACTATTTATACAAGCTTTCGGGGTCATTTTCAAATTCTGAAAATTCGAAAACACAGTAGTTACTGTGTTTTCGAATTATATAAAAGTTTTCTAGGTTTTATCTTGTATCTTCCGATGCATTTTTATATTGTCAAATTTTTTTGTTGAAAACAGTTGTTACTCATCGTATGCTATGTATAACTGTGTTCTTATTTAACCATTTGTGAACTATGTCGATGTCTTATACAAATACAAAAAGTTTATTCTTAAATTCACCGCACTCTAGTTTTTTCTCACACAATCATTTCGTTGAATGTAAAAATTAAAGCCGCTGCAAAGTGTTGCGAAGCTCAAGTTTTCTAATACAAAAAGTCTGAAAAATCAGGTTCACGGGAATAATTGCCATAATTGCATCACGTGTTCGCTTCCATAATTACATGCGTCTCATGCACGCGTACACATCTCTATCAGTGTGTTTAAGGCGTGGAAAAATCCTAGAAAATGGAGAATCTACCCGCTTCCCCGGGGTTACCTACGTCAAAAATTTATTAGCGGGTAAACGGAATTTGTGAGCGGTTTGAGAGATTGTATGACAGATGTGAATGAGCCCTAAGGCCAAGAAATGAGCCCTAAGGCGGAGAAATGAGCCCTAAGACCAAGAAATGAGCCATAGGGTGAGGAAATGAGCCCTAGGGTGAGGAAATGAGCCCTAGAGTAAGGAAATATTAGTTCATTCACAGCAATCTTCTATGAAGACGAAAGTGGAAAGTTGCGTGATCAAGTCCGAACTATTATCTTTTATATTCATGCATAAAATCCCAGCAAATCATGTAACCTCCAGACTTTTGAGGGTCTTACTTCCATTGATATTGGGACACTGCCACACAACGGGAGCTGTGTGTGTTGCTCCTGTGTTAGCTAGTGCGGGAAATGTTGCTTGATTTTGCTCTTATTTTCTTACTTAATCATAAGCTGCCAACACTGATGATGCCTCGCATTAAATGAGTAGTTCATGCTTAGCAGAAAAAATGAGGCAGTGTCAGGAAAAGAAGATATTCGAGTTGACTGGTAGAAATATAGCTGTAAGTCTACGGACATATCCAGATGCATTTAACTTACTCAGAATCATAGTTCAACTTACTGATTTATAAGATTTTTGAATTTAAAGTTGATGGAATTAGGTGCTATAAGTAGTAATGAATTTAGAAAAACATATATGACTGAACTGATAAATCAGGTGATGCTTCTAGACAGCAAGCGAAATGGATCTTAGTTTCGAGTGTGTAATGCAAATTCAAATAAACAGTGCTTCTCATGTCACTTTTTCGATCCGCTGTTTTGAAAAGTCGCTAGCTAACGAAGCTAATTATGGAATATTTCGGAATTATGAAAAAGTTTTTCCGATTTACATGTTAGCTGATTAGTCGTTGAGCTACTTGATATGTTAAGCGGATAGCATGCTAACAGTAACTCGTAGCCTTCGGATTTTGTTAGGTCAGAAAGTAAATAAGTATTGTACGCAAAGGAACGATTTTTCAATTATTCTTATTCATAAGAGATATTGTGAAGGAGTCTGAGCAACTTATTTATTTGTGTTTCGCTTTAGATTCTGTAAAAATCACGAAGCAAACAGTAGATGATGTTTGGCAGAGCTTTCATTTCATTCGCTTATTCTAGTTTCTCAAATAATTTAAAGTTTTCTTCGTACAAGCAAAGTGCAATTTAGCATTATTTCAATTCCTCCCACCCACTCAGGACATCATCTATTTTTAAGTAAAAATCTGTTTAAATTTCAGACTTCTGCAGCCTGTTCGGTTGCGAAGACAATCAGTGGCGCATAAAGCAATTCTTGCGACTACAGGTGTGATGAAACCCAGAATGGCAATTAATTTCTGCTACAGGCGTGAACGTGTCTTGGAATTCAAAATTTCAACAATTTCTTATGAATTTTCTCGGTATGAGAAGCACCGATGATCAAGTTATTATTGCTTTGCATGAAGGAGCCAATGATGAACGAAAGCGGGTAAACGATGGTCTTAAACGAACCAAATTACATGCGTCTCATGCACGCGTACACATCTCTATCAGTGTGTCTAAGGCGTGGAAAAATCCTAGAAAATGGAGAATCTACCCGCTTCCCCGGGGTAACCTACCAAAAATTTATTAGCGGATAAACGAAATTTGTGAGATGGTTTGAGAGATTGTATTACAGATGTGAATGAGCCCTAAGGCCGAGAAAAACTCGTAGTTCAAGTATAGAGTTACAATGTTTGTTTAAATGCTGAATTAATTCGGCATCATTTGGGCAGTAAGGTCGTAAGTGTGAGTGCGTTTTTGGTTGTGAGATGGCGTGGGTTGATTTGCGTAAAACTGTTAAAGTTATATGACTTGGATACTATAAAATGCTTCTCCTGAAAAATCACGAAATTTGGGTTACGACAGCCTTGTATAGTGATGTAGCGGCATACATACCCACATACCTATTGCCACACATACAAACCCACATACCTATTGCCACACATACAAACCCACATACCTATTGCCACACATACAAACCCACATACCTATTGCCACACATACAAACCCACATACCTATTGCCACACATACAAACCCACATACCTATTGCCACACATACAAACCCACATACCTATTGCCACACATACAAACCCACATACCTATTGCCACACATACAAACCCCACATACCTATTGCCTCATATACAAACCCACATACCTATTGCCACACATACAAACCCACATACCTATTGCCACACATACAAACCCACATACCTATTGCCACACATACAAACCCACATACCTATTGCCACACATACAAACCCACATACCTATTGCCACACATACAAACCCACATACCTATTGCCACACATACAAACCCACATACCTATTGCCACACATACCATACCGCATACCTATTGCCACACATACAAACCCCACATACCTATTGCCTCATATACAAACCCACATACCTATTGCCACACATACAAACCCACATACCTATTGCCACACATACCATACCGCATACCTATTGCCACACATACAAACCCCACATACCTATTGCCTCATATACAAACCCACATACCTATTGCCACACATACAAACCCACATACCTATTGCCACACATATAAACCCACATACCTATTGCCACACATACAAACCCCACGTACCTATTGCCTCATATACAAACCCACATACCTATTGCCACACATACAAACCCACATACCTATTGCCACACATACCATACCGCATACCCACATACCTATTGCCACACATACAAACACATACAAACCACTCTAGATCAAAAAATGCTTGAAAATCATTTATTTTTGAGTAAGTTTACAGTATTTTAGACCCCATTTTTAGTGGCATATCTGATGATTTTGTTTCCGGTCATAACAAAGTAAAGTTCCAATCGAGGTCGAGTCTCCCCCAAAAATGTTGCATGGTCCCCCATTTTAAATGAGTGAAAACTTTCAGAACCCTGAACGTGATGAGCATTGTTGTGTTGCACGAGGGCATGCTGACATTTCTACAAGCCACGCTCTGAACACATCCTTTTAAAGACTTGAGGAACTGGAAGCTGGTCACAATCGTACCAGAATCCTTCAGTACTCTGAACCTCTTTCCATTCTGTTACTATAATTTAAAGTTATTTCTCCATTTAGACTTCTCAACGGCCGACGTTCAGCGGGACTAAGTGCAACATTAGGCCCCTAATATTCTCTAGTCTCGAGTTCAGTGATTTGATGAGGTCGTTGACAATGATTGCCAGACTTTCCAGTCAATTTTGAGAATTTTTTTGCGTGAGGTCAATTAACATCGTGCTCATGAGGTGCCCGGCAGCTCCATACACCCCAGTTACCCAATTAATCAGTTCCATACATGCCAGTTACCCAGTTACCCAATTAATTAATTCCATATATTCCAGTTACCAAATTAATTAACTCCATACATCCCAGTTACCCAGTTAATTAATTCCATACATCCCAGTTATCCAGTTAAATAATTCCATACATCCCAGTTGCAACCCAGTTACCTTGAATTACTCATTCAATAACTGTAATGACAGCCTGAGTCGTGAAAGTCTTTCTTGATCCGCTGTGCCGCCCTCTCGTTGACACAATTAGCTGCATCATTGCTAGACTGTCATAACTAAAAAATTGCAAGCATGGAGTTACAATGTGAAGTACCCGTATAAAATTTCAAGTATTGAGTTACAGTGTGAAACATGATACCCGTATAAAATTTCATGTATAGAGTTACAGTGTGAAATATAAAACAAGTATAAAATTTCAAGTATAGAGTTACAGTGTGAAATATGATTTAAGTATAAAATTTCAAGTATAGAGTTAAAATGTGGAATTTGATACAAGTATAAAATTTCCAGTAAAGAGTTACAGTGTGAAATATGATTTAAGTATAAAATTTCAAGTATAGAGTTACAATGTTTGTTTAAATGCTGAATTAATTCGGCATCATTTGGGCAGTAAGGTCGTAAGTGTGAGTGCGTTTTTGGTTGTGAGATGGCGTGGGTTGATTTGCGTAAAACTGTTAAAGTTATATGACTTGGATACTTTAAAATGCTTCTCCTGAAAGTCACGAAATTTGGGTTACGACAGCCTTGAATAGTGATGTAGCGGCATACATACCCACATACCTATTGCCACACATACAAACCCACATACCTATTGCCACACATACAAACCCACATACCTATAGCCACACATACAAACCCAAATACCTATTGCCACACATACAAACTCACATACCTATTGCCACACATAAAAACCCACATACCTATTGCCACACATACAAACCCACATACCTATTGCCACACATACAAACTCACATACCTATTGCCACACATACAAACTCACATACCTATTGCCACACATACAAACCCACATACCTATTGCCACACATACAAACCCACATAACTATTGCCACACATACAAACCCACATACCTATTGCCACACATACAAACCCACATACCTATTGCCACACATACAAACCCACATACCTATTGCCACACATACAAACTCACATACCTATTGCCACACATACAAACCCACATACCTATTGCCACACATACAAACCCACATACCTATTGCCACACATACAAACCCACATACCTATTGCCACACATACAAACCCACATACCTATTGCCACACATACAAACCCACATACCGCATACCATACATTCCTATTGCAGCTCGAAGCATGAATACCAAGCACTTCAGCTGAACTTTTTATGATTTCTGACGGATTGAGTTTGGCCATGGAGATGTTTTCCCAGCCAATGACGCACGACTAAATCCCTTCCAACTGGACGTTAAGAAAATAATGACAAACCAGAAGGATGACGAAATTTGATGACGGCGATATCGGTCGTTCCTTGAACCCTGCGTCTTGACTCAAAATTTCTATTTGAGTTGCAATAATGCGGTGACATGGGAAAAATAGCGGACTCTCCAGTATTCATTACAATTTAGAGTAAAGTTTGTAAAAACTTCTAACATTACGCTCTATATTACGAGTAGCACTTTGGCAATTCGTCTTCTAAAAAAGCTACTCAGTACTGCAGCATGACGACTGCACTCAAATGAAGACTCATAAATCCGGGCTAATCAATCGTCCTGAGCCGACAATCTAGATCCAACATAAGAGTATAGTTCACGTTTACTTTTCAATATATCCTATACTTCAATGTTGCCATCAAAACATTCTTTATAATACTGAACATTCTACCTACCCTTTAGTATTGAGTATTTTTATGCTAAGCTTTCTCCGTTGTATTTACACCTGTATTAGATTACTATTGTAGCGCGTCAAGGTTAAAAGCAGAACTGCTGTTTCAGTTGGGTTAAAGAAGGAGAAAATTGCTGGTAAAGTTTTTTGCAAGATTTATTTTGGCATGCCTGTCATGTCAGAGCTTTTATTATCAGCTATGAGCTCCTTCACTAAGCTTCAACTAGCATGCGCTTAGTAAATATATGCTTGCAAATTTCTCTGCCACAAATATAAGTCGCTTACGAGGAGCTACCTGAAAATAGAATGATGAACCTGCAGTTGGAAAGAGCAGTGGGAAAGTGTACAGTTGGAAGGTGGTCGAGGTCTATTAATGTCCTGCGAAAAATTTTCGTTTTCTTGCATTTGTGTCTCATTTTCATCGGAAATCTGTTGCCAAAAACTTGGCTTGGAATATAATTCGGGACTAGAATTTCTGCTCCAGGAGCTACAACTCTCATTTAGAGCCGAGGAGCTAAAGTGAACCCTGCTCAATAGCCTCCGCTCCATTGGCTTCCAGAGCCTGAGGAGTCAAGAAGAATTTTTGGGACAGAGAATGCCGAGTGATTGGAGCCTGAATTTAGTGTCGATGAAATTTCCCACAGTCTTGCCCCATGATGTAACGAAAGCGAGTATTATGGCGTGTATATGGGACATTAGTTTGGTTTTCAGAACACTGCTTGAAGAAATTTGATGCTGTGAGTTTCTCATAGTCACTGTTAATTAGCATAAATTTCGTTACGAGTGACTTCTTTTAAAATTTTCAGTCGTGATACACTAGCAATGTTATTAAAACTGTGCAAACTACTCGCGAGAGACAATATTCTTAGAGAATAGGAGGAAAAAAGGAAAACAAAACGACTACGCGTAATCATTCATTCACTGTCATGATTATTCAGAGAATATTCAGTAATTATTCATTCACTGATTATTCTTTCACTGCAAGTTACTTTTTCTCCTCAACTTTCGGACAAATTTTTATACCATTAATGGCCTCCAGTATAGATGCTAACATCGCTACAAGCCGCAAATGCCTTTACACCATTAATGGCCTCCAGTATAGATGCTAACATCGCTACAAGCCGCAAATGCCTTTACACCATTAATGGCCTCCAGTATAGATGCTAACATCGCTACAAGCCGCAAATGCCTTTACACCATTAATGGCCTCCAGTATAGATGCTAACATCGCTACAAGCCGCAAATGGCCTCCAGTATAGATGCTAACATCGCTACAAGCCGCAAATGCCTTTACACCATTAATGGCCTCCAGTATAGATGCTAACATCGCTACAAGCCGCAAATGGCCTCCAGTATAGATGCTAACATCGCTACAAGCCGCAAATGCCTTTACACCATTAATGGCCTCCAGTATAGATACTAACATCGCTACAAGCCGCAAATGGCCTCCAGTATAGATGCTAACATCGCTACAAGCCGCAAATGGCCTCCAGTATAGATGCTAACATCGCTACAAGCCGAAAATGGCCTCCAGTATAGATGCTAACATCGCTACAAGCCGCAAATGGCCTCCAGTATAGATGCTAACATCGCTACAAGCCGCAAATGGCCTCCAGTATAGATGCTAACATCGCTACAAGCCGCAAATGCCTTTACACCATTAATGGCCTCCAGTATAGATGCTAACATCGCTACAAGCCGCAAATGCCTTTACACCATTAATGGCCTCCAGTATAGATGCTAACATCGCTACAAGCCGCAAATGCCTTTACACCATTAATGGCCTCCAGTATAGATGCTAACATCGCTACAAGCCGCAAATGCCTTTACACCATTAATGGCCTCCAGTATAGATGCTAACATCGCTACAAGCCGCAAATGCCTTTACACCATTAATGGCCTCCAGTATAGATGCTAACATCGCTACAAGCCGCAAATGGCCTCCAGTATTGATGCTAACATCGCTACAAGCCGCAAATGGCCTCCAGTATAGATGCTAACATCGCTACAAGCCGCAAATGGCCTCCAGTATAGATGCTAACATCGCTACAAGCCGCAAATGGCCTCCAGTATAGATGCTAACATCGCTACAAGCCGCAAATGCCTTTACACCATTAATGGCCTCCAGTATAGATGCTAACATCGCTACAAGCCGCAAATGCCTTTACACCATTAATGGCCTCCAGTATAGATGCTAACATCGCTACAAGCCGCAAATGCCTTTACACCATTAATGGCCTCCAGTATAGATGCTAACATCGCTACAAGCCGCAAATGGCCTCCAGTATAGATGCTAACATCGCTACAAGCCGCAAATGGCCTCCAGTATAGATGCTAACATCGCTACAAGCCGCAAATGAAATTGTTGTCTTTCGTGATATCGAAACTTTTAGGAAGTCTCGGAAACAAAATAAACGCAAATCATCTTATCAATAAATTACTCATTGAGAATTTAACCTTCTTTCATAAACCTCACCATATAGATAATAAGCAAAACAATTGCAGTTTTGATCGTTTTTCAGAGCAACCAGTTTACAATTGACTGACGTTTAGTCAAAATGCACTTCAGTGTCCTATACAATTGATGGTTTTGAAAAAAGTGGCAGTACGATCGCAATGAATGAACAGCAAAATTGCCGATTTTGTGAATGCCTTGGGTTAAATAGCACTCTTGCTGCTGCTAGCAAATGAACCCTCCTCTTATTGTTACTGCTTCCACTGCTCTCACTGCTCTAACTGCTTTCAATGCTCTCACTGCTCTCACTGCTCTCACTGCTCTCACTCACTGCTTTCAGTGCTCTCACTGCTCTCACCGCTCTCAGTGCTCTCACTGTTCTCACCACTCTCCCTGTTCTCACTGCTCTCACTGCTTTCACCGCTCTCAATGCTCTCACTGCTCTCACTGCTCTCACTGCTCTCACCGCTATCACTGCTCTCACTGCTTTCACTGCTCTCACTGCTTTCACCGCTCTCACTGCTCTCACTGCTCTCACTGCTCTCACCGCCATCACTGCTCTCACTGCTTTCACTGCTCTCACTGCTTTCACCGCTCTCACTGCTCTCACTGCTCTCACTGCTCTCACTGCTCTCACGGCTCTCACTGCTCTCACTGCTCTCACTGCTCTCACTGCTCTCACTGCTCTCACTGCTCTCAGTGCTCTCACCACTCTCACTGCTCTCTCTGCTCTCACCGTTCTCACTGCTCTCACCACTCTCACTGCTCTCACTGCTTTCACTGCTCTCACCGCTCTCACTGCTCTCACTGCTCTCACTGCTCTCACTGCTTTCACTACACTCACTGCTCTCACTGCTCTCTCTGCTCTCACCGTTCTCACTGCTCTCACCACTCTCACTGCTCTCACTGCTTTCACTGCTCTCACCGCTCTCACTGCTCTCACTGCTCTCACTGCTCTCACTGCTTTCACTACACTCACTGCTCTCACTGCTCTCACTGCTCTCACTACTCTCACAGCTCTCACAGCTCTCACTGCTCTCACTACTCTCACTGCTCTCACTGCTCTCAATGCTCTCGCCGCTCTCACTGCTCCCACTGCTCTCACTGCTCTCACTACTCTCACTGCTCTCACTGCTCTCACTGCTCTCACTGCTCTCACCACTCTCACTGCTCTCACCAGAAGCACACAACCCCCTACACAGGTGCGGTCACGTCGCGCGGCAGGCGTCGCGTCGGCGTGCCGTGTAGCTAGGCCGGCTCAAGGCTAAAATCCGACAGAAATTCTACGGAAATAGTTGACCCGAGTTGAAAAACGACGGATTTCCGAATTTGAGAAATTTAGGGTGTGCTTATCTCATGTATCGGCAGATCTTATCAGGGATCTTCATCCGTCATTGAAGGGAGGCTTAGAAATTTTTACGGATGACAGAAGTAATATTGATGAATTATTTTCATTATTTTCATGTTTGTAGAAAGTGGTAATTGCTTTTTGCATTAATTTGAAAGCCATTTTTTTATTTTTTTGTTCATGCTCTAGTTGTTTAAGTTCATGTTTTTTGCTTCGAATATTAATTTAAATTTATTTTCTCTAAGTTCCACAACATCACATGTTCTTAATGTACCCGGTTACATTCTTACAATGAAGATTCAATTGAATTATGATAATGCATGCTTATGCGAACGTAACGATGCAGTACAAGTACATAAGTACATGAGTACATGCGTAACGTGCAGTACAATGAACAAGCTTAATAAAATAACAGAGCGCTTGAACTGGCATGTAGTGAGGCTATGTATTAAAGGATAAAAAAAAATCTCTCTATGCACTTAGCTGAGCTGATTTTATCTTTCACTTTGATACGACATCGCAACTGTGGAGGACAACAAAAAGTCTTCACATACTCTCAGCTGAGCTGATTTTATCTCTCACTAATATACGACATCACAACCGTGGCTGAACATAAGCACATCGCGAATTTAATAGCCTTTCGATGTTATCGTATCCGTGGCAAACTTTGCCAAAGACTTGAAGACCTTTACTGCATAGTAACTTCCAACCAAACTTACACACCGTCTATCAGGTGAAGTTTCTTACCTTGCTTGCTTTCGTGCATGACTAAATACATGACTAAATAAATATGTTTGTGAACGCCAGCAAGTTCTCATTCAGTTCAATGTGCTCCGTCGTAGTGAAATGTTTGCTCCGACGCAACATGACTTGCTCCGACCAAAACAGGGGTTCCTACGCACTCAGGGTGTTCCGAAAAATGCACTCACTCTCTGACTGCGTATCACTCATCTAATTTGTGTTGGTGTAAGTATTAATTTGCAGAGGTACAAGTATAATGAGTTAAGTCAGTGTAAAGAACATTGATGTTAAGAAAATTCAATGTCATGAAAAAACTTAGTTGGTCTTGAAATAAAAACAACAAATACATGGGTCAATCAGTCATTTTTTGGGACACCCTGTAAGTAGCTCCGTACCAGCCGTACAGTAGCTTAATCGATGATGATGTCTTTGTTCTTCAATACTTATTCATGTGTCGAGATCAATATTATCAAACTATCCGCATCGAAGAGGCTGAAGAGCTAGTAAAAAACAATTTTCTGACAATTTGGCTACGCCACTTGTGTTTTTCTTGAGCCAAAATCGTCCAATTTTCCCCTTTTCAAATTAACAAGGAAGAATTAAAGTTAGTAAAACCCTCAGTTCAGCCAAGTTGTCTGAAACGTTTCTTTAGCGGCTGTATCGCTACAACGATGCTCAAAGTGAAACTAAGAAATCCTAGGCATCACCGACTGGTATGCTGGCGTCTAAACAAACTGTTAGGCATTTGTGAACGTCAATGGCATGACATAAGGACATCATTTCATTTTATTCGAAGGCAAGGAAATTCGCCGTCGCTGTTTATTTCGGTGCCTAAAAAATGTCTTAGCGTCATCACACACACACGTTACACCAATCGTATATTGTCTAAAAAAATAAAATCACCGATAATCAGGTAGTCTAGTTTCCCCTATATACTCAGAACGTTGGAGTCATTTTGCACATCTGACAAATTTTTAGACCTCGCGCACCATCAAACCTCGCGTCATTTGCGAGTGAAAACGCTCTTGTGAACATTTTCTGTCCAACTACAACCACAGAAACAAATTCTCCTCCGAAGTCTGGAGAAGAGTCGTAAAATTTAGTCAATTTGGTTAGCAATATAAGAGCTCAGCGAACTTCCGTTTGATATTATACGGCTTACACGGAAGTAGGGTTTTTTTAGATTAACCCAAATTTTCCGACTGTTCGGAAAGTAAATTTTGAAAATAGCAAATATTAAGTGGCAATTTTGAAAATAGGACACATTAACTGGATCATTTCTTTATTTAGCTTCGATTAGGTCTATGAAAGTTTGATTTGTGACTACTGGTCGGTCAGCAGCATTGTGAAAATTCCCTCCGTGGCCACCGGTGGCGCACGTAGAGCGCAGAAAAGTGAAGGTATATCGTGAGTACAAGTTTGAATTTAATGCAAAGGAAGTATCATTTGAATGTAAAGGATTATTAGTGAAGACAAATTAGAGCACGCACAACAACGAGTTGAAAACTGGTATTGTAACAAGGGGATGTACAGAGGCCAGAAACAAATACATATTTATACAGAATCAGTCAAAATAACTGCACCAACTTCTGCAATTTGAGCTATGCTGTGTTATAAACATGTATGATCATACCAGTCAAAAACGACTAAACTCAAATGACTGCTCGAGACTCAGCCACCTTCTATGACTGCCGTTAAGTGTTGAACATTGTTATTGAATGATTGAACTACAGGGTTGCTTGGAGCTTCGAACGAACCAGCAAGTTTGAAAAAAATGTTTAAACACACAAAATCATTGTACTATCTCCAGAAAAGAAACAAAGTAGTTTCATTTCCTCAGTTCAGAAGCGCTAAGTAACTCCGTTACAAACCCAGAAGCAGCGAGTTTGATGACGAAATAAGTGATCAAATGCATAGAATTATTGAACCATCTCTAGAAAAGAAACAAACTAGCATCATTACTTCGTATCAGAAGCGCTAAATAATTTCGTTACAATGGGAGAGTAATTTCAGACGAACGTGCCCCATAAGGTTTAGAACTCACTCGATCTCATGAGACAACGAACTGATCTGGCAGTAATTGGTCTCGTTAGCAGCAAAACTTACAGTCCAACATCGAAGTCTTTAGAGCAACTTGCACGTTGTGCAAACGATGAATGACACACTCAGAACTAGAATATCAGGAAAACATGTTCCCATGGACTTCCCATCGCAGCCATCCCTGAGTTATGTTCCAACAAGAAAAAGCGTAGAATTCTACTCAATCATTAATCTTAAATTAAAGCGGGAACAAGATATGAGCAATTAATTTTTCAAGACTTCCTTTTACTTATGTAAATTTTGGCTTCAATGAATACATAGAACAGGTGTTAGTCTAGCTAATGACTGGAGTTGCAGGGAGTTAATTCCTTCTATTGAAGTGTATGTCGCTGACTAGTGCTGGTGTGATGTTGGTGCTGGTGGGCTGTTGGTGCTGGTGTGGTGTTGGTGCTGGTGTGCTGTTGGAGCTGGTGTGCTGTTGGTGCTGGTGTGCTGTTGGTGCTGGTGTGTTGTTGGTGCTGGTGTGTTGTTGGTGCTGGTGTGCTGTTGGTGCTGGTGTGCTGTTGGTGCTGGTGTGCTGTTGGTGCTGGTGTGTTGTTGGTGCTGGTGTGTTGTTGGTGCTGGTGTGCTGTTGGTGCTGGTGTGCTGTTGGTGCTGGTGTGTTGTTGGTGCTGGTGTGTTGTTGGTGCTGGTGCACTGTTGGGGCATGTGCGCCAATGTTGCTGTCAACCATCACGATGCACACATACAGGTCCCTGCACACCACACATACAGGTCCCTGCACACCACACATACAGGTCCCTGCACACCACACATCCAGGTCCCTGCACACCACACATACAGGTCCCTGCACACCACACATACAGGTCCCTGCACACCACACATACAGGTCCCTGCACAACACACATACAGGTCCATGCACACCACAAATACAGGTCCCTGCACACCACACATGCAGGTCCCCGCACACCACACATACAGGTCCACGCACACCACACATACAGGTCCCTGCACACCACACATACAGGTCCCTGCACACCACACATACAGGTCCCTGCACACCACACATGCAGGTCCCCGCACACCACACATACAGGTCCACGCACACCACACATACAGGTCCCTGCACACCACACATACAGGTCCCTGCACACCACACATACAGGTCCCTGCACACCACACATGCAGGTCCCCGCACACCACACATACAGGTCCACGCACACCACACATACAGGTCCCTGCACACCACACATACAGGTCCCTGCACACCACACATACAGATCCCCGCACACCACACATACAGGTTCCTGCATACCACACATACAGGTCCACGCACACCACACATACAGGTCCCCGCATACCACACATACAGGTCCCTGCACACCACACATACAGGTCCCTGCACACCACACATACAGGTCCCCACACACCACACATACAGGTCCCCACACACCACACATACATGTCCCCACACACCACACATACAGGTTTCCGCCCAACACACATACAGGTCCCCCCACACCACACATACAGGTCCCTGCACAACACACATACAGGTCCATGCACACCACAAATACAGGTCCCTGCACACCACACATGCAGGTCCCCGCACACCACACATACAGGTCCACGCACACCACACATACAGGTCCCTGCACACCACACATTCAGGTCCCTGCACACCACACATACAGGTCCCTGCACACCACACATGCAGGTCCCCGCACACCACACATACAGGTCCACGCACACCACACATACAGGTCCCTGCACACCACACATACAGGTCCCTGCACACCACACATACAGGTCCCTGCACACCACACATGCAGGTCCCCGCACACCACACATACAGGTCCACGCACACCACACATACAGGTCCCTGCACACCACACATACAGGTCCCTGCACACCACACATACAGATCCCCGCACACCACACATATAGGTTCCTGCATACCACACATACAGGTCCACGCACACCACACATACAGGTCCCCGCATACCACACATACAGGTCCCTGCACACCACACATACAGGTCCCTGCACACCACACATACAGGTCCCCACACACCACACATACAGGTCCCCACACACCACACATACATGTCCCCACACACCACACATACAGGTTTCCGCCCAACACACATACAGGTCCCCCCACACCACACATACAGGTCCCTGCACACCACACATACAGGTCTCCGCACACCACACATACAGGTCCCCGCACAACACACATACAGGTCCCCACACACCACATATACAGGTCCCCACACACCACACATACAGGTCCCCGCACACCACACATACAGGTCCCTGCACACCACACATACAGGTCCCCGCACACCACACATACAGGTCACCGCACACCACACATACAGGTCCCAGCACACCACACATACAGGTCCCTGCACACCACACATACAGGTCCCTGCACACCACACATACAGGTCCCCGCACACCACACATACAGGCCCCCGCACACCACACATACAGGTCCCTGCACACCACACACAGTCCCCCGCACACCACACATACAGGTCCCCATACATACAGGTCCCCGCACACCACGCATACAGGCCCCCGCACACCACACATACAGGTCCCTGCACACCACACATACAGGTCCCCATACATACAGGCCCCCGCACACCACACATACAGGTCCCCATACGTACAGGTCCCTGCACACCACACATACAGGTCCCTGCACACCACACATACAGGTCCCCATACATACAGGCCCCCGCACACCACACATACAGGTCCCCATACATACAGGCCCCCGCACACCACACATACAGGTCCCTGCACACCACACATACAGGTCCCTGCACACCACACATACAGGTCCCTGCACACCACACATACAGGTCCCCATACATACAGGCCCCCGCACACCACACATACAGGCCCCCGCACACCACACATACAGGCCCCCGCACACCACACATACAGGTCCCTGCACACCACACATACAGGTCCCCGCACACCACACATACAGGTCCCCATACATACAGGCCCCCGCACACCACACACAGGCCCCCGCACACCACACATACAGGTCCCTGCACACCACACATACAGGTCCCCGCACACCACACATACAGGCCCCCGCACACCACACATACGGGTCCCTGCACACCATACATACAGGTCCCTGCACACCACACATACAGGTCCCTGCACACCACACATACAGGTCCCTGCACACCACACATACAGGTCCCTGTACACCATACATACAGGTCCCTGCACACCACACATACAGGCCCCCGCACACCACACATACGGGTCCCTGCACACCATACATACAGGTCCCTGCACACCACACATACAGGCCCCCGCACACCACACATACGGGTCCCTGCACACCATACATACAGGTCCCTGCACACCACACATACAGGTCCCTGCACACCACACATACAGGCCCCCGCACACCACACATACGGGTCCCTGCACACCACACATACGGGTCCCTGCACACCACACATACGGGTCCCTGCACACCACACATACAGGTCCCCATACATACAGGCCCCCGCACACCACACATACGGGTCCCTGCACACCACACATACGGGTCCCTGCACACCACACATACAGGTCCCTGCACACCACACATACGGGTCCCTGCACACCACACATACGGGTCCCTGCACACCACACATACGGGTCCCTGCACACCACACATACAGGCCCCCGCACACCACACATACAGGCCCCCGCACACCACACATACAGGCCCCCGCACACCACACATACAGGTCCCCATACATACAGGCCCCCGCACACCACACATACAGGCCCCCGCACACCACACATACAGGCCCCCGCACACCACACATACAGGTCCCCATACATACAGGCCCCCGCACACCACACATACAGGCCCCCGCACACCACACATACAGGTCCCCATACATACAGGCCCCCGCACACCACACATACAGGCCCCCGCACACCACACATACAGGTCCCTGCACACCACACATACAGGTCCCCGCACACCACACATACAGGCCCCCGCACACCACACATACAGGTCCCCATACATACAGGCCCCCGCACACCACACATACAGGCCCCCGCACACCACACATACAGGTCCCTGCACACCACACATACAGGCCCCCGCACACCACACATACAGGTCCCCATACATACAGGCCTCCGCACACCACACATACAGGCCCCCGCACACCACACATACAGGTCCCTGCACACCACACATACAGGTCCCCGCACACCACACATACAGGCCCCCGCACACCACACATACAGGTCCCCATACATACAGGCCCCCGCACACCACACATACAGGCCCCCGCACACCACACATACAGGACCCCGCACACCACACATACAGGTCCCTGCACACCACACATACAGGTCCCCGCACACCACACATACAGGTCCCCATACATACAGGCCCCCGCACACCACACATACAGGCCCCCGCACACCACACATACAGGTCCCTGCACACCACACATACAGGTCCCCGCACACCACACATACAGGCCCCCGCACACCACACATACAGGTCCCTGCACACCACGCATACAGGCCCCCGCACACCACACATACAGGCCCCCGCACACCACACATACAGGCCCCCGCACACCACACATACAGGCCCCCGCACACCACACATACAGGTCCCCGCACACCACACATACGGGTCCCTGCACACCACACATACAGGCCCCCGCACACCACACATACAGGCCCCCGCACACCACACATACAGGCCCCCGCACACCACACATACAGGCCCCCGCACACCACACATACAGGCCCCCGCACACCAGACATACAGGCCCCCGCACACCACACATACAGGCCCCCGCACACCACACATACAGGCCCCCGCACACCACACATACAGGTCCCCGCACACCACACATACGGGTCCCTGCAC
This sequence comes from Morinoia aosen, assembly GCA_030386875.1. Taxonomy (NCBI): domain Eukaryota; kingdom Metazoa; phylum Arthropoda; class Malacostraca; order Amphipoda; family Talitridae; genus Morinoia; species Morinoia aosen. The sequence continues at coordinate 82,157,466 of CM059561.1, read as the reverse complement.
ACCACACATACAGGCTCCCGCACACCACACATACAGGCCCCCGCACACCACACATACAGGCCCCCGCACACCACACATACAGGCCCCCGCACACCACACATACAGGCCCCCGCACACCACACATACAGGCCCCCGCACACCACACATACAGGCCCCCGCACACCACACATACAGGCCCCCGCACACCACACATACAGGCCCCCGCACACCACACATACGGGTCCCTGCACACCACACATACAGGCCCCCGCACACCACACATACAGGCCCCCGCACACCACACATACAGGCCCCCGCACACCACACATACAGGCCCCCGCACACCACACATACAGGCCCCCGCACACCACACATACAGGCCCCCGCACACCACACATACAGGCCCCCGCACACCACACATACGGGTCCCTGCACACCACACATACAGGCCCCCGCACACCACACATACAGGCCCCCGCACACCACACATACAGGTCCCCATACATACAGGCCCCCGCACACCACACATACAGGTCCCTGCACACCACACATACAGGTCCCTGCACACCACACATACAGGTCCCTGCACACCACACATACAGGTCCCCATACATACAGGCCCCCGCACACCACACATACAGGTCCCCATACATACAGGCCCCCGCACACCACACATACAGGTCCCCATACATACAGGCCCCCGCACACCACACATACAGGTCCCTGCACACCATACATACAGGTCCCCATACATACAGGCCCCCGCACACCACACATACAGGCCCCCGCACACCACACATACAGGTCCCCATACATACAGGCCCCCGCACACCACACATACAGGTCCCCATACATACAGGCCCCCGCACACCACACATACAGGTCCCCATACATACAGGCCCCCGCACACCACACATACAGGCCCCCGCACACCACACATACAGGTCCCCATACATACAGGCCCCCGCACACCACACATACAGGTCCCCATACATACAGGCCCCCGCACACCACACATACAGGTCCCTGCACACCATACATACAGGTCCCCATACATACAGGCCCCCGCACACCACACATACAGGCCCCCGCACACCACACATACAGGTCCCCATACATACAGGCCCCCGCACACCACACATACAGGTCCCCATACATACAGGCCCCCGCACACCACACATACAGGTCCCTGCACACCACACATACGGGTCCCTGCACACCACACATACAGGTCCCTGCACACCACACATACAGGCCCCCGCACACCACACATACAGGCCCCCGCACACCACACATACGGGTCCCTGCACACCACACATACAGGCCCCCGCACACCACACATACAGGCCCCCGCACACCACACATACAGGCCCCCGCACACCACACATACAGGCCCCCGCACAACACACACAGGCCCCCGCACACCACACATACGGGTCCCTGCACACCACACATACAGGTCCCCATATATACAGGCCCCCGCACACCACACATACAGGTCCCTGCACACCATACATACAGGCCCCCGCACACCACACATACAGGTCCCTGCACACCACACATACGGGTCCCTGCACACCACACATACAGGTCCCTGCACACCACACATACAGGCCCCCGCACACCACACATACAGGCCCCCGCACACCACACATACAGGCCCCCGCACACCACACATACGGGTCCCTGCACACCACACATACAGGCCCCCGCACACCACACATACAGGCCCCCGCACACCACACATACAGGCCCCCGCACACCACACATACAGGCCCCCGCACACCACACATACAGGCCCCCGCACACCACACATACGGGTCCCTGCACACCACACATACAGGCCCCCGCACACCACACATACAGGCCCCCGCACACCACACATACAGGCCCCCGCACACCACACATACAGGTCCCTGCACACCATACATACAGGCCCCCGCACACCACACATACAGGTCCCTGCACACCACACATACAGGTCCCTGCACACCACACATACAGGTCCCTGCACACCACACATACAGGTCCCCATACATACAGGCCCCCGCACACCACACATACAGGCCCCCGCACACCACACATACGGGTCCCTGCACACCACACATACAGGCCCCCGCACACCACACATACGGGTCCCTGCACACCACACATACGGGTCCCTGCACACCACACATACAGGTCCCTGTACACCACACATACAGGTCCCTGCACACCACACATACAGGTCCCTGCACACCATACATACAGGCCCCCGCACACCATACATACAGGCCCCCGCACACCACACATACAGGTCCCTGCACACCACACATACGGGTCCCTGCACACCACACATACAGGTCCCTGCACACCACACATACGGGTCCCTGCACACCACACATACAGGTCCCTGCACACCACACATACGGGTCCCTGCACACCACACATACAGGTCCCTGCACACCACATATACAGGTCCCTGCACACCACACATACAGGTCCCCGCACACCACACATACAGGTCCCTGCACACCACACATACAGGTCCCTGCACACCACACATACAGGTCCCTGCACACCACACATACAGGTCCCTGCACACCACACATACAGGTCCCTGCACACCACACTTACAGGTCCCTGCACACCACACATACAGGTCCCTGCACACCACACATACAGGTCCCCGCACACCACACATACAGGCCCCCACACACCACACATACAGGCCCCCGCACACCACACATACAGGCCCCCGCACACCACACATACGGGTCCCTGCACACCACACATACAGGTCCCTGCACACCACACATACAGGTCCCTGCACACCACACATACAGGTCTCCATACATACAGGCCCCCGCACACCACACATACGGGTCCCTGCACACCACACATACAGGTCCCTGCACACCACACATACAGGTCCCTGCACACCACACATACAGGTCCCTGCACACCACACATACGGGTCCCTGCACACTACACATACAGGTCCCTGCACACCACACATACAGGTCCCTGCACACCACACATACGGGTCCCTGCACACCACACATACAGGTCCCTGCACACCACACATACAGGCCCCCGCACACCACACATACAGGTCCCCGCACACCACACATACAGGCCCCCGCACACCACACATACAGGCCCCCGCACACCACACATACAGGCCCCCGCACACCACACATACGGGTCCCTGCACACCACACATACAGGTCCCTGCACACCACACATACAGGCCTCCGCACACCACACATACAGGCCCCCGCACACCACACATACAGGTCCCCGCACACCACACATACAGGCCCCCGCACACCACACATACAGGTCCCCGCACACCACACATACAGGCCCCTGCACACCACACATACAGGTCCCTGCACACCACACATACAGGTCCCTGCACACCACACATACAGGCCCCCGCACACCACACATACAGGCCCCCGCACACCACACATACGGGTCCCTGCACACCACACATACAGGTCCCTGCACACCACACATACAGGCCCCCGCACACCACACATACAGGCCCCCGCACACCACACATACGGGTCCCTGCACACCACACATACAGGTCCCTGCACACCACACATACTGGTCCCTGCACACCACACATACAGGTCCCCATACATACAGGCCCCCGCACACCACACATACAGGTCCCTGCACACCACACATACAGGTCCCTGCACACCACACATACAGGTCCCTGCACACCACACATACAGGTCCCCGCACACCACACATACAGGCCCCCGCACACCACACATACAGGCCCCCGCACACCACACATACAGGCCCCCGCACACCACACATACGGGTCCCTGCACACCACACATACAGGTCCCCGCACACCACACATACAGGTCCCCGCACACCACACATACAGGTCCCCATACATACAGGCCCCCGCACACCACACATACAGGTCCCCGCACACCACACATACGGGTCCCTGCACACCACACATACAGGTCCCCGCACACCACACATACGGGTCCCTGCACACCACACATACGGGTCCCTGCACACCACACATACAGGTCCCTGCACACAACACATACAGGTCCCTGCACACCACACATACAGGTCCCTGCACACCACACATACAGGTCCCTGCACACCACACATACAGGTCCCTGCACACCACACATACAGGTCCCTGCACACCACACATACAGGTCCCCGCACACCACACATACAGGTCCCTGCACACCACACATACAGGCCCCCGCACACCACACATACAGGCCCCCGCACACCACACATACAGGTCCCTGCACACCACACATACAGGCCCCCGCACACCACACATACAGGTCCCTGCACACCACACATACAGGTCCCTGCACACCACACATACAGGTCCCTGCACACCACACATACAGGCCCCCGCACACCACACATACAGGTCCCTGCACACCACACATACAGGCCCCCGCACACCACACATACAGGCCCCCGCACACCACACATACAGGTCCCTGCACACCACACATACAGGCCCCCGCACACCACACATAGAGGCCCCCGCACACCACACATACAGGTCCCTGCACACCACACATACAGGTCCCTGCACACCACACATACAGGCCCCCGCACACCACACATAGAGGCCCCCGCACACCACACATACAGGTCCCTGCACACCACACATACAGGTCCCTGCACACCACACATACAGGTCCCTGCACACCACACATACAGGTCCCTGCACACCACACATACAGGCCCCCGCACACCACACATACAGGTCCCTGCACACCACACATACAGGCCCCCGCACACCACACATACAGGCCCCCGCACACCACACATACAGGTCCCTGCACACCACACATACAGGCCCCCGCACACCACACATACAGGCCCCCGCACACCACACATACAGGTCCCTGCACACCACACATACAGGCCCCCGCACACCACACATACAGGCCCCCGCACACCACACATACAGGTCCCTGCACACCACACATACAGGCCCCCGCACACCACGCATACAGGTCCCTGCACACCACACATACAGGCCCCCGCACACCACACATACAGGTCCCTGCACACCACACATACAGGTCCCTGCACACCACACATACAGGCCCCCGCACACCACACATACGGGTCCCTGCACACCACACATACAGGTCCCTGCACACCACACATACAGGTCCCTGCACACCACACATACAGGTCCTTGCACACCACACATACAGGTCCCTGCACACCACACATACAGGTCCCTGCACACCACACATACAGGTCCCTGCACACCACACATACAGGTCCCTGCACACCACACATACAGGTCCCTGCACACCACACATACAGGTCCCTGCACACCACACATACAGGCCCCCGCACACCTCACATACAGGTCCCCATACATACAGGTCCCTGCACACCACACATACAGGTCCCTGCACACCACACATACAGGTCCCTGCACACCACACATACAGGTCCCTGCACACCACACATACAGGTCCCTGCACACCACACATACAGGTCCCTGCACACCACACATACAGGTCCCTGCACACCACACATACAGGTCCCTGCACACCACACATACAGGTCCCTGCACACCACACATACAGGTCCCTGCACACCACACATACAGGTCCCCATACATACAGGCCCCCGCACACCACACATACAGGTCCCTGCACACCACACATACAGGTCCCCATACATACAGGTCCCTGCACACCACACATACAGGTCCCTGCACACCACACATACAGGTCCCTGCACACCACACATACAGGTCCCTGCACACCACATATACAGGTCCCTGCACACCACACATACAGTTCTCTGCACACCACACATACAGGTCCCTGCACACCACACATACAGGTCCCTGCACACCACACATACAGGTCCCCATACATACAGGCCCCCGCACACCACACATACAGGTCCCTGCACACCACACATACGGGTCCCTGCACACCACACATACAGGTCCCTGCACACCACACATACAGGCCCCCGCACACCACACATACAGGTCCCCATACATACAGGTCCCTGCACACCACACATACAGGTCCCCATACATACAGGTCCCTGCACACCACACATAGAGGTCCCCATACATACAGGCCCCCGCACACCACACATACAGGCCCCCGCACACCACACATACAGGTCCCTGCACACCACACATACAGGCCCCCGCACACCACACATACAGGTCCCCATACATACAGGTCCCTGCACACCACACATACAGGTCCCTGCACACCACACATACAGGCCCCTGCACACCACACATACAGGTCCCTGCACACCACACATACAGGTCCCTGCACACCACACATACAGGTCCCTGCACACCACACATACAGGTCCCTGCACAGAACAGAATATATCCAAACCTAAACGACTCTCAATAGTGTAGTTATACTAATATATCAAAATTCAACGAAACTATACGAATAACTGACCGAGATTTCTCACTCCTGTGTTGGAACTGTAGGTCACTCTATCCAAAATTGGAAGAGATACAATGTACTATTACTGAACTTAAATATAACCTAGACGTGATTAGCTTCACCGAAAGCTGGCTAGATGACTCGACTAAAGACATGATTCCATTTGAAAATTATCATAGTTACCATTCGCTAAGAAAAAACCAGCGGGGCGGAGGCATCAGCACATATACATATATCTAACCACATAGACTCGAAAACCATAGCAAGTGCAACAATGAATCAGGATCATATAGAATCACTCTTCGTAGAACTCTCTAGAGATGGTAAACGCATTGTGCTTGGAACGGTGTATAGGCCTCCTACAGCCTGTCCTATATCCTTCCTGAATGAACTGAATCGTATTATTTCTCAATTCAACAGGCCCTTATACAATGACATAACAATATGCAGTGACTTCAATTATGATCTACTGAAACATGAAGGCTATGAACCAATCTCTAATTTCCTAACAACCTTTCAGTCTCAATCCTTCCTTCCGATCATTACAAAGCCTACACGAATAACCTCAGAGTGTGCTACGCTGCTTGACAATATCTTTATGACAGACCCAAGTGATTTTCGTGCTGGAATAATTACTTCTGACTTACCAGATCACTTCCCAGTTTTTCTTATTGAGAAAAATGTCTATATTGCTTGCACCAAGGCACGGGCTGAAACTTACTCATATCGTAAAATAAACGAATCAAATCTTGAAGAAATGCGCACCGTTCTAGAAGAATCAATGCATACATTGCACATCTCTCAACAAAACAATAATGCTACGAGCATTGATGAAGCAGTAGTAAAGTTGACTGAAACTATAATGACCGCATACAATCAGTGTTGCCCAATTGTAACTCGTATAGCTACCCCGAAAAATAAACAAAAGCCCTGGATTACTAGAGACATCGTGATAAATATAAAGAAACGTCAAGCGTACCTAGCCCTCCTTTACGAAGGGCGAATATCTAGAGAAACATATAACCGGTTCAGAAACTATGTAACAAACCAGATAAGAACATCAAAAAAGAACTACTTTACGCTCAAGTTTACTCAATTCAAAACTGATGTTAAAAAGACTTGGCATCTCCTTAACTCTTGCTGTAAACCGAATAATGCTGATAAAAAGAAAATTGAATATGTTATTCAAGATAATGTAAAATACCATGAGAAGAAAGAAATTGCTAATGTCTTTAACAACTTCTTCCTAAGCGTAGGGAAAACTATGGCTGATGGTATTCCAAGTGAACCTACTGATCACCTGGAGTTTATGGATCATATTCGAGAACCTAACTCCTTTTTCTTTACGCCTACAAACTCCTCCGATGTAATTACGTGCATAAACAATATGAAAAATAAATCGAGTGGGTTAAAAACGTTTCCGACTAAAGTACTTAAAGTTATTGCTGACATTGTAGCCCCGCTGATATCAAATATTATTAACCAGTCTCTCTTACTAGGGACTTTCCCGAACTCCCTCAAAGTTGCTAGAGTAACCCCTATCTTTAAGAGTGGTGAAAAAACCTGTGTAAACAATTATCGACCTATCTCCGTACTACCAATTATTAGCAAAGTATTCGAAAAGATTGTTTATAAAAAAGTGTACTCTTATTTTGAACAAAAATCATTTCTTTACGATAAACAATACGGCTTTCGCTCTAAAAAATCAACAACACAGGCTATATTAAATCATTTAAAATTCCTCTATTCTAATATAGATGAAGGAAAGCCTGTCTTCTCTGTATATCTTGACTTTCGAAAAGCATTCGATTGTGTGGACCATAAAATACTACTCTCGAAACTACACTGTTATGGCATTCGAGGGATTGCCCATGATTGGTTCAGGTCATTCCTAACAAATCGCAAGCAATACGTTGTCATTGACGACGCAAAATCAGACCCACTGACAATTAGCCATGGAGTTCCACAAGGATCTGTTCTTGGGCCTCTCATGTTTCTGATTTTTATCAATGATATTGTAAAATCTACATCATTCTTCAAATTCATACTTTTTGCCGATGACAGTACGCTTTCTGCGGTCCTTCCGAACCAAAATCCTGCTATGATTGTGGAGAGTATAAATACTGAACTTCACAAGGTTTCATCGTGGCTCAAAGCTAACAAAATAAGCCTTAATATTGATGAAACAAATTATACTACATTCTCATACATGAAAAATGTATCTCTCCCATGCATTAAAATTGGCGAAGGTGAAATCGAAGAAACCAACTCATGTAAGTTTCTGGACATCATAATAGATAAACATCTGACCTTCAAAGAGCACATCACTCATATTAGTTCTAAATTATCAAAATACATAGGAATCCTATATAAAGTTAAAAATTTTCTGCCTGAAACAGCTTTACAAATGCTCTACCGAACGCTCATTTTTCCATACTTGCAATACGGAATAGAAGCATGGCACGGAACTGATAAAAATAAAACCAACAGAATTTTTACTCCGCAGAAAAGAGCTGTCAGAGCGGTAAAGAACCTAGAATATAATGCTCACACAAATGATTCTTTCAAAAATTTAAAAATAGTTAAACTTACGGATCTCTACAAAATCTCCATCTGTAATTTCATTTACAAAACATTAAAAAATGATGGCGACAATAGCCTAAGACAATTATTGACTGCGCAAACTGGTCTCCACGACCATTTAACTCGAAATAGAAGTAAATTCATGCTTCCTTATTATTCAAAGACCCGGTCGCAACACAGTATCCTCTTCGTTGGAACCAAAACTTGGAACTCTATACCTGCAGAGATTCGTGAATGTAATTCGTACAAAGTATTCAAAAGACATCTTGAGTCTCACTTCCTATCAGAATACTAGTCGTGTAAGATCACTGTGTCAAAATCGTGCCTCCTACATGTAACTAATGATAATGTCATAATGTAACTTGCCTTGGGTACCATAACCAATCTTCTGTCTGCTCTTGAATCGTTTTATCAAACATACTGTTAACTATAGCCGATTTGACCTATATTGTAAAATACAGCATAAAATGTCGAGTTAATTATCTCAATGATCTCTAATGCGAAAGTAGGTTAAGTGAACTAGGTTAAACATTTTGCAAACCCTAGAATAACGTGATTGTAGGATGCCCTAGAAGTCGCTGAACTTGTTCGGGCCCATGTAGCTATACACAAATTTGACCATTGTACTAGACTTAAGAAAAATTCTACCTCTGTATCACCTGTGGTAAATAAATTGTTTAACTTGTTTAAATTGTTTAAAATTGTTTAAATCACGCACACCACACATACAGGTCCCCGCACACCACACATACAATCACGCACACCACACATACAATCACGCACTACTGTACAAGTCCAGAGGAGATGTCACCGGGACAACACCGAGCTGTGTGGGTGTGGTCCACCACAGGATAGGCGAGCGAACACAACCGTAAAGGAAGGATCCACAATCATCGTTTTTTAAACTTAGTAGCTATGAAAAGAAGAGTTAGCAGTGATAGATTTGTATAAGGAATATAAAAATATGAAGAAATAGTAGCTATCATTTTGTAAATTCCTTGCGTTACTGGAGATGAATTAGTTATATTTCTTTTAACATACTTTCATTCAATGGGAGATCGCTCTTGGCTTTTCGCATGAATAGTTTAACTTATCAATCTATGTTACTCTTTAGCAACAGAAGCAATTGTTTTACGTGAACACCGTTACAATTCACAATTTTAATAATAAATACTATACATTAAAAATTACTATGTAGAAAAAACTGTGTTACTTTCCAAAAGCAATTCGTTACCATCAGAGTCTCCAGCTACTCTGCTATATAAACGGTTCGTACGTTACTGGGGCACCAGCAAGTAATTAATTATAAAATATATAAACTATGGTAAGTACTCTTAAATTATAAGAAAACACAATCTGGTACGTGGGGCTCTTCGATGGGCGTCACGGTAGAGGGAACACGGTAGAGTAATTTCTATGGGGGAAAATACATCTCTTCTTGTTTCGCTAGCCAATGGAACGGCTTTATTTCAAACAAACTTTATAACGTCACCATTGCGGCCTGTCGTTAGGCCAATACCAGTGCAAGATTTGGGGCTAGCAGTGTTGCCAGGTGAAATATGAGCGCTGTTATTGGTCCGTTGTTATGACGACAGCATTGCCACATAGTCGACGTAAATAAAACTGGTTTGACCCAACCTTGTTTCTTCCACCGTGATGGTACGTAGAGTTCTGCGACAATCTCAATTACTTGAGCGCTTCTAACTTTAAATCGCATAAAATCCTGCCGCTGTGCCCTTAACCTGATAAATAAAATCCTTAACCTGACGTAATTGATACTCAAGTCGGACTGTAGAGCGCCGCTTACTGAAGTCTAACTCCCGAGAGTCTCACAAGCTGAGCAACGAAGTTCTTGAGGGCAGTCACGGTGAAAGAAACAAGGTAGGGTCAAACCAGTCTTTTTTCACTGACCGTTCGGCAATGCTGACGTCATGGCAACGAACCAATGGCAGCGCTCATATTGCATCTGGCAACACTGCTAGCCCCAAATCAGGCTCCAATATTGGCTGACGACATGCTGCAATAGTGATGTCATAAAGTTTGTTTGAAATAAAGCCGTTCTATTAGCTAGCCGAACAAAACGAGTTTTTTTCCCAAATAGAAATGACTCTACCTTGTTTCCTCTACCGTGCGGGCAGTCTAGAGTCTCGCACGGTAATGGAGCTCGCAGAAAGAACGAGCTTTGGAAGACTGCATAAGGCAATCTATTCTCAGGATTGCCTCTCTCCTCAGCATTCCTGGGGGTGATTGAAGGCGACCGCCACAATCATCACCCGCAGGTGGTGCTTTTCTCACCGCTACTGCAAGGGAGGTCACCCTGGCAGTGTATTCATTAAATAAAACATATAAACTATTTTTGTAAAAATAAGGCATCGAATCGGGAGAGAACCGATTTATTGATCAGTCTAGTATCAGTCTAGGTTAAGTGAATTAGGTTAAACATAACTGTACGCTTTAAAATAGCGTTGATGCCCTAGAAGTCGCTGAACTTATTCGGACCCACAGGTAGCTATACTCAAAAATGTCCATTGTACTGGAGTTAAAATACAATCTATTTCTGTATCGATTGTGACAAATAAACTGCTTGAATTGTTCAAGCCCTTGCTCCATATAACTGGCCTCAAAGAGCTCGAGTAAGCATGAAACTTTCTCTTTGAATGAGCGTGATTTTTAACTGAGTTAGGGGTGATTATTAGGCTTCATATTTGGCTCTTGGATTCAAAAAATACCGTGGTGTTTTAGCATTTCTACTCCAGCTGTAAATAAAATGCACTAGTTGCTTATTTTAGGGAGACATGAAATAATTAAGTTGAGTTTTCCCCTATGCCCATCGTGAATCTTTTTTAAAATTTCCCTTCCTTATTGCTGAAAGCAAACAGTGGACGGGGACAGGCCAGCAAGCAAACATCCAGCAAACAGTGTATTAGACTTTTATAAGCATGCCCAGTGTGCACGGCCCGTTAAAAATGTCGGGATTCAATACCTTTCTTGAACAAGTTTTCCAGATGTGGATGACAACCAAATATATCCATGATAACAGTACCTGGGATTAAATATATTCTCGTACTTCTGCACTGGTGAAACTCAGATCATAGATATGGTCATTATAACTCTCTTTATGAGTGGGACTGAGAAATGGAAGAAGCGGACTCCAAACGAATCAACCGAGGGTATTATTAGGTAGTAGAAGGACCCGAGGAAATTCCACGGACAATATATCATCGTTAAGCTAGGTGGACCCGTGAAAAAATTTCGTGAACATTACCTAACCAATGCTAACCTAACATATCCTAATCTTTCCTATCCTAACCTAACCAAACCTATCCTAACCGAACCTATCCTGATAAAATTTCAAACATATCAATGCATGTAAAGGCAATCTCTTAATGCTGCACTGAAGAATTTGGTATCCATGATACCGCATACTCAGACGAAAGCGTAACGGATACCTGACAAATAAATATACATCCTTTGTTTCTTAAGAAGTGGACACATAACCAAATTATTAATAAACAAAAAGTAAATGAATTTACACACAGCGGGTGTTATTAGGTTGGATTAGACCACTCACAACCCGTAAGGATGACCAAAAACAGTTGTTAACAGTAACAGAACAGTTAAAACAGTTTGTTAGGAACACCGGAGACCATTTAACTTGAGCTACTACACAGCTATTAGACCGCTTAACTGACCGAGCCAAACAGCATTAGGCTTTGGTGAGCGTATAAAGAGATGGAAATTTTCTGACTGCCTCATTCTTTTCGCGGAGTCAGAGCCAACTTTAGCGCCGGACAATCTCAAAACTAATAAGTTTCGAAAATGAGTGGGCAATAGTTAATGAGGCGATATCTCCCATCAGTAATTTACTGAAAGAAGAGCAATTATTTATGGTTCCCTTGCACTTACGGTGATTTACTCCGACAGTGTCAACGGTAAAAGACCTGAAATACGATGCAAACACTCATTACAGCCGTACTAGATCATACGGATAATATTTTTCTTATCTCTCTTTATCGAGTCTTGATACATTTTCATTTTACCGAAATCGTACGATGAATCATAAAGGAAACTTTGTACCTTCCTAATGAACAACGTTAGATCCTCACTAATGAACATCAAATTCTCTTCATCACATTCAGACAGTAACTGCAGTCTGTATAAAAACAATGTGAGTGCTGTTAGACTCGTCTAGAGAAGAAAGGTGAGCTCAGTTCTCAGGTGTTTGAAAGTTTTTGATTGAATTTGAAAAAGAGTTCTTTAATGCTCTAAGTTGGGAATACTGGCAGCATTCCCCTAATATTTGAATTCTGTACAACTCGCAACCTTAGCAATCCATCGCAATGAAACACGGAGCGATGCAGCACAATACAGGGCAATTATACAAAAACCTCTACAATACAACACGGAGCATCGCTCAGCAATTCAGAGCAAACTGTAGACATCATGGGATACAGACAGACATACTTTCGTTCATGTACAAATAGCAGGAAAGTTTTAATTTAATAACTGACACTTGTAATAAACCTGCTCGCCACAGCTGCGTCTGCAAGGATGAGTGTTAACATTGGAAGTAAAATTCCTTTTATAAAATTTATGAAAAATTCTCGTTAAATTAGTGGCAAGAAGTAAAATGCCTTATTCTGTTTACTCGTGGGCTTCCTGTTTTCGTGTTAGGTTTATGCAGACGCTTGTGCTGATGAGCACTAACCTAATGCATCGATAACAGCAGTGCTATTCTAATTTATATACTTAATTCAGTAACTCAAAATTTGTCCGAGTCCGTTTAGAAAATTGGCTGAGTCTATATGGTCAAGTGAGGTATTAAATTGAAGCCACTGGTGTCTATACTTGCAGAAAATTATCAGATTTGAAAAATATTGAACACGGCGACTACAAATTGTGATTAAAAATAGCCATTAAAACTGAATGGCAAAAAAAACAAAACAAGTCAAGGGTGCGTCTCCTCAGTTTTTTATGCACATGTTTTGCCGTAAACGTGCTGATTGATTGATTGATTAAATTTATCGGGTTGTCCGACTTGCCTAAAAAAAATGAATAAAAAAATATAAAAATAAAAATAAAAATTAATAAAAATAAAGAAAATAAACAAAAAAAATGAAAAAAAATGAAAAAAAAATAAATAGTTTTCTGCAAATATAGACACCAGTGGCTTTAATTTAATACCTCACTTGACCATATAGACTCAGCCAATTTTCTAAACGGACTCGGACAAATTTTGAGTTACTGAATTAAGTATATAGACTATATTTTTTTTTATTTTTTTATTTTTATTTTTAGGCAAGTCAGACAACCCGATACTCGGGTTGAACCGGTAATAAAAAAAAAAAAATAAAAAAAATAAAAAAAAGTAAAAGTAAAAAAAAAAATAAAATATAAAAAAAATAAAAAAAATTGAAAAATAAAAAAAATAAAAAAAATTGGAAAAAAATAAAAAAAAACTACATAAATACTTTTCTGCAAATATAGACACCAGTGGCTTCAATTTAATACCTCACTTGACCATATAGACTCAGCCAATTTTCTAAACGGACTCGGACAAATTTTGAGTTACTGAATTAAGTATATAGACTATATTTTCTTATTTATTTATTTTTTTATTTTTAGGCAAGTCGGACAACCCGATACTCGAGTTGAACCGGTAATACTAGTGCAAATTGAATTGATTCAACTACTTTAATAACGATGCGTTGCTCCCACAATGTTAGGAAAATAACTTGAACCTAAAGCGGGAGTAAAATAACGATTAAATATTTGAATAACCTTCAAAGATTGTGTTGGGTGTTCTAATTCTCTGTTGAATGATACAAATAAAAAATACAGGAGATGTATATAGGTCTTCCTCTCACGCATGTCTTGCTTGTTCAGCATGCATTCATATTCAATACAATTTTTGCATCTGTAATCAAAACGACGCCATTTAAAACAACTTAAATTTGAAAATAAATTTATGTTTCGCCATGTTTCAAATTATTTTTTACGAGCTCTGTTTCCAAATACCGTATTTAGAATTCAGGATTGTGAAAATAATTAGTGGTCATTTGCGCCGGATAATGAGATCAACAATCAATCAGTTCATTTAGAACTGGAATGATGCATTTCTCTAACAAAATTATTAAAATAATTATCCGTCATTGGCCTGAAGATGATTAATGATGAAATATTCTACATTGAAATATTCTATTTTCTACGACAGTGTAATAATGTTCCTTACTTAAATGCTGGTTTCATTTTCCGTAGATTATTTCCGTAGTCCATAACGTGTTAGAATACGAAAAAGTGGTTATTTACTGAAATAAAGTCAACCTTTATAATTCTATATCGGACAGACTGTGAAATTTTGGTCTATTTGCTACGGTTGAAAATTAAAAAAGACTTTATTCAAAACTTCTGGTGGAAACTAGAGTTGAATTGACTTTCTTGCGTTGTAAGATTAGTTTGACAAGATTATTTTTATAATAAAAAATACATATTCGTAGAAACTATTCATGAGCAGTGATAATTTCTTACTGATGCACTACTCACTCTAAAGTGAGGCACGACTAACATGTAACCTTTATTTCTAATCATCATATTACATTTCTTGAGAGTCTCTTTTTATTATTCTTTACCTTTATTACTGTTTAACGAGTGAGCTTATTATAGTCCGATATTGAGTGAAAGCTGATCAATGCTCCCTCTCTCCCTCTCTCTCTCTCTCTCCCTCCCCTAAACTCCGCCTACTTTACGTCTGCTTCAGAAGCAATGAGAAAGAATTAGCATGAAAAGAAAGGAATAGAAAAAAGTTTGTTAAAAGATTTCAGTTCCTTCTCAAAAATAAATGATTGCGGTACACAATCTAATTCTGATGGGAAAATTCTTGGAGAAGGTGTACAGCATACTTATGTTTAAAAGACGATATTTTGTACTTTTTATAACTTTCCATTACAACAAGTGAATACTCAATGTAGCGTTCAGATCATCTCGAGAATTTTCTGTGACTTCATTAATTTGTTTCTCCACAATTAATTAACACTGGAAAGCAAATTGCATAAGCACGTAAATCATTATTTTTTCAAAAATTTAAGTTAAACATCTCTCGGAAATTCAGAAGTTCCTGATCCAATTCGAGGTCGAGTTTTTCGTTCCTTTATAAAGCTGCAACTGCGCCCCAGTGAGGCCGGTTCAGACGTCAGAGAAGATCCGGAAGTTCTCGCGTTCTATTTCGAAATACTGGAAGATCCGTTTACTCCGTGACTGGACTCGAGCTAC
Organism: Morinoia aosen; assembly: GCA_030386875.1. Lineage (NCBI taxonomy): Eukaryota > Metazoa > Arthropoda > Malacostraca > Amphipoda > Talitridae > Morinoia > Morinoia aosen. The sequence continues at coordinate 82,141,189 of CM059561.1, read as the reverse complement.
TGGAAATGCATCAAAACCTCGGACGGAAATCTTCGGAGGTTGAAAACACTATGACCGTGCGCTGCACCATGATAAAATTATTGGACAACACGGAATAATTTGGTGTGGTTTCAGTTTCACTACAGTCGCATTCTACCACAGACTCAGAATTTGAATGTCTCGATAAGCCAAATGTAAATTTCATTGCTTCAGGTTCAAAATGAACGCATCTTTTGCAGATCAGCAGCTGGGTCCGTTAAGTCCCTGGTATTTGAGTTTATTGAACGGGAAGTGTTCGCTTTTGCGTTTTTGTTGCGTTAGGGGCTCGCTAGAAGATCATCTTGCATAAAATCGAGCTCGGCTCCAGCCTTGAGTCCTCAGTAATCTTCGAAGCCTTCACAGCATTTGCGCTGAGAGAGGCACCAGCCGGGAGCATTTAGCAAGGCGTCTTAGGTGGAAACAACCTTTAACTCTAAAATTTAGGAATTTAGTGCGATGCTCTGAAGTGCGGTTAATAGTTTTTTTGAAAAAATCGTTCTAGTTAGATCACGTGTAGAGCAAAGGTATTTGATGTTTTCGTTCTTCTATCTGCAGATGCTCGAAGAAAAAATATTTCTGCCACATTTTTCCGATAATTTGAAGCAATGAGTGCATTTCGCTCGTTAGGCTGCGTATATTTTCTCATCAAATCTCATTTGTTTCGAGTTCGGGTTGTTTGGGTTTCGAATTACCAGAATTTCTGATTTAAATTTCTGAAAAATTATCACCGCAGAAAATTTAAATGAAGAAAAGTTGATTGAATCAATTTCTCTATTGGGCTTAATTGATCAAAATTAACTGTGGTTCCTAAATCTGGTTCAGGAAAATATATTTTCGGTCGTTATTGGCAACAAAATATTTTTATATTTTATGATATGTTACTAAACATCAGTCACACACAATCTCACATAATTTTTGATGAGAGTTAAACGTATTTCCTGCCATTAGATTTTATTTGACCTTACCACCATCTTGAGACCGCTACTGTGTCGTCATTCCGTCCTTTTTAGGTCTAGAAGCAGGCCTGGAGATTCAGTAGGCTTTATGTCAGGACAATACCAGTGTTGTTCTATAACCCATAACACATACTACTCTGTCGGGGTAGGTTTGTGCTCTCAGAATGGATGCGCAATGTATCGTTTGTGTTGGAGAGTTACTCGCTTCTGCGGTTTGATGTCGTAGTGGCTGTACTAAATTATTGTATTTCTAAAGCAGTCTTTTGCTGCTCTTTTCTGAAACCGCAGCCAATCAAGGATGAAGGAACCTGTGGCTGAAGAACTCAAATAATAATCTCCCAGGTGCAACGACCCTCTTCGAAAGACCAGTAACCATACGAGGGATTGAAGCATCCCTCAAATCGATTACAAAAAGATGAAGAAGAAGTAGAAGATGAAAGAAGAATAAAAAGAAGAAGAAGAAGACGTTACGCACTACCGTCGAGGCCAGCGTCAAAAAGGGGGAGAAATTATGTGAAGACAAGACAAAAAAAAAAACACCCTCGGCGCTTGCGACACAGCTTCCTTGCGATGAGATGATAGTAACGGGAAAAGTTCGGCTGTGACCGCGTTTTGTTCTCATCAGATCTACGGCTCGAAACGTCGCTGATTTGAACCAAAGGCGCAGCTCGTCTGGAAAACAAGAACTAAATGTTAGCTATTAAAACTTGATCTTTGGGTAGAGCATGAGTGCAGGCTTTACAGAAAAAAATGCGACCGGTGTCTGTAATTGCCCGACCGACGCAGCTTCAAACCAAGAAGTTACACAATGTAAAATGAACTGAATATGTTTATACAGTTTGAACTGTACATGCAATTTTAAGTGTTTGATTTCAAACAAATACTGTGTATTATACGCGTAACTAGATGAAGTATTATGCATACTTCATCTTTAACTGTCGTGATGATGTTCTAAAATATATTCATTTAAGCTTTACTTACTACAAATAATATCAAAAGAAATTACGTTCTCATCTGTAATTTCATTTGAATAGATACCGCATTTACGTTTTTAAATTAATGAAATAAAATTTTAAATGAACGTTTTGAACGTCCCTCAACGTAGTAATTTTTTATGATTTTTCTTTCTGCGAATTAAACAGCCCGAGTCTAATTGGAGTAATTAAAGTGTGATTTGGCTGATTCATGTCCTGTTAGGTATGTCATTTAACCTACTAGTCTTGTGAGCTAAGACGCTCAAGTTACTCGTTCACTTTCCAACGTTTCAACCTTGTAAATTGTTCAAGTTTTATAAGTGGTAAAATACGAAGATAATCACTATTCATTTTTACTGAAAAGAACATTCAATAGTTTAAATAGAATTTTAACATTTGAGTGTTTAAAATAGAGTGCTTAAAATTGAGTGTTTTAACCCAATTGATAAAATATAATTTTAACATTGGAGTGTTCAAAACCGAGTGTTTCAGCTCAATTGTTAAAAAAAGATTTGAATATTGGAGTGTTCAAAATTAAATGTTTTAACTCAACTGTCAAAAATAATTTTTAACACGTATAGAAGACCAATACCAATAAGACCAATAGATTTTTAACAATTGAGTGTTCTTCTTAGGAAAAATTAAAAGTGATTTTCTTCGTATTTCGACACATATAGAACCAGAACAATTACTTATTCACTGTAAAGGCTGCAAAACTTCGAAATAGAGCTATTCCTGGAATTCATGATACGCCTTACCAAACGTCACAGAAGTAAAATGAATATTTTCAATCGCGCGATTTACATTTCAGTACAACTGGCAGTGGAGAAAATTGTTTAAATTACATTACCCATTTGATGCAGTTGTAAACGGTTATGTAGGAAGTATTAAGACATTTCTTCAGGCGTCATGAAGAAGATATTCATTTATCATTTATATCTCCTTTTTAGCTTCTAATGTATTTCTTCAAATTGGCGAACGATTATAAGAAGTTTCAGAGAAAAAATATCAGAATTAAATATATTTAATATAGCAGGCGTCTGAACCTCATTTAACAAGTTTGAGAAGATACTCATCACTCACATGCATTGGTACTGTATAAATAAATATAAATAAAACAGTTCAGCTTACCGTGCAGCATTCGCTTGTGTTGAGCAATGCATCATTCAGTACAGCTAAGTGTTATTTTGCTGTTAAAATAAAGATTTTCGCATGTAATCCCGCGAAGCTCATTGACTGATCAGTTACAACTTAGTATATCACAAAACTAACTTACATTACACGCGCACTGTGCTGGCAATACTACCTACATTTTGTGATGGCTTCCATGAAGCTCAAATCCTATCTTTACAGACCCGAAAGTCATAATTAACTTGAATTTAAGGCATCCGTGGGAGTGGGAGTGAGACTCACTGTCCCAGTGATTTATAAGTGACCTCATGCAAGTCGGAACTTGCATGACAAGCGAGAATTGCTGCATTAGCGCGCCATGAGTAATGGTGCAGTAAATAAAGTTCCAGACACTGCACTGAATGAGGTTCGCTGGCCGGCCTCGGGCGAGCTAAAAACATTAGGGTGATTAAGTAAGTTTTAATTGGGGCCTGTTTTGGCCGCCATTGAGCTCGTGTGAATAAGTTATCTTGTTTGCCCCACACTTGTTTACGTCGGACGCCCGTGTCTACCGCTGCTCCGGTAGCTTGGTTTGGTTTGTTTTATCTTTCCTGCCTTATTGTTGAGACAATGTTGTTTTTTTTCCTGCCATCGAAACTAATTGTCGGGACAATGCTGTTTTATTTTTCCTGCCAGTGAAGTTATTGTCGAGACAATGCTGTTTTTTTCCTGCCATCGAACTTATTGTCGAGACAATGCTGTTTTTTTTCCTGCCATCGAACTTATTGTCGAGACAATGCTGTTTTTTTTTCCTGCCATCGAACTTATTGTCGAGACAATGCTGTTTTTTTTCCTGCCATCGAACTTATTGTCGAGACAATGCTGTTTTTTTCCCTGCCATCGAACTTATTGTCGAGACAATGCTGTTTTATTTTTCCTGCCAGTGACCTTATCGTTGAGACAATGTAAATTATATCATATTCTCATACATGAGTCAGAAGAAGCAATGACGGATGCCACAGAATGATTTTTGTTCTTCACTGTTGATGACATCAGTTTTTGCTTTTCATTCGGATTTCCTCAGAAAGGCTAAAGAGAAACATTCATCCACTTCATCTATTTCCCCAAACATAACCACAATAAAAAATTCGGGTGACTGTATTTTTAAATGAATAAAAGAAAATAATATGAACTTAGAAACCCTTTGCACAATGCAACAAGGGTTCGGAAACGGCCCGCTGTGTTTGAGGTTGAGATGAGTTGTGTACCGTCTAAGGTTCCCATCACTTGCTTATGACTCGAGGGAAAATATTTCTGAGAAAAAATTAGCTGAAGCCTCTCACATATTCACTGATTTTTCCTTGCCTGAAATCATTCTATGTCAGTTCAAGATGGTAGTTGAAAATTTGCTGTTTATCCATCGGATGAAATTATTCACGTAAATGAAAACTCAGTTGACTCTAAACTGATTATTTCAAGTTCATAAACAACGGACCCATGCCAAACCCATCCAATACAGAGCACAATTAGCTAAAGAATCGGGGGAATAAACTGTCTCCTGGCATTACGAACATGCTACCAACATGGCTGTAGTCATCATTTGGTTGCGGTGACCGAGTTTAACATAGCAGGAAGACTACCGTACTTTGTGTTGCACTACTGTACCTTAATTAATGTGGCACAACTTTAAATAATAGGTAGATAACTGCCATCAGAACAAGCTCGGAAGACCGTGACGGTCGAAGGACGGTTGGTGCGTGACGGTGGCTCCTGAATCAAGAGTGGCTAAATCCTATCTTGATATTAACCGCCATTCAGCCGACCTGGAACACCATATTACCGAAATGAAATAGTGGCTTCACCCACATTTGTTACACAGTAAAGTACGTTCGCCTCTAGAAGTCATTAGCATGAGGGTAGAACTTATGAAAATGTATGAAAGGACTGAAGCTAATAAGCACTGACCTTGTACAAGGGTTAAATGCTGCATGTTGAGCTCGGAATATCTCCTGCGATTGGAAGGAATCAGCATCAACTACCAAAGAAGGATCCAATTGTTCATTATAAATAAAATGTTGTGCAGTTTAAAAATGAAATGATATTAAAAAAAGCTCTTTTAAAAATCATTTTAATACGCGAACGTTTCGGCTTTAGGCTCAAGCCATTATCAACACCCGTAGAAGCGAATTAAAATACAAAAAATACGACATGGCTAAAAGACTAAAGAATACAACTAGAAATTAATAATAATACAAAAATAAAGTGAAAGAGAGATTATCCTGCAATTATTTTTTGTACATCAGGCTATTTCTAACTGGACTGATGATGTTGTGTTTTTATTTCTAGGAGCCTCGTAAATAGAGACGAAAAGTTACAAAGCCTCTGGTCTGCGTTTGTTGTGGCAATATTCTTTGTGGGATTTGTGGGCTGCAACGAGCTCTCGATTGGCTGATGATTGGCTACGATTTCTTGATTGGCTGATGATTGGCTACGAGTTCTTGATTGGCTGATGATTGGCTACGAGTTCTTGATTGGCTGATGATTGGCTACGAGTTTTTGATTGGCTGATGATTGGCTACGAGTTTTTGGTTGGCTGATGATTGGCTACGAGTTCTTGATTGGCTGATGATTGGCTACGAGTTCGTGATTGGCTGAGGATTGGCTACGAGTTCTTGATTGGTTGATGATTGGCTACGAGTTCGTGATTTGCTGGTGATTGGCTACGAGTTCGTGATTTGCTGATGATTGGCTACGAGTTCTTGATTGGCTGAGGATTGGCTACGAGTTCGTGATTGGCTGAGGATTGGCTACGAGTTCGTGATTGGCTGATGATTGGCTACGAGTTCTTGATTGGTTGATGATTGGCTACGAGTTCTTGATTGGCTGAGGATTGGCTACGAGTTCTTGATTGGCTGAGGATTGGCTACGAGTTCTTGATTGGTTGATGATTGGCTACGAGTTCGTGATTTGCTGGTGATTGGCTACGAGTTCGTGATTTGCTGATGATTGGCTACGAGTTCTTGATTGGCTGAGGATTGGCTATGAGTTCGTGATTGGCTGAGGATTGGCTACGAGTTCTTGATTGGTTGATGATTGGCTACGAGTTCGTGATTTGCTTGTGATTGGCTACGAGTTCGTGATTTGCTGATGATTGGCTACGAGTTCTTGATTAGCTGAGGATTGGCTACGAGTTCGTGATTGGCTGAGGATTGGCTACGAGTTCGTGATTGGCTGATGATTGGCTACGAGTTCTTGATTGGTTGATGATTGGCTACGAGTTCTTGATTGGCTGAGGATTGGCTACGAGTTCTTGATTGGCTGAGGATTTGCTGATGATTGGCAACTCTCACTGGCTTATTGCTTTAAATTAATTGCTCGCATATTAATAGACGCTTTTAATATTGATAGAATGTTGTATGTAAGCAAAATATCAAAGCATTTTCATTGAAGTATTTTAATGCACTGTTTTTTGCATGGTCCTGATCGTTGTTGGTATATTTATAATAAATATTTAACGTGGGAAATATATGTGACTGTGTTATGTCTGTTATGGTAACTTCAATAATATTTTTAGCGATTTTATTCATATGAGGATGAAGTCTTTCCATTGGTCATAGAAACAATATTTTTGTCTCAGGAACAAAATTATTTATTTGACATAAAACAAAAAGTGACTGATGGAGCGCTTACCCTAAATTGTGTTACAAATGAGATGGTCATCTCGTTACGAAACATGGCTGCACCTTTTCATTATCATCGCTCTGATGTTCCTCTTGTTCATTTGTTCTTACGCTACCACGAATTTGTTCTTACGCCACCACGAATTTGTTCTTACGCCACCACGAATTTGTTCTTACGCTACCACGAATTTGTACTTACGCTACCACGAATTTGTTCTTACGCTACCATGAATTTGTTCTTACGCTACCACCAATTTGTTCTTACGCTACCACGAATTTGTTCTTACGCTACTACCAATTTGTTCTTACGCTGGCTCCAATTTGTTCTTACGCTACCACCAATTTGTTCTTACGCTACCACCAATTTGTTCTTACGCTACCACGAATTTGTTCTTACGCTACCACCAATTTGTCCTTACGCTACCACCAATTTGTCCTTACGCTACCACCAATTTGTCCTTACGCTACCACCAATTTCTCCTTACGCTACCACCAATTTGTTCTTACGCTACCACCAATTTGTCCTTACGCTACCACCAATTTCTCCTTACGCTACCACCAATTTGTCCTTACGCTACCACCAATTTCTCCTTAAGCTACCACCAATTTCTCCTTACGCTACCACCAATTTGTTCTTACGCTACCACCAATTTGTCCTTACGCTACCACCAATTTCTCCTTACGCTACCACCAATTTGTTCTTACGCTACCACCAATTTGTCCTTACGCTACCACCAATTTCTCCTTACGCTACCACCAATTTGTCCTTACGCTACCACCAATTTCTCCTTAAGCTACCACCAATTTCTCCTTACGCTACCACCAATTTGTTCTTACGCTACCACCAATTTGTCCTTACGCTACCACCAATTTCTCCTTACGCTACCACCAATTTGTCCTTACGCTACCACCAATTTCTCCTTAAGCTACCACCAATTTCTCCTTACGCTACCACCAATTTGTTCTTACGCTACCACCAATTTGTTCTTACGCTACCACCAATTTGTTCTTACGCTACCACCAATTTCTCCTTACGCTACCACCAATTTGTCCTTACGCTACCACCAATTTCTCCTTAAGCTACCACCAATTTCTCCTTACGCTACCACCAATTTGTTTTTACGCTACCACCAATTTGTTCTTACGCTACCACCAATTTGTTCTTACGCTACCACCAATTTGTCCTTACGCTACCACCAATTTCTCCTTAAGCTACCACCAATTTCTCCTTACGCTACCACCAATTTGTTTTTACGCTACCACCAATTTGTCCTTACGCTACCACCAATTTGTTCTTACGCTACCACCAATTTGTCCTTACGCTACCACCAATTTCTCCTTACGCTACCACCAATTTCTCCTTACGCTACCACCAATTTGTTCTTACGCTACCACCAATTTGTCCTTACGCTACAACCAATTTCTTTTTACGCTACCACCAATTTGTTCTTACGCTACCACCAATTTGTTCTTACGCTACCACGAATTTGTTCTTCCGCTACCACGAATTTGTTCTTACGCTACCACCAATTTCTCCTTACGCTACCACCAATTTGTTCTTACGCTACCACCAATTTGTCCTTACGCTACCACCAATTTCTCCTTACGCTACCACCAATTTGTTATTACGCTACCACCAATTTGTCCTTACGCTACCACCAATTTCTCCTTACGCTACCACCAAGTTTTTCTTACGCTACCACCAATTTGTCCTTACGCTACCACCAATTTGTTCTTACGCTACCACGAATTTGTTCTTCCGCTACCACGAATTTGTTCTTACGCTACCACCAATTTCTCCTTACGCTACCACCAATTTGTCCTTACGCTACCACCAATTTGTTCTTACGCTACCACGAATTTGTTCTTCCGCTACCACCAATTTGTCCTTACGCTACCACCAATTTCTCCTTACGCTACCACCAATTTCTCCTTACGCTACCACCAATTTGTTCTTACGCTACCACCAATTTGTCCTTACGCTACCACCAATTTCTCCTTACGCTACCACCAATTTGTTATTACGCTACCACCAATTTGTCCTTACGCTACCACCAATTTGTCCTTACGCTACCACCAATTTGTACTTACGCTACCACCAATTTGTTCTTACGCTACCACCAATTTCTCCTTACGCTACCACCAATTTGTTCTTTCGCTACCACCGATTGGTTCTTAAGCTACCACGAATTTGATTTCGAGCATTTGATTTTGCTTTAGTTAGATTCCAAAGTTTTAGAAAGCGTCCCATAACTCATGGTTGAAAAACGAGTACTTGGAGATAATTTAAAAAAAATGTAAAAATGAAAAGTTTTTGAGGAAGGCAGTCACGTCAATCTCATCCCTTAGAATAGAGTGATCTCTTTGAGATCTCACCCTGGCTCACCTGGAGATGCCATCCATGTGTGTCTGGTATGCCCTCAGGTTAGGTAGGTTACCTAGTGTGTCTAGTATGCCCTTAGGTTAGGTAAATTACCAAGTGTGTCTAGTATGCCCCTAGGTTTGGTAAATTACCAAGTGTGTCTAGTATGCCCCTAGGTTAGGTAGGTTACCTAGTGTGTCTATAGTATGCCCTTAGGTTAGGTAAACTACCAAGTGTGTCTAGTATGCCCCTAGGTTAGGTAGGTTACCTAGTGTGTCTAGTATGCCCCTAGGTTAGGTAAATTACCAAGGGTGTCTAGTATGCCCCTAGGTTAGGTAAGCTACCATGTTTGTCTAGTATGCCCCTAGGTTAGGTAAGCTACCATGTTTGTCTAGTATGCCCCTAGGTTAGGTAAGCTACCATGTTTGTCTAGTATGCCCCTAGGTTAGGTAAATTACCAAGTGTGTCTAGTATACCCCTAGGTTAGGTAAGCTACCATGTTTGTCTAGTATGCCCCTAGGTTAGGTAAATTAGGATAAATAGAACTGTATATTTTGAAATAGCATTGGCGATAGGATGCCCTAAATTTCGCTGAGCTTATTCAGGCCCACAGGTAGCTCTACTCACATGTGTCCATTGTACTCGATTTGAGGTACAATTTATTGATGTTACTTGAGGTAAATAAATTGTTTAAATTATTTGAATTGTTCATCTCTGAACAAACAGCGGCGGCTGAAGCGGAACTGCCTCTGGGTCTATTCAGCTGGTGATGTGTGGGTGTGACAGTCTACACTGTGTGTCAGAGTGACATGCTACACAGTGTGTCAGAGTGACATGCTACACAGTGTGTCAGAGTGACATGCTACACAGTGTGTCAGAGTGACATGCTACACTGTGTGTCAGAGTGACATGCTACACTGTGTGTCAGAGTGACATGCTACACTGTGTGTCAGAGTGACATGCTACACTGTGTGTCAGAGTGACATGCTACACTGTCTGTCAGAGTGACATGATACACTGTGTGTCAGAGTGACATGCTACACTGTGTGTCAGAGTGACATGCTACGCTGTGTATCAGAGTGACATGCTACACTGTGTATCAGAGTGACATGCTTCACTGTGTATCAGAGTGATATTCTACACTGTGTATCAGAGTGACATGCTGCACTGTGTATCAGAGTGACATGCTGCACTGTGTATCAGAGTGACATGCTGCACTGTGTATCAGAGTGACATGCTGCACTGTGTGTCAGAGTGATATGCTACACTGTGTATCAGAGTGACATGCTACACTGTGTATCAGAATGATATGCTACACTGTGGATCAGAATGATATGCTACACTGTGTGCCAGAGTGACATGCTACACTGTGTGTTAGAGTGATATGCTACTGGCAGCGAGCTGCTGGTACCAAGGAAGTTGGTGTAAAGAACTTCGTGGTTCTTTGGGTGCGTAAAGGGAAGTCGAAAACGCGTAGGCTTTTCCAAACGGTTTCTGTAACAATATGATACAAACACTTAAAATCTAGCTCTAAAAACAAAATTGATTGCACTTTAATTTCACGATTCACATATTATGCCTTTTAATACACTATATACACACAAGCAACGAAAACACTAAAACCTATTATGTACAAAAAACTAATTTAGGGATTATTGCACGGTATAAAATAGTTTATGACGCAAGAACGACAAATATTAAAACCTTACCGAATTATTAGCCCCATTCGACATACTCTTCCGTGTATAGACAACGAGTGAAACGACCTGGGGCTACACCGATTTCAACTAACAATATACCAAGATAAAGATCAGACTAAATGTACCTACCGCACACGCATGAGCTTCGCTAACAGTTTGATACATGGAACCGGCATCATCGCTCTAAAGTGAAACCAATTTTCGGTAGCTGTAGGCAGACGGCCCCAGACACGGAGATGGGGCTCAGTGCGCAAGTGGCACTCGGCGTGGAAGGGTGCAGCTTATCCATGCTGCGTTCAAGGACTACTTTCCAAATATGTCGAGCTCATGCATTATACACATGTGCAGTTACTTTAAAAAAAATCAGACATAAGTTTTCACGTGTTCGTACAGAAATTTCATGAATTCCAAACGCTGTTCAGTTATTGATGTTGGAGGTGGTGGTACACCTCCACTGCCACACCACCTCCACAGTCCACACTAGGGCCAAATGCCGGGTGGGCGGAGCTTGGAACGGCAGAAGTGGCTTCACTCGCTTGACTGGCAAAAGATAGCGATGCCGGTTCCATTTATCCAACTTCCTTGGCTGGTACAAACCAATGTCCATTCGTTGCGTTACATTTGCCGTATATCTTCAGTTAAGAGGACAAGATATTCATGGGAACCAAAATTTTTTCAGAGAAAAAATTGTTGACTTTGCAACTCCGATCCTTTTGAAGGAAGGTGAGTCAACGACAGAATCAATTAGTGCGAGCAAGGAACAGAAGAGGGTATCAGTATTTCTTTATCTGAAATTTCAGAGAGAAACTCCTTTTCTTCTGCTGCAGAGGAAGCCGGTTTCTGAAATTTAATTGAAAAATTTGAACAAGCCGGCATAGTAGGCAGCAAAACCTTATACTTCTATGCATATTAATGCTTTTACAAGTGGAAATAGAAAGACGGAAGCGAAGAAGCAGAACTATGCCAAAATGCATTTCTAAACTGCAACCAAAAACGTATGAAACTGAATATATTTGATATCTACGACCTCAAAAATATTTTCGCTCATAGATCATGACTACATTAACCTGCATCTCTCGATATCATAAGTTCTTACATAACTCGAATAATTTTTATGTTCTCGATTGGATTTTTTAAATGCTCTGTAAAAGATCGAGTGAAACTTCTGTCTCGGAGGGACTTTTTAAGTAAATTTGATTATTTTATTCGGTACATTCTCCATAAAAGAGGTGCAAACAATATTTGATAGACAAAAAACAGAGCATCAAAAGACAGAACGAATAAAATCAAATTTTAAGTTGAACATTCGACAAACAATAATATGCGAGTTTCATTCCTTAAAACTGATACTAAAACCGAGAGATAATTAAATTCATTAAAATAGTTTACTCATATCCAAAATATCAAAATAACAACTTTTTAAGTACGTGCGATTAAGGCTTGTTTTGAAATTCAATTTTTTGCTAAACTTAAACATCAGAAAGAAACTTTGCTGCAGGATGCAAGTATAATTTTTCCTCTAAGTTTAATGTTTCGATACCCACAAACTCTCATCAAAAACATAAGTGTTGAACTGCTACTGGGTTGATCATAACTGCTTGCAACATGCATTGAAGTTAATGGGATCACTTATATAAGTATTCATATTCAGTACATTGAAAAAATCTAGAAGCTACTAAACAGTATCAAACACTGATTGTGTTCAACCAAGTATCAATGATGTAAAAGTTGTTGATAAGATCTTGTTATCAGATTCAAGACTGTAGAAACTCTTCTGTAAAAATACATTTGTAAAGAATCTTGATCAATTATTTTCGAAAGGCCAGCAAAATGCTCATACAAAACACAACCAATAAGCGAATAATTTTATTCAAAATCAAACCGAGCTTGCATTATACAACTCAACTCCAAAACCATTGTACAAAATGGAAAAATTGTTCGTGAAGCAACCGAATAGAATAATTACTTTTGACTTTATTCCATTACGACAGGCGTATCAACTCTAAAGATATTAGAGGTTCATAAACTCGCATTTCAGAGCAAATGATGAGGCTTTGTTGAAAATCTCTCACTAACAAAAATATTAGGGCAATACAAAAGCAGAGTGTGTTAACAAAATACCTACGGGTAGCAGGTGTTTTTATAAATGTACGAACATTTAATGAGAAGAGCACACGTACATACCCCAGAACATGAATATATTATTTACGACAAGATTTATTTATTTGTAAAAAATTGTTTCCTGAAATTCAGATTTTTTAAGCATTTTTTATTCTTAAACATCAAATCCTTCATTGAAAAACAAAGATAAAATATAGGTTACAGAACTGCACTCCCTCACAGGCGAAATCTTATAACAAACGCAATTAATTGATGCCAAAAGATTCAGCGATAAATTTCCACCAAATATTGTTCAAATAGTGAGTAGATTTAGGAAATTGTGTAATATTTCTTAGAGTTACGATTTTTTTAGGGAAGAGCATAGCAAATTGACTACAATAGCAACCATTTAAAATTTATTCAAGCCCCTCTCGAATATGTGTCGAAAAAGAAAGAAGAGATCAGTTTACAAAGTGAAAAGAATATTTGTAAAGCAAAATTCTGCCCACCTGTAGCGCACTAAGGTACATGTTGCCATAAGCGACAGTATTTCATCATCAATCCACTGAAGTGCCCTAAAACTAAGCCGATTGATGCCATCTGACGGAGCGGCTTCCATGCTCGCTGGTCCACTTTTGGGCTAATTAAATCAGCTAATGCGATGCTGCATCCATCGCTTTGATGTCCGTTCCTAGTATTTGTGCAGGTGTTTATCATAACAAGTGGACTACTCGAGCTGTGGAGCGTAACTAGCGTGAATAGCAGCGACTAGCCTTGTTTAAGTCGAGCTCCAATAATGTGCCTCCACTTCATCTCTTGGCCGCACTTCGCTTGCCGTCAATGCGTGTTGGGCTCCCAGAATTTGAAATAACCTACATACGTAAACACTTACGAGTATGGATAATTTTCATGATTCTGATGAAACTACATACCTACTCAACTGTAGTGCTAATTATCATAATTCTGATATCCTTCATCTCCAGTTGAACTTTGAAATAAAATGCTACATACTCAACTGTAATGAAAATTATCATAATTCTGATATGCTTCTCAACAGTTAAACTTTGAAATAAAATGCTGCACTGCTCAGAGATTATCGAGTTGGATAACTATAATTTATGTACATCAATAAACTTTCTCACTGAGAGATAATTGTTGAAACACCCTAATTCAAACGTTATGGTTCGCTTATTGTGTACATGGAGTCAATAATCTTTATATCACCATTATACGGTAGATGCTATGAATATTCTCTTATTTGTGTTTATTGCAGTTATTTTTTTGTCTTGTAAATTTTGAAGTCATCATTAGCCTCTCAACGAAGAGACTAGACATGAAATTTTCCAGCGAAAGAGTATCGTATTTACTGAAGTGTTCCGCAAGCGAGCTTTACGTGTACCCTTTCATTTATTCCTTATTTCCACTGACTAGTGATTTTACTCATTGATTATGTTCTTAAAAAACGTGAAAGCTTTGAAAAACCTACTTCTTAAATGCATGTGCGTTGTTACACGTAAGACTTAGGAGTACACTTAGTATCTAACAGACAGAAGCATAAGCAATGTAGACCCAATGAACCCCGAGGCTTCTATGGCGACCGACGAATTAACTAAGAATTAAGAACTAACTAAGAATTTGAGATTCTTTTGAATTAAAGGAATAAGGTTCTTAAAATTCACTAAGAATTGTATTCTTAGTTTCCGTATTTTGATTTTGCGCATTCGCATCACAGAGCTGATGCGTGCAGAGATGTGAACAGCGGCAGCCGTACAGACCGTCCTGACTCGCTGCGTCTGGCTTCATTAGATCACATCGCGGATGATATCTATTTAAGAAACAGTGCAAAATGGGAACAGCGAAAATGTTCCCATTGTGTTACGTTTAATTGAGCGCATTATTGAAATGAAAGCCAATGGAGACCGAAGTGAAAAGTGAAATCCGAGAGAATCGTCTCCATCTGCCGACATTTGCAGCGGGGTCCGTACTGGCAAGAATGTAAAGTTTATGAAGCTTTTTTGTACTTCAATTGTTTGAAGACGTTGAGAAATTAATTGTGAATCACTTCCGTCATATTTCGTGGAAGTCAGTAATCATCTTCTTAAATTACTTTTTTATTCTAATTTCTATTCAAGACTGTTTTAAGGTATAGTGTTCCTTATTTTTTATTATCATTGAAACATCAATTTCTTGAATAGCTGTCACGACAATAAAAAGTAAAAATTATTCTGATATCAGAGTACATTTGAAATTCGTCGTAATTACCCATAATTCCTCACGACGATTCTTTCCATTTCTGCTGTAATTGTGTGTAATTGTAGGTTGTCTGTCTCAATGTCTTTTTGGAGTCAAATTTCGAGAAAGGCTGGAGAAATCGCTTGGGGAACCTCAATTTCTGTTTCAATTTAGTTTCCTGTTGAACGGGCAGCAGAGCACAGAGCAACAGGTTACCCAATTTATCCTCCATAAACTTTACCTCGACCGGAAGGCCTTTGCAAGTTAGCGAACTTGCAGGCCCGTGGTAAACATTAAAATTACAGAGCAATATTGAAGCTTGGATCCACAAACTGAGTTTCTTGCGCGGATAGAAGCAATCAGAAGTGCAAATGTCGCGGTCTCGTAATGGAACGAGTGTCTCACAAGTGACGTCACAGGGAATGAGGACGATATGGACGGGACAAAGCGAGCTATTCTCGGCAGCTGCAGACAATCTCGCGTCCAAATTGCTTCTTGCTTTTGCATTCGTCGACAAGACTTGCACCGTCCAGGCGAGCTCAGAATATTTCGAGTCAGACCAACGTTTGCAACGTGATCGGGCCCGCAACCTCTGCTTTATTATTTGGAACGCAACCAGATGTGGTGGAAATTTTCACTCCGATAAGAATTGAGGCCCGTTTGTTTTAAGAATGGTTTGTAGGAAGTGTTTTTTTTCTTAAGCTTGTATATTTCCTCGAAAAATTACGGCATCACCTGTTGAACCTTTAGACATGTGTTGTTGAGCTAGACTGAACATCGAAATCGAACAAAACATGTAAATACGTAAGCTTTCTTTAATTCCCAACAAATATCTTTTCCCAATAAGTTCAACATGCAGCTGTGCATTCATTCAGCGCCTTTTCGAATGAATATCGCTTAATTCATCAGCTTATTTAATGTGAATTCTGCTTGTTTGATCACCGTAACGCATCAAAAATTTGAACTGACTCACCAAAACGGCCTTGATTATTGTTTCCAGGACACTTTCATTCTTGAGGGAATTCAAATTCTTTTTGACATGTGTTCTATATGAAATATCGTGAAACTCTGCTATCTGCAGGGAAACATGGTCGTGCAGATCTTGGGAAAACGGGGCTCGTCTGGGTCACGAGAAATGTTAGCTTAATAATTCAGAAATATATTTAACGTTCCGTGTGCAAACAACAGCCGCATGTTCAGCTATTTTCCAGCCACGAACGTGCGTCCTAAATTTGATTAAGTTCTTCGTCGCATGTAAATTCAAATTTAAATCAAACGTTCGGTCATCTTTGTAGTTCTAAAATTACACAGTGTATTATAAAAAAAATTTGGGTAGATGGGATACTAAAAGTTGTACTCAAAAATGCACTTCGTTATTCACAGAAGGCTGAAAGCATGTGCTGAAAATATCAAGCCATGTTAAAAAAAGGCTGCCAACTTTTGGGTACCAACATTATCCTTTTTATCTTGTGTTCACTATGAGATGTATAGAAACTTTGTGTTTTCCAGTAATTTGGGGATAGTGATGAGTCACCATTAGCAGCAGTCGTTAGTGTAGAAGTTATAAGGGAATTATAATTTTTCATAATAGTAAATGAAAGAATTAATACAAATAATGAAAGTTGCACAAGGTGTAGGGAATTTGTATTTGGCTGATGGCTTCGCTACCTAATTCGTTGTGTGTGGTTAATGGTATATGTTAGAGAACATTATCATTATAATTGAGAAAATGTGTACAGTAAATCGTGATAGAAATGCTAAATTTTTTAAGCAATAACAGAAAATACTTTGTTAGATAGCAAAGGAGCGAACAATATTGCCCGGCAATTGTGATATTTTAGTCAGAATTTCTTACATCTTACATCGACGCGGAGAACACAGCCGCTCTAATTAAAGACTACTGTGCTGAAAATAAGCAATGTAGGATCAGGACATCAGGCTGAGATACAGATGCAGAAATTTTCAGAACTTCTCGTTGAAATTTAGTAAATAATGTAAAACTTTTAATACTTTAATATCATGTTTTGAAAAAGTTATTTAGAGCTACTCTAGCTCTTCTTTAATTGTTAAAAGTTTCTTTCTGGTTAGCACTTGAATGAAGTTTTTAGCAGATTTAGCAGCCGCCTTACGAGTTTCTCGTAAGTTTATTCGTGCTTCAGCGAAAATTGTGCGAAAAGCAATTGGAAATATTAATAACTCTTCCTAGTAACCACTTCAGAATATTTCGACTGTTAGATTTTAAATACTTCATAAAAAAATCCTTTTTGATATAGGAAACGGACTCTGTTTTCATAGTTAAGTCTGAAGTCTTTTTGATATAGGAAACGAACTCTTTTCATTATTGAGTCTGAACTCTTTTAGAACGGGAAACGAACTCTGTTTTCATTGTTGAGTTTGTTTATGAGTCACAAGGAGCCTCTTCTTAATTACGAGCTCAAAATGAGAGCCGACGACCGAAGTCCAGCAAACTCAGGCCGCTGCAAGTTCTCGCAAACAACTCAAGTGAGAGCGGCCACCCGGGCCGGCTTGTGGGGGAGTCCATCGGGGGGGTTGCCTCTTCAGAGTTTGTTCTTAGGTTTTACGTCATCGTTTATAAGACTTGTTCTTAGGTTTTCATAGGTAATTGGTTTTTAGTCATAATTTGTTAGATGCCGAAATTATCTTTGAACTCTCATTTCAAGGAATGATTTGAATTTAAAAAAAGAATGCAATTACATAATTCACAAATAAAACAAAAAATTGTAACCTAAGAATTGCGTACAGTAGTGAGCAATAGCCCACGTTCGGCTCAAATTATCTTCGCCTTAAAAATAGAAGAATAAGTGCCATGCTATTTCACTCCCTATGTAGGCCGCTCTCACTTGAGTTGTTTGCGAGAACTTGCGAGCCATGGGTAAATTGTAAGTTTAATTCTTGTGACTCAAATTAAATCAAATTTAATTTCACTAGTAAAAATTAAAACCCACCAACAAGCCTAACCCTGACATATTTGTTGTTCTTTATTACCGCTCTTCTTCTTGAGTCACCTGCAGATTAAGAACGTAAATGAGCTCTATCGCAAATTACCAGATTCTGAAAGCATCGGCACGAGGCTTCAGCACTCGGTCCACAGGAAAGGAGGCTCTATCAGCTCTCCGTGGTTTTCGGGACATCATCGTCATTACCCTGGGACCTTGATCTAAGACATTTCATTCAACAATTCTACTTTTTTTTATTCTTCGAAGAAACGGGATGTCAACGATTTTGAAAACACGAACTTATTTATAAATATGTAAGCTCGTCGTGAAGCTCCAAGCCGAAGATTGGAGCCGGAGCAGCTCTGCGCTCTCTTGGCCTGACGCAGCATGGGGAAGTTCCAGGCTTCCAGCAGCGACTCCGCGCCTTTCTGTCTTCGCCTCACGCGGTATAAGGCACTGCGGCAGGCCTGCACTCCTCGCGGCCGCGTCTAAGACTGCACGGAGGAACGGCCTTCTGAGCACGTCTGTTGTGGTGAGTTGGGAAGCAATTTCAGTGCGGTGTTCTCTTTCCATCTCAGTGCTTCGATCATTTTTGATAATTGCCAGGGCGAACGGATATTATAACTTTCATTATAGTCTGAGCCGTATATAACCATAAACTTTAGGCGCAAATTAGCTTAAGCGCTTTTGCAGCCTCACCGCCAGTCTAGCTGGTTGGCTAAATGCTATTGTTGGGGCTAATTTTGTTCAGCTGCGGCAAGCTCGTAAATGAAGTAAATCTTTTAAATCTTTCCTAAAGTTTTGCGAGCCGCTTCAGTACGACGTACAGTTTACCTGCAAGGTAGTTGAGTTCAATATTAAAATTATAATTTCTCTTAAAGGTACGAGTACTGGCTCAGACTTCTTGAAGCGAGCTGGAGGAGTGCGGAGGGTTACCGCGCTGGCCCATTGCTAAACTCCGGGCTCCCACCGCTACGTCATCGGGGCGGACCGTGCCGGCCACGCTATACACTTAATGTTTTCTATTAATCTTTTCTGATTGCGCCTATGCTCAGTAAAATTATGGCTGCCGCATGTGGTTTTTGCTCCCTTGGTGACCCTTCTCCAGTTTCATTTTCAAGCCTCTACGTTGCTAGAGTCATTCTTACCCAAGGAAGACATATATGTACATATACATAGTGTGAGCACCGAAGGAAATTACTGTTA
This sequence comes from Morinoia aosen, assembly GCA_030386875.1. Lineage (NCBI taxonomy): Eukaryota > Metazoa > Arthropoda > Malacostraca > Amphipoda > Talitridae > Morinoia > Morinoia aosen. The sequence goes on along the minus strand of CM059561.1, from coordinate 82,121,894 downwards.
CTGAGTACCAAAAACGAGCAGCCCAAACAATTTTCGTCACGAATAAACTAGGGGGAGAAATTTTCGAACTAAAATATTTTATTTATTGAAAACATGCATGCTCGGAAGAACGTGAAATAAACCTATAATAAAGTATAAACTATAACCATAACCACAGCGCTGCACGAAGGCACACGATTTACAGATTTCCTTTAGCGGAAGAATTAGAAACGTCCAGAGCAGACCTGAGTTGCAGAATTCTGACATCCATTGAGCCGAGGAACATTTTGGGTCTGCTGCAGCGCCTTCGTCATTACGAGTCTCATTAAACTTGGCACAAGTGCTCGCCGCTCCACAGATGAATGATTGAAGTGAAGCGAATACATCTGTGCACATGCATAGTGATCAATCCAGTAAAAAATATATTCTGGAAAGAACTAAAATTCATGTCATAAACATGACAGCCTACACGCAGCTCTACAGATGAATGATTAAAGTGAAGTCAATACATCTGTACACATGCATAGTGATCAATCAAATAAAAAATATATGACGTGACGAATTAAAACGAGACTAAATGACATGACTAAAACATGAGATAACAAACATGACTATCTGTGTTTAAGCATATACTCAGTATCTGGCTGAGGAAGAACATAACTTGAGTTTTCACAGTCTATAACCTTCAGTAAAAAAATCGTCCTGAATATTACAGCGACGCAAGTTCTGCTCTCGGCATGCATAAGTCAGCAGTGAATACAAAGGCATCTTTTGAACGAAGCGAACTGCTCTGTTTGTGTCCTGCTTCGTTGAAATTAATAGAAGAATATTTTTGCAGTGCCCATCAAAGAGAAATTATTTACATCACGAATGAAGTACGTTGGTCGTATCGTCGAAGAATTATGTTTTGCTGCAAGATTTAGCTGAGAAACCAAACGCTATTTCACTCCACACTTGCGAATCTCTGCAACTTCTAGCTTGGATAAAAAACTGTCCAGATCTATAAGGATTAAATAAATATGATATTTTAGGTACTTTGAAATAGAGCTGATCAAAAAGTTAGACAACTAATAGAAAAAGTAGCTGACGATTGTATAGTTGTTTAAATATATAGTATACAGCAATGAATTTCTTTCAACACCTTAGGTACGGCGGGTTAAAATGAATGTCAATATTCAATTGAAATTAAAGTTAATTTTAAAGATCAATTTTGAAAATAACGAACATCAAATAGATCACGCCTTCATTTAGTTTCCAATAAGAATTTATCGAAATTGAGTTTGTGACAGCTGGTCGGTCAGAAGCATTATAAACATACCCTCAGTGACCACCGGTGGGTCACGTCACACTCAAAGTGTTAAATTTTACAATCAGTCAGTATTTGCTGGTTGAAAATCCCTCCGAGATAGTTTCAACACTCAACATTTGTGCTCCACAACATCTGTGCGCTACAAGAGCATCAATTTTGTCATCAAGGCCACAGCTTCGCGTCTCATACGCTCTTTGTTGGCCGAATGCACCCATTGAAGACAAAAGTTTATTTCTTATAAATGCTAGATGCTAGAGCAGCATACTCATGATTTGAGAACCTGCTTCTTTAAGAATTGAAGTACCATTTAAAATATGCTTTGATTGGCTAGAATTTTAGTCATATTTTATTGAAATTTCCTAGGAAATTTTTTAGGGCAAATTTTATACATTTTTTATGTGATGGGTTTTTAGTCATAGCTTATAAGACTTGGCAAATACATTTCAACAGTGGAAATCATTCGGCTTCTGTTAGAAAAAATTCATCAGTAACATTTTGAAATGAAGATGCAATTAATTTGCAGAATTTCAGTTGTGCAGCATTATATTCTCTAGAGCTATGTTAATGTTCTCCCTCATACTCGTAAGCCAGTAACAACTGAAGAGAGTTAATTTGGATCGTGAATTTCTTCCTACATGACCTAGCTGCTGTAAACTGCAGAGCGCAGAGTACGGGAGTGGCGCTGCGACGAGGAGCGAGTACATTAGTGCTTGGGTAAGCTATGAAAAAATGATTATGTGTTGAAGGTAAAACCATCTACGGCCGAAAGGAGGCAGAGAGGAGCTATTTAAGAGCAACATCCCCGTAGGAAATGTGTGCGTCTTCCCTGCATGTAACTTTTTGGGCCGTGCTCTAGACGAAGCCCAGCGACCGTCTTACTTAAAAAAAAAGAGTAGGACGTCGGAGCGAAGAAGAGTAGCTGCGGAACGCTGGTTTAATATACCGAGATTGCACTGTCTTGAAATTTGAAGCCGACTGCACGTTAAACAGAAAACAGACCAAACAATATACTAGACTGAGCGTTGGAGTTTCAGCGAAGCTTTCTTGAATTTATGAATTTCTTGAAGCCAAAAATAAGAAGAAAAAGGGCAAGTTGTGCCAGTGCTATCATTATGCACTCCAAGTTCTTTTCTTGAACCATTCCTTCGTGATTAAGTCATCGAACGTTGAAAACATTTTTGATAATCACTGGTTTCTCAAATTGGTTCAAAATATATATACCTGACTTGTGTGTTTAAAATTTTTTTGCACCGTGACGCCATTTGAAAATTAATCCAGCGTAAAATTTGTGTTGTTATACCTATTGTTCCGGCCCTTTTCTATGTACCGGCCGAAACTAACGCGGATGGGGTTCGGGAGTGACTGGCAGCAACGTGATGTATAGTTTATTGGTACTTCAGAGTAGATACAGGCTTGGCAGTTGGCAAGAATCAGAGATATCAGACGATAAGTGCTAGTACAATTCTTCTACACTGCATCTGCGATCTTATACAAGTGCTCCGTGATGGTAACGCGTATGCTACTGACTGAGGTGTCTCTTTCTAATGTGACCTCTACGGCAGCGCACCGACAATGAACGGCGCTGTCTCTTGCTGATGCTATTTATACATTCTGAGGGGCGCACATAATGCTCCCCCCCAATATTTAAAAATTCTTTATGACAATAAAAATTTTTAAACGTTATTCAATTGACTTTGATTTTCCTTTGACTGTCAATTAATCCTACAATCCATCAAGTTAAGTCGAGACCAAGAGTTTCAATTCAATACCTGATTTGTTATCCAAAATCAACTAATTAATTACTCTTCCCACTTAAAATGTTTCGGATACAAAAGATACACCGCACAATTTATTTAACATATCAGAATATCTAAATCAAACATCAAAACGCGTACTGAATAAATCCTTTCGTGGCAAAACAACCGCCAGTAACAGTAAAAACAATGCGTCAAGTTAAATTCAACAAAAAGCATCGCAAAGAAAAACGCATCGTTGAAACAACAACTGAAAAGTTTTCAATCAAACACAAATAAGAAGTAGGGCACGCAGATACCTCGACAAATAAAAAATCATTCTCGCCATAAGATTTAAATAAATCAATACATTCGTTAAGGATAATAATAACACGCATGAAATTAAATACACAATGCCGTTAAAATTTTAAGTGAACAACGTATTCGCTTAAATTGAGTTATCGATAAACCAAAATGAAACAAATCGTAATTATATACCTGATCGTTGCATCGACTCGAGCATCTTCGCGAACATGGTTAAAATGAAATACGTAAAACACAAGCTTGGAAATACCAACTTAATATTAATTCATGAGTAAATATAAAAACATCCGCTTACATCGCTGGTGAAACAGTAACACCGAGCAAAACACGAGTTCTTTGGCAAGGCAATTTCGGAAAATTTTATAAGAATCAAAACTATTGCCTCGTAGGTAATGAAAAATGATACAGAAAAGTTGAGTTGATATTAAATAAAGCATCATTAAAGTTTTCACCAAAAAGAAACATTCAAATATCGTCTGCGTTACCGTAGACTTGAAAATAAAAGTTAGTGTTATAGCCAAACATCGCATAAATTAGAACAGAACCTTTCCACTATTAGTTAAAACAATAATCGAAATAAACAGAGTACCGTTGACTCGTAAAACTTAATTCTATCGGTAACATAATGGTATAGCACGTGGAGTAAGATATATACGTGACAAAATCGAAGACACACTAGTTTAGAACGTCGAATATGAATACGAAAATCGGTTTCGCGCTCTGCAAAAATAAAAGGAAAATCACTAAACCATTTCAATTTGTCGTAATCCAATAGTAATAACATGTGAACAAAGTCCAAAACTCTTGAACTACTCTGAATTTATAATTACCATATTTTAAGTTACTAAATTTATTAAACCACGTTTTCAACACTATGTCCACGGTAAAGTATAAAGTATTAACACCATATTAAACCTTTAAAGTGAGTTACTCTCTTCAAGTCACTGCGCGCGAAGGTAAACTCTTTCAGTAATCTCTGGACTGCGCGCGAAGGTAAATTTCAGTAATCTCTTCGCTGTATGCGAAGCTTAGCTGCCGCCGAGGCCATCGATGTTTGTTGACAGTTGCGGGTCACCAGCCTGTCGCAGCCGGACTCCGCACTGTATAGTGCGTACCCCGTCACGTGTGACTGCGTGTCTGCGTGTCTTCCTTGCTGGCACAGCAGCATGAATCGCGTTACAGATGTCATGTTACCGCTCGCACACGCTCGAACTGAAATTGGAATTCAATACAAAAACGATTAGCATGGCTAAAGCGCAAACTTTCGTACATGAATGCACAAATAAAGTGAATTGACAAACAAAAAGTAGCTTCCTCATTAGCATCCAAGAATCTTCCAGTAACATAATTGCTAAACTAATAAAACGACTAAATTTCGCATTTACATTTAATCTTCGTTACAGACATTCAAATTTCTCATTAAGACACATTCTCATTAAGACACATTCTCATTAAGACACATTCTCATTAAGACACTTTCTTTCCAACTACACTGCCCAGCATTGTTGTCAAACAATCTGAGGCAGATTCGAGGCAGTTCTCGCGGTTGCACACTCGCACTCTCGTTTCGAAATCTCCACACGATTGCACCTAAGTTTATCAATTCTAGCTCACGACCTGATGAACACACTCTGATGTCGCAACGATAGTATGACAACATTCTCAGCTCATCATCTCGGCACAAGGTGTTTGCTCAACAGAATATTCCCTAACGCAAGACATACATACAGTCTTAAGAAACTCATAGAACACACTTACATGCTAAGAACTCATAGAACGAATATATGGAATTCAAAACTAAAAACTGTTAATTAACCGTTTCCAACGTGAAAAATACTGGGGGATTTTCAGCCTCGATGCACAATGAAAAAATAAATTTCTGCAAGGTCATCAATGTTTCTTGCGACGACAGATCATAATCAATAATCACGTACTGCTTTTGCACAAGAAAATTACGTATTATTATACTGTACTTGTTGAACTGTTACACTGTGAACGGTTACTTTACGTTTCACTTATCGCGTTACGTTAATGCCTCAATCAAAAAGTTAAATACTAAAGCATATACGAGGTTAACATGAAGCATAAGCAAATACAACAAAAGAATGATTGAACACGTAAGGCCATACTTTTACAGTACGTACACAAAAAGTTGTCAATGCAAAAATCAATACTGACGTTAAATACTCTAAATTTTAATCGTTCAATCAGTTGTTAATTATCCCGTAGAAACTTTGGGAGACTTGACGATAAATTTTACATTCTTTTGCGTTTGATTAATTTCAAATTACACCACATAAAACTATACTGAGCATGAAATTCGGGTAGGCTTGCAAAAATGACTGTTATGACGCACTAGATCGTTTCAACGTGCTCAAAAATTATTAACTGAAGGATTATTAAATGAAGCCTCTCTCATTGACAAATGACTATGAAGTAAATTAAATTTTACTCTCACACTGAATTAGTGTGGACTCTCACGTCCAAAACACATCTAATTCATGACTATCCACCAGTCACACCAGTCACTAAAAAATGTTTTAACAACATTAATGACATTAATGACATTTGTGGCACTTTACCATAATCTTTAATGGTCACTATCATAACTAGTTACCTAGTCATATACTGCTTCACAGTATTACTAACATTACTGCCTCGTGCCAATACTAACGCGTACGAAATGCTGAGCACAGCTCTCGGCCTTGCGCCGGCGTACAAAAAAATATCTGCCTCTGCATCAAGCAAAAAAATATCACACTCACTCGTGTGCGCTGCAGTGCAGCTGCACTGGTAACTTTACTCGATACTCTTTACCAGTGATACTTGATACTCGATACTTGTTACTCTTTAACTTATTACCAGACAACCACGTGTGGTTAATTAACGGGCATCTATCGCCTCTCATTATTATTCGCCAGCACAATGACAACCGCAATCTACAATGCTAAACTCTGATCATCATGGTATCACTGACATTAATTCCTAGTTCGTGTCAACTAATTCGTAATTCGCTTCTCTAAAGCTTACTCACTTAATTGTCTGTGCGAATTCATTTCTACTTCAATACTTTGACCTCGCTGATAGAATTACCTGGTACTAATTTGCCTTTTCCCAGATAACCTCACAGCATTTCTGTCTCGGGGTTATTCGCTGTCCCACAGCATTTATCGCTAGGCTATCTAGTTGCCTTCCGCCATTTTCTAGGCTCTCTATACCGTAGCAAATATTACTCCTTACGCCTCCTCTGGGCAACCACGTCTGTCATCATACACTCTGCATTATTTACTGTATTCAAAAATACTTCATTCATACTTTAACCGTGCTATCCGTGCACATCAGGTATCACCAGAATATCATCATTATTTAATTTCCGCCGACCACGGGCTACTTCTTTGGAATCATAAACGTACCATTCGTCGACAGCTCCTGTAATCCCGACAGATTTACCATTAGTGTCTTTCTTCTCGACATCTAAATGACTGTCCTGAAAAACACTCGTTGCCTGCACAAAGGTACTTAATCCTCCCTTTAATTCTCCTTGTACATCTGACAAGTAAACTTCGGATTCAACATGATCCTTTTCCACTTTTTCTAAGGTACTTATGATTGCGTTCTCCGGTAAGACAATCGCTCTGTCGGAGCTATTAATTAATAACAACGGAATCTTTCCCCTATTGTTTAACTCTCACAATTGCTTCGGCGACACAAACGCCTTCTTTTAAAGTTGCTTTCTTTATTATATATTCTCCATTTTTACACTTTCCAACATGTCCAACATGTTTCAAAATTACATTGGGAGCAATTTCTACTCTCTGCGTATGCACTCTTAACGGCCTTGTGGGAACTGGTAACTGCAACTGCGCCTCGAACAGGCTGATTTTCTCTCTTATTATCTCTTTTTACTTCCTCACTTGCTTTCTCAACAATGCACGTCCTCTTCTCTCTTAGCTTATTTAGGACTTTTTTCTTAGCTCTGGACGTAATCGTGTCCGCCATGAGACACTCAGTATTCTCTATTAAATACTTCAGACATGTTTAACACATCAACTCTCTCGACATTTTTAACGAGGGAATCTTCAGCACCAGAATTCTCCTCGGGATTTTTAACGAGGGAATCTTCAACACTAAAATCCTCCTCGGGTTCACAGGGATTTGCCGCCGTAGAGTCATACTTAGTTATGGTAGTTTCATTTTTACCATCGACATTATTTCTATCAGAAATGAAATCTTCTCCGCTGCTTACTCTTAAAAATCATTTCCACTGTTAGTTTGGTAAGTTTCTACCTGGCCTTTTTCTGACATACTAGTTTTATACTGTCCTCGCACACGGACACGATTTGGTCTGCCTGGTCTGTTTAAATAGTCTCTTCTGGACCTACAATCTCTTGCGTAGTGTCCTAACTTATTACAACGGAAACAAGCTACATCACGCCGTGGATGCTCGGTGGCTGTCTGAGACGAACCTGGTTTGTACCAATCAGTCGGTTTCCTAGCCACGGTGGTTGCCGACTCGCCTTGTTCTTGGCAGACACACGCACGGTTGTAACACTTCGAGCAACGCTTCGCTTCAGCTGTCTCTAATGCTTGGACTTCTAGAGTCCCTAACAAAAATAATCCTATATTCATAAACCTCCAATTTCCTCTTTAAAAAGCAAAATGTTCTACACACAATAGAATTTCAACTCACATTTGCAGTGGACTTCCGTGGACTTAGAACAGGTTAATTGCTAATTACTAATTACGTGAAGGCTGGCACCACTCTGAATAGAGGTAAGCTGCTCCAGCTTACTTTTATATGCTAGAGACAATGGGCGCCAGAGGACAATGGGTGCTAGAGACAATGGCTACAACTTCCTTTAACTGTTTCAGAGAACAATGGTTCCGCGCGCCCGCTTACTGCGCTTTCGCAATGCATATGCTGCTCGCTCTCTGGCTACCAGGAATCAGCTTCCGCGTCAAGGCTCTCCTACTTACTAAGAAACAGCATGCTCACTGCGCTTGCACTGCTGAGTGATTACTACTTAACTCCTACTCATTAATTTTATAATGATCATTAATTTGAGCTCATGCTTATTTAATTCGCAAGCAACATTATCGGCGTACACTTAACTTAATATTTTGGCGATGCGTAGATCTCGTAGCTCCTCTCGTTGCAGACGACGATGGGTAGATGGGTAGATCGTAGATGTGGACCCTCACTTCTTCTTCTTTGAGTAGCGATGAGTAGACTGGTAGACTGGTGAAGACTGCGTGCGTAGCGTGTAAATTTTCGATTATTTTTCTCTCCTTTCTTTCTCGAAGTGTTTCTTGAAAGAACTGCGCTGACGTCTTTCTTCCTTTTCTCGATGCTCTGAAGTAATTTGATGACTGTGCGACGTTACTCCAAAGGCTGACACTCCTCACATTTAAAAGCAGAACTGAAGATCAATTCTTGATGTCTTCTTCTTCAATGGGGCAATGTGGCAATCTTTAATGTGGCTTCTTGATGTGGTATCCCCATACATGGGCCACCAAAATGTTCCGGCCCTTTTCTATGTACCGGCCGAAACTAACGCGGATGGGGTTCGGGAGTGACTGGCAGCAACGTGATGTATAGTTTATTGGTACTTCAGAGTAGATACAGGCTTGGCAGTTGGCAAGAATCAGAGATATCAGACGATAAGTGCTAGTACAATTCTTCTACACTGCATCTGCGATCTTATACAAGTGCTCCGTGATGGTAACGCGTATGCTACTGACTGAGGTGTCTCTTTCTAATGTGACCTCTACGGCAGCGCACCGACAATGAACGGCGCTGTCTCTTGCTGATGCTATTTATACATTCTGAGGGGCGCACACTATGATGAGTTTCTACATTTTCCGACGAGTTTCGAAGTTTCAAAACTGAACTTAAGAGAAGAAAGTTGGAACTATAGACAAATCTCTATCCAGTGTCAAGCACCAAATAGCCGCCAGAAATTTTATTTTTAGAAAGTTAAAAAAAAATGAATAAAGCCATCTGGAAGCGAAAGCTCAATTGAGCCGAGCGCACGGCTCCAATCTTCAACAGTTTGCCCGGCCACATTCGGGCTCTCAGTAACGTCAATATTTATTGGATTCGAGGGTTAGCCTTTGGAGGACCTTGTTTGGATATCGATAAAGTATCCTACATTTTTTAAGCAATGGAATTCCAAATAAATAGATGAGCAAATATTTCCAATAGGAACAGAAGCACCAATTAGCTCATGTCTCACTCAAAAAACACTTTGAAATTTCTGACGTTTGACATAATGAACAGGGTTTTGCGTGAAAATCTTCAGAATAAAATGAAAATTTACTGTGAGCGAGGGAAAAAAAATTTTTAAAAGTCAATATTGGATACGACAACATGGATAATATAATAAATGACTTATTCAACATCTGCAAGGTTATATAAAGGATGCATATGAAAGTTAATATTTTCACGCTCTAAATTTTAAACTGGAACTCAACGTCTAGAATTTCATTTCAAGTTGACTGAATGTTCCCTGAACTGTATTTTGCAGCAACTTTCGTTTCGTACAAAACAATTTGGTTTACATACAAATGTTTTCATATCAAATTTAAAAGTAGTGTTGATTTTTATTGGGGTTTATTGTCTCTCTCGTTTCACGCATTTGTGCTGTCAGTGCAATAGAGTGAGCAAATCACTCTTTTACTAAACGAATTTTTCCATCCAGGTTGAAAACTAGAAAAATAACAAATTCAAGTTCAAAAACCAACCAAGGCATCATTTAAACTACAATTAAATGATTGATGGGATTTAATGTTAAGTGAATGCTTATCTTGTGACATGTTTTCGATTCTGAGTTATAGCATTTTTGTAGAGAAACGTTATTGATGTGGAAAAATCCGATGACGTTTACGGAACGGAACTTACCTAACTGTTAAGTGATGATTAAACTGAGCCCAGGGTTAACCTTTTAACCGTCGATTTTGTATGCATCAAACAATAACAAAGCGGCATCCTAATGGGATCATAAATAACATGCTGAATAGGAACAAATACCGTATAACTTATTGGTTTGTTTCAGTATCACTTGAATCATTATTTTGAAAAAAATTTAGTAGTACCTCTACCAAGCCCTTTCTCAACACCTTTCTACGTTCAGTAAGCTCTACATTCAGTAAGACACTAGTCTACCTTCTTAGCACCTCTCTACGTTCAGTAAGTTCTACATTCAGTAAGACACTAGTCTACCTTCTTAGCCCCTCTCTACGTTCGTTCAGTAAGTTCTACATTCAGGAAGACACAAAAGACACTAGTCTTTCTCTTCTTTACACAAATCTAGGTTCAGCAAGACACAAGACACTAGCTTCTCCCTTCTTAACACATCTATACATTCAGTGAGACACAAAACACACTAGCTTCTCCTTTCTTAATTAACACATCTCTACATTCAGTGAGACACAAAAGACACTATTCTCTCCCGTCTTAACACATCCGATTTCCAGCATCAATTGGAGGTCTTTATTTACTTTATTATTTTGTTACACTATAAGTGTAAAGCCACCGGTGAGGAAATGACTTCTTCAGAGTAGGATTTACCGCAACATTCGAACGATTTTTTCTAAAAACAAATATCACCTTCAAGGATTGTTTAAATTTTTTGATTGCCTTATCTAAAATGAAAAATATTTTGTTTGCTGTCATGTTAGGTGAAAGATTACGAGGCTATTGACCTGACGTGTCATTTTCGTGTATTACGAAACTGAAAAACCACCACTCCGTCATCAGCTTTTTGATTTATTTGGAAATTTGACTCTTGAAACATCAATATCATCATGACTTAATAAATACAGACACTTGTATCCCCCGGGTAGGGCAGGAGATGGGTCACGTGAGGTGTAGACCCGTGGCGCTGTGGTGACGCTCTCAGCACCTCACAGTCAGATATGCAGGGGTGGGAGAGCGTCCTCTGCTAAAGAGCGTCCTCAAAAGCCAAACTTTTTTGAAATTATTGAAACGTGGAAATTATGGAAATTTTGCAGCACACTTTGTGTCAATCATTCCCATGAACGGGTCAATGGAAAACTATTAAATATAGTTTTTATTTTATTTGCGAAGTTCAATAACACTGTTCAACAGTGAAAAAATTACCGAGATAAGAACACCCGTTCTTCATAGATTTCGGGTCACAGAACACGAACATTACACCTAAAATAGCCTGCTTGGTGTGTTTTTCAAGTTATTTCATTATTTAGTTTTAACATAAGACGCTGTCGGAATACAATTTTACGAGTAGCAGTTAACAAACTGCCTTTTATACACGTTGACTTTTGGCCGGTCGCTTGTGGCGGACGCCTGGAGCATCTCTGGGATCAGCCAGTGAAATTTTGCTGGCATGGAAACTGACCACTCTCTTTTGTAACGCTGTTCCTTTGCTGAAATATCCTGATGGAATCGCTCTCCTTCTTTGTCACTGAAACCTTCCCAATTTGCTCGGAAAACATCAATTTGTGAATGTATGTGTAGCTTTAATGACATGTTACAACCATTTTTCTCATTTGCAGATATAAGTTCTTCTACTACATCTTTGTAATTTTCAGCACAAAAGTTGCGCAAGAATTGTGTACTAACATTCCAAAAACATTACCAGGCATGGAGCTCATTGTGAATGAGAATTTATTCAAGCTGTTTTTCTTGTAAACGCTTGCATACCTGGAGACCTATAAATACTCTCTATTTAACTTGAACCGTAATTAGGCGTGGATACTTTTGGCATAAGTATTCAAATGCACGGGCATGTTTGTTAAGGGCCTTCGCAAATTGCTAGTAATTGCCCAAGTTTCATGTGCATAGATGATAGGACAATACCTTTAGGGCTCCACTAAAAGTTCGTATGAAACGTTTTAGTGCCAGGCATCCAAGCTGTTCGTACAGGCCATTCCTTCTGTATGTAAAAGGCATGACTCGACCGGCTTTACCACTCACATACATAGCAACAGCACTTTGTATACATTTTTTTACATTAAATATACACATTTTATACATTAAATGCATACATTTTTATACCATGAATGTATAAATTTTGTGTACATTTTATAAATTTTTTAAACACTCTGTACAGTGTACATATGCCATTTTCACTGCAGCAGTCAATAGCTACTTTCTGTAACTTCACGTCAGCGCAGACGTAGCAAAAGGTGTGCGGTGAATAGTCTCAGAAGCTGGGCATTGCTGCGCATTCAGTGGACAACAAAATTTGTGTATATAATATCAAGTTACCCATACGGTTAGTCCCTGTTTAAATAAAGCAGTCAATAAAATTACGAAACACTCGGCGAGATGAAGTTATCCGCTTTGTTACTCGTACAAGACAGAAGTCTACAAGACCGCTTTTTACCGCAGGTTCAAGTAATTTACGAGACGAACGACGACAGAAATGAACAGCGACGAGTCTAATTTGTTTTCTTTTGCCTTATTTTTTATCTGTCACGTATAAATGACCCTTCCTAATTTTAAAGTCCTATAGCGATGTATAAAAATAAGAAAAAGTTAAATGACTCAAAACGCCCAACCAGGAGAGAATTTTAATGGTGATTTTTGTGTTCAACGACTCAAAAGTCATGAAAGGCAGCTACTTTTATCACTGTAAACAGAGTTAAAATATCTTGGATAACGCAATTTTGATATATTACTCGTACGTAGAAATCTTGGTGGTTCATGTCGGTAGAAAAAAGAAATGCAGTTTTCGTTATAACCATTGTAATATCCACTGGAGTGTTAGTAAAATATTAGGGATTATTTGTGTTAGCGCTGCTGCATGAAAACACTCCTCGTACTGAGCATTCCTGAAAGAGGAGAGACTGGCATTATTCGCAGCCATTTTCCTGGTGACCCGCGTAATTTTATGGGAAGGAAACTGCTTCTCTCGCAATGGGATCTGCCGGGCGACTTTAACGAACATACATCTCAGAAATGATAAGCCTCTTTTGGCAAGATTTTTCTGGGGCAGATTTTTAGCCAAGAGTTCGTCACTTTGAACTCCCGAAGCTGCAGAGGCGTAAGAGAGTATAAGCGGTTAGCACAGAGCTGAAAGGTCCTGGGGAAAAGTGCTGAGGGGCCGAGGCATCCTTCTGCCAGGAAAAGTTTGGAAGGCTAAGAAGTCTCCGTCGTAGCTTCTGCGGTCAGATTTTGACGGAAATCAAAGGGCTAAGTGGCTCTGGCGCATTGAGTTCAATAAAAATTTATAACACTACTCTATTCATGAAACTAACGTTTTGAGAGTATTTGTTATTATGGTACACGAATGGGTGCCTCAATACTGTGATCGCAACAGCGTACCGCCTTGCTCTCAAAATTTAAGTGTTTTTCTTTTGCGGAATAGTTATCTGCGCACCCGAAATTTTTATCGAGAGTAATTTACTATCGTCCAGAATAATTTTTCGGTAATTTAGCCTTTGAACAACATAATGGGAGTTTTAAAACATTACTAGCAAAAAATTGGTCAGAAAAGACAATTTTTTTCTCGAAAATGAATATGTGGGGAAGCAAATTACAATCGTAAACACTTCAACAAAATATGGAGTAAAGCATTATCTGCTAAATAAGTTGGTATGTGAGGGATGAGATCGTTAAAATAGTTTTTCATCGTGAAATAATTTATTCTACTTAAGATTTCAACTTTAGAGGGTTGAGATCACATTTCATACAATGTAATTTGTACGTAACTGTTCTAATATTCGTTTTAAAACTGTCTCTTGAAATTTTCCTGAGAATTTCCCATGCCGGGAAGAATTTTTTTTTTTTACAACGAACAAAAGTAAGGGGCATAACTAACACCACACACTTTTCTCAGCCAGCATTCTTAATTGTAACCGTTTGTCGTGAATAACGTATATAGGTCGCTATCTTTTTTGAATAAGCTCATGGTCATAAGAGAGGCTTCTCATCATTGACCTGCTAATCTATGAGAGTTTTCTTGTTGTTACAGAGCTGATACTTGAACTAATTTAACCACAAATTGGGCTGAGACACGATCTTAATCAATTAATTCAGAAAAATGAAAAACAATTTAAATACATAATTAAACTAGACGATTTAGATAATGAACCTAATTCATTTACGCATTAGATATAATCATTATAAAATTACAGCTTCACAAATATTTCAAGATTTGGAGACATCCTGATGACTTCTTCAGTCGCATTAGGTCTTACACAAGAACTATAATGAGTCGTTTATTGGTAACAAAGTGCGTTTTGGCTGCCGTTGGTTGTTTTTACGATGTGCAGTACCTCCTCAGCAAGTGCTTATTTGGCCGTAGAGTTCACAGTTGAATGAAATGCAACAGTTCCTAAAAAACATCAAACTCCATTTACTTTTTGAAACCAAATCTCGGGAAGAACTGTTCAATTCATGTCTCATCTGTCCTATATGCAAGATATTTAAGGAGCGCTATCCTGTTAGAAAAACACTATTGAAAAAAAAACTTTCTTACTGATTAGCTACATTCTATTATAGGACAATAGATGACCAGCGATCATTTGAGCACATAACCTCAGATCGTTTTAGGCATTCCAGAATGTAGCTACATATTTCATCTCTAAATCAAGGTACACTTTAGGTTCGGCCATGATTGAATCGTTGCCAGTCTGCACTGCATCGAATATCGTTGACGTTTCTAGTAGAACGCTTTTTCCTCGATGATAAAAATTTGACACACAGCGGAAAAGAAGCCGCCCCTCACCAGTTAACACTCTCGGAGAGGTTATCAAAACCGTTTCTGTCAAGGAAATCTTCCAGTTCCCGAGTTTGCCACGAATTTCGCTCATGAAATTCTTCATCCACTTCAGCCCACCAGCTATCGCGTGCAGTCCTAGGCACTGCACAAACACACACGTTTCTAATCTGCTTCAGTTCACAAATACCTAAGTTTTCTTTCAGCCCCACAAGAGAAACCCAAAAGATTCTCATCCATTTTCATCTAGTTTGCAGATCTGGAATGCCTTTATTAGAGTTGCAGGAATTTTCTCTCTGGAAATTAGCGTCTGCAAGAAGAGAGAAGCAAACCGGCCGAGCCTTGGGAGGAGGCTCAAAAATCGGCTGTAATTAAGCAAGTTCTAACTGAGTGCGATCCGAGCCGCTATCGAGGGATGTTAAAAGTAATTTGAAATCTTTGTGCAGAGTTATGAGGAGTCGCTTGTTAGGTTCGTGAGTGCACGGTGGTCATCATTAATCCTCATGCACAAACAAGTACTGCACGTTCTATTCCGAATAAGCCTCGATGATGCAATTATTTACATTCCTTGCTCATTGTGTTTGTTTAGTTTTCGTTGCTTGTGCTGCTGTGTTAAACGAAGCGCAAAAGCTACTAGTCGAAAAATGTCAGTATAGTCTATAGGTATATTCATCACAGATTAGACGCAGTGAGTGTCATTTCAGTGAGGTAAATCAGTTCATTTTCAGTCAGCATAAACAGAAACCGAAATATTGGCTCTAATGAAATATGTGATACATTTTCAGTCGCGTCTTTTTCACGGGAACTATGAAATTAAAGCAATCTTCAAATAGAAGTTCGATAAAACTTGTCAATTGTGTTTTTGTGAAACTGATCCAAATTTTGCTCTATGTTTGAATTGAGAAAACAATTCTGAAGCCTTCAAAATTTTTGGAATTTTTCTCCGTCCCGCTTCTTACAAGCCTTCACAGCCGCCGGAATTGTTCAGAACCAACGTTACGTTTCACTAGACTTGTGCTAAAATTTCTGGAAAAGCATTGTCTGCTTAAAACAAAGGGCAATTTACGAGTACAATGTCCATATTGGAACAGATAACTTCATTTTACGGGCAAATACATATACGAGCAAATCATTTTTGGTGGTCGCATTTTTATCAAAAAAAGTCAAGGAATTTACTTCCATAATTTATGTGTTTGGAATTTAGCAGGACACGAGCAGTGATTCTACACAGCGGCTGCACAGGCTACCAGTATTGTCTGCGAGACTGGTAGCACGAATACGGGTAATGTTGACCCCAGCACCAATAAGACCACTTAAACTATGTTACTCCTATCTACAAACCCTTATACGTCACTGACATTCCACGAGGTTACAGTCCTGGGGAACTAATAAACCTGCGAGTAATCGCGCAGCGGTCGGAGACATCGCGGGACTGCCATGCTCTCATACCTGTTTTCGTTCTCATTCACATCTTATCACTTTACTTCTTGTGCGCGTCTCAGCCGATGTGCTCAGGCACTGACACTGACTGCCTTATGATATGTTCTGTCACTTCTGCATCAATTGCTATCTAGGATACTCACTAAGTCGCCGTAAGGTAGGATTTGCTCATTTTTTGCAAGAATCTCACAAATAAATTCATTCTTCTTTCTTTATATGAACAAAATTAATATGAAATTTAATAGTGCTTTACCATCAAAATCACTGCTTAGCTCATTCAACATTTTACGAATCTGCCGCTCCGCCTTCAAATTGACACCCGAGCGCTCGGAGTCTTTCCTATTGGAGGTCCTGGCGTGAATGCCAAGCAGCGTTCCGAGAGGCGCGCAAATAGATTAAATTCAGAGACGATAGCGCTTCCTTCACACACGCTGAACTGCACAGACTTCCTTCACAATGAGCCAAGAGAAGACACCGAGCAACTAACTCGTGTGAAATTCAGAACGCCCAGGCAACATTGCACCTCGTACCTCGCACATTCTCTCTACCTCCTATGCAAGCATAAACCCTTTTACTCTGGTAGCTATCTCGCAGAGGAAGCCAAATAAACTCGCGCCTACTTCATCAGTTCGTTTTATGCGCCAAATTAAATAAAAATCCTGGCTTGTGCTTCATCAGCAGCAGTCGTCCGCAATAACTCGGCGGTGGTCACAGAGACACGCAAACGGTGCCGGAGCTCAGTTCTGTGCTGGTGAGCGGGCTTGAAAAAATGTAAATTAAAGAGTCAGGGATTCTACTTCTAATTTGCGTGAGGCTTTTGTATTTTGTATTTAAGTATTTTTGCTGTTTTGTATTTTTGTAATTTTTAGGTTTCGACATTTTTACCTTTAATTTCAACTTTAACTTGCATGAACAACCGATCCTCCAAAGCGCACCTAAAAAAGAAGAACAAAACTGGTAAGCAGCTAATGTATGCGGGGCCAAATAATCATTTACATGAGGTTTGCACAGCTGCCTGAATAACTTGAAGTTGCGTTGATTTCTCCGATGATGAACAGCTTCACTCACCAGGGGCACGCGGAAGCAAGCGCGTGAAGTTTTGAGGCAAAGCACCGAGAAATTTACAATGGACACTGAATATCACAGAAAAATCTCGCCGTAAAAATACGACGTGAGTATCTCACAAAATAACTCGGTAATAATTAAACACGAGTGGCAATTATAAGAGGCAGTTTACTCAATGACAAACACTTTACCGGCAATATGCGACCATTTAATTTTTTACAATGACATAAGACTGTCGATTCAAATGTATCCTAGCTTACGAGAGAGATATTAGCTGTGTAATATAGTCCGTTGAAGTATTCTCAGCCTCGTTGTATAGAGCGATTGCTCAGGTGCAGGTAATGGATTCCTAATTACTGAATGTTATTGAACAATTAATGAATGTTATAACATTTGATTGTTATATCATTTCTTTAACTGAATGTTATTCTTCGATGGTGGTAAAATGCTTAGATTTAGCATAGTGGATTTCACCTGCGCTGGAGATGACTACTGCGTAAACCTCTCAAGCAATGCTGCTCCAAGGATCAGTAAGTATTTTTAGGAGTCAGTAAGCCCTTATTTGTAGAGCAAGACTTGTACGTTTCATTTAAAAATATTTTTTGACAAAGTTGGAGAACGGCCAACTTGTTTTTAATGAAAACAACATTCAAAGCCCTTCTTTGCTGCAGAAAAGATGTCCAAAATTACCTCAAGCGTTCACTGGAGCGTTTAGTGCTGTAAAAAAAATGTAAAGTTACGACTTGTTTACTGTGCCCTGTGAAAATCTCAGCCGATGCATCAACCTCTTCTCCGGCTCCCTATTTTTTGGAGATGTTTCATTTAAAGACGAATTTCTATATTGCTGAATTAATGCTATCTATAAAGCTGATCTTGTCGACAGTTAAAAAGGGCTCTGAATCGTCTTGTAAACTTGTCCCTGACTCTTTTACACATTATTTGTGTTTTGAACGATTTTGTACCTCGTATTCCGAAAAGGATAAATCAAGTGAAAACGAATAAACTTATCCACGCCTGCTAAAGAGTTGAGTAATTAATACTCCATGCAAGTATCACATGTGGCCTACCCAGTTCGAACAACAAACAAAAAATTCGAGATATGATACTTATTGCACCAGCCTTTCTAGCCCCATGCCATCCGAAGCAAGTTGTTGCATCATATGTGTGTAAAGTTTTGAATCAGCTGTTAAGTGCCGAGATGTGTGAAGTACATTTACCAGAGCTTCAACATCATACCAAAAGCCTCGTGACACGATTCAGGTAGTGTAAAATATCTTGAAGAGCTTCCCACATGGAGATCAATACAAATCACCCAAAACCCATCTCTGATAACCGTTTCTGAACCAGCTATCTTTGTTCCACGACCAACCTTGCCATGCTTCCCTAGCTTCATTTAATTATTGTACCATCCTGCCCTGATCACTCTCCCCAGTCAATGTTTACGCTTTCCTAAACAAACTGATGAGCCTTCTGTGATTGTCGGCTGCATTGCATGGTTGTTTGTATTGTTGCATTGTAAGTAACTCGGGACTATGGCGCGTCGGAAATACATGCAACGTCAGCGTGCAAGTTCTGTGAAAAAAAACGCTGTTTCGCATGGAAATAGTCACGGGACGAAATACAAAATACTGAACGGAGAGTTCTCGCAAAATGCTTCCAGCCACGCAATATCTAATAGACATACAGTATGTCCTTAGCTGTAATCTGTCACGCGCCTTACGGCCTTTAACCCTTTGGCGTCAAAACTTGGTACTCATTTTACCGTTATAACAACTTCTATCATCTAATTGGCACCTGCATCAAGTAGTCACCGATATCAGGATAAGGAAGGAACACCACTCGACAGTAACTAAGAAGAATACATTAGGGCACAAATTTCACGAGGATTAAAATATATTAGAGCGGTTAATGAATGTGGATTTTGAAATCAGCTTTGACGGCTGAGGGTCAAAATTGCAGTAACTTTTTGGAGCACTTCTGTATAGTTCACTTCCTGAATATGTATCCCAAGTTACTGAGCGCTGCAGCTCGACCTTGAACTCAATGACTGAAGTAAGGCAACATTGAGGCCCGTCGCACGTTTTGACGGGGAAACGAATAATTGAGCACTTGGTCCGTAGGTGTTGATCAGATTCGAAGGGAACATTTTGGCACCAAATAAATTTGGCAAGAATTTTACATTACTTAGATAGAGGCATTATAGGAATACCTGCTAAACTTTTCTCCTGTACGCTTAGCACAATCCAGAAAAGTTGCGTAAGTGCATTGGGGGAAGAGGTAGAGCGTTTTAGCCATCCAAACATTTATTGAGACATTAAACATAATATATTTTACACTTCTGCAGCTGCTGTAGCTAAAAATTTGTTTGAGTAACACTTCCAATTATTTCATTTTTGTTTTCGGATGCAACGTTCTCACTTGTGTGCAATAGTTAAACGTGAGGTGATGAGCGTAACGTTCTCTGCCGGTAGCTTTTACGGAAATTTGCATGTTTGTCTCTAGAATTCAAAGCCAAAAGTGATCTGCTGCTACGCCGTGAGATTGGAAATCAACAGAACTGATTGAGTTGTCATGCGCTTCTGGAGCCAGGAATAGCTTCGTCATTCACACGCTGCGCCGCGTAGCCCTGCTATCCCAGAGTCCGGAACAAATATCAGCTTAAATTTTCACTGTTTGAATATTCACCGTTTGAATATTCAGTTTGAATTTTCACTGATTGAATTTTCACAGTTTGAATAGTCAGTTCAAATTTTCAGTGTTTGAATTTTCACTGTTTGAATTTTCAGCGTTGGAATTTTCACTGTTAAAATTTTCACTGTTGGAATTATCACCGGTGGAATTTTCACTATTCCTTTTACCACGTTTTACTCTGGCTGATGATAAACAGATGAGTTCAAAACGTTCAATTTCATTAATTTTGCATTTGTAAATTTTGTCAAATTTCAGTTTATGTGAAGCTTGAAACGTTCCTGTGAGAGTAGAGACGCAGTCTGTAGTGTAGAGTCCATAGCTTTTGCAATCCTCTCATGGAGTAAGAAATAAAAAGAACCTTACTCCCGTGCTCTTCATTTTTGTCACGGCGCAAAACAAGCATTTCCTCGTCTGTGATTTTATACCAGCAGTGAAGAGCGAATGTTGTGCATTTCTACAGCACTGCGTTGATAAATTTAAAGTTGAAGTTTGTATTTACTCATTTGGAGGAATGAGTAGGAGAACTTCTATGTCGCATGAAATTTTCATTCCCCCGTCAACTGAGCATTGATTACAGATTAAGACAATTTCACCATACTGAATAGCATTTTCGATGAGACTAAATTAATAAAAAATAAGCTCATTATGCACTAACTTACATGCAGAGCTTCTAGCAAATGAATGTGACGACTGAAGTGAATGATATCTTACAGCAGAGTTAATAAGTTTTTCGTGCGATACCTGAGTTATTAAATACTTGATACATGATACTTGAGGTATCCCGGCAGTGCCACCCGGTGATTTCTACCGTTGGGAAAAGGGAGAACTCAGGCACAATTCCTCACTCTACCCAGGTGCCGGAAATGGGTACCGGCTTGACCAAGGGTAACCATCATTGCGTCCTGGTGTTAGTTATAAGGCATTTGAAAAACCGATGTACAAGATGATTTTTCACAAGCTTAATTGATTGGAATAAAGCATCCTATATGTGCGGCGTACAGTTTGAAGGACTGTTACGAAGTGCACAGAATTAAGGGCGTAAAAGGTTAAATCTGGGAATGGCCAAGTTGGACCAGAACATCTCGTGTTCGTCGAGTTCGGCGAGCTGAGACCTGCATCTGACGGTTGTGTGGCGCAGCCGTGGTTCAGAGAAAGTAAATAAAGAAAACCAGTTTACTTCCAATAAAGTTGATTCATAAAATGTATAATATTGGGTTTTAAAATATCTTAACATTAAGATCCTTAGTTGATATTCACACATGGGTACGGTAATGCCCATGTTAATTGTCCAAACAAACGATTGCGAGAAAAGCACGACAATATGTATTCAAATATCTTAAAACAGCAACTCTCGAAAGCCGTTTTATGTCGACCTAATCAATAAACTGCAGCGTGTAGAGGTAAAGTTCCATAAACAATATAACATGCTATATTGCAATGCGTGAGACGGCCATGGTTCAGTAAAGGGCCTACTATTTCGATCCCTTCAGTAAACTACACTCAGAGTGTAGACTTAATACGTTCACTGCGATGAGTTGAAAAGAAGTTCAATATCACACTCAAATTTGAATTTAAAAATTTGATTAACTAGAAAATTTTTAAATACCAAACATTAACTGGTTCCATTGAATACAATTTTTTTTAAAAAGATCGGTAAAACTTCTTCAAACACCCCATCGATGGGTCGTTACGCAGCAGGAAAAACTTAATCACGACCCAGCGATGGGTCTCATATAGCAGTCAAAGTGTTAAAGTTCTATAAGCAATATAACATGCAACATTGCAATGTGTGACGCAGCGATGGCTTAGTGAAAGGAACACAATTGCGACATCATCAGAAACCTTTACTCTGAGAGTAGTTGTATAAAGTGTTACAGTTTAATAATCAGTAACACACGCGGTATTAACACATTTTCATGACGTTTACTCCATGTCAATAGTTTTAAGCAAAGATATTCAGGGCTCGTCGTCGTGAGAGGTGAAAATTTTGGTAGAGAACATTCATAAGTCACTTGTCAGCATACATCATTAACAAAATTTGATTATAATTCATTGCAAGATACACCAACTGAGTTTAATAATTCTATTCATGATTAGCGTAATGACATAATACAGGGCGCTTTGAGTGAGACAGGGCACTCTATCACATAATAAACCCGATCTTCTCTTCTCATTTCCACTGTATATAAAATGTTCAAAACGCTCTGGACCACCGGGGAACAAATCAATACCTTCCAGCTGCCCGTCCCCTGCTTGTATTTATGCACGAGCTTCGCTTGCACAAAATAATCACAAAGCCATTTAATATTGAGGGCTCACAAAATATAGCGAGCAGACATGAGTTGAGGCAGCAACAATCCTGAGATCAGTACATTTTCGATCCAGCGGTGATGCGATACCTTCATTTATTTCGAATCCACTCCAATCAATGCTAAATCGAAGACTTGGTTACGAGATACAACAGTAGTGAGGGGCCATGAGGACATCAATGTACCGGACTGTCTGATAAATACTACTCTTAATTAAATGGATTCAATGCTAAAAGTTGCTGTAAATGGTACACAGCAGACAAAATAAGCACAAAATATTCCAATTTATTCGAAATTTATATGTAGCTCGTGATGCTGCATTCCGAGGAGCAGAACTTCATGAGCTTGATGCGAAATAAATGTATACTGAGCTGCATTGCCATATAACATGTCTGTTCGCTGGTTTACCAAAGTTTCAGAAGCATTTTGACCCTTAAACACATGTTCAAATCCCAACGTAGCTTTTCCGCATTTAAATTTCTGGGTTCATTTTGACTTTATTTTGCAATGAATTATCTTCTTTTATATCATGCAGATGAAATAATTAACTGGACCCAACCCTCCCCCCCCCCTGACACCCTCCACCTAAATCCTCCACCTACACCCTCCACCTACACCCCCCACCTACATCCTCCACCTACACCCTCCACTTACACCCTCCACCTACACCCTCCACCTACACCCTCCACCTACACCTTCCACCTACACCCTCCACCTACACCCTCCACCTACACCCTCCACCTACACCCTCCACCTACACCTTCCACCTACACCCTCCACCTACACCCTCCACCTACACCCTCCACCTACACCCTCCACCTACACCCTCCACTTACACCCTCCCCCTACACCCTCCACCTACACCCTCCACCTACACCCTCCACCTACACCCTTCACCTTCACCCTCCACCTACACCCTCCACCTACACCCTCCACCTACACCCTCTACCTACACCCTCCACCTTCACCCTCCACCTGTGAATAACACACACTGCAGGTTTAAGTTCTTTAATTTCATTGCGCAAGGCAAACAAATAAACATGAGCGAAATCTGAAGGAAAATTGTCAACAGGCACGATACAACTCTCCAGTGCGAGTTGTTTTAAAGTTGCACGTCAAAGAGAGTTTTTGATAATAATTTGGAGCCTTAGTTCGAGACGCTGGAGGTTTCTCTGCGTCGGGAACCTTGAAGGTAGCGCAAATTCTGACGATAAGCGCTCTCGCGCTCTTGTCTCCTTCTGCCGGCAAGGTCTGGAAGAGGTTTTCCGTTTTCCAGGCGTCCTGTCCCTGGTATCGATTGGGTGAACGTAAATAGCTCGTTTAATGAACGAGCGTTCGACGTTCGATGCAAAATACTTGCGCTACGTGGCAAAAGAACGAAGTTGCAGGAACAAAGGAAGGTGCTGTGGCAGTGAAGTGCAGTTATTCTGTAAAAGAATGTTTAGGAGTTAAAATAGGGTGATGAAGAGCGAGGTGGTGCGTATAAGTCACTATGATTCAGAAACCAATTTAATTTACAGGTGGGTCGAAACTCACCTAAGGAATCAATCCTCAGTGAGGTTTCTCCTCTTTTAATGGCTAGTAAGTTGTAAGGCTCAAGTGGAGCAACAGAACACAGGAAAGATAATACCGAAGGACTTAATAATACATTAAAGTAATTAATACTACCTAACTTGAGGGTCGCCTCTCAAGGAGGACGACAAAGTTAAGTTGACAATTGCCAGGTTTAAACAACAATAATTAAGGACACTCAAGTAAAATCAGTAATACGGAAGATATAAGTGCAAATTAGAGGAGACAGAGGACAGCACAAGAGGAACAGAATTGTTCGTCCTCTTGCACAACCGCGGGCCTTGATGGCAGCCCCGACGGAACTTCACTGCACTCGTCTGTTTGCACAAAGAGTAACTTCCGCAGGCACAGGTTACACTGGGTGACTATCAGAAGCGATAGACAAGATGATAAAGGCAATAATAGCAGTAATGACAGTAATAATAATCGTAATAATAATGATAAAATTAGGGACAAGTTCACGATCTCACCTCCGTTCGTGCTCCAAACCTCAAGTGTGGTGAAACGAGGTCTAGACTGCTTTGTTACAGAGGTGAACGCACTGTATTTCTTACACACCTTCACCCTCCACCTTCACCCTCCACCTTCACCCTCCACCTTCACCCTCCACCTTCACCTTCCACCTTCACCCTCCACCTTCACCCTCCTCCTACACCCACCTACACAACAGACGTCGCTCCAGAGAGCGTCGCTCAGCAGCGCGCTAGAGGCTGTCGATATTAAAAAGAAATTTTTAAGCAAAAGTCCGTGACTGGCAGACGACAGCTTTGTGCTGAGTTGACTTCAACGAAGCTCGATGTCAAAAATATTCCCTCGTTACGTGCTTTGATGTCCCGACCGCTTCCAATAAAGCTTGTTCTGGCATTTTTTCTTCAAAGCATCAAAATAAAACACATGTGCAAAATGGAAAGAATTTTGGTGTAGTGACTGTTATTATCAAGCAATGATTTATTTTGTGGTTTCAAAATAAAAAATTGCACTGTTCGGATTTCATATATAATTAGGTTAGCAAAGTATTTTGCTCTGTACCATTTCACCTGCAACAAAAACTGGCTACAAAACATTATCCATTTCTTTCCATTTCTTGGTGAAAAATATCACAACTTTAACATACATTTCATTTCAAAATAACGTTGTTTGAATACAAACTTTCACACCTTCATGCGAATGAGTACATCAACTTGCTGTAAAAAAGAGTAACTCATTTGCTGTAATATGTCATATTATTATTTCTAACGCTGTTCCCGACTTGTTTATGCCTCTCAAGCTCTGTCAGCCGAAAAAACAAAATTTTAAGCTGACTCCCATAAATCGACTCCAGATCGAAATGTTTTCCACCATTTTAGAAAAAAAAATTAGAACAACACTTTCTATAATCCGCTTTCCGTCAACGGTGGGAGCGACAAACAGCCGCGCGAAAATGCTCTAAAAGAAGATGCCACTCGTGGACCTGAATTTGAGAGATGGTTTTTCCAGACCTGATGCTGACATTTCGATGACTTGGCAGACGCTACAGCAATAGCTCATATCTTATTTATGCGTTAATGTGTTGCTGTTGAGGTGCATATTTTGATGTTACACCATATTGTATTAACTCTGTAACGTCCCAGGAGACAACTTGGTCCTCATATGAAAATAGCTTTAATGTATCGTAATTTTTGTAAAATTACTTCTTTAATCATTTCTTTGAAGTTCACTGCCGAGTGGCAGTTCCTTCCTCACTTTGATGTAGGTGACCACCTGATTTCAGCGCCAGTCTAATGATGGTGGTTGTGATAACTGAAATATGAGTACAAAAATGCGGACGTTAAAAGGTCAAGTCTTTAACCATTTTGTTTTAGGTTATCCCATTTTTTCTAATGTAATTTCTTTACGGCTGAAAATATGGTAAAGATTTCACTCTCAGGGCTTTTAAATTGAACTTCATCCACAGTGATACTTCTCGAAATTGGCAAAATACCAAAAAAGCTGAGTTCAAAAATGAGGAGACTATTTTCCGGGTCGAAAGTAAATGAAATTTTTTTTCTCATACAACTACAGCCCCAGCCATGACAGTCTTTGTTGTAAAGGAAATAATACTTCTGAAGATTTCACTTGTGACATCCTTAATTGAATATGGATTATAAATTGTTCACCATATGTTTAATTACGTGTTTTTTAACAAAAACGCAGATAATTTAACGACAAAAATAAAAACCAGCACAAATAAGATCATGGAAATTGTGGTTAATTACTGCTGAGCCGTTAGCTACCCACGGCTCTGGAGACAAATGACGGAAGATAAATTAATTTCCATTGCAAGCGCGGCAAAAAGAAGGAATAATTTCGCTCAGTCGTAGGAGTCTGGACAACGCGATGCCAAATGAAGTGCAATGCTGCAAGTTTGCAGTTCCTGTGAAAGAAGTCTCCATTGCTCCAATGTTTTTTTAATATATTTTTGAGAGAGTTAAAGGAGCATGCAAAAATTCTTTGGAATGATTTTAAGATTTGGTGAATGAATCTCTCAAAATATTTTATCCAATACATTTTTTGAACTCCTAATCATACACATTAAAATGAAATATCTTCGAAAACCTAAGCACCGGATATGCGCGTGTGTATGTATTTACATTCATGAGACAGAACGGTACGTTACTTGACGCAAAATAGTGCACCTTAAACCTACAGTATTTATAACACACGTGTGTGCCCAAAGACTTACCATTTTTCTCAGAGTTCACAAATCTCAACGTTGACGTGGAAAATTTAGCATCTCACGAGAAAAATTTAACATTTTATGCAGACTGAATGTTTCTACAACAATTTCTGGGAGAATTTTTCGAAGAGCCTCCCGCGTCCTCTGGGACTAAAGTCATTAGAAGTATGCAAGTTTAAGAGCAATCTCTGGCCAAAGCCAATTTGGTGCGGTGCAGCGGACTCACCCTAAATTCTCAGGAAGTTCCCTAAAACTCGCAACAAATGCCCGAGGGCGGCTGAGGACGCTCTATTAGGCTCATCTACCGGCCGACGGCATTTCTGGGCTGCCTGTCGAGCTGTGTTGACGCCTGCATGCAAATCTGTCTCATTAGCCGCCGGTCCTGTTCAGGGGAGCTCGACGGCCTGTGTAGAGCGACAGCAATTCTTCCAAATTTCAATAATGCCAAAAGGTGATTAAATTGCCGCTGGCTTAACAGCAATTACACGATTAATCTTTTTTGGGACTTAATTACCATTTTACTCTGGGAGAAACACGCAGCAATAAATGAAAAGATTCTGAGCTACCAATCTGGCAAGATCTCCGTCAAACATTGAAAAAAAGTCCTGCTATGCGTAGGAACGTAAAAACCTACGGCAAATAAAACATATTTCTGCCCTTGTTATTTTTGAAGAGTGGAAAATACAGATCTGAGTTACGAAAACAGAAAATAAAACATTCTATTCAAATTTCTCTTTAATATCGGGTGTAGGAGTGCGAGTTCGGAAGTAGAGTCGCAAAGCAGAGTAGGAGTGTGAGTGGGAACTCTCGGTCTATAGCAGAGTAGGAGTGGGAACTCTCGGTCTAGCTCTGTGTGCAGTCCAGGGCGGAGGAAACAAGGTGGAGTCATTTCTATTAAGAAAAATACACCTCCTCTTGTTCGGCTAGCCAAGGGAAAGGCTTCATTTCAAACAAACTTTATGACGTCACTATTGCGCCATGTCGTTTGGCCAATAGCGGTGCTAGATTTGGGTCTAGCAGTGTTGCCAGATCCAATATGAGCGGCGCTATTGGTTCGTTGCCATGACGTCAGCATTGCTACACGGCTGACAAAAAAAGACTGGTTTGACCCTACTTTGTTTCGTTTACTGTGGAGTAGTATCACCAGAGGTGACTTTATAATAGCCGCACATGGGGGCAGAACTTATAGAGATGCTCTGAAACGTTCAGGAATTTGGTCTAGCGTCATGACAAAAATATTTCTATCAATGAATTCTTAAACGAAACATGAACGAAAGTTTTAGGTAATTGCCACCTGTGAATTTTAATGAGAATCATTATTGGTGTTAATAGCATCTCATTATAAGCATCTCGTAGTTACTATCTTCTTTTGTCGGCATTATTATTTTCCTCATTTTCCGCCCAGGATTTGCGAAATGTCAAAATTCATAAATTAATTCTCGGTTTTACTGGTTATAGGTACCTGTCGTCGGTTTGGTCCTCAGGCCTAACCATTGCTGCTTCCTCTGCCATGTTTCTCCTGAAGAGTAGAGCGGCGAGCTGAGCAGCCGGCATCTTACCCGAGGGATTTTACAACTAATTTTTTCTTCACTTCTCTAGACCACAGTTTAACTTTTGTTGATTGTACCGGTGAGTGTCAGCCGAGATTTTTGCAGCAATAATCGCCTGAAAAATCCGGTAGCGACGACGGGGGAGGTCATATCGTGTTCGTGACTTGCTTGCCTGATGTCCTGTGCGGTGGCCAGTTATGTTTTCTGCCATCAGTAAGTGAGGGACTAATTTAGGGAATATACGCGCTTACAACCATGTCTACATCAGTACAGCTGGTTTGTTCAGTTGAATATTTATATATTTTGACATGTATGCAAAATATAGGTATATGATGTTTAAATATATATATATATATATATATATGTATATATTATGATAATAATATGAATATATTCAGTTACACGCATGCACAGTCACTAGATACGTACAAGAAAAACTCTCAATTTGAAAGAATTTTGGTTTTCCTTAAGAGCGATAAATAACGGGGAAATTTATGTCATTTTGTTACCTAACTATAGAATTAAAACTTGTAAATATCATATTAAAAGTGGCTCATTAACTTACGTATCATGGAGAAACGATCTCATCTCTATATATTCTGTACGGCAGAGAGACGCGGGATGCAATTGTTTCCAAATTTCTACGTTCTTGTAAGTAGTTCGAAAAAATTGCCATCGTTCAATTTTCTTAAGCATGTGTTTCAAATCTTTTGTAAGAATACAGCGAGAAGCAACGACTCTTGAAAAACCATTAGAACTTACGCTAAATATAACTTTCAGCTCGTCTGCAGTTCCAGGAGTTCAATTTTGGTTAAAATCTGAGGCGAGCAACATGTTCTAAGGAGCAGGTTCCACATCAGTTCTACCCGCACCGAACTACAATGCTGGGTGCTCGAAGCGGGAGATTCGTCTCACAAGATCAGCAATTGCACTGAAGCCCTTCGCCTTCAACGACCATTCTAGGCCTGGCGTTCAGTGCCAGACGACCGTACCAGAGACCCTTCAAGACAGGCTACTGCTGTACGACGGAGCTGGGCAGATGCCGCGATACCAGAGCATATCTCTCCCTCTCTGCACCGCAGGCCGGACTTCGTCGCTCATATCTCGTCGCTGTACTGCATGGGGAGCCAAAAAACAGTATCCGAGGTCGAATGAGGTGTTTTTTCAACTCAAATTGTTGAGTGTTGAGTTTGTGAAGTGCGTGAAAGATCTTTAAGTTTGACGACGAACTTTTATCTTTTTATGAAGTGCGTAAGAGATCTTAAAGTTTGACAACGAAAGTATATCTTTTTATGAAGTGCGCGCAAGATCTTAAAGTTTGACGACGAAAGTATATATTTTTATGATGTGCGTGCAAGACCTTAAAGCTTGAGGACGCAAGTCTATCTTTTCTTTTTGAGTATGAAGGCTTTTTCCTCCGTTTCCTCCGTGAGGACGCAAGCTTGAGGACGCAAGTCTATCTTTTCTTTTTGAGTTCGAAGACTTTTTCTTCCGTTTCCTCCGTGAGGACGCAAGTCTATCTTTTCTTTTTGAGAACGAAGGCTTTTTCCTCCGTTTCCTCCGTCAGACATGGGGCGGGAAACTCTAGGAGTGTCCTTTAGAGCAGACTATTCGTTTCAGCGGCCGAAAGGGCCATTTTTACTCACTAAAGCGTCGATGTACGATCGAGTCAGCATCGACAGATTGTCCTCAAGACAGCAAGAATAGTGAGGCAATCTTTGCCTGTTATCTGACCGAGCAGCGAGAACCGTTGCACTGCGCGGATGCCTTAAATGGAACTATCGTCCAACGCTCGTAACGACACAATGAAATCCATTAACTGTATCTAAGCGATACAGCAAGTTACTGCTAATCTTTTTTCCGATAGTTGCATGCCGCTAATAAACTTAATTTGTGCATTAATTTAGTTAAAGCCATTTTACTACGTATTGCACTGGCTTTCCGGTATTCCCTTTATAGCAGAAATATTTTTGAGGGGCTAGTAGACTCCTTCCCTTAGAATTTCATTGTGTTAAATATGGTATAGTTTAAAATTTCCCTGAAGGGACACCATATAAATAGAAAACTTCTAGGTAATTTTCATTAAGAGATTTAGTTTCATACTTCTGGAGGCTACGCAAAAGGATTAACTACAAGTTGGAACAGGCTTCAGATGAAATTAACATGAATGAAACATTAAACATCTAAATGAATTTGAATAAAGCAGAAAAATTTTCCGTGTTTTCAGTATTATTCATTCCACGATTATACCACACATATACCAAACATTCACAATTGTTCGTACCATGTATACCAAAAATTCAAATTGTGAAAAACCATGATTATTCCGTACATATCAGACTTACACTCTTGTATAATCATTATTATTCCATATAAACCAGCCTTTCAATTTTTTCTATTCCATTATTATTCCACTCACACCAGCCGTGCCCTTTTACTTATATCATGATCATACCTTGTATACCAGACAATCATCATTGCTTCTACAATTAGTTGTACCCTTTACGGCATCAATTGTCAAGTGGCATTGAAGACTAATTCTGCATCACGTAACTAACAAATTCCTGCTGATCTCATTCCAGCGTATTTAAGAAATTTCTCCACTATGAACATTATTTCATAATATGAAACCTTCTTGCTAAATGCCGCATCAGTGGATGAAGCATGCAACTCTATTGCATCAGAACACTTTCCTTTATATTAATAGCTACAGCTTTGAAAAATGTGAAACGTGCTGGTGAGTATACTTGTCGACTTTTTCTTAGAAATGAAGTAGGTCGTAAATGTTGGCTTCTTTTAACAAGAATATATCCTCGGATCGAGTTATGGTCACAAGATTAAATGAATTTGCGCACTTTTTCTGTGGCGCGTGCTGCATCTCAGGAAATATATTCGCCACAACAGCGTAGTTCAACAAGGAAAGAGCTCCGGCAACTTAAGCTACCAGAATTTCCAGGAAAAAAAAATGATGAATGAAATTCCTTCTCGAGTACAGGGCTCAAGGGCTGCAATGCTGTACATTTAAGTGTTTTAGGGAAACACTGAGGGAGTTTCAGAATGTACGTGTTATGTTAACGAAATACACTTAAACACTTAAATGCAGCACGTTTAAGAATTTTCAGGAAATGCAAAACAGTGTGCATCAAGAAAGATAGTTCTTCATGTGATATCGTTAACTGAAGTTTACGTATTAGTTGCTTTCAAGTGTTTAATGAAAATTTTTAAATTTTACCCTTTCTAAAACAAAGGTGCTTGTAAATCCATGGTGACTCAGTGTTTTTTTTTTTCAACAACATCCACAAATTCCGAGTTAGATGATTTCAGTGTCAATTAATTTGAAAGAGTTTGCTATGTAAATGAAATGTGCTAGCAGCGCCTATTTTCTTACGTCAACTATATTGTAAGATTGCGGATGCTGCTTTGCCGATCTTAAGGGAATTCATGATAGCGGTCACAGTGCACTCTGTGTCTGTTCCCGATTGTGTTTAGAGAGGGTTTTGCTCGAGCATCAAACGCCTCGAGTTTAGTGAACACTGGAAAAGAGTAAAACCCATATCTTGATATGCCAAGGTTAGAAGTTTAGGGAAGAGATATAAAAGGAGAATAATTGGGAATATTTTACCTTGAGATTGTTTCTTTAATTCCCCGGTGTCTGGTAAACGCTTAAGGAACCGAGAGCTGCTAAAATCAGCACATTTGGGAATGGATTGATAAACTACGAAGTGACATTAAGCATTTGAGGGGCACACCGCACTCCGAACGTCCTCTCACAGCCATCACTCACACTTAGAATTGAACAGCACCTCGATTCGAGAAGCATATCGGCGGAAAACGATGAGAAAAATGAGTGCACGTTGGATATGGGTGTCAATCACGGTAGAAGAAACAAGGTAGGGTCAAACCAGTCTTCTTTCGTCGACCGTGGGGCAATGCTGACGTCATAGCAACGAGCCAATAGCAGCGCTCATAATGTATCTGACAACACTGCTAGCCCCAAATCAGGCACCACTATTGGCATAAAGACATGTCGCAATGGTGACGTCATACAGTTTGTTTGAAATAAAGCTGTTCCATTGGCTAGCCGAACAAGCGGAGGTGTATTTTACCCCATACAAATGACTCCACTTTGTTCCCTCTACCGTGATATCAGTGCAATGGGAAATTTAAGATGTGATCACCCCTTGAGCGCAAAAAACGAGTTAAGTGAGTGATACGAATTCTTACGCAGTAGGGAAGAGGCCACCGTCGGATTATCAGTTACTGGACCGTAATGAGGTCGGAGGTAATGGAGACTGGCAAGCAGTCATCGAAGCCAGGATAAAAGGGTCGGTCTCGATAGATAGGGACCTTTACGAGCTGACGTCAACGCCTTTGTTTATTGCTTGCGAAAGTAGTGTATTGAGATTGGTGGTGACTGTGAAAATATCTTTAAGACGTAAATTTTTCACTTTTCTCAATGATAGTATTGAACTATTATTGAATGTTTTATCTTGAAGATTAGAGGCGTTGGGTTTTGGCCATTGTTGTACGTATTTCGAATGTTATCGGCTCTCAAAAATGGAAAAATTAGTAAAAGAAAGTATACGTGTTTGAAGTTTCATTTTAAAACGTTTCTATTGATCAATACTAGATTTAATTAACTTGAAAATAATACTGTCGAGTCTAAAATCGTGATTACGCTGCATACATGTTCTTTTAAGTTATTTATTTATGCCACTCAACCATCCCGTCGCCCAAAGGAGTAGGTTGTCTTCAAATGGTATTGAAGCGATGCGCTCTATCATCAGGCACAGCTGCGCTTCGTCTTCAAAAGAACGCGCAACTCGCCTCTCCTTGATTCAATTTCAGCTAATCCTTCCAACAATTGCCTCCAATGTTCCTCTCACTGGAGATCACGTAGGTATTCAGCGAACTTTGAGAGAATTTGCTTCCGAAATAGACTGCAAAGGCAGCCTCTCGACTTCTGACGTCCTATATTGTTTCCGATAACTCGTATCTAGGATTCAAAAAGACAGTCGTGTTGGTGCTGAAGGAACGCAAGACTGGAGCTCATGAGGGAAATCCTCTCCTTCAATCGCGGACGTGATTGCAAAGCAGCTGCAATCGATGCGCCGTCAAAGCGCTCGCTGAGAGACACGCAGGATTTGCATGCACAGGTGGGAGAGAGAGGCTCCATACTCCGGCGATAAGGATTTGTTCCTTTCAAAATGTTTCGCCTCGTAGCAATTGGCGCACATTCAAACAATTTGGTGGTGAAAGGAATAGGCAGTTGAATTGGCTTAAAAAAACTGTGAAGCTTTTCAACGTAGACTTGGTAATAACTTGGCTTCAACGCAGACTTGGGGTTCTCAACGCGTTGTAGGATGCCATAAAGGATGCTATTGACTTGTCTTGTGGTAGGACGAGGATATTGGTTTCATTTTGCTTAGCAAGATTGGGCATGTGAAAATACCCATTAAACCATTTAGATTCGATAGACGGCGCAATGAAAATAGATCCTTACTATTATTAGAAAATTATTTAGCGTATTTTAGCTGAAATAACTAGTCAATCTTATTTTATATGTATGATGACATAGAGCGACGGTCCAACAGCCGAGTTGCAACTTATACCATAACTACACAATTTGAATCGAGAGACGCACAGACGCGTTCAAAAAGTATGCTATTTATTAAAATGCAAAAGTTTTCCCATGTATTTTCTGAAAGTTTAGTTGCATTCGCAGAGCGAATTTTTGCCTGTCACCCTTTGGTGATGTTGACGAATGAAAGTCACGAGATGGAGAGACGGTGGCTGTAGTGTGAAATGACTTCAGAGTCTACGATAACTTACGCGCAACTTCAATGGCAGCTCAGTGCTACTGCAAACTGTCCTTTACTTTTGAAACTCCTGATAAAATCCCATCGAAGTGTCAGTGAAAATCGACTTATCGAGGTCGTTGCAGGCAACGTGACGGAGACTCTTGAACTGTCTCAGAAATCACTCGAAAACTCCCGGAAGCTCGTCCGCCCTCAGTCGCTGTTCAGACCGGCGCAATGCGCGACACAGATTTGCCTCGGTAACTCGCTTACCTTCCGTGGATCAACTTTCAAAGGCATAGTGTCCGGTTAGCAGCGAAGACCGTTGGGTAATTCGACAGCCAGGTGTCTCGTCGAAGAAATATCGGGGCCTTCGTGTGTGTACTGTGAGCTCATCAGTTGTTTAGGGGAATATTTATTTAGACTTGCAAAATCATTGTTTCACATGTACGACATAGGAACTAAGCCAACAAAGCTGAAACAAGAAATATTTTTATCGTTTGTTTTAGTTGATAGTACTGCATTACCGGAGACAATTGAAGCGTTTTTTCACAGACGTCTGCATGGCATCGGATGAGAGTATTTAATAACTAAGAACACGATGAAAGAAACCAAGATTTTCCTGTGTCACACAAATATCACGAATATCACAAATTTTCGGTGCTATCCCATCAACTGAAGTACCTGATACTATGAAAATGGTTAGGATAACTTTAATGGGCGCGGCGCGGAAAATGAATCAGTGTTGAATTCCCATTCAACACTGATGAAATTCCTGGCAATTCTGGTAGCTTAAGTTGCCGGAGCTCTTTCCTTGTTGAACTACGCTGTTGTGGCGAATATATTTCCTGAGATGCAGCACGCGCCACAGAAAAAGTGCGCAAATTCATTTAATCTTGTGACCATAACTTGATCCGAGGATATATTCTTGTTAAAAGAAGCCAACATTTACGACCTACTTCATTTCTAAGAAAAAGTCGACAAGTATACTCACCAGCACGTTTCACATTTTTCAAAGCTGTAGCTATTTATATAAAGGAAAGTGTTCTGATGCAATAGAGTTGCATGCTTCATCCACTGATGCGGCTTTTAGCAAGAAGGTCTCATATTATGACATAATGTTCATAGTGAAGAAATTTCCTAAATACGCTGGAATGAGATCAGCAGGAATTTGTTAGTTACGTGATGCAGAATTAGTCTTCAATGCCACTTGACAATTGATGCCGTAAAGGGTGCAACTAATTGTAGAAGCAATGATGATTGTCTGGTGTACAAGGTATGATCATGATATAAGTAAAAGGGCACGGCTGGTGTGAGTGGAATAATAATGGAATAGAAAATATTGAAAGGCTGGTTTATATGGAATAATAATGATTATACAAGAGTGTACGTCGGATATGTACGGAATAATCATGGTTTTTCACAATTTGAATTTTTGGTATACATGGTACGAACAATTGTGAATGTTTGGTATATGTGTGGTATAATCGTGGGATGAATAATACTGAAAACACGGAAAATTTTTCTGCTTTATTCAAATTCATTTAGATGTTTAATGTTTCATTCATGTTAATTTCATCTGAAGCCTGTTCCAACTTGTAGTTAATCCTTTTGCGTAGCCTCCAGAAGTATGAAACTAAATCTCCTAATGAAAATTACCTAGAAGTTTTCTATTTATATGGTGTCCCTTCAGGGAAATTTTAAACTATACCATATTTAACACAATGAAATTCTAAGGGAAGGAGTCTACTAGCCCCTCAAAAATATTTCTGTTATAAAGGGAATACCGGAAAGCCAGTGCAATACGTAGTAAAATGGCTTTAACTAAATTAATGCACAAATTCAGTTTATTAGCGGCATGCAACTATCGGAAAAAAGATTAGCAGTAACTTGCTGTATCGCTTAGATACAGTTAATGGATTTCATTGTGTCGTTACGAGCGTTGGACGATAGTTCCATTTACGGCATCCGCGCAGTACAACGGTTCTCGCTGCTCGGTCAGATAACAGGCAAAGATTGCCTCACTATTCTTGCTGTCTTGAGGACAATCTGTCGATGCTGACTCGATCGTACATCGACGCTTTAGTGAGTAAAAATGGCCCTTTCGGCCGCTGAAACGAATAGTCTGCTCTAAAGGACACTCCTAGAGTTTCCCGCCCCATGTCTGACGGAGGAAACGGAGGAAAAAGCCTTCGTACTCAAAAAGAAAAGATAGACTTGCGTCCTCAAGCTTGCGTCCTCACGGAGGAAACGGAGGAAAAAGCCTTCATACTCAAAAAGAAAAGATAGACTTGTGTCCTCAAGCTTTAAGGTCTTGCACGCACATCATAAAAATATATACTTTCGTCGTCAAACTTTAAGATCTTGCGCGCACTTCATAAAAAGATATACTTTCGTTGTCAAACTTTAAGATCTCTTACGCACTTCATAAAAAGATAAAAGTTCGTCGTCAAACTTAAAGATCTTTCACGCACTTCACAAACTCAACACTCGACAATTTGAGTTGAAAAAACACCTCATTCGACCTCGGATACTGTTTTTTGGCTCCCCATGCAGTACAACGACGAGATATGAGCGACGAAGTCCGGCCTGCGGTGCAGAGAGGGAGAGATATGCTCTGGTATCGCGGCATCTGCCCAGCTCCGTCGTACAGCAGTAGCCTGTCTTGAAGGGTCTCTGGTACGGTCGTCTGGCACTGAACGCCAGGCCTAGAATGGTCGTTGAAGGCGAAGGGCTTCAGTGCAATTGCTGATCTTGTGAGATGAATCTCCCGCTTCGAGCGCCCAGCATTGTAGTTCGGTGCGGGTAGAACTGATGTGGAACCTGCTCCTTAGAACATGTTGCTCGCCTCAGATTTTAACCAAAATTGAACTCCTGGAACTGCAGACGAGCTGAAAGTTATATTTAGCGTAAGTTCTAATGGTTTTTAAGAGTCGTTGCTTCTCGCTGTATTCTTACAAAAGCTTTGAAACACATGCTCAAGAAAATTGAACGATGGCAATTTTTTCGAACTACTTACAAGAACGTAGAAATTTGGAAACAATTGCATCCCGCGTCTCTCTGCCATACAGAATATATAGAGATGAGATCGTTTCTCCATGATACGTAAGATAATGAGCCTCTTTTAATATGATATTTACAAGTTTTAATTCTATAGTTAGGTAACAAAATGACATAAATTTCCCCGTTATTTATCGCTCTTAAGGAAGACCAAAATTCTTTCAAATTGAGAGTTTTTCTTGTACGTATCTAGTGACTGTGCATGCGTGTAACTGAATATATTCATATTATTATCATAATATATATATATATATATATATATATATATATATATATATTTAAACATCATATACCTATATTTTGCATACATGTCAAAATATATAAATATTCAACTGAACAAACCAGCTGTACTGATGTAGACATGGTTGTAAGCGCGTATATTCCCTAAATTAGTCCCTCACTTACTGATGGCAGAAAACATAACTGGCCACCACACAGGACATCAGGCAAGCAAGTCACGAACACGATATGACCTCCCCCGTCGTCGCTACCGGATTTTTCAGGCGATTATTGCTGCAAAAATCTCGGCTGACACTCACCGGTACAATCAACAAAAGTTAAACTGTGGTCTAGAGAAGTGAAGAAAAAATTAGTTGTAAAACCGACGACAGGTACCTATAACCAGTAAAACCGAGAATTAATTTATGAATTTCGACATTTCGCAAATCCTGGGCGGAAAATGAGGAAATAATAATGCCGACAAAAGAAGATAGTAACTACGAGATGCTTATAATGAGATGCTATTAACACCAATAATGATTCTCATTAAAATTCACAGGTGGCAATTACCTAAAACTTTCGTTCATGTTTCGTTTAAGAATTCATTGATAGAAATATTTTTGTCATGACGCTAGACCAAATTCCTGAACGTTTCAGAGCATCTCTATAAGTTCTGCCCCCATGTGCGGCTATTATAAAGTCACCTCTGGTGATACTAATCCACAGTAAACGAAACAAAGTTCGGTCAAAACAGTCTTTTTTTTGTCGGCCGTGTAGCAATGCTGACGTCATGGCAACGAACCAATAGCGCCGCTCATATTGGATCTGGCAACACTGCTAGACCCAAATCTAGCACCGCTATTGGCCAAACGACATGGCGCAATAGTGACGTCATAAAGTTTGTTTGAAATGTAGCCTTTCCATTGGCTAGCCGAACAAGAGGAGGTGTATTTTTCTTAATAGAAATGACTCCACCTTGTTTCCTCCGCCCTGGACTGCACACAGAGCTAGACCGAGAGTTCCCACTCCTACTCTGCTATAGACCGAGAGTTCCCACTCACACTCCTACTCTGCTTTGCGACTCTACTTCCGAACTCGCACTCCTACACCCGATATTAAAGAGAAATTTGAATAGAATGTTTTATTTTCTGTTTTCGTAACTCAGATCTGTATTTTCCACTCTTCAAAAATAACAAGGGCAGAAATATGTTTTATTTGCCGTAGGTTTTTACGTTCCTACGCATAGCAGGACTTTTTTTCAATGTTTGACGGAGATCTTGCCAGATTGGTAGCTCAGAATCTTTTCATTTATTGCTGCGTGTTTCTCCCAGAGTAAAATGGTAATTAAGTCCCAAAAAAGATAAATCGTGTAATTGCTGTTAAGCCAGCGGCAATTTAATCACCTTTTGGCATTATTGAAATTTGGAAGAATTGCTGTCGCTCTACACAGGCCGTCGAGCTCCCCTGAACAGGACCGGCGGCTAATGAGACAGATTTGCATGCAGGCGTCAACACAGCTCGACAGGCAGCCCAGAAATGCCGTCGGCCGGTAGATGAGCCTAATAGAGCGTCCTCAGCCGCCCTCGGGCATTTGTTGCGAGTTTTAGGGAACTTCCTGAGAATTTAGGGTGAGTCCGCTGCACCGCACCAAATTGGCTTTGGCCAGAGATTGCTCTTAAACTTGCATACTTCTAATGACTTTAGTCCCAGAGGACGCGGGAGGCTCTTCGAAAAATTCTCCCAGAAATTGTTGTAGAAACATTCAGTCTGCATAAAATGTTAAATTTTTCTCGTGAGATGCTAAATTTTCCACGTCAACGTTGAGATTTGTGAACTCTGAGAAAAATGGTACATCTTTGGGCACACACGTGTGTTATAAGTACTGTAGGTTTAAGGTGCACTATTTTGCGTCAAGTAACGTACCGTTCTGTCTCATGAATGTAAATACATACACACGCGCATATCCGGTGCTTAGGTTTTTGAAGATATTTCATTTTAATGTGTATGATTAGGAGTTCAAAAAATGCATTGGATAAAATATTTTGAGAGATTCATTCACCAAATCTTGAAATCATTCCAAAGAATTTTTGCATGCTCCTTTAACTCTCTCAAAATTTAAAAAAAAAAACATTGCAGCAATGGAGACTTCTTTTACAGGAACTGCAAACTTGCAGCATTGCACATCATTTAGCATCGCGTTGTCCAGACTCCTACGACTGAGCGAAATTATTCCTTCTTGAATATAGTTGTAATTTGGTAGAAATTTAGTAGAAATTTAGAAGATTTTTATTTGATATGTAGTGGAAAATCAGAGGAAATTTAGTCTAAATTCAGTAAAGATTTAGTAGAAATTTAGTAGAAATTTAGCAGAAATTTGATAGAGATGTAAAAATAATTTAGAAGAAATTTAGTAGAAATTTAGCAGGACTTTGATAGAGATGTCGAAATAATTTAGTAGAAATTCAGTAGAAATTAAGAAATTTTCTTTATTAAAGAAATTTTAGTAAAAATTTGATACAAATTAATTAAGAAGAAAGTAAAAATGTAGCACGAATAAAGTAAAAGCTCAGCAAAAATGCGGTAAAAAGCTTCCAAAAAATGTAAAATTATGGTAAAATTGTGTTAAGAAGTCAGAAGAAATTTTGTTGAAATTTATTAGATATTTAGTAAATTGTTGTGGAAATTCAGTGGCAATTTAGAAAAAATTTAGTGTAAATTAGTAGAAATCTAGTAGAAATTTGACGCGAAAACCCCGTAGACTTTATACAAGTTTGAAATGTGGTGCGAAAAACCCGTAGACTTTTTTAATTTGAAATGTGATACATAAAAACCGTGCGCTTTTTGAAAATTTGAAATGTGGGGCGAACCACCCGTAGATTTTTCGCTTTCGAAATGTGATGCAAAAAAACGTAGACTTTTCCCAATTTGAAATTTGACGCGAAAACCCCGTAGACCCCGTAGTTTGAAATGTGGTGCGAAAAACCCGTAGACTTTTTCGAATTTAAAATGTGGTGCATAAAAACCGTAGGCTTTTTTAAAACTTGAAATGTGGGGCGAACAACACGTAGATTTTTCGCTTATGAAATGTGATGCAAAAAAACCGTAGACTTTTCCCAATTTGAAATTTGATGCGAAAACCCCGTAGACTTTATACAAGTTTGAAATGTGGTGCGAAAAACCCGTAGACTTTTTCGAATTTAAAATGTGGTGCATAAAAACCGTAGGCTTTTTCAAGAAATGTGGGGCGAACAACACGTAGATTTTTCGCTTTTGAAATGTGATGCGAAAAAAACCGTAGACTTTTCCCAATTTGAAATTTGATGCGAAAACCCCGTAGACTTATACAAGTTTGAAATGTGGTGCGAAAAACCCGTAGACTTTTACGAATTTGAAATGTGGAGCGAACAACCCGTAGGTTTTTCGCTTCTGAAATATGATGCGAAAAAACCGTAGACTTTTCCAAATTTGAAATTTGATGCGAAAACCCCGTAGACTTTATACAAGTTTGAAATGTGGTGCGAAAAACCCGTAGACTCTTACGAATTTGAAATGTGGTGCATAAAAACCGTAGGCTTTTTGAAAATTTGAAATGTGGAGCGAACAACCCGTAGATTTTTCGCTTCTGAAATATGATGCGAAAAAACCGTAGACTTTTACCAATTTGAAATTTGATGCGAAAACCCCGTAGACTTCATACAAGTTTGAAATGTGGTGCGAAAAACCCGTAGACTTTTTCGAATTTGAAGTGTGGTACATAAAAACCGTAGGCTTTTTGAAAATTTGAAATGTGGGGTGAACAACCCGTAGATTTTTATTTTCGAAATGTGATGCTAAAAAACCGTAGACTTTTCCCAATTTGAAATTTGACGCGAAAACCCGTAGACTTTATGCAAGTTTGAAATGTGGTGCGACAAACCCGTAGACTTTTTCGAATTTGAAATGTGGTACATAAAAACCGTAGGCTTTTTAAAAATTTGAAATGTGGGGTGAACAACCCGTAGATTTTTCGCTTTCGAAATGTGATGCAAAAAATCCGTAGACTTTTCCCAATTTGAAATTTGACGCGAAAAACCCGTAGACTTTATACAAGTCTTAAATGTGGTGCGAAAAACCCGTTGACTTGTCGAATTTGAAATGTGGTACATAAAAACCGTAGGCTTTTTGAAAATTTGATATGTGGGGTGAACAACCCGTAGATTTTTCGCCTTCAGAATGTGATGCAATAAAAACGTTGACTTTTCCCAATTTGAAATTTGACGCGAAAACCCCGTAGACTTTATACAAGTTCGAAATGTGGTGCGAAAAACCCGTAGACTTTTTCGAATTTGAAATGTGGTACATAAAAACCGTAGGCTTTTTGAAAATTCGAAATGTGGGGCGAACAACCCGTAGATTTTTCGCTTTCGAAATGTGATGCAAAAAAACCGTAGACTTTTCCCAATTTGAAATTTGACGCGAAAACCCCGTAGACTTTACACAAGTTTGAAATGTGGTGCGAAAAACCCGTAGACTTTTTCGAATTTGAAATGTGGTACATAAAAACCGTAGGTTTTTTGAAAATTTGAAATGTGGGGCGAACAACCCGTAGATTTTTCGCATTTGAAATGTGATGCAAAAAAAACGTAGACTTTTCTCAATTTGAAATTTGATGCGAAAACCCCGTAGACTTTCTGCAAGTTTGAAATGTGATGCAAAAAAACGTAGACTTTCCCAATTTGAAATGTGGTGCGAAAAACACCGTAGAATTTTTACAAATTATAGTGCGCGAAAAACTCGTAGACTTTTTCTCAATTTTTAACATTAATTTTCATTTTTACCATATTTTTTTCTGAATTTCTACTAAATATTTAGTAATTGTCTACTATTTTTGCGTCTACTATTTTTGCGAACACCAAATTTCAACCAAATATCTACTACCTTTCTAATAACTCTCTACTAAATACTTACTAAATTCTACCTAAATTCCTGCGAAATTCTTGCTAAATTTCTATTAAATGTCTACTAACTTTCTACAAAATTTCTACTAAATATCTGGTAAATGTCTGCTAAATTTCTCCTAAATTAAGAACAAGTGTACGGGTTTTTCGCACCAAATTCCAAATTGATGCAAAGTATACGGATTTTCACACCACATATCAAATTTGGAAAAAGCTACGAGTTTTTCGCACCACATTTCGCACCATAAAAATGTTTTAGAAATTCAATAAAAATTTAGCAGGAATTCAATAGAAATTTAGTAGAAATTTAGTATGAAATTTAGCCGAAATTTATAAGAAGTTTAGTCTAGTAGAATTTTGGAAGAAATTTAGCAGAAATTTAGTTGAAATTTAGTTCAAATTTTCAGACTAGATTTTCAGACTAAGTACTCAGTTGTGCTCACAGAGTTTAACGTTAGGCTATTAATTAAATAAAAGTCCCTCGTTTCGGAACTCAGAATTTTTTATAAAAACGCCAATGAATGAAATCCCCTAAAATTTTTGAAGGGAAGTAGTCAATTAACTACATGAAAGTCAAAATTTCGCTTTATCACGTTATACTACTTCTAGAAATTCAATATAGGGTATATAAAAATTTGAAGCATTTATTGAAAGCTTCATTGATATTTCTGAGTTTGTGTGTCGTGAGCAACTCAACTTTGAGAAGTGAGTTTACAAAATTCCATTGCTAAAGTGACTGTGAGGTACATATGAAGTCACACTTCCTATTTTGTCAATTTCCCAAGAACATTCATCATGGT
This sequence comes from Morinoia aosen, assembly GCA_030386875.1. Classification (NCBI taxonomy): domain Eukaryota; kingdom Metazoa; phylum Arthropoda; class Malacostraca; order Amphipoda; family Talitridae; genus Morinoia; species Morinoia aosen. The sequence goes on along the minus strand of CM059561.1, from coordinate 82,078,708 downwards.
TAGAAGATGACTCTAGCCGTGGAAACACGTCAATTCATTTACCCATAATTCATAGGCATGCATTAATCCTGGTCGACAAAACACCTACAAGACCTGTTTTCTAGTCCTTGAGACACTCAGCCACGATCCAAAGATGAGAAGTGAAACCTCCTGCTGAGAATAACGCACACAACTACGCTCCAAAGACACGAAGTGAAACTTAAAGCCCTGGATGGCAAAACACCTACAAAACCCTTTTTTTAAGTCTGTGAGACACAGCCACGATCCAAAGACGCGAAGTCCTGCTGAGAAGAATGCTTCAGGACGACAAGGGCCGAGAGAGTCAATGAAGCCCTGCCTGAGATGAAGTGCCGCTGTCGATGGTCGTTCTGCAGGTTTCTTTGTTGACTTCTATTCACATGGCAGCCTCCACTGCTGCTGCTTTGATCCCCAGCCGACGGTATTGCAAAACAGTCTCGCATGCCAAAATAAGTTCACTTAGCAAATGTTCGCTTCTCTCACTATCAAAAAGTTCAGTTCATGTTCGAGAACAGCGTTAGGTAAAAAGCGGTCACCAAATTCTTTCAACGAACTATGTTAGACATCTCAAGTTTTTAATGTTTTAGTGTAAAAGGGAGTTCTAAAGAAAAGTACCGGCAATATTGCCGCACTCAAGTTTTCATATTTTGACTTATACGATTTAGAAAGTGTTGGAGAAATTTCTTGGTTCTCAAGTGGAGCGTGATAGCATGTATTCTTTTTTTGCATTATAGCTTTTTGCATCCTGTTTACCGTATCATTGAGTTTTGTAGGCTGAAATCATTCACTTGACTGAACGGGTATCATTTAGTGTTGTGCTATGTTGCGCTGAGTTGAACGTTAATGTTGCGTTTGTGTAACGCTGTGTGGCGTAACCTTGAGTTGTGCTCTGCAACATGAATTTTTTAACTTTGTGTTACACGGCGTTGTTGTGTTACGAGCATAGCTTTGTGTTGCGTAGCATTTATTGCAGTTGTGTTGCACGGCGTTGTTGTGTTACGAGCATGGCTTGGTGTTGCGCTGCATTTATAACAGTTAACAGTGTGCACGACCCGCCAAAAATGACGGGTTTCAATACTTTTCTTGAACAAACTTTCCACACTTGGATGACTAACAAAAATATTTATTCTAACAGTACCAGTGATTAAAAACATTATTTTTCTTGTGCACTGGTGAAACTCGTATCACAGATACGGCCATTATGGCTATCTTTATGAGCGTGACAGAGAAATGAAAGAAGCGGACTCAAAACAAATAAGGCGTGGGTATTGTTAGGTAGTAGCAGGACCCGTGGAAATTCTTAGGTGGACCCGTGTAAAATTCTGTTAATATTCCCTAACCTATGCTAACCTATCCTATCCGAATCTAACCAAACCTATCCTAAACGAACACATCCTGATACAATTAAAACATATCAATGCAGGTTAAGGCCATCCTTTAATGTCACTAGTGCAATGCCTGTTAATATACGGTTAACTTTATTATGATAGATAATTTAGGAAGTTTCGCTAGTACTGGGAGAAAACATTTTCTAGTCTAAATTCGCATGTATCTGATCTTGTAGGTATTAGATATCACGTCTTTATTTTTACACTAGATATATCAGTATCGATAAATGTTAGCATCAATAACATTTTGAAACCAGTTGATGAGTTGAATATGATTCTGCAAAATGATGAAGTGATTTTAATAAATAAATTATATACTATGCAATCAGATTTATTTTAAGAGAAATTATTCTAGGTGCAATTTATTTGAGTCGTCTTATAGTAAACTTCAAAGTTTCTTAATTCTAAACAATAACGCAACGATATGCAAGTGAAACGTTCAAAAATTACTTTTTCTCATGTCAATTTCTGCTATTCTGTTTTCCAAGGTTCTGTTTTTTAACATTTCTTGATTCAAATACGTCGCTGACTTCAATTAATAAATTATTCGAGCAGCTCACTTACGAGGGGGGCTTTATTATATTTTTTTAAGCCATTAATTATGAAATAAGGGCTTATTTAATTCCTAGGGGTTAATTATTAATTAAGTTTAAATTCTATGCCGTGTAAGGGGTAAGGGGTCTGAAGCTTTTCTTCCTTGTCACGTCCACTTCTCAGTAGAGCAAAGATTAGAACTCTTCGCTCGAGCATTATTTAATCGCCTGCTAAAACAAAGGCAGTGCCTTAAAGTCGGAAGCGTGAAGTTTTATGTTACAACTCTCGAGTCTTCTCTCGTGGTGATAAACTTTGCTCTTTGCGTCAGTGTTTTCTAACGAGATCGTTTGGGCAAACTTCGCCTCTCAAGCTTCCTGAGCGTTTTGCTTGAACGTATTTAAACAAGCGTTTTGCTTGAACAAACGTTTTGCTTGAACGTATTCAAGCAAGCGTTTTGCTTGAACGTATTCAAACAAGCGTTTTGCTTGAACGTATTTAAACAAGCATTTTGCTTGAACGTATTTAAACAAGCATTTTGCTTGAACGTATTCAAACAAGCGTTTTGCGTGAACGTATTCAAACAAGCGTTTTGCTTGAACGTATTTAAACAAGCGTTTTGCTTGAACGTATTTAAACAAGCGTTTTGCTTGAACAAGCGTTTTGCTTGAACGTATTCAAACAAGCGTTTTGCTTGAGCGTATTCAAACAAGCGTTTTGCTTGAACGTATTTAAACAAGCATTTTGCTTGAACGTATTCAAACAAGCGTTTTGCTTGAACGTTTTCAAACAAGCGTTTTGCTTGAACGTATTTAAACAAGCATTTTGCGTGAACGTATTCAAACAAGCGTTTCGCGTGAACGTATTCAAATAAGCGCAATTAAGCGTAGCTTTGCTCTGAGCTCAGAAGTGTATTTCAGGCCGTGTTGTCCGCAGAGCTCGCCTGCAGCTGACGGGCTCTAGGGCACACGAGTGGTCAGGAGCGAGTCTTGTGTTTTCGACGATATCCTCTTCACTGACATCGTCGGCCGTATTAAACAATTCAAAAAATCTCAAAAAATTATTTACCACAAGCGATACAGAAGTAGATTATTTCTCCCTACTACTACTTCTTAAGTCTAGTACAATGGTCAAATATTATCGCTTCGCTAAGGGAGGTGTTCTTCGTCTCTCGAAGCTGGTATCCTTATTGTGTTATTTTAGCGACTAATATGCTGTTAAATTTCTGTCGCTGACATGTTGTCGCTATATACCATATCTCAAATTTCTATGGTTATGGTAACGAAGGCATATTTTTTATTTTATTAAATTGGCATGACGATGTCGACAAAGTAGTCAATCTTAAACTCTTTTAAGTATGTCTACCCGAACATATTATCATTACTGGTACATATCTTAGCTCAAGATTATTCTTTGTGGATCACAAATTAAAACAATGAACGTCAGTGAATGATTACAAATCCTTTTATACTGAAAGCCTTCAGCCTTTAGTAATGCTATAGTTTAATATAAAATATGAAATAGTTCGGTTAAGCGTATTATATCGGGCACCCATTTTACATTGCACGATCAAGTTAGAAAGTGTTATATAAGAAATAGCACTTCGGGAAGAGGTAACAAATGCCTCGCTCAAAGTATTCGCTTTCATAATCGATTGCAAGGATCCCTAGAAGAGCACTTAGGCAATTACAATTTATACGCTCCCTTCCATGAACATATAAAGAACTGCGACTCGTGTGTAGCAAGCTCTCGTTTCTTGCTCGTATGCAACGAGTGCACGAGCTGCTGCTCCTCTCACCATGTGATAAGCTTGTAGTGCTCTACCCTAGTTACCCCTCAAATCTCGATTCTAGTAATTTCATGTTCAGTAATCCTAAAATGTCCCAATGTAAATTTATTCAATAAAAGTTCCCACTCCTCCATCGTGTATCCCCGATACCAACCGCAGGAGTATAAAGTAAGGCCGCTGCTTCACTCGCCTCAAACGGAACTCAACGGCCGAAGCAGCAATAACACCTGGGCCTTACAAGCTCATCGAGTCAAAATGAACTGAAGCGATGAGTAACCCGATGACTTTTATGAGAGAGAGTAAATTTTATATATCTGTTGAATAACAGATTTTTCATCAGAGTTATCGTTTATGAATGGGAATCAGTGCTTGTGCAAAAAGTGTACAAAGATGTGTAAGAGGAGCTATCTTGTACGCCGCGCAAATCAAGCATTCAAATTAATACCAGAAAATACTGCACTTATATGCACCTTAAATAAAAAACACATCAAAATATAGCAGGTTTGAAGAGTCCATTCGAAGAGGTAGTTCAGAAGGTTGGATTTTTTTTTAATGTGATACTTGAATGCCAAAAAACTACTGGGGCAAATTATTTTCATCAAACACAAAACGCTAAAACGACTGCAATAGATGCAGCATAGAGCTACACGGCCATTTGTCATTGGCATCTGAGTCTGCAAAAAGTGAATCATAGAATCGTGTAGATTAGGAAGTCATCTTGACACGTCTAGAAATGAATTTATAGAACGACATCATTGCGATAACCTCAACAAAAAATGCTTGTATCAAGTAAACATTCTTCTACTTATGAAAAAATTTTTACATGGCTCTGAAAATTGTGCGATTGAATATAAAAACACTTCTTAGAAATTTGGTTGCCATTCTAGCTTATCTCAGCACAGCTCATCCCAGCTCATCCCCGTACAACTCATCCCAGTCCAGCTCATCCCAGTCCAGCTCATCCCAGTCCAGCTCATCCCAGTCCAGCTCATCCCTATCCAGCTCATCCCAGTCCAGCTCATCCCAGTCGAGCTCATCCCAGTCCAGCTCATCCCAGTGTCGCTCATCCCAGTCCAGCTCATCCCAGTCCAGCTCATCTCAGTCCAGCCCATCCCAGCCCAGCTCATCCCAGGCCAGCCCATCCTAGCCCAGCTCATCCCAGGCCCGCCCATCCCAGCCCAGCTCATCCCAACCCAGCTCATCCCACCTCATCCCAGTCCACATCAACCCTCTGCTTGTGAAGTAATGTTGCTGTCCATGCCAAAGTGCACTGTGTGCAGGTGAAGTCCTTAGGTTTTCCAAGAGTTTTGGTTTATTAGCCAACGTTCGCATTTGAAAGCAGAGTGAGATTTCAAAGGATCAAACACCGCGAAGTTTAGCGCTCAACGAAAGCCAAAAATCTTGCCGAGGATATTCGCAGGCTTGCAAGACAGTTTCATTTTAGAAGGCCTCGAAATTTTTGCCTCTCCTCTTTATCTATACTCTTCCTTTTTATCTATGTCTTTCACTTGTATTCCAAACATGACTTTCCGTCTTTATTCTCCTCTTTTATGTAACTTTTTCTATTGCATTCTTGACGCAGGAATCAAAAATCTTACCCTTTCCTGCACCACGTGCCAGATATGGCATAAAACATGTTACAAAAATCAAGCAAAATACTGAATTACTAGTGTTGTAAGTCATGTTACTTCTGTGTAACGCAACCATCACTTTTTACCGATATTTTACTTCGTCGATGGAAGTACTTTTATGTATACTTCATGGTTTATAATAGTGCACTTTATAGAAGAAAAACTTTTCATTCATACTTTTAAATGGTACAGGGAAGGGCTAACGAAGCTTGGTTACTGTTGGTCAGTTAGTGATCTTATTGCAGATGTGGCACATGAGACTTTACTGTGTAAGTTCCTTAGTCTACACTTCATGCCTCATATTAGTGCTCTTTTCAGAATGAAAACTTTTCATTCTCCCTTTTAAATGGTGCGGAAAAGGGGTAATGAGGCTTGGTTACGGTTACTTTACTGTGCAAGTACCTCAGTCAACACTTCATGCTTCATATTAGTGCACTTTTCAGAATAAAAACTTTTCATTCTCCCTTTTAAATGGTGCGGGAAAGGGGTAATGTGGCTTGGTTACGGTTGGTCAGTTATTGATCTTATGATACATGTGGCACACGAGTTGAAATGCAGTGTCTGCCAGTATTCTGCTGCAGTCGTTCTGCTCAGTTCACCCGGCTTTTTTGGCCCCCAATCGAGTTCCTCTTCTCAATCTGTTTGCTATGCACCAAACAACGGCCCTTTTTGCGACGACTTCAGGGGCTGCTGGTGAATTTCAATTTTTTCCGTTCGTTGTCAGACACAGAGCATTCAATTGTCTGGAGACTTGAAGTTCGAGAGTACAAATATAAAGTATTTTATTTCCTGCTTTCAAATATAGAAACATTGCAATAAAATATTTAGTGACAAAATCTTTGACAATGTATATCGAATAAAATGTACTCAAGTACCTGAATATTTAATTACTCGACAGTTTTTTATTTTTTCTGCAATACATGCTGTTAAAGCTTACGTTCCATCACCTTTGCCGATTAATTGACCAATTTTTTTCAAAAATATTCAAAAAATTCGCTAAATAATTTTATCTTTAAATATGATTCCAATTCAATGAAAAATTGAATATATATTTTCAAATGAAAACCCTTTTTTTAAATTAAACCTATTAAATATTTTATCTCATGTGTCAACCCACACATCGGAACAACACGTGCTGTTAAAATTCCTGCTCCTGGAAGGGAAAAAACCATTGTGAGCATGAAGATTAGGAAATCAAAACTGAAGATATGGAAAATAAATCATCAGTCCATGCTGCAACACACTTTCAAGCTAAATTTGCGAATATTAAAAAAATAAATATTATATACAACTCAAAAAAAAAATTCAGCTACCTCGCTTCCCGCCTCTCATACTGGTTGAGGTCTGGCGGCAGCTGAGGAGATTTTTGTTGCAGATTACCCTAGAGACCTGCATTGTAGGTCAGTTATTTATTCCATCTTGCTAAAGAATAAAAGTGTTCCCAAACATTCTCAATAAAATTTGCTTATGCTTAGCTGAAATATGCGTGCTCAGTATTTGTTGCCAAATGAATGTTTTCAATTATAAAAAATATTACATAAACTCACGAAGCAGTTTTTCCTCTTTTCCCCACAATACTTAAAACTCGCTTGAGCATAAAAATCAAGGATTTTTATCTCATGAACTTGTGCATTGGTCATATTTTTAACTGTATTTATTTTACGCCAGTGGTAAAAGACGAGCATTTTCACCGTCTCTTATTTTAAATGCACTCGATAAAAATACGTTTCTCATTAGATTTCCCTTAAAAGATTTTTCTTTCCAGCCCAGGTGAGGAAGCGTATTTATACCCAGCGTTCGCTCGCTACGTGATTTACGAGAATCTGTGGCATCTTACTCTTCCTTACTGACGTTTAGTGAAGGAAATTTGCAGCTTCGACAGTAAAGAGTCAACTTTATCAACTTTATGTCTTACTTTTTTTCAAAATATATCGTTGGACTTTTTTATGCTTTTTCATATCTTTTAAGGCACTTCAATAATTGTCTGAGCTATTCATTTTTCCGACCCATTCCTCAACAAAATGAATAGCTCAGACTCATTCAACAAAAACAAAATCCCATTCCCATTCCACAACAAAATGAATCAGTGTTGAATGGGAATTAAACACTGATTCAACACTATGCTGCATCTATTGCAGTCGTTTTAGCATTTTGTGTTTGATGAAAATAATTTGCCCCAGTAATTTTTTGGCATTCAAGTATCACATTAAAAAAAATGCAACCTTCTGAACTACCTCTTCGAATGGACTCTTCAAACCTGCTATATTTTGATTTGTTTTTTATTTAAGATGCATATAAGTGCAGTATTTTCTGGTATTAATTTGAATGCTTGATTTGCGCGGCGTACAAGATAGCTCCTCTTAAACATCTTTGTACACTTTTTACACAAGCACTGATTCCCATTCATAAACGATAACTCTGATGAAAAATCTGATATTCATCAGATATATAAAACTTACTCTCTCTCATAAAAGTCATCGGGTTAGTCGTCGCTTCAGTTCATTTTGACTCGATGAGCTTGTAAGGCCCAGGTGTTATTGCTGCTTCGGCCGTTGAGTCCCGTTTGAGGCGAGTGAAGCAGCGGCCTTACTTTATACTCCTCCTGCGGTTGATATCGGGGATACACGATGGAGGAGTGGGAACTTTTATTGAATAAATTTACATTGGGACATTTTAGGATTACTGAACATGAAATTACTAGAATCGAGATTTGAGGGGTAACTAGGGTAGAGCACTACAAGCTTATCACATGGTGAGAGGAGCAGCAGCTCGTGCACTCGTTGCATACGAGCAAGAAACGAGAGCTTGCTACACACGACTCGCAGTTCTTTATATGTTCATGGAAGGGAGCGTATAAATTGTAATTGCCTAAGTGCTCTTCTAGGGATCCTTGCAATCGATTCTGAAAGCGAATACTTTGAGCGAGGCATTTGTTACCTCTTCCCGAAGTGCTATTTCTTATATAACACTTTCTAACTTGATCGTGCAATGTAAAATGGGTGCCCGATATAATACGCTTAACCGAACTATTTCATATTTTATATTAAACTATAGCATTACTAAAGGCTGAAGGCTTTCAGTATAAAGGGATTTGTAATCATTCACTGACGTTCATTGTTTTAATTTGTGATCCACAAAGAATAATCTTGAGCTAAGATATGTACCAGTAATGATAATATGTTCGGGTAGACATACTTAAAAGAGTTTAAGATTGACTACTTTGTCGACATCGTCATGCCAATTTAATAAAATAAAAAATATGCCTTCATTACCATAACCATAGAAATTTGAGATATGGTATATAGCGACAACATGTCAGCGACAGAAATTTAACAGCATATTAGTCGCTAAAATAACACAATAAGGATACCAGCTTCGAGAGACGAAGAACACCTCCCTTAGCGAAGCGATAATATTTGACCATTGTACTAGACTTAAGAAGTAGTAGTAGGGAGAAATAATCTACTTCTGTATCGCTTGTGGTAAATAATTTTTTGAGATTTTTTGAATTGTTTAATACGGCCGACGATGTCAGTGAAGGGGATATCGTCGAAAACACAAGACTCGCTCCTGACCACTCGTGTGCCCTAGAGCCCGTCAGCTGCAGGCGAGCTCTGCGGACAACACGGCCTGAAATACACTTCTGAGCTCAGAGTAAAGCTACGCTTAATTGCGCTTATTTGAATACGTTCACGCGAAACGCTTGTTTAAATACGTTCAAGCAAAACGCTTGTTTGAATACGTTCAAGCAAAACGCTTGTTTGAATACGTTCACGCAAAACGCTTGTTTGAATACGTTCAAGCAAAATGCTTGTTTAAATACGTTCAAGCAAAATGCTTGTTTAAATACGTTCAAGCAAAACGCTTGTTTGAATACGTTCAAGCAAAACGCTTGCTTGAATACGTTCAAGCAAAACGCTTGTTCAAGCAAAACGCTTGTTTAAATACGTTCAAGCAAAACGCTCAGGAAGCTTGAGAGGCGAAGTTTGCCCAAACGATCTCGTTAGAAAACACTGACGCAAAGAGCAAAGTTTATCACCACGAGAGAAGACTCGAGAGTTGTAACATAAAACTTCACGCTTCCAACTTTAAGGCACTGCCTTTGTTTTAGCAGGCGATTAAATAATGCTCGAGCGAAGAGTTCTAATCTTTGCTCTACTGAGAAGTGGACGTGACAAGGAAGAAAAGCTTCAGAGAAACACACGGCATAGAATTTAAACTTAATTAATAATTAACCCCTAGGTATTAAATAAGCCCTTATTTCATAATTAATGGCTTAAAAAAATATAATAAAGCCCCCCTCGTAAGTGAGCTGCTCGAATAATTTATTAATTGAAGTCAGCGACGTATTTGAATCAAGAAATGTTAAAAAACAGAACCTTGGAAAACAGAATAGCAGAAATTGACATGAGAAAAAGTCATTTTTGAACGTTTCACTTGCATATCGTTGCGTTATTGTTTAGAATTAAGAAACTTTGAAGTTTACTATAAGACGACTCAAATAAATTGCACCTAGAATAATTTCTCTTAAAATAAATCTGATTGCATAGTATATAATTTATTTATTAAAATCACTTCATCATTTTGCAGAATCATATTCAACTCATCAATTGGTTTCAAAATGTTATTGATGCTAACATTTACCGATACTGATATATCTAGTGTAAAAATAAAGACGTGATATCTAATACCTACAAGATCAGATACATGCGAATTTAGACTAGAAAAACGTTTTCTACCAGTACTAGCGAAACTTCCTAAATTATCTATCATAATAAAGTTAACCTTATATTAACAGGCATTGCACTAGTAACATTAAAGGATGGCCTTAACCTGCATTGATATGTTTTAATTGTATCAGGATGTGTTCGTTTAGGATAGGTTTGGTTAGATTCGGATAGGATAGGTTAGCATAGGTTAGGTAATATTAACAGAACTTTACACGGGTCCACCTAAGAATTTCCACGGGTCCTGCTACTACCTAACAATACCCACGCCTTATTTGTTTTGAGTCCGCTTCTTCCATTTCTCTGTCACGCTCATAAAGATAGCCATAATGGCCGTATCTGTGATACGAGTTTCACCAGTGCACAAGAAAAATAATGTTTTTAATCACTGGTACTGTTAGAATAAATATTTTTGTTAGTCATCCAAGTGTGGAAAGTTTGTTCAAGAAAAGTATTGAAACCCGTCATTTTTGGCGGGTCGTGCACACTGTTAACTGTTATAAATGCAGCGCAACACCAAGCCATGCTCGTAACACAACAACGCCGTGCAACACAACTGCAATAAATGCTACGCAACACCAAGCTATGCTCGTAACACAACAACGCCGTGTAACACAAAGTTAAAAAATTCATGTTGCAGAGCACAACTCAAGGTTACGCCACACAGCGTTACACAAACGCAACATTAACGTTCAACTCAGCGCAACATAGCACAACACTAAATGATACGCGTTCAGTCAAGTGAATGATTTCAGCCTACAAAACTCAATGATACGGTAAACAGGATGCAAAAAGCTATAATGCAAAAAAAGAATACATGCTATCACGCTCCACTTGAGAACCAAGAAATTTCTCCAACACTTTCTAAATCGTATAAGTCAAAATATGAAAACTTGAGTGCGGCAATATTGCCGGTACTTTTCTTTAGAACTCCCTCTTACACTAAAATATTAAAAACTTGAGATGTCTAACATAGTTCGTTGAAAGAATTTGGTGACCGCTTTTTGCCTAACGCTGTTCTCGAACATGAACTGAATTTTTGATAGTGAGAGAAGCGAACATTTGCTAAGTGAACTTATTTTGGCATGCGAGACTGTTTTGCAATACCGTCGGCTGAGGATCAAAGCAGCAGCAGTGGAGGCTGCCATATGAATAGAAGTCAACAAAGAAACCTGCAGAACGACCATCGACAGCGGCATCTCATCTCAGGCAGGGCTTCATTGACTCTCTCGGCCCTTGTCGTCCTTATGCAAGCATTCTTCTCAGCAGGACGTTTCACTTCGCGTCTTTGGAGCGTAGTTGTGTGTCTCACAGACTTGAAAAAAGGGTTTTGTAGGTGTTTTGCAATCCAGGGCTTTAAGTTTCACTTCGCGTCTTTGAAGCGTAATTGTGTGCGTTATTCTCAGCAGGAGGTTTCTCTTCTCATCTTTAGATCGTGGCTGAGTGTCTCAAGGACTAGAAAACAGGTCTTGAAGGTGGTTTGTCGACCATGATTTATGCATGCCTATGAATTATGGGTAAATGAATTGACGTGTTTTCACGGCTAGAGTCATCTTCTAACCATGATGAATGTTCTTGGGAAATTGACAAAATAGGAAGTGTGACTTCATGAATGTCTTCATCTATAAAAGTGAAAAAACTAAAAACTAGTAGTCCTATTTTTTCTTAAACGTTTCGGAGTCCAGCTCCATCATCAGTAAGTCATAACTGAAATTTACAATGAGAATGGTTAAAAAAGCAAAGTTATTTTAAATTTTTTCTCTACTCTACAAGTAAATGAACTAAATATAAATTTGCAAAGGGAATGAACTGGTGGCATTAATGAGAACCGGTTTGTCTTTAGCTATGTACAATGATTCTAAAATTCTCAAATCCAAATCATTAGAAGCAGAACATACTAATACCAAATCTAATGATTTGGATTTGAGAATTTTAGAATCATTGTACATAGCTAAAGACAAACCGGTTCTCAATAATGCCACCAGATCATTCCCTTTGCAAATTTATATTTAGTTCATTTACTTGTAGAGTAGAGAAAAAATTTAAAATAACTTTGCTTTTTTAACCATTCTCATTGTAAATTTCAGTTATGACTTACTGATGATGGAGCTGGACTCCGAAACGTTTAAGAAAAAATAGGACTACTAGTTTTTAGTTTCTTCACTTTTGTAGATTAAGTGTGTAAAGTAAGAAGTAAAATTAAAATGATTTCCCTACGTGCTGTGTTCTTCGTCTTCAAGTTCCTGATGAACATTCGTCTGAAAAATCATGAATTTCCTGTCTACTAGACTTATACTAAATTTCTTATCAATTTCGGCTAAATTTCATACTAAATTTCTACTAAAGTTCTACTGAATTCCTGCTAAATTTTTATTGAATTTCTAAAACAATTTTACGGTGCGAAATGTGGTGCGAAAAACTCGTAGATTTTTCCATATTTGATATGTGGTGTGCAAATCCGTATACTTTGTATCAAGTTGGAATTGGGTGCGAAAAACCTGTACACTTGTTCTTAATTTAGGAGAAATTTAGCAGACATTTAGTAGAAATTTAATAGAAATTAGTAGAAATTTAGCAGACATTTAGTAGAAATTTATTAAAAATTTAGTAGAAAGTTAGTAGACATTTAGTAGAAATTTCGCAAGAATTTCACAGGAATTTAGATAGAATTTAGTGAGTATTTAGTAGAGAGTTATTAGAAAGGTAGTAGATATTTGGTTGAAATTTGGTGTGAATATAGTAGACAATTACTAAATATTTAGAAGAAATTCAGAAAAAAATACGGTAAAAATGAAATAAAAATGTTAAAATTGAGAAAAGTCTACGAGTTTTTCGCGCGACATTTGAAATTTGTAAAAAGTCTACGGTTTTTCGCATAAAATTTCAAACTGGGAAAAGTCTACGGTTTTTTGCATCACATTTCAAGCGCGAAAAATCTACGGGTTGTTCGCCCCACATTTCAAATTTTCAAAAAGCCTACGGTTTTTATGAACCACAATTCAAATTCGTAAAAGTCTACGGGTTTTTCGCACCACATTTCAAACTTGTATAAGTCTACGGGGTTTTCGCATCAAATTTCAAATTGGGAAAAGTCTACGGTTTTTTCGCATCACATTTCATAGGCGAAAAATCTACGAGTTGTTCGCTCCACATTTCAAATTTTCAAAAAGCCTACGGTTTTTATGCACCAAATTTCAAATTCGTAAAAGTCTACGGGTTTTTCGCACCACATTTCAAACTTGTATAAAGTCTACGGGGTTTTCGCATCAAATTTCAAATTTGGAAAAGTCTACGGTTTTTTCGCATCATATTTCTGAAGCGAAAAATCTACGGGTTGTTCGCTATACATTTCAAATTCGTAAAAGTCTACGTGTTTTTCGCACCACATTTCAAACTTGTATAAGTCTACGGGGTTTTCGCATCAAATTTCAAATTGGGAAAAGTCTACGGTTTTTTCGCATCACATTTCATAAGCGAAAAATCTACGGGTTGTTCGCTCCACATTTCAAATGTTCAAAAAGCCTACGGTTTTTATGCAACACATTTCAAATTCGTACGAGTCTACGGGTTTTTCGCAACACATTTCAAACTTGTATAAAGTCTACGGGGTTTTCGCATCAAATTTCAAATTTGGAAAAGTCTACGGTTTTTTCGCATCATATTTCAGAAGCGAAAAATCTACGGGTTGTTCGCTCCACATTTCAAATTTTCAAAAAGCCTACGGTTTTTATGCACCACATTTCAAATTCGTAAGAGTCTACGGGTTTTTCGCACCACATTTCAAACTTGTATAAAGTCTACGGGGTTTTCGCATCAAATTTCAAATTTGGAAAAGTCTACGGTTTTTTCGCATCATATTTCAGAAGCGAAAAACCTACGGGTTGTTCGCTCCACATTTCAAATTCGTAAAAGTCTACGGGTTTTTCGCACCACATTTCAAACTTGTATAAGTCTACGGGGTTTTCGCATCAAATTTCAAATTGGGAAAAGTCTACGGTTTTTTTCGCATCACATTTCATAAGCGAAAAATCTACGGGTTGTTCGCTCCACATTTCAAATTTTCAAAAAGCCTACGGTTTTTATGCAACACATTTCAAATTCGTAAAGGTATACGGGTTTTTCGCACCACATTTCAAACTTGTATAAAGTCTACGGCGTTTTCGCATCAAATTTCAAATTTGGAAAAGTCTACGGTTTTTTCGCATCATATGTCAGAAGCGAAAAATCTACGGGTTGTTCGCTCCACATTTCAAATTTTCAAAAAACCTACGGTTTTTATGCAACACATTTCAAATTCGTAAAGGTCTACGGGTTTTTCGCACCACATTTCAAACTTGTATAAAGTCTACGGCGTTTTCGCATCAAATTTCAAATTTGGAAAAGTCTACGGTTTTTTCGCATCATATTTCAGAAGCGAAAAATCTACGGGTTGTTCGCTATACATTTCAAATTCGTATAAGTCTACGTGTTCTTCGCACCACATTTCAAACTTGTATAAGTCTACGGGGTTTTCGCATCAAATTTCAAATTGGGAAAAGTCTACGGTTTTTTCGCATCACATTTCATAAGCGAAAAATCTACGGGTTGTTCGCTCCACATTTCAAATTTTCAAAAAGCCTACGGTTTTTATGCACCACGTTTCAAATTCGTAAAAGTCTACGGTTTTTTCGCACATTTCAAGCTTGTTTAAACTCTACGGGGTTTTCGCATCAAATTTCAAATTTGGAAAAGTCTACGGTTTTTTCGCATCATATTCCAAAAGCGAAAAATCTACGGGTTGTTCGCTCCACATTTCAAATTTTCAAAAAGCCTACGGTTTTTATGCAACACATTTCAAATTCGTAAAAGTCTACGGGTTTTTCGCAACACATTTCAAACTTGTATAAAGTCTACGGGGTTTTCGCATCAAATTTCATATTTGGAAAAGTCTACGGTTTTTTCGCATCATATTTCAGAAGCGAAAAATCTACGGGTTGTTCGCTCCACATTTCAAATTTTCAAAAAGCCTACGGTTTTTATGCACCACATTTCAAATTCGTAAGAGTCTACGGGTTTTTCGCACCACATTTCAAACTTGTATAAAGTCTGCGGGGTTTTCGCATCAAATTTCAAATTTGGAAAAGTCTACGGTTTTTTCGCATCATATGTCAGAAGCGAAAAATCTACGGGTTGTTCGCTCCACATTTCAAATTTTTAAAAAGCCTACGGTTTTTATGCACCACATTTCAAACTCGTAAAAGTCTACGGGTTTTTCGCACCATATTTCAAACTTGTATAAAGTCCACTAAATTTCCACCACAATTTTATCATGTTTATCCCACATTTTCAACACATTTTTAACACGTTTCTACTGAATGTTGACTCTATTTTTACTTTTCTACTTAACATTTCTAAATTCCTACATAATTTCTACCATATTCTTACTGAATTTCAACTAAATTTTACTCGCATTTATGAACTAAATTTCTACAAAATTTCCATTAAATTTTCATTTAATTTCTACAAAATTCGAATAATTTTTACCACAATTCTACCATATTTCTACCACATTTTTACCCAATTTCTACCGTATTTTTACTAAATGTTTACATTATTTTCACTAAATTTTCACTTTAATCATACCTAATTTTTACTAAATTTCCACTAAATTTCTACTTAATTTTTAATGAATTACAACTAAATTTTCAGCAATTTTTGCTAACTTCTGCTAAATTCCTGCTGAAATTCTGCCATTTTTTTACTAAATTTCTACTGAATTTTTACTAAATTTTTGCTAAATTTCTACTAAATTCATGCTGAAATTCTTCTAATTTTCACTAAATTTCTACTTAATTTCTACTAAATTTCGATTACACTTCTGCTAAATTTCTACTCAATTTCTGCTAAATTTCTACCAAATTCCTGCTACTTTTCTTCCAAATTTCTACTAAATTCAAACCGAATTTCTACTGTATTTCTACGAAAATTCGACTAAATTTCGATCAAATTTCGGCTACATTTTTCCCAAATATCCACTAAATTTCTACTGAATTAACAAGAAAATTATGCAAAACTTTTACTGAATTTCTATTTAATTTCTACTAAATTTCTACTGAATTCCAGCTAAGTTGCTATTAAATATCTACAACATTTTTATGGGGCGAAATGTGGTGCGGAAAACCCTTAGAATTTCCCCAATTAGAAATGTTGTGCGAAAAACTCGTAGACTTTTTCACAATTTGAAATGAGGTCTGAAAAACATGCAAAATTTTTCCAAATTTGCATATGGTGCAAAAAATCAAAAGACACACTCCAAAATTTTAAATGTGGTGCAAAAAACCCGTAAACTTGTTCCCAATTTAAGGGAAATTCGTGAAAAATTTTGTAGAAATTTAGTAGGAATTTAGTAGATATATAGGAGAAATTTAGGAAAAATTCACTAAAAATATAGTAGAAAGTTAGTAGAAAGGTATTGAATAGTTAGTAGATATTTATTAGAAATTAAGTAGAAAACTAGTGGAAATTTAGTATATAAGTAAAAGAAATTTAGTTCAAATTTAGTAGAAATTTATTGGGAATTTAGTAGAAATTTTAGTAAACATTTGGTAGAAAAATACTAGAAATTTGGTAGGAATTTAAAAAAAATTTGGTAAATATTCAGTAGAAAGTTAGTAGAAAAAGGTAGTTATATAGTACATATTTGCTAACTTCTTACCAAAGTTTTACCATAATATTACAACGTTTTTAGAACACTTTTGCCACATTTTCCCAATGTTTTACACTATTTTTGCTATATTCTCATTTTATTTTAATTTAATTTGTACTTAATTTCTTTTAAAATTCTACTTAAATTCTACTAAATGTCTACTAAATTTCTACTAATTTTTGGCAAATTTCGACTATATTTCAACTAAATATTTTTAAATTCCTTCAAATTTTCTGCTATATTTCTGCTAAATTTCTGCTGAATTTCTACTAAATTTCCACCACATTTATAGTTAATTTGAACTAAATTTCTACGAAATTTCCACTAAATTTCTACGAAATTTCTCTTAAATTTTTACCACAATTTCACCATATTTTTACCATATTCTTATCACATTTTCCCTCCATTTTTAGTGAATTTTTATTTCATTTTACTAGGTTTTTACTTTGTTTTCTTGATCTGTACCAAGTTTCTACTTAATTCCTTTTAAATTTTTACTAGATTTCTACTAAATTTCTACTAAATTTTTAAATAATTTCTACTAAATTTCAACTATATTTCTACTAAATTTCTGCGAAATTTCTACTTAATTCCTGCTAAAATTCTACTATATTTTTACTACATTTTTATGATATTTCTCCCCCATTTTACCACATTTCCATTACACTTGTACAAAAGCATTTTAAAAGCTCTAACAGCTGAACCAGCAGAACAATACTCAGGTTTCTAAGTGTATTATAGTTCACAATCTTATTCGAGAACATGTTAGAGCACAAGCTAAACTTATCCTTCTCCCACCGACGCCCGTGCTAGCAACGAGGTTTTGTGTGAATAAGTGAAGTCTATTCACGCGTTGGTTACCCTATTTCCATTAGTCTGTGCGGCAGTGCTCAAACTACATCACAATTATAACTGTTCGTAGAAATCAATCCTACCATTTCTCTGTGATTTCATTTCAATATCATTTCTCTGTGATTTCATTTCAATATCATTTCTTTGTGATTTGATTTCAATAACATTTCTCTGTGATTTTTTTCAATATCATTTCTCTGTGATTTTATTTCAATGCCATTTCTCTGTGATTTGATTTCAATACCATTTCTCTGTGATCTTATTTCAATACCATTTCTCTGTGATTTCATTTCAATACCATTTCTCTGTGATTTGATTTCAATACCATTTCTCTGTGATTTGATTTCAATACCATTTCTCTGTGATCTTATTTCAATACCATTTCTCTGTGATTTTATTTCAATACCATTTCTCTGTGATTTGATTTCAATACCATTTCTCTGTGATTTGATTTCAATACCACTTCTCTGTGATCTTATTTCAAAACTATTTCTCTGTGATCTCATTTCAATATCATTTCTTTGTGATATCATTTCAATACCTATTCTCATTTCTCGATACCATTCTACTACGTTTCATCACTGAATTCTGAACCTGTATTTACCACGACCAGCTCCGAACGTTGACTCGTGACACTTCCACCTTTTCAAGCCCCGACGTTCAGTGATCCCGGCCAGCAGCGTCCTGCAAACCCTAAACTTTAATTTTTCTTTAATCAAGCATAGCCTTTGGCATTTGTCTGCAAAGAGGCTTCGAGAATTCAATAAAAGCCGTCGTGCGATGCATCTTGTTATGTCAAATTGAAAACGCTGCGCTTATTCGCAATTTGTATCCAAATCAAAAGATCTCAGGAGAGCGCGAGAAATATTGATGATCGAAGCTGGTCTCAAAATTTGAATTCCTTGTTCGCTGCGAGCAGATGTGTTCAGGTGTTCCTCTGGGGCAAGAAAAAATGTCTGGAGCTTGATACGATTAATGATTATTAATCGTACTTGTAATACCAGATTGTAAAAAATAAGCTCTGAAAATATTTATTCTCAATATAAGGCAAATAAATATTTCCACAGCTTTTTTTTTGTTTACGATCTAGCATTACAGCATTCAAGGAGCAGTGCTGAAATTTCACAGAAATAAAATATTGTGTCTGTAATATTCATTCATGTTAGTTTATGCAAATTTTGTAACATGCTAAAACAAGCAAGTAAAATGCGCGGTGGCTTAATGCTGCATTAGGTACCGCAACAAAAATCATTTAGTTGCCTCAGGATAATATCACCTAATGAAATACAAGTACAGTAAAGAAAATTTCCCTCATGCTGTCTAATAAAAATTATTCAGGATCAGTGTGGCTTTAAAGTGTTACGCTGTATTTGCCGGGATCCTTTCAAGTTCAATCGAAATAGTTAGTGAAGATATATGTATTTATACCAAATGCACAGGTTTCTTTCCATACAGACGCATCGATAACTAATTAGGTTTGTACTCATTTTGGTATACCTAAATGTACTCTAGTACCTAAATACTACACAAACATATTGTGTAATTTTTACTACGTTTAATCTTTCACAGAAACATAGGCGAATTCAGTTCCTTAATAGTGCGCATTGTATGTTTTTTCTGTTTTTTTTTTAATTCTTTTGGCCAGGAACTGGAAAGAAATAATTGATAGGTCTCCTAAGTTCGATTTTCAAGTTAATCCCTTTAACCCCAACAGTAATTATTAATTGACATACTGAATAGCAAAGTAACTGGAATCCCTAGAATAACAAAAGTTTAAAATTGCCTCTCGTCACAAGACGGGAAGTTCAAGAAAACAGATTTTTGAGTGGACTAAATATGATTTTCCAACATGGAAAGTTAATGAACAACAAAGTGAATTTCCCACACTCTATTACACTCCGAGAGAGCTTCCTTTCGTCAGCGTTTTCAAACGATCATTTCATTGGCCCTCCACGAACATGACAAGCTCTTGATACTCAATTCCTGTAAATTTTCCAGTATTCTACCCGAGTGTTGTTTTGCCAGAGCCGAAAAGGCTGAGCGTGGCAGCAGAAGAAATCACTCGAGGGAAGCAGCTCTGTTCCTTGCCCTCAACTCGTCGCCTCAGGCGATAGAATCCACGTCACCACAAGATATTCAGTTTTGAATTTTATGCACCTTGTGGCACTTTAGTAAACTCGCGAGCATAAAGGAATAACCTCAAGCATCAACATGCTATTTTCAACTTTTTCCTAAAACCTATTGCGACTCTCTGCTCCTTGGCCTCAAGTCGTCTCAGCGCAGCACCTCAGGCCAGGGAATCCACGTCACCACCAGAAAGAAGAAAAGAAAATCAGTTTATTTCCAATCAACTTGATACATGAAATATGTTTCATTGGTTTTTTACCTATCTTAGCGTTCAGATTCTTCTTAATTGATGTTCACTCATTGTTTTCATACTACCCATGTCAATTGTAATAATACTATGTTCAGCCTGTCTCCATGGGACGTAAATTTCTTGAAAGACTCTAATTTGATCATTACTCTGTATTCGTATTTGTGCAACTGATGTAGAATTATTATTTTCACTTGAACTTAAACCAAATTTCTTTGAATTTCTTTCTAGTAAAATGAATTCCTTCATCGCCAGCACTCCACGAAAATTTGAGATCCTAAATTAAAAAGTGCTGATATGTAGTTCGAAAAACTGTAATAGAGATCAACTACAGTAGCTCTGTGGTGAGACGTGGTTTGAAAAAAGCGTGAAGTTGGTGATGAAGTTCAGCGGCTCCAAAGAACGACCATCAATTGCTCGCTCTCTTTCAGTTGACAGAAAGCGAAGACGCGACTGGGCTTCGCAGTTGTGCCCTCCTTTCGAGTTGTGCCCTCCCTTGTGCTGACCTGCATTAGAAGAAAATCGTCGCATTGTTTAGAATTTTACAGCAGAAACTATAACGGAAGACAATCGTTGCATCAATAAGAATGAAGAAAAAATTGCTGTATCTTTCATTTTCAATCAAATTAAAATCATGAAGAGCATTAGAGTTCCATTTGTGACTTATGCATTAAACTCAAAGTCGTTCTAGTCCTTAGATATTTACACGATAAATCTATTTTTTCATTGGAACAAATTGCTAGTCTTCGCTCCGGAGGGCTTTAGGAAAATTCGGATCAATTTCCAAACGCCATCAATAACTATCAAGACAATAGAAATTCTGATGATAATAACCAAACCTTCACCCCACCCATCACAGGTACTTTTCATCGCCTTAACTAAACTCAATGAACTTTTCTGTTTTTTTTTCAGGTCTGGAGCCTGAAGTCTGTGCTGCCTCTTACGCAACCACTGCAGCTCTGAAGCACCTCGAAATCTCTAAAGAGAAAAATTTCTCAAGATTTGCTAAGAAATGCTGCACGGAGTTTTGAGGAGGCCCCGAGTTTAAAACTTAATCTAAAGGGGAACGTTTTGAATAATAAAAGAGAACGGTAAAAAATACTCTACAATAATTACTACCTTTCATGAATTTCAGCAGTATTTCGAAACATTTCATGACATCATTGTACCTGAGCTACAGTCGAATTCCCTGCTCACTTTTATCTTTGTTTTTTCAAAATGGTTCGCAGATTTCGAGAAAATCTCAATTCTCTTCTCTCTCATGGCATAAGAAAATATCGGCAGAGCTTTATTCGATATGAAAAATCAACAGCGGCACTCCGACCAGGCAATACTGAATAATTGGATTGGCAGTTCCCAGGAGCCGCGGAGTAAAATTTAAATTCGTTTCCTTCCGTTGGTCCGTTCATAGTGAGGCTCATACGAATTCGAGCTTAGCTGCGTCTGCAACGGCGAAAGGAAGATTCGTAAAGCGGTGACTTTGATAACCATAAAATTACCTATGACCCAATAAGACCAATAGAGTTTCATTGGAAAAATTTATCGCGGCATGCAGTTTCGTAGGAGCAGCAGCTAAATGTTGGGCTGTACAAGTGTGTCTTCTCAGGAATGAGTGCAGGGGCACAAGTTTTCGGGAACGAAATTTTAATGCATTTGAAGCGTATTTTATACTTCTCTGAGATTATACATCTCTTCCCTAATACAACACCGATTAAAAAATTAACTGATTATTCACGCCCAACTCATTCATTGTAACTCGCTGACCTTGCTCTGTTATTTCAAAAATAGCAAAATACGAACATGGTGACCAAAATAAATCAACTGATTACTCCCGTCCATTTTATTTATTGTAACTCGTTATTACTGCTTTGTTATTTCAAAATTCGCAAAATACGAACATGGTAATCAAAATGAAAGCTAAAATAACAAACACAGCGAGGAGGCATTCAACTAAACGGCTTCTAACCGTTACTAAAATTAAGCCTTGACTATTGATTTCCTCCGGCTTGCATAAGTGAAAGACGAGGAGTGGAACATGAGATGCTAGAGCTTTTCCAATATCTTGGCTAGAATTCTCTGCGAATGTTTCACAGTGAATAATAATCATGCATACTTTAAGAAGCCTACCGGACTAAATGTGTACGTGATGCTCGCTGCTAGGAAACAGTTGTACAGGCAAACTCTTGAATGATAGAAATTCCTCACCAGTGATATTTTTCTTGAATGAAATGTATTTTCGACTCTAAATTAATCTCTAAAGCTTCTTACTGTATGCATCTTGCACTGCGTCTACTGCGCTTCATAATTTAGAAGGATAAAGAGAAAAAGATGTAGGCGAGGAAGAAATACTTTTACTTTTTGTGTGACTGCAGAATTTTTTAACACGATTCAGCGTTTCAATAAAAGTCTCACACCATTATTATTTAGAAGTTTTTTTTAAGATGGATTATATTAGATGCGTAAATCAACTTCTGTTCATTTAGATTTTAGATTATAACGGAAAGTTGATGATGCTCCGGAAAAGGACTGACAATATTCTCCGCTTGCCTTGCATGAATGTTCTGTCTCAAAGGCCTACAAAGATCCTTCCTTAAAGAAGAACTTCAAATGACCTGGAACACTTCGTCGCAGGCGCATTACAACGGCCAACTCCTAATCCAGTAACTAAAGGAGCGAGTCCGATTTCCTGCAGAACCTAAAATAGACAATAATTTCAAAAAAATCAGTCACTTTTCAGTTGAAGTCGACCAGAAAGGTTGGTGTTTTCCTAATGCACCAATCAGAGTTCTCAAGTGCCAGTGTCCGAGTGTTTCAAACGCGAGTGACACGTGACAGAAGGTCAAATTAGACCTCTGATTCAAAGTACTCTAATTTTATACGTCAACGAAGGAGCTTGACCATCGTAGTACCTCGAAGTAGCACAAGTTGTGGGGTTTTCCTCAGTCCTTGCACAGCTCTCGTTTCTTCAGGTGAGTACTGATAAAGTCTTTTACCAAAAACCCTGCTGTGCTTTTGTTTCTTGAAACTTCTCGAACTCCTAAAAATAAAACACAGTTGGTCAATAGAGTTCGAGGTCCATCATGTTTTTTTGCGTTGGCTTTTCTTTCTCTCTCAGCATCTGTACGTGAAGATCTAAATTGTATTTGTGGAAATAAGAGCAATTAGAGATTACGACAGACGATGTGACTAAAATAACTTCAACATATTTCGACGCTGTTATATCTTAAACTATAACTTGAGAGGTAGATAAATTTCCGGCTCGATTCAAGGTTACTCCAAATCTAAAATATTTACAACACGAACGAGGTCATTTTATTCAATTTTTTCCATGAAGCTGAACAAAAACAGTTGTCATTTCTTCTTTCAGTTTCCTGCATCTCAGAACCTCCGAATGGCAAATTGAACGTCGTTTGCGACGGATTCCAAATGATCACGCTGGAAACCAGGCGGCAATTTCCTCGAGCCAGTTCCAGTGTCGGACGGGTGCTTAAGTGGCAGTAATCATTGAAGCGAGCTATTCTGGTGCCGTGTCCGGGGCTTGTGCGGTGAGCTAGCTTCTGTGAGCCCTTCTGTGTTTAATTGTCGACGTGCAGATGTTGACCCTCACCAACCTATGACCCTTACCAACGTCTAGCTTGAGCAGAAAATTCTCTTGTCGCTGCATACTATCAACAATGCCTTAGAGTCTATGGGACTTTTACTGATTATGAGTATACACGACCCGTCTAAAATGACAGGATTCGATAGTTTCCTTGAATAAGTCTCAAGATATGGAAAACAAACAAATGTATACATCCCAATAGTACCCGCCTTTAGAACATGCTAGTACTTGTGCACTGATGAAACTCGTATCACAGATACGGTCATTAAATATCCTTATGAGCGCCACAGACACGCGCACCATGGAGCTAGGATATACTGGAGGGAGCATAGCCGATTCCAATCGGGTTCAAATTAGCTGCAAAAGTTGGGAGACTGGGGCATTGGCAAGGCCCCACACGTGAGCCAACCCCAGACCCTTGGCTGAAGTTGGCTCCTCCTCGCCTCCTCACCTCCTCTACGATTCGCCCTCCCATTTTCCAAAGCAAGATTAGTACCGCTCCACAAATCGAAGGATGAGGTGCGCGTGCAAGTCGCTCTCTAATTTGTTATATTCAAGGGCCTGTAATCTTTATAGATTTCAATTCTAAATGTATCTTTGCTAGTAATTTTGATATTATTAAGTGTCCTCAAGTGAGGAAACACAATTTATTATCTTTCGGATTCTTAGAATCCGAAATTAATGATTGACGAGTAACTCAACAGCTGGAAGAGCATTCAGCGAGCGTGTGCGCATCCCAACGTAGTCAGGAGGTAACTGGCTTCCGTGCTGACGTCACACTTGCGAGACGGCTATTGGTTACCACAGACATGGGAGAAATCTCAAAAACTGGTTCTCTTCACAGACGGCTATGCTCCCACCATATATCCTAGCTCCATGACGCGCACCAAGCAATTCAATACGATCGATGAGATTCCATAGTAAAAACATAGGAGAAATTACTGACAAATATATATATATATAAATTTATTAATTTATAAATTTAAGGCACACGTGGTGATTTATTATTTTATCGGTGATGATGATTGATTCACCGGTTATCACTAATTACAGATAAATTTTTCATGTTCCTCTCGACGTCAACATTCTAAGTTACGTTTACATTTTTATCTTAATTGGAATTTTTGCCGCTCCGGCCTAACTAAGAGGAGCTGTATGACGTCTGGCTGATAATAGCATAAAGTTTTTTCCCAGAAAAGTTTCAGCAGGTCAGCCAACTATAACTCTTTTTAATTCATATAACCATTCATGATTCATAGGACCGTGTAGCTCATGATTCACGGGACTATGCGGCTCATGATCCACGGGACTATGCGGCCTCGAGCGCAGTTAATTATGCGCGAGAAGAGGCGCCGCGATCTCAGACCAAATATGGAAGAGGGGAGTTTTATTTGCCTCTTTAATCACGAGGCGCCGCTCGCCAGATCTCGAGTGAAGTTCATTAATGAGTTGGACGCTTACGGGATTCTGAACTTTTTCTCTCGCCGCGGCAGCTTGGGTCATAATTAAGTTCATCAAAAGCCGTTTGGCTCCAGAATGAGCAAAAATATTTCTAATTTCTATACGCGCTTGGTTTTCTTACGGATTACACTTCACTGCGAACAGTTACAGACAGATTTACCAATAGAGAGGGGGTTTTAACTTGAACTTGAACTTGAACTTGAAATTGAGGGCCGACAGCGTCGGGGCCTTTGTAACGGCCTACAATTCCCTCCACAGTTATCACACAAAGAGTTCAGCGCCTGGTACCAGACTTGTCCACTAAACTACTCAGGATTTACCAATCCTTGTCACAAGCTGCCATTGGATGGCGTCACTGGGATAGCCAGTGCGTCAAAACACCATCCCCAGGCATATTGGGTCATTACTGACCATTCTACCTGACTGGCTCATTCCAGTCACTGTCTCTTACTCCAGGCACGCACAAGAAACAATTTCATAGCTTCAATGATACTCAAATTGCACTCCTGATCCAATCCAGCAAGACAGCTTATACCGCAATCATCTTCAGCACATCTGGCATACCACTCATTCTCTCCATACTGCTCAAGCACCACATTCATAAAACTTTCTCTCTCTTGCTCATACTTACTACATTCCAGCACAAAATGCTCAATTGTTTCCTCCACTCCACTAATACACTGCCGACATAATCTGTTATTATTCTCATTCCACCTCCATGTACGTCTGTTCACACTCAATGACTTACATCTCACAGCAAACAAGAGTTGACTTCCAAAACTACCATCATAGAACATCTCAAACTTAGGTGCTTCTTTTTTCATATACCAGTCAAGTGTAGGCTTCCGCACCATGCTAAGCCTCCACTTATTCAATCCATACTCTTTTGTTTTCTTCTCAATCTCTTTCTTCCACCTCTTGCAGTCCCACTCAGGCCCTACACCTCCAGGATTTATTAAACTCCAGTCATCCACAGGTCTCCCAATTCTAACATGAATAATCTTTTGCATACTAAGCTTCCTTGCATGCCCCCAACACACTTTCTCCCAATAGCTTACACTCAGATTCCATTCAAAAATTCGCTTTACCCATCTGCTATTCTGCATTCTTTCAATTCTCACCTTATAATTCAGCACCGCCTTCATCATTCTTTCTGAAAATAGGCTCCACCCAAGGTCACCTCTAATGGCTTCTGTAGCTGTCCATTTTGGAGCACCCAATGCTAACCGTCCTACCTTATTTTGTATTACATCCAGCTTTTCAAGATCACTTCCATTCCAGGCAAGAGCACTCATACCATACATGACACTAGGTACAGCAACATACTTCCACATTCCTCTCACACATTCATACTTGTTTGCTCTGTATCTGGCCACGCTACTTAATCGTCCACTCCACTGCATAGCTTTTGCCACTTTCTCACCCTTAGTTCTAGTGCATCCATCTTCACTTATCATACAACCTAGATATTTGTATTCTTTTGTTCTACCTATTCTGATTTCTCCAATATTCCACAGTCTGTCTCTATCAGTCTCATCACTATTTATAACCATAACCTTGCTTTTGTCGGCACCGAAGTTCATCTTGAAATCTGTACTATATCCGTTCACAATGTCAAGCATCCTTTGCAGTTCATGTCCACATCCACTAACCACAACCACATCATCAGCATACAACAAACAGCTCAGTCTCTCATTACCAACTTTCAGTCCTAAGCCACTCCTTCTCAACGCTCGCTACTTTCTGTGATAATTTGAGATCGTCGACTCGAGAAGAAATATGAATGATGAATATCAAAGCCAGTGCTGCTTATTGTAGTCCATGATGAACTTTACAGGGTATTGAGTAAATCTTAAGTTTAATTAACTGTACACTTATGCACATGTGCCTCTACAGAGTGTTGCTTGCACAATAGTTTATATTTAGAAATTGAGGAAAAATTAAAACATACAAAGGCCTTTTCACAAGCGGAGTTGCCAGTTACTATATTTCTCAACCAAAATCTTAAATTTAATATTAGGAAAGGAAATGTGGGTGAACAAATAGAATAAGAAATATAGCATCGGTGATGGTAGGCTTGCAAGCGAGTGTGAAATTACGAAGTAGATCGCATCTTTATTTCCTGGGTGTCGGAATGCTGTCGTGGAAGAAACTTAAATGTAAGCCACACTCGATAAGATTAGATTAGATTAAATGTTAGCTCAAGCTTCCCTAACCACAACAAAGTAGTCTCAAAAGAGGACAGCACCATTTAGAATGGGGTCAGGGGAACGAGGAATCTACGTTCATGTTGCATGATCGGATTCATTATTAATGTCCTTGCCGAGTTGCCACGTGTGCCTGCGAAATTTGATGGAGTCGATAATCAAGACGTAGTGAATACTTATCCAATAAACCTAAAACTAGTCGCATTAGATGTGATATTTTTACTATCTTAGAAAATCGATATATTTAAGTGATTAAAATTCCAGTTACTATAATGGAAGTGAAATAACATTCTAAGAAAAAATATAGTTTAATAATATTCGAAGTGAAATGTAGCACTGAGCAACAACTGCAATAAAACTTGAGCGTAAAACTGGGTGAACTACAAAACCAGTGGCAAAATTTTCAATTTCTTATTACCATGTGAGTATTGGTGTACGACAGCTCAAACTAGTTTCGCTTTGAGCATTAATTTCCTGAATTCTGTGAGTTGAAAGCGTATCTTGTCTACCCGAAAAGTTTGGCGCAGTTTCGCAGAAAGTGTACAATTTTGTTCCCATATTCCAGTGGGTTGTTAGAAGCCCAAGCCATGAGAGCTTTTGATCACCTTTAACACGTTTGTAGTCTTCTTGGATGCTCTGGTAATAAAGAATTGATGTTCTGTTGTCATTCACATGGTCAATAATGAAGTTTTAATAACTGATTTTCTATAATTAATAAAGAAAAATTTTTTATATGTGCATGGGTCGTATTTATTCTAATGAAAGACATACGAGCCTTCATAATCTCTCATGGTGACAGTCCATGCTAAGCAATGGCAAGGCAAGGCAGGCCCTTATCTACTTGGAGCACAATTTTGTGCCTCTTGTTCTGAAAAATCCTGTATATTTGAGTACGTTGGGAATTCTTCATGTTAGGCTGCAATGAACAGACAGGACACAATATATTGTCTCTCCCATATAATTAGCTAGAGAAGTTGCTCAAACGGCTTTCTGTTAAACCTGTGAAATACTTGATGCTTGCTCGATTAATTATCGCAACATTAATTAATAAGGGTGAGTCAGGAATTGTCTCAAGTCTATACGCCCTGAAGTGAGATATTGTATTGAATTTGTCAACGGACTAAGCCTTCTTCGAAACTCATCGTGTATCAAGATCGTGCCATCAAGACAACCTATTCAAGATTGTGTGAAAACCTGATAGTTTGAATTTAAATTTCTAGCAAGGCTTTTTTACAGATTTAGGTTTTCAGGTAAAGGCTCCAGAAATACGTGTATCGCGAGTCCCAGGCTGTCGAAAGCAAAGAAAGGACATATAGCGACTCAGTTCACTTGTCAGCGTATCTCGCTGTCAGGCTTCACCAATCTTGAATATCTGAGACCTGAAATATCGCATGTGTTGCCTCAACGCTCGTCATCTGCCACGACAGGAGATCCTTCGTGCAGAAATTTGTTAAGAAGTGAGTAGAGATGAAACGCTGGTGAGGCACACAACACTTGCTGTTCTCAACACAAGCAAATGACACTTGAAATTAAGTGCAAAATTTTTAGAGCTTCTCTGATGTTCACTGATAAAGGAGATATTTCAGAAATGGAGATACGTACTTACTGTGACGCCTTTGAAATCATACGGTACCAAGCACCGCTTTTCAAAAACGCCAGAAAACGGAATCAGAGTTTGGCGACTTGAAAACCGTCACATCTCAGTAACTTATAGAGGTAGTAGATATATTCCTACATTTCTTCATTCACAGCTGTCGAGGTCGACGTGCATATGAATTCTACCTGAAACTTCGTGGGACCTATGGCAATGTAGTCTGCAAAAACCATATCGTCTGTACTGATGGTGATCACCATGGCCGAGTGGTTAAGAACGCACCCTTCACGAAAAGGCGTCGGCAGTGTAGGCAGTTCGAATCCCGACGCTGCGCGGTGATTTCTCCCCGTTGGGAACTCAGCCACAATTCCCCGCTCTACCCAGGTGTCGGAAATGGGTGCCGGCGTGACCGGGGGTAACCGTCATTGCGTCCTGGTGTTAGTTATAAGGCATTTGAAAACCAATGTACAAGATGATATGTATGAGGCTTGATTGATTAGAATAAAGTATCCTGATGTGAGGAGCTTATTACTGAATGGAAATCGTGCATGAACTGGTCTTTAGAGCTTGTGTGGGGAACAAAGCTGAATTACGGAGTTTGCGTAAGAAATACTGAGTAGCGGAGCCGTTGAGCATGTCTTTGTAGAGGAGTTTGTATGTTGGGGAACCAATTGTCCTTCCTTGGGTGCATGTGTGTGAGTGGGGGAGATAGAGTGGGTTCCTTCTATAGAACAGCCAGTGCAATGACTCTAATGTTCTTGTCTTCATTGAGAGTTTTTCTGGTAGCTTACCAGAAGACATGTAGATGAGCATAAGTGAAATCAGATAATCAAGCACATTTGGTGAGAATGAGGTCATGTGCGGTCAGGTAGAAGTGTGACAAACATTAAAGCTACTTTAATTCTTATTCTTCAACCTTAGAAAATATTCATGAAAATAACAAGTGCGAATAGTAGAGACCCAAGCGGTAAATTTGAACTCTCGAAACACACGCACAACATTCGTTGCCAGGAGGAATGCCGCTGCCCTGCATTCTGCAGACCACAAAAATTTCACGAGGGAGCCTGTAACGTAAGGACGGCGTCCCTCATTTCACTGGTCATCAAAGACCGCCTGAGTATTTGTTGCTCTGTTCTTTCCTGCTCAAATGACCATCTGAGCGTCGGCCTCACAGCCTCGTAAGTCACGTTCGCGCAGATAATTTTTCCACCAAAATGCTCCCAAAAAATTTCAAGTCCCGTAAAAACAGAACCTTTGTCAGTAAAAGTCTCTTTTCTCATCTTTTCCTCGCGAAAAAATTGTGGCTGCTGTTTGCGTGAGGTAAATTATTCGTTAACCTTATCACTTTGAAAGAGCGCTGTGAACAAGCAAAAACCCATCACGACCATAGATATGATAAGGAAAGTCGCCTCAGCATTTCAGGCGGTGAAGAGCTTAAACTTTTTCTTTTCTGCACTGAAATTAGTCTGGTATCAACGAGAATTGAAAATAAGTTGTTCTGTAGGAAATTTCGTCAACGGATTGAAGGTCATTCAGCGAAAGAGAAACGTAGCTAATACATAATTTGCCTCCACATTTCATGAGGTGAAGAGTTTCACCTCAATATATTACTCGAATTTAAAGTCAATTGTAATGAGCAATATTGAAAATAGTAATAATCAATTAGATCATACCCTCATTTCTGCAGGGAAATTAGTGTGGTATCAACGAGAATTGAAAAGAAGTGGTTCAGTAATAAATTTTGTCTAAAAGTTGGA
Source organism: Morinoia aosen (assembly GCA_030386875.1). Lineage (NCBI taxonomy): Eukaryota > Metazoa > Arthropoda > Malacostraca > Amphipoda > Talitridae > Morinoia > Morinoia aosen. The sequence goes on along the minus strand of CM059561.1, from coordinate 82,048,093 downwards.
GGTTATTCAGCGAATGATAAATTCAACTAACACAAATAGCTTTTCCCTGCAACAGCAGGTCAGTGACTCTGCTTCTCTCGCCCACACAGTCTCAGCACAGGGTACTAAATAATTGTTTTTTTTTTAACAGAAAATTTCAATTTTTTAAGATGAAATTTGATAATGGAAAAACTCAGCATGCGTTATCCCATCAGGGTAACCAGAGGATGAGAGGTAAACACTTTGACCGCAATTGGTAAAACTGAAGTTCATTCCTCATCTCAAATTGAATATCAATTCCAATGATCAACTTTGAAAATAGTAATCATTAACTAAATCTGGCCCTCATTTAGTTTTAGCTAAGTATTTTTTGAAAATTGAGTTTTTGGAACTACTGGTCGGTAAGCAGCATTAACAAAATCCCCCCGTGGCTACCGGGGGCGCACGTTGCGGTCAAAGTGTTAACGCAGAATCTCAAAAAAGCCAGAATTCTGGCCAGAAAAAGGCCACTCTAGCAGCCCTGCGGCCTCAAGAAAGCCTCGCGCCACTTCGCTGATCGCAGCCATCGCAAAAAGCACTCGATGGAAACGACGAGAAATTTTGCAAATGGAAAAAAAATTCACGCACCAGCCAATTTGAGCGAGTGTGGTTCTGTGAGTGCTCTTAAAACTACAATACGGTCATGAAATTACGGACATCGCAAGCTGAAATTAAAAACAGAGGCGTCGATAAATATTCGTTCGTGTTTATCGGTTTGTATGCAAGTAAGAGAATTACCGAGTGTGGAAATATAGGTAAGAGACCTCGCTGCGATGGTGCTTCAGAAAATTTAAAGAATTATCGGAAATTTTTTTAGCGGTCAGTAACATGTAAAGTGCGGCGGATTAAACTGAAATTCAGTATTCAACTCAAATTAGAGCTAATTTTATCGAACAATTTTGAAAATAACGAAGAGTGCATAGATCGCGCCTTCATTTAGTTTTCATTAAGTAACTCTCGAAGTTGAGTAAGTGATTGCTGGTCGGTGAGAAACGATATGGAAATCCACTCGGGGACCACCGGTTGGTCAAGTTGCACTTAAAGTGCTAAAACCAGCTTTTAAAACTTATATGCATTCTCTTAGGAAGCATTCAATGAATTTTCTTTGAAAAACATCTATTTCACGCAATTTATCTCTGTGTCGTGACCTATCTTGACCTATTGAATGACGTATAACGGTTATGACTCCGTGAAGCATAGTAGTGCTCAGCTGCTTATTGTAAGTTTTGAGGATTGGCTACTGTTGTATCATGTGATTGATCTACACTGTCCCAACCGCAATCTTGGTCTTGTAGAAGCATGCAAGACTTAACCAATGTTTTACCTCTCCACACCCGCTCCCAGCCGGGGCAACGTAGAAGTTTTGTAGTTAAATTATTTTATGACCACCAGAAATTTACTAATTCACTAGCATAGATGATGTTCAGCTTTTTTAAAGTACTTAAATCATAAAAAGCCCACGAAGAGACATTTAAATGACTCAAAAGTTAATGTATTCAAACTAAAACTAACACCACGAAAGATAAACATGATACGAAGTTGGTGACAAGTGTTTCATATTAACGATAGCGAAATGACTCTATAAAATTTATTTTTTCCGTACAAACAAAACATTTACACTCTTCAGTTGAAGGTTCAAGACAAATGGAATAATTTAATATGGTTACGAACATGTGCTGCAAACGTGTCTAAAACGAGAGAGTAATTGTGAAGTATATTTAGTTATTCCTCTTGGTCATTTGCAATATATGGAAGTGCGGCTTAGGCTCACGCTGCCTCCGGGGCTTGCATTTTATTTTTTCATGCAATAATTGTTATCTGCCTCTAATTTGATTATCTGCCTCAAATTTTATTAGCTTCCTCTAATTTTATTATCCGCCTCTAATTTTATTATCTGCCTCAAATTTTATTAGCTTCCTCTAATTTTATTATCCGCCTCTAATTTTATTATCTGACTCTAATTTTATTATCCGCCTTTAATTTCATTATCAGCTTATAATTTTATTATCCGCCTCTAATTTTATTATCAGCCTCTAGTTTTATTATCAGCCTATAGTTTTATTATCTGCCTCTAATTTTATTATCCGCCTCTAATTTTATTATCAGCCTCTAGTTTTATTATCTGCCTCTAATTTTATTATCCGCCTCTAATTTTATTATCCGCCTCTAATTTTATTATCAGCCTCTAGTTTTATTATCTGCCTCTAATTTTATTACCCGCCTCTGGATGGGAAGCCACCGATCACCAGACTTCGACTTCAACTGCCGACCAGGATAAAGAAGACGTCGGTGGCTGCCACAACACCGGCCATCAGGACAATTTTAAGCACAACGATCGAGCCTGCCGTCAAGCTCTCGGGGACAGTGAAGCATATCAAAAAAGCAATGCATACTCCTTTCAAAAAATCAATTGAAAAAACAATGCAAAAACCTTTCAAAACATCCTTTCAAAAAAGCAATGCAAAAACGTTAAAAAATACAAAAAAAACATTGTGATAGCTATGTTTCAAAATATTGACGAGGCTGTTATGATGCATATATACGTTTTCCAAGTAAGTACTTTTATGTTGAGGTATTTCAAAAACTAACGTTGATTATTGTACTAACTTTTTCGGAAACAATTTAAATTTTCTTTCCTTCTTTCTTTTTTATTCATTTATTTATCAATTTATTTACGCTTTCATTAATTTCTATCTTTATTTATTTATTTATTCTTTCATGGGAAGAGGTGGCGGGAGGCTTTAAGGCCCTCCCCGAAGTGGCAGACGCGGCCGGGCAGCAGCGGCCTAGCCACATTTACGACCCAATAACTGGCCATTAGAGGCCACATTGTCACGCGCCTGATGTAGAGCTGCTCATTAGACGCCCAGGCCCTGAAATAGCCCCTTGTTTCTCTTCCATTTAATATAAAGTCTTCTAATGATCTTTATTGGACGCCGTTCGCTCGAGTGCCAATGAAAACCTGGAACAAAATATTTTCTTTCGTTGTACACACGGATCCAATGAGTTCATTTGCGATTTAATTTTTTCGGGCGTTAATGGAAACTAGCAGCCACCATTGTAACTGATGAATCTAATGTAAATAACGCAGCTAAATGGACAGCAGCGCTTGAAGAAATCTGAAAGCTTACACGAGGGCCAATGGTGGTGCTGGAGCTCATGAGCCGGAGAGAATACGGGCCGGGATATTAATGATGGCAAAAAAGCATGATAGAGCGCGAGAGACATGATAGGGCAGGAGAAATATGATAGGGCGGGAGAGGATAGAGCAGGAGAGATATGATAGGGCGGGAGAGACATGATAGGGCGGGAGAGACATGATAGGGCGGGAGAGAAATGATAGGGCGGGAGAGACATGATAGGGCGGGAGAGACATGATAGGGCGGGAGAGAAATGATAGAGCGGAAGAGACATGATAGAGCGGGAGAGATGTGATAAAGCAGGAGAGACATGATAGGGCGGGAGAGACATGATAGGGCGGGAGAGACATGATAGGGCGGGAGAGACATGATAGGGCGGGAGAGAAATGATAGAGCGGAAGAGACATGATAGAGCGGGAGAGATGTGATAAAGCAGGAGAGACATGATAGAGCGGGAGAGACATGATAGAGCGTGAGAGATATGATAGAGCGGGAGAGATATGATAGAGCGGGAGAGATATGGTAGAGCAGGAGAGACATGATTGAGCGGGAGAGACATGATAAAGCGGGAGAGACATGATAGAGCGGGAGAGACATGATAGAGCGGGAGAGACATGATAGGGCTGGAGAGATATGATAGAGGGGGAGAGACATGATAGAGCGGGAGAGACAAGATAGAGCGGGAGAGACATGATAGAGCGGGAGAGACATGATAGAGCGGGAGAGACATGATAGAGCGGGAGAGACATGATAGAGCGGGAGAGACATGATAGAGAAGGAAAGACATGATAGAGCGGGAGAGACATGATAGGGCGGGAGAGACATGATAGAGCAGGAGAGACATGATAGAGCGGGAGAGACATGATAAGCGGGAGAGACATGATAGAGCGGGAGAGACATGATAGAGCGGGAGAGACATGATAGAGCGGGAGAGACATGATAGAGCGGGAGAGACATGATAGAGCGGGAGAGACATGATAGAGCGGGAGTGACATGATAGAGCGGGAGAGACATGATAGAGCGGGAGAGACATGATGGGCGGGAGAGATATGATAGAGCGGGAGAGGTATGATAGAGCGGGAGAGACATGATAGGGCGGGAGAAACATGATAGGGCGGGAGAGACATGATAGAGCGGGAGAGATATGATAGAGCGGGAGAGATATGATAGAGCGGGAGTGACATGATAGAGCGGGAGAGACATGATAGAGCGGGAGAGACATGATGGGCGGGAGAGATATGATAGAGCGGGAGAGGTATGATAGAGCGGGAGAGACATGATAGGGCGGGAGAAACATGATAGGGCGGGAGAGACATGATAGAGCGGGAGAGATGTGATAAAGCAGGAGAGACATGATAGAGCGGGAGAGACATGATAGAGCGGGAGAGATGTGATAAAGCAGGAGAGACATGATAGAGCGGGAGAGACATGATAGAGCGTGAGAGATATGATAGAGCGGGAGAGATATGATAGAGCGGGAGAGATATGATAGAGCAGGAGAGACATGATTGAGCGGGAGAGACATGATAAAGCGGGAGTGACATGATAGAGCGGGAGAGACATGATAGAGCGGGAGAGACATGATAGGGCGGGAGAGATATGATAGAGCGGGAGAGGTATGATAGAGCGGGAGAGACATGATAGGGCGGGAGAAACATGATAGGGCGGGAGAGACATGATAGAGCGGGAGAGATATGATAGAGCGAGAGAGATATGATAGAGCGGGAGAGACATGATAGAGCGGGAGAGACATGATAGGGCGGGAGAGACATGATAGAGCGGGAGAGACATGATAGAGCGGGAGAGACATGATAGGGCGGGAGAGACATGATAGAGCGGGAGAGACATGATAGGGCGGGAGAGACATGGTAGAGCGGGAGAGATATGATAGAGCGGGAGAGATATGATTGAGCGGGAGAGACATGATAGGGCGGGAGAGACATGATAGAGCGGGAGAGACATGATAGAGCGGGAGAAGTATGATAGAGCGGGAGAGACATGATAGAGCGGGTGAGACATGATAGGGCGGGAGAGACATGATAGGGCGGGAGAGATATGATAGAGCGGGAGAGACATGATAGAGCGGGAGAGACATGATAAAGCGGGAGAGACATGATAGGGCGGGAGAGACATGATAGGGCGGGAGAGACATGATAGGGCGGGAGAGATATGATAGAACGGGAGAGACATGATAGAGCGGGAGAGACATGATAGAGCGGGAGAGACATGATAGGGCGGGAGAGACATGATAGGGCGGGAGAGATATGATAGAGCGGGAGAGATATGATAGAGCGGGAGAGATATGATAGGGCGGGAGAGACATGATAGAGCGGGAGAGATATTATAGAGCGAGAGAGATATCATAGAGCGCGAGAGATATTATAGAGCGAGAGAGATATTATAGAGCGAGAGGGATATTATAGAGCGAGAGAGATATTATAGAGCGAGAGAGATATTATAGAGCAAGAGAGAAATTATAGAGTGAGAGGGATATTATAGAGCGAGAGAGATATTATAGAGCGAGAGAGATATTATAGAGCGAGAGAGATATTATAGAGCGAGAGGGATATTATAGAGCGAGAGAGATATTATAGAACGAGAGGGACATTATAGAGCGAGAGAGATATTATAGAGCGAGAGGGATATTATAGAGCGAGAGAGATATTATAGAGCGAGAGGGACATTATAGAGCGAGAGGGATATTATAGAGCGAGAGATATATTATAGAGCAGCGCGCGCTTTCACTCAACCATAGCAGGCTGAGATGAACTGTTTCTTTTTGTGTTCGTGCTCAATGAGTCCTGAATAATGGAGGGTATGAGAATGCACGGAAAAAAGTTAATATTCATCTTCTTGAAACTGATCTGCTGGAACAATAGACTTACGTCGCGTCATTTGCTGGACGTACATTGTTGAGTCGTGATACATTGATGAGTCTGTATGAGTCTCATAATATGAGTCTGTATGAGTCTCATGAGTCTGTATGAGTCTGTATGAGTCTCACGACACACAACACACAACACGACACACAATGCACAACACACAGCACACAACACACAACACACAGCGGCGTGTAACGTGACAGCACCAGTAGCACTGCCAGGTGCGAGAATGAAGGTCGTACAGCACAATTATGCAATAAATTATATAAAAGGTTTGTATGTAATTTATTGCATAATTTAATTGGAATGCACTGCAGACACTCAAGTTGCAAGATGTAAGGATCACCGGATGAAACCATTCTGAGTTCGCCGACTGCCCCAAGGGGACACCTACTGTACGAGTCTCATACCACATACCTACTGGATAAATCTCATACCACATACCTACTGTATGAGTCTCATACCACATACCTACTGTATGAGTCTCATACCACTACCTACTGTATGAGTCTCATACCCCATTTTCAAATTCCTGGCATGTGAGGGATGAGTTTAAAGAAAACAGACTTGTACGGAGTCGAAAGATCACGATATAAATATTTGCTGATCTGTTCACCAAACATTGTTTTGCAAAAAATGAGTCAAAATAACCCTTACCTCTGTGAATTGCTGAAAAAAGACAAACGATTCGTGTTGTATATAGAATGTGTTCATTAATGGCAGTGAATGTAAATATCATTTACATGATATAAATTAAACATGATCTAATGATATAAAAGTACTCTTCAAGACTCTAGGATTGAGTTAAAACCATGAATAAAACGCAATATAATAATAAAACGCATTAATATAATAACAAAGCACATTAATATAATGATAAAATATATTAATACAATAATCAAATACATAATAAAACGCATTAATGATAGTAGCGGTACATATTAATGTTATAGTGTGGCCTTTGCAAAGATGATCCTTCAAGTTTACTGCTGTCGCCTATGTAACAGGAATATACATGTACATAAATATCTATGTATGCATGGTTGCGAGCACTTCTGCTTCATGGGCGCGATGTTGGAAGCAAACGAAACAAGCACGAAACATTCTTTCCCTCCCCATATATGCTCTCTCCTTTTATATTTATTTTCTCCCACAGGTACCGGATTTTATTTTACCCCTGATGACACAAATAAAATAGTGTTGGTGTCTTGAGAGTGCCCATAGTGATTTCTGTTCCTAAATGAGCGTAGCGTTGATCCTTTTTGTTTGCCCGACAGAGTTTGGTTTTCACCAAAAAAAGTTCCAGTCCTGTTGTTTTTGTCAGCGTTGAACATCCTTGTCCTGTCCACAGTGAGAAAATGTTCTCCATTGCTGAACGAGACACTTGACTTACAACAAAATATTGTTGAGTTTTTTCAGCACGAAATGCATACAGGCCGGTAAAATTGTGTTATTAATTTGCCCGAAATTTTTACAATTCACAAATTTCTATTCCTGCATCTGCTTTTGATAACGTCTCAACCGATTTTTAATCCATTTCTAATTTTTGATAGTATGTAATTCATTGTATGTTGGCTGTATTTAACTGATTTAACAATTTACCACTCAAACAATAAACTGACAGGGAAACACTGAACATCACAAACTACTCAAATCTACGTGTAAAATTTCTCCGAAAGAAAAATAATTTTCAGATCAAATTAAAATACTGAGCATTTTTTTTTATTTTATTTTATTTTGTTTAATTAATGTTCACGCTTTCACTTTTCAATACGTCTTAAAATTTCTTTTGAAAGAGTGAGTTTTCATCCGAAATAGGAAGTTTAACAGTTATCTCCCAACGTTCGAGTCAAATTATAACCTGAAGTTGATTCTTTGGTTGAAAACCAAGAGCTGTTTTCTTTTCATTCGGTCCACCAAAAGCTGTAGTCTGTCAGAAATATAAAAAAATTTACCGGCAAAATTATCAGCGACAGAGCGACAAATTTGGAAGACATTCACAGCAACATCAGTAACAGCGCAGCACGAGCTGTAAATTTCAAACGCTCAAAACCCTGAACATTTCACCAGACGCCTTGAAGCGGAGACCCGCACCACAAAATCCGTACTGCGTAGGAGGCCCCTAGAAATAGACGGTACCAAGCACCAAATACATCCCACGAAAATGAGTTATGTATACCGCTGTTGTACCTAAACTTTCCTTCGTCAGGAGAGTGAGTCGTAGGTACAGGAAGATTTCCACAAAATGGTCGTACAACTCTATTAGTTCCTGAGGTAGGATGGTTTCCAAGTCGCCAAACTTTGATTCCGTTTTTTTTTTTTGGCGTTCTTGAAAAGCGCTTGGTACCGTGAGATTCTCAGGGCTTCACAGTAAGTGCGTATCTCCAGTTCGCAGACGCCTGGCACCGGCGGCATTGCAGCGCAGGGAGAAGTTCGAGAATCTCTTGAAGAAGCAAACTGTCGCTCCACCTGCACTTTCCATCAAGACGTCCAAACTTGAAGCAAACTTTTTAACTTTCCGTGGAAGCGGCGACCTATAAAGTTCAAAGAGAAACACTCTCAATGAAAAAGCCACCAAGTGCTTGCTGAGGCGTGAAATTTTCTTAACAAGGTCGTCCCTCCCTATCGAGTCACCGTTGATCTCATCGAATGCAAAGCAACTTTAAAAATTTCCAAAGTATCGAGATAGAATGGAAACAATTTGTCTTTGATCAATCTTGGAGGCATTCCACGGTCTTAAGCGTGGGTTCTTTACCACGTCAGCATCTGAACTATTTACCTGCGTCTCGCGTTAGCAGCGCTCGAGCTGAGGGTTAATTCTTGCTTCGACGGGAAATAAAACACTCGAGGCTTACAAAGGTTGCAATGACAATAATTTTCAAGCATGTTCCGAACTTTTTACGATACTCTATGCATCTTGGTCTCGTTTTCGTAAAAACTCGATACATTTAGAAAGGTTTAAAAAGAGAACGATCCCGCTAGTTGACTGCGCCATGTTCGTGCATAAACCTTTTCAGATGCAGACGTCTTGTATTTCCTTTGGAAAAATTGCAACAAAAGGTTCGAGAAACTAATGCTTTACCTAGAGACAGTTAATACAATTAGAGACAGATTATTGGATTAGGAAATAAAATGCAAGCCACTGAAGCAGAGCTAGCCAAAGCCGCAGTTCCTTAAATTGCAAATGACCAAGAGGAATAATTAAGTTTACTTCACAATTACACTCTCGCTTCGAACTCGTTTGCAGCACATGTTCGCGACGATATTAAATTACCTCACTTGTTGAGAACCTTCAAGCGAATACTGTGTAAGCATTCTATATATACAACAAAGTAAGCTTTAGAGTCATTCCGCTGTCGTTAACATGACACCCATGACACTAACTTCATATTACGGTCATTTTTCGTGGTCTTAGTTTTAGTTTGAATACAATTACTTTTCAGTCATTTGAATGTCATATCCAGAGCTTCTGAACTTTTGTAATTTGAAACAGCAGAACATTATCTTTCAAATTGAGATCTAATGAATTAATGAAATTTTAGTGGTCACAAAAAACTGAACTACCAAGTCAGTGGGTTTGATGCAAATCAACAACCTGCGTAAGAACAAGCCTTGAGATGTTATCTTCACGAACAACGTTGGCTATTACAATCACAATTCAAGCGACGATTGGCGTAACAATTAAGGAAGGTTTTGTAACTACTAAAAAAAACAACGACTGACCTAACAATAAAATTGGAAGATTTTCTTAGAATTAAATAGGGAGAAACGACTGCTGTAGCAATTAAGGAGGAAGACTTTGCTTTGCATCTTCAGTTTTTGATTCTGGTTTGTATAGTAATGTTAGATTTTATAATTATGAATAGGCAAGGGATTTTGTTGTGTTGTGAAAAAATAACGCACAGGTTGTATAAACGTAAAATTAGTAATTTCATCTAATTTCTAGAAGTATTAAGAAAGAAAGTTCAAGCTTGGCTTCATAAACCACTAAAAACAAGTTGATCATTCATTAAAAAAGTTTTATCCTTTTAATGTTTTGAGTTTAACATTTTATTTATTTTATTCTCAGAGCAAAATATGACGGTACAAACTTTGCTCTCAGCATCACATGTGGAGACATAAACTTTGCTCTCAGCATCACCTGTGGAGACACAGATTTTGCTCTCAGCATCACATGTGGAGACACAGACTTTGCTGTCAGTATCACATGTGGAGACACAGACTTTGCTGTCAGCATCACATGTGGAGACACAGACTTTGCTCTCAGCATCACATGTGGAGACACAGACTTTGCTCTGCATCACATGTGGAGACACAGACTTTGCTGTCAGCATCAGATGTGGGAGCACACGAGCACGCTCATCTCAATACGCTCCGCAGCATTTCATTGAATAACTCAACGAAATATAAGCAAAATTTACTTCAGCTCACAAAAAGGACCGTATGGTTTTTTGTTGTACCCGTATTTATAAATCAATTATAGAAGTCACCCATGAAGGAACGCATTACTCATTCTTGCATTCCTTTGCATTCATCATTGAATCGGAAATTAGAAACGAAATTACTTCTTGTACCTCAATACACCGACGTGCATACGCTGCTGTATACTCAGTGGGCCATCCTTGAAGATTTTTTAATATCTCCCTCGAAGATCTTCTGATACCAGGCTAATAAACCGACTCTTTTTATTTGCCAGCTAAAATGTATGAGCATTTTACATCCATGCAATGGAGCACTGGTTAGAACTTCCAAAAAGTTATAATGAGGCGACCTTATCCAGAGAAACCAAGAAAAGTTTCTCTCATCGTTTGCAGAATGAGGTAGAATAAACATCCGACGACCTACTCTCAGATGGGAAGTTTTCATTTTCCTCGTGAATATTATTTTTGGGGAATGATGGCACACGATCAAAACTTGTAAGTTGTAAAAGTTTTCTGAAGTAAATTCACTTCATTTAATTTAGAATAATAGTAAGACTAAGGCGCTACTCTAGCTCACGCGATGATATGTGTACAACGTACAATAAATAATTACACACGACACGACACACAACACACAACACGACACACAATGCACAACACACAGCACACAACACACAACACACAGCGGCGTGTAACGTGACAGCACCAGTAGCACTGCCAGGTGCGAGAATGAAGGTCGTACAGCACAATTATGCAATAAATTATATACAATGTTTGTATGTAATTTATTGCATAATTTAATTGGAATGCACTGCAGACACTCAAGTTGCAAGATGTAAGGATCACCGGATGAAACCATTCTGAGTTCGCCGACTGCCCCAAGGGGAACGATTCAATCTGTCTACATCGCCACGAAGTGATGCGCTTCCCTCGATTTGTATAGGAAAGACTTCGATTTGGAGCCGCTCTCGTATCGGAAGTATCCCTTTGCTGGCCGCCGAGAGCTTCGTCTGCGCCCAAGATCTGCTCCCTTAGATCGCCTGGACTTACTTGGTTCCTTGTTTCATTTTCTGTTCATGTTACCACAAGGCAGGCAATCGAGCTCCATTCAACGACCGCGTGAGAGGAAGCTCCAGCGCAGGGGGCGACGCTGTGATGCACTGCAGAGTCGCCTGATCAAAAAGTCATAGAACAAATACGAAATAGTGTAACTTCCACCGGTTGTCACCCCACAGATTTCTGCCAACAGCGAAATGTTTTGTTTAAATTAAAGTGAGCTAAGAAGTAAGCGCCAATTTAAGGGTTCTACTCCTATTTACTTACGTGTAAAAAGAAAACATTCTTCCCGACAATTTGAATTCGTTTTTAGAATTAGCATTAAAAATCCTGTCCTGAAATTCTTGGGTAGACGCGTGCGAAGTAAGATATTTTCTATTTTAAATAATACACCATTCAACCGCAAGGTTTAGATTCAAAGACGTATGATAAAAATCAGATCTTTGACGTTTTGTTGGAGATCGTCATGTTATAACGACCAAGGCTGGAAAAACATCGTAGGAAGACCACATCGCTTAATAGGCTTTCGACTGACTCAATACGCGACTCTGCAAAAATACAGCGTCTGTCAAGGAGCTAATTCTGCATGTATTGTGCGGGAACTTAGTCACTCATGTTATTATATCTTGGTCATCATATTCACCAATTTATTAGAATTTTACCGAGAGTGATAAATATACAACGAATTTGAAAGATTTGTCGCGGAAAAAAAAACACATTTTTAGCTCTATCGTAAATAAGAAATTTGGGCCTGGGTCACTCTATTTGTTTTGATTTTTAATTGTCAATCTGCGTTGTTTGACTTGCAATAATTGTAATCCGTGTCTTTAGAATTGCACAGTCCAGACCAGTCGACAGCTCACGGCACACAGCGCTCTGTTCACACATTTCAGATCTGGGGGTTGGGTCGGGCTGGGGTTAGTAAACTTGGAGAATTCTAGAGGGTAGAAAGTTAATGAAAGCGAAATTTAAACTGCTCTGAAATTGTCTTAGTGGCAATTTGTTTCAATTTTTTCTCTGCATGTTTGAAGCAACTATTAATCCTAGTTCGAATGGAGTATAATTCCTAAGAGAGACAACATTCACTGAGGAGAGAGAAAGTCACAGTTTGAGCTATTTAATCGCACGTTGTGGTTGGATTTTTCGCAGATCATCAGACAGATCGGGTTTTTTATGCGTTTGAATAATTTAGAAATGTATAAATTTATAAAATGGATCTTCTTTGTATTCCGTATAGTGAGTAACCGTTATGAAGTAGAAAAGCTACTACAGAAATAAGTTCCATCCGAAGAACAGCCACATTTTTTTATAAATTTCGGTTTTCGAAATTAATATCGGTATCGCCTCAATCGGTATATATATTTATTCTTTCTAGATCGGGCATTTTTGATAATGAATGAAATGAACACAAAAAGTTTTTCTCTTTCTTGTGGATGCCCGCTTTTCAGAAGACGGTGGTCCATTTTCCTGAACTTACCATCGATAATGCTTTAATTGATACATATTTATATGCTTTCCCGATCGGGTCATTTATATTAATGAGAAAAATGAACGCGAAAGGTTTTTCTCGTTCTGGTGGATTTTGCGCTTTTCAGAAGACAGTGCTCCATTTTTATGAACTTAACATAGATATAGCCTAAATCGATCTTCATTTTTATTCTTCCTCGATCAGGCATTTTTACCATGAAGTAAAATGAACACGAAAAGTATTTCTAGTCCTTGAGGGCTTTCCGCTTTTCTGAAGACGGTGTTCCACTTTTTTCGCGTCCACTGCCACACACCGGCGGTGGCCACTGGCCTCTCTCGGATGTGTTGCCGCACACACTCTGGGGACCCAACGCGCTTTGTGATTCCAAACTTCATGATCTCATCATTTTCCCTACTTAGAATTTCCAACGACGTGCGTAAAGTGGAATAGAAAGCTTTTAGGCATAGTTTGCATTCCGCATTTTGTTGTATTTGGTTTTTGATTTGCTGTTTTTGTTTTTGATTTGTTGTTTCTTGTTTTTGATTCGCAGTTTTTTGTTTCGGGGTTTTATAGTTTTTTGGAGTTCTGATGAAAACGATCAACTTCCAAAATCGTGAACTTGTAAGATCGTTTGCTATAAATGAGAGAAATATTCGTTTTTTTCCGTAGCTGAATGATTATATTGTTTATTTCAAGCCGTCTTTCTAAAATTACTGAGATGGGTACGTGTCTTGGAAATCTAAGTTTCATCAGGAATAAAACCACAAACAGCGGAATAAAATTCATTTTTCTAATAAGGGGCATTCAGACTAGCGCTAGTTTCGAATATTCATTATCAATGAATGCTCTGAAATTGAGATCAAAAATATATACAAATTGATATTTCAATAATTGCTAAATATATATACAACCTATACAATATACAATTGGCAGGCACTTTGATCACAGTTAAGAACGGGTTTTTGCTTAAAAATGTACATTGATTCTAAAATCCGGAGATCGCTATTACACGTAGAATCTAAAATTGAAAAATCATCTACCGAGAAAATATGGTTGGTGCTTTCACAGTGAAGTCTAGGCGAAGACTGAGATGGAGTTGCTAGCGGTCTATTAGTTCTAAATGATTTGCCTAGATGTTGGTAAAATCTGATCTTTGACTGTTTCAGAGTGCTCAATATGTAGGAACTTTGGCAGGTTCCACACTGATATTTATACACAATACTAGAGAGCAACTCTTTCGGCAGTCTGTCTTTATACTGGAAAAATGATTTTATTTGGAAACTGTTGCGAAAAACAAACTTGAAATCGATTTGGGGGTAAAATTTTCTCAAATTCCTAGTTAAACACTGTTTCAGCTCATCAGAAGTGGGTCCAACATACAGAAGCGATAAATATAAAGCACATTTGGAAACTGTAGCTACCGTGATCTTTGGCTTATCGAACATTTTGTTTAAAAACTTTTTAAGAGTATAGTCAAAAATGTATTGAGGGTATCCATTAGTAGAAAAAAATGCTCTCAAATAATTTAGTTCATCGCAAAACTTATGGTAGTTTGATGACAGGTGGAAGTCTCTGTGAAAAAGTGTTCTCAAACTATTCAGTTTAAAAATGAAAGGAGTAAAGCTGAAGAAACTATTTCCTAGACCAGTGAAAGTCGGTTTCCGATAAATGCCTAGTTGAAGATGATTGTCAAAACGTTGAACCCTAACGTCTAAAAAAGGCAAAACTTTATCATTTTCTACATCCATAGTGAATTTGATATTTGGGTGTTGACTATTAATATGATCTAGAAACAGATTGGCATGAGTGACATCATTAAAAATAACAAAAGTATCGTCCAAATATCGGTTATAAAAAACAGGTTTGAAAAAATCTGGACAAGAAGACAGGTACTTATTTTCCATATTGCACATAAATATGTTCGCCAAAGTAGGGGCTAGAGGGTTACCCATTAGAGGGTTTACTTCTAAAATTACGTATTGTTTTTAATTTCTTTTCCTGCAAATAAAGGTAATTAATTTGCTTTGAGCGTAAAGTTTGATGCAGACTCATTTTATTTCAATTATTTTCAAGGATGTAGGGAAAATTATAATCGACGCTGAAAATAAAAACAATTATTTCTCATAAATTTAGTCATTAACATTCATCCCTTCGTAGTCTAAGATGGTGACTAACTCAAAATACACACAGTAAAACATGCATATAAGCAAATGCATGTAATTTGCATCGATGCAAGTATCTCCTACATCGAGGTAGTCATCACCTACCACCTGTGTAGAATTGGCCACCAAGAATTAGCAGTATTGGTGACTATCATCGAATGTAGGTTGTGCAGAGGGGGTCATCCATATCACGACCTTCGTTCTCGCACCTGACAGTGCTGCTGGTGCTCCTGTCACGTCACACGCCGTTGTGTGTTGTGTGTTGTGTGCTGTGTTTTGTGTGTCGTGTCGTGTTGTGTGCTGTGTGCTGGGGCGGGAACCTGCCAGCAGCAGCAACAGCGAGAATAGCAGCTGTGGCAGCAACAAGTAGAGCAGCTACACATACATCAGCAACAGCAGCAACAGGCAGAGCAGCTACCCATACATCAGCAACAGCATCAACAGGTAGAGCAGCACCAGCAGCCACAGCACCAGCAGCACAACAGCACACGGAGCAAGCAACAGATGAGGTGCGGTGCAAAGCATCCATCCTCTGTGCGGCTGTTTTGCTTCACTGCTTTACTTCCTGAGCAGTAAGCGGGTGCGCTCGCTGGACTTTTGGTGTGCAAAAAAGAAGTAGAAAAATTATCTAAACCTCAATTTTTTCGTGGTATTAGAAGTATCTCTTTTTACCTTTTTTCAATATGTGGAGCCATCTAAAGCTAACTGTATGTATTTGCAGACAACATTGCATCACAGAACACAAAGCTTACACCATCAAGAAGCTAATTTTCAAGTTTTTTGCACTTTCGTTCTGGTAATTACATTGTGTTATGCAATTTTCAGCTATTTTCTACCGTATCTCTGGAAAGAGTGGCTTGAAGATTATTTGCAGTAGTCATCCTTCCACTCATATGATCATTCATTCATTTCTAACATTAAATACCTCGCAGTTAAAGGATATTTAACGAATAAAAAATGCTGGTAAAAATTTTAGCATTGAAATAGCCTCTTTAAAATTCAAAATTGTTCGTCACCTCTGAAGTTTATAATAATACAATTTTATATATAAGTCATCTCCATCTGTTTCTTCTCATCTATTTATTATTAATAATAACATTCATCATCTTTACCCCGCCGTCTCGCATCACTGAACACTGGCGAGACAATCTAGTCAAGTGACTCCTGCCCTCTCATGAGCTGCTTCGGGGGACTCTTCGCATTCCCCGTCACTAATGAGAGTTTTGCTTTCGGGACAATATTATTATTATTGTTATGTACTATTTCCCTTTAATTTTTGAGGCAGAAAAAAATTTCTCAGTCGCTGCACCGAACGAGACATTAAAATGTCTAGAAATGCAGGGCCCTTGCGTTCATTTTCTTATAAAATTGATGCTTCATCGTCTGCATCAATATTACTGAAATTGTGAATCGGCATGAAACAGTTTCATAAGATATTTTATGTTTTGAAAATTTATTAGCCGTCATTTTCTTATAAAATTTATTGTTAATCGTCTGCATCAATATTACAGAAACTGTGAATCAGCATGAAACAGTTTCATAAGATATTTTATGTCTTACAAATATATTAGCAGTGATAAGGCCGCAAATAATGATCTCTTACAAAACTAGTTACTTCAAATGGTTTTTTTTCTTCACGTAACATTTCTTTTTCCTTCATGTAATCGTTTCTCCTCTTCCTGTAATCGTTTCTTTTTTCTTCCGGTAATCGTTTCTTTTTTCGTCTTGTAATCGTTTCTTTCACGTATTCGTTTCTTTTTCTTTACGTAATCGTTTCTTTTTTCTTCACTTGATCGTTTATTCTTCAGGTAATCGTTTCTCTTTTGTTCACGCAACATTTCATCTCGAGACCCGGCGCAGCGACCGCGTGTTTGGCCAGTTTTCATACCGACTTGAGGGAACCACTTCAACAATTCCAATTCCTTGGCTCCGACTGAAGCTCAAAATTGCGTTGACTCTACAGCGGCCTTTTCAAAACTTTGTTTGGAGAGGATGACGTTTTTGTGATACTTCACGGGATTTTTCTTGGGACGTGAAAGGTAGATAAAGTTGATCAACACTTCTTATCTTCGGATTTGTGCATATTGGTGCTGCTGGGTACGATCTGGAGAGAGCAGCTCGAATAAAGCTCACCAACATTTTCATCTCTATCATTCGTAATGTTAGCGTTAGGTACGTATAGGTTAACTAAGTTTAACACGTTCACTGCGATGGGTTGAACTGAAGTTCACTATTCAACTAAAATTTAAATTCAAAAGTTGTTAGAAATTTTATCAATGCCAAACATTATAAATACCAAGAAAAACTTGAGCACGACCCAATGATGGGTTGTACCGCAGTTAACGAGTTAAACAATATAAAAAATTTATTTACCGCAAGTGAAACATCAGTAAATTGTTCCTTGAGGCTATTATCATAGAAATATTTGAGTAAAGCTACAAGTGGGCCCAAATACGTTCAACGACTTCTAAGGCCTCCTACCATCAACGCCTTTGTTAGGTGTGCAATTATGTTTAAGCCGTAAGACGGTCACAGAAAATTATGTCATATATCTATTCAAATTCATTTACGTGATTCCAACCTCCAGCTTCCAACGGTTTGAACATGTTGCAAAACTGCCCCTAAGATTTCTTTTCACCAATGAACACGTTTTATGTTGGCATTTTCAATTCTAATTAGCTAATCAATTTTTAATTTCATTATACATCTATATGATACTGCCAATTTTCATTTTCCATGCACGGAAAAAATTTTTAAAACACAGGTATCTCCCATGCTACAATGTTTTTCCAGGTCGGAAGTTCTTCCATCGTGACTTAGTCAGTTCGGCGGGCACTTTTTTTGGGAAGACTAGTTTTTTAACCGTCGGTTCAGCAGTCTGCATCTCGACTTCCGAAGCAGTGTTCCTGGGATTGTATCTAAGTCTCTCTCGGGACTTCGTTCCATCAGTCAGGTTTTGTCCAACTCGTACACTTTCAGTTTGTTCTTCGATCCTTAGGTTTCTTCTCTAAACATTTCCCACGGGACCAGCCTAGCTTCTCTCCTTCGGGGGCTGCGAATTGTTCTTATTTTGCTGCCGTCGCTGGACTTGGAGACAACCCGAAAAGGGGAAATTTGGCTCGTTTCTGTTGTCATTTTCTATTTTATTCTTTTTCTTCAATTTCTTAAAATGATATTGAGTAAATCGGTATGTAACTCGTTTAACTAAATTCTTCCAGCAAACTTTCTCGCATGGAACCCATGCATGCTCCGATGGTTACTTATTCTTTTCGTTTTCAACAGCCCTTGGCCGATTGTGGTCCACCTCAATCCTTGTTAGCGAGTTCTCAAAATTTCAAGCAAAAAACTATTACATGAACATTTTTTCCCAATAGAGAATATACAGTCCTCGTAGAAATTTTACTATGTCCTAATTTATACATAAAACTGCAAACCACATTCGTTTCTTAGCAATTTAACCTCGAAATTGTTGCAACTGTTCGACAATTAATGCATTTGTGCCTCCGTTCCATCACAGTGAATCACTTGAGCAAGAAATATTCTAACGCAACTGCCTGGATTTTAAGTTTCTCTTCTCATCGAAGTCCCCCCTAAACACTGTTTCGTTTGTCTTTCACTGGCAAACGTTTTGTATACGAAATTATATATGGATAGCTTGTAGAGATTTAAAAGCATGTCAGTTAAGTCCCAGCATAAAAGAGAATTGCAGTTTTGAAAGTAAAACGCGTATCGAGTAAAATAAGATGAAATATAATAGGTTGAGTGATAGAAACAGTCGTCCAATTAATTTGATTCCCTGCTCAGACGACGCTTCCCTAACACGTGAGGATGACCAATTCTAGACCGGAAGATTGCACCATTTTTTAAAGGTTAGGCTCATGATTTTTTAGTTAGTGTTCTGTTCACTAGTGTTCTATTTCTTAATAAGAACGAGCTTTGCAAATTATATGAATTTGTAACAAAGTGTGATGTATTTTGATTTAGTGTATCAATAACGAGTTTTTGAACTTCTTTGATAGATGTTCCGATAAATTTCGTTCATATTCAATCACATCAAACACAGCTGGACCTGACTGGTAAAAACAGGATTATTTATGGATTGATTATTAACTTCAAAGTTCGGTAAATGAGGTAACTAAAAGAACTGAACTTTCCCTGCCAAGGATATCCACCACCAGAATGAACCTTGAATGTCGTTGAAACCCTCAGCTTTGGAAGCGAAAGTTAACTTCTTTACTCAGAACATTATTTCGCAACACCCGGTAAGAAGATCATCTTTGTGGAATCTTTCTTGTTTGAATTTCGCAAAAATTCGCTTCTCAACCGAGTAGGCTGTGACTGTATGCGTTCTAAAGACCTTTAAAGAGCTCAACAATTTTCGCTTGCAATGACTTCCTTTAATCGAGCCTGAATTTGAACCGGAGCTGTGCTAGCAGCCACACAAATTTGGGCCTTTATCACAATGGCTTCTGAATAATTCATTCGCGGTCCTGTCTTGTTCTCTTTATGGGGAATGAAATTCCTGCGTGTCTCCTAATGTTTGCTGAAAGTATATTTGCGACACTGCTTGCTTATGTTCACTAGCGTGAGCATTAGGTAGGCCGCACAGCCGTACATGGGCTCTACACTGCTACATTTGGTAGGCCGTACAGCCATACATGGGCTCTACACTGCTACATTTGGTGGGCCGCACAGCCATACATGGGCTCTACACTGCTACATTTGGTGGGCCGCACAGCCGTACATGGGCTCTACACTGCTACATTTGGTAGGCCGTACAGCCATACATGGGCTCTACACTGCTACATTTGGTGGGCCGCACAGCCATACATGGGCTCTACACTGCTACATTTGGTAGGCCGCACAGCCATACATGGGCTCTACACTGCTACATTTGGTAGGCCGCACAGCCGTACATGGGCTCTACACTGCTACATTTGGTAGGCCGCACAGCCATACATGGGCTCTACACTGCTACATTTGGTAGGCCGCACAGCCGTACATGGGCTCTACACTGCTACATTTGGTAGGCCGCACAGCCATACATGGGCTCTACACTGCTACATTTGGTAGGCCGCACAGCCGTACATGGGCTCTACACTGCTACATTTGGTAGGCCGCACAGCCATACATGGGCTCTACACTGCTACATTTGGTAGGCCGTACAGCCATACATGGGCTCTACACTGCTACATTTGGTAGGCCGCACAGCCATACATGGGCTCTACACTGCTACATTTGGTAGGACGTACAGCCATACATGGGCTCTACACTGCTACATTTGGTAGGCCGCACAGCCGTACATGGGCTCTACACTGCTACATTTGGTAGGCCGCACAGCCATACATGGGCTCTACACTGCTACATTTGGTAGGCCGCACAGCCATACATGGGCTCTACACTGCTACATTTGGTAGGCCGCACAGCCATACATGGGCTCTACACTGCTACATTTGGTAGGACGTACAGCCATACATGGGCTCTACACTGCTACATTTGGTAGGACGTACAGCCATACATGGGCTCTACACTGCTACATTTGGTAGGACGTACAGCCATACATGGGCTCTACACTGCTACATTTGGTAGGCCGCACAGCCGTACATGGGCTCTACACTGCTACATTTGGTAGGCCGCACAGCCATATATGGGCTCTACACTGCTACATTTGGTAGGCCGCACAGCCATACATGGGCTCTACACTGCTACATTTGGTAGGCCGTACAGCCATACATGGGCTCTACACTGCTACATTTGGTAGGCCGTACAGCCATACATGGGCTCTACACTGCTACATTTGGTAGGCCGCACAGCCATACATGGGCTCTACACTGCTACATTTGGTAGGCCGCACAGCCATACATGGGCTCTACACTGCTACATTTGGTAGGCCGCACAGCCATACATGGGCTCTACACTGCTACATTTGGTAGGCCGTACAGCCATACATGGGCTCTACACTGCTACATTTGGTAGGCCGTACAGCCATACATGGGCTCTACACTGCTACATTTGGTAGGCCGCACAGCCATACATGGGCTCTACACTGCTACATTTGGTAGGCCGCACAGCCATATATGGGCTCTACACTGCTACATTTGGTAGGCCGCACAGCCATACATGGGCTCTACACTGCTACATTTGGTAGGCCGCACAGCCATACATGGGCTCTACACTGCTACATTTGGTAGGCCGTACAGCCATACATGGGCTCTACACTGCTACATTTGGTAGGCCGTACAGCCATACATGGGCTCTACACTGCTACATTTGGTAGGACGTACAGCCATACATGGGCTCTACACTGCTACATTTGGTAGGACGTACAGCCATACATGGGCTCTACACTGCTACATTTGGTAGGACGTACAGCCATACATGGGCTCTACACTGCTACATTTGGTAGGCCGCACAGCCGTACATGGGCTCTACACTGCTACATTTGGTAGGCCGCACAGCCATATATGGGCTCTACACTGCTACATTTGGTAGGCCGCACAGCCATACATGGGCTCTACACTGCTACATTTGGTAGGCCGTACAGCCATACATGGGCTCTACACTGCTACATTTGGTAGGCCGTACAGCCATACATGGGCTCTACACTGCTACATTTGGTAGGCCGCACAGCCATACATGGGCTCTACACTGCTACATTTGGTAGGCCGTACAGCCATACATGGGCTCTACACTGCTACATTTGGTAGGCCGCACAGCCGTACATGGGCTCTACACTGCTACATTTGGTAGGCCGCACAGCCGTACATGGGCTCTACACTGCTACATTTGGTAGGCCGCACAGCCATATATGGGCTCTACACTGCTACATTTGGTAGGCCGCACAGCCATACATGGGCTCTACACTGCTACATTTGGTAGGCCGTACAGCCATACATGGGCTCTACACTGCTACATTTGGTAGGCCGTACAGCCATACATGGGCTCTACACTGCTACATTTGGTAGGCCGCACAGCCATACATGGGCTCTACACTGCTACATTTGGTAGGCCGTACAGCCATACATGGGCTCTACACTGCTACATTTGGTAGGCCGCACAGCCGTACATGGGCTCTACACTGCTACATTTGGTAGGCCGCACAGCCATACATGGGCTCTACACTGCTACATTTGGTAGGCCGCACAGCCATACATGGGCTCTACACTGCTACATTTGGTAGGCCGCACAGCCATACATGGGCTCTACACTGCTACATTTGGTAGGCCGTACAGCCATACATGGGCTCTACACTGCTACATTTGGTAGGCCGCACAGCCATACATGGGCTCTACACTGCTACATTTGGTAGGCCGTACAGCCATACATGGGCTCTACACTGCTACATTTGGTAGGCCGCACAGCCATACATGGGCTCTACACTGCTACATTTGGTAGGCCGTACAGCCATACATGGGCTCTACACTGCTACATTTGGTAGGCCGTACAGCCATACATGGGCTCTACACTGCTACATTTGGTAGGCCGCACAGCCATACATGGGCTCTACACTGCTACATTTGGTAGGCCGCACAGCCATACATGGGCTCTACACTGCTACATTTGGTAGGCCGTACAGCCGTACATGGGCTCTACACTGCTACATTTGGTAGGCCGCACAGCCATACATGGGCTCTACACTGCTACATTTGGTAGGCCGTACAGCCATACATGGGCTCTACACTGCTACATTAGGTAGGCCGTACAGCCATACATGGGCTCTACACTGCTACATTTGGTAGGCCGCACAGCCATACATGGGCTCTACACTGCTACATTAGGTAGGCCGTACAGCCATACATGGGCTCTACACTGCTACATTTGGTAGGCCGCACAGCCATACATGGGCTCTACACTGCTACATTTGGTAGGCCGTACAGCCATACATGGGCTCTACACTGCTACATTTGGTAGGCCGCACAGCCATACATGGGCTCTACACTGCTACATTTGGTAGGCCGCACAGCCATACATGGGCTCTACACTGCTACATTTGGTAGGCCGCACAGCCATACATGGGCTCTACACTGCTACATTTGGTAGGCCGTACAGCCGTACATGGGCTCTACACTGCTACATTTGGTAGGCCGTACAGCCATACATGGGCTCTACACTGCTACATTTGGTAGGCCGCACAGCCATACATGGGCTCTACACTGCTACATTTGGTAGGCCGCACAGCCATATATGGGCTCTACACTGCTACATTTGGTAGGCCGCACAGCCATACATGGGCTCTACACTGCTACATTTGGTAGGCCGCACAGCCATACATGGGCTCTACACTGCTACATTTGGTAGGCCGTACAGCCATACATGGGCTCTACACTGCTACATTTGGTAGGCCGCACAGCCATACATGGGCTCTACACTGCTACATTTGGTAGGCCGCACAGCCATACATGGGCTCTACACTGCTACATTTGGTAGGCCGCACAGCCATACATGGGCTCTACACTGCTACATTTGGTAGGCCGCACAGCCATACATGGGCTCTACACTGCTACATTTGGTAGGCCGTACAGCCATACATGGGCTCTACACTGCTACATTTGGTAGGCCGTACAGCCATACATGGGCTCTACACTGCTACATTTGGTAGGCCGCACAGCCATACATGGGCTCTACACTGCTACATTTGGTAGGCCGCACAGCCATATATGGGCTCTACACTGCTACATTTGGTAGGCCGCACAGCCATACATGGGCTCTACACTGCTACATTTGGTAGGCCGCACAGCCATACATGGGCTCTACACTGCTACATTTGGTAGGCCGTACAGCCATACATGGGCTCTACACTGCTACATTTGGTAGGCCGTACAGCCATACATGGGCTCTACACTGCTACATTTGGTAGGCCGTACAGCCATACATGGGCTCTACACTGCTACATTTGGTAGGCCGTACAGCCATACATGGGCTCTACACTGCTACATTTGGTAGGCCGTACAGCCATACATGGGCTCTACACTGCTACATTTGGTAGGCCGTACAGCCATACATGGGCTCTACACTGCTACATTTGGTAGGCCGTACAGCCATACATGGGCTCTACACTGCTACATTTGGTAGGCCGTACAGCCATACATGGGCTCTACACTGCTACATTTGGTAGGCCGTACAGCCATACATGGGCTCTACACTGCTACATTTGGTAGGCCGTACAGCCATACATGGGCTCTACACTGCTACATTTGGTAGGCCGTACAGCCATACATGGGCTCTACACTGCTACATTTGGTAGGACGTACAGCCATATATGGGCTCTACACTGCTACATTTGGTAGGCCGCACAGCCATATATGGGCTCTACACTGCTACATTTGGTAGGACGTACAGCCATATATGGGCTCTACACTGCTACATTTGGTAGGCCGCACAGCCATATATGGGCTCTACACTGCTACATTTGGTAGGACGTACAGCCATATATGGGCTCTACACTGCTACATTTGGTAGGCCGCACAGCCATACATGGGCTCTACACTGCTACATTTGGTAGGACGTACAGCCATATATGGGCTCTACACTGCTACATTTGGTAGGCCGCACAGCCATACATGGGCTCTACACTGCTACATTTGGTAGGCCGCACAGCCATACATGGGCTCTACACTGCTACATTTGGTAGGCCGTACAGCCATACATGGGCTCTACACTGCTACATTTGGTAGGCCGCACAGCCATACATGGGCTCTACACTGCTACATTTGGTAGGCCGCACAGCCATATATGGGCTCTACACTGCTACATTTGGTAGGCCGCACAGCCATACATGGGCTCTACACTGCTACATTTGGTAGGCCGCACAGCCATATATGGGCTCTACACTGCTACATTTGGTAGGCCGTACAGCCATACATGGGCTCTACACTGCTACATTTGGTAGGCCGCACAGCCATACATGGGCTCTACACTGCTACATTTGGTAGGCCGCACAGCCACACATGGGCTCTACACTGCTACATTTGGTAGGCCGTACAGCCATACATGGGCTCTACACTGCTACATTTGGTAGGCCGCACAGTCATATATGGCCTCTACACTGCTACATTTGGTAGGCCGTACAGCCATATATGGGCTCTACACTGCTACATTTGGTAGGCCGTACAGCCATACATGGGCTCTACACTGCTACATTTGGTAGGCCGTACAGCCATACATAAGCTCTACACTGCTACATTTGGTAGGCCGCACAGCCATACACGGGCTCTACACTGCTACATTTGGTAGGCCGCACAGCCATATATGGGCTCTACACTGCTACATTTGGTAGGCCGCACAGCCATACATGGGCTCTACACTGCTACATTTGGTAGGCCGTACAGCCATACATGGGCTCTACACTGCTACATTTGGTAGGCCGCACAGCCATACACGGGCTCTACACTGCTACATTTGGTAGGCCGTACAGCCATACATGGGCTCTACACTGCTACATTTGGTAGGCCGCACAGCCATACATGGGCTCTACACTGCTACATTTGGTAGGCCGTACAGCCATACATGGGCTCTACACTGCTACATTTGGTAGGCCGTACAGCCATATATGGGCTCTACACTGCTACATTTGGTAGGCCGTACAGCCATATATGGGCTCTACACTGCTACATTTGGTAGGCCGTACAGCCGTACATGGGCTCTACACTGCTACATTAGGTAGGCCGTACAACCATACATGGGCTCTACACTGCTACATTTGGTAGGCCGCACAGCCATACATGGGCTCTACACTGCTACATTTGGTAGGACGCACAGCCATACACGGGCTCTACACTGCTACATTTGGTAGGCCGTACAGCCATACATGGGCTCTACACTGCTACATTTGGTAGGCCGTACAGCCATACATGGGCTCTACACTGCTACATTTGGTAGGCCGTACAGCCATACATGGGCTCTACACTGCTACATTTGGTAGGCCGTACAGCCATACATGGGCTCTACACTGCTACATTTGGTAGGCCGTACAGCCATACATGGGCTCTACACTGCTACATTTGGTAGGACGCACAGCCATACATGGGCTCTACACTGCTACATTTGGTAGGCCGCACAGCCATATATGGGCTCTACACTGCTACATTTGGTAGGCCGCACAGCCATACATGGGCTCTACACTGCTACATTTGGTAGGCCGTACAGCCATACATGGGCTCTACACTGCTACATTTGGTAGGCCGTACAGCCATACATGGGCTCTACACTGCTACATTTGGTAGGCCGTACAGCCATACATGGGCTCAACACTGCTACATTTGGTAGGCCGTACAGCCGTACATGGGCTCTACACTGCTACATTAGGTAGGCCGTACAACCATACATGGGCTCTACACTGCTACATTTGGTAGGCCGCACAGCCATACATGGGCTCTACACTGCTACATTTGGTAGGCCGCACAGCCATACACGGGCTCTACACTGCTACATTTGGTAGGCCGTACAGCCATACATGGGCTCTACACTGCTACATTTGGTAGGCCGTACAGCCATACATGGGCTCTACACTGCTACATTTGGTAGGCCGTACAGCCATACATGGGCTCTACACTGCTACATTTGGTAGGCCGTACAGCCATACATGGGCTCTACACTGCTACATTTGGTAGGCCGTACAGCCGTACATGGGCTCTACACTGCTACATTAGGTAGGCCGTACAGCCATACATGGGCTCTACACTGCTACATTTGGTAGGCCGTACAACCATACATGGGCTCTACACTGCTACATTTGGTAGGCCGCACAGCCATACATGGGCTCTACACTGCTACATTTGGTAGGCCGCACAGCCATACACGGGCTCTACACTGCTACATTTGGTAGGCCGTACAGCCATACATGGGCTCTACACTGCTACATTTGGTAGGCCGTACAGCCATACATGGGCTCTACACTGCTACATTCGGTAGGCCGCACAGCCATACATGGGCTCTACACTGCTACATTTGGTAGGCCGTACAACCATACATGGGCTCTACACTGCTACATTTGGTAGGCCGCACAGCCATACATGGGCTCTACACTGGTACATTTGGTAGGCCGCACAGCCATACATGGGCTCTACACTGCTACATTTGGTAGGCCGCACAGCCATACACGGGCTCTACACTGCTACATTTGGTAGGCCGTACAGCCATACATGGGCTCTACACTGCTACATTTGGTAGGCCGTACAGCCATACATGGGCTCTACACTGCTACATTTGGTAGGCCGTACAGCCATACATGGGCTCTACACTGCTACATTTGGTAGGACGCACAGCCATACATGGGCTCTACACTGCTACATTTGGTAGGCCGTACAGCCGTACATGGGCTCTACACTGCTACATTAGGTAGGCCGTACAACCATACATGGGCTCTACACTGCTACATTTGGTAGGCCGCACAGCCATACATGGGCTCTACACTGCTACATTTGGTAGGCCGTACAGCCATACATGGGCTCTACACTGCTACATTTGGTAGGCCGTACAGCCATACATGGGCTCTACACTGCTACATTTGGTAGGCCGTACAGCCATACATGGGCTCTACACTGCTACATTTGGTAGGCCGTACAGCCATACATGGGCTCTACACTGCTACATTTGGTAGGCCGCACAGCCATACACGGGCTCTACACTGCTACATTTCGTAGGCCGTACAGCCATACATGGGCTCTACACTGCTACATTTGGTAGGCCGCACAGCCATACACGGGCTCTACACTGCTACATTTGGTAGGCCGTACAGCCATACATGGGCTCTACACTGCTACATTTGGTAGGCCGCACAGCCATACACGGGCTCTACACTGCTACATTTGGTAGGCCGTACAGCCATACATGGGCTCTACACTGCTACATTTGGTAGGCCGTACAGCCATACATGGGCTCTACACTGCTACATTTGGTAGGCCGTACAGCCATACATGGGCTCTACACTGCTACATTTGGTAGGCCGTACAGCCATACATGGGCTCTACACTGCTACATTTGGTAGGCCGTACAGCCATACATGGGCTCTACACTGCTACATTTGGTAGGACGCACAGCCACACATGGGCTCTACACTGCTACATTTGGTAGGCCGCACAGCCATACATGGGCTCTACACTGCTACATTTGGTAGGCCGTACAACCATACATGGGCTCTACACTGCTACATTTGGTAGGCCGCACAGCCATACATGGGCTCTACACTGCTACATTTGGTAGGCCGCACAGCCATACATGGGCTCTACACTGCTACATTTGGTAGGCCGCACAGCCATGCACGGGCTCTACACTGCTACATTTGGTAGGCCGTACAGCCATACATGGGCTCTACACTGCTACATTTGGTAGGCCGTACAGCCATACATGGGCTCTACACTGCTACATTTGGTAGGCCGTACAGCCATACATGGGCTCTACACTGCTACATTTGGTAGGACGCACAGCCATACATGGGCTCTACACTGCTACATTTGGTAGGCCGTACAGCCGTACATGGGCTCTACACTGCTACATTAGGTAGGCCGTACAACCATACATGGGCTCTACACTGCTACATTTGGTAGGCCGCACAGCCATACATGGGCTCTACACTGCTACATTTGGTAGGCCGTACAGCCATACATGGGCTCTACACTGCTA
Organism: Morinoia aosen; assembly: GCA_030386875.1. NCBI lineage: Eukaryota > Metazoa > Arthropoda > Malacostraca > Amphipoda > Talitridae > Morinoia > Morinoia aosen. The sequence goes on along the minus strand of CM059561.1, from coordinate 82,019,326 downwards.
CATTTGGTAGGCCGTACAGCCATACATGGGCTCTACACTGCTACATTTGGTAGGCCGTACAGCCATACATGGGCTCTACACTGCTACATTTGGTAGGCCGTACAGCCATACATGGGCTCTACACTGCTACATTTGGTAGGCCGCACAGCCATACACGGGCTCTACACTGCTACATTTCGTAGGCCGTACAGCCATACATGGGCTCTACACTGCTACATTTGGTAGGCCGCACAGCCATACACGGGCTCTACACTGCTACATTTGGTAGGCCGTACAGCCATACATGGGCTCTACACTGCTACATTTGGTAGGCCGCACAGCCATACACGGGCTCTACACTGCTACATTTGGTAGGCCGTACAGCCATACATGGGCTCTACACTGCTACATTTGGTAGGCCGTACAGCCATACATGGGCTCTACACTGCTACATTTGGTAGGCCGTACAGCCATACATGGGCTCTACACTGCTACATTTGGTAGGCCGTACAGCCATACATGGGCTCTACACTGCTACATTTGGTAGGCCGTACAGCCATACATGGGCTCTACACTGCTACATTTGGTAGGACGCACAGCCATACATGGGCTCTACACTGCTACATTTGGTAGGCCGTACAGCCATACATGGGCTCTACACTGCTACATTTGGTAGGCCGCACAGCCATACATGGGCTCTACACTGCTACATTTGGTAGGCCGTACAGCCATACATGGGCTCTACACTGCTACATTTGGTAGGCCGTACAGCCATACATGGGCTCTACACTGCTACATTTGGTAGGCCGTACAGCCATACATGGGCTCTACACTGCTACATTTGGTAGGCCGCACAGCCATACACGGGCTCTACACTGCTACATTTCGTAGGCCGTACAGCCATACATGGGCTCTACACTGCTACATTTGGTAGGCCGCACAGCCATACACGGGCTCTACACTGCTACATTTGGTAGGCCGTACAGCCATACATGGGCTCTACACTGCTACATTTGGTAGGCCGCACAGCCATACACGGGCTCTACACTGCTACATTTGGTAGGCCGTACAGCCATACATGGGCTCTACACTGCTACATTTGGTAGGCCGTACAGCCATACATGGGCTCTACACTGCTACATTTGGTAGGCCGTACAGCCATACATGGGCTCTACACTGCTACATTTGGTAGGCCGTACAGCCATACATGGGCTCTACACTGCTACATTTGGTAGGCCGTACAGCCATACATGGGCTCTACACTGCTACATTTGGTAGGACGCACAGCCACACATGGGCTCTACACTGCTACATTTGGTAGGCCGCACAGCCATACATGGGCTCTACACTGCTACATTTGGTAGGCCGTACAACCATACATGGGCTCTACACTGCTACATTTGGTAGGCCGCACAGCCATACATGGGCTCTACACTGCTACATTTGGTAGGCCGCACAGCCATACATGGGCTCTACACTGCTACATTTGGTAGGCCGCACAGCCATGCACGGGCTCTACACTGCTACATTTGGTAGGCCGTACAGCCATACATGGGCTCTACACTGCTACATTTGGTAGGCCGTACAGCCATACATGGGCTCTACACTGCTACATTTGGTAGGCCGTACAGCCATACATGGGCTCTACACTGCTACATTTGGTAGGACGCACAGCCATACATGGGCTCTACACTGCTACATTTGGTAGGCCGTACAGCCGTACATGGGCTCTACACTGCTACATTAGGTAGGCCGTACAACCATACATGGGCTCTACACTGCTACATTTGGTAGGCCGCACAGCCATACATGGGCTCTACACTGCTACATTTGGTAGGCCGTACAGCCATACATGGGCTCTACACTGCTACATTTGGTAGGCCGTACAGCCATACATGGGCTCTACACTGCTACATTTGGTAGGCCGTACAGCCATACATGGGCTCTACACTGCTACATTTGGTAGGCCGTACAGCCATACATGGGCTCTACACTGCTACATTTGGTAGGCCGCACAGCCATACACGGGCTCTACACTGCTACATTTCGTAGGCCGTACAGCCATACATGGGCTCTACACTGCTACATTTGGTAGGCCGCACAGCCATACACGGGCTCTACACTGCTACATTTGGTAGGCCGTACAGCCATACATGGGCTCTACACTGCTACATTTGGTAGGCCGCACAGCCATACACGGGCTCTACACTGCTACATTTGGTAGGCCGTACAGCCATACATGGGCTCTACACTGCTACATTTGGTAGGCCGTACAGCCATACATGGGCTCTACACTGCTACATTTGGTAGGCCGTACAGCCATACATGGGCTCTACACTGCTACATTTGGTAGGCCGTACAGCCATACATGGGCTCTACACTGCTACATTTGGTAGGCCGTACAGCCATACATGGGCTCTACACTGCTACATTTGGTAGGACGCACAGCCATACATGGGCTCTACACTGCTACATTTGGTAGGCCGTACAGCCATACATGGGCTCTACACTGCTACATTTGGTAGGCCGCACAGCCATACATGGGCTCTACACTGCTACATTTGGTAGGCCGTACAGCCATACATGGGCTCTACACTGCTACATTAGGTAGGCCGTACAGCCATACATGGGCTCTACACTGCTACATTTCGTAGGCCGCACAGCCATACATGGGATCTACACTGCTACATTTGGTAGGCCGTACAGCTATACATGGGTTCTACACTGCTACATTTGGTAGGCCGTACACCCATACATGGGCTCTACACTGCTACATTAGGTAGGCCGTACAGCCATACATGGGCTCTTTACTGCTACATTTGGTAGGCCGCACAGCCATACATGGGTTCTACACTGCTACATTTGGTAGGCCGTACAGCCATACATGGGTTCTACGCTGCTACATTTGGTAGGCCGTACAGCCATACATGGGTTCTACACTGCTACATTTGATAGGCCGCACAGCCATACATGGGTTCTACACTGCTACATTTGGTAGGCCACACAGCCATACATGGGTTCTACACTGCTACATTTGGTAGGCCGTACAGCCATACATGGGTTCTACACTGCTACATTTGGTAGGCCGTACAGCCATACATGGGTTCTACACTGCTACATTTGGTAGGCCGCACAGCCATACATGGGCTCTACACTGCTACATTTGGTAGGCCGTGTAGCCATACATGGGCTCTACACTGCTACATTAGGTAGGCCGTGTAGCCATACATGGGCTCTACACTGCTACATTTGGTAGGCCGTACAGCCATACATGGGCTCTACACTGCTACATTTGGTAGGCTGTGTAGCCATACATGGCCTCTACACTGCTACATTTGGTAGGACGTGTAGCCATACATGGCCTCTATACTGCTACATTTGGTAGGCCGTGTAGCCATACATGGGCTCTCACTGCTACATTTGGTAGGCCGTGTAGCCATACGTGGTCTCTACACTGCTACATTTGGTAGGCCGTACAGCCATACATGGGCTCTTTACTGCTACATTTGGTAGGCCGTGTAGCCATACATGGGCTCTACACTGCTACATTAGGTAGGCCTTGTATCCATACATGGGCTCTAAACGGCTACATTTGTTAGGCCGTGTAGCCATACATGGGCTCTACACTGCTACATTTTGTGTTTGTGGCTAGTGCTACAGTTCTAGTGTCTCCGTACGACAGGGACATGTAAGTGACATGTACATGTATACGACATGTGTAAGAGAATACTATGTCATCTAATTATGACTGCGACATTTATACAGGCATTTTACATCGTCTTATTATGTGCTTAGTTAGTGCGTCGTAAGTAGCCCATGCATATCTTGCATGTACATATATACAGGTAGTAAGCTCATTAAGCAGGAAATATGTGTATAGATATAAATAATTACTTGTAAGACTTCAAAAGTTTGTGTTCTTTATGTTTTTACTCCTTGCAGTTGTTTATTTGTACGTTCTCTTTAAGCTTGGTGTGCACAACTACCATGTAATGTTGTTTTGTTGATAAAAAGTCCAGTTAAAATTCTTATGTTAATCAAAAATCGAGTTGCGATGCATATTTTTGGAGCAAACGTCCTGTGTTCTAACAAATGCGCGTTAAGTTCACTGTACTGGTGGTCTCAGCTCGGTACTGAAACTGTGGCGTACGAGTGTGTGACGGAGCTGATTAAGGCTGCTCTGACCCCTGAGCTCAGCGCTGCTCCGTCATCACAGGGCAGGTAATTAGAGATCAAAGCGAGCTGCCTCCGCGCTCTGGTCTCGCAAGCGAACATGTCATCGTATATCTTGGCGACACTGAATGGCTGCACTAATAAGAACTTCATGATACAAAATTTTGACAAATAAAAGTACCATTGCTTCTCGGCAAAATGTTTTTTAAAATTAAAATTCCTATCTTCAGCGGCATTTCAACGCAACTAGTCCTGGTTACTTTACTAACAAACAAGCATATGCCATGTTCTCCACATCTCCTTCGTGTACTGCCACAATGCGATTTAAATGTAAGTTTTATCTTCCGAGGCCTTCCAACGCAACTAGTCCTGTTACTTAACTAACGAACAAACCTAGGCGGTGTTCTTCATTTCTCCTTCGTGTACTGCCGCAGACTCACTGGGAGGCTATCGATCAGCGCATTGATAGGGGCTCATTAAGCAGCATCTCGACAAGCCTCCGAGACTGCAGCAACAATACCAGCCAGAAAGAGCTGTTGTTTTGTACGAAGACCGCGTTCGCGAAACATATGATACTTTGAAGCTCACAAATATCTAGAACGAGCTCCATAGCTAAATATGTACAATTCTCCAGTCAGCTTGCATTGGGATCTGTGTTAGTTTTTATACCGTCTGATTCTGCTTTTACATTTAAACATTTAATTTACATTTCTTATTATTGTGGCTGTAAAACTAAATACATCATTAAATAAGAGGCTGACCTGTCATGAGCTCCGTCTCAATACAGTCTAGCGTGTCACCCCTGATGACGTCACGCACACATTAAATATTTATTGATCATGCCAATATTACGAAATCATTGTAGAAATATTTTTTCATTTACTTGACTTGAAGAGAAGGTGTGGGAACAATCGCTGTAACTGGAAGAGGTCTTCCTCTTGCTTTGCAACCCGTCTTCTTTGTTTTCTATAATTAACCCCCGAGAGCCTACGGTTTTGTGAAAATAACCTTCTTGCTGAACTGGGATCGATCCAGAGTCTTTCTTGTTGAAAGTCTGATGCTTAACCGTCTGCGCTACGGAAGATCCCTAGAACGATAGATTAATAAGCCATTCATTTATGCAATGCTGAGAATCGTGCTTTAATGATTTACTGGTGACTTATTCATTTCCGTTTTTGGAGGACATACTTTGATTATGTAACATTGCGTTTAGTTACGTACCTCACCTCATACTACTTAGGTTGTTTCGATTTTATTTTTTGTAAAATTCCGTACTTCTGAATGAGAAGTGTTAGCTTGCTCACGAGTGAGCATTGTCACTACTCATCAACTACAAACGGCAACGGATTAAACACTGTCACCAACATGTCGATCATTAGAAATTTCTGACGAAGAACATGACGTTGTAATACAGGATTACGCTGAGGTCATCAAAAGATTTGACCATTTAAGAACAGCAGCGCGAGTGCGGAAGAAATACGGTAATACTTCTTAATACGGTAATAAAAATTGAAATTTTGTTGCCTACTCACAACTGTTTCTGTATTTACATGTCTCTGTATTGTGTAACACCGTTGCGTTAGGCTGATTTCAATGAATATTATTATTATTATTATTATTACTATTACTTTACTCAATAAAAAAAACTTGAGCGGCTGCTGAAATTATGCAGCATATCTGAATACCCAGTAACTTATGTATTTTATTAGTTTCACTCTCTAAGACAAAACAAAAATTTCATTTCATTCAAACTATCCAAAACAAGAAACCCTGCAATTCTGTGTGCGTTCCTAGCCAAAAATATCATGAGAAACACTAAGGACTGAAATGAGCATATTTATTTTTCAAGCGTTGCATAATTCAAAATTATTTTGATCGTTCGGTAACATTGTGTCATTATATCTTCAAAATATCATTATTTCTTCAAAATATCCTTTCTAACTTTCCAGCCTTACGAAATGGTCCAATTTTTTCACGTGTAGGTTTGTTCAGGAATGCTCCTAGCATTTTGGTACTAAAACACAGCAATTTATTAAAATCTATATTTCTGTCTAGTTATAAAATGCAACGTTTCGACGTATCTCACATCATCCTCAGGCTGGAAAAGAATATACACAGAATAATTTTCAGTTACATTGGAAAAATGCAAAACTAAAACTTAAGTAATATAGACTAGAAATGTGGATCACAAAAGATGAAAGCGACTAGACAAACGATCAATTTTTTTATCAGAGAAATAGTAAGCAGGACTAGATTTATTGTACAAAAACCTCGATGTTCACCACACGTGCGACAAGAGCAAAATGGTCGAGCAGCTTCGTCATACCTAGCCCTAGTACCTAGTCTTCAAAATATCATTACATCTTCAAAATATCATTATATCTTCTATCATTAAATCTTCTATCATTAAATCTTTACGCACAGCATCGTTGCCGTCAAAACTACTCCAGGCTTGCCGACGCAGATCTGAGTGCCAACAGAAGGCCGCCCCGACCTCTTCACTTACGTATGCTGAGCGCTGCCCCCTTCATCTCAGTTCTTGCCGGCAATAATTACTGAAAGATAAACTTCTGACTTCAGCTTATATGCAGAGGTCAACCGGACAGGAGTCTAAAGAACAGGAATATTTGCGCCGCTCAATGCTCAATTTATGAACCAAACGAATTTCTAAGTTACATGATCACCATCCATTTTAGTTTAGCTGTCTCAAAAGAATTTAAAATTTGCAGAGAAGTTGTTGTCGTCCAGCAGGTAAATTGATTTAATTTCTCTGAAAAATGCGCACAATCTTGTGACACGTGCGAGGGAATAACACGGTAGAAGAAACAAGATAGGGTCAAACCAGTTTTTTTGTCAACCGTGTGGCAATACTGACGTCATGGCAACGGACCAATAGCAGCGCTCATATTGCATCTGGCAACACTGACAGCCTCAAATCTTGCACCGCTATTGGCCTAACGTCATGTCGTAATGGTGACGTCATAAAGTTTGTTCGAAATAAAGCCGTTCTATTGGCTAGCCGAAAAAGAGGAGGTGTATTTTCCCCCGTAGAAATGACTCTACCTTGTTTCCTCTCACGTGGTGCGGAAGCCACGAGCTTGTTTTCGTCAAGCGTCACAGAAACTAGCAATATCCGCTGTTTTATTGCTTTGTTTTGCTGCAGCGAGCCTTGATTTCCACGACCTACTTTTATCTTTACCTGAAGTTTTTGAACCGCTCGCATCGTATTGTAAATGTCCCAAACAAAATGCTTGAAGCCACCACAGTGAAATAACATGAATGCGGTTATAACAATAAATTAATAAATTTGAAACAATGGTTTATACAAATGCTCCCTTAGAGGTACAGCTGGAGATCTGCACTACCTTACGAGCACACGACAATATCTAAAATAAGATGACGTAAGTTTCATATTTTTTACGGCAGATCACAAAACTGTCTTACTTTTTTTAGAGAATATTCACTTATTTGGAAATTATTCAAGGATCATGTACATTCGGTAAAATATTGGTAAATGTAGTGCAATTTTGTATTGCGATAGGAAAGCTGATAATTTAAGAAAATACGATTAAGAAATGTGTTTTGTGTAATTTATTTGCGTATCATTCCAAATAGAAAGCATTTTTTCATTACAGTCCTACTAATAGATGTAGCCTAAAACTTGTTCAAAAGAATTTCCCCAATTTACGGAACATCAATTGCAGTGTCAGCAGAAGTCTGAACTTCTTTTAAATGCCTCCAACGACTTAGATATTCGAGGAAATTTCTTTTCATTCAATGTGGAAGCCAATTCGGTGAATGCGCTTCAGTCACACTAATGGAAACTTTTTCTTCAATGCGAAGTGAGATATTCACGAGCGAGAGCTGCGGCTCAGTCGCTTGCAGAATTGATGAGAGCGAAACTACATCGGTTAAATAGCGTGCCGTTCCTTTCGTTGCCATCAATACTCTATAATAAAATGGACATAATACTCTATAATAAAATCACGAATTAGGACATAAATCCGTGTATCCGTGATGTTCCCATAAATTTATGAATAAATAAGTATATTTTTGCGCGTAATTTCTAATATATTTTTACAATGGGAATCTCATTGAACTCTTTGAAAATGATGGGTTCGGTGCTCTTTCGCACTCATAAGGATGCTCAATAACCGTATCTGTGATACGAGTTTCACTGTACAAGACACCATACGAGCACAAGTTTTACCATACGAGCACAAGAACAAGAATATTTTAATCGCGTGTACTATAAGGATGGATATATTTGTTTATTATCCACATCTGGAGGATTTATGAGGAAAATATCGAGTCCCGTCATTCCTGACAGATCGTGCGCACTAGTTATAAATAATATAATTTCCAGCATTGGTGTTTGAACACTGTCTTCAGAAATATAAATTCCTGGATATCGTTTCAGTGTTTTTTCGTTTTTATTTTGGACTTTCAATGGCTTATTTTTTCAAATCGTTCTTTGCCTTGATTTAATATCTGTGATATTCTTTTTCAGTTGAGGTCTATTTGTCGTAATCTTTATTTATTACTAGTTCAAATTATTATTCATTAAACTAATTGGAAGTAATTAAAAGACTGCTCTGAATATCGGGATGAATTCTCGCTCAAACATAATTTTCACAAAGTAATGCTCACAACTAATCCACAGAACGAAACCATTCAGATCCGATTACGTGGCCGGATTTGTCTATCCTCTACAAGGTTGTTGAAATGAAATGCTAGGCAAGACACGACGGAATGAAACCTTTCCAGTTTCTATTTCTTTAATATTGGCCTTATTTATTGGCCAATCTGCCATGGTTTGTGACATATGGGGTACTTGGTCGGTCACCAGCACGCTACAGAAATGACAATTTGTTAGTGTACGAGGCCGTTAATGGCGCCATCGTAGGGTTCGAGCACCAAAAGAATCGTCGAATTGAATTGCGTGCACTCGTAGTCCGCAAAAAACGAAGCTGATAACTCATCCCGCATCAGTGAAATTTTTTCCATGAGGCAGAATCACTATTATGAAAGTAGCCGCGTTCGTCCGTCCGTGTGACCCCCTCTTCTAATCGATAGCTTTGATAGCAACTAGGATAAAGCTTAAAGAAATACAAAAAATTATTCCATTGCAGTAATTTCTGTGGCGATTCAATTCCCTTTCACTTGGATTATTATGGTATCCAGAATACGCAATCGGCTTATTTTTACAAATAGAAATTTTCTTTGGAGCTTTCTCTGTTGAAATTCATCATGCTGCTTTAATATTTTTAATTGATAATGCGAAAAGAAATGTTTTAAATTCATTTGACCAGTAACCTGGCTACCACTTAGTATAAAGCTCAAGATTTTGGAACTTGAGTTATCGTTTTCAAAATTGTGATTTTCTTCAAAATCTCCGAAGAGATGATAGACAACATTTCAGAATAAAATTCCGGCAAAAGAGGCCACCATGGATAGAAATGTGTCCAACCGCAAGAGAGAAGTATCAAGATTTCGACAGCAAGAAAAACGCCGAAGACGATCGGATGAACAACGCGAAGTGGAAAGACGAAGCAATTCTGTTGGCCAACGAGAAGCTAGAGCTAAAAAATTGACCCTTGAACGGCCTTTGGAAATTCTACGGAATAATGCAGAGCAACACCGAGTAGCTAGAGAGAGCTTAACACATGAAAGAAGCGAGGAAATTCTTCGGCATAACGCTGGACAATATCGAGTGGCACGAGAGAATTGAACTCAAGAAAGAAGGGATGAAACGCTTCAGATTAATGCCGACCAATACGTGTGCACTAGTAAAAATAAATTTGAGAGAGCTTGAACTTTCGGCGGACAACGTAATACGTCAAAGTTGGACAAAATACATTGTGAAATTATCATCTACTATATAATAATACAGTGTTGGTTAGTTGGTGCATGTGTCTGTGACGCTCATTAGGATGCTTCATTAATGACTGTATCTGTGATACGACTTTCAGCAGAGCACAAGTACAAGAATATTTTAATTGCGGGTACTATTGGGATGGATATATTTGTTTGTCATCCACATCTGAAGGATTTATATAAGGAAAATATAGATTTACGACATTTTTGAAGGGCCGTGTACACTAGTGATTTTAATACTTTTCGGTAGGTAATCTAAATTATTGTATAAACTCGGTGGTCGACATTCGTGATGGGGTGCTAAAAAATTAATCATTTTGAGCTGAAATTTACGTCCCTTTGCGCTAATCTCTAATAGAAAACTGCGTTAGAAACGAATAACGAATGAGAATCTTAAAACGACCAAATGCGGTCAAAATACACAAGGCTTTGTAGACTACAGGCACAACAACCTGCAAATATGTAACCAAACTTTCCCTCTGCTGAAGCACTGTAAGCTAAAATAAAGGAAAATGAGCCAAAAAGGAAGCGTTTTGAGTTGATGAAGTGAGGTAATTCTACAGAAAATCGTAAACAAACAGCCAATCATGGCTTGCGTCCTGCTACGTTCCACGCTCAAGGGTGTTGCCATAATCCAGTCGATGTTGAGGATCACGTGACGACACTTCTTGGTTTAAAAGAGAATTTGTTCTGGCCACGGTAGAGGAAGTAAGGTAGGATCATTTCTATGGGGGAACATACATCTCCTCTAGTTCGGCTAGCCAATAGAACGGCTTTATTTCAAATAAACTTTATGACGCCACTTTGCGACATACCGTTAGGCCAATAACGGTACCAAATTAGGTGCTAGCAGTGTTACCAGATGCAATATGAGCGCTGCTATTGGTCCATTGCTATGACGTCAGCATTGCCACACGGTCGACGAAAATATGACTGGTTAGACCCAACCTTGTTTTTTCTACCTTGGTTCTGGCGTCTCCATGACGGGTGGCACTGCATAGGCTTGAGGCATTGGGGTTTAGTCAGCACGCGATCGCGGAGGTGAAAAGCAGGAGGTTGAAGAAGACCGATGAAGATCTGACGTGCCCAGCGGAGACTATTACTTGCAGTTTTAATATTGTTGAACCGCTGCTGAGAGCTCTATTTAGGCGAAAGCATCATTTGATGTATCAATGCCAGTGCACACAGAAAATCGGCTAAGTAATTCATGAGTTTTTCTTCTATCAAATTTCTAAACATACTTTTGGTGTTCCTTCAAACCTATGACCTTGCATCGTTTGTGTCAAAGTTAATTTTCGAATGTAGTCAAGTTACAAATGACTTTCATGTAATTTGCTCCCACAAAATTTGCTCATACCTAATGGCTACCATACGGTAAGATTTACTTTAAAATTTTATATAACTTCAAAAATGTACAAAATCTAATCTTCTCTGTAGGCTTGAACATCTATGCGGATTAACTTTGGCTCCTCCCAGGCGCCAGTATTTAAGCTTTATCATTTTAACGAAGAAAACCTGTATTGTAACTCAGTCCGGCACCCGCTGTACTGTCATCGGAGTACACAAATGTAGCTCCCCTGCCGGTTATCGATAACAGAGAAAGCGACCGGAAAAATTTTGAAGGGAGTCTCTGCTTCTCATTGAGCTAGCACTTTGATCACTTGCTTCCTGCTGTTGAGCTTAGAGGTTGTACGCCCACTTATACGACAAGACTGTTAAAATAGAGTGATCAGTTGAAACAATTCCTTCAGGATGTATTCTTCGAGCAATTTTTATTATGATAAATTATAGTACCTTCTGTGAAATGAAGGATCCTAGAATGGTCTGATACACAAACTCTAACCTCGTCAAAAAAATCGTCATTTACTCAGTTAAGAGGAACTATCTTTGAAAAAATTAGAATTAGAAAGAATTACTTGCGACTGTATTGGCGGAGGTATATATGTCGAAATCAAAAGAATCTCTTATTTCCATCTCCCACTGTCTCTAAAGAAGCAGCAAGTACACAGCGACGTCAATATTGCCGATATTTCGCTCCGACTAAATACATAGAACTCGACTTTATAGAATGACACTAGTCAAAAGCTTATTACTCCGAGCGGTGCTTCAAATTCAATCAGTGCTATCAGCAATGCTTTGCTTGCAGTTTTTGCTAGGAAAGAATTTTAATTTTTCTTATTTGAGCCAATCAATCATGGGACCTCTACAATTTTAGCCCGAGAAGTAGGCTTGTTATAATATCTAAAGGATGGGTCTTTTTTGAGGAGACGGAGGAAAAAAAGGGAGCGTACACGATATCTTCTGGGCTAGAGTTACTGTGTTTCATAGTTGGACGTGAATTATTGATCTCGCCCACTTCTGATTCATGAATCTCTGCAAGACTTCAATCACGATCGAATGGTTTTCATTTCCTTATTTTGGGTAACATTCTGGATATACACATTAAATTTTGACCTACATTTATCTTTTCCTGTGACTTTTTCCTGTGACTGTATAAAAATAATAAAGCACCTTTTCGCACAAATTCAAATTTCGTGCGACGGTGCATCCAACATACTGGATGGTATATCTGCCCTGAAAACAAATCGTTTCGCACAAATTCCGAGTCTGTGATGGTGTATCCAAGTTACCGGGTGGTATATCTGCCCTGAAAAAAATCATTCCATACACAAATTCCGTCCGTGACAGACTGACGGTCTATCCAACATACCTGATGGTATGCCTGCCCTGAAAACCAATCATTTCGTAAAAAATCCGTTCGTGATGGTGTATCCAACATACAGGAGGGTATGTTGGATATGTGTCCAACATACAGGATGGTATGTTGGATATGTTGGACATGTTGGATCAGCCCTGGTTTGCAGGTAGCAAAGAGACTAGGCTCTTTGCAGCACAGACGCAAGCGGACCTGCAAGTCGCGGCATTGTTAAGGCGGATTAGGCGAGGTTACCTGGAAACTGCGGCCGTCGTTATGCAATTTGGCTGCTATTGCCGCTCTCTTGACCAAGTTGGGTCCTCGAAATTCCTTAAGTCTTTTAGTATTAGCTTCCCGGAGCTCAAGTGCGTGCCTGAGGTAAGTTAAATTTCAAGTTGCACCATTGAGACCCTCTTCGAGTGCGTACTTAGCGGGCACAATGGAACAGCAGAGCCGGAATGAGACAGCGAGAAGAATAACTACAGTGCTATCGGTTGGGGTTCTTTGGTTCAACTTCTTTTATTTTTCGTCCGGGTACCAAATATTCCAGAAGCCACATGGGCGCTTTGAACCACACTAAGCATTTCCATTGTGGTCTAAATTCGTATATCACGCATGCATATTGACCCGTATTTTGAAAGCTGTGGCGGCGTAGACGTACGAAGACAATATTTATTCCTTTAAAAAGGCCTTCACAATTGCAATGCTGGATTTACCTGTAGATGAAATTAGGGCTTTAAAAATGTTCAGCCAAAATTTAGACAATTTTGAACACCCAAAAAACATCGCTCGTATAGAATAGTCCAAGTTGTTCAAATAATCATGAACTTTGAACAGCCGTTTATCATGGACGTGAAATTCTGCACTGGAGTTAAACATATGTGTGTACACGTGAATGTGTGTTGTGTGTGTGCGTGTGTTTTGCGCATTTGTGGGTGAGTATAAGAATTTCCGAGACAATGACTCATGATGCACGTATCTATATATATACAGAACACAAAATAAAGGAAGAACCACAAAAGAATCCTTACAATCAAATGAAAGCTTGGTTAATTTGAGTGGCAATGTACTCCAGGTACCTAAGACCAGTGGCCCTGGATGGCACATACTTTTTGAAGGTTGATCAATAGTAAGTCCAATAATTTCACGAACGCTTTTATAAAACTTGGAAGAAAATATGCACTCGTTAAAAACTTCTTCTCTCTTCTAAACGCAGCTCTCGAACTTATCTATTGATTTTTCTGAAATAAAACTTGAATGTTTTTCCGGCTAAAAGTGTAAAGATAACTTAAAATACAGTAAATTGACTCCAAACTTCGTCTAAACTTCGCAAGTTTTTTGTTTACTCTGAATAAAAATTTTTAGTTGGTCTAATTTTTAATGTATCTTATAATTTTTGTGCACATGTACAAAATGACATTTGGGATTCTAATATAAGAACATAAATCGATTTTAATTACACATGGTCAGCAACTCTGGTATTACGATACACATGTGTGTATATCAACTAAGGATCTTTGTTAAGATAATTTGAACACCAGTGATGTTTTTCGTATCATCTTCATTGGAAATAAACTATTTTTCTTTCTTTTTTCTTGATTTGAAGGAGGGCATTCTACAAGAATGTCTGTTCATCGCGGCAAAAAGTTGATGAGTTTTACTTAGTCTTAAATTTAAAAAACGCATCGCAATCAATCAAAGCCTGGTATCAAAAACAATGGAACATTACGTGCCACTATTGGTACTAATTATAGTCTCTAATTCAAAGCTAGAACTCAATTTACGACGAAACACAAATGTTATACTGCTTTCATTTAAATCAATTCAATTTCTAGCACAGCCACCGGCGAATGAGATAATGAGGGCGTGCAAGCCGAGCTCCATGTTCAGGACGTGTAACATGCAACATTTCTAATGAATAACCAGAAGTTCACAACAAGCTCTCCTCCCACTGCAAACTCCAAAGCCTCGCTGATCTAATTACCCTGCGCGCATGCAAACAAGCGTCACGAGAATGCGTTTGTTAATATCGTAGTGGTCATGTAAATAAGAGTCACGACTGCCGTACCCGAACGGGGGCGGAAAATGCGTTGATTAATATCGTAATCGTAGGGACAACATAGCTTGGCTTTGTTCGCACGGATTCCTTTTTTGAATTAATATTGATTCTTGGTCGTTGAGTAAATAAATCGAGGAGGGTTATCAGAACAGTGAAGAATTTAATGCAGTATTTCATACCTCTTATGCCGCACACTATTTCTATTTTATAGAATAGTAAAAGAGAAAACCTAACTCCAAATGAGACATCTTTAATGATTTTAGGTCATTAAATTACTGAAACATGTAAAACACATATGATACCACATTCAGAAACTATTTATCATTACTTTTTAAAAATAAAAATCATCTACGCGTGAATTTAAAGTTTCGAGTTGAATAGGTTTGATTCAACAAAATAACATTCCACAAACTACAATACAATATATCTGGTGACTACGATTGAGACGTAAGCAGTTCACCTAAAATTCCTACTATTAAAAGAAATTTTGCGGCGCAAAAATAAAGAAATAAGGCTAGGAAGCTGGAAGCAGGTGAGCTCAAGCAAACTGTGTGCGTAATTGTGCTCTCATGAACTCCATATTGTTCAGCCTTGATTTCGCCAGACCAAGACTAACGTAGTCTCAGTTACTATGAGTGACAGCTTCTAGAAAATTTGTTAATTAATCCATTTAAACTTGGCTGATGTAACTCTCTAATAAAATTTTCGAGCAGAATTCAGATTCATAACGAATATAAGCACACTATAGCTTAACCTTTTGTTTTTACTTGTGAAATGGATGGGAAGTTCTCATGAGACGGGTGACTTAATCGTTAATTTATCAAGTTCATTTTGGAAAATTTTAATGGCGTAGGATTTTCTGTTACCTAATAATGTCCACGATTAAACTGACGGAAACAACTTCTAGAGATCTAGATTTAGAATTTTTCAAGTTAGTTTTTTAACTAAGTTGTTGTTTTGATGAAAAAATTTACACGCAGTTCAATTATTAAACTGTTTACAAAAATTGATTGTTTGGTCGTAGCTTTCATCTGAAAAATAATGCAGACCTAGAATCATTCTCAAGAAGTAAATGAAATACTGGGAAGAAACTACGTAGACTTTAATTTTTTCCACACCAGTTGTATTCTGGAATCTGATTTTCAAATCGTAACATACAAACTAAACGGGAAAATGCAACTACAACGTAAAAGTAAGAATACTTTTCAACGTTAACCATTACAAAGTATAGCGTTGTGAGAAAAGATTTTTTCAAGCAGCCGATAAAATTCTTCTGTGAAACCGCCAGACCGATGGTGAAATTGACCCGAGGAAACCGATGGTGAAATTAGTACCAAGATCTGACTGCACTTTCTTCTCTATTCTTACCAGAGATCAAGCCTTCAGCTATAGAAATTGAGTAAGTTTACATTAAAATAAAGGCTACACGAAAACCTGTGGGAAAAAGGATAAAAATGTACTCATGGCATTTGTGGTGCTATCGCTTCACGACATAGATTGCTTCCATACCATACTGAATAGCTCGATTATAATGAGCATTTTACACAAAGGTATTGGTTTTATTCCCCTCTTAAAGCTCATTCACTGAAATTTGTTGTAAAAAAACTTAACCTCTTTTTATCTCTGCTTATATCTGTTCACAAGGAACGCTTTTTCGGGCGTTATTGAGCCGTCTAACAACTAAAATGTCCTCAATGCAATGATTATTTAGCAAACAACATGACAGTTCGTCCACACACAATTAGGACTCCTAAAGTACATTTGCCAAAGTTCAAATTGGAATTAAGGGATTCCAAATATAGTAGACCATCTTTATAGACGAATCGATCTGGGAATTAATTTTGGCCCTCCTTTCAGGTTTCCGTAGTCAACTTTGGAACAAAAGTTCTCTGGAGACGAAAAAGTTAGTTGTGCTCGTTTAAACTCGCTGGCATTCAAATTTATTGAATGTAGTTGCAGATCAAGAAATGAATGGGTTTGTATCAACGGATCTTTGCGCTTACCAGCTCGAGTTAGGATGACATACGCAATTTCGTCGTAACTGCTTGATGTGCAACCTTTGGAAACTGTGCTAGGATGTATATTGATGAGCTTTGGAAACTGTGCTAGGATGTATGTTTGTATATTAATTTGTTGCACACACGGAACATTAACTATGAAAATATTGAGATTCACAAGCAGCGCACATATCATTCCCCGCATCCGTTATACGAGTAGAATGCGCTGCTAATATTAGCAGCATTGAACCACAGGCCTCTAGTCCTGTCGACCAATGAAGTCAGAAATGGGAACCTTTTTGCACGATTCTGGTACTGCATCAGGCAATACTTCATCACTAACAGTGAAGCTCGGGTACCTGATATCTTCATGAACAGATGACACGTAGATTCTATTGACAAATACAACACAACTCGGTACAGTGCTGTTTATTTACCCACAAAGGTTTGTGTGAAGTCACGGGCTTGAATGACGAACTATGGCCTTCGAAAGATGTTTCAAAGTTAAAACTTTAAAGATATTTATTTCTTGCGCGTCTCATAAGAGCGCATGACTGACAGTTTATTTCTACGTGCTTTTTGACGACAGGACAACTTTACAGACATGTCTTTATTTGTCTTGCCAGCGCTCACATGCTGTGCATTTTAAATAAAAATATGCTGTAATGCGAGTTTTCCTGTATTGCTATGAAAGCATACCAATAATTACTTGCTACTTTGATATTTTTTGACAGTGGCAGAACGCGAACTAACCTTAGGTCAGAAGTTGCAGAAGCCAAAACCTTATCTAAAGACATAAATTCCAAACCGAACTCTTAAGTTCTGGAAATATCCTGTAAATCAAGGAGGATATCTACGCTGGGGCGATTTAAGTTGAGAACTGCTCATAAGTTTCCTAATTTTTCGGACGTAAGGATTGAAACTCTTTTCTTAAACTCTGTGTCGTTTTATGAAAATCAAGCAGGAAGGTTCTTTTACATTTATCAAAATCAGATGCAATCTCTGGAGAAAAGAAAAACATAAATTAGCAAAGGGCACCCCAGAGAATGAGCCCTTGACCAGCCATTCTCAACCTTTCCTGCACCATTGAACCCCTTGGCCATATGTATTTTTCCATTTACCCTCTACTCCCATACAAAACACATTTACCCCCTACTCCCATACAAAACACATTTACCCCCTACTCCCATACAAAACACATTTACCCCCTACTCCCATACAAAACACATTTACCCCCTACTCCCATACAAAACACATTTACCCCCTACTCCCATACAAAACACATTTACCCCTTACTCCCATACAAAACACATTTACCCCTTCCTCCCATACAAAATACATTTACCCCCTACTCCCAAACAAAACACATTAACCCCCTACTCCCATACAAAACACATTTACCCCCTACTCCCATACAAAACACATTTATCCCCTACTCCCATACAAAACACATTTACCCCCTACTCCCATACAAAACACATTTACCCCCTACTCCCATACAAAACACATTTACCCCCTACTCCCATACAAAACACATTTACCCCCTACTCTCATACAAAACACATTTACCCCCTACTCTCATACAAAACACATTTACCCCCTACTCCCATACAAAACACATTTACCCCCTACTCCCATACAAAACACATTTACCCCTTACTCCCAAACAAAACACATTGACCCCCTACTCCCATAAAAAACACATTTACCCCCTACTCCCATACAAAACACATCTACTCCCTACTCCCATACAAAACACATTTACCCTCTACTCCCATACAAAACACATTTACCCCCTACTCCCATACAAAACACATTTACCCCCTACTCCCATACAAAACACATTTACCCCCTACTCTCATACAAAACACATTTACCCCCTACTCTCATACAAAACACATTTACCCCCTACTCCCATACAAAACACATTTACCCCCTACTCCCATACAAAACACATTTACCCCTTACTCCCAAACAAAACACATTGACCCCCTACTCCCATAAAAAACACATTTACCCCCTACTCCCATACAAAACACATCTACTCCCTACTCCCATACAAAACACATTTACCCTCTACTCCCATACAAAACACATTTACCCCCTACTCCCATACAAAACACTTTTACCCCTTACTCCCAAACAAAACACATTGACCCCCTACTCCCATAAAAAAACACATTTACCCCCTACTCCCATACAAAACACATCTACTCCCTACTCCCATACAAAACACATTTACCCTCTACTCCCATACAAAACACATTTACCCCCTACTCTCATACAAAACACATTTACCCTCTACTCCCATACAAAACACATTTACCCCCTACTCCCATACAAAACACATTTACCCCCTACTCCCATACAAAACACATTTACCCCCTACTCCCATACAAAACACATTTACCCCCTACTCTCATACAAAACACATTTACCCCCTACTCTCATACAAAACACATTTACCCCCTACTCCCATACAAAACACATTTACCCTCTACTCCCATACAAAACACATTTACCCTCTACTCCCATACAAAACACATTTACCCCCTACTCTCATACAAAACACATTTACCCTCTACTCCCATACAAAACACATTTACCCCCTACTCCCATACAAAACACATTTACCCCCTACTCCCATACAAAACACATTTACCCCCTACTCCCATACAAAACACATTTACCCCTTACTCCCATACAAAACACATTTACCCCCTACTCCCATACAAAACACATTTACCCCCTACTCTCATACAAAACACATTTACCCCCTACTCCCATACAAAACACATTTACCCCCTACTCCCATACAAAACACATTTACCCCCTACTCCCATACAAAACACATTTACCCCCTACTCCCATACAAAACACATTTACCCCCCTACTCCCATACAAAACACATTTACCCCCCTACTCCCATACAAAACACATTTACCCCCTACTCCCATACAAAACACATTTACCCCCCTACTCCCATACAAAACACATTTACCCCCTACTCCCATACAAAACACATTTACCCCCTACTCCCATACAAAACACATTTACCCCCCTACTCCCATACAAAACACATTTACCCCCCTACTCCCATACAAAACACATTTACCCCCCTACTCCCATACAAAACACATTTACCCCCTACTCCCATACAAAACACATTTACCCCCCTGCTCCCATACAAAACACATTTACCCCCTACTCCCATACAAAACACATTTACCCCCTACTCCCATACAAAACACATTTACCCCCCTACTCCCATACAAAACACATTTACCCCCTACTCCCATACAAAACACATTTACCCCCTACTCCCATACAAAACACATTTACCCCCTACTCCCATACAAAACACATTTACCCCCTACTCCCATACAAAACACATTTACCCTCTACTCCCATACAAAACACATTTACCCCCCTACTCCCATACAAAACACATTTACCCCCTACTCCCATACAAAACACATTTACCCCCCTACTCCCATACAAAACACATTTACCCCCTACTCCCATACAAAACACATTTACCCCCCTACTCCCATACAAAACACATTTACCCCCTACTCCCATACAAAACACATTTACCCCCCTACTCCCATACAAAACACATTTACCCCCTACTCCCATACAAAACACATTTACCCCCTACTCCCATACAAAACACATTTACCCCCCTACTCCCATACAAAACACATTTACCCCCTACTCCCATACAAAACACATTTACCCCCTACTCCCATACAAAACACATTTACCCCCTACTCCCATACAAAACACATTTACCCCCTACTCCCATACAAAACACATTTACCCCCTACTCCCATACAAAACACATTTACCCCCCTACTCCCATACAAAACACATTTACCCCCCTACTCCCATACAAAACACATTTACCCCCCTACTCCCATACAAAACACATTTACCCCCTACTCCCATACAAAACACATTTACCCCCTACTCCCATACAAAACACATTTACCCCCCTACTCCCATACAAAACACATTTACCCCCTACTCCCATACAAAACACATTTACCCCCTACTCCCATACAAAACACATTTACCCCCCTACTCCCATACAAAACACATTTACCCCCGACTCCCATACAAAACACATTTACCCCCTACTCCCATACAAAACACATTTACCCCCTACTCCCATACAAAACACATTTACCCCCTACTCCCATACAAAACACATTTACCCCCTACTCCCATACAAAACACATTTACCCCCTACTCCCATACAAAACACATTTACCCCCTACTCCCATACAAAACACATTTACCCCCTACTCCCATACAAAACACATTTACCCCCTACTCCCATACAAAACACATTTACCCCCTGCTCCCATACAAAACACATTTACCCCCTACTCCCATACAAAACACATTTACCCCCTACTCCCATACAAAACACATTTACCCCCTACTCCCATACAAAACACATTTACCCCCTACTCCCATACAAAACACATTTACCCCCTACTGCCATACAAAACACATTTACCCCCTACTCCCATACAAAACACATTTACCCCCTACTCCCATACAAAACACATTTACCCCCCTTCTCGGTTCATACGTTCTAGACCTTGAGTGCAATGGAATTAGTAAGTTGAATACTGGTTATAAATTCCGTAGAGTTTTTGATTTGCAGTGCATTAGTAAGTTGAATATTCGTTGCAAACTCCGTAGAGTTTTCTCCAATTATTCCGTCTAAGTACATCTCGCATTTTGTTGTAGTTTGTCTACCTTCGATGGTATATTTTCTTGAAAAAGCAATTTTTTTACTACCATGTTTAAAAAATAAAAGTTCAACAGCAATAATACTGAGGAAATTTTAAAAATTCAAATTAGAATATTTTATTTATTTATTTATTTATTTATTTATTTATGCAGCTGCATTACGTACCTAAAACATTTTTTACTCATGTTTTTCATTATTATCGAAGTTGATACTATAGAAAACAAGCTGAGCAGAATTTACTCTCACTCAACAAATACCTCACACTACAATTTAATCGGAGAATTTCTGTTCAATTCAATTCTTCGGAGTTGCTATACCTGGCTTCGTTCACTATCGAGTGTTGGTGTCATTTTGATGAGCTAACAGAAACTTCAAGTCACGGCTTTTAATTAAACTAGTCCTTTCTCCCTTTAAGATTAGAAAAAAGGTGAAATGAAATACAGGCCAGAAGAATTGAATAAATTCAATTTCTCTAGAGCTGATGAGGCCGAGTGTACACGGCCCGTAAAAAAATTATAACAATGTTCGCCAAATCACATGACACACGTTCCTATTTCCTAACATTACACGAGATATTCATTCCGACTCTGAATCTAATGGACTAATGCACCGATATTGTGGAGTTAATGAAGCTTGTATCACAGATATGCTCATCTCACACTTTTGGCTGGTGGGTGTGACGGACGGACAGATGGACGGACAGACGGACGGACGGACAGACAGACGGGCAGACGGACGGACGGACAGATGGACGGACAGACGGACGGGTAGACGCGGCTTTTATTATAGTATACGAGTGCACACGGCCCGCCAAAAATATACAATAACGTCCGTCAAATCACATGACACACGTTCCTATTTCCCAACAATGCACGTGATATTCATTCTGACTCTGAATCTGCTGGGTTGATGAACCGAAAATAATTGTGGAGCTGATGAAGCTTGTATCACAGATACGCTCATCACCCAACTTCGGCTGGTGGGTGTGACACACAGACGGACGGACGGATAAGGGTATCTGTGATACCCTTATTATAGTATAGAAGCTAGTAGATAGAGTGATTCTTCGAGCTGAGAATTCTACTTAGTAAGCCTAATTTTTTCACAAGCGCACTCAAAAGGTGCCTCAACAAAAAATCTAGAAAAACGAAAGCCATCTCGTGAGA
This sequence comes from Morinoia aosen, assembly GCA_030386875.1. Classification (NCBI taxonomy): domain Eukaryota; kingdom Metazoa; phylum Arthropoda; class Malacostraca; order Amphipoda; family Talitridae; genus Morinoia; species Morinoia aosen. Next base: position 81,996,612 of record CM059561.1, on the reverse strand, counting down.
TTTACTAAGCGTAGTGCTGACCGCCCTCGGTAGAATACACCCCGTGTCAGGCCTCTTGTTCTCGATCACCTCACTATCATTCCCGTCTAATGAGCCGCGGGACAGAATATTCTAAAACAAGGAAAACTCCTGCGATTTTTGTCAAAAAAGAATACGCTGTCATGGTCAGGTTCGAAAATGCGAATTCAACACAGTGCTACACACCACGATAGAAGAAACAAGGAAGGGTCAAATCAGTCTTTTTTTCCTCGACCGTGTGGTAATGTTGACGTCATGGCAACGAACCAATAGCAGCGGTCATTTTGCATCTGGCAACACTGCTGGAAACAATCTGTCCCCACTATTGGCCTAATGACATGTCGCAGTGGTGACGTCTTCAAGTGTTTTTGAAATAAAGCCGTCCTATTGGCTAGCCGAACACGAGGAGGTGCACTTCCCTCCATAAAAATAACTCTACCTTGTTTCTCCCTACCGTGCTCCCCACAGAGAGCATCAGACTACACAGCTCTTGGGTCTTTGTTCTCAGACCGTATCTTTGATACAGAGTCAGTGACACCGGCTCGACTCCTTAATGAAATCTTTCCCAAGTTAGTCTTGGGGAATCCTGTTATTTGGGTGAGGGCAGACGTAAATAGTTTAGAGGTTTTCTCTTCCCAGAGGTTACTTGTTGCTTCTTAACGTGTTTTTTTTCTTCATATTTTGTTCCAGCTAGTGTGAGTCTTAGTAATAAAAATTAGTGATAAATTAATGTAACTTCTAGACTCCAGTTCCTATGCAAATACGTTTCCACGAAGGAAAGATATGGGACCATCTGGTGTTGACTAAGGAAAACGTGGAATCTATGCACAAGGTATGTTCCCATACAGAATATTCTGCTCATAGAAACAGAAAGTTTGAAAAGGGGAGGAAAAGGACAAAAAAGAGATAGCGAAGAAAGTTTGTAAACTGAAGCACCTAAAATGGACGCAAAAGATAGAAGCTTAAGAACCTATTTGCTCGTGAGGCCACCAAAGAGTCTCTCCTCTGGCGCACCAGTCCCCCTAGCACGGGAGAGACAAGCCTAACTAACCTAAGCCTATAACCTAAGCCTATAACCTAAGCCTATAACCAAAGCCTATAACCAAAGCCTATAACCTAAGCCTATAAACTAAGCCTATAACCTAAGCCTATAACCTAATTCTATAACCAAAGCCTATAAACTAAGCTTATAACCTAAGCCTATAACCTAAGCCTGTAACCAAAGCCTATAACCTACGCCTATAACCTATGCCCCCTGAGGAGCAAAAGCTAATTACCACCCAGTGTATCCAACTCAGGTGTGTCTCACACGCAAAAACCACCAGTTTATCAGCTAAGAGACAACTACGTGAGTGAAACGGATATAGGATGTCACACCTCACCCTTGCGTTGCAACAAATTATGAAAATATCTTCTTACCTAATAATACCCTTGATGACTTGATGTGTTTATTTATTTGTGTAGTGTCTGCTTCTTCAGAAACAGCTTCTTTGATTTGATTCGAAAGATGCTTAATGACCGTATCTGTGATACGAGTTTCACCAGTTGACATGTACAAGAATTTTTTTAACGCGAGTACTGTTAGGATGGATATAATTGTTTGTCATTCACATCTGGAGGATTAATTCAAGGAAACTATTGAATCCCACCATTTTGGACGGGCCTTTTACCTTAGTTTGTGCATAACTCCCTTTGCTACTCGTACAAAAGGGGAAAATTTCAACATCAGCATTGGTGATGTATAGTTTTGTTTCATAAAATTTCACACCGCCCAGAACTGAGGTCTGAATACCCTGCGTGTTATAACACTGCAAGCCACGGGAACTATCTGCAGTGAAGAAATTAACACGTCAAAAAATTAAAGGAATTATTCCATTTCTGCGGAAGCATTTGACTGTAAAGAAGAAGATAGAAATCAGCATACAGCATACCACACTCTTCATATTTGCATACAACATGTATCCCGCACAATATCTATATACTCGCGTACGAAAACTTCCCATACTTACGTACATCCAGCGCACTATTTATGTACTAGCGTACGAATTTTGCTTCATTCTACAAATTAGTTGAAAAATGACTTGAAATAATTTAGCGTTGAAAATCACTCTGTATATACTACATGGTACTAAATTTCTATATCACAAAAAATGCCCATCATTCACTTTCGTAGCAATGTAAGGTAATTTCTCTCCTATTTTATTGATTTCGTATTAAATGAATTACATCAATCGAAATTAAAAAAACATCCATTGTAAACTCATGCAAAAACGCCTCGTGAAATACCACACTAATTTTAATTTTATTCACAAACGAAGCCATCAAACATTGAGCACAAAGTAATTGCGACAGGAGTTAAGGGTCGTATCAGATGGCCGGCCACCTGACGCACCTTCAATACGGGATCTGCGCAATCGTGAAAATCAATTGCGTCTAAAGCCGGTGACGGTTGGGATTCTATTCAAACAAGTCCACCCCACTTTATTTGAAATAAAAAATGGGCGTAATGAGAGAAAGACCAGAAGAAATTAAAAAATACAATATCTCGAGAGTTGCTGAGGCCGCGTGAACACGGCCCGTCAAAATATATAGGACCGGAGCTTGTATCACAGATACGCTCATCACACACTGCAGGCTGGCTTCGTACGGACGGACGGACGCGGCTCTTATTATAGTATAGATTTTAATGCCAACTGCAGTGTGTATTTCATAGACTCCATTGAAAGTACAAAAGCTGTATTTCTTTACGAGCAGACGAAATGTTGAAGTCGACTCCGCGCAAAAACTTATATTTTTGAAATTCTAATTTTGGTGCACTTTTGAACATTATTCCAGAATTTACGTCGTATTTATTCTGTATGACGCTTAAATGTCTGAACGTATATTATTTACCGCGTCTCCAACTTTTTTAGCCTCATTTCAATTTTGGTTGAAGCATTTAAAAAAATGAATACACAAATATACACAATCTTTCCTAATAATACATTGGGTGTGTCATTTTCTCAATATATTCATTGTGTCCGCTTCTTCCGTCCCTCTATGATGCTCTTAAAAGATGCTTATTGAGCGGACAGTATTTGAAAAGCGAGTTTCACCAATGCACAACTACAGGAATATATCTATCGCAGGTGGTATTAGGATGAATATATTTATTTTTCATCCACATCTGAAAAATTTATTCAAGGAAAGTATTGAATCCTATCATATTTGAACGGCCGTTTGCACCAGTGAAATGATACTCAGAGAACTTTTTTAAACATTCAAATGAAGTGGTATATCGAATGTTACACTAAAAAGAAAAGCTTAGTAATAATATAGTAAGCTTAGTTTGAAAAAATCTAAGCCTATCGCTCGAAGGGTAAAATTTCCCGATTTATTTTGATTTATTTTGTTTTATTTCAAGCAGTGAGCGGCTCCGACGGATGTGTTGAGGAGTCAGCAGATGGGATTCTTGTCTCGAGCGAGGGACGTGCAGCAATTTGTCTCTCGGTCTGACAGTCCCTCCCAATATTTCCCCGATATATTTCTTCATAAACGCTTGAAAGATTGCCCTATTTACTACAGAAGAATCCAATGAGCAGAACAGCTGAGCGTCTGCTCACAGAACCGACGTTTGATCCCCGAACAAAAGGAAATTTTCAAGTTCGAACACGCGTGAACTCAGAAAAGGAATCTGAAATTCTCTCGGATGCGATACCTTCAAAAATTCTGGGAAATAACCGAAGCTTCTTTTCCTTGGCAGACCTGAGTGAAATGATGAGGCCATAGGCCAGAAATGTATTTTGATAGAGGAGAATATTTTGGCCTAGAAGCACTAGGCTTCTCATAATATTGCCTAGATCGAGTAATACTAGGTCCAAAGGCAATCATCATTCGTTTCATAACTTAGCGTTAGCTTAACCAAGAATTCATTTTCAACAAAATTATGACAAAAATTAAACAACAACAGCCAAATTATCATTTTGCTGCTGATGGGATAAAAGCGGCGATGAACAGACCACGTGTGTAGAATGCCCTCTGCAATCAAGATAAAAGAAAGAAAAACAGATTATATCCAATAAAGGCGAAACAAAAACATTAATGTTTATAAAATCTAAACACAAAGATCCTTAGTTGATATACACACGTGGACATCGTAATTAATACCCATGTCAATTGTCGAAGTAAATGATTGAGAGAACAGTTTGGCTAATGTATTCCGTTTGTTGCATAATCTTTGTTTTATAATTATAATACATGTATATACAAGTCCAGAAAAAAACAGCTACATAATATCAGTGACGATGCATTGTTTACCATCGCATCGCCTATCTGGTGCTGCATAACAATATAATTAGGAACCAGGCAGCCTGAATAACACAAGAGCGGCCTCCTAACGCAGGCACACATCTTAACGTAGGTTGTGCCACCACTGCTATCTCAATTCTATTCCCTAAACACAATGTAGATTGAATTTCTCAATTTTATACTCTACAAAGGTGCAGAGCCACGGTAGAGGAAACAGGGTACGGTCATTTCTACGGGGGAAAATACACGTCCTCTTGTTCAGCTAGCCAATAAAAAGGCTTCATTTTAAACTTGCTGGATGACATCACCAATGCAACAGATCGTTAGGCCAATAGTAGTGCCAGATTTGGGGCTAGTAGTGTTGCCAGATGCAATATGAGCGCTGCTATTGGTGTGTTGCCGTGACGTCAGCATTGCAACATGGTCGACGAAAAAAAGATTGGTTTGACCCAACCTTGTTTCATTTACTTTGAGCAGAGCTTCCAAACTTGTGGGCATTTTACCCCACTAGGATAGTTCAGGTATCTTGTATACCCAAAAATCAAGCAGCTTACAACACAATTATTTCTTTGAATTGTCAATAGGGTAACAGAAATGATGAATGGGGTATTCACTGTCTAAGGTCAGGAACCTCTGCTCTATGTAGTGCATATTGGGTGCCAGCATTCGGTGGGCACGTGGTAAAGAGAACGTATGCGTTACCCAATTATTTTGGCTTCACAAGCCCTTGAGTGAGTTCGGAGACGATTCTATTGCACGGGAACTTTTTGCGGCTAGCCAAAAGGAGCCAACCTCGACTTGGGCAGGATTGCGAGACGATGCTTAATTGGTACTAATTGCGGCTTGGTCAACGTTGGGTGTTATACTTCATTGTCCCTTGTACGTTTACGAAATTGCATTCTTGTTATAACATAGAGCGTTTAACTGAGCCTAGTGTGCCTGGCTAAACCAGCAGATGCCAGAAAAATGCAGAAAAAAACATTTTTTGTTCTCTTTACGATGAGTTATTTACTACGATATAGTTTGCTGTGCACATCACCGTTGCACTTTTCAGTGTTGATGTATTTAGTTAGAAACTCATTATGTTTATCTTATAAAATTAAACTTAACTTCATAACTCCATTAACAATTCATTTTTTCCGGTTTTTACTGACACGGAATGCCTCAAATGATATATGCGACATGCATATATGGCAAGCTAGGAAACGAGCACCGCTTCATAAACTAACTGATTTTATAAAAAGATCAGTGGCTTATTACTACGAATCTACCCCAACTATGAAGAGAAAACGGTAATTGTTTGGTAATAAACAAATATTTACCTTTATTTCAGGAAGAACGGCGCGAAGATGTATGTATAATGTATGCAAATATCACCAAAATGTTGCCTTTCAAAGGTTTTGAGCACACACGCAACTCGCGTATTTGATTTCTAGTCCCAAAATAACTCTTCACTTCGCACTTTGATTCAGAATTCTATATAAGACCAAAATCCACACATTAATGAATAAAAATAGGCGGGCGTTTATTACGACCCCCAAAACAAACCACAACAAACGTTATTTATATTTTTTCTCTGAACCATCCACGCTTCCGGGTATCGAATCGAAGTGAACAAATTCTGCACAATAATGAATAAAAATAGATGAACGATCTCAATGACCCGCAAAACAAACTACAGCAAACGTTATCCAGGCCACCATAAGGATATTTTTTTGGCAACCACCCACGTTTCCGGGTTTTGAATCGAGGTCATGTTCAAATTTGGCATGAATTATATAGCTATGACGACCAAAGCCAGCGAGCAGCACCAGTGCGGGCTGCAATATTGATGTTCTGCTCGTCAGTTTGACTCTGAGTTCATGAACAAACCTTCCTGTGTAGCACATCGAAAGTGAAATTAATCACAGGCGACTGCGGCGACGGGTGCGTGGACATCTGACAATCTCAGCCGCCAACAGCTGCTGCAACATTTGATGGGGATGGAAAGTTCCGGAAATAAACACTTCAAAATTTATGGACACTTTGAGGTAGTTCAATCAATGTAGTGGGAATCTCCACCATTGCTCTGCTCTGCAACACTGCTTGTGCGAGTATTTACTGTAATGCAGAGTATCGCTATGCAAAACTGCAATACTCGCTCTGCTCCACAATTGCTCCGCGATACTGCGTGTGTGAGTATTTGCAGCAGTACTGCAATACTTGCTCTACTCCACTATTGAAGGCAATATCATGTACTCAAGACAAAGCAGAACTTGTGTTTGGTTTAGTTTCAGGCACCGGCCTCCGATTAACTTAGATTCATTTCTCGGGTCCAACTTGAGTGCAGTTGTGTTGTGAGCGCTGGGCGTAGCGCATGCGCTCACGTGGTAGATTTGCGCTCATGGCTCCCGTGTGTAAATTGTGCTCATGGTTGACAGATGCAGGTGTTTACATTATGAGATTCTGTACATACTTGCAACCGTCAGCTAATTGTTCGCAAGAATCTTAACTTCCATTAAATATTTAAAGAAGATTGAGGTGCGAGGCAATTGCGCGAACCAAGCATTAAATTTCTGCCTGCATTCCCTGAAATAATTTCAGAGTGTTTTTACTCGCGTACGAGGTTACAATTATCTAAATTATTTAATTGGGTTGACGTGCTCATGTCTTGCTTGCAAACGCTCACGTTCTACACAGAAAGCTAAGGTTTTACTCTGAAATGCTAATATTCTTCATTAAAAAGCTTAGGGCGCGTGAAAATGCAAGCAATAAGAAAATATGAAAAAAACATTCTGAAATAATTAAATATGAGCATTAAACGCATAACATTTGTAATGTGTTAGGTTAATTACAATAAATGAAATTACTGCGATGGTAAACCGGCAAAGAATAAATAAATTTTTCGAATGAAAGGCGGAAGCTCTCCGTTTGTCATCCTTCTCACCGGTACAAAGTTAGCGACACGATGTAGGCCTGACTTAGGCCTCGAGTGCAGCCTTGTAGTTCTCAACCAGGCCAGACGGCGGGATATTGTAGTTCTCAACCAGGCCAGACGGCGGGATATTGTAGTTCTCAACCAGGCCAGACGGCGGGACATTTCAAATCTAAACAAATAAATTAAACCTAAACAAACAATTTGAGCTAACGAGTAATTTGAACTAACAAGTTAAACCACATTCTCATTTAAAGAATGTAGGAGTATTACAGAATTATGACCTACATCAATGTTGTACACGCGAAGAAATAAAGTTTCACACATAGCGTGTTGTGATCTGGTAAATAAGTCCGAGCGTGTGAACAACCTTGAAGGTCGTTTGTTCGGAATCGTTCTCATTAGTGTAATGAAGCCAACAACCCCACATGACTGCTTAACATTTACAAGTTTTAACTTAAAAGTTAACTCTCAGTATCTTATACAAACCAACCTCGGTGATAATTAATTGCTATAAAATTTGATGTGTTTGAAGAAGCTCACTGAAAAACTTAATGCAACAAACAAATTGAATCTCTTCCATGCACCAAAGCGAAACCGGATACTAATTTGCGAACTATACGAAAAATTCAATCTACCAATCATTCCTTAAACAAAACTCTCCTAACTTCACTTCCCTTTCTATTAACACATAATTAAATCAGACAAACAAATTAAGTCTCTTCTATATGCCAAAACGACACCGAATTCTAATTTGCGAACTATATGAAAAATTCAATCTACAAATCATTCTTTAAACAAATCTCTCCTAACTTTGCTTCCTTTCTATTAACACATACCTAAATCAGGTCAATGCATACCTAAATCAGTTCCTAAATCGTCTGTAACATTTTGGAGTGTTCTGAAAATCAGCGCAAGCGGTCACGTTTGATCGAGGACCCACCTCTTTCTTCTGTTTGCTATGAGAGTACCAATATAGAGAGCATCTGCAAAGCGTAATTAGAGCGACTAGGGAGGACTTCCCTCATAACTTCCCTCGGCCTCACCTCTCGCGTTGGCAAGTTCGAGTATCCGTCATGCACTAGTTTGGCGGCGTTCGGGAAACAGACCGTCTTCATACAACATTTGAGTACACTTCAATAACGCCACATGAAGGCAATTTGAGGCACTTCAATAATGTTTTTCTTTACATGAAGAAATATATTATTCGATCGTGTCATAGGAAAACAAACATGAATCCGCAATCATGAGAAACATCTGGAAAAACATCCGTTCTTTTTCTTCGATCGTCGCCCCGCGGCCATATTTTCTCAATCGGTTTTAAAGTGTAACGAGACTTGGCGGAAAAAAGATGGAAATTGAAACTCAAGACCCCATAAGCATTATGACGCCATGATGTTAACTATATCTATTGCCACACCTAAGTAATCTCATTAATGCATAATGATACGAGTTTATTTCATGTTCTGCGTTCAAAGAACAGGTTCACACATAGGAATAAATATCACATGAACCTATTGGAATCATAAATACAGCCAGCACCGCTCCATAAAAAATGTCAGATAACGGTTTCAAAGTTTGGCAATTTTGAAACCCGTGTACCTGAGCTGCTAATGAAAGAATGCTAGCGACAGACGACCATCTCTTAGTGCCTATGACTCATTCTCCAGACAGAAGAAGATTTGGTGATAGAGGTATACATAACTGGCTTTCGCTATACCGCATGTCCCACAAAAACCCGAACTGAGTATTTATTTTCCCGTATCAGCAATACCATCATAAGAATACCAAAAGCATTTAATTTCAAACAAAATTATTATGGTATTACTGATACAGGTATTCTTATGATGGTATTACTGATACGGGTGTAAATACTCGGTTCGGGTTTTTGTGGGACAAACTGTACATATGTGGAGCTGTGTAGCATGTGACTCTAAGGGCCTCATATTTAGCGCTTGAAACAATTTCACATCCTTTGATTGGATTTCACACAATATGACCGCATCCATCATGCGCTCGCTGAACGACCCACCATATTAGTTAGGCAAGATTACGTATCGCACTTGCGGAGGTTAAATTTATTGCTGAAGTCACAGCCTTTAGTTCTTGTTCAACATTTCTTGATTTGTATTTCCTATTTCCATTACAAAAATTGATTCTCTTTATCAACTTAACGCATCCTCATTTATGAAAATCAAACCAAATAATTCAGGAGTGCAGCCAGAACATAAAATCAAGGATTTATTTTAAAATAAACCCTCTCTAAAATCGTAGAAGTTCAGTCAAATTGCTGCCAAAACTGATTTCGAGACTCCAGTGCCATAAGATATTTGTCCTAAATTCAATTTGCTTCACCCATAGAGATCACCTTGAGTTCTCTTAACACCTCGAGCAATGATCAACGTTATATCAATGATAAAAAATATTCTTAACTCGTGAGTTTTTTCTAAGAAACATTTTCTGTTCATAGGACCAGTTTTACGTAACAGAATTCGTCTCCCAGGAACAGCCTTTGTCCTTCACACGGATACACTCCCACAAAAACTAGACAGCCTAGAAAATCTCATTTGTGAGACGACGGCTAAGCTTTGCCATTACTTTAAAGAAAGCCCCCCACGTCATCCGGGGGCAGTCAGCTGGACTGTCGTCATTATCCTCGCGCTTTGAAGTGGGCTCGGCTCGTTATTTCTGCGCTTTGATCTGAGCTGCTTATAATATCTGAGGGCTCCAAGAATAGAGATCTTGTTATTTACATTTTGAGATGGGGAGGAGAATACCCCCTCCCCTCCCCCATCTCCCTCCCCTTTTCCCCTTTATAGCGTAGAGAAACAGCCTGGATGCTCATCGAACTGATCACAAACATCGTATTCTGAATTTTACTTCAACGTCATAACTCAAATGACGAATGGTTTAATTACGCTGAAAATGAAGGAGGTCGACGGCTCCCTCCTGGCCATATTTTACATCATGATCGAAACACATACGCACTAAATGAGCTGCAGATTTCAATTACAGCGAGGAATTCCTTCGGCTGAAACCTAAGCCATTAAACCTGAATGAAGCGTGCACGGGTACCGTAATTGACACTTTGAATGCGACGTGAGCCCCTGGTGGTACACGGAAGGGATTTTTATTATGCTGCTGACCGACCAGTAGTCAAAAACTCAAATTTCATAAATACTCATTCAAAACTTAACGAATGTGATCCAGTTAATGTTTGCTATTTTCAACATTACTTATCACGTTTGGCTCTAAATTTGTGGTGAATGTTAAGCTTCAGTTTTACCTACCGCAGTCAAAGTGTTAACTTTGAGATCTGTTACCATCTATCCTGCATCTAAGCATCGATTGCTGGTGCTCTTACTTCGACTGAAGGAAGGGAGCGTTACTGAGCTATCAAACTAGTAACAACATCTCTAATGCAAAAGTTGATATTTCCAGCTCAAAATTGTTATTTTTCCTCACTACAATCAAATGATATTTACGTTTCAATCCGGAATATCAAATGTGGTGAATGCTAAAGATTGGTTCTTGTGATGTCAGGATGGATCGTGCAAGCAGGTAATCAAATTTCTGTTGAAGCTCCACTTTAACAATCCGCATTAAACGCCTATTTTTATATATTCTTTTTCAAACATTCAAATAAAAAAATAGATCCAAAAGAATTATAAAAGAATCCTGTTACGAAAGAATGGGCGAAGATTAGACAGAATCAAAATTAGACTCCAGTAGAACAAATCTGTGACCGGACTGCCTCACTCGCACCAGCGCAAAATCTCTGATTACCGTACCCTAAAACACGACAGAATTTGAACCTCATAGATCAGACTAACTTCGCTGATGTCTCCTTCTTGAGAGGCATCGACTTTGCTCCGTAGGTTCAGCAAGGAAATCAAAACAAAAAAGAGTTTATGGCTTTGTAATGGGCTGTTTTGGTAACCTCGAACAGAGCATTAATTTAAGGAGGCATTTCATGCAGTATTTTTGCAGTATACTAACAACCATCATAAATGATGTTTCTTTGGGTAAGGTTGATCACGTTACAGCAACACCACTGCACTGGTAATGTCGTCAAATAAATGCATGTAGCAAGTAACTACCCAGTCAAACTTTTTCACCGGAGCGTGCATGTTTTTTCCCGCCTAAGCAATTTAATTACTTGGGCGGCGAAAAACATGCATGCAGGTGGCGAAATAAGTGTTGATATTTGTTCATTTGTTTTGTTCCATTGCCGGCTGAGCAGATGCGGCTGAGTGCATAAACAGCGCATGCAGCAGATGCGACGAGCTGTAATGGCCCGATGCTAATGTAGCTCGCCTGCTTGTGATAATCAGTGCTGATGTAGCAATTAGCACGACCCGTAAACACCTCCACAGCTCTCAAGTTCCAAACAATCGACCGACAAATGAAATTCTGTCCAACATACCAGGTTCTGTTTTGCATTCCAGCTGCCACTGTCGTCTGCAGTAGCACATCTATTATGGATGAGACTTAATCGGAGGCGAAAAACAGATACTGAAAGCTATTCTCCAAATCTTTACTTAGGATATCGAGTATTAGTGAAGTACTCAATAAATTTTTACTTTCAATAACTGAAAAACATTATCACTTTCATCTCATCTCGTGCTTGGGAATGGGGGTGGTAATAATGATCACTCTATCTATACCTACACTCAGCACTAACTGTATAAAAACTAATAATAGCTGAGAAATTGATGACGTTTTTTGGGAATAACTTTCCAACGGGAGCCACTCAAAAAGTGGTCTGCACATGCGTATACTGCATAAGAAGAATGTTCAAAATATCAGAAGAATTCCCTGTTTTGTCACCAAGCTGAAAAAGTTTAGTTTCATCACAACACACTTTTATGCATTCACTCGTCACAAACCCGCCACGCACAAGTGTGTCATCAATGTACAATATTAATAAAGGCATTGTGGCACAACACACATTAGTGAGGCAACCATGACATACTGAGCTTGAGTCAGGTACTTCACTTCAATTTTTTACTTTTTCACACCAGCCGATGGGTGCACGATATGACTGATAACATCTGAGAATTGGAAGAAAAAATAACAAACATCTTAAGATTATAGTGATGAATCATAATTCTTTCTCAAACTTCAAGACTGCCCTATTTTAACGAAAAAAGTTTTCACCAAATGAAACGTAAACATATGATATAACTTTCCCGATCACTTGTACGTGCAGTCATAGGGGATACACCCACGTGTGCCAGGATTTCAGGGAATGACCGTTTGACACATACAAGTGTGTCAAAATTTATCCGAATGCATGCACTCTCCTCGGTAATTTCCTCCGAGCAGTTACTGTACAAAGACTCGTAAATGGAGCGAAAATTTCAACAAAGAACCTGGCGTAAAGAATTTAGCACGAAATTCAGTTTACGTTCTTCTCAACGCCTTAAGCGTCCCTGTTACTGCGTCTCTTACATTTATGAAATTATACCCCCTTAAACTAAAAATTGAAGTGTCGTGTATTTAATTAGAATCTATTGTTGGTGAAATTATACAAACTTGCCTGAATTTTGAAAGTGAGCGAAACAACGTTCTGAATTCATTATTTTCGTTCTCAATAATATAACTTCGTTCCTAAACGCGAAAAGAAAATTTCAAAATCATTTTAATTAAATATAAATGCCGAGCCCGACTTTGAGAGTCAAGATTTTTATACTATGTCGTTTTCATTTCAAACTAAATTTTCCTCTGTGATATGACTGCTAAATAATTGATTAAAATCAATGCAACTTAGTTTGTTGGCCAAGTATTTGGCATCCAACACGGTGAGATTTCCTACGTGCAAATATTTTCCTTTAATGAGTGAAAATTTTAACGTAAAGTGCATAGTATGACTAGACGTCATTATTATTTTATTAAAATGCTAATGTAAAAACTTGAAAGTACAGTTAACAAAGCATAATTTTCATAAGACACTAATGTGAAAGTATAGTTTACAAAGTATAATTTTCATAAGATGCTAATGTAAAAATCTGAACGTACAGATTGCAAAGTATAATTTTGTTAAGATGTTAATGTAAAAACCTAGAAGTATAGTTCACAAAGGTACATATGATTGATTTTGCAGCGAAGAAAATGATCAAATACTTGAGAATTTCTCATGTTTCACTCGATAAACTCGAGCGCAACGAGGACCGTCCACGGCAGCATTACGACCCCAGCCCCTGCAGCCCCTCGCTCCGCCTCGTCGCGATGAAAAAAAGAAGCGGGTAGAAAACTTCGACCGAGGAATAATTTATTCGATGCCTTGGGGACCAGACAACTTGTCGCTCCTGAGGGTTAATAAATGATGAGGCTTCGAGGCTCGGCTAGTACTGCTTAGAATTTAAAACGGAAAATCTGAATAAACGTGAATTTTTTGAAACTTAAATTGCAGAGTGATGAAGTTTTTGCCCTACGTCACAAATGATCAACATTTCAATAATTACAAGCGAATCATAAATGATCAACATTCAAGTATTTGCAAGCAAATCATTAAGAATATCTTTTTTACAGTGAACAAAGTATGGCTCAACAATATATTTTACTAATGTACCAGCATTGAACCAGCTTTGAGAAAATAAGATTTGGGATGCTTTATTGCGTCAGAACGAGACGTTGTTAATGTATCTATTCCACGGCTTTGGCAGTATTTCTGTTAATTTTTCGGATGGAACTTTTCTGTGTCTACGCCAGTAAGTTAATCATGAATCATTTCTTTCATTAATCATGCGTTCATTTTTTTTCATTGCAACATTAAGTAATCTGCCACAACATACATACACTTATGCATTTTTCCTCGTGAACTAATTGTAATTTGGGACTTCCTTTATTTCATTGTTATACTTTTGTTGAGGTTAAAAAGGCTTAAACTGACATATTTAATTTAATATATTCCTCTGTCTGCCGCTGGGCTGCACTACATCCCCACTGAAAAATTAAAATTAGAATAAATTTATAAAGTAGGAAGGATTCCCAGTTCACCAGCCTCGGCCCCTTCAGCGCCTCAAGTATGGCACGAACAACACTAATGCAGGCACAAGCATTTTCTGCTTTGCGTTTTAACGAAATCGAACATTGAATATTTTTCAAGAGAACACACCTGTACGTCGGTGCTATTCTAGCGTGAGGTCTACTGTCATACATTTCCTACCCAAGAGCAGTTGAAGATGTACAAATTAAGTGTTTATCGCTAGATCAAATGCAAGGAAATAACTAATACCCATTAGTAACCTAACCTCACACCACAGCACTAGCTAGAGGTAGACCTCATGCTATAGTGTGGTAGACCTCAAGCTATAGTACTAGTTAGAGGTAGACCTCACGCTACAGCACTAGCTAGAGGTAGACCTCATGCTATAGTGTGGTAGACCTCAAGCTATAGTACTAGTTAGAGGTAGACCTCACACTACAGCACTAGCTAGAGGTAGACCTCATGCTATAGTGTGGTAGACCTCAAGCTATAGTACTAGTTAGAGGTAGCCCTCACGCTACAGCACTAGCTAGAGGCAGACCTCATGCTATAGTGTGGTAGACCTCAAGCTATAGTACTAGTTAGAGGTAGACCTCACACTACAGCACTAGCTAGAGGTAGACCTCATGCTATAGTGTGGTAGACCTCAAGCTATAGTACTAGTTAGAGGTAGACCTCACGCTACAGCACTAGCTAGAGGTAGACCTCATGCTATAGTGTGGTAGACCTCAAGCAATAGTACTTACTAGACGTAGATCTCATGCCATAGTGTGATAGACCTCACGCTACATTACTATCTAGAGGTAGATCTTACGTTATAGTGTGGTATAACTTCACGCTATAGCAGCACCCACGTACCCTTCTCTAACCTGTGAATTTCAATGGGACTTGTATGAAAATAAAATTACAAGAAAAAGTTAGATAAAGCTGATAATTAATGCACTGTTCTTAATTAATTGGATGTAAAACTAAGCCTTAAGTTACCCTGATTTTTCGAATGCGTTATATGAACCCTGAATAATACTCATACCTACGCAGAACGCACACTAAATTTAAAAGCACAAACTTTTGAACTCAAACTGAATATTTGTTCACATCAATAAAAATATCATTTGATCTCATCGTAGAAGAGCAAAACATGAATCCGTTCGTGAGAAATATCTAAAAGAAAATGCAATATAGCTTTTCCGGAACATTTGCATAAGACTGAGAAATATCAAGTCAACCTTTTGTGCTTATTCAACGGCTCCAAAGCAGCAGCAACCATCCGTGAACGCCCTATTTTCTCCGAAGAATTGGAGAAGAAAGCTCGCCGCCTATCAAAAGGAACACTTATTTCCCCCGTAACATGAGCGGCGCTATGAAGATGCGTCTCGCTTTAAAGGTTGAAGTGCCTGCACTTACGCGCCTTGATGTTTCCGAGGATGCCTTGATAACTTCGCGCTATCGGTGCAAAAGTGAATCCTCTGAGTTCGAAACCACTTTTGTTTCCCGAGACCAAGGAGAGAATCTCTGAGTTCGAATCTACTTCTGTTTCCCGAGGCCAAGGAGAGACTGCAGAGAGCCTGGGATCGTCATCGGGACCAACAAGACACACACTAGGATACTCAGCTTTCTCCATCACATTTTATGAACTTCCCTCAGGAATTTCTCCTCCAACAGACCTCTTCGTCCTATTCTTAAGCGCAAAAAAATTAGATTAAATTAGAAATATAAGTTAAAGCCTCCCTAACTACCACAAAAGTGTTCCACAAAATGAAGGAGGACAGCACCATCTAGAATGGATCAAGGGAACGAAGAATCTATGCACGAGGTGTGTTCCCAAACAAGACCCTGCGCATGGAAACAGCAAGATAGGAAAGAATTTGATGAAACAAGATATGAGTTGAAAAAGAAAGGTCTCCAAAAAAAAGAATAAAAAAACATGGTTTGTAACAAAACAAATACCCGTTCTTCAAACCTCAGCAGAACAAAGCTTACGAAACCTCTAACTCGGGACCTCTCATCTTCCACTCGTAGGTGCTTGCTTTATAAATGCCCGTCTCGACCTCTTTCTATTTTTTCAGTGGTCATAATTTTTGTCCTTATATTTATCTAGCAAATCCCATGTTCGTAGGTGTCTGCACTTCTTGTAAATTGATCGCAATTTTTATTACGAGCAGCGAGATGTTACCCCGGCAACACCGTCAAATGAGACATTAGCAGGAGGTGGCAACACCGTCAAACGAGACATTACCACGAGATGGCAACACCGTCAAACGAGACATTGCCACGAGGTGGCAACACCGTCAAACGAGACATTGCCACGAGATGGCAACACCGTCAAACGAGACATTACCGCGAGGTGGCAACACCGTCAAACGAGACATTACCACGAGATGGCAACACCGTCAAACGTGACATTGCCACGAGGTGGCAACACCGTCAAACGAGACATTGCCACGAGGTGGCAACACCGTCAAACGAGACATTGCCACGAGATGGCAACACCGTCAAACGAGACATTGCCACGAGATGGCAACACCGTCAAACGAGACATTGCCACGAGATGGCAACACCGTCAAACGAGACATTACCACGAGGTGGCAACACCGTCAAACGAGACATTGCCACGAGGTGGCAACACCGTCAAACGAGACATTGCCACGAGATGGCAACACCGTCAAACGAGACATTACCACGAGATGGCAACACCGTCAAACGAGACATTGCCACGAGATGGCAACACCGTCAAACGAGACATTACCACGAGGTGGCAACACCGTCAAACGAGACATTGCCACGAGATGGCAACATCGTCAAACGAGACATTACCACGAGGTGGCAACACCGTCAAACGAGACATTGCCACGAGGTGGCAACACCGTCAAACGAGACATTGCCACGCGATGGCAACACCGTCAAACGAGACATTACCACGAGGTGGCAACACCGTCAAACGAGACATTGCCACGAGGTGGCAACACCGTCAAACGAGACATTGCCACGAGATGGCAACACCGTCAAACGAGACATTGCCACGAGATGGCAACACCGTCAAACGAGACATTACCACGAGATGGCAACACCGTCAAACGAGACATTGCCACGAGGTGGCAACACCGTCAAACGAGACATTACCGCGAGGTGGCAACACCGTCAAGCGAGACATTACCGCGAGGGGGCAACACCGTCAAACGAGACATTACCGCGAGGTGGCAACACCGTCAAGCGAGACATTACCGCGAGGTGGCAACACCGTCAAACGAGACATTACCGCGAGGTGGCAACACCGTCAAACGAGACATTACCGCGAGGTGGCAACACCGTCAAACGAGACATTACCGCGAGGGGGCAACACCGTCAAACGAGACATTACCGCGAGGTGGCAACACCGTCAAGCGAGACATTACCGCGAGGTGGCAACACCGTCAAGCGAGACATTACCGCGAGGTGGCAACACCGTCAAACGAGACATTACCGCGAGGTGGCAACACCGTCAAGCGAGACATTACCGCGAGGTGGCAACACCGTCAAACGAGACATTACCGCGAGGTGGCAACACCGTCAAACGAGACATTACCGCGAGGTGGCAACACCGTCAAGCGAGACATTACCGCGAGGTGGCAACACCGTCAAGCGAGACATTACCGCGAGGTGGCAACACCGTCAAACGAGACATTACCGCGAGGTGGCAACACCGTCAAGCGAGACATTACCGCGAGGGGGCAACACCGTCAAACGAGACATTACCGCGAGGTGGCAACACCGTCAAGCGAGACATTACCGCGAGGTGGCAACACCGTCAAGCGAGACATTACCGCGAGGTGGCAACACCGTCAAACGAGACATTACCGCGAGGTGGCAACACCGTCAAGCGAGACATTACCGCGAGGTGGCAACACCGTCAAGCGAGACATTACCGCGAGGTGGCAACACCGTCAAGCGAGACATTAACGCGAGGGGGCAACACCATCAAACGAGACATTACCGCGAGGTGGCAACACCGTCAAGCGAGACATTACCGCGAGGGGGCAACACCGTCAAGCGAGACATTACCGCGAGGGGGCAACACCATCAAACGAGACATTACCGCGAGGGGGCAACACCATCAAACGAGACATTACCGCGAGGTGGCAACACCGTCAAACGAGACATTACCGCGAGGTGGCAACACCGTCAAGCGAGACATTACCGCGAGGGGGCAACACCGTCAAACGAGACATTACCGCGAGGTGGCAACACCGTCAAGCGAGACATTACCGCGAGGTGGCAACACCGTCAAGCGAGACATTACCGCGAGGTGGCCACACCGTCAAACGAGACATTACCGCGAGGTGGCAACACCGTCAAGCGAGACATTACCGCGAGGTGGCAACACCATTAAGCGAGACATTACCGCGAGGTGGCAACACCATCAAGCGAGACATTACCGCGAGGGGGCAACACCGTCAAGCGAGACATTACCGCGAGGTGGCAACACCGTCAAACGAGACATTACCGCGAGGTGGCAACACCGTCAAGCGAGACATTACCGCGAGGTGGCAACACCATCAAGCGAGACATTACCGCGAGGTGGCAACACCATCAAGCGAGACATTACCGCGAGGTGGCAACACCGTCAAGCGAGACATTACCGCGAGGTGGCAACACCGTCAAGCGAGACATTACCGCGAGGTGGCAACACCGTCAAACGAGACATTACCGCGAGGTGGCAACACCGTCAAGCGAGACATTACCGCGAGGGGGCAACACCGTCAAGCGAGACATTACCGCGAGGTGGCAACACCGTCAAGCGAGACATTACCGCGAGGTGGCAACACCATCAAGCGAGACATTACCGCGAGGTGGCAACACCGTCAAGCGAGACATTACCGCGAGGTGGCAACACCATCAAGCGAGACATTACCGCGAGGTGGCAACACCATCAAGCGAGACATTACCGCGAGGTGGCAACACCGTCAAGCGAGACATTACCGCGAGGTGGCAACACCGTCAAGCGAGACATTACCGAGAGGTGGCAACACCGTCAAACGAGACATTACCGCGAGGTGGCAACACCGTCAAGCGAGACATTACCGCGAGGGGGCAACACCGTCAAGCGAGACATTACCGCGAGGTGGCAACACCGTCAAGCGAGACATTACCGCGAGGTGGCAACACCATCAAGCGAGACATTACCGCGAGGGGGCAACACCGTCAAGCGAGACATTACCGCGAGGTGGCAACACCATCAAGCGAGACATTACCGCGAGGGGGCAACACCATCAAAACTCTCATCGCCACCCTCACTCGCAATTCTCATTCGGTTATTTAAACAATTTGAACAATTTAAACATTTCCAGCAATGTAAACAATTACGGCAATTTAAACAACACGAACAATTCTAGCAATTAACACAATTTAAAACTATTTATTTACCACAAGCGATCCGGAGGCAGATTCTTTCCTAAAGTACATTGGTCAAAGTAAAGCTGGTAGTTACAACACGTGCCTTAGTGTCACGTCGACTAATTTAGTTCACAGGAAGATACAAGCTAATCTACTATTTGCACGCCGTATTCTGAAGTTACCATACAGCTTTCGGAATTTATTATAGTCGAGACAAGCACAAAATATTAAACCAACATGTTAAATGTGTATGAAAAGTTTTCTCTTGACAACTAAGTACTGTAAGTGCGAACTGACTCCTAATGTTCCATTCAACAAAGATACATTAAAAATAAAATATGCAGAAAAGATAAAGACGAGAAAAATTGTACAATGTAGAAAACATTGTGAATCGTACATTTCTCACAAGAAGGTGACATATCAAACCCATCTTAATTAATTACTAGACAGATACATTACATATAATTCAAAGGCCTTCGAGCTATGCCTTATTTAAACACACCCAGTTTTGCTGTACATAGAAAGAATGAATTTATACAAGTGCATTTCAACAGTTTGTACCGCCAACGAGACACACTATACATGAAACGAACGCCTGCGATACGTGTTCGACACGCCCTTCAAAGCGGTGGAGCTCAGTTTGGACGCCATTACTGATGAATGCATCTCCAAATTTATAAAAATAATTCACGTCGTGAAGGGTTAACAAATGTCCATGTTAGTCCGTGTCAGTGTTTGTCTATGTCCCCAAAGAATTAGTCTCCCCCCTCCCCTAGAAAAATAATCAAGGCGATGAACTGTTACTGACTACTGCATTTCTAAATATCCAATATCCCAAAACAATTTATGAAGTAAAGGGTTAAAAAATGTTCATGTTCAATAAACTATAAAATTAAATGAAATAAAGATGAGGCGCAATTACTGCCGAATGCATTACCAAAGTTTCAAAAATAATTCACGCAGAGATGAGTTAACAAATGAAATGTTCATGTTAGTCCGATCAGAGCCCCTTCCCCCCTCCCCCAAACATTAATAAAAATGAAAATAAATAAATGAATAAAATAAATCCAGGGTGAGCCATACTGGAGACAGGACGATGAACTCTACGCTACGCAGCGGGCAGCGGAGATGCAGAGCCAGTAATTAGCTTAGAGCTTCTTACGCACAAGTTGCGCAGGCCGGGCAAGTTTCCTAATTTGCCTAGCACTCCCCTCACTCCGTCCAACGTCCTTCGAGCTCTTTAGACCTGGCGTTGGCCTTCAAGTTCTCTTGCCTCACTTCAACGCAAAAATTCAGAATTTATGAAATGCCCAACGTAAGAATGTAGGTTGCTGGCTGAAGTCATTGAATCGGTTTTTTTAAAGCTGCTGAGACGTAAGTGGGTTTGATTGTATTAATACAGAGCTAACTTTAGCTGTTCCTAAACTGTGCGCTATTGCAAAAATAAATATTCCTAGTAGGCGGCAAAATATTTTAATATTTTCAGTTTATAGCAAAGCAACTTGTATGGTTTAAAACCTAAAAGTTTGAAGAACCACCTTATAGCGTAATTTGTTAACATCAACTAATGCTAATATCAATGGGAAAGAAATTAGCGTGCACATTAGAGCAGAATAACAAATTTCTGAAACACTTTGAGCTTTCTCAAAGTGATATGAAGATAATTTGAAGGGAGTGTATCTTATTTTAGTAGAGCAATTGAGCGAAATAGGAAGACGGACCTCGCAGTTGAAGAAAAGTGATCTCTTTGCGTCAATGCAATACTGTACGTGAAAACAAAGTTTAAATGCAAGGCTGATTGAAATGCACAGCAAAATGGACTCATAAACTGCTCAGGCTGTCATACAAATCCTTCCTAAACACTTCGAGAAAAGAAATATAGAAACATTTGAATCAAATTTTGTGGACTTTCTCAATTGTTAAAGTATTTTTTGCGCAGTATCAAATTATGAAGCTTGTAGTCGGGAATGTTTTATAAGTTATACACTGTGATTTTAACATCAATACTTTTGCCTTTCATCTGAGTTTGCTAATAAGTCACTTTGTAGAACTGAGAGACAGGCCACTAGATGAGGTCAAGTTTATCAGTGAGCTTATGTAGCTCTTTTCTGTTCATTCAAAAAGCGGCGAATACAAAACAGGAAAACTTGTAATTCAGCTTTTAGTGATCGGGTTCGGTATCAGTTGGATTTTTCAATGTATTTTTTAGCGCACCATGCATCTCTTCTCCCGCAATTCATTGAGGCTCGCGTCGCAGGATTTAATTAGCAAAAAATTTCAGAATAAAATTCCGTTTTTGCGGGTCCAGCAACACATCTCTGACTCATCAACAATTCATTGATCACTCTAATGCGTACCTAGGTTAAGTGAATTAGGTTAGACATTATTGTACACCTTAGAAATAGCATTAGTGATAGGATGCCCTAGAAGTCACTGAATTACTTTTTCGGCCCACAGGTAGGTATACGCAAATTTGACCATTGTACTAGATTTCAGAAACAATCAATTTCCGTATCACTTGTGCTGAATAAATGGTTCAAATTGTTTAAATTGTATAAATTGTTCAAATTGTTTAAATTGTATAAATTGTTCAAATTGTTCATAATTTTTGCATTTTTTAAAGTGTTTAAAGTTGTTCATAAAATGTTTAAATTGTTCACATTGTTCACAAAATGATTAGATTGCTTAAATCATTTACATTGTTTAAATCGTTTATCAATTGTGCAACAGCACAACTAGATCAGCGAGCACCAAACAAACTTTTGTGTTGCAGCCAGAGCTGCGGAGTCGATCTCGCTGCGTCAGTTTCGCCTGTCAGGTACCATGATACAATCAACTGTGGCGAGCGGGTGGAGGCCACGGCAGAGGAAACAAGGTAAAGTCATTTCTATGGAGGAAATACACCCCCTCTTGTTCGGCTAGCCAATAGAACGGCTTTATTTCAAACAAACTTGGTGACGTCATCATTGCGACATGTCGTTTGGCCAATAGTGGTGCCAGGCTTAGAGCTACCTGTATTGCCTCATTCGATATGAGTGCTGCTATTGGTTCGTTGTTCATGACGTCAGCATTGCCACGCTGTCGAGGAAAAAACTGGTTTGACCCTGCCTTGTTTTTTTCTACCGTGGTGTGGAGGCAGTGGCGCTTGTCTTGCTCCATGTAAGCCTTTAAACTTTGGCAGGTGAGTTCATGTTGCTTCAAAGGAGGGACGCATCGCATACACAGCATGTTTTACGTCAGCTGTTTCTAGGCAGAGGTATTTCGTAGATTTATTTTTGAAAAAGTGCTATAAGTTTCAAGAGATAAAAACGACCTGGTTTCGTTTTAGCATTGAGATGAACTAAGCTTGGAAGAAAAAGCTACGACCGAATTGTGTCACAGCTGCTGCCAGGGCTACGAGGGCACAAGTTAAACTGACTTTTGTTCATGCTGAACGA
Source organism: Morinoia aosen (assembly GCA_030386875.1). NCBI lineage: Eukaryota > Metazoa > Arthropoda > Malacostraca > Amphipoda > Talitridae > Morinoia > Morinoia aosen. The sequence continues at coordinate 81,973,595 of CM059561.1, read as the reverse complement.
AGTGAGGCTTCACAGCGTAGTGCGCAAACTTTCCAAAGATTTAGCGAGACTCACCAGCATGCCGGCGCAATTAAAATCTTGGAAATCATTTCCTGTTAATGAATGTTGTGGGAATTCAGTATAGGTCAATAAAACTTAGAACAAAATACCTGCGCACTAGTGCTTTTTCTTTCAACTAGGTCAGTAACACTATTTTTTGTTCTTCAGCAGTGAGGTAGATAAAATTTATCCATATACCAAAGAAAAATGCGAGCATTTCTACGATTTACTTATACATTTTCAGCTTAAGTTTGAAACAAGCAAACACCGTCGATTCCACTAAAGAAAAACGAAAAGAAAAACCGTCTATTTCCAAAAATGCTGATACGTGAGATGTATAACGCATTGGATTTTAAAAATTTCTCATTATGAAGGTCCATAATTGATAGACAAACCATACGAGGCGTACTATGGCCGTGTCAGGAGCTGATGATGTTAATGAGGGAAACGGTCAAAATATCATCTCTAGGATATTTTTTAAACACAAAGAGATGGCTGACGACTTATAACCAATTTATATACTACTAGAAAATCATTCAGAATAAATTAATTATTAGTTGAAACGAAATAAGAAAAAACCAAAAACGCTCTGCCGAAACAGACTGAAACACCGTCGTAAATGAGTATCAAGTAGTGAGAAAAGGTCAATCAAAAAGTAATTTTTAAAAAACATCGCATAACGCGCACATTTGAACAATTTTAAACAATTTATTTACCACTGGTGATACAGAGGTAGAATTTTTCTTAAGTCTAGTACAATGGTCATAAGTAAAGTATAGCTACCTCTGAGCCCGAACCAGTTAAGCGACTTCTAGGGCATCCCACCATCACGTTATTCTAAGTGTACAATAATGTTTAACCTAATTCACTTAACCTAGTTTCGCATTAGATAATAATAAACTCGATATTTGATGCTGTATTATAAAATATAGGTCAAATCGGCTATATTTAAGAAAAGGTCAATCACATCGTCAATCACATTTAAGAGCAGACTGAAGATTGGTTATATTGCCCATGGCAAGTTACATTATTAGGACCAGACATGTAGGAGGCAAGATGTGACTTGGTGATCTCACACGACTAGTATTCTGATAGGAAGTGAAACTCAAAATGTCTTTTGAATACTTAGTACGAATTACTCGTATGTAGGTATTGAATTTCAAGTTTTAGTTCCAACGAAGAGGATACTTTGTTGCGACCGGCCTTTGAATAATAAGGAAGCATGAATTTGCTTTTATTTCGGGTTAAATGGTCGTGATGACCAGTTTGCGCACTTAATAATTGTTTTAGGTTTTGTCGCCATCATTTCTTAGGTTTTGTAAATGAAATTTCAAATGGAGATAATATAGAGATCCGAAAGCTTAAGTATTTGTAAATTTTTTAATGAATCATTTGTGTGAGCATTATATTCTAGGTTCTTTACCGCTCTGATTGCTCTTTTTTTGCAGAGTAAAAATTTTGTTGGTTTTATTTTTATCAGTTCCGTGCCATGCTTCTATTCCGTATTGCAAGTATGGAGAAATGAGCGTTCGGTAGAGCATTTGTAGAGCTGCTTCAGGCAGGAAATTTTTAACTTTATTTAGGATTCCAATGGATTTTGATAATTTAGAGCTAATATGAGCGATGTGCTCTTTGAAGGTCAGATGTTTATCTATTATGATGCCCAAAAACTTACATGAGTTGGTTTCTTCGATTTCACCTTCGCCAATTTTAATGCGTGGGAGAGATACATTTTTCTTGTATGAAAATGTAATATATTTCGTTTTATCGATATTGAGGCTAGAATCGTTTAAACAAACGCACATGCAAAATGAGTACGTGTTACGAATCTTTGTTCATTTATAAACCTTTGTCTTTCTTCTTTCTTTAGAGCACAAAAACCATCGCTCTGTCTCGGCTCGTGCTGACGTTATGGTACACCCTCTCTTCGAGCGCTCTATTTCAGTTAACTTGTTCACTCGCTTCATTTCCACTCGCTTTATCTCAGCCTCCCCTGCTGCGGTTGGCACGATCCACGCTGTCGCGTTGCGCGCTCTAGAAATGCAAATATATTCATGAAGTAATTAAGTCATGACATCGAATAATGCATCAAAAGAGCCTCGCTTACTATTTGGAGCCGCTCATTAGCAGCCTGCAAAGTGCTCACTCTAATTAATTTTGTTGTGAACGCATTCTGACGGGCTTACTCTGCTTGCGTATACTTGGAAAAACAATGATTCACGATTGATGATTCCTTGACTGATTAAATTTACAATTCAGACTCATTAATTAACGTCCTGTGTGACACTTCCCTGTATGGAATTAGCTCCATTTGTTTCAATTTAACTGTTCATGTTAGTGTCAACTTTTTTATAATAAAAGGCTATACATTATGACCCGGAGACATTATTCTGTTCAGATTAGTGTACGCCCTTTATTCGTTATAAAAGGTTAGACATTATGACCCGGAGACATTATACTGTTCATATTAGCGTTCGCCCTTTAAATATTATAAAAGGTTAGATATTATGACCCGGAACTTTGGTCAAGCTGAACCATGTGAGAACCAGAGGTAATGGCTTGGAATTTTTTAGTGCGAAAAGTTTCTCCCTCTGTTTCTCGCGGAGCTGCGCAGTAGGGTGCGCACCGTGGCGCAAGCTAGGTCTGCAAAACTCAGCTCGAGCGGCGTGTGCGGAAGTTTTCTCTTGACGCAAGAAACTATCTGGCCTCAGTATAGCTGCGGCTAAGTTACTCAAATGAATACCTTTTCTGCTGTGTTAACGCAGAGCATAAAAACATATGTTTACTTATTCGTTTTAGAAGCTGACAATGTAGCTTGAATTGTAAACTTGTAGCTTGAATTGCAAACTTGATTAATGGGCACAATTGCAAAACAAAAAGGAATATTGTGTAATGATTTGACAGGCAGCAGATCTTCTCATTGGAAATTATGACTCAATTATTGAGAGTAAGAGTATTGGCATCAATGTGAATAATTTCGATACCATTTTAGGCTCATGTAATCATAAATCATTTTTCGATAGCCTAATATCATTTATTTTCTATGTAATAATTTCCCTGCCAGGTCAAGGTAAAGGCTGATCAAGTATGAGGTGTATTTGTTCATCATCAATCTTCTCTCCTAGTCAGTACGACGCCATAATCTCAATCCAGTTTGGGCGAGGAAACAAAACGAAACATTCTTAGCCGGTGCCGAATTAGGAAAAAGGGAATAGCTCTCTCGATTACCAAAGAGCTCCTAAGAAAATTTAGGAGAATAAACAGAAGCGTTCATGCATTTTTGTTACGGGAACACAGATAATCGGCGTAAATTATACAGGGGGAACTACGGAATCAAAGCAAGTAGTGAAAGAAAATAGGAAAAAGTCAGGAAAGAATGAAACTACAGGTTAAAAGGTTAGGTTAACATCGGCATCTTTGGGATGCTTTATTTCCAATCAAGCCTGATACATATGATCTTAGCATTGGTTTTTCAAATGTCTTATAACTAACCCTATATATAGGACACCATGACGGTTCCCCCGTAATGCCGGTACCCATTTCCGACCCCTGGGTTGAGTGGGGTATTGTGCTTGAGCTTTCCCTTATACCCAACGGGGAAAATCTCCGCGCCAGCGCTGGGAACGAACCCGCGACTTCCAGCACACAAGTCCGATCCCTTAACCGCTGTGCCACGGAGAGCACTAGAGAGCACAGTAGGTAGAAGAGTCCCAGAAATGAATCACGGGCGGGAAACACAGGGATTTGGCACATCAGCTGGAAGCTTATTATTATTATTATTATTATTATTATTATTATTATTATATAAGAAAGTTTTAGCCTCCCTTAACCACGACAAAGATGTTCCAAGAGAGGAAAAAGGAAGGCACCATTTAGTATGGAGTTGAGGGAACGTGGAATCTATGCACAAGGTGCACAGAAACAGTAAGCTAGGAAAGAAGTTCATGAAACAAGAAAAAAGTTGAAGAAGAGTGTAGTAGGTGCTGAAAACAGGACAGAAGTGAACCGAAAAAAGATGGTAAATAACAAAACAAAACCTATTCTATTTCAACAAAAAAAGAAAGCCTACCTAACCTTTAGCTCAGGCCCTTACATAGTCCCCCTGGGAGCGCTAATTCCCATAGATACAATAGTTGTATCCCCCTGAGGGGTCATCAGCTGGAAGCAAAAGACAAACCAGGTAAACTAAAAATAATGATATTCTGCTTAAGCTATGTTTACACGATCATTGGGTGCGCGCGTGAGCTGTGAAGAGAGGTGCAAACCCCGTCCACTTGCTCTCGCTTCAGGCGCATTTACTTGCTCAATGATATGCGCATTCGCTAGCTCAATACTCGTCTTCATAGTTCTGACCAGCACCAAGAAAATGAGCATAGTCCGCAGAGTCATTGAATGCCTGAAACGAACTAATCACAGAAACCAGCGATATCATCACTTCTCCCTCCGGCGACGACCCTTACAAATGTCTGAAAGACGCCCTGATCACCCGAACTTCAATTTCTGAAAATGAGCGTCTCCGCCAACTACTATCAAAAAAAGATCTAGGCGACAGAAAACCAAGTCAACTCCTGAGACACATGAAAAATTTACTTGACGGGAAAATTCACTTCGAAGATAAATTGTTACGTGAACTATTCACACAGCGTTTACCGTCCAACGTCCAAGCAGTTATTGCCGCCACTCCAACAGAAACGTCTATAGACGCACTGGCAGTAATAGCAGACAGAGTTATGGAAGTAGATACGCGCGAAAGCATCTACGCAGCGAGTTTCAAGAACAGGACCGATAACAGTTCGGCGTCCTCAGAGAAGATTCAAGATATTGAAATGCAAGTGACTGATCCCTCCAAACAAGTCGCCCACTTGACTAAGCTCGTTGAACAACTTACTCGTAATCGTTCGCGATCTCGCACACCTTCCCGCAATTATTAGTTCAATCACAACCAGGAAAACGGCGGTATGTGTTTCTATCACCGCAAGTACGGTTCCAGGGCGCGTAACTGCAAATCTCTTCGCAAATATTCGGAAAACGAGACTCGCGAGTGTTGACGACGACCACCACTCGCTGCGCGAAGGTACTCAAGTTGAAAGATCGTTTTTCGAAACTCTCTTTCCTCATCGACACTGGAGCAGAAGTCAGCATCATCCCTACTACAAGTACCCTCCCCCTAGAGAGAAAGAAGTTCGAACGATAAATCAGTATTCAAATGATGATGATGCTGCAGAACGTTGGTGCCAGCGATGAGGTACGATGCTGTAGAGCGTTGAAACCGAGTGATGAGGCAGTGCACTGAAGCCGAGCAATGAAACCGAGCGATGAAGCCGAGCGATGTAGCCGTGCGCGATGAAGCCTGGCGCTGAAGCCGTGCGAAAAGGCGGAGCAATGAGGCCGTGCTGTAGGCGTTTTGGCAGCTCTGTTTGTGCATTTTTGAGCTTGGTTATACGTCCTTGAAGTGATAGGAACATCTAGCGGAAATTGCGATGAAGGCTGGTCCGTTGATTGCAGTTAGAGAGCAGAGATGGGTGCTGCTGGGCTCACCAGTTGTTAGGGGCAGGCTCTGTAGAAACATCGACCCAATGGTGAAACCGCTGGAGAGCTGCTAGGATCACCAGTTGTTAGGGGCAGGCATTGTGGAAGCATAGGCACGGTGATGAACCCGCTGAAGAGCTGCTGCGGCCACCGGTTGTATGGGGCAAGCGATATTGAAGCCTCGGCCCATTGGTGAACCTGCTGGAGACTGCTGGCAGTCCTGGTGATTCGTCTTTGGTCGTCACTCTGAGGTCACTAATTGTAAGACCTGGTGTTGCTGCTTCAGCCATTGAGTTCCATTTGAGGCGAGAGAATCAGCGGCCTTACTTTTATACTCTTCCAGACGGTCGGTATCGGTGATACGCAGTGGAGGAGTAGGAACTTTTTCTTGAATAAATTTACATTGAGACATATTAGTATTACTGAACATAAACGACTAGAATCGAGATTTGAGGGGTAACTAGGGTAGAGCACTACAAGAGCAAGTGGGCGGGGCTTGCGCCTCTCTTCACTGTTCACGCGCGCACTCAATGATCGCGTAAACAGGCCTTAAAGACGAAAATAAGACAAACAAGAGCACTAATTAACAAAAATAACAATTGACTGATAAAACAGCTATAAAATATAATAAAAGATGGAACAATAGCATATAGTACTGAAATAGGAAGTGCAATAATTGAAATAAATAATTCGGTTAAATATCACACAAAGACCGATACACCCGGATTTTGATAAACAAGTAACTAAGCATTCTCTGAAAGTTTCCACTTCAACGATAATACACATACAAATTAAGTAATGAAAAGAAGAAATATATAGCATATCAACTGAAAAACTATGAATAGAGTTTATAAGTAGTTAAAGTTTAATAAAGTTTTTACACCAACGAAGCAAATCTCTCACACAAGAACAGAATCCTAACTACTGTAAAACGGAACTTGGCTGAGCACAAATATATGTCCATAATCCACTTACCTCAGCCACAGTTCCTACATGCTGAAATTTCTTCAGTTTTGTTGGCCAATTTACTTTTAGTTAAACAGGTAATGTATTTTGGAATTACTGGAAAAAAATAAAGAGTAAAGTCAAATACTCGTTCAACAGGGCAGATGTCCTAGCGCCACATTCTCACTAGTCTTTCAGTAGCACCACCAAATGACACGTCGCGAGCAATGTATTCACAGATAGGTTGAGGTGAAACCTGCATTACAGTGCACACGGTAACAGCATCAACTTTCAATAGTTTGTTATTGAATCAGAGACGATTTGATGTGATGGAAGAATGATATTCTTTCGTTCAACCTTAATCAGCCACGAAAAGAATTTACCGTTTCAGTAAAATAAGGTATTTTTCGTGTAATGAGGATATCTTAACTCATCGGTAAATATACATCGTGCGCATCTTAAATATTTTATCGTTGTTAACTCTTACGCCCCGGAGGACTTTTCGGTCCACTTTTGAAAATAGCCTCAATATATTGAATTTCTTGTTAAATTTGTTCCTTAGAGTGTTCCTTGGAGTTCACTGTCGAGTGGCAGCTCCTTCCTCATTCTGATGTCGGTCACTGCCTGATGCCAGAGTAAGTCTGATGGTGGGTATAATAACGGTAATATGAGTACAAAATGCACACGTTAAAGGGTTAAATGAGTGTGTATGTGGGAGGATGGTACACGGCTGCACTTGTGCGTTACGAAGTTATTTGGTCATTTTAAATCCATTTCAAGTACGTGACATGACATTTAAAGTACGTGACATGTCATTTAAAGTACGTGACATGTCATTTAAAGTACGTGACATGTCATTTAAAGTACGTGAAATGTCATTTAAAGTACGTGACATGTCATTTAAAGTACGTGAAATGTCATTTAAAGTACGTGACATGTCATTTAAAGTACGTTGATGAAATCGACCCAGATCTCAATCATTTGAACAGAATATTTCCAAACCTAAACGACTCTGAAAACTGCAGATATACTAATATATCAAAATTCAACGAATCTATACGAATAACCCGGCAGGATTTTTCGCTACTGTGTTGGAACTGTAGGTCACTCTATCCAAAATTGGAAGAGATACAATGCACTATTACTGAACTTAAGTATACCTTAGATGTGATTAGCTTCACCGAAAGCTGGCTAGATGACTCGACCAAAGACATGATTAAATTTGAAAATTATCATAGTTACCATTCGCTACGAAAAAACAAGCGAGGCGGGGGCATCAGTACATACATTTCTAAGCACATGGATTCGAGAATCATAGCAAGTGCAACACTGAATCAGGATCATATAGAATCATTCTTCGTAGAACTGTCTAGAGATGGCAAACGAATTGTGCTTGGAACGGTGTATAGGCCGCCTACAGCCTGTCCTATATCCTTCCTTAATGAGCTTAATCGAATTATTTCTCTGTTCAACAGGTCCTTCTACAATGACATAATAATATGCGGTGACTTCAACTATGATTTGCTGAAACATGAAAGCTATGAACCAATCTCTAATTTCTTAAATGCATTTCATTCTAAATCTTTCCTTCCGATCATCACAAAGCCAACACGAATAACCTCAGAATGGGCCACGCTGCTTGACAATATCTTTATGACAGACCCAAGTGATTTTCTTGCTGGAATAATTACTTCTGACTTATCAGATCATTTTCCAGTTTTTCTTATTAAGAAAAATGTCTATCTTGCGTGCACCAAAGCACGGGCAGAAACTTACTCATATCGTAAAATAAACGAATCAAATTTAGAAGAAATGCGCACCGTTCTAGAAGATTTAATGCCAACATTGCACATCACCCAACAAAACAATAATGCAAGGAGCATTGATGAATCAGTAGTAAAGTTGACTGAAACTATAATGAACGCATACAATCAGTGTTGCCCAATTGTAACTCGTACAGTTACCCCGAAAAATAAACAAAAGCCCTGGATTGCTAGAGACATCGTGATAAATATAAAGAAACGCCAAGCGTACCTAGCCCTCCTTTGCGAAGGGCGAATATCTAGAGAAACATATAACCGATTCAGAAACTATGTGACAAACCAGATAAGAACATCAAAAAAGAGCTACTTTACCCTCAAGTTTACTCAATTCAAAGCTGACGTTAAAAAGACTTGGCGCCTCCTTAACTCTTGTTTTAAACCGAATAACGCCGAAAAAAAGAAAATTGGATATATCACTCAAGATAATGTAAAATACCATGAGAAGAATGAAATTGCTAATCTCTTCAACAACTTCTTTGTAAACGTAGGGAAAACTATAGCCAATGGTATTCCAAGTGAACCTACTGATCACCTGGAATTTATGGATCATATTCGAGAACACAACTCCTTTTTCTTTACGCCTACAAACTCCTCCGATGTAATTGCGTGCATAAACAACATGAAAAATAAATCGAGTGGGTTACAAACGTTTCCAACTAAAATACTTAAAATAATTGCTGATATTGTGGCCCCGCTGATATCCAATATTATTAACTAGTCTCTCTTACTAGGCACTTTCCCGAACTCCCTCAAAGTTGCTAGAGTAACCCCTATCTTTAAAAATAGTGAAAAAACCTGTGTAAACAATTATCGACCTATCTCCATGTTACCAATTATTAGCAAGGTATTCGAGAAAATTGTGTATAAAAAAGTATACTCTTATTTTGAACAAAAATCATTTCTCTATGATAAACAATACGGCTTTCGCTGTAAAAAATCAACAACACAGGCAATATTTAATCATTTACAATTCCTTTATTCTAATATAGATAACGGAAAGACTGTCTTCTCCGTATTTCTTGACTTTCGAAAGGCATTCGATTGTGTGGACCATAACATATTACTCTCGAAACTTCATTGTTATGGCATTCGTGGGGTTGCCCATGATTGGTTCAGATCATACCTAACAAATCGGAAGCAATACGTTGTCATTGACGACGCAAAATCGGACCCACAGAAAATTAGCCATGGAGTTCCACAAGGATCTGTTCTTGGGCCTCTCCTTTTTCTGATTTTTATCAATGATATTATTAAATCTACATCATTTTTTAAATTCATACTTTTCGCCGATGACAGTACGCTTTCTGCGGTCCTTCCGAACGAAAATCCCACTACGATTGCGGAGAGTATAAATAATGAACTCCATAAGGTTTCACTGTGGCTTAAAGCTAATAAAATAAGCCTCAATATCGATAAAACAAATTATATTGCGTTCTCATACAAGAAAAATATATCTCTACCATCCATTAAAATTGGCGAAGGTGAAATCAAAGAAACCAACTCATGTAAATTTCTGGGCATCATAATAGATAAACATCTGACCTTCAAAGAGCACGTCACTCATATTAGTTCTAAATTATCAAAATCCATCGGAATCCTGAATAAAGTTAAAAATTTCCTGCCTGAAACAGCCTTACTAATGCTTTATCGAACGCTCATTTCACCATACCTGCAATACGGAATAGAAGCATGGCATGGAACTGATAAAAATAAAACCAATATAATTTTTACTCTGCGAAAAAGAGCCATCAGAGCGGTAAAGAACCTAGAATATAATGCTCACACAAATGATTCATTCAAAAATTTACAAATACTTAAACTCTCGGATCTCTACAAAATCTCCATCTGCAATTTCATCTACAAAACATTAGCTAATGATGGCGACAATAGCCTTCAACAGTTATTAACTGCGCAAACTGGTCATCACGACCATTTAACACGAAATAAAAGTAAATTCATGCTTCCTTATTATTCAAAGGCCCGCTCGCAACATAGTATACTATTCGTTGGAACTAAAACCTGGAACTCAATACCTGCGGAGATCCGTGAAAGTAATTCTTACAAGGTATTTAAAAGAAATCTTGAGTCTCACTTCTTATCAGAATACTAGTCGTGTAAGATCACCAAGTCAAATCCTGCCTCCTACATGTCTGGTCCTAATAATGCAATTTGCCATGAGTAATATCGCCGATTTTCAGTCTACTCCCAAATCTTTATCGAATATACTGTTAAATATTGTCCATATGACCTATATTGTAAAATTAAACATCAATATCGAGTTCATTATCCTGTTGATCAGTCTAATGCGAAACTAGGCTAAGTGAATTAGGTTAAACATTATTGTACGCCCTAGAATAATGTAATGGTAGGATGCCCTAGAAGTCGCTGAACTTATTCGGGCCCACAGGTAGCTATACTCAACTCTGACCATTGTATTAGACTTAAGAAACATTCTACCGCTGTATCTCCTGTGGTAAATAAATTGTTTAAATTGTTTAAATTGTTTAAATTGTTTACATGACTTGTCATTTAAAGTACGTGACACGTCATTTCAAGCACGTGACATGTCATTTAAAGTACGTGATATGTCATTTCAAGAACGTTACATGTCATTTAAAGTACGTGACATGTCATTTAAAGCAAGTGGCATGTGATTTCAAGCAAGTGACATGTCATTTCAAGTGCGTGACATGTAATTTCAAGCACGTGACATGTCATTTCAAGCACGTGGCATGTCCCATTTCGTGAGTCGCGTAAAAGAATGATCCTCAATCACCATTACGAGTAAGAACTGAATATAAAATGAAAACCTCAGAGTGTACGAACACCATTCCGAAGAATCATGAATTACGCTAGCCGTATTTTCAGAAGAAAGTTCAGTTACAGTTGCACCTTCATTTCTGTTTTCATTTGCTAATTTTTCCTAAATCAGTCTGAAATAAACTTTGCATATCTTGAGGGAGCTGCATTCGCATGCGAAATACATTAGCCCTCCATACTATTAGCTGCAACGCATTGCGAATTAATTTTTGCAGAGCACAAAGATTATTAAACATGCTGAAAATCAAGCAGCGATGCTTAAAGCATGCAGCACCAGAAAAGATCAAACCCATCATCGGCAATACAGATGCCACTTAAAGTTTTAACTCATGAATGATAACCTCAATAATTTTTAATGCCGAGATGCTAAAATATTTATTTACCGCTGACAAATACAATAAAAGTGTCTTAATTCAGGCCGTTTCGTTGATAAAAATACGTATTTAATCCTAAAATAGGTCATAAAATTCTATTACGTTTTCTGCTCTGTCTTTCCGCCCGTTTGGGGCAAGGCCAATTTCTCTATTTCCTAGAAGTTTCATCATTGTCACGTTAATTTGATGATTTCCGAATTTAACCGATTGGGGTTGAATATTATTTCAAAAATCGAACGCATACGTCAGCGTTTAATAACACGTGCCAGTTGAAGAATGCCGTATAGAAATTTTTGCTCATGCTCTGGTGAACTTTTTTCGTACCAGTATTATTAGCGTAGGAAATATTATACATAAATTTGTGTCATGGTAAAATATTTCATTTTCTTCGAGCTCATTCATTGACAAACTAGTTGATATTTAGAAGGTAAAAAGAGAGTTCCGAATATCGACTTCATAGTCATCGACGCAGAATAATTTAAATTCGACCATTTTTTACTTTCAACATTAATCTCTGATATCGCTAGTTCCAAAGCTCGTATTTCAACGTAAGGGGACATTAATAAGAAAAATAAAGAAAAAACAGTTTGTTTCCAATAAAGTTGATACAATAAATGAGTAAAATTGGGTTTAAAATATTTCAACATTAAGATCCTTCATTGATATTTACACATGAGTATTGTAATACCCATGTCAATTGTCGGAACAAATAATTGAGAGAAAATCCCGAAAGCACGAATGAGAGTGTTTTCAGCACTGCATCGTCACTGATACAGCGTGACACAAGAAACGAAAGCTTTTTTAACAATTCAATAACACCAAGGGGGATGAAAGAAAACTATTTCATTCGTATTAGTTGAAAAATTAAAACATGGAATTCAAGAAACAGTGATGGAATTTTTTTTTAATTGCATCTCGTAGATGGCGTCTTCATGTTCGAATGTATTCTTCAACAGTGTGTAACAAAATCAATGCAACCATAATGTTCTTTTATCGCATTAAGAACTCACTTGACGAAAAATCCAGGTTATTAGTGATTCAGTCTTCAGTTTTATCGCGTCTGGACTACTGGAATCGCGTCTGGACTAAGAGTTTCATAAATGTAATAACTTTTCTGCCAAAGTGGCATGCAAAGGAAATTTCAAGAAACACGATCATGCCACCCCTCTTTTAAGAAAACTCGACTGGAGCCCAATACGGAATAAATTCATGATCCAAAAAGCTCAACGAGTGTTCTCATCTCTGTACCTCCCTCCGAGCAATGCAGGTGTGGGTAAATTTTGTCCATCTAATATCCCAAACAAAAAACCAAATCGGAGGAATGATGTCTTGGTCAGTTACCGTTCATCTAACGTGGGACAAAAAGCTCTCTCAGTTTCTGGAGCTCTTTTGTGGAACAAGCTTCCAAAGCACATCAAAAACTCTAACACTGTAAAAAAATTTAAAGTAAATGTGTCACGTCATATTGCATCTCTGTCATATATAGGGCCTGCAACACTCCGGAGTGAATTTCCTACTTACCTGAAATTTTAATTTTCCTGAAATTTTTGTTAGAAAATTTGTAATTATTTCTTCTTAATGTTCGCCAAGTCATTCTAATATTGATCTTAATTATTTCTGTAGACTATGATGAGCAACGCAACCGTCAACTCAATACAGCGAAATAAATGTCATTTTTTTCTCCTTAATTATTAGTAGTATTCTCTCATACTTTCTCATCTTCATTTTTTGATTTTCTATTTTGTGTATTTTATATATAACATCCGTGTGATAAACAAACTTTAAAATACATTTTTGTGTGCACATCAGTATACAGGTTTACAGATATTAGGGTTGTGCTATGTTTTTAATAAATTATTTTTGGCTAACGTTGTCTCACTATTTCGAAATAATTCACAAAGGTGTTTCAATCGATTCCGGCTAAGCTGGGGGGAGGAGGGAATCTAGCATTTTAGCATATTCACATTTTCTTAATTTTTCTGTGCATTTCAGCGTACAATAGCACTGAACTTTCAAATCAGAAATAATTTCAAATTTCAGAAATTAAAATTATTACTCAGGACAACTGTTAAATCTACCTTTACGGGCCAAATTTTGGAAATAGTTGCCACTCAGAAGTGATATCCAGCCGAAATAGTATTCCATTTTATCCATGTACCCATGTCTGTGTAATGCTGAAGAAAGCACTGATAGGATGTGAAACCCGACTTATGGATACATCTGTGCACACGCATGTAGGTATCTCCATATCTACATAAATATATAAATATGTTTCTATCTCTATTTTTAACTTGAAAATAATCCGGTTCATTAATTTTATTTCTCTTGCGAAATTATATCAAAAATAGATCTATCACTACCCTAGAGAGCGTTTCTGTGAATAGGGAAAATGAAAAATACAATTAGACAAATGAAATAAAGCGCAATTTGAGCATATGAATCGTGGAAAAATTAGCTGTCTGTCTATTTTTCTGAAGAAACTATTTTTATTTTGAGTATATGTTTGTTTTCGCGTTTCTGCCAAAATTTTATAGATATTTGCTACTGATAAGTGAAATTTGGTTTACACTGTATCGCCATTTTATCCCATGTACCCATGTCCGTAAGATGTTACAGAGAATTCCGAGAGGATATGAAACCCAAGATTTTTTTGTTTTTGCTGTTCCTCGACTGTAACTTGAGTTTTCTTAAAATTTTGGTCATAAAATTAAAAAGACATTTAATTTTTACATTTTTCGAAGTTTTTTATCTTGTTATTTTTTCAGGTTATTTCTTACGATTACACTGAGCTTGACTGTCATTTTAGATGTACCACGAGCAAGATTGTTTTTTGTGTTTGTTAGTATTTTTCTTATTTTCATTTCCAATACGTATATGAATATGAGTCTGTAGGTGGGTGCGTGTGTGTGTGCGCATGCATACATGTATGTCTGTGTGTGCGCACATATACATGTTCAAATATATACACACATGTGTATATATATATGTTTTCTATTTCTATTTTTTTAGTAAAAACGAAACTTCAAGACACATTGCATTTTACTTAAAGCTCTGTGACCAGTAAACACTGAACCATATTTCAGAAATAAATTTATTTATTGAACTTGCTCAATTGTCACGGAACGCTCCTTAGCGAGGTGTTATGATTGGGGAATTTAAACTCCGATAGTAAGAGAATGAAAGGAAAATTAAAGATTGGAAACACATAGAAAGAGAAAGGGGACAGCAAGGTGGAAAATAGAATAGCAGTATTAGCACAGTGCGCACTACGAGCTCATGAGCTCAAATTGACACACGATTGACCAGCATGGAAATGATACACAAATTTGAAAGATTTAAACAGATTTTATTTAATAAACACGTGGGTTAAAATATGCTGGCGTGTCGACACACACATTCTGACTCAAAATGACACACAAAAACGAGAGGGACGTGCGCTTCGAAGCGTAATGAGTGCTAGCAACGATTGCATGTTTAACGTTACTCAAAAATTTTTATGACAACTATCAGAAGGGATTTTACGCACAATGAATTGAAATTAGAAGAACACAATAAATGGACAGGCTAGCGTGAGCACGAAATAATGTGGGACAATACATAACAGATTAAAACCTTGACTCACAACATGGTACATTAGAATAAGACGCTTCACACGGTGCCCAACGAGAACTCAGCTCCTCGACTAAATAAACACATGACACAAATCACATTTAAATAGCGCGCCAATTTGAAAGCACTGTTCAATGGGCTACTTTGTATCTGACCTGGTACTATTATCACAATTTTTCAGAGTTCTCATCACCACAAGCACTCGCACTCTTCGGTAATATGTCGTTGGCCTTTAGCTAACTCCGCTTCCGATGCTGCTTGATGGATGCACGTAGAGCTGATGAGACAGTTCCGCTGTACGCACGTAGGCTGGTGTTGATGATCAGAGGCACTGCACTCAGAGTTCCCAGAATTGAGTATCGTTCGCTGAGTACCAGAGCAGCTTGACCACTGCAGAACTCGCAGTGCCGCGCGTGTCGCTGTCTTTGCGACCGTGCGGTTCCGCTCGGTAATAAATAATAAATAAATAATAATAATGAAGGCATCTACGGATGCTTTATTTCCAATTTCAAGCCTGATACATATCGCCTTGCACACTGGATTTTCAAATGCCTTATAACTAACGCCAGGACGCCATGACGCTTTCCCCCGGTCAAGACCGGTACCCATTTCAGACACCTGGGTAGAGTGGGGTATTGTGCTTGGAGCTTTTCTCCTATACCCAACAGAGAAAATCGCCATCCAGCACCGGGACTCGAGCCCGCGTTTCCCGCACGGCGGGCAGGGCCTATAGACACATGGCTATGGCGAGCACTCTGTTATGCTGGAGTTTCTTGCGAGCTTGGAGTTGACGTAGAATTCTCCATGAATTTGCACGGTTGCGTCGTTGACATGCTGTACCTGTTCGCTCCATGATGCTCGTTGAAAATTTTGAATCTTGCAGAGGCTGTCGGTGTTTAGTTGGCACAGGGCGAATGTCGCATCTTACAAGATGCGAATTTTTAAACATTTTTTTACGGCAACATTTTGCGGATCCGTACTGGTCCGCAAGACTGACACAGCGTTCTATTTGACTAAAGTGCTCGTGGAAACAACTTCTCCCCGGATAATTTTAAGTTTCTGTGTCCTTTGGTAGTGTGATTATGTGCCAGAAAACTATTAATTCAAAACGCGTTCTTGAACTAGCTATACATGTCGATTCGCCACCATGTATCGTGTGTTTGATAACGGTGAACAGCCGGTTTCTAGAGCATTCAAGGATGCTTCTGGCAGCCGGCGAACCACCCACATTGAGTCACACTAGCCGTTGTGATATTGTGAATTCTAGTGCTTCCTATAGCCAGTATGCTGCAGTGTAATGCTAGGAATGACAGTTCAGATTCCAAAACAACAGTATGTTAGCAGGCCACTGAATGTGTAAATCTTAGAAACTCGTTCATTGAATTGACTCTGAATTTTGAGCTGAATGTTGAACTTCAGTTTAACCTAACACAAGTGACGTGTTCAAGTATAAAAACATAAGATGTGAACTAGCAAATAGCAGATACTAGCAGCTTCACCGTGCATAGCTCAAATTTTACTAAGAAACAAAAATATTTTTTTTTGTCAATTTCTTGTTGGCTCCTCACCCACGAGCTGTGCTGGACAAGTTGCGCCAGTCAGTTAGGTAGAAGCCTAGAGTTAAAGCATTTCAAAAAGTAGACTGTGTATGTACCCAGAAATTTATGCGACCACTCGCCCATGTGATTTTGTGTTTTCAGGGCGACGTTGGTCAATGTGTACATGTTGCCCTAGGGACAGTTCACCTGTATTTAAATTAAGTAATTCAAAATTAGCGAGTCATTTCAAACCCTCTCAGTATTAGGCTGATCAATGAGATAGCCGTTTTTTGACAATAGGATTTTTTTGACAATGGCTGATCTGCTGTAACTTAAGTTCTGATTATTCTGCGGCTGGATAGGCTGTAGTACTAGTCCGCTGTTACTGTTCTAGCTTGCCCCTGCATCAGAGACCTAACCCTTTAAACGTTCTCCCCTTCTACAGGTAGAGTAAAGAAAAACAAAATAGTAATTTTTTCTGTATGTTGAAATAGGCTATTCCAACGTGTGCGGGACCTTCCCCCATCGTTTGTAAGTACTCCTGGGTGTTGTCAGGTTGTTCTACCAAGGTTGCAACCAGTGCTATTGTAGCATTTGATTATGTAAACAGTCCAAAATAATTGAAGGCCGAGTCCCTGAAATTAAAATTAGTGTGCTAGTGTACTGTCCTCCTCTGACCACAGTGCACATATTTAATAGCCCAAAATTTGAATGGGAAGATAAGGAAAAACTTCCATGTGTATGTTTATAAAATTGGATTTGCATTGTTGTGTACTCAATACAAAGTATAAAAATGTATTTCTTATTCTGAAAGTCTGAAATTCTTTAACATTCTGACTCAAATATTACAATAGTTGTTATCGATGTGTGTGTGAGTAGACTGTCCTCCTTTGGTACTATGTGTGCATTACAAATGTGTATCTGCCAATGTGAAATTTAGCTGGAGAGACTTATTTTTCTTTTCAGTTATTGCAATAGCCGTCTCATTGTGTTATGTCTTTGGCATGACAATTGATCCCCTTCCATGTGTTGCTATTCTCCTATTGCAATTTCTCATCGCTAGTCTCTTATCGACATTCTCTTAGTGCTATTCTCTTAGTGCGATTCTCTTAGTGCTATTCTCTTAGTGCTATTCTCTTAGTGCTATTCTCTTAGTGCTATTCTCTTAGTGCTATTCTCTTAGTGCTATTCTCTTAGAGCTATTCTCTTAGAGCTATTCTCTTAGTGCTATTCTCTTAGTGCTATTTTCTTAGTGCTATTTTCTTAGTGCTATTCTCTTAGTGCTATTTTCTTAGTGCTATTCTCTTAGTGCTATTCTCTTACTGCTATTCTCTTAGTGCTATTCTCTTAGTGCTATTCTCTTAGTGCTATTCTCTTACTGCTATTCTCTTAGTGCTATTCTCTTAGTGCTATTCTCTTAGTGCTATTCTCTTAGTGCTATTCTCTTAGTGCTATTCGCTTAGTGCTATTCGCTTACTGCTATTCTCTTATCGCTATTCTCTGGAACTGGAATTCTTGCTAACATCAATCGACTCGTGAACTACCCAGACTCTTGAGACTGGCGAGATGGTTCTTTGTCATTAGGATATCATACCTAGTTCTAGCATTATTTAGTTGCTCTTCGTACATTAATCAGCTACTTCTCATCTACATTCGAGGTATGAGTTTTTCTTATTATGCGGCACTATATACCTTAATTAGTCAGTCGTCTATGATCTTAAACTAGGAGTTTTCTTATCATACGGTTATTCCTCGTATTATTGTGCCGAACCTGAACTCTGCTTGTTTGTGCAGTTCACGGAGTCAACGGGGCTTGAAATAAACTGAAGAAACCTCGTGTTCTTTGGCGTCCCCTTGAAGTCCGTTCATTCACGTTACTGTAGCGAAGATCAAAATCCGCAAAGTGACGCGACAGCGAACTTGTGTACTTCGTCGCCTGGCGTCTGGTCAGCCTCAATGGTTGTCGCTTTGTTGGTGGAGCTGCACCCGCTGGTACTGAGACATGGTGATTCCTCGCGGTTATTTCACGTTGCTCACTTTCTTGGAAACTTGCCTTTTTCAGACTTCCTCGGTGCGTATTTTCACAGATTGATCAGTGCATCTCGTCGTTAATTTCCGACACTTTCATTCAATTAACACACTGTATCGGGGAAGGTCGACAGCAGTGCCGGCCCTTCCCGTACCGACACCTCACTCGTTCAAGCTTTCCAAAAAGATCTCGACTCTTTTCGTCGCACCCCTTTTATCTCTCCCGTTTGGATTCTTCACGAAAGTTCTCGAATCTTCATAGTTACAGAGAAAGTGTTTCACTCCTGGTTGGTGTATCTCTTTGTCGTCATGACGTCACGAATTTTAATTGGCTATGTGCTCATGCTCGATCACCGTCCGCTAACCCAATTTGTCTGTATGGTGGTCGGCTTCGATGACCACGCAATGACTGGCAGTGATTCGGCGCCCTCACGGTGGCCAAGCATTCCATCTTCCGTGGAGCTGTCGTTGGAGGTTCCCCACATGTGTGCACTCGCTTTTGTGTTGTAGAACGTTGTGTTTTGTGTGCACGTTACGTGCTGATGTGTGTTTGTGTTTGGGGATAGGGTGGAGGCTTGATGGCGGAATATATTTGGTGCTTTCGGTCTATTCCCCTCTTACTTGGTATGGTTCTGACATTGGGGTAAATGAATGGTGTTACATCCACGTACGTTTATTTGGGGGTTCATAGGTGTACAGGGTATTGGTTTCAAGAGGAGGAACAAGGGCGAAACACGAGTGAAATCCAGGGGAAACCTGATGAAGAGCAAAAATGAACATAAGCAGTACGTTTGTTGTTTGACAATACTAACAACGGTTCATCAGTTGAATGAACTAATCGAAGGAACATAAAGGTAAAATGAACCAACTTATATGACTCCATAATTTAGACAAAGATTATTTAGGCTAATCAAGACCAAAACGTAGTTATGAGTTTCACGGGATACATAAAAGGAAATGTCTAGCTTGAGCATGATTTAGGGAAAAAGAAATCACTCCTTGAGCATGTCTTGTTTCAAAATACATTTAAATCTCATAACGCAAGGTTATGAATAATTTGATGACGTATAACACAATAACATCGTTCATCGACATGAAATTACAACGAGGAAATTTAGAGGTCGC
The DNA here is from genome assembly GCA_030386875.1 of Morinoia aosen. Classification (NCBI taxonomy): domain Eukaryota; kingdom Metazoa; phylum Arthropoda; class Malacostraca; order Amphipoda; family Talitridae; genus Morinoia; species Morinoia aosen. The sequence continues at coordinate 81,953,765 of CM059561.1, read as the reverse complement.
TGGTAATGAATATCATTTATCTACGCAACATCTTTAAGAACCCATTTACAAGTTCTGTCTAATCACATAATTCAAAAGCACGCAAGAACATAACTTACCCAGGCAATCTTCGGCGTAGGACACTATTAGAATGCTCTCGCTGGAGGGAGCTGTGGTTGAGTTGCTGCAAGGGTCGTTGGGACGCCTTATATAGGGATGAAGGACCGGATGTGGGTTTTCACCGGACGTGGGGTATAGATACATGTGAGGCGTAACCAAATGTAGGGGCATTACCGGATGCGGGGCATCACCGGAAGAAGAGGTGAAGTATTGCCGGATGGGCGAAAGGAATTTTGGATTTCAAGGTAATTATTTATCGCAAAAATAATAAGCTTTATTTCTGGGCACCACATGTCTATTAGTAGACCACGTATAGTCTGTCTATAAGTACTCCTCGTATAGTACGTTTGTCTAATGCCGTCTTATATTAAGATATTGTCAATGTTTGTTTTGTATCTCATGTGCCAACCTTTTTGGTAATAAACGGCTTTTCTTTTCTTTTTATTTTCTTTCATTTCTGCTGTTGAGATTCCTGAATGACCGCTGCAACACCTCAGTTGGAATACTGTGAATTTCATCCAGAATTCTTTATTTGAACTCATTGAAGGTTCATGGTTGAGTCGTGAACACTTTACTCGTGAGATAGCCTAAAAAAAATTGACAAATGGATTAATCTAGCAATAAAGGGGCCCGGGGAACGTTACCAAATCATGAAATCACACGGTTACCGAAAAATTCTAGTACAGCCCTAATTTTTTCACTAATTTTGGAGTTCTTGCACTATAAACACCTCAATTTTCATCCATGAAACGAGAGCAGTGTAATAAATAATAACAAGAGGATTCGAGTCGTGTTATACAATAGAGCATTCCGTTGTTGAAACAAGTAGCTCATCTAGTGATGGTATTAAATTGAAACATCTCTACCGATCAGTGTTTTATTACAGTCTGGATCTAGAAATTATTTCTCAGAATATTTACTCAACGAACGATTTTGGGTAAATGGTTGCAAGCTCACGAGTAGAAGAGTTCTCATTCAAACCTCTTCTAGCAGTCTTTGTTGTTTGTTAAAATCTTTAGACAAGCTAAAATCTTTAGTTACACCATACTGTTATGTGTAACCCTCATGTAAAAGATGTTAATGAAAAAAAAATTGGCGCTTCATTTCCTAGCTTCCAGATTAAAAAGCTAAATATCTTAGAAACCAGGCAGTTTGGAAAATGCAGCAGTCAATAATGGGGTTTAATATGAAGATTTCTGTCAGTGTGTGTTTTTTCAATCAAAAGACAGTTTTTGAGGAATAATAGACAGTCTTTAAAACTGACCAATATACTGTAAATTAAATTATTGGCAAAAATATCCTTCACGATGTGAATAAGTATGTAATAATACATAATTTTTCAGAAATAACAAGTTTTCAGCCCATAAAACACATATGTTGAAAAAATTGATATACCTGTAAAGATTTTAGGTAAAAAATTAAACCAAAATTACTTTTCCTGAATTTGAAATATAAAATCAGTTTAAATTTTAATCTTGCGTACATTTTTAATCTTGAAGTTAGATCTATGAGATGTTGACATTGCACGGATAACATTTCGTGTGTAAAAAAATATTAAACGGACAGAGCAGTCGCTCCATCGTGCTGCCGACCGAAGTAGTACAACATTTTGAGGATTGAATTCTTCCTCATTTTAGGGTAATTCATTTGGTAATGTAAATGGCACTGTGTATTTTGTGTCGTACGGACTACGGAAGACTTAGACATAGTACAATATGCGCAGTTGGGGTTGTTCGACAGTTGTCTAACCAATATAATAAACGTCGTTACAACGGATACAGTGCAAAAATTCTAACCATTTATTGTACAAAAAAGTGATTTTCAGTCGCTGACATATGTACATGGTCTCAAGTATCGGCAGACAGTAAGACGTAATTTTTACCTGTATTAAATTATGTTATGACTTAAAAGTCAGCATTGCATGGTGTGAGCAGTGGCATCTTACCCCGTTTATACCTTTCATTGGCTTATAATTTTCTGCTGAATTTTGCAGGATATTTCTCAGTATAAGAGCACTGTAAAATTAAAAATTTCAATTAAATATTTTGCTCCTATGTGTTAGTACTTTTTATGTTCTTAATTGTAGGATGAAATAATCTATTCATTCATAGAACACTTGATGCTCTATGCTCTGTTAGATATAGGTCCTAGTTACTCTTCTTTGATGAAGTTAGTGTTACTCCTAGTTAGCACCTAAGTAATAACTTTACCTGTCATTGCCCAACTACTAATTTTGTATTTATAACATGATGTAAAAGACATGAATCTATTTGGTATTTTTTTCAACCCATATTGTTGGACATTGATTTTGCTGATGAATTTTTTCTTTGCTGAAAAATAAAAGTAAATAGTTCTGCAATGCTTGTGCTTAAATGGGTTAGTGAGTGCATTAAAAGTATTGGTTTTTGTTTACCACCGGATATTAATTGATTTTCCAATTTCTGTTGTTTGTATACTGGTAATGAGATAAAAAACTTTTCTTCCATGCACTTTCTGTTGTAAATCTGTATTTAATGACTTAGAGCAGTATTATAGTTTTAGTTTTTCATGGCTGGAATGAATGTTATGTTAGGTTGGGTAGGTTAGTTTATCTTATTATATTTAAATGATTGTACTAATATGGAAATGCAATTGCTTTATAAATTTACCAATTGTTCTAAAATAATTTGATTACACGAATGATAGGCATACATCAGGGCAGCCATAGCGTCACTCACCGCACCGCAGCTATGACATCAATCCCGGCATTGAATTGTTTGCAGTTTTATATTGTTATACTTCATTAAATACTCACATTTTATGGAAATTGCATAAAAAAGGTGATTATTTCAATCTAATTACCATTGGTAAATGTTGAGGACTTGACCATAATCGATTTTCCACTCTTTGATCAATAAAGATTGTTGATGAGACCAAAATAAACAAGTTTTCTTTAATGCACTTTCCGGCGGAAATAAGTATTTTAAAAGTTATGGGATTAAATGAGTTACCGTAACTCCAGTGTTTGAGGCGGGGAAAAATATACCGCGCGGTCCGACGTGAAAGTAAACAGGCGTTCCCGCGCGCCAACCAAGCCGACGAAGAGCAAACCCCCTATTACAAACGTAAAGAGGTTGGGTCGTGAGGGTTAGCAACAGTTCTTTTAGTGAAAATTATAAAACTAAAAGAACTGTGGCTACCCCTCACGACCCAACCTCTTTACGTTTGTAATAGGGTGATGCACACTGGAGTTTCGGTAACTCATTTAACGCCATAACTTTTAAAATACTCATTTCCGCCGGAAAGTGCATTGAAGAAAACTTGTTTATTTTGGTCTCATCAACAATCTTTGTTGATCAAAAAGTGGAAAATCGATTATGGTCAAGTCCTCAACATTTACCTTACCATTATATAAGAAGCAAAAATTGGAAGATTACACATTTTAGAAAATTTGGGCAATGAATGACAAATATCAACATACCGCTATGACTCCTTAAATACAGTATAATGGGGCGGTTCACCAGTCTCCTAAACCGTGTTTGCTTATTAGATGGTGCAATCTGCCTGTTCTCCTAACCCCTACTTTTTCTGTTTCAGAACAGATTTATCAATGTTAACAGATGAAGTATAGAAAATTCAATGGTGTATAATTATAATATACGGGCAAATTATTCAGAGCAGCATCATCCAGCCAGGGCAAGAATAATAGCTAGGGATAGGTTAAAAAAAAAAATGTAAAGGTTGAAATAGTTGAATATATGAAATAGTTATTTGTAAATGATATTGATAATTCAGTATGTGAAAGTGAGAAACTATGTACCTTATTGGCCTTATTGCCTCTATTATCATAAGAGGTTATTATTTATTATGCGTGGTGGATTGGCAAAAAGATCTTCAATCAAACTCCAATTGGAGAACAGCAGCAGAGGCCAACCAGGGGACTTCAGAGCCACCACCCAAAGCTCTGTGGTACCAGCCTCCACAACTTGAGATCAAAGAACAGCCCACAATGGCTGATTCTTCCTCTGGCATCTCTTGCCGCTCCGGTACTCTGGCATTCTCTGCTGTTGCCGCACCCCGGCCTTCTCTGCCGCTGCCATGTCCCGGCCTTCTCTGCTGCTGACGCAGTGCGGCAGCGGCAGAGTAGGCCGGGATGCGGCAGCGGCAGAGTAGTCCGGGGCGCAGCAGCTGCAAAGTAAGCCAAGGCACGGCAGCGGCAGACTATGCCTAGGCACAGCAGCGGTAGAATATGCCAGAGTACAGCAGCAGTGGGAGGTGCCGAAGTACAGCGGCAGCAGGTGATGGAGTACTGCAGCGGCAAGAGATGCCAGAGTAAGAATCAGCTGTTGTGGGCTGTTCTTCGGTCTCAAGTTAAGTTGTGGAGGCTGGTACCACAGAGTTTTGGGTGGTGGCTCTGGAGTCCCTGGGTTGGCCTCTGCTGCTGTTCTCCAATTGGAGGTTGATTGAAGGTCTTCCTGCCAATCTGCCATGCATTATAAATAATAACTTCTAATGATAACACAGGCAATAAGGTACATAGTTTCTCACTTTCACATAATGAATAATCAACATAATTTACAAATAAATATTTCAATAAATAAACCTATACATTTTTACTTTGATCCTATCCCTGGCTATTAATCTTGCCCTTGCTAGATGATGCTGCTCTGAATACTTTGCCTGTATATAATAATGATACATAATGGAATTTTCTATACTTTATCTGTTAACATTGATAAATCTGTTCTGAAACAGAAAAGTAGGGGTTAAGGGAACAGGGAAATTGGACCATCTCATTAGCAAACACGGTGTAGGAGACATTTACGACAGAAAGTGCATAGAAGAGAAGTTGTTTATTTTGAAATCATTACTATTATGCAAGACATTAATATATGAAAATTGATTAGCATCCTGTTGTAAACATTTACCAAATTATTAAAAAGGGTAAATGTTCAGAATAGGACCATAATCAATTTTGCACTTTTTGGTGCCTAAACATAGCTAACTAGATCGAAATAAACAACTTTTTATCTATGCGCTTTCTGTCGCAAATTAGTATTAAACGAGTTATAGCAGGAGGTTTAGGGTTTAGTTTGGGTACAGTACGTTTGGGTACTTTGTAATTTATTATTTGCCAGCCCCCACGGAGCCTGCGGAGCCGGAATCCACTTCTAGGATCTTGTAGTTAATAAAACAATAGAAATTATCACCCAAAAATCACAAGTTATAGCGGTATGTTAACTTTCGTTTTAGATGGCGGGAATGTGCTTGATCATTTGAGCGCGTTGGAAGGAGAGTCTATTGTAGTGTTGCCATCCAAGGCGCTTGATGAATTACTTTCCGCTGCAAACACTAGAGTTGCGGTCAGTAATATACCGCTATAACTCGTTAAAGACTCATTTGTGACGGAAAGTGCATAGAAGAACAACTGTTCATTCACATCTAATTAGCTATGTTTAGGCACCGAAAAGTGGAAAATCGACTATGGTCCTCTCCTGGACATTTACCTTAAGTGTTTTACTTGGATGTAAATGATTAAAACTTTTCAATATTACAAACTTTATATGTCTTGAAAAGAAGTATATTTTTGAATTTCATCTAAAAACTTACTTAGGCTTTTATAACAATTCTATTCATAGAACCTTTAGAATATATATATATATATATAAATTAGTATTTTTTACCTCTACTGCTAGAATATATTAATGAAAAATTTAATGTACTTTTTCAGTTGATTACTGTGTGCTGCTGGCTCTGCTCTTCATTGGTGACATATTCTAAATCAGAATTGTCAAATTGTTCTGCAAAAAGAGTGTAATAAAAATTAGTTATTGAAGTCTGAAAAAGGACAAAAGTGTGGACTGAAAATGAATCTTTGTACATAATATTTTTCTCTGAACTGAATTATGGTATGACTAGTTGAGGCTCACAAACCAACCTTTTCTTGCTGTGCTTATCTTAGATTACTCAATGTTTCTAATCCAACTTACATCAGTTTTAACATTTTATGATTTTGTTTGTTATTTTAATCATATAACTATTTTAAAGAAATATTCAACCGTGCTAAATGATTGTTAGCCTCATTGTGCTAAATGATTGTTAGCCTCATTGTGCTATATGATTGTTAGCCTCATTGTGCTATATGATTGTTAGCCTCATTGTGCTATATGATTGTTAGCCTCATTGTGCTATATGATTGTTACTCTTATTGTGCTAATTGATTGTTAGCCTCATTGTGCTACATGATTGTTAACCTCATTGTGCTACATGATTGTTAGCCTCATTATGCAACATGATTGTTAGCCTCATTATGCAACATGATTGTTAGCCTCATTGTGCTAAATGATTGTTAGCCTCATTGTGCTACATGATTGTTAGCCTCATTGTGCAATTTTCATATCCCAAATACATTTATCATTACAGGTAGGGATGTTGTTAAGACCCATCTCTAAAAGTGTGGGCAATTAGTTGCTATGTAATTGAGCAAAAAACAGTAACAGTTTTCTTTTAAAAAATTTGAATAGTGCAATGGCTGACCAACAGAACAACACAGCCCCTTCCCTGTCCCGTCCATCTTTAAATCTCCCATCAGTTGTTGGTAAGACTATTTTTGTGTTATGTTTATATTAATTTAAGCATTTAAATTTGCATTTTGTTTTTCATATATTATTGTGAACATTTTTCTCATTTCACCAAGGATTTCCAAGCAAGTGATGAAAATTAGCCAAATCTGAAGTTCACTAGTTGGATGGGTTGAGCATCCATGGTTATCATGTTGATGCTCCTCTCCTGCTTTTGTTCTTGTGACTTTTTTGAGAAGCTTTCTGATGCTTGGTGGGGTCCTCATAATTAGTCTGGAAATTGATTGCATGTCTAATGAGTATTGCAGCCGGAGGTCATGAATTAATCCAGAAATAAATTGGAAGACTAATGCATATTTTAGCTGAAAGTTAATACTCTTATGCTCAAAATCTAGTAACTAAATAATTATCTGAGCAGGAAAATCAAACAATGGAAAACATAGCATCATCTATAAGGAAAAGGTATTATTGTCTTTACCACCATTTAATGATATCCATTAATTTTTTCATCACATTACAGTGTTCTGTGTATTTATAATTCAAAACTAATTATATCAGATGACTGAAAATGTGAGGAGAAATTGCCAGTCGTATTGTACTGAACTTAATGAAAGTTGAGCTTAAAATATGAAATTTTTTTAGCTTTACAAGAGCCTTGGTGTATGTGTATAGTCTACCATCATTATTTTGTTTCGGAGTTCAGCTCAGTTTATTCTTAACCCCTTTCCCAACAATTTTTATAAACGTTTCTTTTTCAGACTAATTTTTTTATTTTGACGAGGATGCTCATTTCACACGTAGAATGGCTTACAAAGGCTTAAAATCAACGAGTATATATGTATGTAGCTGGTTTTTTAAGGTAAAGTTTTAGACGAGTATACTCGTCAACGACTGAAAAAAGAGCATTTTGTGAAAATGTGTATAATCATTTCTGCCGGGGAAGGGGTTAAACTTGATGTACCATTGATAAGTGACTTAATTTCTACCTATAATATACAGAGTTTTAAAATACCCATGCTCTCAGGTACTCACTCATGTATTACCTACTACTTTAGCACTTCAGAAAACTTAGTCTGAGTTAAGAGAACAAAAGATGCTGGTATTGTTGCTTTGCTTTTATTCTAGCTAGCAATGATTGTGCATGCTACTCAGATATGTTATCAATGTATTAAAAAGGAAGTAACCTATGTTATTTGAGAACTTGTTCACTCTCTCATTTTGGTGACTAATTGCCAAGTATCACACATAGCACATTCGTTGTTCACTAGTCAGTAAATTTTACATATGGTCGATGTATATTGGTATGGTCTAACAGTTTTAAATTTTATTCTTATCCTAGAAATAATTGTTTTGGCTTACCTCTTTAATGGTGTTTACAAGTATGTGTTTACTCATTTTTAAGGTAAGTTTTCACCCTTTGTTCACAAAATGATTAATAAACAGTCAAATCATTGTTTACAACATTTATGAACAACAGTTCACTAACATTCTCTAATAATAAAATAAAAGTTTCACAATTCAAAATTATTTTTATTACTTAGCACTAAATCTTAAAAGAAATTTCAATTTCATAATAATGTCAGATGATGAAGAAAGACTACTGCTATGTTCTACCGGTAGGTTGACTGGCAATCTAAAATTGATGTTATAGTGGCCTTATGAAGTAGGTTTTAGTGAATTTTTAAATGCATTAGGCTTTGAGGTTTGATGTGAATTACCAACAAGATGCAAGTTAACCTAGCTCTATTTCTGCTGAGGTACAAAAAAAATCCTCTTACATGTTCATGAAAGGCCTCAGAAAATTAGGCTCAAGTTTTGATCAATGTATAAAAAAGCTGTATAAAAATGTATAGAAGAAGAACTATGATAAGTGGGAATAATAGTAATAAGCAGTCAGATTAATGCATATACACTTAGCAGATTATGAAGTTGTAATAATTTACCCTCCAAGAAGTATATATGCCACAAGCTTGGGTTGAACTAAAAAACTTTCATTGAACCCAAGTTAATAATTGTTCCAATAAGGTCTTTAATTAATCTATCATATAAGAATCAAGCATCTTGGTACAATAAAAATTTTAGGAATGTGAAGCTCAATGTTTTCCTCCTTCAAAGCTCAAGTTGATGCTTACAACATGCAGAGAAAAGATGCAAAGCAACACCCAAGATTCATTATATTTCATCTAAAAATTTTCTGCTGAAGGAGAAATGTACAAGCTGAGAAAACACAGCAAGTGGGGCTCAGCCAGAAATAGAGGCACAACTGTAAAAATTTTGTATTTAGATATGGGCTCTATTTCCTACTTTCAATATCACATTCTTCCTTAATATGATGTTAGCTGTAGTAAGAACTACTTAACACTTCGACTGTGAAATGAGCTATATTTTGTCACTAAAGGGTGTTTTCATTAAACTGGTGACCTACCAGTAGTCACAAATTCAATTTTCAAAAATATTTAAAACTAAATGAAAACACAACCCAGTTAATGTTCTGCATTTTCAGCTTTCAACATTGCTCACTACAATTGAATTTAAATTTGAATTGAATGTTGAACATCAGTTTTACCTGCCACAGTCACAGTGTTTATTTGTTGATGTTTTCGATCATATTGTTCCATTAATATTCAATGTAGTTACCGCTCCAGGGATAAAACTATTATATTTTTTGAATTAGTACTATCACGGGGAATAAGTGAGGTCCTAAGCCAGAGGTTAGGTTGGCCTTCCTTTTGTTGAAATAAGAAAGTTTTTTTTGTGCTGTTATGGACCATCTTTTTTTGGTTCACTGAAGTCCTTTTTTCAGCACCTACTACTATCTTTATCAACTTTTATCTTGTTTCATGATCTCCTTTCTCAACTTAGTGTTTCTGTGCACCTTGTGCTTAGATTTCACATTCCCTGAAGTCCATACTAAATGGTGCCTTCCTCTCTTTGGAATGCCTTTGTTGCTGCTGGGGAGACTTAAACTAATATCCAATCTTCAGTTTTTTCAGCTCCTATAGCAATACATCCCAATATCATGTAAAAAATATTAATGTCATGAATTCACTGAAACTATTAATATGCATTAATAAATTCAAAGGTATTGGTCTCAATACTCACTTATATTGTGTTTGTATTTTTTGCATTCAACTTTCTGTACTGAATTCATTTTGAAGTTTGATTTTGCTCATTTGGTATTTAAAGTAATGTTCCTGCTCATGTGCTGTTGATTGATTTTGTTAAGCCGCTGATAGTTTAAAAAAAAACTTTTTGCCATGTCACTGACTAATGTAATGATCTGCTCATGTGTTGTTGATTGCTTTAGTTTTGCAGCTGTTAGTTTAAAAGGAAACTTATTTTGCTAGCTCATTGAGAACGTTGCAGCTTGCATGCACTGCATAGCTAAGTAGTTGTGTTGGTGTCCTTTGCAGGTCAGCGTAGCAACCTCCACTTGGCATTCCCTTCCTCCTCACCTTCCAGCATGCACCCTCCACATTCCACCACCCAACGATCAGCTGTATTCCCTGCTCCCCTTATCTCTGGCGGCAGTGGTCGTGTTTTGCCCAGTAATGGTATTGGTTTCATGTCCTCAGCCCTGAGCAACATGAATCTCAACAACACCACTCCCGCCTCTGCTGCCACTGTGTTGAGCAACACTGCAGCTCCAGCTCCTATTGCCACTCCTGCACCTTCATCAACAATGTGAGTAGTTTCCATTTGTGCATTAACTCAAAGATGACTTCTGATTGCCCGCTTTTGAATTTTCAAGAGTCTAGAGTACACTGTTGTTGATCCTTCTTGGGCATTTGCTCAAAAAAGGCTTTTGCCATCTTTTGAATTTTCAACAGTGCAAAGTAAGCTGTTGATCCTTCTTGGTGGAAATATGTTCTTACTGCTAGCCTCATGTCGAATTTAACACTTCAAGCATGTAAGTGTGAACTGCTTAACGGAGCAGCATAACTGTTATATGTTTTCATATAATTTTGAATTCTGGGCAATGAAGAGTTGGTTCTTGATAAATCTTTGATGTATCCTCAAATATTTTTTCAAATATTAACTCGAATATTTTGACACATTCATTTTTCATGGGATGTTTCAGGCACACCTTTGCTTTGTGGTTCAGAAATATTACTCTGTTAGTAAAATGGAAATCTTTATGCAATTTTTTGGGGAAAGATTTTGTATTTTTTCTCTATTTTTGGGGGCTTCATCATTTTAGTTTCTCTGGCTTGTATTTTATCTTCCTTTGTAAAAATTTCATTGTAACAAATTTTTCTGGGGGTAGATGAAGCTGTGAAAGGCTGTGGTTTCATTTTCTGTGGCTGGTATCCACTGTTAAATTATGAGATATCTATACAAATTAAGTTTGATGTTGCATTGTTTGTACTTCTTGGAATTTTTCCCTGTTTGGACTTGAACTGCTGCTTACTATCAATGAAGGTACTGCACAGGAGTGAGTAGCTCAAAGCTTCCTCATGCTCCTTGGCGCAGAACGTCTGCCTGTAGTAGTGGAGATGAAACTGAGCCTCGCTGTGCCCCTCAGTTCATGTCGCGTCCCAAAGCCAGATCAGCGTCTCCTTTCAATGGTGCAGCTCCACTGCTTTCTTCATCTGCTGGAATTGTATCTGAACCAAATGAAATCAAGACTGGGTCCAGAAGGATGGTCAGAGGTGTATGTGGTTCTTCTAATTTCTGGTCTAATGTCTCAAATGAAAATCTTTCCAAGCCTCCTGGTTGGCCTAAGAAAGTTATAAGAAAAACTGCTGAGAAGAGTCCTGGTGTGAGCCCTTGTTGCTCTAAAGAAGATTCTTTATCCAACACTGACCAAGGGTTTACTTCTTCTGCTGCTATTGGTTCTTCAAGGTTATCCAATGACAATGTTAATGTGGAGAAATCATTAAGTTTGAATTTGCCTCAGCAAAGCTCAAATGTAACAATCCCTTCTTGCAATTCATCTGTTGGAGAGACAGGTTCTGGAAAAAATTCAAGTTGGTTTGGGAGTGGAGGTCTCATTGATAAGTGGGACAATCCTGTTGCTGCTTCTCCTCCACATCCTCCCATAAGCACAAAGAAGAAAGTTATTGTGCGTCGTGTGAAGAAAAACGTAAGTAAAACTTCATTGACAGCTCAACAGCCTGATCCTGTATCATCCAAAATTAATGTTCACCTAGATCTTGAAATGTGTGCACAACAACCGCATAACTCCAATGCTGAGACTGCAAAGAACTTGACTGGTTGCTCAGCAGAAAGGAGTGCAGCTGCTAGTGACAGTACAACATTGTGGCCAATGTCAAAGTTTAGCAGTGGCTCCAGCAGTGATTCTGGTGGTGAGGGAAATCGAGAAGAGAAGAAAAAGAGTCTGATTCTTCATCTTCCTCCACCTGGAACTAGCTCCTCCCACCATCACCGTCATCACCACCATCACTCGCATCACAGGCATCATCACGCTTATGGTGATGCTGCTCGTGAGAGGTCCATGAAGAGGTGACCTGATGTCGTGCTTTCTTTGGTTAATTAACTTTAGCTTCACTAATTTGTTTTGTACCTGTGTGTTTTTTACCAGTAAAAATTTACAAATAATTTGTGTGGTTTAATATGTTATTCTTGTGTTGAAAATCTTTAATACTGGAGTGCTATAGTATTACAAGCCAGTGAGGTAATTATAAGAAATCTAAATACGGTAGGAAATTTCATCCATTAATTGTTGCTTGCCACATCAAATACTGATGTGCAATGATAGCATTTTATCTACTAGAGAATGAACTTGTATTTGATACATTGTTTATGATTCTAATTCTAAGGAGTACATGTTTCTTGTAAGTATTTTTGTATGATCAATTTAGGCTGTAATACATGCCAAAATTACTAATTCCAATTTTTTATTGATACCTGGAAATCAGAGTGCTAATCATTAACAGGTTCATTTCTGAAGTAGGTACGGTAAACTAATTTAATAAATTTTCCAGTATACCTGTATGTGTTTTATTTTGATTGTTGTAGCCATTTTGTGTTGTGGCTTGCAGCTGTAATTCTACTGTATCATGCTTTATTATAAATATGTGTGTTATAACTTGTGACTTGAATCCATTTAAGGTGTGATAGGTTTGTGATTATTTTGCCTGCTCAGTTGATGATCCTGGCTGCCATACCTGCTGTGTCGTGTGGTGTGTCGACTGTGTCATCAGTCAAGTGCCAACTGTATCACCTGAATTTATTTTCTTTGTGGTAATATTCCTACTTGATAAAAAGTTGTGCTAATTGCATAAAATAAGGCAAGATAATTTTGTAATTTTTGCACTTGAACAAATAGAACAATATATTTACCACAAGCATTGTATCAGGGAAATCATTACTCAGATTTACTAGAATCAATTGTTTGCTGTGTAACTTCATGTGAGCTGGAATAAGTTAGGTATATTTAACACTTTGACCGCAGCGTGACCCACCGGTGGTACACGGAGGTAATTTTTACAACGCTGCAGACCGACCAGTAGTCACAAACACAATTTCCATAAATACTTAATCAAAGCTAAATGAAGGCACGATCCAGTTCATGTTTGCTATTTTCAACATCGCGCGCTGCAGTTGACTTTTAATTTGAGTTTGGTGTTGAACTTAATATTTAGTAGTTGCGGTTAAAGTGTTAAGGAGGTTCTACGTGAGTTCTATTCTAATGAGTGCTTTTTATTTAATCTTTAATAACTCGGAAGGCTGTGGTGTTGTATGGATGTTGAAAAGTTGTTCATCTGTAGTGAAGGTATATTTTAAAGGGGTTAGGTACACATTTATATTATATGTATACTTATTGTATTTTGCTGAACCAAATGTAATGTAATTTTTCCATGTAATCTAGCAGTGTTTTTGGGCTGTGGTCATTAGGAGTTAATTTTTAATAATTGTTTTATGAAAGCATTTTTGTGTTTATTAGTTTGTTTATTATTAGTGGAATAATGTCCTGAGTAAGACTACCTGTAGAGATAGAATAACTGCATTGAGGTAAAAGAAGATGCTGAATTTTTGTTTTTTGCTTATGCTCCCAGTGTGAATCTCAAAAGTGTGTTTATTAAATTGTGATGGAAATTATAAATAATAATTTGCAAGAAAAATTTTAAAGAGAGCTTCATATGTAGGATGAGATGATATCTTGCTACCACAATTTAAAAAAAAACTTTTAATGCCAAAAATTTATTTCATTTTCGAGCATACTTCCCAAAACTTTTGTTCTTTTGATGGTGAGGTACTCAAGTCGGATGAGAATTATGTGCCACATTCTGTGTTGACTAAAATGCTACACTTGTTGAAGTGGTTTGCATATGCAGAATATCCTACAAAGTACTATGTTTGCCTCAAACTCATGCTAAAAATAACAGTTATTTTAGTGTGAGCTACTCGTTTCAGTCTTGTGTTTGAGGCTTATTAGTCAAGTTATAATATTCTGAAATATCTTGAATTGCGACTTTGCAGAGATCGCTTCAACCGAGGAATTTACCATAACCTTCAACCATCTGGAAAGCTCAAGATTTCATCAGAACTGGTGAGTGATTGCCCTGTTTTATGTTGCAGAGGAATTTGGTAGTTGGTGTTAGGAATTTTATTTTTGTTTGGTTAGGACATGACGTTTGGTTTGGCTATTGTTACAAGCATTAGCTGTTAGTTTAGTTGTTAATAAGCACTAGTACTGTTGTTTTCACTGCCTCTATCTTTACTTGTAAAGGTTGCTGCTCTCTATATCAGCTTAGTACATATCTATACAAGCCTTGTTTCTTAATTTTTGTTTTTTGATTTACTGTTGAGAATGCTGCTTATGTCACTACCTTGTCTGGCTTTATCAAGCTGTGCTGAAACAGTTCACTCATGTGTTCCTGTTTGAGCTAATGTGTCTCAATACACTTAATTACCATGATTCAGCTGAAGCTCTTGTATCTATGGGAATTAGCGCTCCCAGGGGAACTATGTGAGGGCCTGAGCTAAATGTTAGGTAGGCTTCCTTTCTGTTGAAATAGAATAGGTTTTGTTTTGTTATGGGCCATCTTTTTTTGGTTCCCTGCTGTCCTGTTTTTCAGCATCTATTACTTTCTTCTTCAACTTTTTCTTGTTTCATGAACTTCTTTCTTAGCTTACTGTTTCTGTGCACCTTGTGCATAGATTCTGCATTCCCTCAACTCCATACTAAATTGTGCCTTCCTCCTTCCTCTCTTGGAACATCTTTGTCATGGTTAAGGGAGGTTAAAACTTTCTTATACAATTATATAATAATCAGCTAAAGCTTCTTTTGGACTGAGAGTAATAAATGTTCATAATCTTCTCCATTTGTACAAAATTGGAATATTTTTTGAATAGTTGGTACTTCATTGTTTATATTATTTTTCATGTCATTCTTCAATTTTTGCAACACTTTTTTAAATAATTGGTTCAGTACTCCCTTGCATATTTTATTTTCCATGTCATTCTATAATTTGTTCAACTGTGTTCCAGCAAGTGGAGTTCACAGCAGATGACCTGCGGGACTTGGGTGAGATTGGACGTGGCAGCTTTGGCACCGTCAACAAGATGGTGCACCGCAAGACCAACACCATCATGGCTGTGAAGAGGATCAGGTAGCTTATGAAATTTTTATTATTCTATTGATTAGCACGTTGATTGTGATATGTTAAACTGAAGTTCAGTATGCAACTTGAATTTAAATTAGAAAGTTGTTGGAAATTTTATAAAAACCAAACTTTAAATGGATCTATTAGGTACCATTAAATTTAAAAGATCATTAAAACTTCTTCAAATGACCCAGCAATGGGCCGTTTTACAGCAGAAAAAAATTGAGCAAAACCTACCGATAGGTCATATCACAGTCTACGCGTTAGTTTATTCATGCTAACCATTATTAGTGGAATGATATTCTGAATGTGGTATTGTCAGCTTTCTGGAATATAACACTCATTTTTTTAAAGAAGGATGCTTGTTTTTGTGTGATATCTTTAATGAGTGATTTCATATTTTACTAATATGATCACTTTAGCACTTCTTGGCTTGGTTTATGCTGCTACTGAGCTTTTGTAATGTAAAAATTTTACCATCTTATGATTGTGCTTATACCTTCTCTATACTGGGGTGTCCCCCCTCAGGGGGATACAACTATTGTATCTATGGGAATTAGCGCTCCCAGGGGAACCATGTGAGGGCCCGAGCTAAAGGTTAGGTAGGCTTCCTTTTTGTTGTAATAAAATAGTTTTTTCTTTTGTCACGGACCATCTTTTTTTGGTTCACTGCTGTCCTGTTTTTCGGCACCTACTACTTTCTTCTTCAACTTTTTTCTTGTTTCATGAACTTCTTTCCTAGCTTACTGTTTCTGTGCACCTTGTGCATTGATTCCACATTCCCTCAACTCCATACTAAATGGTGCCTTCCTTTTTCCTCTCTTGGAGCATCTTTGTCATGGTTAAGGGAGGCTAAAACTTTCTTACATAATAATAATAATAATAATAATAATAATAATAATAATAATAATACCAGGGTGTCCTACAACAATGTCTCTGACTTTTGGTTGATTATATCTCTGCTTTAAATTAACATGTTTGAATTGTCTTTTTTTACAATGTAGTAAATTTTGTTTCCTTTTCAAATAATTTAAGTTATTGAAAATAGTTTAATAACCACTTTACAGTGATCGATTTACTGAAAGAGGTAGAAAGACTAATTGTGCAAAGGAAAAGTTTTAAAAACAACACTGATGTTCTTCATTTCTCAAAACCTACTGTTAATAATAATTTCACAATGCTGTATCCTACATACCACCAAGTATTATCACCTCCATCTTTAATAATTCTCCAACAACAAATTGAAGAAGTGTTTCAAGAACTGGAAGAAAGCGGTGAAATAATTTGCAAAACTCTTCGTTCAATGGTGGTTAGCAGTAATGCTTGCCTTGAGAGAAATGGAGAGTATGTCAAAGGACACTAAATTACTTTATTTATTTAAACGTTATTTAAGGTAATAATTTGTTACTCTCAAATTTTTTTTTGTTTTTTTAGAAAGTACAAAATAAGGAAGAATATCAATATTGTTTTAAAAACTTTTCCTTGGAACAATTAGTTTTTCTATCCCGTTCAGTAAATCAATCATTGTAAAGTGGTTATTCAACCGACTTTCAGAAATTTCTTCATATATATATATATATATATATATATATATGAAGAAATAAAAATTACTGGTTATCTCATTAAAATGACAATCATGCCTCACCTTGAGCATAGGCATCAATGAAAGTTACTCTTTATTGCTGTGAAGCATCCACCAAATCCTTGTGATCTTGGCCACTATCTGGTGTGGGCTTTTCTAGTAATGCTTACCTGAACACATACTTTACTTGCACCCAAGTGTGTTTTCTGTGATGGCATCACCAGTGCCATGCAGGGCCAATGCGTGTTGACTAGCACTTTGACTCCAATTGGTTAAACTGAAATTCAAAACTCAGCTAAAATTAAAGTCAATTGTAGTAAGCAATTTTTAAAATGCAGTAGAGTTCATGACAACCGAGCTCACACGTGTCTGCATGTCAAGTTTTTCTGGTTGTCAGAAACTCTACTGTAGTAAATACCACTGGATTGTGCCGTCATTAAGCTTTAATCAAGCATTTTGATAATTGAGTTGTTGACTACTGACTGGTTGGTCAGCAGCATTATGAAAATCTCCTTTGCTACTACCAGTGGCTCATGTTCTAGTCATAGTATTAGTTCTGGTTGAATGGCGTGTGCAATGCTTGAATTTATTCTTTTGCCAGGTCAACGGTAGATGAAAAAGAACAAAAGCAGCTGCTCATGGACCTGGATGTTGTGATGCGCAGCAATGACTGTCCTTGCATTGTGCAGTTCTACGGTGCTATTTTCAAAGAGGTCAGTACTTCTTGTTTAACTTCAACAATAAAACTCGACATTTCTTATGTATATTGAAATCATACTCGATTTTACTAGACGTACATTAGGAGTTGCTGTGCAAGTAAGAAGTCTTGAAGACTTTTGGGATGCGAATTTGAGTTGGGTATGTTAAGGTGGCTTCAATATTCAATTTTTTTCCTGAAGATGATGAGGGGAATGAAAAAAAGTAGCATTACCAGTTAACAGGCAAACAGAACAAAAAATCAATGAACTCTTGCCATGGTCTTGATGTGCGACCAACACAAATTACATTTTTATAGCCTTATCTTCAAAATGAACTACATTCCTGGAGGCAAAATTAAGTCCTTGAGGTCGAGTAGACAATACACTTGAGGACCCAGAATGACGCAGTACACTAGTTAGTAGTTCAGCAACTTTCCAATGTGGGGCTGCTATAGACTGGGTGAGTGGTGGCAAGTAATGGTGTAGTGTCAGGTCAATAGGTACATAGGTAACCTCTAGTGTTGGGTCCACCCATGGTTTAGTGCACATGAAATTGAGAAATTTCTACATTCTAGAAGCCTAACAGAACCTTCATTAACTAAAGGATGAGCGAACAGGAATCTTATTACATTCAACTGGCAAGTTCTACTTTACATTCATCAGGGTGAGAAATTTACAAATTGTGAACAAAGTCAGAGAATGGCTTAGACCAGGAGTTGGAACTGATTGTTCAGGAAATTTTTAAAAACCCAGTAAATTAAGATCTAGCTGTAAGTTCTTTACCACGGGTTACTGGAGTTGTATTTCCTAAAGCTAATTCAACTACGAACATTTCAAAGAAAATTTTAAGAATGCATTAACTAGAGAGCTAATGTTACACCATTCAGAAACGTGGTAAGGAGGGAAACACACTCGACACTGAAACACAGTTGACACTAAAACACAGTTGACACTAAAACACAGTTGACACTAAAGCACAGTTGATCCTAAAGCACAATTGATCCTAAAGCACAATTGATCCTAGAGCACAATTGATGCTAAAACACACTTGACATTAAAACAAATTTAACAGGCAAATACATTGGACAGGAAAATACATTTGACAGGCAAGCTCATTTGACAGGCAAATACATTGGACAGGCAAATACATTTGACAAGCAAGCACATTTGACGGGCAAATACATTGGACAGGCAAGCACATTTGACAGGCAAGCACATTTGACAGGCAAGCACATTTGACAGGCAAGCACATTTGACAGGCAAGCACATTTGACAGGCAAATACATTGGACAGGAAAATACATTTGACAGGCAAGCACATTTGACAGGCAAGCACATTTGACGGGCAAATACATTGGACAGGAAAATACATTTGACAGGCAAGCACATTTGACGGGCAAGCATATTTGACAGGCAAGCACATTTGACAGGCAAATACATTGGACAGGCAAATACATTGGACAGGAAAATACATTTGACAGGCAAGCACATTTGACAGGCAAGCACATTTGACAGGCAAGCACATTTGACAGGCAAGCACATTTGACAGGCAAGCACATTTGACAGGCAAGCACATTTGACAGGCAAGCACATTTGACAGGCAAGCACATTTGACAGGCAAGCACATTTGACAGGCAAATACATTGGACAGGAAAATACATTTGACAGGAAAATACATTTGACAGGCAAGCACATTTGACAGGCAAGCACATTTGACAGGCAAGCACATTTGACAGGCAAGCACATTTGACAGGCAAATACATTGGACAGGAAAATACATTGGACAGGCAAGCACATTTGACAGGCAAGCACATTTGACAGGCAAGCACATTTGACGGGCAAGCACATTTGACAGGCAAATACATTGGACAGGAAAATACATTTGACAGGCAAGCACATTTGACAGGCAAGCACATTTGACGGGCAAGCACATTTGACAGGCAAATACATTGGACAGGAAAATACATTTGACAGGCAAGCACATTTGACAGGCAAGCACATTTGACAGGCAAATACATTTGACAGGAAAATACATTTGACAGGCAAGCACATTTGACAGGCAAGCACATTTGACGGGCAAGCACATTTGACAGGCAAATACATTTGACAGGAAAATACATTTGACAGGCAAGTACATTTGACAGGCAAGCACATTTGACAGGCAAGCACATTTGACAGGCAAATACATTAGACAGGAAAATACATTTGACAGGCAAGCACATTTGACAAGCAAGCACATTTGACAGGCAAGCACATTTGACGGGCAAGCACATTTGACATGAAAATACATTTGACAGGCAAATACATTGGACAGGAAAATACATTTGACAGGCAAGCACATTTGACAGGCAAGCACATTTGACAGGCAAGCACATTTGACAGGCAAGCACATTTGACAGGCAAGCATATTTGACAGGCAAGCATATTTGACAGGCAAGCACATTTGACAGGCAAGCACATTTGACAGGCAAGCACATTTGACAGGCAAGCACATTTGACAGGCAAGCACATTTGACAGGCAAGCACATTTGACAGGAATATACATTTGACAGACAAGCACATTTGACAGGCAAGCACATTTGACAGGCAAGCACATTTGACAAGCAAGCACATTTGACAGGCAAGCACATTTGACAGGCAAATACATTTGACAGGAAAATACATTTGACAGGCAAGCATATTTGACAGGCAAGCACATTTGACAGGCAAATACATTAGGCAGGCAAATACATTGGACAGGAAAACACATTTGACAGGCAAGCACATTTGACAGGCAAGCACATTTGACGGGCAAGCACATTTGACAGGCAAATACATTGGACAGGAAAATACATTTGACAGGCAAGCACATTTGACAGGCAAGCACATTTGACGGGCAAGCACTCTTGATGGGCAAGCACTTTTGACAAGCAAATACATTTGACAGGAAAATACATTTGACAGGCAAGCACATTTGACAGGCAAGCACATTTGACAGGCAAGCACATTTGACAGGCAAGCACATTTGACAGGCAAGCACATTTGACAGGCAAGCACATTTGACAGGCAAGCACATTTGACAGACAAGCACATTTGACAGGCAAGCACATTTGACAGGCAAATACATTAGACAGGCAAATACATTGGACAGGAAAATACATTTGACAGGCAAGCACATTTGACAGGCAAGCACATTTGACGGGCAAGCACTCTTGATGGGCAAGCACTTTTGACAAGCAAATACATTGGACAGGAAAATACATTTGACAGGAAAATACATTTGACAGGCAAGCACATTTGACAGGCAAGCACTCTTGATGGGCAAGCACTTTTGACAGGCAAATACATTGGACAGGAAAATACATTTGACAGGTAAGCACATTTGACAGGCAAGCACATTTGATAGGCAAGCATATTTGGTGGGCAAGTACATTTGACAGGCAAGCACATTTGATGGGCAAGTACATTTGACAGGCAAGCACATTTGATGGGCAAGCATATTTGGTGGGCAAATACATTTGATGGGCAAGCACATTTGATGGGCAAGCATATTTGGTGGGCAAACACATTTGATGGGCAAGCACATTTGATGGGCAAGCATATTTGGTGGGCAAGCACATTTGACAGGCAAGCACATTTGGTGGGCAAGCATATTTGGTGGGCAAGCACATTTGACAGGCAAGCACATTTGATGGGCAAGCATATTTGGTGGGCAAATACATTTGATGGGCAAGCACATTTGATGGGCAAGCATATTTGGTGGGCAAACACATTTGATGGGCAAGCACATTTGATGGGCAAGCATATTTGGTGGGCAAGCACATTTGATGGGCAAGCATATTTGATGGGCAAGCATATTTGATGGGCAAGCATATTTGATGGGCAAGCATATTTGATGGGCAAGCACATTTGATGGGCAAGCACATTTGATGGGCAAGCACATTTGATGGGCAAGCACATTTGATGGGCAAGCACATTTGATGGGCAAGCACATTTGATGGGCAAGCACATTTGATGGGCAAGCACATTTGATGGGCAAGCACATTTGATGGGCAAGCACATTTGATGGGCAAACACATTTGATGGGCAAGCACATTTGATGGGCAAGCATATTTGATGGGCAAGCACATTTGATGGGCAAGCACATTTGATGGGCAAGCATATTTGATGGGCAAGCACATTTGATGGGCAAGCATATTTGGTGGGCAAGCACATTTGATGGGCAAGCACATTTGACAGGCAAGCACATTTGATGGGCAAGCATATTTGATGGGCAAATACATTTGATGGGCAAGCATATTTGGTGGGCAAGCACATTTGATGGGCAAGCACATTTGACAGGCAAGCGCATTTGATGGGCAAGCATATTTGTTGGGCAAATACATTTGATGGGCAAGCACATTTGATGGGCAAATACATTTGATGGGCAAGCACATTTGATGGGCAAGCACATTTGATGGGCAAGCACATTTGATGGGCAAACACATGTGATGGGCAAGCACATTTGATGGGCAAACACATTTGATGGGCAAGCACATTTGATGGGCAAGCACATTTGATGGGCAAACACATTTGATGGGCAAACACATTTGATGGGCAAACACATTTGATGGGCAAGCACATTTGATGGGCAAGCACATTTGATGGGCAAGCACATTTGATGGGCAAACACATTTGATGGGCAAACACATTTGATGGGCAAACAGATTTGATGGGCAAACACATTTGATGGGCAAGCACATTTGATGGGCAAACACATTTGATGGGCAAACACATTTGATGGGCAAACACATTTGATGGGCAAACACATTTGATGGGCAAGCACATTTGATGGGCAAGCACATTTGATGGGCAAGCACATTTGATGGGCAAGCACATTTGATGGGCAAGCACATTTGATGGGCAAGCACATTTGATGGGCAAGCACATTTGATGGGCAAACACATTTGATGGGCAAGCATATTTGGTGGGCAAACACATTTGATGGGCAAGTACATTTGATGGGCAAGCACATTTGATGGGCAAGCACATTTGATGGGCAAGCACATTTGATGGGCAAGCACATTTGATGGGCAAGCACATTTGATGGGCAAACACATTTGATGGGCAAACACATTTGATGGGCAAACACATTTGATGGGCAAACACACTTGGTGGGCAAACCCGTTCCACGAGAAACCGCATTTTCAGAAGGAAAACACATTAACAAAAAGGAGTTGTAACTGATAACCTAGTCTTGCCCCCATTAGGCAGGAAAACACAGACAGGGTACCACTTTTCACACCTTCGTATCAATGTAGTGCTCGCACAACGAGTCACCTACATGACTCGTCTTATAATTTAGTGCAGGTTGTCATTAACTAGAAATCTGTTGTAAAATGTTTTGTAGAATGTTTTTCCGACCTTCTATAGTTTTATAGATAATTTTTGCCTCCTGCATCCATAATAAGTTCTGTTTTATAAGTTCCTTAATAAGTTCAACTCAAGTTGAATACTGATTTTGCTTGTTCCTTACGAATTTTTCCATCGCAAGATTTCCAATTAACATTTTGACCGCAGCTGGCTAAACTGAAGTTCAATCAATATTCAACTGAAATATAAAGTCAATCAAAGCAAGCTATTTTTAATATAGCAAATATTTACTTGATCATGCCTTCATTTAGTTTTAGTTAGGTTTTTGAAAATTGAGTTTGTGACTACTGGTCTCTCAGCAGCATTGTGAAAATTCCCTTCATGGCCACCGGTGGCGCATGTTGCGGTCAAAGTGTTAACGTCAACTTTTACGACCTCGAAAAGTATGTTGGGTTTCAATGGGAATAGAGCCCAGCTTTGCTCAGCATTTGTTGTTCTCTATTTGGAAATTTCCTGTCGTATTTCCTTCTTCTGGTCTATTGCAGTTGAATGAGCGAGCGTGTTCTGCATTAAATATCTCTGTGTGTTCGCACATTTAAGTTCCTTGTTCTATTTTGATATGTTTCCTAGGAAGGGATCCACCAATGGTTTCTGGGGGATTTTCATAATGCTGCTGACCAACCTTCAGTCACTAACTCAATTTTTATAAATTCCTAATGAACGCTAAATGAAGGTACAATCCAGTGAATGTTTGCTATTTATAAAATTTCTTACCACAATTCACTTTAATTTGTATATGAATGTTGAACTTCAGTTCAACTCATCACAGTTAACGTATCTAGGTCAATCTTATGGTTCTTTTATATTATACATTTTTAAATCTTACGGAGGAGGAATCACATTCACTTTCAATGAGGTAAGTAATGAATAATTATTTCATTGGACGTACCTGTGCACTCAAACCTCTGCTCGAAATCTTGCCAAAATATTGTTTATGTACACAAACTAGCATAGAATTTATTTACTAATCCTACAGATTGAAACTATGCCGGTAATTGTGTTCTTTTTCTATGTGCAGGGCGACTGCTGGATATGCATGGAGCTCATGGACACTTCACTCGACAAGTTTTACAAATTTATTTACGAAAATTTGGGCGATCGGATGCCGGAGAACATTTTAGGCAAAATTACTGTTGTGGTGCGTAAAAATTGCTACTTTAGTTACAGTTATGGCCATGCTGCACTTTTAAACTGCCAAAATCTTGACTCTTCCTCAAAAATAAAAATTCTTCTGCTAACTTCAACATTGTTTGTTGATTGTTTTGTTATTACGAGGGTTGTCTTACTCTCTTTTTTGTATCATGGCTTAAGGTGGTGGTCATTGTAGTTTGTATATCATGACTTAAGGTGGTGGTCATTGTAGTTTTTGTATCAAGGCTTAAGGTGGTGGTCATTGTAGTTTTTGTATCATGGCTTAAGGTGGTGGTCATTGTAGTTTTTGTATCATGGCTTAAGGTGGTGGTCATTGTAGTTTTTGTATCATGGCTTAAGGTGGTGGTCATTGTAGTTTTTGTATCAAGGCTTAAGGTGGTGGTCATTGTAGTTTTTGTATCAAGGCTTAAGGTGGTGGTCATTGTAGTTTTTGTATCAAGGCTTAAGGTGGTGGTCATTGTAGTTTTTGTATCAAGGCTTAAGGTGGTGGTCATTGTAGTTTTTGTATCAAGGCTTAAGGTGGTGGTCATTGTAGTTTTTGTATCAAGGCTTAAGGTGGTGGTCATTGTAGTTTTTGTATCAAGGCTTATGGTGGTGGTCATTGTAGTTTTTGTATCAAGGCTTAAGGTGGTGGTCATTGTAGTTTTTGTATCAAGGCTTAAGGTGGTGGTCATTGTAGTTTTTGTATCAAGGCTTAAGGTGGTGGTCATTGTAGTTTTTGTATCATGGCTTAAGGTGGTGGTCATTGTAGTTTTTGTATCATGGCTTAAGGTGGTGGTCATTGTAGTTTTTGTATCATGGCTTAAGGTGGTGGTCATTGTAGTTTTTGTATCATGGCTTAAGGTGGTGGTCATTGTATTTTTTGTATCAAGGCTTAAGGTGGTGGTCATTGTAGTTTTTGTATCAAGGCTTAAGGTGGTGGTCATTGTATTTTTTGTATCAAGGCTTAAGGTGGTGGTCATTGTAGTTTTTGTATCATGGCTTAAGGTGGTGGTCATTGTAGTTTGTATATCATGGCTTAAGGTGGTGGTCATTGTAGTTTGTATATCATGGCTTAAGGTGGTGGTCATTGTAGTTTTTGTATCATGGCTTAAGGTGGTGGTCATTGTAGTTTTTGTATCAAGGCTTAAGGTGGTGGTCATTGTACTTTTTGTATTATGGTGTAAGGTGGTAGTCAATTAAGCTTGTATAAATTAGTAAGATAGGGTTTGTGTAGCAGGTATGGTAGAGGTTAGCATGTGTGTCGGTTTATCTTTATGCTTGGATAGATGCAACAGTGTAAGTTAAAGTGTTCAAGACGCAAATGGCGCAGCATTTAGTAATGAACTTGACTTACAGGATGGGATACTCTATGGCTTTAACTAGTGATACGGCGCTAGTTACTGTTTTGGAGTGCATGTTTCATGAGCAGGTGTTAGTAATTGATTAATAAGTGTGAGCTAGTTTGGGCATGTGACAAAGTTGAATGAGCAACTTGTGGTTTAGAAGATGCAGTCAATTGTACTTTTGTTTTCTATGATCTATTTGTCAATATTTTATTATTGTTCAACTGTCATTGCTTTATTCACTGCTTGTGTTTGCTACATTACGGTTAACTTTAGAAAGCAGACAGATTCAGTAAAAACAATTTGCACATTTTACTAGTGTATCTGCGCTATCTCATATTACGGCTAAATATTTATCTGTTTAGGTTGCTCTCAATTTTAAGAGGAGTAAGTTATTTAATTAACTAAAAAAATAGCATTAGGCGCTCTCTGATTACTTGAGAGTGTAGAATTGTATATTGAGCATCTCTGTAAAACAAGCTTTATTACTTCGGCAGTTTCCTGTGTATTCATCCTTTAAATGAGGACCTGGAGTGCGTATTTTGAGGCGAATGTATTTTTTGTGATTTAAAAGCATACATTTCCAGTTACGTTCAGCCTTATAATGTATGACGTTATAAATGCCATCATGACTCTCAATCGTGAATGCACTTTGGATCAAATTTAACTGGCATCTAACTTTGGAATTTTTAATGCAGGTTAAGAGGAAAGAGAGAGACCAAGCAAAGAACAAATTGTATAGTATATATTGTATTGGGAATGGCCCAGCGTTTAAAAATTTTTTTTTTTGTGGCTACAATGGCTCTAACTTCATTGTTTTCGTCCTATTCTTCGTGTAGACTAGACCAGTGGCTCTCAACCTTGTTGGAGGTACTGAACCCCACAAGTTCAAAACATGCATTCATTAAACCCTTCGTAGTTGAAAAAATAAAATGTGCTTTTTCACCAAATTTAAAGCATATGTATATAACTATATACTGTATTAGTGCACAAACTGTACCATGCAGAACCCAGAGGTTCGACTCCCCAAACCCCTGAAGTTCAATCAAACCGAGGTTAAAAACCACTGCTCTAGAAGTTGTAAAATACTAGAGTGCAGGTGAGCACATCGTGAATGCTGTTGTATTGCTGCAGACTCTGACGGCTCTGAACTACCTGAAGGAGAAGCTCAAGATAATCCACAGGGACGTGAAGCCTTCCAACATCCTGCTGGACCGCCACGGCAACATGAAGCTTTGTGACTTTGGCATCTCCGGGCAGCTTGTGGACTCCATCGCCAAGACGCGCGACGCGGGCTGTAGACCTTACATGGCGGTCAGTGCTCTGGGGTTGCTTTGGGAACTGAGTTTGTAATTGTGGCCCTATACAATTATACGGTACTAAATGTCATATATTGCAAAAACTTGAAATGTAAACCAATGTCATCCCCAAACCTTCCTCTGTCTGGAGAGTGAGTTGGCAGTCAGTGCCTCTGCTGTTGCTTTGGAGACTGATTTTATAACTGAGGCCACTAAAATTATACGGTACTAAACGCCATGCATAGCACAAACAACTCATATAATCCACTGTTCTCTCCAAACCTTGGCAGCTCACACCGTACATTGTTTCCACAGTCCATACTAACTAGCCCCTTCTCTTTGCTTTCTTGAGATCACCTTTGTTATTGCTTGTTAGTCCTAAACTAACCAACATAATAGCAATAATAATTTGATTTATAAAATGATAAACTAACCACCATGACAATAATAATGGCAATAATAATAGCAAAACTTTGATCTGCAGCCTGAGCGCATCGACCCAGCGCGCGCGCCCGGGTACGACGTGCGGTCAGACGTCTGGTCGCTGGGCATCACGCTGATGGAGCTGGCGACGGGCAGCTTCCCCTACCCCAAGTGGAACTCTGTGTTTGAGCAGCTCACGCAGGTGGTGCAGGGCGACCCACCGCGCCTCACCAACTCCGAAAATGGCAACACTTTCACGCACGAGTTCGTCGACTTTGTCAACACCTGGTGAGTTTCTTGGTGCTTCCGAAATCGGGAGTTTCTGAGTGTTTCCGAAATGGGGAGTTTCCGAGTGTTTTTGAAATTGGGAGTTTCCGAGTGTTTCCGAAATGAGGAGTTTTCGAGTGTTTCCGAAATGGGGAGTTTCCGAGTGTTTCCGAAATGGGGAGTTTCCGAGTGTTTCCGAAATGGGGAGTTTCCGAGTGTTTCCGAAATGGGGAGTTTCCGAGTGTTTCCGAAATGGGGAGTATCGAGCATTTCAAAAATGGGGAGTTTCCGAGCATTTCCAAAACGGGGAGTTTCCGAGCATTTCCAAGATGGGGAGTTGTTGTTGTTGTTGTTTTGCCCCGACGGCCGCTCGAAGGGGTCCGCCGCGGCCAGGGCCGCCCCAGACCGGGCCCGGCTCGAGGCGAAGAGGGGTGTGGTTATATGGGCCTCTGGAAGACGCCCGCGTCGTGCAGAAACCTCACTACGTCCGCGGGGCGAGTCCAGAGGTGCTCCAGTGCATGTATCTGGTGTGTGTGTCGGTGTGCGTGTAGGGCGGGACAGTGTAGGAGGACATGCGGAAGATCGCCCACGTTGGCATGGCACCAGACGCAGCTGTCGTCCTCCGCAAGTCCCATTCTGTGCATGTATGAGGGGAGTGAGGTGTGGTGCCCGCACCGCAGCCGCGCCAGGTGGACTCGATCCTGCCGGGGGAGGGATCGCTCCGTCGAGGGGACGGGGGGGGGTCTCACTCCGAGGAGGGAGTTAGGGGGTAGGGCAGCGAGGGCGCGTGAGGTGAACTGTGTGTGTATGTGTGTGCGTAGTGAGGTGTCAGGGGGGCAGGGAGGGAGGGAGTCATATAGTGTTCTGAGGTGTGTGGCCGGGGTGGTGTGTAATGTTCGTTGGGTTGGCCGGGGTTGTTGCATGTAGTGTAGCGGGTGGGCAGGGTCTTGTGTGGAGGTGTAGAAGTTTGTCCCTAGCGTGTTCATGTGGTCAAGGAGGGGGAGGACAAGGGCTTCTTCGTGTAGGTGTGCTATAGGGGTCGATCGTGTACAGCCCGTGGCAATGCGCAACGCTGTGTTTTGTGTGGACTGTAGTTTCTGTAAGTGTGTGCGGGCAGTGTCTGCGTACCAAGATGTGTGAGCGTAAGTGAGGATGGGTCTGATGAACTGTTTGTATACTGTTGTTATGTCTTCCTTGGAGTGGCCGTATGTAGTGTGTGTTAGTGCTCGGAGGACGTTCAGCCTAGTGATGCATTTAGTGTTGATATTGTTAGTGTGTGGGCTGAACGTAAGACCTCTGTCATATGTAACTCCAAGGATTTTGGGTGTGTCTGAGTAGGGGATGGGGGTGTTGTTTAATGTGACGTGAGGATGGATGTTGTATTCTCTATTATAAGGTGTGATGAGTATGAGTGAGGATTTGTTTGCGGAGACCTTGAGTCTGTTTGTTTCTAGCCAGTTCTCTATTATGTGGATGTAGTCTTGTAGTTGAGTGGCGGCGGTCTCGTGTTTAGGGTGTAGGGAGAAGATGGTTAGGTCGTCTGCGTATGTGAGGAGGTGTGTTTGTGGGTGTGTAGGGGCCGGTATGTCGTGGAGGAATAAGTTGAATAGTGTAGGTGAGAGCACGGAGCCCTGCGGTACTCCGTTGGTGAAGTGTTTTGTTATGGAGGACTTGCCGTTGTATGTTGTGTAGCCATGACGGCCCGAAAGAAAATTGGCGAGCCATTTCTGAAGGTTATGGTGGATGTGTGTGTTGAGTATTTTGTTAATAAGTAAGTGACGTGGAACTGTGTCGAAGGCCTTGCTTATGTCGATGGCAGCTAACAGTGTGCGTGGAGCAGGTTTGGGAGAGTTAAGGCCTTCGAGAATTGTTTGTGTCATGTGCGTGAGGAGAGTGTTAGTGGAGTGTTGTTGCCTGAAGCCGTGTTGTGAGGGTGAGAGTGGGACGTGTGGTGAGATGTTGTGAAGAACCAGCCTCTCTAGTACCTTTGAAGGGTTGCACAGAAGTGATATAGGTCTGTAAGAGGCTGGGTCTGTGGGTGATTTGTTGGGCTTCAGGATGGGTAGGATCTTGGCTGTCTTCCAGATGTTGGGTATGCTGTTGTTTGCGACTGAGTGGTTGAAGATGTCTGTGAGGGCCCTGATGGCTTGTGGTCCTAAGTGTTTGAGGTGAATGTATGAGATGCCATCAGGTCCGGTGCTGCCTGTATGTTTAGTGTTGGAGACGGCCACCGCCGTCATGTGAGGTGTAAAGGGCGTGTACGTGTTGTCGATCTGTAGAGCATGCAGGCGGCGCAGTATGATCCTATTCTCGTGTTTGTGTGGGAGTCGGCTAATGTTTGAGTAGTGTTTAATGAGTGTGTCCGCCTGCTGCTTGTCTGTGGGGATGTTTGTGTGGTGAGAGAGGATGGCCTCGTGCGTGGTAGTGTTGTCGGTGTAGTTGTTATTGAGGCCCCTCAGAAGTTTCCATAGTCTACTTGGGTCGGTGTCAAAAGTGATCGTGTCTAGTGTTTGTTTCCACCTGGCTCGTTGTTCGTCTTTGATGTTGTTGTCTATTTCTACATTGAGTTCTTGTATTCGAGCCAGGGTGTTGGGTGTGAGGGGAAGTGAGCGAAGATGGTTCCTAGTTTGAAGTTTGAGTTTTGTATCGCGGTTGAATGTTGGATTAAAGTGTCTTCTGTGTCCTGTTGGGATGTGGTGTTTGTTTGCGTTCGTGATGGCTGTGTTAAAGTGTTGTACTGCCGCATCAATGCTGGTGTAGTTGTTCAAAGTGAAATTGTGTAAAGAGTCTTCGATTGATGCGGTGAAGGAGTGCCAATCTGCGTGTTTGTAATTTGTGAATGAGCGTGAGTGTAGTGAGGGGAGTGGTCTGTGAAATGAGAGTGTAATGAGAAGAGGGAGGTGATCGGAGGGGAGTTCGTGGAGCGCATGCCACGAGCATCTGAGGGCAAGTGATGGTGAAGCCAGGGATATGTCCGGGGAGGTGGGGGCGGTGTTAATGTTATAGGGCTTGCGGGTGGGTGTGTCGGGGTCGTTGAGGATTACCAGGGAGTCTAGTTGTTGAAGGATGAGGTGTCCGCGGGTATCGTTTGTTTGGGAGGTGAGCCATGTAGTGTGGTGAGCGTTGAGGTCCCCCAGGACGTAGATGTCAGGTAGTGTTTCTACGTATGATGTGTTTGGGGAGTATCCTGGGGGGCATGAGGAGGTCGGAGGGATGTAAATGTTTGCGATGTTGATGTCGTGTTTGTGTACCCTAATTCTTACAGTCTGTATTTCTAGAGTGTTGTCTTGGGGCATGTTTGCGAGTGTGTGGGCTGTTGTGTTTGTGAATGGGATTGCCTTGTGTATGAGGGTGATAAGGCCGCCGCCGCCGCCGTCTCTTTGTCTGTCGAGTCTAAGAGTCGTGTAACCAGGAAACTTTGGTGTAAGTGAAGTGTTCCTAAGTTTTGTTTCCTGGATAGCGGCTATGTGTATGTTGTGGGTAGTGAGTGTGTGTTTAAGTTCCATCTGTTTGTTTGTGATGCCGTCTATGTTTAATTGTAGTATGTTAAGTTGATGGGAGGGTGGCATTAGGTCAATTGTTTGTGCGGGAGGAGGCGTGGGGGGCGGAGAGTCAAGAGGGGGGGGAGGAGGGCTGGGGGGGGTGTCGTCTCGTCTGGGGGGGGGGGTCTCTGCGGGGAGGACGTGCCCGAAGGCGGGGGCGGGGAGGAGTCCGGGTGTTGGAAGCTGCGTCGGGGGAGCTGTCTTGGGGTGGGTTGTCGTTGGGGTCAGGGAGAGGGTGAGGGGCAGGAGGGAGACACCCAGGCGACTGGGGGGCAGGCGTGGGGGATTGTGTTATGTTATGGGTTGGGTGGCAGTGCAGGCACAACCACCCGGGCGGTATATGTTGGTGTTGTCTCACCCCAGAGCATCGTATATTGTAGTGGGTCCAAGAGCTGCACCGTGGGCACTGGATGGCACCCATGCGCCGTTGGTATGGGCGGGTGCAGGTCGGACAGGGATAGTCGGGGCCGGGGTTTGTTTCTATGTCTCCGGAAAGGAGTAGGAGACGGGGCAGCAGCGCCGGGCCGCTACTGCCCCCAAGGGAAAAAACTCTGGGGTGGTGTGGGGAGGGTGTACCTTCTTTGAGGCCGGGCGAAGCCCAAGGCAGCACTCTGGCCGCGTCCCCGAGAAGGCCGCCGGGGCGGCCCCCCGAGAACAAGGAAGGGATTGGGACCTTTCGCAGTTCGACGAGCTGGCGCCCCCACCGCGAGCAGGCGTCCCATTGGAGGGCCAGCATAGGTTGATCTCATGCTATAATGTGGTAGACCTCACACTACAGTACTAGATGGGGAGTATCGAGCATTGCCGAAATGGAGAACACTTGGTGAGTTTCCAACTGCCGCTGTGGCTTGAAATGTTTAATGCTCTGCGGTGTTCCTATTCTAACTATCCATGTAAGCTTGCCTAATTCAAGGAATATGCTCCAATCATACTACATACAAATTATGGTTTCCGAAAGGGACAGTGTTTTACTGCCAATGTTTGTGTGTGTTTGAGACATAAGATATGAAGCATTTTTTTGGAGCTGAAGTTCACAATTTTGTCGCAAGAAAATGAGGTATATATTGTCACCAAGAAAAGAATGCCTAAAGTATACATGTTTGATATTTTCAGCCCAGACGGTTCATGCTTACATTCTGCCTGCTGCGAAACAACCCATCGAAGGGTTGTTTGAAAAATATTTCCACGAACTTTTAAAATTATTGGAATTTAATGGACCCAATTAATGTTTGGTATTTATAAAATTGCTTACAACTGTTGGCATTAAATTTGAGTTGAAAATTTAACTTCAGGTTAATGTCTCGCAGTCAACGTGTTGAAAGAAAAGCCTGCAAAACCAATCAAAACATCCGATCTCAGCCCATACAGCCCCTCGCATCACGGGGTCAATGTTACCGTCTGCACTTGTCCGTCTAGTGAGCATTGTTGTGTGTTCTTGTTTGCGGTCAGATCTCTTATCCAACTCCAAATGAATGAACACAGTGTTGCCTATTGATTAATGCGATCCCCGCGTATTGGGCATTATGTGAACCAGTTGGTAAATTGTTCATTCTTGTGCCAGTATAAATAAATGATATTTCATCTGTTTCGCGTCCTCATGAAGAAATAAGTTATCATACTAGGTAGAATGTACATTGCAGTTGTATTAGTCATATTTCTTAGAAATGCTGAAAATGTATTTGAACATTAAAGTCCATTTCCCTATTCTTCTACTTACAACCTGATCAAACCGACCATTTTCAACCTCGAAAACGCGGTGAACGTGTTAACTACTTTTCATGAAGTTTTAGGAGTGACAGCACAAAAAGTGTGAGTTGGGGAAAGATCATTCTGTTCTGTGTCGTAGGTGTGTTTCTTTTGCCCTGGAATAAGCGGTGCTACCATAGCGTGAGGTTTACCACCGTATATCGCCTACCCAGGTGCAGTTAGAGATGTACAAATTGTTCATTGCTAAATTATATGTATCGAAATAAGTAATATCCATTATTAACATAACCTTACGCTACAGTACTAGTTAGAGGTATATTTCATGCTATAGTGTGGTAGACCTCACACTACAGTACTAGCTAGAGGTATATTTCATGCTATAGTGTGGTAGACCTCACACTACAGTACTACATAGTTAGAGGTACATGTCATGCTATAGTGTGGTAGGCCTCACATTACAGTACTAGCTAGAGGTATATTTCATGCTATAGTGTGGTAGACCTCACACTACAGTACTAGCTAGAGGTAGATCTCATGCTATAGTGTGGTAGACCTCACGCTACAGTACTAGCTAGAGGTAGATCTCATGCTATAGTGTGGTAGACCTCACGCTACAGTACTAGCTAGAGGTTGATCTCATGCTATAATGTGGTAGACCTCACACTACAGTACTAGCTTGAGGTAGATCTCATGCTATAATGTGGTAGACCTCACACTACAGTACTAGCTTGAGGTAGATCTCATGCTATAGTGTGGTAGACCTCGCGCTACAGTACTAGCTTTGGTAGATCTCATGCTATAATGTGGTAGACCTCACGCTATGGCAGCACCGAATAAGCTGTCTTATCCACACCAGCATGCGTGTCTTCTTATAATCCTCTTGGTGTCCGCAGCTTGATCAAGGAGGAAGGAGCCCGCCCTAAGTACCGCACTCTGCTGGAACACGAGTTTGTGGTGCGGTGGCGAAATGAAGCCAGTGACGTCTCCGAGTACGTGAGTGATGTGCTTGATAAGATGGCGAGCAGCGGCTTGCACTACACCTATGACTCCTACAACTACTGAACTTCCTTGCTTCACAACTACGCTCAGGCCAATCCTAGACATAGGATAAAGTAAGTGCATTTGGCCTCACACTGTATGGTGTGACTTTCTTTGTTTTGAGGATACTATACCTTAGACTCCCTACAACTACTGGACTTTCTTGCCTCAGGACTACTCTCAGGCCAATTTAGGAGGATAAAGTAAGTGCATTTGGCCTCACATGGCTAGGTCCTTTGTGTGCGTCTTTCTTTGTCTGAGGGTTTCAATTTCCAACGCGTGTCCGGCTATCCATCTCTCACACTCTTAAAGGAAACGCAACACGGGCTCTTGAATACCCCGTTGTGAACTTCCTACTGTCAGTTCCACGACCAGCATTGTTTCTTGGCCCGCTTAGAATTCGCAATTTCTCTGTAACTTTTCAGTGTGTTGCCTTCCAACTTATATAGCTATTTTTGAGGGATTTGTATTTCTATAAAATGCTGATAACATGTTGAAACTGTAAGCAGGAAGCCTTTGTTCGGTTAGTATTGGCTAGTTTACTTGATTCAAATGAAGCGCACTTTGTTTTTGCTTTCTGTGTTTGTTTTGCTACTAAGAATATTTGCAGTTTTCTAGTGTTTGTCAAGTGCAAAACAGGTAAAGATACATATATTGATATCCGTCATCTGCAGAGATAGAAGGATTTAAAAATTAGTTTGCTGCGTTATTCTGTAATCCTTTTACTGATACATAGCGAGCTCGTTAGTGGTCTCCTCAATGGTTCACTTAACGAGATTGCTCATGTTTCTTAGGAGATGTCTTGAAATTTGTAGTAGAGAATTTTCAAAACTGCATTTTTCTTAATCGCTTGTTTACTACATTGATCGATTTTTTTAGATGAGTGAAATCACACTTTTGTTTATCAGCTGTTATTTTTTTAAGTTTGTGCTGACTGATGTCATTCGGTTGTTGCATTGAGAATGATACTCATTCTTTGGTCGTTAATGATTGTTAATTTGTCAAAACTGATACGTTTTTTGAGTCAGTACTGTGACTCTTGTTTTCATGTCAAGATTTTGTTTCATTATTAAAACAGGTAAAAAGTTTCCTCAATTTTCAAAGATGATAGATAGCCTGGTAAATTTTTGCCTCATTTATTCTGTCAACTTAATATATTATCAATTTTTTTGAACCTTGTTGCTCAGCAATGATATAAGTACTGATAATTGAGTGTTGTTCACAAGTGACACTGTTCATTATTCCAAAGCTTCGTACTGAACTTGTGCAATTTAAAAGTTATTTCCATTTTGTTATCTAGTCCATATTTCGCACGCCGAAAATGGGCGGCTTACTAAAAATTTGTGGATTACAGGAATTTTAACTTCCGTCTACCATATAGTGTTTCTGCTAAGTAGAATTCATTCACTTGTATGTAAGCTTCCTGTCTATCAATTATGGCTAATAAGTTTCACAGCACTGAAATGTTATTATGAGCCAAGATAACGGACAAATTTTTAGTTGAAGTATTTCTAATCTCGTGCTGGTATCTCAGCTCGTATTACTGTGAGCGTGTGTTATGTAATGCGACGGTTGACTCTTTCTTGCTTGCCTGTTCAAGTACCATTGAAAATTCATTTCTGGGAAAATGTCACCTAAAATCTGAGTTTGCTATACTTCGCCGAGATTGTGTGTGTGAGGGTGCAAGTCGATGGCACCCACAAAGTTATAGCTATTATATGGCCTATCAGAACGTCACTTCTACGTCTCTCGTGCATATCAAAGTAATTATCAGTGTCGTTAAAACTGCAAAGGTAACTGAAGCAACGACTTCGCTTGTTGCCCTCTCATTGAAATATGTCAGAATTCTCTCCTTAAAAAGTTCAAAGATCCGTAGTCCCTGGCACCATCATGTCGATTATGACGCTTGATTATATCGTTGCTCATTCTGTGTGGGGAGAAAGTCAGGCATAGCTTCATGTCTCGTCTGCTATCCCGAAAGGTGGTAAACATGTTTGAAATTTTGCATGGTTCACGCGTCCATTCTTGCAGAATGTATGCGTCTCACATCGGAAGCGTGAACAGCGTGCAAACACGGGATCTTGGCAGTATTTTCTATCTCTAAATGGGCATTCAGTTGGATGTACATACAAGAAAAGCTGCTAAATGCCTATTTTTCTAGACTCTATTAGACTTAGGGACACATAAACATTTTTTCTGCTCGACATTAAGCTCCTTCTTGTACACTTGGTATGAATTACCGAGTTTCCTCTCTCTTAACTTTTCTACACACTCGGCTTTATTGTATTTGCAGTTTCTTCCCAGTCGTGAGTTAAGCCGCAGTTCTGGAAAGTATATGCTGTTATTGATAATTGTTTGTTGTGTGATTGTGTGTGAACAAAATCGTGTTTATGCTATGCAGTTGTTTGTTGAAATCGTCTTATGATTTAGTTTCTCATGCTGATGCGTGGTTACCACTTTTGATGTTTTAGAATAGCCATTAGTTCATACATATTCTGTTGTTTGGTCATCAAATTCAGTTTCAGTGACACAACTTAATTGACCAAAACTCATCGTAAGTGAGTATGTGAGTGAGAAAAATTTGGGGTCTATTGTGCGTGAGATATTTTTTAAGGTGTTAATGGGTTTTTAAAGGCTTATTTTCGATATTAGGAATACCTTGATAGAGATTTATTTATACGAAGCACCGTCCAACACTCGTGAGAGAACTGTGTATCCGTAATCGTGTGGACCACTGGCTAGAGGTCGAGTACTGAGGTTGAAATTACTGGAAAAAACTCTCGCCTTTGCTCCGTTGTGCTGGTCTTTACGTACTATCACAAGTATTTTTCTATCATACGAGTTGCTCGTCGAGCCTCGAGCACTCGAGAATTCGTTCACTTTTGGCACTTAACTGAACTCCTTCCTGCCAACTTCTTCTACCTTGTTCTCCCTAGGAAAGCTTACCTTCCATCACTTTGGACACGGCTTCAGATTGGCCCTTTTCTGGCCAAAATCTTCTATTTTGGTCATAAAGAGATCAATTTGGCAGCTCTCATTTGGAAAACTAAAGCTTGTAGGTTAGTGTAGTGGATAAATGGACGTTAGTTATTAGTTGTAGGTGTAGAATGTTGACCATCACCTAAATTGTCATAGTGTAGTCCTTGTGTATTAAGAGTGTCGTCATTTTGTGCGTTGTCGCCATCTTGTGCGTTGTCACTACTGCGGACACGTTCCTATATTCTTAAAAAAAATGCATGCACATCAAGTCTGTTAATCAATCAAGCGTCCCTGATTCATTCTTACCCGCGTTTAGATTTTACAGTTTCGTGTTTGGCCTGTTGTCATGGTACGCGTATTAGCCCTTGTTCATACGGAAATATTTATATTTATAAATTTCTCCTGTCTAATTTAGTACTATCCATTGGGCTCTGCATCAATTCCGGAAGGTATGGCAATAAGAAGACATAATTACGAGAATTATTATTCAAACTGAACAAAACTAACGTTGATGTTTGGACATCAGTTGTCATTGCTCAAAACTTGATGTAGCTGAGTTCGTCGTAAGAGCTTGGAGAGCTCTCGTGCAGTGTGCTCCTCGTATAGGATCCTCGCTCGCAGTTTTCCCCTGAGTATAGAGTAGGATACGTTGATGGGAAATTATGAAAGATACTGTTGCACTAATTTCTCATGGGGTTGATTATTGGCCGAAGACGAGTCAGGTTGTTCAAAGAATTGCGGTGAAACTCACCATCGTCCCAAGACGCAAATTTCTCTCAAATCTGTCATGTTTTAAAAGCAAGGCAACTAGCTAGACGAGTCTTGCGTGGAAATTGCTCTTCATCCCCTGAATTTATTTGATTTTTGTTTCCTTCAGACACTACTGCTCGTTTATTGTATTGCTGTGTTTCCATACCTCAACACCTCGTACATAGTCCTATCTTGTGTATTGCTTGCCTCACACGTCCCATCTATTCAACTTGTTAAGTTAATTTCTCACTCAATTAAACAGTGTCTCCTCCACCATACACACTTCTAAAACCCAGCAGATTTTTTGATAGTGCGCCGCTCTCAATCCCAATCTCAAAGCATTACACGAAACGATTGAAAAAACCGCACGTCCGTGCATTTTTTTCTCATACTGAGACTCCCTTTGTTTATACGGCCTTTCGTCATGAATGATGTTCATAACTCACTCAGCCTTGAATCAGTGAAGAGATATCACCATGAATATTCACATGTTCCTTACGACTTGGATCTCTTTTCTCAACACTTATGTATATCTCTCTCTACACTTGTTTAGCGCTTGGATTATTGCTTGCCTGACTCATCTTCGGCCAGCCTATCTCTTGGTGAGGGAATAGTTCCAAAGGTAGATATAGTCTTGCTGTAACTTCTCAATAAGTTACAGGAGCTGTATCGCTAGCGAATGGTGATAAATTTATTTTTTCAAGAAAACCAACTCAAATAAACGCGGCAACAACTAAAAATTATGGCTTTTTCCTTCTTGTATCACACGAGCCAAATGTGCGTGATATTAATCATCTTCAGCTCATTAACTAACAATGTATCAGCTCCCTGTACTTATGCTTTGGGAATAAAAGGACTCTGTTTGCAACAAAACTGTCTTTTGCGACACATAATAAAATATGTGCTACTCTTTGGTCATCACTGTTGAAGGATCATTTACGTAATTTTGCTCTGGGTTGAAAATACTAAAGCCTTACGGTTTTGTCTGTTCCCCAATCATCCGAGTTAAAAACGCAATTCTTTTGATTTTTATAAAACATGTACTGCAATGAAATTACTGAATCAAATTTTATAGTATTTGAATTTTGTAATTTTCTTTTGTTATCCTTATCTATTCTCTTGCCTGCAGGAATAACATTTTGATTGTGAATGGAAGTGAACTCATTCGCGTAGATTTCAGTTTAAGGTATTTCAAGCCAGAATTAGTCTTTACTCATTAATTATTGTTGAAACTCATTATTGGCGTTTCACCTTTGAGAACAATGAAGGAACTCTTCCTTTCAAAATATGCTTAACACTTTGACTGCTACGTGCGCCACTGGTGGTACACGGAGGTAATGTTCATAATGCTGCTGACCGACCAGTAGTCGCAAATTCAATTTTCATAAATACTTAATCAAGGTTAAATGAAGGCACGATCCAGTTCATGTTTGATATTTTCAAAAATGTTTACTACAATTGACTTTAAATTTGAGTTTGGCATTGAACTTAATATTTAGTTGTCGCAGTCAAAGTGTTAATAAAATTTTGTAGATGAGTTTCCTGTTTTGTGGTAACTAAACGGGAAATTTTCCTCTTGGCTTCGAGAGAGTTTGGGAAGCGTAAGATGCAGTATGTGTTGCTAGATTTCTGGTAAATCAACTTATCAAGTTAATGAGCTTATATGGTGTAGTGATGCTTTGCTAGGATAACTATTGTACATCTATCCTATACGTAAATTGAATCTATTTTGTCGGGCTATTTTGGTTATCTTCTAAATTTTGAACTTAGTGCAATGTGTATCGCTGAGAATGAATATTTGGTTGAGCGGGCTGAAAAATAGGTGGGCAGCTGAAACCCCCTACGGGGTTTGGCTGCTCAGTGCTTTCGAATGTACTGTGTTGTGTACAAATTTTAATGGGGAGACACTTGTAATTTTGAGTTGTATTTATGATCATGATGTCCACATAATTTTGATGTTTCAAATAACAGTGATGTTCATCTTGTGTGGTTAGTTGGAAGAGTATGATACGAATTAAAATATGTGACCTTCGGTGCGATATAGTTTGAGTAACTGAAGCGCTAGCAAACCCATGTTACTACTACTACTTGAGCGGGCTCATGAAATCTAAGGCAGGAGAGGCATATGCTCTGTACAGGCTGACGGTAAACGAGTGTGGCGATATGGTTGCTGTAATTTTACTGCAGTTACTGGAGCTTTGGATTTAGTATTTAGATTTCGCTTTTTCCGGCGGTCGCGTCCATTTTACATCTTTTTTCAAATCAGTCGCACATATTGGAGGTTTCCTCCGAGTGTCCGGTCAGTTGCTTCCGGGAGAATCCAACTTTAGTGTTTATGGGAATGAGTTCCCACAAAGGGGTGTTGTGTGAGATCCCGAGTTGAAGATTAGAGAAACATTCTTTAGTTTGAATAGGCTGTTTTCATACAAACCATCTTTTTTCGGTTCACTGTTATTTTGTTTTTCATCTTCTACTTTATCATTTTCTTCTTTGACTTTTATCTTGTTCCACAAACTTCTTACGATCTTTGTTTCTGAGCGCAGGGATTGGAGACACATTGTGCAATTACTCTCCATTCCTTTGATACCATAATAAAAATCGTGCCTTCCTCTCTTAGGAACGCCTTGGTCGTGGTTGAGGAGGCTTAAACTAACTTATAATCCATAATATTCTTTCCGGTTTGATGACCACGCATCGCTTTGTGTGTGTGTGACAGATGCGCTGTATCAGTCCTGCTTTCTGTCACTGTTCTAAATATCAAATTTGATATACTCGTATAGTGTTGTGGAATATACTAAGTTTAACTTCGGTCTTCCTCATGGGAACTGATGATTTGTTTCATTTTGTCATTTTATGCTTTATGTATATTATCAACTAATTTCGAATTGTACTGTTCATCCCCTCAGGGGGATACAGGTATTGTATCCATGGGAATTAGCGCTCCCAGAGGGACTATGCGAGGGCCTGGGCTAAAGGTTAGGTAGGCTTCCTTTTGTTGTAATAGAATAGGTTTTTGTTTCGTTACGAACCATCTTTTTTCGGTTCACTGCTGTCCTGTTTTTCAGCACCTACTACTTTCTTCTTCAACTTTTTCTCGTTTCATGAACTTCTTTCCTAGCTTCCTGTTTCTGTGCACCTTGTGCATAGATTCCGCGTTCCCTCAACTCCATACTAAATGGTGCCTTCCTCTTTCCTCTCTTAGAACATCTTTGTCGTGCAATTAAGGGAGACTAAAACTTTCTTATATAATAATAATAATTGTACTGTTCATGATGATATATGGTTAAACCATAAATTTTTCATCGTTCGAATTATAAGTTAGGAAATATTAAGCTCAAACTGAGGCCGTGGAAAATAACGTAGCTAACATTATTGAAGTATCTTCAAAATTTTGATGCATTGCTGCCCTATTTTCTACGGAATAAGTTTGATCGCCCGAAGAATTGCGAAGCGGGTATAAATTTTTTTTCTTGAAAAGGTGAATATTGTGCTTCAATCTTTTTTAACTTGATTAAATCAATAATCTTGAAATATTTTTTATTGAGAAATAATTGTACAAGAATTTCAAAAGTTCAAGTACTCTTATTATTATTATTATTATTATTATTATCATTATTATTTTTCTCGTTGACTAAGAAAATGATGACTTTTATCTTCCTGCATACGCCTTGCAGCTTCTACAGAGATCGCCGCTAAGTTGAACGCTAGTAAAACAACTGAGAGAAAAAACAGCGTTGATGCTTACTGGAGTGGTTTTTCAATACTTTTTGCGCGAAAAGTATTTATACAATTTGATGCAACATGCAAAACCCTGGAGAGTCAAAAATTTGAAGCTATGACTTTTGGTGCCAATTTCTTCATGAAATAAGGTAAATATTTTTTGTATTTGATTCCGCTGTTTTAATTTTGGAAATTAAAAAATGCTAGCAATGATTTTTGGTCACTTGGGCATCATTATCCGTGCTGCGTCACATTTTCTAACCTGGTCAGCCTTTCAGTATAGTCTGAAGAGTTCAAATCGTGGAAATGTTACCGGAGCACCCAAATGTAAAGCGTTGAATATCATGAAATTAGTCCCATTACTTTCGCATCATAAATACGCGAGCGACAGAGAAGATTCGTGTAATCTTTCGAATGCATTTGAAATAATTAGAGATAGGGCATTATTCCTCAGAATGTAGCAATAGATGGCACGTGATAATATCAGTCTTGTTGCAATTATGAAAGCTCGGGGCTAGCGCTGCACGAGTACCTCTCGAGCGCGTAGTAATGTAACCTTTACTAGCGTGTATTGTTCTAGCTGCATATTTAGTTGTAAGTGCAATTTCATGGAGGCTCTGTCTGTTCAGACGTAGCTGTAAACTTTAGGTTTATTTATTCATGCTAGTGTAAGATAGGATTCATTTAGTGATCTTGTTGGTTCTCTTCTAGATGACTTCCATGTAGTGCACATATATTTAATGCCGTTCTGTTGACTTTTGATTGGTTATATATTAATTCCTTTCAGTTTATAGATCGTTTTGATTGACTAAGTTTTTTTTACGCCGCAGTAACTATGAGAAGATGGGATGGTGCTCTGTGAAGTTGCTAAGCTATAATTGGTAGTAGCGAGGTGATGCAGCGCCATGTACAGGAAGCTCTTTTGTATTCATGTGGCTCCTCTGGTTCATACTCGGATGC
Organism: Morinoia aosen; assembly: GCA_030386875.1. NCBI lineage: Eukaryota > Metazoa > Arthropoda > Malacostraca > Amphipoda > Talitridae > Morinoia > Morinoia aosen. The sequence goes on along the minus strand of CM059561.1, from coordinate 81,911,702 downwards.
TTTGCTTGTCATATATCCTAATTGTAGGCGTACATCAGTGTTCGTTTTCAGGATGGTAAGTGACCAGCCGATTTTTTACTAGCGATGTTAAATTGTGTTGACTAGTAAAAAAAATATCACCGACTACTATGGACTATTTTCCTATTGGAGAGATACTGACGGATGTATACTCAAGGCAACATTGAATCCTATAGTGTCCATATAACGTACTGATGATGATGACGACAGAAGAGCGTATGTAGCAAGACTGAATTTTTACAAGTTCGCTGGTATAACCAAATAAAGTATTTCTACCCAATAACCATCTCAAGGGTGAATGATATCAGGGAATGAAACTTTAACACTTATATTTACATCATAAAATATGATACGAAGAGCTTGAGACTAATCTACAAAATATACAAGAAAAGTACAAGACATACGGTGCCGAGCGGCTTTAGGTTGTGTTCGCATATTTATTTGCATTCTATTTAATGTCAGTGAGCATGCAGCAGGCGTCTACTGGGTTATTCATGGTAATCGTTCAGCCGGTACATCAAATGCTTTATAATGATCACGCTATAATCTCGACGAATGCGCTCGCATCAAACGCCGACGTCTCATTGGTGATTTCGGTTGGCTGCGCATTGAAAACCGAAATGAGCAATGATTGATGAAGAATACGATTTCTCACACGAAAGCAGCCTCAGCTTTTCATACTGTGAAACAAGGGTCGTCCACCATCGTTGCTACCAATCATGAACACAACCGCCGACTGCATAAAGCAGGAACAGTTCGCAAGGGGAAGAAATCAATGACCGGTATCAACAATGTTAAATTCACGACGAGCTAGTTGGCTCAAAAAGAGCGTACTGTTCTTGAGATCAGGCGGAGATACTCATGGAGTTCAAGTATCTGGAAATTGAAGCCAAGCGGCTGGGGGCAGACTAGCAACACATTTCTAGTCTTTTGTGTCACGTGAACAATTAAAATAATCATAACATTTACAATCAAAAACACGCATAATCAGCAGGCCTGCTACACTTATTTTTTAAAATTTCTAAAACATGAACAAGTTAACATGCATACGGCTTGAAAAACAATATTGAGTATTTGTGTTATTCAGTAATTCAATTAGTTGAAATATACTCGAGTTATTCGCCAACTTAAATATACAGAAATTAATTTTGCTAGACTCATTGGGTTCTGCGTTATTTTTGGAAAATTTGCTAGTCAAAGGCACAGGACTCGAGAAAACCCAGCTTAATGTAGCAAGCTCAATGCCTTTCCGATCTATATCAATTGAAACATTTCGGTGACGAGAAATCTCGCCGAGTTCGTTGCATATAATTTTCAATGACCGAATGTAGGAGTACCTACGCAAGAACAATTAAATCGAATTTAGATAAGACGTTTAAGCCTCCTTAACCACAACCAAGGTGTTTCCAAAGAGAGAAAGAAGGATGGCACTTGGTAGAATGGTATTAAAAAAACGAAAACCACCACCCATAAAAAAAAATACCACCTCAAGTAAAGTAGCCATCTTACAGACGTTCTATTCTACCACAACCATTGCGTCTATGGAAAGTGAAAAAATAATAGAATCAGTATCACTAAAGACATTAATGAACGATTTTTTTTCATTCAAGCGGTCATACCTACGGGATTCAATGTTCGAGTTGACAGGGCACAGCGAGGCCGCAATTCGAGCGTTTCCACGACGAGCGCAGCTTGCATGTATGCAAAAAAAAAGCGTTTCTCCACCAGGCGCACCAGAGATACTGGAAAGTAATCTGAACGACTTCACGAAAAAAAGAGCATCCCGCAAAAAGTAAGAATCGATAGAGACAAGAAAAACAGAATGTAAAAATAACGAAATTGCAAACAAACTGACTGGTTGTTTTCAATCAGTCGATAGCTAAGGCTACGAATGTGGAAAGGCAATTTCATAAAATGCATGGACAAGGACTGGCACTGGAAGCTCTTGAGCGGAGCTGAGGAATCCTACCTCATCCAAAATGTACTGGAAGTGCAAATCTTCAGTGCACCACAGGAAAGAAAATTAAAAAATATTTCAGTACACCACCGATCGAATTTTTCAAATATGCTAGGTGTAACAACGATATTATGATGAAAGCATTTTACACTTCAATATTTCAACAATAGATGAAAAAAATATCAGAGTACTCAGTATACCAACGAAGAAAGGAGGTTGAGCACACAGCTTCCTTACATGGACGCTTTTGTTGATGACTCGCTACGGTATGCCAAGCAAAAATCGTGGTCAATTGAATTCTAATTTCCAATTTATCTTGTATTGTTTTTCTCGATGAGCAAATACTCGTGAATTCAACCTGCATTTCAGAACCAAAATTTATGAACTGTATTCGAACGAGGGCAATAATTTTGTCCTGCATATTTTATCAATTTTAGAATTTATACACGGACATTCTCAGACCATATTACAAGTATGGATTAAGAGTAATCATATAAATAAGTAAGGAAGCTTACCTTTCGCATAATTCTCATAGAAACAACTTCTAGGGGTTGCAAATTATCTCATGATAGCATAAATACGCAAAAGAATTTCTTAAAACGTCTTTGATCCAAATTCGCTATGTATATGAATATTCACTATTATTATTTTTGGGTTTTCACGCCGTTTTCGATACTCCGACGACATCAAAGCGTAATTTGGTAGTGATGCAGCATTCAGGTCGTATAATTGGAATTTGCGGGGGATGAGGGTCATCCCAAACCCGTTTTAGTGCCGTGGGGCGTCAGCTTTGGTCTGACGGAGGAGCGACGATATTTCTAGTCGCGGGAATGCTTGCTGGCGATTGTTTGGGCCTCATATGAGGCAGAGGAGGTATGAATATTCGTCCGAATCCTGACCATGTAGCGGACCGAGATCCCTCAACAAACAGCTCGAAAAGCCTACTGACGGATAACACAGAGTGCATCGAAAGCCAACATATCAACTGATCAACTGCTCGTCAGCAGCATAGCGACTTTGATGAAAATGAATCAGGAATACATCCTCGAGGTAGTGACGATGGCTCAACTTAGCTTTACAACAGCGTGCTAAAAATTTCCCCACAAAAACCTGTTTCTATTTCAAGAAGGAAACACATTAACCGCACACTAAGCATACACACAAGTTGCATGTTTTGCATCGTGCACGGAGGCAATTGTACCTAAAGATTGTATTAAATTCTGATCCAGAACTTTCTTCGTTAGACTTTGTAACCAGACTACAGCAAGTTTGCATGCACCACACACGCAATCTCAGCGAGTTAAACTTCCTATTACCAAAAACCCCTGTGGACGCGATATGATACATCCTACACTCAAATGCAAACAGTCTACTCAACGTTAACGTGATTCACTATCGATAGATGGTGAATTCCCATGTCTTTTCAGAAAGTTAATACTTCCAATGAAGTAACTTCAACAATACCTAGATTATCATGAAAAGATTTTTTGCACAACTAAAAGTATTAAAATATATAGAAATGAAAGAACCAAACCAGTTGGGCCTTCAGTACTCAATTATACAAAGAATATAACGTGAGATCGGCAGGTTAGTACAACATAATTATCCCTTCAAATCATTAGAGAATATCGACGTCTGACACAAGAACAAAAGCTCAAATTGCACACTAATATGAAAGAAATTGACGCCATTGTAAAGTGGAGAGTAGAATGAATTCTAGTTAACAGTAATTTCAGTACGATTTAACATTTGTTTCAGTGTTGTCATTGGAATTATAAAAGCGTTTAACGGTAGTCAAAATGTCATGAAAGAGCCGGATATAAATGAATGAGCGGTTCAAAAAAGCGCGAGACCATTATAGCAGTACGTAGAAACTAATTCTAAGACCTCTAACATTGTTTAGACTAGATGCATGTCACAATCTCAAATACTTCCTAAAGGTTATCAATCAAGAAAGAAAATGTATTAAAAACGGGTATATTTATCCAGGGTTATTTTGGCGTTCCAGACGTATTTTGGTCCTCAAGATATAACAACAACATGCACTCAAGAAAACCTGCTTTCGTCAACTGTTTAGATTCTGGTAAGTAGCTCTCACGCTCGACGACTAAATGGCACATCGCTATAAGACTAACGCCTCACGCCAAGCGACCGGTCAGCATGACAACCATAAATTTATGATTACACTGCAGGCTGCCCTGGGAATTACGAAGATCTCACGTTTGACAGAAAAGACTAGGCTCGGTAGCACGTGTAGTAAGATCTTTGCGAAGTTCTTCGGTTGTGCGAGGCATTACTGATTCAGATCGTCTCCAGTTACCTTACCACATGTGTGTTTCCCGAATCTCGCCGATGATCACATTCGCGTTTTGCAAAGCCTGAAAATAAGCAATTAGTTGCATCAGACACAGGTTCTTTTTTATTTACGCTTCAATTTAAAGAGGCACACCTACCAGTGTGTCTACACTCATTAAGACCGGTGCAAAAAGACCTGTACGTAAATAAGGAGAAAGAACGACTGGACTAAAAGCTGGGCCACAACAGTCGTAATGCTAATAGACAATCTCCTCCTCCAACAGAAAATTTAGGCCTATTTAAATTATAATCTGACACGATTCACATCGTGGTGACAGGAGTTGCCAAACCTGTTCCTGCAGAAGTTAACAAAGTTAAATACAAAAGCATGCACACTAGTATTTGCAATTCGCATTTGGCGTATTATTGACTTATTTTTTGTAGTGTAAAGTATCTCTATAAATAATTTAATGACGAATAATGTTCGACAACAACAACCAAAATTGCCACCGTAGTCGTTTTAACACCTTGATAAACAGGGGCTTAGCTGGAGAGAACAGTTCATACATAAAATAAAAGTGTAGACGTGTAGAAACATCGGTCATTCCAAAAAGAATTGAAAATAAAGAACTTTTTATAATATCAGGGGCCATATCAAGAACTTACTCATATGCTTACACCAGTTTACAGGTAAGGGACTTGTGAGACTTTGATTCACAAGATAATAAAATGCCAGCTCACAAATCTTTTAATTAAAGAAGAAAACATTCTATGAAGACCGAAACCCCTCAACGAACGTTGAAATTCTCCAGAGTTTTTTCAAGTTTTCAAGTAATTTTTAGCTTAAATTCGAGCGTTGCAAGCGTAGCCTATTTACCGCAGATGGGCCGATTGGCCGCATCTCATGGTTCGCTCTCTTGAACACGTCTACCGCGTTTCCGCGGCCGTAAACAATTGGTTTGGTTAAGTTGTAAATAGCAAAATAGGGAAATCGACTTTACAACTCGAATGCATTTATATCCTTCATAGCAATGTGAAAAATGTAATTTCACACCATTTCACCTCATATGATAACTGTAATGAATTGACTTGGGTTCTGGACCCAGGTGGTACTTCAAACTCTGCACGAACAAGAAGGTCTTTATTTACACAGAAGGAACAGGAACTTCATTTTTCTTTTTTACAAACACAGGATACAATCCTGCCACTAAGCAGGAACACATTGGTTGCCACCAGAATCCTGTAGTATAATATTACAGTTAACCGCTCACTCCACGTAGTTTCCTCTGCACACTGACTAGGTCTAGTAACATGACCAAATACACGTTGACGTAGTACCAACAAGAGGACAGTGCTACGGCCCAGTATCATGGGAGCTACGTGTAAACAGAGAGAGAGATCGCGTTCAAACGCCCGCTGACTACAGCTACGTATGCCTCACAGCGCCCTCTAGGGTTATTTGTACTTACTACATTAAAATAACAGTCATCTGTTAAAAAGGTTGCCAAACAAATCAAATATCTTTCATTTATCCCGGTACGTGAATGAGCAATTTGCCTAGTGGTACACATTTAGCTCAATATGCTGGGAACGTGTTGAAGCGGGCATAAATGAGCTTTGGAGGGTGAAGTCTTACCTTGAGCATCTCGGCAGCCTCCTTCCTGCGCTGGGCAATCTCCGGGCTCTCAGATAGCAGGTCGTCTATCTGGTCTTGTCTGTAGAGGTGCTTGACGAGTTCGCTCTGCAGGTTGTCTTTAACGTGGTTCACGAGGAAGTGCATCACTGCTTTCGGAACTTTATCTTGAATGCTCTTTCGGACGATGTAGAAGTAGGACTTTATCAAGCGTTCTGTTGATAAATGATGACCAAGATTCAACTCAATGTACAGTAAGTGAAGAGCGATTTTTTTAAAAATTGCGACTATTTATATAGTTTGAATCAACATCTTGTTTTCAGTGCAAGAAATATTATGGAGTAATTGGTGATGAAGTCTGCGTCGACGTTGAATACAAAGAGCTAATATTTCATTTACAAATTGTAGCTCGCACGTTTTACAAAGCTGATGAGTTGAAAAAAAAAGTTTCTTATCCATTTCACACGAACCTCTTTAACTAAAAACGATACTTCAGTCGGCGGCTTACTAGCATGCATACAAAAAAAGAAGAGACTCACCACTTCGAACAGCATAGATTAAAAAGAATAAAAAGAAAGTACATCACGTTTACACACGATCAAAAAGAGACACACCAAATACCGTGCACTACTCTTCATAGATAAGCACAAAAAGAAACATGCAAAACCAACATCACGGAAGGGCATGGGAACACTCACCGATAACGTCGACATCTCGGGTCTCTCGATCGGTTAGTTTCCTGATTTGGTGGTTGGGCACCTCAGGCAGCAAGTTGACCGGCTTCTGTGGCGACAAGATGCCGGCACAGTTAAGACCAGAAACGGAGTGCAGTGGCAGTGGCGGCACGATTGGCCGAGTTCCACCACCGGCAGCGCCCTCATCTAGCAACTGTGGTACCGGCGCCAGGCAGACGAGGTTAAGCGCGGGACAAGACAAATCAAACGTCGTGCGGTGGTGCACATGCACGCTCGCCAAGCCCCAAAATGATCCAAGTGAAGTTGGGTTGCATTTAAAACAAGAAAGGAAAGCCAAAAATGATCGAAGTCAAGTTGGGTTGCATTTAAAACAAGAGAGGAAAGCCAAAACGATCGAAGTCAAGTTGGGTTGTTTTTAAAACAAGAAAGGAAAGCCAAAACGATCGAAGTCAAGTTGGGTTGTTTTTAAAACAAGAAAGAAAAGCCAAAACGATCGAAGTCAAGTTGGGTTGCATTTAAAATAAGAAAAGAAAGCCAAAACGATCGAAGTCAAGTTGGGTTGCATTTAAAATAAGAAAAGAAAGCCAAAACGATCGAAGTGATGCAGTGTTACATTTAAAACAAGAGGAGAAAGGCTTTGGGAGTTCGTGAGAAGAAGCCTCAAGTACGCGTCTTGATAAATGTTTAACAAAAACCGAAGGCATTAATAAAGTTTACAGAGCATAGAATACATAGAAGAGCATGGATACTTCACTCCAACCATGAAATTTAAATTATATCGATGAATCAATAAAATACCCTTCAGAAACAATAAAAACAAGGAACACTGATTGGCATACAAATGTAAAAATGCAAACAAAAACAGGTTCATAGGGAAAGGCAGGAGAGATATGGCACAGGCAAAAAAAGGAGAGCAAAGGGAAGTAAGAGATAACAAACATTAGTTTGGTCGATGTTACAACAATCCATCATTCCTTTATATAAAACCATGGAACACCCAAGCGATAAACTATCAAGTCAAATTCGAATACTCAAAGAAAAGAACACAAAATTTAAATATGTACATCGTTATGAAATACTATTCTTACACAAATCAAAATACATAGCTTGATTCTTAAAATCCAGCTGCAGCACTTGAAGTTAGTTTAATAACTACTCAAGAAGAAAGTAACATCTACAAGTCATTCATACGAGGGCTACAACTACTGTTCCCATTCGCTCCCAGGGGTAAGATTTAAGGTTCTTAGCTGAAGACTAAATAAGCCTTTCTTCTGTTGACATTGTTCTGTTGTTCGTCATGTTACGGATAAACTTTTTTAGGTTCACTACTGCCCTTTTTCAACTTTTCTGAGATTCTTCTTCAACTTTTATTATGTTTCACAAACATCTTCCCATCTACGTGTCTTTAGGTGCAGCAGGGTGCGTACAGGCTCTGAGGTTCAAAATTCCACTACTTTTTCATGACTTTTTATGCCAACCAAATCACATTTTCACTACCTCTCTCTGCCCAAAATAATGTCACACAAAGTTAAATTGCAAACATTAAATGTATTTCAGTCATAAACTTCACAGAACATTCATCATTACTTGCAGGTCTTGTTTTCATAAATGTGTAAATGATCATCACAACACCAAACAGTCATGCTGGACAGTTCAATAGCATCTGCTATGCATTTGCCAGTGCATTAAGTTTGTCATTAATTTCCGCATTCAGCCCCTTGAGTTGTTCTTGCTTGTCTTTGGCTGATTTCCTCAATGCATTTGACTTTGCCAGTAGGCGCAAATCATTCTTGTCCTCTGCCTTCCGTGCAAAGCTGGCAGCATCCTCCACCAGCGCTTGCAGACTCTCCTCCATCCTCTTCCGTTTTGTCTTCAGGTTCTCCACTTCATCCAGTTCTCTCTTCCTCTTCTCTCCCTTCTTCTGCTTCTCTGCCTCTTCCTTCTTTTGATCCAGGTAGTGTTGATAGCGCTGTCTGCCATGTGAAGCTGAAAAGAGGAGTTTCTTGGAAATGTCAACCTTGGAGATACCTCCTACATGTTTGATGTGGTCCATGACCACTCTCTGCGCCACGATGGTGTTCTCACCCATGTTGACTTCCATGAGCTGCTTGCTCACAGAAAAGCCCCTTTCCACTGAAGCCTGGCCATGTGACAGGACCAGTAGCATCTTCACAACCAGCCACAGTTTCTTGAGGGAGGATGTGGCCAGCTGGCTGCTCCAGAAGACATCTAGCCAATCAGTGTCTTGCTGAAAACTGTTGAAAGTGCTGATCTTCCTCTGTGCCTCATCAAAGAACTCTGAAAACTGGCTCATCACCTTATCGATGTCACCCTGTGGTAACCTCTTAGCATCGCTGAGCAGCTGCAGACAGTTTTTCAGCATGGACTTGGTCTTCTCTCTCTTTGTGCGATCCACAAAGACACTTGGCACCAGCCAGCCCATGTTTCGGGCCAACCCGAACTTCAAAGGTGACTATTCCATTGTTGGCGATGTCGAACTCCGACTCGCACGCGGTGCAAACCGCCATTGTTTTCAGTTTGGGATGCGGTGCTATCCATTGTTGAAAGTCTTTGTCTCGCAACCACAAGTTGTTGAAAGAACAACTGCCTGGCATGACGATAATTCCTCAGCTCAGTCTCGGCACCGTAACTCTAGTCACACACACACGGGATGGTCAAGACCGATGATAAAAACTCAGCTCGAAAATGTTCAACAGTGGCGACAGGTCAACAATGGTCCGAGCGAGCGCGTGTCTTCAGTCACACTGAGCGCGTTTGGTTTCACGTGACGCCTGAGAACCAATCAAAATCGCGGACACTAAAGACGTAGCTGTATCAACCAATCAGAGCCCAAGTAACACTCGAAGGTTACTGACAACGCCTCGCTCAACGCGGACCAAACGGAACGAAAATTTTCAACAGTAAAATTTTCTTTTCACGAAAATCCTAAAATTTCATGACTTTCAACGACCATTTTTAAAATTCCACTACTTTCGAGGCCTTGAATTTTATTTTCGAAATTCAACTACTTTCCATGCTTCTCCATGCCTGTACGCACCCTGGTGCAGGGTGTGAAGACACAGGTACTCCGTTCCCTTAATTCAATACTAAATGGTCTCGCCCTCCATCCGCTCACGTGAAGGATAACACTTTTTTTTTGGTTGAGCAAGCTAACATAAAAAAATGATCTAAGCTACAAGTCAACAACACACAACAACCATGACACACAGGAAAATGGCCTCCTTTAGCACCCATATGCTATAAACACTATATGCAAATTTAAGGAAGCCATTTTTGACAACTCCACAAGAGAATGAAGAGAAACTCTCAACATGCAGTGTCAGTGAACTCACTAATATGCCCTTCAGAATTTAAAATGAGAGTCCAAACATGGTTACGCAATGAAATGTACAGATTTGATTAGATAAGTTAGTTTGAGCATCCCTAACCACAACAAAGGTGTTCCAAACAGAGGGAAGACTAAGGCACCATTTAGTGTGGAACTAAAGAACACAGAATCTATGCACAAGGTGTACTGCGTCAAGTCTCTCCCCCGTAAACCCTCACGAAAAAACTCAATCAGCACACTTCCTTAGTTTGGATTCAACCACCGCAGTGTATTTAGCCTCAACCCAAAATTTACTATAGTAATAACAGTAGTATTGCATACATAGGTCTCTTACCTGAGAGATTAGCAAAGCAAACAATACTCTACTAAGCACAAATCAATAGAAAACGAGCAGAAACCGAGACCGTTAGCAGACCAGTCGCCATTCAGGCTCAGCGAGCAGCCACCAACACGCACGACACAGCAGCATAGCACGCTCGGTTCTGGCGCGGGTGTGAGCACATGCACACCATCTCAAGGTGTGACAAATATAACGGTTCTCAACCTATTTTATACTACTTTTTCTGAAACTTGAATCAAAACTTCGCATCTCGTACAGTGCCCACATAGCACTTCAATTATTTTTGTTCAAAAAAGACTTCCTTTATATTCATTTGAATTTTTACTTGATAGCTCCAAATGTTGTTTTGGTTGATTTGGAAACACCGATCAACTAATTCTCCAATGAACATGACGGTATATCTTAGCTTTGATGCTCCAATCATGAGCAAAAAAAAAAAATACTCGAAAGAAGCTCAGCAAAAGAAAAGGTTGAGAAGCGTTGACGAGAGTGTGGGTTTTTCTTACAAAATTGCCCAAAAAGAGAACGTAGCTGTTTGCAGTCACAGTTTTTCAATGTCAAATGTTACTCAATGAAACTCAAGTTAGGGGATTTTGGCCAGACACTGGCCATCTGACCAGCCTAATGTTACGCAATGAAACTCTTTGGCCCCACACTGGCCACCTGAGCACGCAATACCTGAGCTTGCTTGGCATCCGGGGCAGCGCGAGCTGATGCAGCAGCGGGAGCGGAAGGAGGTGCCGCGGTGCACTGACAGACACACCATCAAACTCAACAGCTTTACACCAAAAACCCACCACAATATAACACAAACCGAATCCCAATGATCGTTTGTAATTAGTGAAAAATTTTCTGCATATTAAAACTTATAGTCCAATGTCACATTGAATATCAAACTCAATGGCTTTACATCAACAACCACCACAACCTATCACAAACTAAATTCAAATGATCGTTAGTTTTGAATGAAAAATTGTCAGCGTATCAAAACTCATGGTCCAACTTCATATTCAACATCGTACTCACTGACTTTACATCGACAACTAAAACAACATTACACAAACCGAATTCCAAAGGTCAATCGTATTCAGTGAAAAACTTTCAGCGTACTGAAACTTGCATGAAATAGTCCAAAGTTGCACTCAATTTAATGTATTTGAGTTCTAATCATTGTAATTAAGATGTCAAAAGACAATCATTAGCTTTAATTTGATCATTTAACAATGAATATTCATCAGATCTTTTGCACGGCAAGAATTGGCAAAAAAGCGACACAAATTTTGACAATACAACCGGCAACAAAGCAATAATATTGGCAACACATTAAAGCGACAATTTGCAACAAAGCGGTGACACCAAATATAAAAATCAACATATTTCTTCACAAGAGTGATACCCAAAAACATGAGCAGTACTTTGCCTCGCCAGTAAGAGCACAACTAGCATGAGACAGAAACAAAGATGGAGTCTTTCAAGCTTGCACCATCTACTCCAATATCTCATGCTGATTTTGCTTACCGAGCTACTGAAGTACGAGTGAATGGGTAGGTAAGGAGGAAGTGTTCAAGTACTTAACTGTAGCAACTGATCGTTCGGAATTGCATTTAGCTGTAGGAGCGTATGGTAGAGGAGAGGTTTAGTACCAAATTTCAGTTCTTCAAGCTAGCGTCACCTATTCCAATATCTCATGCTAATTTAGCAAAAAGTTTCAAGTTAATCTCACGCAATTTTTGAAGATGTTCAGTGAGTTGATTTTGCCCTCTGCCTTTTTATAACTCATGTCACACAATTTGTACATCTAGTAAAGTACATCTGAGTGTCAAGATCAACCCTACACCAGTGGTTCTTAACCTGGGTTCGATCGAACTCCAGGGGTTCGGTAGGTCAGTTTCAGGGGTTGGGCGTCTAATCCAAACCAATACAGTGTATAGTAATATAGATGTTTTGAATTTGAAGAAAAAAAGCACATTTTACTTTCTTTACAAGGAAGGGTTTGATGAATGCATGTATGGAACTTGTAAGGTTCAGTACCGCCAAAAAATTTAAGAACTGCTGCTCTACATAGACTGAGCAGACAACACAGAGACAAAAAGTCCCTGCACTCAGGGTGACAGAAGCTTTCTCCAAGCGCCATTCATCACGACAACGTGCTAATAGCTCAAAATAGTTCCCAACTGAAGACTACTCAGTCTGCAGGTAAAAAATGATTCCGTACAGTTTGCCAAGTAATCCAATCATTCAGCACAACAATAATTATAAACGAAAATTTCAATGTCTTATAAATAAAAGCATTCGCACTTTCGCAAGCACACAAACTTCCCATCGATGGATTGTCAAAAATGAATAACGGAAATCGAGTTGTTAAAATGTAGTACAAATTGTTCCTACTTGAAAATAAATATTTGTTCCAGCCAAACAACGCAAAAATAATAAAATCCCGACAATTTTTAGCATTTAACCGCACCATAACAGAGACGTCCAGCAGAGACAGTTAACCGATATTTTCTTCATCAAAAATTGCCGAACAAAACCTATTATCTCGATACATTCAGCACCCCAAAAAGAACTAAAGACCCTTGATTGCTAAATCTTGAGATATGAGATAATAAGCACAGTGCGACTGTTCTAGTGCGTGCAAGATGACGAATTTTCAAACAAGTATCTCGGACACTTTGCTCCCAAGAAGTGGTCTCCCAAAGCATACATACATACATATACCGGGCTTATCCTCCCCATGGGAGGGTAGCCGACAGCAGGCCACAATCACCACACTTAGTCACTAGGAGGCGAGAGAGGCAGCACTGGCCGCACCTGAACTGCCAGGATCAGCAGCAGCCCAGCACAACCACCTTCCACAGTCAGGCCCGACAGCAACAGCTGGTTTACCCCGACCGTTTCATTGAGTGCAGCCCCTCCCCAGCACATGACAGGTCAACCCCATCACACGCGGGCAGCTTCCAGTAACGCGTCAAAAATAAAATTACCTCCTTATACACTGCCCCCACTCACTTCTGTCCGCAGCCATCCCTCTCGCCACGTCCACAGTCAGACCCCTCTCATACAAAGCACGTCGCACCCCATCCATCCAACTCATCCGTGGTCTACCTCGCGCTCGAAGACCACTCACTTCCGACATATATATCTTTTTCACCAGCCGATCAACATTCATTCTTTCTACATGCCCAAACCATCCAAGCACTCTTTCATCCACTCGCCTGCTCAACTTTTTGACAACACCCGTCTGCTCCCTAACCAACTCATTCCTGATCCTATCTCTTCTAGTTACTCCATACATGCTCCTCAAACACTTCATCTCAAACACATCCAACTTCCTCCTCTCAGCTGCTCTCAACCCCCAGGACTCTGCTCCATACAACAAAACTGGCACAATCAAACTTTCATACAGTCCCCTCTTAGCATTCATACTCAAACTCCTGCATTCAAAAACTTTCCTCATTGCACCCAATGTCTTACAACCTTCACTCACTCGATGCTTCACTTCTACTTCCATTTCCATACTATCCTTAACAGTCACATCCGACCCGAGGTACCTAAAATGCTTTACCTCCTCTAAAACTTCCCCATTCAACCTCACATCCAAAGTTCCAAACACTCCACCTCTTGAACATCTCATCACCTTACTTTTATTCACATTTACCCTCAATTTCCGCCTTTCGCATACTCTACCAAACTCTGTAACCAGTCTCCTCAGTTTTTCCTCTGAATCAGCCACAAGCGCTGTATCATCTGCAAACAACTGCTGACACACTTCCCAATACTTACCATTTCGTCCCACCAACTGCGCACCTTTTCCCAACACTCTGGCATTCACTTCTCTCACCACACCATCCATAAACAAATTAAACAACCACGGCGACATCACACATCCCTGTCTCACACCTGTCACAACTGGGAACCATTCACTCACCTCATTACCTACTCTCACACATGCTCTGCTATCAATGTAGAAACTCTTGATCGCATTCAACAGTCTCCCATCCACTCCATACAAACTTACCACTTGCCATAAAGCCTCGCGATCCACTCTTCATACGCCTTCTCTAGATCCATAAATGCCCAATATACATCCTTTCCCTTTAATAAGTATTTTTCATTCACCTGCCTCACAGCAAACATTTGATCCACACAACCTCTACCACACCTAAAACCACACTGTTCTTCAGCAAGCACACGATCCGTCAACACTCTCACTCTTCCAATTAACACTCTTCCATACAGCTTCCCAACGACACTCAGTAGACTTATACCCCTAGAATTACTGCACTCATACCTGTCACCTTTCCCCTTGTACAACGGAACTACGCACGCGCTACTCCAATCAACCGGCACTTTACTAGCCTCGAAACACACATTTAATAAACGCACCAACCATTCTATAACCACATTTCCTCCTTTCTTTAGACATTCAACCGTGCAGCCATCCAAACCTGGAGCTTTCCCATTTTTCATTTCATCCAACGCACATCTCACCTCTGCACTTCTTATTCCCAAAGCAGTATTAAAAAAAACCTATTACTCTGATATTAAAAAAAATAATAAAATCAGCTAACAATAACTTTGGTCAGAAAACATTTAGTCGTCGATTTGTTTTTTAAGGATTTTTTTTTGTTGCTGTGCAATGATGACCCCGCAGTAGGAGTTGTTAACACTTTGAAAGCAACACCAAATAGAATTTCAGAACTGCTTGTATAGTAGACAGGAAAGTTTGGAACGAAACAAATTTTTTGACCAGAACTGCAAGTGGGAATTATCAAGAGCCTAACTGCATTATGGGTAACTAGAATACAAAACATGCCCGCAAAATAGATGGAGAGCTCACGACCATGGTAAAGGAAACAAGGTAGAGTCATTTCTGTGGGAAAAAAACACCTCTTGTTTGGCTAGCCAATAGAACGGCCTCATATCAAACAAACTTTATGACCTCACCATTGGGACTTGTTGATAGGCCCATAGTGGTGCCGAATTTGAAGCTAACAGTACTGCCAGACGCAATCTGAGCACTGCTACTGGCTCGAAGGCATGATGTCACCATTGCAACACGGTTGACGAAAACAAGACTGGTTTGACACTACCTTGTTTCTCATACAATGATAGTGTTACAGTCGAAGAAAAAATCCTGGTTTAATGTTATACCAAGACTAACCTGAACGTTCTGTGAGGAGTGCTCAGGTGACTGTTCCCTGGACTGCTCCTGGCTGCCAGAGTTAGGGAGAGCGGTAGGGTCGGGCCGCGGTCCCGCTATCAACGACGCAAACCAGTGTCCGCCTTGGCCGTTACTCACTGACTGCACACACCATAATTCCAAGCCTTAGAAAGCTGCCAAATTACAACACATTAGATTAGGTGCTAGTTTGAGACTTAGTGAGCTTTCAAACTACCTACAACCGATTACATTAACTGCTAGTTTAAGACTTAGCGAGCTATCAAACAACAACCAATTACATTAATTGCTAGTTTAAGACTTAGCGAGCTATCAAACAACAACCGATTACATTAACTGCTAGTTTAAGACTTAGCGAGCTATCAAACAACAACTGATTGCATTAAATGCTAGTTTAAGACTTAGCGAGCTATCAAACAACAACTGATTGCATTAAATGCTAGTTTAAGACTTAGCGAGCTATCAAACAACAACTGATTGCATTAAATGCTAGTTCAAGACTTAGCGAGCTATCAAACAACAACAACTGATTGCATTAAATGCTAGTTTAAGACTTAGCGAGCTATCAAACAACCGATTACATTAACTGATAGTTTAAGACTTAGCGAGCTATCAAACAACAACTGATTGCATTAAATGCTAGTTTAAGACTTAGCGAGCTATCAAACAACAACCAATTACATTAACTGCTAGTTTAAGACTTAGCGAGCTATCAAACAACCGATTACATTAACTGCTAGTTTAAGACTTAGCGAGCTATCAAACAACAACTGATTGCATTAAATGCTAGTTTAAGACTTAGCGAGCTATCAAACTACAACCAATTACATTAATTGCTAGTTTAAGACTTAGCGAGCTATCAAACTACAACCAATTACATTAATTGCTAGTTTAAGACTTAGCGAGCTATCAAACTACAACCAATTACATTAACTGCTAGTTTAAGACTTAGCGAGCTATCAAACAACAACCGATTACATTAACTGCTAGTTTAAGACTTAGCGAGCTATCAAACAACCGATTACATTAACTGCTAGTTTAAGACTTAGCGAGCTATCAAACAACAACTGATTGCATTAAATGCTAGTTTAAGACTTAGCGAGCTATCAAACAACAACCAATTACATTAACTGCTAGTTTAAGACTTAGCGAGCTATCAAACAACCAATTACATTAACTGCTAGTTTAAGACTTAGCGAGCTATCAAACAACAACCGATTACATTAAATGCTAGTTCAAGACTTAGCGAGCTATCAAACAACAACCAATTACATTAACTGCTAGTTTAAGACTTAGCGAGCTATCAAACAACAACCGATTACATTAAATGCTAGTTTAAGACTTAGCAAGCTATCAAACTACAACTGATAACATCAAGTGCTAGTTTAAGTCTTCGTAGGATGTAAAATTACGACAAATTAAATGAGACGTTAGTTTAAGCCTCCCTAACCGTGACAAAGCGTTCTAAAGAGAAAATGGAGGAAGGCCCCGTTTAGAATAGACTCAAGGGAATCTGTGCACCAGGTGCATAGATATACTGAGTTTAAAAAGTAGTTTATGATTCAAAATAAAATTTAAAGAAGAAAATTTTAGACGCTGGATAACAGGACAGCAGTGAACCGAAAAAAGACGGTCCTTAATAAAATAAAATAAAATTTATTTTGACTAAAAGAAAGCCTACTCAACTCCCAGCTCCGGACCTCACATTTTTCCTATGGTGAGTGTCAATTCCCATTAATACAATAGTTGTATTTCCCAGAGGGGAGACTGAAAGAGAACTCGGGCAACAACACGAAAAGAAGAAATTCTTAGATTACCTTAAAGGGACATTCCCACAGGTATTATGACATGAACAAGAAAGTTCCTGACTTGCTCGCGAGATCACTAAATTTAGACACCAAAACACTGATGCAAACCCATCAACACATACTGGATAAAGCAGACATTAGGAGGGACAGAAGAACTAGGAGAACATCTACAATTACGATAGTATATTATTACAATTATTGATTATGAGTTATAATTTGGAATTAAATTAAACAGAGAAATGTATTCATAATTTTCCTGAAACAATTTGCTGTCAAATCTTAGCCCTGATGAAAGGGGAGAAGCAATCGTACTGAAAACATTACTACGCTCTAACTCAACTTTTTAGAAAAAACTCTAACTACAAAGTATCAGTCACTTCCACAGTACTTCACCAAGAGAAGAATTTCATTAGTTAAAAACTACAAAAAGTAGCCCAGGATAGAAGGAAAAATTGGCGTTCACGTCAAAGAAACTCAACAGGAAGGCAGCAAAACCGACTATAGAACATTGAAGCACAAGCACAGTCACAATGTGTGCGTACGATGGTAACTTGCCAAGTTTCACGACCAGAACTCACCACAAGGAAGAATGACGCAACAAAGCCTTAACCCTTCCATGACAGCATTACACTACTCATATAGCTAACACCACAACAACAGAATGAGACCAGCATTAGATTGTCATCGATATCTGAAGAAGGAGGAACTGCCACTCGGCAGTGAACGTCAAAGATCCCATTTGGGTTAATGTATAGAAGAAATACGGTATAATAAAACAATTTTTGAAAGAGAACTGTGGGATTTTAAAGGGTTAAGTTGATATAATATTACTTTATACCTCCGTCTTAGAGCACAAGTGACTTGGAGCTTAACAAAATGAGATTCAAAATCTGAGGGTAAAAACTTTCTATTCCCATCTTAGTACGCAACACTCCAGTGACTAGGAGCTAAACAAAATTGGTCTTGACACTTTGATTGCGACGTGGGCCACCTGTGGTACACGGAGGTACTTTTCATAATGCTGCTGACCGACCAGTAGTCGCAAACTCAATTTTCATGAATACTATAAATCAAAGCTAAATGAAGGCACAATCCAGTTCATCATTGGTATTTTCAAAATATTTTACTACAATTGACTTTAAATTTAAGTTTGATGATGAATTAAGCATTTTTTTGTTGCAGTCAAAGTGTAAAAACCTGGGGGTAAAAAATGCTAGAGCAGCTCACATTATACATCTGGTGAGTGGGTGTGGGCTGCTGTTGCTGTTGCTGCTGCTCAAATGGATAAGGCGGCGTCTGGCGGGTTTCGCCGCGTGGTTGTCCGCTACTGCCACCGCCTCCCTGAGCCACGGCAGCAAAGAAAGCACACAGTCCACACGAAAAATAGTGAACAACATACAGAAATATTCAACAGTACACAAAAATATTCAACAGAACACAAGTATTAAACTGCACACAAAAATGTTTAACAATGCACACATAAACATTGAACACCGCACAAAAATATTCGACAGCACACAAAAATATTGTTCAACAGTTCACAAAAAAATCCCACACGAATTACTAGTCACCAGAAATAGGCTTTCACTACGGTCAAAATACCACAAAAAACATGTATCAACGCAACAATGAGACTTCTTCAACACCTCTATCAAGAAGATAGTCTCACTAACGCTCTCCAAATTAACTTGAGCCAAACGAAGATTTTGCAAATGCCCTACTAGCGCTCTCCAAATAAATTTGAGCTGACAACACACTCACTCTTTGATATAAGTCGTCGTCCACCTGACTGTACTGCTCCCCATCAGGAGGATTGTCTCACTAACACACTGAAATACATTTGAGTCAAATGCTCTCCAAGTAAATTTAAGTAGGTGGTACACTCACTCTTTGGTACACTTCGCCATCCACCTGACTGTACTGCTGTTGCTGCTGCTGATTTCTCCGCACAGGAATGACGCGTCTGTCCTCCTCCGAGGGCGCGGAGTTGCTGCAGCACGCGGCCGTCATCAGGGACGAAACAATCGAAGCGTCCGAGCGGAAGTCGGGATGCTTCGTGTTGATGTACGCTAGCTCGATTAACACCAAATTCTCCACCTGCAAATGTGTAATGAATTAGATCATAGGAAAAAATTTCTCGCATAATCATTTTGTGTTATGTGTAATGATATTTGTGGTGGCACTAATGTACAATGTGCGTTAGGTGTGTTTGTGTAATGTGACAGGCATGTGCTTTTGTGTCCATCTGTTGTGTTATGTGTGTTATGAGCTGAGTGACACGCGCAAATGACGTCCAAATGCGCGGTGAGAACGTAGACAACGAATGCATGCATGAAAACTTCATTTAATTTCAAAACAATACGTACAAAAAAAAAAAAAAAAAAAAAAAAATGAAAGAGCAAGACAAGCTACTTGAATCATTTAGGTATATATTCGAATAAAACCTAATTTCAAACGTTTCGGCCACAGGCCATCATCAGTGATTAGAAATCTGAAAAGTACAAAGTAAAAAGTAAGAATAGACAAAAAGACAAATCAAATCTAAGAATGACCATTCTAAAAACAAGCTATAAAATTGCGTTAATTGTGATTATCTATTTACAATGGCTAAAGGAAAAGAACTCAGAGTGTTATTTAAAGCCGGCCTAAGTTTAAAAATGTTCAAGGACTCTAAAATGCGCATATCTGTATATAACTGGGGTTTTGCTAAGATTGAAAATTGATTAATGGAAATTGCACTATCGCACTCGTCCGAATGCTCTCGAGCGGCGGAAAAAGGGGGTTTTGCCAAAATTGAGCCTGTTCTAAAGCTCCTACCAGAATGCTCGCTGACTCGAGTGCGAAGACTACGGGATGTGCATCCAACGTACTCTGATGCACAGCGTGCACAACTAAACTTATAAACAAGAGTAGCTTGCATTCCGGCAGGAAGCTTACCTTTATAATTAAAAAACGACGATATTCTAAAATTGTTTACCATTGTTTTTAGAATATCGTCGTTTTTTAATTATAAAGATAAGCTTCCTGCCGGAATGCAAGCTACTCTTGTTTATAAGTTTAGTTGTGCACGCTGTGCATCAGAGTACGTTGGATGCACATCCCGTAGTCTTTGCACTCGAGCCAGCGAGCATTCTGGTAGGAGCTTTAGAACAGGCTCAATTTTGGCAAAACCCCCTTTTTCCACCGTTCGAGAGCATTCGGACGAGTGCGACAGTGCAATTTCCATTAATCAATTTTCAATCTTAGCAAAACCCCAGTTATATACAGATATGCGCATTTTAGAGTCCTAGTACATTTTTAAACTTAGGCCGGCTTTAAATAACACTCTGAGTTCTTTTCCTTTAGCCATTGTAAATAGATAATCACAATTAACGCAATTTTATAGCTTGTTTTTAGAATGGTCATTCTTAGATTTGATTTGTCTTTTTGTCTATTCTTACTTTTTACTTTGTACTTTTCAGATTTCTAATCACTGATGATGGCCTGTGGCCGAAACGTTTGAAATTAGGTTTTATTCGAATATATACCTAAATGATTCAAGTAGCTTGTCTTGCTCTTTCATTTTTATTACGATTGCTACGGCTCCCTGATGACTTTTATAATACGTAGAGTACCACGATTGTGCATTAAATTCAGGATGGACACCAAAGTTAATTGAGAAGTATGTTATGCAATAAAAAAGTTCCCCAGATAGACGTTCCTTGTGAATACTCATGTGTTTACAAATGCAAAGTTACATAGAAGAACAATTTAAGATTCAAGTCGGTGAAACTGATCCCAGTTTAATTTCTCGCAGCAGAGCACCAGCCAATACACCTCACCCTGGAGCGTAACAAGGATGCAAAACACTACTAATACTAATAAATAAAGCTGCCCTGGGGCTATCGACATAAAACCATCAGGTCTAAATGAAGTAAACAAAGCTCACCATAGAGTTGGTAGGGGGCAGCCTACGTCTGAGCAGCTGCGTCACCACGTCCACGATCTTCTCGTGCACTTTGGGGAACCGCAGCATCTCTTGCTGAACCTGAAATTAATTTCTGTGGTTGAGGCATCACTAATCAGAAATTAAAAAGCAGGCGTTCGCTAATTTTTCATACCGAGGGCATTACATTTGACATAAATATCAAGTCTATAGAAGTATATTATTAATAAATTAAGCTTCCTAAAGTTACTAAAATTGTGACACTTGATGGTACCTTTAGTATGGTGAAGTATCACTTAATTCTTAATTTAACTTCAATAAAGCAACTTAAAATGCAGCCCTCGATGGTACACAATGAGAAACCTCTGACGTACTTTCTCAAGTCCGTAATGATGCACCAAACTGAGTTATTTGAACTCATTGTAGTTTCCCCCGAGTCCATATTTAAACTCGTGCTCATTGAGTGATCAAGCAAAGAAAGAGGCCTTGGGAGCACCTACATTACAAGAAGGATGATTTACGGAGTGTGAGTCTCCCTTCGATCTCAACAATGGTTTGTTTGCACAACTAAATAAGACAAAACAACACTGAAACACTCAGGTATTCACTATAAGAAGGGTAAATTTACTCAAGCCAGTAAAGTATAAGCATAACAAATTAAATCTTTCTCGTAATAATAACCATCCTTTTATAATAAACATTACTTTATTATTACATTAAACATTACATTACTTTAATTATACAACTCCCTTAAGCACTTTCAAATATAACAACATTAAACAGGAGTCTACAGGTAGTAATAGCTCTCATATACAAAAAGGCAAAAAAAGAGAAACATAAGAGGCCACAGTAGCACAAACTACTACATTACACGAATTCCTAATTAATTTCCAGCATACTAGTCAAGTTCAATATAATCACTATAAAGCCAGCAAGAGCTTTTCCCTGAATACCGTATTGTTGCACCCGTGACTCGACACTGTTAACGAATGTGTTTACAAGTCTTAAAACCTGAGAATTGTCACTAATAATAACCTTGAGGTGTTTGTTCATTTACTTATTCAGTGTCCGCTTCTTTGGTTTCTCTGTGACACTCATTAGGATGTTTAATGGCCGTATCTGTGATACGAGTTTTACTAGTGCACAAGTACAAGAATATTTTAATCGCAGGGACTAATGGGATGGGTATATTTGTTTGTTATCCACATCTGGAGGACGACATGGCCTATCATTTTTGATGGGTCACGTTCACTAGTTTGCTAATAATTAGCGCGGTAGAATAGCCACTACGTCCTCTTTCTTCACCTCTTCCGATATGATGGTTATAGTTTGCCACATTTTGAACGTGAGGTAATGGTGCAGAGTTGTTGCACAGACTGGACAACATTATGAAGGGTCGAAATTTGCGTTTAGCCTTCATTGGTTATAGGTCAATAATTTGATGCTAAGGTGTGAACCTTCCTTCCTTTATGAAGGATAGTAGTGATGAAATGAAGAATCAAACACGCAAAGTTTCGTGGTGAAGATTCACTGAGTTCTTATTCGGTCAGATAGCACAGTCATTCCTACAATGATTGCTAATACACGTTACTGCAACTAGTTTTAAATTATTATGACAATGGTCTGCAACAAGAAACAGGTGCAATAGTAAAAACAAATAAAAAGAAGTGGACGAAAAAGGATGGAGAACAATACTAACATGCTATTAACAGAGGGAATGACGATTCAGTTTTATTTAAAATAGGTTTGTCTTTCATGATAAAAAGAGATTCTAAAATACGAAGGTCTGATTGACTAGATGTGGTTCCTATTATCTGGAAGTTGTCCAAGCGGACTAGCAGGTCGCACTTCTCGGCATGAGTGCGTACCGAAGAGTGAGGGGGAGAGGCAAGGGGATTATTGGTTCGGAAGCTCCTTCCAGCATGCTCCGCCACACGAACATGGAGGGCCCTTTTTGTGGACCCAACATATTCCGACGCACACAGTGCGCAACAGTATTTGTAAACGACGTGCGAAAGCAATGCTTTAGGGAGCTTATCTTTGTAGTGAAAAAAAGAATTAATTTTATATCTGTTCAACAATATAATCCGAAAATTGATATGCGTAAAATGTTTAGCTAACAATGAAAGTATCTCTTTCTTGAGTTTCTCGGATTGGTATCCAAAATAGGGCAAGCAGAAGTAAAAATCCTTCTTTCCCACAGTTGCTATAGGCAATCTGTTATGAAACTTGACATTTAAAAATTTCTTCATGGCAGAATCTATTAATCTGATGGGAAACCATTATTGTGAAAGAATTGCCGCAAAAATTCCATTTCACAGTGAAATGCATAAAATTTTGAACAGACATTATAACCCCTGCATAACAATGTTTTAACACTATTGATCTTAAAGTTAAAATTACAAAAACTGTAAAAGCTGGTCCCTAGCCCAGTAAAAGTTGGCTTACGATAGACAGAGCTCTGAAATTTGCCATTGTGGCGCGTAATTGTGCAATCTAAAAACGGGAGACAATCAGCAGCTTCAACTTCCATTGTAAATTTAATATTTGGATGTTGAGAATTTAAGTACTTCAAAAAATGCTTACTGTGTGAGCTATCGCGGAATAAAATAAATGTGTCATCAATATAACGTCTATAGAACACAGGTTTGTACTCTACAGGGCACTGGCTCAACCATTGCTGTTCGTGGTACATCAACCATTGCAGGTACAACAGATTCAATTAGAAGTATTTCAGAGTAATGAAACAAAATTTCAATAGGAATGGCTATTTCAAGATATTACAATTGCTTTAATTATAGTTTGGGAAGACCGTGACGCGGTCTTCCATGGACTGGATCGCAGTAAACGCATCAGAGGCAATGAACAAACTTAAACTTATTCTACTAAGGCAACTCTAACTCCAAGAAACACGGAGCGCGGTAACACATCAGGTAAACTAATTTGTATGAGGTTAGACAGGCGTTCCTTTGGTTGAAATACAGACCTCAGTGCCGCAGAACTGAATGATGCGTTGCATCTCTTCGTGCACGAGCTCCACGCAGCGCTGTGAGGGCTCCTCCAGCCTCCTGATCTGACGCTTCACCAGCAACTCAAATGACACCTGGTTGGTCAGTCACAACCAACAGTTAGTTATGGTTACGAAATTATCGTTCCTATTTGATCATAATTAGGTTAGATGTTTTTTTAATCCCCCCTAACCGCAACAAAGGCGTTCCAAACAGAGGCAGGCACCATTTATTATGGAGTTTAGGGAACGCAGAATTTATGCACATGGTACATAGAAACGGTAAGTTGCCAAATAAGTTCATAAAACAAGATAACATGTTCAAGAAGAAAGTAGTAGATGCTGAAAAATAGGCCATGCAGAGAACCAAAAAAAGATGGTCCATAATGAAACAAAAACCTATCCTATTTCAACAAAAGGCCACCTAACCGTAGAGCTCAGAACCTCACACATTTCCCCTGGAAGCGTTAAATTCCATACACTCAATAGTTGTATCCCCCTGAGGAGAACCTGGTTAATCAGATTATAAGATTAGATTATAAGTTAGTTTAAGCCTCCCTAACCACTGCAAAAATAGAGCGTATCGAAGAGAGGAAGGAGGAAGGCACCATTTAGTATGGAGATAAGAAAATGAGGAATCTATGCAGAAATGGCATAGAAACAGTAAGATGAGAAAGAAGTTCATGAAATAAGATAAAAGTTGAAGAAGAAAGTCAGAGGTACTGAAAAACAGGACAGCGGTGAACCGAAAAAAGGTGGTCCTTGACATAACAAAAAACATTTTATTTCAACAAAAAGAAGGCTTACCTAACTCTCAGCTCGGGCCCTCACATTTTTCCCCTGGGAGCGCTAATTCCCATAGATACAATAGTTGTATCCCTCTGAGGGGACCTGGTTAATCAAAACCAACAGTAAGTTATGATCACAAAATTAAAATACATATTTCATAATGCTGAAATAACAAATGCTTATTCATCGTAATTCAACAATAACATTTATCACGTTACACCAGCGTTCATGAAAGGAAATTTAACAAAGGAAATTCGATCACGTGATAAGTATTTAGTGATATTTATGACTAGTTTTACTTGAACATCACTACTGAGTTGGCTCTCAGAGGGACGGAGTCAAGCTATCATTATTGAAATACTTTCACATGTCTCCAAAGCTGGGTGCTTACTCTAGCATTACTCGAAATCAATAGTAGATAAAAAACGCCAAGTGTCACCTTAAATTTATAAATAAAATGTCTATTTTGTGAGTAATTTTTGCTATGTTATTACAATGGGAATCTCATTGAACACATTAAATTTGTCGGTCTGTCTCAGTCAATTGGTCCGTTTCTCTGTCAAGCTCTCCAGGAGTGCTTAACCCGTCGCCACGTCCTGGACTCTTAGAAGGTCGGCAAAGCTAGCACATGTTTCACATCAGCAAACCTAGGGTTGCCATACATGGTCTTAAGCGTCTCGTTGAGCGCTATTCATTGGTGTAAGGTAAAATTAGGTGGGAGGAACAGGGAAGGAGAGGTAGCAAGTTCAAATCTGTATGAATTCTTCTGCTCAGTCTGGAGTGTAGCTACCGGCGCTGCACAACCTCTTAGAAGGCCAGGAGTGTAGCTGAGGCATACCAGCACACACTCTGCCTCTAAGAAGGTCGCCATCATTTTTATTTTCTTATGTTTTCTGTTCAAAAAATGGGAGTCCAAATCCACAGATTTACTCCTACGCAAAAAATAATACCACCATTGTATTCGGGAGGAAAAGCTCTATGCATATCAAACTCTTTACAAACAATGAAACTGCTTGATAACAGCCTATACACAAAATGAACTAAAAAATAAAAACTGTGTTTTACATATAGTGCGCATAACTCCGGAACTATTGGACCTGAAAAAAAAAATTCACATACCACAAGATTCAGCAACTCAGAATCTATGAAAATGCATCATAAAAAAACATAAAAGTGCAATAAATAAAAAATAGCCAGTGATTTTCTGATTTCTGTTTTTTGTATTTTACCGAAATAAAAACTCGAATTTCGTAGATTTTCATTGGGGTAGCAGTATTTTTTTCCCTACTGACAGAAAGAGCAACTCTCTCTCTTTACAATGAACCCCCAATGAAACTTCTAACATGATTAATGAATGTACAGTAAGTTGCACAGTTGACCCATTTTCTTCAAACCTCTTGGTAGGTCGACCATGTGGAGACGGGTTAATGACCGTTTCTGTGATGCGAGTTTCGCCAGTGCACAAGTACAAGAATATTTTAATCGCGAATACTTTTAGGATGGATGTATTTGGTCGTCATCCATATCTGCAAGGTTTTTCTTAAGAAGAGATCAAATCCCGTCATTTTTGACGGGTCGTATACACTAGTAATTCAATAGAGAGCAATTTCTTGGGGTTTTGAGAACGGTATCAAGTATGACGAAAAACGCACAAGAACACTGTAAAATACTCAAAAAATTATCACCCGTTTTCATGTCATGAAGGGCGAAAAAAAGCATAGCAACGAGTGCCCATCATCCTCGCACTTTCTCATACGTAGGACAACTGTACTGGGATGAATCACACTTCTTTTATACTTCTTAATGAGACTTATATTGTTTTATATTGTTTAATATTGCACAAGTTGACGCATGTGAAATATTCATCAGACGCACGCTTTCACTGATCGTCATTGACACGGCCATTAGAGCACAAAATTGCTATGCAGCATCCATTTCTCATAAAATTTTAATTACTAACATTTTCCCAACCCAGCACACTGAAGCCTACCTCACATGATGGATTTACTCATGCGATGGTATTCAGGATACATGAGTCCTGCTGCAGCACCTACTGACTATACCAGCATTAAGGGACCATTTATAAGAGAGGTTCAATGTCTAAACAGATGTTCATTTCGCTTGAACTGCAAAGTTGATGCACAGTTGTCCTTATTTTCTCTCTTTTTGTATATTCTGGAATGTATTATCGATTGTGTTTTCATGCTTACGGTGGATTGATCATACTTGGTATTCTACAGAACTGATGATGGAGCTGGTCTCAGATTTGTTGATTTTTTTCAATAAAATGACTAATTTTATTAGTATTTTCTTCGTTTTTAAATTTTTTGAGGTTCAATGAAACTGAGAACTCAAAACCCAGCATGGTATCTGTGCGAAAGCAGAAAGATGAAGTATCCTCATGGCAATGTTTTTTCACCATTACTGACACAGGAATGAGCCCGCTTATGCATGTGAACAGGTGATCCTTTTTGAGTGTTCAACTTCCTTTTTTTTTGTCACACTTCGTCCCGTCCTTGAAACCTTTAGAAACTGTCTGGTTTTGAATTACATTATTTGAGTAACGCCAGTACTCGTACACAGAGGGCAAGTTTTGAAATACGTATTTTGGGTAGTACTTGTCACGGTAGAAGAAACAAGGTAGGGTCATTTCTATGGGGGGAAAATGCACCCCCTTTTGTTCAGCAAGCCAATAGAACGGCTTTATGCTAAACCAACTTGATGGCGTCAACAATACATGTCGTTAGACCAATAGTGTTGCCAGATTTGAGGCTAGCAGTGTTGGCAGATGCAATATGAGCACTGCTATTCGTTCGTTGCCAGCACGTCAGCATTGCCACATGGTCAACGAAAAACCCTGGTTTGACCCTACCTTGTTTCTTCTACCATGCCTAGTTACAGAGTGCATGTTTTGAATTACGTATTTTGGATAGTACTCGTAAACAGGAGCGCAAGTTTGAAGTCTCACCTCCGGCACAAAGAGCGCTGGCCTAGGCCCTGTAGCGTTACGGATGGCAGTCAGTATGTCCATCTGCGTGAGGCCCGCCAACGGGTGGATGCTGTCCAGGGTGCGCCCAAACGTCTCGTGGAAAATGTAACAAATACGAGCGCCGCCGCATCTGTGGACAAGATAATGATAACATGAAAGCATTACATCTCAGTCAGAGATGAAATTTTTGTTACCTAATAATACACCCTAGCTGTGTTTATTTGTTTGAAGTCCACTTCATCCGTCTCTCCGTGACGCTCATGAGTTGTGATATAATGTGATGTGACATAAACAATGCTCAATGACCGTATCTGTGATACGAGTTTCACCAGTGCACAAGTACAAGAATATTTTAATCCCGTGTACTATTAGGATGAATATATTTGTTTGGCATCCACATCTGGAAAATAGATTTAAAGAAATATCGAGTCGTATCATTTCTGATGGGCCATGAACAATAGTCTAGCCTCCTGCGACTGGTATTATGGATAACATTATTCTACACATCAGGCATGAATGAACACGATAGTAATCAACCTGTGCCAAATTTCATCTAATGGGTTAACGGCATCTGCTATGGTCAAAAATAAAAATGGCATCAAACTTATAACAATTATAGAATAGTACTACCTCCAGCTGAGCCAAGATTTCCATTAATGGCTAAATGTTCAACAATGGACTTGAGTTTCCCTACCCGCAAAACACCAACAGCCACTACCAGAGACCAAATTAATGAAGTACGCGCAACACACATCATCACATCAACAGAACAATTAACCTTTCGATACAAACAAAAAGCATTTGAACACCATTTGCATGCTGATACAAACGTTGATACCGCGTTTGCTGTAAGTTGTAAATACAGCGTTTCATAAATACAGCATTTGTATGCTTACAGCTCTGTAGTTTCGATATTTCTGGCAGTTCCTTCCACAGTCTGGCAGTAGGCGGCATTAAATTTGGTTATAATTTGGAGGAGAGTTTGAGCTTTGTCCTGCACGTCGTCTCCGTAGCTGTTGAGGAGCGACTGGAACTGTGACATCATCATCGTGACGCGCGTCTGTGGAGAGAGACAGCGTCAGAGCATGGTTTTGGCAACTACATAGGGGGATGTAACCTCACAAACACACCGGACTCAGGAATTGAGTAATGGACCTAGAGATTGTGTAAATACCCTCATGGTATCAGAGGCAAAGTCATCCTTCTGAGTACTGAAAGCTAAAGACCCAAATTTAGAACAATGGATTCAATTATAATGAATCAATGAATGGGTGAAACATTATTAGGAAGCCTTACTTAATAATAGCCAAAACACCAACAGTGACCCAGCCATTACCGAAAATCTCTTAGTTTTGAAGTTCCGCAAAAGCAGTCAATGAAACAGAAATTAATTAGGACAGAGAGAAATTCTGTCACTGGCCAGCAGCTGTCTAAATCAATCTCTCCCAAAACTGTATCTCTTCCGATGCTCACTAACATTGATTGACTAGAGAAGAACACTGTTTTAGCTCTCATAACAAATCCCAATTCACTATGGCAGTTGTGTTATAAAGCACACCGGCCCAAAATCAACACGCACAGCGCCATTGCTACACAACGCTGCATGTAATATGAAGGCCTGTCTGTTATGTCAACCACATTAACGCAAAGAAAACCATCAAATCATGGGGGGACTACACTTTACGAAACTACAGCATTAAAATATATTGTGTTTAGACCATTGTACAGGGGCTTGCTTACAAAACTTTATATAAATATGTTTCTTTGGTACCTGTGCGAGATTGGGGTCCGACGGCACAAAACTTGGGGACAACCCGCGAGAAGGACACTTGACTTGTTCATGTTATTTTCTATTTTACCCTATTCGGTAGAATATTCAGGTCCAAAAGCTGACAAAATTGCAGGAAAAAATTTCTATTCTATCCTGTTCAATAAAACTTTCAGAGCCAAAAGCTGACATCACAAATCGCAAGCCAAAAAATGAGGCACACCTTGAGTTCGGGCAGACAGTCGCGGATGTGGTGCATGAGGAGCCTGTTGAGGGTCTTGGCGAGGTAGGGTGTGCCGTTGCGGTTGGCGAGTGTGGGGTACTTGCGCTGCAGGAACGCTGCCTCGTCCTTCAGTGCGTCCTCTATGCTCTGTCGGCAGCAGAAATGTGAGCAATATAATGTGAGCAATACAATGTGAGCAATACAATGTGAGCAATACAATGTGAGCAATACAATGTGAGCAATACAATGTGAGCAATACAATGTGAGCAATACAATGTGAGCAATACAATGTGAGCAATACAATGTGAGCAATACAATGTGAGCAATACAATGTGAGCAATACAATGTGAGCAATACAATGTGAGCAATACAATGTGAGCAATACAATGTGAGCAATACAATGTGAGCAATATATTGTGAGCAATATATTGTGAGCAACATATTGTGAGCAACATATTGTGAGCAACATATTGTGAGCAACATATTGTGAGCAACATATTGTGAGCAACATATTGTGAGCAACATATTGTGAGCAACATATTGTGAGCAACATATTGTGAGCAACATATTGTGAGCAACATATTGTGAGCAACATATTGTGAGCAACATATTGTGAGCAACATATTGTGAGCAACATATTGTGAGCAACATATTGTGAGCAACATATTGTGAGCAACATATTGTGAGCAACATATTGTGAGCAACATATTGTGAGCAACATATTGTGAGCAACATATTGTGAGCAACATATTGTGAGCAACATATTGTGAGCAACATATTGTGAGCAACATATTGTGAGCAACATATTGTGAGCAACATATTGTGAGCAACATATTGTGAGCAACATATTGTGAGCAACATATTGTGAGCAACATATTGTGAGCAACATATTGTGAGCAACATATTGTGAGCAACATATTGTGAGCAACATATTGTGAGCAACATATTGTGAGCAACATATTGTGAGCAACATATTGTGAGCAACATATTGTGAGCAATATATTGTGAGCAACATATTGTGAGCAACATATTGTGAGCAACATATTGTGAGCAATATATTGTGAGCAATATATTGTGAGCAATATATTGTGAGCAATATATTGTGAGCAATATATTGTGAGCAATATATTGTGGGCAATATATTGTGAGCAATATATTGTGAGCAATATATTTTGAGCAATATATTGTGAGCAATATAGAGTAAGCTATAACGTATGCCATAATGTATGCTATAATGTAAGCAATAATGTAAGCAATAATAATGAAAGAAGTACTTAATCTCACCTATTGCACGGGTTCCTAACCTGGGTTCAGCATGGTACAGTTTGTGCACTAATATAGTTCTACACACAAGTTTTGAATTAGAAGAAAAAACAGAACATTTTATTTTCCCAACTACGAAGGGTTTGATGAATGCATGTATGGAACTTGTGGGTTTCAGTATCTCCAACAAGGTCAAGAACCATTGATCGAATCCCTGCATCTCGGTAAATGAGACGTGGCTTCAAACGATACTTTTTGCCGTCACAGAGCCCCTACAGTTGGGACTTGACTTTCAATCAAAAATATTCCAGAACAATGAATCTCATCAACTTTTGAAATGAATTGGCAGGAAATTTCCAAGTTCCAGCATTTACAACAAGGTCCCCCACGTAAACAAAGCCTACTTTCTTCTTAAGATGTGTTGCTTTGGAAATTAGCCACAAAGGGCAAACCATGCTTAGTTTTGAAGAGAGAATGATGGTATTTTCATTGAAACAAAGGAAATTTTTCCTGTTTCTAAACATCAGATGGTGAAAAATAATAAAATTCTACAAAGCTCAAACATTAACTGAAAAATTTAGAAAATTGTTCATAGCTAGACATGAAACCTATTCTATTTCAGCAAAAAACCTCCACGCCCTTTACCTTGGGGAGCTGAAATCTCTTCCCTTGGGGGTGCTAATTGCCACAGATACAACAGTTGTATCTCATCGAGCTGAACTGCTGAAGTAGCATACATAGTGCTTGTAAGGTAGAACTTAAAAATAGGAAAGGAATGTGGATAACTACAACAGCTGCGTAATAAAAAGCACCAAGCCACCAAAAATATGAACCTTTCTATGATGCCTACAAAGCCATCAAAATTAGGTGCGTTTCTGTCTATGATGTCTACGAAGCCACTAAAACTTGGTACCTTTTTGTCTATGATGTCTTGTTGCGAGCGATTCACAACACCGATGATGCCGAGCTTGACGGGAATGACTCGGCCACACAAGCAGTCGATTGCATCAGTACCTGGAGTGGAAGCAACATATGAACTGCAAAAACTCTTGCTAGCGTTTGCTTGTTATGCAAAATCAATGGCTTGCAAGAGAAGTACAATATTAGAATTGAGGCCCCTGAAATCATACGGTACCCAAGCGCCATATACAGGAAAAACGAGTTATAAGTACCAATGTCATCCCAAAGCTTTCCTCTGTATGTAGAGTGAGTCGTTGAATCGTAGGTACAGAAAGATATAGTCACTCGCCGGTGGCATACCTTAATTAGCAATTAAGATTTACATGTTTCAAAGTAGCAAGCCATTTCCTGACATTTTTGAAAAGCGGCACTTGGTATTGTATGATTTTAGGGGGCCTCAATTGAGATAGAGAATGACACCAAACACAGCCGAGGACGTTTGATGGGGAGAACACAATTTGTTCCAAAAACGTCAATGATGAGAGAAACAAAGAGTCTGGACGATATCATCGTTGCCAGAGAGCTAAGTTACTCGACTTACACTACAGCCAATCTGTAAATCTCTACAGAATCATGAACTTAACGGTAAAGTTCTAGGCTGAGATAGTTGTAGTTTAACTCTATATCTCAGCAGCAACATGAACTTTTATAGCAAAATTCCATTGAAAACATCAGTATCATGTACTGGAAAAGAAATACAAATGTACTAAAAGCAAAATACCCAGATAAAGTAAAGAAATGAAAACAGCAAAGTCAAACATAACAATAAGCATGGTGCTACCTTTGTGTTATAATATCCTAACAGGAAAATAGCCGAGAAAGCCAAAAACAAATGAGTATATCAATCGACTGAATTGTGTGGCATTGTAGGCATACCTCACAAGCACCAGAAATACTGCAAAACTAGTCTTGGGAGGGCAAGACCAAGACACACTAGCATTCATGAGGTCAAGTTTGGCGTCACAAAGCAAAACCAAAACACACCAGCATGCATAGATGGCAAGACAGAGACACACCAGCATCCATGAGGTCCAGTTTGGTGATGACAGCGAGGGTGCGACGGCCGTCAGGATCCACCTCCTTGGCCATCTTGAGGGCCTCTGCAGTGGCCATGTCCGTGTTGGCGGAGGACACGGCCAGGATGATGGAGTTGGGGTTGCCTATGTACTGCAGCACCAGGTCGTGCACCTGCTGCTCTATGTCCTCAGGCTGGTCCCCCACTGGCACCTGCAATGGCACTCGGTCTTATTACTCAGCATTCTGCGCAGGAATGCTCTGCTTTGAGTAATATGAATAAAAAAGAAATGGAAAACTAGGAATACTTGTTTCATGCAAGAGGAGGAAAAAAGAGAAAAAAGAAGAAGTGAGAAGAAGAAAAACGAGAAAATGCATGCAATAGTACCTAAAAACCAGTCTTTTTGAATTCACTAGACACTGAACAATGGTATAACTTTGAGTAATGGCAATACCAGAGCAAATAACAAAAATAAAAGTACACGTTTAGTTGATTGCACTTCAACGGGACGATAAGAGAAAGTCACATTGACCATCTGAAAAATGACTAACACAAGACCAGGATAAGCTGGCAAAAATCTCCGCTGTCAAGAAATTTCCAGAAAAAATACTGATGAATTTAATGTAGCAAGCTGGAGACATCTTCAAAGAGTCCAAAGCCAGTCATTGAAGCGAATTAATTAGTTCACACATCACAGGCTACATGAGTGCAGGAGTATCAAGTATCGAGTAGCAAGGAGTATCAAGTAGCAAGCTAGGGACATCTTCAAAGAGTCCAAAGCCAGTCATTGAAGCTAATTAATTAGTTCACACATCACAGGCTACATGAGTGCAGGAGTATCAAGAGACAGCACCTAAGGAACAAAACACCCATGCTAACAATTTTCATCTCGGTAGATCAGGCTGATGCACTAGACTCTTAAACAAAAAATTAGGAAAACAGTGTAAGTAAACCACTATTAAATTTTGAATAATTGCCACACAAGAAAACTAAATATTGTAAGAATCAATATTATAAGTATGTGGACTAAATATTTTTGGGAAAAAACACATCTTCAGTAGTTGCCAATATCCACACCAAAGCCGTTACATTAGAAAAACACGTTTTCAGTAGTTGCCAGTCCCTACCTTAGTGAGGCCTGGCAAGTCAACAACGGTGAGGTTGACCACTTTGTTGGAGTAGATTTTGAGCCTGATGGGCTCGGACGATATGCCCTTGTTGCCCCCAGCGCCCCGCTCTGTCTCTCGCTCGATCTCGGCGCGCACTTCATCAAAGTCCGAGAAGATTTTGTCCATGTGCAGGAACTGGGCCCATTCCAGCAGATCCACATTAGCTGCCATAGTACACAAATATGCGATTATTCAGGTATATTATTTGTTAATTCAACTTCACTCCCAAAAACGGACATGAGTGAGGAATATTATTATATTTATGTTAGTTTAGGACTCCTAGCCACAACAAAAATAAACACAAGAAATCAGAGAGAAGACAAAATTTAGAATGGACTGCGGAAAACAGGTAATTTATTTCTACACAAGGTATGTTCCCACACATAAGACCCTGTACATAGAAACAGGAGGTTAAAGAATATTGAGGTACAAAAACAAAAGAAGACATGAAAACTGTAAGAAACAAAGTAGACAAAAGATTCTGAAGGCTTATCTATTGTTGAGGTAACCAAACGGTACCCTCACTACCATCCATAGGCTGCATGATGTAAGGTACACAAACCTTACTGCCATGAACTTATTGCCTTTGTACTAGCTTAGTGTGTTTTCCTGTACCTTATTTGACCCTCTAAACTTGGTGAACTAAATTATTTACATTGAAATCGATTCCAAAATTATCCAAACAAATATAGGTATTAAAAGAAGAATAGAGGTATATTTTCAGAAAGTTCACATGAAAATATTACATATCTACATTGAGAAAAATAGAACAATGCAGTAATCAACAGAGCAGCACAGTTCACTGATGTGGGTTCAAATATCTCAACAGTTGCAGGGGAAAATAGAAATAGAAATGAACACAAATACTATTATCCAG
This sequence comes from Morinoia aosen, assembly GCA_030386875.1. NCBI lineage: Eukaryota > Metazoa > Arthropoda > Malacostraca > Amphipoda > Talitridae > Morinoia > Morinoia aosen. The sequence goes on along the minus strand of CM059561.1, from coordinate 81,876,440 downwards.
CAATAAATTTAAGACGAAGTCCTTTAATCATTAAAACCTTTGGTGAGGCGATGCACTGCACAAGAAACAACCATTTCTGCATTGAAATGTAATGGGGAATATAACAGCAACCAACAACAAAAATTTATCTGATCCAAGACTGTGAAGATAACAAATCTTGCTCAACCCATTTATACACAATATTATTTCAAACAAACTTACACTGTAGCGTCAATTTGACCCCAACCTTTGGTCAATATTGATTTTAATGTTGTCAATGATTTGTATAATTTTGTTGGCATATTTAGGTAATATGGTACATTTGAAGACGTTTTACATGAATGGCATTGTGCTTGCAAATGCTTAGTTTTAGAGATATTCAACTTTGTAGTTATGGGAACGTCGTACATAAAATTGAACACACGAACACATAAATGAGTTGAAATTCGGTTTCTCCGTAACGATGGGTGTGGTTAGGCAAGGTTAGGTTAGTTAACACTTTGACTGCGACGTGCGCCACTGGTGGTACACGGAAGTAATTTTCATAGTGCTGCAAACCGGACAGAAGTTGCACACTCAATTTTAATAAATATTTAACCAAAGCTAAATGAAGGCATGATCCACCTATGTTTGGTTTTTTCCAAATAGCTCACTACAATTGACATTAAATTTGAGTTTGGTGTTGAACTTAATACTTAGTAGTCGCAGTTAAAGTGTTAAATAACATAACCTAAACTAACCTAAATAAACCTAAAATAACATAACTTAACTTGGCCATACCAAAGCTGATGCCTCCAACCAAAAACTTGGCGTGGTCCACGTCCGCAAAACCCCAGATGAGCCATATCAAAACTTTCGTTAATGCTATTCCTACCAGAAAGTTATTTATGCTATATCTCAAAAACTAAGCATTTGCGAGCACAATATAATTTGTATAAAACATTTCAAAGTGTCTTCAATAACCAAAATCTGGTAACGGAATTTTCAAAATCGTTGACAACAGTAAAATCAATGCTGACCCTACCTTTTTCTTAGAGTAACAAATTACATAAAAGTTGAGTTTCAGTTAACTGGGAAAAATTATAAAGGCCTGTTCATACATATGTATAAAACCTACAATTATCAAGTATAAAGTTTAAATTTCAGTTGGGGTCATTATGACCCCACTGTGCATCTATGGATTAAGAAAAGAAAGCACAAGCAAATCCAACACTGCTCACCCTGTGTCCGGTTTTCCTTGTGCTCAGGAGTGGTGTACATGAGCTGCAACACCAGCGGCCGGCGTGTTACTATGCCCACACCTCGAGGCAAGAAACTCTTGCCCACCAGGCTCTCCAGCACGCTGCTCTTGCCTGAGCTCTGCACAACAACAGATTCTGTAAGAAGTTGGTTCATGCCTCCCTAACCCCAACAAAAGATTTTGGTAGGAAGTTAGTTCATGTCTCTCTAACCACAACAAAAGATTTGGTAGGAAGTTAGTTCATGCCTCTCTAACCACAACAACAGATTTGGTAGGAAGTTAGTTCATGCCTCTCTAACCACAACAATAGATTTGGTAGGAAGTTAGTTCATGCCTCTCTAACCACAACAATAGATTTGGTAGGAAGTTAGTTCATGCCTCTCTAACCACAACAACAGATTTGGTAGGAAGTTAGTTCATGCCTCTCTAACCACAACAATAGATTTGGTAGGAAGTTAGTTCATGCCTCTCTAACCACAACAAAAGATTTGGTAGGAAGTTAGTTCATGCCTCCCTAACCCCAACAAAAGATTTGGTAGGAAGTTAGTTCATGCCTCTCTAACCACAACAACAGATTTGGTAGGAAGTTAGTTCATGCCTCTCTAACCACAACAATAGATTTGGTAGGAAGTTAGTTCATGCCTCTCTAACCACAACAAAAGATTTGGTAGGAAGTTAGTTCATGCCTCCCTAACCCCAACAAAAGATTTGGTAGGAAGTTAGTTCATGCCTCTCTAACCACAACAATAGATTTGGTAGGAAGTTAGTTCATGCCTCCCTAACCCCAACAAAAGATTTGGTAGGAAGTTAGTTCATGCCTCTCTAACCACAACAACAGATTTGGTAGGAAGTTAGTTCATGCCTCTCTAACCACAACAAAAGATTAGGTAGGAAGTTAGTTCATGCCTCCCTAACCCCAACAAAAGATTTGGTAGGAAGTTAGTTCATGCCTCTCTAACCACAACAACAGATTTGGTAGGAAGTTAGTTCATGCCTCTCTAACCACAACAATAGATTTGGTAGGAAGTTAGTTCATGCCTCTCTAACCACAACAATAGATTTGGTAGGAAGTTAGTTCATGCCTCTCTAACCACAACAAAAAATTTGGTAGGAAGTTAGTTCATGCCTCTCTAACCACAACAAAAGATTTGATAGGAAGTTAGTTCATGCCTTTCTAACCACAACAAAAGATTTGGTAGGAAGTCAGTTCATGCCTCTCTAACCACAACAATAGATTTGATAGGAAGTTAGTTCATGCCTCTCTAACCACAACAACAGATTTGGTAGGAAGTTAGTTCATGCCTCTCTAACCACAACAAAAAATTTGGTAGGAAGTTAGTTCATGCCTCTCTAACCACAACAAAAGATTTGATAGGAAGTTAGTTCATGCCTTTCTAACCACAACAAAAGATTTGGAAAGAAGTTAGTTCATGCCTCCCTAACCACAACAAAAGATTTGGTAGGAAATTAGTTCATGCCTCTCTAACCATAACAGATTTGGTAAGAAGTTAGTTCATGCCTCTCTAACCACAACAACAGATTTGGTAGGAAGTTACTTCATGCCTCTCTAACCACAACAACAGATTTGGTAGGAAGTTAGTTCATGCCTTTCTAACCACAACAAAAGATTTGGAAAGAAGTTAGTTCATGCCTCCCTAACCACAACAAAAGATTTGGTAGGAAATTAGTTCATGCCTCTCTAACCATAACAGATTTGGTAAGAAGTTAGTTCATGCCTCTCTAACCACAACAACAGATTTGGTAGGAAGTTAGTTCATGCCTCTCTAACCACAACAACAGATTTGGTAGGAAGTTAGTTCATGCCTCTCTAACCACAACAACAGATTTGGTAAGAAGTTAGTTCATGCCTCTCTAACCACAACAAAAGGTTGGTCAATGTCTAACGTGATGCAATCAAAGGAAATGAAAATTGGATTCCCAGGAATCACTAAAGAAACCCATTTAATAACGTTTTACATGAATGACATTCTGCTCTCTGATGCATTATTTATGAATTATTAAACTTCAAAGTTGGCTTTGGCGCGCAAAAGGAAGCAACCGCGCCGAGAAGAATGTAATCAATAACGGAAGCTAACCCCCTAGTTATTACAAACGTAAAGAGGTTGGGTCATGAGGTTAAGCCACAGCTCTTCTAGTGAAAATTATAAATAAAGGTTTAAAGCAATCCATTAAGGTCATATTAACAATTGAGTTTACATCTGCTCCATGATGGCGGCAGCCGTACCGGGTGGCATCATCTATGAGCTGACGGTAAAGGTGATGGTACCGAGTGGGGCTTAAGTCTCGCTGAGCGGCTTCGCCGCTTAGCAAGAATGAAAATATCGATTATAACTGAATTTGATGCTGATTCCGAATATGCAATTTGTTTTGACCGATCTCGATTTTTTTTATTTTTTTTTTGGAAGGGCGGCTAGCAACAACTGAGGTGGTGCCCAAAGAATGCCATGTCCGTACAGGTTGGGTGGAACCCGGCCCTATCCGGTACTCAGGTCTTCAAGGCACGGTCTGACCATGTTGGGTCGAGAATGGCAGAGTTCGGATCATGAGGTGGTGCAGGCCAAAGTATGCCAAGTCCGACCAGGTTGGGTCGAGAATGGCAGAGTTCGGATCATGAGGTGGTGCAGGCCAAAAAAAACATTAAAAATGTATAAAAATTTAAAATTAAAAAAATTACAAAAAAATAAAAAAAATCGAGAGCGGTCAAAACAAATTGCAGATTCAGAATCAGCATCAAATTCCAGTTATAATTGATATTTTCATTCTCGCTGAGCGGCTTTGCCGCTCAGCGAGACTTGTTCCCCGAGTGATGCCATCTATGAGCTAATTGTGAAGGTGACGACGTAATAATGACGACTAAAAAAAACGTCAAAAGCACCAAGTACGAGAAATAGTGCGTTAACTTTTTTATGTTATTAACTGATAACAATATTTCTTATTATTTTATTAACAATTTCTATCATTCTTTTATTTCTACAAAGTTCTGGCAAAAACTTTAATACCTCATGATCCAAACTTTGCCTTTCCCGACCCAACCTGGTCGTAATCTGTGTTGCACATATTGCGCGGGAAAGCAATTTCACTTATAACTTCAGAGCTGAATAATTCAAAAATAATGCATCAGCAAGCAGAATGTCATTCATGTGAAACGTTCTGAAATGTGTTCCTTTAGTGATTCCTGGGATAGGAATTATTGTTTTCCGTGATTGCATTAAACTTCCGATTGACCACATTTTTAAATGCGTTTCTTAAGTGATTATTCATAACAAATTTTTTAATTTCCGTGCAGCACCTAAAATACATATTGACCCTTTTTTCTAAATATTTAATTTGGGTATTTATTTGAAACAAATTTCTATACAATGCAAAAAACATCTATGTTTATACACAGAGGACGTGAATAAAAAATTGACTAGGCATTTGTTGATCCCACTTTTAGCCAGGTGAAGACCATAGCAGCATTCCACTTGAACTGAAAAGCGACGGCTGATACCTAGTGTCGGGGCCTTTTTAACGGCCTTTAAATTTTGCGGTAATACTAAAAAAAACACCTAAGAATTTATTACCTCTGTAGCAGACAGTAAAACGTGATAAAGGAAACAGTGAATCAGAATATGTTACCTGGGACCCAACAACAACGATCTGAGGGAGCTGAATCGCATCAGCCCCAACCGTATTGAAGACATCTTGAAGCTTGTTAATAACAGGAATTAAAGCCTCCATACTCATTATTCCTTGGCAAGTGTAAATTATTCGCGTTTCACTCTGCCGAAACAATTTTGTTATATTACAAGCTCCTTCTCTTTGCCGGGTCAGCTGTGCGTCCGGGGTGAGGGCACTTCTAACTTGTCACAATGACAACAATGTCACGTCAGACTAGGCACTAAGCATCACACTAGTTAGGCGTTTCAAGTGTATCAATCAACATAACATGATTCATGAAGTTTTTGAAAACGCCACAAAACTCTCAACTAGTGATTAGACTGGTTAAAGAAAAAAATTAATTTTATATGATGTGTGATATGCAATCAACGCGGAGCGTTGCGTTTGCACTCGATGGTCCTCGGTTCAATTCTCCCGAACTTTTCGAGTATATTTGTAGAAGCCACCAGTTTTTTTAGGAAATAATACCAAAAAATGAGTAAAAGTAGGCATGAACAAGTTTATTTGCTTAAATGAACTTTTATTTTAGTTCTAATCTTTTCATAAGGGATCGAAAAGTTCGAGCGTGATAACATTTTTATTGTTGACGTCGTTATAACAATCACAAGGTGGAAATGATTTTTCAGCACCTCTACCTGCAAAGATAGAGTGAGTGAGAAAACTGCGAGAACAATTGCTAGTAAAGTTCCTCCAATAAAATATGCCAATTATCTTCTCGGCTTTCTTAAATCACCGAAAGAGCATCACATATTCTGTTGAAAATACAGCGGGTAATGGACTAGAATGAAATCATGATCTTTCTTGTCAAACTGTGACTCTCGTGGCATGGAACAAATTTGCAGATAAATACAACTGTTATATATAGCGATAAATAGAGTTTGCATCTGAAGGAGGGACGAAAGATTACCCGCCATTTACAAATCACTCTTAGAAGATCCGGAAAATTTAATGACACTGGTCACTCTCAGCTGGAAAAATATTAAGGGTGTAGAGGCAAATATAAACAAAAATTATGCCAAACTCCATTGAGTGGAATTTACCATCTTTTATGCCTCAATCTCATTAATCCAGCGATTGTAATCAGTACATTGCTGATGCATTGTTTCAAGATGTAAGAAGCGAGTCTGAGAATGTGCTGACTATCTGCCCGGGTGCTAAGATTCCATCTCAAATATTAAATTAAATTTCTCTATCACATTCGCTTGGTACTGGAAGTTTTCCGTCTTACCTAAGATGTGATTCTATCATGTGTTCATTTTGTGCGTGTGTTTCCTTTAGAAAGCGAAGAGAACTTTTAGTTAGATAGAGGCCTTCCTCAACCTATGAGGTGACCCGCTCCGCATCACTTTGCCTGGAGGTCTTAAGGCCGAACATTATTTCCTGTTAAGTCACGCTGTCCAACATAACTTGCTTCTCAATCATTAGTGTCGGTCGATAATTGACATGGGTGTTACAATACCGGTGTGTGAATTTCAACTAAGGATATTAATGTTAAAATATTTGAATGCATTTTTTCGTGCTTCTCTCTCAATCATTTGTTTCGACAATTGACATGGGTATTACGATACCCAAGTATGAATATCAACTAGAGACCTCAATGTTAGGATGCCTTAAAACTCAATTTTATACATTTCACGCATCGACTTTATTGGAAATAAACTGTTTTTCTTTAATTGTCTTCTTTCTTTCTTGTGCTATCAAGTGACACCTCCTCTGTTATGTTAACGATTGTGCTTCTTATCAATAAAGTAGGTATTATTTTATGACTTTTCGATGAAGAGAGGTTAACTGTAGAACCTTGTCGGTTATCATCATAAAGCCCTGGACCCGAAGTCAAAAATTTACTATACAAACCTCAGCGATAAGAAATGACATCATTAAAATATCCGTTCCGTTCACCGAGTATTTGCGCTTCTTTCTCTCTTGCATCTGTGTAGCAAATGAACGTTTTTTCCAGCCCAATTATATATCGAGTAAAAAACTTCCTTCTGCCATTTTACAATTCTGCTGCTCACACTAGCTATTCGTCATTGCAGAAGTTGAACTGATTTATTTATGGAGTGATGAAAATGAAAAAGCAAAATAAGCTACTGTAATCATTTAATCGTTAGGGTATATGTTCGAATCAAAACTAATTTCTAACGTTTCGGCCACATGCCATCATCAGTGGTAAGAATTCGGTAAAATCGGTAAAGGGAACAGTGAAATTGTTCCTGTTGCAAATTTTATCAAATTCTTACCACTGATGATGCCCTGTGGCTGAAACGTTTGAAATTAGGTTTTATTCGAATATATACCATAAATGATTAGAGTAGCTTATCTTGCTGTTTCGTTTTTATTGCGTTTGCTACGGCTCCATGACGACTTTTATGATTTATGGTGTGTTAATGTAGTTTGTCTGCTTATGGATTGAACGAACATCAGTAACAAATGTTATAATGCAAAATTCAAAACACTTTTTCAGGTGGAGGTTAAGTCAAAAACTTCACGATAAGGTGTTATTTTTCCAACGTACAAAATATACATTCTGAAATGAATTTTTATCATAGCATGAAGCAGCTGAGACCCAATCAAACTTCAGCCGGGAAAAAGTGAATGTATGTTTCGTACCTGGTTTTCAATTCTGACCGATCACGAACTTACAATAACAACAGACGTCAACATGTAGAGTACATGTGAAAGAATAACAGTTTTTATTTGAAGCTTGAACAGTAGAACATAGAAGTTCCTTGCCAAACTTCGTTTTATAGTATGAGTATGGTTCCTTCGTACCCAGTAACGAGCGATTATGGTAACGAAACAGAAGCAGCGTCACCACATACTTGGTGTTTCGAGTGTAAATCTCATTGTAACTGATATATATTCAACGTACTTACATTTAAATTCTATCAGCGTGGCTGGCGAATGGGCTCACAATTGCTCACGAAAAATCAAAACTCCCGGGGTCAAAATAAGCGTTTGCTTTTTTAGAAGTGTAAATATTTCACATCATTGTTAGATGGCTTGAGTTTGTACATACTCGTATATTAGGGCGCATGGTGGCTTTAGAGTGCAGGAATTTGTGATGCAAAACATTGCGCTTATATCTTTATTTTTTGCATTCAAAAGAAAAAAGAAAAGCCTAGAGATTTCGGTGCGATGTTTTACATCATCAATTTCGCCAGTTCAAAGCCCTTGCATTCTATAGTAACATAGAACACAAAGTACGATTATGCTAGACGGAGTATTTGTGATTTTGTACCATTTATTTGATTATCATGCATCAGCTTGCTCCAGTTACATTGTAGTTAAAGAATAAATAAAGTAAATATTTCCAATTTTCACTATTTCTTACTGGAAACTGGACGCTAAATGAAAAAATTACAAATGTGAGGACTACCAAATACCATTTAATATGTTAGTAAAATGAAGGCGCAGGCTCTAATATTACTCAGTCCGACTGGCTGGTCATGAAAATACAACCGAAGAAATATTGAATGAAAGTATTTTTGGTCGCCAGTAACGTCATATGAACAAATTTCAAGGGACTATAAATGAAAACTTGGAGGCGATTGACATTTTTGAAGCCAGACTGTCGCGTAAGTAACCTTTAGCTACAGCTGGGAATTTTTCAGAAAGATTCAGCTCATGCTTGTTTTATTATTTTCAAATCGTTTCTAAAATCAAGCTCTTCCACGGAAATACCTTGAAATATGGGGTATCAGAAAGTATCATTTGTGAATATTATATTATCGGAGCGCAACACAGTTTTTTCATTCATTTCAAAATAGTTCAGTGTCATACATTGAAATTGTTGGCCAAAACAAAGCGCTGCACATTTAGTTCGCTGTTGAAAAATTGATTTATTTGAAAGCTTAAAGTAATGGATTTACTTACACAAGTGAATATTTAGCTAAGCTAGGGTATCATGTTTTGACGTGGAAGCCGAATGCTATTATGCTATTATTACTGCACTTTATCTTCATGTCAGCAACTAGCCCCAACATTTCACCATAAACCAAGTTTATTATGGTAAAAAGGGGGTGGGTTACTTGTAAAGTAATGGTCAGTATTCTTTTTGTTGCCAACTAACTTAGCTGCCAATATTATCAACACTCTTGACAACATAAGGTCAAGAGGTCGCTATCTCCACCAACGGGATCGAGCCGATAAAAATTGTTGGAGCTCGGCAAATTTCAGTGTTTTAGTCCAAGTCACTCACGCCACACGGGGTGAAACGTCTGTGAAGCTAAGTGTAGAATCAGGTTAAGAAAGCACTTAATTAATCATGGTGGTGAATCAGAGACCCGTCTTGTTCAGCTTTATGCTACTGTTGTTCAAAACTTCCCTCGCAGAAACTCCTCTCCGAGGAAATGGAGACCTGCTCGTGTCTGAAGTGAACGAAATAGTGCAGCACGTGTTGTCCCTTAAATCCGCGGTGGAAGGATCACAGAAAGAGCAATGGGAAGCTCTGCAAAGCCTTCGATTTCATCTACTCTCAACGAGAACAGGACTGAAGGAAGTCTTGAAGCAACTGCAGAGCATGAAAGAGCAACTCGCACAGTGCAAGATCTCACTGAATGATCGCTCCGGTGACGGCGGAGAAAGAGATGAGGAAGATAAAGAAGAAGTTCTAGTTCCAGGTGCGTGCTTATAATAATATTACTGGGTTATGAAAAGCATGAAGGATGTTAATTGAATTCCTGTATCGTTTGCTAACGTTCAAATTTAGGAGAAAAATCTGCGAATTCATGAGATTGGTTGTACAGTGGATCAATTTAAATTGAAACTCAGTAATACGAATGATAAAAATATGCTTACCCAGAGTAAAACTTTTCAGAATAAACGCAGATTAAGTTACATAGCATATGTGTCTACCAACTATGGATTATTATGTTAAAATATTTCAAAAGCCGATGTTTTACAATTGTGTTTCTAATTTATTGGACATTAACTATTTTTCTTTTCTTTACGTGTTGTTTTATTTCATTTTCTCTCTTTTCTTCCTCGTTCTTTCCTATTTTTTTCTTTTATTTTATTTTTTCTTCTGTATAATTCTTTCTTTTGTCCTCTTTTATTTTACTTTCCTGGTTTCCTTCTCCGTGTAGAGTAACTGATGCACCGGATTACAGAAACGTAGGAGTGTCATTCTTCCTTGTTTTCTTCTTTCTTTCTTTCTTCCTCGTTTACTTTCTTGGTTTCCGTCTGTGGTCACCGTGGCCGAGTGGTTAAGAACGCGCCCTTCACGGAAGGTGTCGGTAGTTCGAACCCCGGCAGTGCCGCCCGTTGATTTCTCTCTGTTGGGAAAAGGGAGAACTCAGCTTCAATTCCCTACTCTAACCAGGTATCAGAAATGGGCACAGGCTTGATCGGGAGTAACTGTCATTGCGTCCTGGTGTTAGTTATTAGGAATTTGAAGAACTAATGTAGAAGATGATATGTAGCTATCAGGCTAGACTGCAATAAAGCATCCTTTAAAGGATCCTTTTACTTTCCTGGTTTCCTTTTTAGACCACGTACAGTTTGTCTATTAGTATTCCTCGTATGGTACGTTTGTCTAAGGACGTCTTATATTAAGAAATGTTTAAAAGCCAACATGCTGGCCAGTACCTCATGTGACAACTTTTTTGGAAATGAACGTTTTTTCTTTCTTTCTTTCTTTCTTAGTGTAGAGTAACTGACTCACCGGATTACAGAACCGGAAGTGTTTTTCTTCTTTCTTTCCTTCTTTCTTCCTTTTTTGTTTCCTTTTTAATGTAGAGTAACTGCCACACCGGATTACAGAAGCGGAGGAGTGCCGGTGGCCAGCAGTGAAGGTGTCGTCCCGCTGTCTCGTGTTCGTCTCGGACAGCCTCCTCGACTGGCATGCCGCTCAGCAGCAGTGCAGGTCCGACATTTCTGTATCTAAAGAAAAAAGAAAAAACAGTTTATTCCTAATAGAGAAGATGTGCTAGGCCAGGGTCTCAATCATTTGTTTCGACAAATGACATTGGTATTACGATACCCATGTGAATGAAGTGTATTTTCTGAACACTCTCTATATCGTGCATTTGATTAGTATTGATCTCTTTTCCGTAGTGGTAATACGGTAATAGTCAATAGTTGATTTTAATACGGATAGTCCGCTGCCACCAGAGGCACAAGGCCTCGAATTGATTGAGATAGGAATTTGATTAGGAATTTCTCTGCAGTACGTTACTGGTGTCGTTAGCGAGCAAGCTGCAGCTTTTACGTACACCCCTACTCATGTATCAATTTTCTTGGGAGCGTCCGAGATTACACGGCACGTGGTCCTCTGTGTGGCACTAAAGCGAGAGGGAGAGGAGAAATTATGACTCTCGACGGTTTAATTATTTATTGGGAAGGCAATGTACAGACGGCGAGAGCACGCGAGGCAAGGAGTTCACGACCACACCGTTCGAACACAACAATTCAGCTCACAATTATCCTTAATGGATCGCCAAGATGACAACACAACCGACTGTGTAACAAACAGTCAACCGCGAGCCAAGGAAAAACCCTAGCTTTGAGAGTGTGTAGCAGACACTCATATCGCGAGCCCTCAGAAGTGCTTAGCATACACTTAAATTGCGAGCCCTCACATCAACAACACCTGAATATTTGAACGGTCGGTTGTTAGTAAAGTCGAAAAGACGCTAATCACAGGGTGGGTATGAGACCAAATCACTAGAAACAACCACCTTGGGTAAGGCAACCCAGCCTTACTCTGACTTCACAAACTCGCTCGATTCCTGGACTTAATCTTCAGACAATCTCTCCCGGACTCTACTTCCCGCAAGTGTTCGGCCTCATATAGTTCACCTTCCGTCCGGAGCCTGACCGTTTTCTATACTGACCGGACACTTAGTCACTACCCATCGTCCTGCCAGCGCAGTCGTGAACTCGCGCCTCCCCCCAAAAAGAGTTTGCGGTTGGGGGAAAGAGGGGTAGGTTTTTGGGGTGAAGGGATGTGGGGTATGTTCTCGTGGGGGCCCGGCCTTTCTATTTAGCCAGGGCTAATTTAACAACTGATCCCACGCTCTGTCCCTCGTCCGAGCGACCGAAGCCGGCAATCGTTTTTATATTTCTCTAATAACTTATAGGGTCCTTGACAAATTTACGTGGCCGGCTCTACGAGCCGTGCGTCTTCTTTATGACTGTGTAACCGCTGCAGCCAAGCGCATCAAATTTATCCTAGCTAATGTGGTAGGCTCCAATTCGAGTTTTATTGATGGCAAGAAAATTTTATGATATCATCCTAAGAGAGAGCTTGTCCTCTACATCGTACGTCCCACTCGGCAATGTGAAATAGGGGATGAAATCTGATTTCATACACATGTGTGAATATCAACTATAAATCTTAATGTTAAAATATTTGAATGCATTTTTCGTGCTTGTATCCCAATCATTAGTTTCGACTATTGGCATGGATATTACTATACCCATGTTGGAATTTCAACTAAGGATCTTAATGTTAAGATATTTTTAAAACTCAATGTTATACATTTCATGTATCAACTTTATTGGGAATAAACTGTTTTCTTTTTCTTCTTTTCCTGAGCTTTTCTCGCCCCGCACTCCTAAAGAAATTTCATTCGAACCTCGCACACCACGAAATAAAAATGCCAACATATAGCCAATATCCCATTATTTACCTAGACTTTTCTCGCACCCCATGCAGGTTTGAAACCCTTGATCAAGTTTAACAATTAAAGTATGTCTCTCATATCTTTTAAAGTGAATTTAATTCCTGTATTACTCATTCCCGCGTACACTTTATTTTTAGTAGATAGTTTTGGCTCCACCCTGAGTCATTTTTGTTTTATCCATTGCAGCCATCTGTAATAGGCCCTATATTTTAAAAAAATATTTTGAATTGCAAATGAGAAAATACTCGAAGTTTTTCAATTACATAATAGAGATATTTAGTTCCCAAATGGAAGTCCTAAAAAACGACAGCGACAAATTTTTTCAGAATACGTAAAAACAAATTCATTTACTTGATACCGTAATTTATTCAATTAATTGATATTTGGTAAATATAAGTTACCTTCTACGGAGTTTTGAGCTAAAAATAACCCAACTAACAACATGAATTTACTTATTCATGAATTTGAAGCCAAACCTCAACTTTAAGAAATTGATCCGTACTTTGTTGGTGTCAGCATTTGAACTATGTATTGTTTGTACAATGTTATAGTTTGTTACAAACAATACAATACAAACAATATGGTTATTGTTTATATTGAATTATGCATTCTTCCTTTGAATTAGAAGATCGGAGTGACAAGCTGCCCTGATGCAATGGTATCAAATCTTATTTCTTGAAGACCGATTATATCCGATGATCAGATAAATATTACAGGAAAGGGGCGATCTATGAGACCTTAAAGAAATTAAACTACTGTGACTGAGAGCGTGAAATCTCTATCTATTCCTCTTTTAGTCTCAGCTAGAAAAAACTGTCGTATTTGTTAATCTTACACTGTTTTTTCCCCATGGATCATGGAGATGATAATTCCATAGATATTTATTTAGATGCTGATGTGGTTTTAGTTCACCTAATGTCACAGCTTTATAGTTCACTATGAGGAGTTTTGCATTGAGCCTACAATTTTTATTAAGTAGTTAGAGGCACCACTTAGAGCACCGTAGGAATCCTATGCAGTCAGTACTGCACCGTAGGAATCTTGTACAGTCAGTATACATTGCACTCCCGATTTTGAATTTTTTCATAGCTACAACGCCGCTTCCCAGACCCGTCTCTGTTATAGCTGCAATACCCTTTCCTATAACTATCACACGGAAAACTGACCAGGTTTTCATCATCGATGAGATAACCACACCTACAACGTAGTACAAAATGTGTGGAGAACGCATCCTCACCAGGTTTTGATTGGTAATTTACATGCAGTCAGAAAACAATTGGACGTCAAAGAAAAAATATATAACGCGTTTGCCGCGGCTTATCAACAGATGTAGCTTAAATTGGTATTATTCATTCCCACTAAAGTTTAAAATTATTGAATTACTGTGTGTATTCGTATTTTGTAGTGCTGTTGAGTTAGGACTTAGAGCTTCTGCATAATGTTTCCATGTCAAGACTGCTACTAGTATCACACAGTTACAGGGCATAGTGCTGTTATGTTTTTCCTTTGATTATTGTTTCACTGCGCGAGTTAGACGATCATGAATTACACACTGAGAAGCCGCACAAGTATACTGTATGTACGTGTGCTCCCCGTGTGAATTTCAAAACACACCTGCGTTCTTTAAAGTTTCAATAAGCGTTCATATTTAGTTCCCGGCATGTGTTATGCATGTACTCTTAGTAACGCCGTTATATTGCCAAAAAGTCAGTTTCAGATATGCATTTGAACGCTTGGGATTTCACGCACGTCTTGCATTCAGGGATTATAATTTCCAAAAGTTTGTTTGTTTGTTTGTTTGGTTGATTAACTACTGAAATTATAATTCTACACTTCTGATTGCTTTCCAAGAAATTAATATGACAATTTCGAACATGTATTAAAATTCTGAATATTTCTTACAATCACGCACTAATTTCTTTTTTCAGGTCGATGAATGGGAAACTGGCAGAAGAATTCGAATTCGATTCTCTCCGCCAACGCTTGACGGACTTATACGGCATCGGATCCTCTAGTGAGAGAAATACAGTCTTAATACGAAGAATCGTGGTGCTGAGCAGTAATCAACTCAGAACATCACTCTAATTATCTCTTTCTTTGCGTATGAAACATAATACGCTTCACACTAACGCATCAGAATTTAGTCTAAATCGTTAAATGGTCGATCGTTTGGTTACAAATATCTAATATATAAGTATATATATACATATATATATACTTATATATAGCACTCTGATAGATTTTAACTGGTGTATCTATACTGTATATAAATAAGGATATATATGCTGTGTCTACACACCTACACATGCATAAATATTTAATAATAACTGATTACGCTTGTACAACACGCCTGGGCTCACACAGTCAACAATTAATATTCCTACTATGACATTTTTCTACGAATGGAAGTCACTCTGCTGTTGCACAATCATATTAATGCATATTTCAGAGGTAAAATTTCTTGTGCTTGTTGCCCGTTTCAAGTGGTGTTAGGAAAACTAAGATAACGACATTTATTGTAGCTAAAATGTTTGCAACACAACAGCATGGAAGTTTAGATGCGTTAAAATTGAGTTATTTCCTGAGTTTTACCTACGCTTTTGGTTTCCAGTAGCTGCCGTCAGGTGGATGATTCCTTTTTCTCACAATGAAAACTTCTTAATGATATTTTAAAGATCATCTAATGAATTGACAAGCTAACATGAAAAAAATTCAAGATAGGCGACGTAACTTATGACAAATTCAAGGAATGGTCTTCGAATAAAATATCGCTCACATACAGAAACTCTCAAAATTCTCTCTGGGTTATGTATTGCTATTTCTATCAGAATTACAGAAATTCAGTTTTGGCCCCGGAAAGCGAAGCAAACTATCATTAGGAGCAAATCCATTTATAGACGACGCTGTTGAAGACAACAATGGGATATCAATAATAAATTTCATCCTCATTATTTGATTCGTTACTATAGCATGCCAGAGACCAACGGCAAAATAAAGAAGAATATAAACTGCCAACGAAAAAGAAATCTACTGGGTATCATTTAACTGTTATGTTCGCTTTAATGATTTACCTTTGGGTGTTTGTTACAAGGGGACGGTATCCTTATAGTGTTGCATTCTCTTCAATGATTTCACATTTGTTGGAAGGGACGGTATCCTTATACTGTTCATTCGCTTTAATGATTTCACTTGGGACGTTGGTTGCAGGGGACGGTATCCTAATAGCGTTACATTCTCTTCAACGACTTCACGTTCGTTGAAGGGGAACGGTATTCTTAATGTGTTGCATTCTGCTTTTGGTGTAACATTCACTTTAATGATTTTGCTTGGGGCGTTTGTAGCAGGAGACTGTCTCCTTATAGTGTTACTTTCTCTTCAATGACTTCCTGATTGTTGCACGGGTGAGGAATCTTTCACGTTTGTAGCAGGGAGACGGTTCTCTTATAGTGTTGCATTTGCATTAATGATTTGAGTGTCCTGAGAGACTCCGTGTAGCACGGACGTGTGTTGCGCTCGCTCCGAAACAAAGTGCCTAACGCTAGAAAGAATGTACTCCTAACCTGAATGGGTACACACTCTCGCCATGAGGATTCAAATGTGACTTAAACAAACAACAAATAAAAAATCATCGAACTAAGTGTAAAAATATTCCCTCAAAAAGTGTGAAAGTGCTCATCCCTCGCGTACAAGAGGAAACGAACTCTCTCAATCTCCAAGATGGTACCCAAGAAGCAACGCAATAACAACAGCTGCGGCAACAATAAGAGCGACGAGTATCAGCCGAAGTTTGGTCAATATCCTGATGTGTCTAACCTAACGAAAGATGGCAAAGAAGTGGTTTCTGTCCTTATAAAATACTTCGACTCAGTGATGACAAATTTTAAGAGTGACATTGATAATATGAAAATTGAAATAAGTCACCTTAAAACACTAGTTGAAACAGTAGCGGGAAAAGAAGCAGAGCACAAGAAAACTCTCGAAGAACAGAATGAGAAAATGGATAGCTTAGCCCTCCGTCTCGACCAGTTGGAAACAAGTGATCAGCGCCGAGCCATTGAAGACAAAAAATGTACTCTCGTCATTTCTGGTAAGGATCTACCACAATCACACTCGAACGAAATCTGCAAGGAAACCATCTGCCATCTCCTGAAGGACAAGATCACCGACACTGACATCACGTCAGCTACAAGAATGGGGAAAAAACAGTAACTGGGAACGTAGATCAAAGAAACATAGCATTTGAACTAAAACATTATAACAAAAAACGTGAAATTCTCAACGCCTGCCGAGAAAAGAAACCAAAGTTCTTCTTCATAAATGAATACCTCATACCTTCACGAGCTAACGCCATGTACACTCTGAGGATGGCCAAAAGGAAATTCCCGGATAAAGTTGGAATCCCAAGAACACAGGATGGAAACACCTTCATATTTAACCCCGGAAACCCAGATTCAAGACGCCGCGAGATCAACACGCCAGATGACCTCGAGCAATACCTGATGCAACAACTCAATATGTCATCGAAGCAGATCATGGGTGACTAGACTAGGTGATCCCCTAAATTAGATATGTCAATTCCGTGTTAGTTTAACCTCAATTAGGTATCATGTCAGTTTAACCTCAACTTGATGTTAGTTTAACCTGAATCTATACAAATGTATAACAGATGCGTTTGTAAACATTTATGACAGCTGTGTGAGAACTTTTGAAACAACGCAATCAGCAATTTTTCACCTCCCAATGTTACTGTGAATTTTTTTTCTTTTTTTACCACTAAAGTTATTATTGCGTGTAAACCATATTAGCTGATTATATCATTGTCGTTATAATCTTTAAAACTTATTACCTGCTGTATGTGAACTTGTGAAAGCGCCCTTGTGCAGCAATCTGTTTACACCAATGTTGTGATATTGAACTCCAATATTTTTCGCTCATGGACTGAGTTTATATGTACTCACGTAATCGCACTAGATTTTTTTATATATATATACTCTATTCTCTCGTACTTCATAAGCTAGTTTTTTTAGACAGGAATATCCCTTAAAGCTTGACTCTGTATTTCGTTTTAAGTTTTATAGTACCTAATTCTTACTGTTTACTAATTTTAAATGACTGATCACCCTGAGATATTCGAGGAAATCGACCCAGATCTCAATCATTTGAACAGAATATATCCAAACCTAAACGACTCTCAAGAGTGTAGGTATACTAATATATCAAAATTCAACGAAACTATACGAATAACTGACCGAGATTTCTCACTCCTGTGTTGGAACTGTAGGTCACTCTATCCAAAATTGGAAGAGATACAATGTACTATTACTGAACTTAAATATAACCTAGATGTGATTAGCTTCACCGAAAGCTGGCTAGATGACTCGACTAAAGGCATGATTCGATTTGAAAATTATCATAGTTACCATTCGCTAAGAAAAAACCAGCGGGGCGGAGGCATCAGCACATATATATCTAACCACATATACTCGAAAACCATAGCAAGTGCAACAATGAATCAGGATCATATAGAATCACTCTTCGTAGAACTGACTAGAGATGGTAAACGCATTGTGCTTGGAACGGTGTATAGGCCTCCTACAGCCTGTCCTATATCCTTCCTGAATAAGCTGAATCGTATTACAGGGTGGGGCAGAAAAACCTATCCGATTCCAAATCCCTTTTTCTCAGAAGAGGGAGCAGGTAGAGTAGTGGGGTAAAAACCGTTAGAAAGCCGGTTTTATGCCATTTGTCAGTAGTCAACATGCCTTGGTCTGGTGAACATCGTGCTTTTGTTATTGAGCGGTTTATCGAATGCGGCGGTTCGATAATTGCTACACAACGTGCTTTTCGAATTCATTTCGGACTCGGGCGTCATGATCCTGTTCCACATCACGCTACGATTAAAGTGTGGGTGTCAAATTTTAGACAGACGAGTTCAGCATTGAAAAAGAAGTCGCCTGGACGTCCCAGGACAGCAACAGGACCTGAAGAAAATGGGTAAACCGTAACGGTCAACAGCGAGCGCTATTGTTTCATGCTGGAAAATTTTCTTAGACCCAAAATGGAAGAAAATGGCGTGGAAAATGTGTGGTTTCAACAGGATGGTGCAACCGCCCACACATCGCGACGATCAATGGACATTCTCAGGGAACTGTTTCCCGGTCGCCTCATTTCCCTGAGAGGTGATCTTGGCTGGCCGCCGCGCTCACCGGATCTCACTCCATGTGACTTCTTCCTTTGGGGTTACCTCAAATCGAAGGTTTACCAGCATCGACCAAGGACCCTTCTTGCTTTACGAAGGAAAATTGCTCGGGCAATTGAAGAAATTCCTGTGGAAATGACGGTGAAAGTCATGGAAAGCTACCGCGAGCGCCTAAATCAGCGTATCCGCTCCCAAGGACGACATTTGAGTGATGTGCTTTTCAAAACTTTAATTTAAAAATGGCATAAAATTTGCGATATGCTAATAAAAAAATTTTTTTGACAACTTCAGTCGTTTTAATTTTATAACGTTTTGAAATCAGATAGGTTTTTCTGCCCCACCCTTTATTTCTCAATTCAACAGGCCCTTATACAATGACATAATAATATGCGGTGATTTCAATTATGATCTACTGAAACATGAAAGCTATGAACCAATCTCAAATTTCCTAACAACCTTTCAGTCTCAATCCTTCCTTCCGATCTTTACAAAGCCTACACGAATAACCTCAGAGTGTGCTACGCTGCTTGACAATATCTTTATGACAGACCCAAGTGATTTTCTTGCTGGAATAATTAATTCTGACTTATCAGATCACTTCCCAGTTTTTCTTATTAAGAAAAATGTCTATATTGCTTGCACCAAGGCATGGGCTGAAACTTACTCATATCGTAAAATAAACGAATCAAATCTTGAAGAAATGCGCACCGTTCTAGAAGAATCAATGAATACATTACACATCTCTCAACAAAACAATAATGCTTCGAGCATTGATGAAGCAGTAGTAAAGTTGACTGAAACTATAATGACCGCATACAATCAGTGTTGCCCAATTGTAACTCGTACAGTTACCCCAAAAAATGAACAAAATAAATAAAATAAATAATAAATAATGAAGGCATCTACGCATGCTTTATTTCCAATTTCAAGCCTGATCACAAAAGCCCTGGATTACTAGAGACATCGTGATAAATATAAAGAAACGTCAAGCGTACCTAGCCCTCCTTTACGAACGGCGAATATCTAGAGAAACATATAACCGATTCAGAAACTATGTAACAAACCAGATAAGAACATCAAAAAACAACTACTTTACGCTCAAGTTTACTCAATTCAAAACTGACGTTAAAAAGACTTGGCATCTCCTTAACTCTTGCTGTAAACCGAATAATGCTGATAAAAAGAAAATTGAATGTGTTATTCAAGATAATGTAAAATACCATGAGAAGAAAGAAATTGCTAATCTCTTTAACAACTTCTTCGTAAACGTAGGGAAAACTATAGCTGATGGTATTCCAAGTGAACCTACTGATCACCTGGAATTTATGGATCATATTCGAGAACCCAACTCCTTTTTCTTTACGCCTACAAACTCCTCCGATGTAATTACGTGCATAAACAACATGAAAAATAAATCGAGTGGGTTACAAACGTTTCCGACTAAAGTACTTAAAGTTATTGCTGACATTGTAGCCACGCTGATATCAAATATTATTACCCAGTCTCTCTTGCTAGGCACTTTCCCGAACTCCCTCAAAGTTGCTAGAGTAACCCCTATCTTTAAGAGTGGTGAAAAAACCTGTGTAAACAATTATCGACCTATCTCCGTACTACCAATTATTAGCAAAGTATTCGAAAAGATTGTGTATAAAAAAATGTACTCTTATTTTGAACAAAAAATCATTTCTTTACGATAAACAATACGGCTTTCGCTCTAAAAAATCAACAACACAGGCTATATTAAATAATTTACAATTCCTCTATTCTAATATAGATGAAGGAAAGCCTGTCTTCTCTGTATTTCTTGACTTTCGAAAAGCATTTGATTGTGTGGACCATAAAATACTACTCTCGAAACTACACCGTTATGGCATTCGAGGGATTGCCCATGATTGGTTCAGGTCATACCTAACAAATCGCAAGCAATACGTTGTCATTGACGACGCAAAATCAGACCCACAGACAATTAGCCATGGAGTTCCACGAGGATCTGTTCTTGGGCCTCTCATGTTTCTGATTTTTATCAATGATATTGTAAAATCTACATCATTCTTCAAATTCATACTTTTTGCCGATGACAGTACGCTTTCTGTGGTCCTTCCGAACTAAAATCCTGCTATGATTGTGGAGAGTATAAATACTGAACTTCACAAGGTTTCATCGTGGCTCAAAGCTTATAAAATAAGCCTTAATATTGATAAAACAAATTACATTACATTCTCATACAAGAAAGATGTATCTCTCCCATGCATTAAAATTGGCGAAGGTGAAATCGAAAGAAACCAACTCATGTAAGTTTCTGGGCATCATAATAGATAAACATCTGACTTTCAAAGAGCACATCACTCATATTAGTTCTAAATTATCAAAATCCATCGGAATCCTAAATAAAGTTAAAAATTTTCTGCCTGAAACAGCTTTACAAATGCTCTACCGAACGCTCATTTTTCCATACTTGCAATACGGAATAGAAGTGTGGCACGGAACTGATAAAAATAAAACCAACAAAACTTTTACTCTACAGAAAAGAGCTGTCAGAGCGGTAAAGAACCTAGAATATAATGCTCACACAAATGATTCTTTCAAAAATCTAAAAATACTTAAACTTTCGGATTTCTACAAAATCTCCATCTGTAATTTCATTTACAAAACATTAACAAATGATGGTGACAATAGCCTAAGACAATTATTGACTGCGCAAACTGGTCATCACGACCATTTAACCCGAAATAGAAGTAAATTCATGCTTCCTTATTATTCAAAGGCCCGGTCGCAACACAGTATACTCTTCGTTGGAACCAAAACTTGGAACTCTATACCTGCAGAGATCCGTGAATGTAATTCGTACAAAGTATTCAAAAGACATCTTGAGTCTCACTTCCTATCAGAATACTAGTCGTGTAAGATCACCGTGTCAAAATCTTGCCTCCTACATGTAACTAATGATAATGTCATAATGTAACTTGCCTTGGGTACCATAACCAATATTCTGTCTGCTCTTGAATCGTTTTATCAAACATACAATTAAATATAGCCGATTTGACCTATATTGTAAAATACAGCATAAAATATCGAGTTAATTATCAGAATGATCAGTCTAATGCGAAACTAGGTTAAGTGAACTAGGTTAAACATTTTGTACACCCTAGAATAACGTGATGGTAGGATGCCCTAGAAGTCGCTGAACTTGTTCGGGCCCACAGGTAGCTATACTCAAATTTGACCATTGTACTAGACTTAAGAAAAATTCTACCTCTGTATCACCTGTGGTAAATAAATTGTTTAAATTGTTTAAATTGTTTAAATTTCATTTGGGGTGTTTGTTGCAGGGAACAGTATCTTTATTGTTGAATTCTCTTAAATGATTTCATTTGGGGTGATTGTAACGGTATCTTTATGTTATTTTATTTTCTTCAATGATTTCACTTTGGGTGTTTGTTACTGTACCCTTATCCCGTTACATTCGCTCTAATAATTTCACTGGGGGTGTTTGTTACGGTATTTTTATGGTGTTACATGCTCTTCGATGATACGTTTGTTGCAGGGGTGCAGTATCTTTACAGTGTTACATTCTCTTCATTCCCTTCAATGACACGTTTGTTGCACGGGGACGGAACCCTTGCAGTGTTGCATTCACTTCAACGATCTGCCACTGCCGCAGGGGTGCGGTGGTCGGTGTGGGCAGGCGCCCACCTCACGCTGGGGGGGTGGCGCTGGGCATCAGACAGCACCTGCACCCAGGACCCCGTCTCCGTTGGGGCGTGGGGCGCCGGGCAGCCGCGAGAGGGAGTTCTGACTGGCGTCGTGCCCCTCTGTATGGCCCTCGACGGCTTCGATGATTACAAGGGCGTCGCCGTGCCGTGCTCCGCTCTCAGGAGATTTGTGTGCGACCTCTCATGAAGCTTTTAAAATGATGAATTTTGGCGATCTCTCCTAAAGCTTGTAAGATGATGCATTTTGCGATCTCTTCTAAAACTTGTAAAATGATGCATTTTTGCAACCTCTCCTAACACATAAAGTTTCTGAAATGATGCATTGCCGAGTATTGTTAGTCAGATTTGCTTGCAATCTCTCCTAAAAGATACAAACTTGTGAAATGATGCACTGCAGAGTCTCGTTGGTCAGATATATCGTGGGTTACTGGCGCGAAGTTTTTTAGTTTGAGGCACAGCGAGGTGTTACTTCGTGGTAGGGCTCAGGGGCTGAAAATTAGAGCGCAATTTCTAAAATAGAGTTTAATTAGTTAAGGAAAAAAGGGGTTTCTTTGTGATGAGCTTTGAATGAGGTGTCTTGGAAGACGGAAAAACGAGGTTGCTTTTAAAGCGAAGTCACCCCTGTGTTGAAGGATATTGAGCGATACCGAGATTACCGATACTGAGTTTATGATTAGGAGTACGCCAAGCGCTCTTGATGAGCGGTAAGTCTCTGCTGGTTTATTTGCTGCGAAATGTCATTGTTTGCAATGGTTTTTGAAGATGGAAAAACATGTTTAACGCTCCAGTGCTCAAGACGATACCGCTGATTTTTAAGTAGTTAATTAGTCTATTTCATTGTAGAATTTCTGGGTAGCGTACATACACCAGGAGCATTTTTAATTTGCTTCATTATCGTAGTAAATGAGAACTGCATTTCATTCATGGTGAGGTCCAGTGCAAAAGACAGCAGAATAGTAATATTTTCTAGATTTCTAGGGTTTTGTCTTCTATTCCGATTTGTGCTTTTTTATGTTCGTTGAATAAACATTCGATCCCGTGACCGTGTATATTGTTTGTTAATCTCCCTCGCAGCCCAAACAACATGATTTCTAAGTGCTTGATGATGTTGAAGCCGAAGTCAAAATCAAGAGTCGATAGCTCGAGAACCACAACGCCATGCATCCTTCTCTCTTACTCTTCTCAGCTTAGCTTTCTGACAGAAAATCGTCCATGGCACGGACTAAAAACCTGCTCATACATTTCATGGTTCAAATTTATTGTAAATAAACTGTTTTTCTTTTCTTTCTCTCTTTCTTTCTCATGCGCCTGTAATCGGCCATTTTTATTTAAAATACTCTAGCCCCTTTGTTGGAATGAAACACCGTGTTATACCATACTTTAATACATAATATCATGGCGAATAACATTTTGTGTTTAATATGTAAAAAAATTCGGATGACGTCCGGTTGTCAGCAAGTGGAGCTCCGTTCGGAAGATTTAAACAATTTTTAAACAATTTATTTACCACAGGGGATGCAAAGGTAGAATGTTTCTTAAGTCTAGTCCAATGGTCAAACTAGAGTATAGCTATCTGTGGGCCCGAAAAAGTTCATAGACTTCTAGGGCTTAAGATGATCGACTGGTGCTGGTTTGCAGTGCTTCCAAGGATGCCAAAATGTTGGGGCTAAATTTTAGCCACCCAGCGAGAGCGGTTTTCATGGATATTTCTTTCTTTTTCTATTGAAAATATAGGTCTCCAAGACATTCCATCGTCAAATTGCAGGCCGGCAGCTGTCACAATTGAAGTGATAAAACTTGCTCTAGATATTTATTCATATTTCTTTATAAAATAAAGCCTTTCTTATTTCATTATTATTGAGCGTATTATTGACACACTCACATTCAAGTACATATTAAAGTTAGTCGAGGGTAATAATCCAACTTTTCGATTGAGCTTATCTGCGTGTAGGGTACATTTTCTACAGTCTGCCCTCGAGGGCTCTCGGGAGGAATTTTTCTTTCAAAGCTTAACAGAAAATATCGTTTGTTTTCAGGCGAAATGGCTGAACTGAAACCGCTAACATTGATGTAAGAGTACAATTTGCACTGGTGAATACTAGACTTTCAGTTTTTATGTGGTTGACCTGCGTTCAAAGCATATGTCGCAATCATAAGAGTGCATTGAGGACGTTGGTACGAGGCATCGTACGAGTAAGCAGGCTATCCTCATTTTCCTCGAAGCTAAATGTGCCCGTCATCGCAAAAAAGTTACCACAGAAAGTAATATTCCAACATTAGCACGCATAAACTCTAGCCTAATATGCTTACGAACATTCTTTCTTTGTAATGAGTTTATTGAACAACAGAACTAAAAACATTTGATCTTAAAACTTTTAACGTTTCTGCTGCTCATGTAGAGCTTTGTTCGAGGAGCACTGAAGTGTGAAATACATCGACTCCTCCCTCGGTCGGATTTGTTGCAGTATCAACTAATTTTTTTTAGAATACTTCAGCGCTTATTTTTCAGAGTGAAAATGGCTCGTTTTCTACGAAATTTAGTGCAAAAGGTCAAATTCTGAGCATCAGAAAATGCGCACAAATGCCAAAGGTCCAGAAAAGTAGAGTTATCTTGAGAAACCTAAGCCCATAGTGTGTGTCGGTCCTCACCCACGTTTACATTATACTGGTCTTGGGTCAAGCTGTTAGCAAGAAACTCTTCCATGAGTATGTTGGACCTTTTTATCAAATCTCACTTATAATCTGACAGGGAGATCGAACGTGATAATAAACATTATTCTCACTTTAGCCGTAATTTATGTAAGTCAGTTTTTGTTCAAACGAAGTAGGAATATTTATATTTATATTTTTTTTCTGTGAGCTCCCTATTTGAGTCTTCAGACCTAGTTCATGCGAAAAAAACGATCGTATTCGATCAAAAATCACAGGCAAACGAATTAAAAATCTAAATTAAACAAATTATTTTCAACACATTTACTCCAATAAGTCAAACTAAAATACAACGCCCAACTCAAAATGAATTCATTTTTAAAATCCTATTTTGAATTGAACAAAAGCTCAACTGAAGCATGCCTCGCATTTGATTTAGTGTACATAAAAATGAAGAATCTGTGATTACCGTTGGGTCACTTCGCAAGTAACGGATGTTCTTAGAGACCCACCGGCACGCGGCTGCCCTGAGCAGAAAACATGTTGAGCTTACAAAATTCTAGGTCTTGTTAAAAAATGCTCGCAGTTTGTACTCAATTATTTATCTCCAGGATTGCTTTTATTCGTTATAATCTGAGCTCGAGAAGTTAATTATGGAAACTGATCGAAGGTATAGTTAGAATGTATGGCAGATTAAATTTAGTTACGTCCTGAAACATGTAATTTCAGGAATTTGTTTATTTTCAATAATTTTTTTAATAATTTGTTCACGCTCTGCCATATCAAATAATTCATATACTTGGTAGCAGCTTGAAGACAACTGCAGCGCAAACACTGAATCAAATGGATTGACCTTATTTTTGAATTTGGTCATATGGTCCCAGTGGAATCCCGATATCATTCTATACTCGATAAAGGTGAAAAACTCGCTACAAAATAGCTGAGCTATGGCAATCTTATTTTGCAGTAATTGCTGTGGTGATTGCTTTCTGAGCATCGTAATATCAGTTCCATTTGTCTTTATTCATTTGTCGGTGTAACATCGCGGTGAAGGCCTCATAAGGTTTTCACTTACTTTCTCAGCACATGTTTAATTTTTCTTATGAAGTTTTGCTCAATGCCCGTTGAAAACCGTTCAGAAATAATGTAGATCACTAATTTTAGGTTAATATTTTTAAGGAAATAAAAACCTTACCTTCAGTATAAACTTTGTATACACTGAATTTAAAAAAACTTGGTAAACTTGGTATTCAGTATAAATTATAACTTGTACTCAATTACACCTCGAATAGTTTGTCTATTAGTACACCTTGTATAGTTTGTCTATTAGTACACCTCGTACAGTTCGTATATTAGTACGCCTCGTATGGTACGTTTGTCTAAAGAGATCTTATATTAAGAAATTTTTAAAACCCAACGGTTCATGACAACGGTTGTTGTCATGTATCTCATGTGTCAATTTTTTTTCTTTTTCTTTCAACGGTTTTTCTTTTTTCCTTCTTTTCTTATAACTTGGTATAACCAAGTTTATAAACTTAGTATTCAGTATAAATTATAACTTGGTATTCAATTATAACTCGGTATTCAGAGTTTATAAACTTGGTGTTCAGTATAAACTAGGCTCTGTCTGGCCACTGACCCGCGCTAGCGTCACACGGCATGGCTGCTCTCTGAGGTTGTTGACCCCAGCCACCAAGGCTTCTGCTACGAGTTCTTCATATTCTTATGATCTTTGCTCGTACCTGAAGACAACATCACTCATTTTATTGTTCACATTACTCCCAAATAGTTATTCAGTTAGTGATCTGATGAATGTAAACTGACAGTTAGTTCACTGATACGAAAACTAGTTTCCAACAACTTCTGATTCACCAAAATACGTTGAAAAACATTTCCAAGCCAAATGTTATTTCTCTGCTAGTTTATATTTGTGAAATGTACATTCATTCCCATGTTTATGAGCAAAATTTGGGTGTTTGGGATCCGTAAAATACAATAAGTGTATTGAAATTTTGGCACTTGAGAAGAATATGAGACGGCGGCCTCAGAGGGCACTGACCCGAACCGGTCTCTGTGACTGGGCGCTTCTCGGAGCTTCCATGAGCGTCCGAAACTTCGGCGTGAGAGTCATGAGGAGGCAACACGAAATGACGCTCGTGTTGTGAGAGAAGTGGTCATTCTTCCGCTTGAGTTTGGGAAATTATATTTCCAAAAGGGCGATTCATCAAGTGGATTTTTTTTTTAATTTTTTCGAGAGTACATTTTTACCCTCGTTTTTCTTCTTATTCTACGAGTTCGGGAAATGAACTCGAAGTTGGATTCGCTAGCTAGGCTGAGGAGTTGTTAACTAATTTGTCGAAGCTACATGGACTCTATTTCCGTTTTTAGTGTCGTATGTATTTTCTCGATGCCACGTGTCTAATTATACTTTTACAAATAAAAAAACTCGTGCCACATCGAGCGGAAGATAAAAGTATTTTTGAACATAACATTACTAAAAGTATTTTTGGACTCAGTCACAAGTTTAAAGACACATTAGTAACGAAAAATATCAACAGACAAAACTGAGACGAAGAAGGCATAGTGTTATGGGACATATCGCGAAGAGAAATGTGCTGAAGTAATTAAATTCTTCTTATAGATCTCTGCTGCAGGACGGGAATCCTAAAATCTCTAATTTCGTGCTACTAAATTAAATAAATAATCTTCTTTTCATGAAAATTCAAGATAAAGCACAAATTTCAAATCCCTTCCCGCAAATCTTAAGGTCTGATTAGCTTCACTGCAGTGCAAATTTCAGCCGAGCTAAGTTACGATTTGCAGAGTGCCAGATTTTGCTACTCTCGAGTCTTCGTGTAATTTTGAAACAAACACGAAAGTGCTTGGTTGGGCCGGAAATGAGGACCTACATGCTTGATCAAGAAATCAGAATTCATACGAAAAACGGTTTATAAACTACCTAGATAACTGTTTAAGAAGATATCAGTTTAAGGTTAAAAGTTTTCGGTCACAGGAAAAATCATTTCGTTGATTTATCATAATAAAAAAAACAGGGCCCTAGTAAAGGTATTTTGAGCAAGTTAAGAACAGATTTGATGGGAATAAGATGATCTTCATTCGCCCTCAGCTCACTTGTGAAGGAGGAGTTGCTAAAAATTCGTCCTTCACGCGATTTTCGTCTTAAAAGTTTCATTTGACCCGCTTTGACGAAAATAGGCCAAGTTATATACTAAGATTATGCTGTATCAGGCCCGTTATGTCCCTCAACCTATACCTTCTTATCCACTCCTGAAAAACTCGGCCACGTCCATGCAAATTTGACTGCTTCAATTTAGCAAGAGTGCAATAGTTCATTTTCTAATGGCCTCCTCACCAACTCAACATTCCTTGGTCCGCCCAGATTTTAAATTTACTACCGTTTTGTCCTCTTCGCACTTACAGTCCCTCGCAGCATCTAATGAGGTTATTCCGAAAATCTACCTCCGGTATACGATTTGCTTGTACAGTATGTCCCACAAAAATCCGAGCCGAGTATTTATTTTCCCGTATCAGTAATACCATCGTAATCAGTAATACCTTTTCTATAGATTAATTTTGAATAATAATTCTGCTAAAAATTAAATGCTTGTGGTATTCTTATGATGGTATTACTAATACGGGAAAATAAATACTCGGTTCGGGTTTTTGTGTGACACACTGTAAAATGAAATCTAATTCTCCTCAACGCAGCTCACTCCACTGCACTCAGGTTCAAACTCCCGTACTGACGCATTTCAATGCATGTGTGCTGTTTATTTAGTTAGTGCCACGAGTCACTCTGTTAGTTGCATGCGCCCACCTGCGTATTAAAAATAATTAATGGTTTGGTTATGGCGTATAAAAAATGCAGTTTCACACTTCCCACGGAAAAAAATCTTAATGTCTTCCACCGCCCGTCATGCCCATATATCTGCACAAGAAAAAGCTAGAGTATGATGTTTCTTGGGTAAAAGGAAATTGTTCTACTAGTTCTGCAGTGAAAAAAGATTTCCACGCTGAATGTATTGGGATCACAAGTTCTCCACTCTGTGATGCTGCAGCTGGAGAGGGACAGCGTACGTTGACCCTGACGATTTCGCTCCAAGTTCAACTTCCTCTAAACAAAACATCCTGCTGTGATTCTAATAATTTCAAAATTGCGACCGACCTTTGAGCTCAAAATTCCCTTCTTGATTAACGATGAAGACAAGCAAATTGAGACTTTCTGGTTTTTTAAATTTTATCTTTTTTATATTTGCATC
The DNA here is from genome assembly GCA_030386875.1 of Morinoia aosen. NCBI lineage: Eukaryota > Metazoa > Arthropoda > Malacostraca > Amphipoda > Talitridae > Morinoia > Morinoia aosen. The sequence goes on along the minus strand of CM059561.1, from coordinate 81,847,071 downwards.
ATTTGTGATATTGCTTTGTACCCGTTTAATGTTATGTACTTGAAATTTATTTCCTATAACCTTGGACTACTTTGAAGCCGTTATATGGAGGTTTACTTGAGGGAAGGATTGCATAGAAAACTTCACCCACGAATTAATGAAACTCAAAATGGAGATCATGAAAACTATTGCCTGCCTGAATTGCGGCATTATGATCACAACATCTCCTAAGAAACTGTGAATAAAATTGTTCAGCAATTGAATTCTAATTGTGAGCTGGAGAAGCAAGGTCTCAAAGAGCATTAGTTGAGAGTTTGAATGAAGGTTCAACGTTCCGTAAAGCACTGGTGTAAATCTCCGGTGCTGACGTCCGTATTTGACGCCAGTCTTTTGGAAAAATTTATGGGGAGTCCCCGTGACCGCGATATCCTTCACTCGTACAGAACTGTTCAATAGAAACGTCTGATTAAGAGGATTCGAGTAGTGAATTAGATTCTGTAGATACCATTTTGTACCCGGGGATTTAAAATATCTCGGTTTTCAAATCGGCCCTTATTTCGACTTCCAATTAATCTTCGTTTTAATCGAAAGTCCCAGACTTTTCAATGGTAGCCTACCAGTGAATTCATAAATTACCACAGTCTTTGTAAATTCACAGCATCACACAGCGGCAGTGAAATAAGACAAACAAAATTTCAAAATTGTACATCACGCCGATGTACAGTACTGAAAGCAATGGTCAAGTCTGAGTGGAGCAGAGAATCAAGTATTCCTAACATCCAAATTTTTTTATAACATTAGCACTGGTGATTCCAAGATATGAACTACCTCATCCTAAATATTCGAGTTCTATTTCACAAAATAGTAAGTCATTTGTGGATGGATGTGTGCCACGGAATATTCTCTATGTTTGGCTCTAGAAGAACTCTCAAGACTTGCAGAGTTCATGTTTGTTTTGGGGTATTTCCCCGCGCAATTAAGTGACCTTTAACACTCCCTTTAGAGCGCTGGCGACAGCGGCTACGAATCTCAGGCGCCAGAGACGCTTGGCACCATCAACACATGCAGTTTCATCGCAAGTAAATACAATTCTCACTCAACTCCAATGAATAATTTACAGTCCCACAAGATTTCTTATAATTCAACCTATCCTTTGGTAGATTAGCTCCTCTGGTCGACATGCAACGGGCGAAGAATAAATGACTTTCATTAACAGATGGACGCCAGGTGCGTAGAACAGAGTGAGTGATATGCGAGTTACTGTGATAAGCTCTGGCGAGTGAAAGGTTACTCATCGATTCAGAGCGAAGAATAAAGTCATGCAGGGCTGTGCTATGAGGGCGGGGTTGTGCCAGGAAGACCTGAACATCCAGTGCACTGCTCGCGTTTGGGAGGAACCTACCTTAGCACTTTGATTGCAATTGGTTAAACTGAAGTTCAATATTCAACTCAAGTTTAAAGTCAAATATGTTAATGAATTTTGAAAATAGCGAGCATTAATTGGATCATGCATTTATTTTGGTTTCATTATTTGTTAAAATTGAGTCTGTGACTACCGGTCGGTCAGTAGCATTATGAAAATGTTTTCCGTGGCCACCAGCGGCGCACGTTGCGGTCAAAGAGTTCACTCTTTACGCCCGAGTGTGACGAATTCGTCACACAAAAAATACAAGCTTCTCATACACTAAATTGCACTAAATAGCTTATAACAAATGAATGTGACGACCTAGGTACATGTTATCTACGAGCAGAGTTCCTTGCTGCCTCAATTTTGCCTGCGACAATTAACACGTTCACTGCGATGGATTAATCTAAAGTTCAATATTCAACTCAAATTTAAAGTCAGAAGTGATTAGGAATTTCATGAATACAAAACATTTACTTGGTCCATTAAAAACCCTTTATTTAAAAAAGATTGTTAGAATTTTTCATACGACCCATCGATGGGTCGTTTCGCAGCAGGAAAAACCTAAGCACGACCCACCGGTGGGTCGTATCGCAAGCTACGTGGTAAGTTATTCAACAAACTTCGGGTGCGAGTGACGCAGCACTCCTAGAGTGCAAAGAAATCCGGGCGTAAAGAGTTAATTGTGCCTCGTAACTTAGATACTAGTTTATTTGGTGCAACTGGGAGAAGTTATTGAAAAAGATTCTGCGTGGTATATTAGAGGCCTACAAAAACAGTAAGATTGCAGCCACGGCTCAAAAACTTCATGCGTTTCTTTGAATAACACCTGCTCACAACAGTTGAACTGAGAGTATCTTAGTTTTTTGAACTTCATTGCATCGTTGGCTTCAAATTCCAAAACTGAAGTTCAATGTTGATTTGCAAGTGGTGCAAGAGATGGTATTTTCTCTTTAAGCAAATTATATAGAAATGAGAGTCGGAAAAATGAATTCGCTCAGAATCTTTTCGATTTGATCGAGGTACGGAAAATAAGACTTTCTATTTTTTAAATCAGGTTGTGTAATCTTGCTCATATGAGAGTACGAGAAATTTGTTCGAATATTTTTGATTTGATCTAAATAAGAAATTGTGAGGCTATCATTCGATGTATTGGGTGCTACGATTTATATATTGGGTTATATTGGGTGCTACATAAAACAATTGGGTGCAACAATAAAACAATATGTTATAAAACAATAAATGTGTTATATTGGGTGTTACATAAAACAATTTCCCAACGCATTACCAGTCAACCATGACGCTCAACGACTGATTACACGCACTCATATATACCACGGTAGAGGAAACAAGGTAAGGTCATTTCATGGGAGAAAATACTCCTCCTCTTGCTCGGCTAGCCATAAAGAGGCTTTATTTCTTACAAACTTTATGACGTCACCAAAACGCCATGTCGTTAGGCCAATATTGGAGCCAAGATAGGGGTAGCAGTGTTACCAGATGCAATATAAGCGCTACTATTGGTTCGTTGCCGTTACTCAGCAAAACCACGACAAATAACAAATAATTTCGGGGGGAGTAGACATTAATTATCTGCAATCGTTTTATTCTTCCATTTGAAACGGCGCCTGAAACTGGCCCCCAGCCCAACATTTCCGTGGCCCCCCTGGCTGCGCCAGAGCTTCAGGAGGATCAAGTGGAACCAGAGAGAGGCTTAACACTTTGACCGCAACGTGCGTCACCGGTGGCCACGGAAGGGATTTTTATAATACTGCTGACTGACCAGTAGTAGCCATCTCAACTTTCATCAATACTTAGTTATTGAAATTTGAGTTGAATATTGAATTTCAGTTTCACTAAATGCGGTCAAAGTGTTGAATAAAGTGTTTGCAATTCATCACGTCATTAACTCGTCTTTTCAAGCGCACACAATGAAACCAGGCAAATGCTTTAACGTTGCATAAAATTTGAAATTCGCCTTGTTTTGTGTTGTCTGGCGAATATTTAATGCAATAGGAAGCTTAGGAAATGTTCTTTGAAATGTTCCGAATTGACTACAGCGCATCGGAAGCGTCGATGAAGGTAGAAGACTAGAATACATGTATATTAGCTTTTTGTGCGGTCAGGATAAATATTTCATACAGCGTTTTATTTTGCGTCCAATTAAGAGGTAAGCACTTTTTAGCAATGAAGTTACCATTGACTTAATTTTCTTAATGTTACATATAGAAACTTTTGAACATAGCATAGATATCAGAACCAATTCAGTCTCCCACTTCCTGGCTAGTTCGTTCATTTAACTAGCCGTTATCAACGTGATTGCCATTTTCAAATGATTACTTCCAAGGATATTTGGGTTTAAATCTCAACTTTAATTTTATTGACTACCCATGCAGCATTTGATCCATCAACTTTTTTAGCGAAGAACACGAGAAGAGACTAACCTTGCAGTTTTTATTTTGCCTTGAGCAGTTGATGAATATAGAGCCGTGGTTCTTAATCTTGTTGGAGGTACTGAACCCCACAAGCTCCATACATACATTGCTTTTTACATGCTTCAAATTCAAAAGATATTTTTATAACTGCATACTGTATTAGTGCACAAACTGTGCCATGTCGAACCCCTGAAACTGACTCACTGAACCCCAGGGGCTCGATCGAACCCAGGTTAAGAACCACTGATATAGAGGGACAAGTTCAACCCTGGAAATTACATTTTACTTATTTAAGCAGACTTGAAGTCCGTGAAGTTTCATGAGCACCAAGAGGAAGCAAGCAGCGTTTCCACCATCCTTGAAAGAGCGTCAAAAAAACAAGCGCTGATGGAGTGAATGACCGATGCTGATATTTGCGCTTTAATAATTCTTTGATTTCCATTCTGCGAGTCATGAGCTTATCTTGTCCTAGCGTATTTAACATCGACCCTGAACATCCATGACGCCTGTGATGAATGCATGGCTTTGTATTCTGAGACGCTGAACGTGAGCTGTCAAGCAACTATGTATAGATGGAGTGAGGACCAGCACTCGAAGAAGCTTGGCCTCTTGAAGTCAATGGCAACCTTCAAGGTTACAGCAGAGTCAACTTATTTGAGTCATCGGCAAAGATAGTTCAATCAGTGCGTGAAGGAATACAGCGAAAATTCTGATGCAATCCCGGCTCGGCTCCGTGGGTTTTGTGGCCTCCAGGAAGTGTCTACAGAAATTATCATGTCGGATTAAAAAATGTTTAACTTTAATTTTTGTATTCTTCTGTTATCCGAGACCTTTCAAGAGTTAATATTCCTTAATAATGAAACTTTTTATGAATGACATGACGCAAATCGAGGAATGGTGTGACGCCGATGTATCTGCGGAATATCCTCATGCTCCATTGCTTGCTCCGGCACGCAATGTCTCATCGTCACGTGAGGGCAACAGCTACGTACACTTTAAATTATCTTAAAAAGGCTGTATTTTCAATGTCATCTAATTTTTCAACCTGTATACACGTGTCAGAAGTCGAAGACGCAGATACATACGATTTTTAACATGATTTGTTATTCGATTACTATAATTTAAACATGCGAGAAGTCGAAGACGCAGATACGTACAACTTTAAAATATGAATTTTTTATTCGTTTACCATGATTATGAAGAGAGTCAAATAGTCCATGCTATTTATTGAATAGTTCATCATACTGAATTATCGTAGGAAATAATCCACTTACAGATAATCTGTTTTAACTCATTAGAACTTATACATAATTCGAAGAATTTTCGCACTGGGCATTTGAATTTCTGAACTGCTGTTGTACTGGCGGCATCTGTGAACTTGACATTTATCTTCTTATGAGAGACCAGAAGCAGAGGTAAGGGTCCACTTAACTTATAATAATACGTTGGTCTATGTTTCTAGACCAACAAATTGACACATCATCGACCCTGGCTCATTATATAAACCATAATCGCTCCAAGAAATCATTGAATCACGGTCATGTGTAAAAGACTGTGCTACTCTACTCTTAACGACAAAGGCTTAAGAAGAATTATCAGGATAATGTTTTTGGCAGAGACAGGAAAGATTTATCAGGATACGGCCTTTGACAGACTCAAGAAAGATTTATCAGGGCACTGCTTTTGGCAGATACAGGAAAGATTTATCAGGCCACTGCTTTTGGCAGATACAGGAAAGGTGAACAGGAGGGTACCTTTGACGACATCAATGAATGAGTTTTCGGCGTAAAGTGCACGCCAATTTTTCGTGACGATGCCACTCATCGTTTGATGGACGGTTGTTAGCTCTTCAGTGAATATGTTAAAGAAGTAAAGCGACTTAACCCAAATTTCTTTCGTCCAGAAATGTTTTCCGTCACTTTGAGAACCGCATAAGGAATGTTTTCAAAAACAAGGACGTGAATGGTGATCAAGTAGCCATAAACTCTTGAAAATATCACTAAATGGTCACAACTCCCTACACGAGTTGTCAAAAAGTGTCATGCGGCATTACATTTTTCTGTCACATGTGTTAGTGCTGAGGCGCATGGCTCGTCTCATGCTTAACATCGTGAAATTAAATAATTCTTGCAGAGCTTCAGGCTCTTGCTTCAATAATGCAATGGAGCCGAATGCTTTAACTGAAGAGTTAAAGCCAAGTTTAGCTCATGAGGCAGGGTAACAAAAAGTCACCATGTAACTCGCAAGCGGCGGAGACTTGATAGATAGCTAGTTTTGCCTGCTTGTTACACCACCAAATACTTAAGAGGACATTCTTGCAATTCCAGATCCCTCTGTGGAAAGCGCGATGTCAGCGTCGTCAAACGAATTTCATTGCGTCTATGCGAATTCGTATTCGTCAATACGAATTTCGCCTCCAGCTGTTTCACGCTCTATGCCTATTGATTATATTTACCAATAATAAATACCATTGGTAAAATTTAATCAAGTACAGGGCAACGTTTGAAAATAAATTCTTTTGGGTACGTTACTTTCAAACAATTTATTTTGGACAGTAGGAATGAACTATCAGCGAGTGATCCGTATTAAGTAAATTATTAAACCGTAATAAAGTTAAAATGTTACAATTTTCCATTTAAAGGGTTGTTAGTGAGCTTCAATTCCAGCCTACTCATTCTGAGAAAATGTGACGGACATTTTTGTATATCGGGACGTTCAAATAGTGTAAATTCCGTCATATTTATCAAGAATCTTAGAATTTATTTTTTCTGGTTGTACAAGTATGGCATTCCCATTTTTAATTCCAAGTCTACTGAAAGATTTGTAAACAATATCTATTGTGATCATATCATATTATAGACCACGAGAATTTCAATGCAATGAAAAGTTTTAGAAAATGTAAAATTTCATAAACTGAATCTTCTTAAAGATTTAAAGATACAATATATTAATATTATGGTTCAATTGAAATTGCAATTGCTTAAATTGGGAATGAACGCGTCATAACAGCAACTCTACTTGTTTTCATATTTAGTAATTCACCTCCAAACTGATGGTGCTGTGTGGTAGTGTGATGGTGCTGTGTGGTGGTGTATTGGTGCTGTGTGGTGGTGTATCGGTGCTGTGCGGTGGTGTGTTGGTGCTGTGTAGTAGTGTGTTGGTGCTGTGTGGTGGTGTGTTGGTGCTGTGTGGTGGTGTGTTGGTGCTGTGTGGTGGTGTGTCGGTGATACACGGTAGTTTCCGTACCCACACTTTGTTTGTAGCATTAGAAATAATCTGTTGAGTACTGCACCCGGCTGTGTACCTGTACTACAGTGCGGTCTGATGACGTTTCGTCAGTAGCACAACAGTGAAGCAGAGACAGCTGCAGGTCTACAACTGCAGAGGTCAGAGCGAGCAGACGCTTGGGTGATGGTCGGAGATTGCAGTAAAGCTGTAGTCAAATTGAAAACTCATTTATGCTGGATTTAAATTTTCAGGGCCAGGAAACTTTGTTCAAATTTTTCTACATGCGTTAAACTTTGAGTTTTCACGATGATTTGATACAATAACCACTTTAAAGATGTTCACTCTAAATTTATCGCTAAATGTTCAAGAAAAAGCTCGTGAACTGACAGCCGCATTCTTCTTTCTTGAATTAAATTTCAAATGTTAATGAAAGTAACCGCTTCGAAAGTGAAGTTAATGAAAGAAACTGCTTCGAAAGTGAACTTTATGAAAGGAACTGCTTCGAAAGTGAACTTAATGAAAGAAACTGCTTCGAAAGTGAAGTTAATGAAAGGAACTGCTTCGAAAGTGAACTTAATAAAAGGAACTGCTTCGAAAATGAACTTAATGAAAGGAACTGCTTCGAAAGTGAACTTAATGAAAGGAACTGCTTCGAAAGTGAACTTAATAAAAGGAACTGTTTCGAAAATGAACTTAATGAAAGGAACTGCTTCGAAAGTGAACTTAATGAAAGGAACTGCTTCGAAAGTGAACTTAATGAAAGGAACTGCTTCGAAAATGAACTTAATGTGAGGAACTGCTTCGAAAGTGAACTTAATGAAAGGAACTACTTCGAAAGTGAACTTAATGAAAGGAACTACTTCGAAAGTTAACTTAATGAAAGGAACTACTTCGAAAGTTAACTTAATGAAAGGAACTGCTTCGAAAGTTAACTTAATGAAAGGAACAGCTTCGAAAATGAACTTAATGAAAGGAACTGCTTCGAAAGTGAACTTAATGAAAGGAACTACTTCGAAAGTGAACTTAATGAAAGGAACTGCTTCGAAAGTTAACTTAATGAAAGGAACTGCTTCGAAAGTTAACTTAATGAAAGGAACTGCTTCGAAAGTGAACTTAATGAAAGGAACAGCTTCGAAAGTTAAATTAATGAAAGGAACTGCTTCGAAAGTTAACTTAATGAAAGGAACTGCTTCGAAAGTTAACTTAATGAAAGGAACTGCTTCGAAAGTTAACTTAATGAAAGGAACTGCTTCGAAAATGAACTTAATGAAAGGAACTGCTTCGAAAATGAACTTAATGAAAGGAACTGCTTCGAAAATGAACTTAATGAAAGGAACTGCTTCGAAAATGAACTTAATGAAAGGAACTGCTTCGAAAGTGAACTTAATGAAAGGAACTGCTTCGAAAATGAACTTAATGAAAGGAACTGCTTCGAAAATGAACTTAATGAAAGGAACTGCTTCGAAAATGAACTTAATGAAAGGAACTGCTTCGAAAGTGAAGTTAATGAAAGGAACTGCTTCGAAAGTGAACTTAATAAAAAGAACTGCTTCGAAAATGAATTTAATGAAAGGAACTGCTTCGAAAGTGAACTTAATGAAAGGAACTGCTTCGAAAATGAACTCAATAAAAGGAACTGCTTCGAAAGTGAACTTAATGAAAGGAACTGCTTCGAAAATGAACTCAATAAAAGGAACTGCTTCGAAAGTGAACTTAATGAAAGGAACTGCTTCGAAAGTGAACTTAATGAAAGGAACTGCTTCGAAAGTGAACTTAATGAAAGGAACTGCTTCGAAAGTGAACTTAATGAAAGGAACTGCTTCGAAAGTGAACTTAATGAAAGGAACTGCTTCGAAAGTGAACTTAATGAAAGGAACTGCTTCGAAAATGAACTCAATAAAAGGAACTGCTTCGAAAATGAACATAATGAAAGGAACTGCTTCGAAAATGAACTCAATAAAAGGAACTGCTTCGAAAGTGAACTTAATGAAAGGAACTGCTTCGAAAGTGAACTTAATGAAAGGAACTGCTTCGAAAGTGAACTTAATGAAAGGAACTGCTTCGAAAATGAACTTAATGAAAGGAACTGCTTCGAAAACAATGTTAATGATAGGAACTGCTTCGAAAATGAACTTAACGGAAGGAACTGCTTCGAAAGTGAACTTAATGAAAGGAACTGCTTCGAAAGTGAACTTAATGAAAGGAACTGCTTCGAAAATGAACTTAATGAAAGGAACTGCTTCGAAAACAATGTTAATGATAGGAACTGCTTCGAAAATGAACTTAACGGAAGGAACTGCTTCGAAAGTGAACTTAATGAAAGGAACTGCTTCGAAAGTGAAGTTAATGAAAGGAACTGAGTGAAAAAGTCGACGAATGTAAGACAGTTTCCAACGCGCATGCGAGCAGCGAACGTATAGCGCGTTGTCGTCAAGCGATACGGCACACCGCAGGCCTTGACCGCCACCATAGTTGCTGCGCACTTCGATTCCTGTTGCTATCATTTGACGCGTTAACCCTTAACTCCCCAACGTGCAATATCTGGCACATTCAATAAAAACGCTTAACTCAAATATCTTTTGTCAAATTTGTGGCCTTATGTAATTTCTTTGAAGCTTTCTGCCGGACGGCAGTTCCGTCCCCATTCTGATGTTGGTAATAACCTGATGCCAGCGTCAGTCTGATGACAGCGGTTGTGATATTAGGAATATGAGTGAAAAAATATGGGCAGGGAAGGAATAAGTGGGGCGGGCTAAGCTGAAGTTCAATATTTAATTCAAGTTTGAGTTAATTTTAAAGAACGATTTTAAAAATAACGAACATTAAATAGATCGCGCCTTCATTTAGCTCTCATTGAGCATTTATCGAATTGAGTTAGTGACTACTGGTCGGTCAGAAGCATAATAAAAATCCCCTCAGTGACCACCGGTGGGTCACGTCGCACTTAAAGTGTCAGTGCTCTAATGCAGCTTCCCATACCTAGATTTTTTCACTGATCAAGGTTATAGTTGTTATTCTCTTGAGATATTCCGAGACGTTTGAGATCTTGGGCACTTGGATCGCTGGGCAATTAAGGCAAGGTTTCTTTTCTTAAGCAATCTGCTTGCTTAAATTTCCAGTTAATTATTTGAAAGCATGTTCAGTATATGATCCGTTGGGACTTTGAAGTGAATAAGGCTGGGATTTTTCTGCATGGTGCGTTGTGAAATGGTGAAGGGTTGAGTCGATGTGCTGAACAGCTTCTGTTTATACTATTTTGTTCCAACGAAATGGTAACTCAACATTATCGTAAGATGGGAACTGTGCCTCGCTTTTTGTTTTCAGACTTTGATTGTTAATCACTGCCTGCAAACCTCAGTAATGGTAGGCCTACTCAGGCTATCTCGTCACGTAATCAAATTTTTTTCAGCTCAAAAAAGTAATATTAGTAAACGGGCAGCTTTCTTGTTTCCTTTCGTCGTAGAACCTTCAAGCAGCTTTCATTTTACAAAGGAATCAAGTAAAACGAAACTTTAAAATACTTTTTAGTAATTATATAATAACTAATTCCGTATACAAACGTTGACTGTGCGTAATGCCGGTAAATGAGGAAGGTCAATATCACGAGTACGATCGTACATGACAAACTTTTATCACAAAAAAATGCAAACGGTATCTAAATAAAATGCTAAGTACATTTGACAGCATGAGATGAAATCATAACCTTGTAAAGTTAACGTATTTGACAATAATTTCAGGCTTAGTAAATAATATGAAGTGAGAGAAGCAATGACAGACCACCTCGACATTCTCCGCAGCGGCGACACGGAATTGACTTCTGCCGTCCTGCGACTGCGGCAGACCAGACACTGAAGGAGCAGTTCATTTGACTTTCTTTGGCGAGTCCACTCTTACGCTCTAAATTTTCTTACCAAAAATGTACAATAGAAATAACGAAGTGAAGGTATTCTATAGTGTCTTAGAGTGAGAGGGACTTCTTTCTAATTTGTGAAATTGAAACTAAATCGCTTAACGCTCTCCAGATATCTTCTAGATACTGCAGGGGCTTTTCTTCATTTTCGTGACAGAGTATCAACGAATTTTAGAAAATCTGTCAATTTAATCAAACATTTGGAATTAATTAATGATATTCAATATAATTAGTATCACTAAATGTAGAGTACCCGTATAATAATTCTAATTAAAATCTTAAATTTAATTTAATATTCCTTCTGAGCTGAAAAATTTCATTTCAGTTATGAATTCATACTGGATAAATTCTGTTCATGATTATGATAATTTTATTTTTTTGGTGAAGGCAAAGAATGTTTTTATGACGGTATATGTGTCGAGAATCTGTTAAGAATAATCAATTTTTGAATTAGAAATGAGAATCTAGGGAAAATCTTAACCAGGTGTGATAAATTCGAGTTTTTGATCATGTGTAACAAATTTACGTGTAACAAATTTTGTACTTTAAAAAGAAAAAAAATACATCAGTGGGCTTTGCTTTATGTGTTGTTAAAACATTGTAGGGTGCGCATTCAGCAGTACAGAGAGTGATCGAGCCCACACGTTCGTTGAAAGAATGTTTTGGAAAGGCCATTCTGAAGAGCATCGAGCAGTTTTGTATTTGTTTTACCACGAAGGAATGTGTAAGGGAACTTGGTTACAAGATCTCTTACAGCGCAGAGAAACCTTTCCACAAAAGTGTTTGTAGACAGGGCGATCTTAAAATAACATGAGGAGAAGAGGCCAGCGAAACTTGAGAGGGTTCGGCTGAACCACATGGAGAGAAATTTATTGGAAACACTTGTAAGCGTTGGGGCTGAGGACGCTGGACAGAAGAGGGTGACAGATTTATGACACACCATGGTAGGCTTAGGAGGTCCGTTAGAAAGCGAGCGATATATTATCGAAAAGCAAACAACCTCAGAAGAAGGCGGAGATTACGGCGCGCTTGGCAAAACATTTCAACAGCAAATAAGAAAAAGACAGCCTCAGGGAAAACCAATGGGAACGTTAGAGGGAAGTCTAGGAGGACGCTCAAGAAGCCCGTGAGAACATGATTGGTCTCACAAAGGAAAAGGGGGAGTACAGCTTTTGAACGGAGGGACAGAGCTGATTAGATGCGAGGAGTCTAACGCGGTTCATCATCATAGAAAGAAAAATGAAAACATCGTAACCAAACTGTGCAGTATATGAAGTAATAATTTGAACGACAGTTGGGCGGGCAGGGCGGTCGTCGCAGATGTCTAACGTGATTGGAGGTTAAGCGCTAGAAGTCAGAAGTGGAGATTTGGAAGGTGGTCGTCATAATTTTTTTGAACTGAGAATCACTTGTGGAGACTGAACTGGATTCGTGCCTTTGAGAAGGAACGTGTGAACGAACGTTATGACCACATCTGTACTGCTGAACGCCACAATAATTGAGGGGTATTCTGTCATATTCATGTGTGGGAAAGTGAGGGAAGGGCTGGCCAGCCAAATTTCTGTGTAATTATGTGCAGTAGGTCATTTGACGTATGCTATTTGCTTTCATTACTTAATTAGCATTGTTCCTAACACCAATCATTGTGTGTGCGCTCATTGATGTTTGTATCACGTATAGCTGGGAATTATAAATGTTAAACATAGTTCACCCTGTGTATCATGCCCCACAATATTAGAAGCAATCCATCGTAATGCAACGGAGGGCGCCCAGAAAATGCGCTGCGTAAGTGGGTCAGCGATCCCCGGTGAGTACCTTTCCTTTTTTAGTATATGTGCTGTAATTGCCGATATTTATTCATTAATTTGTGTTGCATATGTATACTTTGGAGGTGGGCCATTCCTCAATTCCGAGAGCCGAATCTTCCTGTTAATGAAATGTTAACAAGGAGGTGAAGGGACCATTTCTCGTGACATATGAACAGATGGTTTCGGTCCAGCCAAACTACAACCAGTCGCGCACGGTTGGTCTCGAAGATAAACTGCAGAAACATCATTAAGAAAATCGTGCAATTGATTAAAATACGCAGAGGATAACTTCAGAGCGGCTAAATTCTTACTCTAAGACTTGCAATATCTGGTACCCTAGTCACCATGACTAGAGTGACGCAGTAAGTTTCGTTGCACATGTTCGTTTTCAGTTCTGATTCAAGGATGTAAGAGCACTCCCATAAAGAGATGTTGTGGAGCAAGGCTTTGCCAACATTGTCAGCCTAGGGGGGGACGAACGTTTTGCCAACGTTGTCCATGAGTCAGGCTAGGGGAGGACGAGTCCAGAGTCCGTTCATCACAAACAATTCATCAGACGTTTACGAGTGTAGAAAACGATCGTCGTACTAATTGGATCACTAGGCAAGACTCGCTACATATAACGGTTTAGAGCGATCACAGGCCGATGCATTAGAACATTTCATCCTATAAATTCTAATATTTACAATAGATGATTTAGTCTGAATGCTACGAAGTATTACTCAATTGAGGGTATATTCTTCTTCTAAGGTTTAATTTCGTACATTTTTCAAGATAGCTCTTAGGAAAATAGTAATTTTTGTGCACTTCGCTTTCGAACGCAATGTGCTAATTTTTAAGTGATAGAATATTGGAGACTCATCATTATTTTTCTAATTTAAAGAAGAATAGCTTGTGCATGAGCATAGGCAAATGTAGAATTTCTTTCTTGCGCTCAGGACGAACCAGATTTTAGGAAAAATGTTAACAAAACTTCTAAGTGCCCACCCTGAATCGTCTGAGCACCTCAATTAGGCATTAATGTATCAGCAAATTTTAATCTTTTTTAAGTCACAGCTTGACAAAACGTGAATCTAGTGTTCGTATTTTTTTTCAAAATCTAAATTCATGTTCATGGAGCCATCAGGAGTGAGAAATTACAGTTTTACGAAATTATACGTCGAAATTCAATCCCACATTTCACAACAAAAATACCAACAATATACGTCAACTTTTAAACAATGGTAATAACAGAACTAATTCTAAATGTAAGATGAAATTCAACACAGACAAGCACCTACATAGTTGATGAAGCCGTCGAGAAGTTGCGTAAGCCAGCTACCCATACATGAGGATGCTGGCGGGCTGATGTACGGGCAACCACGTATCGCTGGTACCCGTGGAGATACAGCGAGGCTCGAGGCACATCTGAAAGACAAAGAAAAAACTTCATAATAAAACAAGCAATGAGCAGAGGAGAACAATCGCAGACACGTTTGTAAATGAAAATTGCGGGAGAAACATTTTGTTTGTATTTTCTGAGAATATCATGAGTTAACCTCATTTGCCTGAAAGTAAGAAGCTAAGTGCTTAGCGGATATCCGCTTTCTGCTCTTTTCTAATTCATCTTTGCTGATTTTGAAAAGCCACATGCAATTATGAGTGAGAATAGCTAACCTTGTAATCCTTAGGGCCTAATGTGGTTCCCTGGACTCCTTCCAATGAAGGCAGGGGGGAATTTGGAGGATTCTTGAATTCAAAGTTTTGAACGAGAGACGTGACAAAAAGGAATATTTCAGATTCAGCCATGATGTCTCCGAGGCAATTGCGTTGTCCTTTTCCAAAAGGAATAAACGCTTGCGGGCTTCTGAGACGTCCTTGTTCGCTGATAAACCTTTCAGGTCGAAATTCTTCAGGATTGTCCCAGTATTTTGGACTCATGTGACACGCATAGAGGAGGGCGACAACAGAGCTGCCTTTGGGTATGAAATATCCGTGTAAATTAAAGTCAGCTTCAGCAGCGTGATTTGGAGCGATAGGAACCACGTTGGAGATCCTCATGACTTCGTTAATGACTGCTTGGCAGTAAATTAGCTGAGTCTGGTCGGACATGTTGGGAAGGCGGTCTCTGCTGACGTGGTCGTCGATTTCTTCTCGCATTTTGTGGACGACGTCAGGATGGTGGAGGAGGTAAGCCAAGAGCCAACTCGCTGTGGTCTTGACGCTCTCGCTGCCTGCAGTCACAAGGTCGCACAACACCTGTGCCACCTGCTCGTCTAGACATCAACAAACAACTCAATTCAAGTTCAAGCCATGCTAACAAACGATAAACAGGGTAACGCAGAACTTAGTTTAGACGCCAATTCAAGTTCAAGCCACACTAGTCGTACTCAAAAACGATAAAAAGGGTAATATTAAACTTAGTTTAGACGTTGTTTCATTGAATCACAAGGTTTTGTAGTGGGTTACTGAAAGTTCAAGCAGCACTAATCGTGTCAACGAATTAACCTTAACCCAGCTATCTTACGTAACACAAACCTTAGTTTGGATAATGTTTCAGATTTACCAGGTTTTCTTATTCGGTAATGGACAATTTAAGCTCGAGCAATACTGTTGGTATGATCAAAATACAGCTAAGTTTTCTTTTGAAACTATTTCCCTGAAACACAAGGTTTTGCTAGTTTGTAAACAACGAACAAGCTATGACGATGCCACACACAATCGTGAAACAAGCTGAATAGAAGAGTACTGTTCAAAAGAAAGTCGCCATGATTTCACTTACCAAAGTTGATGATGGCTTCGTCGCGTTCGTATTCGACAGCCAAATAGTTGTCCAGTACATCCTTGTCATCGCCGGGCTTGTACGAGTCTCTTCTTTCCCTGATGACCTCCTTATAGAACTCGATGGACAAGGAATGGTTGGCGTGGAGCTTCTTCATGTCTCTCTGGATTTTAGGCAAAAACTTCAGAGCCCAAATGTAATTCACCAAGTCTAACTTGGCGAAGAGCTTGAAACCTTCTCCGTTTATTTCTTTGTGTTTCAAAAATATCGGATCATACGCGTCGTATCGAGTTGATAGAAGGAATGAAGTGATCACGTTTGTTGAAAAAGCTGTCAAAAACTGTTCCATGTTGATGGGTTCGCCGGAAGATTCGGAAACGCAGTCCAGTAAATATCGAACTTCATTCTGATGGATAAAAGTAACGAAAATAAGCATCTTACTTCATTCTGAAGGAAAAAAGTAACGAATATAAGCATCTTTTGAAAAATCAGAAGGTAATATTTATTTCAAATTTTTGTAACCGATTATTTTATATCACCAATACGTGAAATGTACCTGAATTCTCTCTTCCATCTGCTCTCGGCCCGACCCAAACTTCTTCATGCCGAGTTTGATAAGTTTTTGATGCAGAAATCTCCTCTCGTCTTTCCACATTTTACCGCGTGTGTTGAGAACGCCTAAGGGGGCAGAAAATGATGACGTGAGCATAGTTAGTAATCTGATTTAATTTGGATATATCATTGAGAGTAGTTTTCTATAAGTATAAATGTAAACCTAGCTAAATGTTGTGTGTTAATTCACTGATTTTAAATTTAAATACCATTGTTCGGAATAATGGATGTTAATGCATTGGTATGATTGAAATGAATTAGTCATAAAAGTAAAAAGCTTTATGATGATCACATGTCAACATTCGTGTGAATACGGTAAAATATGTTGCCAATGTTATGAATGATAAAACGACAAATTCAGCCATGTTGACTTGTTCCAACGCAATCCACACTTGAAAGAAACCCAGAAGTATTCAAGAAAGTTGCAACTAACACAAAAACACTGGCGCACATTTGCACAGAATTATCTTAGATCGACGGCAAGGTCAGAGAGACTGCATGCAGCAGTCTTCGAGCTGCTGGGCGCTACAGGCAAGTGTGTGTAGTAAGTCTGTAAGAAGCTGTTCCAACTTTCACTGGCCCTTGAGTGGCCACTGACCCAACTTGTATGGTAGATTTTCGGCCATGTATGGCAGGACAGTCCAGCCGAAAAAACCTGCGGTTGAGGAGCCTATATATCGTCTTGTGGTTAACTTCAGGCGGTGCGGGGGAACGCCCAGGCCTCTCGGTCGATCTTTTCACTCATGAGTTCAACTTTACTCGTTTGCGGTGCTTGTGCTGTTCGTGAGTGCATGTCAAAAATACGACTGACTTTTTTATTGTAAAATATGATTGACAGTTTTTATTGACAAATACGGTTGACTTTTTTTATTGACGAATACGATTGACTGTTTTTATTGAAAAATACGATTGACTATTTTTATATACGAATACCATTGGCTGTTTTTATTGACAAATACGATTGACTTTTTTATTGAAAAGAACGATCCACTTTATTTTTACGATAAAGATACAAGCCCCTAAATTTAAACACAATGACTCTGCCTGTAGATTTTTGGGGCAATCTTCCTCACTGGATGTTTAAACGCACACAAAGTTAGCTTGAACATCGACATTCAAACACTTAAGTTATTGTTGAGTTGTTTATTGTCAGATGTGTGGGAAAATGAATAAAATGCTTCTTACAACCTAGGAAGTTTGATGCTGTGTTCGATCAACTCACCGAATCCTTTAAACATCCCGTAGAGGGGGGTCATGGGCCTGCCGGTGAACGCTGACTGATAGAAGGCTTCTCTGATCACCATGGGGTCTGACAAAACGATCATCACACGCTGACCGAGAGCAATGCTGTATATATCTCCAAATTTCTTTGACAATTCATACAAAGCAAGGTACGTCTTGGGGCCCAAAAATGGCAAATAACCAAGGAACGGGATTCCCCACGGTCCTGGCGGGAGGTTCATTCTTAACTTCTTCACAACAGAGACGCAAAAAAACACGACCAACAAAATAAGGGTGCATTGTAGCAGCATGGATGCCTCGTATATTAAGAAGTGCAGAAGCATCTTGGATAACTAGAGGGCTTGCCCTTTGCTGAGTCTTATATAGGCGCGAGGCTTGAACAGTACCAATGCAGGGGCGGAGTTTGAATGCAAGAATGCAGTTGCTGGAGATGGCGGGGAGGAGCAAACTGAGGCGGCAGTAACAGGGGCCGCAAAAAAATACTTCGAGGAGGCGCTTACGTGGAGATGATACGACGGCGCTTCGCAGGGTGGCTCTTGACTCATCTCCAGGCTGCACCTGCCCGGAGCACGGCGCGTGCAAGCAAACATTAGTAAAAAAAAATTAGCAAACATTAGTCCATACGCTCTGCCGTCACTCGGAAGCGTCGTGCTCTAATGCTTCTCAACTAGCGTTCCTATCAATTTAGATCAATATACATGGAAATTATGACAGCTGAAGGTTCAACTCGCTTAGAAATTATGACAGTTGGCTCATGCCAAGAAATAGTTTCTAGGAAGGGAATTGTAGGAAAAAGATGTTACCGCTGCTAAACAAGCTTTCCTACATATTTAGATCAATACACGTGGAAATTGTGGCAGTTGAAGGGAATTGTAAGACAAAGATGCTACTGAGGTTAGCATGTTATCAAGAACTGAAACAATTATAAGGCTTATTGGAATATGAATATTAGAGACAATAAAATACAAAGCTCGAGTTGATACCTAAAATTTGAATGAAGCTTTGTGCCCACAAACATTTTCTCGTTAAGAGTAGAACATCTTACGATGGAGATGGAGTGCACCTGACGCTCCCATGTTTGCTTTAACGATCATCTGCACGTTGCAGAAGAAAAACAATATTTTCTTTCAATAAGAACTGTCAATACGTATTAAATAACACGACATTTAATAAAATACCTTTTTTAATTAAAAAAAACTACTTATTTTCGTTAAGAGTTTCAGTCATTTCATTGTTGTAGAACGATTATGTTTCAGTCATTTCACTGTTGTAGAACGATTATGTTTCAGTCATTTCACTGTTGTAGAACGATTATGTTTCAGTCATTTCACTGTTGTAGAACGATTATGTTTCAGTCATTTCACTGTTGTAGAACGATTATGCGACATGAGTGAGGAAAAAAGATCTAATGCGAGGTGGCAGCATTGAACGCTGCCATAAAGCGACGACCAGGTCCGACTAGCGTGCCTTGTTCTCACTCATTTAAATTACTGTGGCGCTGTGTCAATGGAGATCAGGAGCTCATGAGTTGCGACTTGCAACACTAATCGAGCCACATTAAAGTTTGAGGCCAATATCACTTATCAAACAAAACAAAAAGGTTTATCTAGGAAAGGAGATTTTATTCTAATCAAGTCTGATAAATGTGTTCTTCTGCAATGGCTTTCAAAAGCCTTATAACTAACATCAGGACGCAATTAATGGTGGTTACCACCGGTCAATCCGCTACCTATTTCCGACACCTGGGTAGAGTGGGGAATTGTGGATAAGTTCTACCTTTCCCAACGGGGAGAAATCACTGAGCGGTATACTGCCAGGTTTCAAACTGTCGACCCTTCCCGTCCTGGGCACGTACTCTAAACCACTCGACAATGGTGACCAAAGAAATAAAAAGTAAAGGAAAACCAGAACAGACCAAAAAAATAAAAAGTAAACGAAAAAGGCTTCAGTTTTCCGATGTGCCTGACGTGCTGAGATGTCATTTTGCGATTTTTTTTTTCAGGCAATGCATCGTGAAGTTCATGAAGTATTTATGAGCTTGAATATAACGGAAACAGTATTGCGATCAAACGGGAAGTATCGGCCCAGTCCTCCATTTTTCGTAGGAAAAATACAGAAAATGAATGAAACAAAAACAGAGCTCTACATTATCTCCTGAAAATTCAAGTCTATTACAAGAAAAGTTCGAAATTTCGAGTGTGTGCTCTATAGTGCCATCTGTGGTATAGATTAGCTATTCGTACGCGGTATGATTTGTATCCACACTCTCTTTACAGATGACCTCACCATGATAATTAATTGAAATTTTAATATGAATTTAATGTCTCTGTGTGTTGATATTCATGTGAAAAAATCAATGGTTGAAAAATAGGTCCAATCAAACTTAATTGTTTAATTTCTATAGGCATGACTGGACTATGCCCTACTTCTGCCCTTAAGAACGTTTTACCTTAAAAGGAGATGTTCATATTCGAGAGCAGCTGCGTAAAAGTAGATGTAACAATGCTTTATCTACGAAAACTGGCTTCTTCATCATCATATTTGAGTACAAGAGCCAAAAATTTACATTTTAGACTCTGCACCATTCAAATTTCCTCATCAAAGAGAAATTGAACAGCAACTCATCGCTTGCCTTAAACAAAAATATCACATGAAAACTAAAATCCTTTGCTCGTTTCAATCACGCGGGGCATGTGAATAAGAATTTACAATGGAGACATCGTTTACAACAATTTGTCAGGCGGTTACTCATATCATAAAAGAAGCACATAGCTCGGGGCAGGGAAGACCACCAGACCACAAGGGTTACAACTGGCAAGCAAAGAACGGGATACCAGCTCACCTGTTATACGAGTAGAAGTAGAAGCTGAGCGCAGTAGATCGTGCGTAGCTGGCCAGAAGGAGAGCACGTCAACGGGTAGACTCGTGGCGCTAGCGTCTTATATAGCTACGACTCCGCCTCCGTAATCTACCATCTACTCACAGCCCCTATTCTCTCATCGGTAGATACTCGTCTGACTCCAGATGTCAGTTTTGCACTCGCACGTAACGCAGAACTTTGGCAGGAGCAAGTTTCAGCGACCGCTGGAGCTTTGGTGAGCGAAATTTTGGTTCCATCTGCTGCGGTCGACACATTTGCATTACTCATGGTATCTTTACTGAAACGTTACGATCACTATCGATATTTACTTTAGCACTTTGACGGCGGCAGATAAAACTGAAGAGTAATTTACAATTCAAATTTAGATTCAATTGCTGGAAGCAATGTTGAAAATACCAAACATTAACTGAAACGTGTTTTCGTTTAGTTTTGCTTAAGCATTTTTAAAAATTTAAGTTGTGACCACTGGTTGTGAGTAGCATTTTGAAAATCCCTCTGCGACCACCGGTGGGTCACGTCGCACTTAAAGCGCTAAAATTCTCACCGTCAGTCGAAAATTATGTTCAATAGAAGCTCAGAATTTTGGCGTGTAATAATTAGGAAGCCGGGGCGATGTAGAAGACAAGGCACGGCTGGCGCCAGAGCCCGAGTCACGAGTTGAAGGAGCTGCTCTCGGTTGTGCAGTGCTTCTGGCATGCCAAATGTTGCGCAATGCATTCCCGCTACCGCTCCACTTAATTGGAGATGAAGTGTTCCAACTTCTTCGGTGCAGAAGTTGGTGTTTTCTTTAGGTGTGAGCGCTCATTTTGTCGTCAAGTCTTTTTAACGTCTTTTGAAGAAATATACACAAGTTTTCAGTGTGTTTTTCTCAGCATGTTAGTAAGCCTTCGTAACTTTTCTAATAGAAATTTTTGCTTAAATATGTATATATCTGTATATAGTCTAAAATATGCGTAACACGAACACAAAAATACTTGTGCGGAGAGTAAAACTATGTAACAATCTTTGACGCACCATAGCAAGGGGAGTAGTTTACTAAAAGATTTGCTTTTCGCATTTCATAATGTAGATGCTTGTAGTACAAGCGTTTTACAATCAGCTTACTTGAGTCTATATCTCATTTCATTCATTCCATACAGACAGAAATATTCCTAGGTAATATTACAAAATATGATGACCAGTCACCATGCACTGCAATTTCGATTTGGCAACAAGCACTGTAGTTTTGAGCAAGAGAACCTCGTGTGTTGACCCTGATAGTGGCGTGTGTTCGTACTGTACGAATGGCCTTGCTGGTTTCCCGAGCGTTCGCCCCGACGTCGTAGCTGCTCTGTTGGGGGCGTGGTAGTGCTCTTGCTGCTGCCCCTGCTCGTGTTCGGGTTGTTCTGCCTCTAGCGCCAAGTTCTTCCTTTTTGCTTTTTGTGATAGCTTGAGCTGTTTCTTGTTGTAATAGCTTGAGTTATTGCTTATTATAATAGCTTGAGTTATTGCTTATTATAGCAGCTACTGCTTATTATTATAGCTTGAGTTATTGCTTATTATAATAGCTTGAGTTATTGCTTATTATAATAGCTTGAGTTATTGCTTATTATAACCGCTTGAGTTATTGCTTATTATAGCAGCTACTGCTTATTATTATAGCTTGAGCTATTGCTTATTGTAATAGCTTGAGTTATTGCTTATTATTATAGCTTGAGTTATTGCTTATTATAATAGCTTGAGTTATTACTTATTGTATTAGTTTGAGCAATTGCTTTTTGTAGTAGCTCGAGCTACCGCTTATTATAATAGCTTAAGTTCTTGCTAAGTATAATATCTTAAACAATTGCTAATTGTAATAGCTTGAGCTATTGCTCACTATAATAGCTCGAGCTGTTGCTTATGATAATGGCTTGAGCGATTATTTATTAAGAACACATGTTAGACGGTAGGTCTGTAGTCTTGATCTAAAAAGTCGGCGAGCGTAATAGTGCCAGTATTAGAAAAGGCATCAGTTTTAATCATTCACCGCTGCTTCCACTGCATGCTTCTATCATTCCTTAAAGTTAATTTTTTTCATGAATGTTAGGCTCTGACACAATAGGTGCTGCTTTTAGATCCCATGTAACCCAAGCTCTGGTATCTTAAGATGCATGCCATTCCTCGCTTGAAAATACGATCAGCGAGACCAAATGTATTCCCAGTAGTGTTTTATAGTGGGGCGAAAAGTTTCAAGTTCCTTGCATGAGACGAACTGAAACACTTTTTGACCTGTTGGTGTAATGATGTTGAGTGCTGCGCAGCGGTAATTCATGTTAGACATTTTCATGTTGGTGTCATGATTTATGAACACATCTCACTGAACGCAATAATTTATTTTTGGAGCGGTAGATGTTGCATTGTCTGAGGAGAGGTCATTATGATTTGGATCCAGTTTGGAGAGGTTATGATCTGCCGGGGTTGAATTTTTTTAATTCTTCTATTTACTTTGCTTTCTTTCTTGTTTTGGTTACTGTAGCCCAGTGTTATTCATTCCCTTTTATTATTTGATATTTATTTTTATATCATTTTGCCTCATCTTTTGGGGCTAGGGCACGATTAAAATCTAGGCTTTAAATTAGAAGCAAAATATAAAGGTTCTTCCTTAATCAACTTAAACTTCAAATAAATAGAAACTATTGAAGATCCTAAAATTTAAGTCGCTGAGCAGCCTAATTCTCTTTTGGTTGATTTTGGTATTGACGGAAGTCACTTTGATAAAAGGAAAAATGCTTCTGCTTTTAATTTAATTGAAGTCCTGAAATATTTGAGTTATAATTATAATTACTCAGAATTTTCAAACATTAACTCAACTATTCAAACTTCTCTCCTGGAAGAAAGTTCGTTTCTGAACCACTCCTTATATGGCAACATTTGAGGGTTAGTGCGAAATTAAGAGGTGTGAGAATTCAGGGGAAAACCTTTGAATTAACCTAAATACGCTGAATCTATGAAGCGTTTTCTTTACACCTTCAAGGACAAGGATTTTAATTAAATAAATTTCCTTCCGCAATATCGTGTAAGCGCTTGCTAAACCTTGGCAACGAGTGCTCTTTGCTAGTCACGCTTTTTCTGTAGAAACGACAGAGCTGTAGGTAATTCAGATGGGAGAAGATGTTCATTAAACTAGTACTTTCGAAACAATAATAATAATGAGTTTCAAAGATATAACTAAATCGTAAAATTTGCGTATGTTTGGACATGTAGTTGAAAGAAGATCGTCAGAACTTCTTTCCCTTCTGAAGGAAATTTCAAGAGAGGTTTTATGGATTGCCTTATTACGCCTTCATTTTCACTACGTTCCAAGACTTTGTAGGAGAATGAAGACTTTCGCTGATTTTCAATTTTAATTTTTCACACACAAGCCTAACTGTTTTTTTTCAGTCATTCGTGTTTGACCGCAGGTCTGATACGAGGATACCGTATCTGCTAAATGTCTCATGCTCTTACGCTAGGAATCACTGCATGGAAAAGTTCTATTAGTGGAAAGAAGCTTCAAATGATAGGGCTGTTGCCGTCAGCTACTCGAATAACTTCGGGCACTATGGAAAAATTCATCGTTCCATTCGAAGGAATGAAATTTCATTTGTGAGTTTTAACTCGCTGGTAATTCTATGAACTTCTATATGCCATTATTTTATCTTCTAACTCAAGCTGCATGTGTGTTTTATTTACGATAATAGTAAAATAGATCGACTCATATGAGTGAGCTCTAATTCAAGTCCACATTTTCGAGTATTTGCTCATGATCTAGCATTTGAAAATAACTTTTAATGAACCTTCTTTCAAAAAAATAAAATAGTAAACGATATAATGGCATTAGGGGAATGCTTCCTTATTCCGGTGAACGAGAGAATTAGTGATATCGAAAACACGGTAACATAGCAGAGTCATGCACACAAGTCCAGTGACCTGTATCCAATTTCCATCTTTTCGTCAGCTTAACAGCCCCTGAGGAGAGCGCATCCGACGCGTAACGCAGAGCAGGAAGTGTAGTCCATCGTGTGTGCAAGGAGGCACAAGTCCGGGTATACGATCTGCCTCATCAATGCTACAGGAGAGGAAAACTATTTAGTCCATCGTGCGTGCAGGGAGGCACAAGTCCGGGTATAAATCTGTAACATCAATGCTGCAGGAGAGGAAATCTATTAGAGCAATTTCCTATGGTCTCGAGCAACTCCTATATACTTTTATTTTATTCACTATATCCATGAGAAAATTTTCTCTAGATTCCCTACACAATTCAGAAATAGTGAAATATCATAACAATCTTTGACTTCTCTCTCACGAAGTGAACACATGAGGCGACAAAAAATTCTACAAGCGGCATCGAAACTCACTGTTTTTTATCAGGAAACAAGCTATTGTCTGACGTTTTGGAAATTCTTATTCATTTATCATTTTAACGAGAAGTTGGAATTATTAAAGAATAGGGACAGTTGTTGCTGATTTCAACTTTAAGCCACCGAGGTTATATTCGATGGAAAAAATAATTTGCTGCAAAAGCTGAGCACAGTGCTTTGACACAATCAACTTTTGTTATTATACTGTAATTAAATAATTGTGATTGTGCTATTTAAGATTTAAAACCAGGTCTGGATAACTAGGTCACTGATTTTAGAACTACCGACAGCACAGCTTGCAATTGTTAGTAGTACACAGGCATTAACACTACTTAAAATGACTTACATTTTGAGAACCTCACCCAATACAATCATTTTTAATTTACAGCTACAACTGGTAAAAATGCGTATAATTCTAATAGTAAGAAGTGTATAGAGATGAAAAATGTGTAGAATTACAATGATAAGAAATGGATAGAAATGAAGAATGAGTAAAATTCAAAGGGAAAGAAATATATAGCATTAAAAAATGTATAGAAATTTAATGAAAAGAAATGTATAGAGATAAAAAATCTGTAGAATTCTAATGATAATAAATGTATGAAGATGAAAAATATGTATAATTGCAATGGTAAGAAATGTATGAGTCAGAAGATGTGGCTCTGACGAGCGGCGCACACCTGGGCAGGGATCAAAGGACATTGAACTCTGCCTGTGGAGCGTTGGTTTGCTGGACGCCTCAGGCCGTATTGCTTTGCGGCGACGAGCACAGCGAACTTGTGAAGAAACTTGTTTCGTTTCACTGCCAAATTTATCAGCGTTAGGCGAACCAGCAGCCACGACCTGCCCCACGAAATGAGAAGGTAAAAACGACAACAAGAATTCTCGTCATAAGTTATTTATCAGAGTTTTAAGAAGTTCAAAAATGAGAACAATGATTCATGTCATAAGTTATTTATCAGAGTTTTAAGAAGTTCAAAAATGAGAACAATGATTCACGTCATAAGTTAATTTTCAAACGAGTTTAAGAGTTTAGAGTTAATGCAAAATCTTTATAACCACTAATAAATTCAGTAAATTTTCGTTTTTCTCAGTGCAGTTCTGAAATGGGCGCATTTTTTCGATTGGTGAAAAGTATTATTAGGAATGTGTGCAGAAATAAACTCAATTACTTTTATGAAAAAAATTTGCTTGTATCTTTATGCCAGCGTTCTTGTGTACAGCTTTGATTGGTCCTAAATGAGATCCACCTCAATGTTACGAATAATATAAAATATTATTAAAGCACAATACACGAAAAAGCAAAAAAATTTGCCACTCATGATTACAATTAGATATTGAGCGTTACATGAAATATTCGTAAAAACGCATATCTTCGTACAGACAACAACTTCAATTTCATGCACTTGCTAGTACATATATTTAGTGCGTATTTCATCGACATGATGCATCTCCCCGGAGATAAATTTAGAGCGTATTTCAACAACATGATGCATCTTCCCGGAGATAAATTTAGAGCGTATTTCAACAACATGATGCATCTCTCCGGAGATAAATTTAGAGCGTATTTCAACAACATGATGCATCTCCCCGAAGATAAATTTAGAGCGTATTTCAACAACATGATGCATCTCCCCGGAGATAAATTTAGAGCGTATTTCAACAACATGATGCATATCCCCGGAGATAAATTTAGAGCGTATTTCGATAACATGAGACATCTCCTCGGAGATAAATTAGAGCGTTTTTCAACATGATAAATCTCCCCGGAGATAAATTTAGAGCGTATTTCAACAACATGATAAATCGCTCCGGAGATAAATTTAGAGCTTATTTCAATACCATGAGATATCTCCTTGGAGATAAATTTCACTCTCCTGGACGATCAGTCTTCTGTCGGCAGAGCCCGCTTGGAAAATTACGCGGCTCACTTTTTGTACAAAAAAGCCGGTCATTCCTCAGGAGAAAGCTATGCTCGAGGTTACTATTTTTTTCTTCCTGTGAAGTCTGGCCATGAGAGCTGGCGCTATGGTTCAATCTGTCCCGTGTCTTAGGCCGAATGAAGTTCATATGTTGATCGATATTTTAGTGTCCATTTCGTAGACAATAACTTTAAACTCTTATTTCGAAATCGGGTGCCAAAGTTTTACGTACATATAACCCTTATGTCAAAATTAATGAAATTGTAGGTGATTAGAAAGTGTTCATATGAATGTATTGCTCGGCCATTCACACTTAACTTGATTGGTATATTCTGTTCCTCAGTGTACCAGATAGTTATTCCCAATGAAGTAAAAACCGTTTAAGGTTTTTTGAACGTTTGAAGACGAACGTTTTCGAAAACGTACGTCAAAAACAAATAAACGCTATCTTTCTGGTCCCCATTTTAGTAAAAATTCGTCAAGCAAAATAATCAAATAATAACCATCACAAGAAAATATTTGTATGCCATTGAACAAAATTTCTGGATATTTGCTTTGTTATAAGAAACTTGATATCTCCCTGTGAACTATCAGTCAAATAAAATAAAATTATTTGTGTCGTCATTTGGGAAGTAAATTAAATAAATATATTTCATTGAGGCTTGAAGTTATGTCACATTAACAGCATTTAACTCTATTTGCTATGATTGTTACATGAATTTTCTTATACGATAGCAAGTTTTGTAGGAGAAAGTTGAATGAAAATCATATTATTCACATTAATTTTGTCAAAGGCTTGCGTTAATGGTAAAGATAAACAATGAAATGAGGATAATCCAAATTCAAAAACACCGATAAAAAAGGAGAGCACTGAAAATACTGCATAAAACATTTTTCTCGGATTAAAAATTACAAGTAAGGCTTTAAAAGTGAAGGCTTCGAGTATTCGCTAATCAAAAATAGTAAAAAATATCGTTTAAATTTTATTTTACTATGTCCTAAAAAACGTCGAATTTGAGCTTAATATGATTCAGAACATTATTTAACGAACCGAAATAATAATAATTCACTGATGATATACTTACCCCTTTATTTACATCACAACCCTTTCATCGCCATGAAAATCGACACCGAGGTGGCAACTTCAGCTAAAGCTTCATTTCAAACAAGGAGCAAGTCCAGCGAGGAGTTCCTGGGGCCGATGTACTGAGGAAAAGAGTAGATATCCCTAAACTGAATGTCCCGAACTCGGGTTCAGTGACCGAACCAAGGCAGCGAGAACTCGTTCCAACGGCCTTGTGTTCCGCCGTTCAAACTCCCGCGAAACAGCAGACGGACCCACACCTGCCCCCACACTGCACCCACAGCGCCAGCCCTATGTAGGCTAATGGACTGGGCTCCAGCCTGCTCCTCCGTCTCTAGAGTAGCCTCACTACGTCTGTCACAGAAGTCTACGTCTGTCTCAGAAATCTACGTCTGTCTCAGAAGTCTACGTCATCGTCTTTAAAGAAGTCTGCTCCTCCGTCTCTAGAGTAGCCTCACTAAGTCTGTCTCCACCCACGTCTGTCTCAAAAGTCTACGTCATCGTCTTTAAAGAAGTCTGCTCCTCCGTCTCTAGAGTAGCCTCACTAAGTCTGTCTCCACCCACGTCTGTCTCAGAAGTCTACGTCATCGTCTTTAAAGAAGTCTGCTCCTCCGTCTCTAGAGTAGCCTCACTAAGTCTGTCTCCACCCACGTCTGTCTCAGAAGTCTACGTCATCGTCTTTAAAGAAGTCTGCTCCTCCGTCTCTAGAGTAGCCTCACTAAGTCTGTCTCCACCCACGTCTGTCTCAGAAGTCTACGTCATCGTCTTTAAAGAAGTCTGCTCCTCCGTCTCTAGAGTAGCCTCACTAAGTCTGTCTCCACCCACGTCTGTCTCAAAAGTCTACGTCATCGTCTTTAAAGAAGTCTGCTCCTCCGTCTCTAGAGTAGCCTCACTAAGTCTGTCTCCACCCACGTCTGTCTCAGAAGTCTACGTCATCGTCTTTAAAGAAGTCTGCTCCTCCGTCTCTAGAGTAGCCTCACTAAGTCTGTCTCCACCCACGTCTGTCTCAGAAGTCTACGTCATCGTCTTTAAAGAAGTCTGCTCCTCCGTCTCTAGAGTAGCCTCACTACGTCTGTCTCCACCCACGTCTGTCTCAAAAGTCTACGTCATCGTCTTTAAAGAAGTCTGCTCCTCCGTCTCTAGAGTAGCCTCACTAAGTCTGTCTCCACCCACGTCTGTCTCAGAAGTCTACGTCATCGTCTTTAAAGAAGTCTGCTCCTCCGTCTCTAGAGTAGCCTCACTAAGTCTGTCTCCACCCACGTCTGTCTCAGAAGTCTACGTCATCGTCTTTAAAGAAGTCTGCTCCTCCGTCTCTAGAGTAGCCTCACTACGTCTGTCTCCACCCACGTCTGTCTCAAAAGTCTACGTTTACATCTTTAACGAAGTCGAAAAAAAATGTTTTTGAGTAAAATCATACAGCTTACAGAAATCAAAGGGTTTTGAGATACAGTGATCAGGATTTTATTAAGCTACTTCCATAATATCTTAAGTTAAATTCATTTTATTGTGGATAGAAGAGCTACCGTATTGTATTGTATAGTAAGAGCTACGTAATAGTTGCCTAAAATTCTTCTTTCAAGTAGGACTCAAGTTAACATGAGATAAATGCAGAAAATATCTAACGTTAGTTACGTAATAGTTTCATTATCAAAGTATTACGTTGGTTGCAGGAAAGCCTGATAATCATTGTAACATTATTATAAAATTTCCTTATTCAGGCTCTTTTGTCGATGGTTTGAGAACAAATGGCCGCAGTGCAATGAGAGTCAAATTAAAATTAGACCATCTTGATTATAGAGCTTTTTCAGCGCACCTGCATATTGAATGAATTGAAAAAAAAATTAATCACTTGTAGGGCCTGATATGAAAACGATTTGTAAATATAACGATAATATTGCTGAAAATACTGAAATAATTAGAATTTAAAGTTTTCTTAATTAAGTGTGATATGGAAACCATTGTTCCTAGCAAGCATAAGTCACCATGAATCTTAGTCACCATGAAACTACTTAACAGCTTGCGCTATTCAACCCCATAAGGTCAGAGACATTTCATCAACAATATTTTATTGAATTAAATTATATTTTAACTTGATTTTATTATCGACGTATGCTAAATTAACAAAGGGAATGAATTAAAATTTCACCTTTGTACAGTATGAGCATGTTAACTGAGCGCCACTAAGCAGCTAACGAAGTGAGGTGGCGTAGAGCATCAGGCGTAACGTAAGAGACTGGTCTCACAGTTGCTACGCCCAGGAGAAAAGGTTTCATCGCCGTGTTTCTATACTTTGGTCAAGGATTGCCTAACGCATAAGAAGTTGTCGGGCATGGCAGCTTAGATGAAAGGTCCTTCAAATGGGCAGCAGCACTTTACTTTTCACGCTCTCTCTCATCACCGTGGTAGTGATTTAGGGCCCTTTTCATGGCGAATAGAATTGAAGTTGGTTTAGCAAATACAACAGCATTGAAGTATGTTTAAACAGATGTGTTTGATATGACAATGTGTTTAGTCCACTTTCGATAAAAATTTAGTGAGATTGAAATGAAATTCTATTTTATGGTCGATTTTGACACATAAACATCTGTGAAAAGTAACGTAAACTTGTGTTTGAATGAATTAAGCAATCTACGCGACAGAATTATGTTCATTGACTTCAGATCTTACTGTAGTTTGAATCAGCAGGAGAGCTGAAACCTCAAGAGTTACCAGCAAAAATGTAAAAACTGCAAAAACAATCACGAACTAAGATGTAGAATCTGAGTTCGGAGAAATTGTGCATAAAGCATTTAAAACCAGCTTATTGACAATTTTTCCAGTGAGCGTTTTGCGACCAATCTACATGACCTGATTCATTGCTGTGCCTCGGTAAGTAAATAACATAAAAAAATGAACTCAAAGGCTCTAAAAAAAATTAACAGGATGAAAATTAGTAAAACACTTCTTTTCAATAAAGTTGATACATAAGATGAACTCCATTGATTTTTAAAATTTCTTAACATAAACATCTTTAATTGGAAAACATACATAGTTATTATAATCGTTCTTCAATGGTCGAACAAAAGATTGAGAAAACAACATAGGAATTTATTCCGTCAGATAAGTTTTGTGACATGGAGATTGTTCATAAATATTGGTAAAAAAAGAAAACAGTGACTCTCTGATGAAGAAACGCTTAGGGGGACAGCCTCTGACATGGGCACATCAGACTGGGCTTCTGTAATGGCCCTAGATGTTGCTGAAATTATGAGTGGTAGCAGGTAATTCTGCATGTGAATCTAAAATGCCGACATGTGGGAGACTTAGAACTGGTGCATACACATAGGTAAAATCGTTGCGTACCTAGAACGTACTTCTTGCGAGCGCACTTATCACACACCAGATATATGAAACTTCCTGCACAAATAATGACGGCTCGAAAGATTCACGAAAGTTTGTAATGATTAAATGTTGTCGCACAACCTGAACGAAAACATTACACTCCCACATAAAACAGTGAAAAAATTTTTACGCTAGTGAGCAAATATAAGATAACTGTTTCCTAAACAATGATGGTATTCATTTCAAATCTAATTGAAACGTTTTATGTACATACTAATGAATGATTTAAGTCGTCAAAATATGCAAAAATATTCAGCATTCAAATTCAAGTTTCATTTTTGAATTATCGTAATTACACACACATAATCCGCAAGGCCTAGAGTAAGGATCACTACTCAAGATGCGTTGAAGTTTCCTACGATTTTAAGTTTGGTTTTGGGAAAATTAGGCTGAGGTTGTGAACAAGGAAACATGAAATTTAGCGAGTTTTGAAATCTTCTAAGACTGAAAAACTTGTATTTCAAGAGTATGTTTCAGTGTACCCTTCGTGCGAAGTTTTCATTTAGTTTCCATTCGTAAACTATTTGCAGACACTTGCGCTGAAGCTTGACGATCACAAGGCTTCAATTGTAATCAAAATTTCAACATTTTTTTACCAGATTTAGATTTTCTTTGGTGCAAGACACCCTCTAAACATTCAGTTGCTGTTCTGTTGAGGCGGTAGGAGGTACAATTCACGTAATAAAACACTCCAATTCCATAAATTCAATAAAAACTCCATAAAAAGAGCTCTCATGAAAAATGTTGTAGAATGAAGTTGTCGCTTTTTTGTCTGATCGACAAAATGTAGCAAAATGTTGTGCATGAGTAACAAGTTGATCGAGGATACAAAAGAAACTATATCCAGAGTTAAAATGAAAGTCACTGGCTTAGCCATTTCGCATTAACTCCAGTTCATGGTCACCCAATGTGCACTCGCATACCAGAAGTCCCATCACGTGCGCATGCCAGAGAGAATTTGGATCGAAAATTGAGCAGCGTAGAGTAATGAGAGGAATTATGTTGTTTGAACTTCTCTTTCAGTACGCATTGCAGCAAACAGTATTGTTGGGGCGCAAAATGACGTGCTTTTTTGTCTCGAATTTTTCATTGACAAAAATTTTTGTACGCTGGAAGAGTTTATATCGCAGAAAGGTACCTATCACTGACAAAAGCTTGTATCGTAGAGTCGGATGAACGGTAGCCTACTGTGATATTTTTTCTGATTTGGCTTTTGGCTCGTTATAAAGGACGATTAGAATTGTACAATATCAGCTCTGCTCTGAGGGAGATGTAAAGAGGAGAATACATATTGCTCTTTCAGTGAGGGACGTTTCTTGAGTTTGGATCCAAACGAGTTTATTTAGGAGAAAGGCTGCGTGTTCGTCTTAAATTTAACTTTGCGTACAACCATGCACTCAAAAACCGTGTATTTAAGTACCATTCTTTGAAGAAATTGAGATGTGTATTTCCAAACTAGGTTGCTGTGGTCCAGACGTGATAACACTAATGATTCAATATCTCATAACCTGGATTTTTCGTTAGACTTGTATTTCCTGTGATAATAAACATTATGATTATTATTACGCTGCAAGCTTTTTCCACGTGAGATTTGAAACGTACTTTAATCAACTTAATGCCTAATTATTCCCCTTTTTTCAAAAGACTCGATTTCATCGTTTCCTTCCATCAAATAATTCGTAAACTTCAACTCCATTTATGAATTTGAAAATAATACATAGTAACTTGTTTACGTTTAGTTTGAAATTTGAAATCGTTCACCTCACTTCGTGGTTTCAGGTTGTTGAAAAAACTTGAAGCGTTCATTCATATCCTTGGTAATTTAGCTATAGAACTTATGGTAATTGGGGGATCATATGAATACTACTATTACGAGTCACGAATATACAGTATTCTTGAGAATATACGGAATTGTTTGCCATGAATAGAGACGTTATCTTAGCTACCTGGATGAGATCGGGTCGAAACGTCTTTTTTAAAGCACTGTGTGTGTTCTCCTGAGGTTGATATTTTCTGAAAATTCACTTACATTTGATGGTGTCGAACTTTATGGAGAAGTTGAGCACCAGCAGGGATGTTTGTTTCTATATCATCACTGTATATTTTTACTGTGATGCTAAGCAGAGAATATTGAACAATAGTGTTCCTCTTATAAATATATTGATTTCGTTAAAGTAAATTTGACTCATTCATGTAAAATGAAAATGGGTTTGTTTTCACTTGCAGTTTTAGGTAACGGTTAAGTTAAGGAGTGTTTTAAATGATCAGGAAAATATTGTTATATATGTTATTGTATTAATGCTATGTATTAATTATGAAATGTATCTTTTAACAAACTGTTGATTTGAGCACTTATGAAAAATACCTAAAAAAAATTAAATAGCTACCGAACAACAAGCAAAGAAAATTTTTCGAAAACGCTCATTAGGGTTTAAGTTGTAGGCTCATTAACTTAAATTTCGATAATAACATGTAAGTTCTATATTATAGCTACAAGGTAATATATTCTCTGAAGAAGTTGAGCAATGTTGGCTTTGGGGACACACAAAGTTCAAATAATCCGTGAGTTCAGAGGCCTTGTGCATGGATCACTACTCAAGATGCGTTGAAGTTTGCTCGATTTTCAAGCTTGTGACCTAAAAATTAAAACGAAGAATAGAAATTTTTCAAACTTATAAAGATTTATCAAAATTTCAAAATACTCTCGGTAGAATGGAACAGTTCACAGCGCACGTAACAGCCAATCAGCAATTTTACATACTTTTTTATGCCTGTTTGTCTGTCGCTTTACAATTTTTTATCGTACATAGTCAGTTAACGAACACCTATTATTTAGGTCAGTTCTTAATCACCAACCAAAAAAATATAAACGAAGGAAAAATTTCCATTCCATTCCATTCTAAATAACATTGTATTTCAATAATAACACCTTTCAATGGGACATTTAAAGTTGTATTGTTTGTTTTTAGGCTTTGAAAGGTGTGCTATTTGTAATGGTAATCAGGGTTGGCATTCAGCATAATTAGGGAACAGAAGAAAATGAGACGACTCTGAGGGGTGTGGGCAGGGTTGAGATTCAACATAATTGGTAAACAGAAGGAAATGAGAGGACTCTCAGGGGTGTGGGCAGGGTTGAGATTCAACATAACTGGTAAACAGAAGGAAATGAGAGGACTCTGAGGGGTGTGGGCAGGGTTGAGATTCAACACAACTGGTAAACAGAAGGAAATGAGAGGACTCTGAGGGGTGTGAGCAGGGTTGAGATTCAACATAATTGGTAAACAGAAGGAAATGAGAGGACTCTGAGGGGTGTGAGCAGGGTTGAGATTCAACATAACTGGTAAACAGAAGGAAATGAGAGGACTCTGAGGGGTGTGGGCAGGGTTGAGATTCAACATAACTGGTAAACAGAAGGAAATGAGAGGACTCTGAGGGGTGTGGGCAGGGTTGAGATTCAACATAACTGGTAAACAGAAGGAAATGAGAGGACTCTGAGGGGTGTGGGCAGGGTTGAGATTCAACATAACTGGTAAACAGAAGGAAATGAGAGGACTCTGAGGGGTGTGGGCAGGGTTGAGATTCAACATAACTGGTAAACAGAAGGAAATGAGAGGACTCTGAGGGGTGTGGGCAGGGTTGAGATTCAACATAATTGGTAAACAGAAGGAAATGAGAGGACTCTGAGGGGTGTGGGCAGGGTTGAGATTCAACATAATTGGTAAACAGAAGGAAATGAAATACTTTGAGGGGTGTGGGCAGGGTTGAGATTCAACATAACTGGTAAACAGAAGGAAATGAGAGGACTCTGAGGGGTGTGGGCAGGGTTGAGATTCAACATAATTGGTAAACAGAAGGAAATGAGAGGACTCTGAGGGGTGTGGGCAGGGTTGAGATTCAACATAACTGGTAAACAGAAGGAAATGAGAGGACTCTGAGGGGTGTGGGCAGGGTTGAGATTCAACATAACTGGTAAACAGAAGGAAATGAGAGGACTCTGAGGAGTGTGGGCAGGGTTGAGATTCAACATAATTGGTAAACAGAAGGAAATGAGAGGACTCTGAGGGGTGTGGGCAGGGTTGAGATTCAACATAATTGGTAAACAGAAGGAAATGAGAGGACTCTGAGGGGTGTGGGCAGGGTTGAGATTCAACATAACTGGTAAACAGAAGGAAATGAGAGGACTCTGAGGGGTGTGAGCAGGGTTGAGATTCAACATAATTGGTAAACAGTAGGAAATGAGAGGACTCTGAGGGGTGTGGGCAGGGTTGAGATTCAACATAACTGGTAAACAGAAGGAAATGAGAGGACTCTGAGGGGTGTGGGCAGGGTTGAGATTCAACATAACTGGTAAACAGAAGGAAATGAGAGGACTCTGAGGGGTGTGAGCAGGGTTGAGATTCAACATAACTGGTAAACAGAAGGAAGTGAAAGGACTCTGAGGGGTGTGAGCAGGGTTGAGATTCAACATAATTGGTAAACAGAAGGAAATGAGAGGACTCTGAGGGGTGTGAGCAGGGTTGAGATTCAACATAACTGGTAAACAGAAGGAAATGAAATACTTTGAGGGGTGTGAGCAGGGTTGAGATACAACATAATTGGTAAACAGAAGGAAATGAAAGGGCTCTGAGGGGTGTGAGCAGGGTTGAGATTCAACATAACTGGTAAACAGAAGGAAATGAGAGGACTCTGAAGGATGTGAGAGGATCCCGATCCTGTTACCAGGTCGAGGAATAGGTGTTCATGGCAACGGCAGACCGTCCGGGCATTGAACTCTAGAAAAAAAGGCCACAAAAACCCCAAACAATTCGAATGAATGGCAAGTGAAAGTCGACCTGGGCGGCCACGGGCAGTCTCCCATGAGAGGCGGCCTGGAATGATAGGCCTAATGCCTCAGAACTGATCTCTTCACGACCTCATTTGCGAGCGCAAAAAACGTGTCTGAAAAGATATGAGTGACTTTTTGTACTTTGTGATGGAACTCTGTACAGTTTTTTGCTTTAGCGAACTGTAAATTTTACTTCTTGTGTTTCTATAGATAAAAGTTGCAACATAACCAACAGAATAACTCAACGTTTCTTGGCGATTTTGACTTAGTTTATGAAAATGTCAGTTTCTGTCTTTGAGCTCAATCAAATATAAGGAACTGAGACATAATTTAGTAGTAAGTAACAAATTGTATCACTCATATTGTTCTTTTATCTTGCCGCTGCCGTAAATAGCTAGGGAATGCTGCAATTTTATGCAGCTTTGGAGGTACTGGAAGTAAGAAGAAAATGGACGACTTCCTTCTCCATGTTCAGGATGAGATTTGACAAAAAAACAATGGTGATATTCTCAATGTCTGTTTCTCGTTTTGGCTGGAGATTAATATTTCAATAAATATTTGAATTTGGTTCAAAATTATTAGTTTTTAAAATTAGAAAGAACTTGTGCAGTAAATATGAGGGTTATTTGG
The DNA here is from genome assembly GCA_030386875.1 of Morinoia aosen. Classification (NCBI taxonomy): domain Eukaryota; kingdom Metazoa; phylum Arthropoda; class Malacostraca; order Amphipoda; family Talitridae; genus Morinoia; species Morinoia aosen. The sequence continues at coordinate 81,810,607 of CM059561.1, read as the reverse complement.
AAAGTAAGGCCTGAATCGCAGTAGCTAATCGAATTTCGTTTGATTATTGCAGCTAATCGAATATTGAAACGCACATGGGCTCTGACTCCCGGCATCCCTTGCTCATTGAATGACGCCAGTTGCATTGGTGTAATGTGATATTTACAGTGTCAGTTGAAAATGTTTTAAATAATTGATCCGTCTGTCTATTGAGAAATGCGGTCAGCGATTCGTTTTTTGACGTCAAGGAACGTTTCAGTAGCGGCAATTCCTTTACAGTAAGTTGATTTTATGCATCCAGTGAGATGAGAGGCAGCGGAGAGCGTGATTGAGTGAGAGCTTTCAAAGAGGGTCGGGGAAATATACATCATAAGCCCCGATCAGGTCGAACATCTGGTAGACGTGTGTGACCTTTTGACATACAAAAGCTGGTAGAACGCTAAAACAAATGCTTCTACTAATATGGAAACTAAGCATAAAAATAACGAAACAAGTAAAGAACTGAATAATTTTTTAAAACTCTGATGGTTTATGTTTAATTAGACGCCGGACCTTATTTTTCGAATAACCCTCGTACATGAGACGTAAAGAAATGCCGAAAACTTCCAAAACTGTTTCTAAACCGAAAAAAGTTAGTGACAGTAATAGATGAGTTATACAATCAAATTATCTATCAGACATTTACTTCTGTCCCATACGAAGAAACAATATAATAAATCTCTTAATTTTCTGCACGAATGTACTCAGCATAATCATTGAACGCTGTGTGGATGAGAAACTTTTTGCCTACATTGAGAGAGCTCAAATTGCTTCCTTTTAATTTGTGAATTTCCCCCGAGTAATGTTCACTTGGCCAGACCTACATGTAACTCATTTAGAACGAAACTTACGTTTTCTATGCTCTCAAGTTACAAGGAAAAAATAACTACATATAAAATTAATTGTCTAAGTCGAAGCCGAATGATAATTAGAATAAAACGCAATCCCAGCTTATTTCTTTTGCGTAGGAAATGTGGATGAAAAAATTTGATGAATAATGCTGCAATGTACAACAAGAGACCGATTCTGCGAAAGAAAACCAAAATTCAAGCATCGACTATATTTTTATTTCAATTTGAAATTAGCATAGCTGTTTCGTCGGCATAACTAGGCATAATGTAGAGTAATTTAGAGACATAAGTCCTCGATTTTTATGTCCATTTTTCATTGAGAATTTATCCCCTTCTAATAGTTCGCCACACAGAAAGAAGCCTCAGAGGCCTTGAGTACAATTATGGTTGACGGTTAGAAACAAAGTTCATTCTTCTGTCTTACTTACACTCGAACATGCATGTAGTAAATATTTCTTTAAAATCGTTCAACTGTCTTACTTATAGCAATGAACATACGTGCTGTAAACATATCTTCAAAACTGTTCCATAGATAATGTCCCATACTGCGTCACAGTTATGCTTCCCCTGACGCAACTCATTCATTTGCAAACACTAAACAGCTTAACTAAGGAAATTTGGTGAGGAGCTTCAGCACCCATCCAACTCTCTCGGGATTTTTCGAGGCAAGAGGATCTGAGGTTTTACCCTGAGACTTGAGGTCTGGTAATACACTTAACTAAATCTACAAACTAACATAATAATAAAAAAAGTCATATTGTAAAACATGACACTATCGGTAATGAAGAGATTTGCAAAGGTGCACTCTAAAGCAGAAAGAGACATGCAGTCGACATATTTGGGTTTTAGAGCAAACAATTGATGGTTTTCATACTACCGACAAATTAGTTTACTTTTCTTCAAATGAGTGAGTGGTCGATCATATGAAAGTTGGAAGTTCTCCACTGAGTGCATTACTAATGAGTTAGTAATCGTTGTTTTAACTCGGCACTATAACGAGGCTGCTCTCTTGATTAATTTAAATTATTATAACAGTTGTAATTCCCCCCAATACACATCGTGTTGTTTGCCTGGAACAAATATAGCAGCATTAATGTAATGATTTACTTCCACTGGAAAAATTAAATAATATTTACTTCTTTCCAATGCCAGTACTCTAGAGTTGTCTTTTTTCCCTTTGTGGCATATGATAAAAACTGCTTCAAGAGAAATTATAAACATAGAAGCTTAACTGTAATATTCTAGAAAGCTGAAAGTTAACGCATCACACTGCACAATTCACCTAAGAAAACACTCAATGCTCCTCAAAACAAGGTATTCTATCAAAAACTAAATTTGACCATTATACTAGACTTGAAAAACAATCTACTTCTGCATCGCTTGTTGTAAATTAATGGTTTCAAATTGTTTAAAAGAGTCCCTCTCTGCAGAGAGCGAGAGGCTTTCCTCTCAGTTCGGAGTGTGCCAGAGATTGGCTCCAAGCCTCACACCCTAACTCTGCTGACGGAGGGTCTGAAGTGAGGCACCGAGCTTTGTAGCACAGCGCTATTGGCACTGGGTCTCTGAACCTGAGAGAACCAAAGCCTAAAGAAAAGGAACAACTATCACAAGAGAACAACTATCTCGGACAAAACGGTTGCTTGAATTTCAAAATGCCAAAATGTAATACAGTATATTGATGTGTTTATAACAGCCCAGGACACAAAAACTACCTTTTTGATTCATTTACATTACAAAAAGTAGCCTGAATCACGAGGAGCTATGTAATGAGAGTAACGTGGCAGTTTATTCTATTATTCGGGAATTGTAACGTTTCTGACGTTTGGCGGACAATTTTAAAGAGGGTAGATTTTCCTCTTATGTTTATATCATCGTAATAAATGTGATTGAGACACCACAGGAGCTGTATGAATTTGATAACGAAATCAATCCTTGTTAAATGGAGTTGAGATGGCCTGAATGAGCGAGTCTGGAATAAATATAGTCACGATGAACGTAATTCGGGCAGTACAGGAGCTGTATGAATTCTAATTTGATCCCTGCTAAATGGAGTTGAGGTAGAGCGAATGAGAAGAGTCTGTTATAAATATCTTCTCGATAAACGTAATTCGGATAGTACAGAAGGTATGAACTTGACGGTACAAGTATGAATCTGATCACGGAATCGATCCTTGTCAAATGTAGGTGAGGTAGAGTGGATGAGCAGAGTTCATGAGCAGTGGAGTGAGGAGGTTAGGACTCAGCACGGGCTACGTGAAGGACTAGCGAGGTGGTCTAACACAGGAGCTCATGGACTGCTGCTGGCTTTCAAGGTCTGCTTCTTTTGCCAGGAAATAGATCATGCTTCGAGTAGCTGATTTCTGAGCTTTTGTAGCTAACCCTTAACTGCCCCACGTGCTTCACATTGCGCACTCACCAAAAATACTAACAAAATTTATTTCCTAAAAAATTACCGAAAGGCCTCCTGATCTCAAGTAAAAAGGAGAGAACTAAAAATACCGTATAAAACAATTTAAAATTTATTTCTTGATGAATTTGTGCTCTAATGAAATTTTTGAAGCTTTCTGCCTGACCGCAGTTCCGTCCCCATTCTGATGTTATCGGCGTCAGTCTAATAATAGTGGTTGTGATATTAGAAATATGGGCAAGAAATTTGGGCAGTCAAGGGTTATGGGATCACCCCATTGAGTTGGCTTCGTTAAAATCAGGCGTAAGTTCCGCAACAAACTCGAAACTTGATCTCGCTTCAGATCCAAGGTAAGGAAGTCGATGAGGCTTTTGGTGCACAGGGCACTGGCATTGAAGGCGTTGCTTGACCCCAGCTTCTCAACACTTCAGTCCGTACAACAGGACGATAATTTTGCGATAATAGACTAAAGGGCCGTTTACACTAGGGGACATTTCAGCCGTGAAGCGCGACACGAGTATACGAGGCTCACCACTGAGTTTCATATTTGTGTGTGTTTATACGAATTTCCCCAGTCGCCACGGTAGTTACGAGGCTCTTGAGTGTCGCGGACTACGAATTCGATCAGAGCGAATAGGAAACTTCGTATAAACACACACAAATATGAGCCTGGGTGGTGAGCCTCGCATACACGTGTCGCGTCTCACGGCTGAAATGTCCCCTAGTGTAGACGGCACTTAAGATACGTCGCTCATGTTTATACTAGTTAATTAGAGCATAAAAAGATTAAAAGACAGTTCTTGGAATAGTGTTCAAATTTGATTTACCCAGCTTCTCAGCACTTTAGTCCGCACAACAGCTCGATAATTTTACGATAATTGAATAGGATTCGTTGCCCATATTATATTAGGTAACTAGAGCATACAAAGAATAAAAGACAGTTCTTAGAATAGTGCTCATATTTCACTTACAACTAAATTGAACTGGATTTTTTCCGGTGGAGGCTAGCTGCGCTAATGTTAACTTTCTCATTAAAAATACATCGTATTGATGAGATTATTTCAACTTCTTTTTCACCAATGGTACATTCCTAAAATTTTATCATACTTCCGTAATAATTAGTGTTCAACCACCGAAGTCAGGTCGCTTAAATTGAGATAAATTAAATGTATGTACTTAGTCCTTGATATTTTGTTCCTAAAATTGCGAACGAGGTAAAAATTTAAAGAATCTAACTTGAATTACCAAGTATATTTAGTTAGGAAGTTTAATCATTCGGTGTGTATGAATTCGGGATACGCATTGAACTGTGGTGTTTAATTAAAATTAGGAAAAAGTATTTTGAATCGCTTCGAACAACTTACTTTAAAATTATGGGAAACACTCTTTTCAGAGACTGAAAATAGCTTAAAAATACCCTCAATTCAGAAAGATATGTACAAAGTTTCTCAACAACGAGAGGCTATAGTGCAAGCCCCTGGGTTTGCCCTTCAAGTAACAACACAATCTTGAAAGCTAAAGATCCGTGAAGCCTAGTTCTTCACTCAGCTCGGCTGTGTAAGCTAATCTTTGCTCAGCTAGGGGAGCAAATAGTTTCTTAAAAGTTCTTAAAACGATTCTTGAACGTCGACCTATGGAGTATAATTTTGGATTTACATTTTTAGAGCTTGAATCCAATTTTAGATAGTATGTAATTTCCGATATGTGTGCGTTAGTTGATTTGAGTTAGATGTTTAAGTGTAGAAAACTAAAACACCTTCAGTGCACTGTGCCTTCAGATTTTGATTCGCCATTTTTATCAAGTATTTTTCACTAACATTTTTCTTCTATCGGTGTAAGTAGAAGCTAGCATCATAAACCGTTATCGGAAAAAGTTAATTTCGCGGGACAAATACAAGTTTGTAAGGCCGAGGAGCAGTAGTAAATCCACTCACAGGATCAGCAAAGGGGTCATCTTCCAACATTCTTTTCACTTCATCCGGACTTGAGCCAAAAATTTTCACGTCGATGCAGTTACATACAGTGGCAGCTTGTTCAGACTGAGATTTGTGTGCATCTTCTGTGTTGTCCTCGGATTGGCAAATCTGAGAACTGAGTAGTTCATTTCTCGAGGAAATATCGGTATCATATTCAAACCGGTTTTGGTGGCCTTCTTCAACCATGAGAGTCCCCTTATGTGATGCCTCTAAAATACTAGTCGCTTTAACTCGACCACTTTTTGCTGGGCATGCATTTTCATGATAATCTTTGGGAAGAACGAGGCGATACCGCAGCAAGATCTGCGTCACGTATAACAAGAGCACGAGTCGAGCAAAGTCTTCGCCTGGACACACTCGACGACCTGCAAAAAGCATCTCGTTAAAGATATATTAGGCGCGTGTGCGGTGTGCAATTATCTAAGACAAGTGAGCAAAAGGGCGAATCCTAGGTAGCAAAAAACGTTTGACTATGTTAGTCGCATAATTGCCCCCACGAAGCTGGATAATTTGAGCAAAGCTGATTTTTATGACACATGAATGTGATAATTCAAAATATTTGCACGAACCAGTTTGGAAGGGCAAGAAAGCGGCATGTCTGACGATTTGTTTGTCGCTGTGGTGCATGAAGCGCCTTGGCTTGAACTCGTCGGGATCCTCCCAATACTTCGAGTCTTTGTGGACTTCAGCCAGCAGCGGGATGAGCATCGTTCCTTTTGTGACGTGAAAACCCTCGATGTCAAGATCCTTGAAGTAAGAGATTTTAAGGGTTAAGAAGGAGACTCTCAGAGTGAGGAAAAATGGTTTCATTAATAATTTTTAGCCGGAAAGCTTCCATCGCATTTCTTAATCTTAACATCCCTGTACTTTTATTACTTCAAGGTAATGATATCTTAGATCAGCAACAAAATATTATTATTTATTATTTCAAGGTTATTGCACCTTGAGCTACGAGCGGAAACATTATCACTTTACGCAAAACGGTGGACTCTACGTTTTATTTCGATGACATTAAAAAAAACAGTTCATTTCCAATTAAGTTGATACATGAAATTATTAATAAAGAAACACATCTTTCATGAGATTATTGTATTAAAGGAAGTCAATGAAATATTTTGAATGTTTCGACCTCCTGGGTCAGTATACATACATGGATCATTACATGTTATACATTAGTTGTATAACATTGGGTCCTCCTGGGTCATTATATGTTGTACGGATATAATATTTATGTTATCATTTATTATACCCAATGTTCAACAATGGATTTTGAAATATCTTTAAAAAGAGGCAAGAATTAAGTGGAAGGATTACTTGCGTTGCCCCGTGCGGCACCCCTAGAGTGACCACAGGATGCTTGCGCTGGCTCTCCAGCAGCGCGGCCTGCGTGTACACCAGCGAAGACAACTCCTCCAGACCGACACTGTCGTCTGCTGCGGCCAGCTCCCTGATCTCGGCATACGCTTCCTCCTGAGAGTTATTGTTATTACCGTAATTATTAATATTAACCCTTTCTCTACCGATTCATTTTTTTCCAATGAATTTGCCAAATCTAAAAGTTTCGAAAAGGTTCGAAACGAAAAGAAAAAGTATCGAAAAGGTGCAAAATGGAACCAGAATCTGTAGACTGGTGTATAATGAAACACGGGGATCCCATTTCATGTTAGTACCACAATTTGTACGACCACTGAGGTTTCTTAAATGCTGTGGGACACATTGATCCAACGGTAGTGAAAGTGTTAATATCAATACTATGTACGATATTTGAACACCGAAGACGCTACAGAGGCGTTTCATCGGTGTACCTCCTGTGCGAGTAGCGCCATTACTGTTAGATTCAATCATGTCTTAGTCTGTGCAGGCAAGAAATTTGGTTTTAGGTGCCATTAAATTTTGTTCTACATTTTTTCATGTTAACTTTTGAGCTTTAAGTTCTTTGTTAACTTGAGATTTTCGTTCAAACATTCCTCGTCTTAGGAATATAAATGGATATGTTTAGTCTATAATGTCCTTTATTTTTACCAAGGCTAAATTCATTGTGAATTTGAAAAATTTCTTAACTCGTAACTCTGTCGTTTCATAAATCAATGTTCGAAAATAATAGACGGATAAACAAACACATTTTACTCATAGGAGTGCAAACAACTACAAAGATTAGACTAATCCCCATAGTGTACAGAGCAAGATTGAAAAACAACACTAACACGTACAATATGTTCAGTAGTCATAGGGAATTTCATAACAGACAGGTGTCTTAATATTATTAGTAAGTGTCTTAACACACAACCTGCAGGTGTACAATGGAGAATTAAGCCTGCTGTACCGACCGAACGAGTTTTCTATGACCATCTCCATAGTGATCGTTGTTTTCTGTAATCTCTACGGATAGTATTTCAAAAACGGCTAAAACTGAGAATTGAATTCAGCCAAGTTTTTCATGATCGTCTGCACAGAGATCACTGTCTCTTGTAATCATTATGGTTAGTATTTCAGAAAGGGCCGAAACTGAGAATTCACCCAGAAAAAGCACGAGGCAGCAACCCTGACCTGCACGTGTTGGTGGGCTGCCAAGTCCAGCAGCAGCCACCGCAGAGACGTGACGGTTGTCTCCGTGCCCGCTCCGAACAGGTCGGCCGCGACGTGGTGCAGCTGCTGAGGGGTGAAGCTTCCTTCCATGCCAGGCCCTCGCGAATTCACTTCCTGCATAAGCAGATGTCACATTTTCTGAATTCCTCATCGAGAAAATGCAAACAAAATACCGTAAGATTTAAGTGCTGCTGTGGTTAAATTCTTAGCCTAAAAACTGCTGCTGAATGGAAATGCAAAGAGAAAACTTTGTGATTTCTTAGTTTAAATACTACTGTAGAAAGGGTCAAATTGTATCGATGACGTAACACACTAAAAGATACAACGTTGATCAGACGTAAAACACTAAAAGATACAACAAGAGTTGAAATACCGGAGTTCCTGCATAGTTACAGCTAGGTCACTCCTTACTGTAGATTTTTTCTGCAGTATTTGAATGGCTTATCATTAATCTAGTCTAGAGAGTATAAATTATTTTGGGTACTATGAGAACTCTCAACAAGGGTAAGAGTGTCTACAATTTCTAATCCGTATTATTCCGTGTCAAAACTTGAACCAAGCAGGATAAATTTTGACAATATTCTTCTTAAATTTTCAAATGAATGTGGTGGTTCACAACACCTCCGCCTGTTTAACAAACGGCGCTCTCTCGGTCCGAGTGGCTCCTTTCTGCAGTTCCGAGATGTCTTGATTTCTTCCACTAGTTGTTAAGCAACTAAGAAACAATCCTATACCTTGAAACCTCTAAATAAAGACTGATGCTTTTTAGTACGTGCATCTAACTCAAACTTCGCTCATGTTTTTGAAAACCTACTGATTGAGGTGTGTAGTGAATAACTTGAGCTCAAGAAACAATAGGTGAATAGTTTTATGTTCGTGAAGCTTATAATGGTTTCATACGCCCTAATTTCTTACGTTGAAAACCAAATAGACAAAAATAAAAGATGAAAACAGATTTTCTTTCATGCCTTGCTTGAAAAAAGCTGTTAAAAACTCTCAAGGAGAAAATAATCTCAACGACACACAAAGTGCAAACGAATTCTAAGCAAAGTAATTTTCAAGTTTGGAAAGCAATACATTTCAAAAAGCTACAGTTCAGCTGCATGTCTCCGAATTCATTGCTTTCGGAAAACGACGGGATGTTAAAGAGGCACTTACGGTTAGAAACAGGCAGGATAAAAAATATTCGTGCCCAAAGCGAGCCTTATGAAGCAAGTCGTTATTGTTTTCTTGTTTCGTTGTCATCACCTGAGTATACGCATCAATGAAGTGACGGATTTCTTTCGTTGCGTCTCCAGTCTCCAGTTTCTTCTCCAAGATGAATTTATCAATAATTCGCTGGTATATCGCATGGGATTTTACTTGATTTTCTTTAATGAAGGACACCATCCGGCGATACTTGGGGAGAAATCTAAGAGAAACAGATAAAAAAATTCTTTCAACATATTACAGTATTTTACCCCGTGTTTACATTTGAAAGGTAAGGAAGAATACCTTGTAACTTAGTAATATCCTTAGATACATAAAAAGTACTCAGAAGAAAAAAATATTTCGGTGAAGTGATAGAATAAATCTCATTTTGCCGGCATCAGCAAAAGATCTAATATCTGATGCAGGGTATAATTAATTTCATCCGTACGTTTCCGTTATCTAATATGTGAAATAATTAAAAATCATCCGTACATTTTCTCTTTCTGAGTTAAGGGAAAGGATCCTCTTTCTATCATTGAGCCAATCAAAATTTAATCGATGAATGATTTTATTGAACTGATATTCGCTCCTTCTCCTTCATTTAAAATTGAATGGACGCTACAAGAGGTTTGCATAAACTGAGCTTCAATGAAACCATAACACAACATTGGTACATTATTTCCAACCCGTTTATGAGTCAGCGCTAGGCAGGTATTGAAAAATAGTTTTATATAAAAACCATACAACCTTTTTCGTTAGAACTTATCGTGTTATGCAAATGACGGAATACATTTAAATTTTGTATTGTTCAACTATTATGCATTGAATACAAAATGATTTTTGGTACAGAGCTCACATTTTCACAATCAATTCTCTTTGAAAATAGAGAACAACTATTAACAGGCTCACAAAATAGTTTTCGGAAAAAGCATTAAAAGCAGGTGAGTTAGTAAAATTTGATTTAAAACATTATCAACATGATAGTGCTGTGTGAGACTAGGCGGTCCCATGTTGCTTCTTAACCAAATTTTCTCGGACGGCAATGAACAACTAAATTAACCAACATCGAAGAGCGCAGGTCATTGACCTGCCACAGAAGCGATGGGTTGGTTCCCTGCGCAACCAACGCTCCCGATCGCAGGTCAATGAACTGAGACGCAGACGAGAAATGCCCTCACCAGAGCGCCCAACCGCGAGTGATCCACAAAAAGTGGACTTATTCCTACTTTCCAGGTTCAAGAAAAAATAGTTGGCATGAGCTTAACTATGAACGACAAAGCTCGTAGTACGTGCCGATGTGAAGGTGAAGCAATAGTCGCTCCTGTCGCTACACCGCGCGTAGTAAAGCATTTCTCGAGAGGTCAATGACCTGCTGCCTTATGCATCAACGTTTAACTTGGTTATGAGCCTCAGTTCCAACTTTGTATTTCTTCGCATTAATTTCTTCAATGAATACTTATAAGCATATTTTTTACTTCAAATATTAGTGACAATGGATACAGAAAGAAATAACGAGCGCAGACGCCCCTAACAAGATGAATAAACACATCGTACATCGAAATGCCACATTTGCATCGAAATACTTCAAACAATTGGAGTTTCCCCATTGCTTTGACCATTGGGATTTATCAGGGGAATGAAATGTTTTGTAGCTTATGAGATATTTTAAAATGATTTGTTCGACTATCACCTGCAAAAATTAGCTCGAAGCAATTGCCGTTAATGTGCCACAAAAATTTTAGAGCGACAGAATTTCTTTTCACCGTAAACAGTGAATGACTTGAGTAACTCAAACGAACATATTCATCGTATATAAATTTTAGGTGTTAGTTAAGAAGCTGATGAGCGATTCTGGACACACTTGATATCGGCAAACACTCTTTCTCGTGTAAGCACACGCTCGTTCTATGAAAATCGGTATTTAACATTTCTAACGCAATGTATAAAAATATTCTAAGGATGATGAAAATATCTGTGACGATAATGAATTGAAATATTCCAGGGACGATTTGTCTAAAGTGATGCCACTAGAAGCCAACACTTTTGACGAAACTTTAAGTCATCACGCATACTCCTATTCACACTTTCATCATACTGAAGTTTTACCATATTTGCACAACCTCATTTGAACACCTATAGCAAAGCAAACAATTTTTATGTACTCATACATGAAATATGGTACAATTATTGTACCTAAAGGGGTTAGTGCTGCCAGGGGAAGAGTATGAGGTCTTGAACTGCTAAGTGCTCTGAAGCCCAAGAAATTTTGTAAACGTCTCTTCAAGGTTTTCGAAACAGATGTCTAACAAACACTTGCCATCTTCGTGGAAAACCTGTCGTTTTGCACATATCAAGTATTTTTAGTAAAGAAATAGCTGCACTGGACCAGAGTGTTTTTCTGCGGTCGTAAAAAAATAATCGCACGCTACCTCAGAGCATTTCCTTCAGTACCCTACCACTTTGTACGAATGCTTTCTAATTCAATGAACGAACGCTATTGATCACAATGCTTTCGTTTGCCAGCTTCTCCAAAACTCTAGAGATTATGACTGAAAGCTTTCAGTGGGGCATTACCTGAGCCAAGGGAGGAAGTTGAGGGCACCCATAACGCCAATAAGTTTTGCTCCCTCGTCGAGTAGAAACAAAAGTCTGCGCCACTCGGGGTCGTCCTTCTCGTAGGCGATACCGAAGATGAGAATGTTCATGGTGTTGCCCAGGCTGTGCATCAGTTCCGAGCTTGGGTCCACCACACAAATTCTACCTGGACTGCCGAGATCCTTGTGGATTGAAAGATAAACTTTTTCTTGTCAATGGGCCTGTGAAAGAACGCGTACACATCGCTCATTGGGAAGCAAAACTTCATAACTCAAAATTTTATAAAATTGACATTATCCGTACTGTAAAATTTGCCATTTCGTTCTATGAATTTCGGTAAATCCGTCATAACTGTACCTTTAAAATTGACCGAGAGGAAGGATTCCTTTTTTCGATCAAAACTAATTCCGTAAAGCAGTTTAAAAAGTTAAAATCACTTCAGAAAATGAAAAATTTCGACTTGTGACCTTGTTCTTCCCAATGAGCGACCTGTGCAGAACTGCAAATTTGGAGAAACGACACTGGATATTATGTCTGGGAACCCCCCTTGTGGTTAGATTAAACATTTTCCTTTGTCCATACCTAATGGTCCTTTTCTGTCCACAGTGAAAGCATCTTTACAATGGAAATGTAGCCTCTAACTAACAAACTGTGGTATTTAGAATCTATTTTCTAGTGTACAGATGTTTTCACCTACGTAAATTCACTTCTCGGCAAGCTCCACATTTCATCATGGCCTCCATACTAGAGTTCCATTGTTGTATGTTGCATGGATGATTAAAATCTATCTGTATGAAAAAAAAACACTTCAAATCCTACCCACCCCAATCAAATAAAAAATTAATAAATACATGTCAAATCACGTGTTACTAATGACAGCGATTTGGTTCATTACAAACACTGCAATTCCAATGTTTCTCACGATGGCGCTTTTTTCATTAAATACAATCCAATTCACGAGATTTGTTTCATTAAATACACTGTAAATACTTACAATGGCAGTTTGTTTCATTAAATACATTGCAAATACAACAATGGCAGTTTGTTTCATTAAACACTCTGCAAATCCCGTGTTACTCACGATGGCAGTTTGTTTGGCCGTGTGGAGGATGCGCGAGTAGAGGGCAGGTCTGGCGGCGCCACTGCGCATGCCCAGCGCGCGCATCACCCCGACGGTGAAACGACGGTGCTCGCGCCACAGCTCTCCTTCGGCACACACTAGACCTGACCCGACACCCCGAGAATTTTATAGCGTAAATTATGAGCTGTAGACATGGTTGTATCAATTATGAGCTGTAGGCATAGTTGTACAAATTATGAGCTGTAGGCATTGTTGTACAAATTATGAGCTGTAGGCATAGTTGTACAAATTATGAGCTGTAGGCATAGTTGTATAAATTATGAGTTGCAGGTATAGTAGTACAAATTATGAGCTGTAGGCATAGTTGTACAAATTATGAGTTGTGAGCATAGTTAAATGATTTATTATTATCATACGTATTTTGATATAAAACAAGAACACCGCCCTCCAAGATTTTGTAACACAAAATACAAACTGCAGGATGATTGTTCAGATTATTCTTCGTTTGAACTTATAGAGTACTTGGGTTGATATATGGCGTTTATGGAGCCTGTCGGAAAATTGAGATCGTCTGGCAAGCATTTACCTCTTTACCTGTAAAATATTTTTTAAATAATTAGTAGACTGATGAGAACAGATTGAATAGCCGGTCACAGTAGCTGAATGTAAAACGTAACATTTTTGTAATCAAATTAAGAAAAGCTAAATCCTGCCTCTCATGAACATTTTTTCCTTCGCTGTCGGTTGGACACTTTGATTGCAATTTTAAGCTGATGTTCAAGATTCAACTCAAATTTAAAGTCAATTGTAATAAACAATTTTGAAAATACAAAACATTAACTGGATCATGCCTTCATTTAGCTTTAATTACTATAAAAATTAGGTTTGTGACTATTGGTCAGTCAACAGCATCATGAATATTCCCTCAGTGGCGACCGTTGGCGCACATTGCAGTCTAAGTGTGATGGGGCGGCTGTGTGCATCAACATTCGCTGCATATCAGCCAGATGTTGAGCATTGTTATGTCAGCTCATTAATCACAATCACAATTAATCACAATCACAATCGTCTCACAGCAGGCAATCGACACAGTCACAGTTAATCACACTCACACAGTTGATCACGGTCACAATCGTCTCACAGCAGGCAATCAACACAATCACAGTTAAGAACGGTCACAATCGTCTCACAGCAGGCAATCACCGTAACTCACTTCAAGTCACGGTAGCCTCAAATTCCGGTTCAATTCTCATCGACAAATCTCCCTTCACGCAGCGACCAATTCCGACTTGAAAAATAGTCGCACGTGAATGTCCTCACCCAGTGGGTTTCCAGCGAAATTTCGGTATAAATATTAAGAAAACGTTATGTTTTATATGGTTCATCAATGTTTGAAAAATACTTTGCTGAAAAATTATCGTTTGGATTACACTTTATAAAGAAACGTTTGAATTTTACCTCTTGAGTGTAAATGTCGAGACGCAAAAACTTTTTTAGTGAATTTTGATAATGTTTGCAGAATCAGAAAATTACGACCAATTTCACTCAACCATAATCAAAGAGTTTCTGAACTTTGGTTAGAAATACTTCAAATATTGTTGCCAGTTGGACAGAAATGCTTCAAATATTGTTCAGTGTATTGGAATAATCAGGGATAGAATGTCAAGTCTTTAGATCCTAGCTCACATCTCAATTTTTAAACACAACTGGTATGTGGTAAGTTGAAGTTCAATATTGAGCTGAAATTAAAGTTTTGTTGGATACCATTCACGTCATTTAATGAATGGAATTCAAAATTAACTTTAATTTCATCCCTGTATTAAATTTCAGCTTAACACATGACGAACATTAAATTACATGACAAAAAGTAAATGAGTGGTGCAGTCATCTGGTTTTGAATAAGTCTTGTCGGAAATAAAGTTTGTGATCACCGGCTAGTTAATCAATATCGTTATGAGAATACCTCGGTGACCAACAATGCGCCCCGCGGCAGCTTATGACAATTACTAAGAAATAGGAATATTCTTTTGAGCATCGATTAAAATATTTTGTACAACGATATCACGAGGTCTCTTCACACGAAGGGTTTTCCTTTCCATTAATTTTTCCTTTTCTTACTGAAGGCAATTGAACGACAAACATGCAACCTGATTTTAAGACACGAAGCAGTTTCCGCTGGTCCACCATCCCAACACCCCGGGAGTTGGGGAATTTGCATTCATGAAATAATATTTCTAAAGCTTAGAGAGAAGATTGTTCTAGCCCAGCTATGTTCTTAAATCTCCGGATTTAGTAGAATAACGGGACAGTAGTGTTCATAAGTGACAAAGAAACCCTCGATCATACCTCGCCAAATTCTTGTGAGGCAAAAAGAGGGAAATTTATCACAATAGCAATAGTTAAGACTACAGAGCTAGTTTTCCGCAAGGTCGAACAAACTCGAACAAATATTCCATATGTATCGTCAAACGTTGTTTAAAAGAATATTATTGCAACTAAGGCAAATTTTCTGACCTAATGTGTTGGTCGTAAAGATACGATGGTACGCTGTCTAAACCAACTGCTTGAGAATTATTGCACTGAAACGTATTGTACTATAAATTTTGATCCCTGCTTCTCGAAAATGTCAATAATCAAAATACTAATATTCAGTATAATTTCTGAATACTGCTTCAATAAAAATGCAAACTAGACATAATAAATCAGTAATCCTGAGGAGTAAATCACGATATCTGTAGACGACTGCCGAGATAACGATCAAAGCTATAGGACTTTGACGGGTTGTGAAATGAGACTGTTTACTCCTATGGTGAGTGCAGAGCAATGCTAGGTAGTGAGAACCATTAAGCAATGTATCTAACCTAATAATAGCCTTGGTGTGCTTATTTATTCGTAAATTTATTTGGTGTCTGCTTGTGGCTTAATGACCATATCTGTGATACGAGTTTCACCAATGCACAAGTACACGAATAATTTAATTGCGGGTACTACTGGAATGGATATATTTGTTTGTCTTCCACATCTGCAAGATTTATTTAAGCAAAAAATATCGAATCCCGTCATTTTCTATGGACCGTGTACACTAGTTTAAAAAATTCTTCAGGTTACCCCTGCCCTCTCTTCAGCCATCTCCGGTGCAGGTTAGTATTCTGATGTCCAGATAACATTGAACTGTCAGATCTGGTGACCACCTCACCAAAATTGAGACACTGATTGTTTGATTTTAATTGCTCATTTCATTAAGTAGGCCTAGTCTAAGGGCATGACGTTTTCTCAAACAAAATTGTCTTCCAATGACACGATGAATTTAAATTCTCTGAAAATAGTTCATTTTTCATTTTTTATCTTTTCTTTTCTGCAACCTTATAATATAAGTGTGATGGCTGAAGAAGTTTTATTACTTCTGCTTCACATTCCTGGAAAACACGAAACCCGAGGGTCAAACGTTTAAATAAAGTCACAATTGATGCATTTTCCTCCTATGACTTTCATAAGCCATACGTAGATGCTCTTCTGAGAAATTCCATGCTTTTGCTGGAGAATAAATCTTATTGTATCCCGCATGCGAGCATGACTCCAAGGTGCATTGAATCACCGCTTTTTTCACGGTCATGTTCACGGTAAGCTACGATTGATTTCTCCTGAAATCCCAGAGAAAGCTTCCCAATTAATTCCAAGGATACTTTTCGGCTGTTTCCGACAAAAATTCTCGATGTCTGTTGTTACTTTCCATCTGCCGCTGTGTCTTCACGATAAGGCTGCTTACTAAGACAAGAAAGTGACTGCAAAGGAGGAAGTAAGACTGATAGAAGCCGTGTCAAGGTCTGGTGTCAAGGCTAATGTCAAGGTACGAGTTCTGCTGTAACGGCTACACGCACTACGGCTTAGTATTCACGTCGCTTTCTCATAGATCGCCTACGTCGCTGTTGCTGCTACGGCTGTATGCTTAGTAACTGACTTTCTCATCGCAATGGATGGGCGTTTTGTTATTCTATGGTGATCCTGCCAGGCTAGTTAGCCCCTATTCTCAGCGTAGGATTTGTGGACAATGAAAATCACGAATTCACCCTCCAGACTATCTCAAAGTAGAATTCTTGAAAGTGGTAAATCTAGTGTAGAAGAAGGCTTGACGTCATCTGGGAAAATATTAATTTCTGAAGAAGCGTTTCCAATCGTCTGCTAATGCGTTGTGTCATTATTAATTTTTAAATTAGGTTGTCACTTTTAATTTTTAAATTAAGTTGTCACTCTTAATTTTTAAATTAAGTTGTCACTCTTAACTTTTAAATTAAGTTGTCACTCTTAATTTTTAAATGCATAAAAATTATCAAATTCTAAAAAATGCATCAAATAAAATTCAATAGCTTTCCTAAATACAATTGTGAATGGAAATAAAAGGGTCGTCGGCATTAGAGCTGTTAGGGAAACTTTATTTTTAATGGTACTGGTAGTAAATTGAACTTTTGCAGTTGCAACACACTTCAGCTGATAGTTCGCTATTGTGATGAGGTAACTCTCCTCATTTGACTTTCGATTGTTGCTATGATATTTCTAGAAAGTAATTTTTGAGAATTGATAAAATTGGACGTTAACGCGGCTGGCGAATGAGAGAAACAGCTACAGTAAAAAAATTAAACTAGATAGAGTAGAATGACATTTAGATAAAACCTACGAGACAAGATCGAGAAGAGATAGAAGATATTCAGCAATCTTTTCATGCATATGAGGGCTTGAGTGTTTGTTTTCACGACCAAAGACAATTAAGGTAAACTTGGGGAAATACTGTGGGGGACTTACACTGGAAGTCAGTGCTGACAGGCCTTATGAATTTAAAGAGACATATTCACGGAAATTATAATGATAAAAAGGCATTAACATGTTAAGAAATTTTTGCGCATTTTACTTCAAAACAATACATTGTTGACTATGAAAGTATGTTATTGTTACATTGTTGACTATATAAGAGTAGTCAAATTACTGTCATGTCAAATTACTTACATGTCAAACTAGTCAAATTACTGGCATGAATAATTATCATTCCTAGGTATTGCACGAGATATCTAGTTTCTATGCTGATTCAGAAACTGCATCTTAAGACTCGAAATGAAATGCTAGCCTTTTACTCTGTTTATTCACTCCGTTTGGAATGATGATCCGCTGGGGTTATCAAATTTAATTTTACTTTAAATAGCGGGGTTTCAATACTATTTTAATGGCGGGAAAGAAGACACAAGAAACGTGGGACTGACGGCGCTCGTCTGAAGCATGCCTGGGTTGATGGAGATGACACGACATTTTAAAATAGCCTCTCAGATGCAAAGTTGCACAGACACACACTCATGATACGCTATTTTAAAATGGCTTCTCAGGTGCAAAGTTGCACAGACAGACACTAATGATACGCCATTTTAAAGTAGCCTTTCAGGTGCAAAGTTGCACAGACAGACGCTAATGATACGCCATTTTAAAATAGCCTTTCAGATGCAAAATTGTCCAAGCCGACATTAGCGAGCAGATATACGTGCAACCATCAATAGATGTTATATATTAAAAGTGCAAGGAAACATTTCTTTCATGAGATCATTATCATATTCAAGAAAATCAATGAATGAAGAAAAATCGAACGTTACATTCACTGGCTCTTTTGAATAACATAATGATCATGTTAAAGACGTTTTTCTTTGCACTTTTATTTCGAATTTGGATTTCCAATGTCCAAAAGGGCAAGAGTAGAATCATATATCATATATATATATATATATATATATATATATATATATATATATATATATATATATATATATATAAATATATCTAGTAATGGATACAAGTAGAAACATACGGAGACACATATAATATTGCTCCTCTTGCATAAAGTTTGAATTGATAACTAGAAGAGGGAAAGAATTATTTGAAATGCTATTTTCAGATGCAGCTGGAAAGTATAAAGCAGGAAAAATATTTGGTGAAATTAAGTTCAAAGTGTTAGTATGTGAACGTTTAGTGGTTAGGTTGTATTTTTAGTAATTCAGGATGTATTTTATTATAGTTTTGAATTGAAGGCGTTATTTAATTACAAGTCTACTGGAACACCCGGAAGAAGAAAAAATGTACTACTATTCGATCTAATGTTTCAAAATTGTAGTCACTTATCTGCTATACAAGTTGTTAAGTACATGTTCGTAACTTATCAGAGAACTCAGTTATAAGGAAACCCTTACTTCAAAATTAATGGCATCAAACGAAAAACCCCATGCAAGAATTAATGGCTGCTTGTATTACACGGAATGTATATCTAGAACCTCTCACAAAAATCAGTTCTCAAAATAATGCTAAAGAAAGAATGAAATGATAGAAGAAAACGAATTTCGACCATTTCATGCTGTTATGAGAATGCTGGGTCTTTCTGTCTTCAAAATACTTCATTGGATCCATTCAAAATCTGAATGCAATGAGCTATATATCTCAGTCTCCACATTATTGAGCGGCTTCAGCATTTGTGTAGAAATAGACTGAGAATAATTTTGTATATCACAGAAATTTAAGCGGTGAAAAGCCTATGTTTGAAGTGTAAAAAAAATTTAAACAAGCTTTTCACTTATTCCTCATCTGTTTTTTCTTATGACAAAAGCTTATATGATCTACCTGGTGATTCTAACGATCTCAAGTGATCTACTTGGTGAGTCTACCTTCTCAAGTGATCTACTTGGTGATTTTAATGATCTCCATTATCTACCTGGTAACTCAAATGAACTTACATAATCTCCGCGACAATTTGAATAATCTTACACAATCCACGTGCTCATTTGATTGGCCCCACATGCTCTATCGGCCACTATGATTGTCTGATATGCTGTATAAGTGCTAATCTATCGCATGCTCGGCTGTGGAAACTCGCTCCGGCTCTGCTGCTTTCCTTCCATGACCTTATCACCACAAAACAATGGCAGGCCTGAAGCTAACAGCTCGGTAAAATTCCGGTTCAGAGTTGCTAGCGAAGAACGATAGTATATTCACGTTTTATTCTCATCGCAGCCGACGAACATTGTTTTTCTAAAATCTCGGCGTCGTACCTCGCACGTTTTACCCATTTCCTCTTTACAAAAAACTATTTTATTCTCTCTAAATTCTTTTAATGCATCATCTAAAAATTATTAAAACAATTCTAAATCTAACATTTAAAACTATTATTATTCATCCGTAGCAGAGCCATCATCATAATAACGACTCTGATCATGCACTAACAGACATTTTCCGTATTTCATGAATAATTATTTATCAGTAATCCTCTCTGGCATCCAGTCCATGTCACGTGGTGCCCTTGCCGTACTGCTCAACTTCTCCGCTGGGGTCCTCGCCAGCAGAGATTGGTAACTCTGGGTTGAAAAATTACTTTTTGTTTACGCTTTTTAAAACTGAATTGTGACTATTTTGCACCAGTAAATCGGAAAAATGACATCAATTCCTTTCATTTAGGTAAGGTTTTCATGCTAATTTGATTTGGATTAATCTGACCTTCTGACTATATAGATATTAATATAACATCAAGTAATAGTTTGTGATATTATCAGCCCGTTTCCGTTAATAGTTTTCATCTAGAAAATGTTTAAGGAAAAATGTTTTCTTACAGAGCGTGTTAATTTTCCAGACATATATAAAGTACAAATATAAATAATAAACTCGAGTGCCAATCTTGCGATCAATCCTAACTCGAAAACCAGTGCTTGCACGAAAAACGATTGTAGTGTAGTGTTTCCGTAATTCGTGTCACTCCTTGAAGTCTGTAGAGCAAATTAGTAAACAAATATGTGCAGAATTAAGAAATTGAGTGGAAACTTAGCAACAAATTTTTTGAATCTATTGTTTCCATACCTCGTGTCACTCCATATAGTTTGTGTAGGGTGTTCATAAACAAATACATGTATTAGAAATTACCTGAAAACTTAACAACGAGCTATCTGAGTTCCACTGTTTTCATAACTCATATCACTCCATAAAGTTTGTGTAGGGTGTTCATAAACAAATACATGTATTTAAAATTATACGGAAACTCAACTACGTCACTCCATAAAGTTTGTGCAGCAAGTTCATAAACAAATACATGTATTAAAAATTACACGGAAACTCAACTACGTCACTCCATAAAGTTTGTGCAGCATGTTCGCAAAAAAATATATGTAATAAAAATTACCTGGAGATCAACACCGAATTTTGCGAGAGCGCGCAGGTAGCCAGCCTCCCACCTCGCGCTGCAGGCAAGCGGCAACTCCCGACGTGGTTCACAACTCCACGGAATATGGGCTTCACATAACATTTACTAACAGCTTAACACGTCGACTGCGATGGGTTAAACTGAAGTTCAATATTCAACTCAAATTTAAAGTAAAAAATTATCGAATTTAAAAATACCTAGCATAAGCTGGGTCCAATAAATACCATTGATTCAAAAAAGATTGTTAGAATTATTCAAACGACCCATCGAAGGGTCGTATCACAAGCAACGCGTTAAGTCTTATTCCTTACGATATCCTGCACTATCTCATTATGTACTGGCAACCAGCCGCAAGTCTTGAGCTAGCACAAACTTAATGCAAATTACTAATACGTGTCAAATCATTGATTTCCTGCCACTCGTCAGTCACTCGTTAGTGGTACATTAGTTACGCTCAATCAGTGACGTGTTCGATCGAACTGTCAGTGATGTGTTAATTTTTGTTTGTTACAAACGTGTGATTTTTATTCAGTGAGGAACATGCCATCCATCAGCTGTTGGTTACATATAAGTTACTGAATTATTAAGAGCATGTCTTTCATTTGCAGTCCATGACTCAAATTTGTAAATAAACTGCGAATAAATGCAGTTGTTTAAGTGGTGTTTACCGGTTGTCATGCGCGAAGTTAACTCACATTGCAACTTGTTTTCGAATTTCAGGTAAAGAAACAATTTAGCACTTCCACTGCAACCTAAGTTTCATGAGGTAAATATGAAACCAGTACATGCTTATCACAATATTTGCACGGAATCATCATATACGAAGGCACCAAATAACTTTTCTGCATTTGGTTGACAACAAAACGAGATATTTCATAAGCAATTAAAAAAAGCTTTCTGTAAAAATATTTTCGTGCCTATTTCCCCATTTAATTGCAAATAGCCCTTATTCAACTTTACATTTTCATTAAGAATGGTTGATATCTACGGGTAAACGGGAACTTATAATGAGTGAATTGAAACTACTCAAGTGGTCTAATGAGCAGTCTTTCAAGGCCTGTGTTTTTATCGCTCACATGACGCAACAAACCTGGCCGCACTCAGCCTCACATTTCACACGTGCAGGTTTCCGACCTCAGATAACTTACTTGAAGCCACTGTGCGAGTATTGATCCTCTTGTATGCCCGAGACTTTGTTTTCTCTCATTCTCAAGAAACTACATACCTCTTTTCAAAAATGGATTTTTCATCAAAAAATGTGTTATCATTAAAGTTCTGGATGACGTTTTATTAAAAAGATTTCGATCAATCAAAGTGTATTTTCTAGTCTGCGTGGCAAAGAAAAGTGACTTTCAGAAGCTCATTTTACATCCCAGGCACAAGAATTTTTGCCAAAAGACAACTTCTGCAACCTAAGAAGAGTTAACAAATTTACTGCACATCTTATTCTACCATTCTCATTCCCATCTTGAAACTCTGAATTATTAAACTTCATGAATCCAATTTATAAGTGAAGTATTTGGAGACTAAGAAAAATGTAGCTGCCATGTGTGCGATAAGCGTGCATAAAAACTGCATCGAAACGCCCCTCGTTGTTGTGTGACAGGCACATTTGGCTCCAGGTCGGCAGTGTCGCACGGTATAAACTTTACACGGCCGGCTGTACGCTGGCCGTGTGCTGGCCGTGTGTTGACCGTGTGTTGGCCGTGTGCTGGCCGTGTGTTGGCCGTGTGCTGGCCGTGTGCTGGCCGTGTGCTGGCCGTGTGTTGGCCGTGTGTTGGCCGTGTGCTGGCCGTGTGCTGGCCGTGTGCTGGCCGTGTGCTGGCCGTGTGCTGGCCGTGTGTTGGTCGTGCGCTGGCCGTGCTCCGCAGATCGCATGTTACTACGCAGTTGTTGCTCGCTTGCTCCTCAAGAAAAAGTGGCCCACTCTTTTTGCATCAAACATAATCGATGAGTCTTTCAGGATTGAGGTCCAATTCTGGCCTTAAAAAAGAAAGCGAGGTCACTTTTAATTGCCAACTGCGAGGTAAACTGCCGCGAGCGTGACTACGTGCGCTAAATTCATGACCAATTTTTTAGCCCATTCTCACTTGCTTAATTTATTTAACCCCAGTACGACCCAGAAAACCTAGAACAGGAATCATAGTAACTACATACTGTGTACATAACGAATTTCTGCTAACAAATCTGACCACTTCCTCAGTCGTCTAAAATCTAATGTCTTCTGTTTAGGTTATCGCATTTTCAGTTCAGGTTCGTGTACTCGCTTCTGAATTTTATCACCTTATGAATTATATTATTCTTAGTTTAAACAACGAAGAACAGAGTCAACATTGTTGAATTTTCGCAAGGCTAAAATAAATTTAAAAGATTTGGATAAGAACTTTAGTACATCATAAAAGTCAAAAAGAAAGAATAAAATATAAACACTGTCTCCAATCCGATCGATGTATGAAATACATAACATTGGTTTTTGGAATATTTTAAAACGGGTCTTAAGTTCTTTAACATTCATGGGTATCATAATAGCCATGTCAAGAGTTTAACAAATAATTGAGCGGAAAAAATGAAAATGCATTCACTTGCTTAAATTATTCTGAGTAAGAGCAGGCTTTTGAAGATGGGTAATAAAGATACAGAATACAGTTATAAATTTTAGAATTAATTATAATGAGGGCGACCAAACGATTCTGTGTCGTAATGCAAATGTTGAAACGTGCAAAATTTTAAAGTAGCTTTCCGTACATACATATCTACTCGTAATAACTACCTCGGAGAAGCATACTTTCCCACACACCAAATTAATGAAATTCTCCTACATAAATTGAACTGGAACAAAATAATCTTGAGAGTAAGAAATGAAAAAGAATTGCTGCACAAAGCAAGCATAACCGTTCACAACACGCATAGATCAACGAAGCAAACATTTACACTGATGAACCTATATCTGAATGCTGCGTGATTTACATGACATTTAATGCTGTTTGTTGGCAGCTTCAGGTGTTCACGTCTCTATTTCAATCATTTTATGCAATATTTAGGCTGCGTAAACCTAAAAGCTATTTCAGACCTTCGTTATGGAATTATCAGGTGTAAACATTGAGGGAAGTAGCCACGAGTTCACACTGACCACACGAGTGCACAGCTGAAGTTCTGTAACTCACTCCGTCTAGTTGAAACTTGCTGCCCAGTTCGTTATGAGAACTAAGTTCGCCCGTGATTACTCGTCAATATTGCATCACTCGAAATTGAATCATTATATATCTTTGACATCCCTGTTACGATGCTTATATTTGTTTACTGATGAAGAATCCTTGCGCAAAAACATCTTAAAATCAATTGTTATAATTTTTTGTACCATTGTCAGAACACCAACATTTTTGTACCATTGTCAGAACACCTACATTTTTGTACCATTGTCAGAACACCTACATTTTTGTAACATTGTCAGAACACCTACATTTTTGTAACATTGTCAGAACACCTACATTTTTGTAACATTGTCAGAACACCTACATTTTTGTAACGTTGTCAGAACACCTACATTTTTGTAACATTGTCAGAACGCCTACATTTTTGTAACATTGTCAGAACACCTACATTTTTGTAACATTGTCAGAACACCTACATTTTTGTAACGTTATCAGAACACCTACATTTTTGTAACATTGTCAGAACACCTACATTTTTGTAACTTTGTCAGAACACCTACATTTTTGTAACATTGTCAGAACACCTACATTTTTGTAACGTTGTCCGAACACCTACATTTTTGTAACATTTTCAGAACACCTACATTTTTGTAACATTGTCAGAACACCTGCATTTTTGTAACGTTGTCAGAACACCTACATTTTTGTAACATTGTCAGAACACCTACATTTTTGTACCATTGTCAGAACACCTACATTTTTGTAACATTTTCAGAACACCTACATTTTTGTAACATTGTCAGAACACCTACATTTTTGTAACATTGTCAAAACATCTACATTTTTGTAACATTGTCAGAATACCTACATTTCTGTAACATTGTCAGAACACCTACATTTTTGTAACGTTGTCAGAACACCTACATTTTTGTAACATTGTCGGAACACCTACATTTTTGTAACATTGTCAGAATACCTACATTTCTGTAACATTGTCAGAACACCTACATTTTTGTAACATTGTCAGAACATCTACATTTTTGTAACATTGTCGGAACACCTAAATTTTTGTAACATTGTCGGAACACCTACATTTGTGTAACATTGTCAGAACACCTACATTTTTGTAACATTGTCAGAACACCTACATTTTTGTAACATTGTCAGAATACCTACATTTTTGTAACATTGTCAGAACACCTACATTTTTGTAACATTGTCGGAACACCTACATTTTTGTAACATTGTCAGAACACCTACATTTTTGTAACACTGTCAGAACATCTACATTTTTGTAACGTTGTCAAAACACCTACATTTTTGTAACATTGTCAGAACACCTACATTTTTGTAACACTGTCAGAACATCTACATTTTTGTAACATTGTCAGAACACCTACATTTTTGTAACATTGTCGGAGCACCTACATTTTTGAAACATTGTCAGAACACCTACATTTTTGTAACATTGTCGGAGCACCTACATTTTTGAAACATTGTCAGAACACCTACATTTTTGTAACATTGTCGGAGCACCTACATTTTTGAAACATTGTCAGAACACCTACATTTTTGTAACATTGTCAGAACACCTACATTTTTGTAACATTGTCAGAACACCTACATTTTTGTAACATTGTCAGAACACCTACATTTCTGTAACATTGTCATAACACCTACATTTTTGTAGCATTGTTAGATCACCTACATTTTTGTAACATTGTCAGAACACCTACATTTCTGTAACATTGTCAGAACACCTACATTTTTGTAACATTGTCAGAACACCTACATTTCTGTAACATTGTCAGAACACCTACATTTCTGTAACATTGTCAGAACATCTTCATTTTTGTTACATTGTCAGAACACCCACATTTTTGTAACATTGTCAGAACACCTACATTTTTGTAAACTTGTCAAAACACCTACATTTTTGTAACATTGTCAGACCACCTACATTTTTGTAACATTGTCAGAACACCTAGATTTTTGTAACATTGTCAGAACACCTACATTTTTGTAACATTGTCAGAATACCTACATTTTTGTAACATTGTCAGAACACCTACATTTTTGTAACATTGTTAGATCACCTACATTTCTGTAACATTGTCAGAACACCTACATTTTTGTAACATTGTCTGAACACCTACATTTTTCATTCAATCTGCTTGAAAATTCATTACATTTTCATACGCCAAAAAATCAACTAATTGCTTAATAATACGTATTTTACAGATTAGTTTTTCGCGTTGATGCTTCCGTGAAAATCTAAAATGGCGAAGCAACTCAAGTTCACAAATAAATTCAGAACGAGTGATGCGCCGCTTACAGAACCTCAACAATGTTCAACGAGGAACGTGTTCATGCTCGGAATTTTAAATTCATCTTTCAAAAGAGTAACTCATAAACTTTTAAAACATTTTCCTCGGTGGTAAGTTAATCAAAGGAGCGCATGTGGCCAATGCAGCGTCAATAATAAGAAAATTCTCGTGCCATAATAAATTCGGACGCAACTGGACCTGGAAGACAGACCTGGACTTACAACTCTGCGTTCCTTGTTGATTCTGTGATTGTTAGCTTCATTCCGTGGTGGTCGTCCCTGAACGAAGAAACACATGAAGCCGTAGCGAAAATTCCATTAAATATGAGAAATATTTTGGGAACATTTTGGGGGCATGAGAGTTTTGTACTGTAATTTTTACTTGAAGAGAGAGGGTACGTATAATTAACGAGACGTATAAAATTGACCTGCAACTCGTTCGTTGAACAACATGCAAGGTTTGAAAAGCACATAAGCGGAGTGCATAATTAATAATATTTAATATAATGAGGCGTGATGAAATTGTAAAGTTATTAAAGATATTTTACGCATTACTCGAGTCATGACCACTAGGCACAGCAATGTGGGACGCAAAAGGCCAGTGGAGGCATTGCGTTCTCCATGAGCAGGTCTTTCACCTTTGGTCAACACAGCGATCGAAGAACCTTGACGGTCCCACATACGCAGTTCCTGATGAGGGAGGGAACTGGAGACTCGTCGCTTCGGTGGGCACGAAGTTACAATATCAAACGGCGCACTAGTCGGAACCTAAGGAAATGCAGCACCTTCCGCCTCTGTTGCAACGTGTACCTTCCGCCTGAATGCTTTCAGTTGCAGCACTTTTCGTGCGGAATCAATCTGCTTCCGAGTTCATTCAACTTGACACAAAAAACAGCGAGGGCTGGTTGGGAGCTGAACTTTTGAGGACCATGACGAGGGTGCCACAGACGCTCCGCGTAACTCTGACTCATGTACTGCGAGTGAAGTTTAAAATCATGAGAGCAACGAGCAAATGGTAGGTTAAAATTCCCGCACATAATTCGAAATAGGCTTACGATCGTAGCTTAATTGTCGTCATACGCTGGGAAAACATCATCTGGCCACATACGGTCATGATATTGAGCTAAAGTTTCTCTCCAATCAATCTGACTAATAAAGCATAAAAAATTTGAATGCATGTAGATACATTGCAGGTGTGTAAATAAAATATGAACATTTGACCAGGTATTGGTTCTAGAACATATCGGTATGCGATGTTTATAACTTCAATCAGAGAGGAGAGCTAGTTTCTGTTTGCATAACTCGTCCCGGCTTGGCAAATTGTCTTTTTCGACTAACGACACTCACTGCAGCGTGAGCAAAAACCTCACGAAGGAATGTCAGAATTTTCGAATAACTGCAAGATCTTCAAGCTTTATTAGTTCAGTGAGGCTGCAGTGCGATATGGAGCAATTTTAGCCATTTAAAAAGTAAAACATGGCTTTGCGCACGGATATTTTCCCTTTGTCCAAAAATATATCCTCCAGCCTAGGGTATTACTAGTATGTTAAAATAGAAAAAATGGCTTACCAGGTGTCACGATTCTATTGCCTTGATATGACATTGAAGCAGGGCTTTTGCATTAAACAAAAATCAATCAAGTAATCAAGTCTAGCAATTACATAAGTTTCACTTGCAATATTTTCGCAGGGCACTTTTTTCGTTGTAGGGGAATGACAGAAAGACATCTATGTTTGAGTTGAGTTCATTTTTGGTGAGGATGAGAAATATTTTTCTTGTTAGTTTTCAAGCGACACAAAATGCGAATAATCACCGCTGCTTCAACCACAGGAAAACTATGAAGAAAAGCTCGTTTTTCTCGCATGCTAAGCCTCGATCTGCTTCAATCTGGTAACTCCTGAACGCTGTTTGTCTCCACTTCTTGTGAGGACGAATAGAAAAAAATCCCGCTCAATCGCCTCTCACTGGTTGCGCTCATCCACGAAAATAGAAGAAAATTCTTTCTCTCATTACACGCAGTGATTCAACAACGCTATAACATCAACACCAAACTTCTCTGCATTCCGTACGTTGACCTCAAGTTCCATTACCCTCCAATTGTATGTAAAGTCTCAGACGATATTTATTGGGAGACAAAATACGCTAAATATTTTTTCCCCAAATCTCACGAAGGAAATGCGAAAAACTTCGAGTTCGTACTGATCTCATAAACGAGTTTTGAATGGACTACTTTTTTACAAGATTGACTACATACTACGCGGAGCAGTGACAGGTTTTCCTGTTCCTAGAACTTAAATTCCTGTATCACGACCCTAGCGTATTACAAAGCATTGCTGCAAAGTGCGCTCACATTGCAGCGAAGTTGTATACCCCATGCTACATTTTTTTATCTGAGAGTATCTGCTTCAAAATACTGTCATACAGGGTGTGAATTAATTTTCATTGACCAAAGCAGATACGAATTTAATGAAAGTGAATCCACTCATGTAATGAAAATCTATCCTCACTGGGCCTGAAGCTGTTGTTGAAAGCGTCTGCATTAGTACCAGCCCAGTCTTATGTTGTTTACTACGCTTTCTTAATCGCTTTCATAATCGGGATACGCTTTCATATTTGGAACCGCATCAATCGCCAAAACAATGCCCCTAAATTGACATAAACACACAGATATCTTAGCAATGTATTACAGTAATCTCATACCATTGCAACTAAATTCAATCTTACTCCATACTTCAACCCACAGTTTACGCGGAGAAATTCCAGCTTCCTCGCCATGCGACCGTCCCTGATAAAATCGGTACTGGCTCCTCGCTGTGACGTCAGTGGAGAAGAGTGGGAGAGTACGACTGTTCGTCCAGTGCGCCAATACTGATTGAGAAGGAGAACAGGAGTACGTGAGACCTACTGAGGGACCGCAGTTTAGGAGGAGCTAGGCTTCCCTCTCAGCAAATGATGTTGTGGAAGAGGCAGAGAGGCAGCTAGCCAGCCTCCCACTCAAGTGATCGCAGGGGGCAGTAAGCCAGTCAGTTTTTACAACGTCGAGATTGGCGCCACTAACGTCAAGGCCGACTTTACACACCCTCCTGGTGTCAACAACCCCTCGTGCGAGTGCTCTTTTGCTAGCTCATATTTGCTCCAATCCAAGTTGTTACTGGGGAATTGTTTACATTGTTATGCATCAATTTTAACTCGAGGCTTGGCTTCTTTGAGTGAATTCAAGCTACGTAGTCACAGTGTAAATTTGGGCGCAATTCGAGATGGGAGATTGAAACTTTTGAAGCAATGTCGCTAGATATTTATTCACATTGGTAAAAAATTGCTGACCGTGATTTTTCCACCGTTTGCACGAATATCTCATTGGATTTGATGAGAAAAGTCTTCGTTTTTGATAAAATTCTAAGCGGCTGGCGAAAAAATAGGCATGATTTGTGCGTTCATGCGTTGAGTAAACAAACATCTTTCTGCAGGTAATTCTAATGCGTACGGCGGGGAGAGTGAGAGATACATCATACAAAATGAATCTAGAGTAATATAAAAATTGTTCTACGGTCGACCATCTTCTACCTTGACATGCGCTAAAATCAAGTAATTTTGTACACAACTTCAAATCACGCTAAAACGAAAACTAAACTCAGTAGTCGCACTTGTAAATTTTGATTCATGTTAAATTATCGCAAAACAAAGCAACACAAATGAAATACATTGTGGAATTTTTTCATGTCCTCGTTTTTTTCTGTATGCAGCTGCAAATCTTCCTCCATCACGTGGACATTTCGGCCTGTACTGCAGAAGGCATCGCTCAGGATCACGCATTGGATGCTCGTTAGATTTTATCGCAATGCTTATTGATTTGCTATTGCTTTTTGATTTCCTATTGCTTATTGATTTGCTATTGACAGCGTCACTTGAGCACCTCTTATAGTTCAAGTTCTTCATGTGTTGAAGTAAGTAGGAACTCACTCAACATTTTGTTCCAAGACCCATGCACTCAACATTTTGTTGAGTGAATTACGTTCAACATTTTATTGAGTGAATGTTAGAGGAATGATATGTGAATTCCTCCTTACTTTAACACACGAAGAACTTAAACTATTTTGTATAGTTGAGAAGCTGGAAAAGATATCACATCTAATAGTTTTACGGCATTTAAATTAGAATTTGACTAGTTAGAATAGTTCATTGCGATAATATTTTTGAAACGAATAAATTCCCATCAAATATCGAAGCAGCTTACAAGGGAAAACATCGCCCAGACGCGCAGACTATGTTCATAAATAGCCTCTTCTGTGAGGAAGTCATCAGAGATTGGGGATGCGTTAAAAAATTTGTTGTGTGCTAGGTTATGTACTGGGTTTAAAAACTTTTCTATTTCAGCTGTCAAACCTTGCACAATCAATCTACACATGTTTAAAAGTATCACGTACTTTATTTACGAAGGAATTTTTTTAGAATCCCAAAAGCGCTTTGCTTCTGAGTTGAAGAAAAATCGTCTCCGTTCTCAGTAACCTTGCCAATCTTCAACGTATTTGGTTATAAAAATTGAACTATCGCCCGTAAACTCAATGGAGGGCTGCCAAATTTTTAAACAGTGATCTTAGCCTTTTTATTGATAGCTTCCTGACGTTTCAGAGAATTGGCTCACCATTCTTATTTTTTAAATTTTAAAACTATCTCGGCACTATGAAAACGATAAAAATTCAATGTTTTTCCTCATTGGTGTCAGTAATGGACGCGTTTTAGCACAGTGTAGTATCGACACAAGCTCCAGCTATCTTATGATGAACACGTGCCGGCTCCTGGAAGACGAGTCGGGGTCATGAACGAACTGCATTCCGGCTCTGCAACCGGTCGGACCGTCGCGCCACCCCGTGCGGTTGGTGCATTATCTCGCGCCGGTGGAGTTATGACGCGACTTCTCCGAATTCCGCAGCTGCTCAGCTTGTTTCTTGGAACTTGGCCATTGTGCTGAGTGAATGGTGGCGCAAGATGCTAGGCTACAGGGCCGGCTGGAGGTGGGGCCAAAATTACGATCAAACGGCTACCTAGTTGTCATTTATGCTCGTAAGAATAACTCAAAATTCGCAACTATTACTGTAAATATTCTTATTACGTTGTTGGCTCTTTTACCAATAAAGACTTGTAAATCCAACGAAAGTCAGGAAACTACACAACTAATTCGGATTCATGGACAGTAAATTTGAAACTATGAATCGGGTGCCAGGATGTTGTTAAAAATCTATTCTTCAAGGCAGGAGCAGTGCTTTTCCCGAAATAAAAAATGCGAATTCAATCCATTTCAACGTAGAGTTTAATGTGTGTATCTCAATCCGTGGACTTTTAAATTTTCATTATTTATTCCGCCAGAAAGAGAATCTGTCTTACAGTTGGCAGCAAACCTTTTGGATTATATAGTTAACAGTATTTATAGAATAGAAATCAGGTCCCGAATACCTGTTCAAGCGAGACAAGCTGATCTATTTTAGGCCTACACGTTCGGGGATGTCCCGTTCACTTGTTTATCTACTGAGTGAATATTTTCTACTTGACTGGCGACAAAACGCTTCATATTTCCTACTTGACTGGCGACAAAACGCTTTATATTTCCTACTTGACTGGCGGACAAAACGCTTCATATTTCCTACTTGACTGGCGACAAAACGCTTTATATTTCCTACTTGACTGGCGGACAAAACGCTTCATATTTCCTACTTGACTGGCGGACAAAACGCTTCATATTTCCTACTTGACTGGCGACAAAACGCTTCATATTTCCTACTTGACTGGCGACAAAACGCTTCATATTTCCTACTTGACTGGCGACAAAACGCTTCATATTTACTACTTGACTGGCGAAAAAAACGCTTCATATTTCCTACTTGACTGGCAACAATACGCTTCATATTTCTTACTTGACTGGCGACAAAACGCTTTATATTTCCTACTTGACTGGCGGACAAAACGCTTCATATTTCCTACTTGACTGGCGACAAAACGCTTTATATTTCCTACTTGACTGGCGGACAAAACGCTTCATATTTCGTACTTGACTGGCGACAAAACGCTTTATATTTCCTACTTGACTGGCGGACAAAACGCTTCATATTTCCTACTTGACTGGCGGACAAAACGCTTCATATTTCCTACTTGACTGGCGACAAAACGCTTCATATTTCCTACTTGACTGGCGACAAAACGCTTCATATTTCCTACTTGACTGGCGACAAAACGCTTCATATTTACTACTTGACTGGCGAAAAAACGCTTCATATTTCCTACTTGACTGGCAACAATACGCTTCATATTTCTTAATTGACTGGTGACAAAACGCTTTATATTTCCTACTTGACTGGCGGACAAAACGCTTCATATTTCCTACTTGACTGGCGACAAAACGCTTTATATTTCCTACTTGACTGGCGGACAAAACGCTTCATATTTCCTACTTGACTGGCGGACAAAACGCTTCATATTTCCTACTTGACTGGCGACAAAACGCTTCATATTTCCTACTTGACTGGCGACAAAACGCTTCATATTTCCTACTTGACTGGCGACAAAACGCTTCATATTTACTACTTGACTGGCGAAAAAACGCTTCATATTTCCTACTTGACTGGCAACAATACGCTTCATATTTCTTACTTGACTGGCGACAAAACGCTTTATATTTCCTACTTGACTGGCGGAAAAAACGCTTCATATTTCCTACTTGACTGGCGACAAAACGCTTTATATTTCCTACTTGACTGGCGGACAAAACGCTTCATATTTCCTACTTGACTGGCGGACAAAACGCTTCATATTTCCTACTTGACTGGCGACAAAACGCTTCATATTTCCTACTTGACTGGCGACAAAACGCTTCATATTTCCTACTTGACTGGCGACAATACGCTTCATATTTCCTACTTGACTGGCGGACAAAACGCTTCATATTTCCTACTTGACTGGCGACAAAACGCTTTATATTTCCTACTTGACTGGCGGACAAAACGCTTCATATTTCCTACTTGACTGGCGACAAAACGCTTCATATTTCCTACTTGACTGGCGACAAAACGCTTCATATTTACTACTTGACTGGCGAAAAAACGCTTCATATTTCCTACTTGACTGGCAACAATACGCTTCATAATCTACTTGAATGGCAACAATACGCTTCATATTTCTTATTTGACTGGCAACAACGCGCTTCATGTTTCCAAAAATACGCTTCAAGAGCGGCACGATCCCAGCAGCTTTGATTTATTCCCTGCTTTTCTACCCGACTAGAAAATACCGGTGACATTTTATTCCGCCAGTGGCTACCATTCATTGAGATACAGGACTCATCTTGGCCATATTTTTTTTCAACTCACCCTATAGATTTGAATCTTACTCACGTGAGTGTGTTACTTCATTTTGAACCTTATAATGAATTACAATGCTATAAATGTCAAGTGAAAGGGGCATTGTTGATGTTCAAAACTTTACAGTTTCTTAATTCGTTTTCAGCAACGACGTCGTAACAGTTAAATGTATACTGGATGCAACCTATCTGTAACTCCATATTCTAGTTAACATTTTTGCCAATACTTTTTTCATTCATAACGTTAAACTCATAATATTGTTCCATGGCCCACCTCACCCCTAAACACAGCTTCACTGCAGTCATTAAAAACATGAAAATCTTGAACATGAAAATGTGCTACGTAGCTGACAACGCCGTTGCTATTTTCGCGTATCTCATGACTGATATTTTCATTTATAAATTCACTTTCCCTTCGCAAGTAAAGTGATATTGGTACCGAACATTTTATTTATTTTTTATCAGTGAGTTGTTTCTTTTATGTGCTTTTGCTTTTCTTGTCCCATGAATTTTTATTTATTTACATTTGGCTAGTTTTTCTCCATCATTTTAAAACTAATAATGATCCAGGAGGTGGAAACGTTCAAAATATTTTTATTCATTGACTTTCTTTAAGATAATATTGATCTCATCTAAGACGTGCTTCTTTGCGCTTTTACTTATAATTCGGATTTGTAAAGAGCAACCCATTTATTTCGATGATATTTTCACTCAATGACCCCCACATCCCACTCTAACGTAAAACTCACATCCCCTTCATGTTGGACAATCGCTAAGTAGTATCTACTTTGTGATGTTACTTTCGGTTTTTCTGTGTTTGCTCTTCACTCAAATCTAATACTGGAGCCCCGTAAAGTTTGGCATGAAGGAAAAGTAAAAATAAAGAAGTAACAAGCTTGAACATAAGTGAAGAGAGCTTCTGTTCTCATTTAATAATGGACATAATAGCCGAGAATTACCGTATCGTTAAGAAGCAGGTGAGTGGAAAAATAAGTTCTCAACATTCAAAGTGGCAAATACTAAACAGTTAGATGATACATTGTCATAGGATGAATTGAAAAGATATTATCATCCATCATGTGGTCTTATTTGCCCATGATACGAGGAACTTTCTACGGTTGTCATAGAAGAATTTTTTAACTTTCCTTCCTGCAACCAAAATATATTCAGAGAGACAAATGCACTCAAGATGGAGAAAAAAATAACTTTGTTTTGCCGATTGAAGAAAATGATCGGAATTAAATATAAATGAAATTTCAATCTTTGGCTGGTATATTTAATTAAAACAACGAATAAAAAGAAATACCGTTTGTTCGCACAAGGGCGTTCTAAAAATAAGGTAAAGTTTGTTCGCACAAGGGCGTTAAAAAAATAAAATAAAACAATGAAAAGTGCTCTGGAACAATCCTTGCTCCTGCCAGAGACGCGAGTTGTGTTTCAAGTCATCATAGCTGAGGCGATCACGTGATCTCTGCTTGCAGTTCTGCTGCCAGAACTTCAGCAAGATTTGGCAGCTGCAGACGCTGCTATTCAGGCCAAAGGTTCAGTTCAGAGACGATTTACAAGAATGAATCGCTGTATTGAAATCTGATTTTTCTGAATTAAGTACCAAACGCAACCGACGATTCGCAAAAATTAATCACTGTATTAAACTTAGATACTTCTAATTTCCGCTGTAAACACAACCGGCGATTTCCAAGAAATAATCACTCTTTTAGACTTTAACATTTCTAATTTCCGCTGTAAACGCAACCGGCGATTTCCAAGAAATAATCACTCTATTAGACTTTAACATTTCTAATTTCCGTTGTAAACGCAACCGGCGATTTCCAAGAAATAATCACTCTATTAGACTTTAACATTTCTAATTTCCGCTGTAAACGCAACCGGCGATTTCCAAGAAATAATCACTCTATTAGACTTTAACATTTCTAATTTCCGTTGTAAACGCAACCGGCGATTTCCAAGAAATAATCACTCTATTAGACTTTAACATTTCTAATTTCCGTTGTAAACGCAACCGGCGATTTCCAAGAAATAATCACTCTATTAGACTTTAACATTTCTAATTTCCGCTGTAAACGCAACCGGCGATTTCCAAGAAAGAATCACTCTGTTAGACTTTAACATTTCTAATTTCCGTTGTAAACGCAACCGGCGATTTCCAAGAAATAATCACTCTATTAGACTTTAACATTTCTAATTTCCGTTGTAAACGCAACCGGCGATTTCCAAGAAATAATTACTCTATTAGACTTTAACATTTCTAATTTCCGTTGTAAACGCAACCGGCGATTTCCAAGAAATAATCACTCTATTAGACTTTAACATTTCTAATTTCCGTTGTAAACGCAACCGGCGATTTCCAAGAAATAATCACTCTATTAGACTTTAACATTTCTAATTTCCGCTGTAAACGCAACCGATGATTCACAAAAACCAATCACTGTATTAAACTTAGATACTTCTAATTTACGTTATTAGCACAACCGGCAATTTCCATGAATTAATCACTGTATTAAACTTTAATTTTTCTAATTTCTTCACATGTTAGTAGCTCCGTAGCAATCGTAACCGTTTGCACTCCGGACTTCCGTTAAGGAGAGAAGGAAATATACCGTGATGACCTTTGTCTGATTCTTGCCCAGCTATGCTGTCATAAATTGCAAATGTCAAAAGAACTCAAATGCGTATTTCTCCACTGCTCAAAGAAGCCAGTGGATCAATGAAACCTAGCAACTAAATTTATACGAAAATATGTCGTTTAAATTATAGTTTAACATCTCAGATTAAAAATACACGGTCTCAATAAAGGGAAAAAGTTCACCAGTCACAGACGAGAGCACTGGGGTCAGACTAGCGATCGTTTGCAAGTAAAGAAAGAATGTACGCATTTGTACTGATTCGCATTGAATATATGGCCTTATCAACTGAAATTCCTCCATTCAATTTGTGAATTCCTGTTAGCTCTATTTTAAGATGAATATGTATTTTGGTGTGAAGTATTAACGCTGGCTAAATACAAACGCTTTACGGGCTTAACAGATCTGATTGTGAATCAAATCCAAAGCAGAGGTAAAAGAAAACATGCATCCGGACCTGCGTCCTGCACTCTCTCACCTAAGTCATGTTACTGGACTACGCAAATTACATGCTTGCTTGGTTAAGCAAAATTCGGTATTACCAAGTTACTTGCTGCATTTATAAAGCATTCGAACCTAAATTCAATTTGAAGCTTTTGAGAGTCGGGACTCGTTGAAGACTTTGAAACTAAATATTAAAATATTTCGAAACCTCGCATGTGCACAGTACCATACCACAACCGAAGATACTTCGAATAAATTTGCCCTTACGATCATTCATCACTTATACTTAGAGACCTGTATGGCGCAACGTCTCTAATACAGTAGATTAAACGGGTCTCTTTCTAAAACTGAACATGGGTTTTTCGTTTTAATATAAACCGTTTTTTATGGATGCTGCTCAAAGTCGACTTGGACCTCAAAAACCCTAATTTGTATATACTTTTGAAACCAAAGGATCAAAAACTCCCAGATCAATATCTTACCATAGCGATCTCACTAAAATCAACATTACCCTGCATCTAGCAAGTTATTTTCTCAAATTAGACCACATCACACTTGTGCGCGGTCAGAGTGTTATCGCAATCTTTTTGATAATTTTAATTGGTCAAGACAATAATAGGATTTCACTTAAATCAACAAACTCTGCATATTGCAAGATACTTCTTTCTTATTTTCTTAGAATAGACCACATCATAATTGTTCCCGGTGAGAGTGTTAACGCATCCTATCGGATAATTTTCATAAGTCAAGCCAGTGCTAGCATCTCGCTTAAATCAACATTCTCGTGCATCTTGCAAGTTGTTTTCTTAAAATAGACCGCATCACACACACTTGTACACGGTGAGAGAGTCAAAGCAGCCTATTGGATAATTTTCATTAGTCAAACGAGTGCTAGGGAGGTACTTCAGTGTGGTTTTAGCACCGCCCAGCAGAGGAGAGTTGCACACAGAACATGCAGCAGGTGCACAAGGCGTGATCGCGCTGTGGGTGTGCGCGGCATCTAGAAAGTGACGCAATAATAACGAGATG
The DNA here is from genome assembly GCA_030386875.1 of Morinoia aosen. Classification (NCBI taxonomy): domain Eukaryota; kingdom Metazoa; phylum Arthropoda; class Malacostraca; order Amphipoda; family Talitridae; genus Morinoia; species Morinoia aosen. Next base: position 81,772,749 of record CM059561.1, on the reverse strand, counting down.
CTGAGCCTCAGTCTGCTCTCATCTGCAGCCCAGTCTAACATTTCGCGGTGGCACCTACGACTGCAGCAGCCCAGGTATACCATCTGCACTTCAAGTCGTAGGTGCTTATTCGATGATAAGCAGCAGCCTAAGTACATATTCCATCTGCACCGAGCAGCTAAAGATGTAGAGTTTTTTCGGTGAAAAAGTTAGACTGGTAGTCAGTACCGAGTGTTGTGCTCATAACGCACATCACATGAAATTTCTAGACAAGGAGAATTATGCCAGAGGACCATTTTATTCTAGGTATAGTCGTTACACCTGTCACTGAGCATGGAAAAATACACATGGCGTTTTTAGGTTCACGGCCTGGTGTGAAACGCTTTTAAATTAAAAGTTTTTAAACGCGATGTAGTTATAAAAAATGATCTAAAATATTTATCGCTGTCATGGTTGAACGTTATTTCTCAGGCATTAATCCGCTTGTCATCATTAGAGGCAACTGAGCCATATTTAAAAAAAATATTTACATTTAGGTTTGAAACTTTCCCCAAACGCAATAAATGAAAAGATCACAGAAATGAGAGTAAAAGGCGAGAGATAAATTGAGAAGTACAAAAATTCTTGGTTATTTATGCACCTCATAACAAACCCGAATTTGTTACACCCTCCACTGCTCAAAGAAGTAAGCAAACAGATAGAAAACAGAGCAATATTCTATGTAGAACGCGTAAACTTTCCATTTAGTTTCCGTACGAGGGGCACAGCACGCAACCGTTGTACATTTTCTGTTCGATTATTCGAGATTTGATCTTTTCCATGAGCTCAGCCAGAATATCCAAAGACGCCTGCAGCCCCGGAGTCAACCTTATGCTTTTTTTCTTATTTCTTTGCTTATTTGCTGGAGAGAAGTTAAAATCGTTCTGGCCAATTTCAGTATATTTCTTGGTCATAAAACTCTATTTCGATGGTTAGTGCCACAAAAAGTTATCATAAATTCAAATCTGAATTTTCTTATAGTTTTGTTGAATCCACACACATGCATGTACAACGAGAATTTTCATATCGCTAATTTCACTGGAATGCAACTAACGAAATTGGTGGAAAAATTAAATTAAATTATTTTAAAAAATTTAAATAAATCGTTAAGGTGTTTTTCCATCCTAATTTTATCGAATTCGATCTGCAGTTGCACGATTGCCCAAACGCATCATCTATCTTATTCTGAAAAAAGGAACTTCTTTATTGCAAAATTTCGTCTTGTAGAATTTAGAGTTGAATTTCAACTTGTAGAATTTATTGCAGCATTTAGAAATTTTTTTCTTGGTCTTCATTTGGTCGCGTTCTGATTTGTAGTTTTATTTCGAGCTCATAACTTGAAAAATCTCAGTACCTTCCTGTTACCCGCAGACTATTAAGAACAAAATCATCAAATGATGATCATCCATACAGTTACATCATGTATGTATAACGTAACTAAAAAGCTACCACAGAGCTCTCGTACCCTCCAACCTACGTACGTCAACCTGAGGATGAGTTACATACCTACATTTTTCATATCTCAACGTTCCTTTGAAATTTCGTAGATATTTTCAAAGCTTCAGAGAAAGACACTGTAGGGTAACATTTTTACTTGAATATTTGTGTAGAGTTGTCGTTGTCTGGCCTCAATACGGGACGCCAACCGAGAAATTTAGAGCTGCCGTTAGTAAAATGGTCATGAATGTTTTTCTGGACTCGTGCAGAAAGAGGCAAGGCAACTGTTCAGGAGGGGATGGCCTTGGAGCAGAGCGTCCAGCAAAAAGTCACCGCCTTCCTGGATCTGGAAACGCTCGTCTGTATGGGGTGAATCAGTCCGTTGCTGGCCTAGCGTTCAACATTGGTGGCGCTGAGTGTTGCAGCAGCGATGTTGATTAACTGTTTCACATTTAAATACTAATCCGTATAGGGTGATCCACACTAAAATATAAATCTGTATTAGGTGATCCACACTAAAATATAAATCTGTATGGGGTGATCCACACTTAAATATTAATCTGTATGGGATGATCCACACTTGAATATTAATCTGTACGGGGTGAGTTTGGGGTGATCCACACTAAAATATAAATCTGTATGGGGTGATCCACACTTAAATATTAATCTATAGGGGGTGATCCACACTGAAATATAAATCTGTATGGGGTGATCCACACTTAAATATTAATCTGTATGGGGTGATCCACACTTAAATATTAATCTGTTCGGGGTGAAAAAGTCCGTCGCTAAAACAGCGTTCAGCATTGATGCAACAGTTGGGTGCAACAATTTACCCAGTAACTGTTCACATTTAAACATTACACAGCGCTATAGGTTTCTTTATGAAACATCAACAATAAATCGGAGTCTAAATTCTACCTCTAGCCGCATGCATGGTTGTTATTGTTGCCGTGATTGTCATGTTGTCATAGTTGCCATTATTGCAATGGTTGTTATGGTTGTCAATGTTGTCATTGTTGTCATGGTTGTCGTGGTTGTCCTGGTTGTCATTGTTATCATTATTGCCATGATATTTAAAGTTTTCATGGATGTCACAGTTGTCATGGTTGTCCTGGTTTTCAAGGCTGTCATGGTTGTCATAGTTGTCATGGTTGTCATGGTTGTCCTGTTTGTCATGGTTGTCATTGTTTCCATGGTTGTCATAGTTGTCATGGTTGTCATGGTTGTCATGGTTGTCATGGTTGTCATGGTTGTTATGGTTGTCGTTTTTGTCATGGTTTTGAAGGTTATCATTTTTGCCATGGTTGTCCTGGCTGTCATGGTTATCATGATGTCATGGTTGTCCTGGTTGTCATGGTTGCCAACGCCTCAGGTATCGCCACCCGCCTACAATACGTGCACTATTTCAGCCAGCATCTGTGAGAAAATTGACCGCCTTGTCACCGAACAATGTGATGCTAATTATCTCGCGCATTGTGAGTATTCAGAATAAATGTGGTCGAAATTTTTCAAAGTTCTTCTTCTGCTATTGAATTAAAATAGTTTCAGCTTTTCACTGCGCTGGAATGCAAAAGCGATGCTGTTTTTGGTGGCTGTGCGAATCCGCAGCTTGTGGCGAGGCAGCAAGCCGAGTAGATATGAAGTCGTTTTGCTGGGATGCAAAATGTCAAAATGCAAATTTTCCTCAACTGATAGAAATGCAGTATGGCATATTGGAATCCACGAGAGTTGACTGCGATACGACCCATCAGTGAGTCGTAGTTCAGATTCTCCTGCCGCGAAACGACCCATCGGTGGGTCGTTTGAAAAACTTTTAATAATCTTTTTAAAATTAATGGTATTATTGGACCCAGTTAATGTTTAGTAAATTTATAACAACTTTTGAATTTAAATTTGAGTTGAATATTGAACTTCAGTTTAATCCATCGCGGTCAACGAGTTAAGTCACCTCGTCAATGAGGTTGCGTATCGAACAACACAGCACATCCTCACAAGATGTAAGAAAAACAAGAGGGACTAACACGTACCTCATTTCAAAATTTTAATCCAATAACTACTAGGGGAATGATTTTGAGTAGTGCCACATTCGGATGACGTGCTAAGGTCGACCGAAATCTACACATTCGTTTTTCACTTAGAATTAATGACAACAAATGAATTATTTTTAGCAAACAGCATGGCTTGCGGCCGAATTTTAGGAAGCAGAAAGTTTTCGTCGTATAAGGATGGATAATCCATGAAATCCCGACTCCGGTGTAGTTTCCAAAATTGGTGCAGCTCAACTTTGGGTCTGGTTTTGTTTGTTCGACTACTGCATCACTGCCAAATATCCAATCTCAATCTCATTTTCCTAAGCAACTAAGATATCAGGTAAAACCAGATGCTCCTCAGAACGTGCATTCATTATCCACGAGTTGAAATGGTGTATACATCACAAGAGCTGTCTATTGTAGGCTACTAAAGATTGAAACTGGAAACGCGGAATCATTCATATTAATGAATTATACCCAGTTTAGTAAATTAAGGTCTTGCTATGAATACAAAGCTTTATGAAGTTCATGAGAAATTAGTTGGACTATACAAAAGACTGTAAAAAACATTACCCACTAAAAAACAGGTATTTTAGTGCGAAGATTCAAAATCGGGCACCGACCAAAGTCTAGCAGCAGCAGCACACCTTCGTCTGCATGTTGGCCCAACTGTAAAGAGTTCTAGTGACCGGAATTTCAGCTAGCAACTTGAAGATGTAACTATAAAGAGCGCTAATCAAGCGAATACTTTCGGTTAAGTGCCTCGATCGTTTGGCGCATTATTTCTGGTGAATTTGGAACCGATTTGTTCATGCCAACAATTGAAAGGGGCTCGATTTGTCGCTTGAAAATGAGGCATATTAGTAAGAGTAATTTGAGACATCCAACTGAACTGATACGAAGTCGCTCGATCAATTTAAACGATTTAAATAACTTTGAATAGTTTGTCTACCACTGACGACATATGAGTAAAATCATTCGTTAGTATATTACATAGAACAAGTTGAAATATATATAACTGTGAGCTCAACCTAGTTGAGTAACCCCCAAGGTATCACATCATAATTTTGTTCTTACCAATGTAGTTTTATCAAATCTAGAGCCAATAATCAGGAGCACCAATCAAGATCACTAATCTAGAGCTCTAATTTACAGCAGCAATCTAGAGCATTTACTTAGAGCACTAATCTAGGGCACTAATCTAAGGCACTAATCTAGGGCACTAATTCTAAACATACACTAAACTCACCAAATAATTTCTTAACTTGGTACCTACAAAATGATATTTAATTTAATGATATAATCTAAATGATTGAAGCGAAAGCTGCATATTCTAAGAGAACCTCGGGATTTATTTCATTTTAGAATATATGGCTTGTTTTGAGTCTTCTAAGGAAAAGGAGACAGTTATTTTTTACAGTTTAACTTTGGTAATGAGTAATATTACAAAGAAACACGTAATTAAGGCATTGATTATCTTATTAAAAAAATTCAATTGTGAAAACAAATGATTGGACTTTTTTGATCATTATCAACAAGAAAACAAGAAAACCTCCAAGAACAAGACAAAAGGAAACCTCCACGTTTTAAAATAATTGATAATTTTAATAGATAAACCTGTTGTAAAAGACATCCAATCACTATTCCCTTTGTAGCTAGTGCCAGTACTCATCATCTTTTAATTTTTATTTCTTGCACCTCTCTCCCATTTTCAATATATTTTTATTTGAATCTGACTCGTTTTTTTTGTCTTGTTTCAGAGTCGATAATGACCTGAGTGGTCGTATCGTCAATTCTTGCTCATTAATTTTCATTAAAAAGAAAATCAATCCCTTAAACACGTATTTCCGTGCACTTTTATTTATTTTCAGGATTTTTAAGAAGCCCAACATTGATATATATGTATGTAAAACTAGATAATTTCCTCTCATGGTATACACAGAAGGAATTTAAAAATATAAGATGTTGAACGGAGAGTTTCAAAAGTTCAAAAAAATTGATTAGATCTTTTAAGAATCCATAACATCTCTTTGCAATTCATGCCGTACGTGTTCGCTATTTACGTTTCGCTATGAATGAAATCCGTCAGCCACGTCATTTCTTAGTGCAAATAAGAAGTCTATACAAATAACAAGTCTATGAAAATAAAAAGTCTGTACAAATAACAAGTCTATGAAAATAAGAAGTCTTTGTAAATAACAAGTCTATTCAAATAACAAGTTTATGAAAATAAAAAGTCTTTACAAATAACAAGTCTATATAAATAAGAAGTCTTTACAAATAGCAAGTCTATGCGAATAAGAAATCTATACAAATATGTCTATACAAATGTGAAGTCTATACAAATGAGAAGTCTATACAACTAAGAAGTCTATACAAATGTGAAGTCTATACAAATAAGATGACTATACAAATTTAAAGTCTATACAAATAAGAAGTCTATGCAAATAAGAAGTCCATACAAATAAGAAGTCTCTATGGAAAATGAGGCTAATGAGGCAGTGTGGGGCCCGTGCGACGCTGTCATGCGTCTCAGGAGTCCCACCACCGCTCCCTACGCGGCCTCTCAGATTGCTTCCCAGCTGCTCCACTCGAGGAAACGCAAAAAAAACAAGCCCGAGTGGAGCTCCAATGTACGTATGATGAAAGATAATATGCTGGGCAAGAATTACTGCGTATAGGTGTGATTATGCTACCTACTGCGATGGCTGCATGGCAACGACGGACTGAAGTTCATATGTGTAAATAAATATCTTCATTTCGATGAAGCTGGCTGCATGTGAACTACAGACTCAATTATATCTTCCCTTTTATGAGGCATAACGAGTGCGAGTTTCTATTAGAAAATGTCAAATTATATATTTAGGAGCTTAAATTATGTTGAATGTGAAAGCTAGTTTTTTTTATCCGACGATTTCCGGTTCATATAATTTTTCTCGTTTTTATCATAGTGATTTCCTGACGTTTCGCTTTCATAGTTATAATAATAATAATTTTACTCAAGGAACAGAAAAAGCTTCATTAACGAGCTCACTGAAGCTATTTTATAATCTTTAGCACGTGTTCTAGTGTTCCTAACCCACAGTCACGCTTGAAAATTTTTACATGAAACGAATTCCTAGGATCCAGACTATCTATTGCAAGTGTGTAAATCCCATATGGTCGCACACTGGCCCTAAAGTCAGGAGCTATAACTTGTCAAAAAGACAAACATCACAACGAACATTTGCGCATTAGATGTCTTCATCACATTTGTTAAATTCATGTAAAATTGGAAGTGAGTCAAAACTGAAGAACTATGCAAAATATTGACTACAATAAATACAAGCTCTTGAAAAAATCACTATTCTTGGTAATGGATCAATAAATTCATCAACGCTACCGCACAATAAAACCTTTACCGGTTTCAGCCAGCTCGTTCTGAAGAGTGAGTGCTGATCAAGTGAATAAATAGCTCGGGCAAATCGATTTGGAGAGTAAACACAACGAACGTTGTGCTCGAGATGTACAAGGGCCTTTGACTTTCCTTTCAGTACTTTTTTTGTTCAGTAAATTTCAAGTTTGCTAAAGCTTCTGAGTAAAATCCAATCTCATTTTAATCAGTGAAGTTTGGAATGCGACACTGTTTTCGCAAGACATTTAATTGCAGCAGTAGTTTTACAATCTCTGACCAAGCTTACATTTAGTTGATGCCTCTTGTGAGTATTTAATGGTGTTTTTTTCCAAGCCAGTAAGCTTGCGCCAGGACAGTCCCACATTTCGCTCATTATTCTTCAATGATCTATTTGACTAGTCACCTAACGACGATGAGTTTGCCAGCCTTGGGGTGTTCATAGTTCAGAATTGACTCTGAAAAGGATGCCTGCTGCCACACGGTGTTGAAACGCAGATAAGTGGATACTTTAGAAATTACCCGTGCTTTTGCAGAGCTTTTAAATACGATGCTCCAAATAAAAGAATTATTTATTTATATTCACAGGGCGGGGAAAAGTCCTCGGACTTTTTTTTAATTCAAAGTAAAAGCTGCTGATACTTGCATTACCAGAAAAGTTGTTATCTCAATTAATTCCTAGTGTCTTGTTTTCACGTTTCAGACAAAATTTGTAGTTAAAACTTTTTGTATCAATCTAGAAATGAACGAACGCCAAGCGTTATTGCTCTTCATCGTGTGGGAGTTTCAAAGTCAACGATCATTAACCCTTTCGTAGCGGATTTTTTATGCTTACGAAAGGAACTTTTTAACATGCTTTAGAGTTGTATGCTATACTATTAGATGCTATTTAAAGGTTGACTGAGTTTTTTAAGCAGCTGAAGATCGCTAAATTTACTGTTTCTGATACTGTGGTCAGGATCGTACCAGAAGCGGGCGTCTTCGCACATCTCGTCCCTACGGCAGGCATGGCACCAAATATCGCCAGAGAAACCGTGTATTTCTATTGAAAGTTTCAGCGGAAGAGGTCAGAGGGTAATCAAAGTTTAAGAAGGATCGTTGAAAAATGAACTTCTATTTGGTTTTATGGTAGTAGGTAAATTTATGTGGGGACGATTCTGTTTTTTTATACTATTCTAATAAATGTATATTACCAATTGTCGTAGTCCTTTTTCCACCTTGTAAAATGTAGCAAAACATAAAGAAAGAAAATACATTTTTCATATGCTTGAAGAGAGTCTGAAATATATCATTTGCATCAATACAACTACGTGTGTGTATTAAATGGTATATAAGTTACTTGAATAAAAAGCGAGACGCATCTACTGACTAAGCTTTTAAATTTGATGATACTCAATGTGAAATGTTACAGAAAAGAGCATTTTCTCTCTGGGAAAAAGTAAAAAGTTTGAGAAAATAGCATTTAATTTATTCTGGTCCGGACTATTCTCATAACCTCCAAACTTTCGCTGTTTTAGTTCTGGAAGGGTCGAGAAAAAGCCAAACCTTATTTCTTACACGCTTTGTTCTTTTGCTATCAATCTCTGCGAGTGATGATGGTTTTCACTTCATGAAAAAACTCAAGCAGCGTTATGATTTTTATCACAATGTCATTTAATAGCAGTATTTGCTAGCTAAAATATTACTACCACGAATTCATAATAAAAAATTAAATAAGAGGGGTTTAACCGTTTATTTAAGGAAACGATGATAAACGGGATGCATTGCAGTCCATAAGATATTCAATATTTTTACAAAAGAGTCCTTAATTGATAGACTTTATAAGAAGTGAGGATAAATACATTGTGTTCAGTGCTACATTTGATTCCGGGAAAATCCCCGGCACTTAGAGACTGTACTAGTATGCGTCGTTACACAAAAACTATATGCTGTAACCATTGAAGAATCAAATCAACTTGGTGGTAAAAAATATTCAGAAAAATTAACTGGCCATTGTTAAAGTGTTAGCCTGGTACGTGGGAAAAAAAGAAACAATATCTTTAGAATATAGATGTAAATGATTGAATATCTTCTGATTTATAAATTCCTTCATAGCCGGGGTAAAGAAACTGAGTAACCTCTCCCACGTGGCTTATGAAATGCCGTATCATGCATTCTGCATGCAGTGTGTACACATAAAATTACAAAAAATTTGGATTTGGTTTGTATAATTCAAGTAACTTGAACAATTACTTAGCATGAGATATTTATTGGTAAAATCATCACTCAAATATATGACAATACGCAGATGGAAATCTAAGCACTGGTTTGACCGAATAAGTGCATGCCCTGACATCTGTCGCATCTGACAACAATCTTATCTCAATGTACACAATTTTACATAACCCAGAACGCATTTCTTAAACATACACTAGGTTGACCGAAGAAGTTTTTAACGTGAATGAATCGAAAATGATACTTTGTCTCACGTAAGATAGGAAACGATGGGATTGTGTGAAGTTTCTCCTTCATACTGAAAAGTGAAAGAGAAATATGACAGGCAAAAATACAATAATTTGACTCTCTACTACATACGTACGCTTAACTTGAAACCATTAAGTTGAGTTGAGTGGTACAATTCAAGCTCAGCGCATACCCTTACGTCCTAAATCTGGCAGATTGCCCGATGATTTTTTGAAAATCCAATATATTCTCACAAAGTCTGTCTCAGCCAATAACACAAGACTCAAATCTAACAAACCAACGGAATTACTCCAGCGTGTTTTATATTGTAAAATTGGATACTTGTCCAACGACTGTTTTCATTGAATGAAAGCAGAAGGTTATATTGAAATCTATAATATTTTACGCACGCTTTAATGAATAAGCAGCGTGCTGAGTATTCTCGTTGTTGAAATGGGGGAAGCGCAAGCATGAGTTCTGAGTTCCTTTGTACTCTTGTTTGAATGCGATTAATTTACTTCTTTAATGTAATCAAAGTTAACACTCGCACACACTGGATTGAAAATGAGTTTAGGCGAGCAAGGGGGATGTCAAAGTCCCTCACAGATACCTAATTTTCTGTAGAGAGGTGCGTTTCAAAAATACAGATGATTATCAGATGAACGTTAGTCCCAACTAATTTTCTGTCGGGATGTGTGTTATCAAGAATAAAAATGATCATCAGATGAACGTTAGTTCCAACTAATTGTCTGTAGAGAAGTGTGTTTTCAGGAATAGAATGATTATCGGATGAACGTCAGTTCCAACTAATTTTCTGTAGAGAAGTGTGTTTTCAGGAATAAAAATAATCATCAGCTGAACGTTAAGCCTAGAAGTGTAATCGAGAAATTCCCGACTCACTTTTCAAACGAAGTTTATAAATGCGATAAAAGAAGCATATACTGAATTTTGAGCAGTAGATCGCTGCTGTCCAGATAGAGGCAAAAACACGGTCTTCATGATCAGCCAAAATAGTTGTTCAAGCCTTTATGTATACCCAGGCATAATTTGTCTGTATACTTGAAAGAGATTTCAAAGTTTCTCGTGATTTAGAAAAATAAATCACTAGACATTTGATGTGATGTTCGAAACTGCAGGTCATTGCAAACATTTAAGAAGTCAAGATGATGATAAATTCGTTAATAAACATGAAATGAGTGAAAATAATACAAAAATATAATGTAATATAGTAATAAGTATTTTGACCTTAATTTAGACACGATATTAACTGCAAAATCTCAGTAAATATCTCATCAGCACACCATGTTGGCAGAGATTTATGGGTGCCTCTTTTCTAACTCTGTATGAGCCACGTGTGTGATAAAACCGAAAGAAAAAACGCTCATCATGCAAAAATAGTTCATGATGCTCGCGTAAATCTATTGTCTTTGCTTATTTATAAGGCCCTAAATACGAATTATGTTAGCGAGCAAGACAATACCCGTCTTCTGCGCTCCATGATTTCAAATAACTTCTCTATAGTTTGGTGAAATAGAATCTGACAAATATTACTAGAAAATGAAGCACCAAACTTAAGTCAATCTAGAAATTCTTTAAAAAATCGCAAAAAAACTTTTAAAAAGTACAAGGAAATGAAGCACCAAACTCATATATATATACGGTTATCGAGCCAAGCACTTCTTTAAAAAACTAAAAAGTTTCCAAACGCAAGGTATTGCTTGCCTGCAGCTCTTCATTAGCGTCCCTGGCAACTGCTCCTTAAATCAGAATCTGGGTTTGCTGGTTTTTGCGTTGCTAGTTATCTGGTTATTATTTTTGTTTTGCTTTCTTTCTTTTGTTGCAGCGAGCGTACGTGGGGCTGCGTGCTTGCTTTGCCAATTATTATAAAGAAAATGGCTTCCTTACTCGAGCCTTCATGATTCTTTAATTTTCTTTTTGGATACTTCTGTTATGTGTACAAATGATTTAGTGATCTGCGTTACTCTCCACACTCAGGACTTTCTCGCCGCATCCTATGTTGGCACTTTGAATTGTTATATGATAGCCGTGTACGAGCTGCAACTTTTATTTTTCTATTAATATGAGCCTGCAGAAAAAAACAAGTAGAGAGCGCAGAAATAACTAACTACGCTGATTTATGGCGAACGTTTGCTGCAAAAAATTTCTAACATCTTTTCTCAATGTCCTAATGCCAATTTGGGGATGCTTTTAATGGACTTATTATCATCACAGTCATTTGAGCTATTATAATAAACAAATCAGAGAATCATAGGAATTTACATGCATTCAGATTGTATGTATTCAGTCATATGTCTTCGAATCCTGCGCTGTAGACGCAATTTACTCATTGTACTGATGATAGAGTCAATGATATATGAAGGTACTGTACGTTGTGTGTAGGTCAAGATGGCGGCAAATCGAGTTTTCAGTTCACAGTCGCTGAGCCTATTTGCTAACTACTATGGGATTTTAAATTTTCCATACCGTTCAAAAATGTATCGAAGATTGGTTCACTTCGTAGAATTCATCATTTTCTGCTGTTTTATTTGTTTGTTGGAGTGAGTGATAGACGAGAATAGCACTTAAAGTAAATAAAGAAAGGATGCACAGCCGCACTAGATATCCCAAACTCGCATTTTGTGGAAATTATGGCGGTGCACATCACCAAGAGCCTGTCCTGAGCATCTCTCGTAACTGTCGTGCCTCCACAGCACCTTCCACTGGGCATCGCTTGGCTGGCCTGATGCAATAATGTGCAATGTGTGTCTTGCTTGACAGCATTTAGCAGGACACTAGTTCTTTTGGCATTTGTTAGAACTTACAACCATAAAGAATTTACGACCAAACAATTCTTTACGGGTTTAAGTTCTAACGTATGCCGTGTGACCTTACGACCATACAGTTCTCTGTGGTTGTAAGTTCTATCCTTACAACCATGCAATTCTCCATGGTTGTAAGTTCTAACGTATGCTATAAAACCTTACGACCATACAGTTCTCTGTAGTTGTAAGCTCTTATGGCATTCGTTAGAACTTCAACCAAAAGTGCGTAATATACCTTGTATGGCAGTATTTAAGAGGACGCAAGTGATTGTGACATACGTTATGACTTACAACCATAGGGAACTGTATGCTTAAGAATGAGTTTTACTGGTAGTTTTGATTTCTACATTTAAAACATTCAATGTATGGTGACTTATTATTTTTTTATATTGGTTTTGCACGCTACTATGTTGTTTTATTTTAGAAACCCTACTTCGTTCGAATTATTCATATCTAGTTATCTTCAAATCAATTTTTTTAATGCGTTGATTTTCCTCAAAACTGTTTGTACGTAGAATTTAGTTCTACCGTACCAACTACCAGCAATTTCCGTTTCGAAATAAACTTGAGTATTAAATTTCTGACTCCTGAGTAAATTTCAACAAATTTCAGTACTTTTTCCATCGAGGTTTAATAAGAAAATGCCTTATGTTTTACCAGTTTCTTCACTCAAGTGTTGCATTCATAAATTAAAAAAATAGATGTTTAAGAAATTAACTAAACTTTGACTACGTTTGCAATGAATGAAATTGCATACATATGGGCACTAGTCTCAAAATATTTGAAAAATTTTATGGATATTTATAAATGGTAGCTCCGAAGATGCAAAGAGGTTTCCCCCTGGTGATAAAGAATTGTAACATTCTTGAATTAGGGACAACTTTCAACTGTCCTACTTCGAAAGTCAACGAAGATCACTTATTTTCTCACTTAGATCAATGGAGAAAGGAACGTTACATTTCAACGTCTACACTGTCCTGATCACATCTGTATTTTTATTGAACCTGCTTTCCAATTTAATCAATAGCCGTTGCCTTCTTAGCTATTAGCTTTAGCTGTGAATAAGTTTCGACCTTCAGGGTGCGTTCTTCGATAAAAAACACACCCTTTTTCTGTTTTCCTCACTTGCTTTCATTTTCGCTACGACGCATGCATTTGCGCCCAAAACTGGTTCCTTAGAGGTGTTCAGGTTCCTTAGAGGTATTAAAGTCCCATAGAGGTATTCAAGTCCCATAGAGATATTCAGGTTCCAATTTTGCACTATAGTCACTGCGCAGAAGAACTTGTACGCCTCTCGGACGGCCATTTATTCGTCTTACTTTCCTGTTGAAAATTTTCGATCTGGCTCTGGTTGTGAAGAAGAAAACTATTTTAATATTAAAAAACAGAGAAAAATTATTCCAACATTAGAAATAGAGAGGAAAACTACTCTAATATCAAAATTAAAGACAAAACCAAGCTAATATTAGAAATAGAGAGGAAAACTATTCAAACATTAAAATCGTTTACCGATGAAATGAAAGTGAGCACGGATTGGCGAGAACGACAGGCGTTGGAGAATGTAAAATCGTTCACCTTTGTCACGATGTCAGGATTCCTGTTAATAAAATGAATGATACTGGTCTCTAATGCTAACTTTAGATTGCAGCTCATTGCGGACGATGGCTCGGATGTAGTGGTTTCTGTTTCAATATTTCTTTTAAATTCTCGTATCAAAATTTTACTGCTCGGGACTTGAAGTTTCATTTCCGCACAATAGATTTAAGTTTATTTTCACTAATACAGATCAACCATAATAGTATAGACTTATGTTGAGGCGAACACAAACACGCTGACGTCTTGACATTTGTGTTCAAATTTGAAGTGTTATTCCTTACGCTGCGTTGGAGCTTCAACTTCCGCTCCTACCCAATATTTTCTATCTCTGGACTTCGTAAATTCCATGGAAGAAACATGACTTAATCGATGAGTTATAGCTACAGGATTGGACGAGTATTACTGTAAAGTCTCACCTACAAAAGGATCTACCACTAAATTTATTTACAGAAGAACAAAACTCCTTTTAATAAAGAGTAATCATGTTCTATAATTTTTCGCTGTCTACGTGGAAGTGGACTCATCAAAGAAACAGATGTATCACAGGAAGAAGATATGTACTTTCTTTCGATCCCACTACCTTGTGGTCGAGTGGTTAAGAACGCGCCCTTCATGGGAAGGTGTTGGCAGTTCGAATTCCGGCATTGCTGCCCGGTGATTTCTCTCCATTGGGAAAAGGGAGAACTCAGCCGCAATTCCCCACTCTACCCAGGTGTCGGAAATGGGTACCGGTTTGTCCGGGGGTAACCGTCATGGCGTCCTGATGTTTGCTGTCAGAAATTTGAAAAACCAATGTACAAGATGATCTGTATCAGGCTTGATTGGAATAAAACATCCCATCTTCTTCTGGCTGGATGAAGTGCCACCAGCGTCAGCACTACGACACCGTGGTCAACATCTCTATAATAGTTTCTTTTCTGCTGTAACGTAACTCGTTTCAAAATTCCTAAAAAATTTTCAACAAAATGCGTTAACTCCTACTACACACAAATAAAAACTATTATGAGTATTAGTTGAATAAACAAATGAAATGACAATAGCAGATGTGTTGTACTTCGTAAACTTTGCATATCAATTGCATGGGCATTCACAGTTTTGTAGCATAATCAGTTCCCGAACAGCCGCAATAAAGAGCGAGTGAGACCCATTTAAAATGTCTTGGCTGAGTTACTGTATTAGATTTCTTAGATTTAAAAATATTTGTTGAGTTCAGAAATCTGAGAAGCTACGAACACTTCATGGACTTATGCGTAGTTGTTAAAATAAGAATTTAACTACACTTCGCGAACTCATGTTTGGTGGGGTTGTGACCGTGAGTTGATACAGAAAATATTAATATTATACCAAGTCAGAAATACATGATTCGGGGCATAAATTTTATTAAGGTGAAATGATGAGCGTAGTTCAGGAGTAGGTAATGCGAATCTCTTACGAGAACCCTGTCATTATCACCGATAATGAAGGAGTCCCTTCTATTAAAAAAATTCTACTTAATAATACGCAACTGAAAAAGGACGACAGTTAAATTGCTGAGGGATAAACGTAAATTTGTTAGTTCAGCAGTAGGTTTCGAAAATCTATTTTGAGAATCCTGTCACAATCGTTGATGAAGTAGACTCTTCAAATAGAAAAGTTGCGCTTCTTAATACGCAACTTTAAAAGAACGGAAATTAAACTGCCGAAGAAAGGAATTTCTGACGACAAAAATGTCCGGAAAGACAGTAAAAATATACAAAGAAAATGTTTCTCTATAAATATTAGGGGCCAGGCATCAGGGGAGAATGGATGTGTTTCCCGTGAAGAGTTTTTTACAAATTCAACGAAGAAAATTGCTTTTTAGCAGAAACCCACTAATAATGAAAGAAGATGGTGGCTTATTCATGTTTCATTTTATGAATGTTTTCAGTTTATGCAAGAGAATAAGATCGAGAAAAAACTTTGATATTTTATATGATGCATTTTCATTTTCCCGTTTTTATCAAAACCAAATCTGATCAATCAACTATCGCATGTTCAGGATAAGTGATATAGGTTCAAAAATTGCTTTCATTGAAATGAAGATGCCGTGGGATTCTTTAGCAGTCACAAAACGTAGACAGACTCACTAGTATATATAAAGTATGTCCCACAAAAAACCCGAACAGAGTATTTATTTTCCCGTATCAGTAATACCATCATAAGAATACAAAAGCAATTAATTTCTATCAAGATTATCCTTCAGAATTAACCTATAGAAAAGGTATTACAGATAATGATGGTATTACTGATACGTTAAAATAAATACTCGGTTCGGATTTTTATTGAACATACTGTATTTTAATCTTTTTATCGTACCACATAGTATCAGGTAATTATTCTATGACGCAATGCTCGGGTTGAAAGAGTTGTTTAAAATGTTTTTTAGAAGCACAGTAAATGCGCCTTACAGTCTTTGCACAAAAATTTATTCAGTATGAACTGTACGTGTAGATTTGAACTGAGTGTTTTGCCTCAAATAAAATGGATCAGTTCTTTCCTTTGAGATCTGAATTATTGAGACCATTAAATAATTTATGCTTTTACTGAGGATGACGCTTTTTACACGCCGTGTGTATTTTATGAGTTTTATCAGAAAGTTCAACATGAGAGCGTGTATTCGAACTCAATAATTGAATATCACAAATTTTGGGTATGATTTTCAACAAGTGTTACATGTTCCATTCTCCCAACAGATCCATATTTTTTTACAGTAAGTGAATACTATTTTTATTTCTCAAGGATTTTAGAAGCAAATTCTGTCGTTCTCATAATGTGAACCGACATGGAACAGTTACGTTAGGGAATCGTTGACATAATTTGGATGAAGACAATTATTTATATTTATTCTGGTACCAACGTTAATCCAAATGTCAAAACCATGTTTTTCTACCAAAGAGAACGCATTTGAACAAGACAATAGCCTTTAAAAACTCACTTCAATTTCACCTACATTTATGAACTGGATAGTATCACTTGAGATAAAATTCTCAAAAGGTCTCAATTCAACTTTGTGTACACTTTTAATTAGTTCACAACGGTATTAGGTGACTGTTAATTCATAAACAATGCCCCAAACTAAGCACAACAGATACAGAAATACAGAATTACTTTCAGCCCTCGTCATATACACGTGTGTTGTACTAGCCATTATTCGAACCGAGCTTATAACTGAGAACATTTTGCTATCCTGAAGTCTCCAGCAAACGATAAAACATAGCCGACATTGTGTGTCGACTCAGACCTCTGTTTGCAATGGATTGTGGAATTTAGTATAACTTTCCTGAATAAGAGTCGTGTTATAACGGTTAATAAAAGCTGTACCATGGTACCTGACTGTCAAAAATACCTAATAGTTTTACCAATGATATAATTATATACCAGCTCCTCTAAAATTAACGAATTACTTCCGAGTGAAACGTATGTAGATGCGCCTTCATCAAGCTTACTAACTCCTCAGCCCATACACGCGCAAGTCGTATTATACATGAGAACTGATCCTTAGAAAAGGCTCATAAACATTCCCTTGTGAAATAAACCTCTTCTTTCTTCATTTAATCATTCCTCTACAGGTTCCTCTTTAGAGTTATCACTTATACAAAAAGTTTAAAGAATCCTCTCCCTTAATGCATACTTATTGCTCCATCATGGGTTCTCTACATCAATCTACAGAATGTTTGTTGAACAGGTAGTAACTGCCTATGCTGGAAACTGTGCATTTTCAAAACTTAACTTACGAATAGAAAACATTTCTCTATCAGGCTAAAATATAACCCTCATTTAAACATTGTGGTTTGAGCATAATTTTAAAAACCAACACAAAAAACGCACGACTGATTAAAAACCACCAAGTAAATTTACAGTAGAATTGAGTTCGACGAAAAAATTTTGCTTCTATCTTCCATGATGTTTCGATGCTCCGTATTTGCATATTCATGATTTAGCTTTGTTCGTCGCAAACACGACGTTTGCTGTGTTTTGTCATTCACGCTGTTAAATATTGAAATCTAGTCAAGCTCGAGCCCAAACCCTATTGATTTCATTAACTAAACAGTTACTCGAATTTATGCTCAACTTCCTTCAATCATTTACATGTAAAGTTATTACACAGTAACTTATTTAGTTGATGATGATTACGTAAATTCAGTGATGATAATTATTTACGTTTCAACCCATTACAGCGTCCTAATTACCCCATCTCGCGATCGATTCAACCGATTAAGACTTCCTGTAACCGATCCAACCGATGAATATGTCCTGTAAATTGTAATTCAGACTTATATACACTAATTACAAATAACGATTATTATTGTTATTTAAAACAAATCCCGAGAAAATTAAATGTATGGTGTATATTAGGAGAAATTTATTCCATCTAGCAAGACGACAAAAAGTCTGCTCCTCCCAGGCATGTGCTCACACAAGGCGCCTGCGATTTGAGGTCTTGAGTTTGAATTGGCTGTGTTACTTGAAGAAGGATTTACGAGTATGTATGAAGCTAAAGTTACCTCGAATAAGACAATGTTTGATAACCTCTTCGGCAGTAAGCTGGCTTGGATTGGTATAAATAACGTCCTGTACATATTTCTAACATCATAGTAAAACCGGCTGCTAGTTCTGTGCTGACCTCCATGTAAGAAGGGAATGTTTCTCAGTATTGTGTCAACATAACATTCAGTCAGATTTTGCAGATCTTTACGCCAAACACATTTTCCCTTTTTCGTTTCAAACACACCGCAAAAATACAACTATCAATATTAGGAGCACAGATCCTTGCTATGCGCTACTTACTAAAAAGCAGAGCATATCAACTACACAGTTATTTGAAAACAATACTGTTGCAGAGCATGTATGTTTAGTAAATTACTATCTGAAATACAGAACATTCACCAAGACTTGAAGAAACACAATCTCGTATTGATTCTGAGACTTATTTCTGAAGTATTGAATAGAAAAGCTCATCAGTTTTCCAACATTCTGTACATATTTGAGTGCCATGTAGGTGTCAGCGAGGCAGTAATTTATTTTGTATGATGGCAATCTTTAGATAACCCATGATTTCAAATCTAGATTGAATTAATTGTATTAATAATGTCTTTTATCAGGCGCGGTCGCAAAATCTATGGCAACGAGAAACTTTATCAGATTTTTTATGTTCAGTGCTGATGGAATGAGGCTTTACTTTCTCTATTGTTGCGTTAACCCGTTTAAATTCTACCTATCATCCCTTTCCGGACTTTACAGCATTTTTATGAATGAGTTTGTGAAATCAGTTTTTGAAGTTTTTGCTGAAATTCACCTCAAAAATAGAGTGAATAACAAGCAGTTCAAATATAATGACTTTAATGCTGTTCTGATAATAACTGGAAGATGTTTTCTTGAGAAGTAAAAACTGTTTCATTAAATTAAATTAAATTTTGACCAAGGAAAAATCGAAAAAATATGCAGTAAACACCAACGGATTCGACAGCAAAAATCCAATATGAATATGGGCGGTGCTTTTACCCCATTATACATATTTTAAGCCTGTTATGATGAAATGGAGGTAGTTCCAGAATTTTCTTCATTGTTTTTATCATTTTTTCAGATGATTAGCAATTTATTGGTAAAACACCCAATAGCAATTTACTTTTAAAACAATACATTATTCAATATCATTGATATTGATAAGCAAGTCACGCTAAAAGTGGGCTTCAAACCTGAACTTGGCACTCATAGAGGCGGATCTTCAAACAATTCATATTGTTGTACCGGTATAGCTGACAGCGAACGTTCGTGTATCGAGTTGGCTACTCAACATGTTTTGTAGTCAAAATCATAAATAACAAGCAATTTTAAATAATGTTCAAGCATTTAGCTCCTCTGGCAACGCTAGAAGGAAGGCAGATACAAAACAATAACTGAATAACACAAAGTTGCTGAATAAAAAGCCCCGAGCATCTGGCCACGTGGCAGATCTGCCAGATGATGAGTGCTTGAACACTTTCCCCAATATCCTCAGCAACAGAACATAAATAATAAACATGAGGCAAGATTCGTAACTACATTCTTAACTCAAACTGAATTACTCCAATCGTTATTATAAATTCTGTAAAAATTAAACTAAGCTGTTGAAGTTTGAAAGTCGACCTGCACGTGTCAACTTTATGATCAAAGAGCCGTTCTTCATTCATTCGACGTTCATTTATAAAATTACGAGCCTCTACATAATGAGCAACTAATGCTATGGTAAAGAAAGTAACTTTAGTATGCGAGTGATGAGGTCAAGAATTTTTGGGGTAATTTGATGAAGTAATTATAATGTAATATCAAAATATTTCGTTAATCATCACTGAGTCCGCTGTATCGTTCATGAATTTTGGCATATTTCTTTCGTTGATGTTAACTCTTTTGTTTTCAATTAATATTGAGTTAGGGGTCTTACTATCAGATTGCTCACATTTATTCTACAATGCTGACAGTATGCCACAATTCTGACATTTATGCCACAATTCTGGCATCTATACAACAATTCTGACATTTAGGCCAAAATTCTGACATTTATGCCACAATTCCATTTATGTCACAATTCTGACATTGATGCCACAATTCTGACATCTATGGCACAATTCTGACATTGATGCCACAATTCTGATATCTATGCCACAATTCTGACATTTATGCCACAATTCTGACATCTATACGAAAATTCTGACATTTAGGCCACAATTCTGACATTTAGGCCACAGTTCTGACATTTAGGCCACAATTCTGATATTTATGCCACAATTCTGACATCTATACTAAAATTCTGACATTTAGGCCACAATTCTGACATTTAGGCCACAATTCTGATATTTATGCCACAATTCTGACATTTATGCCACAATTCCATTTATGTCACAATTCTGACATTTTTGCCACAATTCTGACATCTATGGCACAATTCTGACATTGATGCCACAATTCTGATATCTATGCCACAATTCTGACATTTATGCCACAATTCTGACATTTAGGCCACAATTCTGACATTTAGGCCACAATTCTGATATTTATGCCACAATTCTGACATCTATACGAAAATTCTGACATTTAGGCCACAATTCTGACATTTAGGCCACAATTCTGACATTTAGGCCACAATTCTGACATTTAGGCCACAATTCTGATATTTATGCCACAATTCTGACATCTATACGAAAATTCTGACATTTAGGCCACAATTCTGACATTTAGGCCACAATTCTGATATTTATGCCACAATTCTGACATTTATGCCACAATTCCATTTATGTCACAATTCTGACATTTTTGCCACAATTCTGACATCTATGGCACAATTCTGACATTGATGCCACAATTCTGGTATCTATGCCACAATTCTGACATTTATGCCACAATTCTGACATTTAGGCCCCAATTCTGACATTTATGCCACAATTCTGACATCTATACGAAAATTCTGACATTTAGGCCACAATTCTGACATTTAGGCCACAATTCTGACATTTATGCCACAATTCTGACATCTATGGCACAATGTTAACGTTTATGTTTCTGATAATTTACTGAGCACTATACGCTTGGAAATTCAATTATTCGGCATGCCATAAAAATTTTATTTTCACATTTAATGCAGAACGCAGTACACTTTGATTTCACTTATGTCACTCGCACCGACACCTCCTATACAAGCGACGCACGAATTACTTACGCCCACTTTCTTACTTCAAAATTCTTTCCTTGACTGATTCACTCCAAAACTACCCAAAATTTACTTGTTTTCATTTAGATTTTCACGTATGACAGTTCTGACCCCACCAACGCCTGCACGAGCTGCCTTAAGTCTATTCTGTCGTTTATTCACGCAAAACTTTTTTGCATCGGTAATATTTTATTTTCTCTAATATCGGCAATTTTTCAATTTTGCTAGCATCGGTATTTTGCTAATATTCGCCTTGATGGAACTTAAGCCACACCATTTCTACTCACCCAAGCCTTGCATGATCCCGTGGGTGAGGTAAAGTGGTGCTCTGCCAGACGCTGCCTCCTTGGCGAAGGCGGTGCGTATGATGTCCTCCCTGGCAAGCACCACAGCGCGCACCCTGCCCAGCTGCAGCCGCACCACCGGCCCATAGCGGCGCACCAGCGCACGGAGGCTCTCGTCAGGCTTGGCAGGGTCCAGCAGCAGCAGCGAACCCAGCTTGAGCGCAGGCGAATGTGCGTTGCGTTTGAGACATTAAATGATTTCTTACATTTGTTTATACTCGTATTATTTAGGTATTGATATATATTTATATTATTTGTGTATTTATATTTGTTTGTGTTGTTTATATGTTTATATTTATCTATGTTATTTATGTATTTTATATACATTTTTATATTTTGTTTTATTTATATCATTTCCTTGGCAGTCAAATTTCTTCATAATTTTGTGATAGCGCTAGAACTTACGCCACTCACTTTGCTAAATTAAAAATAACATGCGCTACATTTGGAGCTCAATTAGGAAGAGGCGTTGAGGGTCAATGAAAATGCGAAAAATATAAAAAATCTTATAGCGTAATATGAATAAATGAGCCAAGCCCAGGATCTCGACGTTACTGTGTGGACGAATTATAGTCGTGAAGGACAACACCCCAACTACAATTCTCTTATGAAGGACAATTCTCTTAATTAAATGTTTCTCGACATATATTGTCGTATAAAATTTTAAAACATCCCGAGAAATCAATCACAACTCGTTCGGAGCCTCTTTTGTAATTTTTGAATCGGTTTAGCCGGATATTAATTTCCAAGCATCCAAGTGACGTTGATATAACCGGGATTATTTTCTAATACTATTTCTGAAGTTCTTTTCAAATTATAATTCCAATTAGATGCATATACTCGTGTACGTATTTTAAGACTTACCACTGGCCATGCCCTGGGGCCTGGAGGAAGTGGCTTCTGATCACGGTGTCCCCTCCACCACTTGATCAACATCGCGGCTGCCACAACACTCAGGCACCCCACCACCACCTCGTCCCTCCACCACATTTCGCACTTGTAAATTTTAGTAAATAATTCAAGTGTAAATT
Organism: Morinoia aosen; assembly: GCA_030386875.1. Taxonomy (NCBI): domain Eukaryota; kingdom Metazoa; phylum Arthropoda; class Malacostraca; order Amphipoda; family Talitridae; genus Morinoia; species Morinoia aosen. The sequence continues at coordinate 81,749,933 of CM059561.1, read as the reverse complement.
TTCAAGATGTTAGAAGATGTTCTCATGAATTCTGTAAAATTAAAATTTTGCAAATTGCTGTCCTTTTAATTTATTTTCTGAACAATTCATTTCACGAAGAAGTCACTAAACAATTAGTAAACAAAGTGAAAAAGAGAAACTGATTAATCATTCGGGACATTTTAGCACGCCTGTAATTTTTGCCCCTTTTTCACACTATATCTCGTCTACGAAAATTCACTTCTTTCCTCATGCAATAAATCCTCTTTCCTCTGCCTGTTCGTTATACCAGAATATAATAAATGACAAAGGGTTACAACTGAGACCAAATCATTGGAGTATTTCACTCCCCACGATCTTCTACTGTAGAGATGGGTTCAATGTTCTCCGAGACTCTCGCTGAACTCAGTGACCTTGGCATTGGCTTGGCAGGGCTGCTCTGTGTTCAAAATACCCTGAGAATATATCAAAATACGGTAAGAATCGTTAAGAAAAACCAAAAGGGGTTCCAGCGATTCTTCAGACAGTCAGGGGCATTTATTGTTAGGATTTACTTCCTCCCATTTTTTTCAGTTACGTACACTCTAATCAGTAAATGTCACGCTTTTCAAAAAAACTATCATAAAAATCATTTCTGAAATTTCATTAATATTATACAACTTCTTTTCTGTAATTACCTTATGCTCTACGCCAGTTCTAGTGGGGTACTCAATGTATGCGACTATTCTTTGTAAAAATTTAGTGAACAGTGTGCTACAGGTTCAAAGATCCTCCAGGATTGAAATATATGCAGCATTTCTTCAAGATGCCACGGAGAAGACCTCTTACAGAAAGAAGCCCTTACGATAACATCATCTTAACCAACACCAACGTTTTCGTCTCTTCGAATTTATGGTTGTTACATTTCAAAAAATTTAGAATCAAAATTATCACAATGACTGAATATTTTTTAGCCATTTCATTAACAGTAAAACGATAATTTATTAGAACAATGGTTCCTGAAAGTATAAAAAATTTTCATAACAGTTAAAAAAACCTGTTAAGAAGTGAGCAGCACAAATTAAAGAGTATTTAAATAGTTGTTGTTCTTATCCACTTGTTTGCAAGGAACAAATGCATGCAGTGTTTTTGCAATTCTTCATAAAAAATGCAACAGTTGATGAAAATCCTCCATATTTGGAAATTTTCATGATTTCCTTTTAAATTTCTACCAGTCCCCGATGTGACAAACTTTGAAACATGATATCACTTAAGCCCTAAGTCTCTCGAGTGAAGGCTTCGCCATTCGCCAGCATGAACCCAACTTTGAGAGAACATGAGGTTCTCCAAGTTCGAGACAAGAACGCCATTGCAGAGAATAGATGTTCCCATCGTGCCGAATAGGGAGCGTCTTCTTGCTCAGGTCATTTCGATTCGATAGCCAGAGATCCGGTTTGGTGTCGAGGAGTATCTAACATCAGTGCCCGGTTCAACCTTTTCCTAAAGAGTTAGCAGTTTTCCGATTTCTTTCTCGACTAAACTTTTCAAGGTACTGAAGGAATGCTTTCTTGAAGAGTATGTGTTTTGTTTTTGTGCACTTTTTGAAAATTTGTTAAACATTTATATTTTAAGTTAAAGAGAACCGATTTACACAAAGAGAACAGACACATTCACACGTTCTACGAAACTCACTTCATGTTTCCTTCCTTTCCATGATGCAGGATCTCAATTACAAATTAATGATATAAAGAAAATAACTGCTTTCACTTAGTAATTGAAAAATTTAAATTTATGGAGTATCATCAGGTTCTACGGTCTATTAAATAATCAAAGAAGATCAGTAAAATACGTATGAATATAAGCATCCATGTTGAAAAATGGCACTTTTTCATTTATTCAATAAAAAATAGTCGTTATAGGAGAGGCGTGCATTACTCACAAAAGAAGAGGATTTTCAGTTCTCATGTTCCGGAAGCCTATCTGTTGATTACGTAATTATGGCAGGCCCAAACGCATTAGCGTCTCTTTCGGAGGGAAAAAACAAAGTTCGGCCAATTATGAGCTAAGCACTGATATGAAAGCATTATAACCAGAATATTTCATTAAAAAACGAATGTCAACCTGTTGAAAATTCTTAACTATAATTAAAGTGAAATTCAAACAACTTTGAAACAATTCGAAGCAATCCAATGATCTTAGTATATAAATAAGGTTCGTCCAATTTGGTATAGAGTTGAATGCGAATAACAGTGCTTATTTTACCAAAGTTTTTAACACGACACGTTTTACAGTCGAGATGTTCAGTGCTGAACCGCCAAGGTTCCCATTGCTGTCGGAGCCGGCGCCAGGACGAGACTGGCAAAGCGCCACCATCCTGAGGTGACCCACAACCTCTTTATTCTGCCGGGCTTGAATAATGTATCAGACTTAGCTTCTATCTCACATTGTACGCAAATGCTGGTCATAAGAAACAATAGATATCTGCTAAACTGATCATTTTCCTGGAAATAAATCCGAGCTTGCGTAAACTTCGAAGCATACATCAGTATCCATGCGCAAGCTTCTGTTGGTAGAAAATTTGAAGCTGTTGGAAGTGATCGCTTCCAGTTGCAACTGGCCATCTATTCTTTCCAAGGCAAGCAGGTTACGGCAGCGGACGTATAGGACGTTTAGAACCTGTTGAAACTTAGCGGAGTCAACACGAATATTGATTTTCCGGGTTCTCTAAAAGTTACCCGTCTTCAACAACGCTTTTTATAGCAACATTTGTCATTTAAAATGATTTTTGTTGGTGTACTTGTACGATTGATAACGTCAAGAAATTGGATACTTATTAAAATTTTGAGGCGAATCTGGCATCGTGATCATAAAAGGCTGAGAGTGTATTGAGTCACATGAAAGAATAAGTCGAGGATGAGTTTAAATTTTAAAAAGGTGAGTAGCAAGGCAATCTTTGTAACATTCGTAATTTGTTCCCGGAACCAAAGTTATTAATGAAATTTAACGAAGTTTGTTCACAATAAACAGGAGTGACGGCGGTGAGTAACAAACTACCTCAAAAATCAGACGAGATGATACATTGTCTCTCTCAAAAAAATATCGAGTTTGCGTGCCAGATATTCAGACTGGGTGAGATGAATATTAAATACATCATCAAAAGCTTGTTTCACTGGGGTACCACCCAAGTGAAATATTTAAATAACAATCGTTCTTGTTGAACCATCCAGTAAAATCACAATGCAAAAAGAAGCAGCCTATACCTTCACCGTCACAATATTTTTTATTTATACAATTCGAAAGGAATCCGATACTTCTGTAAAGCAGTATAGTTTTGACACAAAGCTAACAAACATGCAAACATTTCCAGTGATGCACGGAAATACACCAAAGTCAAATGCTAGAAATGCTAAGCAAATTAGAAGTCCAACCTAACATGAGCATAGCAGAACACAATTAAACACTTCCATAACTCTTAAGAATGAGTCCTTGAAATAATCAATAGTGTGCAATAAATGATTAATGATGTGTTGCTCGAGCAATGGGAATGCTTGTGCGGTATTCAAACAATCGCTTACTCCAGTGAAAAAAAATTGCTCCCCTGCCTCAGAAACACAAATTTCGCGCTCAAATGATGGAGGGAAATTCTGAACTTGTTAACGATGATTTTACAAACAGAGGTCACCTCACCCTCGAATGCAGTGGATCATAAAATCTTTGCATGCCGGTAAAAATTCATCAGGAAGTCTTCATCATGACCCTCGTTAAAAAACTCGGTAATTATGTTCGAATCAGGAACGTCGATTTTCATCGAAGACAAAAAATTAGTAAAAATATTTTCTGTGCGGTATTTATTGTTACGAATTAAAATTTCAATCGAAGTTGCCAGTGTTGTTATGGGCAAAATACGCATTTGAACTGAAATGTTTTTGCGGAAATGTAAAAAAATGGCACTTAAGTGTGCATCCAAGGTTCAATGTTTGGAAACTAATGTATTGCAAATACGTCAGATAACGATGCACTTTTATGAATTTAACTATATAAAAATAATCCGAAGTAAGGGAATATACTGTATGCTGGAAATCGAATAGTTTACCAGCATTGCTTCAGTGCATCATTTACTCGAGCTAAAGAAATCTCGCGGTGTAATACAATTTTTCATGAGAGAGCATATTTGAGAAGTTTTGGAATTTATATTAACCAGGAATTAATTGAAATGATTACTCGACAAGTGAGGGAAAACAAATGTTTTTCGAGGGTATTGACGTCAGAAATGTAACGTCAAAAATCATTACAGTCAATCCTTAAACTATTCAACATCATCTTACACAAACTTCAACTCGAGTGAAAAAAATAAGTCCCATTAATTTTAAACAATATAAACACTTTATTTACCACATGCGATACAGAAGTAAATTGTTTCTTAAGAGAATAATATTCAAGTAATATAATGTGTGATTCAAAGCATGGATAATTAGGACTCATTTCTGATGTTCATGTTGAGTATATGTTTGTTGTTGATGTTGAGTATTTGTTTGTTTGTTTACACATTTCTGCCAAGATTTTGTAGATATTTGCTAATCCTGAGTGATATCCGGCTTACACTGTGTCTCCATTTTATCCCATGTGCCCATGTCCGCATGATGTTGCAGAGAATACCGAGAGGATATGAAATAATGTTTTTTTTTGTTGTTATTCCTTGACGGTAACTTGAGTTTTCTTAAAATTTCTTTTAGGAAATAAAAAATAATTTCATTTACACGTTTTTCGAAGTCTTTTATCCTATTCCTTATTTTTCCTCAGGTTATTTCTTACGATTACACTGAGCTTGACTGTCATTTTAGATGTAGCAAGAGCAAGATTGTTTTTTATGTTTATTAGTATTTTTATTATATTCATTTTCAATACGTATATATATGAATATGTGTGTGTGTAAGTTTGTGCATGTATGTGTATGTGTGCGCACTCAAATATGAATGTCTATGTATCTGTGTACACATGTACACGTTAACACATATATATACAGATGCATATGCATATACATGTTTCTATTTCTATTTTTTACGTAAAGCAAAACCTCAAGACACATAACATTTTACCTAAAGCTCTGCGATCAGTTAACACTGAACCAAATTCCAGAAATAAACAAATTGATTGCACTTGCTTAATGATTCATAAATCGATCTATCACGGCCCCGAAGGGCATTTCTGTGAATAGAAGAAATAAGATGTATAAACAGACTAATGAAATGAAGCGCTCGTGAAAAAATTATCTCATTTTTCGTATGCTGAACAAGCCATGCATTTCATTTTTGCATGCAAGTTTGTTTACGCATTTCTAGATGTGCCTGCTGTGTTGCGCGATGTTCTTTGTAAATTACTTCGTGACTAACCTTTTCTCAATACTTGATTGTCATTTACGATGGTGTTTCGATCTGCTTCGGTACAGCGTTTTTTGTCTTTTTCTTACTTCGATAATTCCACTAATAACTTGGGAGTTCCGGAAAATTCTTTAGTAGTATTTGAATTAGTTATAAGTTGTCAGCGATCTCTTGGAATATAAAATATCCATGAGACGATATTTTTAATTTCTTATTCAACTGTCCCTTGACAGATTTGAACTATTAGCACGCCACGTATGGTTTGTCTATTTGTACACCTCGGATAGTTTGTCAATTAGTACTCCTCGTATGGAACTTTTGTTTTAGGACGTCTTATATTAAGAAATTTTTAAAACCCAATACGTTGGCATGTATCTCATGAGACAACTTTGAAATAAACGTTATTTTGCTAAAGTAGGTATGTGCTCGAGTAAGACGATGCTAAATAATTCAAGGATCACTATAGTGAGCCGACTCATGCTTCATACTGTATACCTCATACTTCATATACGATTAAAAGCCTCAGTTGAAGAGTACCAACTGGAAAAAATACAGTGAGGCATGTGTAAACATTTTTAGTGAAGAATGCAAGGCGTATGAATGTCAAGGGCAGACGGCAGCACAAGCGGAGCAAAGGTTCGGTGAGGAAATGCCATCTCGTGCAACCTCCTACGCCAAAGCTTAAGCTAAAGCGAATTGTCTACTGGATGTACAAAGAATAGTCTGAAATACAGAAAATAAATAACATGTTTTCAACAGTAGTGCTTGTATTCATATTTCTCTAACAATTTTTTCTATTTTCTTGAATACTGAAGGTGAAATGCCAACTCGTACAACCTCTTACGCTAACTCCTACGTCAAACCAAAGCGTTTTCTGGGTGCACATTGGTCAGTCTGAAATAAAGAATAGAAAGACCGGGTCTTTAACATGTGTGTGAGCATTCGTATTTCTCAAACAATTTTTCACAATTTTGTTTGATACTGAAGGCGTTCCATAATTTTTCATTTTTTGTCATTGAGTGAAAGTGAGTTTTTCGAGGTAAACCTACAAACATGTACAATAGCTCCGCTCCATTTATCACCGATTATAGCGTTAATAAACAATTTAATAACTAAAAATAAGATACTAACTAACGAGTTCATTGAGAACTATCCATGTATTATACATAAATTAGAAAACAAGAAAACGAATTGCAATATTTTGTACGTATGAACTGCAGCGTATTGGAGTATTTTCGAACAGGTATTTTAAAGATGCCTTTTAATTATGTACGAGGTTTCCAAGTAGAAAATATCATAAAGCAACAGATCGGAATGCGTAAAATAGGGGAGATGAACGAGTGAACGTCACATGAACATCCTCGTCACGTGACCTCATACGGGGCAAAAATTAGCAGAAAATCAAAGCGTTGCAAAAGATAATTATCACCATCAACACGAATGTTTATGCATGACCAGACTTGAAAAATCATATTTCTGATAAAAAAAAATTTCATGCTCAATTTAATGATAAAGTTTCGCGAGGAATTGCACTTTTGATACATTATCGTACACGTTCATTTGCTTAGTTACTTGTCAAATCGAGTTACTTGTCAAATCAAGCTCATGCAGTCCGCATAGAAAACAAATTGTCCCCATTCATTCAAAACAATTTTGGTGTTCCCCAAGGATCCATTCTTGGTCCGCTACTGTTTTCTATTTTCATTAATGATTTCCCTCCAATGCCTTCTAACACACGGATCTCGATGTATGCAGATGATGTTCAAATTGCAATAACAAGTTCTGGATCGGAAATACCACAGACGCAAATTAATGCCGAAACTTTACTGACTAGCCTGAAATCATGGTACGACCGAAATGGTCTTAAATTAAATGCAAATAAAACACAATGCATTATTTTTGGATCCAAAGATGCAATTAAAAAAACTTCATATCTTACTCTTGAAGTTGGAAATGATAAAATAAATGCATCAGAAAAAGTTAAAAATCTAGGGATCTGGTTCGATAGAAATATGTCCTTCAAATCTCACGTTGAGACTACTTGCAACAAAATCTACGGAACTTTAATGTTTTTTCATCGTATAAAAAGTATGCTAGACGAAAAATCCAGATTATTAGCAATTCAATCCCTTGTGTTATCGCGCATTGACTACTGCAGCCTAGTATGGGGAGACTTACCTAAATACCTTCAAAGGGACTTACAAAAGTGCATGAATTTTGCAGCGAAGGTGGTATGCAACGGTAATTTCAAAATAAGTGACCACGTAACCCCTCTCCTCAATAAACTCGGCTGGATTCCTATCCAAGAAAGGCTCCTCATGCAGAAGGCCCAATACGTATTCTCCTCGTTATATCTTCCTCAGAGCAATGCTGAGATAGTGTGTTTCCATCCACCCACTGTAACCAATCAAAAACCGAATAGAAACAATAATGTCTTAGTCAACTATCGTTCATCTCACTTAGGGCAGAAGGCTCTGTCCATATCAGGCGCTTTACTGTGGAACAAACTTCCCCTGAGTATTAAAGTCCCTCAAAGACCGAGAGAATTTAAAGCCAAAATAACTCGTCATCTAGTGTCTCAAGAATAATTCTTAGTTACAGAACACACAAAATAAGTACTGTCGAATCTCATTTGCCTGGTATCTCCATTGCTCAATAACCTCCCTCGCTTATTGTTTTATAATACAAGATATCACAAAACAGTTTTAGAGTATGCGTAGGTAGTGTGATTTGATCGCCTATACGCTGCCGTTTGCAAACATGCTTACTTGAATATGGGTGTACGTATATAGGTGTATGTGGGCATATGGGTGTGCATATGTGCACGTACACCTGTGTGCACTAGAGTAGATAAACCAGTCGAAGGTTGCATTTTATGTCATTCCTCTCCATTTCTGTGCAAGCATCAAACTAGACCGTCATGGTACCTACGTGTGTGTGTGTGTTTATCAATTGCAGACATTCTGCACCATATTACAAAGATAATGTGATTTTCTTTCTAATATGAAATTGTAAAGCAACCATGTAAAAAAAGCAAGAAATTCGTTGTGTGATCACCCATTTATACTGCAGTATTACGCTTATAGTTATATGCTTATAATAATGTGATACCTATGTCTGTTTATCAATTGCCGACAATTTGCGCCATATTTCAAAGATAATGTGATTTTTTTTTTTCTTCTAATATGAAACCTTTATAGGACATTAATGTTTTCTTTCTTATTCACGTCCCACAATCGTTTTCATGTTTCAGACTTAGGTTGACTGTTTTGTGCCACTATTTGTAGTACGAAATTTTATAAAATTCATGCGATAATAAAAGATATTTTCTCCGTTTCCCTCGATTGGAATTTCTGGTTTATACTGACTGGTTTACGCTGATATTCGCGCACATGCTTACTTGTAGATATCTGTACGTGTGCACGCTGTGCGTATGACACTAAATAAAATGCGTATGTATTGCCTCGATGCATAGAAATGCATTTGTGTATCCTTACGAGTTTGGTGTAATTATGTGCGTGCATGTGTATATGTATACATTTGCGTGTATATGTGCACACATGTGTGTACTAGACTGACAACTAGCATTTTACTAGAGAAAATGGTCTTTTTTCTGTTCACTCTCAACTTGTAACATTACCTAACTCGTCATCTCTTTATTATTGTAAAGCATTCATGTAAAAACTATACATTTGTTGTGCGATCATCCACTTTTTGTTTAAATAAAATGCTTATCAACTAATGACCGCTATGTTAAAATTGTTGGATTAGAAATACAAAACTTATTATCTTCTTGGTCCTCATGCTTATGTGTACGTGTATACATGTATATGTATGTGTGTATATGTACATGTATATGTATGTATGAATATATGTATGTGTGTGTATATGTATACGGATGTATATTTATATATATATATATATTTTTCATGCTTCCTCAAAATGACACTTTTGAAAATTGGCCGAAACAAGCGATTCATGTATTATTTCCTGGCATCAAGAATTGCGAAGTTTTATGTCATGTACATGTAAACTGTCAAAAGTGTTTTCACCTCACAATGAAAATGCATCGTCCATGAAATTGTGTTGTCTATTATAATTATCATTACATGTATTATCAAATGTAGATTAAGCAAGATTAGGAGTACATTGCCCTCAATCATTTATTTTCGACTAGTGACACGAGTTTTACAATACTCGTGTGTGTGTGTGTATCATCTAAGTGTAATTATTTTAAGAGATTTTAAAAACCAATGATGGTACTTTTGTACCATCTATATTGGAAATAAACCTTTTTTCTTTCTTTCTTTAGTGGTCAGGAGTGCAATAGTCTGATGAGACCGCTTGTAAGAAAGAGTGGATTCAAATTACGTTAACTTAAAATCAATGCTCTGACAATGTTTGCATATCTCGGACTATTATTGTTTAACAATAGACCATCAGAAAATCTCTTTTGAGTTTCTGACATTATCAAAAAATCTTTCAAAAACCATGTCTTTTGAGGCAACGAAGAAAAAAGCAATCAATGCAATATGCCTTGAATATATTCCTTCGATAAATAGTTGCTAATCAGTAAAACTCATTTTAGAGGGCTTGAATAATTTGTTTCAGGCAGAATTGTCCTTAACACGTTACCTGCCATGTGAGGTATCGGCGGCACGCGTAGGAATTTTCATAATGCTGCTGTCGACCTGTAGCCACAAACTCGATTTTCATAAATACCTAATCCAAGCTTAATAAAGGCACGATCCACCTTATGTTTGCTACTTTCAAAATTGCTTAAAAATTGATTTTATTATTTGAGTAGAAAATTGAACTTTAGTTTAATCTATGGGGGTTAATATGTTAAGTAAAATACTTCAGAGAATTTAAGGGAGATGGCTTCATTACTAAGGTCTAGCTGTTCTTATAGTTTGCCTGAAGTCATCTTGTTTATGTCGTTTTCTTTGTAAGTACAAAATGGACGTAGACGTGAATAAGTCTACGGTTCTTTTACATATCATTTCATTATGTTCACGCATCATGACTCAACAAATCTATCAACACAAAAAATCAAATTGCTCTTGATAACTTATGTTAAGGAGTTAGTTACTTTTGAGATCATACTCATAGCATTTCATGTAAATTATTTTTTCGTATTATGGATCTGAGTGATAATTCCTTTGTTTATATAAACAAGCGTTATTATTGTCAGAAAAATTCCCCCATCTCTTACTGAAAATGGCAGATCAATGCAACTCAAATTATTTCGTGTCTTCAAATCTATGTAGGAGAGTGCATTTGCATCCCGTCCTAGACGAGCAGTAAAAGAAATAAGAGTAAAAATAACATTAGTGAAAAGAAGCGTTGGATACAGAATATTTAGAAGTCAGGAGAGGGAAGGACACAGAAGTCAGGGTATGTAAATGAAGGTCTGCAACAAGTAAAGGCTGCCGTGATTCAAGGGCAGGCCTGTGCCTTATGAGTGCAGTGCTGCAGCCACCTCGGAGATGCAGCAGCCGGGCATGAGTCACGGTCATATCCAGATCAGTCAGAGCACATCGACATAAAAGCGCTTCGCAAGAAGAGTTGGATTCTAACGTTACGCGGTTGGAATTATTGTTTCCAGTCTGTTTTCATAAAGTGTTGTGATTTTCTTTTTCACAGATTAAGATTTTTTTTCTGGGACGAAAATTCCTAGTGTCTATCTATTCATAGCCATCTATTTAAACGCATCATTATTTTACAACCGTACACTCTTCTAAACGGCGCAACACTGAACTGCATGCCCCTGGATGTTGAAGTAGTTGGAGATTGCATACACTCATGACCAAGTCCTCAATTAAAGGCTTGCTGAAGTATGTCTGAAAATTTTACTGTGAATCTTTAATTAAGAATGCAAAATTGAATTCATGACATGCTTAGTATATTTAAATGTATCCGAGGTCAATTTATTTAACAAGCGTGTTGGCTCACTGAACATTTGTGCTCAAGGCTAGTGTATCAACTGCGCATTTTATCGTCGTAGATTATCTACTTCAAATATCGGTGAAATTATTCATGTAGGCCTACTACGCTCATGCACGGAATGATGAAATTCCTTGACATCAAATACCAAAATTTCTTTTGCGTTGACCATAAATGAAAATAAAGCAGCCACAACTAGACAATTTCTCAGAGCCACACTTTGAATGCAGCGAAAGAGTTATTCAAAATCAATTCAAAATTAATTTTTTTTAATGTAACCGATGGAAAGATAATAAAAAACGACTCAAGTGAAGTTCAAATTTACAGAATGAAATACGTACAAAGATTTAGAGTCTATTTACGCCTGCTAGTTGACGACATTGCACGTGAGGTTAGACACCAACAATGTCAAGTAAATATACCCTTCACGCTTCACCGAATGTTAAAACGTGGTTCTTCCCTCCGACATTATGCGATATCTTATCATCTACAGCCGCCAGATTTCTACAGCTGCTGCGTATGCAGACATCTCAACTAAAGTTGCACAAATGCACAGTCACTTGTTCTTACATAGCTTGCTACAACAGCTCAGCAAGAGTTACTTCTCTGCAGACTTACCGCAGTTTGCGAGAGAATTTATAATAGAGGCAGGTAATTAGATGCTACCACTATTCAGGCACCTATTTTAAGCAATTTAAACAATTTATTAATCACAAGCGATACCGAAGTAGATCGTTTCTCAAGTTTAGTATAATGGTCACGTTTGAGTATAGCTACCTGTATGTGGACCCGAATAAGTTCATTGACTTCTAAGGCATCACTGCCATTTACGCATACGTTCAGAGTTTACGTGATATATTACGTTTATATCAATAATTACTAATTTTTTTAACATTTGCAGCCTAACGAAGTCATCATGTTTTTTTCCATTTTGCTGCGGTTTCCCAGAGCGTGTTTCCCCGGTGACGCGATGGAAGCTTCCTGGAACGGGGCCGCTACGGGGCGGTCGTAGCGCTGGATGCCCAAATTTGAACTTCTTTCTTTGTCACTTCTTACGAAAAACTCCGAATGTATACGTCGATTCATAATCGAACAACGCTTTGCAGTATCTGACAAAGTTCTTTCGAATTGTTCTATGTTAAATAATAAACTTTCGTTAGCTTTTTATTCGCAAGCGAGCGTATCGCAGAACAGGACCTTGTAGAAGACGAACAACTTTTTGAATTGATTTTCACATCTTTGTTAAATATCAGGACTATATTCGACTTGTTTGGATTACGAATGAAAAGTGTAAAACCCCTTCAGAAGAGTCTTCCTAACACAAGTCTTCTTCTGAAAACTTGTAAATCGGGAAATCTTTTTAAAGTATGAACTATATACGAATGCTGTTTAGTGAACTCCGGGATAAGTTATCGGTAGACATGAAGTCCGATCTTTTTCTCATAGAATCATTCAGGAAATGAGCGAATGAATCAATAGTAAAATAAGTAAAACTGGATTGATTGATATGCCAAATAAAATTCCCTTCACTGGCGGTCATTATACCCATCTTTCAGTAAACTTTCTCTGTTATTGAAAGATTAAAATAAAATAAGCTAGCACGGAAGGGGGTGAGTGTTTTCCCTTTGTTTTAGTTATTACTTATGAGTCCAATCGAAAGTTTAATGGAAGTAATTTTTTTAGAATTATTTGTAAGATAGACATGGTACTAAAAATATTTAGTTAATTGAGTAGCAGAAGTAAGATGTAAAACTTTATAAAATAAAGTTATTTCTATAAGAAAGCATACAATGGTTTTCGAAAGCTGAAACTCTGCTAAGAAGAGAAAAGATTTATGATTTGCTGTTTAAAGATTCTACTGCAGTATTGCACTCGTATACCGTAACAATAAACCTGCATGTTGAACACTGAATGCATTACACACGTAGAGGTCGTAAAAATGACTTTCGTATACGAGATTTGCGCTTAAATGCATGCTTTTTAACAGCATTCAACCAACTGTTCATGAATTCGTATATACATCCATGTTTAATTTTTATTCCAAGTTGACGATGCAAGAAGTTTATAAAATACCTACCTAACCGGCCTGAGGCTTGTAACATATTAAAATAAAGTTTTAATTAGAATAACCATTTAGTTATAGTTACACGAACAAGCTATCATGCTGGTTTAACACTGAGAAAATTTTTGTCAGAAACAGATACGTACAAAGCTGTGGCTCCAGCCACCTTTATAGATATAGATACCTTTCGTATATAGATGACAAAGTTATCACGCTGTGTCATCTATATACAACGATAATCAAGGCATTGTAACCCACTTTTGAGTGTCATGGCCTACTACGATATACATTAGTGTGTCAACCATGACACATTCTATTCACAAATTTCATAAACTACTCATTTTTCAACTTGAAAATTTTCACCGTATGATATGTGATTATGAGACTTAACTTTTCCGATTACTTGAACATGTGATCAAAAATGATCCGCCCATATTTACTAAAATATCTCTAAACAACCGCATGACACGCCCAAGTTGACAAAACTACTCCTAGTGCAGTAGCCGGGGGTGCAGCGTAAGAGACCAGGCTCCATTATTTGCTATGCATCAGTATCGCAATCAAGCGTTCCTTAGCCAGCATAATCATCGACTGAGGTACACGTGTTCCAAACAGTCACGAGTTCTTTCAATTATTGAAGAAAAAGTCAAATGCAAGACCAGTCAGCAACACCTGCTGTGTTCTTTGTCACGTTGTATGAAAAACCCGGCAGAGGAAGACCACATACAAGTCGTCCTGCTCGCCTCACACACATGGCCTGCAGAGAGAAGGGTTTAATGCGCTCCAAGTTTGCAAGTCACAAGATCGCTTGGTGAACTGATGAGAGAGCATTTGCATCTCCTGCCCGATAATTTACTCAGTAACGGGATCACGGCCGCGACTACTGTACACCTCACAATGACGCCCGCAAATTTCAACGGGTCAAATTAATGGCTTAATCCAAGATTTCTACGGGTAAAATTAATGGCTAAATCCAAGATTTCAACGGGTAAAATTAATGGCTCACTCCAGGAGTTGACATGGCCGATCTGGTAAAAGTCGCTCATGTCGTAAATAAGACACTTGTTAAAAACTAGGATTTTTTAAAAAATTCACCATACGATGTATAAAGAGTTTACATCTTTCCATCGCTACATATGGCAATAATTCTAAAGCAGTTTCATTATTTGATTACTTATAAATATTTCGCCTGTTCAGGTATGCTTGATAGTTTTTTGCAACTGTGTACTGTAAATCCCACCAAATAAGATTGACTGAGTTAGTTTTCATTATGCGAGATAATTTTGCGCCCGTGTTTTGCAAATCAGAATTAATGTGGTCAAAGTACGATTCATTTCATTTAGAAAGGCTGGAAAGTGCAGGAGACTTGGCAGAACTTGGCATAGCAAACGTGCGGTTTAGAAGACACAGAAAGTTTCAAGAAGAATGGGAAAACGAAAAACACATTACATTTGAGATCCTCACTAATTTAGTTCATATAAATTCTAAACAGGATACATATAATTATAATATACTCCACCACAGAAACTCAAAAATAGTATTTTGAAAGTGCTTGGAAAACTAAAGGAAATATTTGGTTCCCTTAAAATTATCAAGAATAGAATGTGTTATTAGTTTCAGTGAGAAAACCTAATTGAGCCACAAGTGTGATCCTGAACAGAAGTGATCCTTTGAGGTCTTAACAATTGAAGAGTAGCCATTTTTCGAAATTTATTCATCACCAAACAACAGTAACATTGAGTCCCATGGGTAAAAAAGTAGCTCGACTTTAAGTTCCAAGCCTTTTTGAGGATGAAGGTTTCTCTTATAGTAGAACTGGATTGAAATTAGGAAAGCCTCATATTATCCCATTTGCCAAGGTGGGGTTTGAAGTGAATAACATAAAAAAATGTGAACCAAAACTGATTCCCCAGACTGAGAAGCACTTCAATAAACTACGACTTTGTTCTTCATATTTCCTTCAGTCTGAATTGCGAGAAAAAAAGTTAATTTGAGGGCTAGAAACTAATTTTTTTCCATATGATGTATTACAATAATAATCCCCAATCTAAAACTCTCTGAATTAATGCTTTTGGTCTGCTGAGAGCGAACTTAAAGAACACATTCCCCGACCCTGAAGTCGATGCAAATAGTCAAACCTTGTGAGGAAACGGCCTAAGCTAACCCATGCTGCTGCGCTTGCCTCCTTTAAAGAAATCCCAAAGGCTGTTCCGAATGTTACAAATGCAAAGGATGGTCATATATCAAGCAAGTAAGTGAAATTTCATTGATGGATGTCAGATTTTATCTTCTATTAAACTTCATCGTTATTATTCATTCAATTTCAACTTCAATTTCATCATTATTAACATTCATTTTGAAATTTGAGTGAAGGTTCAAGTAGCACTATATGTCCAAATCCAACGCGTTTGAATTTTTACTAAGAAGTTAGGTTACTGCAAAGAGAAATATCGGTTAAGGTATTCGATCGCTCAAAATTGTAATGTTACTCATGATAGTGCCGATGTATGCTTGTTTAGGAGTCGTTTTTTGAGATAGTGTTAAAAATGTTACAACGATTTCTTATGTGGAAGTGTTCTGTCGCGCTAAATTTTCGGAAAGACCAATAAAGAATTTATTTTTCTTGCCTATGAATTTCAGTAGTCAGTCTCTCACGAGTCCTCATTTGATTTGCAAGAAAAATATTCTATTTGAAGACATGGGCGTCGAATTAATTACAGAAGCAAAAGAGGCAAGCTCTCAAACGTAGAAGTTGAAAAATCTAAGGACGCCCGCTTAACTGTGAAATAAATTTCAAATGTTCTGCGCAATACAGAAACTGCGAGTAAAGGTAACAGATACGTGCGCTAAGAAGCGATATTTCAAGAGCAGTAATATTAACTAGTGAATATTTTATGTGTGGCATCCGAAAAAGTCATTAAGAAAAATGTTTAAAGTTTGAAGTTATTAAACGTGCACGATTCGAACTACCTTGAGGTCAGATAAGTGGGATTACTGCAGTTGCAAGCAGCGCCTATTAGTCAGCAGTAATTTTATCGATGATTCACCACCAGCTAAATATACCATTTTGTTGTAAGCAATATATTTGGATTATTTTACGAAAATTCCCCATGTTCAGCCAGACTGTACTCTCAAACATCATTCCGATCTTTTGTTATTTATATCTGCCCGAAAATTACAGGTTCGCAATTAACAGTGTACTTTTATTATGCACCTACACAAGCAGCTCTATTCAGCTATTGTCGAGCATCGGCGTGCGAAGCGCCATTGAATTTCTAATGAAGTGTCTACTTTAGCATTTACGTTATTTTATTTATTCCTAAGGAACTTTTGCCCTAATTACTGTTTGAATTAAACGGTATCAGAGAAAAAATTGAGGGTTTCACAGCTTATTCAAGCACAAGAGCATGTCATTGCTTCGACCATGCAAGAAACAGAAAGCATTGTCTGTCTGGACAAAGCGGTTAGCAGAAACAGAGGCAAGAAGCGGAAATAAACACAGAAGCGCGTCATTACCCAGACAATGTAAGCAGCAGAACAAAATGCAAGGAGCTGAAACAGATGCAAGAAACAGCAAACGCAAGAACACGCCATTTCCTCGAAGCAAAAGCAGAGACGAGTATACGAAATATGTACAAGCAGGCGCAGTAAATGCAAGCGCTCGTCATTACCTAGAGGCCGAAGCAGATGTAAGAAGCAGGATCAAATGCAAGCAGAAGCAGATGCAAGAAGTAGGAATAAATGCAAGCAGAAGCAGATGCAAGAAGTAGGAACAGATGCAGGAAGCAGACATTACCTAGAAGCAGAAGCAGATGCAAGAAGCAAAAACAGATGCAGGAAGCAGACATTACCTAGATGCAGAAGCAGATGCGAGAAGCAAGAACAGATGCAGGAAGCAGACATTACCTAGAAGCAGATGCGAGAAGCAGAAACACATGCAGGAAGCAGACATTACCTAGAAGCAGAAGCAGATGCGAGAAGCAGGAACACATGCAGGAAGCAGTAGCCAACACCAGCTCACGCCAGAGTTCGGGCCCCGCAAGATGCTCAGAGACGGACGCGGGAGTCCAGCAAGCAGAAGAGTTGAAGGCAACGAAGCGTGCGTGCTGGTCCAGCCTTGGCCGTGAGACTCGCCGGCATAACCTGATCGTGATCTCACTGAACCCCGCCTCTCAAGGCCAATGAGATAAGGCTTCTTCGTTTGACGAATATTTGCATTAATGCAAACATCCCCGTCAGCTGAAGAATTTTACGAGCATTCATTATAGGATATAGAAGAAGAGCCTGCTAATAAATATTTAAGCCTGCCTGATGGGAACGAGTGAGCGAGCAATTGGTTGTGGTGAGCTTGACTGCTGTAAAAATCACACTCAAAGTTTGAATTTATACTCCACGTGTCTACTTTTGTTGACTGAGAGAAAAAAATTGGCTATGGGAAGGAGAGTTTGTGGCAGAAAATCTTGCTCTCAAGTTTTCAACTTTGGCTTTTTAATAAGCTCGGCCTCAATTTTTTTGAGTAATATGTTTGGAAATAATGCAAAATTTTATTATATTATACTGATTCAGCAACGAAAAATAAAATTTGATTAAAATCGCAGCAAGAAATGACAGTTTTGTTTAGAAATAAGTGCTGTCACTCTGTGAGAGAAGTTCGAGCTTTTGTCGGTATGTGTGGAAACCTAATACATGCGATGCCCTCAGCGCTTCAGTACTAGCAATTTTTACCGATGTAAAACATTTATGCTGCATTTATAAATAATAAGGCTTGCATAATAATAGCCTCCGTGAGAGCTTTTGCTGGAGGCTTTTTTGTATACTTATTACTCTAACACATTAGTCATACCTAATCAATTGAGCGTTAGTCGCACTCACTATTTCTTCACCAAGATATTGAAAGGAGAAAACTGACTGCAGGGCACACCAATAGTGGGGATTTTTCCACCGAGCTGATAATGCAATGTCATTCGTGAGGTTACCCTGCCATTATTACACGAGGTTCAACACTGAAGTAACGAACGCTTCCGGGAGCAAGAAAAGCTTCGAGCAGCCGCGTCTTAAGTCAGCAGATGACGCGACTTGGCCACAAAAAGGAAAGAAAAACAAGGGACGTCTTCCCGCCGCCTGCATCCGACCTTCACACCTGCCTCTGGGAGGCATCACATCACCTCCCTGGAGCAGCCACTGGCAGCTGCAATGACCTCACATGGCGATGACTTTCCTGTTATATTGCCTATGGGAAATGGCATTCTGCTCTTAAACTCTGCGGAAGCCGTGACTTGTTCGCTAATTGCGCTAGAACTTTCAAACAATTCATTTACCACAAGCGATACAGTAGTAGATTGTTTCTCAAGTCTGGTACAATAGTCAAATATGAGTATAGCTGCTAGGGGGACTGAATAAGTTCAACGATTTCTAGGGCATCTCACCACCAACCCTATCCTAAGTTGTACAATTATGTTTAACAACTTTTCCTCATATGAAGAGGATGCAATAATGAGCGGCAGTAATTACAGAGCGCCGTCTTGCTCTTAAACGGAGTTCACCTCAGTGAGGTCCTGCGTCCAACGACAGCTCCGAAATTCGCCAAAGGAACCAGCCAACGCAGCCCCGAGCGTTGGTGATGTCATCATGGCCTCTTGATGAGCCCAGCCTGCACTGAAATTTAAGGGAGCAGCTACGCAGAGAAAAATGTCATCTCTCAGTTTGGAATTATCTGTGTCAAAATCGTACGGCTGGAAATTTTAGCCATGGCAAACCATAAACTATTTTCCTCGTGAACAAGTTCTCATTTTATTGTAGTTTAGTACGTGAGTTGTAAATTTCTTGTAAGCATCGGTGTGTAAATAATTTTTCCTTTCTAAATCATAATTACTCTGTTGAAGAAAAAATCGAGTAGAAGTCGCTCAAAATTTTTACACTACATATGAATTTTCTAAAAAAAATATAAGTTCAAGAGCACAAATTCATTTCCTTAGTTCACGATTTTGAAGGATTCGAATTTCTGTTCCTATTTTATTGATTTTTTACGTTTGTCACCACAAGCCAACGTGAAATGGACATTTCTATCATTTATGTATATTTCAGTTGTTTTTTATTGTTTAAAGCGTAGTCCTATCGCAGATATTCAATTCCTTAGTTGGTTATAATCAAACTAAGCTTAGTCAAAAATTTTGCAATTTTAAAGTGAATCCCTATTCATTTCTTTCTGTCGGTACTGATTTCTAGCCCTATTTTTTCTATTATTAATGGTTTGAATTCGCCATCCAATAAAACTTAGACCTAACAATGATACCGAAATATTTTTAAAGTTTTCTTTACCGACGCTGAAAAAGGCTCATGGCACGATTCGAGAATGACATTATTTGTGCTGGTGCTAGAGCTTTCGTAAAAAATTACTCAAATTTAATATGTCGCATAAACACTAAAGTATCTAAAAGGAACTATAATATTGTGTTGATAGATATCACAGAGTACTTGTGCGCTTCATCACAATTATTGAAAAACAATAAGTCAACCATGCACGTAATGAATCTATGTGTGATCTCCATCGATGTTAAATCAGATAAAAACTCTTTCGTTCGATTACTCAAAAAAAAAAAATAGAAGACACAAAGCGTGTCAACTTCAGAACCAAGTCATGAAAAATAAGGAAGACATTCACGAAAGAAAAAATAAAAGATATTTTCTGTGTGCACCTTCAGTTTCAATTTTAGTTGCAACAGAGCCGTAGCGTAGTTGACGCAGACTTATTTTAGAATTAAAAATAAAAGAATAAATTTTTTAGGAAGATATTTGATGGCCCCTGTATGATAAAAACATTTATAATATTTTACAGATTCTTTGAGGTAATTAATGGGATAAAAGATGGATAAAAGACTTGGGACAACAGATACCTGAGTTACAGCACGAAAATTTATTTGCTTGAGATGTTTAAGTTTGCATACACAAGTGCCATTGCGTGATTTTCACCACAAAACAATTCTATCAATTGACGGCTGAAATGCAATTATTCATAAATACTTGAACCTTTCCTGCAAAACGGAATTCAAAAGATTTTTTGCGTTGGGATGATACAAAAATTGTTTACTACCTTTTCCTTGATTCACTTCTATCTTTAGTTATAATCAATGACTTAAAAGAATCAGCGGTTCAAAAATTCAACTC
The DNA here is from genome assembly GCA_030386875.1 of Morinoia aosen. Classification (NCBI taxonomy): domain Eukaryota; kingdom Metazoa; phylum Arthropoda; class Malacostraca; order Amphipoda; family Talitridae; genus Morinoia; species Morinoia aosen. The sequence goes on along the minus strand of CM059561.1, from coordinate 81,729,425 downwards.
ATGCAATGTCAAGGTTGACTGCTAGATCACTTGTTGCTTTTAGAAGCATGATGTGGAGAGCATTCTGATGCGTTAGCGAGTCATAAATATTGTAATCGCCTTCCCATTGAATTACGCAAACGTTGCAGACATTTCCTCACCAGCACGAAAGTAACAACACACAAGAAAGCAAAGAATCAAGTAAGAACTTCGACAATGGTGTGGAAATTAACTTAGAAAAATATCAATCGCTGAAGTATGGTTGGTTTACTAATTAAGTACAATTCTACCATTGTTACTGAAGTCACTAAAATAGAAAGTACAATTCTTCCATTTAATTTTTACTAGAGTAATGAGGTCGCTCGCAGGAACTCCCTGCAAGCGAAACCGCGTCCTCAAATGGAAACCAAACGTCAAAAGAGAAGCTAAACGCTGCCCACTTAAGCAGATGTAAAGTCTCCGGAAGCTTCAATAATTAAGAGAGATGATCCTGGACAAGAAAATTGTCCGACCACTCAAGGTAATTGCACACCTTTTCAATGGAGCCTATTCTTATGAGCTCGGCTAATTAAATGATTGGACTGGCGATAAAATGAAAATTTCTGATTAATTAATGACAAGGTTATTTTAAAATTTAAACTCGCTTTTTTTATTCCCGTTTTTTCTCACGTTATTTTTACTCTCGTTTTCACATTCAGGCCTCACCTCAAAGATATTATTATGTGACGAATAGGCAAACTTTTGACAAGCAGAGAGAGTATTGGTCTCACTAACCAGTGACCTGAACACGACCAGTATTGAGCTGAACACGTGACCACCATCAATCCCAGGTTGAGTCCTTGAGCAAGGGTTTAACCTTTTAACGTCAGCATTTTTCCACTCATATTACCGTTATCATAACCACCATCATGCTTTAGACTTACTCTGGTATCAGGCAGTGACCAACATCAGAATGAGGAAGGAGCTGCCACTAGGCAGTGAACTTCAAAGAACTAACTAAGGAACAAATTTAACAAGAAATACAATATATTGAAGCAAAGTGGACCGAAAAGTCCACTAAAGAGTTTAATGGACACTTGCCTGAGTATTGTTCTGTGTAAAGGGTTCATGCCTCATACGTTGTCTCAATGCAAATCTGAGCAAAGCCGTGGGTAGTGGTTTGTGTAGGGCCTTAACACTGACGCGAACTGTCCTGAGTAGTGAGTTCATTACTATACTAACCTTGACACCTGGCTGCTGACAGTAAGCCTGTCCTATACGTCCTGAGTAATGACCTGAACCCCATTCGTAATGCCATAAGCAATGATCTGTATTCTGTCTGCAATATTCTATGTAATGACCTCGACCTTGTTATCCTTGTCTTAAATTGATCTGAACCCTGTCATCAACGTCCTAAGAAATGACCTGGACACAGTCATCATTGTCCTTAAAAATTACCTGGACCCTGCACAAATGTCCTAAGATATGACCTGCACCCTGTCCCAAATGTCCTAAGATGTGACCTGCACCCTGTCCCAAATGTCCTAAGATGTGACCTGCATTCTGTCCCAAATGTCCTAAGATGTGACCTGCACTCTGTCCCAAATGTCCTAAGATGTGACCTGCACCCTGTCCCAAATGTCCTAAGATGTGACCTGCACCCTGTCCCAAATGTCCTAAGATGTGACCTGCACTCTCTCCCAAATATCCTAAGATGTGACCTGCACCCTGTCCCAAATATCCTAAGATGTGACCTGCACTCTGTCCCAAATGTCCTAAGATGTGACCTGCACTCTGTCCCAAATGTCCTAAGATGTGACCTGCACCCTGTCCCAAATGTCTTAAGATGTGACCTGCACTCTGTCCCAAATGTCCTGAGATGTGCCCTGCAGCCTGTCTCAAATGTCCTAAGACATGACCTGCACTCTGTCCCAAATATCCTAAGATGTGACCTGCACTCTGTCCCAAATATCCTAAGATGTGACCTGCACCCTGTCCCAAATGTCCTCAGATGTGACCTGCACTCTGTCCCAAATGTCTTAAGACATGACCTGCACCCTTTCCTAAATGTCTTACGAAATCACATGGTCCCTGTAAAAATCCCATGGTCCCAGTATTAAAAAATGCCCTGGACTTGAATTCAGAAGACATTGCTCAGCCTGTGTTCTGAGGTAAAATTCTTAGAAGCTTTTTATTGAATTTCATCCAAGGTCAAACCGACATTACTGTCGGTCATGATGGGAATGCTACAAAATTCTTTCTGCAATAATTCTTCGTCGTAAAAATACAAGCACGGGAAATTTTATGCGTTAGTCAACGCTATTCAGGAGAGTTCTTGAATAGCTCAATTACAGACACGCAATGCCTGGCCTTGCGTTGCCTTATTTGATTTGAACTCTGTTCTTCAGCCTATACACGTGTCAGTGGTCAGGTCTAACAAGAAATCTTTTAAAATTTTCACGGGGATAATTTTTTACAATGCTTTTTGACTAAATTTGTCCAATTAACTCGATCTTTTTTGTCAATATCGTGTGATATTTGATTTGCGTGACCGGTAAAATTGCAGCAATTTTATTTAATTTGCTGGCACCGACACTTAGTCCAATAAAATAAAGAACCTATGGACAAGTATTTTCCCATTCATCCTCAGTTATATTCTACCCTCTTTAACATGCAAGAGTTTGTAACATTGACTAGAATATTCATGATAGCAAATATTTATTTGTCCCATGCTATGTATCGTATTATCTGATGAAACATGATACATACCACAAAACATACAGGACATGACACAGACATCACAAAACACAAGTCACACAAGCTGTGAGGAAAACAAGACATGAGACGTCACTCGATGTGACGTACATAACATGGAAAACGCAACAAGATGTCACCTTAATAAGGTAAAAGATACTTAATGGGACTTGAGGTACGCGATGATGGTGATCGATACTTATAGGAAATTCAGAAGGAGAGTTGGACAGAGGGTATGGGAAAGAAATGAGGCGAAACGGAAAATGATAGAAAAGGAATTAAAAAGATGCGCTATGTGCATATGATGCTAGTGTTGAAGAGTGTTGATAAGGGGTTTGATCACATGAGATTTGAAAACCACGATGGATGCGTACTCCGAAGTTGGTTTAGGCAAACACGCTTCATCCGTCAAGGTGGGAAGGCGCACCCTGAGCGGCTAGTAAGCGGACATGCCGGCGAGTGCACGGATTGTGTCGTCCATGGAAGTTTGGGCACACAAATACTCGATCTGTCAACTCAAAGCTAACTAGGTATACTCAGGAAAAATTATTTCGAGAATAACTGAGGAAAAAATTATTCTGAGAATGATTGAGGAAAAAATTATTCTGAGTACTTTAAATTTGAAATGAACACAGAATTAGCGTTACATTTAATCAAATGTGTTGTGTATTGTAAGAGTTTAAAAGTTGCTTGACCATCACTGGCTAACTTACATGTGTGTTCAACGTTGATGCTGAGAGACTGAGAGAGGAAATAGCTTTTTAGTTTTATGGTCAGTGTGACCTTGCGATTGCTTCTGATATCGGACTTGCTCATTTTCAGCCCGATGAGTAACATCTCTTTACGACGAACAAATTGGAAGCAAGTAAACTAGTAAAGATGCTAATCGCTCGTGTGCTCGTAGACAAATGAGATAAACTTACCAAATAATCATTTTACATCAACTGTCAATGTATGTCTCCAACTCAAATTTATTTAAGCATCCAAAATGGACTACACCCGAGCGATATTCTTTATTATGGTCCATGACCTTACATGATTTTTTTTGTAAACTAAGGAATTTCAAAATTTACATCTTGGGCATAATACATACTCATCTACGTATTAAAACATCAACTGCCGCGTGAGCCGCATTTGGTCAATGAGGGAGTTTTCATTATGCTGCTGACCAACCAGTAGTCAAAAATTCAATTTTTAAAACAATCAATCAAAATTAAATAAAAACGCGATCCGGGTAATGTTTGGTATTTTCAACATTGCTTACCATAATTCACTTTAAATTTGAATTGAATATTAAACTTCAGTTTCACCAGCCGCAGTGTAAAATGAACTTGGTGGCTCTATGGTGGCGCATCCACCTCTTGCAGCCAGTCAAAGAGTTGTATGAACTTGGTGGCTCTGTGGTCCACCTCTTGCAGCCAGTCAAAGCGTTGTATGAACTTGGTGGCTCTGTGGTCCACCTCTTGCAGCCACTCGGAGAACACGAGGCGTTGTGGAGATGATCTCACCCCAGCGCCGAGCTCCAGCGACCCGCCAGCAAATTCCAGCGTTGCGGTAAGCCTTCGTCTGGTGCAGCTGATGCAGGACTGGAGCCAGCCTGACGAGATTAATGATCGCTTCCACCAGTGATTTATTGTCCTCTTGTAACGAGGAGCTCAATCTGCCTCTGAGGCTCAAGTTGTTGCATGGTCTTCATGAGTCGGGAAGAATATGAACAGAAGATTTGAATGCACTCCAGCTATTAGTATTTACCAGTTTTAATACCCCAACTATTACCATTATTATTATTACGTACAATTTTAATTCCCCATATGGACTGCAGTAATTAGGAAAGGTAGGAATTTATGTGTTTAATTCTTCACCATGGCTTCAAATTGTTGTGCAGAGCTGCCTGGAAATTAAAATAATCGAAATAAAAAAGTCACTGGTACCTCAGCTCTAAGAGTATGAGGTATAATACCTTTAGTGTTCAAAATACCACTAGATGTGAAACATCAAAGGCTATGTATTTCCGAGATATTTCAACATGCCCCATATTTCATCTTTAAATGTAAGTTTATAGTAAGTAGTGAAATAATTTACATCTACACATTGATATAGTTTTATAATTGGAAAGACGATAACGTTTTAGATTTAACAACATATTCCTAAAAGCGTTTTCATTGAGGTAATCGATTCTGGCAACTGAAACAAAATAGTTAGCCGTTATCAAGATGTGAGGGAACGCTAAACAATTTCTGTTAAAACATCAATATCTACAAGCCTTAAATCTCGGCCTTCCATTTAAGACAAGTTATGAAGTACGTGACTTAATATATATGTAAAGCGGGCGTTGAGGTAAATTTTGCTACCTCTGTCATGTCTTCCAAGGGTGCCTTCATTATGGGGTGTCTCTGATCACTAAACTTTTCATAATTCTCGATTGATGAAGAGCAGGTACAACAAGGCACTGAATATCGTATGGGCTGATCTTGGCTGGGCATGATGAATATTTCTTAAAAGAGTTATTTACGAGTTGACTTTTACCTGCACCAAGTATTTCTAAGAACGAGGTCCAGGTTGTTGGAGAAACTCTGTTAATTTTCATACCAGTCTAACAAATTAGTGTCAGAACAGGGCTTGCCTGTATTATGGCTTCACAGAATCGTAGGGCAGAAAACAGAGGAGAGCGGCACAATCGGGACTAATCATGCTGGAATCATGCGCACGAACGCAACATAACGAGAGGGTGATCTTTCTTTTTTTCAGTAAATGTTTTCGTAAGGTCTTGCAACATGTTTTGATTTATTTTTCTTGATCCTAAATACACAAAAATGTAGTATTTGGTAAATACTTAAACTACGGAAGTAGTGTTCAGGTAACATTAAGAAAACTGAAGTGTAAAAAAATTAATCTGCTTCGCGACTATCTTGAAAAAATATTCGCTATACATAGCTTGTGCGCTCGAGCTTCCTTACCAAATTCTTCTTTCGTTTCTGAAGCTCCTCTAATTTTGTAATCACTTTAAGCTTCATTGCTGACCATCAGACATAATAAAATGGCTAACTATTACTTTTTACCTTTTCATAAAACGTTTTGCATTTTGTGCATCCAGGACTGACTTTTATGACGTTTGGAAAGGGTTCAATTTCGAATTATCATAGAAGATATATTTATATGTATATGTTCTTTGCATTTTGATGGATAAACTGATGAAAAATCAAATAAGTTATCGAATTAATTTACAGTTATTTATAAATTAATTATTATTAAATTCGAGTTGATCCCAAAACCATCGGGAGCTTTTGTGCCCTAGAAATAATTACATTGCACCGCTACGCTGATGAGGTCACTTGCACGATCTAAGCAGACGACCATGAAGACCGCACCAACTGAACTCCGTACCTTCAAAAGCAGCTCGTGGCATCTTGCCGGTTATTGTCATACTGAGAACACCGACGAGCAAAAAGTTCCGTCCCGTTTTTGTGGTAAGAGCCGGAATGTCGGGCTCTTCGTTAGCTTTATCCGCTCTAAGGTAAGCTTTAGGACCTCCCCCTAAATGATAATGTATCTCCCCTAAATGTACGAGTTTCTCGTGGGATTTTTGCGCCCGCACCAAAAAAGCACAATGAGAACAATAAGAAAATAAGGGTACCAACATAAAAATAGGTTTCATGGAGGTGCTGTTGAAAAGACCCTCAATAATATTACATCAGGGCCTATGGGTAATAAATAAAATTTTCGCTATTGATGGTACGTTAGACAAACGATTTCGTTCTAGTAACTCTTGTTGAAAAAATAAAAATTCAAAATACATCTTGGGCATAATACATACTCATTTAGGTATTGAAACTTTTACTGCCGCGTGAGCCGCATTTGGTCACTGAGGGAGTTTTCAGATTATTATTACGTACAATTTTAATTCCCCATATGGACTGCAGTGCTTAGGAAAGGTAGAAATTTATGTGTTTAATTCATCACCATGGCTTCAAATTGTTGTGCAGAGCTGCCTGGAAATTAAAATAATCGAAATAAAAAAGTCACTGGTACCTCAGCTCTAAGAGTATGAGGTATAATACCTCTTGCAAATAAAACACAAAGCTGAATATTAGAGCTGTTTTTTTGCTCATATACGTATTCGAAAACTTGCTAAATGAGTGCTAATTACGTTTACATGTAACAACAAAAATACGGTCAAACGTAAACTTCTTACGTTATGCAGGGAAGAAGGCTGTCTATTTAATGAAAATAACGTGTGAACAACCCCAAAAACTATCACATGTCACGCACGTGTGAGAACAGTTTAATAAACAGATACGTAATGCGGTTTAGGACAAATCGTTCAAGTTAAAATGGATCAAAGGATTCTAATTTGTTCAACGCATCACTAGTGAAAAGCACTGAAAGTAATGTAATAGTAGAAGGAGTTGTATTAGTGAAATGAAAGCACAACAAGTCATCAAGTAAATTGAGAAAAATATTTTTGAAAAACCACAGCTGCTATTTGCTATAATAGCACATGTTCATTTAGCGTTCACTGACAATCACTGGTAAATGTAGCCTTTACGTCGCCTTTGGGAAATGTCAATTTCCAATAATGCGTGCACAGAATGACTTAAAAGATGTTCGCTCAAATATTTTCAAGAATTAGTATCGAGTCGAGAATTTGAAACGAGATATTATCAAAAGAGTAATATTTCGCATACATCCGTCAATAGAATAAGGTAAGTCGTTCGCTACCGCAGGAAGTTAGCTTTGTGTATTCGATTATTTTGTACTATTGTGAATCCTAATCAAGTTTGAACGCGCAAGGTTTCCGTATTTCATACGCGAGCGTCAACAGGAAATTTGTTTTAGAGATTTTTAAAAAGAAATTTGTGTGGTTAAAGATGTTATGATTAAAGTAATGCATACTAAGATTCATGCTTTTTCCTCATATTTTCACTAACGTTCGAACACCTCTCATGATAGCCATTGTCGAGGGCTGCAATATTGGAACCTCGTCAGGCTGCGAGATTTTTCATTTACTGCGATGATTTTAACCAATAAGGAAAATGCATTACAATTATGAATGGATCTATTAAGATAAAAAGAATTCAGAGTTTGGGATCCAACCCTGTGAAGAAAATATGCAGTTACAACAAAGTATGAAAATTTTCGCACCTGATCATGCTGAAATTCTGACAAGCTACGAGGTAGGTAAGGAAACCAAGAAACGACACAAATTCAAGATGTAACCTACAATCAAACATTTATGAGTTTATCTCATACCCTAATTTACTAAACGTTGCCAAATGACTGCGATAGACTGTCTTCTCACAACACTCATCTAGTCGACTGTGTGTGTGTGTGCTTTCTTAAGAACTATGCAGGCTGGTCACTAATGAACGCTGGAGAAGCGGCCGCACTTTCTTCTCAAGCTTCGCGCACGTGGAATGCTGTTCAGAATGTGCAGCCTGTGCAGTAACTACGGTAACAAAAATTGCAAGGGCTTCACTAGGCGAGGGGTAGAACGAGACCCGAATGTTTCAACGCAACGCGAGTTGCTACGTGTAGTCGACAGGAAAAAGCACAGCTCCGTTTGTTCGAACTTGCAGCGAAGGTCGTGCAAGTAAAAGAAAATTGCGTCAGAGTTTCAACCACAAGTACGAGTATAAATATGAACAAAAAAAATATACTTGTAACTTTGGAGTGTTGAAAACCGTTCAGGTAAAAATTTTCTCAAAAACCTATGTTTTAGAAGATCGAATGATTTTATATGATGATTATTTAGGAAACGTAAATCTAATATAAATATTAGTATAACAAAATCGCTACAATGCATGGGAAACTTTCCATAGGCTTCGTTTTAATTAACATTTGATCTGAGCCTTGAAATGAGACTTGATTCTCAAGGCTTCAGAGTTTAGTTCGGAGAAAGAACAAAATTTTTAGAAGCGGATGAAAAAATACGATGAAAAGAAAGTGATATTCCAGTTCGAAAATTTCTGTAGCAAACTCTGGTACGTGAACTTACAGAGCTTTTCACAGAGTAATTACACTGTGAAGTAGTCAGTACTCATGCAGTAGTCAGAAGTCCGGCAAAGAAATGTGCTCAACTCGTGAGAATTTGCTGATGACAAAGCAAATTTTTTTGTTTGATCATAAAAAAATTAAAGTCAGTGTTGATGAGGTCTTAACAAATGCAAGGTAATGCTTTTCCACTTTAGCTATCTCAATGTACGCCGAAATCGATTTGAAGTGCAAAATCATTTTGTTTATTGAGGTTGTGATAAAAACTAAAGCTTTTCGATGGAATACTCTTGTTACGTTCAGGATGTTATTACGTTTCCAATGCTTCGAAGAGCTGACAAAATATGTCATTAGTGATTAACGAAGTGAAGGATAAATTTAGAGCGTCCAAACCCCGCCTTGAGCGAAGTTTTGACCATGTCATCGACAAATTTCACCCTCCGGAATGGCGTATATAAGAAAATTTCAACGCTTCAGCTTCAATTGTTATAGTATGGTGATTTCTGCTGGTAGACATTACTAGTTCAGTTTTCTTATGCAATTTTGGACTACTTTTACAAAATTTCCAGACCTCGTTCCCAAAACATGACAAAAATCGAGAGGATTTTCATGTAAACTTAAAACCAGTTTGTCTCATGTCTGCCCATCCATTTCAATGTTGAAATTTTGAATATGTAACTTTTAAGAGATTTCCAGACCTCGTTGCCGAAACGATTATAAGCGAAAACGTTTTCACGTGATCAGTTTGTTTCATGCACGTTCACGTGAACTAATATCTGATGGAACAGCAAGCAAATCCTGCTTAAGGGTCAACAAAATGAAAAACTCGCCTCTTTATCTGCGCATGAACGGTGTGTGTATGTGTGTGTGTGTGTCGTTGGCAGGTGGGTCCGGCGCTGCAGCTTATCAGACGTCATGAATATCAAGTCTCATTAGCTGCAGACCTTCTAATTTGAGGTACCTTATTTGGGAGCGACACTGACCAGGCAAACGCTCCCGGTAATGCCCGCTGCATTGTCTTCTGCAGCAGAGGCAGTAAATGTACTGTGAATGAAGATAAATTTTGAGGCTCCATCATTCTTGTTGTTTTCAGCAACTGCGTTCGGGACACGTTCGGTAAGCAAACTCGCTGTTGGAAACGTTTTGTTCAAGACAAAAGAGTATATTTGCACTGAATGTATATGCACACTGTATGTATACGTACATAGACCAATGTGACTGAGACAAATGATTGAGTAATGGCCTCGAAGAAATCGAGAAGAGAAGAGAAAGGTTTGAAAGAAAGGTTTGTTAGATGCTCGTGGAGATACTGAAGTGCGAGTAACATTTGATCATATGTACAGTAAGTAAAAACAAGAGTTAGAATTCCTGGAAGGCACAAAAATACGAGATATTTGGAGCATGTAACCAGGACAGTGAGTGTTGGATGGTGATGGAAGAGAATGAATGAGGTGTAATGATGTTGAAACATAATAAGTTGACAGGAATCAAAACATAGAAATGGAATAAGTGCATAATGAATGAACTGTGATTTGGAAAAATTGTGAGGGACTCTCAAAAGGATAAGGATTTTTATTTAAACTGATAAAAAGTGATATTCGTTGTGAAAAGAAGTGGAAATATCAAAAAAGAGCAATTTATTAATAAGTATTTAGTCATGCTGGAGGTATGGAGTGAAAAAGAGACTAATGACACAGGAGTATCAAAATATAAGAGAATAATTCTCAATTGAGCCTTGGGTTAAACAATTAAATGGAATGAGGGAGACTCATGTTCGCAGCACGGAATAAATAAATACAGCGGTGCTCGTGAAAAAAGGGGATGATGCTCGAGGGAAATGGAGTGATACTTTTAAAACATGAGGTGTTGATCTTAAAAAAAGTTGTTTAAATGAAGAAGAAGTAATGCTCGTGAATAACGAGCACTTATTATATGTACTTGGAGGGAAAAGAGTAAAGCTCGCGAGAAGAATAAGTAATTTCCGTGAAGAAAAGGTGTTGCTCGTTAAGAAGACAATACTTCTGGGGAAAGAGGTGGTGTGAGAGACGAAAGTGTGGAGTGTAGTGTTGAAAAACAGTAGTATAAATGTGTGAAGCCTGAGTTGAAAGATAGTCATATGAAACAGCAAAATTTGTGGGGGTAAATTCTACTCTGGTAGCCAAATAGTTGAAAAAGTGCCGAGCGTGACTCATTATAGGCTGGCAGAGATCTTTAGAATGGGTCACAGAAATAGAAAGAGTACAGTAAGAGCTTGCCAGCCGCATTTGAAAGCAGGGCTGTACATCTGCCTTCCTCTTCGATGAGTCTCGTCACAAGAGAGAAGATTTGTTACTTCATTGATGATGCGAGTGAAATAAGATAACCATGAATAGATATCAGGCTGGGCTGCCAGATTTTTTTCTCGCTAATATAATCCAATTATAATTTCAAAAAGCCCATTTAGCCATCCTGTTGCCTAAGTGTGTGTGAGGTAGTCACCAGACCGACGTAATTGCAAATAAATTGTCAGAAGATTGTAGGGATGTGTGTGTTAGTGTTTTTTTTTGTGAAGAATCAAGGTTTCCTTTTGAAATTTTTTCTGGCAGAAAGTGCCAAGACTGAAGAAACTACTCAATGCTTAGGAGCTGAATTTTCTGGAGACGGAGACATAATTAACTCACACTAAATAGTTTACCTGTCTAGAATGGAAGTTAATTCCTGACAATTTTTAAGACAAAGAAGATACTTCAAATTCAAATAGTGTCAATACATGCTTCTCACGTTTTATTTCTAAATTAGATACGAGTCCACGATGCAGTGAAATACTGAATGAGACTAAATAATGAAGCATCTGTTTCATGAAGTGAGGCTTAGGTTCAGTCTTCTATTCTGAGATATTTTAAAGTTTCTGAAATAACACTGATGATGAGAAATGGAGTCCCGTCATTCTGCTCTTGAAGAAACAATACTTTACACCGGATTAAAATGCACAAAACAAGCGTCAATAAGCTTCAAATTGATGTACGTTAGACAACCAGACAACTTAAAATGAAATAGCTGCCAGCTCTACGCTTGATTTCAATTCGTAAGAGCAGCTATCGAGCTCTAGTAACCAGAACCGTGAGAATATACATGATCGATAACGCTCTTGATGTCCTCTTATTTCGATACCAAAAACCGACAGCTGATGCGTGAGATGGAAAAGTAAGACGCTGAACAAAGTTCAAACATTTACTTGAATATTTCATTTGCGTGGGCATGTTATTTTCGAGACAGCATGACCGACAAACATCCTGTTTGTGCTGCGGCAAGTGTGATGCGGAGCCCAAGCACCGAGCACCGAGCGCAGCAAGCTGCCACTTCCTGGAGAACCCAAACATGCATGGAAGAGAACGCTGAGCAGTCGCTTTGTGTTTCAGGCATACGCAATAGCACGTTATGTTAATACGTATTAACGTATGATAATATTACGTATTAATGTATAATAATAATACGTATACGTATATTAACGTAACGCATACTAATAATAAGTTAAAACGTTGACTGTGTTATTACCAATCGGTGGGTCGTGCTTAAGTTTTCCCTGTTACTAAATGACCCATCGATGGGTCGTTTGAAAATGTTCTAAAAATATGTTAAAATTAAAGGTATTTAATGGACCAAGCTCATGTTTGGTATTTATAAAATTTCTAAGAACTTGTAAAGAAAAATTTGAGTTGAATACTGAACTTCACTTTAACCCATCGAAGTTAACATGTTAATAGGTCTTACTATACGTAAAACATATTATAATACGTTACGGCATAAGTTAGTTGCTACGTTATAAGTAGCGAATTTCATTACAGCGAAGTGGGGGGAGTGTCTGGGCTCGTAAGACATATGCCTTCCTTTGTTATGCAAGCTGCAGGACATTCACCAGCCCTCGCTGGGGCACGTATGACTGAATTTACTCTCGACACACGCCTGCCGTCATCTGCAAACGGGGAAAAGGAAAATTACCTCTCGTACTAGGATTTTTCTCGTTAAACTCCAGTAGTAGGAATACATGTGTAAATGTTTAAACTGGCTCACGTACAATTTTTGTATCTAAAAAACAGCTGTGATGGTGTTCTAAATTGCAGCAGAACATTTTATTAACGGTCGTTATTTGACCAGCACTTTCGAATGTTAGAAGTTAACTCTTCGTCGGCTTTAATTTCGTTTTCAGTGTGCTTAGTTATACGTTTTGTGCCATTTTTCAATGAAAAGTACGAGTCTGAAATAATACTACGGGAGAAAATGAGACACGTGTACGGGAATAAGATCACGTGTTTTAATAGCGTAAAATTTCATTCCAAGTATAATCAAATTAATAAAATTTAAGACGATGCTCGCTACTATCGCTTTTATGTGATGAGTTAGTCTCGCTTTTTAGTCAAAATATGATCTCAACCATAAAATTCACACTCCATCTCACGCTTAGAAATTTATGTCAGTATTTCACAAATAATTTCGTGGTTTATCGTTTACAAAATGGTCACTTCTTGCAAACAATGGGAGATGTGAACACATCGTCGATGTTACGAATTTTATATTTGAAAACTGCACATAACGAACTAAGTCTTCCATCTCGAATTTTTCGAATTTATTTGTAAATTTAGTCAACGTATTTGCCTGGGCCTTCCTTGCATTTGCTAGAAACGTAAAAGTTACCATGTATATAAAATTTTTAGATGTATTTTTATTGGCAGAGTGAAGGAACGAAATATCTGAAGAATCGATCAGAACTACATTTGCCCTTGAATCGGAGGTTGTGGCGTGACTTTAGCGATCTCACGAGAGCACCGAACTGAGGTGCCCGCAGACAGAGTGGAGGTGAGTGGCCGGGTGCTGGAGCCTTATTTAGACCACAACACCTGTTCCAGGGCGTGGAAAGGCAAGCAAGATGCTTGACCAGTAAGTCTGCATTGTACTTAATAGCTCATATAACCTCTAGAAATTTGAAGTGTAAAACAAAAAGTTGGTGAAACATGCTCTCTCAGCATTTCATATTTGTGTCCACGTTTTTTCGTAAGTCCTACTAAAATGTTCCTGACGCAGGAACATGTGTAAGGACGTCCTTTTTGAACCTACTTTCTTGTTTGCTGAGAAAGCCAAATTCTCGAATGAAATCCGTCAGAATATGTTGATCTAGAGTCTATATTCTAGACAATGGAAACATCCATAGTCTAGATTCTAGACTAAAGAGAGAGTGCAAATGACCAAGACGATATCGAAAGTGATATTATACCCACGTGATGATGCACTTTTAGGACCACCTCACTGACTTTCAGCGTGAAGTTCAGAAAGGAGAAGTCAGTGTCCGAGTGGAGTGCAGGAAATGCCTGTGGAGTCGCTCGTCCGTATCCTGACTACGCGCTCGGCCTTGCAGCCAAGGGTCAAACTGGACGCGCTGCTCTCGGACGGACGCCGCCCGGAGCCAGGGGATGCCGGCGATCCGCCTCCGCAAGTCAAGAGTGAGTGACCGGTTGCAAATCTCTATGTAGTCTTTGGAGTAATAAACACCGTGAGCAAGCAAATATGAGAGCTTCAATGTGCAACGCTTAAGTTTTTAGTCAAACCACGAATAAAGTCATGTTCATCAAAAAGTTACAATAATCTTAAAAGTTTGCTTTCGAGCGGAAATTCTTCACGTACCGTCCTGAACGTATTTTGCAATGCTTCAATTTTAGATTTAATCTCATCGCTGCCGGCGCAATCGCTTAATCGCTGAAGAGCTTTTTTTACACTGAGAAAGAAGCCTCTTGAGTTTACTTTGTGGTCTGACCATAACGCTTGCGAATGCAGGGTAGTACGGTGACAATCTGCATGTGTGCAGGTGTGTGCTTAATTTAGCACCAAGTCAGGCATAAAATTTGTCAACATTTCTCAATTATTTCATTTACAGTGCGCTTGTTTCCGTAGTGGAGAGAACATAGGATTTTTTTTCAGATGATTGCCTAGTTGTATAGCAGAATCGGGCTGAAGTCTAAATTGCATTTCACCCCAGAGAAGCTTAGAGCACAACTTCTAATTAAAATAATTTAGAATATAACTGCCAAATCGAGTGTGAAAACATATTCAGGTATCCATGACAAAAAATATGAGTTAGAAAATTCTGTTACTTCTAGACTTTTGAATTTGGATTAAATTTTCCTGCAGTTTCTCTTAAAGTTCTAATGCGTGAATCTATCTTTTTGTGTCCTTAAGTCGTTTATTTCTTTGTGAGTTTATTGGACCAAATCGTGGTCAAAAGAAAATTCTCTAATAAGCTAAATTATTCAACGATAGGATTTTTGAACATACCTCGTCACCAACTACTTTAAAAGTAGAATTACCTTAAAATAAAGTTTCTAATGTGACTTTTATCCAACGAAGCATCTGAACTGAGAAAGAATTGTGACGGTGGTCTAAGTTGTACGAGCAAATTTTTTCAACGATCGTATTCATTGAGCACTTCTGACCTGTTAGCAGTTAACTCTCGGGGAGACAAATTTTCTTTTTCTACATGCATGTTTGTTTGTTAGTTTCTTAATTACAGGTACGAGTAAGAACTGCGTTCAAATACGGAAACGAGTAACAAAGTAAGACGATGTACGTCTGCCACTAATGCAGAGATTTTGTTCCACCTATGACCAAATTCAAGAGTCCTAAAATGACACTCAATCTATGCTTCTAAAGCAGCTTTTACCATAATACTGTAGAATAGACATGACACCCTTACAGTAAACCGCATTTCTACAGAAAAAGAATTGCAGTTTACTGCATGATAAACGAAATATTTTACTATCGGGTAAACCCCGACTATAAATCAAGGCACTCTCCTCGGAACTCAAGTACGTACATGCAAGAATAATCACACAAAACAGCGGGTCGGAGGTTGAGTTGTTTGTCGTCATACAGCGGCCAGAAGTTGGCACGAGAAGCAGCCAATGCCGACAACACCGGGTAAGTCACAGGGTGAAAGTTGCGTTTTGACAGCACGTCGTATGATGGCTGCGTGAGTAGAGGTCACGGTGACGAACTTGTTCCACTGAAACAGAAAAAACGGACGCACCGAAATGCGGAAAAACGGGGGGATTTCATTTCTCTAATTTAGAAAAAAAAACTTTCTCAAGAAGTGGTGACTTACTCACTGAAGCATGCTACTGAGTTCCGCCATAAGTGAATGACAGTGGATAACAAGCATTAAGGCTGGTACAGGACAAGGTTAAATATTTTCAGTATTCAAAAAATACTACGGATTCTTCTTCTATAATTGACTGATGGATGTATTTTGCACCCCATCGAGCCTTCTGCGCATTCCACGCAATCTCAAAACGGTACTGCCAAACGCCAATAACACCTAGAAGTCATATCTCACGTCGCCGATGTAGTGAACAACAAAAGAATAACTCATCCAGGACACCGTTGAGGTGCTACTATAGTGTGAAGTCTGCCGCCATATATAGCCTATCCAGGTGCAGATTGAGATGTACAAGTTAAGTGTTTATCGCTTAGTTAAATGCATGGACATAAGTAACATCCATTGGTAACCTAACCTCTCACTATAGTACTAGCTAGAGGTAGATCTCATGCTATAGTGGGGTAGAACTCACCCTATAACAGCACCCACCGTAGGAATGTTCAAACACTTGTGTAGAGTTGTGCTGTGGATTCGAAGAGTTGATGATGGATCCTCTAATGACTGCTGCTCGGGTCTTTTTCTAAAATTTGAGCTCAATTCAATACTAGCTCACACCCTGGCAATTTTGTGGTGAACATAGATTGCCATACTTGCTCGATGGCGCAGCAGTCGACTGAAGTGTGTTGAATGCTGACTCGCTAAGTTACTTTTGGGTTTAAACTCATGTGAAGGTGTTTTATTTCAAAATATAATAGAAAAAAAACATAAGATTCGATGGAACTCAGATACGTTTTTTTATTCTGCTTAGACGCCTCTTCATATACAACATCCACAATTTTGAGAGGAAAGTTTTTATGCATATATATAAATCTGAGTGCAATTGACTTTCTTTACCGATTGATATTTAGGGAAACAAAACTTGCGAAAAGCAACGCAGATGTCGCTAACAAATCCATGTTATAAACAATCTCCTATCGACCTCACTGACTACCGAAAATAGAGCAGCAACTCAGCTGGTCACCACAAGAGCGTCGTTAAAGAGTACGAAGAATTTTAATAAGTAAGACAGAGTGGGGCACTGATGGGAGGGTGAGGGAACGTCACGCTCTGCAGCGTGCCGATGGGGTCAGGGTCGGCACTTGCTGGCTGCTGCGGTTGGTGGCGAGACTTGTGTAGCTCCAGTTGTTGTGTTGAGCACATGACACCTGCCAATGGTCAAATCGCCTAAACACTGCAGACTTTATAATATGTTTGTTGTACTTTAGTTAAAATTTGACGCTTGAAGACCTGTACATATAAAAGCTGTGATGGATTAAATGGCCTAAACACTGCAGACTTTATAATACGTTTACTGCGCATTAGTTGAAATTTGGTACTTGCACACTGAAACACTGCAAACTCTCTTGTGTGGTTGCTGTACTTTAGTTAAAACTTGGCACTTGAAACTTGTACACATGACAGCTGTGAATGTTCTAACAGCCAAAACACTGCAGACTTTATTATATGTTTACTGTAGTTGAATTGAAATTTGACGCTTGCAACTGAAACACTGCATATTTTCTTGTGTGGTTGTAGTACTTTAGTTGAATCTTGACGCTTGCAAACTTGCACATATGACAGCCGAGAATGGTCAACTGCCCTTAACCCTGTAAACTTTCTTGTGTGGTTGCTGTACTTTATTTGACATTTGGCACTTGTAAACTGAAACATTGCAAACTTTCTCTTGTGGTTGATGCACTTTAGTTGAAATTTGACGCTTGCAAACCTGGATGTCAGTGTACAAACATAACGTTTTGACAATGAGGACAAAGATGTACGTGTGCTCATGTCTCTGAGTGGACTTAATGCTGTACAGATGAAACCCACAAGACATGACTTTATTGAAAATAGAATCATCTTGAAGTCAGACCGAGACGTGAATGCACGATACAAACAATCAACAACCTGGTAATGCCTCTACATGCCGTACATGTGGTAAGAGCTTCCGTGTATCCTGAAGTCGTGTAAATTTATCATTCACTCTTCCAACTTGTGAAAATAGCACTCTCTTACGAAATTCATGCAGCAGAAGTGAGAGTAGCGGTTTTATTTGGTGGGTGGTCACGTGTCACTGTTAAGAATAAGTGCCTCGGAAGTAACAACGATACCTCGCACTGTAAACTTGATGAAAATTTAACGAATAAATGTGAATAAATTTCGGCTTGTAGCTCTTTTCTAACGTACAAAGAGCTCAAAAAATCAACAGACCTCGCAGAAGTCGATCTTAGAGCTAGGTATCTGATTAGGATGGTAGAGATAATCGTAGCAAATCTGGAGCTGACACCTATAGAGCGCCAATGCCGGCATGAAGGATTGTACTTGCAGAACTCTCGGTCCAAGCAACACCCTGCCCTAATACACACGACTCTCGGTCACTTCCAGCGACAGGCTTTGTGAGAACGCCTGTTGAAATATTATCTAGGTTTAGACATTTAGAAAATTCGATCGATTAATATGCATCAATCATTTTCATTGAGAGACGGAAGGTGAAGCCGATTTATTTGGTGAAACCATTTTACCAATTACCATTTGGTGAAATCATTTTAGTATCGTGGCACAGAGAAGCTAGGTTGACTACGACAGGGAACGAGTTCTCTGCTTGATGTTTTCCTACGGGTTGTACTGCAGATTACTCACCTAGAACGTACATTATACCCATGAGTGCCATTCACGGTACTGAGACATTTATTTATTCGCCATATTAGTGGTTTACAATGTGATATACCCCTGCTACTTCCGAGGCACTTATTCTAAATAGCGACACGTGACTTGCCGCCAAATAAGAACGCTGCTCTCCCTTCTGTTGCATGGATTTTTCAAGTAAGTGCTGTGTACACAAGTTGTACATTGAAGACCGGATGATTAGAATAAAATTTGTTCATGTCCAGAGGGAAACAATTGATGGATTCAAAATTTCGGAACATCGTGACGAGATGTAATACTGAACAGAGTCCAGGGGGCAATCTACAATCATTCCTGTTGCACACTATTTTTACCAGAGAGGTACGGGGGATTAATTAACTTTGGTTAGACATGTGTAAGCTTGTAAATTTCAATAGGGGAACGGGGAAAAAATTGGAGAAATTGAGATACAGATGTTTCATTCACCAATAAAAAGGAAAGTCTCGCCGGGTAAGACTTTTAATCCAACATATGGCCTTCTCGATGCCCCTTTCTCTAATTCACAACAACTTGTGAAAAGTTTGGGCAAACTTCACATGGTTGGAAAGAAGGCAAGTTGAGGTACCTACCTCCCCTTGAGGGTGTAAGAGAGATCAGAGCGTGTACACACATCGACCTTCAATTGTCTAGAAAATAAAGAACAACGTGTGAGCTTCTCTACTAGGTAATCCCAGCACAAACCAAATAACGAGTTCATTTTGAAGACTCACAGACCACTCAAATACTTCAACCACGGTGGGGAGAATGAGAGGCATGCTGCCTCATCTGCTGCTGTTGATGCTGGCAGCGATAAATTATTCAGCATTTTCTTGGAAATGAGAGAAAGTAGCTGTGCCTCGACAAGCGCCCAGCGGCAATGCTTCGTACTTTGAAGGTCAATGACAATTCGAAAAAGTGAAGAATGGATCGATAATAAAAATAAAAAAGCTGCCTGGAGCATCTGCTGGAACGGAGTTATTTTCCGGTGACGTAATAGTGCTCTTCTTTATTGTCTCAAGTGCCGTAGTCGAGACGAGATAGTCTGATAGTCTCTCCAGGTGTAAGGATAAAATGTATTGCTCGGTATTGTACAAGCTTCATTGGGCAATACGTTATGCAGAGACACGTGATTGGGCTGCGGCTAGATACACATGATGTTAGCTTTGCAACTAGTGCGCAAGTGCAAATGAGTAGTGCAATACCATTGTCAATTTCGCGTCTCGATCAAAAGAGATCTTTTGCATGCCAAGCTGGAAATAAGTTCAATATAAGGAATACTTTTCCGTCACACTCGCGTAACATGTACACTTACCACAAAGTATCAGACTAAATAAATGGCGTACGACGTTAG
This sequence comes from Morinoia aosen, assembly GCA_030386875.1. Lineage (NCBI taxonomy): Eukaryota > Metazoa > Arthropoda > Malacostraca > Amphipoda > Talitridae > Morinoia > Morinoia aosen. The sequence goes on along the minus strand of CM059561.1, from coordinate 81,709,548 downwards.
CACAATATAATACATAGATACCTTCATAAAAGGATTTGAAGAATTCTAATTTTACTTCATTTTTCTAAAATATTAAATTCAAATTCAATTAATTACCTGCATTTGTATGCATATTTCTCTTGAGTAATTTTTTAATGTTATCCATGAAACATCCGAAAATGCAGTCCTAAGACATAGCAGCTGCAGTTGATGCCAAACAAATTTAAAGTCTTACTGCTTCCCACACTCGGTTCCGATATAAAAAATGAAATTATTTCCTGACTCATAAGTTTCGTGAGTCCTTTACCGTGAGTGGGATGCTCGGTGTGCGCTACGTTCCGATTCGGCACATGGGTCTCATGGGTCTCATGACCCATTCGATGGATAAAGTTCATGAGCGAAGGGTAAAGTTTATGAGCGATTGGTAAAGTTCATGAGCTACGGGTAAAGTTCATGAGCGAAGGGTAAAGTTCATGAGCGAAGGGTAAAGTTCATGAGCGATGGGTAAAGTTCATGAGCTACGGGTAAAGTTCATGAGCTATGAGTAAAGTTCATGAGCTACGGATAAAGTTCATGAGCTACGGGTAAAGTCCATGAGCGATGCGTAAAGTTCATGAGCGATGAGTATAGATCATGAGCGATGAGTATAGATCATGAGCGATGAGTAAAGATCATGAGCGATGGGTAAAGTTCATGAGCTACGGGTAAAGTTCATGAGCTATGAGTAAAGTTCATGAGCTACGGGTAAAGTTCATGAGCTACGGGTAAAGTCCATGAGCGATGCGTAAAGTTCATGAGCGATGAGTATAGATCATGAGCGATGAGTATAGATCATGAGCGATGAGTAAAGATCATGAGCGATGGGTAAAGTTCATGAGCTACGGGTAAAGTTCATGAGCTATGAGTAAAGTTCATGAGCTACGGGTAAAGTTCATGAGCTACGGGTAAAGTTCATGAGCGATGAGTAAAGTTCATGAGCGATGAGTATAGATCATGAGCGATGAGTAAAGATCATGAGCGATGGGTAAAGTTCATGAGCTACGGGTAAAGTCCATGAGCGATGCGTAAAGTTCATCAGCGATGGGTAAAGTTCATGAGGGGTGGGTACAGTTCATAAGCGACGAGTAAAGTTCATGAGCGATGGGTCACATGAACTTGAGCCCACAACCATCGTCCACCGACGTAGCTACTCCACCCACGCCGGCAGGGCGGATCTGGAAGCACAAAGAACTCTGGTGTCTCCGGCTTCGACTTCGGAGGTCCATCTTTGGACGTCCAGACTCGCTGAGTCTCACTTTGTCCCAGCAATACCAATTTTTGTGACGTTACCTCGCGTTACGAAGCACTGAAATGATGGATTTGATCTTTATTCGGCAATACTGATCAATGCCAACTTGCGGCTCTGGTCCCAAACGTTTGTATCAAGAAAATGAAGACCTTGACCTTCCTGGAATTCAAAGACTAGTGCTTATTCGAATTGCAAGAGTGAGTCAAATAAATGTACACTTGTATTGAGAAGCGGCGTTATTGTGTTATACGTCTCTGATCATTCATCAAATTTTAAATGTGCAGAATGATTTTCGAACTTGTTCTTGCTACCTGAGAAAAAATCGGAAATGCCTAGCACCTTTATCCCACCTTATTATTAATTATAATTATAGATCTACTGACTAAAAATTTTGGATTGAAACTACCATCAAGCACATTATCCTAAAGGGTTCTTACGGATTATATTCGTTTTAATAACTTCTCTTCTGTAATTTAATTGGGCTACATAAAACTTTTTCTGACTATCTTCACCCGTCTAATCGTATCGGGTTGACCCCCAAAAAAAAAGCTTTGACAGAGGAGTATTAGCGAGTCTTAGAAATTTATTTTTAGCCTAGTCTCTGTCAAGTAAACGCGAGTCTGCTTGAGGGACGGATAGAAGCTCACTAAATAATTTTTAGCACGGCTCCTACAGCTTCATTTTCCGTCGGCATGAAGATAACTCATGTCTCATTTAACTTGACCGTTAATTAGAGATGGCGCGATTATTCGTTTTTGAAAATTAACGTACATCAGAATATAGACTGCTTGCATTTTAGGCAACGCTTTAGAAAAGTGGACTGAATGGCTGATTCCGCATTTCGATTCCGTTTCAAGTCATGCAAGTGCAAATACTTCACATATTTTTAGAAATGGGAGACATATTAAAAGCCTTATCTCAGTGCTGCGAGCATTTTATAATAAGATACAGTTAGGATATAATAATTTTTCCCAGTAGAAACGCATTTCGACTCAACACAGCTTCATTCTTCAACTAGAATGTATGTATCTGAAATTTTATTTTAATGTCATGAACAGATTAGGAAACAGTGACTTAATATTTCTTGTAATGTTTTAATACGAAGTTCCCTTAATAAGGAGAGAAATTTAAAAAAGAAACTACCCAACCAAACTTGCGAATATAATTCCATACAAGGTAGAAAAGCTAAATAAAGGAAATCGTATGCATGGTTAATTATTAACTTCGGCGGCTAATTTAAAAATTTTTAAAGAACGCACTGCAACTTAAAAACGGTTCAAAATTAAGGAACCCAAATTGCATCAAAATTGTTCCTAATTGAAAGTCGCGATTGATAAATAGAACTATGCATCACGCAGAAGAAGAAAGTAAACATATTTCAACTCGGATCTCACAGAATTTCATAATAAATTACTATTTACTTGTACAACGTTTAGCGTGTGTGTAGGACTTGTCACTCTTGGCCCTGATGTCAGATGGGGGCCAGCCACACTTATTACTAAAATATTATCATTTTGTTTGAAACCTTGAAAATATTATGATAAAAAGTGAACATGGAGAGGAGTGCTTGAATTTGTAATGAGGTCGTACTGTGATAAAAAAGAGTACTTTTTTCCATTTTTTCTATTTTCCAATTTTTCTTTTTTCTTTCTCTCTACTCATAGCCAAACAATCCCACAAAACACGAGTTGAAGTACTGCACACATATGTAGTTGAGCTTACCTAAAAAAACGTTAAAAGTTTATTTACAGACAAAATATAAAACAATTTTCAGTATTAATTGAACGTAACGACCCATTCAAACCTAAAAAAAATCGGCCAAATTTTATTAACTGTCTGAAAAATTGTATGATTCGTAGGAGTCCTGCAATCATAACGTCTCACTCGTCCAGGACACCAGCAGGTTTTTGAGGATACGCCAGCTGTGTCTTTCTGGCTACCTCGCTGGAAAAGAGAGCTCGGTAGCACACTAAATGCGTCATAAAGTGGTCAGGTCCAAAGAGCATCCGTGGGTGCCAACCTTGGCACCTGCACGCGTCCACAAAGGTCAGCATGTCACTTCACGAGTGCTGTGCCGGGGAGGAAGAATGTGTCGTTCGTAACCTCTGTGACACTCCGGCACCAGGCAGGATTGGAGGTGGTAGACATTCCTTAAGGAATGTTTTCTTGAGATTAAGAATGTTTAGCACCAAAATAAGGACGATGTGGTGCCAAAATAAGGGAGGTCCAAAATAAAGACGGTGTGACGAGGCACCAAAATAAGGCAGGCACCAAAATGACAACGATATGACACCAAAATAAAGCAGGCACCAAAATAAGGCAGGCATCAAAATAAGGCAGGCACCAAAATATCGATTTGGCACCAAAATGAAGCAGACACTAAAATAAGGCAGACGCCAAAATGAGGCAGGCACCATAATAAGGACGATGTGACGTGACACCAAAATAAGGCAGGCACCAAAATAAGGCAGGCACCATAATAAGGACGATGTGACGTGACACCATAATAAGGCAGGCCCCAAAATAAGGCAGGCACCATAATAAGGACGATGTGACGTGACACCAAAATAAGGCAGGCACCAAAATAAGGCGGGCACCATAATAAGGACGATGTGACGTGACACCAAAATAAGGCAGGCACCAAAATAAGGCAGGCACCATAATAAGGACGATGTGACGTGACACCAAAATAAGGCAGGCACCAAAATAAGGCGGGCACCATAATAAGGACGATGTGACGTGACACCAAAATAAGGCAGGCCCCATAATAAGGACGATGTGACGTGACACCATAATAAGGCAGGCCCCATAATAAGGACGATGTGACGTGACACCAAAATAAGGCAGGCACCAAAATAAGGATGATCTGAAGGCTCACTTCGTCTTTATTTTGCTCGGATGAAATTTATCTGCGGAGTTTATATCATTGTGATTACCTGTGCTGCGCCTTAGAACGAGCAACTTGCATATGTTGCCACATCCTTATTTTGCTGGCATGAAACTTGTCAGTCGAATTTATGTCATGTTGCTCGCTTGTGCTTTGCCATCGAGTTAGTAATTCATTCTGCAGCTGTACAAGCACAAAATTTAAACATGATTGAGAATTATTTTGCTCAAATACAGGCGTTCAAATAATAAGTACAAATAAGTACATGCGTTCAAATAATTCCAAAAATATTCTCCGTGATTTTTAGCACAGTGGAATTCAATCCTTCATGCTATAGATATCATTTCTCTTTTGACCCTCTGAATCTTGTCAACGAATATTTGACACGAATTTTACCTCGATATATTTATTGCTGCAACATCCAAGGTTTTCTTACGCACTCATTAAAATTTCCAACATATACCAGGCTTTTCCTTCTTACGGGAGGGTAGCCGACAGCAAGCCACAAGGATTCATCCTTAGTCATTAGGAGGCGAGAGAGGCAGCGCAGGCTCTCTAGAACTGTCCGGACCAATAGCAGCCCAGCACAGCCCTTTTCCGCAGTCAGGCCCGACAGTCATAGCTGGTTCTCCTCGACCACTTCATTTGTGTGCTGCCTCCCCCAACACATGACAGGACACATCATATACCCACCCCATCATAGGCGCGCAGTCTTCCAGTAACCGCATCAAATAATTACATCCTTATACACTGCTTCCACTCACTTCCACTTCCACTAAAATTTCCAACTGGGAAAATTACTCATTTAACGACGTTTTTGACAAAAGTGTTTTTCTGACAAGCTTAATCCAAGTGTAAGTCACTCTTGTCAAACCAATGGCGTTGGCTCGATTGGAAATAAATCAAAACTCTCAAACAGAGGAGTTACTAAACCTAGTCTTTCTTCAACAAACATATCTTTCCCCCAGCTGCATTGTCCTAAAATGCGATTTGAATTGGAAACGGTGGGGATTGAAATGAACTCTTTCTTTCGCTGGCTTCAGGCTTTCTTTCAAAAAAAATTTTAGTTACTTATTTCGGCTTAAAACTGCTCAACAGGAAGCTCATATCCAACTTCCTTATTCAACTTCGACCAGGTGTCACGAAGAGCTCTTCAGTCCAAGGTTTCTGAGTTGAATTTTTTCTATGTTGTAATACCGACGAACTAACTTTGAGTGTACTTCGTCGTCATTACCATTTCCGTGTTAAACCATGTTGACTTGAACTGAAGGAATGCTGTACAATATATGTATATATATATGGTATATATATATATGGGACATTAGGTTTCAGTTCTACACTTTACAAAGTAGTGACATAGCAGCATTGTCCAAAGCAATGATTTTTGTTTCCTTCTTAAGATTATTTACATTACATCTCCACTGAAACACACACTTCCAACAGATCTAAGAAACGGATGCGGAAAGATGCTTGAAATAATCTATTCTGAGGAAGAAATTCAATTTTAGTTTGCGTTGTACAGTGTACGTTATTCATGATTTTCGAAGCCCTTCTATTATAACGGGACTTGAACGTTGAGCACAACACGTATCATCTGGTCGGACTTGCCAACTTTCTCGAGGAAGTTCAAGGGTGGCTCAGAAAGTAAGAATATGTTCGCTCTCTGATCTTCTTTGTGCAGACCTCTTGATGTATGAGTCACGTTTTGTGATCGCACACTCCTGAGTCGATAGTTGTGCGTGTCTGCGAGCATTCAACGGCTTTGACTTGGCATTTGCTGGTGAACTCATGTTTGATATAGACAAAACAAACGTGGCTCTGATAAAATATCAAAACACATTGCTAAAAATGAGCTATTTCTTAAATTTTATTTGGCGGCTTCATTTTAAGTGAAAAAATTCCCATGGCAGGCTAGATGTAAATACAAAGAAAAAAAATTTCCTAACCTTCTGAAATTAATAATTGCATGCTTGATGGCTTCGTTGTTGCCGATGGAGTTCTTTCATGAATGTTGTAAATCTATCTCATTAGCTGGTTACTAACTCGAATTGAATGATGGCGAGTAACACTTGAGTTTAAGGAAGGTGTTGTTCTCAGGTGACGATCACGCAGTGATCTAAAATCGTTAGGCGCAGGTAAAAAATTGTAAAACGTTTAAGAGCGCAATGTACTCCATGTTGCTCTTCCAAAATGTTCGAGCACTCAGGAGACTGAATGAACTATTACAAAAAGAAATTATTCCAAAGTACGAAGAAATCGATAAGGCTACATGCAGATGATGATGATTACACTTCAAACTACTCTAAAATAGTGTTCTGATTTATTTGTCTTTTCGAATCTGTCAAGGCATCGCAGAAAATTTCATAAGCGCTGTATTTAGTCAACTCATACAAGCTGAAAGTAATTATATATATATATTTTTGCTACTTTCAGAATACGAAGAACTGCTGTTTTCCTACATGAAACCCGTTTGGCAGGCTACAGGAGAAGACTAGACCAAGTTCACGAGGCAAATCATGAGCTGCGGTCTCCAAAAAACTTTACAGTGTATCTGAGTACTTGATGTTAAATGTTAATCACAGTTTCAGCAATGAAACTCGTTTTTGACCGCAGCTGTAGAATTTCGCATCCGCGTTTCTCCTGTTTCATGGGGCTATTTCAAGAGTTTGACTGATACAACTAAAAATAAATTGTTTCCTTTGTTTCGGTATGATATAGTCTGGCGCTTCCAGTTCTTGAAGAACTTCACCTTGCCGCTATTTTGGCCAGCAATGAAAGCTGAGCCAGCACGGACTTTTACGTCCTACTATTTCCCCTCGGTTTGCGTCTTTAACGAGAGTCACATTACAGACTACAAAGCAAAGCAGAAATGGTGTGCGACGCTGAGCATAATACCAGTGATGAGTTCAATACAAGGAATAATTTCATTAACTATCTAAAGCGCATGAGCTTGAACACCTCGTGTACTGAGATTGGAACCAGGCTAGACACTTGTCTAATTTGCTACCGACTTTAGTCCGAATGATTATGATTTCAACTTTTCAACTTTTCAAGCTCGGCACGGAATTTGCCGATCAATGATGTTATGCGGAAGTTTGAGGACTACGATTTAGTTCTACTGTCATATTAACCTATTAAGGCTATTGCTGTGTCACGAAGATTATTGTTAAGGAAACTGAGGAATATCCTGGCATCCTTGAAGCTGAGATGCGAAACTGAGGAAATGAGCCGGAGCTTTGCATTACCTTTACCTTTTAAATATTATACATTGAATTAGTATGAAGAAATAATTATTTAGAACGACATACATTTTGGCAAAGGTAAATCATCAACGCGTTATATCGACTGCAGAAAGAACATGAGTGCCTCAAATTAATATTCCGTACTTTTCAGGCATGAAGATCACGTTAGTAAACGGAAATATGATCTAAATACAAATGAATTGTAAAATATTTTTCGCGGAAAAATGTCCTCATTTATATTTCCTGAAAAAAATCGAAAATTTACACTGAATCAATAAATTTCATTTCCTCTTACTGGAATGAAATTTGTACATTTGTTTGAAACTTCTATTGGTATCTCAAGCCACTGAAGTGAAGCTACTGCAGCTCTGAAGGGTGAAGTAGAATGTAAAAGGAATCATTGGAAGAAACTCTTGCTTCAACCCTTCTTCAACTAAGAATAAAGTACTGAAAAAAGGAACATGGTCTTAATATGAATAGTTACAATGAAACAAAGGTGGTTTCCAATCTTCACTGCTTTGGTCAAACAGTAATATTTAGATAATCAAGATGAGGGCTTCACTCTGCTGTCGTATAACCGTACTTATCCATGCTTGGTCCACACATCACCAACAATTGTCCGGATATTGATGGCCAATTGTCCAGATATTTTCGGCGAATTATCCATATATTTAAGGCGAATTTTCCGGATACTTCAGGTCAAGAAGTCCATCGCTCAGTCCAGATGATGCTTTCAGCTCAAAAGAGTTTTCTCAGTATAATACGACGGTGAAGCATGGAGTGAAAAATCAGAGTGAAGACCAAAAGAAATGTGCTGAAATACTACATGTATAACCTCCATGATTTCAAGTTCTAAAGTAAATGAACATCGGTCGGCAGGACAGCTCGAAGAAAAATATCTAAATCATGATTCCTTCAACCGATTTCGATTATAAAAGTACCAAGATTTTGGTTTCAATTGTAAATCACAATAATTTAACTTGGAATGAAATTAAAAATTGTTGGAGTTATCTCAAAATGAAATCAAGGCTGATAAAAGGGCAGACTGTACAAGATATCAATTACTTCTATTCATTCAAGTGTTGAAGTGATAAATACTGATAACCTTCCACACCCAATGCTTATAAGTGATCTACTGCATCTTCATTTTTGAAGTGGAAACTTACCTCCAGTTTCCTAACGCATACATGGATTTAAAAAAATTCCCAAAGTTTGTGCAAATCACACACCCGAAAATCTATCCCAAAACTTCAAAAAGTACTTGGAGCGTGTTGATGCATCCCTGTGTCAGCAAAAATAATTCTGCGTGACGATGTGACACACAGAGCAGCAGATCTCGGAAACTTTTTCAGCTTGACATTTGCAGAGAAACAGATAGAAAGACGAGGATAAAGCTAATAAAACTCAGGGCCGAGTGCTGTAATGTCAATGTTGTTTGCGTTGACAGGGTGGAGCCTAATTGAGCTCAGGCATCGGGAGACCTTTTCTTCATCCCAAGTTTGAAGCTTCGGAAATGCGTTAGCTGCTAGCCAAACAACGTTTGAAAACAAATTAGTTCATCCCCGTGTATTAATTCATAATGACAGACCCAGATATTTAGACAAAACTGTTTAGTTCATTTTAAAAATTCCTCATTCACTGAACCCTTGGCAAGTTTATTGGATAAAAGTAAATGCGTAACATTAAGATTTGAATATGTTAACAAATGTTAATATTTAGCTTTTTGAATATAAGAAATACGTCAGTTTGGCTCATTTCATGTTGCATACTATAATTTGGCAGAGCGTAGCAAAATAAAATATATTTACATTGAAAAGCAATGGTAGCACAAACTACCTATATTACAATGAAATATTTGCAATGATAAACGCAGAGGAAGATATATTTTTGATGAAAACGTATGAGAAAATCTATCGGCTAGGAAAATTAGTATCTGAATAAAGCAATATTCACCATTGCTGTGAATGAATAAGGCTTTGAAACAAAACCAAATGTAACGCTTCGAAAAATTATCGACCTTCAAAACCACAAACCCAAAAGTTTGTATTTAATAGATAAAAACTTCAGTGGTAAAAAAGCAGTTCACCTGCGGAAAAATCTAAAATATACTAAAATGAGACTGATATTTTCGTATAATTTTTTTAGATCGAAGCCTTTTTACCGTAAAATACATGTTTCAAAAGTTTTTAGAGCTTTGTAGAGCACGTTACGCTAAAAGAAACAGAAGATAGATGAGTAATGATCGATATAATTTCATCTATATTCTATATCTGGGCTCTAAAGTAAATTGACAAAGCAAGCACACGTGGCAAGTGGATTTCCAGCCCGTAGACTTTAGCTGTTCACTCAATCCTGAGCTACTTACGATACGGGCACGAGAAGGGCGTGTTGCAGTCGCGCTCTGAGTCATCTCCCTGCTTCTTAAATGTCACCTGCAGGCGCTCATGCTCCAATGTTTCCTATAAATCAGTCAGCAGTACCTGTATGTTCAATATGTCACCGCAAATATAATCCAAACACAAATGAATTGGGAAATGTCTTTCTCGGAATAATTTCATTGCCTCTTGCTGTTCTAAAACTCGGACATTTGATTCGAACTTTTATTGGGACCTCAATCCCAATAATTTAATTTCCAATTTCATTTTTTCATCTCCTGGGGGAGGAAACTGAGGGATCAGATGGCCTGACGATAGGACTCCACTTCGGTGTCGTACGGACGCTGTTCGTACCGGAAATTTTCCTGCTGATTGCTGTGCTCACATTGTCGGTCCCAAGCCCAAAAAATTACAAGCCAACGTGTTGCACATGAAATAGATTTGTGCGAGTACCACTAAGTAATATTGTGACACGTTACGTCATTCGTCTTAAAATATTCTTTACGGTAATAAAAATTGTGAAAAATTGCGTATGCTTCGCCTGATGTACAAAATTTTCATTTGGAATATTCTTATGGCTCTACTCACGTGTCTGCAGTGACCGTAATCTATATATCTACATATACAGGGTGTCCACAAAAAATATAACAATTGACCGATTAATGATACCGGAACCATATATCAGAAATAAACTGTTATATGGTATCATACACTGTATATCGTTCAGTGGATACATTTATTGTGGACACCCTGTATAAGATTGTGCTCAGTATGGCTTACGCCGCTAATAATTCTTCCTTGTCTGTCATTTGGACCTCTCAGTTCAAATGGACCTGAGTTGGACCTCTCAGTTCAAATGGACCTGAGTTGGACCTCTCAGTTCAAATGGACCTGAGTTGGACCTCTCAGTTCAAATGGACCTGAGTTGGACCTCTCAGTTCCTCAGAAGGATTGTCTAATATTTGAAGGAAGACTTCTGAGAATATTTGGCCCGAAGAAAATTTGGTTCAAAGATGAACCTTAAAGAGCAATCTCAATCTTATCCTCCTCGTGACAGAGCATCAAGGGGCTATTGTTCTGATGGCTCACTCTGAGTTCATTCGGAGATCATCCTTTGTATGGTTAGTCGACAGACAAGACGTTATCATACAGCTGAAATACAAACGCATATTAAAGTTATGCATGAATGCCTTATTTTATTATTCTTCCATGCAAAGAGCAATTTGAAAATTAAATGAATTTTTGAAGGATTCCATGCAATAAGCAATTCGACTCTCAATTTATCAATTTCTGTACAAAACGAAAACTTTTTCATTACATTTGTATGATACGAAGTTTTTGACACCTAAATCAGGCCAACAAACGTCCTCAGGTAACTTATTAACGCTATCTCCTTGTCTATTGCAAACAAATAATGAATATTCAAAATTATTTGCATTTTTTCATGTTTAGTCTTATAACTTTACATCAATATGCATCGTTTGATCTAAGTTCAGTAAAATAATTGACTACGGCTCTCTTCCGTCACTCCTAAAACTTTATTCACGTTGCTGCCCATACTCACTCAGACACATCTTCTCTTGCAATGATATCATTTTTAAACAAGCCGAATCATTTTTAAATGCAATCAGCCATTTTAAAACTTAAGGATTTAAGGATGAGGATTTCCCAAATTTTTCCCAAATAAATTCTCAACTCATTGGCCTTCACTGAGCGTTCATCAGCCCGATACGAACACACATCATCGCGCAGAGGACGGAGGAATGTTACGTATCTTATTAATGTTATTACCGTTATCGCCAGGTTTCTCCCGATGATGACACAGACAGAACGGGATGTAAGTCCAAGGTCACGATCCTGCACATTGGAATCACCATCACGCGCTCTCGAGTTCTGTAATTCCCCTGACTGATGAGCCTCAACCAGGATATCGTCCGGTGCAGGCTGCGAAAACAACGTAGCTTATCTCGGTTACCCACCACTTAAGCTTCAAAATATGCATTGAGACCACGCAATACCGTCCACTAAAAATGACATTTAACATTTTGACTGCGTCAGGTACAACTCAAGTTCAATTTTCAACTCAAATTTAAAAAGTCAATTGGAGTTAGCAATGTTGAAAATAACAAACATGAACTGGATTTTCCTTCAATTAGGTTTGATTAGGGACTTATGAAAATTGAGTTTGTGACCGTGGCCACCGGTCCGAGGCCACCGGTGGCTCACGTGGCAGTCAAATGCTATGAAAATGCAAGCATTATACTTGCAATGAAATGTTGAATGCAAGTATTATACTATTCAGATAAGAAGGTGTCTGTGGATGTTCCTGTACAGGGAAAAATTACGCGATCAGAACTCGATCTCTGATTTATGCTGATACACCGAGCCAGCGCGTGATGTAACCTCATAACCCATCTCGCGGTGTAGGTCTCCACTTTGTCTTCCAGTCAGCCAAGCGAACACATAATTCCTTCATTAATTCGTGCCAGTGCAGGATGTTCACGTCGCCAGGCTGAACCAGTCTTTATATTCATCCCTCTTGAATGCTATCAACGTAGAGAAATTGATTCATTAATTAATAAAGGTTAGTTTCAGGGCTCGAACTACACAAGTACACAAAAATTAACGCTTTACCTAGTCATACTTCCATCATAGTCCCATTCTAAAAATTAAAAATCTGCTATGAAGTTGCTTTTAAATCACGTTTCATAATGTTTTAACTGCTCTCCCGAGTTTGAAAAAGACAGACAAGTATATCGACCACAACGTGTAAGTATTCACGCTTCATTAGATTCACTTAAGGCCCAAGGTTAAAATTTTGTGAACAAAGATTGGTATCTGTACAATGTTGAGCATAAATGGCCTAATAGGCACAGATGGTATAACATGTCTCGGTCCGTGTTGCATACGATCTTTCCACCAAAAGGATCTATAGTGTGAGAGATAACAGCAATAGAAAACAACAATATGCATGTAGGTCTTTGCAAATTTAGAGAAAATTGAAAGTTCCTTAAAGAATTTTACTCTTTTTGCATTTACATGTGAATGCAAGCTACAGATACACTACGTAGTTCGTTAGAAAAGGGTAAATACACAGTCGTCAAACTATTAAAATGAGACTGTCTTCTTCAAAGCTTTAACTAATTTGACATCAGTGCCCTTCGCTTTTGTAGCAATAACAAGCATGTAAATCAGGTTCATACTAACAGCGTATCAGATTTCAAGCGAATACTTTTGAATATCTTTTTTTTGATTGAATGAATTTGTATTGAATCCAATGTAATAATTTATTATTTAGATTGTTCATAATATTACCTCATTCAATACTTATTTCTTTTATCTCAAGGCGACGTCGACCTAGGAGTCTTCGTGAGCATTAAATTCACAGTCACAGTCAATCAGCTTAATCAAGTGAAAACATATAGCAGATGTTAGTAACTTTAGAGCTCAAATTACACCCCCACGTAGTACGACTCAATCATTTCGAGGCCAATTTGTCTTTTAAATTAATGCCAATAATAATATGAATCAGCAAACTGTGAAAAACTGAGTCTGCAGATTGAACGTTTATCATAAAGAAATGCAAAGTTCAGGATACAACGCATCATCAGTATATTAGGAGCTATTTCCGCATGTTTAGTTGCCTTCCTCCAGCCCACACAGCGCTGAGCATTCTTTGCCCAGAGCTTCCAGGTTTGCCAATTTCTGAGATCAGTTGTTCGAATTTAGAGTTTTCTGAATGAAGCTTAACCGTAAATTTAATTCAGTCCTGGTTAATTCAGTCCTGGTTAATAAATTTAATTCAGTCCACAGATTCCCAAATATTGAGAAGATAACTTTTTAAACTATTGTTTGAAAAAAGTTAAATTTGGGATTTTTTGACTAAAGCAAAAGAGGAAGATCTGGGAATACTGCAGGCTTATCCACAAAGTACGTGGCTAGAATTCTTTTTAATACTTCAAGTGCGACGTGACCTACCGGTGGTACACGGAGGGCATTTTCATAACGCTGCTGAACGACCAGCAGGCTCTAACTAAATTCTCAAAAATACTTAATCAAAACTAAATGATGAAACGATCTAGTTGATATTTTCTATTTTCAACATACTTACTACAATTGCCTTTAAATTTGGGTTGAATATTGACCTTCAATTTTACTCGCCGCAGTAAGCGTGTTAAGCACATCACCTTATGCCTGGGAACTGCACTCGAGTTAGCAGGCCGTATGGGAAGCTCAGCTGTCACACTCACATCTCTGTGAACTGTAAGATGGTGAATTTCATACGAAACATGACGCAAGTCGGTTCCAACTTTTAATAGAAGCCTAGAACATTTTCATTTATCTTCAAATTGTTTTCATACGTCAAAATTTATTCGAAGTCTGTGAAGACCTATTTTTCAAGATGATAAATTCTGAAAGTTGCATTACGCAAGTGGGTTCCGACTTTCAATAGAAGCTAATAATATTTTCATAAAATCTTCAAATTGTTTCCATACGTTGAAATTTATTTGAAGTTTGGGAAGAACAACTATATTATGTTTAATAATTCGGAAAGCAATTGCAAATTGTGAAAAATTATTCGAACATTTACCAATATGAAAAGCGGAAACTTTCCGTCACTAGTAATCTTTGCTCTTTTTCATTCCTACATTCCTTCGCCTTCGCTCTTTCTTTATGACGAATGTCCTTCCACGACAATAACTCCAATTTGGATGTTAGCAAGAAATGGAAGATTTTACTAAAAATTGAAAGGTTTTTTAGTAAATTAAAATATGTTGAAAGGTTTTTAACAAATGAAAAAAATTTGGAAAATTTTTCTCTGAAGGCAGCTCCATATATCAAACATTTTACGTTGTCATTAGCGGAGCATTCGATATCGTAAATTCGTGTGTCGACTGTTTTTCAGGATAAAATTCTCTTACGTTTGAGTTTTGTTTGCAAAATGTGAGCGCTGATGATCTAAAATGCCTAATTTTGACCTGAAAAATAGCGTGAAGCTAATCTTCACACAAACTTACGCAGCTAACTGCACTGCAATGACAACGGGATTTGTAGGAATTATATTTTGTCCCGCTAGGTTCATCAGAACTTCCTTGCTCAAAATATTTTAATTCATTCCATTAGTTGAACATTTTTACGATTGACTTGCTCGGAGGCCGCAACTTTCCTGTCTTGGGAGCTTGACTAAGGCACAGATACTTGCATCATTCCCAGCTCTGAGGCAAACATTACGCGTCACTACTTAGAAAATATTGCAGTAAAAATTGTCGGTGGCAACGCAGGTTCAAACGCATTTATGGATTACCGTACCGTCGAAAGCAATTACAACTTTGTGGTAAAAACAACACTGCAGGGTTTCCTTGGAGCCATGAAACACATCGTTGCCCACCAAAGAGTAAGAGCAGGGTCCATAGTGAAGGTCGCCAATGAATTAGTTACGACATACATACTCAACCACCATGAAATATGAACTCACAACCGAAATAGGTTACAGTTTGCCAACTGGCCTAGCATTGACGACTGATCAACTGAAATTTCAATGTATTCCAGTAATAACTAGCACGGTCAAAAGAGAATGACAGTCATTTGTATAGAAAAAGATAGGCATAGAGGAGAAGACAGCTATTTCAACACACTGCTGCACTTGCTCCAGAGCGGCATAAAAGTCAGAGCACTGAAGAACCTGTTATTTTAAAACGTATTACAGAGTTTTGAAAAGCTTTGTCTATATTTAGTTTTTAAATGATACATTTAGGCTGCAAAATGCTCCTCGGCTTAGTTGCAAGCAGACGTCGTGGTAGTGCATTGAATTTTCATTTTTAGAATATATAACAAAACATTGAACAAATTAATCGTGATGAACCGCGTATGTTTTTGACATAAGTGATGAAGCTGAAGGAAGTATTTATAAAAACTTATTTGAATGAGATTACGAGTTAATCAATTAAGATAAATGTTCAGAAAATAAAATAATCAATTTAATAAAAATGTTCAATTGGACTACACTACATATCACACAAATAGCTTTAACATAAATATCGAAGCGACCAAAAGTGGAAAAAGGCAACGTATCTATTCTTAACACTACTTTAATTACTTGCCAAAACTAAAGATAGCAGTGACTAATGAAAAATACAGTAAGTTAGGGATAGAAGTTTTCTACTTTCAGTACCACCAAGCAAATTCACTTGTAATACACGTTTTGCTCTAGTACATTACGCTGCACTCCATAAGCCTTACCTATTATTTCTGAGTGTTAATTTCTAAACAAATGGAATAAAAACAAACACAATCTTATTCGAAAACCAATACTCATCACCACCCCATAACCCTGAGCACATAATAAGAAATGTGAATTAAGCCACAGGAAATACGCTACGTTTGGGCCCAGGGAAGGCTTAGCCAAACACCTCCCAGTAATGAGGGCACCATCATCTCCTGTAACAACTTCCGCATGCGCATATTCGACTCATGTCCGCCTCAGATGGCGGAAGTGCGCATGCGTGGGAGTGCCAAGAGACAAGTTTTACGGCGCGTCATCGGCAGGTCTGGACCGGAGAGCGGTGCTTCAGAGCGGCAATATTATGTGTGATGCAGTAATGACTTGCCCTAACTACACAGCACTGGTCGGGCGGTGTTGTAGAGCGCCAATATTATGAGTGATGCAGTAATGACTTTCCCTAACTACACAGCACTGATCGAGCGGTGGTGTAGAGCGCCAATATTATGAGTGATGCAGTAATGACTTGCCCTAACTACACAGCACTGATCGAGCGGTGGTGTAGAGCGCCAATATTATGAGTGATGCAGTAATGACTTGCCCTAACTACACAGCACTGATCGAGCGGTGGTGTAGAGCGCCAATATTATGAGTGATGCAGTAATGACTTGCCCTAACTACACAGCACTGATCGAGCGGTGGTGTAGAGCGCCAATATTTTGAGTGATGCAGTAATGACTTGCCCTAACTACACAGCACTGATCGAGCGGTGGTGTAGAGCGCCAATATTATGAGTGATGCAGTAATGACTTGCCCTAACTACACAGCACTGATCGAGCGGTGGTGTAGAGCGCCAATATTATGAGTGATGCAGTAATGACTTGCCCTAACTACACAGCACTGATCGAGCGGTGGTGTAGAGCGCCAATATCATGAGTGATGCAGTAATGACTTGCCCTAACTACACAACACTGATTGGGCGGTGTTGTAGAGCACCAATATAATGAGTGATGCTGTAATGACTTGCCCTAACTACACAGCACTGATCGAGCGGTGGTGTAGAGCGCCAATATTATGAGTGATGCTGTAATGACTTGCCCTAACTACACAGCACTGATCGAGAGGTGGTGTAGAGCGGCAATCTTATGTGTGATGCTGTAATGACTTGCCCTAACTACACAGCACTGATCGAGAGGTGGTGTAGAGCGGCAATCTTATGTGTGATGCAGTAATGACTTGCCCTAACTAAACATTGCACTGACTAATAAAAAAAGCTGTAAGTTAGAGATAGAAATTTTTCTACATTCAATACCAACAACCAGACTCACTAATTATGCATAGTGAAGTTTGCGAACTGCTTCATATTTCGGCTGAGGGTTTATGTTTCATTGCGGTCGGATGTGTATGTCAAAGCCAGTTCGTACGAGAGCACTCCTGTGTGCACCAGCAATTGTACACGCTCTCAAAATTGTATCTGCTGTGGGAATGTTTAATGACTTCTTCCCGAACGCGAAAGTTGTTCTGAAATTACCCTACTATTTTGGACTAAATTATTCCTCGTTGATTGTTTAGAAAAAACAGTTGAGATGAGTGAAACCATTTTCATGTTAACATCAATTCATCATGGCATACTATATTATTCTACATGACAGTTGAGAGACCTTTTCAATAGGAAAAATAATTTTTTCCTACACCGTGTAACTTCGTCCAAAAGTGGTCACCGAAGTGTTTTAGTTGACTCCGAAAATCCTTCAACTGTGCGAACTTTAAGCTGGAGGCATCAGCACTTTTTCTTCAGCACAGACTGAAAGGTTGCATAATCAACTACGTGCTGTCACTAAGCAACCTTTGAGAACCTTGAAGCGAGCTGGTAAACATGAGGCTGTTGGGACTGAAATAGATGGAATCGCACCTTCACAGTCCACCGTCTGATCGAACCGACCGTAGCTAAATTGAGTAAACACACATCGAGGTGAAAGGCCGCGTATGCACTCTCCATCTTTTGAACGACGAAGGTGATGTGTTGACGTGTGGGCACCTTCGCATGCTTGCTCGCATAATATTGGATCTAGCGAACATGTATCCTTAATTGAAACTTCATCCGTTGTTACCCATGATGATGAGGTGAGGAGACTGCCCGAGAGGCTTCTTCCTATCAAATGGTTTGCTCATCGCCTTCTGCAGTCCTGTCAGAGCACAGGCTGAGTAAAAGAGGAAATATGTTTATCAATTCTAGCTACCTTTGATTCGAATTTACCATTAAATGAAATGCTAGTCCTTTTTATTGTAATATATAGCGTGGCCCAAAAGTCACTTTTCCATTTTAAGCATTTATTACGAAAAACTTTAAGAGAATTAGAACTTTAAAACTCGAAAGTTTTTGCGTAATAAATGCTTGACGATACGTACAAGTGAGGGAGTAATATTGAGGGGTTTTGTCTTAATGATTCAGACTAGCCATAATAAGACTAACAGATTCCACAATGCCAAACTTTTAATTACAAAAAATTGTTATTTATGCAGTGGAAGAGATAAGAGCAGTTTTGGAATGTAGAATTCTATTTATTTGAAGCCGATGCTGGAATAACTGTTACAGTTACAGGAGAAATATGGGGCTATATCTCGCACAGCTAGACACTACGACACTAAGGACACATGGTACAGGTCGACTAATTTCCTGTTTTGGTGACATTACTTGGCCACCTCGATCACCGGATTTAAAACGTCCTAGTTTTTTCTTTGGTGGCATTTAAAGGATAAAGTTTTAGTTAATATTCCAAACGCTCTTCAAGAACTGAAACAATATAATCAAAGAAACTGGCAAAATTTCACCAGACCTTCTAAGAAGTGTCATGCAAAATTCACTTGAAAGAGTTTGTCTCTGCCTGATGGTAATAGAATACATTTAAATGGAATTATTTTCAGGTAAAAGCCCCAATATTATCCTTTCTTTTTCATGTAACTTTAAATTTGTTTCTTTTACTATTTTTTTATCAACAAATATTTAATACATTTTATTGACTTTTGGACCGCCCTGTATGACCAGCGTTTCTAAAATGTAATTTTTCATTTTAAAATATTCCGAAAATGCTTAGTGGGGAAACTCATTCATCGTTATTTTTCTCGAAAAATTGTAAACACGCACTCGTAATTCTATCGAAGTATTCCAGCTTAAGCTCGGGTATGTTTCCACGTTGAGATTCATAGACGTTTGTAAAATTTCACTATAAATGTTTCGAATGTTTAAATTAAATCGATAAAAAATGAACGTCATATTTCTGCGTTTTCAGCCGTACAAAAATATTAATTTTTCGAGTAGAGAAATGTTTATAAAACTGCTTTAACTGTTACCTACTTTGCCGATAGAGAATGTATAAACGTTTTTGGAAAATGTTTCCCTTTAAATGCTCAGAAACTACAGCTCGTTTATTAGGAGTAAAGTTTTAGTATATTTTAGCACTATAATAATTGTTTTTGTTTTAGTCGAAAATTTGTAAAGAATGTAATTTCTCCTACTTTTTGAGAGTTGCAGTTCTGGTCAACAAAACAAAATGACGCACAAATCCCCTGAGCGAGCCTAAGTTATTCAAATAAGACGAGACCAAATTCAAATTTAATTTTAACATAGTTTAAACATAAGACGAAAGCAACACCTAGCAGTTAAGCAAGTCCAAGTTATTCAAATAAGATGAAACCAACAATTATCAGTAAGCGCAAAGTTGAAGTCTATTTCTGTTAGATATTTAATCTTTTACCGGTAAATGACGAGAGTGTTATTGGCGCTCCTCTGAATGGCATGAATGCGTGCAACAAGCACCTATTGAGTTTTGTTACTCGCAGCAGCGGAGAGAAACTCATTCTTTGGCTTCATGACGAGCTATGAGAGGACAATATATTGTCGTATCAAACTCGTAAAATTTGACGCGTGGTTAATGGGACTTAGAATGTCTGGGATAAAGTGACAACTCTTAATTTTCTCTCTAAACTTGATTTACACACCTTCATTTTCAAACATATAATACTATATTTTGATTTTCATTAATGTTCCCACGATTCTTAAAGAAAAAGCTACTTCACGTTCAAACTTATTAGGAATAAAGAAACTTTTAACTTCCTCACTAAAATTTATTTTCATAACTCCATTTTCAAACCTAATTCTATACTTGGACTGCCAATGTTGTTCATACAATTTTTCTAGGAAAGGCTGCTTCACATTCAAACTTAAAAGAAATCAGTAAATCAGACGTGGAGTCATTGAACCCCTTAGTTTCTGTTGGCTTGCGGTTAAATTTAATAGCCTGTTTCCGTCAACTTCTTCGACATGGAAGTTATTATGCAAATATGGGAATGTTAATTTCGATCATTAATTAACTAGGGCTGTGTCAAAAAGGGGAGGCCTGTTCTTCAATGGAGTTGTGGGATTGCTAAGGTGCAGTTTTTCATCTTGCTCCCAAATAGTCTGGAAAAAACGTGGCTTAAGTTAAAGTAGTAAGAATTTAATCCGTTTTGAAGTTGAAATATTTCCTGAATTTACGGAATAATATATTCACATACTTTAAGGTATATTTCAAGAATGACGTTTGCGCAGCGTGGTTATGCCTTTCAAGGATGTCTAAATCTAAGCTTCGTAGATCATAATACACTATACTTCGACTTTTGGGAAGACTCTCCGGCTAAAAATTTTAAGTAAACGCAACTAAACTTTATTTTTAACAATTTTTCAATGTTGTCCTATTTTTGATTGCTGAACAAACTTGTTATATAACAAACAATCTTTGCAGAAAATAATAGAACCAATCTGAACTATTTTATCAGAAATATGTTTTTAGAAATTTTTCCCATACCGTTCGAATTTTTGCGAGTTTCAACGAGTTAAAGACTTACAGAAAATATTTACTTCATGCTCCATGCAAAAATCTCAATAATTCAGGAAGTAAAATCTTGTAGTTTTCTTCTGCTCAAGATGGATGAGTGGGCTAACCATCAGGAAAGCATTATAAATTATAGCATAATTACCCTAAAAACTCTGCGGTGCGCCACCGTCATCACTTGATGCGTCAAGCTTCTACGTAAAATTACAACTAAAATACGAGATGAAGTTTCAGCTGCCTAGAAAATTGTGTGGCAATGTGCAGGAATTTCACAATTTTTCAAAGATCTGCCACAGGTATTAAGGACCCTTTTGTTAATAGCGTTTTCAAACCATGAAAAAATCTCCAATTTTTTCCTACCTTCCAATTTTCTTTCAACCAATTTGTGCATGCGTGTGTGTGTGTGTGATAATATTACAATGCGTTAGTGAAGCGGACCAAGGCCCTTTTCTATGCAACTCAATTTCTCTAACCAAATGCAAAATGCATCTCGCACCAGTCAGCACAGCGCACTTCGCTAATTTACAACCTTCCGCTGAAATTGTTTCGCTAAATAAAGCAGTTGACGAACGCTGCACATCGTAGCTGCGCCCTCGATTGGAAAGTAAGAGCGTCTTGTGCTGTAACTAAGAATTGATGTTAATTGCATTTGCCAAGGAGAGTGATGACTGATTACGTGTTCGTAAATGAAATGAGTTTGAAATTTGAACCATTTTGGGGCCTAACCCTGAGTGAATGAAAAACCTCTAAATATACGTATAGATTGCCGATTTTTTAAACTTTCATAAATAATGTTAAGTCTATACGACGCTTCATATATTTGGATGACTTTTTGTTTTCATTCAACAATAGGATGCGTGCGTAACAACTTAGCTTATATGAATATTTAATTGAAAATTGATTTCGTTGTTCAATATTTTTGCTGTTTCACAGCTCGTAATACATGAACGTTGTTAGAAACCACTGTGATACCATAGTTTTGGAAAGGAACCTAAAAATGTCAAATGTGGGTAACCGCATGAGCACCAAAAGTAATTTTTTTAGACATTTTCATAACAGTTTTCATGAATGGTCACTTGAGCTAGGCATTAGCTGGGACACCCCATTTCTCGATGTTTATGAAAAAAAATATTCAAAACGAAAAACATTCATGGGGACTTCAACTCGACTGACGTCAATAAAGTTCTTGACTTTTAGGATCGATAAAGCAAACAACTATCTCACGAAATACAACGTCATTGCCTCCTCCCTCTTGTTCCCAAGTTTGTCCATGCCTTTCCCTCGACATAGCACTGAACAAACACACGCAGATAACTCAAGTTGGACTGCTTGGTCTTGCTTTCTCTCCGGTCGCTAAGTTGCGGTACTGTTCTGTGTTGTCAACTGAATGAAACCTATTTTTTGCAGTGAGTAGTAGACTTCTGCTAACCCTTTCCTCTGGATGTTGGTACCTCAACAGTGGAATGTTTATCAGACTCGCATTGCGGACGAAGGTATCGTATGCAGTTTTAATTCTTTAATCTAAAACTTCGTGGCTTAAAAGAAGGAAGTTCAATTCATCGGTAGCGCATACTTTGTTGCTGTGCATTCATCCTCAGAATCGCAATTTCCAAGTCACCGGGAAATCATTTGAAGATTGTTTTGAATGCTTGGAAAGCAGAGCAAGCTTACGAAAATTCGTAGAGCTCAACTGCATACCCACCGGATGTAATTTCAAAACTCATAATGAGTTAGCAGAACAGCGTAGCCTAAAAGTCACCTTCATTTAATTTAATGAAAAATGACACTTCTTCTTAACCCTCGCGTCATTTAGAGCAGTATAAAAACAAGAAGTCACCGGACCAATGAATCATAGGAGCTGTGTAAATGCAAGAAGTCACCGGTCCCATGGCTCGTAATAAGTCCTAAGCAGGTCTCTAATGAGGGGAAATTAGAGTTGTCGTTAGCTCTAACAAATGCACGTCGCCATTACGGCCTCGTACGACGACTTTCCCCAGCCCTTCGTGCCACATTACTGCAGAACTCCGTTATTGTCTAGCCTGGCCATCCAAGGGCCTCAAAATTTGCAGCGTTGTTCTAACTCCAATTACTTACCGTAAAAAATTGATCACATTTTACTTCGTAATTAACCTTTTCTAGACAGCCGATGTATCTCGACACTTGAATTGTATTTTTGAAAATGCGTTTTAAGAGAAGTGTCTCTTCCATAGAATTTATTTTAGTTCAAAAATGTCTGGCAAAATCCACGTTTATCTACCTATTCTGTCAATACATGGTTGAGTTTACTGTAAAAAGGGCACTCCCGTAAGTTTCCACAGCTTCGTGTGCAAAAGCTCCATTCAAACGATGCAAAGGAACACTGGCATCGGATGAAAATTTTTAGCGTTTACCAAATGTTCATTTGAGACACTACCGTGAAATAGTTTCCTAGTCAATCATGACAATGGAATCACATCACTGTGACCGCTGCACATTGAGGATGACTATTTATTACTGTTTGAATTTAGCATCACCAGATGCAGAGGTGGTTGGTGATGCGCCTACTCGCCGAGCTGAGGGGATAGCCGTGACCCGACTGTGACGTGGCTCCCTCTGTCTCTTTCATCTCTCTGCCGCAGAGTTGCGGCACCACCTGCTTCTGGGTACGGGGCTGCAAGTTGCATCGTCGCTGGATATCTTTTAGAAAATCCATGAACAAAATTCATGAATTTTACTGCCGCTTTCAATTACCTGTTTGAGGTTCTCATTGAATTCCAAGTATTTGGAGAGAAGTAAAATTTTTTGTACTACGTGGCTCCTTTTTGCGTCGTCGCTGGAAATCTTTTTGAAAATTCAAGAAAAAGATTCATGAATTTTGCTGCAGATTTCAATTACCTGTTTGAGGTTCTCATAGAATTCCAAGCAGATATCTGTATTTGAAGAGAGGTAAAAAATGGCTCGCACTACGAGGCTGCTAGTTGCATCGTCGCCAGAATACCTACAGAGAGAAAATTAATAAATTTTACTGACGGTTTCAATCGCATGTTTGAGGTTCTCGTGGAGTTCGAAATGTTTGAAGAAAGGTAAAAATAGCTCGTAAAACACGTTGAATTTGCAAATTCTGCTGAATGTAACCTATTGTTGCACTTGCCTTAAGTCAGGTGTGTGCTCTGGGTATAATATATATGCGTGTTGCAGGACAATGTACAACCTAATCCCTATTAGCATTAACAGTAATCCTGAACGTAAAAATACCTTTAAATTCCAAGAGCACCAAATATATCTCTACGTGGAGAAGCAAATGATAAGTGAACATCAAACATCGCGTAAAATTATTATTTGAACTTAGGAGACACATACTTTTTACCTATCAGTAGCAATGCACGAGTTGCTGTGCGAGTCTGATGCGCTGGACCAAAAAAATGCAATGCACGGCAGGTGCGTCCACAGACTACACGTTTTGCACGTGCCTGAGTGCCGCTATCAGTGGTGCAATGTGGTGCAATGCTCCTTTGATCAAAAGGTATTGAGAGACAGGCGATACGTGGCAGAACACGATTTAAACTCACTTCTGATCGAGTTCGACACAATGTGGGGTAAAAAATACGAGCGTGAACTTTGACTGTTTCAATCTGCCCTTTACACCTACGGTCTCATTCGAGCATGCTACTCCCCGAAATGCTTTTCTGCTTGCGTAGTGTTCTCACAAATAAGTTTTTCCCAAATTTTTTATTTGTATGCCCTGAGACGCATCTGTTTTTGATGCTCATAAGTTGAAACTTTGCTACATGTTTTGTCCAAACAAATTATTATGCTCGTGAAATGAGCCGAGCTTGTCGTTTAAGTTCTTTAAGTGTGATCAGATGTTCAGCCGCAATACTAGTCCTAAAGAAAATGATCAGTCTAATGTTCCATCGTCTTCCCGATGTGTTCTAAAACCGTAGCTCATGAAATGCAGCTACAGAGCATGATGCTAAAGTTACATCTCGAACATTACTTTTTTCGATGCACTTGCAATTTCTCGGAACTGCAGATCAGGAAGCCATCTTCAAGTCAAGTCTCGAGCCAAACAAGATTCACTTTTGACTGCACCGTGTGGGTGTTGATAAAGGTTACGAGATCACATTCTAATACCTGAAACTCTCATGTCGACTGTTCTCTTCGGCCTGATTCAGCAAGTCACCAACATGAGATTTCGGAGCAAATTATCAATTTTTCTTTTTCCCTTCAGCAAGACTCCACCGTTGAACCTGTAATTGTTCATTTCCTGAGCTTCTGTGTGCTGCTAATACGAGCAGGGTTCATTAATAACGCGGAGAGACATCCTGTAGATGATGCCTGGAGAGCATAATTGATCTCTATTCAATTGTCCCGCAATGACTGATCAGAGTCTTTGCAAATGAGAGTCGTGATTGATGCGTGACATATGTGTGTTGTTGTCTCACACTTCTTGCTCCTGAACCAGGTAGTGATATTTTATAATCCGTGCTCTAATTGTTTGTAAGCCCCCTGGTATGAAATCGACAGCTGTGACAAATTTCAATGTCAGAGTTAGACTCAAACCTAGCTATACCGTAGATTCTAAATTCGCTTTTCTATATCCAAATGCTCATCATGTGTCAGGAAACGTGATGTAAAATCTTAATGAATTTTAATTGCGCTGAATTTTCTTTAGTCTTGATTTCGAAGGATTGATTTTGAAATCATTCTTGATTTCGAAGGATTCTCCAATTCTGTGACGCTAGCGCAACGCGCAACCTCAGCTTCAGGAAGTCTCGTGTAACTCCAACCTCAGTTTGTACCTCAGCAATGGCTTTTATAATTTACCCAGCGTCTGAGTTTAAGCCGCAGCGGTGGCCTGTAGTATTTAAAACAAATCCCAGCTTAAACCTCAGCAAAGGCCTTTACAGTTTAACCCGAAGCTCAGTTTCAACCTCAGCAAAGGCCTTTGCAATTTAACCCGAACCTCGGTTTAAACCACAGGAATATCTTTTGCAATTTGACCCGAATCTCAGTTTAAACCTTAGCAAAGATTTTTTAATTTAATCTGAACCTCAGATAAGCCATTGCAAAGGTTTTTTCAATTCAACTTTAGCTTCAGTTTAAATCTCATTAAACGTCTCTATAATTTCCGGAGATTACAATTGATCATTGGCGGAGTGTTAGATATTTTTCCTAACCGGACCCATAATTGATATTGTCGGATAAGTTTGTTATAATCCAAAGTTGTAAATTATGCCTTCTTGGCAAGTTCCATTGTTTATTTTGGCAAAGGTGCTTGCATTTTTGCTCATGATTTATTTTCCCGCTCGAACTACCTCGCTAATTGCAAAAATACCTGTAATGAATATGTTACATTAGAGTTTGTATCAGAGTAAAAATAGTGCAAACCGTACCTCAATTTTTCAAAAAACTTCTCATACAAAGATTTTAAGCAGCAATCACAGCAAAAAAATTCTCTTTTAAATGCAAAAATTTCAACTACATTGTCTCGCATTAACTGACTTTAAACCCTCTCAAACCACGTATAAATGAACCAACAAGAATGGCGTGTTCCATTTTCTCGAACATATACTGGAAGTAAAGCACAACTCTACAGAGTGCGTGTGAGCGAGAAACCTGTGCGGGAGGAACCTTAAAGCTGGGGAGTTGCCCGGCGAGCCGAATAGTTTTGGGAGCATTGAGTCACCGCAGCTGTCTACACGAGGCGTGATGCACCAGACACAGGATGCTTCACAAGTGTTCCAGGTGACATTCACGAGAGAAAAAACGTCGCTTTTCCTGCGCAAGTGCGCCGAAACAATGACTTGGGAGAAATGGGATGCTACAAGTACAATGAGAAATGGGAAGCTACGAGTATGATGGAGCTGCGGAAATATATTGCATGACATATCCTAATAATTTCTCAGGTATTCCAAAAGGTGTATGCTGTGCAAGATGACGAGGTGCGTAAAAGGATGCTGTGACACGTGTCTAAATATCTTGGTGACACGTGACTCATCTCAGTTTAGAATAAGAAAACATCAAATTTTCCAGATCTCCCAAAAATGGGCTTTAGGGAAATCAACTTTCAAATCATTCTTGCCGCAGACCTGGAGTGCGCGAGGTTCCTGGAGCGTTGAAACTTATTTATCCCATAATCCCTGTTCGTTCGTTACTCAAACCGCAAGCGGGTGCTGGGGAAAGAGGTTTCTCGGACATTAAAACTTATTCATCCCATGATACCTGTTTTTACATATTTACCCCATGATGCCTGTTTGTTCGTAACTCATACAGCGAGCGGGTATGAGAGTTGCGTGGGAGAGCAAGAGAAGGGGGCACTGACTTAAAATACAAGCCTTAGATTATCTGGCCCAGGACCAGCTGTGGTGGTGGGGGAGTTGCAGGGCGGCAGGTGTAGGCGATGACTGCCGACCTTCACCCCTCAAGCCTGCCTCCCTGCTTCTACCTGCACATTTAAAATGAATTACTTCAAGTCTGAGCTTCTCTGCAAATATTTGCACCTGGTTGATAAAGTATTAAAGTGAAGAAAGGCGAAGCTGAAAAATAAGGGGTCGTGTTAAATTTTAATATCATACAAAATTATTGTGAAATACTACGACTGGCTTTGGTATTATTAATGTCTAAATAAAAATGCCACGTCAGACTGAGCGATGAACTGATGTCATGAAATACTTCTTGTGCGCTAAGATATTTAATTTCAAGGGCGTCCTGCGAGAGATTTTTGAGTGCGCATGATTTCATAAGGATGTCTAGATGCCATATGCTTTGCATTTACACTCTGACCCTAAAAAGTAACGTATTCTCTTTATTCCACATCTTTTATTTATTTTCTTGCCTCTGAATTAGAAATAAAATGGCCGAAAACTTGAAAAATGTCAAAATCAATGGGTAGTTGTATGAAACTGTCCCGAGGGGTCTTAAGGCTTTAATAGCTGTCTTTGTGCTTTCACCATTCAGAAGAAAATGTCACAGCTGACGAAATGAAGAAGCAAAATATATCCCTTGTGGGTGGTAACTAACAAAGCTCACTCACGAGGGAATTTTGGAAGTTAAAATTTTGAAAGTTGTCATGGTACTAGTGGGCGGGTGGGAATCTCACTTTCTCTGCACACTTCGAGCGTTTATTGATGACTTCAATTGTGGTCATGCACCTGTGTGATTAAATAGCATCCTACTTCAATTTCAAACTAAGTGGTTGATGATTGATTGGGGATGAAATTGAAATAATAGCTTCTGCTCCTTCGGACCTCTGATATTACAGCCGGATCACGGGCAGCATTTCAACAACGCTGACAACTTGAATGGCCCCATTTGACACAACACCATTGATGTATATTAAAAGAAAGGTCTTCTGTGAATTTCATGGGAGACGAACTGGGGAGCGAATACACAGTGAGAAGCAATCATTATATCCTAATGACTTTACAACTTAAGTAAAAATCTATCGCGCGCATTCGAGTAAATGAGCGAATTATCTTTTCAATCTAATTTAAGGGAAGCGAGTAGTAGATTCAGAGTCTAAAATTCGCGTACGTTTTATTTTGCATTTTGTGGCTTTGAAAGTGAGCATTGAGCCCAAAAGTATTTTTAACGGACAAGATGGACAAATGAGTAAGAATATCACGGATAAATTAAAACAAAAATATTTGATTTATATTTTGACCCTTAGTCATATACAACACATTAGGCCAATATACATACCATTACATGATGGCATAATGTTAATCATAAATAATATATTTTCGATTATTTATGCTAAAGTTCACAGAATGCAGGGACAAATCCCAGCGACTTTAGACTAATCAAGATATCAAAGACGATATATGCAGGCAGACCATCTCTGAGCATTGCATGACAACCACGTATGTTTGCCCGAAAAAATCCTTATAAGGAATCGAATGCGTTCCTCAGCTCTTATTGATAAAAAAGAATCAAATGAGTTCCTTAGCTCTTATTTATGTGATTAGTAAGTGTGAAGCTTTTGGCAGGAATTGAGCAAAATAAGAAAGACGAATAACTCAGACTTTGTCTCTGTTGTATCCATCATACGCGCATCAAGACGAATAACTCAAACTTTGTCTCTGTTGTATCCATCATACGGGGGTCAAGACGAATAACTCAAACTTTGTCTCTGTTGTATCCATCATACGGGGGTCAAGACGAATAACTCAAACTTTATCTCTGTTGTATCCATCATACGGGGGTCAAGACGAATAACTCAAACTTTGTCTCTGTTGTATCCATCATACGGGGGTCAAGACGAATAACTCACACTTTGTCTCTGTTGTATCAATCATACGGGCGTCAAGACGAATAACTAATACTTTGTCTCTGCTGTACCCGAGTTACGGGCGTCAAGACGAATAACTCAGACTTTGTCTCTGTTGTGTCCATCATACGGGCATCAAGAAGAATAACTCACACTTTGTCTCTGTTGTATTAATCATACGGGCGTCAAGACGAATAACTCAGACTTTGTCTCTGCTGTACCCGAGTTACGGGCGTCAAGACGAATAACTAAGACTGTGTCTCTGCTGTACCCGTGATACGGGCATAACTCAGACTTTGTCTCTGCTGTATCCGAAAGACGGGCGTCGGACGCAGCAGCGACGCTGTGTCACCGCCCTGTGATCATCGGCCCACAGACTCCGCTCACCTCAGCTCCGTGGTCCTAATTCCCTTTAACTGGAGCCTTAGTCATCTTGGCTCATTTATTTTTTAATTTCTTATCCTTTATGGCTATCTCATGGCAGCTTCAAGATGACGAACTTCTTGTGATTAATGCATGGCGACCTATGCACAGGAAACGAAAATCTTGATCTTAACCTTTGAAAAAGTCTGAGTTAACCCTAGGTATGTGTTTTGTAGAAGAAAAGCAGCTCACGTTTTCCCGATCATGACATCTAAGATGAAGATTTATTTCTGTTAACCATTACTAGTCTAAAGTTTATAGATGAACGCATGGTGGATCAACCCGGCTTATTCTTAGCCAATGAAAAAAATCGAGTGAACCCCGCAAGTTTCGTCGAAGAAAAGCAAATCACGTTTTCCCAAACACGAAACCTAAGGAGAACATTTCATTTGTGTGAACCATTACCAGTCCGAAGTTTATGGAAGAACGCGCGGTGCACCCGCCCGGCCGTGGGCAGAGAGCAGTGCGTAGGCTGTAATGAAGAGCGGAGCAATGACTCGCGCAAGTTCAGAGGTGTCTAACCTGCAGGTTAACTGCGGACGTTCCCATGCCTACAGTGTAGAGTGTTCTCCCTTATCCTTTAAAATATTCACACCTTCCTGTACAGTTCTTGAGTGAAGGTAAGTTCCCATTTCCCTTTGTGTTTGAATTGTGTTAATGGTGTGATTTCCTAGTTGATGTTAAAATACTTTAACTCTAATGTTATTAAGGTTTCGGTGTTTCTAGTCATCGAGGTAAGCTGTTTTTTAGTTTTATTAGCCGAAGATTTGCACTTACTTTCGAAAAGGTAATAATTACATAATTACAACCTTACCATTAATGAAAATATCAATTTCATCTAGAGTTTATTTTTTGGATGTATGAAGCTAAGGACAATCTTTGTGTTCAGTTAAAATATGTTTTGGAAAAACAATTGAACGAGGAGCAAAAACTGAAACGCTTCAGAAGAAAAATCCTTTCAAAATGAGAGTGCGCTGCAGAGCAGGCTGGAACTAATGATGTTGGGAAATTTCTGAAATGAAAAAATTGAGCGGCAAAACCAAGCTGCAAGACTAGCTCCTTGGAATATAAATTTTTTTGTTTAATAACACTCGTACCAACATTGCGTTTGCAAAAAGAATTGTGTAGCAGTGTCTAGCAACGATGCGGTATATGCTGAATATTACCCATCTACAGGTATCGGCCAGCACGTCTTTCATTTGCCTCAACATGTTGTGTGATGAGTGGCCCACCGGTGGTCACTGAAGGTATTTTCGCAATGCGACTGACCCACTGACAGTCACCAGCTCAATTTTCACAAATTATTAGTCAAAACTTAATGAAAGCACAACCTGTTTACTTATGGTCATTTCGAATATAAAAAATAAAATCGACTGGAATTGAGCAGAATATTGAACGAAAGTTGGATTCACCGCAGCGAGCGTACTAATTTAGTTAGAGAATCACGAGATGGAATTGTGTTCTCATTCAGGGAGTAGCAAAATAGTTGAGCTTGGTTCAAGTTTACCTGAAATAGGAAGCAAAAAGTAAATGTATCTTGGTGTGCAATTAGTAATTAGATCGCTGGCAAGTGTGTAATAGGAGGAAAACCGATCACGGTTTATATCCATAATGTTCACATAATACACCTCTGTTTATCTGAAAGCTATGAAACTCTAAAATTCTTTCTCCACTTTTATGTACTTGAAAAATGTTACGTAAGTATGGACCATGTACCTAGCTTGGGCAAAATTTAGATGATGCACTGTGTTCAATAATATTATCCTATGTATTACGAATCATTAGATGTACAAGGAGCACTGCATTGGAAAACAAACCCAATGCAAAGTTTTGGAGAAGATTTTTTCCGATGGTTGGATAAAATAACTTCAGAAAATAAAGAGAGTTAGTGTATGTTTGTTTGTAATTATTTTTTAAAAGTTCAGAAAGTAACGAGCATTGACATCGAATTTTCACTGTGATATGTGAGTGTATCTCTATTACACAGCGACTGAGTGTTAAACGTAATCACTCCTTTCATCAGTCATTTCATTCGTCAAATCAGAACGTGAGTGATAGAAGATGGAAATAATCATACATGTAAATACAATTGGGATGAAGTAGACGGGATGAGGAAGCAAGGGACAAGTGCGTACAATGTCCAGGTGTGTATGTCATCTCTCTTTAATTTGAGGCTTCAAATGCAGGAAAATAATCAATATTGTAACCAAATTGAGGAGAAATTTTGATCTGTACGTACTGTGGAAATGCTTTAAGTTTTTTTCTGTGTTTAGCAATCGTAGAGTTAATGTTCAGAGCATTAATTCGCACGTATCATATGCCTCATGATCTACAATGATCTATTTTAATACAATATGACGACCATTTTCATTCTCTCAATGCATTAATTCACGCGTATCACATACCTTATGAACAACAATGATCTATTTTAAAAAAATGTGGCGACCACTTTCATTCTCACTCTGTTTTTTTTATGGCATGCATCCTAATGTCAAACCCCAGAGCACATTAATTAGGAGACGACCACCTGCAGATGTACCAGACGTGGTCTCTGCATCACTTCCCGTCAAACAAAGACTTAGGAGTCTTCCTCCCTAGCACGATCTCTGGCATGCAACAGTTAGGCGCCTCCTGCATTGGCCAGTCACCAACGCAAATACGAGCGACATGACCAGCAGCTCGGGTGCTTGGGCTGCTTGGTCTCCTCTAGGAAGTGCATTGAATGTTTCCTCGTGCGACAGCAATTTTTCTCTAGTTTAGCAATTAAATGAAAAGGGGAAATCTAAGTTATTTTTTAATTCATCAGTCATATTTCACGGTTTGCCTCGCGTGACAATAATTTTTTATCAAATGTAACCGTAGGATTAAAAGTGGAAGTCTAAGTTTTTTTACTTCATTAGTCATATTTCGCGGTTTTATTCAATGCTGGAAGAAAATGCAGAATGAGTTTCTTAGCCGCAATTGATGATCAGTCATATGTTGAGGGACATGAAGGCAGGAGTAATATGAGTTATTTCGAATTACTGCAGTTTGTAATACTTAATTACTCATTTGAATAAAATATCACTTACATCTTCGAATCAGTTCATTGCAGCTTAAATCTGCCTCGACACGAACTGCTTTGAAAGCTTTTTGAAAAACCTACCAAGAGGTTTTCAAGGATAGAAAAATTTCAAATTACGTACTTTCACAGTGACTTTTTAATCTAGAAATGCGACAAGGTAGAAGTGACTTCACAATAAATAATTCATATGGAATCTCACCAACATATGAAAAGCTCACTCAAAGAAGTTCAGCAGTTGCAGGTGTTCAAAACGCGCCGTGTGGCCAACGCCCTTCAATTATGCGAGCTCCATAAAAGACAAGTGAACTTTATCCTTCGATGTTCAATCGACGAACAGTCGGAGGTCCCAGGCAGAGGGAGGCGTTCTGTAACGTGACTCGTTACACCATCGCACCTTCGTTTTCTGTGGTGTTAATCAACAGAGAATGGAAACGTTTGCAATAAATTTCAACTTTCTTAGCTAACTTTGTTAAATTTTTGGCGATTATTTTTGTTAGATATATGGTACCTAGCATGACCGATTTTCCACTGTTCACTGTTAACATTTCTAGCTCTGAGCAAAATTCTGGCTCATTCTCATCTCACATTTTGGTCGAAACGTAGAGCTAGCTTCTGACTCATATGTTTCTTACATTTTGGACAAAGATGACAGTTTAGTTAGATGGAAACACTTTCATTTATTTTTACATATTTCTACCCTGGGTCTCGAATTTCGATTCATGGTTTTGTCCTTAGGTAAATTCTGAAGCGAATTGTTGAATCCATTTTAAAAAATTGTAAATCAATTTACCACAAATTTCAAATTTATTGAATTAATCTTTTACAAGATTTTTCCTTCTCTGCTTTTTATTATATTTACAAAAATAGTAAATAGAAAAACGTTTCCTGAAATCATACAACAGCTGAATTAATACAGAACTTCACAAAAAGCAGATTAACACCCTTCAAAGTAAGAAAATGAATTTAAAATCAATACTATCACAAATTTATTTAACCCCCCTTCAATGTCGGAAGTAACCAACATTGAAATTACCCAAAACATCGAGCTCTGCGAACAGGAAAAAATTCTAACAAGACAATGAAATTTCACAGAGGACGAATATCTCGATAAAAAGACAAGGAAATATCGCAAGGGAGTGCTGGATGCACGGATGTAACTCAAGATTTTTATTCAGAGTACTAATCATTTTAATTTTATGTTCAGTTTTGAACCAAGCCGAGCATCACACTCCAACTTTCCGAGGTACTACATTACCAACGATGAACTGCAAATTTTCAAATTGCAAGCGCTGCGTCTCTCTCCTCTCAAATCGGCACCGCTGACCCCACTTCCCTGGGTTTCCGATGGTCAAAAACCAAATAAGAAATTGAATGTGTTGATTTTATTTTACATGCGCATCTGAGTTGCTCAAAATTCTTTTAAATTTCTTTAACCTCCATAGAAAAGGAGCTTATTTTTGAAACAGCTGGCACTAGTACTTTTACTGTCAGGGTCCACAAAATCCAGATGCAAACCCTTTCTCTTTCCCACCGCATTTAGTTATATATTTTGTGTTCCTTCACGGCAACTTCAGGAATTCATTACGAGAACAAACGAACGTGTCCCGGACATTATACCAGCAGAACAAAGACTTCGTCAAAATTTGATCGTACAGAGAAGAAAGTACCCGCAAAATAAAATAGAATTGCAACGCTTGATACGTTTCACTTCGAGATTTTGACTTGAAGCGCAATTGAAGGTCCAAAATTTTTCAGAAATGCCAAATATTAAAAGGCAATAACCTGACTACAATTGACTTCTAACACATCTTTTAAACTCGTCTTGAGCAACTCATAAAATTCGGTTCCCAAATCCCCCATCAAGATCATTGAAGCGTAGCGACAGTTCATAGGTGAAGTAGTTTGAGCAAGAGTTTTGAGGTTGTAATATACAGGAAGGATCAGCATAATTTGGAAAAGTTAAAATTCTCCCAAAGTAGCAATGATAGTCACATTTCAAAAACTATCATACTACTTTGATAAATAAAAAACAATTCGGGAGTGAAAAAATTTCTGGAAGATAAGAAGTACTGCGTAAATTATTTTTACACAAAGAAGTATCTGAAGCCCACTAGTAATTCAGAAACTGAGAAATAGTGGACCGACGATTTGAATGAACCTACATACTTCATGCTTCAATGATGGTGCCAGGAAAATAATTAATGACTGCACATAGCGCACACATACTGGCACTGCAGACGTATGTAAGCGTACGAAATCTTGGGGTCTGCAAAATTTTTCCTAAAGTACCTTTTTGGCGAACGAAAATAATTTTTATCTCGTGTAATCTATCACCGAAAATTAAATCCCTAAGTAATTGAATTCAATCTAAATCAATTTGAGAACTGGAGAAATAAATTTCACTACAGCCCGGAAATCGATGCGAAAAGGCGCTGTTTCTTTTTAATGTTATTTTGGTAGAGTTGTTTTCAAAAGTACAGTTGTTTTCAGAAGATCTGTTATCTAAAGCACACAATATTTTTATTCTATTGGTTTTGTTTATCCTTATCTTTTTTTATGCAATACGAGTTAATATTCATCACATTCCGAAACTTTGTTAACAGCTGATGAACGGAATAAATAGCAACAGGTATCACAGAAATGAAAAAATATTTGTGGCCACTCAACACTCATAAATATAAACATCAGTATGAGAATCCCTCATGACCTTTCTCAATTACTTTATGTTTTTTCAAATGTCGTTCATGGTATTTTCACCAAGTGCTACCTTAAAAACCCATTTTTCTTCATCTACATAAATAATCAAGACGCTTAGAATACCAATGTTTTCATTTGAAATCGTTGAGTCATGTCATCCGCATTACAACTTCGGATAAAAGCAAGTAAGGACCCTCAAATCATTTTGTGACACCTCTGAGTGAATGCAAATACAGGCTCTCATATCTTCTTTGTGACGCCCTCGAATGAAACCATGAACAGATTCTCATGCATATCTTCTTTGTGAAATACTCGGATGAAAGCAAGAAAAGAACTGCATATATTCTTTGTGATACCTTCGTATGAAAATGATCAGAGACCTCAGCAGCCCTGCAGTTGTATGTCACAAACAACTTCATTCTTTAAACCTTATCCTTAAGCGGTTGGATCAAACTCTACGTGTCGTCTTAACCTCTGCCACAAACTTTCCTTCAACCTTGATTCAAAGAAGGCGAAGACGATCCTACAGACGTCGAAGAAGTTTAACTTTCACTAGGCTTTTACATAGCTTGGCCTTGACGGTGATACTTTCCAGTCGATTATGAACTGTGTAAAAACATCGTGTTGAAAAATCAACTGTTTTACTCCGTGTGTGTGTAAAACCCTGCACTTCAACATTTGAATTACCGACGCGATTACATTAATTTATCACGCTGCATTTTTCTAAATATACAGCGACGTCTAATTTCTATCGATTTACCACTCGCCAGGAAGTGAGAATATGGTCTAAAAACAGTTCAAGCGTTCTTCAGAAAAAAGTGAAGGCAGGTTTTGCGGGCAATAGCCGTATCGCCGCCCACACCGCCGCCCACATGGCATGGGGCGACGGTCGCAGCTTCAAGGAACGTGAGGAACAAGCCTGCATGCAACCTTGTGCAAGCGTCACACTAAATTTACATCAAGTGCTTTCATAAAAAATAGAAAATAAAAAGTGTCTGTATGTAAAGGTTAATGATCGCTTTATTTCCGATGCTCATGGATGAACTTCGTTTGATCGGTAAACTAGTTTAAACAAAAAACAAGACTGAGTGTTTTTCGTAGCTTAGTGGTCGCTCTAGCCCAATTTCTCAACAACTGAACAAGCATAAGGGAAAAAATCCTCTTTCAAGAAGTTAGAGCTAATATTCGACACGTTATGGCTTCTTTGCCTGTGTAAAAATATCGACTTGTATTTTTCAAAAATCTCCAGTTTTGAAACAAACGTTGTAAAACTTTACCGAACATTTTTCAGTGAAAAGTTTCTTCATCCCCCCCTGCCCCTCTAAAAATACAATTATAAAAAATTGTAGTTCGTAATAATTTTTCCGGAAGATATTTTTGGATTCAATACCAGAAATAACAGAATCATTGGACAAAAGAACCTTTAAGAATATCGAGCAAATTATAATTCATCCAGTATTAGAGTTTAATGCTCTGCATACCAAACCTGATGACCTGAAACCAATAAAGAATCGATAAATCGATTCCTTCTTTCATGCCTCATAAAATCCCGTTAGATTGAATTAAATTTCAAAGGTTACATACAACCTGAGTTGCCAGATTGGCCTATTTTATGGAGAAATTTTTCAAGTTTGTGTTTTATCCCTCATAATTATATCCTGAAGACCTCATTGCTCTTTATGTCTAAATATCATACGAAAAGACCATAAACATGAGAACTTTGACCAAAAAATCGCCAGTCTGCAAACTCTGGCCGCAACCTCTCACCTGACGCAAGAAGTGACCACGGCGAGCCGTTCTGACATTCCGAAGAATTCCCGTCCTTTCCTTCCCTTCTCTCCGCAGCCACGGGGCCGCTCGCGCATGCAAATTTTGAACAAGACGGTATGCAACCGGCAGTCGTTCTCATACGCTAACTTGTTTGAACTGTATCTTGATATAATGTATCAAAAATAGGGTTTTGCCTAAACACTTCAGAGAAAAGTTTCGCTCATTTTTTATATTTTTCCTCCTTCTTGAACGAAGCCAGAGCAACGGGTATTCACGTTATCATTAGAAATGTTTTTCTGTGAACTAAATTCCTGAACATGTAATAAATATCAGAGCTCGTTTTTCCTACCGCCATCTCTCTCTTTCGTGAATATCATTGCTCCATTTTAAGCCTTCATCCGTGAAGTCTACGGTTTGCTGCGCCCCGTATCACAACTCTGCATCGCGAGTTCCTGTCTCTCTCTCCCACATTGCCCGACCTTTCACTGCCTCACTGCCCACATCCACCTGTGACCGACTTACGTTCGGTAAAGTCATTCGAGCCAAAAAAATCCTTCTAAAGTAAAGACACTGATCAATTAATGAGGGTAAAATATAGTTTAATAACCCTAGAGTTTATGAAATTAACCCTATTCTTAATTCGAATTTCAGAAACGAGCGTTATTGGATTGTTGTGTCATTTTTCTTTCGTTGTCGTTTGTGAACATTCTTTTTTAAGAATATTACCTAAGTACATAGTCAATTCAAATGTGGTAAATCATCAATCCATGTGTGAAAGTGGAGATAATTAAAATTTTTGAGTGTACTCCAGATTCAATCACTGAGCACACTTGATTTAATGGTCACTTTAACACGTTGGTCGCGATCTTCGCCTCCGGTATACATGGAGGGAATTTTCATAATGCTGATGACCGGCCAGTAACAGAAACTCAATTTTCATAAATGATTTTTTAAAACTAAAGAAAGGCACGATCCAGTTGATGTTCGTTATTTTCAAAATTGCTTCCTACAATTGATTTCAAATTTGAATTGAGTTTTGAACTTCAGTTTAACGAGTTGCGGTCAACGTATTCAATTTTCGTCTTAAACTCCAGGTGGAAATACCCTCACATAAATTAAACCTTAACAGCTGGTCATATACGATTTTCGAGCCAACTCAAATTCAATATGAAATTAAACAATTTAAACAATTTTAAACAATTTAAACAATTTTAGGCGATTTAAACAATTTTAAACAATTTAAACACATATGGCCAGCACATATGGATAATAATCCATCACCCGCGATTATTCCGTGAACCGTAATCAAAATTAGACTGCAGCACAAAGCAACAAAGTCTCCAGTGTTGTATAGGAATTGCACAATCGCGTCCGTGGGAGAACCCCAGCATGATCTCCGGAGGTGGGCAGAATAGTGGCCAGAGGACGCCACTAACATGTCGGGCTGGTAAGCGAGTCCAGCTCGCGCGCTTTCCTTATACGTCGCTGACTTTCACTGGACGCTCGAGCTGGTTTCACTGTCCTGTCCGGAGCCTCTTGTAATTCGCTCCTACTGCATCGGTAATCCGTTTTTATTCCGGCAGCTATAGGCTTCCAATATGACACTAATGGTTTCTTGCTATGTCTACTGAGACAGAGCTCAGGCAGAGATGACGCAGAACTGAGGCAGAGTTCAGGCAGAGGTGACACTCAAGTGAAGCAGAGATAAGTCAGATTGAAGCAAAGATAAGGTAAAGTTAAATGCTTTAGTATGAATGCTAAATCGTTGAAAACCTATTGAAAATTAACGCAAGTGAATGGAACCCTACGAGTTTATTTCAATAATTTCTCATCACCTCTCACTCTCTAAGATCAACGATTGATTGTAATTCCATGTGTGCATAATTCCATTTCGACTTAACCGAACTCTCTTGTAGAAGGTTGTTAGATTTCAAATGAAAGTATTCTACTCTGTTTATCAGAGATCATTCCATTCGTTCGGGGCATTAAACAATTTCAATCAAGCTAAGTACTCCACTAAATCGAGAAGGACCAACTACTCTAGGAACCTTAGCGTCCTGGTGTTAGTTATAAGGCTTTGAAAAACCAATGTGCAAGATGATATGCATCAGGCTTGACTAGAATAAATCATCCTTTATTGACTAGAGAGTAACCGTCATTGCGTCCTGATGTCAGCTATAAGGCATTTGAAAAACTAATGTACAAGATGATATGTATCAAGCTTGATTGGAATAAAGAATCCTTTATTGACTAGGGGGTAACCGTCATTGCGTTTTGGTGTTAGTTATAAGGGATTTGAAAAATCAATGTTCAAAATCATGTGTATCAGGCTTGATTGGAATAAAACATCTTTTTTTCTAGAAAGTTTAGCGTCCTCTGCCAGCTGCAGCAGGAATGCAGCGCACAAAGATGCGCCGAGCCGTTGTAGCCTCGAGACATTTCGAGTGCAGCGGAAATTGTTGGGAGACGCAAGTCATGGTGTGACTTACGCTGCATTGAAGACCAAAATTAGGGGTAGGTTTACGTAAGATCTTGAATTTTTTCTCTGCCTATACTAATTGGTTATATTTATATCATATATGTCGTCATATAACGTCTCCTGAGCTGCACTTAATTAAGTAGTTAGGCAGTAAGTGAAAGTCTCTACAGTATATCTTCCTACATATTCAACCATTAAATCTCACAGTTATTATTTTCAGTGGTAATGAAGTGATATTTATCATTTCTGATGTGTTAAGCTAATCGATCGACCAAAGTGCGCAAGAAATGTTACATGATGTTGCAGTTTGTTACCTCATGATACAATTCCATTTCGACTCAGGGATCCTCTGATTTAAGTTGCTGCTTGGAATGTTGTATCCCTAGAGAACAAACTCATTTATCAAGCGCAAGTTGCATGCAACTAATCGCTCCTGTACAGTAAAATTGGAAAAATTTATCTGATGTGCTCCAGATATTTTCCATTTCATACTTCATCTCGTGAGTAATTACGCGTGAGTGTAGCTTTCTATCTTTAGTCTCAGCTGAATA
This sequence comes from Morinoia aosen, assembly GCA_030386875.1. Lineage (NCBI taxonomy): Eukaryota > Metazoa > Arthropoda > Malacostraca > Amphipoda > Talitridae > Morinoia > Morinoia aosen. The sequence continues at coordinate 81,669,451 of CM059561.1, read as the reverse complement.
AGCGTCGGTAAGGGATGCAAGTTTTAAGCAAGTGAGCTTATGACTATAATTTAATGTCAAAGTAATGCAATATTATACGTAGTTTAATAGAGGAGACTGAAAATTGAGGAACTAAGTTACAAAGATAATTTTGCCTCAGTGATTTTCTCATGAAGTATTGCTACCCCACAAATCAAAAGGGAAGTATAATTTTTCATAGTTTTTGGTTCAATTCCCTTCCTTTTTCCGTTCATTCTGATTTTTATATCTTTAAAATTTTTTAGATTTAAGTCCAAAGTTGTTAGGTGTAGAAGTAAATCGAGAAAAAACATTCATCACTTTTGCAAGTAATCGATCATTTTCGCTCTAGGTACGAGTTCTATTTATGCTGAGAAAAAAATACGTGCAAATCTTCATCGATTCCAAAAAATGAAGCTCAAAGTTTACTCAGTAAGATTGCAGCATTCTGAATTTAGTAAAACCAACGATTTGAGGACACTACATCAGCGTATTGCTGTGCCATGATGAAGCCCTGGAGAGGCTAGAGACATCTGTGCAGTTAGATCACACATGACCTGAAATTGACTAAGCATTTATAGAATTTTACTAAAAATCGAAAAACCTAAGAAGACTTTCCGAGTGTTCCGAAAATCTATTTTTTCCGAGTGTCCTATTCACTAATTTAGAAATGATTCGATAAAGAACAAGCGCTAAATTTTTCAGTTATAATCTATGTAAAATAACAATTATAATAATTGTCAAAACGAGAACTCAAAAAACTTCCCTGAAAATGGAAGTCGAATTTAGAATGTCAAGATGGGTTGTGAACTCATAGGTATATATATAATTTTTTGCACTTTGTCATGTCTCATGTCCTGTAGAAGTTTTCACCGCCCTACCGGGATCGTTGTAAAGTACCTTACTCGTACTTAACACGTAAATATATTGCATTCTCATTAACATTCGTTTCATCGTTGAAAAGTGTTTTAAAAATAAAAGTGAAATCTTTTAATTTCTTTTATGTCATGCAACAAATAGTAATTTAGGCAAACGACCATTAGCGGATTTTGAATTTGTTTATTCATCATCGCATTGCGCTGTTGAACCTTTTTTAGTAAAATGAAAAAATTAGTATAACGTACATAAACATTCAATATTCTGTAAGCTTATGCACAAGAGACATGTTTGTTTATTGTTCTATTTAATTTCTTAACATGAGATATTAACGACCACAACAAGTGCGAATGATTGGAGCAAATGATTGGATTGGATTGGAGATTGGAGCAAATGATCGCAGCAAATAATCGCATTGGAGCAAATGATCGCAGCAAATAATCGCAGCAAATGCTTGCAGAAAATGATCACAGCAAATGATCGCAGCATAGCGTAAGCATCTGATGTCAGGGCTGCATCTGGCGTGGCTACCTTACCTTGTACGGCTGAGCCTCGCAGACGAGAACAATACGAGAGCAATTCGGTGTCTGCAGCAGCGACCTGAGAGACGCCCCTCGCGGCAATTGCGCTGCGCCAGCAAGTCATGATCAGCTATGAAGGTGCCGGGACACAATGGCCATAATCGGCAGGCAAAATACGCCCGTGAGGTCAACGTATTGAGATCCCATAAGAGGAGATGTGGGAACATGGAGTTACCATCAGGCGATGATGAGCCCACTCATTGCCTCTTTTTTTCGTTCGTTAATTCAAAGTTCCCAGGCCCTTTTAATAATTATATAATCAATCATTCAGTAAGCTTAACAACGAAACTGGATAAAAGAAAACGTGTTCAACCTGTATACGAGGAAAAATCATTGGACTGAATCTAACTACTTTTTAAGATGAGTGTGTCTCTAGAAATCGTCGATCAAGAGGTGGCTCGACTCAAGTCTTTCCTCATGATGATCACAATGTCTGTAGAGTGTGAACTTGGCCCTCATGTGCACAATGGCTTGCCCAAACTGCCGACCACCGGCCCCTGAAACTGGCCGGATTTGGTGGTTTGGATTTTCCAGGGCTTCCATCTTCGTTCTCTTCTATCCCTTCTCTGCAGCGCGAACCAGATATGGTGTAAACCAAATTAAAAAAAAAACACTGAATTACTGCGTGCCATTTTGTGTAATGCAACCACCACTTTTTTCGAGATATTTCACTTTATCAATGAAGGTACTTTACTCCATACTTCAAGCTGAATAATAGTGCACTTTTCAGAGGAAAAGCTTTTCATTCCCAATTTAAATGGTGCAGGAAATGGTTAAGCTGTTGGGTGCGGATCTATACAGTGTGCTGCTGGCGGTGTTGGCCTGGCCATTCAGTTTGCGCTTCCTGATCATTCTTCATTTATTTCAGTTGATTGCCTTCTTTTCAGACGAGAGGCAGGTAAGAAGTAGTAGAATATATGAGTATGACTCATATAATTTCGAAAACGCTATAATGACAGCGGATAAAAACTGGCTAACGTGACTCGATTTTCACTGCCTGACTCATTACATTTAGGAAAATCGCACTTTGTGCATTATTTCCTTATTATCTCTTTTGGACTTGTATTCAATACAGTCGATGCTTTAGTGCCTGGTGAACATGCTGATGAGATTGCAAGGATTATTATTCACAACAATTCAACACTTTTAAAACTGAACCAAAATTAGAAAGAAGTTGTTATTAAAAACTCCCCGCCATAAAATCGCTCAGAATATTAAGATGGGAAGAAATTACAAGCTGTCGAAGTAAAAGATTATTTGAGTGTGTCTCCTCTAATTTAGAAAACGCAGTAATGACAGCGGGCAAAAATTTCAGAGCGCAGCCTCCGCATAAGGGTTCGTGAAGGCCGTATGTTTAGACCACCAGAACCGATAGTGACTGCCGTAAGTTAAAAAAAAACACATACAGAAATGAGGCTTCTTTCCACGTGCCGAATTTACTTCGCTCTTTATCAATCAATAAGCTGGAGAAAAACGATATAAACTTTATCCAGAGAAATAAAACTGAATGGTCAAAATTTATTTATCCTTCAATAAAACAAACATTTTAGTCTTTTGATATCAAAAACAGAAGAAAACGAGCTCATGAAAAAGCTTTATCTTATGCTCAGCAGTTGTTCCCCAAAAGACATATAAAAACCCAACATGAAACTTCACTTGTACGTGAACTTTCGATCACTTCTACTGTACGCTACGTTGCTTCTAGCCAGCGAGAAAAAATTAAGAACTTATCGAAAATTGGGAAAAATATAATAGTAATTCAAAGTAAAAAATGAGATTTGATAACAAAGAGAGTAGAAACTTCTAGTAATGGCATTGTGTCCCTATCAACGTCAAAGGCCTCTTCAAACTGACGCTTTTTTCTGCCTCGTTCATGGCTGATGACTGCCACTTCTTTCACCCAGTCCTGACACCATATCTATTTATGGACCATCTTACGAGAAGTACCCCCAGCATCTCAGTGTCTGCATGAATTTGGTGGTTTCAAAGAAAACATTTTTGTAAAGATAATTGCCACTAAAAATGTGTACATCCTTACTCAAATTAACGACACTTGAAACCTATTATACCTAAATATTCATGCACGATACCAAATTATATAATAGTTGTTGTAAATTGAACTTGAAGCCGCTGATGCATTCAAGGTTTGTGCATTATTGTATTTTACGTTCGTTTTTCTCACTTGGAAACTTGTTCAGCGAACTCTATAACGATGATTTTATTCAGTACGGCAACTCGCAGGAACCTCTTTAGATGTTTGGCTTCATGTGCTAGGACTGACTATCCGATGAAATTCTAAAGGAAACGGGAGATTCCTGAAAAAAATTCAAGGTCTGTATAGTCTTTGTTTGATAAAGGCATAAGCTTAATTGTTATTGTAATATTATTCTCAATGGTATGAACAGTACTCACTACTGTTTCCTTGCTTACTTATGCCTGGAAGATGAGTAACCGTTAAACTTGTTCATAATGTTAGTCTAGCCAAAAATATTTTGTCAGCTCGATAAAGTTAGAACTTTGAGATTTCATATTTTCTTACAAATTTTGTAATCCATTATTTTTAAGTCATCGAAGCTTCGTGATTTCGCCCAGCCTCAAATCCTAGTTGGTGTGCGCTTTGTTTACATTGACAGGGCTTTGCAGCTCTTTCTGTGAGGTTTTACATCACATGCAAGAAATTGTTCTTCATGGAAACTATTTTAGTCGTCACAGTATTCCTCGCTGCGTGACCTCGTACACTTGTTTCCAGAACGCGAGCATTTTTTTCTAAACTCAAGACCAACTCTAAAACGAGCCTTCTTTTCTGTCTCTCTCTTTCATAGACTTAACCAGTTGAAATAATTTCTGTAGTGAATCTTGGAGTTTTTAAGGGACAGTTTACAGTTCTGTAGATGAGCTTAAATTTAATTAAAATAACTCCACACTTCTTTAGGTACTCATCATTAGATATATCATTAGATATAAGTTATTAGATATAAGTTACATTAGATATAAGTTACTTATCATTAAAAGTTCACTAAAATATCAGTAAATTCGTAACTCTTGCAGAACAATGCGTCGCTATGGAATTTTTTTTTTTTCCTACTTGTATTTACATGCATTATCAAACTTAGATTATGCAACAGAGGGACTGCATTTATCCCTGCCTTTCTCTCGACCGTTTATTTCGACTATCAACATGGAAATTACAATACTCTTGCCAATAATATGATATATCAACTGAAGATTTTTTATGTTAAGATATTTTAAAAACCAATAATGTTCATTGCACGATCTTGATTTGAAACTAATGGTTTTTCTTTTTTCTTTATTCTTTTCTCTTATATTCATTCATCTCATTTCTGAGCTGTCCCATATATTCATTTCTGAGCTGTCCCAGCGGTATTCCCAGCGGTATTATTGTAGAAAAAGAGACCCACCTGATTTTATGTTTGTGTTCTGTAAAATTCAACACCCAAGTGGATGGGCTGTAAGAAATTTTACCTAAATTTCACCAGTCGAAGTAAAATGATCTCCGTCGCGCCCTGGGAGATGTGGGCATGGCACGACGCCTCTGAAGGTGTGGCCGCTCTCTTCTCATCGCCTTATTTCCTATTTTGTGAGTATATTTAGGGACAGAATTAGAGGCGATACCTAATGCTACTTGTCACCAGAATATAACACTCGTGTCTATAGACGATTTCGGTCTGGAAATACATAAACGTTTTGAAATGATCGTATACGCTCTAATTTGAGATCATGTGTACGCTCTACACTCATTTTTTTCGTGAAAACAATTGTAATTTTTTTTTGCAATGACTTTCTCATAAGAACGAATGTTGTGACAGATATAAATATTTCTCGCTCATTTACCGTAATAAATTATCAAAAACAGTTTTGTGTTATCAATGACGTCCATTACTGAACGCTGTAAAAGATCTTTTTGTAAAACGTCCACGATCGCCTATCTATAATTGTACATAGAATAGTGGTGGAGAAAACATGATTTTCTAGTCTCAAAAGTGTTATGGTAATCGAATTCTTCTTGAACTTGGAAAAATTACAATTGCTTGGTGAGAAGTAATCAGGTATTCATTCGAATATCAAACAGTGCAGATACTACTTTTTCGTTTTCTGCACGACAGTATTGCAAAGATTAGGATTGAAGTGACTAACACCTTATGAACATTAATATTTTTAGCAATGTTCTTCTTGTCCACAAATTCTCGAAAAGGGCAGTGCTGGGAAAATTATGAATTTAATGTTTTCCTAATTCCTTCAGTACAAAGCAACTGTGTAGCGAATTCAATGTTCTGTTTCCCTGCAGAAAGTCCTTGTAATTTTCCAAATTGCTTCGATGATGAACAATTAGTTACTTCGCTCCATTGCCCATCCCAGAAACATCGCTTCCAATAAGTAATAATAAACCTTATTCATATTATTTTAAATTATGGTCTATGAAAACTCATTGAAAGCCCTAATCTACTCGACGAATTATCCAGAACGAGATGTTAAAGTTTCCTGGCATTTGGGCAATCTCGAGAGCAGAGCGAGTCAAGGCTCGCCACAGACCAGTCTTCCCACTCGAACTTGAAACCTTTAAGCGCTCCGACACCTTCCTAGTTTCTGCTCTTACACTTCACCTGAGGCTGTTGAAGTACGTAGTGATGGCTGTCTTGAAGCAGTTCAAATTAGTGGTTTGAAATGTTATTTAAATGGTCATTAAAGTTAAAAATATTGGACAACCTGACCTTTCATGAAATCGAAAGAAAATACTTGGATTTCATCGATTTGTCATGTGTTTTGAGTTGCAATTTCTTTCCCACCACCTACATGAATTTGTTCACTTCAAATTTCTTTTCATTTACTGATAGCTTTTAACCTTTTTGGTGATTGAGTTACAGTTATTCGTATTCTTTTTCATTTTAGATTATTTCATTGGTGAATTTTCATTCTGAGATCCATTAGGCGCAGTAGTCTGAGGACGCTTTTGTCATTGTGACGCTCACGTTGCTTGAATGAGGGAGTTCCAGGTCTGAAGCTCTATTGTCGAGAGAATTGAAAAAATTTTCTAGGTCAACCAGCCAAAATTTCCAGAATTTTGAAATAATTGACACACTTTTAAATGACTTATACTGATGATTCTAAACAAGGTTTAATAAATTAAATTACATATAAAACCTACGGGTATGAACAACTACAACTCAAAACTGGATGCACTTACTAGATCATCAACCCCTGGAACAAAAACTTGCGAATAAATCCTGCCTTATGAAGTCCTGGTAGATGGAGCGCTATCGGGCTCCAGTCAGGCAGCTGTGCACAACGCTCAACTATACTACATTAAACATGAGCTACTGGGAGCATGTATAAGCATTCTTCATTAATAATCAATACAACACTCATGTAAGAAAAGGACAATGATAAATCTAAACTACTATAGAAACGAAAGCAGTATCAACACTTCAACTGCCCTACGGCACCTATAGAAAATAGTGAGAGAAATTTAGCTTGACTACATGCCCGGGTATATATTGAATGAATAAATGCAAAATATTCCTACAAAACACTGTGAAATATTAAGTAAGATTCTAAAGCACAAACCGACGCTTTTCTGGATACATACGAGCATTTCAATACGATCTTCGAAGATAATCTTATCCATTTTCATTTTCTCCAATACTGTATCGTGAGCACTTGTTGGGGCAGCAAAAAGTGAAGGCAAGCTACGTTCAGTCAATACTGGCGTCTGAAAAATAGCAGTCCTTCCATAATGGTTCTGCTGAAGTGGAAGTGGCGGGAGAGAAACTCCCAAACTCCAACCCGACACAAATTTCCGATGATTTTCTCCTCTCTCGGTCTGTGAAAAGTCTGGTTGTGCACTTAGAAAAAGGGTTTCAAATTTTGGAGTCGCTAGCGTGTAGACATCAACATTCATCGAAGAATAAAGTGGTGAGTTTCATTTCCTTATACGAAAGCCAATTTGCGATTAAAACTTCCAGCAGAGCTGGAACAGTCACCGACGAACATGGCGTCGCAACTTGCAGGCGCTGCATTTCAAGGTTCAGGAAGCCCAATGGATGTCAAAAGCGACTCCGACTACGAGCGTCGATGACACGACTCTCTAATAATTCTTTTTAGCCTGATGTCATTTCCAAGCTTGAGGTCCACGTCCTGCGTCTGAGTAAGTTTCGTGCAACAAGCGATCGTGGAGGATGAGGCCTTGAATTAAGGCAAGCAAACGTCACACGGAGTTTGGGCAGACTTATCTACATTGCCCATTTTTTAGTGCTGATAAAGGTAACTTTAGCTCACTAAACATGGCTTTTTCATTAGCGTTTACGTTAAATTCATATACTTACGCTCCAATACTTGTTAAATCTTAAACAGAAATTTTATGGAGACATTCTTTCCTCACAAGCTTCTATTTCAGATATTAACTCAAAAATTTGCTTAATAACATTTTTGGAAAATACTGATTCCTTTACGCTGAGGCTTTTGTGTTTTTAAATGACAATATATTAAAAACACTAATGCCCGATTTGTGCAATTGAAAAAGAATATACTTACTGGTTGGAAAGATTTATAGTATTAATACTTAGACAAATTATTTATCATTAATTATCGTTTTGGTTAAAGTAGAATAATTCAAACTCCTCTAGTCTTGAAGGCTGAGTGCTTAACGCGTCATGTTCATATCGGCCAGGAAAAATTGCTGAATAAAACTCTGTTCAACCAATTGGTTGAAAAATTAATAAGGAAACAATTATTAAATAATTAATCACCGATTTATTCTTTACACGAAGCTCGTCACCGAATAATTTCTACAGATGACATTGAAGAAAGTTACTTCATTAGAATATTTGGCAGATACTAGTATTACTCAGCAATACTTTAGGCATTACTTTCGGTATCTCCTATGCGTACGAGCTGAGTTTTGCTCGAGCCCAATACAGTGTATATGCGATCATTTGAGTATTTTTCAAGATGCATCTTGACCAACGCAAAAGATTTACTTGAGAAAAATCTTACTTATAAAATCATCCTGCGTGTTCTTGAATACAAAGTGTGTCTCTCGCATTAACGTGAAAAATTAATCATGCGTAATGTCTAGGTAGTGCATTGCCTTATCCTCATTGCATGAAAATCCCCAGGACGGTGTTCGATGACTCAGGGCCTGTACGGTTTTTAGCTCATCACCAATAAACTGCTGAAATCGGAATAAATATTACTCATACGGTGATATTAGATTCATTATATCACCCATTAAATCTAATGACTTATTCATTATATCACACATTTTCATAAATATCACCCATATAGTTATTTAAAAAAAATCAAATCTAATCACCCGTTCATTATACCACCCATATTCATAAATATCACCCAAACAGTGATATCACTCATTAGATACCGTGTTAATTCTTTTTCGTTGATGTGCGCCGGTGGTCGGTACTCAAGAAAATATCGCGTAGCACTGCGGATTTCAGTGCCGATATCAGAAAACGCCAGGCCGCACCCCATTGCCACTTGAACCAATACTTCATTCCAGTATGAAAGCATTCAAATGCTGTATTTAGGCTACAGTGATTAATTAAGTGGCTAAGGTATAGAATTAGAGACAAATTACAGCTTCATATTTTACGTAAAATGCGGTTGTATGGATGTTCCTAACCGCTCTAACTACCACTTATCTAAATACTTCACTCCAATGGTCAAATTACTTTAAAATGTTATTTTACGCCCTAAAGTTTCACCTCTGACCAACTTGACGTTATACATGCCTTCACTGGACAAAAAATTTTCAAAAGATTAAATGTCTTTAATTACTCTGATACCAAAACTGTGCGTAAAATAAGTTTTGTATCAATAACATGCTAAAAAATCATCGATAATGTCAGATTCACCGGTCAGTTTCTTATTAATCCTTTAACACCAGCATTTTTGTACTCATATTACCGTTATCACAACATCCGTCATGGGGCTTGCGCTGGCATCAGGTTGTCACCGATGTCAGAATGAAAATTGTGTTCTTTGAAATTCTCTGCTCATCCACAGAGACTTTCAAAGAACTGCAGAGAATAAATTTAACAGGAATTACAATAGATAAGGCTACTTCAGAATAAAGACTGTATTATTTTTTCGGACGTTATAGTGTGTAATCAAGAAATGCTGTAGACAGATCTCATTTTGTGATACTTGGGTCGAAGTCCACGAAGCCTAATTCATTAATAAATCCTAATAAAATGGGGTGAAAATTTTAGGAAAATACTAGTTTAAAAATAAGTCCCAGCATTATGAAGAATGTGTGAATAGGCAACCTCAGCTTTTTTCTGTGTTAGTAAAACATCGCCAAGTTAAAGTCATCATGAAATACTGTATATGTGACTCGGCTAACTCAGTTTTCTTCCGAGTTAATAAAACATCGTCAACAGAAAATGTTCAACTTGCAGCAGCTTGTTGGGAAATCCTTTCCACTGCCCGCGTCACCGGTCGTGTGGAGTCATGCGCACGACTCGACCATCTCTTCCGCCGGCTGGAGGCAAAATAAAATTCCCACTTTTCTATCAGTGTGACTTGTGCAATACTGAGAATCAAGTCAGTGACAATAGTGACTAGGTTACTGAAACATCCGAAATGCTCAAAGTTTGTGGCTCCAGTTGTAATGACACGAAACATGAAAAAAATTCTTCTCAGTTTTCGGCACTGAAGAAGACATAACTCAAACAACATTATGAGGTTCAACTTTTAGAGTCGTTTACAACTGATTTTATCTCGTATAGTATGGTTTTTCCCTCATACTATGACATTTCGTTCCGAAAAAATAATTCAAACGAGACGTGAATATTTGCACGATTGTTACATTTTGTATCTTTACCAACTCCATGCTCATACGAGTTCAATAAAAGTTATGATATTGTAAATGCCACTCATTTCTGAACATGTATTGTAGATACAAATTATCTCTAGATTGCTTCGCTCACAGTCAACGTGAGGCATAAACGCAGGAAGTATGCAACTAAATAAATATAATTTTATGTCATACCAGACAAAAACAAATTTCCTATTACTCAAGGTGTCTCAACGCTGATCAATTCATTCCCAGAAACAATTGTACAAATTACCTGAATCTCAGGTCGTAGCCCTTTCGTGAGAACTCTGGAAGCGTCGAAAATTTTGCCAGATATTGAATCAATATACGTTCGTTTAGAGGCACAACCAGCTATAGAAATCTTTCTGTCGACTTGGCTACGTTAAGTGCGTTCTTTGATAACTGAAATCTTTTGGTTTGAGCTTTTGCTAATGAAATTTCAGCATGAACATCTGACAGCCCTGCAAGGCTGGTTGGTGCTCTAAGGTGGAATTTTATTTGAGAAAATTCAGATTAGATTGTTTTGCTCCGAAAAAAGACTTGCAGTGTAAATGGCTTTTCAGAAGAAAATTTGTTGTTTCTATAAACGTTCATTCGTTGTCTGACCCAAGACCGTGACGAAAATTGTTTTGAAATTTGCCCAAAAAACATGGTTGATTTATCCCTGCCGCAACATAACAGCCGTATGTATGTCTGCTTCGCAAGCAATGTTTTAAATAGTGTCAGTACGAATTCTATCTCTTTCATTCAGTTACAATAATTTTCCAGCCGAAATTAAGTACAACTTATACTTTAAAAGTTTAGATTTATGTTATTTCCTTTGGAGAATTGAGAAATTAATCGTCATTTTCTATAAATAAAAAATTCGTAATAATTGATGCTAGTATCGTAGAAAATCATGATGATGAAGAACAGAGGAAAATAAGGTTGTGTCTACATTGAGTAAAGTTTTTTATAAAGAAACATTCATGATAAAATTTCGATGGCCCGTGTGACATATATTGAACATATCAGCCGAAAAAATCAGCTGCAAAAGAAGTATTATTTTTGACTAATTTTACCTCCTGAATACGCTTTTTTTTTCTTAGAATGGAAACGACTTAAATTATCGCTGTTTTCGTAATGTAACACTCCAAAGTCTAACTCGCAGAGTAGCAAAGTTGCTGTTGAAACTTCCTCTCTTCTCTCCGTTGATCTTATAAGCATTCCATTAGCGCCTCAGCAATTCAAACAACTTATTTGATATTATAAAACTAGTAATAAGAATGATTTGCTTTTCATAAGACTAAAATTGAAGTCAATCTATGCTCGAAATTAAATTTTCTGTGAAAAAAGTGGATTAACTCCCAGAGTGGAACCAAATGTGAATCCAAAGGAAAATGAGAATTAGAATTTACATTCCAACTTTTAGCTAAATCAGTTTCATGTTTTTTGGTTGGTGTATCCACAAGTGCAAGAGTTGTTATTTTGGTTATCAAGGAACATCAGTACAAAGATTAATTCAAGCAGACTACGCTCGCAGCGAAATGAATAAAAAGTATTGGCCTCGTAGAAATTTTCTTATAGGGATACATTCACACCACATGAAATGAACTGTAAACATTTCTCAAATGACACAAAGGAGAACTGAACATTACAACATACTAGGGGGAAACCACATCACCTGAACTGCCCGAATTATTTGTTAGAAACTGTACTTGTAAGCGACCACCAAAAGAACTATACATTGCCATCATGTAAGCTCAGTGAGACTGTGTTAGCAATCAACACAAAGAAGAATTTGCGTTACAATATCGTAGGGGGAATACAACATCACCTGACCTGCCCGAATTATTTGTAAGAAACACTTGTAACCATCAAAACAAAGAAGAACTAAACATTAACATCATAGGGGAATAGAACATTACAACATCATAGGGGAATAGAACATTACAACATCATAGGGGAATCGAACATTACAGCATCATAGGGGAATAGAACATTACAACATCATAGGGGAATCGAACATTACAGCATCATAGGGGAATAGAACATTACAACATCATAGGGGAATAGAACATTACAACATCATAGGGCAACACACAAGAGCCCGTACTGGCAGCGAGAGAGCAAGCACGGCGCCGCCAGGAGGGCGTCATCTCAGTATAAGGGCGTGGGAGGCTGCAAGGCCGCCCTGCTGCTGGGCCTGCACGCAGGCAGGAGGCACGCAGGCAGGAGGTAAGCTGCAGGATAGCACGAACACTGATTGTACTCAGACAGAAGGGATGCAAGGAAAAGGGACACACAGAGATAGAAGGCAGGGAACGCTCAGAAGGCACGAGACAGAAAGCATGCAGGCATAATGCAAGCATGCAAGCTGGATCACGCAGGAAGCCCAGAAGCAGGCACAGAAAGCATACAAAAGGCACCCTGGCTGGAAGCACGCATAAGGAAGGAAAAGCTGAGCGAAGTTCGCAAGCAGTAGGCAAGCAGTCAAGACTCATGCAGACCAGAAGCACGAAAGTAGGAGGCAAGCAGTTTTAAGCAGTTTTTAAACCCAGCCTAGCTACAGAACTTGTCAGTATAACATATTTTTTCACGGTATTACTAATTCTACCTATGCTGAATTCCCCAGCATGTTCAAATATATTAGATGCGTGTTCATGATAACGAAATGAAGAACGCATCCAGAAACGCGTTCTATGTCATCGAAGCTACGTCGACGGTCTAAAGAAAATTATTTTGTTCGATTGTAATTCACATATTCTTTTTCGTGACTCTAAGGTGAAAAGCTTCATTTTAGACGAAAAGAAGCTCTGTTTCAATTCCCTAACTGTGCGATACATTTTCATGTCGATAAGTTTCTCCGGCTCTGCATGAAACGAAAATGACGGTTAAGGTCAGTTAAAGTGCGACCCTCGTACTCAGTGAGCTTGCATTTCCCTCTCTTCCTTATGTTTACAGTTGGTAAAACATCTCAATTAGAAACAAATACAAATTTTTATTGTGTTTTTCTCTCTTCCTCAGGTTTAGAAGTGGAAAACTATCCTAATTAGAAACATATTTAAATCTTCTTAAGACTCCTGAGGTAGCTATGCCATGCAATCATTCAGGTCAAAATTGCGACCCATGCAAAAAGGGGTAAATGTTACACAGCCCACGCTGCGTGTCGTAAATGCCAGTTGGTCTCTCAGTCGTGCCAACATACACTAAAAACTTAGTCATTTTTACCTTCGAAATTGCTCAAAATGCCAGCCCATGTTTCCAAAATGGTATCTGATGATTGTATAACATTACTATTTACACTGTATAACATTACTATTTACACTGTATAACATTACTATTTACACTGTATAATATTACTATTTACATTGTATAACATTACTATTTACATTGTATAACATTACTATTTACACTGTATAACATTACTATTTACATTGTATAACATTACTATTTACATTGTATAACATTACTATTTACATCGTATAACATTACTATTTACACTGTATAATATTAATATTTACATTGTATAACATTACTATTTACACTGTATAACATTACTATTTACATTGCTGTGGCTGATACTGCTGTGGCTGATATAATTTTATTATTGGTGCTGCGCGCCATCAAAAATACAAATGAATAATTGAGGAAATGTTTCATACTAATTTTCGAACTAATTTTAAGCTGATTAGCAAAGAGACTATTTTCTGAGATTTGGTAGCATATCCAGAATGAAACGCAGGAAACTCTGTCAATATGTTTGTAGTTAGTTGAATCCGAAAGAAATTTAAGTGTTCCAAAGTTCAAGAACCACAACGTAGCAAATATACCCTGGAAAGAGGCAAGCCTATAAGCAGATACGAAGAGCTGCTTCCTGGTCCTGTAATACCAAGGATTTTGTTCTGTTTTTGCGGAGCGTTGGGCGTATCCTGCTATTTTCCTCAGATCCTACTCACAAAAGACGGGAAATTGCTCGCGAAGACAAAGAATCATATACTCAAGGAAACTTACCTATCCTGAGGCTGAAACTATGCTTGAAATATATTTTTCGATAAAGAGTGATATAAAATATACTAGGCCAGTCTATTTTATCGATTCGCATCTCGATAAGAAAATCTAGAATTTTGATACTAATTTCAGGCAGACTTCAGAGAACAATTATGAAGTATATAGTAATAACCCAAAGCCATCAGGCTACTTTCGGTCAACAGAAGTAGGAACCTGACCTCATAAACGAAGAATTTTCTATAAAACGCCAATGAAGACAAATTCGCATAAGTTCACTAACACACGCATTTCATAGAGAAATATTCTCCGTGTTGCGTATACTCAATCACTTGAAGTAGCAGCACTTGAAGTTGATTACAAACCTCTGTGGATCACCACTATAGCAGACAGTGTGCAGGCTACAAACTGCAGAATGGCATGCGCGCTGGCAGTCATGTGAGTAGCAAAGGACTGGGTGATGGAGTGCAGGGGATTGCACTACCTGGCACAACTATTTGCCATTAGAATATTGGGCGCTTTAGGAATTTGAACTGACTATTTGGTAGTGGACGATTTGAAACAAGACTTATTGTCTTTGCACAGTTTCGAACAGGGCTATTCGGTCGTTTATGATTTGAAACTGGACTATTTGGTGCTTTAGGATATAGAACTGGACTATTTGGGACTGAACTTTTTGACACTGGACTATTTGGAACAAGATTATTTGGCACGGCGATTCGGAACTGAAAAATTGGCATATTGAAATCTGAAACTGAACCATTTGGCGTTGGATAATTTGAAACTGAACTATTTGGCACTGGACGATTTGGAACAAAACTATTTGGTACTTTAGAATCTGGAACTGCAATAATTGGCGGTGGATGATTTGGACTGGACCATTATGGTACTAGACCTGTTGGAACTGAACCATTTGGTTCCGGACGATTCAAAACTGGTCTATTGGGCTCTATAACTAGTTGGAACTGAAGTATTTGGCGATTTAAATCTGGACGATGTAAAACTGGAGTGTTGGGCTCTTGACGATTTGGAATTGGATTATTTGACTCTGGAAAATTTGTCACTGAACAATTAGACACGAGGCAATTTAGCTTATGCACTGTGACACTAGAGTACAGGGCACTGAACTACATGCACTGAATAACTAAACTTTGAAATACTTTGCCCATGATTGCTGCTGGGCTTAGCCAAGACGAATTATTGCTCTTAGACTGTAGAAACCGGGGCGTGAATGAATTGTAATGTTATGAAAATGTTGCCAGTGTTATGCGAAAAAAAATATTTAAACGGTGTTGACATTGCATCATCTACGCCTGTCAGTATTTTATTCATTTCTCTACATACAATTTCATGCAACACTGCATAGAATTGCATAAAAGTTCTGAAATACAATATTAAAAATCATTAGTCACTCCTGTTACTCAAATTTCGAAAAAGTTGCGTAAAATCTTTTTCGAAAATAATTGATACATTCACAAAAGATCGACGAGGAACTTAAGTTTATGATGCAAGAAATATTGTTAGTTCACAAGCTTGCTGCATTTTCACCTGAGACAAAAAAGGAGAATGATAACCACGTAAAGATATTGGAAGGTGCGCTCGGCAGGGCGTACACACACCTGAGCCTGGCGGTGGCTGCAGGGAGGAGCTCTGCGACCTGGGAGAGACGGCGGGCGTCACAGTCCTTCGGTCACGCTTCCTTCCAGCGTAACTGTCTTGTTTGTTTCTGCCTGCCCGCACCGTCCAATTTCTGCAATCACCAATTTCTGTTTGTTTCTGTCTGCAGGGACCGTCAAATTTCTGCAGTCACCAATTTCTATTTGTTTCTGTCTGCAGGGACCCTCAAATTTCTGCAGTCACCAATTTCTATTTATTTCTGTCTGCAGGTACCGTCCAATTTCTGCAGTCACCAATTTCTATTTGTTTCTGTCTGCAGGTACCGTCCAATTTCTGCAGTCACCAATTTCTATTTGTTTCCGTCTGCAGGGACCGTCAAATTTCTGCAATCACCAATTTCTATTTGTTTCTGTATGCAGGTACCGTCCAATTTCTGCAGTCACCAATTTCTATTTGTTTCTGTCTGCAAGTACCGTCCAATTTCTGCAGTCCCCAATTTCTATTTGTTTCTGTCTGCAGGGACCGTCCAATTTCTGCAGTCACCAATTTCTATTTTTTTCTTGCTGCAGGGACTGTCAAATTTCTGCAGTCACCAATTTCTATTTGTTTCTGTCTGCAAGTACCGTCCAATTTCTGCAGTCACCAATTTCTATTTGTTTCTGTCTGCAAGTATTGTCCAATTTCTGCAGTCACCAATTTCTATTTGTTTCTGTCTGCAGGGACCGTCCAATTTCTGCAGTCACCAATTTCTATTTTTTTCTTGCTGCAGGGACTGTCAAATTTCTACAATCACCAATTTCTATTCGTTTCTGTGTGCTGGCAATGTCAAATTCGCTTCTCGTAAACCGTGAATATCAGCGGCTACTCCAGACAAAGTAAGCTATTTTTAGCGTGGGTATTTTTCCGATCATCGAAGCAATTTGTCTGTACGTTTGAACGATTTCGTCATATGTCACCATGCAGTCCATAAGCATTGACCCTTAAGTCGAAGCTGCAGCGCAAAACCCACTTTTAGTTTCTCCTCGGAGGCACGGACAAAATGGGCAGAAGGATTTATGCTAAGCAAAACCAGCGTCACCGTGCCAAGATTATGACAGAGTCCTGAGGGTCAACGAAACAAATCGAAGCAAGCGTGTCAAATCTTTAAGTGAAGTTCGGGCATTGTGGTGCGGTTTTCCCATGATCTACGTTCCGTAGGTCATTCGTGCCTCCACTCACGCCGCTGCCTTGAAGAGCCTTGAGTAAGTTGCGGGAGCGTCAAACCTAAGGCTTAAGCTTAAGACTTCAAACCTTGGGTTTGAAGCTCCAAGCCTTGGATTTAAAATGGTTGGGTGAACCAATTATTTCAATCTGCAATTACTTTTCAGAGTCCGTAAAAGATATCTTGTGAAGTTCGACCTATGCATTTACGGCAGTTGCCTATGGCATTGATTTTCACAACCAACCGAGTCCTGAATAACATTTAGAACTCAAAATCGTCTTGTGCGGAGCAGCAAAAACGCAGGAGGTGGATCTTTGATTGACAGCTGAATACATTTCCTTGAGACTGAAGTATGAGATTTCAAAAGGATGTGGTATTATCCTTACATTCGGATCGAGTTTCACCTACAATTACATGAGCACTTTATTTACTTATCCTGCTACAAGTTCATGCCCTCTTCTATACAAAGGACATGTCCTCCTTAAATAATTAATATTATATACGGACATTCACATCAAGGTTCAACTGCAATTACATAAGCACTTTATTCATTTTTCCTGCCACAAGTTCCTGCACTTTCCGATACAAAGGACATATCCTCCTAAAATAATTGTGTAATTATATTGCATTGTATACTTATTTTCATTTCATCTTGTTAAAATTATCTATAGGTATGGCAACCAGATTTCAATTCAATGAGGTAATTCCTAGAAATATATCCTCACTCTTTGCAGATGATCTTAAGGTAAAACATAGTAAATTATCACTGAAAACACATTCATCTTTACCATCGTTATAACTTCCGCGCTAAGATAGCCCACACGTAAACCTCCATCAATGCCTCATTGTTTTACAAAAAAAAAAATAGTCAGGTCCTGAAAGTAATTTATGCATTAAACCTTTTCCCAGCTATTGCTGACTAATGCACATTCTTAACGCTTTGGATTCAGCTAAGTTAAATGATTTAAAACGTTGAGAATAGCAAAAAGGCAGCCAATTCTGCGAACACTTCTGGATGGATAACAAATCTTTTTAAAAAGAAACGAAGACAAATTTCCATTTCGAGAGCGGAATGCACTCAATTACACAGAACATAAGGTTGGTGACCCACATTATAAATTCAAGGATACTCATGCTACACTCAGTCCATATCCTCTCAGGCTAATCTAGTTATCCCACGGAGCGCCGTCAAAACTCTCGATGACGCGACTTGATATTCGGGTGGAATCGAGAAAATACTGGACGCCAGTTTAATATTCAGAGTGCAGCAGTCAATCCTGCATTTTTGAGAAGGCTGTGGAAGCCTAAAAATGAAGGATTGGCTGTCACACTCTGTACTTGATATGAGGCTGCTAGAATCATGCGATACCGAGCGCCATTTATAATAAATCGAGTTATGTAGAGCACTTTCATTCCCAACCCTTCCTTTATCTAGCTAGTGAGTCTTCCCTTATCTGGCTAGTGAGAAAGGTTGTCACGAAATGGTCGAACATCTCTATTGGTAGCTGAGGTACACGGGTTTCGAAATCGAAAAACTTTGAAGCTGTTTCCCGACGTTTTCAAAATACGACGCTTGGTACCGTACGATTCTAGGTACCGTTGATTTGCATTCTACAGTGTACCTACAAAAACCCAAGCTGAGTATTTATTTTCCCGTATCAGTAACACCATCATAAAAATACCATAAGCATTTAATTACAAGCAAATTATTGCTACTGATACGATAAATAATTACGGGTATTACTGATAAGTGAAAATAAACACTCGTTTCGGGTTTTGTGGGACATACCATATATGATTCACATATATATTGCAAATCAACGGAGGGACGGACAGCGCCAGGACAGCAGCTGCAATAGCTTGCATCAGAGCTCGACTCTTCAAGAACCAGGAGCAACGGCCGAGCTCTGTTGACTTCGCTCAAAAAGTCAACAGCTCCTCAATTCTCCTTTGTTGACTTAATCTTAACAATGGGAAGTTTTCAATGTTTTTTCGTCTGCGAGCTATACGTAGTAAGAACTTATTTTTTTCGAGTCTATCGCGTTTTTACTCGCTTAGTTTTGTGGAAGGTCGAGTAAGTCAAATGTTGCACGAGAATTACAAATGTATACTGAAATCCTTGTTGCGTTACGTAAGTTGTAAGGTAATCAGGCAATGCTAGTACCTTTGTGCAAGACGCATTTTTAATATTCATCCTTTCCTTTGAAAATCTTTATTTATTTCTTATTTTCATTGCAAAAAATTCACACATGATCAACATGGACGGCGTCCATTTTATTCAGCAGCCCTGGTCTGTGAGGAATATATGGAAGGAAGACAAAGCTTTTACTTTCTCTCGTATCTGGAAACAAATTTTCGAATTATGCTAATACTTTGAACGTTAGCGCTTTTTGCTACCACCGCTTGTGGAAGAGTGAAAAAATTCTCAGATGTGCGTTATTTTCTGTGAAAAAGGAAACTACTCTATTTCCTACCAGTAATGGAGAGAACAAGTAAGCTATTCCCAATTTTACGCAATGAAATTGCATTTGGTCCTCAAGATCTTCTATCATACCATGACTTTATTCGAAAAACTTGACCTGATGCATGTACGAAATATTCCGTTTCTTTGTAAACATGTTTCAATAAATCAGTCATTCGAAGCCTAAAGGATATCGATAGCAATCTAACGTTTGAATGGAGAAGTTTATGCAACTAAATTAAACATATTTGATGAGATTATCACATTTTAATAAGTACTTGATGCCGTACTCAGTAACAAAGACACCCTTCGACCAGACTGTTTTAGGTAAATTTTTGCAATGAACACTTTCAGGCCGGATGAAGCTAAACCAAGTGACGCCCTGTAGACAACCTGGAGGTTTTCAAACCCAGCCGAAGTCGAAGTTTGATGATCACCAGCAAGCAGAACCGAGTGTAATATCACTGAAATGAGCATCAAACCTTTTCAAAACATATAGCTTCGGACATCATATTTGCCAAATGCATGAAAATGATATTCAAATTTTTATAGCCGGCTTGACTTTGGCTTACAGAAAGAACGCGCAAAATTATCACGATATCGTGAAACGAATTATCGTGAAACGCGCAAAATTATCGGCTGGAAAAAAACAATTTTCTAAACTAAGAACTTAATGTTAGCACTTTCCCTGATATAAAACCACGCTCAAAAACACTATAGGTTTTTATGTCAGTAAAATTCGAGCTCAGCAGTCGACCACTGGCGACGTGCGGTCATCACTTGTGTCGGCTAACTTTTCGGTGCCTTCAACATTTCTTGATCGTTTTAAATGCATTATGAGACAGCAAAAATTCTGTCAAGTCATTGCCTGCTTTATTTGCGCGTAGCCCAAAACTGATGCCGTGAAAATTACATTTTTTGCACCAGCTTTTCAAATTTTTATAACATTTAGGATAAAATGTTACCGACAACTACACACCGTGAAAAATATTGAGAAAGGCAAGCTGTATCAATTCAAGTGGAGATTGGGGTACAATTTTTCTGCAATTGCTTTCCAGTCGCTGACAATAACTTAACTAAACAAATATTGCAGTGTTTATATTTAAGCGTCTAAGTTCGGGTCTGACACTGCGAAAGTCTTTTTATGTTGCATACAAATAATTCAATTCCTTTAGGATCCGTTAGTTGAGGGCCTGAACTGAAGCAATGGTATGAAAAGTTCCAAAGTTCGTGGGTGCGATGTTCGGTTTGCATGTTGAATAATAACAGGCTCAAAAAATATGCCTTAGTCCAGAGTAAGTACTGGGGACTGTATTTCATCCACATTTTGTCCACAGTATTTAGTTTTAGTCCACAATATATACCAATTGCTGTAAGTTCTTGCAAAGCCCTTCGAGTGAGACGTGCTTTGGCAAGCAACGCTCCCTCTCAGCTCGGAAAATGGTACGTTGCCTGGAGATTGAAGAGCTTCGTCATGCTTTTTGCGGTAAGGAACATGAGCAGAGGAAGAATAAAAGTTTCCTGAAAAAAATCACCCTCATCAATCCTCCCTATCGCATTTGGCAAATACTGTGGGTTAGTGGAGAAAACAATGAGCAGCCGATAGCGTTTTTAACTACAAATCTACGTGCATAGATCAACGGCATTTAAATTACAATCTAGGTGTAAACGCAGATGAATTAGCCCTATTTTATTCTTCAAAGCAACCACCTTCATGCATACTCGTATCTGGAGTACTTCAAAACCTTTGTTCGGCGAGTTTTATTCTTCTGACCGCAGTGGTCGCGAGTGTCGCAGTCGACTCGATGTTTATCTCAAGCCTGGGCCTGGAATCCTTTAATGGTAGCCAAGTTTGTGCAGAGTACATGCCAGTACCCAAGTTTGGTAGGAGGATGCATGGTCGGCACGGCCACGGTCGTCGTATGCAGTGATGCTAATGCGTTGCGTACCTCTAATGTCTCACAGCTACACCCACGTAACCAAGGGATGAGCTTTTATGGTCGTGAGTCTAGAGGGTGGTATTTCTATGGGCTTTGAATTTTTTTACTATTATACAAGCCGTGCGAAAAACTATATTTACTTTTTTCAGGTTTCAAGTTCGTGGAAAGGGTCGATCTGATTCTTGACTTTCAGTATAAACCATTCCAAAACTATAAAGTACCCTCGGTGCGATATAGTTTGAATAACTGAAGCGCTAGCAAACCCATGTTACCACGAATACTACTACTATGTAAGCTCCAACTCTCAACATCATTGGCTTATACGAGGTACGAGTGTGATACTCAGACTCAAGCTGGTACTCTGTCAACAACCTGAAATTGATCGTGTAGAATAAAAAATAACATGGCCAATCATTTCCGGTACTTATCAATTCCTCGATGTTTTACAGCTTGTTTGAGTGCAAGAAACTTGGAAGCGTAGTAATTCTGAATGACATAACGGAATTTTTTCCACGTTAAGTCATAGTTCGAAATGAAATCGATCGGTGAATGCACTTGAAAATTATCGGTAAATGTATATGTACTTTTGTTTCATTTTGTAAACAAGATTTAGAATTTCTCAATTACAATTTTCAAATGATTTAATTCAGAAATTCTTAATTGACAATATTTGACCTGTTTTTATGAAAGATTCTATACCGCAAATGTGGCTCGTTGTCATTTTCTTTGCTGTTCTTGTAGAATAACAACTCCAAAAAATTTTAGCTCAAAAATGTGCCCTCTACTGCGCAGAAATCAAAGCTCCTTTCAAAAATTGAAAAACATTCTTACTTCCATATTTTTGTCCAATGAAGGAGAAATGTAAACTTGAGTGATCAATAATTGCAAAACCGTTTCTTTTTCTCCATTTAGCGAGTAACTTTCAGACGCATTGCTGGCTTATGTATCTCATGAATTTAGTTGTGCAGTTTGTGCATCAAAGTTCGTAGAAACATCATTCCGCAGTTTAGGCACTAGGGCCTCCGAGCATCGGAGCAGGAGCTAACGCACCATCAATTTATTAGCGAGGCAGTTCTTTGGGGACGATGCTGGTAAATGCGATTTACCCACAGACAAAAAAAAAGCTTACAAAACCTTGCGCGAGTCCCAGTAAACTAAAATTTTATGAGTAATGCTGCTGAGAATATTTGCGTACTTTTAAACCGACCAACTTTAAACAACCTCCTTAGTTCTTACATGTAAACCGTAATTGACGGTTCACTAATAATTTTCCCCCCTTCTATTTCAAAACTCGTTTTCGCATGTTTTAGAGTTCATTTTTCCATTTTTTAAACACCATCGTTACGCTTAAATTACATGTTTCTGAGTTCATCTTTCTATTTTTTAAACACCATCGTGAGATTTGAATGGCTCTTACCGATGAAACATTTTTTGCAGTGGAAATACTCTGCGTATCGTAACCGTGCGCCGGCCGAGAGCTGCATGCCCATCCTGTCCTCCCCTCCTGAGAGAGGCTCGTAATGTGCAGGTTGCTTATTTCCGAGACCTTGAGCCGCAGACAGACGGGAGGTGCAGGTCGTGCGGTCAGCGATAGCTGTGAGGGCCACAATGTTGCCTGCCGATAAGGACAACCGATCATTCACGCAGGATATTATCCACAGGCATTACTTCGGCTGCCCATGCGATCATCAGGCACCTTTGTCAGCTACAACATATGTTACTGTTTATGATTTTGGTAGACACTTTAGTTGCTTGTTTTCGCGACACTCGTGGTTGAAAATTGAAAAATGGATGGAAGTATGTATAAATTTACTTGGTAAAGAGAATATGTATTCTGCAGTCTGTGTTCAGACTACAGCAAGTTAAAATGAAGATGCAGGCTAGCAACAAGCAAACGCTGAGCTCAGAGAGTCAGATAAGTGCGGTTTCCAAGAGAACAGGATACCCAAGTACAAAACGTGATGCTAACTTGTGATAGGATGTGGTTTTGCGTCTGCCTATCCAGAGCTGAGAGTATGCACTTCATCCTTGTTATTCATGTTGATCCTGCCACGACTGAAACTACACGTTAAACATGAATAACGAACTGGGAACTTCTCAAAACTTGAAACATCTACACAAATTAAAAAAAGTTAAGAAGTTAATCGTGCGAAGCTGTGTTTCACTCTTTGTTATTTTCGATAAATGAAAGATTTACTCCGAAAAATGCGATTTTTCTACCACGTTTTACATATTTCATGATGATTTTAAAGTAGTATCGTACTTCAGCTCTGCTTGTAAGGCATATTCCACATATTTTCCGAAATAAATATAATCATTATGTCAAAATTTCTCTCATTTCATAGCCTAAGCAAGAGAAGAAAATCGCATGGAACAAAGTAAACGCACCAACATTGAGTAGTAAAATATTTTGTGTGGAAACAATACCCCACACACAACTGTACAATAATGTATTAATTTCAGGTAAAAATTGGCGATGCCTGGAAGGGAAATTCTGAACGCGACAGCTCAAACATATATCAAATAGCTGTCTTTTTCGTGGTCTATTTTGAACTCTGTTTGACGGTTTGGTAAACATTTTAATTATAGGGGAAAACATTGTCCAATCGTCTACACTGTGGGTACACAAACACAAAAAGTTAAAAATATTTTTGATGTATTTATTTTGTCTGCAACGCTGCAGGCTGAAGGCCACAGAATCAAATCTTTCATCAAAAAATATTTACTGTGGTAAGAACTAATGTTGGGTAATTGCTGTCATTGCTTGAATTATAACCCTCGCCAGATCACCCTGAACAAATAATTAGTTGGGCCTAACTTTGAGGAGCGTACAGCCAGGTAACTATTGTATGACTGTATTTTAAATCCTATTTTCATAAAATACTCCTGAATTCTTTTCGAAGCTAAGTATGGAACGTTACCATGCATCAATGCCATGATGAGCATGAATATTTATAACATGCCAACAAATTGTTCTTAGATATTGAAAATAAAAGTTAGTTTACGGCATCACATGTTCTTACATCCTAGAAGGGTGCTCATGATTTCTACCCAGCACCTGACGTCACCAACTCAGGCTTACGACACAGCCTGAGAAAACCTTCGCTGCTCTGTCTTTCACACCAATGATAAAGCGCCGTCTGTATAAAGCATTGTTTAATTATCTTTCAGAGAAAATTTTTTTAAGAGAGGTCGGGAATGCAGCGTTAAGCATTAGTTTAAATAACGGAAAACTCATCTTGGCTTCTGCATCTCACTGCTTGCTCTATCTCGTTTAAAATCTGTTTTATTTCTTAGTAGTTGCACTTGTTTATTTTAGTGCTAAAAAGTTTTCTATCTCTATTCCAATTTTGCCAGTCGTCAATCTGACGTGTGCTATATTTTTACTTTCATCGGCAAAATTAAATTTTCATATTTTCTTGTGATCTGTGAAAGTTATTTCATGATTTCCCAAGTAGATCTGCCTTCTTTTGGCTCCGGAAAGCAAATTTTCTCCAGATAAAGATGAAGTGCTCATTCCTGGAACAACAGTTCACCATAAATTTGTAAAAACTCCCATAACATGCACCCATAAAATGATGACTGAACAGCAATTCCGATTGGAATTATTTCATCAAACATAAGTTTTTCAATTGGAAGTAGATGCCATCCTATAAGTAATTTTTTATTATGCAGCCTAGACTCTGCAACATTTACTTCAGCTCATATTTCAACTGTAAGAAGTCAGTGACCTGATGCTGCAAAAAAATATCGTACCTCTTAAAGATCTATAAGCATTATATTCATTTCTGAAGCATTAAGCTTATTGCACCATGTGAGAGGAAGAGAGAACATGTGGTGAAATTAATATGTGCTGTACGTTATCGTACGGCTTCAGAAATTGGCATAATTTTGAATCAAAACTCTGAAAACATTCTTGGTTCAGTTAAGCATGCCTCGTAATCGATTCAAAATCACATAGGGGATAAATAATTTATTCATATAAGAAAAAACTCTAGACAAAATTGCGGTAACCTTCAAAGTTGTTGCTAGTTCTCATCCCTTAGTACTGCGTTCCTGGGGAACAATAGGCAAGCGACGCTCAAGTTAATGAAACTTAAAGTGAAATTTGAAGTGTTGCGTTCACAGGATATAAGAGGATAAATTTAACACTTTGATCGCAACGTGCACCACCGGTGGCCACGGAGGGGATTTTCATAATTCTGCTGACCGGCCAGTATTCGCAAACTCAAATTTCATAAATACTTATTTAAAACCATTTGACTGCACAATCCATCTAATGTTTACTATTTTCAACATTGCTTACTACAATTGAGTTTCGATTTCAGTCAAAGTCTTAATACGTTCACTGGGTTTCCGTGGTTGCTACGATCGATTTGTTTAGGATAGAAGAAGCAAGATTGAAAGTCATATTCACGGATTGATTAAAAATGTATATTATTTAACAAACGAGAAATATAGAACTTTACGTGACCATTTAAATTTCTTCGCTATAGTTTAATTTCAATTAAGGTAATGAAATCAGTGAAAATTTATTCATTGTTACAGGTACGTAAATGAGCAATTTACCTAGCGGTACACATAGGCAGTAAGACGCTGTGAACGTGTTAAGTAACTAACTGTTGGACGAAGAATTTTTCGTCAGTGAGCTCAGGTCGGAGAGCCGTGCATGCGCCGGCAAAGCTCCTCGTTAATGAGGCAGCAACTAGAGCTTGAGACGCACGCCTCGGCTTCTGGTAATTCTGGCCGAGCTGCCGAGATTGTCTGGCGACAGTAGTCTAAGGGGTACTGAGGGAATTTATGACGAAAAAAGTGTAAACAAATTAAGTACGTACTGGAATGTAATTCGAAAAAGTTTCTTGCCGGTTCTCTGGAACATTAATCAAACACATCATTTTTTGCCCCGGCAGAAATTTTTAGTAAAATTGCTAATAATTTTGCAAAATATCTATGAGCTATAAACTGACGAAAGATTTTCGGCATATTTACTTACCATTCCTACAATATACATCGAGGAAACTTTTGAATTCAGTTACGGAGGGAGAGTACAGTAACTAAAAAATTAGTTTCTCCGATACTAGCAGGTGCAAACGCTTTTTTGGCAATAATTAGCAGCCCTGGCTAAAAAAAAAAAAGCCACACCAAGAGACGTATCAGCTCACGGAACAACGGTATCACCAGTGCAGAGAAATGGCGCACTTCTCTAAACTAAAACAAGGCTTCCAAAACCAGGCGATTTCATTTGTGATACAAGTTTTATTTTTTTCCAGGCAACTTAGAGAATTAATTATTGTAGTTTTTGAATAACTTTGACGCCAGAAGTAGCACCAAATGAAGATAAGGCATGAAGAAAAACATCAACCAAACCAAACAAAGATATCTTTTCAAAAAATTGAGTTAACAAAGTTTGCACCTTCAACTCATCGTCATGCACAAGCATTCTGTTGAATAACACTCACATTAAAAAAGGCTTCGAAATTTACCTAGAATGATGAAAAATCATTGAGATCACGCTCCATTTGTACTGGCTAGATGGTTGGGTTTCTCAGAACAAGTTAATGATTGCGCGGATCAATCAGTGTGTTTTTATCGCTCTGCAAAGATGTTGCCGCTTGATCGCCCATCTTAAATAAAATTGCGGTGTAGCTGTTCATCAGCCAGGCTGACGATCGCTGTATGGAGATGACGCCGTCTTACCGTTGGCTTTGGTCGTGCATGAGAAACCAGCAGCTATGTCTGTTCAGGGGAGGGATAAAAATCTCTGCTCCAAATACATAACTACGTTCAAACTATTCTAACTACATAACTACTTCAAACATAACTACGTTCTGTAGAGCAAACTCTGACGATATTACACTATGATTTTATTGCGTTATATGTTATAGGCGTGGCATCGATTTTTATACGGCTTGATAACTAAATCAAGTGCTTCCAATGCAATCCCGTGACCATCTTTCTGTTACGCTGTTGACCGTGAGTATCTCAGAACAGTAACGAGAGGCGATTCTTTACGTAAGGGTCCATTGGCGTGGAAGGATGATAAGTGAACATGTAGACCATGAATGCTCGTTAAACTCTGTGCTGTACAGCTAGGAGCTTCCTCGGTTAAGTCTTCGATCTCGAGAGTTAATAGAAATTACGGTTTCTGCATCACGGACGCCAAATTTCCTGGAAGTGCGACGGCGACGCGCGCCTCTGCTGCTCAGTCCACAACGCCATTTCGTTCCTAAAAGACTTGCGCAGAGAAAATTGCAAATTTGGTCAACATTTTAGTTTTTGGGGCTCAGCAAATTTATTTGGGAAGACTATAACACGCCGCGTAAATTTCACGTAACGCTGCATGAAATATATAGTTTAAAATATTTGTGAAATATATTGGACGCGTAAGAAATTTGTTAAACTTTGGATTACTAGCATAAGCAAGCATGTAAGGTATGTTTTTCAAAGTAATACGTCACATTTCCATAAATATTGAGTACATTAAAAACTTGCATCCTAACAAAAAATGTAAGTTATGAATGGTTTAGCGTCAGTGTTGAATTGAAATATTTAGCGGGCCTCGTGTGCAACTTACCTGCATATGATGGTGTGTGCCTGTGTCATAGACAGTTACACTCAACTTAATGGTATGAAATACAGAGTCAGCTATAATATGGTCAACCCCTAGTGCACTGTAGGCGTACAATCATGAAAGTGCCCTTGTACACTGAGTGTACAAATACAAATTCATTATGAGAATGAAAGAGAACTTGTACAAGTTTATACAAATTCGCATACTTATACATATACATTTATGTACATATACGAAGTGTAAAGTTGCAAATTTATTACATGAATGACTTATTCTCTAATATTATAAACTAGGAACGAAGTACGATACAATTAATGGGAAATGCATGGGTATCATTGTTTTATTGGCATGTGAGGAAAAACAGCCAGGAAAACTGCACTCGTACTTTCTCAAGTTCGATTATAAGCTTGGTGCTCTTAAAGCAAAGAAGAATAAAGTTGCATATGAATTATACCGGCTTTGTTCCCCCAAGGTGAAATTTTCTATCGGAGACGTAGGGGCGAAGATGTCACTGGCGCAATACTATGATTCTGCAGAAAATCTTCCATTTTAGCTCCGCAACTGTCAGGGTCAGAGCTTGCAGCTATGAATTAGGCAAGACTAAGTTTTTTCAGCTTCCGTGAGCCGTATTAATTTTTAAATGTGAATGATTTCTCGTAATCTGATACATTGAACAATATTCTTGCGGCTAATCTGAACTCATCGCATTGAGTTCATTTGTCAATTTTTTTGTATTCAATAATTTCTCGTAATGTGATACATGGTACAATTTTTTCAGCTAATTTAAACTTTTCTCGATTTCTGAATTTCTTTGGATTTACTTCGTGCTACGCATAGACGCCTAGAAGCCGCCTTGAGGCAGCTTCATACTTCGAAGAGGGTCTAACCCTATTCATGGGTAATATTCTCAGTTCCGATTAAAACCATAGAGCAGCATTAATATTTTAAAGCTTTGTTAGAATTGAAGAAAATTGATGGGGACAATAGAAAAATCACTCTTCCATATGTTATTGGATGAGTTTGTTAACGTTAACGATCGTTTGGTGGCTGTTTTCAAGTCATCAAAGATATTCATCTTTAGGCTTAAAATTTATCGCACTGAGTAAAAGCTAAACAGCTAACTTACTAACGTATTTGTATTCGAAAAAAGCATGACTAAATTTAGTTATTTAATTAGTTAGTACTTAGCCCGTCCGTTAAGCTTTTGTTCGAGTTAGCGGTATCATGGGTACCGAATTCCTGAGTGTAACATTAGAAGATGGCTTTTTAAATGCATTGATATTTTTGACATTTTATCCAGTTAAGGTTTAAGGTTAGGTTAGAATTTGTTATGTTAGAATTGTTAAGGTAATGTCGACCAAATTTTTTATCACGGGTATGCCCAGCTTATTGGTTAAATTAGGTTAGGATAGGTTAGGTTAGGATAAGTTAGCATAGTCTAGATAATGATGAAATTTTTTACGGGTCCACCCTTTTTTATGTTTGACGTATTTTCAGGATAGCTTAGGTTAGGATAGGTTAGTATATGATATGTTAGGATGGGTGTGGTTAAAATATGTTATGGTATGTAATGTTGACCGAATTTTTCACGGTCCGCCTAGCTTAAAGATGACTTTGTCCGTGGAATTTCTACGAGTCCTGCTCGTAATGATGATTTTACGTAGTAAGTTAGTCATCACAGATCACTTTGATGCACGCATCATCAGTTTATCTATAATATTTTAAACATTAAATACTATCGGGTGATAACTAGACTGTTCTAAAATCATAATCAACGCAAACAAATTTTAAATCATGTGCGCATAAAAATTGCTGATTAGCCGCAAATATACATCATCGCATAAAGTTGTAATAGTCACACTCCCCCGATGGCCTGATTTAAAATATCGATGCTAAGGATCTACGCGCAACACAGGCTTCGCTCTGATGACGCTCGAATTAAAAGCTGTAATTCCACTCCACATGCTCCACTTCCTTCGCCGTAGTCCTAAAGCTAGGGTCGTATTAGAACGAAATAATGTTAAAACTGAACATTTTATTTTTTGCTTTATTTCTTGCTTTTATTTTTTGCTTCTATTCTCCCATGGTTGATGTATTTGATTTGAACTTGACATTTTGCTATTTTTCTGCTCGTTTTTTAGGTTGATAACGACCCTGGAGGTCAAAGCGTTTCAAAAATCTTTATTCATCGACTTTCCTAAGTAAAATAATGATCTCATTAAAAACGTGTAGCTTCACTTTTATTTATAATTCGAATTTTAAAAAAGCAAACTACTTATATATATTCTGAAGTTTGTCATGGGGGTCGATGAACCTGAAAATGACTGCCGCATGAGACCCTGTCGTGACACTTCATCTTGTGCGTGATCATCCCAACAGGAAATTGTCATCGCACCTGGGTAGTGGTTAAGCTTTGACTCAGAATATAATTAATGATAGCATTTAATCTCTGCACTATAACGATTTGGTCAAAAGTTGCATTCATTCTTGAGAGTACCTACTTACGGTTTTGTTCGTCTCATAATTGTTACTTTCATAAATAATAAATGAACGGTGGTCTCAGTATAATCATATGAAAAGTCAAAATTTGCATTAATTCTTGAGAGTACCTACTTACGGTTTTGTTGGTCTCATAATTGTTACTTTCAAAAATAATAAATGAACGGTGGTCTCAGTTTGATTACATGAACGGTGGACTTGGGCTACATCATTTTCCCATCGTGCCATTTGCCCTCATTCATCTTCCATGTGACTCATGTGACATATTCGCTCAAGTCTCAAGTCGCTGCAGCCTTAATTACACGGAATGGCCGAATAATTTATCAATGGTAGCAATGTAGCTGAAGCTGTGATATTTTGTACCTAACCTAACGAAAACACGGGAATTCTGGAGCAATACGACAGTTTTTCTTTTGTATGGAATATACGATTTTCATCTTGATATTCTGGTGTGAAAATGTAGGAATCATGCCCCAAAAAAAGTCTACTCCCATCTATCCTCGTGATTTATGCTCCAAAAACACCGCACTGCACTTCAACCTGTTACAAAATTCTACACAAGATCTGCTGAACTGCGCCTCTCTCGGAGGACGTCGAAAGAGCAAGCAAGCTTAGTTGGCTATCAATATTTTCCCAATATAAATCCCTTAAATGTGGATGACAAACAAACATATCCATCCTAATAGTACACGCGATTAAAATATTCTTGAACTGGTGTACTGGTGAAACTCTTATAACAGAAACGGTCATTGAGCATAATTCAAATTTAATATAAGAATTTGTTTCTTAAGCAGCGGACACCAAACAAATCTATAAATTAATAAACACACCAAGGGTATTGTTAGGTAAATGCTGAACACAGAATAGGTAGGGAATTTTAGAATCGAGGCGAACGTAGAAAATCGAAATGGAACCAATAAGTTGGTGAATTCAATCGAATAATTTGCACCAACAGCTAAAAATTTCACAGAAAGATGATATTTGCAGAGGGTCGGAGAGCCAGCTCTTGGCATCTACAGATACGTTAACAAGAATAATTTAAATTAATCGCTGATATTTGAAAAGAAGTTTAGAATTTTTATGAAAACAGTCGTATTTGGACGGAATAACGTTGAAAGTTAAACTGCAAACAATCAGTTGAAGCAATTTTCATGGAGAAGTTATTCAATTGTATGATACTGCACAAAAGAGAGGGAGTTTACAAACAGAGCTCTATTTTAGCACTCCTTGGTACTTCGTCCAAAGTTAAGATCGAAAAGTTTTTTATAAAAAAGAAAGACTATTTCAATTAATCAAAGAACTTCGAAATTATTCAACAGAAAAAAAGCCCACGTGATTTTTAGCTTTGCACGACCAAACTGCAAACGACAGTAATTGTGGGTTGAAATGAGAGTGTTCCTCAAGGCTCACACGCTGCTCAGTGAGAATATTTGAGGCGCTGTTGATGGTAGACGCGCGTTTGAAATCGTTCGATGATACAAATTTACAAAACATTGGGGACGATTAAAAAACTTCTTTATTGAATACTGAATGAACAAAGCACCGATGCATGTAGTAAGTATGGTAGACATCAGTGTTCGGTAATTCAAATTTTCACAAAACATTCGGCAGATTAAAGTACTTCTTTATTAAAACAGAACGAGCGAAACACGATGTATGTAGGGAACAAAACTTAAATGGTGACCTTACGAATGCTTTCCTGAAGCAGTAACTTGACCTCAGGAACTTCTTGAGTAATGATTTATAGTAATTTGAATAGTGCATTAAGTTGTTGCGTGTAGGTTTGCTTATCCTCCAGTGCGTCACCGAACCATGCAGAACAACTGTTTCATATCCCTGCGGGTAGAACCGTGACTTCGATTAGAAAAATTTTCGATGATGCACTTTTAAGAAATAACTCACGCTTCTTTTTCTCACAAGTGCAATCGAATACACGAACAATACATCTCAACAATTATTTCATAAACTAATTATGCACGTAACGCAAAAGTAAAAAATAAAATGAAACAAAAATTTTAGTCCAAATATTTCTTCTTAACTCAGAATCTGAATTTAAAAACTAAGCCAAATGAGAGAGCTAGCATTACCAAAGATATGGAAGTACATCTCATTCCACTCCTCATCACAATATATCTTTTCACTTCATCATTCAGAATTAGTCCTCCGCAAGTACCCTTAGTAAGGTTTGATATTCGAAAGCCCATAACGCACCATTTCACTATTTTCATGCATGAAAGACGGGTATTTCGAAGTGAAACGTTACCAGATGAAGTTAACTTGTGTAATGCATTGAGACAGGTAGAGCTGGCGGTGGTTCTGCCGTTCAGGTCGGATGGCATCCGCTCGAGAGGAGTACCGTTGTGCTGAGCAGTCGAGTGTAAGCTTCCCAGCACACGCTCTCTCAGAGGTCAACCTCGAGACTTGGCTGCAAGTACAATCCTCTCGACACCTGGCGCTCCTCCTTGAGTGCTTTCTTCGAGGCCATCACTTGAAATAACGTCAAACAGATTAAAATCAGCAACACTTTAATCGTATATCTATTATCTTGATGAAGAATTTCTGTTTCACCTATTTTTAATCGTGTTTGAGAGATTAAATCTAAAAATTGATGGTTAATTACACTGCAAGGGCAAGTACGCTCCTCCTTTTCTATTTCTCTCCAGCCAATCCTCTCCGGAGAGGAACGGTGACGTCATATCATGACGTGTTATTGCAGGATTTCGAATTTTGAGTTTCAGTTTGCATGTTCTAATGCGAATTAATGTGACCAGTAGAAACATGAACTTTTAGGCCTCGCGTGTATGTTACATAATGCAACAATCTTGCGAACACTTCGTAAAGAATGTGGTGCAAGATCGAATGAACTGTTGCAGACGAACGAAAGATTGTGGGAGTGGCAGCGCACGGAGGAGGTATGAGCGCAACCCACAAGTCAGTGAGAGACTGGAAGCCTCGGTGTTAACACAGGACTGTTGTGTGTGTGAGGGAGTTTGGGGTGTTTTGTTTCGGGGCTGTAGCCGTCTCTTCAAATGGCTACGGGTAAGTTATTGCTAAGGCTAATAAAAAGTGTTCTAATAAGCGTTATCAATCTGCTTGTGTTTTAAATTACGAATGCCGTGTTTCCTTTAAATAACCTTAAAATTATGAGCTTTCCTGTGGAATCGTGTCGCTATCAAGTGTATTACCCTCATTAATCGCCTGCCCTGAAAAAGCATAATTGCATGGAAAAGCGGATAAGTGAATGTGAGTGTTTCAAGATACTTCTGGATTACTTGCATCTGCAACGCGTCCTGAAAATCGCAAGTACTAATATGAAGCAGTAACAGTTACTTCTTAGCAGCTTGAACAGCTCCGGACGAAACTGAAAGTTTCCTCCCTACTTTGCAAGAGGAAAGAGTACATGGTTGGGGCATCGGATATCCTGAGCCGTCAGCCATCTGTTGCGTTTTAGCTCGTTAGATTCTTATGAAGATTTGACATAATATTCTCTACTTATAGTAAAGTCTTAGTAGCGTTGGAACATCCACCCATTTTTATATGACACGCATAATTTGCCATCTGCATGATTTTAAATAATATTTCATGTTTTCAAATGCTGATACAAAGCATTTTCTTCCCATGCTGCATGCTACATATAGCGATTCTATCCCGGGCGCAGATCACTCTCTGATGTGCGTTGAAGTCTCCTAGAGTTGAGACGAAGGTTTTCGCACTCAGCGTTGCACTAGAAATAGCTAAAACCTCAATTGCGATGTGACCCACCAGTGGTCACTGAGGAGATTATCATAATGCTGCTGACCAGCCAGCAGTTACTAATTCCATTTCGATAAATCAAAACTAAATGAAGGCCCGATCTATTTAATGTTTGTTATTTGCGAAATTGATCTGTAAAATTAACTCTAATTTGAGTTGGATATTGAGCTTCAACTTAACCAGCCGTACTTAACGTGTTAAAGCGCACCATGTACTCATTTCAACTGTAGGTGTTCCTCAAAGATAATAATAAAGAGATTTCACGACCATGATAAATATTCCCAGGGGCTAATTTACTTCGTTAGGTGTTAACATTCTGTGATGAGTAATCTAAAATTCAACTTACGCGTCTCTGCATGGCTAACATCTAATTTCTTCTTCTATTTTTATTTTGGTTGCTAAAAATTTATTTCTTGTTTGGTTTTAAAAATGAATATTTCGATAACAGCGAAAATGATCAGTAATTTACCGCTCTAATATGTTCATTAGCGGGAGTACAATTACTGCCAGAATTATGCATCGAACTGTCATATTTAAAGGATTCATTTTTTTAAACTTTCAAGCGGAACTGATGCGTACTTCAAAAATATTTACCAAGCTAATTTGTAATTGAATTCTGGAAGCCTTTTTTCTAGAAACAAAGACATACGAATACATCAATACGTAAGCTTTGTGTATTAATCGCCTAATAGGTTCCCCACAGTGTGTGTTCAGCAAACACTTCGGTTTTGCAAAATAGAATAATTTAAAAATGCGCAATAAATTTATAGTTCTCTTCTATAAGGAGCTATTACTGGTTCTACATTTTACGTGAAGTGCAACAAGTAATCGTTGTATATACGTTTAAATATTAACAGAAAAATAAGATTCCCAACAAGTGCCATTACTTTGCGATTCGTTCAGTGAAATGAGCCACGACTGTATTCCAGGCTGTTAAAATAGCATGGCCATATTTCATTTAAACAAAGAGGTCTTAACGAGTAGATTTGTTTGCCGTGAAATTAACGATTCATGGAGTTAGCTGAGAGCGATGAACGAGGTCCTGAGTTAGTACAACCCTTCGTTACAAAGACAGTATCCTCTGAGCACAAAGAAGTAAGTTATTATCATTTCGCGATAAGGCTAATTAGCGAGAACCCGCTTTCGCCTTTGTTTCTATTTCGTTTACATACACTTCATCACCTCCGATCATCTCGGTTCCTGTTCTCGCCATCTTTTCTGATTCACTGGAAAGTGAAGTCCTGCTTTTCTATGGACTGTATATATTTCTATTTCAGCTACTACTTATGACTCTAGTCTAAATTTTGAAAATAAGTTGCTCGTCAAAAACTATGGACAAGAATCATGTGGTCATATTCTATCACAAAGCACCATATACATACATTGGTGGGTGTGCTCTGTAGCGTATCTTGGTTATAACCATGTTACTAGTAAGGAGGATGCTGCAATTAACCCAACCGAAGAACGCTCTTAACGTAATAATGGACTGTAGAAATTATGATTTCAGTAGGGTTTCCGTTTGAAAATTTTAAGATCTAACGCAAGTAATTCAATTTTAGCTTAATTTCTTTCTTCAAATTGCCAGATGCGGTTGTACGGGAGAAAATTTAGTAAAATATTGGAAAATAACATGTCAATCATCCTTTAGCAGCGGTGACATACGAGTGAAGATCGTGTTTGAGCCCGATCTGTGCATTGTCGTAACTAGCGTGAGGAAAAAATAAGCTAAATTTTTTCTTTCATCTCCTCATTTAATAGTGACGTAAATTTTAATTAAGATAACACAGTTCTTATTTCCAGAAGCAACGAAAAATTCGTGTGATCAGGCCGTTTTTTGACTCGCATGGTGCAGCATTGCTTGTTTCTTTTTATTTTAAATCTGAACATAACAGCATGAATTTCAGGGCTGAATTCTTATCACAGAATGCACGATAAACGTTATGGTATAGTTATCGATTTGTGTCAGGGCATGGAACTGTCATTGTCGTATGTATGTATAATATTTTTCTCTAGAGTATTTTGTTTAATGCCATGAATAATGCCCATTCTTTTATACCTTGAGTATTTTATTCAATGTCCCTTATTCACTCCATGACAACATCGTCAGAAAAACAATGATAGCATCAAGTATTCTCATCGTAACTTTAAGCTCTCATTTTTCCGAGTACGACAATGTCGTTAAAAGTTTCGGCTTTACTCTGGGGGAAAAATTAAATTTTCCTAAATATTTTTTCTTCCACGGAGAGAGGATGTCCCTCTCGATGAGCTCATGAATTGAAAAATTTCAGAATACTGCGTGTATTTCCAGCATGTGCTCAACGTGGCTTGTTTCTTAGGGCAAAGAAATATTTTCTAGCAGCTTCATTTCGCGACTCGAGATGAAAGGCGAGTAAGATATACACTTTTTACGCATTCCGTCGAATTCCCTCTCATAATGAGGCATGATTAAATTTATCGATCATTTAGGGAATCGAGATATGCTCGTATTGAATTACCAGCAGGTGACGCTGGCCGAATTCTGCACATAGTTCTAATAGATGGGAGTTAAGGAGCCTGAATCGCGTAGGCGACCGGGCGAAGGGCGGCCAAATAGCAAGGGCACCTGGTCGGGCCCTCGCAGGAAGGCCTTGTGGGACACCCACACTCACGCGGCCCACACCGCACACCCACTGCATCCACACGCTTTAGTCCTAAACTATTATATAATTATATAAAGCTTGAATAAATATACAATGCCATACGCGGTTAAACCAATATATGATACTATAATACTCAAACAAATTGATAATGCTACACGCCAATGCTTTACGGGGCTGAATAAATAAATGACACTATAACATATAAACAAATATACAATGCAACAATGGGTAAACAGTTATATAATTCTATAATTCTTAATCCAATTTATATTACTGTAAGCCAATGCTTTATGGGGTTAAACATATATAAATGATTTTAAACCCCAATGCTCTACGAGGTTGAATGAACGAATATAATATAAAATATAATACTAAAATACTTGAAAAAACATGTAATGCTAGGCGCCAATGCTTTGCGGGATTTTGTGGAGCATGATGAATTTTTATACATGTCAATAACAAGCTTGCAATCTTTCAAGATCCTTAACAATATCTTATAACTTTTTAGCCTGACAATTTATGTTTTAAATGAAATACTTGCAATTTAATTGAAATGCGAGACCAACTTCCATTCAACTCCATCATTTATGCGTTGAACTTTCACTCTACCTAATTAATACTTCGCCCATATAATATGTTGCACCATTGTTTTATTTACAACTGAGGAGCGAAGTAGCGATACCTCGGGCAACGCCGTATTTTGTAAGTGCCCCTGATCTCACCTGGGCAAAATGTCATGTCCCTGTATATGGTGCGTGGCATTACCTGTGTCTGCTTACTGGTCACCGGCTGCGTCGGTTAACCTTCACTGAAGTTCGGTCTTTGATCTGAAAAAGTGGTCTTCAAGAGCAAAGAGAGGCTTACTTCTACGAGGCTGAAAATCATAATCGGATGTGTTTTAATAAGTTTTTGAATTATTTCAATGAACTTCCATTAGTAAACAAAAGCTTTTTCTGAAGCTTTTTGAAGTACTAAGTAGCTTTTATTCCAGTCAAATTAACGTTTGATTGTGTAAAAGATATTTTTTCTCAGTTTATGTATTGGACAAGAAGCTGATTATTTACTCAATGCCGCCTTGTTATGAATTTTCCTTTAAATTTCGATTTAATTTTTGGAGTTCGCGCGACAAGTGGACGTAAGTTTGAACTACCTATTGTGAGACCAATTTTAAATAATGCATTAACTCAAGTTTCAAGACATTATTTAGTGTTTTAATACTTTAGCCGGAAGGAACTACAGTACAATCGAATTAACTAATTCTATGCAATCAGTAGGCTCATTCTTGGTAATGAACTTGAATTCCCTTTTGATTCCTGCTAATTCACATCACTTATGCAGCGCGGAAACTTCCCAGGGCTGCAATAAGTTCCCAGGTGTTGGAGTCGACAGTGACAGCGAAAGTCTCCTACGCAGCGTCGCCGCCGCAAGAAACTCGGATGACGTAAAGCGACCGATTCAAGTAATTGAGCTTCAGCGGCACGAACGTGCTGCTCCATCTGTGTTCTGGCGAGCCAATACGTGCATACTAGATATTCAAAAGCTACGTTGACTGTTGCTTTGAAATTCGTAGCGAGACAATATGTGCATACTGGATATTAAAAAGCTTTGTTGACTGTTGTTTTGAAATTC
Source organism: Morinoia aosen (assembly GCA_030386875.1). NCBI lineage: Eukaryota > Metazoa > Arthropoda > Malacostraca > Amphipoda > Talitridae > Morinoia > Morinoia aosen. The sequence goes on along the minus strand of CM059561.1, from coordinate 81,630,849 downwards.
GTAGCGAGACCATATGTGCATACTGGATATTAAAAAGCTTTGTTGACTGTTGTTTTGAAATTCGTAGCGAGACAATATGTGCATACTGGATATTAAAAAGCTTTGTTGACTGTTGTTTTGAAATTCGCAGCGAGACAATACGTGCATACTGAATATTCAAAAGCTACGTTGACTGTTGCTTTGAAATTCGCAGCGAGACAATACGTGCATACTGAATATTCAAAAGCTACGTTGACTGTTGCTTTGAAATTCGTAGCGAGACAATATGTCCATACTGGATATTAAAAAGCTTTGTTGACTGTTGTTTTGAAATTCGTAGCGAGACAATACGTGCATACTGAATATTTAAAATCTACGTTGACGGTTGCATTGAAATTCGTAGCGAGACATTTCGCATATACTAAAGATTGAAATGAATGTTGATTTGGAATTCGTAGCTGGTTCACTGATTGCAGACATTATCGTTCGTAGCTGGCTCACTGGCCGTAGAAATTATCGTTGAGCTCAACTCACAAAGACATAAACTTTAACTTATTGCTTCATTATCCTTCATATTGTTCATTGTTCCTCGAGTTGTTCAAGTTGAAACCAGCAGCGCGGTTCACCTGGCTCTCTGGATCATTTCTACATTCTTGGCCGTTCAGAACACTTCGCATGCCGTAAGCACACGTTAAAAAAGTACTTGAAGTGTTCATAAAGAATCGCCAGTTATTTATTACTCGTTCGAAAACACTTCAAAGCCTTTGGTCATACTTACACAGAACTTGCAACACCTAATGGGAATGAATGTATGAGCCCTTGGCTTGAATTGAGAGTGACGTCAAGCGTTTCCTGTACGGTGACGTCACGGAGGTGCTAACCTTGTCCCCTCCCACGCCCCTCTGCACTTTCACACTCCACGCACCGTGCCCACTGCACTGCGCACATGTCTTCTTACTCGGGGGTCCCAGAACCTTAACGGGGTACACCTAGGGATTCTAAAACCTTAACACGATCTAACTAGGCGCACATACCTTACTCGGGGGCTTCAGAACATCAATGGGGTACACCTTTGGGTTCTAAAACCGTATCACAATCTACCTAGGTGGTCTTGCAGCTGTCGAACAGTTTGCACTAAGTGTCCAGAGAGCCTTAGATCGGTCAATCTTGAAGGCCCGTACGCCTAAGAACGATCTACTTTGAGGGTCTTGAGAGCCCTAGAAAGGTCTACCTCTGGGCCCTGAAGCTTAAGAACGATCTACCGCGAGAACCCTAAAACCATGAGACGACCTACCTTGAGGGTCCTAAGGCCTTAGAATGGTCTGCTTTGAAAGTCCTGAAGCTTTTAAAATGTCTATCTTGAGAGTCCTCAGGCCTTAAGACGGTCTGCTATGAGGGTTAGTTTATAACGATGATCTTAAAACCACTTTGTCTAAGCAATCAGCTCGGCTACCTCCGGGTTGTCACACTCGTGCGAGATTTACTAATGAGATTTCTGGCCAGCATCAAATTTTAAATAAGACACCCTCGAATTTGTACGAATGCACTCTATTCTGGTGCCATCTATCACAAGTTCTAATTCAGAACTTCTCGAAACGAAGCTCTAGTTCGGTGCCCTCAGTTACTGTTACTGTTACTTTAAAATGGTAAATCTTCTTTGTTAAATACACTTTGTTCGCGTCATGTTACCTGGAGAAAACGAAGTATAGTAAAGTTGTCTGCTTTAAGTGGTCTACCTCATTAGCTTACCATACGTAGGTATAGCGTAGGATTTATTATTTATCCAATATTTGACGTGCCTAAAAAAATTATTCCGAGTTTTCATTCCTGTTAGACTGTTATGTTGTAACATAACCACAAAGATAACCATCGCGTCATAACCATAAACATTAAAGCTATTGTGAACATCATTTTTGCGACGCTTATTTCTAATTTAAGTAATGAAAACGGAATATTTTTTATATAGTCAGTAAAAAATTTTGGGCTGATGTCTCTCTTTATATCAATTATGAAATAATATAGAAGTAATAAAGCCACTGAAATTAATTAAACACTATCATAAATTGCGTTAGTAAACAGAGGCAATATCTAGTTTCACTATTTTTCGTAGACTGCTTTGAAGTTTATCATTGAAGAAGTATCCAAGCATATTGAAAAAAAATACAGATGTCAAAATGATAATTAGGCGCACTGGATGTTGAATTTCTATTTTAGCTTTATTACAAGTTGAGGCACAAGGTTATTACAACAATATTGTACTGTAATCGGGTTTACGCGTTGAAGAAAAGCATCTATGGCTTGATTCTTTCCCGTTTAGTATTTGAGTAGTAGAGTAATTCTTGAAGTAAACTATAATGAGAAACTCTATGAGAAACCCTCATTAAAAACTCTGGAGCAATACCAGCAGTAATCTATAATAAAAAACTCTATGAGAAGCCCTCATTAAAAAGTCTTGATCAATACCGGCAGTAACCTATAATAAAAAACTCTATGAGAAACCCTCATTAAAAACTCTGGAGCAATACCAGCAGTAATCTATAATAAAAAACTCTATGAGAAGCCCTCATTAAAAAGTCTTGAGCAATACCGGCAGTAACCTATAATAAAAAACTCCATGAGAAGCCCTCTTTAAAAACTCTAGAGCAATACCAGCAGTAATCGAAAATAAAAACTCTATGAGAAGCCCTCATTAAAAACTCTAGAGCAATAGCTACAACAAAACTTGCCCCACGCTGAAAGGAAGATCGCAATCACATTTAACACGGATAACCGAGGATAACTTAAGCAATTTTAAGTCTGATTTGAAAAAAATATTCATGCATGTTGGGTGCCTCACTAATGCCTCCAAACCAAAATAAATGTTTCTTTACCTGTGGAAAAGTAAAGTTCTTAATCTCGATAATTGAGATTGCAGGAACTATGAAAACGTAATGAATTAATTCGTAGAAAAACTCCATCGTGTCTTTTAATCGGCAGTTTATAAAGACCTCATTGTCCCCTCCAGCGCATCATTTGAAGTGAATATCTTTCATTTTGAAATTAAAACTCAAGGAACAGCTGCCAAAACGAATGAAATTTGATAAAAGTGAATAGAAAGCTCATAATACTAGGCAGTCAATTTTACCTTGTGCAATTGTGTCCGCAATTCGATTCACCAAACCATTTTGGCCGCAAACGCCTTACCTTTCGTAACTCACCGAGAGTCATAGACCAGTGAATTGGCTGCGGCTTATTTCACCAGATACGATAGAGTAGATCAAATGTTATTCATGTTTTCTGGTCTGCCTCAACCGCCTTCCCCTGAACATATCAATTCATTATCACGGGTAGAATTGCGCTTATCTCAAGTTTTAGGAAAGTATTCATTCCCCTATGTTACACATAGTTTATCGACTGCACGCATGATGCGGTCGGCTGTACGAAATTCTATTGTCAACACGCATCCATTGTTCACGAGGGGCTCAATGCTAGATTGGAGTGTGCTTCGAAACTCTCATTGAAAAATTTACCGTAATGGCTGCTTCTTGTCTAAAAATTATGGTGCCGTTCCAATAAAATAGGGGATGTTGTCATTGGTAACCATTGAGTTATGTTATATGGACGCATTCGATACATCGAAATACACACATGAATCAATTGTTACCATTTTAGCGCTAAATTCTCGTTGGTATTTCCCACGTAAATTTTCCAACGTTCTTGATTTCAACGCACTTTTTGCAGCTCACATTCACTTTTATCGAGAAAGATAATGATTAATGTGCAACAAATATCAAGGTGATACTAGAAAGTATCTTTACTTCTCTACTTGAACATAGTTGCCTTAAATAGTATATCCTCTTAGTTACTATTACTTTAAAATAGTATATCCTCTTTGTAACTGTTACTTTAAAATAGTATTTCCTAATTGTTAATAACACTTTGTTAGCGTCATTTTACCTGGAGAAAACGAAGTATAGTAAAGTTGTAAAATTGGAAGCATAAAAAGGAATTCTCAAGAACTCGGAGCGCGCCACGATTGCTGAACAGGAAGTCCTTGAATTTATTTTTGATGGACTTGAAGTACATAAGAAAATAACGAGAACGTATTGTTCGCACTGGCAACTCATTTGTGCAGTATATGCTTGATATTCCATTTCCGTTCACATAATTTCACGCTTGCGTTCTAAAACGGAAATATTTTCCAAGATTGGCTAATATTTCTCGTCCGCTACGTGCCCTCTTGCAAACAGAATACCTCAGAAGTACGTGGCACTTATAACCGTGGCAACATTATATTGATTTAAACGTAGCATGGAATTTTTCCACTGGCTCTCTTTACTATTGATGTGCATCACAGACACCACAACTAGTCGGGTTTCAACGCGCTATGTGTCACCTATAAAAGCGTAAGCGCAGTTGAACATGTGGGCATTACAATATCGAAATCACGCTCTTCTAAGTAACACATAGTCCGTTGATACACTAAGACTAGTTGTGTTTCAACGCGCTATGTGTCACCAACAAAAGCGTAAGAGCAGTTGAACAAGCGGGCATTACAATATCGAAATCACGCTCTTCTAAGTAACACATAGTCCGTTGAAACACTAAGACTAGTTGTGTTTCAACGCGCTATGTGTCACCAACAAAAGCGTAAGCGCAGTTGAACATTTGGGCATTACAATATCGAAATCACGCTCTTCTAAGTAACACATAGTCCGTTGAAACACTAAGACTAGTTGTGTTTCAACGCGCTATGCGTCACCTAAAAAAGCGTAAGAGCAGTTGAACAAGCGGGCATTACAATATCGAAATCACGCTCTTCTAAGTACCGCATAGTCCGTTGATACACTAAGACTAATTGTTTCAACGCGCCATGTGTCACCAACAAAAGCGTAGTAAGCGCAGTTGAACATGCGGCGGCATTGAAGTACCGCGATCACGCTCACCTTGGGGCCCTGTTTGTGGGGAAGCAATGGTGCTCACGACCAACGTTAGCGGCGTCTTGTACGTTCTTATCGCCTCAGGTGTTCATGAAACAGTCAATACAAATGAATACTATATTCATGAGTAAATATTTTTCACAGAATATTACACGTAGAAAATATTTCAGGGAATATTTTTCCCATGATATTATTCATATAATATTATTTCATATAATATTATTCACAGAATACTTTCCATAGAATAAGTGAATATCATTCACAGATGCATATAGCTATGTAAAAGTTTTACTCCGTACCTGCCTTCCCCAAATCAACATGAATGGTTCTTGCTTGGATACGCAATTTTCATTGCAAGACGAGATGCTAACTTCTATCGTACCTACGTCAGTTGCAATGACTGGTGCAGACTCCAAATGAATTCTATTTTGATTGATTTTGTGATGAAACCTTAAATTAAAGCTCTAATAAAGTGAGGCGGCCTTCATAAAACGGCGGAACAAATTGAGGAGCTTATAGGAGCTTTAAGCCGTATTTTGAAGTTCCTGCTGACTTGTACGTACAAAATTGAGTTAAATTATAACAATAATAAAGTGATTTTTTTTAAAAAGAAGAGACAAGAGTGGGAAGGTAATAAAAGCTTTTGACTCCAAAAGGATTCAGAATTTTTCACCCCAGCCTGAGTCTAAGAAAAAATTCTTTGCATTATTCACTGATTCATTTGGATTTAACTGTTTAGTAATTAACCTTATTTTTACTTTGTTTCACTTTTTGACGCAGTTTGCCTGCATTTGACCAGCTTAAGTTTCAAAAAATTTATGTTCCTTCTTGAGCTTTGGTTGAAGGGAGGAGCTTCAGATGAATTTGATGATTTTACACAATGTGACACTATAAAACAAATCGTTTTTCGCGATTTAAGCCATCGACAAATTAATTATAAAAAATTCGCAACACATTAGTGCCTAACATTCGAGGCGTTATGATGGAAAACTGCAGCATATTCACTCACACTAACCTTCAATTTGCAACTTCACGCGGGTGTGTAGTGAGACTGCAGCGGGAAGCGGGAACCTCCTAGCTAAATTAACGAGTCTCATAAATTCTAGCAAAATTACACCATGATCAGCAGGTGTCTTTACATCTAAATGCACGAGAAATATAGGTTTATGACGCTACAAGGTTAACCTTGTATGAATTGTTGTGTTCTGAGAGTATGATTGTGGGGCAAGTCTTGTTCTTCTAGAACGTCCAGTTCTTCGTGCGGGCATCAATTGACAGTTGTAACTCAGACAACTGTCATTTGGAGCTGCAGCTGATGTTTAGCGCGCGGTGCATCTGCTCGCTCTCATTTACCTTCAGTCAGATGATGCGCCAGGTAGTCGTTATAAATTTCTATGCCCTGATTAACGCAGCTCCCTGTTGTCAGTTTTGTGACTAACTTAAATGAAAGTGTGTCTGATCTTCATAAAGACATATGTGTTTTAATCCTGGATCACTCGTTTATTATTGTGTGCAGTCTAATAGAAACCTGTACACGGTTTATTTATAAGAATTGATGGATGAAACATCCGCATTTTAGGATCAATCGAAATTATACATGCATCCGCTTGAAAACGGGGTAACAGGATATTTTTTCGACTTCAATATATCAACAACTGATCGTCAGTTAAAGCCCTTTGATATTTCTGTAGCGAAATTACTGAGTGCTAATGAAAAATACTGATAATCGTGTCAAAATAATAAGAAAACTATCAAATTAATTTTGCCAGCTTCAGAAGACGTCGCTTCAGTTTTTCCCTCAAGTTCTACTGTTGAAAATCATTAATGAAAATGTGATGCAAAAAAATTCTTCAGTCCCCCTTTGGTTTAAGTTACTCAATGCTGCGTTGTCATTATAATCATATCTCTAGAGGATTAGTCTCATCTTGAATATTTTTTTTACCAACTATTCCTCAGAAGCAGTAATCAATGTCGAAAACAAAACTTATGAACGTACTTGTCATCACTCGCTATTTATTACATTTCTTTAGCTTCATTTCACGCTGTGCTGCACGTTGTTTTCTTCAAATTACTTATTACATACAACTATAACGCTCCCTGCAACGCTAGCCCTTGCATAGACCATGACTCTGATGAAGCAACAGGTCTAAAGACTTCTTTATGGGATGACTTAGCATTCCATTCATGAGAGTGTAATCTCCATCTCAGTAACGACTGGTTTGTTTCAATAAAACTCTTCAAAGATGCCCAGCTATTTAATTTCTCTATTTACTGAACAATGGCTCATTTCAAACCATGATTATGGAGTTCCTTAGAGTGTGCCTCGGTCGGCACTTTGTCGTCCGTCCTCTGTCGGGGCGGTCTTGTGACTAGTGGATCTAGAGAACCTTGACACGGTCGTGAGCGGTGTTGTTCAGACCGCATACTGCACACCTCTGTGCAATGTGGCCCTCGGGCAGTCAACTTATGTTTCCAGAAATCTGCAACACCAACTTTATTTCGCAAGCGCGTGTGGTGTCCAAGCTATTTCTTTTGAGAGTCGAATATTTTCAGATTGAGAGTCTAATATATATTTCCCGATTATTTCTCAATCCTTGGAGTTAAAATTGATTAGAGGAAATAAAATGAACTTTCCATACGTACGAAACTGAATTGACTTTCCTCAATATCGCGCATTGGTTAACCCTTACTGGGTAATATTTCATGTCAGAGAATTTTAAAAATGAAAATACGGTATAATTCTTTTGGCTTAGATTCTCGGTTTATGTATCATTTCTAAGAAAGTTATGTTCTGCTTTGCGCAGAATATGTGATTCAGCAAAGAAAACTCAAATATGTCGCCCTGACTGTCCCCAACTCTGTTTTTAAAAACGTCCATTAGTTTGCAATGTTGGAAAAACATTCATCTTCACAGTAATTTCTCACTGCTAGAAGTTCTTTTATTTTAATTACGTGTAAAATCATTTGTTCTCCCAAATTAAAATGCTAATTTAATATCTATATTTGAGAGCTAATTCTGCACAAATTCCAAACTGCTGATATCTTTTTTTGCACAAAGATTGAAATACTGTTTTTGTGTATCAGAAAAATTTCCGAGGTAAAATATAAAAAATTGCCTCAATTGTAAGCTCTGTGGGTAGGTATTTTTGAATTTGATTCGGAAAATACTGTTGAATTGACATGCAAAAGAGTTGCAGCGCACAGCTAACGAGAAATGAGTGTCCCGGTAGATTTAGGAGAAATTTATTCCTCGATATTGCATTGTTTCAAGACGTGTTCGGAAGTGAAACTCGTAACAGTACGCGTATTCGTCGGTTGCAAATGACGGTCACGAGCGAAAGTTCATAATCAGAAACTTGGCGCGTTTGGTGCGATGTTTGGCTGACATGACGTGAAATTGCAGCTCCACCGTTTGCTTGCCGCAAGTTTAACCATCGGGACCCTACTTTCACATTATAAATTCAACCCAAATTTAGCATTGGCTTTAACCGATAAGAAAAAGAAATTTTCAGCGGCTTAGCTAAAGACATTCGTTAACGTTTTTATTCGAATGCTTCACTTTATGGCTGAGAAAACTTAAATTCATAGCGACATCGTTCTCTGTTCGATGATTTTACTAGATAAAATTGATAAGAACACTCTCTTACTTTTTTGGTAAGCTATTTAAATCTTTAAAAATTGTGCATTTTGAGAACAGTGAAAATGTCTTGTTTTCATGGTGTATATACCGTAAATAAAATAAACCACTCCAATTCGAGCTATGGTCCCCTCGGGTTCATACCCTGCTACTGGCACTGTACCTCCCACTCGCACCGCCAGCACTCACCCGCCCTTGAATTCTTGATTGACTGCTCGGCTTCTGCTCCACCACTGCTCCCTCTCCGGACGTCACGAGATTCCTAAGAGCAATCGTGACTGGAAGTGAGGCTCATTTGCGCTAAGTTGGACCTCATCTGAGGACTTGAAGAAAGTTCCGTGACCGGAAATACTGTCGGTCGCCGCTGCTTCACGAGCAGCGATGATTTTAAATCACCATTTTCAAGGATGCTGGCGGCGGACCATTTCGACTTGACTCTTATTTTTGGTATGGCTAGATACGTCAAATTATAATGTTAATCCATTTCACAGTCAAATAATCTGAAAATTATACGAAAAATGAAGTTTGAGCTCCCGTGTGTTTTCCGATGAGCTTGAGTTGAGCTGTAAAGATACTTCTTTAAACTTTCTCTCAAGCTTCCACATTAGTGCTAGATAATTTTCAAACCTTTTCGTCAGAATTTCTGCCTACGATTGTTGCCTAACATGACTTGTCGAAGGCTCCTCTGTATCCCATGACTTCCTGGGTAGGAGTTGATGCCCATCGTGCCTGGTAGCGTCCATGGTGAGTCACGTTACTAATCTCGTCACATGAGCATCGTCAGCATCAATAATCATAAACGTTTCTCAGACACAGGATTCTCATCGTTTAGCGCATTAGCCTACAGTCACAATTGATATTGCGTGGGAGTTGAACTTTGGTTTAATTGCTGTGAGGTCGGCAATATCATCTCACTTTACCTTACATACGCTGAGGATATTGCTTATTGTGAGCTCGGCAATATCATTTCATTTTACCTTACCTATGCTGAGGATATTGCGACTCTTCAGTACTGCAGAAGTAGATTTTTGTGCGAGTGTGTGCGGGAACCGGCAGCACTCACTAGAAATGACCAGATGAGTCAAAGAACTCATGATGCGGATGGCTGAGACTTGCTTGGCCGCCCACGCGGAACGCAAGCCAAGTTTCCGTTTTGCGGCGCGCGTGTTAAGAGTTCCTCGTTTTCGCTCATTTTTGTACCTAAGAACTTCTGGAATTTGCTACTTTTCAAGATGATGCGCCGTTGTTGCTCTGACGTCCTTGCGGTCATCACCTCTTAAAGAGACGTAGCTGATCCGTGAAGCTTGGCCGTAACTTTGCATATCGGGTTTGTTATTCATCTTTATACTTATACATTCGATTTACTTTGTTTTGATGCGGTTGTGGCTCAGTTTGATTTTATATTATACGTTTTGTTCTACTTTGTTTTGATACAATTGTGGCTCAGTTAGATTTTATACTACAATTATTTTGTATTTAAGGGGACCTTAAGATATATACTGTCCTATAAATACTATACTGTCGTATAAATATTGGGCTTTTGTTGGCTCGAAATTTTACGGCCGTGAATAGAAATTTCCCTATATTGTGACTGTAATTAGTGTTCTTTTCTTCGAATAATTTATAAAGCACTCACTAAATCCTTGTTAACATGTTCTACGACGATATGTTTCTTTAAGGCACCTTTCCCACAATAGCTGACTTATCAAAATTCTAATTACTTCAGATCTTTATTTACCCCTCAAGTTCCGCTCATCATGCTACACGCACGCCAACCAGCAGCACTATTATATCGATAATAACCTCCTGTTGATTAATTTCATTCAAATTAAGGTGGGGTCGGATTCTTAACAACCATCTTTTGTTTCTACCTGAGCTCACTGCATGAATTTTTGATACTTCATATTTTGACTTACCACCTAAATCAAGGCTTCTTATTTTTTACTGCTCACATTTTGTTATCTCTCGTTATTATCCCCTATTCTCGGTTTGTAACCTCCTGTAACAACTATTCACAAATTAGATTTCTCTACTCCTGGTTTATAGCCTCGTGTAATTATTCACTAATTTGATTTCGTTACCTCATGTAATGAGATGAGTTTGACGATTCACGTTTGGAAACCTCTTGTCATTATAGGCGCGCAAATTTAAGGCACCTCGTGTCAGATGAGTTCCACTATTCACGTTTGACAACCTCTTGTTAGTTTAGCGAATTTTCGGCAGCTCGTGTCTATAATTAGGAGCTGTGCTCGCTCACTGCTTGGGAGACGTTTTTTAGCGACGGCGCCTGGGAGTCGAGCGCCGCAGTCCTGCGCTGTGAGAGGTTCCTTGACCTCCTCCGCAGCCGCAACCCGATGCTCGCTCGTCATGGCTGCGCGCGCTGCTCTGGACGTTTGTCGGCAGCCATCCCTGCTTGGGGATGTTGTGAGGCTATCCCCTCACTCTCGCAAACATCCCTGCTTGGGGATGTTGTGAGGCTATCCCCTCACACTCGCAAACATCCCTGCTTGGGGAAGTTGTGAGGCTATCCCCTCACACTCGCAAACATCCCTGCTTGGGGAAGTTGTGAGGTTATCTCCACACACTCGCAAATATCCCTGCTTGGGGAAGTTGTGAGGTTATCCCCACACACTCGCTAACATCCCTACTTGGGGATGTTGTGAGGTTATCCCCACACACTCGCAAACATCCCTGCTTGGGGAAGTTGTGAGGTTATCTCCACACACTGGCAAACATTGCTGCTTGGGGATGTTGTGAGGTTATCCCCACATACTCGCAAACATCCCTGCTTGGAGAAGTTGTGAGGTTATCCCCACCCACTCGCAAGCACCCCTGCTTGGTGATGTTATCTCCACACGCTCATACGCAATGTTATCCGCAATGTGATAGTAGCTTATAATAGTTAATAGTGATAGTAATACATTAGTTCATTTGTTCAAACTTTCTTCATAACACTTCTAGGAATTCTTTCATGTATGCACTTTTTTCACATTATGAGGAATAGTGAGAAATTTCTGCAGTGTTCTTGTGCTGTTGAAAGAAATTCTTCAGAATAATCCCTAGTATGAGTGTATAACTTTTTTTTAATGTTGTGCCTCATGGCCCAGTTTTCAAGGTATGTAAACTTTCTAAAAAAAATATAACAAATATTTTCCATTTTATTCATGTTAGCGACGTAAAATTTTTAACCAAAATTATTCTTAGATGATACAGAAATTTATTATTTGAAATTTCCTATGAAATAGTTCATACCTCCATTATGTAATAAAACAACGTTCTTCTTTTGTGAGAACATGAAACAGTTCTTCAAATCTTAGTGCACATAGTTCAGATCATTTTTTTTACGCAGCGATGTGAATCCAGAGTTCAGACGCCTGATTTAGCTGAGATCACATACGTGCTGCGATGGGGCGGAAGTGGCTCTAGCGGTCGCAGAAGAAAGCTTTCAGCTCGGATGCGTTTTCTCAGGAGCGTGGAAGCGTTTGACTGCTGTGCTCAGCGAAGGAAACCGACCTGACGGGAGTAAACAGAACTCACGAGCAAATACTGCTATTTTCTTCCAAGTTCTTCCGGTTAATGACCTTCGAGAGCGGTGCTCTGTTTCAGTGCTGAGATTCTTTTCACTACTATTATTACCCTGACAGCTTACCCGAGCGGTGCTCTGTTTCAATGCTGAAATTCATTCCGTATTATTATTATTACCCTGAGAGCTTGCCCGAGCGGTGCTCTGTTTCAATGCTGAAATTCATTCCGTATTATTATTATTACCCTGAGAGCTTGCCCGAGCGGTGCTCTGTTTCAGTGCTGAGATTCATTCCGTATTATTGTTATTACCCTGAGAGCTTGCCCGAGCGGTGTTCTGTTTCAATGCTGAAATTCCTTCCGTATTATTATTATTACCCTGACAGCTTGCCCGAGCGGTGCTCTTTTTCAATGCTGAAATTCATTCCGTATTATTATTATTACCCTGGGAGCTTGCCCGAGCGGTACTCAGTTTCAATGCTGAAATTTCTTCAATATTATTATTACCCGGCGAATTATAATTCAGATGGGAGCTTTGCTCGAGCGGTGCTTTGTTTCAATGCTTGAATTTATTCAACCCTATTACTTCCTTGCGAATTATTAGTCAGGTGATAGGATAATTACGAGTCTCGTACATTTTTCTTTTCCTAAAAGAATAACTTTAGTTATTAGCTCCCTAAAGACTTGTTTCAATTTGTGATTGATTCTATCTTTTTTTTCAATGGGCTTTTCTAATTTTTCGTGTCTGCGCATCTGAAATGATAATTATGCGTCAAAGATCTTATTTCTTCCCTGCAAATTTACAGTAGAATTGCTTCGGCCTATTCGATTTGCTGCTTTCGTTAAGGCTCCAAGCAGCCGCCCTCATGTCACTCACGGACTTAAGGTAAGGAGACCAGCCAATATTACCCCCGGAGTTGATGAAAAACTTTTGTTTTTTGACATTTCCCTCTCAACAGGGAATTAGTTACCACGCTATGAATGGCATGTAATTTTGCGACAACTTTTTCCTCGCTCACTGCGCGTTTTATCGGAAGAAAGGGAAACAAAAATATCGTCGAGTTTCCGCCTCCGTGACGCGTCGAAACGAAGTCAACGTGGTGCCGAAGCCTAATTTTGTCCTCTGCGCGAACCTTGGGTAAAGGAAAAACCATCTGGTTTTCGGTCGATTTTCAGTCTGCTGCGTCATGATTACTGCAGCTCCTACGGAAGAAGACTAACTTTTCGTTCAAAGTTTGCTCTGGGCCGACACGCCGCGTTGATCTTCAATTCTTCGGTACCATCAATTTTCTTGCGTCGGACCTCAGCTCTTCTCAAACGACAGCTTCTGCTACGGCTCATTGGGCCCATACGTCCCTCCATAGTCCAGGCTTGCTAAAACTTCTCACGGTTTACATCTGCCGGTTCAAGATCTCCTAAATTGCATGCTTTTTCACGTTTAAGTTCTCCGCGATGAGATCGATCGAAGTCAGATAACACGATCGATGTACTGACCGTTTTAAAACGAAATGAGTAAACTCTACACAATGATCGTCACACCTCGAGAGCTTATCAGGCTCCTGAATTTGGAATAAAAATTCAATTGAACTCGTGGTAAAGGTGCCAGACAGCAGCGAAACTGCATCTTGTCTAATATATTCATTTCATTCACTTAATAGAAAGGTATTTTCAGAATTAAGCCATTTTCATTCGCTATATGTAATTCAAAGACGCCAATCTTTATAGGATTTACATATCTATGGTCCCTGCCCTCGTAGTTTTCCGTTTCATGGCGGCGAGTGCTTTTTTGCAGCTGTTTGTTATTTCTTCGGCAAAAAAACCTTCGGTGCTTCCTGCTATGATACAAGTCTATGTCGCACCAACACCACATACGTTTGTCTTGCTCGTAAATTGCATCTATTGCACGTACGCAAAATTTAGAGGTTTCAGGTTTCCTTCATCCTCCAGTAGATGCAATTCGACTTTTCGTTCAGTCCTATGGTTTGTCACTGGGACTTCCGCAAGATCGCGGCTCACGGGAGCCAACTTCCGACTCAACCTTGCGGAAGTGGGAGCGGCGAACCATAGGACTGTGTGAGAAGTGAAAGAAGTGAAGGATGAAAGTTAGCGAAAACTTGTAGGCTAGAGCAAATGTGCGGCGTAAATTTCCTGTACAATATGCCCATTGTGTTGTTTTGGCCGAGTGTTTTATTCACACATTCGATTGATGGGGATACTAAAAATGAATAATTTATGCCGATTGCAGCACATTTCCGTAATAATTCGTAAAAATGTGAATGATCCTATGCAATGCTTTCGTTCGCCTTCAATCAATAAGTTGAATGTTGATGTTTAATTCAGTTTTTCAAAGCTTAATTCGATAAATTTCTCCTCATACTTTGCCAATGATAGTCTTTCAGTTTTTTTACCAGATCTCTGTTTTCTTTGAATTCACTGTTTTCACTTTCGGAGTGTGTTTTGGGTTGTTTTATTGTGATTTTTCTGTACTAACCGATTTATTTGTTTCCACAGCCAAGATGAAGCCGCCTCTGCCACTTGGCTTCCTCTTCTGGCTCTTTTCAGTCTCAATGGTGAGTACCAATAATAGAGTCGCAGTAAGCTAACACCATGTCTGACCCTTAGCTAAAGAAAAGGTATTCAACTCAATTAATGTACTCAAGGCTTTGTAAGATATTTTAATGGGAGCTGGCAGGTCAAGAGTTACATGATAGAATACCTGCGGGAATATTGATTGTTCTGAGCGCATTTGCAGTTCTGAGTTTTAAGTTAAAAAAGACAGACATCCAGAGACATTCCGTTGAGAGTTTTATGATGTTAGGAATTCCATTCTTCACTAAATAGGGTGAAAGCGGCACAAAGCTGTCGTTTGCTAATTATCTTCAGAGTAGACATAAGCTGAAATGTATGCACTCATGTACTATTTTTATGACCCTCCTAAAGCTAACCCTAATTGTTCTGAGCCTTGTGATGTATTCATTCTGAATTTCACTATAATTACTTATGAGTTTATATACTAGTTACTACTTATTAGAGTTATACTTTCAAAGCTTGCTTACGTTTGTGAAATCATTAGTCTGAAAAGGACGGTTCTATGAACGGAGAAAATCATCCTGGTCGGGGACTTGGCCTAGGTTATAGTAGACCTGAGTTTTAATATCAGTAAGTATTTTCCCATTTAATTAGATATGTTACCTGAGAGTAATAGATGTTTTTGTGTAATACTTTGAGTCGTTGTGTATATTTACGAATGCATATTATGAACAATAATTGTTCATTTCCGAAAAAAGTTGAGATTTGTTATGTATTATAACACATTAGGTTTTAAATATTTATTCAAACATAAAGGTCCTAAATATATCGACGAATCATTTTAGGAAGACAATAGCCGTGTCAGAGATTAATTTTACTATTCGGAAACGCGATAAAAATTACGTGTTCTCGGAAATTCGTTTCGAACCTGATCAAGTTTACCGATTTAAATCTTAAATAGCAAATTTCTCAGCGAAATTTTTGAACGCCCATAAAAAACAGCTTCAAATTGATATTAATGCTTTTCATCTGACAATCTATAAAAATGATGTTATCAAGATATCAGCATAAGCGAACGATAGTAGCTGAGCGAGCGAAACCACGGTTCACGGGTTCCCTGCTGCAGTCGTGGGATAATCGTTCGTGATATTTGTTAATCGCCGAGACAGAACGGGAAATGATGCATGTAAACGAGCGCTGCTCCTCGCTCCCGTAACCATTTGCAGGCTCAGCTGTGAAATTGTGTGAAAAATAGTGTCGCAAGCAGCTTTTGCTTTCAGAAATCTATTTAAAATAAGTCAGTGATATTTATGAAATTATTTTGGTGCTTTTTCTTCACATCAATATTATAATTTCAAATCTCAAAATTATCGATGGACAAATTTAAGCTCAGCAATTGCTTTAACTCTTGACCATAATAATTCTTCTAATCCTGATGTCGTAAAAACTTCAAGATGTGTTGTCAGTGACAACAAACTTCAGTTCAACTCTTCTCGTTGAGTTACTTTTTCTTTAATTCAGATAATGGCGAGATTATTTCGTGACCGTTTCCGGTTTGGTTCGTGTGAGCTGCTGGAGATGCTGCAGGATGCCTTCTGACCGCTGCCTTGGGCCACACTTTCTCTCGTCCGAGGGCGCGGCCATTGGCTGAGCGCTAATGCGGGTTCCTCACTGCAGATCTCCCGATTACATTTATCTGTTCCTCTTTGACACTTCCTATTTTCTGAATGGCTCTTATTTTTTTGTTCAATCGGTATTTTCCATAACCCTTCTCGTTTTTTACTTGTGAGATAAATATTCTGAATGGCTCTCTTCTTTCCGAATGAAATAAATTTTGGATAATGGAACATTCGTATCAAAATTCAGCAACGCAGCGTCGATCAACATTTGCGTTTAAATTTCATAACGATACATTAGAGACATTGTCATAAAGCGTGTGTACGAAGCAAACGGACTGCTGCTCCGTGCACTTTGCAGCGAAAATTGCCTTTCACATGCGCCACACAAAAGCCGCGATGTTTACCGCGTTGCTGACATCTCCGACCCTCTAGTCTGCGTACCGGCAGTCGGGCACTGAAGAATGTTCCCACAGCCTCTGGCTTCGTTAATGAGCTCTTGAATAAACTTCATACTTTCTTCGTCGATATTTAAGTCGTCTTTTTTCGCTCATTCCTATAAATTATGTCATCTGTATCCATATGAATGGCCTACCCAAAGAACAATCTTTTATCTGATAATCTTTTAACAGTGAGATATAATATGCCATTCTGTGGAAAAATAATTCGTGTTCAGCTCTCTAAAGCGTGTTTATTTGCCGGATTGAGCTTTTGCTTGCTGTATGATCTCGTGTTGTTACGGCTCCCATTTTCAAAACAGGCGTGAGATCGAAGCCTTCGAGACTCTACTTTCGTCATTTGAAAGATTGGGTATCGTTTCCCCTTCACGGTTAGCAGCTTCGTGCTCGTTTAGGCATCAGGTTGTGCAAAAGAGTGTTTATGATACCCTGTATTGGAATTTGGGAGTCAGTTATCGATAATAAGGTGATAGGAAAACATACGCGAACATCTCTCACACTACGATTACCTCTACTCTACTCCGTGGAAGTGAACTGCTCGAGCGCGCTTTGTGTAGAAGACGAAATATGTATTCCGTCATCCACACCACTGAGTAAACTGTGTGTAACCATACATTCTTTACCGTTCACTGAGTCTCATATAAAATTAGAAAAGTTACGTAAACGCAATTGACATTAAAGCCTTCAAGTTTCTAAAGCGCGATCAACGGGGAAGTATTTTTTTTTTGCCCCTATCAAACACTGGTACAAAAGACACCTGATGTTAAGCATTTGACATCCGAAGACTCTCTACATCAAGCTATGAAAATTTCCTCTTTAGCGTCAGCAATATTTAGTTACATTTATTGTTCGAAGTTATGTGGTATTTCAAGACAAAAACATTGCAACATAAGGGCTACACCAAATTTTTTATGGCTGTCCAATCTGCAACTAAGAATAATAATCACTCCTAGTCATTCCTAGATTCCGTTACAGCACTTTTTGGGTTCGTTCTTCAGAACTTCCCTCAAATTTTCACCAGCAATAGGCAACAGGGGAGTCAAGCCCAGACTTGAGTTGTCTTTTCTACCCAAACCAGTTTGTTGCAACAGCCAGCCGCTTGCCTGCGGCTCCTGGAGCGCTTGTTTGCTGACGCTGCCTCAACGCCCGCCCGCCGTGCTGTGGTGCTGTTGTGCACTGTTGCGATGCGCTGTGGTGCTGTTGTGCACTGTTGCGATGCGCTGTGGTGCTGTTGTGCACTGTTGCGGTGTTGCGATGCGCTGTGGTGCTGTTGTGCACTCTTGCGGGGGTGTTACGCACTGCTGCGGTGTTGTTGCGCATTGTGATACTGTTGGGGTATTGTTGAGCACTGTAGTGTTGTTACGTACTTCGGTGCTGTTGCTCACTGTGGTGCTCTGCTGTGCTGTTGCGCTGCGGTGCTGCCCCCCATCTAACGGTGATGCACTGTACGGTTGAGTTGGAGCTAACAAAACTAGCACCATTTCCACAATTATTGTTGGGCGTAAAAAGGCGTGCTAATGAACAAAATATTTCGATCCTTCTGTCGTATGTCTAACGTCGACTTTCCTATTTTGTCTAAACTTGTAGTGAGGATTTTAAGTCAAACGAATTTTTGGATAATTTCAATTAGAATTATTGATGAATGAAAATGATTCAATTGCTTATTACATTGTGAAGTCAGTTCGCACATAAAATTTGTCACGGCAGGTCTCAAGGTGACACCTGAGTGAATGGCGCTGACGTAACTCCGGTTCTCATTAGCCAGAAATAAATTTCATAATCATCACAAACTTCTGTGCTAGGGAAATTAGTCTGTTTTATATTTATTTGGTATTTAATTTTAGTCGTATTGCACACGTTCATGCGTTCGTAACTTAACTCTCCATTTAAAAACAGATTTTGAGTACAGTGTTCAAATTTTGTCCATAAATGTATATTTTAATGAATTCAATTTGAATAGAGATTGCGGTTACACAAATTGTCGTTCTGTATAACTCACTAATTTTGCAGGAAATCCATAGGAATTTTGCTACGAATTCACTTGGTATCCCTTAAAATCATACAAAATTTTCAAACCAAATCCTCAACATCACAGAGACACCGTCGGACTTGCAGTTACCGACGGTAGACCTGAGTAGCTATAGCAGCGGCGGGATCAGCATGATGCCCAGTGCAAGTCTGAAGCCGCTCTCACCAAGCCGAAGTATGCGGCCTGCCTGCTGTATTCTCACTTTCTTGAGCACACTTTCTCTCTCGGTTTCTACGGAGGCCGCCCTGCCATCCTGCCCCCACCGTCTCTACGGTATTCCTACCGAGTACTTCCTATGAGAAATGCTTCCCCAGCCTCTCGGCTTGTATTCCTACGAAGATTCCAAGCCCTAGCTGCTTAGCTTTCGCTTCTTCAATGAATGATTTGCCGCGTCGGGTCATTTAGCCCAGCCCAGCTGTTCAGTTTCATTACATATTTATAAACATGTTTTTTAAGTGTTCGTTTTCACCATGAAATTACGTACTAATTATTAGAAAGCTTCCTGTATTTATGTTAGTTGTAAATTTAGGCGAGTGAACTAAGATTAATTTTTTGTAACATCGGTTGTGAAACAGCTTTCTATTTCGCTGGAATTCTGACTCAGGAGTGCCTGCAACTTAGAATTCAAACAAATTTTATTGACGAACAGGAAAGTTCTTAACTATCGCCACTTTGTAAAGACGGGTACTTTGCAGTCAGTTTCACAGTATATTTCTAGTTTATACTGTCAATTATTTTATTCTTAAGGCGCTGTTAATTATTCTTAATCTAAAATAACTAGTTTAGTCACCAATTCCGCAATTGTTGTAAGTTAGTTTTATTTATTTACTCACCTAAATATACGTTCATAAATCATAATTACCACCTCTCCGTAATAGGATTTCTTACCTTCACACGAACAGTGATCCACCACGAGAGATTAAATTTCACTCGATTTGAAATATTTCCTAATAACGCACAACTATCAAGAATTTAGTTGACAGTATTTCAGCTTAAGTCGCTCAGTCTAGGGTGTAAATTTATGGGCTTCCACTTTTGATGCCCGTGGGTTCTAGGGCCTGTTCTAATGTTGGTTCTCTGTTCCATCTTCACCTCTGTCTGCAAGCCTCTCACTTCATGACTCTCACTGTTTGACGCCCAGCCCTACATAATCTGCTAACGAACGGCACTGCCTGCTGTACTTGCATCTCTTGGTTCGCTTTCACTTGTCCGTTTTGAATTAAATGTGGCTTATCCTGTATTTATGACCTTTTCATCCTGCGATGGAAGTCTCACTCAGGCTTGTCAAACGTGTAACGCAGACTTGGAATTCAGGGTTCGCGCTCTGCTGGAATGGCAGTGATAGTTCTCTTCTCAAGGCCAGTGAGAGTCACTCTCTCACACTCGTAGTCACTTCGGGCGTCTTGCATACCACACACAGAATACTCGTAATTACGTCTCGAGCCGGACACTAGCAAACTCGTTGTACGGAGATTTGTTCGCGAGCTCAAAAGCTACTGAGCTTCATCAACATACTAGGTCACATTTTCAGCACGAAAGAAAGCGTATTCAATAGTGAACTAGAGTTCGGCCAGTAGTCCGTAATTTGAGTGTTGTGTCGTGCAAAGTGTTTGTTAATAGGTGCAATATGAGCAGCCATTCTTCGAAATCAAATTTATTTAGTGTCGTTCCATTGCCCCTTTCCTGAAGCATTTCCAAAAAATTTCCTTGGCTTTACGTACATATTTTGTCATGCTCTATTTTTTGCAAGAATTCAACTTCTTGTGGTCATTTCCTCGACGGGAACTCCAGCTTTCGAGGCCATGGCTGCGGAGTGCCGAGTGCTGCAGGACGTTGAAAGTCTTTGAGCTTCGGACGTACTGTTTTCTCCACATTTTTCATAATCACGATAAATACGTTTTGGGGGTGCTAAAGAAATATCAGCAGTTGAATAACTCATTCTATGGTAGAATTCAGAGCTGTATGATAACAGATCTTGAAATTTTTGAGGCAACTTTCTGTTATAGACGCAGCTTTTAATTTCTCATAAACGAACATTATTTTGTTGTTGCTCTACTGAAAGCGTACATCATGTTCATTTTCATTTAATGAATGTAATGTAATTCACGGCTGAATACTTTAATAATGATTTTTCTTTTTTTGTTTGAGACTTCCAACGCCTGAAATTTGTGGAAACATGTCACGTTAGAAATTGCTGTCACTCAGAACTTCCCTCGAAGCAACTCATTCAGTGAGTATAGTTGATTGATATAGTCGATAATAAGTTGATATTGCATTTTGTGATGCAAGAGGAACCAGTAGTATTTTGAAATTCTTCTTTAATTTTATACATAGATCATCCGAAAGAATGGAACTCGAATTAAGCTGTAGCCAGCGTTGCTGGGAAGTATGCCATCCCTCAACAACGCTTAATATATATAAGTGTGAAAAAATTTAAACAGTCCGGAGGGAAGAGCTGTGTAGCCTTGATACTTTCATAATGTTGACTTTTAGCCCTTGCGGTCAAATAATTAGTTGCTTACCAATCTGCCGGCTTCGCTCCTCTGACCGTGGCATACCAATCTAAAGGTGATCTAAAGATTATGATTGCGCCCCCATCGTTTGACCAAACCAGTGACCCTTGGTCGAGGCTTCCGAGGGCGTGGTTCGTGTCAACGGACCATTAGTCTCCCGTTTCAGAGCAAAGGTTCAGCGTTTGACCCATCCTTGTTTTCATGCTCGGAAAGGATACTAAAGTTCAACACGAGGTCATTAAAGTATCATAATGTTCACTCGTGCTGGCTGTCATTTCTCATTTGGTTCATGTTTTTGTCTGGAACCTTTTGTATGCTTCATTCGTTTGTGTTTCGTAATGTACGTCTGAGGTTTACTCGTGCACGCTATGATATTTTCCTTTTGTTTTATGCTTTTGTATGATGCATTCTGTATGCTTCATTTGTTCGGGTTCTACTTATATTTGAGTCTTATTTTCTCACAATTTTAATTCGTTTTTAAAAGAGTAAATTACAGCTTGAAATGCTTTTCCAGAAAACGAAAGCGTAGCCTTTCGTTTCAAAAATGATTTTTTCTCAGTAAATGAAGTGTATGTATTTCCCACCTCCATTCCATGGGCACGATATTGTGAGCGACTGCTGAACGATAACGGATACTTTCCAGCTGTCACCTTGGAACCAACAGACAAACCAGGTTGCCCTCTTGGCACCCTTTACTTTACGTAACGTGTTTCTTAACATCCACTACCCAAACTTCGATTGTGAAGATGAAGGTCTAACTTTCTCACGTACTTAAAACCAATGTCATAGCTTCTACATTCTTGGGTTACAAATTTAGTGTCGGGTTAACCTGACATACTTTCTACCTGCAGGAATGTTTTGGTTCAGTGAAAACAATATTAATTCAGGCTTCCAGCGAGCAATCCACATGAAAGCAGTGATAATGAATAAAAAATACCTACAATCTTTCCTATTACTTCTACTATGAATATCTGATCATACAAATAATTTACAGTAGCCTGGACCAAAATGCTAGGTTTGAATTTTAATTTATATTTTGAACTGCAATTTTTAAGTATGGTTTGGGCTGTAATTTTTAGGAATGGTTTGGACTGTAATGTTAAGTTAGAATTTGGAGGCGTTCAGGTGTGCGTGTTGCGGCCAGTCTTGTGCAGCAGTCACGCCAGGTCATGAGAGGGCACTGAAAATCAGTGACCGACAAGCTGCCCGTTTGTTTCACGAAGCCTGCGGAGGTTGAGCAATGTTTCCACGCAATCCAGCGCATCTGTGCAATATCAAAGCCAACTACTGACGCCTGCAAAGGGTCTTCACACAAATTATAAAAGAGAGCAAATTGGCAAGGGTGAGCTGGGGTCACTTTGTTGCGCTGGATAGGCGATATTACGCACTGACGCAACTATTGATTTCAACAACTCTGCACGTTTTGGGGTCTTCAAAAACCGAATGAGAGGAAATTGCGAGGATGGCTGCATTTCAAATCGGTTCAACGTGTATATTGCAAGAGCTCTATGATAATTTCTTCTGCTACGTACTTGAATGTGGAGTGTGTCACCTATTCATTCTTCAGCGTACGCTTGTCGGAAATTTAAAAAAGGTAAAAACTCGGTCAGTGCTATTTGTGTTTTATTACATTCTTCAGCTTTTTTGTTTTAACATAATACCGTAAATCATTTGGTAATAAACTCATTCACCGTTAAAAATTATTGATTGTATTTATTTTTGTTGGTAACCTGATTGCAGATCGTGTAATAACACATACTTTATTTCAGTTCGTTTAATCAATTTTTTGTACCAACTAGCAGGAGAAATTAATTTAAAGCAGTATCCCATATATTAGAGATTAAAAATAATAAGATGCACAAAGATTCTTCATTATTGCTGTAAATAATACGATCAGTTTACGGCGAGCTGTTCCAATTCTATTTAAGTTGTTGGAAATACCTCCTCCGTGTGTGTTAACAGGCAAACAATGACGGTCTCTCTTTGTTGAGCTGCGGAAAAAACGCATAAGCTGGAATAATTATTACGTTACGAACGAATTTAGCACTTCCTCCTCCCACTCTCCGGAAGCGAGTATGACCTACGAGGCCGTCTTGGCTCTCGGGACAAAACCTGGCAAAAATTTTACAAAATGACCGTGG
The DNA here is from genome assembly GCA_030386875.1 of Morinoia aosen. NCBI lineage: Eukaryota > Metazoa > Arthropoda > Malacostraca > Amphipoda > Talitridae > Morinoia > Morinoia aosen. The sequence continues at coordinate 81,607,506 of CM059561.1, read as the reverse complement.
ATCCTCCGGAAATGTTCTGCCACTTGACACGTTGCATCAGACAATGAGAAGCTCGAGCTCCGTATGAATTTTTATTTTTAGTTTTCTGTTAATATTTTATTCTTAACTTCGAGTACAAGGAGAAGCTCGTACTCCATATGAGTTTTTACTTCTGGTTTCCTGTGAATTTTTTTTAGTTTCCGTCCAGAAACTTTTTTAAGCTGTAGCAAAAGAATGAAATTTCAGCCATGAACATGCGATGTATTTATGAAATTTAATGTAATATCTCACCTCACTTCATTTATCGTAATTTTCGAAAAAAGTTTCGACTCTTTCTTGCAGAAAAAGCTATTTTAATATCGGTATGTGCGCTTTTATTAATAATACGGTCTACACAAATAGTACCTAAAGCATTCAAATTAGTTAGGTACCTTACTTCCTCGTGAGTCCAGTAAAGTTTCTCTGAAAGTCTAGCCTTGATTAAAAAGTATTTTTAACATTATTGAAGCAAGCATCGCATTTTCTCACGTCGAAAATCCAGTCTAAATATCTCAATTTCCCCAGTAGAGTCTGTGATATATTCATAAGTTTAACTTCGAGCTGGATTCACAAGCCCGCAAACCTCTTAAGCAATCCAGTTGTCTAGCGTAACATTACCGCCTGCATCAGGTCTTAATTGCCTCGATTGTGGAAGTTGACCCAGTCGGTGGTCCTCAGTCACGGTGACCGGACTTCGTAATGGCTTCCTTGAAACTCCAATTGTTCCGAATTTTTTATTTTTGGCTATTCTCTGCTCCTTAAAGGTGAGCCTTGGAATCTTTCTCTAGTGTATCAGCCTGTGAAGAAAAATCAGGAATTGTAACTGACAAGTGTGAACTCCATCTTGCTGCTTGTGGCGCATGCGTGGTGTTGACTAACCGTTACCAGATCCTGACTTACTATAAATTTCACTCTCTAAATGCTGCCGAAGCATTTAAAGCTAAATGTCTTTGACCGTTCAAGAAGCAATGAACAAATTAGGCTTGAGTGTAACTGCGGCCTTGAATTCAACAATGGACACACATGGAAAGTCTCGCTGATGTTGTGTTAAAGAGATCTTTGTGTTACTTCTTAAATGCTATTTAAATCAATTCTTTATATTATAGCAACTACCTAATTAACAATTACGAGAACTGACACGTTCAAGAAAAACTCCGGGCACATTATAATTGCATAAATTATTTGAAAACCAGCCATGAAAAAAGGGATAGATTTTCTGTAATCCCGTTGTTTTCAAAGATATTTATACCGTTAATTTCAACTTCCTACAGTTACGGAAACTTTTAAAGCATTCGTGCAGCTCAAGGCTGGTCTTCCAAGATATGTTTGGCGCACTAATAACGCTTGAGATCAACCTTGACATTTGTCTTTGCTACGAAGTAAATATGTAATTGGCGGTTGCGAACCAAATTGATGCGTTGGATTCGTGCAGCAGGCACACCTGGAGCATGGCATGGCATTCAAAGACTACCTAAGTCAAAGTCTACCAACTCGAAGTAGAAGTTTCATCAGTGACTCAGAAAGTTGAAACCCTCATGAAAAGGTCCAAGGATCTCTCTCGGTGCCGCTATAGCGTGAGGCCTACCACTATAGCATAAGATCTAACTGTAGCTAGTACTAAAGCGTGTCAAGGTTACTAATGGATATTACTAGGTTACTAATGGATATTACTTATTTCCATACATTTAAATTAGCAAAAACACATAATTTGTAGATCTCAAATTGCACCTGGGTAGGCGATATGGGGCGGTAGACCTCACGCTATAGTAGCACCACTTTCTCTATGTCAGCTTTGGATGCCTTCGTACCTAATAGGAGATGTTAACTCTTGAGAATATTTGCTTCCTCGCAGCCTACATAGAAAGCTCTCGCTTTTCTCCAGCGGCGGATAGCAACTTCAGAGAAAGTTTTAAAAGTTTGAAAATGTGACTCAACGGCAATGAGAATTTCTTGAGCGAAGACGATACGACGTGACATTACAGTGACGAGGAGTGTGAGCCGTATTACTCACCTCGTCATTCCCGGGCATGTGATGACTTATGCGAAAGTAGCTCATAAGGAACAGATGGGATTCAGTACTGAATATCTAAAGACGGCAAAAAGTTTCCCAACAGTTTCCCAGAATCAGGAGCCAGTGCCTAGTAGTTCAGGCTTCATAAAAACCGCTCTCAGGGATACACACTCGCACTTTCATGCGTCGCATCCAATAAATAGGTTCAATTTTTCATGAGCATATGTTCGCAGCAAATGTAACGTATTGAAAGTTCGCTTAGAAAATTATATGACTGGTTGCATTTCTCTAGTTGTATTTGCTTCCGCAATTTTATTATGTGCTTCTACTTCAATTTCAAAAGCTGCCATAATTTTTGTTCATTAAAATACTTAAAGTAAAGGAAACTCGTCTTCTTCGGTACTACTCGAATCACAACCCTAAATGTTCTTTTGCTCAAGTCCTTTCAGAAAATTCTTATCCGAGGGCAAGTCAAGCGGCTATTATGGCTTTTATGTATTTTTTTTTCCAATTAACCTCTGCAATAAGCTCTCGTTCTACGAGCATGTTCTTGGTGCAGACGAATTCAAACGTCTGTGGACGAAGTGAATGTTGAGTACCCAGCTAAGCTGTTGACCTCGAAAGCATCGGTGGCGTTAAAAAGTGGCTCGCTGTGCACGCGACATGTGTAACGGAACTCTCACTGTGCGCCATGCCAATGACGTCGTTCATTGACCTTCCCAGCGTTGTTTAGTGCCCATTGTATTCACTGAGGGCTGGGGAAACTAAGGCAAGCTCCTGCCACGGCAGACTCGTGAGTCGTGAGTCTATTTACAGTTCTGTGTACCATGTGGAGCACCTGGTATGTCTCTCTCTCTCTTGCTCTTGACGGCCTGTGACATTTATTCACAAATTTTTACATGAGAGCCACTTCGGTTAAGCGCATTGACTGAGAGAGCTGCATCTACTGCAAGTTAGCGTGTATTGTATAATTTATACATTAATTAATTTATATATTTTTTGAGAGCCGCGCGATGAAATGTCATTGCAGTACCCTGAAAAAACTAATGCCTCGATCTAATAGAATGATTGATCTAGTCTTTTATTTGTTCGCATTCATAGGTAACGAAAGCCTCTATGTGTTAAGTCTGAAATAAATTCAGAAATTTTCTAAGTTTCATACACCATACTTTACGAGGAAGAAGCGATTTCTCTTTCGATGACTTCGATTCATTAGGAATGAAAACAGAGAAGTTTATCGACTCTTAATTTTTTATGCCACGTTACCAGGAGTATGAACGGGAGTTTTTTAAGAAGCACAGTTCACATTAATTTAGTTATAAAATTTTTCCAACTTGTTTCCAGTTATTTTCTTTGGGCAATACAAATATCTGTTTACATAATTAAAATTCAGCAGCATGTGCGTTGTGCAGTCACATTCTCAAATTTAGGATAGTCACTATTCTATATTTGCATTATCTCAATCATAACTCAACGCAAGATAGTTTTAGATTAAGGGTACAGTTATGTTAGTAGGTGAGTTCGACTCTCTATTTATATCAGTATTTAAATTACTTCAATTTAAAGTAAAGCAATGATGAGTTGTCATATTTTATGAGAGTTCGTACTTTTATGGTTATTGTTTTGAAGGCCTGAAGAGGAGCACATTGACGGCTGCGCTTAGAACCAAGTTTTTGTGTGGAACGAAAAAAGTTGTCCCAATGTGATATCTTCCCCCAGCCGTTGGATATCATATTTCATTTCCTCGAATGGCAGCGCGTCTAAAGTACCGATAAAAGCGCAACCGAGGAAGAAAGTCCTGAAGTCAGCTTTAGCAAGCCGTATTTTTACAGAAAGATTGTGATTTTTTTGAAAAAGATTCAGTGCTTTTAGCTGTTTTTCGTTCGTTTAGTGTCTCACTTTTCTTTCTTCCTTGGTATTCTCAGTCATGTACCATTTCGTTCTACTGTCTATATATTCTTCCTTTATCTGAGTACCCATTGTGAGTCGAGGCTGAGAAAGTGAAGTGGTTTTCTCTGCATACTGTAGCCAGGTAGCTCGCCGCGATCAGAACATCGCAGCAGGCATCGAGTGAAAGTTTGTCTAATGAATTAGTATGAGCTACCGAAGCCGAGCCTTGTAGCATTCCAGACTCACTCTGCAATGTTGTCCAGTCTTTCTTCTTTTGGGGACGTCCGCCTCAACTCAATTGTCTGTCGAAAGTCAAGTCGCCTTCGGGCTGTTTGATCGCCTCATGTGCGACTGCTGCAGCGCGTCTAAAAATTGACTCACCTTTATGATAAGCAGCACTCGTGCCTTGCAGCCACAAAATCGCTCTTGCACATTAAGCGACAGAAACTTCAGCGTATGCAAGTATTGAACAATTAATTGCTCAATCCGAGCAAATTATGAGCCCCGCACACATGACTCGAAACCTGTTCACAGAGTCGCGGCTAAATGACTCCATTGTTTCTCGGGCGCTTTATCAGCTCTTGAATCACACTCTGAAAACCATCGCAGCTGCACATCCGCTTCTTGTCACTCTCACACTGAGCTGCTACTACGGGAAACGCGTGAGTGATCTGAGAGTCTGTGAAATACTTCCAGATTGCTTATCCTGCAGTGTTCAGGCTCAGCGTGACGTAATAAGTTTCCGTTAGCTTACGTGTAATAACTGAGTGACGAATTAGCGTCCGGATATCGGTTCGCAGCAGGGTATAAATAATGCAGTACTTATTCAAGCATTTTATTCCTTTCGTGAGCTACATCCCTGTAAAGGATCAACTACCTTGGTATGGAATCACCCCTCAGAAGGACACAACTGTAGTATTTATGGGAACTAGGGCTTCTAAGGAAAAACTGTTAGACCCTAAGCTAAAAATTTGGTAGGCCTTCTATTTGTCGAAACACAATAGAATTTTATTTTGTAAATAATCAACTTTTATCGGTTCACTGCTGTCCTATATCCAACACCTACAGTGTAACTTCCCTCTTCAACTTTTATCTGGTTTCATATATTTCCTTCGCAACTTACTGTTTCTATGCGCAGGGGCTCTGATGTGGGAACACTCCGAGTGCATAGATTTTACGTAAACTCAACACTATACTAAATAGTGTCTTCATCCTTCCTCTCTTTGGAACACCTTTGTTGTGGTTAGGGAGGATTAGATTAACTGCTTTCTAATCTGGTTTGGAATCTTCTGTAAATGTCAGTTTACGTAATTGTTTTCAATCACTTCAATTCTCCGACCTAATCATTGCCAACACTTTACCAAAGTATCCCCTCTTGATCACGTATTTGGCATTAGACCACTGGAAATTTCACAATTGAAATGCTAGCATCTTCAAAGGGTCGTTTCCAAAAAATACCAAATGCTTTATGCCCGCATCGCGTTTTGTTATCGCGGCCTTTGGGAGACGGGGGCCTTTGACAAACTTGCGCAACGCGCGGCTGTGGAGGCATTCTTCAGAAGGCATGGATCTGCTCAAATATCCAGATGATCTAGAGAACGTGACCACTGCGCTGTCACTTTGCGTTATGCAAGGGCAGCGAGAATGCTGCCTGTTGCATGCGGATGCTAAACCTATCAGCCGCTCAGCGTTACTAACGATTGATGCGAGACTCATCATTATTCGATATAGCAGTCATCACTAAAGAAAATCTGTTACATTTCCTTTGAGTGGTGTGTGACTCATCATTATTGGGTGGCAGTCACCACTAAAGAAGATCAGTTACATTTAAGGAACGAGGGATAAGGAGGTTTTCAGTTATGGTGCTCAACTATTCTGTGACTGACCTGTAATGTTCAGTCTACACAAATGCTCGTGTTAGCTTTGTCATATAATTGACTACTTAAATTGTGGCTTAAATACTTCTGCATCTGTGCGCTTGGTAATTTTTACAATTGTTTACGTACTTAAAGTTTTATGTTCAAATAGCAATGATCTTAATTTGTTCATCGCAAAATATTTTCTATAGTTAAGAAATTTCGGATAACAATTGTTTATTTTTGTGAAAGGAATTCCGTTGGAGCTTAAAGAAAAATATCCAGTTTTGATATTTATTTCATATTTTAAGGTCCTCACTTATTGCCTGCGTCTAGTTATGGGGTTTTGTATTACTGATTTGTTCACCACATTCATGTTGTTAAATTTGTTGGGTTCCTCGTTTTCAATGCCAATTCAACTTTTTAAAAATGAAAATTCAGGAACGAAAACTTTCGGGCGTGTTTCAAAAATTGAAATCACTATTTTGCAAAATTTTACAAATGCATGTTGAATTAATGAAAATGATCGGTTGAAGTTCTGAAGTTAAGCTCTGAGGCTCTTCATAAAATAAACAAGAACTGTCCGGTGACAGCTGTTGAACATTTCTCCTGCCACCGCTGCATTCGAAGAAGCAAATCCAGAGATCGTAATGCTGGGCCCGGAGAAAGGGAAAGTCAAGTTAGTGCGTAGGTAGCACAAGCCTGACCCTGCGTTAGTGAACGCATGCTGAACTTAGGCAACTGCCTTGTAAGGAAGGGGTTGCCCGCTTGTGTGATACCGACTTCTGCATATTGCGTGTGGTGTGCTTCTTCGCTTCTTGACTTCCCATTTGTGCAACCGTATAAACGCTAAAATGCATGTGCAGCTGAATATATGGTAATATACATGATTGAAATTCCTTATTGTAATTCAACGGGTACAAATGATATTTATGACCGCTATGTACTACTTCGTTTCGTTTAAGATAAGCGATTCAACAATCATTCATATTTAATCCTACACTTGATATAAGGCTGCTGTCCTCATTCGCTCCTGCCCCGGATGACGTAGTTTTTTGCAAACAAAGAAAAGACACTCCACCCTGTAGCCGGGTGGGGCGTGATTATTGTCTTTAGCTCAACCTTGCAAGATGACCTTATCGAGAGAACATCTCGCGCAATCGTGCCAACTTCTTCGTCGGGTCTCCACCTTTCACTGGTATTAGTCCGTGGTGGACGTAGCACTCTTATGAAACCTCAAGTTTGCTCGCTGTTTTACGCTTCTTGCTTCGTGTGTTCACAAAGCTGAGACGTCACGGCTGTTATAGAAAGAAACCATTACATTCTACAAAACACAGACCTGCCATGACCATTGAAAACCACGCCCCATTTTCCAAATTTAACGAGTCCTTGTTGCCAAAATTTTTGAGTTTTAGTATATAACATTTTTGAATGCGCTCTAAATATACAAAAATATGTACCAAAGATATTTGAAATACTATGTGACGTATCTACTCCCTTTTCCTGCATTGCTAACTTAGAGCAAGAAATATCAGTAGGTACAGCAGCAATATTGTAGAGTGCTGCAATCCAGAGAAATTGTTACACCTCTTTGCGCATTCTTTCAGTGAACTCACAACGAAAGACTGCAGCACTCATGGTCGAGTTAACCTTCATAACAGGAAAGTTTGTTGTAGATCCATTGCTCGAGGCTCTGAAACAAAGACTGTATGAGAGTTGGTCTTTGTGAGTGAACGCAGCTTTTTCGTGCGAGTCTCCAACAGCCATGTTCCCGCTACGGTCAACAAGTTGTAGACCCGTTGCTTAAAATTTAACCAGAACCGCATAAGTATTTATTTTTCGATCTCGAGAATTACATGAAACAGCAACAGATTGTCATTAACTTTTATTTGGGAACTGGACGCTCAATGTGAAGAGGCTAAGTAAAACCGGTAATCCTTTTTAATGTTTCATTCGCCCAGCCTTTAAACACGTAGGACGCGTCTACCATTTTAGCATCACGAATTAGAGCTCCCCCGCCTTATAAAGACCAAATCTGGCTGAGAATGTGCAGTAAACTAGTATAAGGCTTTCTTCACTGACTCTAATGCAATATAAAGATACTTTCGAGCGGTAATTTTGGTCTTAATTCAGGCGTCTGGACATGTCTCACGTATTGAAGCGCTCCGTTAAAGAGAGCGAATCGCTCTTGCGCGTTTGATATTCTCACAGAGATGGTGCTGTGGCCATGCTCATACTTGCATCCAATAAATTACATCACCGTTATTTATTACAAAGTTATTAAGCAAGCGAATTTTTTTCTTCCCTTCATACCCATCAGTTTAATGTTTGATTGTGACAGATAAGTTACCAAAGACGGCAGGATAGCTATTGATTCGCTGCTTAATTCTCTTGTTTCTATCAGTCACCCTGTTACAATATTTGGCCATTCAACCCATGCGACAATCATGGACGTTCACTTATTCTACCAGCCATTAAAGGGAGGTTGATAGCCTGTAAGTAAATGACCCGAATAACATATCGGGGTGGTACTGTTAGAATATTGTATTATGATATTCAAATCGTTGAGAATAATGACTGAGTAATTGAGAATGTTATGTCGACGTGCTGAATGAGTTGTTTTGTGCTGCTTCCGCTTGTCTCTTTCTCTTCATCCCGCCGCAGGTGTGGGATGTTTGCTAGGGAGCTGTTCGCATCCGGGTGCATGGTTCAATGCTGTCATGGTCTGTGTTGCTAGTAACTGCTTCGAAAAGTTGAACTCGAGTACTACTGAAACACGTACGACATGATGAACAATGTGGTAGTTGAGTTTTTCTTAGCTACCATCAGTTTAATGATTTTTTTAACTTACGTTTTATTTTACTCCCGTCACTACGATTAACCTCTATAGAATATGTTTGCTGCGATTAACCTCTAAAAATCGCAAAAAGCGTCTAGTAAAAATGCAAAAAGTTGCTGAATACTGCACAAGATTTTATGGTACTCATGAAATTTATACTAGTGCTACTTTACGCTCAATTTGACATTCATGCTGCGCATGCGCACCGAACACATCAGAGATACTGGCCGGCCTTGCAACGTTCCTCCTGAGCACCAACAACACGTCGTGGGAACTGCAGCAGACAGCGAGACTCACCCACCTCACTTCCTTTCAAAGCTACCGAGGCGGTCTCAGCAAAACGTTCATTCTCAAATTTCCATTCTAACTTACTTACTAAGCATTGAGTGCCTCCTAGTTTCGGGTTCCAAGACTCAGTGCTCAGCACAGGCATAGTGGTAAACAAAATATACAGTATGTGCTAATACTAATTTAGCTTGTGACGGGACGGTATAAAGGATATCTAGTGCTCGGACCCCATCACTCTTAAATTGTACAGGTGTAACCCGGATGTTATCATTTTTGGTGGTTCTCAAAGTACTGAGTTGATTTTTAAAGTTATTATAATATTTTTTTAAGTTAAAATAATTATTTACAGTAGGTGGAAACCGACATTCTTTCGAATAATTGAGAGACCGAATCAAAAGAAGCAATTTCTTCCGCCTGAAAAACCGTCTCCAAGGCGATCCAGTTGTCTTTCACCTTCTCGCTACCAACTCCCGACCATCAGGCATGGAAAGCCTCGACGGAAATTCATCCCTGTGGTGCACTGGATTTTCTGAAGGTGTACGAGTCGCATTACATTTTAAATTTACATTTTCGCATCGTTAATTATCTATGCTCTTTTTCCTGAGAATGTGCAATGTGTCAGTGTGGAGGCATGAAAAGATATGAAGTTTTCCGCGTTTATTAAGAACATACTGATTTACCGTAGGTTGTATTTAAAATTGTATTCTCAGAGATTGATTACCTATTCTCTGACCTTGACAGTGACCCTGTTGGTCCCAACTCGTTCGTGACGTATTTCGAACGAATTCTAAAAAGTGTCCAAAAAACTACGTTTTTGTGAACCATTTTCGTGGAGTGGAACTTCAAGCCAAGCACATCGAAATGCAGCCAACAATTTGGCTCATCCTCAAGTTCACGACTCTCTCGCAAAAAGAAGAGACGTAATGAATTATAAAACTCACTCCCAGTACGCTTCAATGGAGAAGTAGCAAATCAAATTCTTTAAATATGGAAAAATAAAATTACATGTAACTTTCGTATCACATGATTTTGAATGAGTTATCGAAATCACATTACTTGAGTTTATGATTTTTGTGCGGAATTAAATCCCAATACACTCTGTGCGATGAGCTTTAACTATGGCAAAAATGAATCTGCTACAGAGCTACAACACCTATCTCGAAATATTTTCAGAAACTCGCATAGTAATAAACACGCCCTTCTATGAATTTAGAACTCCGACTGTTGACTGAGCATACAAAAAATAATACGGAACTTAGATTTATTTTAAACAAGAATTCGTAAGATGTGCAGTGGTAAGTAAATTGCACCGTACATACCACACCGAGCTTAATGGTCTTAGCGATACACGTCACACTCGAGAGAATAGGCTTATGATATTTCAAAATAGTTAAGAGAACGTTTGTTGTGGCATGACCTGCCAGCTGACTTGATGACCAGTACAGCAATGAGGTACCACTCTCACTCACTGTGTATTGTGCTCACGTGCCTCACCAAGTCGGACATAGAGACCGCCTGACCCGTGCTGAGTACGTGACATGAATTAAAAAATTACGCTAAGAGATTTAAAATTTATGCACAAACTAAATCCTAGTTGTTATGCAGTGCTCATGATTTTATATCTTCATTAAAACTCGCGCGCAGTTAATTAGTTAGCACAACTTTCAGTATGCACTACTTTTTCTCCGGGAGGAACGTGGCTACTTCTCCATGCGAAAATTAAATAAAATTGATTGTCATAAAATTATTCACAATTTTTTTAAACCACATTTTTTAATGCATGAATACTACATGAAGCCAAGCTACGTCTTTTTAGGGTTGACCGTAAAAAACGTAACTGAAAGATCGAAAGAAAAGATTTTTAGCATGATGTAGAAATTTACTTCTAAGATGTTTCAGTAAAGTATTATTGCATCGACTATTATTTCATTCCGTGACTTTTTTTATTTGAATGTCATTCACAAGCAAGCTGGGGTGCATAAAATATCAGATTCGCAATTTATCAGCAAACATCACTATTTGAACCGCAATACGCTGTCTCAGTAACCCGACGAATAGTTTCTTTAAAAACGTACATGGGAATCGTCTTTTGAAGATCATGGAAAAATTAAAATCATCCGTCAGAAGTGCGAGTCTGAAAATGTACAGCTAATTAGTGTGGTGCAAGTGAATGCCGGTCCTCGGCTGCTGCGAGATTGAGACACAATTCCAAAGCTCTATTTCCTTGTATTGGTAGAAGACGAATGAGGAACCAACTTGGCAGCTCGGTTGTAGGGGGAGAGTGAAGTGCATCAGGGGAGGAGTCTCTAGAGCAGACGCCTTGTGTGTCACTAGTGAGTAAATTATAGTCAGGCATCTGGACGCAGCAGCTGCTTACTCATGCGTAACAACTCATAACAAGTAACTCTGCGAGCTTTCGCGAACATGCAGAATATTATTGAGCTCCAACTGACCCTACCGTTGCTGCCGACTTATAATTTTAAATGTCATGTTAATAATTCTCCTGCTACAGATATAACTCTCTAGAAAAGGTAACTTACCGGCTCCTGAAACTACTAATACCTTCGTTATTGAATTCCAGTAATGGAATCAACTTCATAAAATGGCTTCGTCTTTTCACCTATTACTGAAACTTACTTAAATTTGGAAATGGGATGATCATGTAAGTAAAACCACAAAGTTGATACGTCATTCTAGATTTTGGGTTTTCTATCCATTTCTATGAAAATTTTATCGCAACTAAAAAATTTTTTGCGTATCTTAATGATCCTAGTCTTTAGAAAAAGTTAATTTTTCAAAAGTTCAATGTTATGGTCTACATTTTTCATCGTTCAGCGTTGCAAGTTCACAAGCTACACTCATCGTAATCAGAAAGAGTGCATTACGTAACCTCTTCACGATGAAAAATTTCCCAGGTGTTGGTAGAACTGCACAAGGGAACCATCTCCTAGACAAAAACTGCTTTTCATCACAGCTGTTGGAAAAATTCCACGAGCTAGCGCCGGCGCGGCACAGCAGGTCACACTTTCACGTGGAAGATAAGGTGACCCTGCTGACCCGTCGCTGTGACCCTTAAAGTGCTTAGATCCTCGGCCCTTGTAGTTACTTGTCCTTTATAAGCTCGGCTGCTTTGCTGGCAACTCTCAGGTAGATGCTAGCAGGTGCTCTTTAGCTGCTGACGCCTGCACCTGTTCATATGTTATTTTACGCAGCAGTCGGTCTTTGTTCACTTTTACTTTCGCCATATGTGCACACGTGGTAGAATTTGTGACCTGAATGATTATAATCCCGTGAGATTTTTAGCTCGTAAGGAATATTATGCATCGCACAGCTGTGAAATGAATTTATTTTATAAGCAAATCCTTTAATTTGTTAGAGCTTCTTAAAATCCGATAATGTTTTTGTTAGAATGATTTCTAAATATCTCCCGTCGAACACTACACTGACTTCAATATCATGCCAATGTTGTGTAAGCACTCACGATTTTATACTTTCGAGATGGACAATTTTTTCAATATCACCTTCTGTCATGTAGAACTTTTTTGCAGTTTTAAAATTATTTAAGATCAAAAGAAATGGTCATTTTGCCGACGTCGTGGCTCGTGCCTTCGGTGTAGGTGGCAATTTAGTAAACAGTTGAGCGGCTTCTGCTCCAAGTAGACAAGCGCTCGCGGCAAGGTGCCCATGTCGCCTCTGGCAACAGGCGCTTTGTTAAAATTCTCGTTAAAGTTTGTGGCAACCTTCGACACTTAGACGGGAGCTGGCTAGAGGACACGTTTCCTTGAAGTACACAAATATGTGTGTTCTTCACAAGTTGCTGTCTTTTTCTCCCGACTAACTCAATCGTTTCACTAAACTATCAAAATAAACACTGCATTAGTCCTGCTTGTGAACTGAAATGCCAGATGGCAGTGCATAATTTAATGTCAAGCTTAGAAATATGGGAATCCAATATTCGAGTTATGTTTCATTCTCATTCGTTACTTGGTGGATGATTATGATTTGAAACTATACTATAGCATTGCGTGTGTCGATGTCTTTGCTGACAGATTAGTATGAGAATTTCTTGGTGGCAAAGTGCATGAGACGGAAGGCCTGAGTATCCTACCTAACTCAATGTGTGTGTACTCACTTCGACAACACGAGGCGTAATTTGAGGGGCATTGAAACAGGGACGTAAATTGAGGTTCGTATTCCCTTCCAATGTTTGCCGTGCGTGATGATGACTGTGAAGTACAAGTCACTCTTCCCGCCGAATGATGTATGTTACTAAAAATTTGCGGGATGATTACGTGGAAAATATCCCGTTTCGTCCCCTTGCATCAGTACTCGTTATGCACTTCAAAATAGATTATTAGGGTGCATTTTCCAAGTGCTGATCGTACCAGGATAGAAATATCATACAACCTTGAAGAGTTTCCACAAATTGAATGCGTAAATCTGTCTGCGAAATATTAAAGAATATATGTAGTTTTCTGATTTGGAAAAAATGAACAGCGGGAAAACTGGACGTTATTTTTACGGTGAGGTTTTTGTCAGAAATTATTGAAACTTACAGGGAATTTGTAGTTTAATGAGACCAGCTTAAGCTTTAGATATTGACATGGATGATACTTTATGAATATCTTCAGAAGCGTCATGGCCCGCAAAAGTTTCTATGTCATGTTTCCTCACTTCCATGCATGGAATGAAAGTATTTCTAAACGACATTCAGTAGCTAAAAAAGGCGAAGAATTTTCATGACCGGCTTTTGAATTGGAGCACACATGCATCTTTTTGTTTCCGTTCAGCTGCGCGATTGTGCTTAAGTAAAATAAGTCGAGTTGAACAGCTTCAAAAGTGTTAGTGTTACCTTTATTGTGATAGAAATGGATATCAGTATCACCCTGATACAAAATGTTATTGAGGAATGAGGCGAAAATATTCCTGCCTTCTTATAGAAGAATAATAATTGTTTTACAACACTTTCTTATCAAACATAAAAATTGTAAAATTTTCTCATGTTATGAAAAATTACTAGTGAATATTTTCGAAGAGCGAAATATTATCGGTTTTTGTGTTGCGAAGGAATTTTTGTAATTTAAAGCATTAATTATTTTATCTTGAGCCTTATATTTCACCGCAGAGCAAAGTTCTTCCGCACGAGTAACGCGCGAATAATGAATAGCCTATTCATCTAACATCAAATGTTTACCTAAAGCCATCATTTGAAAATTCAAAAGATCTGCCTCGGCTATGACCGGCATTTATGGACTTTAATAACAGGTATAAAATTCTTGATTTCAAGGTCCTGGCGGAATATCTATTCGCTTCCGTGACTAGAAATTTTTTACGTTTCCTTTAATGCATCGCGCCGCATCCGCCAGTCTGCACCCAATCGTCAAAAGGCTGGCAATTACGTCGCTAGTGAGGCCTTTGGATCCAGTACCTCCCGTGACGAGTCTGAGTCTTCCCGAACTGGAGGCGGCCATTACTGGAAGCTCAGAGGCAGCTGGGCAGGCGCTGCCAAACTATTTTCCCATCTCATTTACTAATAACTTATAAAACCGCATAAGCCGTGCTAAAATTTGAATCCAAGAGCAATGCTTTAATGTTCGTCTTGTTCGCTGCCAGAATACACTGCCGTCTCGTTTACTAATAACCTTTTATGCGACGTGAGAGATGCTATAATTTTAGTCCAAGAGCAATGCTTAATGTTCGTCTTTTTACTGCTAGAATATTCTGCCATCTCATTTACTAATAACTTGTTATACCGCATGAGCCATGCTATGATTTGTAGTCCAAGAGCAATGTCCGTTATGTTATTAACTTCTGCAAAAAAAGTTTAATCATTGTTTCAGGGCCCGTAAAGGATTTTATGTAATGATTTGATGGTTTAGTAAACTAGAGCTCTTTCCAGGAATAGGTTTATCAAAGTTTTTACCCGGAGTGGATAATCATTTTATTTTCTGGCTCAATTGAATGAATATTCTTATTCCACTTAGTTGATGACAATTAGTTGAGAAAAAGAGATTCTATGTTTTGAAACTTTTATTGTAAATTATTATTTATTTGCCAGCTCTTGAGTTCCTTCAAAATACTTCAAGGAACCCATTTTTTTGCTAAATTTACACTTCTCTCAATGACTCTTAATTGCGGTTGGCAAAAAACATTGATATAATTGAAATAAATTATTCTTATATAAACATTGGCGTGCTGCGACTTACCAAGCGAGGATTTGTAACGAAGTAAGTCATCGACGTTGAACAGCAATTTTAGGTCCGCGAACACTTTGGAGGTCTCACTGCCTTGCGCTCAAAAACCTATTTCCATTATGGCATCAAGGACTCACCGTTCTGATGCCACGCATGCATTGTCAACGAGCTTGTTTTTTGGGTGTGTTCTGTGTACTTATGTGAGGGGCGGTCGACCCGCAATGTCTCTTTGCGTTGTGGAATACCTTCCGTGATACCAACTGTGTTCTGGGAATCTTTTCGATTCTTTAGGTCTGCGTTCGTGGCAGATTTTCGCAGTGGTGTAAGCTTGGGTGAAATGCTAATTATAGTAGTATTTTATTGCCAATAGTGTTGGAAGAATTAAGCATAATTTTCAACTTCTGATATTAAATTAATTCTAAGGCAGTTACGAGTTAATAGATGCTCTTTTTTTGTTTGCGTGTTTATTCGCACTTTTATTGATTTTGCAACCGTTGAACGAGACTCAGTCAAAATTTTTGATTAAATAATACCATGAACTAAATAACTTTTTTAATATTATGAATGCATGGACGACAGCTGCTCATCAGTTGTGAATGTTGAAGGAAATTTTTTTAATTATTTACCAAGGAAAAAAATACCCAGCTCATTTAGTGAATTTTAAAAATTACCGACAACTTTATTAGAAATTAAAACTAATTCTTCCCCTTGGGTTAAATGCCGCTGCTATAATGCTAAATACTTCTCTGAATACTGAAAATTAAACTGTGTTTTAGCATTTTAATGATTCATGATTCCGGTAAGACTTCAACTTGATGCAAAAAAGCAATCTCAAATATCTAAGGAAATTGAAGCGAGAGAAAAAAGTTGTGTACGATGCTGGCGCTCACCTGGTGACCGCATCCGCCGCCAGTTGGCGAGGCCGCAGCTCGTGTGAGGCGGATGACATTTGGTGAGCGTGAGGACTGATGCGATGCTGAGGCGGAGTGAGACACTGAAGCATCATTTCAATTAACACTTTGACTGCAATTGGTTAAATTGAAGTTCTATATTCAGCTCAAATTTATCGTTCATTGTAGACAGTAACTTTGAAAATAGCAAATATTACCTGGACCGTGCCTTTATCTTCAATTAAGTATTAATGAGAATTGAGTTTGTTACTTCTGATCGGTCAGAACCATTATAAAAATCCCTTTCGTGGCCACCGGTGACGCACGTTGCGGTCAAAGTGTTAAAAACCAATTCACCACTGCTGCATGGTCAGTGCATTATAACAATAATGTAGGGGTGGTTCTGCAGCTAGGTAGACGTCTTGTTCGTTTTCACACCAATATTCTCACCTCGCAGCCATTTGCGCAATTGCTGTAATTCCGTGAGTGAACTCCATTGAGCGGCGCAAAAGCGCAATGGGTGGTTAGGGGTGCCAACAGGGCTTCTAGTTATACACAAAGTATATAGTATAATACATTGAAACGTAAATGGCCTCGATTGATTAGCTGCAGCCAGAACAACTCATACATTATTGGCGTAATATGATGCTCCATCTGATCCAAAAAAGAGTGAACAACTCCATTAAACTACATTTAATGCAAGGAACTGTAGACAACCATTAGGAACTCTGCTCTGATTTTTTAACGAGGTGGAGGAATTCCATTGCGTAATATTCCCCTACGCTGAAGCTTTGTCATCTCTGTAACCACTCGGACGCTCATCGTCATCGTGCATGATAATCGAATGCGATCTAGCATTCAACCAAAATGCAGACCAAAAGTTCAAAAATCAAACAACGTGAAGAAGCGCCGGAATACCTTAACATACATTTTACTCAAGATGATATTTTTGTTAAAAATTTATACGTCACCACGAGAATATTTTGGGTTCAAATTCTTTTTACATAATAGCATTCGATCCAAAGCCGCCGGAAAATAGTTTTACTTGAATTTTTAACTTAGCTATTATATTCTACAATGATATGTTTCCACGTCGTTTTGTATGATGTAACCGTCCCACAAGGAATTTAATATGCTAAATATCTTGCCATGTTTTGTTCGGCTTGTAAGAAATAGTTCGGAATCTTTGGACGGGGTCCAGTGATATCATCGCCGGGTGTGCGCATCTTCGGCTCGAGTTACCCAGACCAGACTTCCAAGGACAAGCTCACCTCTATAGTGCTCATTGCATGTTCTATGAGGATGTTGATCAACCGTATATCGTCAATTCATAAAATAATGCTAATCCTACCCTATCATAACTTGTCATTGATATTACAGCTGTCAGTTTATTTTTGGTAAAGAAAATAGCATGTTCTTTGAGGATGATGTCCAACCTTAAATCGTCCTTTTATAAAATAATGCCAATCCTAACCTATCTGAACTTGTCATTGACATTGTAGCTGTCAGTTTATTTTTGGTAAGGAAAATTGCATGTTCTACGAGGATCTTGTTTAACTTTATATCGACCATTTTTGAATGAAATAAAGTTAATCCTCACCCTATCTTAACTTTTCATTGGCATTGATATTCTCAATGAACTGTCATTGTCAGTTTATTTTTGGTACATAAATAGTTGAAAATTATTCGTTTTAGGATTCATAGCCTAGAGTTTGCAATAAAAGCTTTGTTCGGCTTTTTCAGGGTTTTCCTAGCCTCGATCAACTCTAAATGATTTGAATTTGCTCATCTTCACGCAATTTATACCTGATGTTCTATGATTTCAGCAGGCACGCTGCTTAGTGTAGAGGCCGATCGAGCTAAGCTAGAGATCTCTCAGACAACACGAGACTTGCTCGTAAGAGAAATTTCAGCTCGGAAATAGCATCGTTGGTTTTCTGCAGTGAAGTTGAACGCAGCTTTCGTGAAGCTTTATTTGTCAATGCTAAGAAAATTGATTCTGTGCACTGCGTCACGCATATATTTTCATCTCTTTTTTGACAAGTTTCCAGTTACGTTCACTGTACGCTATCAGGATTTAAAGTAATGAATTTTTTAGCTTGTGGCATGTTTTAAATCTCTTTTTCGGTTAGAACATGACTGGACGTCCAAAAGAATCTGAGAAAACCCGACTTGCAAACAATTAAGATAAATTTACCTTCATTTTGAGTTTCTATGTTTCGTTCCTTTGGGTTTGTTTTTTCCTACGCTTGACCGTTTAATATCTGCTTTAAAATTAAAGACTGAAGCCCGTGTTGGCCGTACGTGATGTGGCAGAGTTTGCTCCAAACTTCTCGACTTCAAGGACTTACGCTCAAAGAATTCCTGATTGGGAGACCTCTTTCTGTCTAAAATAAAAAATGCCATTACTAGTAACAAAAAATGAACAATTTTTAGCATCTTGAAGATGCGAAAACATTAAGATAATGTATTTTAATTTTACTCTTTCAGATTCCGTCGTAAATAGAGTGCTAGTTAACATTCACCGACTTGTAGAATGTTTGTAACGTTAAAACGTTGAACGTTTAGCTCACCTCACTGACGCCATCACCTGGGGTATTTTTATCTAGAAAATCTGGTGTCCGAGTTTGCTTGTTACCCAACTCAAAAAAAGTGCAACTTAACGCGTCACATGGCTAAGAAATACAAACAGGGGCGAGTTCAGCGATGCTGCTAAGATATGAAACTCGCCACTCTTTGTATTGGGAACGCGTGGAGCATCTGTTGCAGGTTCTGTACTCATATATGAGGCAAAATTTCCGTCGTAATTTGAGTGTAGCATGTGTGTACTTTTCCGTTCTATGGCATATGAGAGAACATCTGTTAATTTTATTTTCTTAAATATGTTGAATCAAATGTTATTTTTTACTGTATGCAGAAAATAATTGAAGGAGAATAATTATAATAAAGAAGGTCGTACGCGATAGTTACATGGCAGACGATTTTACCGACATGCCACCAAAGTGTTTTTGTATAAACATGAACACTATATCAATAGAGACAAGCAGCCCCCGTCATGCGTGAGGCCCCACTAGAAATATCAGTCTTTCTAACCAACAATCCAATTCCGCCAGTATTTATTACTGTCTGATGAACTAACCCCGTACCACACAATATAATGTGTTAGATATAAATTGAGTCGTTATGCAGGACGTGTATATTAACTTGGACAAGGCAACTACTCATAGAAACCTTCAATAAATAGAAAAATTCGTACAGTACTTCCGTGTACGTACACTCGAATCGTATTTTCCGTAACAGCCTAATACCGAACATAGGTTCAGTTGAGACTGGTCCTACGTGATGCATTGGTGACAATCACCTCTGCCAGCTCTTCAACAACTTCTTGCTTATTCTTGCCATACCACGTCGACGTTACATTTGTCGACTCATTGCGAATAATGGTGATTGATCATGATTTCCCGTTTCCATCGGGGTAAGCAGGATTTGGTGCGAACATTAGGTCGCAGATTTGTGCTAAGAGTGTGTGCTGTTTTATATAACTTTGGGTAAAATCTCAAAGGACAAAAAAAGTATAAAATAATTTTGCGTCGCACTGGACAGAATCTGTAATGAAAATGTCTGTCCATGCGTTTTTCTCTGATGTATTCGGTGTGAGACCGGGTGCCATCGATTTATCATAAAATAAAAACATGCGTGGAGATAAATTGGGAGGGCTTCTAACCTTGATTATTGGCTAGCACCTCCGTAGCTCTAAAGGCTCTAAATGAGACTCATTTTACTCCACGAAAAGTTCATGGGTTAGCACTGCAGCAGCAGGTGCAAAATGTCATTCATCAATACTGTAAATTTAAGCTTTCCAAAATAACTCTTAATGTTCTCAATACTGTCCTCTCATACTTATTCCTTGAGAATAACATGTCTATGATTTCGACTTCGAAATTATTTACAACTTCGTCGTAAATTCAACAGGCATTTCTCTTCGTCAGACGAATGCCCTTATTTTTCACTTAGGGAAAGTTTCTCATGCGCGGAGCGTTCTTAACACGGAATCTCCCCCTTAGAACTGAGAGAAATCGAGCCTAAAGCCTGTCCATTTTTGGAGTGAAATTATGGGTACGAGTAACTTCTGAAGTAGCATCACCATTCCCAGCTGCTAGTATAGCATTATTGCAACACTTTTACTCAGAGATTCTATTATTTAGGAGATGTTTTGAACTGACTTTTTAGCGAAAAACTTATTCCCCGAGAACGTTTCTTAGCTTCCATCTCCTCACCATTTGAACTTTCCCCACGTGCTTGAAACAAACGATGGAGTACGACAATTTTCATCCCCTGAGAAAGTTTGAGCCATAGTTTGAGCGTCTCAGCTTACGTTAGTTTTATTTTTTAAGTAAGGGAAAAGTTGTTCATAATTGAAAGTTTTAGGCATTACTTACTTATTGTTCGACGTGTGTTACCTGCTGACTTAAATTTTCGATACATATATAACATCTATTTTTTTATTTGATTATTAGTTCAATTGTTCGGCGTGGAAGCGAGCGCTATCTGTTCAATGAAAATTGTATTTAGTGTGCGCTTTAGCAAGGCTCGTGTCGATGCAACTTTTTCTAAATTTGGAATTTTTTCCATGAACTAAAAGTCTTTGATTTAGCGATCTCTTGCCTCACTGAGATTATCTTCTACAGCGCGTAAAATTTAACCAAGTTTTTAATTTTTATTTGCAAACGAAATGTGTATTTTATTTTTTTACGTTCAAGTCTTTCAGTTTTAGTAAAAAGTAGAACATCTTTGCGTCATTTGTTGGGACGCTGAGAGAAACACACAGTATTTCTACGTTGAAAAGTTTACCCAAATAACTAAGCTTTATTCTTCAAAAGTGAATCTCTTTGCCTTAACATTATCATTATCATACTTCGAAAGAATAAAATTACTTTCATTGTAAATTAACAGCTTCAGCACGTAATATATGAGAATTATTTCTCACAATAACAGTCCTGCATACTGCTCCTTCAGCCGTTTATCCTTTATTGTTTTAAACTTAAAACGTTAAGTATAGAAAATGAGTCATTTCATCAGCGTCTAATTCAGGGCACAGGATATTACATTTCAACTCCCTCGCCAAAGTCAGTTCAATATAGATTTTAAATTCTTCCTATATAAAGTTTCGTTTTCAAACCACATGATTAAACGTTGAGACACAATAAAGTCAAATACATTCTTATTATACAAAGGCAAATGTGTTTATTACTTTGTGCTTCAGCGGTGAAACCTTTGATATATACAGCAGATATAATAATAAAATTTACATAGTTATAATTCATTCTAACTTTTTTAATGTGCCATCATTGTTCGTAACAGTGAACGTAATGCTGTATTTCTTAAGTTAAAATAACATTTTTATTTGAATTGGCCTGAGGATCTGTCAGACTAGATCAGCGGTTCTTAACCTTGTTTGAAGTACTGAACCCCACAAGTTCCAAACATGCATTCATCGAACCCTTCATAGGTGGAAAAATAACGTATAACGTATGTCAAGTTCAAAACGTATGTATTTAGCTATATACCGTATTAGTGTACAAACTGTACCATGCCGAACCGAGATTAAGAACCACTGTACAAGATCAAGAGGACCCCGGTAGCGCGCAATGCCCGGCAGTCTGGAGCGAGTGCGAGCAAGCCGGCAGTGTTGCAGCAAGACACCTTAACTGGGTCAGCGGTTTCACCAACGCTGCTCAGCAGAGCCCTTCGTTTTCACTTCTTACGAGCGTGAGAAGGCCTGCATTGCTCCTGGAATGCCTTTGAAACGATAAATTGACTGCATTTTGAAACATTCTAATATTTTACAGAAATCGTAAAATTTTCGGTACTTGTATTTTTTAACATATGTATTAACATACTTACGTTTTTATGTTGCGTCTTGAAATGATATAACCTAATCTATAAAGAATTGTTTAAGTTTTCCGCATTTGTAGTTTTCAACATACTTGCTTTTTTGTGTTGCGTCTTAAAACAACATTACCTCATCTATATTTACATCAGGTTTTCAGTTTACTTGCATTTTTGTGCCACATCTTGAAATGACAATACCTCATCGAAGCACTGCAGGGTAATCCTGTACAGCTGAGCGGGATATGCGAGCCGAAACAAGTATTCGAAACTTGTAAAATCGAAACTTGCTGTCTAGGGTGAAACGAAACTTGTTGTCTGGTACTCGAGGCAGGCAGTACGTCTACGACGGCAGTGAAAGCGTTTCTCTTTCCATAATCTCTCCTGCCGCTGGCACGGCTGCCAAGCTGTTTTTACCTGAAGGGTCTGTTCCTCTCAGCAACAAGTTAATTTCATCTCATGCAGAGTCCGTGATAAAAAATTTTACCTTTTAACTTTTCAATATTTCAATATTTTAACTTTTCAAAGATTGCACTGACGAAAAATAAAGAAAGTGACATGTTTCACCTCAGCTCTCCACATTTTTTATTTTAAGCTTGCGTGACTACAATTAGAAGCCCGTAAATAAACTGAACGTCTCCTATTATTTCATGAGAATTTATTTATTATTGTAACATTTTCATTTTTTGGATTTCAAGAAGTATTTATTTGAGCAAACATCGCTTCCTGTTCTAATTCATGAAGAAGTATTTTTTCAAATTTCTTCTAAAACTGATTTTTTCAATTTACTAAATGCCCGTTCGTATATTTTAAATCAATTAATAGATTAAATTTTCGGTAAATTTTCTATTGAAGACATAAATATCGTCGAACACTTCAATTACGTATCGTGCATCAAAGAAATGCCATTTCCTTAAATTTCGTTACTCTGTAGCACAAGAGTTTATCATACTATATGGAGACAATCTGGGCTTTTTGCGTCATCGTTCATCAGACAACTATCTTTGAACGCACCAGTAACTGATTGCTTATGAGATATCCATGAGACTAGCTTTCCTCCAATAACTTTACCCATGTAGGAACTGTAGGAGTGCTGAAAACAAAGAGCTGTGTTGAACTGAGTTGCGCGTGTCTACATTACGAAAGCCAGACTGTAATCCTGCAAAATCTCATAAATCAAACCTTAGAATTGAAACTTGTTCATGTGGACCAGTTCGATTTGCTTCAGTTGAGTGAGAGCGAAAAACTGGTTGGGGAAAAGGCCAGGGCTGCAACGTTGAGTTGTCGACCCTAACACCTGTTGAGTTTTCATTAATTTTTCGAGTGTGGGGAGAAGTAACCGAAAAACAATTATTTTAATGAATGAAATGCTAAAAATATAAACTTTACCGGCGGAAAAGTGTCACATCTGTATGTAATGTGTTTTTTATCGCACCTTGTGCTTATAATAACGCAAATACAATGGCTAAAAATCTTGTGCTCTATGCTCTATAGCATAACTAGAAACGCATTCCTCAAACAAAGCTCGTTCAAGTCGTACTTAATATCAGCCTTTAATTTGGAACTATGGATGCATGTAGTGCACACAAGGCAGACTGCATGGCCAATTACGAATGCAACAATTCTGCAAAAACTCTTCTGTATAATTGAGACCTGCTATGTTTATACTCTATCAATGCCCATATTCAAGATCAATAAATATGATAATAGAAATGCCATTTTTATACATAAGGTTAGTGATTCAAAAAAATTTCAAACATTATTTACCGTGAGTCAGCAATTGATTTACTTAATTTCTCATAGTTTTCCGAACATTTGAAATTGATAGTCCTGTTCTCCGACGAAGACTTGCCGCTGATTTCAGCGTTCGGTAGCAGAAACTTTCTTGCAAGTGGCGAGCCTTCATAGTGATACAATCAATATATTCTTAGGCTCCAGTGCAATTTATTACAATATTTTGTTAATTTGTTGAAATAAATCTTACCTTTAGGTCGTTATCCGAAGAAAAAATTTCAAAATTGGAAGTTTCCTCTCAAAATTGCATTATCAACACAATCTTTTTTAACTCCTCGTAGGTTTTCATGATATTATATTTCAAAAATCGTAAGATAGATGAACATATTTGCTTAAATAATTTTTTTTGAGACGAGGAAATTTATCGATACGCTTTCATATGCAAAAGTTCTAGGATCCTCGCGGCAGAAGAAATGAAAAGTTCGATGCTCTATCCGTTCTCGCAAACCTAAAAAATAGTTTCAAGCCCTGAGTATGTGAAAGCGGAACGCTCGCTCTCTGCACCGTCACGGAGACGAGACGTTCGTGGGTGCCCACCTCTGACTTGGGCGGGCACTGAATTTTAGCGGTCCGTCCTCTCGACTTGAGCCCGCCTTTTGCTTGCAGTCATTTCCGTATTGAGGACATTAGAAAGTCCCAAACCTGGCAGTATTGGTTCCGCTTTACTTTCTACAACCTAAACAGCGCATTTACACCCACTGAAATTACAGTATTTCACTTTAAGCAATCGAGTGCTCTAGATGCCAGTTTAATTTGCCTACGTAGTCATTTTGAACGAGGTATCTGCCCGCTTAATTCAAGCGGAAAAAAATTAGCAATAAAATTATTTGCATCTATGGTTTCATGAGCGTTTATTTTTTCCAGCATACAGCGTATGAAGAGTATTGTGAATTTAAGATATTCACTTTTATGTAAAGGCATGTCATGTTGGTATGAGTGTAATTCTTGATGAGAACGCCCGAAGCAAATCTTCACTGCCACATCGTAGTGTTTTAGAAAACTTGAACTAGTCGCAGTTTTTCAACTAAAAAGAACTCCTTGCAGGAAGTAACTCGCGAGATGCAAGATACTCGTATAATTACTGGTTTATTATTATACAGAGTGATAAACACCTGAGTATGAGTGTTGGGGTCTTGTTCCTTCATTGGCTAGTTTTTGCTCACGACCGACTGAGCTCGACGGTGATAAAGAACACGGAAACGGAGAGGCGTACGGAAGATGTTGGGGTGTACAATGCGTGCTTTCAATGCCTCGAATAATATTTTTTCTCTTCTATTCAAACCTCAAACACAAACCTTTCGAATCTAGAGTCCCACGGCGGCTCACTTCTCTGATAAAAACTTTCCCTTGGCGTCGGGCAAGAACAGTTTTTGCTTCTTTAACGCGCCGCAGCACCTAACAAGATGTACTGAGAAGGCTATGAAGTGGTTGGTCTTAGATGAATTATTAATCGTTAATCAAGCATGCCGATTCTTTCGTATTTCCCCCTCCACACTTGGGAAAAATGGGCAGGAAACGAAGGGGAGAAAATAATCATATTTATCATGAAGTCTCTCATTAGCCTGTGAGTGTGGGAACAGCTGAGCGTGTTGCATCACTATTGCTTTTGGAGCATCACAATCCATTTCAAAACCTGATTGTTACCCTCGAGGCTCCTGGTATCAGCTTGCGTGTTACTTTTACTGCAATACACGATACCGCCTTCGTTACTGCCAGCTAAGGCGATAGTTGTTCCAACATTTTACTCTACCACTTTTAGATAGTTCATTTCAACTTTGCATGCATTTTTTCAAGTCTGTACGAACGTTATTAGTGATAATCATGAGAAATTATTTGTCTGAATTTTTAAATAAGTACAAACTGATTTTTGCTGGGCTGCCCTCCAGTGTTGTGCCTCGAGCAGCCGCAATAAAAACGGATGACGCAACGCTACTGTAATGTTTTCACGGAGGCGGAAGGGTATCATGTGAAGTGGTGGAAGGCCTTCATTAGCTGATCATTTCAAGGCCGTCGGAGGGGATGCTTCAGTGCGCACCCGCCTGTGATGGGAAGATTCTTCGGCGACCTCTGGCCACGGAAGGCAGTTCTGTGCCACCTGGAACTATTGTTACACAATCAATTAGGGTCTGAAAGAAATAAATTTTGCGCATTATTATTAAGGGTGATTTCAGGGTACTGCAATCGAGGAGGAACCTAATAGAATAAATATTCCCCAAAGAAAATAAGTTCGCAAGCAAAATAATGACGTGATGTTGGGACTAAAATTGCAATATTCTGAATTTTCAATTCCGATTAATTATATTCAAATTAAATTTTATTTTTTCCACTTAAGAAAACTAAATAGATATAGAATAGTATAATTTATTATCCTTTGCTTTTAGCCTCAGGGCATTGAATTTTAATTACGTAGTTGACAAGAATCTTTAGGCAACTGTAATATCAGATCTTGACATCCATGCATTCTTAATTCTTTTAGCTGATACAAAATAAATATAATATAAAGTTGGCAGACCCTACTACTGCTCTTAAAACCAGGGGATTGTAAAGGAGATATGTATATTTTATTATGTGTTCTTTCACCTCCGATATTATGCCGTTGATGTTATCAATGCTTAGATGAGTAGGGTCGAACCCGCACGTGTTAGGTATGAATAGCAGCGTGCGTTCTCCTAGACAATCGTCCAACAGGGGTAGCAATCTCTAAAACTAAACGTCTGTATTTCGCTTATCCAGGATATCGAATGTGTATTCATTCTTTTTTATATCAAGTCAAGTCAAAAGAAGTAAACTATCATTATTATATTCTGGTTACTCATTTCTTACGTTTTGACTCTGCACTTGAAAGAACACTTATTAGGGTCGGTAATTTTGATTTGTTCAAAAACTGATTCCCTTCGTACTGAAGGAAAACAATATTTGCAAAATAAAAAATCTAAAAAGCTTTCAGAATTTTTAGTTACCATGCAAGCTTTGAGATTCGCAGTGCAGCTCAACGGCAGAGTATCCTGCGCTTTTTTGTTCTATGTACATTTTCTGCTCATTTCGTGAGATATTCTTGAGCTTTAATGACTGCCTGCCCTTGACAAGAGGCTGCTCAAGACCGCATCTTCAGCCACAGCAAGTTATGTGCGGCCCCTACCTGGGTAGGCTGTCTGCCTCTCGCCTGTGCTTGCTGCATCCACTGCTCTTCCTTTACGTCTGCAAAAGGTATAGAACAAGACGAACTTATGTCTGGGAACTCAAAAGAAGGATGAAGTTACCTAATTGAATGAATCCAATGTCGATTAAATTGGGATTTAGCCTGGCAGCCACTAAAATATTCTCAAGCCAAATGACAGAGTTTCAAATTATATTATTCCCTATTGCTTCAAGAGGGATCTCTTTCAAGTTCTTTCGAAACCTGGCTAATAATTTCATTTAAAATGCTGCTCGCATAATTTCTCATTTGGAACATTTCGTATATGTTTCACCTGAGTCATCTTTTTTTTTTATTTGTCCTTTGGCAGCTCGCGCGTGTGAATGTAGTAAGAATTGTTATGAGCATTTCGACCTTGTTGGCCACTAACGAGTAGGAAGTTGTTAACGCTCGAGGTTCTTCAACTCATGCCGCTTTTTTTCTTTTCTTTTCTTTTATGAAAAGTAAATGAGTGTAGGGTTGTGAAGTATTTAAATTGACATTATTAATATTCGATTGTGAACCAGATTATTGGGTTCAACATGTGCGTTTCCCGTTCAGACATTTATAACTGTTTTTATCTATATGGTTGTTTAGTGGTGACTCGAGCTTTGTGATTATGCATTTAGCATTAATAGCAGGAGTTTTTTATGAGTCTGTCATTTTTCGTGACCCTGCAAAACTCTCTAATTCAGCCTTACTGCATACATAGATAAGCTTATCCCTCCAATTGAGCCTATTGTGTCTTTTCGTGCTATACACTTCGCACTTGAAAGGCGCAATTGGTGCTTTTATGAGGTAGTCGCTCCTTTTGTTTGTCGCATAAGAAAAGTCATTTTTTACTCGCCTAAGGAATATCATTTCGCTTTTATTGAATAATTTTATCCTTAGAATGTCTAGGCTCTTAATTTTTGGTATTACGGTCACTAAACCCTTGAATCAATTTCACTTCATTTGGTGATTTCAAGCCCTCACATTGACTCAGTCATTCAGATTTTCAGATTTTTTTCAGCTTAATTACTGTGAAGAAGTCTCTTTGCGTTAAATAATATATATTCATTGACGTAAGGACGATAAAAGTGAAAAAACTTTCTAAGAATGTATTTTATGTTCCTTCGAAATAAGGGGACCTCAACGCTTCTTAAGTAACGATCTCACGACTCCGTGACGGTCATCACGAGCTCTTCGGTAAAAATTGTATATTTTTCGAACCACTTAGGTCATGCACCGACACAGAATTTTGTGTTCGTTCAAGGTTACCCCCTTCGTGAAAGCTTTAATGTTAATCTGAAGGCAAAGCACCATTTCAGCGGATGATTCACAGGAATTAGGATACTAGAAATATGTAGTCGTGGAACGCGATTTTAAATTTTAATCGTAACTTTCTTGAAGAAAGGCAAAATTTTATTCACTGAAGCATTGAGGATACAATTTCGATACTTCACATATGATTGATATCGGTGTAAGTATTACTTTCCTTCGTGGAAGCCCCAATTTGTTTAGCGAAAAATAATTCATTAATATCCTAAGGCAAAATTGGACTTATAATATTTTTGGATTTCATTTTCTCACTCATCCAATGATAAGCTCAAGTTTTTTTCTGACATACAAGAAATGTTCCCTATATGGGCTACTGTCCAGTCGCACTTTACAAATGCTTGGCGGCCCAGAAGTTGGCTGGAAACGAGCTTGCGTGGGTGGCCGCTGTCGTGTCGCTGGCGGCGCCTGGACGAGCTCTGGAAGTCGGAGACGCTGAACCTTGCTGGCCTTGCGCGCCAGCTCTGTGTTTGATCCTTTGCACAGTTTATTTTCATTGGCGCACCTCATGCATCGCGTGTACAATGTTCCGTGCGCACCAGAGCAATGAAAAACTTTTCAAAGCAAGATTACCAGCGATAAATAGCGATTTATTGTCAACTGTTTCACGATGGAAAATCTTGGTCAAACATGAATAACATTTCAAAGCTTATGGGAAATCAGAGAGTTTGATCACTCTAATGCTTTCAAAACTTGCAGAAAATCAGAAGGTTTGATCACTTTGATGCATCTTGCGCGCGAGCTAGTTTTGTAGGGCTCTTTTCAAACAGAAACAAAGCTATCCCTAGAACGCTGACGTCACTCGAAACTATTTAGCAGACTCGAGGCGAGCGTTCGGTCAAGTCGATGCACCTCAGCTCCCCCCAGGGCACACACGCTCACACTCCATTCCAGGACCCAGCAGCGCTCGCCTCAAGGCCGTTGCTGTTTTTGCAATCCTCTCTGTCTCCCTCGAGTGTTTCTTCGCTTGCTCGCGTGTCCAGACCTAAGTTTTCCTTGGTCTCCTTGTTAATTCTTGGCTTCTAACACCGAGACACCACTGTCTCCCTCAAGTGTTTCTTCGCCCGCTCGCGTGTTCAGACTTAAGTTTCTTTGGTCTCCTCGTTAATTCTTTGCTTCTAACACCGAGACAACATTATCGAGATTACAGACATTTATCATTGAATTTGATACGGTTTTTAGGGA
Source organism: Morinoia aosen (assembly GCA_030386875.1). Classification (NCBI taxonomy): domain Eukaryota; kingdom Metazoa; phylum Arthropoda; class Malacostraca; order Amphipoda; family Talitridae; genus Morinoia; species Morinoia aosen. The sequence goes on along the minus strand of CM059561.1, from coordinate 81,578,160 downwards.
TCTCAGGCAGTACACTACTTAAGATTTGAACTTATTTCATGCACCTAGGAAGATGATCACTAATGTCTGGCATGGTCCGCGTTCGAATAAATATCCTGTTGTGGAATGAGAAAATTTTTCTTAAAATTTCAGGTTTTAGATAAAATTTTGACACTAAACGTTCAATTTAAAGGGTGATATACTATGGCGATTTAAAAAAAAGAATCAATTCTCCATTTTCAATGAGTGTATAGAATCAGCTTTTAAAGTGTGTATCGATTGCACATATATTTTTTTACAATGAATACGAGAAACGTCAAAAAGTAAAGGTTTTCATGAAAAATAAATCTGTTATAGAAATAATTTTCAAGAAATACGGCCAAGTACACTCTACTTCATCCCGTTCTAAGTAGTAATCCACTTGCCGATTTATAATGCAGCAACTGACTTCATTCAGAAAAACTTACAATACTCGTAGAAAATATCTGTGGGATAATCCAGCTATATATGACAGCTGTTCTATTTCAATTACTACTTATTTTATTTTGTAGAACAAAGCCATTTTCCTTCGCTCTTTATGTTTTACTTAATTACTTAATAGTGCGTCAAAGATCACGATCGATGACTGTTGATGTCCCGCAAAAATTTAATAAACTTCATCTCCCTTCTTCCCTGATTTTTGTGGTTTAAATAATCACTTCCAAACACGGTATATAAGATTCTGCAAAGTTTGCAATTAAAATGAACGACGACGGCTGTTTAAGGCAATGTTATTTCATCGTACGCAACAAAGCTTTACCGTGTATTTTTCAATAAATTCCCCGAATTACAAACTTACCTCATAGTGCATAATAGGAGGAAATCTCATGGAATGACTGATATTTGTCAAGTAAATAAGCTCAATCACCCGAGAAATTTTGACTGATCTGACAGAATCAGGATCTAATCATGGCGGGTGATCCCTTCCACATAATAATGCATACACGCGCACGTAATTTCACGTAATTTGGAGAACTTCGGTGACGGACAAAGATTAAAGATTTCCTCCGATTTGCCAACATTACGAAATCGCTCATGCGCGAATTCACTGCATTTTTTGCTGTCTAAAACTCTTTTTTCAGGAGCTGTTAAAGGAGAGTGATTAACTTCATTCGAGAATAACATCGCGAATGTTGAGAAAAACCTTGCAGACGGGGAATAAATAAATGGGCAGAGCCAACTTTTCAGTTTCAATTTAACCGTAGAAACGGTCTGGTTAACGGTTACGAAAGTTTTTAACTTAAAGCTGGACTGCTGGTGCCCGGTGAAAGTTCGTACGACCAGACTTCTCCCGTGTGAAACGCGGAGAAATAGGCACATGGGTGCACCCCCGTCTGGGCCTGCTCCTCTCATGACTACCACCTGCAATAATAAAGTTTCATGAGCATGATGCAGAGCACTTTGGAAGTTATCCACTCTGCAAAAGAATAGTCGTTTAAAAGTTCTAAACAAAACCTGGCGAAATTTATAGAATAAAAAAGTGGAAAATTTGGACGAGTATAAACAAATTTGCTCTTAATGGAGGCGTAAGTCAAGAGATTAATATTTTAATGAATTAGAGTGAACTGCCTATACTTCAAGACTGAAGTTTTACTCTGCCTCAATAACCTCAACAAGTGCCTTTCGTTTAGGGCGACGTATCTAAGACAAAGCTGGGCAGTAGAGCTGTGCTGTGGTGCGGTGTGCTGCCATCTCCAGGCTGCGTTGAGTGGCGAAGACGAGACGGGGGCCCCGGTCGGAGCTAGCTCACTCCATCACGATAGCGAAGCTGCTATACTAATCAAAATGATGATGATGGTTTCAAGGCACTCTTACTACTAGACAACAGCCTAGTACAGAAACAAAATGTACCAAGTTAGGAGTGAGTAGGCTGGGCATCGCCCTTAAGGTCGTTCTAGCTCCTGTTTGATGCGCTACCACCAGTGCTTGAAGCAGACACAAATCTTTTTCTTTTTATTCAAGCATGAAGAAAGGCGGGAAAACTGAGGTTCATCACCCATTACGAAAGGCACATTGACATCAGTAGTTAAATAACTAACCAGTTATTTAAGAGCAAATTTGTGTTAGGACAGATTAGAACATTGGGTAGGGATGCATAGAAATTTTATGCAAAATTTCTGAACAAACGTGAATGTTTTCTAACATCAATGATCTATTTCATATTCATCAAATAAATGTTGTCGGTATTTACGGACTTGGCAATTTAAAACGAATCAAGCAGATGGATTGACTTTAGGTCGGCAATAGTTTCTCCTTTAACTACAACCCGAGCCACAGGGAGATATTAACATAATAAAAGCCGGATAATCACTCAAAATGAGAAGTAGGACCATCTATCAATTACATCGCCCCAAGCCTGAACATGTTTTCTCAACAGTGTTGTTTTCAAGTGCGTGAGCGGCTTTACTGCATCGTCAGTGACTTGGTGGCCAAAACTGTAGAAATCAAAGCGGTATAGTTCTGTCTGAGCAACAAGCCTTGCGATTTTGCATGCTTTCATTTTACAAGGTGATAATTCTATGTCAACGTCAATTTCTGCGCCAATTCAATTAACTTTAAGGCCATAGTGTAACCTACGTTGAAGCAGTAAATTTCCTTCGAAAAATAAATACTTGAGAATTATGAACCCAGTTGTATCTAAACTTTCCCTCTCGAAGGGTATTCCTACCATCACTAAAACTGCTCTATCACCACTTTTCCTTACCACTCGCCGTGAGTGTGTGGTATACGTACGTGGCCGGCACCCACCTAACGTAGAGAGCTCTGACCTGTCGCTCTCCAGTGCCGTAGTGGGTGTTGACTTTGCAGTACTGCAGTACATCATTCCCTGGGAAGCAGCAGACTCATGATGCCCTTCTGTTCTCGTATTAGTCACCACGGACTCGAAGAGAGCAGGCTGCACGTGGGCAGCGGGTAGGAGTAGGCGGTTCACAAGGACGACGGACGCCAGCAACTATGTATTTCTTCCAGGATGCAGCTGCCGTTGCCAGTTTTTATATAAAGGCTTTTATGTTAGAAAAAATAGTTATTTGGTTTCTACTGTTTGTATGGAAAATTAAATTAGCTCTAATGAAGATATGTAGAGCTGTCAAGAGATTGAATAATGGTTGAATAGATTTTGTTCTCGTGTGTCTAATTGCTACTGACAGTCACTTTGACTTCCTTTTCAACGAAACCCCTTCCATTTCTGTGTCAACTAATAATTATGAGCCCTCACTTTTATCTCGAAAAATAGAAACGAATAATAAGAAATTTTAAGGGCGTGGAAAACTGGACCATGCATTAATAGACAGCAAGTAGACCACGGGTCTCGGACAAACTAGTCGTAGCCTTGACAACCATGCCGCTTATCTGCCCTCAGCAACCAAGAGAAAAAATCAGCGATAGCTAACGTGTGATTCTTGTACATTCACGTGATTTTCATCCGTGCTGATATCTCGTAATTTGGCTCTTTTTTATTTAAATTATCGAGGGGCACAAACTTCGAGCATACTGACATATTTAGATGCATTACTAACACTCCCTGAATGCCAAGGCTCAGGAGTAAGAGGGAGCGGCCTAAACGCCGAGCTGCAAGAAGTGTGTGCACCAGCAGCTATTCTAATTCAATCAATATGCCGACGAAATCAGAATTTTCAGTTCAATCTGTTACGCATTTCAAAACTAATCCTGCTAATAATTGGTTCATGCGCGACTAAAAATCAACCAGGTGAGGATTCGATGTGAACGAAGCTTCATTGAATCAGGTGACGAGAGCAGGCTTGCTGGGTGGAGTTCCCAAGGTCTTCAACTTGTGTGTGGATGCTCTATAAGAACATTTAAGGCTTAGCTCCAACCCACCTGGCTGGCGTGGACTGCAGGCAGCCACGGAATCTTTTGCAAGATCTTTCTGAATATGAGTGTCACAGTTCAATTAGTGACCTGTTATTTTATTGCTTTTTTTATGGTAACATTACGATTGAGCATGACCTAATGATATTTTTTCTTTTGTTTCAGGTCTATGCTCAATACAACTTGGGACACGGAATACAACGAGAAATATTCTTTTTAAATTTAGAAGATGGCTACTTTGGCTGTCAAGTAAATGAATCCAAAGAGATCCTTCAGCTTTTTGAACTATCAAAGCTCTGCGATGGATCACCGAACTGTTTCTTGGCCTCTGATGAGAACATCCAAGAACTCAAATGTTCAAGTGAGTACCTTCATCGTTAAATTGCACGTATTTTAAGTCAGAGAACATTTCGACGCTTTTTGTTAGAAAATGGTGTATTTTAAGAAAGAAATTCACCTTTAGCAGAAGAAGAAGATAATTATTAATACTTAAAAATCGAGGTCATTTTTTAGCACAAAACTAATGCTTTTGAACCGTAGATTCCAAATATCAAGTTCATGGAAAGCTTTACTGTATATATTTGTTAGAAAATTGAATGAGACAGCTGTGATCGGATAGCAAAAGGTATATGAATGAGTCATTCACAGTTATGCCTAGTTGCTAGAGCATAAAATAATGAGAAAAACTTGAAAAACTATTTTGTTCAAACATTTTATTACAAAATTCAACAAACTTAACGGTGCTCGTTATGGTGTTGTACAGACAAACAAATTTTCATCTCAATTGGAGAATTTAAAAATATATACGCAGAAAGCTTAGTATTTTAGCCATCAAAATTATAGCATAGGTTTTCTTCATGTTATTTGTGATCCAGACTCCTGTAATTTTACGATGCCCTTTGATCTGGGAGAGCACGAGAATATAACGGACAATAATCTTTTTGCCTGGCACTGGAGCAAATGATGTAATTTCAACTTTGCCTACCCCAACAAAAACTGGACATGCAGAGGTGGCAGAAAATAGAGTGAATTTTTTATTTCAGTTCAGTCCTCGCTTTTAAGTCGCCATTGAACTGTGTCAGTTGTGAGGTACAAAATATTCGTGAGACTTTATAAAGCTACTTGCAAATTCTGTTTAAGCGGAAATGAAAGGGAGCAACTCTGGGTTATTATCACTGGGCCTAGTTAGAGACAATTATTTTTAAAGCGCATAGGTCTTACATCGAAAACGTAATTCATGATCGTATTTGTTAGTATTGGTGAGTTGATTCACCGAAAACTATCAAAAACTTTCGAGAAATGTTTTACTTCCCATTTTTAAATGCTAGCGAAGGACTTGCAGCTGGTTTTGGTTTAAATAAAAATATAAAAATGTCAGTTCAACATCACAGGTGCAAATTATGAATTTATAAATCATTTTCTTATTTATAAATCATGCAGGGATTTTTTAGAGCTTTTTTACGTTACCTGGCCAAAATGAGGCACTCAATTTATTCTTATATCATCAGATAAAAAAAGAAACAGTTTATTTCCAATAAAGATGGTACAAAAAAGATGGTACATCCTTGGTTTTTAAAATATCTTATTAAGGTAAATAAAAGTAGGAAAACTAAAGTAGGAAAACTTTTGGTACAATGTTTTTAAATTTAGACCTGCCAATTCTCGAAACTGATGCTGGTTTTACGTTAGATTAACGTAGGCGCATGGATCACGTTTGAAGTGTTTTTCTAATGCATTGGGCCCCTGCCGTAAGTGTGTGTGTACCGTTGCGCCAGAGCACAAAGAAATGCAGAAAATGGCCTCATCCGGCAGAACAAGCTAGGTGTCTACCCGAGCGGATATGCCCTCCGTAATCGGTCTTTTCCACTTACATTTACGTTAGAAGGGAAGACATCTTTCCATTTGCATTTACGTTTTGCAACTGCTAAAAAGGAAGCACCGATCCTTTTTTCCCAGGCTGGAAATTTCTTTAAAAAAATAGAGTTGAAGTTATTTTAAGAACTTTATTGATTTTAGTTATTTTATTTGTGAAAAAAAGTTTTTTTTGACGTGACAGGACGTGTTTGGGACAAAAATATTGGCCAGAGCATCATTATAAAATAAAAATTTGTGCGGATGAACATTATTTTACCGTCAACCCTAATTATCATTAACAAAAGCATTTGAGAAACTCAACTTCTATCTGGCATCATGGTCAGATCATGAAACATCGCTGTTAACGCTGCCCTATTCCTCAACGCAAAGTAGGGCACTGCATTTTACTGACACATTCCAATCCCATAGCCTGTTGAACTTGAGCTGCAAAGAATGCGCTTTGGTAAGGTATGCTGTGAGTGGAAGTGAGGTTCTGTGCTCTGTTTCACCTAAGGCTAGTGACCGACCTGTGATTGATGAACGCCGGCACCTCGAGTGCTTCACATCGGCCTTTCACGAGTCGCTGCTTGGCGTATGAAGTGCAAGTCTCCTTTGAAAAATTTTACCTCGTGGCACAGATGGTACTGGCTTATAATTACATTAAATTCAAAATCAAATCACAAGCTAAAACCCATTCCTGATTCTATTTATGCTGTATAATATTCTTGAGAGACACATGATTGTCTCTTTTTTGTCGTGGGTGATTTGGGTTACAATATCCATCGAACGTTCTTGTGTTGTACTCTAGTATTGGAAATGGCCAAGAAATTCAATAAATATTTAGTCGAACTTCAAGTCTAGAAGTTGTTGTTGCCCTTTCTAATAGTAGTAATCTAATTATTTGTTTTTCGAGAAACTATCTGAGGTTGAGTTTATTTGCTTTTTGAACGAAGGTCAATAAATAGAATGATTTCTGTGATAAAAATGAGTAATGATGAACAAAAATAGGCGATTTCGAAGGTATGCTCGGTTCAAACTGTAATCATTTCACTTACATCCTGGAGTTACTGCACAAACTTTATGCATTCCATTAACTCACTTGTTCTCCACACCTCCTTTACTTTGTGTGTTTTGATAATTCCTAATACGGTGCTTACACCTGCTGACTTCCTTCATGTATTAGCTGTATTTGCAAAATCAGCTAAAGCTTTGCTTTTCTTTATCGATCGTACTTGCACCATCGGCGGTTCACAGTCCATTGATCTAGCTCGCTCCATTCATTCACTGTGCGTGCCATAAGCTATGCTAGTTCTGAAAACTGTATTATAAAAACGGTGCTTCTTCCATTGACTGTATTAGTTCCATAAACTGTGCTTGTTCCATAGACTGTATTAGTTCCATAGACGGTGCTTCTTCCATCGGCTACTTGTTCCATAATTCCATTCGCTGAGAGAACTGTGCTTGCTGCACAAAGCACTCGGACAAGCGGGGTCATGTTGGCAGCGGTGACCGTGCCCTGCTTTCACTGCCGCATGGCGCTCTAGATGATCCCAATATAGCAATACTTTATGACCAGACTGCCGAGTGATCAGTGAACGATAAATGCCACAACCACATAGACCTTACAGCACCATTTCACAGAGGTCGACCCTCTTGAACAAGCCTTCAAGTAGCTTGTGTTGTTTTGAAATTATTTGCCTCTAAATTTTAAAACCATAGGTTGAGATGCGAAAGATTGAGCCTTAAGTAGGACGATGAGCTAACGTCTGGCAAAATCCTAGTTATGAAAACAGGTTCATTCAACTTCATGTGAGTCTTAACATTTTTTATGATCTTTGTGCTTACTGAACATTATTTGCTCTCTATATTCGTAGTTTACTATCCCTATGTGACACAACAGTAAGAGTTTGCATTCTTGCGTCACAGTTTCAGGAATGCACGTGGGCTCAATGGACACAGACAATGAAAGCCTTTTACAAGCTTGCATCACAATTTACGTAAAGGGCTTAACGTACGACCAATACCGGTCTCTAGCGCAGTGTGGGTTGGCTGCGGTCATCTGTAATGCGTGCGTGTGAAAGCTGAAAAGAAAGCACAAGTGCTGACAACACAGCACGATGGCCAATAGTGGCCGCTGGTCCAAAGGGCTGACGTGCGTCTGAGCGAAGTCAAAGCTTCCATGATGGACAGATACATGAAGAGTCAATTATTTTCATTCATACAGCTGGACGTCTGCAATCATTAGCTTTCTCTGTATCAATGTATTTTCATCGAATTCAAATGATGTTCTCTATGGAACAAAATATTAATATTTCGCAATAAATTTAAGTTACTTGGGGATATTTCGCCACGTTTAGTCTCGAATGCAAGTCATGCTTTTTATGTTCCTTCACAACAGATGCAGTAGACCCTACCATGTGTATTTTTCTGAAATTACATCTTTTTTTCTATAGAGCTCAACATTTGACTGAATTTAACAATTTGGCCGTATGGCAATAGTTGACCGTAAATATTTTTCACGATTGACACAACATTATCAGTACACGATAGTTAGTGAGCACCAAGAGGGCTGCTATATCATTTTAGGTTGTTTTCTTAAGTGGATATCGGTGATAATCGCGATAATCTAATACTGCTATTTGTATAGTATGCACATTGGTGATTCTCTAATGTGGGTATGTATGTTAAATCGATGAGTTGTATTGCTTCGGCCAGCTCAGACTCACTGAAAATACTGACATAGACATAACTTCATTAAATTATACATTGGTATCACCTGCGAATGAGTCTAGAGTGCTAGTATCAGCTAAAATGGTTGTGTCAGTCCTTTCTCATACAGGAAAGTCCCGGCGGTCAGAAACTGCACCAATAGTAGTCACACTCACCTGCATGCGCTACATGCAGACTGCTTGAGGCTTGCTGCATCACGTTCAAATGAACGACTCTTTTTAAGCCGGAAATTCTTATCTGGTATCCCCCATCTGTTTTTACCTTGAATGCTTGCTCACCGTCCTATACACTTTATCAATGACTTAGACTAACACTAAATATTTGCTGTAAATCGGTCAGGCATTCATTAGTCTCATGCCATTCTTTAATGATGAAATGAAAAAACACGGATTACATTACTCACTAAAATAATGGAAAAATTGCATCATTTAGCCTGCTTCATTTTCTGAAACTTTATCGTCATTCTGAGACGCTTCTCGTCGTTATACGTGCATATCCTTCTCATTCACTGAAATAATAAGTTAGTGAACAAACTAAAATCACATTCACCCATTGCAGCTCAAAAAGACTATTCCTGCGCAAGCAGTTCGGTGTACTACATAGATACCATCTCTAAAATGACATCCTCATTAATGCGTCTGATTCTTGAAATGAAAAGCAATTGGAAAATCACTGTAGGTATGTATATTCATTTAGTGCAGAGTCATTAAGGCAATTGTACTAAATGACTTTCCGTACAATTGTACTAAATGACTTTTCATTTTAAGATACCATCTCTGAGCGGGGTCGGCCGTGGCGCAAGCAGCGAGCGAATATGCAGTCTGAGAACGACAAAGCGATATAAGCACCGGCAGACGCAACCAAAATGTTGTAATTTTAAGCAGTCCTTTTGCGGAAGTGGAATGAGAACGAGAAGGGTGAGGAGCCACCAATGAGACCAGGACCAAGGATGAACAATGCCGACTTACTGAGTAGCTCTCGCTGTTCGCACGCTGCCGTTCTTATCAAGTTGAGCACGAAATACGTACCATGTACCATGGCTCTACCAACCTTGTATCTCTTGTCCAAAATCCCCTATAATGCTTATGTCACTAAAATTCATTAAGACAATATCGGGAATAAAAAGGTCTGTTGAGCCATTCTCTGACAAATCTAAGGAACTTGCGTTTTGGAAATTCTGGTATCGTCGCGGTTGATGCAGTATCACACGAACCCTGATGTCGAACATGCACAACTCATTTAAAGGTCGTTTTCTACATGAGTTAATTTCCTTTGTGCTCTAATATATCCACAAAAAGTAGCTGTACGGCGAACCTAACGAAGAAATAAAAACAATACAACTTCCCGTTAAAATAACTCGGTAATTCAATGTTCGACTTTTGTAATCATTCTGTGATGTCACCACGCAGCTTCTGCAAATTAAATTCGAAAAATCTAAGGAGTAATGGGCTTCTATTGCACAAACTATCAGGTGACAACGAAGCCCTTCCGTGATATTCTACTTAAAGTCATAATTCTTGGTTGTCTCATTGTTTCCAGTTACAACCCAGTAGACTAAAGATCGTTTCTATTTAGCTCTGTACTTTATATACAATGCTCACTAACAAAAAAGAAAATATCAAAATTGTCCTGAAGCCAATATGAGATAGGAGACGCAAAAGCTCAATCAATGACGCCGCAAATTTTAATTTTTAAAAGGGAAAAGTTGCCTAAAAAATGTGACACCTTCAGATCCAGCATGAAAACCTTGTCTCTAAGAAAGAAATGACCCTTTGTAATTTTACTACTTAATTGAATTTCACTACTTTTGTGTAGAATGATCCAGACTATTTTTATCGATTGATTCGTAATCTGTGAATTTGTTTCGTTTCAGATGACTGCCCCTACACCCAAGGATATCAGTGCGTGAACGGTGCCTGCCTTCAGGGCAACTGCCACTGCAACGACGGCTTCGGAGGCTGCGGTTGCGACACGCCTGGTGAGTTGCTCTTCGACACTTTGACTGCGGTAGAAGAAACAAGGTAGAGCCATTTCTTTGGGGAAAAATACACCTCATCTAGTTCAACTAGCCAAGAGAAAAGCTTCTTTTGAAACAAAATTTATGACGTCACCATTGCGATATGTCGTTAGACCAATATGAATGCCAGATTTGGGGCTAGCAGTGTTGCCAGATGCGATATGAGTGCTGCTATTGGTTCGTTGCCATTACGTCAACATTGCCACACGGTCGACGAAAAAATGACTAGCTTGAGCCTACCTTGTTTCTTCTACCGTGTGTACGGCCCATCGGTGGGTAGTGCTTAATTTTTCCTGCTGCAAAGCGACCCATCGTTGGGTCGATTAAAAAGTTTAAACAAACTTATAAAATCAATTGTATTTTATGAACCCATTTCATGTGTGGTATTTATAATATTTCTAACAACTTTTGAATTTAAATTCGAGTTGAATCCTGAACTTCAGTTTAACCCATCGCGGTCAACGAGTTAAAAGTACACTCACACTCACGACCTCAATGCAAAGGCTGCTCAGGGGCTCATTTTGTGACTAATTTACCGCTCTGGTCGAGTTTGGGGGCTGTCGTGTTTATGGTAAAAGGTAGAGACGTGAACACAATTGGGACGATCGTAGTCTGACATGAGGTTCAGGCACCGAATCGTTCTTAGACCTTAGATAGCCATTTCTGTTTATTTTAAGTTATCTGATGGCCAAGATGCAGTCCTTAGGTATATTCCATGCATAAGAACTAAAAAACTCTAAACGTTAAAGGCTTAGTCGTAATTTGCAGTGCTGCAATAATTTTTATTTATTGTTATCGTATGTTTAGGGTTGTGACTAAACGAAGAAATAATCTACTATTATTTACAGATACTGTTTAAATACCATTAGCAACATGAGGCCGCTTAGGGTAAGAGTGGCAGCGAGGTCATGCAAGACGTGGAGGAGAAAGACTAGAGGAACCTGTACGGGGCGCTGGTTTCCAGCCATCATTTCGGTCCGCCCATTAGAGAAGATCATCTCTAGTCTTCAACTCAGTCCTGTAGACAGTTACAGTTATAATTCCTTGAGGCGTGCTATTCACGCGATCCTGTTACGCTCCGTGCACTCTGTACCTATTACTGGTAATGTTCTGTGGTGACACTGCCATGCGTGATTTAATCTCGACGATTAAGTGATAAAAGCAGTGCGGTTCGTACTTTCTTTGCGTATTTACAAGTACCCCGTGTTTCGCTTCATGAAGGGAATTTTCGAATGAGTTTAATTTTAGCCAGTTCAGTCATGCATTCAAATATCAACGGGTAGAGTAAACTGTGCAACATAGCATTGGATAAACGCAAGGTTTTCACTCGTCTTTTCTTCTGGAGGTTCCTTGTAGATAAACAAATGTAAAATTATAAGTCTGATTTCCACTTAGAGTGAAAGCGCCAAAAGTAGGATAAGTCAAAGACATATTTAAAAGTTATAACTTAGTACTGTATTGACCATCAGTTTGGATTATGCATTTGAGCGATTTGTCGTTCGTTTTCTGTACCAGAGGGATGAAAAATAATGAAACGAAAATATTCTAGCTAATGTGTGCATCCAAGATAATCTAGAATTACTTCTGGAAATATCTTTCTTAATTCAAGCCTCTGATTCATCCCTACAAACTTCTACCTTACCTCTACAATATAAAGTATTTACCTTGCATAATATTTCCATTTACCTCCTTTTTCATATATTACCTCTCTATTCTTCTCGACACGCTATCAGTCAATTTTAGTTACGTGCCTGAAATGGTGGTACATAAATAACATATATAACATAAATTTTTCTTCATTGGCTGCTCACTGCTTTTCTATTGGTATGTAATGTACGTCATAAATTTGTATCCGTATTTACGACATCTATAATTTTATGCCTGATTTTTGATTGCCTTTAATGCGTTACTTCACGAGTTAGAAGAGCAAAACAAACTTTGTTTGAGTGGTTGTCTCTCGATTCTTTGCTTTCGACACTTGACCGCAGGGAACATGGAGTCAAAATGGGAAGTTTAAGAAAAAGAAACTGTTTAGCACCTAATTCAATTTCCATTGAATCATGTAGTTAGATCTAGAATAAGCCACCTGGAAATTCAACTTTGCATTTTTAATTTTAAAGTGAGTGTTTATGCGAAGAAATCCCATCGGCGTGATCATGCGAGGACGGGAAGTTCTGAATAAGGACCGTGCACGACTGGTTAGACACCTTATATGGAGATTGCCGAGAATTCCCTCCTATGAAACGCCAAGCGCTGACATCTCAAAATGCATGTCTCAGTTAACACTTTTCTTTATTAAGCAGCCGTACGATTTGAATAACGGTCGGTTTGTGAACGAAGAGTAATTTTGTGCGATCTAAAATGTTTGAGGGCTACTACAATATGGGCTACTATCGCGCAGAGCGCGTTGCAGGCCAATAAGGCGCATCTCCTGTTACGGATGTCGTGACCTGAGGGGAGATACTCGCAGCTGTTGCTGAAAAGTTCGTGTGGGTTGAACATGAAGAGACATTCACGTGCTGTTTTTATATAATTATACTATATTCATAATATATATACTGTAGATATGCCAACAGTAAATAAAACTGTACGTCGCTAGTTTATATCCCACTCACTAGCCGGGCTAATAATGCAGGATTGAATCCTTTGGTATCAGCAAGAACACGTTTCTTGTTCATGGTTTGCAAATGAGTCGCAGCATTGACCTGAAGAGTAACAATATCTTAAACGTAACATCACGGGGAACGGTAATTTCTTCCTGCTCAGAATGGCAGTCACGTGTATAAACTAAGATAACCGAGAGTCCGCACATCTCTAGCGTGAATTTATGGCTGAGCGCCTTAAACAAATTGGTTTCATTAGGTTGCTATCTTTGCTCAAGTCTGGCAGCACCCGAGTTGGCGCAGATTCGCACACATTCTCACGTGCAAATGCGTTCCATTTGAAAGAGCCGAGCGTAACTGTACTCGGCTATTGACTTGCGGTGCGGCTTCGCTTCAGAGCTTCCACTCAAAAATGGAGCTCAGTTCGAGCTACTGCGCAAACGCCGTGGCTTATTTTGCCTCGAATTTCACGGCATGAGGCAGGCCTCTTGCTCGGCGCAGGCTTCATTTCGTGTTGACTGCACACACAAATTTTGTTGTTTGTTGAGCGCTCATCGTTTTCTCAACCTCATTATAACAGGGACGAGTCTGTACCGCTGTAGAGATTTCCATATTGAGGTTTAAGAGTTTTTTTGCAGAACGATTCAAAATTTTCTTGCAGAACGATTCAGTAATGAACGCAGTCGCTATGGTTTTAAACGGTTTTCATTCGAGCGTCTCCAGTGTTGACTAATTATCAATATAATCGTGCTAAAATGTTCTGGGAAGGCCTGTGCAAATTAAAATCCCTGTAGTTTGTTCGAATGTTGGCACTGCTAACAAAGCCAATCAAGTGGAACAATTAATTAAATCATTTAAATATATTTCGAGCTTTAATTCCAACGCTGACGAAATTTTCATAAACAAAATTAATTAGCCAACATAATAATTAATACTTGATACAAAAAGAAAGAAATTTAGATTTCATCTTAAAACGCTTTTCTTTCGTGAATTTATTTTGTTAAGGCCTACTTTTCAATATGAATTGTTCAAATAATGCATTAATTTTATTAGAAAAATTTTCACCTGAGGAATAGGTTGCAGTTATGACATTCATACTATGATTCACTCCATTCGTCAGACTGAGAAGATGTGACAGTGCATTATTTTGCCATCTACTTGGGCAAGAGAGGAGCCATATAACTTTTCTGATGTAATAATAAAGCAGTGTAGACAATCACAAGAATAGATCAAAATAAAATAGATAGAAAGCGAATTTAGTAATTCTTCAGGCAACTTTAACTTTGAGTAATGAATTACGCGCAAATATTGAAGTTGAACTTGAGGGAACTTTAAAATTGATCATTTGTTCCCCTCTCCACCCTCACCATGCATGTTGATGTCACTTGATCATGTTACTAGCTGAGCATTTTCCAGGTTCCTTCTAAAAATTTAAAATTTAGAACATTTTTCTTGGGCAACAGTGTTCGTCTACCTAAAATATTAAATTACAATCTAAATATCTTGGTATTTTAAATTCTCATTTTTCTACTACTTATCCCGTTACTTAATAGCAGTCTAAAATACAGAATGAATCACTCACCTCTGTGTATCACCCACCTCTGTGTTTCACACACCAAATGATTTTCGTAAGCGTTCGAAAAAAATTAGTCCTGTGTGCCATGCTGAATTAGTGCTATTTTTGAGACACACCTTGACAACACCAAGATTTCCATAATTTTAGAAACGGTAAAATGTTAAGAACTTGAGTCGTGGACAACTTAACCACTTAACCAAAATTTAACATGATAAATTCAAAATTTAAAATCCATCAAATTAGTCACGCATCTCATGCGGTGTTGAAAAAACAGTCGTAAAGTATGATACATGAAATTCAAAGTTTTGCGAAACGTTCAAGTTATTTTTAGCGAGCATCATGAGTTATCAAGAATTAGGCTTGTTAGTAGAAGTTTATTCTCAACAAAGGAAGGATCATGTAACCAGTTTGCAGAAAGTTACGAAAAAATATTCCCCGTTGCCTGCTGCGTTTTCCCATAATACTGTCATCAAAAGTAATGAAGTGACCGTAAGTGAAACAAATTCAATTTCTTTTCAATTAACCTCAGATAATACTCCGTAATCCTTGGCAAGACTTGACCGTGATATAAGTTGCAGTTTAAAGTCGTGGTGAGAGCAGTGACGAAAAAGTGTTTGCCGTTGCCTGCCGCTGGAGGCAGTGAGTCATTAAAGTTATCCGTGGTGCGGCTACGGAGAGGCAACCTCCCAGGTTGGGTTCAGGTCACCAGAGTTCAAAGGCGTACCTGCGGAGATGGGCACAGAATAGTGATCGTGGTTTCCTAGGTCACGACTGCCCCAACTTATCTCATCAGCATTAGAGGCAGAGCTAAAACGATTTGTGAATGCCTGTTTCCTACGTTCTTCGGCTGGCGTACCTACCTTCCTGCCAATTTGTCTCCTGTCATAATATGTTCCTCTCGTTGTAACGGGGGGAATCATTGTAATCGTTGTACCACATCGTCATTGTACTCAAAATGAGTTATTGTTACCGCTGAAATGAATTTCTGTAATCCGTGTGATGAATTATGGTGCCGTATATGTGTTATAGAATTTTCTTTGCTGACGGAAACTTTTTTCTTCGCAGACGAAAACGAATGCAAATACCGTCCGTGTGACGTGTTTGCGTCGTGCACCAACACACTCGGCTCGTATTTCTGCACCTGCTTTCCAGGCTACACGGGAGATGGCGCTCAGTGTCAAGGTGAGTTCCAATTTTTGTCTACTTTTATATAAAAAAATTCTCGACTGATGCATGTTTATAGATATCAACTTACGCGCAAAACCTTGACTGCAAAGTGAATTGAATTTGCGTTTTCTTCAAATCTAATTAGGCTACCTCCACGACTAATGCATGTTTATATGTATCAATGAGCCCCCTACATTTTGACAGCACTTATTTATTCCCGATGGAGAATTTTCCAACATATTTAAAACTTGGTTCGAGATTGCTTAGTTATAATTACCTTCACTACTGATGAGTATTTAAATGTATCAATCAGCGCGCTAGATTTTGACAGCACTTAATTATTGCCGAAAGAAAATGTTTCCATACATTCAAAGCTTCGTTCGGGATTGCCCTCAACTTTTTGTCAGCCAACAGAACTGCAAATTAAACTGCGTGAAGAATTGCTCATTCAGAAACAGTTATTGCCGAATAAACAAATGGAAAGAAAAATGCGCACGCGATCTCAAAATTTCTTGATCGGCCCTTGTATTGGTTCGTATACGGGTTTTGCTACCGTGACCTCTGATGAGGCTGTAGAGAGCTCGCTGCAGATGCGGGGGCATTTGCGCTCAGGCATAACTGTAGACATAACTGATCCCTGGCGGTCTCGCGACACCGTCCAAACGTGCCCGCGTCGGCCCACCGGCAGCGCTGTAACTCGCTCCCCGCGTACTGGGACACGTGTGTACCACTTTGTAAATTGCTCATTCACGTACCGGCATTAATGAATGGCATTTCTTCTGTTTCGCGAACTTTTTAAAAAGTACCTGTTATCATACGAGGTGAATTGTTATCGTGCAATTGTATTTTCCATGTTTATTAGGAAGGATAAAATGGATTCGAGCATTAAAGTCGATTTCCCTGTCCTGTTACTTGCAACTTAATGAAACCAACTGTTAACAACTTTGGAAGCGCCGTGAACGTGTTAAACAATTGAACACTTCGACCACAATTGATTCAACTGAAGTTTATTATTCAATTCAAATTTGAAGTCAATTGTAGTACGCTGTGTTGAAAATACCAAACATTAACTGATTCCTGTTTTCATCTAGCTTTAATTATGTATTATGAAAATTGAGTTTGTGACTACTGGTCGGTCAGCAGCATTATGAAATCCCCTCCGTGGCCACCAGTGGCGCACGTTGCGGTCAAAGTGTTAAACAAATTATTTACCCCAAGCGATACAGCAGCAAATTGTTCCATAAGTCAAATACAATGGTAACAATGGAATGATGCTATTTTCTGCCACAGCCTTTACCAAATTGTAATACTAAAAAGTTAAATGTAACGGCTAACGAATGTGCAACTAACAACAACTAACGACTGATTGGATTTCTTATGATCTTTTCGTATGATTTCGTCGTCCGGTATGATACTGACGTGGCGACTTATCCTTTGGATCGCATGTCTAGGACAGTAAACCTACTTTCCGACGCGTACAGGCGAGCGATGCACGGGTAATAATCAATGTAAGCATTTAAGGGACGTCACGTGAGTGCCGGCATTTTTTACTAGTGTCCTATTGAGGGAGAACGCTATGATTTCAGACGACTTATATGGTAAGTCTTCTGGAAAAATGAACATTTTGCCTACTACGTGTTACTCTTTTTAGTTGCGCTTATGAAGACTGGGGATTTTGATGATATTCGACTCCAGTTGGAGCAAAGATGGTTCCTCGCTATAATAATTTTCCCAGCGGGCCTCTTCACATCGAATCGGTGAGCTCAGATTATTTTTTTCCCTAAATCCTCCTCGCCTAATGAGGATGCTGACTGGATGAATGACTTACTGGAAAAAACTGCTAATGAGTTGCTCATTATATCTTTGTGATATGTTCTTCCTTACTGACGGACATTTTTTGTGAGATCAGACCTTTTATTTTACAGACTACTGGTAGCATTCACTTAACAGAAGTATTGTCTGAACGATGTGCTACAATTTGCCAATACTTCTCTGAAAACCCCTCCGCTTGAGGTAGTTATGACTGTTAAACTTTCTTAACAATTGCGCTTGATTTTATAGAGCGGATATATAAATCTGCCTACCCTTTAAGAATTCCTTAGCAATTGGTCATTTCCAGGATATCGTTGCGCAAGTTTCGCAGTATCTGAAGTTATGCTCAAGTGCTCAATTTTTAGATTGTTTCGTCGTGAACTCGTCCGACGGTCACATGACGGTGTAAGGTTCATCATTAGGGCGCTCAGGTGGCAATCAGAGGGGAACTGAAAATCATCACCCTCAGGGTCTTTGGTGAATCATAGACTTAAAAATGGTTGTCGTTCAATCTTCTGCATGTTCATGAAAAAACTCTGTGCTTCATGTTAGTGTTTAGAACGAAACAATACATTTTTACGACGATGGAAACAGAGCTGGAAGAGCAACATGTACTACTCAGATGGTTGTTCCTGGGCCTCTTGATACTGTCAGCTGTCTATTATGGGTGAAATTCTTCATCATGTCTTAAAATTGAAAAAATGGCCTTACTCAAATGATTTGCGCATGCGTTCAATGATGACGTTTTTTACTAGGTTTACAAAACTTGCTTTATCAAATTTTCTTAATTAATCTTAGCAAATTCACTGAAACTCCTATTTAAAATGTCTGAAAAATCAATGGTCTTTTACGCGGAAACACTTTGACAAACATATCATAGATATACATAATTGTGTATAACTATATATTAATTATAACTTGTCTACAGTACCTACATAATTATGTATATTAAACGAAATGGCTTTGCCTTCTTACTGCGACGGGAAGTCGAGGTCCATATTCTCCTGAGAGACAATTTGATTCCATACTAGATCTACACCCGAAAAAAAACTCACAGATGGACGTTAAACATTGATAAATAAGCAACTTTTCAGATGTGCAATATTCCGAAACACATCATCAGATTTTCCAGGAACCTTAAAGTTAACGGGATATGTTCCATTTCCCCTACCATCAATAATGTCAGACACAAGCCTTCATTTTTATTTCAAGTTCCATTAGTGCGGTGCACCATCTTCATCACAGAGGTGACGTGATCACAAAGCGCCAGATGAAGTTCGCTCAACATTTGAGATCCTGGCACTCCACTTTCTTCGCTCTCATCTTGGTTGAAAGCTGACCTTTTTGAATCCAGCCATCTTATGTTTTCGCGTTGGAGTTTTCAGGGAATATTCTTCCTGCAACAAGGAATGTTAATTATGTAATTATGAGTTCACGTCTTAGTTTACTTTAGCAAATTGACAATGGACTTTCGCTGGAAATGTCTTCAGAGATGTGAATTGTTAAAGTTCAACTGCAGGAAGTTTTTCACTTGTAAGTATGAAGGCTCATTTTCCTCGACTCCCTCCGACGTTTAAAGTTTAAAAATGAACAATTAGCGATTGACAAAGTTATCGAACTGAACACACGCAGATCTTGGTATCCACTTCATGAGAACGTACGATCAAATTCATCAACAGCGCTGGAGAACACTGTAGGAATTGAAGTAAATTTAGCAAATAAAGTGCACTGGCGCAGATGTCAGGCAATCCCCGCAGAAGATGGCAGGTGTAATGGCGTGCCATAACTGTACAGTGCCGCCGTCACAACATAGATGTCGGAGCGGAAAGGCTGATTTCTGCCTGTGGCTTAATGGACGGCAGCTCGTGGGTGTTATTAAATTTGTTCTTAGCGCGAGTCGAGACTCCGTTGCAGTAAAAAAATTGAGGTGTAATGGGTTCAGTGCCCCGTGGAGTCCTTTCATCTTCCCGTGCCCTGTGACCGGGAAGGATGTTCGTGGTTACCGTCATTGTGGCTCTCAGAATACAGCGCCTTGGCAGGTAGCATCAGAGGCTAAAAGATGCACGCCAGAAAAGGACATGCCTTTTTGAAATCTCGCCTGCCTTCTTTAAAATCTTTCCCTGTTTACGTTCTGAAAACTGTTATGATTTTGAGCGATTGTGTAACGCGAACACAAATGAGTCGTGTGTAATGTAAACGAAAAGTACGAAACCTGTCTTCATTATTCATACTTGAAAATGTAGTTTCAACTTCAAACGTAATTCCCTCTACGGTATGATGAATTTTACCTTAGCTAAGCCCCTGAGTATAAGTGTTATGCTTTTTAGTAGGTTTATTAGGTCAGCTACGTAGAATTTATTTCACTGTGGTATTCTTGATCCTTTAACTTTATTGAAACAAGTATTTACAGGTCAATTTATTTAGATACTGAAGATACATGTCACACTTTGATGCTAACTCCTCTTCTTTTATGCTCTAGGAAAAATATAATCAATTCTTCAAGGAGTATTTTTTTAAATCACATATTGTTAACTAAGTTCATTTAACCTTGTGTTTAAATCGGTTATCTGCCCAGTTCAGGAAGCGCAAAGTAACTCTCAGTACACCGTAATGATAGGTTACTCCAGTAAGTGCGATGACTACTATTTTCTGCCTACAACATTAACACAAGACTCGATTTAGCTTCCTGCGATCATCCACAACCTCTACTTGCTCACCCGTTAAGAAGGCGCGTCTCCAGACGCAGGAGTCATCAAGGCCCTGTCATCTCAGACCATTTCTGTCGAGACTGCGTGACCTGGGAATAGTCGGGGACGAGCACTGTGCGACCAATTTTCGTTATTAAGTTATTTAGGTTCATCAAAAGCAACGATGCTTAAATTTTTATTCCCTCTCATTATTCACGTCAATTTGCTTCAGTTTTGAAGCAATTACGAGATTTCAGTCCTGGTTTTGCTGGCAAAGAATATTATATATTTTATCAATCGCCCGAAATAACAAACATTGACCGGCAAGTCGTGAGGCCTCCATGCGTTCAGCTAAACCGTAGTCTAATCGGCTTTGTGCTTTGCATACAGTCGTAGTACCATTATCAGTGTCTCTGGCAATAAAGATGTTTTAAAATATTATTTTTTCTCTCCTATTATTTGAGGTTCATTATAACTCCCAGGAGCATTTCCTTTTGTTTCATTTCACTGATATTACTTGACTTTTGATGTGAGATATTGTAACATAACTCATAAGATGTTGAAGTTCATTTGTTCGCATTGGTTAGGACGGAGGTGCTTGGAAAATAAGGAATTGAGTACAGTACTTGAAGTAAGAACCGGTAGAAAAATTTTACTTACTTTGTAGCTACTCGAAGTTTGTGACTTAAAGTGGGAAGCGAGTTTCTTAGTTAGTCACTGCGACATAAATTGGTTATATAGCACATGAACGGACATCATTTTGAAGAGTTTCAGTTTTACCGTATGTCTCTAGTTTTTTTGACATCATATTTTCGTGAAATTTCGAGTAATATCAGTCACGTATATGAATACTATTAAATTATTTCAAAACAATCACGCAAATAACATTATTTTCACTCCTAAATCTCGTACGTCATGCAGGCTCCGTCTCGAAGGAATCACCCCAAGTGTGTATGTTTGACGAAAAAATAATGGAACCAACCTCACTGTGAATAACTGTTGCACCTGCCTCCCGAAAGTGCATCACAGTAAATTACCCTCTTTCCCTCACTCAGGTAAGAAAAACTGATCAAGAGATGAGAATATTCTCTTTAGTAAATAATTCGTGACTGTACGAACAACTCCTACGAACTCGAGAACTCTGCACATGAGCGCGTACGCTGCTGCAATGCGCTGCGAAATCAAGCAGGAAATTGATGCAGCGGCGAGTAACGTTGCAGCGATAGCGTGACTACGTCAAGAAGGCGCAAGGCTCACCAAGAGGAGACGTGGAGATCGCTTGTCATGCCCCCGAGACTTCAATGGTTATCAGGAACCAATCGCCAGTCCAAGATAGGCCTCGTGTCATAGCCATGTAATTGCTAACGCCGCGTTAGGCAGCTTGGAGTGCAGCGGTGATGATGGCAACATCGTGACTAGGTACCACGGTAGGAAAAACGAGGTAGGGTCAAACAAGTCTTCTTTCGTCGACCGTGGGGCAATGCTAACTTCATGGCAACGAACTTATAGCAGCGCTCATATTGCATCTGGCAACGCAGCTAGCCTCAAATTTGGCACCGCTATTGGCCTAACGACATGTCGCAGTAGTGACGTCATAAAGTTTGTATGAAATAAAGCCGTTCTATTGGCTAGCCGAACAAGAGGAGGTGTATTTTTCCCCATAGAAACGACTCTACCTTGTTTCCTCTACCGTGCTAGATACCCTCCAGTCACGCTGCCCCGTCTAGCGGGCACTGGCAGTCCCAAGTCACGAACTTGGGCTGGGTTCTCGCTGCATGATTTTCATCAGGGTATGGGTGCAGATGTTTAGCTCGATTGGAGATGCTCAGCTTTCTAATGCGTCAATCTGCTTCTTCTCATCTGAGTTCTCACTTTTGCGGGAGATACCCGTGAGTACCATCGAGACGTTTGACAACAATGACATCCGTAATTCCCACTGCATTAAGAAGGTTGCAATTAATTGTGCGATAAGTGTACAAGCTTTAAATTAAGTTTGGTTAAGAAGAGCTTTCAATTGCAGAGATACAGTATAATACCCAACAATTTTGAATACCTTCCAAGTCAAGTTTATTATGATGAAATATGGAAAAAATTAATTGATGAGCTGAATTAATGAAATGTGGGAATATTGCCTTGTTTCGACTGAACTCTGGTAAAGAAGATCATTTTTTTCTATGAAACATTTGCTCTCGAAGGTATGTCAAACCTCACACGCTAGCACGCAAAATCAATGACTGGAGTCTTCCGATGCGATCCCTTAATACAGTATCGATGATTTAAACGTCATTCAATAATGAAGAGTCGATGAATCAACATTTTTCTCGTATATTTGGTCAACAATGTGCATTGAATGCTGAATTTTGGGCAGCAGGACTGCAGTATGGAAAAGTACTGAAGAACATCGAAATATCCGCTTACATTTTTTTCCAGTAACGTGGTAAGGTGAAAGTCGTCTAAAACTTTGTGAAAATTATTCTCTGAAGTCGCATGGATTATAAAAATAGTACGTTTATAGGACTTTTTCCAAAGAGTGCGTTGCGCTATAATAGTTTTGCCAAAGTTCGAAATGGCAGCGCGTGTCTGGGCCGCTCGTACGTAAGAGAATATCACGAAGGCGGTACGGCACTTCCACTTTCCTTTCCACCAAAGCAGGTTACGCGCGTAATCAGGCATGCCGGCTGCAGCGACACTCGTTCTTACCTCGACAAAGTCTCGCATAACGAAGCCTTTCTCTCAGCGACGCGTTCATAATATTCCGGACAGCTTCGTGTCCCAGAAAAGCAGATATGAAATAACAGTGAATAAGTTTTGCATTTTTGCTGCAAATTTGTTCATAATATAACTAGAAAAGCACAAGTTTTTATTAACGGTATACAAGCACATGTCAGGATTGATTGTTCTCATTTTAAAGCATGTAACATTATTCAGTTTAGCATACATACAGGGACTTAGATTATTTTTGAAATGTCTTTTAGTAATTTATTTTATTTTAATTATTTTATTATTACCACGAGTATTTTTAATTTTATTTTACGTGTAGTGTAAAACTGAAATGCACTCCTCGACCTCGAAGAGAGGCGTCCTATGAAATTCTCAACTATTTTACAAGTATCCCACAGAGTAACTGTGGCGTATAATCTTCCCCGACATTTTCTCACGCTTTGGCTTCAATTTATTCTCATCTTTGTTACTTGGGTCCTGTCAGCGCTATTGATACGTTAAACCGGAACTTGCCATAGCTCTCATTCGCTGTTAGAATTATTGTCCCTTTTCGTAGAAGATAACGGCATCAGTAACGCTTGTTCCTATTCTTTTGACTCCTGGACTATGTTGGGGTTGTTTCTTTCAGAAATTGTCACGTCGGGCTGCTCTTTGTGCTTTTATCTTGCAGCTTACTATTGAAAGGAACTCAATTGTACCTGTTGTATTTCTATCATGTTTGATCCTTCTACCTCCGCCTAGGTGTTAAAGAGAAATCAATTTTATAATACTGGAATGATTTTCATCACAGCTTAGACGATGTTGCAAGCCTGATAGGCTATCGCCGAATAGCATATGCTAACTCTACTCACATCCAACGCTTTACCTTTCGCAAAAAAGCTTGTGAATAAAGTTTTAGCAAATGCATTAGCCCTTCTGATATTTTTGAAGCAGTAATATCTGATTATTCAAGAACAAGTCGTACAAATGACGTCAAAAATGGAGGAAATTGACTCTGCTGGTCATCGTAAATATTTATAAACGTTGACTTTCCTACTGACGGGTTAGGTCGTTGGTACAGCACCTACAAATTATAATTCAGTCCAGTAAATCTGTGGGTATCTCATATCAACAAATAGTTTAAATAGTAACATCTCGCGTAGAAATGCAGCCAGCTAACGGCACGCCACGAGGCTGTGCGTTATCAAACTGAAGAGAAAACCGAACAAAGTAAGTAAGAAATGAGTTGAAGATCGAAAGTTGTTCATTGAGTAGTCGTTGATGCACGGTCATCATATTTTCTTCATTCTTTCTATTTTTAGTTATGATGTCGCATCTGAGGTGTTGCGTAAACTTTTTAGAAGTTTCTTAACATCGCCTAGCAACAGTTACGTTTAAGAAACTTGCCAACAACTTCATTACATACACTGGATTTTGAAGCAAAAATTTTTTCAATTGGAGGTCTGCACAATTGTACATTATGAAAGGATACGCTGCAGTTGAAGCCTCATCGAGCATAGTTGTCGTGCCACTACGGGAATTCCCTACTGACTGGAGAGCTCTTGCAGACGTCTTATCGTAATTAAGCATGCCCTTCTTGGCGTCCACCTCTGAACAATCAAACGTTAAAGCTGTCAGCCGGCAGATGCCCGCAACGCTGATGGACGTTCCTGCGACTCGCCGGAGGTCAACGTCTTCGTCCCTACAGCGCGCAAGCGCTCCCATCCTCTCCATCACCTCTTCTTCCCTGCAGTACCGCGGCCGCTATCCGCCTTCTCTTATTAATAAACTTGTTTTTGGTGCTTGCACCGTAGATGGATCAACCATCTGAAACTCTGGCTTCCTCGAGATTTTTTGTTTGTTTGTTTTCTCTCATCTGAGCTTAGAAATTGCATCTGCTCGCGTTTCGTCGCTGAGCGACAGTTGAAATTTCATCGTTGAATAGCAATTTGGCTCTGTTTATTTTTTACCGTATCTCAAGTGATACCATTCTGAAAGTATCACAGAAAGACTGAGTAGGAGTGCACTAAAAATGCACCGATAAAAGTTGCGTGCATGTGCGAGCAATGAACGTTGCCGTTCCCGCAACAATGGCTCACAGTCTGTGTTGTCGGTCTGTCTCTTTGGTGACACTCAAGTTCAAGAGTATTCCACGCGGTCGCCCATGTGCATCCAAGCAGAGACACCTGCTCCCTCATCGCTGGCTCCGTTCTGTTCAATTCCGGTCAATGAGAGCGTGTTCCCACATGCAGCATCAGTTTTTCTCGCATAAATTGGAAGCATAACATCCATCTTTTCATTGCAAAAATACAGCCTCATAACTGACAAATAGCTCATAACTGACTCGTATTTGTGACCTTGTGAGTAGACGTACATTTCTCTCTTCATTTAGCTAGAAATGTAAACGGGCGCATATAAGCGAAATTATTTCATATCCTATAATTGTACTTGCTGTAGCTGAAGCCCCAACGTTTGAGCTCTCACTTGTCAAGGAAATACTGTTTTCTTTCTAATTTCAACTCAAACTCATTTGCTCTCGCGGATAATTATAATCTGTCCTTATTTATTTAGGGTGAGTTATTTATCTGAATCTTTAAAAATTTCAGTTTGTTGATTTCCAGGGGACTATAAACGCATGTAGTTTGAGTTGAAATAATTCATGCTTTCGTCAAAATTTAATTGGCATCATTTTGTTATACAGCTTCAAGAGCAGAAATGAGGACTGAAAGAAAAACTAAAGCGCATACCATCTCACCTTTCATGTTCTCTCAGTTCCTTCGCATTAACTGTGTTGAGACTGGAGCATGTGGAAGGAGAACATTTCTGACAAATCATAAGCAGCCCCAGTCATTTTTGGTTCCTTGTTGTTTTTTGAGCGGGATTTTGACTCCTTTGTCAAGTCGCATTTCTCTCTGATGCAATTCATCCTCACCCCTGCCACGCCCCCATTCCTAACCTCTTAATCCCCCACTTTCCCCCCTCCTCTCCCTTCTCTCTCCTTCACGCTAGATGAGTTCAAAACATGTCTTAAACTCCTTCCAGAAGCTAACTCTTGCCCTCTCTCTGACTCCTACATTTTAGTTTTGCAAATTAAATATCTGTGATTTTTTTTTCACAAATTTATTCGCATGATAATTCCAGCCACAGCTTTTCCATAGTGAAAATACAACTCCTTGTTGCGTCCCTCGAGCGCTGTTTATCCTACGCTCTTTTATATTTCGTTATTTTCGAGTGTCCAACCAACGTGAGGATCGATAGCTCTCTCAAATAAACTTCTACCATTAGTTTATTGAAATCAACCTTAAAGAAACACTTCAGTTATATTTTCTCGAGTGACTGCCCTTCGATGCCTTATTTTTAAGAAATAGGCTTTTTATTATCTAGCATTGGGGAAAGTGGGAAGTGACAGTTCAGGAGTCTAGCAGGAAGCTACAACGATGTCGCTCTTGGGCCACATTTTTGCGTGATATACTTGCGGTGTAACCTTTTCAGTTCAGAATAGAAAGCTACTTCTTCTTGGGCTTGACTTTGAGTTGACTACAGCGTAAGCCGCCTTGTTCAGTCTAGAATTTGGGAGCACGTGCCATTTTAACGTAGATGTCATCCTGCCACGAGGCTATTCCAGTTTCAGATTTCCGTCGAAATATTTCTTTTGAGCGCACAATTCACACTCCTTAGATGTGAGTTTTAAATTACGTGAAGTAGGACGACCTAAATTAAGTTCCAGTCTCGGCGATGCCTTTTCACACCTTGGTGCAAGTGGAAATTATTTTCAACTACCACATAATCCAAATTCAAGAAGGAAAATTTTTCACTAAATACATTTCGTATCGTTATAATTCGTCATAATGCGAGTCCGTGCTTCAGATGATGGTTGGGCGTTATAAGTGAAAGTGCCTAGGTGCGAGGGCCGGAGAGACTGCAGACAAGAAAGGCCAGACAATTAGATCAGCTTGATAGTTCTTGTGTGTAGTTTTTGGATGCCCTTGATAAAATCGACATGATCCGTTCCCGACGCTCAAAGTTCAACGGTGATAAATTTGTACTGCTTACAGCTCAACTGATGCTTAAAATACTCAAACGAGTATGGTGTTAGGTGCGCACGCGATGTACAAAATTTGCTACCGAGTAGCTCGAATTTCTAAGAGTCTACAAATATGCAGTACTGCCGTTGGGGAAATATGGTAATTTTAAATTTGAAGAGTCGTCTCTGCACACTGTACCAAAAGTGTTCCAAGTTTCGCTCCATTTTTCTGGAACTAAAATTCTCAATTTAAAAGTAAGCTCACTACAAGATCAAAGCCTATAATAATACTCGAGATCTGAAAAAAACCGGTTTAGAATGGTCATTCATGTTGTAATATTGCGAATGGGTTTCAAGCCTAACTTTCAGGGTTGAAACTAACCGTCTGATACTCATGAGTTGAGAAAAGTGGCTGGACATTCCCACATCTTGGATAGCACCACTAAAATAATTTTTCTCGTGTTGAAACTTACAGTCTTATACTTAAGAGTTGAGAGAAGTGGCTCGACAGCCCTACGTCTTGGATACCACTAGTAACATAACATGTTTTCTTGTTCCAGATATCGACGAGTGCTTGGACCCGGCCGTGGCCGGGCGCTGTGTGGAGAACGCGTGGTGCTGTAACCTGCCCGCACACTACACCTGCAAGTGCAATGACGGCTACACAGGCGACGGATACGTGCAGTGCACAGGTATGACAATCCCGTCATGCTTTTAACACGTTGACTACGATGGGTTAATCTGAAGTTCAATAATCAATTTGAATTCAAAAGTTGTTGGAAATTTATAAATACCAAACAATAACGGGGTCCCTTGAATACTATTAATTTTAAAAGATTGTAATAATTTTTTCAAATAACCCATCGATGGGTCGTATCGCAGAAGGAAAAATTTAAGCACGACCCACTGATGGGTCGTATGGCAATTAACGTGTTAAAGAATGAAATAATTATGACTTGTGTTAATGAGTGAAGTAATCATTACTCCGAAACATAATTTTGTACGCCAATGCATTTTTAAATTTAACTCAGTAAAACGCAGTAGCATAAAAACTGCTAAACTTTTCGTGATGTGTATAAAAATGTGTTAGAATCTATGAAACTCCATTACTTTTTCTCAAAAGATTTAATTCAGGACTTTCAAAGGACATCATCCTCATTTGGATGATGGCTCTACTATTATACATAAAGAGTTCGCGTTCGCCTCTTGCGATCGTTATTCTAATACTGAGAATTTCATGTACAAGTATAACCTTTACGATTTGGAACTCAATACTTAACGCACCAATTTGAACAATATAACAAAACGTGCGAATTTTTTGGTAGACTTCATCATCTAAATCCAGTATAATTTGCCTTATATCTTCACAACTGAGTACAAATCGTCTCACATCAAAACTCCGTTCCTTCGCTGAATAATTTCACTATAACGACCCCACTTATGGGCGGAGCCCTTGCTCGAAGATTTTGCGGGCTTGCGAGTGGTTTGTTCTTGAACTTTCTCATGCCTTCCTTGAGCAGCAGTTAGTGAGTTGAAGACTTCCGTCATTCCTGGATCTTCCGAGCCTTGAATCTTAATCGGCAACAATGACGCCTTGCTTGGAAATCTACCCGAATAGAAAGTTTAACTGAAATATTATACAGCTTTTCGCCATGAAAATTCTCAGTTACGAGTGGAATTTATTTCTCCATTTGTTTAATCAAAACATGTGAAGCGAGGGCTTCCAATCAATTTACCATGGCCTTCCGGTGCAATCCGTTCCAAAACACGCTGACGAACGTTGTGTTAAACAGCAACGGTATACAGGTATTGTGTGGCTGTATAATATAAGAAACCCACCACAGAACATGTGTCAGTTAAGTTTCAAAGTGTTAATTAGGAATTTAGCAGAGCAGCAGAAAACGCTCATTACTCGTCAACTTACATGAACACCTTTTAAATGAATACGAAACTATTCATCTTTTACCCAACATCGTACAGATCGCAAAGCGAAGTTCATGCGTTTCAGAATTTATACCCTACGAGGAGTTCGTAGTAAGTTCGTCAAAAACAATTAATTTCATTAAGGACGTTTTTGTGTCACCCCTTTTGTATTTCAGCGCGTTAAACATCGGTTCTTAATTCATCATAACACCAGTCACATGTGTTACTTCGGGGTTTATGTTCGAATACATTTCAATAAACGGAAATGACTTGTTCTATAACATCAAAATAATAACTCTGGTTCTCAGTCCATTGATATTTATATAACCGTATGTATGCGGAGCCTATTCAACTACATCGATTCCCTTAGCTCAATTCTGAATCTCAAGTTTTAAATCCGAACTTCGGGTTGTTCCCCAACAGTTGATACGTTTGCTCTATGCATGAGTTCTTGAATCGAACAAGTGTAAGTACGGTAGAAATAACTGCACCATCAGAGTGCAGCAGTGAGGCGGAGGTATGTGCATGCATACTTGTAAAGGTCAAGGCTGCCTAGCAGAGGGCGCTCCGCTTGTCCACAGCGAGACGATCACAGCACCGCTTCCACCAAGGAAATTGATTGCACGTGCTGCAAAATTTCCGTTGCAATATGTCATGGAGCATCGAAACGAGATTTTCTCAATCTCCATCTAGTCGATTTCCAGCAAGCTCTTCAAGAGTTCATTTGATAGCTCATTTTAGGATCTCTAAATTCGTTATTGGGTTATTTCATGTGTTCCAACATCCTGTTATTAAACCAAGTTCGATCTTTTAAATGATTTTCTACCTTTTCTAGGCTTTTTCAGTGGTTGATGAATGAACTCAACGTTTCTCATTTTTTGATGGGTATATCGAGGACGCATGTTTGTTAGACACCTAGTTTTAAAATTGAATCAATAGTAGTTGTAATTTTCCAAACAACTATTCTGAGATTAATTTTTGACTGATATTCTAAGGGTCACATCTTGAGCATCCGTTAGAAAACCGGCTGTGAGCTCGCAGGCAGGCTCGAGGAAGGTTTTCAGATTGGCCAGTCCAGCAAGCCCTGAGGTGCTGCGAGTCTGATGATGTCAGAGGTCGATGGTTTCTCGCCTGAACAGCGTCCAGTGTTCGCATACCGTGGTGGAAATTTCTCATCGTTTAGCATCCTTCATCTCACACACTGTTGATCAAATACCTTATATTCCATGCCCTATTTCTCTATCTCGTATCAAAGCGCTTGAGCTGCACTGAAGAATGCATTTTTTTCATTTCAGACATCAACGAATGTCTCAACCCCAACGCGTGTGGACACAACGCCATCTGCACAAACAACGCTGGCAACTATACATGTTCCTGCCCGCCTGGCTTCGTAGGCAATCCCTACACTGGAGTGAGTTCCAATTTTTGGCGCACTGAATCAAAAATAAAACCTGTTTGACTTTGCTATTCATTTCGTTATCTCTAAGTTTGTCTAAGTTTATTTCTTTCATTCTAAGATAGAGTTCAGGAGAACAAATCAATAGAAATATATTCCCTTGAACGTTCTCGGATTTTTCAGCGATACAGTATATTGTCCGAGTTCACTTAATACCTTATTTCAGTATCTCTAAATTCGTAATTGCGTTATTTCAAATATTCTAACTTCCTACTATTAAACTAAATTTTATCTTTCAAATGATTTTTCCTTTTTTTTTGCTAGCAGTGATCGGGTGCATAAGGCCTTCATATTTTCTTTGCCATTTTCATTTGAGTGCATCAAATTCGTTCTGGTTTCTCCATAGAATATCACAGAAATTTGTTTGATTTATCAACTCGCCGCAACTGAATGACAATAAAACTTGACGATGCCATGCAAATCAGTGCACAACTGTTGCGTTGACCTCACCGTTGATGTCCTTCATGACTGCGGTGTTTTATTTAGGAATACTAAGTTTGTGATGTAATTTCGGAAAGTAAACTTGTGTTCCTGCATGCCAGTGTGCGGACATGGACGAATGCGGCAGGCAGGACGCGTGCGGCCCGGCAGCACGATGCACCAACATCATCGGAGGACGCGAATGTTCCTGTCCACCAGGCCTCGAAGGGGACCCTTACTCCTCTATTGGCTGCGTGGTGAGTTTTCGTCTCAGTTCATGGAATCTTTTATAGTCTTAAAATCAACGCCTTTCAGTACCCCCCTTACTCCTCTATTGGCTGCGCGGTGAGTTTTCGGCTTCAGTTCCTAGAACCTTTACAATCTTACACCCAGTCCCTTTCAATACCCTGTTTTTAAAATTCTTGAATCCCCATCATCTATATTTCTCGTAAAATTCTAGGTCACATTTCAGGTTATTTGTCAAAATGTTCATTCATAATGGAGGGATCTAAGTGGCATGCTCCTTCGCTTGTGGAGCTCTCGCTCAAACATTTGATGGGCTAATTTAAAGGGTTTCAGCCCTTTTTGGGTGAGAGCACTACCTCGTAAACTTATACCCAGGGCCGGACAACTTTTACTGGTTACTTTTTTGCGGAGATTCCCTTTCTGGTGCCTGCATTGCTTGAGAGTAGAGTTGCGTGCAACACCGAGCCGTAGTAGGGTGACTATCAAGGTTTAATTACATTCTGTACTCCTTACTGTATCGAACTGGAACGCTTTCTTGTTTTATTAACACTTATTCCACGCTCAACGATTTTTTCGCACATTTTCTTTAATCATGTATGTTTCTCTCATGATGCTCTTCTTGTATTGCAGACGATTTTAGGTGCCGGTTTTGACTAATTGCGGTTTGCGCAATCCTTACGTATGCCTTTCTAATCTCCATAGTTTTCTGTACTGAAATATTTCTATTAACGCGCTGACTTCTTTTGCCCTCTGTCTTCTTTTTTACGTTTTTCTC
Organism: Morinoia aosen; assembly: GCA_030386875.1. Lineage (NCBI taxonomy): Eukaryota > Metazoa > Arthropoda > Malacostraca > Amphipoda > Talitridae > Morinoia > Morinoia aosen. The sequence continues at coordinate 81,546,321 of CM059561.1, read as the reverse complement.
TCTAACAGTAGCATAGCAATATACATGTGACCGCTGCGAGCGGTATTCCATTGGTGGCACTCTCTCTTCCTCTCCGTGGATTGTCTCACTCTTCAATCTCAAATCCAATGTATTTATTTTTTTGCCACTTATTCTCTACAAGTCTTCGTGCCTTCAAAGCTGTTGAACCCTCTCCGACAAGCGCAATTTTGCTTCCATTACGTAACCATGTATCCATCAATTCTCCGTTTTCCCCACCTTCCTTCCAATTTTAAGATGGTTCTCATTCTCAAGACATCCCATCATTTCGTTGTCACTGCTCGGGCTAACACTTCCCGAAAATCCTCCTATCACACATTCAACCAAGTTCAGTTTCTTATTACTGGAATTTTCCCTGGATTGTCGATTACTGTAATTTTACCTGGATTGTAAAACAAGAATTCTAGCTCTATTATTCACCTTTCATCTACTATATTAGCCTGAAATTATTGCACTACCGCTATACAATGTGATTGCAACCTTTAAATTATACTCTGAATCTTTCGCTCACTTATTGCAGAAACAGGCTCAGAGTGACCTGAAATGTCAAATATTTCTTAGATAAACTACTTAAAGCTTTAAATATTACAATTGAAAGAGCCAGATATTTTTCACTGTTCTCTAAATTGATATGTGTTACAAAATCCGTTTTTAAATCGCAAAAAAGAAATAACAATGCGAACTTAATTACTTCAATTTTAAATCCACTTTTTGAGGCTGCCTTAATTTTCATTACTTCATCTGAAGCAACGATCGGGAATGTCTGGAAACGAATATATTGGATAAAAGGCATAGAAGTTTTTATACTTATTTGCTCTAAGGCGCACATTCATTTTAGATTACTCCATTAGCAACCTTCATGTTTGTCACAATGAACAAATGACCCATTCACATAAGATTCCTACACTGGCAGCGTTCATTTTTGCCACAATGAGTATAATCTACCTTCGTTGAAAAGTTTTACCCTAATATGACCAGGATGTGAACGAGTGCGCCAGTTCTCCGTGCGCTACGGGAGCTCGCTGCGCCGACGGTCGTGGCAACTACACCTGCGCTTGCCCTCCAGGGTTCATCGGCAACCCTTACAACAAGTTCGGCGCTTGCAGAGGTATGACTGGATTTCAACTCTGCGTATTTAATCAACCTTGCTATTTTCTAACCATATCCTCATAGCTTGAAAATTCCGCCAAAAGGTGTAAAGCCTCATGGTGAACAGTTTCAGAAATATTTTTCAGACCGATTTGTTTAATGTATAGATAAAACTGATACAGCGCTTCCTAATTATAACCGTACGCTTCTCACTGAAATTACGTTTTTCTATTAATCTGATTTGAGTAATATAGATTAACTCTAACACGCTGCGGGAATGTGTTCATTGGTAATAAAACGCACTTGTTGCACCAGTTTTCGTAACAAGTCTTGTAAATATGAAGGCACATTTTGAGGCTCGTTTTTTTGTTTACTCTGCAGAATGGCATTATTTATGTCAATTTTAGCACATGTAATGCTTTGTATGCAATATTATTGTAAAATTAACCTTTGTTAACGTTCAATAACAATTTGTTGTATCAGTAGCAAAAAATGATGGAAATTATTAACCAGGTTTTCTTCGTTGTTGTAAATAACCTCCTGTGAGAGACCATCAGTTTATCCTGTTTACGATTCGACTTCTCTTGGATTGTAGTGATTGAGTCAACTAACAGATCAGTCCCTCTCTGATTTTACTTTTTATCCGAACTATGGGTTTACAATCCCTGATTAATACTCCAAAAATTACCCCACCTAACCGTTTTTTTACCGTCAAATAACTGGGTAGTCAGGGTTTATGAGTTATTCTTCAAAAACGGAGAGTCTTTGATCATGTTGTACTTTCTAACCGTCTTTTCCACTTTGGTTGCTGCCCTACCACTTAGATGTGGATGAGTGTCATGATCCCAACATGGATGTGACTGCTGACCCAGAAGCGGATACTTCGGAGCAAACTCAAGCTCGAGCTAAGAGTATAACAGAGGGCTCTGGTACCGAAACTACGCCTTCTACTCATCTTTTGGATTACGATTTAACCTCTACTAACTGGTCTTTTCCTTGCGGACTCAATGCCGTGTGTCGTAATCTTCCGGGGACATATAAGTGTCAGTGTCCAAGAGGATATTCTGGAAATGCTGAAAAGGCCTGCTACGATATCAATGAATGTGGTCGACCAGGCCTTTGTGGCGAGAATGCCAAGTGTATCAACACTGATGGCTCGCACGAATGCATCTGTCCTGAAGGGTTTGATGGCGATCCCATTCTTGGATGTACCAGTTAGTACCTCGAAGTTCAAGCGTCGACCGTTGTCGACTGCCCTTGTTGTTTCTGTCTCTTTGAAAAGGTCCAAGCAAGTTCTTCTTATTGCTTTCACTCTATTTTGCGTTTTGAATTTTCTTAATCGTAACTAACTGTTAGAAACTCGGTTCTTCTATGTTAAATGCGTATAACTTTCCCCTAACAAACTAGAACATCTGTGGAGTATTTTGAAGGTTCACTGCATCATTATGTACTGTTCGTGTTTTGTTTTTTGTAATTTTAGCCATATTCAGGTTGCTATTTGTCCTTGAATTAATTTCTTAGCAAAATGCAAAAGCATCTGATACGATGCTAATTTGTGAATAAAGGCTTAGTTCCTTTTTTGCTGCACAGTCAATGAGATTTCGCTGATTTTACCTCATTCAGTACGTACCGACCCAGAACAATTCGTGCACTACCTTATTATCGTAGACCCAGTGCAATTCTGTCTCCCATGACTCGCTTTCGGTTTCCGTGCTCACTGCGCAACCTCTCCATTGTTGACGACCTTTGACAGCGAATTCTTCTGCAAACGACACGCTACCTCTCGATCTTATCCGTTTTGTGGGTCTCCTCCTACACTATTTGGCTTCCGATTAAACTCGACCTGGGATACACTATTTTCAACAGCTTTGAAAATTACGAAATAAATTATGACTAATTTTTTACACAAGAATTTCTGTACTGTATCATTGAATGAGAAGACATTAATGCTGCTAATTAGAGGAAACGGATTTGAACATCCGAAAAAGCTGTGGAATATTTTCGTGAGGGAGAATTGTTTTCACTAAACTTAACGGCTTAAGAATCATAAGCACTTAGCTGTTCAAATAAGTTCGTAAAACCAGTAAATTTTAGAGTTCTGTCCTCATCGTAATCATACAAAGCTCATTGCTATCAACGCTCACCCTGAACGGGTGCTACGGTACGAACCAATTACTTTCCTCTTGTATGTCTTCCCTTTTCTGTATTCTAAATTGATAAAGTAATTTGCCCGGCGTTGCTACATCTGCTTGGTTCAACTTGAATAGTGATTCTGATTACTCACTTCTAGAAATAGTCCAATACTTAATTTCTGTTGCTTGCTAGCTTCCTGACGAACCTTTCAAATTTGAACTATTCACAGACCAAGACGTTCTCTTGTCTTTCTGTGCCAGTTGTGATTTCGAAAATCACTCCTGATACGTTGCATTACTGTACGTGCGTAGGTAGTTTATCGTACTCAACCCTGGGTTATCGTTGTACGTGTCATCATTTGAAATATTTCACGATTATGAGAGGACACAAATAATGAGATGAGATAATAACCATATTTCCAAGCTTAGTGTAACTGGAGATTTGATTGAAATTTTCTATATGACCGCTTCGATTTTTCTGATTCCCTTGTGCTTCCGAAGTGGAAATCAAATTAGGATCCGTTTCGATGAGCTTGTTTAGTATGTGTATTATCAAAGTAATTCTTTCCGGTTGCGTAATCTTATGCTGTTTTCACAGACGTTGACGAATGTGCCTCAAACCCATGCGGACTAAACGCCCAGTGTCTCGATAAGATGGGCAGCTATGCGTGCATCTGCAAGGCCGAGTACACCGGCGACCCATACACAGCCTGTGTCGGTAAGTCCCTCTTCAAACTTGTGGACTTTACGCCTTTATATACGATGTTCATAAAATTACTTGGAAGATATACTTTTCGTAACAAAACGAAGGGAGCGTTTCCCAATGCAAAGGTGTTGCCTAAAAGGCTAAAGATTTTCCACGATTTTAATGCATTCTAACTTATTCGTCAATACTTGAACGTGAACTGGTGACCAGAATGTTGAGTGTTTTCGAGTTCAGATTTCCACCGATTATTTCTTGCTAAATGTCCTGTGTTCTATGTAGCCATGCATTAAACATATTAAGAATCTATTTGCTTCATGATTTCTAAACTACTAAGGCAACATTTAAATTAAAATAACTTTCCAGTGGAGTCTCGAAAAGAAAGACGGAATAAAAGAAATCTTAGTGATTTTTTTTCCCACAGTAAAATCTTGATTGTTCAACATAGAGCTCAAATCATTGCCACCCTTTAAAAATAAACATGAACTTATGCTAAAATTTTGTTTTAACTTTTCTCATTTTATTGCCAGATATTGACGAATGCGCCGTCTTGAGCACCCCATGCGGCACCAACGCTGTCTGCCAGAACACAAACCCTGGCTTCCAGTGCGTCTGCCCCAAGGGCTTCAGAGCGCGCTCGTCTCCTCACGTTGCATGCGAACAGGTGAGTGTTGTGCTTACTGATGTCAGTTTCATGGAAGTTGCTGAAGTTATTTCTTCTGGTCACCTCATCATAATTCGTCTAACATCGTTGTTACATCAATAACTTGCGCGAGGATACTTTGCAACCTCATTTTGAAGGAAATAACTCTTGAAGAAAATCGGTTGTTGTGTCTTAGTCCTCCATTCATCGCATCGGATATTTTTATATAATAAATGAATTCAGGAATTGTTCTTACTTCTCTTCGATCTTGAATAACTCCTGAGATGCGATGATGGTAGAAAAACAACTGTTGTGTGCATGTGAACGGTGACAAAAGGCTGAGCAGCCCTTGAATGTATAAACGCTGGCTAAAAGTAAAGCAACCGTTGAATGATGGTCTTGTCTGTCTGTTGGATAATGACCCTGTCGATCTGTTGAATGATGGCCTTGTCTGTCTGTTGAATGATTTCCCTATCTGGCTATTGGATGATGGCCCTGTCTGCCTGCTGCATGTTGGCCCTGTTTGTCTGTCGGATGATGGCCCTGTCTGTTGGATGATGGCCCTGTGTGGTTTTCCCTCAGTACGACGTGAGCGTGCAGTGCCTCTCGAACTTCGACTGCGTGAACAACGGCCAGTGCGTGGAGGGTCAGTGCTTCTGTCGGCCTGGGTTCGAGGCGGCGGGAGCTGAGTGTCGCGACATCGACGAGTGTCTCACTTCCCCTTGCGGCTCCAACGCCCACTGCCGCAACATCCCCGGCAGCTACACCTGCTCCTGCAACATCGGATACATCGGCAGCCCCCCTCAAACTACCTGCAAAGGTGCTCCACTCGAAATTTTAGACATGAAACTGTTCACGGGATTTTAATAGAATGTCAAATTGTCTGCTTCTGATGAAGAATAATAATTTAGGTTGATGTTTCTCTACATTCGAATTTTCCATGGTGCTCCTCATGTCTACACTATATATTTTATACTGAAAACTGTTCACATCGCGAGTTTAAATGAATAGCGAGTTTTCTATTTCGGATGAAAAATAATAATTTAGGTTGATGTTTCTCTACATTTTAATTTTCTATACTTCAAAATGTTTTAGAAAAAGTTAGAGCAAAACTAGTGAATGGAAACGACTGGAAATCAGATAATTTAAAATAACTTGATTTCTTGTCTTTAAAGCTGGCTCACTCAAAAAAAATAATTACATTAATTATGTAAATGTATGTGTATGTGTATTATCATGAGTTCGCGAGACTCGAACTCAGGACTAGAAATTACCGCGCCAGCACTCTATCGACCGCGCTATCGATCACCCTAAAAGATAATCGAAGCCCAACGAAAGCAATGCTTGGCACAGTGAAAGCAGGCGCGCACTGTCCCGACAGATATATTTTATTCCCTTATGTATCGGGAGTTCAAAGTCTAGTCACCCCCAGAAACAGTTAATCAATCTGGTACGGGAAGCTACTGCTTCCACAAAGTTTTTCAAATGAAATAAACGTACGAGGAGTTCGCGAGACTCGAACTCAGGACTAGAAATTACCGCGCAATCACGCCATTGACCGCTACCAGATTCATTAACTGTTTCTGGGGGTGACTAGACTTTGAACTCTTGATATTAATGATGTTTTTCACTAATTTCAAAAATGATAAAACAGATTTCTACTCTGTTCATCATTCTAATGAAACAATAAAATGAAAGACTTGGCTTATACTCGTAATCCGAAAAGCTTCAAAAACCTACAACATTCAATTGTTCATTCCAGCGCCGTGCGAAGGCTACAACTGCGGCCCCCACGCCCAGTGCCGACCTGACGGAGAGGAGGCCATGTGTGTGTGTGACCAGGGCTGGTCCTACGACCCTGCTGACATCGCTGCCGGCTGCAAGGGTGAGCACTTGTTGTCCTCTGGACGCGGTAGTGGTCTCCACTTGTTCTTTGTAATTTTAAGTTATCGTAGTTCCTCAGCTGCCCGCGTCGGAATGGATGTTGCAACATAGTAATGATGTCCACTTGTTCTTTGTATTTTTAAGTTCTTGTAATTCCTCAGCTGCACGCGTCGCAATGGATGTTGCAACACAGTAGTGATGTCCACTTGTTCTTTGTATTTTTAAGTTCTTGTAATTCCTCAGCTGCACGCGTCGCAATGGATGTTGCAACACAGTAGTGATGTCCACTTGTTCTTTGTATTTTTAAGTTCTTGTAATTCCTCAGCTGCCCGCGTCGCAATGGATGTTGCAACACAGTAGTGATGTCCACTTGTTCTCTGTATTTTTAAGTTCTTGTAATTCCTCAGCTGCCCGCGTCGCAATGGATGTTGCAACACAGTAGTGATGTCCACTTGTTCTTTGTATTTTTAAGTTCTTGTAATTCCTCAGCTGCACGCGTCGCAATGGATGTTGCAACACAGTAATGATGTCCCCTTGTTCTTTGTATTTTTAAGTTCTTGTAATTCCTCAGCTGCACGCGTCGCAATGGATGTTGCAACACAGTAGTGATGTCCACTTGTTCTCTGTATTTTCAAATTATTGTAGTTTCTCAGCCGCACGCGTCGCAGTAGATGTTGTTGCTGACTGCGGTTAACTTGTTTGGGTACGGGAATAGTGACATCCTGAAGTGATGTCCACTTGTTCTTTGTATTTTAAAATTCTTATAGTTTCTCAGCTGCACTCGTAGCAATGGATGTTGTCAATTCAAATCTTCAAGTGATCACTTGAGCTTAAGATTGAATATTAAATAGGTTCGTTACCAAAACTTACTGAGTTGCAGCATTTCCTCGAGTTCAAAAGTCCCCAGCACTTTTTTTTTGGGCCTTGTAATACAGCATTATTCGCTACTTAAATTGAAACATAACAATGCAAGCTAGTGTCCTAGCATGTTGATAACTATTTTCTTTATAACTTTAAAACATTGTTTTTCTCAGTGTCCATTTTGACAAGTTCTTTCTTACAGATGTAAATGAATGCTCCACGGAATACGGACCCTCAGGACAATGCGGACAGAATGCTCTTTGCATAAATACGCTTGGCTCTTTCCAATGCCAGTGTCCGCCAGGCTTTGGAGGGAACCCACTTTCAAGATGCCAAGGTAAATGATATTTTAACACTTTTCTCTCCTTGCACTTACATTTGTATATAAATCCTGTTCAGTGTATTTTCCAACCCCAAATGATAATTCTTTTCCTCAATGTTCCTTTTTGCAGATATTGACGAATGTCGCGATGTAAGCTCGTGTGGCTACGGCGCCATCTGCTCAAACACACTCGGGTCGTTCACGTGCCAGTGTCCTCCCAACACGGTGCCTGATCCCACTCCGTACTCTGCCTGCTTGGATATTATGAAATGTGCTGAAGACAACGACTGCCCCGGAAACGCTCTTTGCTTGAAGAACCAGTGCATGTGTCCTGAACCTAACATAGGGGACGACTGCAGACGTAAGTATGAGGTCTAAATAAACATTATGTGGATATTTTTATCCCCTAGATTAACACGTTAGACATTTTCTTTGTTTCACTCAGATATGATTTTTCAACTTCATTTTATTTGCTTACAGATCCGTGCGAAGAGACGCAGTGTGGTCCCAATGCCGAGTGCAAGCTCATCAATGGCGTTCCTAAGTGCTTATGCGCGACTGGATTCGACGGTTCTCCGGACACAACTTTGGGTTGCTCGGACATTGACGAGTGCAGTAATAATCCTTGTGGCTATGGAGCTGTTTGCCGAAATGAGCCTGGCCATTTTTCATGCCAGTGCCCTACGGGCTTCGAAGGCAACGCCAGGGAAGGTTGCGTCGAAGTCAAATCCCCTGGATGTGACGCCACCAATCCTTGTCCGCGAGCAGAAATGTGTGTCAGAGACCCCCAACTCAACGAAAACGTCTGTGTCTGCCAAAACGGTTTCAAACGAGATCCTAGTACCGATCAGTGCCGGGATATCAATGAGTGCGTAGAGAGTAGCTTCGGTTCAGTGTGTGGAGTCAATGCCATCTGCAAAAATCTACCTGGGCTGTATGAGTGCCAGTGCCCTACGGGAATGGTCGGAAATCCATTTAGCGAATGCAAACGTGAGTATCTATGTTTGAACATGTTATTTGATGTTTTATTAAATACTTTGTACTGAGACTCAAACTTGCTAAGAATAGTATGGTTTATTTAGTTTATTCCGCTAACAAACCTTTTTTCTTTTTCTAGACTGCGACACCCTCGAATGCAAATGTCAACCTCCATACCGCGTCATCGACGGAAACTGCGTGTTGGCCAACTGTTCGCGTGGAAATAAGTGTCCGTCTGGAGCTGAGTGCGTGACAATTCAAGGAGGAGTTAGCTACTGCGCTTGTCCTACTGGTTTCAAAATGCAGCCCGACAACACTTGTCAGGATATTGACGAATGCAGTTTGGTGAGCCCTACTGAAAAACCACCATGTGCAATTGGGGCAGAGTGTACCAACCGCGTCGGAACTTTTGAATGCAACTGCCCTCTTGGAACTTCTGGAGATCCTTACTTCGGTGGATGTGCCAGGAACAAAATTCAGTGCACGAAAGACTCCGATTGTGGACCTAACGAAAATTGTATTCAACCTGGAAAATGTGTTTGTCCACCGCCTTATTTCGTAGACAATCTGGACGGAAACTTGTGCAAGAATCCTTGCTCTGCTTTCACTTGCGGAGTCAACAGTAAATGCGAGCCTGCCGATCCTCCTACATGTAAATGTTTGCCTGGCTTTACAAGTCAAGGACAAGATGGTTGTTTCGACGTCAATGAATGCAACTCAAACCCATGCGGAACTGCGGCCATATGCGTAAATGAAATTGGGTCATTCAAGTGCGAATGCCCTCCAGGAACACGCGGAGATCCTTTCACCACCGGATGCATTGGGTCAGAGAGAGTCGGATGCTCACAGCACAGTGAATGCCCAAGTGATCTTGCTTGTGAAAAAGGAATATGCGTAAACCCTTGCGACACGTTACCCTGCGGTTCAAATGCATACTGTGAACCAGAAGAACATGCGGCTTGGTGCCGGTGCCATCCAGGGTACGTCGAAGGACCCGATGGTCATTGTATTTCCATGTGCGAAGGCTTCCTCTGCGGCTCAGGATCCCACTGCATTGTGGCCAATGAAGGTCCTACGTGCAAGTGCGGTAGTGGCTTCAACGGCAACCCATTTCCAGGAGGAGAGTGTTTAACGGACCAATGTTCAGCTAATAGCCCGTGCACTGAGCCTCAAATTTGCATTCACGGCCGCTGCAAAGAACGTTGTGAAGGCGTTATCTGTGGAGTAGGTGCGAAGTGTGACAAGAATACAAACAAATGCGTCTGTCTTCCATTCTTCCTGGGTGACCCTGATCTTCTCTGTGTCCCGCGTAAGTACTAACTTTTAGTATCAGTGCTGAATTCGCTGTACTAATTACGTATCATTGTATATAAGAATTAAATCTCTACATTTTAACTTTAAAATTGTCATGTTAGTTTCAACATTGTGTTTATTTTTCTTTCCAACAGCTGTAACCCCACCTCTCTGTGTACCTGGATGCGGACAAAACGCCCACTGCGAATATGGACAACCAAATCGCTGCATTTGTAACACTGGCTATAGCGGAAATCCTTACGAATCTTGCACTTCACAACAAGATAGAGCAACGTGTGAGAGCACTCAGTGTGGTAAAAATGCGCAGTGTAGACAAGGAAGTCGACGGGTTGATTGCGTGTGTCCAATTGGCTTCCGAGGAAACCCTTACGTTGAATGCAGTGACGTTGATGAATGCATTGGCAATGCCTGTGGAATGAATGCTGTTTGCTTGAATACAGTTGGAAGTTACGACTGTCGATGTGAGGAAGGATTCAGCGGAAATCCCTTCCAAATGTGCATGCCAGTTGCTCAGTCGCCAGAACCCTGTCTAGAAAATCCAGAAGTTTGTGGCTGCAATAAAGATTCTGAATGTCCAGCTGGCTTCAAGTGCAATAATCGTCAATGTCAACTTGCGTGCGCCACCACTCAGTGCGGACCCAACGCAGCGTGTGACGGCGGAATTTGTGCCTGCCTTCCTGGATTTTCAGGAAATGCCAATGATCTTCAACAGGGATGTCAGAGGTCTGAATGTAGCAACAACTTTGACTGCGAATACGACGAAATTTGCATTCAAAATAGAGGAGGTCACCGAAGCTGCGTGGATGCTTGCGAGAGAAGTCAATGTGGACCGAATGCCTTCTGTGTCGCTCAAGACCATATCGCCTCGTGCCTCTGCAAAGACACCTTCGCAGGAGACCCCACGGACATCAGGCAAGGTTGCCAACCGAAACAACGCGAAGGTTCATGTGCAACTAACGCCGACTGCGAGGAAGGACGCGTTTGCCAGATGGACTACTCAGGAAATCGCCGCTGCACAGATCCTTGCTTGAGCAGAACTTGCGGTCGCAACGAAAAATGTACCATCATGTCCAGTCGGCCTCGGTGCATCTGCCTTCCCGGCTTTGTGAAAAATCCGACTACAAGCATCTGCGAAGGTTTGTGATTGTCTTTCACTAACATAACTTTTTGTCTGGCTATATACATTTGCAGACTAATATGATCATTTTTTCAATAATTTCTTTACAATTTCTAAATAACTAAATTTATTTTTTTGGTTTGCTGATGTATTTTATTATTGAAATAGAAGCAAAATATCCTTATCTAAATCATCAGACTTGAATAGCGATTTTTCTATTTAACATTAACTTGTCTAACATTAGCTCATCTGAAAATCCCTTACATAAACTCGTTTTATTTTTGCAGAACCAACTGTCCCCGATTGTGAGAGTGACAGGAACTGCTCACCATCAGCTGCGTGCCGTCCAGACCAATTAGGAGTGCGTAAGTGTGTTGACATCTGCTCCAGCTTCACGTGCGGGCTACATTCGGTGTGCCAAGCTGTGAACCATCGCGGTCAATGCCAATGTCTTCCTGGTTTCACCGGTAACCCAAATGACAGGAGTGGCTGCCGTGGTATCCCACGGGACGAGTGCCAAACAGACGCTCAATGCTCTGAATCCGAAAAATGCTCACTGCAAGGTAGTTCTCGCAAGTGCGTCTCAGTCTGCAAAGAAACGCAATGTGGACCAGGGGCCGTTTGTATCGCCAACAATCATGCTGCAAAATGCCAGTGTCCGCCAGGTCTCTTTGCTGGTGATCCGAACGATTTGACAAGAGGTTGCACATCAGTTGGGTGCCTCATAAATGAAGACTGTGCTTTTGATCATGCCTGCAACCGTTTGGATTTTACTTGCTTTGACGTTTGTTTCGATGCGTGTGGGGAAAATGCCGTGTGCATCCCACAAAACCATGGTTATTCCTGCCAATGTGCTCCTGGATTTAAGCCAAGTCCATCTGCTGAAATTGAGTGCACAGCAGCGGATATCTGCGACTCCAACCCATGTCACGAAACTGCTGTGTGTGAATCCAACGGCGGAACTCACTTGTGCTCTTGTTCAAGGGGCATGATCGGCGATCCGTACACTACAGGATGCTATCCCGAGGGAACCTGTCCTTTAGGAGACGACGATTGCCCTACAGACAGTGTGTGTGTTCGTGGTTTGTGCAGGTCTCCATGTGACGGAGCGTGCGGGCCTAACGCACTTTGTAATGTGGTCAATAGAAAAGCCCAATGTAACTGCCCTCCTGGATTTGAACCGAATCCCTCCGCAAAAGACGGATGCAGCAGAATTACGAACAAGTGCTCCAATAACGCTCAGTGCTTAGGAGGGTCTTGCATTCACGGACAGTGTATGGAAGTGTGTCGGGATGATCATCAGTGTGCTCAGAATGAAAAATGCGTGGACAACAAATGCATTGTGTTGTGCATATCATCAGAACAATGTCCTAAAGAGCAATCTTGCATCAATGGAGTATGCCTCATCGGCTGTCGTAGCAACGCAGACTGTCAATCAAACCAAGCTTGCATTTCGAATAAATGCAAAGATCCATGCTCGGAACCAAACGTGTGCGGTCCTAACTCTGAGTGTAAGTCTGAAGGACATTTTGCTCAATGCGTGTGTCCAAACGGCTTCCAAAAGATCCAACAGGGATGCATTCGTACTCCAGTTGTGTGCAACGACAACAATGATTGCGCGTCCGGGAATTTGTGTGATAAGGGTCAATGCAAACCTGTATGCAGCCAGATAAATCAATGCGCCCAAGGAGAACACTGCAACAATGGAATGTGCATGAAAGTGTGCTTTAACGACGGTAACTGTCTTCAAGGAGAAGTTTGCATCGAGGGTTCTTGTGAAAGCGGCTGCAGAACTTCTGGAGATTGTACTCAAAACGAAGTGTGCATCTCGAAAAAATGTCTCTGCGCTAAGGGCTACAACCCGAGCGGAGGTGGTTGTGTAGATGTAGACGAATGTCAAGAAAATCCTTGTCATGCATCAGCAACTTGTACCAACGTACCTGGATCTTTCAAATGCTCTTGTCCGCCTGGGACCATCGGTGATCCTTACGGAGGCGATGGCTGCATCTCACCTAATGAGTGTTCAAACGATTCTGAATGCTACGGAGAACAAGCATGCGTCCTCTCTAATGGTGGTCTTTACAAGTGCGTGGACCCATGCGCATCCACTGTGTGTGGTGTCAACTCCGAGTGTCGCGTCGAGAACCACAAGCCAGTTTGCGTGTGCCTCGGTGGCTTCTTTGGAGACCCAAACAACCTTTCCAGCGGTTGCGTCAAAGGCGATTGCGTTGAAGATGGTGATTGTTCATCCGACAAAGTTTGCAACCGAGCTTCCTTCCGCTGTATCAGTAAGTATACATTGTGCTGCTTATAATTTTATGCTATTGTTAACTAAATTAAGCATTGATGTATTTACTAGCGTATTCATTTTTTCGGTCGAAAAACTAAATTTTATCTCTCTATTTTTCTCATCTACAGATCCATGCGAGAACGTTAACTGCGCACACGGGCGTTGCCAGGCCGAGAATCACAACGCTGTTTGCTACTGTCAGCAAGGATTTGCTGTTGGTAGCGATGGAGCCTGCAAGGACATCAACGAATGTAACGAAAGCCCATGTCATCGCACAGCCGCCTGCCGCAACACTGTGGGCAGCTACTCTTGCACATGCACAGCAGGCCTTATCGGAGACCCGTACAATACTGGGTGCCGACGTCCTGGTGACTGCACAACCGATAATCAGTGCCCGGCCTCTTCAGTGTGTCTCCGCAACAAATGCATGAATCCTTGTGAAACAACAACCTGTGGAAGTGGAGCTGTGTGTTCCGTGTCGGGCCGTCAACCAGTCTGTTCTTGTCCTCCACGTAGCACTGGAGATCCAAAGAAACAATGCGTTGCTTTCGACTGCGTCAGCTCTTCTGAGTGCTCCTCTGATAAATCGTGCATCAACAACAAGTGCGTGAACCCGTGCTCCATTCCTGGAGTCTGCGGCCAAAATACCGAGTGTCATGCCTCGAGCCATTTGCAGACGTGTTCATGCAAGCCTGGCTTTACTGGTGATGCTTCATTCGGTTGTTCGTCCATCAGTTATTGCGCCAACGAAAATGACTGTCCGTCTGGAGAGCAGTGCAACGGTGGAGTCTGTGTCCGTGAGTATCAGCATGCGCGAAATGGAAATTTAAGCTCGTGATCTGAATTATATTTCAAAATTTATGGATGACGAATTCGTCTCATTTTTTCGTCTCACGTTATTCGTCTCATAAAACGAATTCGTCTCATGTTATTTGTTTCCCTCTTTTCCAGCCGCGTGCACGAGTACTCGCGAGTGTCTTCGTGATCAAGTTTGCATCCAAGGATCATGCATCCCTACGTGCAGCTCTGACCGTCGATGCCCCGATTTCCAGGTAGTTCATTCATGAAACTCTCGTGATTGGTTCCTACAGCGGGTGTGCTTCGATTTTTAATGAATTTGCAACTCATGATCATTGAAAACGAATTACGATGAAAAAAAGGGGAAGGTGAAAACGTTTGGCTAATGGAAGTAAGGCAAAAATTAGGCCATTTCTAGACAGGGAGCTCAAAACTAGATCTTTTTCAGGAGTTTCAAAACAACATCAATGGTGTGCTTCAGTATGTAATAACGTTTCCGTTCCTCATCATTAAAAAATGATTTACGATGAAAAAAGTGAAGCTGAAAACGTTTGGCGATTCAAAGTATGGTGAAATTAATGTCATTTTTAGACAGGCAGTTCAAAACTCGATCTTTTTCAGGAGTGTCAAAACAACATCTGCGTGCCGGAAGTGAAGTGTCGCTCAAACGAAGACTGCACCTCCAACGAGCGGTGCCGTCAGAACAGCGTAGGCCAGGCCGAGTGCAAGGCTGTGTGCGACAACCTGGTGCTGTGTGGCCGCAACGCTCAGTGCGTCGCACAAAATCACGAAGCTATGTGCCAGTGCCCAGAGGTAAGAACTCCATTTTTATATGTTGTTGATTACGTTGTTGTCAGTTTTACTGTTATTATGTTGTTAGTCTTATCATGTTGTTGTCCATATCCTCACTTAGTACAGAATGAGAAAGGTTAAGCTCTGGTAGTCTCCTTTCTTTGTGGGTTTGCATTCGCTCTCACGATTCTGTGTGTCTTTTGATGTTTTTCATTGAATAACAGCACTGAAGAGATCATTAATCGAAATAAATGACAACAAAATTCTGGCTGAGAATGTCTGACTTATTTTGGATTAAAACTGCATCATTTCTCATTTCAGTTCTTGGCTCATAATTTTTTATATATTCGTAGCTACCGATATCTCTATGTACTAAAATAATACTCAAATCTGGAAGCCCATATTGTTTTGTAACTCAAGTAATGTATTACATCATTCATGGCAGATTTCCTTAGAGCAAAGTTAGATAGTGATGGTACTTGAAATATGGACGAAACTAAAAGATTCCTAATGGATTACATGGGGGTATGAATGTTGTGCAATTAAATTGTGCCGAAAACCCTTTTCCTTACACGATATTTTTTTTTTTTCAAGGGCTTCTTCGGTGACCCTGTCGATGAACGCGTCGGATGCCAGCGAATCGAGTGCAGAGACAGCAGTGAATGCGACTCCAACGAACTTTGCGACAACTATAAATGCAAAGGTATGAGAACACAAAAGCTTTTTGCTTCATGTGAAATTTCAAATTGTTGTCCACACTAAAACTCTTTCTCAACTAGTAGAATGAGTCATATTATATCTAACAACTCATTTCCCTGTTCCAGTGGCATGTTCTGTCGAAAACAAATGCGGGCGCAATGCGAGATGCGAGTCTGAAAATCACAGAGCCGTGTGCTTCTGCCGTGACGGTTTCAGTGGAGATCCTCTCAAGGGATGCACAAACATCGACTTCTGTGCTGATGATCCCTGCGGCTCTGGAGCACGATGTGCCAACACGAGAGGAACATTCAGGTGTTCGTGTCCTCCTGGAACTGTTGGGAACGCCCAGGAAGAAGGCTGTGCTCCTCCAGTTGAGTGTCTCTCCGACGATGACTGCCCCGATGCAGCGTATTGCGGTGAAGAAGACAGCGAGCCAAAATGCAAGAATGTTTGCGAAGACTACGGTGACAATTGCGGCCCGAATTCCGAGTGCGTGCCCACGAATCACAAAGCGCAGTGTAGATGCCGCAGTGGTTACGAAGGGGATCCCAGTAACTCCGTCGTTGGATGTCGACCTAAAGTGGTGTCCTGCACCAACAACAGAGACTGTCCCACAGCAACAGTTTGCGATGGTGGATTATGTCGCCGTAAGTTACAAGCGTTTTTTAAATGAGCGATAAACATTATTTGCTTATTTCTCTTGCGTGCTGCTCAAGATATTTTTTCTGATTGTGTCTTTTTTCTTTCAGCTCCCTGTCAGAGTGATGACGAATGTGGACTGCTTGAGGCTTGCATAAGGGGACAGTGCTCCAATCTGTGCGATCAGCCCAAATCTTGTGGCTTGAACGCTATGTGCGACATGATAAACCACAAGAAGCAGTGTTCATGCCCTGCAGCCTTCACTGGATCAGCCGAAACAGAATGCTATCGTCTTCCAACGTTCTGCCAAACGTCCAACAATTGTGAAGAGGACTTCATGTGCAAGTCTGGAGGATGTGTTCCTAAATGCAAAACCCACGAAGAATGCGCTCAAAATGAAATGTGTGTCCAGGGATCTTGCACCCGTAAGTATTTCTTCAATAAAGTTCTTACAAATAAATAATGTTATTTTATAATTTATTTTGCTAGGGATATTTAGGAGTGATTGCAAATTTTATAATCATGTAATTCTTTTCTCTCTACAGTAACATGCCGCGTGGACAACGACTGCTTCCTGGGTCACATCTGTTTGTCTAACACCTGCCTCATCGGATGCAGAACCAACGATGACTGCGCAGCTTCGGAGTCTTGCCAAAACAATCAGTGCCGGAATCCCTGTGAAAAAACTACGGTTTGCGGGCCTAATGCTCAGTGTTCTGTCATTAATTACAGAGCTCAGTGCTCGTGCCCACCTGGATTCATTCCAAACCCATCAGCGAACATCGCTTGCGTCCGAGAGCCTGTTGGGTGCGCTCTAAATTCTGACTGTGGACCAGGCTTTACGTGCTCTTCTGGCACCTGTCTCGCTATTTGCTCGTCCGCAGCCAACTGTCTCGATAATGAGCAATGCGACGGAAACTCCTGCCGTCCAGTTTGCAGAAGAGACGACGACTGTCGCTCCGGAGAAATATGCGATGATTTGATGTGCGTCTCTGGCTGCCGAGCTGACACTGAATGCCCCAATGATCAGTCATGTATCCAAAACACCTGCAAAAACCCGTGCTCATCTCCAACCGCGTGCGGGAACAACGCTCAGTGCTCAGTTAAGGGACATAAAGTTGTTTGCGAGTGCAATGACGGCCTTGAAGGGGATCCATACGTCAACTGCCGTCTGAAAGTTACTGCTTGTGATTCTAACGACGACTGCCCTGATTCTGCCGCTTGTGTCGCTGGTATATGTCGATCAGAGTGCTCTGGTGATAATTCTTGTTTCGATAACGAGCGGTGCGTAAATGGCGTCTGCAAGGAAATTTGCAGTTCAGACTTCCAATGCGCTGCTGGTACCATTTGCCAGAGAAGATTGTGCGTTGAAGGTTGCCGCAGAGACTCTTCTTGTCCAGACAAAATGTCTTGCATCAACCGCGAATGCCGCGACCCTTGTCCATCAGCGTGTGGTGAATGCGCTCAATGCGAAGTGTTTAACAACAAGGCTCATTGTAGCTGCCCTGCAGATACTATCGGCAACCCTCTTGTGTCGTGTAACAAGCCTTCACGCTCTTGTTCATCATCTGACGACTGCGCTTCAGGAGAAGATTGCAGCGAAGGGTTCTGTACCCTGAGCTGTTCATCAAGCTCAGATTGTACTTGCGGCCAGGTTTGTGACGAAGAAAAATGTAAAACTCAGTGCAGAAAGTCAACAGATTGCTCGCAGGGATTCTTATGCATGTCGGGCAAATGCACCGCGGCCTGTCGATCCAGTAATGATTGCCCCATCGGTCAATCTTGCGTCAATTCCAAATGCCGCGATCCCTGCGAAGTGAAGACCTGCGGTACAAATGCTGTTTGCAGAGCCTCCAACAACAGAGCGGTTTGCTTGTGCCCTACTGACTATCAAGGAATTCCCACCGTCGAATGCAGAAAATCGGAATGTTCACGAGATCAAGACTGCCGCCACACTCAAATTTGCGCCGACGGTAAATGCATCAATCCATGCGAAGCAGGCTACTGTGGTGTTAATGCCCAGTGCACTGTAGTGAACCGACAAGCTCAATGCCAGTGTCCTCCCAACCACCACGGCAGCCCTGAAGTTGAATGTATTCGCGATGTAAATGAATGTGCCAGTAACCCATGCGCCAACAATGCCCAGTGCAAGAACACAATTGGTAGCTTTGTGTGTGAGTGCAACCCGAGTTGCCAGGGCGATGCTTACAACGCAGGCTGCATCTGTCCCAGCGACCAAGTGAGTCCGTGCACCCTCAGAACTTGCGGTATCAACGCCAAGTGCAGGACGGCTCTCAACAATGCTGCTGAGTGCTTCTGCCCCACCAACATGCCTCTCGGAGATCCCATGATTGAGTGTGAGTGTATAACTACATGCCCTAACGTTTTGGTTGATTTGTAATGATATACTCAAGAGCGTTATTAGTTCTTTGAGTAGTCAGCGAATTTAACTTGGAGTGATATACTCAAGATAAGAGTGTCAATTCTTGGAGTTGTCCGGATGTCTTTATGGTGTTTGAAATACTGAAGTTATACTTGGTCTTCCAGTGAAATATTGAAAACATGATTCTCTACTAGAATGAGAAAAAAGCTGTCGGGCGTGGTGAGTAGCAAGTTAGACAACATAACTCACTGGAGAGGACAAGAAGGTGTGGCTTTTGTATTACAGGCAAGGCAGACTGCAGGCAGAGAGGGTGCGGCTTGGGCGCCACATGCGTAGAAGCAGCCGGCGAGTACGAGTGTCGATGTCGAGAGGGCTGGAACGGGGACCCACTGGCTGAATGCGTGCCAGGTTAGTTCCACTCACTCGCAACTTTTTCTTGTTAGACAGAACGGTTATTTTTTTAGGCCACTCCATGAGCAACGGAAAGATGTGTGTTGATTTTAAGCTGGCTCTGATTCCCAGTTCTCCAGAAAATTAAAATTGATGCTTTACCAATACTGAGTATAATATGTATGGAATTACGAAGATGATGATCCTAAAAAGAATGTTAACATAACTAGTTCTTCATACTCGTGGACTCACAGTTATTTGCCAAAGAAGTACATTTGCAATTCTCTTGAAGATCTGCTGCAGTAAAACACAACTTCGTTAACGTATGATATATTAACGAACACTATATACTTGCGCGAACAGATCGCTTGGTATGGCCACGTGTGCTAGGCATCCTTACACAGACCTTACAGAATCTCCTGTACTGAGTCCCCACGTGATCTCTAATTAGCAATCAAAACACTTCTTTGCATTTTCAACGTCCATCTTTGTGCTTGTCAATTTTATTTGTCTTTGCATCATATTTTCAGTCAACCGTGTGCACGGCTTCCTGTGAATGTGACCCTTTTATATCAATTTATGCAAGTATTTACTCTTGCCTATATATTTACCCAGTCAGATTTGTTTCTTTCTGCATGATTTCCTCCCATCTATTTGATTTCAAGCAGAAATGAGGCTTATTAATTTTATGTTAGACAGTATTGCATTCAACCATGCTAGTTTTGATATAGGATATATCTAATGCATTAGTCGTGAATATTGATGTGTGTTCTTGCGGACGTTTCCTCACTTCGCATTGGAAGTCGAAATTGCTTGGCATTGTCGTTCTCCCCGCCCCCGCTCCTCTCTCTACTCCCCTCACTTGCTCACATAAGTTCACCACCATGAACTTCCGAGACTGTACCTCACATCCCGACACGATATTTGCTCGTCCTCACCTCATTGCTGGCTGTGGGTGGGCAATGCAGTACGACGGAGGAAAGTTTGAGTTCACGGATGGCACAGTCAGTTTAGATCTATTGTTCACTGAAAATAGTTTTTCTTCTACGTTGTTGCACTTCTCTGTAGTAATAAAAAGTCTCGCTTGATGTCTAATTCTCACTAGGGTTTCACATCGGTCTTGCTTCTCTCGTACTGTTGGGTATGAAGGTTGAGAAATTAAATGGATAATCGTAGTTGTGTACAGAAGTAGCGACTAATTCTTCGTTAGCGTGAAGCTGATCAAAAATGTTAAAATTCTAGGGCGCTTCCCCAAGTTCAGTCTTGACCGCCTGATTTGGTCAGCTAAGTTTCGCACGATGCGTATCTTGTAATAATTTATAGAGTAATGCGGTGACTAATGCCAATGAAAAATTGTAGGCGTCTCGTACTTCTATTTGATAGGATTCATCGTGCTTTTCATTCTCAGACAAATAATTTTTAGATCATTCCATTTTCGCAAAATTAATCTGCAGATTTGTCACGCCACATGTCTATTTTAATATTGATTTGCTATTACAGGGTCATGAGGCGTTACTAACTGTCATAGGTCTCTTTAATAACATTTTTTATATGTGAAGCAAAAAACTCTTCAAGGGTCAAACGTCAGTCTTAACTATAATGCAATAGCTGTGGTTGGGTCAAAAGAAATATTTCTATCAGGTTCTTTTCGATTTAATAATTTGAATTAAACAGCTAATAATAAGAAAGGGTAATTAATATGGTGGTGGACTTCATTCCTTTTGGATATGGTGAGTATTGATTTTTATTTTGTTTTGATTCTGTAGGAATGAAATAACCTACATTTATATTAACGGTTTGCGTCCGCAGGTTATCATGCTCATCGAATTATTCTTATTGCCAATGCTCGGAATAGTTATATTAACCAGCAAGCTGCTATGAGTAACACAGGTCTAGAGTAATACTGGAGATACTCGTAACCAAAATGAGGTGTTCTTCGGTTTAACCTGGGGTGTGGCTTCCCTATACCCTAAGGCCACTTGCACTCTGCTATGCTGCATGCTCATATCTTTGCTCTTCCTTTCTCACACTAGATTCTCAGTGCACAATACATCTAGACTGCCGCCCTTCGATGGCTTGTATCAATGGCAAGTGCTCAGATCCTTGTGGCCAGCCCGGTGCCTGTGGCGTCAATGCTTCTTGTAGCGTCGTTAATCACGAGGCCTCGTGCTCCTGTCCGGAGTGTCATTTTGAAGCCCCAGCGGTCGCTTGTCAACTCAATACAACCTGTATACGATCTCAACCTGAGCCACCGACTCCTACGTACTGCATTTCTCATCAAGACTGCAATGAAAAAGAATCTTGTGATGAGAACCTTAATGTCTGCGTTGATCCATGCGACGATCAATCGGCATGTGAACCCAACAAACGATGTGAAGTCAGGAAACATCAGAAGAACTGTATTTGTAAATTTGGGTTCACTTTAAACTCAGCTGGCGAGTTTGTCTGTGCAGGAGACAACATTGAATGTCACCGCTCACAAGATTGTAGTTCCGATCTGAGTTGCATAAACAACAAATGCAAGAACCCATGTGAGCAAGGCAACTTATGCCCTCCTGGAAAGACGTGCGTCACCATGAACCACCACGCAGTGTGTCTCTGCCTGGACGATTGTTCGCCATCAGTTGAAATATGTCTACGCGACGAAGGCTGCCCACCGAACTTGGCATGCGTGAGCTATCAGTGCGTGGATCCGTGCAACGGGCACGCTTGTGCTGGAGATTCGCCCTGCTACGTCGAGGAACACAAGCCGTTGTGCAAATTCTGCCCGTCTGGCTTTACTATTGATCCCATCTATGGCTGTGTCAAAGGTAAAGAGATCCATATCGAAAGACCCTAAATTAACATAATGTACGCACCTGCCACGTTCCCTTCAGATGTGATCGATTCACTTACTAATACCTCTAAAAAACTTCTTTTCTTTGACCTGCGACTAGGAACTCATTTGCGTTCACTTTTTTAAATGGAGCAAAGCATTTTAAATACAAATTGATATATAAATAAATTCATTCAATGTTGAACTTTTTCATTGGAGCCCAACCTGTCGACTAGTACAAATTAGCACATTCATTGCAAAACGATGACTCACGCCTTCTTTTCTCTATTTGATGTGTTTTTGAGAATGTGTTTTTGTGAATCTTAATTTTAAGAACATCCCGACTGAGTCCTTATGTGTTGGCCATTTCATTTTGTCCTTTTTTCTGTCTTTTTGCATATTCTACCGTGGATCTTGAGCAAGCACTTTTTTGCTTCGTGGTTTTCCATTTTATTTTGAATGTGTTTATTTCTTATTCTTACGCACCCTTTCCCTCACATTATCCCTGGCGATTCCGCAGAAGCTTCATCAACTCCTAGCTCCTCAACTCAGTTCCAGCCTCAGTGTTACTTCGATTTCGACTGTGGCTCTGGACGAGTTTGCCAGAACGGATTATGTATCAATCCATGCTTGAATGTTTGTGGGACACTAGACTGCTCAATTTTCTTTGTAAATGATACAGTAATTGACATCGAATGCGATGTTGAATCTGAAACTACCACAGAACATGTTGACAAGGCCAAAACATTACATCCAGCTACCTCAATCACTCAGCCAACTAGCACAAGTAGAAGCCCCACGAAAATAACGGAAGATCCTACATCTAAACATTCAACTCCTCTATCACCTCTCCCTTTCACGTCAACGTTGTCTCCTGAACGAAATTCAACACGTTTACCTCCGCGTGACAACTGGCCTTCTACTATAGTACAGTCTACTACGATTGGTACTCGACCTTCTGAGGGGACTCCTCCGGTTCATGAACTTGAAACTACTACTGAAATCCCAGACATAACAACTACGAAATTTGTAACAATTTCAGTGTCTGAAACTGAACCACCAGCAACATTCCCTACGACTAAGAAACCAATATTGTTTTCCAATACTAGAACGACGAAGAAAAAGACTACAAAAGCCCTCGATGAGTTCCCTTCCACAACTGAGTTTTTGACTGATGAAACTACGACAGTTAAGGCCGGTACTCAAGTAGATTCTACTTTACTCACCACTCCATCTGGCAAGACTGAAAAAGTTGAAGCTATAACAACAGAACCATCTAACTGGCCTACAACCGCAGCCACTACTGACCCTGACAACTGGCCCACAACCGCTAAAATGAGGGTATCATCACTTTCTTCCACCGCATATACGAGCCGCACCCCTGAGACCACTCAAAAAACAGACACTACCACTGAATATACGAGTACAAAATTTACAAAATCTGATTACTTGTCTTCCACCGCACCTACGTTAACAACAGAGAAGCTGAAACCCACCACAGAAATAAGTCAGAAACCAACTGTTCCGACTCTCCAAACTAGTTCATTGAATCCGGTTTTAACGACAGAACCGCCTAGTGCGCCGTCGACTACTAGAAACATATTTGACTTGTTCACCATAAATTGGTCCACAACCGTTAAAACCACTTTTCCAGGGACTACATCGAATAATTTTACAAGCATCCACACCACCACCACAAAGCCGGAAATTTCATCCGTGACGTACAAAGTCACTGTTCAAACACAGACACCTTTACCAATATCGAGACCCATTATTAACCAGTTGGCGGATTATGAATGTACAAGTAGCGTCGAGTGTGCGCGTAACGAAGCTTGCATTCAAAATAAATGTTTGAATCCCTGTAAAACACGAAGGCCTTGTGACAGTGGTTTTGTGTGTGTAGTGAGCAATCATTTAGCACTGTGTCAGTGTCCCACGGGTTCAAGCATTGGATCACTGTGTCCAAAAGGTAAAGAAATTGAGTCGAACCACCTTTTGCTTTACATAGCGCATCTGTAAAGAGATGGGATTTGCTCGCTCCCATGTACATCGCTCCATTGCTTGGCTTTAAAGTACAGCTTTCGAAAACGATTGTGAATAAAAGACATAAACAAATTAGAGTAAATCTTAAGGACTGTTTTTTCATCGACTCTGCTAAGCAAAATGCTCATGTGATTGGATTGGACTACAGCATTGTAAATTTTGATGATTTTCCACACAGGTCTACATTCCAGTTACTCATACTGTACATTAGACAACAGCATTCCAAATGGAAATGTGGATATAAAGTGCCATGGCACATCATAATGTTATGAATTTGAATCTATACATCATCTACTCAAGCTGCGCCAGATATAAACAAATGAAACTATTTTTAAAATGAACAAGTGGAAATGTATTAGAGCTATCGATGTTTCGGGTAAATGACAGGTTCCGAGATACCTGAGTGAAAACTCTTGTCCATTTGTGAATAAGATGTTCTATCCCTTACGGGGGTAATACAGTTAAAATACAATAAAAG
Organism: Morinoia aosen; assembly: GCA_030386875.1. Taxonomy (NCBI): domain Eukaryota; kingdom Metazoa; phylum Arthropoda; class Malacostraca; order Amphipoda; family Talitridae; genus Morinoia; species Morinoia aosen. Next base: position 81,521,933 of record CM059561.1, on the reverse strand, counting down.
GGTTGGAAATACTCGGTGTAACTGATCCGACCAGAGGAGTTACTGGGCTTGACGTAACCACCCAGACAGACTTTTTTCCCACAGGTCTCTAGACGTAAAATTAATTTGTAAATTTTTCAATTACAGGGCTCGACTGAACCAACTACAGCTAACTGTACAATTTGATTTGTCTATAATAATTACGACACCCGTTCAACAGGTCCATCCAGATGCGTGTAAATTTTTGAAACCAAATGAAACTCTCAAATAAGAAACTACTCATCTTACCTTTAATATGATACTAATTTTTTAGGTGCAAGATGATGTTCAATAACATTCTCACGTTATCCACACTAATGTTCTTTGTTTTAATAATTTGCACCCTTATTTACTAAAATATTGGTACGTCAAATAATTATCTGATATCGTAATGCAATTAGGTGTCACAGAACTAACACTGAAACCCGGAGTTCATAGAATGGTTGCATTCTACATACTGTCCAATTGGGAATGAACGCTTACAAAGTTGCCTCTTTCACCGGGAAGAAAGACTTGAATATTATGGTCCAATTTGTTTTCGAAATTACGTCATTAACCTGGTATTTTTTAATCGTATTGCGTTAATTTGGAAAAATATCTACATTATTTCTTTTAATATACAGGTTTTATTTCAAAATACTTATTCGGTTTTAAATTATTTGGGTTTAATTGAAATATTAGTTTATAGGGGAGTTTCAAATTTATTCGTTAATTAACATGGAAGTATAGTACTAATGAACATCGAGAACTTCGAACTGGTATCTTGAAAACTGACGCACTTATAACAAAGGAAAAACTAGGTCCGCTTAGTACGACTAATCCGTGGGTTGACTAAATGGGGATTCGTTTAACATACATTCACCAAATTGTTTATTAAGAGAATTCGTTGACATTTTTAGTATTTCGTGATAATTAATAACTGGAGACACAATGACCAAACATGTTTACTATTCAACATCACACTTTGAATGAAATACTGCATAACACTTTAAAAACTCGCTTGAGGATTGGATTACTCGACACAGCCCCACAGAAAGTTCATGACGACAACGTGTTAACAACACTGGGCTGGTTATGGTGCGTGATCTTAACCATTTAACGCTTTAATAGTGAGAAAGCTGCTAAATCGATACAAAACTTTAGTTACGGCATGGGGACCAAGGTTTTTTTTTAATCTATTTCTCAAAAAATAATTCAACGATGAAGATCTGTGAAATAGCGTCATATGCGAACAGCATCTTTGCTCTCGATGGGGCCGACGGTTTTTAAATCTTTTTTTCAAAAATTGAACGAACAAAGAAGATCTGTGAAATAGCGTCATGCCCTAAGGATTTTCATGCTCGATTTTACACCTTGAGCATGACTGCATGATTCTCGTGCGCTCCGTTCAACACGCATGTAACAAACATTTCACAGTTGACCATAACCCTCTTGTGCATGTGTTCTCAACTCTGGCCGGAGATGTGCACACCCTCTCCGTTTGTCGGATGCTGGGGTGCCAACATGCTCAAAATGAAACATCTTTGCTTATTGCTTTTAATCTTGTCCTTCTTTACAGGGCTTTCCATCGATACAGTACATCTGAAAGTTAAATCTTAAGATTATCTACATGTATATATTGTCTTTATTTTTAAACTCGACTGGACACGTGAAACTTTTAAACCCTTAACACCTCTTGTTTGTATTTAATTCTTCAGAGGAAGATTGTTCATGTATGTTGTGCATATTAAAACGTTAGTGATAAAGTGATTGTTGTTCTAAAACTAAGATAATGAGTGTTTCCTGCGAACCATGGAGTGGTTGTCGTTAATAAAAATGTGTCATAAATAACATAGGAAAATGAAATAAAACTTAACTAATAGGAAGATAAAACTAACAGCCTCAAATATTTTTTCCTACTACTCATTGCTTTGCGTGTTATGTGACAAATATTGAGCGTAGTTGATAATATATTATTCAGGAGTTAGTTAGTGCACTAATATAGTTAGCAACGATTTAGGAAAAAGATCCCATTTTGATCAGCTCTAAAAAGTATAGTCTGGAAGAGGCACACTACTCCCTTATCGCTCTCTTGAGTGCACTTCAGAAGAAAAAAGATCATGAGTCAATTTTCGTCGAGATACTGACTAATTTTAGCCAGAAAACCTATAATAAGAGTAATCTCGATTTCCTTGAGTAATATTCTAGTTTCAAATAGTATCACTGATACGTTTTGCTCGCTTAGCAACATTACCCCAGTATTTTGCTCGCTTAGCAGCATTACCCCAGTATTTTGCTCACTTAGCAATATTACCGCTGTTTTGCCCAGTAGTAGCATGCCAGTGACACCATCACAACAGTTTTTCTGCTCACTGACAGCCACTGGATGCAGGGACAGCTCGTCGTGCCCTCCCAATCAAGCATGCATCAACGATCACTGCCAGAATCCTTGTGTAGCTAAAAACCCTTGCGAAGCTGATGAGGATTGTAAAGTAGAAGGTCAAGAAGCCAAGTGCATTGCAGGTGAGTCGTAAAAACTTTATTTCATACATTCAATAGGTGCTACTAACCAATTCATTAGACTTCTGTACAATTATGAAATCATAAAACAATGCATGGGATATTTAGTTGTTATTCTAATCTTAGCATTCATTCATATTTTTATATTAACTCTTCATTCCAAAACTTTCTGCGAATAAACACGGAATAAATGTACAGCAGCTTCTGAAGCATGGAAGTGAAACGATCCAAATAAACAATTCATGATACATGAGCTGCTATTTCATCTATTTACCCCACCTTTAGATGTGTGTTCACATTACACATTCAACTCACTCCGCCTTTTTATGTGTTCACATTATGCATTCAACTTACTCCGCCTTTTTATGTGTTCACATTACACATTCAACTTACTCCGCCTTTTTATGTGTTCACATTATACATTCAACTTACTCCGCCTTTTTATGTGTTCACATTACACATTCAACTTACTCCGCCTTTTTATGTGTTCACATTATACATTCAACTTACTCCGCCTTTTTATGTGTTCACATTATGCATTCAACTTACTCCGCCTTTTTATGTGTTCACATTACACATTCAACTTACTCCGCCTTTTTATGTGTTCACATTACACATTCAACTTACTCCGCCTTTTTATGTGTTCACATTATACATTCAACTTACTCCGCCTTTTTATGTGTTCACATTACACATTCAACTTAGTCCGCCTTTTTATGTGTTCACATTACACATTCAGCTTACTCCGCCTTTTTATGTGTTCACATTACACATTCAACTTACTCCGCCTTTTCATGTGTTCACATTATACATTCAACTTACTCCGCCTTTTTATGTGTTCACATTATACATTCAACTTACACCGCCTTTTTATGTGTTCACATTGTACATTCAGCTTTCTCCGCCTTTTTATGTGTTCACATTATACACCAAATATTTCCTTCACAAGTACTGATACCAGCATATTTTTTACGAGCGCATCGATTGGTAACTTTGCAGTGGGGTGCCGTGCGAACACGGACTGCGACAGCGACAAGGCCTGCGTCAACAAACAGTGCGTGTCGCCGTGCGAGTCCGGATCTCCGTGCGGCTACGCGGAGCGATGCGAAACGAAGGACCACATCCCATACTGTATTTCAGGTACCATTTTTAGCACAACGTTATTTAACTCACTTTTGACGTTACATGCTGATATATTGTAGTGCTGTTAACATTCTCTACTGTGTTTCAGGTACCATTTTTAGCACAACGTTATTTAACCCACTTTTTTCGTTACATGCTGGTATATTGTAGTGCCGATAAAACTCCCCACTGTATTTCTGGTACCATTTTTAGCACAACGTTATTTGAACCTCTTTCAGCATTGCAGGCAAACGTTTATTGTACACACCAGTAACATTCCCTACTGTATTTCAGGTATCATTGTTAGTACTACGTCATTTAACTCCCTTTTGTTTTTGCAAGCAAACGTATAATCTGGCCAATAACATCCGCTACTGTATTTTGGATAAAGTGTATTTCACTGGCTACCTTTATTGATGTGAGTGTGCATGCAATATTGTGTCTGACTTAATAAGTAGTGAATAATTTTGTACCACATTCAGTCCTGCAACCAGTTTTAGCTTGGTGTTGAGCTCCTCAAAACACGTTCATTCTATTTGAAGTACAACTTTTTCTTGATACTTTCATTCCATAAGTAATTTTGATATTAATTTTGCATTGCAATTAATTTAATGGAAATTAGGTCGCACTTCATGTATGCGTGTACATCCGACTGGTATATCAGTTTGCTCATATATTTAACGAATCATGTTTATTTCCTCCACAGCTTGCAACTGCCAAAAGAATGATGACTGCGATCCAGACATGAGCTGCGATGGCTGCACCTGCAAGCCAACTCCAGGTAAGATTTCAATACCCTTTTTTGCCGCAGCCAATTGTAACCAAGCATTTTTTTATTTCAGGTTATTATAACATTCTCTTGTGTTCAGACATGTGTACATTGATTTTCCACATAGTAATGGTCCGATATCGATCACTCTCAAGTGTACCAAATCTCATCTAAATTCGGTAAGTAGAATTTATTCTCGTATTATTAACCATTTAGTGACAGTATTTGTTATTGTATATATTCAACATGCTTCTTGACTACTCCTAATATCTTGGTTTTTAGAATATCAGTAATGATTCGAATGTTGATTACGTGATAACTTAGATTTTTTAGGAAAGGTGCGTGGTTCATTTGTTATGGCATCCGTTAAATCCGTCATGTAAAAATACTACTAACACTTGAGGCTGAGAAGGCTCAGTATGCATTGTTGAGTAAGCATGTGCTCGACGTAAGTAAACTGCCCCTGCATCATGCTACTCGCTCGTCAACACCGCTTGGAAACCAAATCTTCGTTCTAGAGCGAACTAGAACTGTGAATTACAATCATTGCATCTGCTTCTGCAACAAAGCCCTACTGGCTCCTGTGCTTTGACGCTGCTTTGGCTGTTTCTGTACTAACGACATCGCTGCATCCAGAAGCTGTGCATGGAAATGCGACTAACAAATCATAGAGGACGCTGAAACAACTGACGGCAATTGAGTCATTCTGCATGGACGATCTCATGCATGTCAAAGCGACTGGGAAATCTTCGAAGGAAATCCCTTCCGTGAGTTGTATTTCTTAGCGTAAATGCTCTCTTTTCTCTGCTAACAGTTTCTGTGGCTTCAAAACTGGGTAACTACTTTTAACGATGGGTCTTTCTTGTGTTTTTGTAGAAAAAATTCTTTCAAATTTATTCGTGGTATATAACCTCGCTTGCATGAGTAAAGATATTTACATGATATCAAGTAAAAATTCAACAAAGCCACGAGCCTAGCTTGATTCAAATGAAGTTATAATCCCAACTGCTGCTCCATCGATAACTAATGATAAAGACTTCTTGCAAGCCCAAATCTCAATATTTCCCGTAAAGATCTTGTAAACGTGAATGAATATAATGATAAGCAAGGAACTAAAATCGATTTCATGAAAACTGAATTATAACAAAATTACCGCTATAAATTGGAAATCGCATGGCTGTTAAAAACGTATTTTGAAAACTAGGATAAAAATTTATTTACTGCATGCTTGTGCCAAACACTAAACACAAGCCTTTAATATTGCTTTAAAATCGACGTCATTTAATGAAACATAAAGCTGAGATAAATTTGCAGCGAAAATAAAATCAGCTGGTCACTAACATCAAATTTACGGTATAAAAATATGAACCATGTTCCTCATTTTTAGCAGAAAAAGTGCGTCGCTTGCGTCATATGCAAGAATCGAAAAGACTGGTGAAACAGCCATATTTGAAACGAATTTGCACTTAAATACTAGTGAAATATTTATTTTTATACCAGTAACACTGTAATTTAAATTCATTTTCTAAAAAAATTACAATGTCATTTGTGTCAAACTAGTGGCTTACTTCTATTCCAGTTTTACAGCCAGGCACTCCTACTACTCCTCGTTCAGCACCAACGTTACTAATTACTGGCACAATAGGCGATGATGATTTGACTTTTTCGACAACCTCTGAAACGCCATTGAACCTTTCGGTTTCAGAATCAGAGCACTCGATTCCATCTTATTATACAACAGATGCTTCCACAACTACGCTTGAAGAAAAAACAGAATTTGCAATGAATGATTCTTTTGAAGAAACTACATTTCATTCTGTTATGCATGTCACAGAAGAATTAAGTCAAGCAGTAACTGACAGAAACGATCAACAACATGGTGCTTCAGTTTCACACATGACTTCCTCAACAACTATGACTTCCTTTGGCGTGACTGACGATTTACAAAATAATTTCATGCAATCAACATCAATCCTATCGAGTACAGTTCATTTTATCACCGATTCGGACGGAAGACCCGTCACTGATAGGTATGGCCAGCCTGTAACAATATCTAGCGATACGATTACAACGCTCTCAACGAAGCTTGCAGAGAGCACAACAGAGCCGAGTATCAAGTTCGTCACTGATTCATACGGCGTGCCAGTAAGTGATGGTGATGGAAATCTAATTCCTATCGAAGATGGAACACGCAAGCCCACTGACCGCACCAGTGTGCCGATAGAAATATTTACCGTCACAGATTCTAGTGGACAGCCAGTAACTGATCCCTCGGGACGACCGATTCAAATTAATCCTCAGTCTATAGTCACCGATGACTATGGAATGCCTGTGACTGATCAATTTGGCTTAGTCGTTACGAAAACTCCTGTCCCGACTGCCATCACAGGCGATGCCTCGAGAGAAACCACTCCTTGGGTCAAAGAGGGAATCAAAGACGAGCATGGTCAGGTTGTAACATTTGCTCCTTCAACAACTGCTTCTGTTACTAATTTCGTTACCGACTCATCTGGCAAGATGGTCACCGATAAGCATGGAAAACCGCTCACGTTCCCACGGGATGGCACAACACAAACTCCCGGAGTAGCATTCACAGATGATACATTCGAAAAAGTAACCCCACCTGATGTGCTAACAGAAACTCCAACTGCTGATTCATCATCTCCCTCCACTCCTAAACCCGTGAAATTTGTCACTGACGAAACTGGGCATCCTGTTGCCGACGAAACTGGCTCTCCAGTTACAGTAGCTGTCAGACCTGGCACTCCACGTGAATCCACCACGCCGTTTGCAACCGACACCACTGATTCTTATGAAGACGTCAGAAATCGTACCGATGCCCCCACATTTACTCCGAGTACAGTACATTTCATCACTGATTCCGACGGCAGACTCGTCACCGATAGCTATGGACAACCTGTTACGATATTGAGCGATGCAATTTCTTCAGTTTCGACGAAAGCGGCAGACATCACTACAGATCCTAGTGTCAAGTATGTGTCTGATTCTTATGGCATTCCAGTGACAGATCAAATGGGAAACCTAATTCCGGCGGAAGAAACCGCCACCACGCCCACCGATCAAACAGGAGCGCCTCTGGATGTATACACTATCACGGATTCTATCGGGCAACCTGTCACAGATTCCTCGGAGAGACCAATTCAGATCGACCCTCAGTCGATGGTCACGGATGAATACGGAATCCCGGTCACTGATCAACATGGCTTAGTCGTGACGAAAACACCTGCGACCCCAGATGTCTCTACGTCTACTCGTGATCCCTCGAAAGAAACGACTCCTTCAACAAAACCCGAAATTACCGATGCCTACGGACAACCTGTAACACTCGCTCCATCAACAACTGCTTCTGTCAGTAGTTTTGTCACGGATTCATCTGGGAAGCTAGTTACTGATGCGCAAGGAATACCGATCACTTTCCCTCGGGACGGTGTTACAGAAGCTCCCGGAACAGCATTCACTGATCCGACACTCGAAAAAGTAACGATCTCTGATCTAAAAACAGAATTGCCATCAATTGACTCGTCATCGGTTTCTACTCCCCAACCTGTGAAATTCGTCACTGATGAAAGTGGGCACCCTGTCACCGATGAAACTGGCTCTCTGGTTACAGAAACTGTAAGTCCTGACATTCCACGAGAATCCACCAAACCCTTTACCAACGACACCACTGATGCCTTTGATGAAATCAAAAATCGCACGTCTCCCACTGCTTTCACACCGAGTACAGTTCATTTTGTCACCAATTTGGACGGAAGACCCGTCACTGATAGGTATGGCCAACCTGTAACAATATCTAGTGATATGATTACAACGCTCTCAACGAAGCTTGCAGAGAGCACAACAGAGCCAAGTACCAAGTTCGTCACGGATTCATCCGGCGTGCCAGTAACTGATGGTGATGGAAATCTAATTCCTATCGAAGATGGAACGCGCAAGCCCACTGACCGCACCAGTGCGCCGATAGAAATATTTACCGTCACAGATTCTAGTGGACAGCCAGTAACTGATCCCTCGGGACGACCGATTCAAATTGATCCTCAGTCTATAGTCACCAATGACTATGGAATGCCTGTGACCGATCAATTTGGCTTAGTCGTTACGAAAACTCCTGTCACGACTGCCATCACAGGTGATGCCTCGAGAGAAACCACTCATTGGGTCAAAGAGGGAATCACAGACGAGCATGGTCAGGTTGTAACATTTGCTCCACCAACAGCTGCTTCTGTTACTAGTTTCGTTACCGACTCGTCTGGCAAGCTGGTCACCGATAAGCATGGAAAACCGATGACGTTCCCACGGGATGGCACAACACAAACTCCCGGAGTAGCATTCACAGATGATACGTTCGAAAAAGTAACCCCACCTGATGTGGTCACTGACGAAACTGGGCATCCTGTTGCCGACGAAACTGGCTCTCCAGTTACAGTAGCTGTCAGACCTGGCACTCCACGTGAATCCACCACGCCGTTTGCAACCGACACCACTGATTCTTATGAAGACGTCAGAAATCGTACCGATGCTACCACATTTACTCCGAGTACAGTACATTTCATCACTGATTCCGACGGCAGACTCGTCACCGATAGCTATGGACAACCTGTTACGATATTGAGCGATGCAATTTCTTCAGTTTCGACGAGAGCGGCAGACATCACTACAGATCCTAGTGTCAAGTATGTGTCTGATTCTTATGGCATTCCAGTGACAGATCAAATGGGAAACCTAATTCCGGCGGAAGAAATCGCTACCACGCCCACCGATCAAACAGGAGCGCCTCTGGATATATACACTATCACGGATTCTAGCGGGCAACCTGTCACAGATTCCTCGGGGAGACCAATTCAGATTGACCCTCAGTCGATGGTCACGGATGAATACGGAATCCCGGTCACTGATCAACATGGCTTAGTCGTGACGAAAACACCTGCGACCCCAGATGTCTCTACGTCTACTCGGGATCCCTCGAAAGAAACGACTCCTTCAACAAAACCCGAAAGTACCGATGCCTACGGACAACCTGTAACACTCACTCCATCAACAACTGCTTCTGTCAGTAGCTTTGTCACGGATTCATCTGGGAAGATAGTTACTGATGCGCAAGGAATACCGATCACTTTCCCTCGGGACGGTGTTACAGAAGCTCCCGGAACAGCATTCACTGATTCGACACTCGAAAAAGTAACGACCTCTGATCTAAAAACAGAATTGCCATCAATTGACTCGTCATCGGTTTCTACTCCCCAACCTGTGAAATTCGTCACTGATGAAAGTGGGCATCCTGTCACCGATGAAACTGGCTCTCTGGTTACAGAAACTGTAAGTCCTGACATTCCACGAGAATCCACCAAACCCTTTACCAACGACACCACTGATGCCTTTGATAAAATCAAAAATCGCACGTCTCCCACTGCTTTCACACCGAGTACAGTTCATTTTGTCACCAATTTGGACGGAAGACCCGTCACTGATAGGTATGGCCAACCTGTAACAATATCTAGTGATATGATTACAACGCTCTCAACGAAGCTTGCAGAGAGCACAACAGAGCCAAGTACCAAGTTCGTCACGAATTCATCCGGCGTGCCAGTAACTGATGGTGATGGAAATCTAATTCCTATCGAAGATGGAACGCGCAAGCCCACTGACCGCACCAGTGCGCCGATAGAAATATTTACCGTCACAGATTCTAGTGGACAGCCAGTAACTGATCCCTCGGGACGACCGATTCAAATTGATCCTCAGTCTATAGTCACCGATGACTATGGAATGCCTGTGACTGATCAATTTGGCTTAGTCGTTACGAAAACTCCTGTCACGACTGCCATCACAGGTGATGCCTCGAGAGAAACCACTCCTTGGGTCAAAGAGAGAATCACAGACGAGCATGGTCAGGTTGTAACATTTGCTCCACCAAGAGATGCATCTGTTACTAGTTTCGTTACCGACTCGTCTGGCAAGCTGGTCACCGATAAGCATGGAAAACCGATCACGTTCCCACGGGATGGCACAACACAAACTCCCGGAGTAGCATTCACAGATGATACGTTCGAAAAAGTAACCCCCTCTGATGTGCTAACAGAAACGCCAACAGCTGATTCATCATCTCCCTCCACTCCTAAATCCGTGAAATTTGTCACTGACGAAACTGGGCACCCTATTACCGACGAAACTGGCTCTCCGGTTACAGAAGCTGTCAGACCTGGCACTCCACGTGAATCCTCCACGCCGTTCGCAACCGACACCACTGATTCTTATGATGACGTCAGAAATCGTACCGATGCTCCCACATTTACTCCGAGTACAGTACATTTCATCACTGATTCCGACGGCAGACTCGTCACCGATAGCTATGGACAACCTGTTACGATATCGAGCGATGCAATTACTTCAGTTTCGACGAAAGCAGCAGACATCACTACAGATCCTAGTGTCAAGTATGTGACTGATTCTTATGGCATTCCAGTGACAGATCACATGGGAAACCTAATTCCGGCGGAAGAAATCGCCACCACGCCCACCGATCAAACAGGAGCGCCTCTGGATATATACACTATCACGGATTCTAGCGGGCAACCTGTCACAGATTCCTCGGGGAGACCAATTCAGATTGACCCTCAGTCGATGGTCACGGATGAATACGGAATCCCGGTCACTGATCAACATGGCTTAGTCGTGACGAAAACACCTGCGACCCCAGATGTCTCTACGTCTACTCGGGATCCCTCGAAAGAAACGACTCCTTCAACAAAACCCGAAAGTACCGATGCCTACGGACAACCTGTAACACTCACTCCATCAACAACTGCTTCTGTCAGTAGCTTTGTCACGGATTCATCTGGGAAGATAGTTACTGATGCGCAAGGAATACCGATCACTTTCCCTCGGGACGGTGTTACAGAAGCTCCCGGAACAGCATTCACTGATTCGACACTCGAAAAAGTAACGACCTCTGATCTAAAAACAGAATTGCCATCAATTGACTCGTCATCGGTTTCTACTCCCCAACCTGTGAAATTCGTCACTGATGAAAGTGGGCATCCTGTCACCGATGAAACTGGCTCTCTGGTTACAGAAACTGTAAGTCCTGACATTCCACGAGAATCCACCAAACCCTTTACCAACGACACCACTGATGCCTTTGATAAAATCAAAAATCGCACGTCTCCCACTGCTTTCACACCGAGTACAGTTCATTTTGTCACCAATTTGGACGGAAGACCCGTCACTGATAGGTATGGCCAACCTGTAACAATATCTAGTGATATGATTACAACGCTCTCAACGAAGCTTGCAGAGAGCACAACAGAGCCAAGTACCAAGTTCGTCACGGATTCATCCGGCGTGCCAGTAACTGATGGTGATGGAAATCTAATTCCTATCGAAGATGGAACGCGCAAGCCCACTGACCGCACCAGTGCACCGATAGAAATATTTACCGTCACAGATTCTAGTGGACAGCCAGTAACTGATCCCTCGGGACGACCGATTCAAATTGATCCTCAGTCTATAGTCACCGATGACTATGGAATGCCTGTGACTGATCAATTTGGCTTAGTCGTTACGAAAACTCCTGTCACGACTGCCATCACAGGTGATGCCTCGAGAGAAACCACTCCTTGGGTCAAAGAGGGAATCACAGACGAGCATGGTCAGGTTGTAACATTTGCTCCACCAAGAGATGCATCTGTTACTAGTTTCGTTACCGACTCGTCTGGCAAGCTGGTCACCGATAAGCATGGAAAACCGATCACGTTCCCACGGGATGGCACAACACAAACTCCCGGAGTAGCATTCACAGATGATACGTTCGAAAAAGTAACCCCCTCTGATGTGCTAACAGAAACGCCAACAGCTGATTCATCATCTCCCTCCACTCCTAAATCCGTGAAATTTGTCACTGACGAAACTGGGCACCCTATTACCGACGAAACTGGCTCTCCGGTTACAGAAGCTGTCAGACCTGGCACTCCACGTGAATCCTCCACGCCGTTCGCAACCGACACCACTGATTCTTATGATGACGTCAGAAATCGTACCGATGCTCCCACATTTACTCCGAGTACAGTACATTTCATCACTGATTCCGACGGCAGACTCGTCACCGATAGCTATGGACAACCTGTTACGATATCGAGCGATGCAATTACTTCAGTTTCGACGAAAGCAGCAGACATCACTACAGATCCTAGTGTCAAGTATGTGACTGATTCTTATGGCATTCCAGTGACAGATCACATGGGAAACCTAATTCCGGCGGAAGAAATCGCCACCACGCCCACCGATCAAACAGGAGCGCCTCTGGATATAAACACTATCACGGATTCTAGCGGGCAACCTGTCACAGATTCCTCGGGGAGACCAATTCAGATTGACCCTCAGTCGATGGTCACGGATGAATACGGAATCCCGGTCACTGATCAACATGGCTTAGTCGTGACGAAAACACCTGCGACCCCAGATGTCTCTACGTCTACTCGTGATCCCTCGAAAGAAACGACTCCTTCAACAAAACCCGAAAGTACCGATGCCTACGGACAACCTGTAACACTCACTCCATCAACAACTGCTTCTGTCAGTAGGTTTGTCACGGATTCATCTGGGAAGATAGTTACTGATGCGCAAGGAATACCGATCACTTTCCCTCGGGACGGTGTTACAGAAGCTCCCGGAACAGCATTCACTGATCCGACACTCGAAAAAGTAACGACCTCTGATCTAAAAACAGAATTGCCATCAATTGACTCGTCATCGGTTTCTACTCCCCAACCTGTGAAATTCGTCACTGATGAAAGTAGGCATCCTGTCACCGATGAAACTGGCTCTCTGGTTACAGAAACTGTAAGTCCTGACATTCCACGAGAATCCACCAAACCCTTTACCAACGACACCACTGATGCCTTTGATGAAATCAAAAATCGCACGTCTCCCACTGCTTTCACACCGAGTACAGTTCATTTTGTCACCAATTTGGACGGAAGACCCGTCACTGATAGGTATGGCCAACCTGTAACAATATCTAGTGATATGATTACAACGCTCTCAACGAAGCTTGCAGAGAGCACAACAGAGCCAAGTACCAAGTTCGTCACGGATTCATCCGGCGTGCCAGTAACTGATGGTGATGGAAATCTAATTCCTATCGAAGATGGAACGCGCAAGCCCACTGACCGCACCAGTGCGCCGATAGAAATATTTACCGTCACAGATTCTAGTGGACAGCCAGTAACTGATCCCTCGGGACGACCGATTCAAATTGATCCTCAGTCTATAGTCACCGATGACTATGGAATGCCTGTGACTGATCAATTTGGCTTAGTCGTTACGAAAACTCCTGTCACGACTGCCATCACAGGTGATGCCTCGAGAGAAACCACTCCTTGGGTCAAAGAGGGAATCACAGACGAGCATGGTCAGGTTGTAACATTTGCTCCACCAACAGATGCATCTGTTACTAGTTTCGTTACCGACTCGTCTGGCAAGCTGGTCACCGATAAGCATGGAAAACCGATCACGTTCCCACGGGATGGCACAACACAAACTCCCGGAGTAGCATTCACAGATGATACGTTCGAAAAAGTAACCCCCTCTGATGTGCTAACAGAAACGCCAACAGCTGATTCATCATCTCCCTCCACTCCTAAATCCGTGAAATTTGTCACTGACGAAACTGGGCACCCTATTACCGACGAAACTGGCTCTCCGGTTACAGAAGCTGTCAGACCTGGCACTCCACGTGAATCCTCCACGCCGTTTGCAACCGACACCACTGATTCTTATGATGACGTCAGAAATCGTACCGATGCTCCCACATTTACTCCGAGTACAGTACATTTCATCACTGATTCCGACGGCAGACTCGTCACCGATAGCTATGGACAACCTGTTACGATATCGAGCGATGCAATTACTTCAGTTTCGACGAAAGCGGCAGACATCACTACAGATCCTATTGTCAAGTATGTGACTGATTCTTATGGCATTCCAGTGACAGATCACATGGGAAACCTAATTCCGGCGGAAGAAATCGCCACCACGCCCACCGATCAAACAGGAGCGCCTCTGGATATATACACTATCACGGATTCTAGCGGGCAACCTGTCACAGATTCCTCGGGGAGACCAATTCAGATTGACCCTCAGTCGATGGTCACGGATGAATACGGAATCCCGGTCACTGATCAACATGGCTTAGTCGTGACGAAAACACCTGCGACCCCAGATGTCTCTACGTCTACTCGTGATCCCTCGAAAGAAACGACTCCTTCAACAAAACCCGAAAGTACCGATGCCTACGGACAACCTGTAACACTCACTCCATCAACAACTGCTTCTGTCAGTAGGTTTGTCACGGATTCATTTGGGAAGATAGTTACTGATGCGCAAGGAATACCGATCATTTTCCCTCGGGACGGTGTTACAGAAGCTCCCGGAACAGCATTCACTGATCCGACACTCGAAAAAGTACCGACCTCTGATCTAAAAACAGAATTGCCATCAATTGACTCGTCATCGATTTCTACTCCCCAACCGGTTAAATTCGTCACTGATGAAAGTGGGCATCCTGTCACCGATGAAACTGGCTCTCTGGTTACAGAAACTGTAAGTCCTGACATTCCACGAGAATCCACCAAACCCTTTACCAACGACACCACTGATGCCTTTGATGAAATCAAAAATCGCACGTCTCCCACTGCTTTCACACCGAGTACAGTTCATTTTGTCACCAATTTGGACGGAAGACCCGTCACTGATAGGTATGGCCAACCTGTAACAATATCTAGTGATATGATTACAACGCTCTCAACGAAGCTTGCAGAGAGCACAACAGAGCCAAGTACCAAGTTCGTCACGGATTCATCCGGCGTGCCAGTAACTGATGGTGATGGAAATCTAATTCCTATCGAAGATGGAACGCGCAAGCCCACTGACCGCACCAGTGCGCCGATAGAAATATTTACCGTCACAGATTCTAGTGGACAGCCAGTAACTGATCCCTCGGGACGACCGATTCAAATTGATCCTCAGTCTATAGTCACCGATGACTATGGAATTCCTGTGACTGATCAATTTGGCTTAGTCGTTACGAAAACTCCTGTCACGACTGCCATCACAGGTGATGCCTCGAGAGAAACCACTCCTTGGGTCAAAGAGGGAATCACAGACGAGCATGGTCAGGTTGTAACATTTGCTCCACCAACAGATGCATCTGTTACTAGTTTCGTTACCGACTCGTCTGGCAAGCTGGTCACCGATAAGCATGGAAAACCGATCACGTTCCCACGGGATGGCACAACACAAACTCCCGGAGTAGCATTCACAGATGATACGTTCGAAAAAGTAACCCCCTCTGATGTGCTAACAGAAACGCCAACAGCTGATTCATCATCTCCCTCCACTCCTAAATCCGTGAAATTTGTCACTGACGAAACTGGGCACCCTATTACCGACGAAACTGGCTCTCCGGTTACAGAAGCTGTCAGACCTGGCACTCCACGTGAATCCTCCACGCCGTTTGCAACCGACACCACTGATTCTTATGATGACGTCAGAAATCGTACCGATGCTCCCACATTTACTCCGAGTACAGTACATTTCATCACTGATTCCGACGGCAGACTCGTCACCGATAGCTATGGACAACCTATTACGATATCGAGCGATGCAATTACTTCAGTTTCGACGAAAGCGGCAGACATCACTACAGATCCTAGTGTCAAGTATGTGACTGATTCTTATGGCATTCCAGTGACAGATCACATGGGAAACCTAATTCCGGCGGAAGAAATCGCCACCACGCCCACCGATCAAACAGGAGCGCCTCTGGATATATACACTATCACGGATTCTAGCGGGCAACCTGTCACAGATTCCTCGGGGAGACCAATTCAGATTGACCCTCAGTCGATGGTCACGGATGAATACGGAATCCCGGTCACTGATCAACATGGCTTAGTCGTGACGAAAACACCTGCGACCCCAGATATCTCTACGTCTACTCGTGATCCCTCGAAAGAAACGACTCCTTCAACAAAACCCGAAAGTACCGATGCCTACGGACAACCTGTAACACTCACTCCATCAACAACTGCTTCTGTCAGTAGCTTTGTCACGGATTCATCTGGGAAGATAGTTACTGATGCGCAAGGAATACCGATCATTTTCCCTCGGGACGGTGTTACAGAAGCTCCCGGAACAGCATTCACTGATCCGACACTCGAAAAAGTAACGACCTCTGATCTAAAAACAGAATTGCCATCAATTGACTCGTCATCGATTTCTACTCCCCAACCGGTGAAATTCGTCACTGATGAAAGTGGGCATCCTGTCACCGATGAAACTGGCTCTCTGGTTACAGAAACTGTAAGTCCTGACATTCCACGAGAATCCACCAAATCCTTTACCAACGACACCACTGATGCCTTTGATGAAATCAAAAATCGCACGTCTCCCACTGCTTTCACACCGAGTACAGTTCATTTTGTCACCGATTTGGACGGAAGACCCGTCACTGATAGGTATGGCCAACCTGTAACAATATCTAGTGATATGATTACAACGCTCTCAACGAAGCTTGCAGAGAGCACAACAGAGCCAAGTACCAAGTTCGTCACGGATTCATCCGGCGTGCCAGTAACTGATGGTGATGGAAATCTAATTCCTATCGAAGATGGAACGCGCAAGCCCACTGACCGCACCAGTGCGCCGATAGAAATATTTACCGTCACAGATTCTAGTGGACAGCCAGTAACTGATCCCTCGGGACGACCGATTCAAATTGATCCTCAGTCTATAGTCACCGATGACTATGGAATGCCTGTGACTGATCAATTTGGCTTAGTCGTTACGAAAACTCCTGTCACGACTGCCATCACAGGTGATGCCTCGAGAGAAACCACTCCTTGGGTCAAAGAGGGAATCACAGACGAGCATGGTCAGGTTGTAACATTTGCTCCACCAACAGATGCATCTGTTACTAGTTTCGTTACCGACTCGTCTGGCAAGCTGGTCACCGATAAGCATGGAAAACCGATCACGTTCCCACGGGATGGCACAACACAAACTCCCGGAGTAGCATTCACAGATGATACGTTCGAAAAAGTAACCCCCTCTGATGTGCTAACAGAAACGCCAACAGCTGATTCATCATCTCTCTCCACTCCTAAATCCGTGAAATTTGTCACTGACGAAACTGGGCATCCTGTTACCGACGAAACTGGCTCTCCGGGGACAGAAGCTGTCAGACCTGGCACTCCACGTGAATCCTCCACGCCGTTTGCAACCGACACCACTGATTCTTATGATGACGTCAGAAATCGTACCGATGCTCCCACATTTACTCCGAGTACAGTACATTTCATCACTGATTCCGACGGCAGACTCGTCACCGATAGCTATGGACAACCTGTTACGATATCGAGCGATGCAATTACTTCAGTTTCGACGAAAGCGGCAGACATCACTAGAGATCCTAGTGTCAAGTATGTGACTGATTCTTATGGCATTCCAGTGACAGATCAAATGGGAAACCTAATTCCGGCGGAAGAAATCGCCACCATGCCCACCGATCAAACAGGAGCGCCTCTGGATGTATACACTATCACGGATTCTAGCGGGCAACCTGTCACAGATTCCTCGGGGAGACCAATTCAGATTGACCCAGAGTCGGTGGTCACGGATGAATACGGAATCCCAGTCACTGATCAACAAGGCTTAGTCGTAACGAAAACACCTGCAACCCCAGATGTCTCTACTTCTACTCGTGATCCCGCGAAAGAAACGACTCCTTCAACAAAACCCGAAATTACCGACGCCTACGGACAACCTGTAACACTCACTCCATCAACAACTGCTTCTGTCAGTAGCTTTGTCACGGATTCATCTGGGAAGATAGTTACTGATGCGCAAGGAATACCGATCACTTTCCCTCGGGACGGTGTTACAGAAGCTCCCGGAACAGCATTCACTGATCCGACACTCGAAAAAGTAACGATCTCTGATCTAAAAACAGAATTGCCATCAATTGACTCGTCATCGGTTTCTACTCCCCAACCTGTGAAATTCGTCACTGATGAAAGTGGGCATCCTGTCACCGATGAAACTGGCTCTCTGGTTACAGAAACTGTAAGTCCTGACATTCCACGAGAATCCTCCAAACCCTTTACCAACGACACCACTGATGCCTCTGATGAAATCAAAAATCGCACGTCTCCCACTGCTTTCACACCGAGTACAGTTCATTTTGTCACCGATTTGGACGGAAGACCCGTCACTGATAGGTATGGCCAACCTGTAACAATATCTAGTGATATGATTACAACGCTCTCAACGAAGCTTGCAGAGAGCACAACAGAGCCAAGTACCAAGTTCGTCACGGATTCATCCGGCGTGCTAGTAACTGATGGTGATGGAAATCTAATTCCTATCGAAGATGGAACGCGCAAGTCCACTGACCGCACCAGTGCGCCGATAGAAATATTTACCATCACAGATTCTAGTGGACAGCCAGTAACTGATCCCTCGGGACGACCGATTCAAATTGATCCTCAGTCTATAGTCACCGATGACTCTGGAATGCCTGTGACTGATCAATTTAGCTTAGTCGTTACGAAAACTCCTGTCCCGACTGCCATCACAGGTGATGCCTCGAGAGAAACCACTCCTTGGGTCAAAGAGGGAATCACAGACGAGCATGGTCAGGTTGTAACATTTGCTCCACCAACAGCTGCTTCTGTTACTAGTTTCATTACCGACACGTCTGGCAAGCTGGTCACCGATGAGCAGGGAAAACCGATCACGTTTCCACGGGATGGCACAACACAAACTCCCGGAGTAGCATTCACAGATGATACGTTCGAAAAAGTAACCCCCTCTGATGTGCTAACAGAAACGCCAACAACTGATTCATCATCTCTCTCCACTCCTAAATCCGTGAAATTTTTCACTGACGAAACTGGGCATCCTGTTACTGACGAAACTGGCTCTCCGGTTACAGAAGCTGTCAGACCTGCCACTCAACGTGAATCCACCACGCCGTTTGCAACCGACACCACTGATTCCTACGAAGACGTCAGAAATCGTACCGATGCTGCCACATTTACTCCGAGTACAGTACATTTCATCACTGATTCCGACGGCAGACTCGTCACCGATAGCTATGGACAACCTGTTACGATATCAAGCGATGCATTTACTTCAGTTTCGACGAAAGCGGTAGACATCACTACAGATCCTAGTGTCAAGTATGTGACTGATTCTTACGGCATTCCAGTGACAGATCAAATGGGAAACCTAATTCCGGCGAAAGAAATCACCACCACGCCCACCGATCAAACAGGAGTGCCTCTGGATGTATACACTATCACGGATTCTAGCGGGCAACCTGTCACAGATTCCTCGGGGAGACCAATTCAGATTGACCCTCAGTCGGTGGTCACGGATGAATACGGAATCCCGGTCACTGATCAACATGGCTTAGTCGTAACGAAAACACCTGCAACCCCAGATGTCTCTACTTCTACTCGTGATCCCGCGAAAGAAACGACTCCTTCAACAAAACCCGAAATTACCGACGCCTACAGACAACCTGTAACACTCACTCCATCAACAACTGCTTCTGTCAGTAGGTTTGTCACGGATTCATCTGGGAAGATAGTTACTGATGCGCATAGAACACCGATCACTTTCCCTCGGGACGGTGTTACAGAAGCTCCCGGAACAGCATTCACTGATCCGACACTCGAAAAAGTAACCATCTCAGATCTAAAAACAGAATTGCCATCAATTGACTCGTCAGCGGTTTCAACTCCCCAACCTGTGAAATTCGTCACTGATGAAAGTGGGCATCCTGTCACCGATGAAACTGGCTCTCTGGTTACAGAAACTGTAAGTCCTGACATTCCACGAGAATCCACCAAACCCTTTACCAACGACACCACTGATGCCTTTGATGAAATCAAAAATCGCACGTCTCCCACTGCTTTCACACCGAGTACAGTTCATTTTGTCACCGATTTGGACGGAAGACCCGTCACTGATAGGTATGGCCAACCTGTAACAATATCTAGTGATATGATTACAACGCTCTCAACGAAGCTTGCAGAGAGCACAACAGAGCCAAGTACCAAGTTCGTCACGGATTCATACGGTGTGCCAGTAACTGATGGTGATGGAAATCTAATTCCTATCGAAGATGGAACGCGCAAGCCCACTGACCGCACCAGTGCGCCGATAGAAATATTTACCGTCTCGGATTCTAGTGGACAGCCTGTAACTGATCCCTCGGGACGACCGATTCAAATTGATCCTCAGTCTATAGTCACCGATGACTATGGAATGCCTGTGACTGATCAATTTGGCTTAGTCGTTACGAAAACTCCTTTCCCGACTGCCATCACAGGTGATGCCTCGAGAGAAACCACTCCTTGGGTCAAAGAGGGAATCACAGACCAGCATGGTCAGGTCATAACATTTGCTCCACCAACAGCTGCTCCTGTTTCCAGTTTCGTTACCGACTCGTCTGGCAAGCTGGTCACCGATAAGCATGGAAAACCGATCACGTTCCCACGGGATGGCACAACACAAACACCCGGAGTAGCATTCACAGATGATACGTTCGAAAAAGTAACCCCCTCTGATGTGCTAACAACAACGCCAACAGCTGATTCATCATCTCCCTCCACTCCTAAATTCGTGAAATTTGTCACTGACGAAACTGGGCATCCTGTTACCGACGAAACTGGCTCTCCGGTTACAGAAGCTGTCAAACCTGGCACTCCCCGTGAATCCACCACGCCGTTTGCAAACGACACCACTGATTCTTATGAAGACGTCAGAAATCGTACCGATGCTCTCACATTTACTCCGAGTACAGTACATTTCATCACTGATTCCGACGGGAGACTCGTCACCGATAGCTATGGACAACCTGTTACGATATCAAGCGATGCAATTACTTCAGTTTCGACGAAAGCGGCAGACATCACTACAGATCCTAGTGTCAAGTATGTGACTGATTCTTACGGCATTCCAGAGACAGATCAAATGGGAAACCTAATTCCGGCGGAAGAAATCGCCACCACGCCCACCGATCAAACAGGAGCGCCTCTTGATGTATCCACTATCACGGATTCTAGCGGACAACCTGTCACAGATTCCTCGGGGAGACCAATTCAGATTGACCCTCAGTCGATGGTCACGGATGAATACGGAATCCCGGTCACTGATCAACATGGCTTAGTCGTAACGAAAACACCTGCGACCCCAGATGTCTCTACGTCTACTCGTGATCCCTCGAAAGAAACGACTCCTTCAACAAAACCCGAAATTACCGATGCCTACGGACAACCTGTAACACTCACTCCATCAACAACTGCTTCTGTCAGTAGCTTTGTCACGGATTCATCTGGGAAGATAGTTACTGATGCGCAAGGAATACCGATCACTTTCCCTCGGGGCGGTGTTACAGAAGCTCCCGGAACAGCATTCACTGATCCGACACTCGAAAAAGTAACGATCTCTGATTTAAAAACAGAATTGCCATCAATTGACTCGTCATCGGTTTCTACTCCCCAACCTGTGAAATTCGTCACTGATGAAAGTGGGCATCCTGTCACCGATGAAACTGGCTCTCTGGTTACAGAAACTGTAAGTCCTGACATTCCACTAGAATCCACCATACCCTTTACCAACGACACCACTGATGCCTTTGATGAAATCAAAAATCGCACGTCTCCTACTGCTTTCACACCGAGTACAGTTCATTTTGTCACCGATTTGGACGGAAGACCCGTCACTGATAGGTATGGACAACCTGTAACAATATCTATTGATATGATTACAACGCTCTCAACGAAGCTTGCAGAGAGCACAACAGAGCCAAGTACCAAGTTCGTCACAGATTCATACGGCGTGCCAGTAACTGATGGTGATGGAAATCTAATTCCTATCGAAGATGGAACACGCAAGCCCACTGACCGCACCAGTGCGCCGATAGAAATATTTACCGTCACGGATTCTAGTGGACAGCCTGTAACTGATCCCTCGGGACGACCGATTCAAATTGATCCTCAGTCTATAGTCACCGATGACTCTGGAATGCCTGTGACTGATCAATTTGGCTTAGTCGTTACGAAAACTCCTGTCCCGACTGCCATCACAGGTGATGCCTCGAGAGAAACCACTCCTTGGGTCAAAGAGGGAATCACAGACCAGCAAGGTCAGGTTGTAACATTTGCTCAACCAACAACTGCTTCTGTTACTAGTTTCGTTACCGACTCATCTGGCAAGCTGGTCACCGATAAGCATGGAAAACCGATCACGTTCCCACGGGATGGCACAACACAAACTCCCGGAGTAGCATTCACAGATGATACGTTCGAAAAAGTAACCCCCTCTGATGTGCTAACAACAACGCCAACAGCTGATTCATCATCTCCCTCCACTCCTAAATTCGTGAAATTTGTCACTGACGAAACTGGGCATCCTGTTACCGACGAAACTGGCTCTCCGGTTACAGAAGCTGTCAAACCTGGCACTCCCCGTGATTCCACCACGCCGTTTGCAAACGACACCACTGATTCTTATGAAGACGTCAGAAATCGTACCGATGCTCTCACATTTACTCCGAGTACAGTACATTTCATCACTGATTCCGACGGGAGACTCGTCACCGATAGCTATGGACAACCTGTTACGATATCAAGCGATGCAATTACTTCAGTTTCGACGAAAGCGGCAGACATCACTACAGATCCTAGTGTCAAGTATGTGACTGATTCTTACGGCATTCCAGAGACAGATCAAATGGGAAACCTAATTCCGGCGGAAGAAATCGCCACCACGCCCACCGATCAAACAGGAGCGCCTCTGGATGTATCCACTATCACGGATTCTAGCGGACAACCTGTCACAGATTCCTCGGGGAGACCAATTCAGATTGACCCTCAGTCGATGGTCACGGATGAATACGGAATCCCGGGCACTGATCAACATGGCTTAGTCGTAACGAAAACACCTGCGACCCCAGATGTCTCTACGTCTACTCGTGATCCCTCGAAAGAAACGACTCCTTCAACAAAACCCGAAATTACCGATGCCTACGGACAACCTGTAACACTCACTCCATCAACAACTGCTTCTGTCAGTAGCTTTGTCACGGATTCATCTGGGAAGATAGTTACTGATGCGCAAGGAATACCGATCACTTTCCCTCGGGGCGGTGTTACAGAAGCTACCGGAAAAACATTCACTGATCCGACACTCGAAAAAGTAACGATCTCTGATCTAAAAACAGAATTGCCATCAATTGACTCGTCATCGGTTTCTACTCCCCAACCTGTGAAATTCGTCACTGATGAAAGTGGGCATCCTGTCACCGATGAAACTGGCTCTCTGGTTACAGAAACTGTAAGTCCTGACATTCCACTAGAATCCACCATACCCTTTACCAACGACACCACTGATGCCTTTGATGAAATCAAAAATCGCACGTCTCCTACTGCTTTCACACCGAGTACAGTTCATTTTGTCACCGATTTGGACGGAAGACCCGTCACTGATAGGTATGGCCAACCTGTAACAATATCTATTGATATGATTACAACGCTCTCAACGAAGCTTGCAGAGAGCACAACAGAGCCAAGTACCAAGTTCGTCACAGATTCATACGGCGTGCCAGTAACTGATGGTGATGGAAATCTAATTCCTATCGAAGATGGAACACGCAAGCCCACTGACCGCACCAGTGCGCCGATAGAAATATTTACCGTCACGGATTCTAGTGGACAGCCTGTAACTGATCCCTCGGGACGACCGATTCAAATTGATCCTCAGTCTATAGTCACCGATGACTTTGGAATGCCTGTGACTGATCAATTTGGCTTAGTCGTTACGAAAACTCCTGTCCCGACTGCCATCACAGGTGATGCCTCGAGAGAAACCACTCCTTGGGTCAAAGAGGGAATCACAGACCAGCAAGGTCAGGTTGTAACATTTGCTCAACCAACAACTGCTTCTGTTACTAGTTTCGTTACCGACTCATCTGGCAAGCTGGTCACCGATAAGCATGGAAAACCGATCACGTTCCCACGGGATGGCACAACACAAACTCCCGGAGTAGCATTCACAGATGATACGTTCGAAAAAGTAACCCCCTCTGATGTGCTAACAACAACGCCAACAGCTGATTCATCATCTCCCTCCACTCCTAAATTCGTGAAATTTGTCACTGACGAAACTGGGCATCCTGTTACCGACGAAACTGGCTCTCCGGTTACAGAAGCTGTCAAACCTGGCACTCCCCGTGAATCCACCACGCCGTTTGCAAACGACACCACTGATTCTTATGAAAACGTCAGAAATCGTAACGATGCTCTCACATTTACTCCGAGTACAGTACATTTCATCACTGATTCCGACGGGAGACTCGTCACCGATAGCTATGGACAACCTGTTACGATATCAAGCGATGCAATTACTTCAGTTTCGACGAAAGCGGCAGACATCACTACAGATCCTAGTGTCAAGTATGTGACTGATTCTTACGGCATTCCAGAGACAGATCAAATGGGAAACCTAATTCCGGCGGAAGAAATCGCCACCACGCCCACCGATCAAACAGGAGCGCCTCTGGATGTATCCACTATCACGGATTCTAGCGGACAACCTGTCACAGATTCCTCGGGGAGACCAATTCAGATTGACCCTCAGTCGATGGTCACGAATGAATACGGAATCCCGGTCACTGATAAACATGGCTTAGTCGTAACGAAAACACCTGCGACCCCAGATGTCTCTACGTCTACTCGTGATCCCTCGAAAGAAACGACTCCTTCAACAAAACCCGAAATTACCGATGCCTACGGACAACCTGTAACACTCACTCCATCAACAACTGCTTCTGTCAGTAGCTTTGTCACGGATTCATCTGGGAAGATAGTTACTGATGCGCAAGGAATACCGATCACTTTCCCTCGGGGCGGTGTTACAGAAGCGCCCGGAACAGCATTCACTGATCCGACACTCGAAAAAGTAACGATCTCTGATCTAAAAACAGAATTGCCATCAATTGACTCGTCATCGGTTTCTACTCCCCAGCCTGTGAAATTCGTCACTGATGAAAGTGGGCATCCTGTCACCGATGAAACTGGCTCTCTGGTTACAGAAACTGTAAGTCCTGACATTCCACTAGAATCCACCATACCCTTTACCAACGACACCACTGATGCCTTTGATGAAATCAAAAATCGCACGTCTCCTACTGCTTTCACACCGAGTACAGTTCATTTTGTCACCGATTTGGACGGAAGACCCGTCACTGATAGGTATGGCCAACCTGTAACAATATCTAGTGATATGATTACAACGCTCTCAACGAAGCTTGCAGAGAGCACAACAGAGCCAAGTACCAAGTTCGTCACAGATTCATACGGCGTGCCAGTAACTGATGGTGATGGAAATCTAATTCCTATCGAAGATGGAACACGCAAGCCCACTGACCGCACCAGTGCGCCGATAGAAATATTTACCGTCACGGATTCTAGTGGACAGCCTGTAACTGATCCCTCGGGACGACCGATTCAAATATATCCTCAGTCTATAGTCACCGATGACTTTGGAATGCCTGTGACTGATCAATTTGGCTTAGTCGTTACGAAAACTCCTGTCCCGACTGCCATCACAGGTGATGCCTCGAGAGAAACCACTCCTTGGGTCAAAGAGGGAATCACAGACCAGCAAGGTCAGGTTGTAACATTTTCTCAACCAACAACTGCTTCTGTTACTAGTTTCGTTACCGACTCATCTGGCAAGCTGGTCACCGATAAGCATGGAAAACCGATCACGTTCCCACGGGATGGCACAACACAAACTCCCGGAGTAGCATTCACAGATGATACGTTCGAAAAAGTAACCCCCTCTGATGTGCTAACAGCAACGCCAACAGCTGATTCATCATCTCCCTCCACTCCTAAATCCGTGAAATTTGTCACTGACGAAACTGGGCATCCTGTTACCGACGAAACTGGCTCTCCGGTTACAGAAGCTGTCAAACCTGGCACTCCACATGAATCTACCACGCCGTTTGCAACCGACACCACTGATTCTTATGAAGACGTCAAAAATCATACCGATGCTCCCACATTTACTCCGAGTACAGTACATTTCATCACTGATTCCGACGGCAGACTCGTCACCGATAGCTATGGACAACCTGTTACGATATCAAGCGATGCAATTACTTCAGTTTCGACGAAAGCGGCAGACGTCACTACAGATCCTAGTGTCAAGTATGTGACTGATTCTTACGGCATTCCAGTGACAGATCAAATGGGAAACCTAATTCCGGCGGAAGAAATCGCCACCACGCCCACCGATCAAACAGGAGCGCCTCTGGATGTATACACTATCACGGATTCTAGCGGGCAACCTGTCACAGATTCCTCGGGGAGACCAATTCAGATTGACCCTCAGTCGATGGTCACGGATGAATACGGAATCCCGGTCACTGATCAACATGGCTTAGCCGTAACGAAAACACCTGCGACCCCAGATGTCTCTACGTCTACTCGTGATCCCTCGAAAGAAACGACTCCTTCAACAAAACCCGAAATAACCGATGCCTACGGACAACCTGTAACACTCACTCCATCAACAATTGCTTCTGTCACTAGCTTTGTCACGGATTCATCTGGGAAGATAGTTACTGACGCGCAAGGAATACCGATCACTTTCCCTCGGGACGGTGTTACTGAAGCTCCCGGAACAGCATTCACTGATCCGACACTCGAAAAAGGAACGATCTCTGATCTAAAAACAGAAGCCCCAATCATTGACCCGTCATCTGTTTCTACTGTTCAACCAGTGAAATTTTTCGTTGATAAAAATGTGACTCATGAAATAGGTTCTGCGATCACGGAAATGATTTTTACGACCATAGCAGACGATCATGTTTCATCAGTTCTTTCTAACGACTCATCGTCCTCTTCACTTTTTGAGGAATATTACATATCTACTACTTCTGCTACTGTTGACCTTCATCAGCATGAGTCTCTTATCCCTGCTTTGCTTGACAAAAAGAATATTTCTTCAGAAGCATCTGTTGGTGGGACAAGTTGTAGTCGTGATGCTGATTGTTCTTCATCACAATTATGTTCAGAGAATGTTTGTTATGAATCATGTTCACTCGCAAAATGTGGCTTCAAAGCTTTTTGTTATACGTCAAATCATCGTCCCATGTGCCAGTGTTCTTCTGGGTACTGGGGTAATGCTCTCACCGAATGCACCAGAGTATTAGGTATTTATTTTGCTAATTGTAGCGTTTTCCGCTGATGTTTCGTGCTGCATGTTGTAATAGTTCGTTTTGCTTGACAATTTTCATTACGCTTTTATATCAAATGTTCCTACTGAAGGGATTCTTAGACTTGTTTGCATGCATTCCCGCATATCAATTGACGTTTATTTTTTCGCTTCCATTTCCGCTCAAATTTAATGTTGTTCTTATTCCTTCTGTGAATGGTTTCAATCTTACCGAAATAATACAGTGATGATTTGTCTACAATATGTATACCGTTCGTATTTCAGGCACCTATCCCAGCAATCCCGACATTCGAGTTACAACTCCTCCAAGTATAGGAGAGGCAGTTCTCACTTCCACTTCCGTGCCTCGCTTGCCGTTCAGACAATGCCTTGCAGACTCTGAGTGCAGTCCTGCGTTAGTCTGTTTCAAAAAACGCTGCACCAATCCTTGCCAAACGTCCAATGTTTGTGGAGTGAGTGCTCAATGTATGGCACAAAATCGGAAGCCAGTTTGCTACTGTCCTTCCGGATTTTCGGGAAATCCCAGAAGAAGTTGTCACCCAGGTTAGCGGTTGCACGAATTACCCCTAATTCTTTAGATTAGTTATGATGGAAATCCTCGAACTAAAAGAAGTCATTTCTTGATTAAGATTCTTTCCGTAGGGAAGCGTGGCATATAAAGAAATTAATGTCAATTTTGTAAGAAATTTTGTATCAATTCTATCACACATCGTTTCGAGGTTGAAGAAAATTCAAACAGGGATATGTACATGGACGGTTTAGATGGGGATGATGGCGTGTTCTAGAGTCAAAAACTGTAATTAATTATGAATTATCATACACAATCGCGTTTGGATATAAGATGCCTCAGAAGCTGACGACAATCGTGAAGCCTGTTCTAAACGAGGCTACTTTAAAATGTCAACGCAATTCTTACACTGCATCTTTTATAAAAGTAGATGTGGTGGGAAGTATAACTTAACTGTCAGGCAATTTTTTGTATAGGATGTTTTTTTTGTCATAATATCTGACCCATTTACTATACGGTGTCCAGCAAATATTTGGTTGCAAACCTAATATTTCCATAAATAACTTGTGGAAATTGAATTTATATCAAATTTAAAAACATTATTTTTACGTTTTATAACATCAGTGAAATTCAGTACGCACTCTTGTGGGCACCCACTTTTTAGCACGCTAATGAGTACCTCGTTAGTCTTTGACCACATTGACTACATTGTGTTCTCTTTATTGAAGTACTATCGATCCCCTCCAGAAACCGGTCTACTCGAGTCCGATTGCTCGTCGGACATTGAGTGTACTGATACCCAAGTGTGCTATAATCAAGCCTGCCGAGACCCTTGTTCTTTGGCCAGCCCATGCCCAGAGGTGGCCAAATGCATCACCGTGAGACACAGACCTACCTGTCGCTGTCCTCAGGGTGCTATAGATAATCTTGACAAGTCACAGTGCAACTATCAACTCTTAGACAACGGCAGTAAGCAAAGCCCTTCTTTCTTCTTTACTTCTTCCTTTGACTTTTTAAATGTATTTCTCTTATCTGCTGTTTCAATTTTATTATGAACTTTCCTTTTTTCGTCATGCTGCGAGTAAAATCCCTTAAAAAATTAATGAAACTCAAAACAGATGAGTCTGGGTATTTTGTAATATAAAGTATCGATAATTGTTTATCATTGTTTAATTATGAGGTTTTATCAAAGCTCAACTTATCAAAGAACTTTCAAAAGAACCTTGTTTTTATGGCTGCTATTTAAATTTTCACGTCAAACGATAAACACGTACGTCAGGAAGTGTTTGTTGACCCTTGTATTAAGATATCTTGACAGTTCATATCGGTCTTTTGTTTTTTCACATGATGGTCAGAACATATGTTACTTTTAAAACTGGTTGCTCCTAATACTGTGAAAATCTTCCTCAGCTTTTTCTTCTTTTAACTCCCGAGATTTCTTTCAATATTGTGTGGCTTACATCCATCGAACAAATTTCTAGTTTTGAGTTATCTTGCTTCTTCCCTTTTGTGTCGGCTAAACACCTCTTTCTTCTGACTTGCTTTTGCTTTTTTTTTTGTACCATATGTGTGTTCTAGTACTTTAAGTTTAATTAACATTAGTAACTTGGCTTCAAATAGGTGTTTTGTTTACTTATCATATTAACTTCTGTGATTGTTAACATGAATATATTCCTGTTGGTATTGTGCAATCTACTGAACAACTGAAATACTTACCTACTAACTTTCACATTAATCTGTCAGTAGTGCTTGCAAGCAGTAGGCAAAAGAGTAGATGCTTACTGATACTAAGAATGGTGTACTAACTTACGTCACTTCAACCTAACCTCCAGCGATCGCGTGTGAAACGGACAAGACCTGTCCCTCCACACAAGCTTGTTTGGACAACAGGTGCCGATATCCTTGCGAGGATAAGCCTTGTGGTGAGAACGCAGAATGCGTCAATAGCGAACATTCTGCTCAATGTCGTTGCAGAAACGGTTTCACGGGCGATGCGCTACGTGGATGTACTCCTGGTGAGTGGGTTCTCAGAAATGAGGCATTACTCCTTCGGCACTACACGCTGTTGCGTCAAATATCCCGGGAATCCGAACTTTGATTTCCAATGTTCGTATCGAGCATAATGTATCAACAAATCTTTCCTTTCATAATTTCCCTCATTGTAAAGATCACTTTTTGCTTCCCGGGAGAAATTATTTTTCTCGCATTATCTTCCCAAAGTAAGTTTACGCGTGCATTGTTATTAACTTTTTTTCCTAATAATCAACTTGTAATATATCGTGCAATACAAGTACAAGTTTGAGATTGTCATGAATGCATTGAGAAACATTTTATGTGCAATTTAATTAATTCTTCATGATGTGCTGTCTTTCATACTGGGATGTTTTAATTAACGGTATTTGTTTGTTGTTTTACTGTTGTTCTTGGTTTGACTCAACAACATACTGTTCAACTTGTTACTCACCTGAAACAGTTGGCTGTTACGGTGCGAAAGACTGTTCTGACGACGAGGAATGCTACAGTGGGCAATGTTTGAGTCCTTGCCGTGATTCTTCTAATCCCTGTCCAAGAACCGCTATTTGCCAACCCATCAATCACTCAGCCTCATGCCTGTGCCCACCTGGAACGACGGGTCTTCCTTTTATTGGGTGTTCTTTGACCCTCACGTGCGCGACTGACGCTCAGTGTGCCCCCAGTGAATTTTGTCTTCAAAACAAGTGCACAAATCCATGCTCGAATAAGCTGTGTGCTTTGGGAGCTGAGTGTCAAGTCGTCTTAAAAAAACCAAAATGCCAGTGTCATCCTGGCTTCACCGGTGATCCGGAAACTGGGTGCACTAAACTAGAATGCACTCGCAATGAAGAGTGTGGTGAGGCCGAGATCTGTTCTTCCGGAGCGTGTCGCAGCGCTTGTGAGAAATGCGGAGCTGGGGCTGAATGTTTGAAGGAAGGCAGCTCATTTGAGTGCGTGTGCCCCTCAGGCACTCAAGGAGATCCTAATCTTTCATGTCATGCAAGTAAGAAACCATCTTTGAGCACATCTGATGGAATACGAAAGATATTAATATTTTTTGAATATTTCTTTGAGAATGCAAACATACAATGCTTGAGTCGTGGTATCTTAGTTACTCTCTAACTCGACTGATCACTTCCTCAGTCTTTGGATTCTGCTCGTCGGATGTTGAATGCAAACTGGAACAAGCCTGTGTATCAGGACAGTGTCGTAGCCCTTGTTCAACTATCCCCCCTCCTTGTGGCATATCTGCTCAATGCACTGTCATAAACCATCGATCGATCTGTCAATGTCGAGATGGCTGGGAGGGGGACCCTCGAAGAAGGTGTACACAAGGTAAATTTTGAACGTTACCTCTATGCATCCACTCTGCGCGGCACGTTCCTTACTGCGTTTTGTGCACCTTTTGTCATCCATTCCTTCTAAAAATTTGTCTGACGTCATCGGCGTGCTTCGATTTTGTTCTTCAAGAGATATGATTTCCCGGGCTCAGCTTCAAGGAAATCTTTGCATCCGAAAGCCTGCATCACTTGCTGCTCGCAACAGTAGAATGAAATCGCATTTGTATATGTTTCTACATCGAAGATGCTGCCTCCATCGCATGAGTCTACTTACTTTCAGTGTCATGTTTCTTTGATGCATGTCAATGATTCCGTGTTTTCTGGCGAGTAATAAATCAATTTCTTTTCACTGTAATAAACTTCATTGGCATTAATCTTTGCAATTCGATTTTGTAAAAAATTTTCTCGCGCAAAGCATTCTTTTTGCCGCTTCTTGATATGAAATCACCACGTTTATTATAATTTTATAAATGGCTTCCTGCTGCAATTTGGAGTTGTTAATAACTCTGGGCCATGCGAAAAACATAGAAAAAGGACTCCTAGTATCTGATACCGTTGTACAAATTGTGACTACTGAAAAAAATTCCCTAATTCTAGAAATAAAATCCCACATTATAAATCACAATCGTTATTAAAACGATAGCTAACTTTTACTTTATCATTGTACTATGCACCTGATACACGATTATACCTTAGCGTAAAACTACTGGTCATTTGTGTTATAAACACAATTGTAATGTTGGATACAATAAGATGAAAATTGTCAAAAATTGTAAAAATTAAGATAAAATCTTAGTTTGAGGTATTTAATGAATACAAATTTCAAATGACCTACTTTTCCAAACTGGCAACTAAATCGAAATAGAGGAAATAAAGGCTCAGTACTGATAAAACAAGCCGGCATAATCAACTGGTTCATTGTTAGCTTTCCATTCATTTCAGCGTATACGAAATAATGTATTTTTTCTGGCGTAAGCGTGAGATTTAATTTTCAGACAATACATTCTCATGCAGCGTCTTTGGCATGCCGATTAATTTCTTATGTGTCGAATGAAAGCATTTCAAATGTGTCGCTTTTCGCACTTTGGCGATCGTCCTGTTGCGCTGCTCTTGTCTTATGAGTTTCTTGTCTCACCTTCTTCCGCATGCTTATTTGTGTTCGGTGCGCGAACTTTCAGATCGGCACGCCGCACTCCGAGAAAATTTTCCTTCTGTGTACTGAATTCCCCCGTACTACCAATTTCGTGTAAACCACTGCGTTGAGTGGATACTTGTTCACCTGTCTCTGCTATATTGATTGTTCAGTACGTACCATTATAACTAACAATCTCTTGTTCGTGCACACAGTACAAACTCCGATAGGAGTATGCGGCCGACACGAAGACTGCGCCAGCGATAGAGAGTGCGAGCGCTCCAGCGGCCATTGCGTGGATCCGTGCGACAATAATCGGTGCGCCGCGACTGCCCTTTGCTTCACCGTGAACCATCAGCCTGTGTGCAACTGTCCTGAAGGTTATTCTGGTAACCCTCTCTTGGAGTGCTTCATCGGTGAGTAATGGAATACCGCATTTGTCTTTTCCATAGTGACTTTACTTTTTACAAGCGAATCGGAATTTGGAACTGGATTATTTTGGCTTTTCAAAACTAATAATTCTATGTATAATTTCTGTTTTTTTCTCAGCAGCATGATATGTTATTATTTTTTTCAACATAATAACCTAAAATTCGAAATAATTTATACATCTTTACTGCGAAAGTATAAGCTTAGAATAGGGATTGAAAACCACAACATATGGGAAGTTTTTCTCTGGAAATGTGTAAAATTTCTTACCCATTTGAGTAATACTTGGAAATAAATTTCTTTTTCATCAAATTATTTTGATGAAGATTAATCGTATTATCCATCGGTGCATAATTAAGTGCATGTACTGAGAATATTTTAGTAATTTTCTTGCTTTGTTGCGTATGGCTGTTAATGATACGAGGCCTGTCTAAAAAGTATCCGACCTTTGGCCAGAAAAAATATTTCGAATACCTGTCGGAGTTGGGACCCTAATCCCCTTCAAAGTATGCCCCTTGTGCTTGCACACACTTAGCCCACCGATCCTTCCACTGCTGGAAACACCTCTGGTAGTTTTTTTTTAGAATGGTGTTCAGCTCCATCGTCGCATTGCCTGTTTGACTCCTTCGATGCTGACTGTTTTCTTTGATGTCCGTGGAATTGTGCATCACGAATACGCACCGGAAGGACAAACAGTGACAAAGGAGTACTATCAGGATGTTCTCCGGCGACTTCGTGATGCAGTTCGGCGCAAAAGACCAGACATGTGGACTGCGAACAACTGGCACTTGCATCACGACAACGCGCCCGCACATTCATCCCATTTGATCCGCAATTTCTTGGCCAAACATGGAATTACGACCGTTCGCCAACCTCCCTACTCTCCAGACCTGGCTCCTTGCGACTTCTGGTTGTTTCCAAAATTGAAGACACCACTGAAAGGATCCCGTTTTGAGAGTAGAGAAGAGATAATGCGGAACGCGACGACAGAGCTGAACACCATTCCAAAAGAAGACTTCCAGAGGTGTTTCCGGCAGTGGAAGGATCGGTGGGCTAAGTGTGTGGAAGCACAAGGAGCCTACTTTGAAGGGGATTAGGGTCCCAACCCCGTCAGGTTGTTGAAGTATTTTTTCTGGCCAAAGGTCGGATACTTTTTCGACAGGCCTCGTATACTTGAAAGGTCTGTCCACCCATTTCTACTAGATTTCCTACTTCAAACAAAACCTCAAAAATGCTTCCAATGCTAAATCTCAATTCTTTTGACAGTCTTCTGTCTCAGCCCATTCAAGGTTTTTGATATGCATTTGTTTCTTTCATCATTGAATCTGCTTGATAAAGTTGAAAACATTGTAACAACCATCACATGGGATTGCATAATTTCTAATTCAACTTTTAAGCATTGCAAAATTTGTCCTGTTCATCACGCGTTAAATGACGTAGAAAATTGCTTATCATATTCAATATAAAAGCTTGATATCACAACAGAAATAAAAAACCTTCGAAACTCATCAGCTTAAGGTTACAAGTTAATTAATTGGATGCATGTAGCTTTTCTGTTGTTTTCTGGCATTAAATTTTTGTATACTCTTGCCTTGGCATTTTTCCGGTAATAAACATTGAACGTTATTTATTTATTCAAAATTATTTCTCCTTCTTGTGAAAATAAAATCTCCCCTATTTTTTACAAGGAAATTATAGAAAATTTATATCTTTTAACAAAACTTTTTGCTTATCTTCCCCATTTTCATTCTTATATTTCTGTTTCATATCAGTCTCACTTCAAATTGCGTGTATGTTTGCCTAGAAACTTTACCAAACTATTAATACTTTGATAGTATAATGCTCTTTATCGAATAAATATTGTATACGTATTGTTTTCTCAATAACCAAAGTTCGCAGAAAGGACTTTTTTGGTGGAACGTGTATAATTTGGCCAATTTTCAAAAAAGTTGTAATCAACAATTTTGGCCGGAAAAAGACCATATGAGGTATAAATTGAGAACATTCTTTATTCACAACTTTGAGTTATTTTTAACGTTTGATTTGATTCTTCAAGGGTCATTTCTTCAACGATACTGAATACTTCCATTCAAATAAGTTACACTTTGGTTGAACACCACATTACAAACTTTTCATAAATTTAACAAATTATTGAATGAAAATGCTTTCTCTAAAATGTGCTTCAGTGAAAGATATTCTTTAGCGTATAACTTCTTTCTGCTTAACCTAAAATTCTTCCGCTTGCTGTGTCTTTTGGTGTCTCACATCTGTGATTTGGTGGTGGTCTGTAGCCGGCTGTACCAGGGACGAGTCCTGTAGCGCCACTAGCACCTGTAGTGAGGGGAGGTGTGTGCCCTCGTGTTCTCTTCTGGACTGTCCTCGAAACGCAGAGTGTCTCACGCTTCAGCCTCACAAACCTCATTGCCGTTGTCTACCAGGATTCTCAGGACCTAATTGCTTGCCTAGTAAGCTCTCACTCATTGCACGGTTTTCGTCGACAATGGGAAGTATTTTTAGTTTAGAATTTCTTTCACTTCAAAATATTCTCTACTCGGATGAGGGTACTAAAACAAATTGTAACCCAAGTTTAGCATGTCAGTTGCTCAAAAATAAACCATAGGAATATTGGCTAAGTCTCATTTGGTAAATTTCAACCCTGGTTTCCAGCTCCAATCTATTTATTTTCGATCATTTAACTCAGACCTAATATTCATCAGAGTGAGGGCCCTTTCTTCCTGACATGAACAAGATAAATTTTTTCCGAATTCATTCCCACGTTACAATTTACTATATGAAAAGATGAACAAATATCGCTCGTACTAGACAACGTTCTATGCCACAGATCGGTTTGCATGAGTCACCGTCTGAAAGACATTTTTAAGTAGCCGTGTTATGGAAGTTGCGCAAGCTGTGCAGTGCATGGCTGACCACGAGCCGCAACCTCAGGCTGTGATTTCTTCCTTGCCACTTGAAAGTCCGTGTATTCAAGATGCCTCGTAAAGACGTGCAACCGGACTACAATGAATTTTACATATATAAATAAACATCTGAGCTAGTCAGAAAAGTAACGAGTAAAATGAGAGAAAAATTCCAAAAAATGTCGCGATAGCAGTAGCGGTCGCAGTACGTAATTAAATTGGAACAAAAGAACTTCATCGCAAATCTCATTATTCACTCGGTGATGGATAAAGTCAATATTTGAATAAATTATTACTGTAAATGGGCGATAACTTTTTTACATTTTCATAAGTATATTATGGGAATAAATTCAGAGCTCTTACTATATCTTTCAACGTCAGAGAGGTACGGTCCTCATTTTGAACACCACTAACCCTGAATTAAATGATCGACGATAAAAAGCGTCGTGTGAGTTACATGAGATAAAATTCTCCACCCAATGAGACAAAGCTCATCTCCCTACAAAAGAAAGTTTTTGAGTAATCGATACGTCAAAATTGTCTTTTGCATTTTTTTATTCACTCCGTATAGTAATACTGTTTACAATTCTTTGGCATTTTCCACTCATTAAAGCGTATCGAATAATCGGGTACTTGCTTTTAACTTTGAACCATGAACTAGACCACTTCAAAACTTACATACATTTCACATTTGCCTATTTATACAACTACTCGCTATTGAGGTCTCATGATCGATGTGTGCCAGCAGCGGTTGGATGCAGAGACAACAGTGAGTGCCAACCGGACGAGGCTTGCATCAATGACCAGTGCCGAGACCCTTGCGCCTGTGGAGTGAACGCCCAGTGCGAAGTGCACCAGCATCGTGCCATGTGCAAGTGCCCTGCTGGCTACAGGGGCGATCCTCTGGTCTTCTGCCAAGTGCCCCAGAATCCATGCGAGACTAGCCCTTGTGGAGAGGGCGCTTTGTGTGAGCTCGATGATGGAAATCCTATTTGCTCCTGCCCCAAAGGAATGACTGGAAACCCATTCCATAAGTGCAGTAAGTGTGCGCAAAAAAATCAATCGTTTACGGTATTGAGAATGAATTTCTCTGGAAGTTTTTAATGGTTTATTTTTTACATTAGAATTTGGCAACTTTATTTATTGATACAACAATCCTCTTCTTACAGTACCTCAAGGGGATGAATGCAGCGACAATCAATGTGGACCCAATTCTGGCTGTCGAATAATTGGTGGGGTAGCTCAGTGTTTCTGTCTGCCCGAATTCGTTGGAAATCCTCCATACGAACACTGTAAGCTCCCTTCAAACCCATGTGAGCCTTCACCTTGTGGACCTAACACCGATTGCAACATCATCAACGGCTACCACAGATGTACATGCAAAGCTGGTTTTGTCGGTAGTCCGAACACCATTCGAGGCTGCGACAAACCAGTCAACCCGTGTGTGCCCAACCCATGTGGACCTGGAGCACTGTGTGACCCAAGTGTCTTGAATTTCTGCTACTGCAGGCCGGGATTAGTTGGAGACCCATTCTCTGGCTGCATTGGTAAGAATTTCCCAGATGTACTGAAATAATTATGTGGTACCAAACTATTTTAAGTCGTGCCTATCACTTGACTTTTCTTTAATAAAACTCCTCTCATTTCTATTTCAGAGCCCGAACCGGAATGCTACCCAGGAGCTTGCGGCATTAATGCAGAGTGCTACAAAGTGGACCGAGAACTAAATTGTCGATGTCGTTCAGGGTATGAAGGAGATCCGTACACGATGTGCCGCGCAGAACCTGAGAGTCCGTGCGACCCAAGCCCATGTGGAGGCAACTCAGTCTGTTCAGTAGGCAATAACAATTCCCCTGTGTGTGCTTGTCAGCCTGGCTTCTTTGGAGATCCTCTTAAGCCTGAGGGATGCAAGCCTGAGTGCAACAACGACGATGATTGTGCGTACGATAAAAGCTGCATTAACACTCGCTGCAGAGATCCGTGCCCAGGTGCATGTGGCCTCAGCGCACATTGCGATGTGATCAACCACAGACCTCAGTGTTCTTGCCCTGCTGGATACACTGGCGATCCCTACTCCGAATGCACAGTGGTTGTACTGGACATTCCAAGGGACAGAGTAACAACAGAAGCTCCGTCACGCAGTCCTTGTTCACCTTCACCATGCGCTTTTAATGCTCAATGTTCCGTCGAGTACAATGTTGCCAAGTGCACTTGCCCTCCGGGTTATCAAGGGGACCCATACTCCCAATGTCGCCCGGAATGCTTAGGAAACAATGAATGTGACGATGACAAAGCTTGCTCGAATCAAAGATGCGTTGATCCGTGCGGAAGGTTGTGTGGAGTGAACGCCAAATGTGAAGTTAAGAACCACATCGCTGTCTGCTACTGCCCTGATGACCTATTTGGCGATCCCATGGCCCAATGTTCTGAGAGTAAGTTTTCATAGCATATGAGTGCAACTATTGTCAGTACAATTGTTACATCCAGAAGCTTTAATGAAAATTAAATAAAATTATGCTATAGATATTCGATCTGTTTAATTGTATACATATCATGTTCATATATATTGATCATTTTGTTATTTTCCACAACAGGACCAAGAGATGATCCTACTCCAGAACCCAACCCGTGTTATCCAAATCCTTGCGGACCCAATGGCATTTGCAGTGCCAGTGTCGGCGGCAGTTTTGTGTGTTCCTGTGCCCCTGGTTATTTGGGTACCCCCTGTCGTCCAGAGTGCTCATTACCAACCGACTGCCCAATGAACGAAGACTGCCGCAACCAAAAGTGCGTGGATCCTTGTCCAGGAACTTGTGGACTCGATGCCATTTGCTCTGTAATTGGACATGCTCCCATCTGCAGATGTCGCGATAGCTACACTGGCGATCCATTCAGCAGATGCTACCTTGAAGGTCAGTTTACTGCATGGCATTTTCAATAATTTAAGTAAGTACTCGTAGAATGAAATAAAGTCCAATTAAAATGTGTTTTAATTTCAATTGTTCATAATGCCTTCGCTTTTAACATCCGATCCAACACTTTTCCTACCACTCGTTTCTCCAACTGTAAATCATACTTTTCAGTTTTGCCTCCTGTGACAAAAGAAGACCCGTGCAACCCAAGTCCATGTGGTCCAAATTCTGAATGCCGAGTACAGAGTGGACGACCGGTATGTACATGCCTGCCTAACTTCTACGGAGGCCCTCCCAATTGTCACCCTGAATGCGTTGTCAACTCCCAGTGTTCGTCATCGCTTGCGTGCATAAACAGAAAGTGTCAAAATCCTTGCGCAAGTGCGTGTGGAGATCGTGCTCAGTGCACAGTGCAGAACCACAAAGCGATTTGCTCTTGTCCTCCTTACCTCACGGGAGATGCCTACACGCGTTGCGTCGAGAGTGAGTACAAGTTGAATGTTTTTAATTTCAATCTACCTATTATAAATCTTTTGCCTGGTAAATAAAGTTATGCATTATTTCTATATCAAGCATTTTGTTTTGTTTTTGCATCTCTATCCTAGATCTGTGATGGAATTTTCTGGTTTGTGTTTGGTACTTAAATGAATTTATTTTTCTACTCTCAGTGAGTTGCCACTTAAATTTTAGGTTTTTCATGATGCATTATAAAGCATATAAACTACATTTCTATCGAAATAGCATGTATTTTCTCGCACGAAACTTCAAATCGTCATTGTCTCTCATTTTAGTTCCCGTGACTCGTCCTCCTATCGCTCACCCTGAACCTGACCCCTGTAGTGGGAACCCTTGTGGTCCAAATTCAAGATGTCAAGCTTACGGAAGCGAGCGCGTTTGCTCCTGCCTACCTGGATACAGGGGAACACCTCCTCAATGTCGTCCGGAGTGCGTGCGACCGGAAGAATGTTCTCCCACCAAAGCTTGTCTCGTCAATAAATGTGTGGACCCTTGCCCTGGAATTTGTGGAGTGAACGCCGAATGTTTCGTTGTAGCACATAACCCCATCTGCAGCTGCATCCATGGGTACACCGGTGACCCCTTCGTGCGTTGCACTGAAATCCCTCCCATTGCTCTCACTCCAAGACCGACAACTCCTGCTCCTCCAATCCCTGCTTTCACACAACCTACAACGCTGCCTCCGATCGGCGAGCACAAGGAAATCACCGATGAAACCATAACGCCCGGCAAAATTTCAACGACAACATCCAGCCCGATCGCTTTCATGCCAACCTTAGAGGAACCTGAACCTTATGATCCATGTGGTTCATCAACGTGTGCTGCTAATGCTGTTTGTACTGTTGGATATGAGGGCAAACCCGAGTGCAAATGCAAAGAAGGATACTTCGGCAATCCGTTCGTCATCTGTGGACCTCACTGCGTAATCGATAGTGATTGCGACAGGGGTTTTGCTTGCATGCAACGTGAATGCAAAGACCCTTGTCCTGGATCTTGTGGATCAAATGCAATTTGCACCGTCTCAGGACACCGACCCAAGTGTTCTTGTATATCTGGATTCTCCGGTGATCCTTACGTGGAATGCCACATTCCTCCTATATCGAAAACTACAAGTGAGCAAAGATTCAGTTTCAAATGAAAGATGATATTGAACCATACCGTTCATTCGAGATTTAGAAATTTTGCCTGAAGTTCGCATTTGTTTCTTTAGTCAATGTAAATTACCCCTGTGGAAAATTATTCTAGTTATTATTTTTTTCAAATACGAGTTTTATATAATCAATCAGTCTGAAGTAAACAAAAAGAATCATTAATTCAATTGAAGGGCTGATAGCAATGACAATAGTACAGTATATTTTTAACAGACTTAGTTGCTCACATGACATACTATTTATTCCAGCTGCTAGACCCCTGCAACCCATCACTGAGATTGCCCGACCATGCGAGCCAAATCCTTGTGGCGCAAATGCAGAATGCATTCCTGTGGGCTCAGGACAGTGCCAGTGCATCAAGGGTTACTTCGGCAACCCTTACGACGTGTGCCAGCCAGAATGCACCGTAGATTCGCACTGTCCTTACAACCGGGAGTGCAGAAATGAGAAATGCGTTGATCCCTGCCCCGGAACGTGCGGCTTGAAGGCCGTCTGTCAAGTGGTGACGCATAAGCCTATGTGTACATGTACGAGAGGATACACAGGCGACCCATACAGGGAATGTCGCGTTGAGCCCAGTAAGAACCTTACCAAAGATATTCTTTCACACACTGTACTTTTACTTTACTCTTGATGCATATTATCAGGGTTTTTTCAAATCTTCTTTCTAACTGATTGCGTTGATGCGGATACCATGTTGTATAAATCACGTGTTAGCTGTTTGTGCCCTCAAGGAAATCTAAACTTTCTTTTCATGTAAAATATATTATTATTGTTTATTTTATCCTCTTCATTAAAATTGCATTGTGTTCAAGTATTGCACCCGTATCTTCTATATTTTAATATTGCATGATTTTATTCCTTAAGTTACAACGGAAAGACCTGTAGATCCTTGCAACCCCTCGCCCTGTGGGCCGAACTCTCACTGCCGAGTGACGCACAACGGCGCGCATGCCTGCACGTGTCTGCCAGATTACTTTGGCAGTCCACCAGACTGTCGTCCTGAGTGCGTCGTATCGAGCGACTGTCCCAATGACGAAGCTTGCATCAAGCAGAAATGTAGAGATCCTTGTCCAGGGATCTGCGGAATAGATGCTCTCTGCGAAGTCCGTGATCATAATCCCATCTGCTTCTGCCCGAAGCA
Organism: Morinoia aosen; assembly: GCA_030386875.1. NCBI lineage: Eukaryota > Metazoa > Arthropoda > Malacostraca > Amphipoda > Talitridae > Morinoia > Morinoia aosen. The sequence goes on along the minus strand of CM059561.1, from coordinate 81,480,128 downwards.
TTTAACTGGAGATCCATTCACGCGATGCGTTCCATTTAAAGATCGTGAGTAGATTTATATCGCTTGGGCGTTGCTTTAAAGTCTGTCTATTGATACCAACACTGTGCATACTCAACCACTTTAACAAATGCACATTTAATGCTTTATTTAGCTGAAATTTGTGATTAATTGTTTCTATAAACTACGTCAACACTGACTGTAACTACTATCTCTGAATCGTCAGTTCTGCTAACAATAACAACTTACCTCGATCCTGCTCTTGATCTCTTATTTCGGTTGATCTTCAAACGCATTATTACAATATTAACGTGAGTGCAATTTACTAACATTACAGCAGAGATCCCGAGAACTTCTCGGCCTCCCATTGCGGGGACACCTTCGCAACCACCAGTCATTGCACCTGAAACTACACCGAGCACTCCAGGTGTTCCAGTAACACGGGAGCCAACTGACCCATGCGAAAATAACCCGTGCGGAGAAAGGGCTCAGTGCTTGCCTGATGGAAGTTACTTCGAGTGTATATGTCCGGAGGGGATGTATGGCAACCCCTACACAAAGTGTAAACCTGAATGCATCATAGACTCAGACTGCCCCAGAGACCGAGCGTGCAAGAACGAGCGATGTATGGACCCTTGCGTAGGGGCGTGTGCGTCCAACACGCGCTGCTCCGCCATCATGCACAAGCCAGTTTGCACGTGCTCCTTTGGACTGTCTGGTGACCCTTATGTCGCCTGCAGTCCTATAACATCCACTAGTGAGCTCAGTCTATGTATAAAGTTGCATGAACTCTTCCATTTCTGTTTTTTCAAATTAAGTATACACGTGCACTGTTTATATTGCATACGAATGTTAGACACTAGCAGTATTTTTTTGTTTATATTGAATCTTGGGAGCATAGTGTTGTCTCCTGTCACTCAACGAGGTATGTCACCTGAAATTGTAAATTTTCGTCGGATTATAACCTTAGTTTTATGTTATTAATAAAATTAAAACGGGAATTTGACTTGAAACTTAGTTGCAGTAACTTTAGCGTAACTACATTTCCAGTAATGGCCAAACTTTTTGTATTTATACCAGTGTATGAACACTTTTCCAATTAACCACTACTGTACTGAATTTAATCGATTATTAATGTAACGATAAGGTTTTCCTTGATTCTCCTAGGCCTATACTAACACGTTTACTGTTCCAATAGCTACAGCGCCTACATCGGAGACTAGTGTGCCAGAAACACACCCGAGTGTGAGGCCGCAAACAAAGTTCTGCACAAGAGATTCTTGCGGTGTGAACGCTTTGTGCGAGGACCACAGTGGCGAAGTCATTTGTGAATGTCCTCCAGCATACCCTGAAGGAGATCCTAAAGAAGCTTGCAATCCTCAATGTCGATCCAATGACGACTGCAGTCGCGTGGAGACTTGCGTGAATGGCGTTTGCATTGATCCTTGTGCTGGAACTTGCGGTTTAGCGGCTCGTTGCACTGTACAAAACCACAAAGCGTTGTGTGACTGCCCGCAAGGCTTCACAGGAAGTCCTTATCGACAGTGCCTCCCAATAACTGGTATGCATGAGAGTACTGAACTGATTATCATAACATATAATACTTTCATTCTTCTCGAAATGGCCCTTGACATTCTGCTAGATTGTGTATGTGTAATACTAGAACAAATGAACACTTTTGAACTAATTTTCTTGTAATTATTTGTAACAAACAAACTAGATATGGTACTAATCAACCGATAACACTTTCTTGTAGCCGTCCCAGATGAAAAAGATGATAAACCTTGCTCAAAGGTTGAGTGCGGCCCACATGCTACGTGCCATGAAGAAAATTTGGAAGCCGTTTGCAAATGCATGTCTGGGTTTATTGGTTCTCCACCGGACTGTGCACCAGAGTGCCTTAACAACGATGACTGTCCTCGAAATACAGCTTGCATTAACCTCCTGTGCAAAGACCCATGTCCTAAGGCGTGTGGTCTGAGAGCGCAGTGCAAGGCCATGGACAGTTCTCCTGAGTGCTCTTGTCCACCAGGACTCACTGGCAATCCTCTCATTGCGTGTTCCAACATCACCTGTAAGCAATATGTTATTAACTCCTGATTTTTCGTGTAATTAGGGTTCAGGTTGCTAATCATAATATCAGCAATATACTCGTATAATCCAGCATTACCGGCAAGCTATTTGTTCTTCCAACATATTATGTAAGCAACTTTTTCTCAACTCCTGATTCTTGTGTAATTATGGTTCGGGCTACTAATCATAACGTCAGCGATATATATTTCAACCTTTCAGATTTCTCGTGGACATGTGGCATGAAATAATGACAGCTTGGTTAACTGGATTCTTATGAACTTTTTAATTATTTTTTCCTCCAATATTCCTTCATTGATGTTCAACTAACGGTAACAAGTGTCCTGCAGTAATCGAAGTTGTCAAAAGTCATCATAAATATTAGAGAGTCCTACGTAAATTTGCTGATAAAACTTGTGCATTTTACTGAACAAGTCACATCATGATGGAATAGAACTAAATATTCACTATAAAGTAGAAAGTTAAAAAATCCGAAATGGTTTTCACCCATTTTTTTGTTTTTGAAACATGCAGAGTACAAAGTGTTTTGCTTTTCAGATTCGTTATTGGAGTATGAAAAACCATCATAGGCTTATAAGCTTAAGCAAACTTCTAATAACTTTACGGTTCATACGAACAAAACCATAAAGATCCTCTAGCCTCAAACAACTCATAAAAATTCTTCATAATGAATAGGCTTTTAGACATAATTTGGTATTCACTTATTGAATTATTTGCCACAGTTAACGTTTTCAATAGATCACGTAATGTGAAAGTTCTCAATTTCTGAGTGATCTACTCGGTGGAGCTCTTTGCTTTTAAGAGTTTTCCATTGAAGTTTGTTAATTTTGATGTTCTCGGAGACGTTGTGAGAAATTCAAGAGAACCCGATTTGCAATTTCGGGGAGTTGCCGCACGCGTTCAGATGGTAATGATCTTTTCATAAGAAGCCAATGACAGCGCACAGAGATGCTGTTCATACTTCCCAGTAATTGATACGGCTTCCCTTGCGCGGGCATGTAATACTGCCCCGTAGGCTTTTAAGAAAGATACTCTTGTAGATGTAACTTCAGTCAGTAGTCTTCGTCCAATAATACATTTTCGATAGGAAAATTTTTAAAGCTGCGACAAATGGTGTTTCTTGTTTTTTTTAAAGAAAACGAAGGCAGTTTCTTTTGTGAAGATTGAAGTCTCCATATGTTCTAAATTAGTTTGTTGACGGGTTGTCATTTTTCATTTTTTATCGACAATGAACTCTAGAACTGAATATTCCAAAAATTCCATTGCCTGATGCAAATATTTGGGGTTCACTTGTTATTTAATTTTACTTAGGTAAGACGCTCATATTTGAGTTACTCTCTTTTCGTCAGGCAGATCAGTCATTCGATTGTGAGGCAAATTATATCCGTTCAAATGTACATTCATACATGTTTAGGAACCTAGGATCCTCCACTTTTAATTTTGAGTGATTGTTGCTAATTTCATAGCCTTATTTTTTGCTTTATGGCAAATTTTGTGTCGACAGCTCCTGTTGTGGAACGTCCATGCCAATGCGGCCCCAACGCTCAGTGTGAGACCCTGAACGGACACACCAAATGCACCTGCTATCCTGGTTACTTCGGTAACCCGTACACAGGGTGCAGGCCTGAATGTGTCATAGACCCGGACTGTCCTAAATACCTCGCCTGTAGAGATAACAAGTGCAAAGATCCTTGCCCGGGATACTGCGGCATCTCAGCTCTGTGCGACGTTGTCAACCACACACCGATGTGCACCTGCCCTGAAGGCTGGACAGGCGATCCTCTAGACCGCTGTGTTCTAGGTGAGCTTACGCAAAACTTCTTATTTTCATGTGTTTTATGAGTACACTGCTTGAAAAAATTCCTCGAGTACAGAGCGTATGAAATTTTCCTCTGTGCGTCTTTCGGGGTAAGATTTGAATATTTTCCACAACGTTCATTGAACTTCTTGATTTTGTGTTCACGCAGCCGAGCTCTCACCACCCGCCAAAGTCGACCCGTGTACTCCGAACCCTTGTGGAGTGTACACGTCGTGCGAAATCAGTGGCGTCAGAGCAGTGTGCTCATGCATGACGGGCTACCTCGGCAGTCCAGATGTTGGCTGCCAGCCTGGATGCGTTGATAATTCTGAGTGTCCACCTCACGAGGCTTGCATCAACCGCCAGTGTGCAGACCCCTGCGAGGGATCCTGCGCTCCGTTTGCAGAATGCAAAGTCAGCAAGCACCATCCGCTGTGCAGTTGCCCTCCTGGCTACACCGGCGACCCATTCTCCGGCTGCATTCCCATACCAGGTAGAACGCTTGATCCTCTGGGTTGGGTTATTTATTCTTACACGATCACCTGTATTCGTAGGTGATGGGGCTTAGTGTGAATTTGGAATATAGAGACTATTGCTTCCCTTCAAACCGCATTTGGGAAATAGATGTCTATTTTTTCCTTGCCGCTGAGACCAAGAGAGACAAGTTCTTTGACGATCTACGATGAGGTTAAGTAACCAACAACCTTTGGGAGGCTTCGTAATTATGTCCATTATGAACGTAGTGACAAATCATACCTCATAAGCCAGCATAGGTCGGATCATTTAAAAATTATCAAGTGAAATTTGTTCATTTTCGTTGGTTCTGTTAATGATTTTATAACTCTTTTGTTTCTACAATTGTAAAAGTTGAAGTGAATTGAATTGTCGAAATTTTTTGTAGTATCTCTACCGAACGAATGATAAATCAGTTATTCAGGTTAGAAATTACAGTATAACAGTACATTTACTACGAGCGCAATTAATATATTTCATATTGATACAATAATATGGTTTCGACCATTAACAACACATATTGAATAAAGAATGGAGATGCTCATGAATCACATGCGTTGCACACCATTAGAAAGCTCATTAAGTTCTGTCAAGTGCTGTGCTCGTACCAGAATCGTAGTCGCCATAAAAGCCGTCAGTAAGCCGGCACTATATTCAGCATATGTAGTTTTACTTGAGGGGAAATGTCCTACAAATTACCGACATAGACAAAAAATTTATACGATAGATATCATTTTGAGAGGTATTCTAACGTTAATTTCGGGCAAATGCTAATTCTTGAACTCTTGCGATGTTTCAGAGGCTGATATTGATCCGTGCAACCCGGATCCATGCGGAATAAATGCTCTGTGTCACGTTATTGGAGCGACAGATTATGACTGCAAGTGTCCGCCGGATTATTTTGGTAACCCGTTCGTTGAGTGTGGGCCAGAGTGCACTGTGAACTCGGACTGTCCGCGATACCTGCAATGCGTCAACCTCAAATGTGAAGACCCATGCCCCGGCGCTTGCGGCTTCAACGCTTTATGTGAGACTGTAAATCATTATCCGATGTGCGACTGCCCGAGAGGACTCGAAGGAGATCCTAAAGTTGCGTGCCGTAAACGTGAGTACAACTATTATTTTATTTGCACTATGCTAGTACCTCAAGTTCGAGTCTTGCTGTGTTTTGCTGTGGGTATAATTGTTACCTTTGATTGTTCAAGCCTGTTAAATATGTCATGTTTATGTTTTCGTGCACTGATAAATGAGATATGTTTCGTGTCTTGCAATAAGCATGAAATATTCGTTATGATTCTGAATATTTTTTGTTATGTTATGTAATTTTTATGCAACGCATGTTTTGTTTTGTGTCTTGCTACACGCATGATATATTCATCATATTTTTAGTACGATTTGTTTTGTGATGTATTATGCATTGCATGTGAATGTGCATGCACCACACATTTGACCAAATGCATCGTGACGCTGACCGAACTGCTTGCACGTGTTTTTGCTAACTTTCTTGCATGTTCGTTTGTAACACTTTTCACTCACAATTATTATTTATTAACTTATCAACGTTTACCATATTTTTTTCCTAGAACGCTGATTTCTAACATCGTGTATTGAGCACTTTAATTAATGGAGGTAATTTCATGGCTTGGGCGTTTGGAAGGCGTATTGATAACAAATTGGTGTAACCCTGTTTCAAATTTAACTTGAATAATATCGAAAATTAACGTTAGAATAACATTATTGTAACTCGGTGGATCAAAACAAGTAGTTTTTCTTTCTTTAATTTCTAAATTTCTCGGCTCTTCGGTCAATTCCAATCCGTTCAATGGATATGATTCAGCGTTCCCTACTTGCTGCAAATCGGAACTATTTAATATTACATTTTGTTTTTCCTGTTAACACAACACGGACATTATCCTCTAAGGCAGGCTGAAAGCGTTTTCTTGGTATTTTACTTCATCAAATCTACGGGCCGAATTTCAGGCCTGTTCCGCCACTGCTGTTATTCGGATAACTACTCTGGGACTGCCTCTTTTGAAGCCTAATGCTTCAAATAATCTTCTTATTAGTGTAACTGGTGTACGAACGATTCTCTGAATTTAACACCTGATTATGACTAAATCATTTGGAATAAAATAACAATTTTTCGCCAGAAATTTGAATCGGAAATAATATTTTCAAGAAGGATCCGGAATTTTCTGCTGTTCTTAAGCCACCGCATACTTAACCCATTCTACTGCTAACAAGCGCGTGGACGACGGACTGCAAAGTTCCCAATTGTTGAATACCATAAGGACAGGACTTTCTGACTTTGACAAGGACCAGATTAACAGCGCAAACTCCTGAGTTCATTCCTACAACAGGTGTAGCTGCTGAAGATAGGCCATCACCGGCTACAGGGCCACCTCTCTCAGCAGTGTCATCGGAATACCATTATACTCGACCTACTACGCCACCCCCAACTAAAATTCATATTTTGTGTGAATCTAATGACAATTGCTCAGACGGCAGTACATGTGTGAACAGGCTTTGTGTCGATATATGTCGAGCAGGAGTTTGCGGAATAAAAGCAGAATGTCGTACGCTTGCCAGTAGACCCGTGTGCAGTTGCCCCCCAGGAACTGTAGGTAACCCTACCGTTCAGTGTAAAGCAATAAGTAAGGAAACCCCCGTTGCACCGATAGCTCAGACTACTGAAAGACAATACTCATTTGAAATAAACCCTATTAGGGGGTCGACGTCGATACGGCCACCCCCAATCGCATCGGAGGCTACGACTCCCTCTTACGTGCCTATTTATCGCCCGCCAGTTACTCCCATATTACCACTCATCATAATCGCGTGTGAAAACAACGAAGAATGCCCCTCAGATAACAGTTGTGTGAATCGCAACTGTCATAATGTTTGCACCCTAAGAGTGTGCGGTGAGTCAGCCGAATGTACAGTTTACAACCATCGCCCTGTTTGCACCTGTCCCCGTGGGACTACAGGTTCCCCTTTGCAAAAGTGTATTGCTTTACAGACAGATACCCCACTCGTGCAACCTCCAATGGCTGCAGATAATGAAATTATTGAAGACGTTTTGATTAAGCCTTTATCAATACCAACTACAACGCCTAAACCAATAGGCCTGCCGACTTATCTGGAAGCCACAACTTCTACTATTCCCCCAGTGTCCAAAGCTCCCACTGCTCCTCCAATAACTATAGGCTGCGAAAGTAACAGTGAATGCGTGAGCTCCTCTACGTGTATTAACAAAAAGTGCTTCGATATATGTTCTCCAGGATTTTGTGGTGAAAAAGCTGACTGTAAGACCATTGGGCATAGGCCGCATTGCGCTTGTCCAGTTGGCACAACAGGTAACCCGACAATTAAGTGCACTGCCTTGGCAACAGAAACTCCTACGAAAATTTCTCCTATTGGCGTCACAAGTAAATATGAAGAAAATCGTATTGTGCCTATAGCTGGAGAAGGTCATACAACGTCATCACCCATTGGTGTCCACTCTGCACAAACAATATCACCTGCATCAAAATATGAATTATCTGAATTCATTCCCTTAGTCCCACCCATCGTTGTCGCTTGTGAAAATAATGATAACTGTGACGAAGGAATGTCGTGCGTTAATCAGTTGTGCTATGACGCCTGCGCATTAGGTGTATGCGGTGATCATTCTTTGTGCGTAGCTTCACAACATCGTCCTGTTTGTATCTGCCCACCTGGCACCACGGGTGATCCCCAAAACAAGTGCTTAGCTCTTTCTACGGACGTTCCTCCAAAAGTGGAACCCATAGCGGAAACGACTACCTCCCGAAGTATCCACTCAGTAAAACCCGTTAAAGCCTCTGGTGACCCTATTCCTCCACTAGCACAAGAATCCAAGCATCCTGAACCTTTGAAAGAAACCTACCAAGAAGTGCAAACTCCAAAGTTACCCGTTCTCACAATTGGCTGTGAAAACAATGATGAATGTTCTACCGACACATCTTGTATAAACAAGATTTGTTCAGATCTGTGTTCTCAAGATCTTTGTGCTCGTGATGCTGAGTGTACTACAGTGAGAAATAGACCTGTGTGCACGTGCCCTATTGGAACCACTGGAAACCCGACAATAAAGTGCTTAGCTATAAATACTGAAAAATCGACATCGATTACGGTGGAAACTGAACCTACTCTGCCAATTCAAGGCAATATCATCATACCATCAAAGATCGACACAGTAGTACCTCTTCCGATTGCAGAATTTTCGCACCCAGCTACTGAAAAGATATATGAACAAACTATTGTTACTCCTCCTGAGCCGTTGCTTTCCATAGCATGTGAAAATAATGACGGTTGTGCGACTGATAACTCTTGCATCAACAAACTCTGTTATGATGTCTGCACTTTAAATGTTTGTGGAAATAATGCTGAATGTACGGTTTATAATCATAGGCCAGTGTGTAAATGCCCTTCTGGAACTATTGGAGACCCTCTTCATCACTGTCTTGCCATCATCGTAGACTCAAGCTCGGTCAAACCTCCAGTAGCGGGGTCAACTTCTCAAGCTTCTGTTGTACCTCTATCACCAGTCTCTTTTTCAACTGCATTTCCAACACCCATTGGTATTCCAGCATATCATGAACCACTGGACCCTGCCATTGTTGAAGAGACTACAAAGCCACCCACTCCGGAACCATTTGCTATAGGTTGTGCTACAAATGACGACTGCCCTATGAAGGACACTTGTATCAACCAACTCTGTATGGATATTTGTTACCCGGGCTTATGCGGTCATAAAGCCGACTGCATAACCCATCGTCACAAGCCTGTATGCAAGTGTCCTCCAGGCACAACAGGCAATCCAACCGTCAAGTGTTCAGCTTTAGCCACGGATATTCCTGAAGAATCGCAACCTCCTTTGCCTGGAACTTCCCCACCACCTTCTGATAACCCTATAATACCACAATTGGAAACTTTTTCGACACCTCTACCTCCAATAATTGAGTTTCCTAAGACGCATCTTCCTCTTGAAACGTTTCACGTTCCCGAAATAGTAACTCCTACAATTACAATAGCATGCAAGAATAACGACAACTGTCGTGGATCGGAATCATGTATTAACATGATGTGCTTCAAAGCATGTGGACTTGGAGTTTGTGGAGTGAATGCAGACTGCCAAGTTACCAACCATCGTCCTGTGTGTCATTGTCCCCCTGGAACTACAGGAGATCCCCAGAGATCTTGCTCAGCCACGGCCTATAAAATCTCACTTACACATCCACCTATTTCCTCATCAACGAGCGTTAAAGATACAGTAATTGTACCGGTTCAAGGAGAAATTTCTGCTCTTCCTAAGCCCATAGCTCAGTCGGAAGTATCAGATGTATTGGAAGAGCCTCTCTATACCACACCTGCCATACCAGTTCCTCCTACAATATTAGTCGGCTGCGAAAATAATGACGACTGTACTACCGATACCTCTTGCATGAACTTCGTATGTACCAACGCCTGTGCCCAAGATTTATGCGGAGCGACCGCAAGTTGTTCAACTACTAATCATCGGCCAACATGCTCATGCCCTCCCGGAACTACAGGCAATCCTACAAAAAAATGCTTCGCGCTCGCTACAGAAGCAAGTGAGCGTGAACCACCTATTGTAGGTGTATTCCAGGAACAACAAATCGACAGCAACATCATCCCTCAGAAAGACTTTTCTACCACTTTAGGACCAATCGCCGTTACCTCTAAGCCTTTCGAGGAAGAATTCATTCAATCTCCCTTACACATGCCAATAATTCCTCCGATTTCCATATCGTGTGAAAATAACGATGACTGTTCAACTGACAATTCATGTATAAATGAACTTTGCTATGATGTTTGCACGTTACACATATGTGGAGAGAATTCCGAGTGCACAGTATTTAGCCATCGTCCAGTTTGCGTTTGTCCTGCTGGAACAACTGGAGACCCGCTACGACGTTGTGTAGCTATCACGGCTGAGAAAGTATCTCCTCTGCCTCCATTATCGGAACAAGCAGCAACCATTGGCAAAGAAAATGTTTTTCCCATCACTGAAAACAGCGTATTGCCATCAGCCATGGGCATTCCTTCCTATCCCACACCATACGAACCAGTCGTACATGTTCCTACCACAACACCATCGCAGGAACCAATCATCATAGGCTGTTCTACAAATGATGACTGTCCAATGAAAGATACGTGCGTCAACCAATTTTGTATGGATATTTGTCACCCATACATGTGTGGGTATAATGCCGAATGCAGTACTCAACGACACAAGCCTCTTTGTGTATGTCCCCCAGGAACAACAGGCAATCCAACAGTTAAGTGTTCAGCTTTGGCCACAGATATGCCTGAGGAACTGCTTGCTCCATTGTCAGAAAGTACTTCGAAGCCCGCTGACGACCCTGTGGTGCCTCACAAGGACATGCCTACATCACCTCTACCACCAGTTGCCGAGTTCCCTCAAGTGCATTCTCCTGCATCTGAATCTCCCTTCATTGCACCTGAAATTTCAGTACCACCCATTGCCATAGCATGCGGCAATAATGATGATTGCAGTGAAACGGATTCTTGCGTCAACAAGATGTGCTACAATGCTTGCGCCCTTGGTTTCTGTGGGGAAAATGCTGATTGTCAAATTGATCGTCATCGTCCTGTGTGCCATTGTCCCCCTGGAACTACAGGTGATCCTCAGAGATCTTGCTCAGCCACTGCCTCTAAAATCTCTGTAACACATCCGCCTATTTCCTTATCAACGAGCGTTGAAGGTTCTGTAATTGTTCCGGTTCAAGGAAAAATTTCTGTTCCTCCTAAGCCCATAGCTCAGTTGGAAATAACGGAAGTATTGGAAGAGCCTCTCTATACCACTCCTGTCATACCTGTTCCTCCTACAATATTAGTCGGCTGCAAAAATAATGACGACTGTACTACCGATACCTCTTGCATGAACTTCGTATGTACCAACGCCTGTGCCCAAGATTTATGCGGAGCGACCGCAAGTTGTTCAACTACTAATCATCGGCCAACATGCTCATGCCCTCCCGGAACTACAGGCAATCCTACAAAAAAATGCTTCGCGCTCGCTACAGAAGCAAGTGAGCGTGAACCACCTATTGCAGGTGTATTCCAGGAACAACAAATCGACAGCGACATCATCCCTCAGAAAGACTTTTCTACCACTTTAGGACCAATCGCCGTCACCTCTAAGCCTTTCGAGGAAGAATTCATTCAATCTCCCATACACATGCCAATAATTCCTCCGATTTCCATATCATGTGAAAATAACGATGACTGTTCAACTGACAATTCTTGTATAAATGAACTTTGCTATGATGTTTGCACGTTACACATATGTGGAGAGAATTCCGAGTGCACAGTATTTAGCCATCGTCCAGTTTGCGTTTGTCCTGCTGGAACAACTGGAGACCCGCTACGACGTTGTGTAGCTATCACGGCTGAGAAAGTATCTCCTCTGCCTCCATTATCGGAACAAGCAGCAACCATTGGCAAAGAAAACATTTTTCCCATCACTGAAACCAGCGTATTGCCATCAGCCATAGGCATTCCTTCCTATCCCACACCATACGAACCAGTCGTACATGTTCCTACCACAACACCATCGCAGGAACCAATCATCATAGGCTGTTCTACAAATGATGACTGTCCAATGAAAGATACGTGCGTTAACCAATTTTGTATGGATATTTGTCACCCAGACATGTGTGGGTATAATGCCGAATGCAGTACTCAACGACACAAGCCTCTTTGTGTATGTCCCCCAGGAACAACAGGCAATCCAACAGTTAAGTGTTCAGCTTTGGCCACAGATATGCCTGAGGAACTGCTTGCTCCACTGTCAGAAAGTACCTCGAAGCCCGCTGACGACCCTGTGGTGCCTCACAAGGACATTCCTACATCACCTCTACCACCAGTTGCCGAGTTCCCTGTAGTGCATTCTCCTGCATCTGAATCTCCCTTCATTGCACTTGAAATTTCAGTACCACCCATTGCCATAGCATGCGGCAATAATGATGATTGCAGTGAAACGGATTCTTGCGTCAACAAGATGTGCTACAATGCTTGCGCCCTTGGTTTCTGTGGGGAAAATGCTGATTGTCAAATTGATCGTCATCGACCTGTGTGTCATTGTCCGAAGGGAACCAAAGGTAATCCTCTACACGGATGTTATGCTACTTCTACTGATTCTTCCGTTCCATTTCAACCTATTGCCTCAACAGCAGAAATTCAAGACCAGATCATTCAGCCTGTTCGAGGGATGGTTCCTCCACGCCCTAAGCCGATCGGCCAAATAACTCAGCATGGTCCAGTAGATGAGCCTCTCTATACTTTACCAGTAATTCCAAGTCCTTCTATTTTAGTCGGGTGTGAGAACGGTAATGACTGTCCTTCTCAATATTCTTGCATAAATTATGTGTGTTCGGATGCTTGTGCTCAATCTTTGTGCGGGGAAAATGCCGAATGTGCCACGAGTAAGCATAGACCTTCGTGCTCATGCCCGCATGGCACTACAGGAAATCCTACTGTCAAGTGCGTCTCGCTGATCGTTCAAAATACTCAAGTGCAAACTCCAATTCTTGCTGAACCCCCGGAAGTTCATGAAAAAGATATCATTGCAGTATCCATTGTTGCTTCCACGCCAAAGCCTCTAGCAGAATCTCCATTGATTGAAGAAGACGAAGAAGAATTTACTCCTCCTTCACTAGCAGTCATTGTTCCACTGTATCCCGTATCGTGCGCTAATAATGATGATTGTTCCATGGATAATTCCTGTATCAATACTATATGTCACGATGTTTGTTCGTTGGGAGTGTGTGGCACAGATGCAGATTGCAGAGTTGCGTCGCATCGACCTGTGTGCAGATGTCCTGAAGGCTTCACAGGAAATCCTCTGAAACGTTGCACTGCCTTATTGACCGAAAGTCCGTCGACCTTACCTCCTTTGCACGAGTCAAACCCAGCGTATACTGATCCTCCACTTCATCCGCTTTCTTTTACAACTGAGAAAATAAAACCCATAGGAATTCCTTCTCATCCTCGACCATCTGACTTGGCTTTTGAAAAACCGCAAATTCCAAAGGCACCGTCTTACACTGTTGGATGTGAAAGCCATAATGACTGCTCTGTCGATGGCACTTGTATAAACAGGCTTTGCATTAATGTATGCTCAGCTTCTCTTTGCGGTGAAAATGCTGAGTGTAAAACTGTCGCTCACAAACCATTATGTTCTTGTCCGAGTGGGACGACTGGAAATCCTAGTGTTAAGTGTTCTGCACTGGCTGTCGAAATTTTAGATCTACCTTTAACCCCAGTCGTCGGAATTCATGAAGATCTACCTGAAGAGAATATAAAACCCGTCTCCGAGACTCAAAAGCCAACACCACCACCTTTATCTGAAACAACTGAGTTTAGTGAGTCCGACGTGTCTCGCCCTCAAATTCCGCAAATACTTTCTCCGACTGTTCAAGCAGCTTGCGAAAATAATGATGAATGCGATACGTCGAGTTCCTGCATCAATCGTGCGTGCTACGATGCATGTGCGGTAGGAGTTTGTGGACAACAGGCTTCGTGCGTAGGGCGAAAACATCGTCCCATTTGTCACTGCCCTCCTGGAACTCGAGGAAATCCGTTAGTAAGATGCACAGCTGTAGCAACTGACACCTATACAACCGTACCCCCAATAGCTGAAATCGCTGAAGTACCCACGAAACCGATTAAACCTTTCAAAGATATTACCTCCATGAAACCTCCTTTGACAATAATTGCAACTGCAAAGCCCATCGAAAGTGTGACCGTTCGCGATCCCCATAAGCTAACAACGGAAGTAATTACAGTTGGGTGTCGTAGTAATGATGACTGCCCCACAGAAAACTCATGCGTAAACAGACTTTGTTTAAATATTTGTGCTGCAGGACTTTGTGGTGTTGATGCAGATTGTAGAACTCATGAAAATCGTCCAACCTGTACCTGTCCCGCTGGCATGACAGGCAATCCTACTATCGAGTGCAAGGCCATGATACGAGTTTCTTCTTCGCCTCTGCCACCAATTGGCGAATCTAGTGATTTTGATCTTGTATCTGTTGTTCCTATCAAATATGAATACTTAACTGATAAGCCTTTGGCCGAATATCCAAATTTCCCGGAAGAGGTCTTACCACAACATCAAATACCAGACATAATCATGCCGCTAATTGTTATTTCGTGTACCAACAACGACGACTGTTTGACAGACCATTCTTGTATAAACAGCTTGTGCTACGATGTCTGCGCTTTAGGAGTTTGTGGAGCTCAAGCAGATTGTAAAGTTAGCAGTCATCGTCCGGTTTGCATTTGTCCTCCCGGGACAACTGGAAATCCCTTGAGCAAATGTGTTGCTGTTCTAACAGACCGGCCTTCCACTCACTTGCCAGTGGGAGAAACTTCTCAGTACGTTACGCTTGACGTCAAACCGTTAACTACCAGTATTAGCACTACACCTCAACCCGTTGGTATTCCATCGTACCCAAAACCTGACGCAACTTTACCGCACGACAAAATAATGATTGATTTACCACCAATAATTTCGGGTTGTGAAAGCAGTGGTGAATGTTCTTTTGACAGGACTTGTTTCAATAAATTGTGTGTTAACGTGTGTGACGGAGAATTATGTGGTTCTAGTGCGGTTTGCTCGGTGGAATACCACAGACCTAAATGTCACTGTCCACCAGGCACTACTGGCAATCCTAATGTAAAATGTTCTGCTCTACTTACGTTTGACCGACCCAAGAATCCACCTGTTACAGACAGGCCAATTAAAGTTCCTGATGTTTCTGTAGTACCTATTCAAGGAACGTCCTCTACAACTCCCGAGCCAATAGTTGAAATTACCAGTCCTGCTGCTCCTTTGAGTTCTCCAGCTCCACCTAAGCCTCCCATAGTTCCTCCTATTTTAATTGCATGTGAAAATAATGATGATTGTGATGTGAAAAACTCTTGTATTAACCGGTTATGCTATGCTGCATGCGGATTAGGCATGTGTGGTGACAATGCTGACTGTTCTGTTATTAACCATCGGCCTGTGTGTTTGTGTCCGTCTGGGACAACCGGCGATCCACAAGTAAAGTGCATTTCCACGTTGAAAGATTTTAAGCCTACCTTGTCTCCATTAACTTCCGTACCTTCCCTATCTGACGAAGTTGTTCGTCCAATCGCAGGTATACCATCGAAGACTCCGAGTCCAATTGCTGAATTAACGACTACACATCGCCCTGAAGAGTATGTACAAGACATGCCTCTCATCCCGACTGTTGAACCAATATCAGTCGGATGTGAAAGTAACGATGAGTGCCCTTCTGATAATTCATGCGTAAACAAGCAGTGCCTGAACATTTGTTTCTCAGTTTCATGTGGAGAAAATGCGGAGTGTATAACTCAGAGCAACGCCCCAAACTGCCAATGCCCTCCAGGCACTACGGGCAATCCTACAGAGCAGTGCGTAGCAGTTGCTACTGATAGAACTTATACTTATCCTCCTATTGCAGATTCTCACTACGTTTCTGATTCTCCTATTTTACCATTAAAAGGTTCTCTTCCTCCTGTACCTTCTCCTATAAGTGAAACAACCATTCATCCCCTAGAACAACCTTATGTGAAACCTAAAATTCCATCATATAATCCGGAAATTATGATTGCTTGTGAAAATAACGACCACTGTACAATGGATAATTCTTGCATTAATAAGCTGTGCTACAACGTATGCTCTTTAGGTATCTGCGGAGAAGAGGCCGAGTGCCGTGTAACAAGCCATCGCCCCGTGTGTGTGTGCCCTCCTGGAACTACAGGAGATCCTACGAAAAAATGTGTTGCTAGTGCAACTGAAATAACGGCGTTAAAAAGTCCTGTTGCCGACGATAACATACCATTGAGTCAGAATCCAATAACACCACTGAAAGGACCTGATTATTCAACATTGTCTCCAGTGGCTGATTTTCCCTCACTCCCAACCCTTGAATCAACGACGCCCGCTGTGATCACGCCACCATCTCCCCCAGTGATACCTGTAGGGTGCGAGAGCAATGAAGAGTGTACCTATCAAAGTACCTGCATAAATAAAATGTGTCTCGATATGTGCTACCCTGAATTGTGTGGAGAAAATGCGGATTGCATCACTCAAAGTCATACACCAGTGTGCAATTGTCCCCCTGGAACTACAGGAAATCCTACGATTCGATGCTCAGCTTTGGCGACCGAGAAACCCCAAGTATTACCTCCATTGGCAGATACCCCCCACCATCCCAGCGAACATCCAATTCAACCCCAGCTCGGAATTACTCAAAGCACACAGCCACCTATCGGCATAACTACTGATGCTACAACGAGCCCTCCGTTGGATTACCCATCTCCTGCTCCAATTTTGCCCCTCTTTGAAATAGCATGTGAAAATAATGACGAATGTGATGCTGGTGACTCTTGCATTAACTCTATTTGTATCGAAGCTTGTTCTCTAGGTATTTGCGGTGTAAATTCAGAATGTAAAACAGTCAATCATCGACCTGTTTGTATATGTCCGATAGGAACTACTGGAAATCCGCAGAAAAAATGTTTAGCTTTGGAAACAATAATCCAATCTACATTGCCTCCTCTCTCCGATCATATTCCGGTAGTAGATACTCCAATCACAGCCACTCATGTTCCACCTGAGGATCATCCGTCTCCGATTGCTGATTTTCCAAAAACTAAGCAACCAGATCCGCAATATTTTGGTCCTAGTTCTGTCAGGCCTGTTCCGCCCATAACAGTTGGGTGTGAGAGTTCTGATGACTGCAACTTTGAAAATTCCTGTGTCAATAAAATTTGTGTAGATTTATGTCAAGCAGTGACTTGCGGAAAAGATGCCGAATGCTTGACTAGCAAACACCGAATAACTTGCGTTTGTCCACCCGGCACAACAGGCAATCCTACAGTTTCATGTATGGCCTTAGCTACCGAAAAAACTTTCACAGAAAGCCCCATCAAGGGTTCTACAAGCACATCTTCAGAGACACCTATTCGTCCTATAGCCGACCCTCATTCACCTCGGCCTCCTCCTATAGCTGAACTTCCGACTTCTCAGCCTGAAGAGAAACTATACGAGCAGCCCTACATTTCATTAATCATTCCACCACACACTATCGCGTGTGAGAATAATGACGAATGCACCGCAGATAATTCGTGCATAAATAACTTGTGCTATGACGTTTGTACTTTGGGCTTGTGTAGCCTGGATGCTGATTGCGTTATTGATGATCATCGGCCAATATGCCTATGTCCTCCAGGCACCACGGGAGACCCACTAGACAAATGCGTATCTCTCCTAACTGAAAAGCCTCCTATGTTAGATCGCCCTATCGCTGAACATCAACCTTTCCCACCGGAAAGCTCGCTAATCCCCATAGCTGGTGAGGTTTCACCCATCGTACCACCCACAGGAATTCCTTCATATCCTTCACAAGATGATCCTAAACTACCTGAAGTTCAAATTCCCCCAACACCTTCTCCTGTTGCAATTGGCTGTGTCAATAATGATGAATGTTCAAAGGAATCGACTTGCATAAATTCACTTTGTTTAAACATGTGCTATCCTGGATTGTGTGGTGAAAATGCTGATTGCTCTACGCTACAACATAGACCAGTGTGTTCTTGTCCACCTGGAACAACGGGTAATCCAACCATCAAATGTTCGGCTCTTGCAACTGAAAGGCCAGAAATTATGTTGCCTCCAATTGCAATATATCCTGAACAACACCCAGGTTCTCCAATAGTTCCTGGATCTCTACCTGTAGCGTCAACACAAGAGCCCATCGCCGAAACTTCAACTCACGGACCAGAACCTCCTGTAACTTATCCACCTCCAGCACCCATCGTCCCCACAGTGTTGGTAGCGTGCGAAAATAACGATGACTGTGAACACAGCGATTCCTGTATAAATTTACTATGCCTCAATGCATGTTCGCTGGGAATGTGCGGCAAAAATGCAGATTGCACAGTTGCTAATCACCGTCCTGTGTGCATCTGCCCTCCGGGAACCACGGGAGATCCTCAGAGCAAGTGCATAGCCAAAGACACTTATCAACTCACTCCATCGCCCCCACTAGCTGATCACACCCCTATTGTGACTCAAGATATCATTCCGGTCAGTGATGCTCCTCCTAAATTACCTGGACCTATCGGAATCCAACCCACACCCCGTCCTGAGATTGCAGTGTACGAAACTCCGTCGCCAGCGCCAATTCCACCTCCCTTAGCAATTGGGTGTGAGAGTACTGATGACTGCAGTACGGACAATTCTTGTGTGAACAAAATGTGCGTTGATTTATGTCATGCCATGACTTGCGGTAGAGACGCTGAGTGTTCAACTGATAAGCATCGAATTAAATGCATTTGTCCTCCAGGTACAACTGGTAATCCAACCATTCAGTGTTTGGCCATGAGTACTGCAAAAACTGTCACTGAGCGCCCTATTGGGGATCCTCCTATATTCCCGTCTGATCGGCCTGTTCGTCCAATCGCTGGAGCTTCTACAAGTCGTCCCTCTCCTATATATGATACAGCAACTCCGTATCCAGAAGAAAAGATATATGAACCACCTCCTATTCCTCATATCGTTCCACCATACACAATTGCATGTGAGAATAATGACGAATGCACAGCAGACAATTCGTGCATCAATAATTTGTGCTACGACGTATGCACTTTGGGCATGTGTGGCCTGGACGCCGATTGCGTTATTGATGATCATCGGCCAATATGCCTTTGTCCTCCCGGTACCACTGGAGATCCAATGTACAAATGCGTATCTCTCCTAACTGAAAAGCCTCCTATGTTAGATCGCCCGATCGCTGAACATCAACCTTTACCACCGGGAAGCTCGCTAACCCCCATAGCTGGTGAGGTTCCACCCATCGTACCACCCACAGGCATTCCTTCATATCCTCCACAAGATGATCCTAAAGTACCTGAAGTTCAAGTTCCTCCAACACCTTTTCCTGTTGCAGTTGGCTGTATCAATAACGATGAATGTTCAATGGAATCGACTTGCATAAATTCACTTTGTTTAAACATGTGCTATCCTGGATTGTGTGGTGAAAATGCTGATTGCTCTACGCTACAACATAGACCAGTGTGTTCTTGTCCACCTGGAACAACGGGTAATCCAACCATCAAATGTTCGGCTCTTGCAACTGAAAGGCCAGAAATTATGTTACCTCCAATTGCAATATATCCTGAACAACACCCAGGTTCTCCAATAGTTCCTGGATCTCTACCTGTAGCGTCAACACAAGAGCCCATCGCCGAAACTTCAACTCACGGTCCAGAACCTCCTGTAACTTATCCACCTCCAGCACCCATCGTCCCCACAGTGTTGGTAGCGTGCGAAAATAACGATGACTGTGAACACAGCGATTCCTGTATAAATTTACTATGCCTCAATGCATGTTCGCTGGGAATGTGCGGCAGAAATGCAGATTGCACAGTTGCTAATCACCGTCCTGTGTGCATCTGCCCTCCGGGAACCACGGGAGATCCTCAGAGCAAGTGCATAGCCAAAGACACTTATCAACTCACTCCATCGCCCCCACTAGCTGATCACACCCCTATTGTGACTCAAGATATCATTCCGGTCAGTGATGCTCCTCCTAAATTACCTGGACCTATCGGAATCCAACCCACACCCCGTCCTGAGATTGCAGTGTACGAAACTCCGTCGCCAGCGCCAATTCCACCTCCCTTAGCAATTGGGTGTGAGAGTACTGATGACTGCAGTACGGACAATTCTTGTGTGAACAAAATGTGCGTTGATTTATGTCATGCCATGACTTGCGGTAGAGACGCTGAGTGTTCAACTGATAAGCATCGAATTAAATGCATTTGTCCTCCAGGTACAACTGGTAATCCAACCATTCAGTGTTTGGCCATGAGTACTGCGAAAACTGTCACTGAGCGCCCTATTGGGGATCCTCCTATATTCCCGTCTGATCGGCCTGTTCGTCCAATCGCTGGAGCTTCTACAAGTCGTCCCTCTCCTATATATGATACAGCAACTCCGTATCCAGAAGAAAAGATATATGAACCACCTCCTATTCCTCATATCGTTCCACCATACACAATTGCATGTGAGAATAATGACGAATGCACAGCAGACAATTCGTGCATCAATAATTTGTGCTACGACGTATGCACTTTGGGCATGTGTGGCCTGGACGCCGATTGCGTTATTGATGATCATCGGCCAATATGCCTTTGTCCTCCCGGTACCACTGGAGATCCAATGTACAAATGCGTATCTCTCCTAACTGAAAAGCCTCCTATGTTAGATCGCCCGATCGCTGAACATCAACCTTTACCACCGGGAAGCTCGCTAACCCCCATAGCTGGTGAGGTTCCACCCATCGTACCACCCACAGGCATTCCTTCATATCCTCCACAAGATGATCCTAAAGTACCTGAAGTTCAAGTTCCTCCAACACCTCCTCCTGTTGCAGTTGGCTGTGTCAATAACGATGAATGTTCAATGGAATCGACTTGCATAAATTCACTTTGTTTAAACATGTGCTATCCTGGATTGTGTGGTGAAAATGCTGATTGCTCTACGCTACAACATAGACCATTGTGTTCTTGTCCACCTGGAACAACGGGTAATCCAACCATCAAATGTTCGGCTCTTGCAACTGAAAGGCCAGAAATTATGTTACCTCCAATTGCAATATATCCTGAACAACACCCAGGTTCTCCAATAGTTCCTGGATCTCTACCTGTAACGTCAACACAAGAGCCCATCGCCGAAACTTCAACTCACGGACCAGAACCTCCTGTAACTTATCCACCTCCAGCACCCATCGTCCCCACAGTGTTGGTAGCGTGCGAAAATAACGATGACTGTGAACACAGCGATTCCTGTATAAATTTACTATGCCTCAATGCATGTTTGCTGGGAATGTGCGGCAGAAATGCAGATTGCACAGTTGCTAATCACCGTCCTGTGTGCATCTGCCCTCCGGGAACCACGGGAGATCCTCAGAGCAAGTGCATTGCCAAAGACACTTATCTACTCACTCCATCGCCCCCACTAGCTGATCACACCCCTATTGTGACTCAAGATATCATTCCGGTCAGTAATACTCCTCCTAAATTACCTGGACCTATCGGAATCCAACCCACACCCCGTCCTGAGATTGCAGTGTACGAAACTCCGTCGCCAGCGCCAATTCCACCTCCCTTAGCAATTGGGTGTGAGAGTACTGATGACTGCAGTACGGACAATTCTTGTGTGAACAAAATGTGCGTTGATTTATGTCATGCCATGACTTGCGGTAGAGACGCTGAGTGTTCAACTGATAAGCATCGAATTAAATGCATTTGTCCTCCAGGTACAACTGGTAATCCAACCATTCAGTGTTTGGCCATGAGTACTGCGAAAACTGTCACTGAGCGCCCTATTGGGGATCCTCCTATATTCCCGTCTGATCGGCCTGTTCGTCCAATCGCTGGCGCTTCTACAAGTCGTCCCTCTCCTATATATGATACAGCAACTCCGTATCCAGAAGAAAAGATATATGAACCACCTCCTATTCCTCATATCGTTCCACCATACACAATTGCATGTGAGAATAATGACGAATGCACAGCAGACAATTCGTGCATCAATAATTTGTGCTACGACGTATGCACTTTGGGCATGTGTGGCCTGGACGCCGATTGCGTTATTGATGATCATCGGCCAATATGCCTTTGTCCTCCCGGTACCACTGGAGATCCAATGTACAAATGCGTATCTCTCCTAACTGAAAAGCCTCCTATGTTAGATCGCCCGATCGCTGAACATCAACCTTTACCACCGGGAAGCTCGCTAACCCCCATAGCTGGTGAGGTTCCACCCATCGTACCACCCACAGGCATTCCTTCATATCCTCCACAAGATGATCCTAAAGTACCTGAAGTTCAAGTTCCTCCAACACCTCCTCCTGTTGCAGTTGGCTGTGTCAATAACGATGAATGTTCAATGGAATCGACTTGCATAAATTCACTTTGTTTAAACATGTGCTATCCTGGATTGTGTGGTGAAAATGCTGATTGCTCTACGCTACAACATAGACCAGTGTGTTCTTGTCCACCTGGAACAACGGGTAATCCAACCATCAAATGTTCGGCTCTTGCAACTGAAAGGCCAGAAATTATGTTACCTCCAATTGCAATATATCCTGAACAACACCCAGGTTCTCCAATAGTTCCTGGATCTCTACCTGTAACGTCAACACAAGAGCCCATCGCCGAAACTTCAACTCACGGACCAGAACCTCCTGTAACTTATCCACCTCCAGCACCCATCGTCCCCACAGTGTTGGTAGCGTGCGAAAATAACGATGACTGTGAACACAGCGATTCCTGTATAAATTTACTATGCCTCAATGCATGTTCGCTGGGAATGTGCGGCAAAAATGCAGATTGCACAGTTGCTAATCACCGTCCTGTGTGCATCTGCCCTCCGGGAACCACGGGAGATCCTCAGAGCAAGTGCATAGCCAAAGACACTTATCTACTCACTCCATCGCCCCCACTAGCTGATCACACCCCTATTGTGACTCAAGATATCATTCCGGTCAGTAATACTCCTCCTAAATTACCTGGACCTATCGGAATCCAACCCACACCCCGTCCTGAGATTGCAGTGTACGAAACTCCGTCGCCAGCGCCAATTCCACCTCCCTTAGCAATTGGGTGTGAGAGTACTGATGACTGCAGTACGGACAATTCTTGTGTGAACAAAATGTGCGTTGATTTATGTCATGCCATGACTTGCGGTAGAGACGCTGAGTGTTCAACTGATAAGCATCGAATTAAATGCATTTGTCCTCCAGGTACAACTGGTAATCCAACCATTCAGTGTTTGGCCATGAGTACTGCGAAAACTGTCACTGAGCGCCCTATTGGGGATCCTCCTATATTCCCGTCTGATCGGCCTGTTCGTCCAATCGCTGGCGCTTCTACAAGTCGTCCCTCTCCTATATATGATACAGCAACTCCGTATCCAGAAGAAAAGATATATGAACCACCTCCTATTCCTCATATCGTTCCACCATACACAATTGCATGTGAGAATAATGACGAATGCACAGCAGACAATTCGTGCATCAATAATTTGTGCTACGACGTATGCACTTTGGGCATGTGTGGCCTGGATGCCGATTGCGTTATTGATGATCATCGGCCAATATGCCGTTGTCCTCCCGGTACCACTGGAGATCCAATGTACAAATGCGTATCTCTCCTAACTGAAAAGCCTCCTATGTTAGATCGCCCGATCGCTGAACATCAACCTTTACCACCGGGAAGCTCGCTAACCCCCATAGCTGGTGAGGTTCCACCCATCGTACCACCCACAGGCATTCCTTCATATCCTCCACAAGATGATCCTAAAGTACCTGAAGTTCAAGTTCCTCCAACACCTCCTCCTGTTGCAGTTGGCTGTGTCAATAACGATGAATGTTCAATGGAATCGACTTGCATAAATTCACTTTGTTTAAACATGTGCTATCCTGGATTGTGTGGTGAAAATGCTGATTGCTCTACGCTACAACATAGACCAGTGTGTTCTTGTCCACCTGGAACAACGGGTAATCCAACCATCAAATGTTCGGCTCTTGCAACTGAAAGGCCAGAAATTATGTTACCTCCAATTGCAATATATCCTGAAAAATACCCTGGTTCTCCAATAGTTCCTGGATCTCTCCCTGCGACATCAACTCAAGAGCCTATTGCAGGAAGTAAAACTCACAGACCAGAGCCCCCGATAAGTTACCCACCCCCTGCTCCCATTGTCCCTGTGGTTTTGATTGCATGTGAAAACAACGATGACTGTGAACATAGCGGTTCGTGCATTAATTTACTTTGCCTCAGTGCATGTTCACTAGGAATGTGTGGCACGAATGCCGACTGTACAGTTACTGATCACCGTCCAGTATGTATTTGTCCTCCGGGAACAACAGGAGACCCTCAGAGACATTGCATTGCAAAGGACACATTCCAACCAACTGTTCTTCCGCCTGTTGCTGATCAAGTTCCTGTTATATCTGAAGAAATCGTCCCAGTCAGTGACGACCCGATGAAACTTCCTTCTCCTATTGGCATATCACCTACTCCGCGCCCTGTGGAACCAGAATATCACCCACCTGCTGCAATACCCACTCCACCTCCGTTTGCAAGTGGTTGTGAAAGCAACGATGAATGTCCTTTCGATAATTCATGTGTGAATCGCATCTGTTTGAACATCTGCCACACTGGATTGTGTGGAACTGATGCAGAATGTGTCACAGAAAATAATCGGATTCTGTGCTTGTGTCCACCTGGTACTACTGGCAATCCAACGTTAGAGTGTGTTGCGACTACAACCGATCACTATCTGCCTGAGCCTCCACTTCATGAAATGCCATCAGAATTACCAAGTCAGCACATTATTCCTGTTGCTGGAGAAAAGACGCCTACTCTTCCTCCTATAACTGACCGTCCATCTCAAATCAAGCCAGAACCCCACTTACGACCTCCATCTATTCCCATTCTACCTGAGTTCATTATTGCTTGTGAAAATAATGATGAATGTACTACTGATAACTCCTGCATTAATAAACTTTGTTACCATGTTTGCGAACTTGGACTCTGCGGACAAGATTCGAACTGTTTAATTGAAAACCATCGCCCTGTGTGTGTTTGCCCCCCGGGTACAACAGGAGATCCATTATATGAATGTAAAGCCCTGCAAACTGAAAAACCAGAGGTTATAATGCCCCTCGCTGACGGCAGTTTTCCTATAACATCGGATCCCATATATCCTTTACCAGGGGAGAAATCGAGCACTTTGAGTCCGATTGGAGAACCCCCTTCAAGCCGACCAGAAGACCCGCCTGTTTCGATATTTATCCCCCCGCCTACACCTCCTCCCGTGGTGATTGGATGCACCTCAAATAGTCATTGTTCTCTCAGCGAAACTTGTTTAAATCAACTCTGCATGGACATGTGCTACACAGGAATTTGTGGGCATAATGCGGACTGCGTTACGACCAGTCATCGACCACTATGCGTTTGCCCTCCTGGCACTACTGGCAATCCTACAATTAGGTGTTCCGCTCTGCTAACCGGTCAACCTCCTGTTCAAGAACCCCCAGTCGCTTACACTACCCAGAAGCCGTTTGCCAAACCGATAGTACCTCTTTCAGGCGCTACTTCCCCGAAGCCATCTCCCATTGGAATTACTACCTCAAGTCCTGAGCCACCTGTTATTATCCCCGTACCAAGCCCTCCTAAGGTACCTGAGATCATTGCAGCGTGCCAAAACAACGATGACTGTGAACAAGAAAATTCATGTATAAATATGATGTGCCTACAGTCTTGCTCGTTAGGCATTTGCGGCGACTCAGCAGAGTGTGTAACATCTCATCATAGACCTGTTTGTCTGTGCCCTCCTGGTACCACGGGAAATCCTCAAATTTCATGTGTAGCTCTGTCAACTTTTGAAAAAGCAACTAAGACTCCAATTGCCGGACAGCCCTCCTCTATAGAAGATGATCCCATCAAACCCCTTCAAGAAGCTCCTCACGATATTCCAAGACCAATAGCTGACATTCCTACTCCCCGACCGACACCTCCAAAATTCACTCAACCTACAACGATAAAGCCCATAATTCTCACTATTGGTTGTGAAAGCGTTGATGACTGTCCTAGTGATAACTCATGCGTGAACAAGATCTGTCTTGATATTTGCCACCCTGGTTTCTGTGGAATAAATGCAGATTGCATAACTAACTCAAACAGGCCCACTTGTCATTGTCCACCTGGAACGGAGGGTAACCCAACCGTGCACTGCACTGCTGTAGTCACGGAAAAAATGACGATTTCACCTCCTTTAGCCAATGTTACACCTGAACCTCCTTTCGAAGATATAATACCCAACGTTGAGTACCCTTCATCACTACTTCCTCCTCTTGCTAAGCATCCAGATCAACTTCCGCCTGATCCTCCGATTGAAAGACCAAAACCTTTGCCTATTTTGCCTCCTTTTTCAATCGCCTGTGAAAATTCAGATGATTGCGCTTTCGACCATTCTTGCATCAATAAACTTTGTTATGACGTTTGCGCTGTCGGATTTTGCGGGGACGACTCGAATTGTCTCGTTGAAAATCATCGTCCTGTTTGCCTATGTCCTCCAGGAACAACTGGAAATCCCTTAAAAAAATGTGTAGCAATACTTACGGATGTGCAAGAAGAGGCACCTCCTTTGAGTGGCGTAAGTCCTTCTCATGATGATATTCCCGTTCGCCCCGTGACAGGATCATCCACAGCAAGAAAACCTGCCATCGGTATTCCTGCGCACAAACTTCCAGAGCCACAAGCTCCTGAAGTTGTTGTACCCCCAACGCCACCACCAATTGCAGTTGGTTGTCAGAGCAATTCAGAATGTTCCTATGATTCTACGTGTGTCTCTCAACTATGTATGGATATTTGTTATCAAGGACTATGCGGAGAAAATGCTGAATGTCAGACAACACATCATCGCCCATTATGTACTTGTCCTCCAGGAACTACGGGAAACCCTACCGTAAAATGTTCCGCTATGGCAACTGAACGTCCATATGTGGAATCACCAATGGCAGGTGATCCAGTTTTTATACCAGGGCCTTCCATCAAGCCCATTTCATCCTTAGCAAGTAGTCCAAGGCCTCCAACTGCAGAAACTACTTTAAGACCTACCGAACCGTCAATCAGTCTACCAGATCCTCCTCCTATTGTTGCTCCGATTCCTATTGCATGCGAAAACAACGATGATTGTGACGCAGAAAATTCCTGCATCAACAAGATTTGTTACAAAGCATGTGGACTTGGTATGTGCGGGGAGGATTCGAATTGTATAGCATTTGATCACAGACCAGTTTGTTATTGTCCTCCTGGTATGACTGGAGACCCACAAGCTCAGTGTTCTGCTATTGTTACGGAAGTTGTTTCCATGTCTAGACCTCTTTCGGACGAAAATCAGCCTGTGCCTAGTGCTCCAATTTATCCTACAGCTGATCCACCTCCAAAACCTCTAGATCCGATTGCGATACTACCTACAACACCTGGACCCGAGCCATTCACTGATGCACCTGTACTGATTCCAAGGCCTCCTCCGATTGCCCTTGGATGCGGTTCCCAGCACAACTGCCCAAATGATCAGTCGTGCGTCAATCGACTGTGTCTCGACGTGTGTCATCCAGGGTTCTGTGGTACCAATGCAGACTGCGTTACACAGCAAAGTCGGCCCACATGTAAATGTCCTCCTGGAACTTCAGGCAATCCTACTGTTTTTTGCTACGCGTTGGCTACTGAAAAACCTGAGATTAAATATCCCTTACCAGGCAATGCTCCTCCAATTTCTATCGAAGACATTGTGCCTGACGCTTTTAGACCTACCACGCAACCTCCGTTAGTTATAAACCCACCACCATTTCCTGAAGAACCTCATTATCAGAGACCGAAACTCCAGCCAATTGTGGCGCCTTTTGCAATCGCTTGTGAAAGCAATGACATGTGTCCTGGCGATAACTCGTGCATTAATAATTTGTGCTACGATGTTTGCACTCTTGGAGTGTGCGGTCAAGATTCTAAATGTGAAGTTGAAAATCATCGTCCTGTCTGCATTTGCCCTCCAGGAACTACAGGGCATCCGTTGTATAAGTGCTCAGCGATGTTAACAGAAATCACTCCTCATGAACTGCCCATTGCAGGTTCCGACGTTCCTGTTGATTCCCAGCCAATTATCCCGGCATTAGGAGGCATACAAACCACTATTTCACCAACTGGTTTTGATTCATATCATGACCCTGAAAAACCCTACGTTCCGTCAGTGCAAATACCTCCTACACCTCCTCCAATTTCAGTTGGTTGTGAAAATAATGATGATTGTAGCCATGACACAACTTGTGTAAATAAATTGTGTCTCAATATGTGCTACCCTGGGTTCTGTGGTGAAAATGCAGATTGTTCTACGAATCGGCATCGTCCTCATTGTGTTTGCCCTCCTGGTACTACAGGTAATCCAAATTTGAAATGTTCGGCTTTAGCTACCGAGAGGCCTGCAACGATTCAGCCTCCTATACCGAGTGATGCACCAGAAATTCCAGAATCATCCATAAAACCTGTTCTGGGTTCTACCAATTTACCCCTTGGACCAATTGAAGGTACAACTCCCACACCTCCCAAAGAACCATCAACCGATCCTATTGTACCTCTCCCAATCGTTCCCTCGATCTCTATTGCATGTGAAAATAATGACTTTTGCGATGTGCACAGTTCTTGTATTAATATGTTATGTTATGATGCATGTGGACTTGGCATGTGTGGTGAAAATGCAGAATGTTCTGCGATTAATCATCGTCCTATTTGCCTGTGTCCTATTGGTACAACCGGGGACCCTCAGAGTAAGTGCACGTCCTTATTAAGTGATTTACCCTCAACTCACCCACCTCCATTGGTACAGAGTACATCTGTGACTGATGAAATTATTCATCCAACCACAGGTATACCTTCGCAGACACCATCTCCAATCGCTGGCCCTCAAACACCAAGACCTGATGAGCCTCCAGTGCCAGCCCACTCACCGATGCCAGTCGCTCCTGCTATAGCAGTCGGCTGTGAAAGCAACGACCGATGCCCATACGATAATTCTTGCATCAATAAACTTTGCATGGACATGTGTCATGAAAGCTTATGCGGACAAAATGCAAACTGCAAGACTATTAGCCACAGACCTGTGTGTCAATGTCCACCTGGTACGACAGGGAATCCTACTGACAAATGTATCGCTCTTTCCATCGAAGTTAAGACGACTCCCAGACCGATTAGTGAAGATTCGCCAACCGTACCTGAAACTCCGGTTACCCCTACTGCTGGTATTGCCTTTACACACGCTCCACCAATAGCAGACTACCCACCTCCCCCTCCACCAGGGAAAACGTACGACCCGCCTCAGATGCCCGAAATATTACCTCCCTTCGTTATTGCTTGCGAAAGTAATGATGAATGTCCTATGGATAACTCATGCATTAACAAGCAATGTTATGACGTTTGTGTTCTTGGAATATGTGGAACTGATGCTGAATGTAAAATTGCTCGTCATAGACCGGTTTGCAAATGCCCTCCTGGAATGACTGGCGACCCATTGTACCATTGTGTTGCTACTTTGACAGAAGTTCCTGAAATCAAGAAACCTTTTGTAGAACATCCTTCATTTGATCCTGGTTCCCCTATCAGCCCTGTACCTGGCCCTGAACATGCGTTGCAGCCTCCGATAGGAATTCCTAGTCATTATGAGGATGCAGAAGCTCCCGACTACATCCCCCCGCGGCCACCAACACCTCCTCAAATTTCAATTGGATGTACAAGTAACGACGAGTGTAACTATGATATGACTTGCGTAAATTTATTGTGTATGGATATGTGCTATCCAGGTTTGTGTGGAAAGAACGCCGAGTGTACAACTAGTGCGCATAAGCCTATCTGTGAGTGCCCCCCAGGGACTACTGGAAACCCAACAATGAAGTGTTCTGCTCTTGCCGTTGAATATCCTTCACCACTTCCACCTCCACTTGCAGAATATCCACCAATCGCCCCTGCAGATCCACTGCACCCGACAGCTGGAGAAAGAATTACAACTCCTGTTCCAGATGTGGAAACAACACCTAGGCCAACTGAACAAATAGTTTTGGTTCCTCCTCCACCCGTTATGACTCCAATTAAAATAGCCTGTGAAAACAATGATGACTGCGACACGGACAACGCTTGCATAAACATGTTGTGCATAAAATCGTGCGCGCTTGGGGTTTGTGGCGAAGATTCAGAATGTATAAGCGAGGCTCACCGTCCTATCTGCTTATGTCCGCCCGGAACTACTGGAGACCCAAGAATGAAGTGTTCTGCGATCATCACGGATACCAAAGAAGTTCCAGAACCCGTGGTTGAACAAAACATTCCTTTACCTGACCAACCGATTATTCCAGTACATGGTTTTTCCTCTCCAAAACCAGAAGCTACTGCTGAGCACCCAACTTTACCTACTGAACCTTTAGTAGTGGTACCACCAGATGCTCCTCTACCCCCTCCTATTACTGTTGGGTGTAAAACCACCACTGATTGTCCGTTTGATAACTCTTGCGTCAATCGTTTATGCATGGATATTTGTTACCAAGGGTTATGTGGAAGAGATGCTGATTGTGTTACACAGCATAACAGGGCACAATGTGTTTGCCCGCCTGGGACAACAGGAAATCCAACGGACCGTTGCTCAGCGATGAACACGTTAGATGTTGAGCCTCAAACACCCATTTCCGATTACAGACCATCTCAACCGGATTCGCCGATAGTACCAAGTAAATTACCTCCATTTTCACCTAAGCCACCAACATTTGTCGAACCAACTCCTCATCCACCGGAACGTCAGCCACCAAGGCCTCCCCCCACTCCAATCGTACCCATTGTCAGCGTAGCGTGTGAAAATAACGATGACTGTCCTCAGGATAACAGTTGCTTGAACAGACTTTGTTACGATGTCTGTTCTCTTGGTATATGTGGTGATGATGCTGAGTGCTTAATTCAAAATCAACGACCAGTCTGCTCCTGCCCTCCAGGAACTACTGGAGAGCCACAGGATCGTTGCTACGCCCTTGTCACAGAGCGCCCTGAAATCTTTTATCCTGTAGAAGAGAAGTTACCCCATCCAGCCGATCAACCTATTCTTCCTATCCGCGGCCCTGCATGGACTACTCCATCACCGTTGAGTGTTCCTCCTCCGGCGAAATCAGCAGATCCTGAAGTCCCTACAGTGCCTCCTCCTCCACTGTCTCCTCTTATTCCTATTGGCTGTGAGAGTAACACTGAATGCGATTACAAAATGACATGTGTAAATGCTCTATGCATGGATATG
The DNA here is from genome assembly GCA_030386875.1 of Morinoia aosen. Taxonomy (NCBI): domain Eukaryota; kingdom Metazoa; phylum Arthropoda; class Malacostraca; order Amphipoda; family Talitridae; genus Morinoia; species Morinoia aosen. Next base: position 81,448,746 of record CM059561.1, on the reverse strand, counting down.
TGTTACCAAGGATTATGCGGTGTTAATGCTGATTGCATAACAGCGGGCAATAGACCAATATGTTCATGTCCTCCGGGGACAACTGGAAATCCAACAATTAAATGTTCAGCCTTGGTCACAGAAAGACCACCCACTCTACAGCCCCCTGTTGCTGGGGATCCAATTTCATATGATGACGTTTACATTCCTCCTCTTTCTGAACCCAGTGCCACTCTTCCTCCTCCATCATTTATCACCACACCAGCACCTACAGAACCATCTGTAGTCATACCACTGCGTCCTCCTATCGTACCCCCTATAAGCGTTGCTTGTGAAAACTATGATGATTGTGAAATGGATAATGCATGCATAAATTTGTTATGTATTGAAGCATGTTCTCTAGGAGTATGCGGTGAGAATGCCAATTGCGTTCCTCTTAATCATCGACCTGTTTGTAGTTGTCCACCTGGAACAACCGGAGATCCTCAATTCAAATGCGTTGCTCTTCAAAAGGATGAAAAGACTGTTCCTCCTCCTATTGCTCATGATTATCCTTCGACATCTGCTAAGCCTATTGTACCAGTTGCGCAACCCTCATCTCCACATCCTCCTCCGATTGCAGACACTCCTACTCCTCGCCCAACCCAACCGCCCTATGACTACCCTCCTCCCGCACCTCTACCACCTCCAGTTACCGTTGGATGTAAAACTGCAAGTGACTGTCCGTTCGACAATTCATGTGTTAACAAATTGTGCATGGATATATGCCACCAAGGGCTGTGCGGCGATGATGCTGAATGCATAACGTCTGCAAATCAACCTGTTTGTAAGTGTCCTCCTGGAACAACTGGAAATCCTACCGATAAATGTTACGCGTTGGTATCAGAAAAAGTTCCCATTAAGCCTCCGGTAATAGGAGTAGCCCAACCATTGCCAGATCATCCAATTCAACCAACTGCTGTTCCGGTATCCTCTCCGTTGCCTCCGACTAAAATCGAACCTACACCGTATCCTTCTGACCCTCAACCTTCAAAACCAGCCTCAACAATTGAAGCACCTGTAATTATTGTCGCGTGTGAAAATAGGGATGACTGTTCCATGGACAATTCCTGCATAAATCAACTTTGTTATGACGTATGTTCATTAGGAATTTGCGGAGAGAATGCCGACTGTCGAGTTACAAACCACAGACCAGTTTGTATTTGTCCTCCGGGAACTACAGGTGATCCTCAAGAAGAATGTGTGGCCTTGATTACTGAAACGCCAATCGTGTACGATCCTATCAAAGAAGCTGCACAGCCTCCAATAGATGAGCAAATTGTTCCTTTGCATGGACAAACTAGTACTTTCCCGCCTCCAATAGGTGTGCCTCCTCCTGAACGACCAGCAGACCCAAGTGTTCCTTTGACTCAAATCGCACCAACTCCGCCGCCGTTCCCAGTTGGTTGTGAAAGCAATCATTATTGCAGCTATGATATGACTTGTGTTAATCGCTTATGTATGGATATCTGTTATCAAGGATTGTGTGGATATAACGCCGAATGCATCACTGCCGGAAACAAACCGTTGTGCCAGTGCCCACCTGGAACTACGGGGAACCCTACAATAAAGTGTTCTGCCCTTGCTACCGAGAGACCTTTCGTTCTGCCGCCTCCAGAAGTGATCATTCCTACTATGCCACCAGACGAGAAAATTTTCCCTCAATTTGAACCTTCTGAGACAACGCCTCATCCGATTGCTCAAACAACTTTGCCTTCACAAGACCCTCCAATTATTATTTCCCCTTCTCCTCCTATTATGCCTATCGTTACTATTGCGTGTGAAAATAATGACGACTGTGACACGAAAAATTCTTGTATTAATAAAATATGTTATGATGCGTGCATGCTTGGATTATGCGGTGGAAATGCTGACTGCATTCAAATGAACCATAGACCAATTTGTACGTGCCCTCCTGGTACGTCAGGCGATCCACTTTTCAGTTGCGTCGCGCTTAGCACTGACAGAACAGTTGAATTACCTCCAATTGCACAACACCCGATAATGCCATCTGACGAACCCATCAACCCTCTTTTGGGACAGACTACTTCTCTCCCGCCTCCATTAGCGGAACGACCGACTCCTGTACCGTCTGACCCTGTTATTACTCTTCCTCCTGTACCTCCCACGCCTCTGCCCATCAGCATTGGTTGCGTTAGTACCAGTGAGTGTCCTTTTGATAATTCTTGTATAAATAGACTTTGCATGGATATTTGTTATCAAGGGTTATGTGGGTTAAATGCTGACTGTATAACAAAGGCTAATCGACCCAGGTGTGTTTGTCCTCCAGGAACAACAGGTAATCCTACTAAGTCATGTAATGCAATGCAGACTGAGACTCACACCACACTCAAACCAACAGTTGAAATTAAACCTTTCGATCCAAGCAAGCCAATTGAACCAACATTCATACCTGCCTCATCCACATTACCACCTTCATATGATGAGCCAACGCCTTATCCTCCTTCTCCGCAATTACCCCGGCCCCCACCGTCTCCGATTCTTCCAGTGATTCAAATAGCATGCCAAAACAATGACGATTGTTTGACCGATAACTCTTGTATTAACGGGCTTTGTTACGATGTTTGCAGTATTGATATTTGTGGAGAAAGTGCTGATTGCTCAGTCGATGATCACCGCCCGGTGTGCACCTGCCCACCTGGTACTACAGGAGATCCTCAAGATAGGTGTTACGCTCTATTGACAGAAAAACCAGTTCATTTAGACCCATTGGGAGAACATCAACCTTTACCTGAGGATGAAAATGTAATTCCTGTGAAAGATTCAGCAAAAACAACTCCCGCACCTATCGCTCACCCGTCTGCTCCACCTCCTAGTGATCCAGCCTTAATAATACCGCAAGTCCCTCCCACACCTCCTCCTACACCCGTCGGTTGTGAAAGCAACGATAACTGTAAATATGATATGACCTGCGTTAACAGGCTTTGCATGGATATTTGCCACGAAACCTTGTGCGGAGTTCAAGCTGACTGCCGTACAGTGGCAAATAGGCCATTGTGTTCTTGTCCACCGGGAACAACTGGTAATCCTACGATAAAATGCACTGCTCTTGCTTCGAAACCTCCACCAGCAGGGCTTCCGCCACTTCCTGGTCCTTCCCAGGACTACCCTTCAGTACCTGTGTCTCCTGCGATGGGACCGCCAACAAGCACTCCGCCGCCCACATTTGTCACTACCTCAGCTCCGAGAGATCCTCCCGTCGTTGTCTCCCCCATGTCCCCAATACTACCGAATATAATTGTTGCATGTGAAAACAACGACGAATGTGACATGGACAATTCTTGTGTGAATTTCATGTGTTTGGATGCTTGTGAACTTGGTATGTGTGGTGATGATGCAACTTGTATTCCACAAGCTCACAGGCCCGTGTGCGTTTGCCCTCCGGGAACAACTGGAGATCCCCAATTTAGTTGCAAGGCAATAGCAACAACCTCCCATCCCATGAAACCTCCTACTTATGACGAAGCACAACCTCTTCCGGACGAGCCTATATTCCCCATTGCTGGAGCAGCGTCTCCGATGCCTCCTCCTACTGGTATTCCACCAACTTCACGTCCTACAGATCCCCCAGTCTCGCTTCCACCAGTTGTACCAACTCCGCCAGCTATTCCAGTTGGCTGTGAAAGTACTGATGAATGTCCCTACGATAATTCATGTGTAAATAAGCTTTGCCTGGATATCTGCAACCCAGGATTTTGTGGGGAAAATGCAGACTGTGTAACTATGAGAAACCGACCAACATGTGTGTGTCCACCCGGTACAACTGGAAACCCTACCAAGCATTGCACAGCCATCTTAAGCCATCAGCCAATTCCCATTCAGCCTCCTGTTTCAGATCCACTTTCTCCTTTACCAGAAGAACCAATTGTTGCAGGTCACGGACCTTCCACGACTTTTGCTCCGCCTTCATTTGTCACTCCTATTTTATCACCAGAACCTCAAGAGCCTCTTCCAATACCACCACCTGTACTTCCCCAGTACACGATAGCATGTGAAAACAATGATGATTGTACTCTTGATTTTTCATGCATTAACAGGCTGTGCTATGATGTGTGTGCACTTGGCTTTTGTGGAGTAAATGCTGAATGTGAAATAGAAATGCATCGCCCAGTCTGCACATGTCCTCCGGGCACTACAGGTGATCCGCTACATTCATGCCTGGCTCTCGTTACTGAAACGCCAGTGATTCATTCTCCCGTTGCTGGTAAAGATGAGCCAATTCCTGATGAAAATATAGTAGCTGGAAAAGGTCCTACTTCACCTTATCCTGCCCCAATTGGCATCACTCCAACTCCTCACCCACAAGACCCTCCTGTCAGTTCAGTCCCTATCCCTCCCACTCCTTCTTCCATAGCCACTGGGTGTGAAGTAAGTGTCGAATGTCCTTCTGGCACATCTTGTGTGAATCAATTGTGTCTAGACGTCTGTTTCTTAGGAATATGTGGAGAGAAGGCTAACTGCGTCACGATGTCGCACAGACCAGTATGCGTATGTCCTCCAGGAACGACTGGAAATCCTACTATTAAGTGTTCAGCAATGGCAACGATGACTCCTGATTATCACCCTCCTATTGCTGAAGGCACAACTCGACCTCTTTCACCTCCAATAGTTCCTGGATCGGAAACTCCGCCTCCAATGCCTCCAACAGTATCAATCACAACCGTTCGCCCAGCTCAACCTCCTGTAATCATAGCTCCTCCACCCCCCGTCGTTCCCTTAGTCATAATTGCATGCGAAAACAATGATGATTGCGAACTCGACAACACGTGTATCAACCACCTTTGCTATGAAGCGTGCAGTTTGAACATGTGTGGAGAAAATTCGGAGTGCACAACTGCGAATCATAAGCCGGTATGCATTTGCCCTCCTGGCACCACTGGGGACCCGCAAGTAAAATGCTTTGCCAAGTCAACTGGAAAACCCCCCACTGTCAAACCGCCTCTTGCTGAACACCCTTCAATGCAAGAAGAGACAATAGTAGCTGCTCACGGTCCGTTATCCACTACTCCGTCTCCTCACGTGATTACACCAACTCCACCGAAAGCAGATCCACCAGCTCCTTCGCCAGTATTACCACCAACTGTCCCTCCTGTTTCTGTTGGTTGCGAGAACAATGATGCCTGCTCATACGATAGTACTTGTGTGAATAAGTTATGCATCGATATGTGTCGCCAGGCCTTATGCGGAGAAAATGCAGATTGTCAAACGAAAAATAACCGACCAATTTGCACCTGCCCTCCTGGAACTACAGGCAATCCTACGAGACAGTGCGTTGCTCTCACTACCGACAGACCAACAACAGTTGGACCTTTAGGCCAACCTCCTATTTTACCACCTGATGTACCAATTGTCTCCGGTAAAGAACCCTCACCATCTACATTACCCCCTCTTGCGATTTCGCCAGCACCTTTCCCGGAAGAACCGAAAGAAGCTCTACCTTTGACCGAACCAATCATCCCGCCTATTATTATTGCTTGTGAAAACAATGATGATTGTTCAATGGATAATTCATGTTTAAATAATATATGTTACGACGTTTGTGCCCTTGGAATATGTGGTCTGGATTCAAATTGTGTCACTGCAAATCATAGGCCAGTGTGCATTTGTCCTCCAGGTACGACAGGCCACCCAGTTCATAAATGTTCCGCGATATTAACCGAGACCCCCACCCTACCGCCTCCTCTATCTAGTGACAGTCCCAATATTATAGATGAAGCCATTGTTCCTGTTTCGGATCCTAGCTTCTCAACTCGGCCTCCTATTGGTATTCCGCCTACACCAAAACCTGCAGACCCTACTGTCACCTCCTTACCTGTAGTTCCGACTCCTCAGCCGAATCCTGTTGGATGCAAAAGCAACAGCGAATGTGTCTTTGGAACAACTTGCTTCAACCGCTTATGTATGGATTTGTGTTACCAAGGTTTATGTGGCACAAATGCAAACTGCATAACAGGTAGAAATAGACCGGCTTGTGTTTGTCCTCCTGGCACTACGGGTAATCCAACAGTGAAATGTACAGCAATGCTAACTGAAATTATGGAAGGTCTTCCTCCCGTAGCACAGCCTTCTGATCCAATTCATGAAGAGGCTATAAAACCAACATCTGCTACCTCACCACTACCGCCTCCTGTTAGTGGTGAGCCAACCACTAGACCCCCAGTACAGCCATATGATCCTCCTCCACCTCCACCTATCTCACCGTCGATATCAGTTGCTTGCGAGAACAATGATGATTGTGATATTCAAAGTTCTTGCATAAATATGCTCTGTTATCCGGCATGCGCATTGGGTATTTGCGGCAAAGATTCTTCTTGTGAAACGATCAATCATCGTCCAGTTTGTACATGCCCCCCTGGCACCTCTGGAGACCCGCAAGAAAAATGCGTTGCCAAGTCGACCGAAAAACCCCCAACAATCAGACCGCCTCTTGCTGAACACCCTTCATTGCAAGAAGAGACAATAGTAGCTGCTCATGGTCCGTTATCCACAACTCCGTCTCCTCACGTGATTACACCAACTCCGCCCATAGCTGATCCACCAGCTCCTTCGCCAGTATTACCACCAACTGTCTCTCCTGTTTCTGTTGGTTGCGAGAACAATGATGCCTGCTCATACGATAGTACTTGTGTGAATAAGTTATGCATCGATATGTGTCGCCAGGCCTTATGCGGAGAAAATGCAGATTGTCAAACGAAAAATAACCGACCAATTTGCACCTGCCCGCCTGGAACTACTGGAAATCCAACGCGACAGTGCGTTGCTCTCACTACCGACAGACCAACAACAGTTGGACCTTTAGGCCAACCACCTATTTTACCACCTGATGTACCAATTGTCTCTGGTAAAGAACCCTCACCATCTACATTACCCCCTCTTGCGATTTCGCCAGCACCTTTCCCAGAAGAACCGAAAGAAGCTCTACCTTTGACCGAACCAATCATCCCGCCTATTATTATTGCTTGTGAAAACAATGATGATTGTTCAATGGATAATTCATGTTTAAATAATATATGTTACGATGTTTGCGCGCTTGGAATATGTGGTCTGGATTCAAATTGTGTCACTGCAAATCATAGGCCAGTATGCATTTGTCCTCCAGGTACGACAGGCCACCCAGTTCATAAATGTTCCGCGACATTAACCGAGACCCACACCCTACCGCCTCCTCTATCTAGTGACAGTCCCAGTATTATAGATGAAGCCATTGTTCCTGTTTCCGATCCTAGCTTTTCAACTCAGCCTCCTATTGGTATTCCGCCTACACCAAAACCTGCAGACCCTACTGTCACCTCCTTACCTGTAGTTCCGACTCCTCAGCCGAATCCTGTTGGATGCAAAAGCAACAGCGAATGTGTCTTCGGAACAACTTGCTTCAACCGCTTATGTATGGATTTGTGTTACCAAGGTTTATGTGGCACAAATGCAAACTGCATAACAGGTAGAAATAGACCGGCTTGTGTTTGTCCTCCTGGCACTACGGGTAATCCAACAGTGAAATGTACAGCCATGATAACTGAAATTATGGAAGGTCTTCCTCCCGTAGCACAGCCTTCTGATCCAATTCATGAAGAGGCTATAAAACCAACATCTGCTACCTCACCACTACCGCCTCCTGTTAGTGGTGAGCCAACCACCAGGCCTCCAGTTCAGCCATATGATCCTCCTCCCCCTCCACCTATCTCACCGTCGATATCAGTTGCTTGCGAGAACAATGATGATTGTGACATTCAAAGTTCTTGCATAAATATGCTCTGTTATCCGGCATGCGCATTGGGCATTTGTGGCAAAGACTCTTCTTGTGTAACGATCAATCATCGTCCAGTTTGTACATGCCCCCCTGGTACCTCTGGAGACCCACAAGAAAAATGCGTTGCCAAGTCAACTGAAAAACCCCCAACAATCAGACCGCCTCTTGCTGAACACCCATCATTGCAAGAAGAGACAATAGTAGCTGCTCATGGTCCGTTATCCACAACTCCGTCTCCTCACGTGATTACACCAACTCCGCCCATAGCTGATCCACCAGCTCCTTCGCCAATATTACCACCAACTGTCTCTCCTTTTTCTGTTGGTTGCGAGAACAATGATGCATGCTCATACGAAAGTACTTGTGTGAATAAGTTATGCATCGATATATGTCGCCAGGACTTATGCGGAGAAAATGCAGATTGTCAAACGAAAAATAACCGACCAATTTGCACCTGCCCTCCTGGAACAACAGGCAACCCAACGAGACAGTGCGTTGCTTTCACTACCGACAGACCAACAACAGTTGGACCTTTAGGCCAGCCTCCTATTTTACCACCTGATGTGCCAATTGTCTCTGGGAAAGAACCCTCACCATCTACATTACCCCCTCTTGCGATTTCGCCAGCACCTTTCCCCGAAGAACCGAAAGAAGCTCTACCATTCACCGAGCCAATTATCCCCCCTATTATTATTGCTTGTAAAAACAATGATGATTGTTCAATGGATAATTCATGTTTAAATAATATATGTTACGATGTTTGTGCCCTTGGAATATGTGGTCTGGATTCAAATTGCGTCACTGCAAATCATAGGCCAGTGTGCATTTGTCCTCCAGGTACGACAGGCCACCCAGTTCATAAATGTTCCGCGATATTAACCGAGACCCCCACCCTATCGCCTCCTCTATCTAGTGACAGTCCCAATATTATAGATGAAGCCATTGTTCCTGTTTCCGATCCTAGCTTCTCAACTCAGCCTCCTATTGGTATTCCGCCTACACCAAAACCTGCAGACCCTACTGTCACCTCCTTACCTGTAGTTCCGACTCCTCAGCCGAATCCTGTTGGATGCAAAAGCAACAGCGAATGTGTCTTTGGAACAACTTGCTTCAACCGCTTATGTATGGATTTGTGTTACCAAGGTTTATGTGGCACAAATGCAAACTGCATAACAGGTAGAAATAGACCGGCTTGTGTTTGTCCTCCTGGCACTACGGGTAATCCAACAGTGAAATGTACAGCCATGCTAACTGAAATTATGGAAGGTCTTCCTCCCGTAGCGAAGCCTTCTGATCCTATTCATGAAGAGGCTATAAAACCAACATCTGCCACCTCACCACTACCGCCTCCTGTTAGTGGTGAGCCAACCACCAGACCTCCAGTTCAGCCATATGATCCTCCTCCACCTCCACCTATCTCACCGTCGATTTCAGTTGCTTGCGAGAACAATGATGATTGCGATATTCAAAGTTCTTGCATAAACATGCTCTGTTATCCGGCCTGCGCATTAGGCATTTGCGGCAAAGATTCTTCTTGTGTAACGATCAATCATCGTCCAGTTTGTACATGCCCCCCTGGCACCTCTGGAGATCCACAAGAGCGTTGCATCGCAATTATAACAGAAAAAATTGAAATCCCTCCTGCCATTGGCGTTACGTCAGCTCCTCCGCCAGTATCTTCAATTAGCCCATTAATGGGAGAGAAATCCACCACTTTGCCTCCTACTTTTATAACAACATCGACACCCCGACCTCCTCACTACTCACCCCCTGGACAAGTACCAACTCCTCCTCCATATGCAATCAGTTGTCAAACTAATGATGAGTGCCCTTTCGATAACTCATGCGTGAATAAGCTTTGTTTAGAGATTTGCTACCTAGGACTTTGTGGAGAAAATGCTGACTGTCAGACCAAAGATCATAGGCCATCCTGTAGTTGCCCACCAGGCACAACTGGAAATCCAACAATGGCTTGCTTAGCCATGGTGACGGAACGAGTAACAACTTCTGGACCAATCCCGGGTCATCAACCCAGTTATCCTGGTGCCCCAATTGAGCCCACATTCGAAACTTCCACCCATCTTTCACCGATTACAGAGCAGCCTTCCATTTCTGAAGAGCCGAGACCACCTGTGCCGCACCCTCCAGTTCTTCTACCGGTTATCCATATTGCTTGCGAAAACAAAGATGACTGCCCAATTGACTACTCGTGCATTAATCATTTGTGCTACGAATCTTGTGCTTTAGGAATTTGCGGCCTTGATGCAGATTGTAAGATATCAAGCCATAGACCTGTATGCACTTGCCCGCCAGGAACACGGGGAGATCCAACTCGCCAATGTCTATCAGAAACGACAGCCTCGTACACTACCGAGAGTCCTCTGGCCGGCTCTCCACCAGACCTACCAGAAGTACCTATTATCTCTGGACACGACAAAGTTTCTTCCCCGCAGCCCCCAATAGGGATTACGCCCACTACTACAACAGAACCTACTTACGACGTTCCACCACCTCCTCCCACGCCTCCATCAGTAGTTATTGGCTGTGAAAGTAGTGATTCCTGTCCGTTCGATAATTCGTGCGTAAATAAGTTATGCCTAAATATTTGCCATCCAAAAATTTGCGGAGAGAATGCTAACTGTCAAACCATTGCCCATAGACCACTCTGCGTATGTCCTCCTGGCACCACAGGAAATCCCACCTTGAGGTGTTCTGCTCTCTCTACGATTGAGCACGATAGCTTACCACCTCCAATTGCTGTTACCAGTGAGCTTCCAGACGAAACCATAGTTTCTGGGGTAGAAAGCGAAACTCCAATTCCTCCTGCGACAGCTAAGCCAACCGTGCGTCCTACTGATCCTCCTGTACCCTTGAGGCCTGTAGTTCCTCCACTCACTTCAGTCACGGTGGCTTGCGCTAACAACGATGATTGTGATCAAGAAAACTCTTGCATCAACATGTTCTGCTATGACGTTTGTTCTTTGGGGATTTGCGGAGAGGATGCAGACTGTAGACCTTTTGATCATCGCCCTGTTTGCCTATGTCCCCCTGGAATGACTGGAAATCCCCAAATACGATGCTCAGCTACAGCGACTCACACACATGACGACCGACCTCCAATAGTATTTATCCCGGCACCGGAAGCTAAAGAACCTATCTATCCTGTTAGTGGCCCATCCTCTACTTTCCTACCTCCACTTACCTCACAAACACCTTTACAATCTACCCCTACTGTTCCTGTTTTCGTAATGCCTAGCACAGAAGCTCCACTGCCTGTAGGTTGCGCTAAAGAGACTGAATGTAAATATGATGAAAAGTGCGTTAGTGCATTGTGTGCTAAAACGTGTTCAGTTACTCCGTGTAGTGAAGGCACGGAATGTAGGCCTGTCGCCGATCACAGTGCAGTGTGTACCCTTATACCACCAATTGGAGTTATTCCGGAGTGCATTATTGATACCGACTGTCTTGATCATCAAGCTTGCGTTGATACAGGGTGCCGAGATGCATGTCTTGCAAATAATCCATGCGCCCCAAATGCTGTGTGCAAGGGTGAAAACCATCGACCTCAGTGTTATTGCCCTCCTGGCTATGTTGGAAATCCGCATGTGTCTTGTAAATTACCTATGTTGCCAACGACACCAAAACCGCATGATCCTGTGAAACCGCGGCCCGAGTGTTTGATAGATGAAGATTGTGACATTTCTTTTGCTTGTGATGATGGAACTTGCCGTGACCCGTGTAAATATAAAATAAGTTGCGGCTTCAATGCAGAATGCCTCGTTACAGTGCACTCCCCCTCATGTATCTGTCAGGCGGGTTTTACTGGTAATCCTTACGTTCACTGCTATCCTCCTACTCCTGCTCCTATTCGACCACCTCCTATAATTGAGCCACAATGTCGCATCAATGAAGACTGTCCACTCGATCGAGCATGCTTCGATGGATATTGTAAGAATCCTTGTATTGAGGCAAACCGGTGTGCCGAGAACGCACTCTGTGACGTAGAAATACACCGCGCCGTCTGCTCTTGCCCTCCCGTTTTAACGGGCGATCCTTACATCCAATGCCTTGAGAGTAAGAATTTCTTCCATACTTTATATTCCTCTAAACTATTTAATTTTAGAAATATGTATACGTATGTGTGTTTTGGCATGTCAGCACGCTGCATGTTATCCCTGGTCACCTCAGGGAATATAATTTTTCTTTATTTTTAGTTACTATTATAAGCAGTCAAATTTCCAGGGTTGACTTGTGCAACGTGGTAGCATCCAAGCTGCATTTCGATGTTGCATCTTGAAAACCAATAGGAAAAAATGCATCTTGAATTTTTGTGTTTGATTTAAAATTTGCATCTTGACGTCAAAACTTATTTTAAAACAATTTTCAGCTGTGTATTTCCCATCTTCTAGCCTCTTCTTCCTTTAAATGTATGTAAATAAGACTGCTTATGTATTGTAAATATTGTGATTACATGTTATATTGATGACGACATTGTACGATACCCTAACTGAATCTAACACATTTCTAACAGATGGTGCCTGTTTCTAACTTTTTTTATCGTACCCAGCTACCGTGCCTCCCATCGAACCTGAATGTCGAGTGAATGACGACTGCAGCAACGAACTGGCATGTATTGAATTGCGCTGTCAAAATCCTTGCGCTCTGTACGACAACTGCGCTTCCAACGCTGACTGCTACGTTAGTCAACACCGGCCTGTGTGCTCATGTCCGGATGGATATCAGGGCAATCCCAACGTGTTCTGCTTTATCGGTGAGACCTTTGTTATAACAAAATATCTGCTTATAAAAAGAACCTCGAATTTTTCTTCGGCAGCTTGTAGCACGACACAAAATAATTTTTTTACTGTGGTTTATCATTTTTTTCTAGCTGGATGTCGCGACAATTCCGACTGCCCTGTGCAAGAAGCCTGCATCAATGAAGACTGTCGCGATCCATGCTCCCTACAAACTTGCGGCGTGAATGCTTTTTGTCGTTCTGACAAACGCAAGGCTGTCTGCTACTGTCCAGAAAAATATTCGGTAAGATTGATGAGTTGTCCTCTTCTTTATGTAAGTAAGCAACGGCTAACTATTTCATCGATATGGAGGTGATTATTATTATTTTCAAACTTCTTCTTCTAAAACGTCTTGGAGCATGAGTGGAGACGTAGGACCTAACCATGACCAGTATCATATTTCTTACTCGTCAGTTCCACCCTCAAATGAATGTGTGCTTCTTCTCACACGAAAATTAGAGTATTGTACGCCTCGTCGAAGAATTGCAGCATATGTATAACAAGCTCTTTACGCTATGCTTAATCCATTTGATTCAATCGCTGCATAAACAAAATTTCACATGGGTGAGATTGTACCTAAATTTTCAACATTTTTCTGACCGATTCACACACCACACACTCAGGCACTAGAGTGCAAGCAGAACCTTCTTTCTCTCCACATTTGCCAGCTTTCTTACAGCCAAAGCAAATCAAGGGGTATTTTTTTATCAACGATCCTATATATACTTAGGTCTCAAGTTATCAACGTATTTCAAAATCATTTTTGATTTGGTATGACATTGTTGTGTTCAATATTCAATTAAATCTGTTCTTATTACAACTGATTTCGTTTCACGGAACTGTGCTGCACCCAATCACGATATCTACGCATCCACTGCTCCAGTGAGACTAAAAAAGACACAACATGTATTATTGTAAACATCGCGAGCTACAATTTCTCCTCCCACCTTCTCCTGACAATTACAGTTCACTCAAAAACTCCCTATTCCTCGCTGTCACATAGTCTATGAAGTGTATAACCTGAAGATAGGAATTGTGGTGAGTTAGTTTACTTTCGTGGTAATTCACCGATTGTTTTTGTAGTTCTTGATCGTTTGTACGATGTGTCTAGCTTATTATGCTACGCGTTGAGGAGTGTAATTTCCATCTGTGATTAGTGTGACGTCATCTGTAGAATATAAGTAGTGCGTTAAGGTGCTAGTATATTATGTTTATAATGCTTCTGTATAGATGTGCTTGAGGGGAGCTAGTGCATACTCTTTGGCACATATATGTTTAGAAATGAATTAAGTTTTCATGTGTGTCTGTGTCACTGTTCCATCACAGCATGAAAGTGATGGGAATGTTTCATAGAAAACATAATATCACCAGTATATCGTGTTTTTGACGGTTATATGTTGTGCAAATATTCTTGTAACTTTTCTATAAGGTCTCCATGAATCAAAATTTTGTCGTCAGATAATATCCTTCACATCATAACTAAAGAACTTTGCCATTTCCAGGGAGATCCATACGTGCTGTGCAGTAGACCGGAATGTGAGGCAGATCCTGAGTGTCCGTCATGGTTGGCTTGTATCAACCAAGAATGTGACGACCCGTGCAACTGCGGCCCTGGAGCCCATTGTCGCGTCATCAACCATCGACCTCAATGCACCTGTCCCATTGACCACACCGGCGATCCACACGTTCAGTGCACTCCTAGTAAGCATTTTAGTATTATTTCTGATAAATGCATCTCATTGTTACATGCCTTTAAGCCTTTTCTTTAGAGAGAGAAATAAATCCTTTCTTGAAACCTTTTCTTTAGTGAGAGAAATAAAACCTTTCTCTAAGACTGTTCTTTAGAGAGTCATTTTCCTCTTCTTTAGAGAGAGAAATTTGAAGGGTTTACTCAGTTCAATTTTACACAGGGTTACCATTTTATTATTACTGCCCAGCCAACTTTCATTCGTATGATATTTAATCCAAGTATACAAGTTATTATCCTTGGTTCTTCTAAATCGTATTTCATTCTCCAGTATCTCTGGAAGGCCGCCCTGCTCCAGACTGCGAAACAGACGGAGATTGCCCCAGTAAGATGGCTTGTTTCGAAGGAGTTTGCAAAAACCCCTGCGAAGAAATTGAGCCGTGCGGTCGCAACACTGAATGTGGTGTTGTGGACACTTTGCCCTACCGAACCATGACCTGTGTTTGTCTTGAGGGTTACATCGGAAACGCGTATGAAGAGTGCAGACTCAGTAAGTTATCGCGGTTAATCTTTATTCAGCTTTCCGTAAAGTGATATATGAAATAATGACATTTTTATTACACAAGTTTTTTGTGTCATGTACTAACGCATCTCTTCTGTTTACTATTCAGATGAACTAACCCTACATCGAGGATCGTCAAAATCGTTATTTTAGCTCACTCGAATATTTAAGACGGTTGGATGTCATAGCAATGAACTACACACTTTTCTGTACAAGTGACTTCAAATTTTCCTAGCCATTATGAGATAATTACCTACTTATCTCATAAGTTTATCGCATAATACAGCTGTTATACTTCCTGTACCGTATGTGGTAGCCAAAGTATGTCTGAATTTCTTCAAACTAATGTTAATCATAAGGAATTAATATTAACACTTTGACCGTAACGTGCGCCACCGGTGGCTACGGAGGAGATTTCATAATGCTGCTGACCAACCAGTAGTCATAAACTCAATTTTCATAAATACTTAATTAATACTAAATTAAAGCCCGATTCAGCGAATGTTTTCAATTTTCAAAATTGCACATTACGCACAATTGACTTTAAATTTCAGTTGAATATTTAACTTCAGTTTAACCAATTGCAGTCAAAGTGTTAAGGTGTGAATTTCTCTCTGATTTTCCACTGAAGTGCGTTTAACAAAGCCCATGTCGTGTACATAGAGCCCAGAGAGCCGCCAGGCTGTGTCTCAGATGACGACTGTGGGCGGAGCGAAGTGTGCCGTAACCGCCAGTGTCTCGACCTCTGTGCGGTGCTCAAACCCTGTGCTCCTGAGGCTCATTGCGAGGTAATGAAGCCTTATGTAGGGGCATGATCGATAAACAGGTAATGAAGCCTAGCCTTGGATAATGAACGTAGAGAGAGGTAATAAAGTTCAGTGCAAGGTAATGAAGCATAGAGAAATAATGATGCCAACTGTAAAATACTGATTTGTAGATGGGCAATGAACCTTAGTGTGAGGTTATGAACAATAAAAAGGTATTGAAATCCAGTACAAAGCAATAACGCAGAGTGAGTTATGAAGTCTTCTGTGAGGTTATGAAACATAGAAAAGTAATGAAGTATAGAAAAATTTACTGAAGCTCAGTGTAGGGTAATCAAGTTCATTACGACTAAGAGAAGACTAGACGGAAGTAATTGCGCTGAATGAGTTATGAAGAGTCAGTTAACATTTTTAACAAACAAACATTCAACTGCCGAAAAAATCTTCATTTGTTGAGAAGACTAAATGAACGTGTAACTCATCGCTTCACTTAGAGTTAATAATTGTGAATGCAGAGTGAAGTTTATTTAACTGATTTCGATGTTTATTTGCATTAGGCTTTTCATTTTCCTTTTCATGAAAAGGGTCTTTGATTTTTTATTGTGCCCGCACTATTGTTTTGTATTTCTCATAATAAAATTTTGTTTGGCTGATTTGCGTGCGGCTGTACCTTTTACATTCGAGTGAACGTAACAGAAATAACCTCGTCTCATCTTTTGCCTCGCTGTCGAGTACTTTAGATATTGTTTCCCAATTAGAGTGATAAAACTTTAATGCAGATGCTGAAAGTTATTTCAGTCGTTTGCGTCCGAGGAGAAGAAATCTATTGCACTAATTTAATTTTTTATTTTTGTATGGGCATTGAGGACACCCCAAGAGTGAGTCAGTCACTCGGCTCCGATGAGTCACTCATATTCTATTCTATTTCATCCCCATCCAGGTGATCGATAGGAAGCCGAAGTGCACGTGTCCTCCGGGATACATGGGCAACCCCAACGCCAACTGCTACCTAAGTAAGATTTTCTCCCAGTCATTTCGACTGAAAACAGTACGTTTTCTGGGCTTTGGACTTCACTGTATACTAACGCTTCGGAAGAGAAGTTAAAAAAATTGTTGATGCTCTCATGTATTTTTCACTGCATGTTAAATTATTTGTGAGAATCCTGTGATCAATGTATATTTAACTTTTCTATCTGTGCTGAATTTTGTGGATTTAACTGAATGTAAGTTGCCATGCTGACTATTTTTGGTCAAATATGTTTTATGTAAACCGAAAACATCCAAACTTAACATGAGAGTGTATTCAGGTTGTGTGTCCGTGATTACGCATCAGAGAAAGTTATAGATTTCATGAGATATCTCACTTCGATTAAATGCAAGTGTTTTTGTGAATTATATTAGCATACTTTTAAACGCAAAAATGGGAATTCACTGTTCCGGCTATCGTTATGAACTATATCATTGTATTTCTGAACACTAAAATGGGAATTTTCAGTTCCGGCAGCTGAGCCCCTTTGCGTCGTCGACCAAGACTGTCCGACGGACCGAGCTTGCATTGATGAGGTGTGCGCCGACCCTTGCATCGTGGAAGACCCGTGCGGCACCAACGCTCTCTGCCGCACGCAGCAGCACCGCCCTGTATGCTACTGCCCTCCAAGCTGGGACGGCAACCCTAAAGAGGAGTGCTTCAAGCGTGAGTCCTCTCATGACATATTATCCACAAAAAATATTACTGTTTTTTGCAGCTTATGTATATATAAACCATCATCGTCAATGATCTACATCTACTAACCATTTACGATGACGAGACCACGCCGTTCGGTCGGAGTGTCCCTGCGCTACTAACAACCTGCATGGAGCTTTAACATCGAGTGGCCATGTGCGTGAAGGTAAGCAGATGTACTGATCAGTGTTTGAATATTACAGCTGCCTGCACCAAGGATTCTGAGTGCGTGTCTGAAAGAGCGTGCATCAACCAGCACTGCGTGGACCCGTGCACCTACAACGGACCAGCGTGTGGTATAGATGCCAAGTGTCGTCCCATCATACACAGGGCTCAGTGCTACTGCCCTGTGGGCATGCAAGGAGACCCTCTGACGGCGTGCATCACTGTCGGCTGCAGATCTAATGACGACTGCCCCGATCACAAAGCTTGCGATCGCCTCAACAGAGTTTGCATTGAAGTTTGCACAAGCACCACTTGCGCTGTGGGGGCTGATTGTAGAGCCAAGAACCACGCTGCTTCATGCTTCTGTCCTCCCGGCTACTTCGGCAACCCCTTCCGACACTGCTCTAAACGTAAGCTCGTCATACTTCGCCAACAGAGTTATTACTGTCAAAATGAAGCATAGTTCGCTACGACAACGTCATTCAAACACGTCTTGTGATGCGGAGGCAGCATAAATGTTTACTGATGAAATTTCGTTGAAGTGCCTGTATTTTTAAATGAAACAGTTTTCAATGCGTTATTTACGCTCTCCAGTAAATTCTTTTGCATTTCAATTTGCGTTATTGCGAATCTGCATGTACTGGTTGTCAATGAAATATTTGTATTCTTAGATTCATGAACATCTTGTTTCCATTTTCCAAGAATTATAAAAGCTAATCATAACTGACATCACGCGCAGCTCCTCTGGTGGATTATCCGTCGACACCTCCGCCAATCGAGCCCGACTGTCGGCGCGACAGCGACTGTCCGTCAGAGCACGCCTGCATCAACGCGCTGTGCCTGAACCCGTGCGCTCAGGAGTCGCCCTGCGTAGACGAGCAGCAGTGCCGGGTGGTGGACGACGAGCCCCTCAGGACCATGGTGTGCGAGTGTCCTCCTAACCAAATCCTGATGGAGGGCGGTGGCTGCGTGCGGCCAGGTCAGTTTTTCCTTCACTATGTTGTGCGCTAGTCGCGAGGTCTTTAGATGAACTGTATGTTTAATAGAGTGGAAACCTTCAAGCTGATGGAGGGTGGTGGCTGCGTGCGACCAGGTCAGTTACAATGTTGTGCGCTAATCCCCTGTTGTTTGGAAAGCTTGTACTCTCTGTTTAATGGAGTGGAAGACTTCAACAAGCTGCTGAGGGAAATTTTGTCACAATGGGATGTCATCTCCCCATGATAAATTTAACCAATCTCGTCGATATTTGAACCATTTTAAATAATCGCGTAAGCGGAAAAAATATTTCCTCCATTTTTTTTTCTACCATTAAAATAATAAGCCATGCTCTCAAAACTTCCTATAGATACTTTAACCTCTCTTAAAAAAATGTAAGCATTTTATAGCGCTAAACCGTGACGTTGAAATATCCAGGAGCGGTTGTGCCGGAGTGCCAAGTGGATCCGGACTGCGACACTGACGAGCTGTGCGATGAAGGCACGTGCAGAGAAGTGTGCAGAGTGCAGCGGTGCGGCACAAACGCTGTTTGCACTGCAGAGCTGCACACCAGATACTGCACTTGCGCGCCCGGCTTCATTGGAGACCCTTATACGTTCTGCCGCAGAAGTGAGTCACAAGTTGGGATATTTCTCTGCGCGCGAGATATGATCTTGTGTTAACTTCAACTTATTAAGTACTGAACAATCAATTTTGATGCACACGTTTGAATATTTTCCTGTGGGCAAGAAATATTCATGTGTTAACTTCAACTTATTAAGTACTGACCACTCAATTTTGATGCATAAGTTTGAATATTTTCCTGTGGGCGAAATATATTCTTGTGTTAACTTCAACTCATAAAGTACTGACCTATCAATTGAGAAGCCGTTACTCATGGAATTATTCTTCAATCTAACATTTGTTTTAGCTCAAAGATTTTATCTCAGGAAAATTTTGCGCTTGTTATGTTCACAATCGCATCAAAATCCTAGTACTTCTCTCAAACGATCCATCGATAACACTCGAACCATTCTAAATCCTTCATTTCTTCAACAATGACGCTCATTTCTTCGTACTAACGACGAAAAAGCAGCCTGTAAAATTTTCGAAGTATGGTCAGAGAAGTCAAAACTAAATACAAGAATAACTTGATGCCATAACTCGCCAAGGTCCCCCCATGCTGGACACGCCAGCGCCCGAATGTCTGAGGAACGATGACTGCCCGGACGACAAGTCTTGCGTGAACGAGCTCTGCGTGAACCCGTGCGTGCACGACCCGTGCGCGCGTAACGCGTTCTGCATCGTGCGTGACCACGTACCGCAGTGCAGTTGCCCTCCTGGCTACACGGGTGACCCCAAAGTTGCGTGCTCCCTCGGTGAGTATCTCCTTCCTATGTTCCTCTCCTCTTTTATTTCCTGAGTTAAACATCACCGCACGCCGGTCATGCCAGTTATCTTCCAAATTATGTGTTTTGTGTACTTTCGTGCGTATATACCTACATCACGAACGCACATTTGAACCAATAGCATGCTGCAAGTTTTCAAGTTATTCTGTTTTTGTACTTCCGCATGTGTTCTTTTTTAGTCGTTGAATATACCTGATGCTGATTTGAAATTTTCACGCAACTATTGTCTCGTGAAAGAAAAATTACATTTTTATTGTGGTGGTCGTACAAAAATTTTCGAAGAAAGAGTCGTCCTGCCCCAAATGTCATGCAGATTTATTAACATCAATTAACTTGACTAAAATTTTGGCCATTAAACTCATCGAGTTCATACTAATTAACTTTTGATATATTCTTACTGTTTGATTGAGCGAACGAAGTTTTTGTTTACTTATTTGCTTAAGGGAGGAAAATATTCATTTATTTTTTGACTACATGTTTTAAACTTCCAGTTTTTCATTATTTACTAACTTCTCTGGAATATTCTGTTCTTCTTGTCTGCTAATGTTTTTTACAGTCTTCCTCTCTTTTATACATGGTACTAAGTAATACTGGTACGCGACGTACTCAGATGTGTGAAATCCTTCATTCACTAAAACTGAGAACCTCTAAGTTTTCTTTTCATACTTTTTTATGCAATGCACGTAAAATTTTGTGACGGCATAAGATTTTCTGTTCGCATTTTAATTTATCCTCTATGTTCATGACCACTAAATATTCAAAGTCCAGTTTGAAAGAATTTGTGGGCCTTGTTTCCTTCAATCTTCAAGGTTACCAAGAGTTTATCCTCGTGAACTCAGTTTCGTGCAACGTGCACGTCTAACAAACACTTCAAAACCGTCAAAATGCTATCGTTTTGTTGTTACCTTCTCTCTCCTTTACTTCTTTTTGCTAATGTCTTTTTCTTGCTCCGCCATTTTTCAAAACTTGACCAACCTGTCCGACACGATTAGAAATGACAAAATGAGTTGCACAATTACTCATGGCTAATTGCCTGAGCTAAAGTTTCCGAATGACTTATTGTTCATGACGTTTACGAGCAAGCTTACCCTATCTCCAGGGCAATTCCAGCCTTGAAGTTTTGACTAATCACTCGCTATACCAAACTAGCCCGCGCTAGCATCAATGCCACGGCCGAGTGCCTGAGCGATGCCGAGTGCCCACCCAACCTTTGGTGCCAGGGAGGTCAATGTCGGCCTCCATGTCACAATTATTGCGCCCCTCAAGCTGCTTGTCTCGTGAGAGACCACAGACCAATCTGTTCCTGCCCGCCCCAAACCACGGGCAACCCGGTACAAGCGTGTATCAAAAGTAAGCCTTACGAAAGTTACATGTGATATCAAAAATTTTGTGACAGTGTTCTTTCAAGTGTTATTTTCAATGACGAATATATGAGACTGCTTTTTTTTGAGTTCCTTTAGCTTACGTAATTTTTTAAGCTGACCATATCTTGAATTACTCTTTTCTTTCTTTTTCTTGACAAAACTCTGTTCACTAATAATTTCCGTGTATTCACAACAGTTGGCTGCTCTGTTAACTCAGACTGTTTACCCACCGAACAATGCCTGAATGGCAAGTGTCGAAATCCTTGCTCGTTCGGTAGACCCTGCCCACCTTCTTTCGCTTGCACCCCACAAAATCATTTTCCTCAATGCACGTGCCTTGAGGGCGTTGCTAATTTGGTTCAAAAAACATGTGATTTACCAGCTTGTCAAGTATCAGAAAACTGTCCGGAAAATCTTGCATGCTATCAAGGGAAATGTACTAACGTGTGTGAACTTGTGAAGCCTTGTGGAACTCGGGCTCTTTGTGAAATGATAAATAGATCTCCCATCTGTTCGTGTCCGAAATCTCTCACTGGTGATCCATATATTGCATGCAAAGAGTTTGATAAACCGAGATGCCAGAACGACCTGGAATGTGAAGCTGATGAGGCATGCTTCGGTGGAGAGTGTAAAAACCTTTGTACCCAAATGAATCTTTGCACAGCAAATGCCAATTGCCGAGTTAATAGTGCTGGAATTCGTAGGAGTGCTTATTGCGAATGTAAAGCAGGATTTGAAGGGGATCCCTACTCTTTGTGCACGACCAGCACCAGCCCAAAATTCAACTGCAGCAATGATGCGCAGTGTA
Source organism: Morinoia aosen (assembly GCA_030386875.1). Lineage (NCBI taxonomy): Eukaryota > Metazoa > Arthropoda > Malacostraca > Amphipoda > Talitridae > Morinoia > Morinoia aosen. Next base: position 81,426,707 of record CM059561.1, on the reverse strand, counting down.
GCGAAGATTTGCATTGCGTAAACGGCGCTTGCATTGATCCTTGCGATAGTAACGATGCGTGTAGGAAAAGTGGTGCGTTGTGTCGAGTTATGAAGCACAGAGCCATGTGCTACTGCCCTCCTGGCCTAACTGGTGACCCTACGTCTCTCTGCTCTGACACTGAATGTACTACTGACCACGAGTGCGCTGTCGACAGTATCTGCATCAGCGGTCGATGTGAAAATGCTTGCTCAATCAACAACAAATGTGTTGCTGATGCTGTCTGTCACTCAGATAATCATGCAAGTCAGTGTGTTTGTCAGCCAGGGTTCACAGGCGACGCGTACAAAGAGTGTTATTCCGTTCAGTGCATTTCAAATTCGGACTGCGCGGATTCTCTCGTATGCACCAACAATAAGTGTGTCAACCCTTGCAAAACTGAAAATCCTTGCGGACGGACTCAAGTATGTGACGTTATTAATCACCGGATATTGTGCACTTGTGAAAATGGCTTCATCCTCAACAACGACAACAACTGCGAACCAAAGCCTGGTAAACAGCTGTCAGCCTGCGTCGCTGACTCGGACTGCACCAACGAACTGGCCTGCATGTTCGATGAGTGCAAGAATATGTGCGATGAGAAACCTTGCGGTATTAATGCCACGTGCCGCATGAAACATAAAAACAGCAACGCAATGATGATATGCGAGTGCGAAAAAGGGTACGTCGGAGATCCGTTTGATGAATGCATCCCGTTGTCGCGAGTCCCGTCCGGCTGCTCGTCCGACATCGACTGCCCTTGGACCGAAAGTTGCAGAAATGGCCGATGTTCCGACCCTTGCACTGAGAATGCGTGCGGAGAACACGCCTCTTGCCAAATCCAAGACCACAGACCTGTGTGTGCCTGTCCTCTCAGACATGGCGGCGATCCTCAACTCCTCTGCTCACCTGGTGAGTAACACAATCAAATATATGAGTCATGTCTATTTTAGTCTAGTGCGACATTTCCTGACATCTGTTAACTCTAATTTCAATTTGTATTCGGTGTTTTTCAAGTAGAGGTTTAATTTATTTTCATTTCTTCCTCCCAGTGGGATGTCGGAGCAACAGCGATTGTCCAACATCAACTGCTTGCGTCAACGAACGATGCCTCAACTTGTGCATTGCTGATAAACCTTGCGGAGAAAATGCCATATGTTCTCCTACCGCAGACTCCTTCCACTGTGAATGTGCAGTCGGCTACTCAGGTGATCCTTACGTGGGATGTCGCCTCAAAGAATGCTCTAACGATAACGAGTGCCTCAACCACCTCAAATGTGAAGATAACAGGTGCGAAGATCCGTGTCAAGATATTCAATGTGTCAAGAACGCCGAGTGTGCTGTAGTCAATCATGAAGCCGTTTGCATGTGCGCCGAAGGTTTTACAGGAGACCCAAACAGATTCTGTGAAAGGCCTATAATATCTGGTTGCCGAGAAGATAGCGACTGCCCTGATCTTTTGGGTTGCATAAACGGAGAGTGCTCAGATGTCTGCGAAACACTGAAGCCCTGCGGGAAAAACGGTCTTTGCAAAGCCTTCGACCGAAAGTCAGCCATCATCGTAGCATGCAGCTGCGCAGAAGGTCACGATGGAGACGCACTCACAGCTTGTCGGCCAGGTTAGTTAACGTTAGCGACTGCCCTTGCTCATCTAAACTGGATTTTCGTAGCTTTTCATTATTTTGATTGGTTAATATCCAATCAAAAGTACAACAGATGTCAAATTTATGTTGGCAAAATATTAACTGCTAGCTTGCAAAAATATCACTCAATGAATTTTGAAACCAAACGTAAAACATCGACGTTAAAAGTGGAAAGAGATGTGGCGTCATTTTTAACAGTAAACACATATCTTGTTGAAAAAACAGTCATCAGTATACCCTCTATTGTATTTCCACCAGCATATGTAGCGCCTGACAAAAACATTATTTGTCTATGCAACAAATTTGGTAAAAGGAAATACTGAAAACTTTCCGCCTCTGAAAATACCCCCTCCTTTTTTCAGTGGCTCTGCCCAAATCTGGTTGCGAAGGCGACGAAGATTGTCCTCTGGAGCTGACATGTCAGGACGCTCGATGTGTCAGTCCGTGCCCTGCTGGCTGTGGCGTCAACGCGTCTTGTTCAGTGTCCGACCACCGCGCAGTTTGCCACTGCTGGAATAACTACGCTGGCGACCCGAAGATTGGCTGCCACAAAGGTGAGTTCGCCTGAATTCTTTTCCGTAGTATAAAGTAAGCTCATAAAAGGCATCAGGGTTCTTGAAATAAAGTCAGAGTGATATAGAGTCAGCGCAGAAAAGTCATCAGGGATTATTTAATAAAGTCGGTATAACGTAAAGTCAGCGCATAAAAGTTATCAGGGAGCATCAGCAACCGTAATAAAAATGAAAGAACCAGATAAAAGAGATGTACTATGTATTACTAAGAGATGTGACATGCGACTGCATAGTACATCTATCATAAAGTGAAGATATGGCGTAAGTTTCCGTAGACTCATGTTCTGGCTGTGATAATTTTATCATTTCGTACTACCATGATTTTGTTTTTATATACGGATGTAAATATTTTGTGATCAAGTTCTTTGAATACCTTGGGTTCGAAAGAGTCTTGGAATAAGTATGTTAATTTTTAAATAGGATATTTGTAGGTGATACAATTACTTTTTGTTAAATATCTTATTGGTAACAACTTTCTTTCTTCTTCAATAGTGGCCTGCAATCGAAATGGAGACTGCCCTGAGCAAGAGAGCTGTGAGAACTTCGTCTGCGTAGACCCATGCCAAAGAAACAACCTGTGCCCTCCAACAGCCATGTGCTACACGAAATCCAACAAAGCAACTTGCAAGTGTCCTCCTGGAACTGAAGGAGATCCAATGGTTCGCTGCTCGCCAGTAGGTTGTACCTCTTCTCAGGAATGTTCAGAGTCCGAAGCTTGCATCAATCGAGCTTGCGTTAATCCGTGCAGTGATGCTTCTCTATGTGGAACTCGAGCTCAATGTGAGGTGGAGAACCATAATCCGATCTGCAAATGTCCTCGTGGGATGACTGGAGATCCGTTCGTTCGATGCGAAAAAGTAACCAACATCACTGGATGTGCCAACGACAGAGATTGCCCAGTAGGTTTTGCTTGCATCTACGAAGGCTCGCCCGTAAAATACCACTCTAAGGTGTCATCAGTGTACATAAGATTTGATGACAAATCAAGTGGAACGGTGTGCCGAGACCTTTGCTTCGAGCGGGAACCCTGCGCTGACAACGCCATTTGCACCGTGCTCGAGACTGAGCCTCGACGTACCGTCAGCTGCGCTTGTCCTCCTGGACACCACGGAGACGCCAAAATCGAGTGCCGCAAAAGTAAGTGATGGGCCTGCGAAAGGCGCTCTATGTATGTCTTTTCTGAGTATCGGAGATAGAACTTAGATGGGCAGAATTGTTTTTATCACCGCGGAGACGCCAAAACCGAGTCCCGCAAGAGTTATGGGCCACCAAAGGTCTCTCGATGAATGTTTGTCTGGCTATCAGAGATAGTATTTAGTTCTGCAGAACTGTTCTTATGCTCTTCTCACAATGTTGCAAGGCGTAACTCGCCTATTAATAATAGCACAATATAACAAAATACGTCTAAAAGGATTAAAGAGCAGATTCCTACTCGTTTTGAGCATTCCCGGATGATTGTTTGAATATTCAACGTGATTTTAGATTTTAGAAATCCACGGTTTATTCGCAACTTTTTCATCACCTTAATCTACATTAATTATAAGGGATTTTTCTACATGAAGTGCGCTGAAGAATTAAATGTTGAGGGATTTCTTCTAAACTATTTGTCTTCTTCATGACTGTGAACTTAACTCACTTATAGAGTTGGCAATTTTTCATGCAAAAAACAACCGAGGAATATAATTGTATGTAAGGTGAGGAACTCAAAAACCTGAACTCTGATGTTAACCGACAATAACACTCTCATTAATTAAATTATTATGTGCGGTTTCTATTAACGAAAGAAAGAGTGTATCAATGATACATTGATTACCAATGTTCAAATATATTTATTCTTGCACTGGTACCATTTCATATCAGAGCTCAGAATTTCTGTGACCCACTCCGAACAGATTCTGTGTAATAAATTTCAAAAACTTCCATGAGCTGACACTGATGGCTTTTTGAAAATCCGTCATTTTTTGTCATGTTAGTGCGGAATGTTGCGGTGAAAATTTGGTCGACTGTCGTTAACTGCGTAAATAATTTAGTCCTGCTACCCATTAATGAAGCTCTTTTCCATATATCAAAATTATTTCATGTGTGAATCTTTATGGTTTCTATGGCAGATAGTGTTTCCACGTGTATCAGATTTTTCCACTGTATAATTCAATTGCTTTATATTTAGCCAATTTTCTTACAATTATGCTTTTCTTTTGCAGTTCCTACTCAAGGAGGCTGTCGGAGAGATTCGGATTGTATATTCAGTGAAGCTTGCATTGATGGCCTCTGCCGAGACCCTTGCAACTGCGGAGTCAACGCCAAATGTCAGATCGTCGATCATAAGCCACTTTGCTCTTGTTTACCGGCCTACCTTGGTGACCCTAACTTCTCTTGTCAAAAAGGTAAATTCATCTCCTGTATAAATAGTGAAACAATGTCTATATGTATATTTCACACCTTAGCATTCATGCTTAGTTATATAAATTCTATGAAATGTGACATTTAGATTCATGGATTGTCATTTTCTCCAGGCGACTGCCGCGCAGATCTCGACTGTCCTCTGGATCGTCGATGCAAAAATGGCACCTGCATTGACCCCTGCCTGTACGACTCTCCGTGTGATGAAACAGCGCAATGTATATCTGATAAACACGAAGCTCACTGTCAGTGCCCGACGGGATCAATCGGAAATCCATATGAAAAATGTTTAGCAGTGGGGTGCAAAGTGAATCAGGACTGTCCGAACCAATTAGCATGCATAAATGACAAGTGTTCCGACCCATGCGAGAACAATGGTCGATGCTCTGCAAAACAGTGCAGTGTTGAGAACCACGAACCGATATGTTTGTGTGCGTTCCGACCATCAGACAAGCAGCAAGCGAGCGTGTGTCACGCCAACATCGTAACTGCATGTCTGTCAGATAGAGATTGTGGTGTGGGCAGGGTTTGCAAGAGAGGACAGTGCACGAACCCTTGCGATGTCAACGAAGAGCAATATCAATGTGCACGCAATGCTCTTTGCAATGTTGTTGATGCCTTGCCCTTCAAGTCTGTCGTCTGCACGTGTCCTCCGGGATTCTCTGGAGATGCTAAGAAACTTTGTATTGAAAGTATGATTTTACGCATTATTGTATTCTTCCTTCCCTGTCCCCACATTGATTTGAAATGCATATTTTTTATGAACTGTTGCTAATAAATTGCTTCATTTTTGTAATATGGTATAATCAGAACGCTCTCTTTCAGAATTTAGAATGTTAATATCAGGTATGTTTAAACCAGGAACTGCTGGTCCTCGCGAGACTTGCACTGACGACAAAGACTGCCCGGAGAAAGAGGCTTGTTTGGATGGAGTTTGTTATGACCCGTGCCTTTGCGGCACTAACGCCACCTGTCGGGTTGTCAACCGCAGGCCCGTTTGCTCATGTTCGCCCGGTTACATTGGAGACCCCAATGTGGAATGCAGAATATGTGAGCTTCTAACCCTACTCCATTAACCTCGCGAAACTTTTCTGATCAGTTCAATGTTGTTATTCCACTGTTCTTGAAAAATAATGAAACTAACTTTTTCTACTACATTTTGGTGAACACAAACTGATATGACGAAAAATAACATTTTCGTTAGGTGACCACACAACGCTAATTTGTTTCTAACTTTTACCATTAACAGCTGGATGTACTTCCAATACGGACTGTCCACTAACCAAAGAATGCATCAACGGTAATTGCACTGACCCCTGCGAAGTACGGAGCCCGTGCGGAGCTCGGGCTGAGTGCTTCGTTGTCCAGAACCAAGCGAGATGTCGGTGCCCCCCTGGGTCCACCGGTGACGCTTACGACAAATGCTCGCCAATTGGCTGCAGAAGTGATATCGAATGCGCCAATGACTTCATCTGTTATGAAGGAGATTGCAAAGATCCTTGCTTGTTCACAACTTGCGCAGCAAATGCGAAGTGTTCGGCAAAAGGTCGAACTGGCGTGTGCGACTGCCTGCCTGGATATGAGGGCAACCCGTACAAGATTTGCGCTCGCTCTGTCATTGGCTGTAAGGTCGATTCAGACTGTCACACGGGGACGGCTTGTTTAAACGGGAGGTGCCGCGATCCTTGTGACGCGAAACCTTGCGGAAACAATGCTGTCTGTTCTGTAATAGAGTCCTTGCCTTTCAAATCAACCAAATGCGAATGCAAGCAAGGATACTTGGGTGATCCATTCATTCAATGTCTACCTAGTAAGTGTACTAATAATACTTATCTTTATAACCATGACTTCTAATAATGACATAACATTTCGATTTTTCATAACACTCCTGTTAACTGGTCTTATTTACAACGTGCACTAATTCATTAACTCTTTACAACAGCTTCGATAGCGGATGATATCTGCCAGAAAGATGACGATTGCGACGAAGATAAAGCTTGTCTGTCAGGTCGCTGCACAGACCCGTGCAAGTGCGGTGAACGTGCCACGTGTTCTGTGAGCCAACACAGGCCAGTCTGTACCTGCGTCAAGGGCTATGAGGGAGACCCTCAGCAAGCGTGTTATGCCAGTAAGATCTGCAATAATTAATGCCTTACACTACTACGTCGTGACACATTCCACTCAACCAATGATAACTAACTTTGTTCTTCTAATCTTTATCGTGTGTTTTACTACCTTTCTAATTGTTTTACTTACGTTAACGATATTCATGCTTACATGTAATCTTAATACGGAACACACTGTGAGAACAATACTTTTTAACTTATAACAACTCGATGGAATATCTCTACAGATTGTTCAACAGGCTCACGTTTCTTTGTTTGAATTTAACCCATTTTTAATTTCTAACCAGTTGGTTGCACGACCACTTCGGAATGCCCTAGCGACAAGGCCTGCTACAACGGCAACTGTGTAAACCCTTGTCTGGTGGACAACCAGTGTGACACGTACGCCGAATGTCGGCCACAGGAACACGAAGCTCGCTGCTTCTGTCCTGATGGCAGGCAGGGAGATCCGTACAAAGGTTGTGCTGTAGTCGGCTGCAAAGTGAACAGCGAGTGTCCACCTGAACACATGTGCCTCAATAACAAGTGCTTAGACTTGTGCACCCACAACAACACTTGCGGCAGAGGAGCTGTGTGCTCTGTGCTCAACAACCAAATGTCGTGCTCATGTCCTGCGGGCGAAAGGGGCGACCCTAAAGTGGCTTGCGTCCCAAAACAAGACATCCGATGCATTTCTGACTTCGACTGCTTGAATGGGCTTGTATGTATGGACAAACAATGCAAGGATCCGTGCGATGAACTTCAACCGTGCAAAAAGCCCTTGCAGTGTTCTGTTGTTGACTCAGCTAACATCCGCACGATGGTTTGCAAGTGTCCTCCTCTCATGGTGGTATCGGAGAAAGAAATCTGCTCTGAACGTAAGCAACATAGAATTGAATTTAGGGATTTTTGCTATTAAGGCAGGACCATGCCCATTGTCCTCTTCTTTGTTCTTTGTGCTTTGACCGTTACTAATCATCATCCATTATTAATATACTTGATCACACACTCATGATTACTTATTAACTGATGGCCAGATTTTTAGGTACTAATTAAATTTCCCATGTATTAATTTTCCTCTTTTTCAGCAATCGGAGCCATCATATCAAGTTCAACAGTTCATTCATGCCATTTGATCTCTTCCCCATAGTTGAAATTCCCCTCGGCGTAGGCTGCCGTGCCGACAGCGACTGCCCGTCTGACCGAGCGTGCGTCAACACTCAGTGCGTGGAGCCTTGCAACTGCGGCGATCATGCAGAGTGCACCATTGTTGACCATAGGCCGCTGTGTGTCTGCCGTGAGGGATACCAAGGAGACCCCATTACCGGATGTTACAAAGGTAATGCTTTTGAAAATGTTGTACGTTGAGAACCGTGAACGAAAAACATGCGTGGGATTTTAGCTTATTTTAAAATCGCATATGTGTTGAAGATATCCTTTAATTTTTCAAATTTACTTGCAGTTGGCTGCAGCGTTAATGAAGAGTGTCCACTTGACAAGATGTGCTACAACAGCGTCTGCGTTAACCCTTGCTACGTGAAAGACCCGTGTGCCATCAATGCTGAATGCTATCCAGAAATCCACGAAGCGAAGTGCAGATGCCCCGTTGGAATGATTGGTGATCCATTCGTCAAATGCGATGTGTCAGGATGCAAAGAAAATTCGGACTGCCCCACAGACAAAGCTTGTCACAATCGAAAATGCATTGACCCATGTGCCCATACGGATGAATGTGCTCCCAATGCTGAATGTTATGTCTTTCAACATGTGGCTGGCTGTAGATGTCCACCCAATTATCCTTTCGGAGATCCAAGACTCATGTGTGAAGACAGACCAGTCTTGTCCGACGTCAAGCCTCAGTGTGTTGTAGATGGAGATTGTCCGTCGCAGTTCGCATGCATTGACCAGTATTGCAGAAACCCTTGCTATGAGCTAGAGCCATGTCATGAGTCTGCAATGTGCAAGGTGGTCGACTCACTCCCAGTTCGCACAATGGTATGCGAGTGCCCTGATGGGTATCTCATACAAGAAGATGGTACTTGCAAGTTAATTGATCTATTAGCACCTCCTGAATGTAGGTCAAACAGCGATTGCGGAGAACTATCTGCTTGCGTCAATCGACAATGCAAAGATCCATGCGAATGTGGTCCTAATGCGGACTGTGATGTTATAGACCATCGAGCCATTTGCACGTGCCAGGTTAACTTCTTGGGAACCCCTGAGGTTGGTTGCTTCCCAGTTGGTTGCAAGGTAGATCCAGAATGCGCCGATGATCATGCCTGTTATGAAGGAGTTTGTGCCAACCCATGCCTTGTAAACAATCCATGTGCTTCAAACGCCGAATGTTATGCAACTGGACATCGCGCTTACTGTCGCTGCCCTATCGGGCTCAAGGGCGACGGATACAACGAATGTCTTATTATCGGTTGCAGGTCGAACTCGGATTGTCCTCCTAATCACGGATGCGTGAATGAGAAGTGCGTTAACCCTTGCTTGAACAATCCATGTATTCCTTCCGCCGAATGTGTATCCCTGGATCATTCTGCCAAATGCCGATGTCCTGCTGGAACTGCTGGAGATCCGAGGGTTGAGTGCCTTCCAATAAGGCATCCAGTTTGCTCGGTAGACAGTCAGTGCCCTCTGCAGTTAGCGTGTATCAATGAGGAGTGCATAAACCCTTGCTCTCATTTTGAGCCGTGCCACGAAACTGCCAACTGTCGCGTAATTGACACGGAGCCTATGAGGACCATGTCGTGCATGTGCGAAGACAGTGAAGTTACTCGAGAGGATGGAGTTTGTGCTCTTAGTCCAGTCATAAGACCTGTCTGCGAAGCTGATGACCAATGCCCTCCAAAAGAAGCCTGTATCAATGGTTTCTGTAAAGATCCCTGCCAATGTGGGGCCAATGCAAATTGCGAAATATTGGAACATCATCCTGTTTGCACTTGCGAAGCAGGTTACGAAGGCGATCCAGAGGTTGGCTGCTATGACATAGGTTGCTTCAGCAATGATGATTGCCCAGGTACTCATGCTTGCAAAAACGCAAAATGTGTTCCTGTGTGCGGACCCAACAACGAACCATGTGGCCGAGAAGCAGAATGCCAAGGAGTGGAGCACGAAGCCATGTGCATCTGCCCTCCAGGCTCACGAGGAAATCCGAGAACCCAATGCATTGCCATTGGTTGCGTCGCTGATGATGCCTGCCCCAATGAACGAAGCTGCATCAACCAGCAATGTATCAGTCCTTGTGGCTTCGATCCATGCCAAGACCCTGCTGAGTGTGAAGTAGAAGGACATGAAGCCGTATGTCCATGCCCACCTGGATTTAATAGGACTATCGATAATGGCTGCGAAAGAAGTAAGTTTCAGCATTTACAGGAACTATTCTAAACTTTCACATGACATGAATTTATTTCAAATTTATAATAAACCAGAGACTTTGAACGCATAGATTGAACTTTCTTTGTTTATTTCGGTATTCAAGCATTATTTACTGATGAATTTATTTTCTTCCATCGCCAGTAATCGTCGGATGTCGCGTGGACGCCGAGTGCCCGTCCCAAACAGCCTGTGTCAATGGTCAGTGCATCGACCTTTGCGGACTGGACCCTTGCGGCAAGAACACCGAGTGTCGCACAGTTGACACCTTACCGATTCGCATCGTAGCTTGCGAATGTCTGCCGGGCTACCAAGGCGATGCCGATGAGATCTGCTACCCAGGTATTCCTCAGAGAAGTTCTGTGTGCTTTTCAAGTGAACTAACAAAGAACTTATAGCATGGCATACTAATTCGCCGCTTCTTTTTTTTTTGAATTTTGTCATCGTTTGACACTTTTTTATAAGCTATAACACAAACCGTATCACACACTGGCTGTTAGCATAACCTACTTTTGAATCACTCGCTTAGGTGCATTTATTTCTTGAGCATTTTATCTGTGATGAGTGATTTCTTTTATTGAGGTACATTATTTAGGTCAGACTCAAAACAACTGGTAGTGTAACGACGGACGTGCATGAGACACCAAAATTTTTACTGCCTTACGCTAGAGATGAGACGTGATAAAAAGCATGACATCGATGTTTTACAGTTCAAGAGACACATCTTCAGTGTACTGTACCTTGATAATCTTTCATTTTTGCCTCATTTGACCACTGGTTGCATTTTACACTTTGCATACCTGAATTGTCAATTCATATATTACTTCTTTATTTATACCTAAGTTGTATTCTATAAGCATTCGATAACTGCGAATTCCCTTCAAATGTTAGGAACGAAAGTTGTTTCCTGTTTATGCTTTGCTTTGAATTTGATGTTATTATAATTAGAGATTTATGATACTAGACGCTTTCAACGCCAATTTTTTAAAATATTTTTACCTAGACTTATTCATTCTAACACCATTTGTTTGACTCAAGCCAAACCTTAAGACTGTTTTTTACCAAACCATGCTTATACTAATATTATTTAATTTCAATTGTAATTGCATGAATTTCGCTGCTTTTTACTTACACGGTGCATGACGTGAGAAAAATGTCCACGAGAAATATTTACTGTAATGGTATTTATTAGCTAAATTTACACTTTTTGAGCTTGGTGAACACGTACTGTTACTAATCATAAATTGATGCTCACGCGATGCAAACGCTTCTAACATGAACTTATGCTTCGTTTTTTCTGTTGCAGGTGAAGCTTCACACGTGTGAACTTGGTGCTTACTCGCATGACCACGCTTTACTTTGTTGTGATGCTTTTACTTTTGTTGTGATGCTTTTACTTTTGTTGTGATGCTTTGTTGCTTTTTAAGTTCCATAATATTTGTGTACTATGTTTTGTTTATTACGGTGTTTAATCATAGCATGGTTTTACTTAACGTGACTCGCGTTGCCATTGAGTGTATTTAATTTTACGTTCATTTTGGCTGTGCATGCGTTTTGTCAATAGTCAATATCAATGTTTTTACTTTTTTATTTTATGATACTGGAGTGTAATATTAATTTCCATATAATTAGAGGCATTATGTTGTAATTAGTGCTATGATATTAGCAGTATTAATATTTTGCTCAACGCTTTAATGAATTCAAGCTGTTATTTGTGAAACATTGAAATATTTTTGTGAAATATAGAGGTGAATTTTTAATTGAAAGTAATCGTATTCATGAAGTAATTGGATAATTCTGTGCCATATTTCATAGTTGAAACTTAAGTGGTACAAAATTTTTAATCAAAATCGTCAACTATTAATAAAAAATCAAATTCCCCATAGTGGGTGCTGTCAGGTTCTAGCATTAATTTACCAATTTTTTCCTCCCTAATTGGATAAAATATTCCTCGTGAACTACTGGTGTAAAGAATCATGGATGGTTGTGCTGTGAAATACTGTCGTGAGAAATCTTGGAAAATAAGACACGTAACTAACCTTCTACTCTTTCCAGTGGCGGTGTGTCCGATCGAGAAGGGCTTCATCACGGACGACGAAGGCAAATGCTACTGCCCACAAGAGAGAGGCTTCTACGTGGACGAGAACGGTAACTGTGCCCTGTGTCGCGTGGACCTCGGCTTTATTCTCACAGAAGATGGACTCTGCATCTGTGATCCGGCCAAGGGCTACATCGTGACTCCTTCCGGAGTTTGCGATTGCCCCATACCGATGATCAAAGACGAGAATGGCGTCTGTGTTCGTAAGTGCCTATAAATAAAATAGCCCTTACAGTAGGATCATTGCTTACGTCAATGTTTTTTTAAGCTGCTTTAAGCTCCAACTCTTGAGTTTCCATCAGTTATGTACTTCGGCATGGGGCTTATAACTGGATTTTGACAGTCTAAAATCTAAACGACACTTTCCCTGGAAAATGATTCATTCAATTCAAGATTCTAAGATTTTCCGTAATATAATTACTGTAACATATATCTATGACGCTCATTCCTTTCCACTCAATTCCTCAGCATTGAACTTACGTTGTGACTGATGGTTTGTGAGAAAGTTACTTTATTTGGCATATTCGAGGTAATTTTCCTCATTTTTCCGCGAACTCCTAAGTACTGTACCCGAGCAAGCAGCTCCAGCGATTGCAAAAAGCAGAGAAGAAGAGTAGAAATGGTTACTGGGGAATCCCTTTTATTCAATGAGCTTGCACTTCCCTCCGTTCGCTTCCATTTAAATATCTAAAAGCAACATTATTACTAAACTATTGTAAAAACGTAGGAATGAAAACGATGTTTGTTCATCAAACTACATGGTGCACGTTTCCCCACACCAGTGGCAACGCCGCCACCGCTGCAGCCAGGCTGTGTGGTGAACAAGGATTGCACCACAGACCGCATGTGCGACCGTGGTGCTTGTGTGTCTCCGTGCGGCTTTGACCCGTGCGCCAAGCATACGCTCTGCATCGATGCAAACCACACGGCCATCTGCGTCTGCATTGCAGGCTACTCCGGCGACCCTTACAAGGAAAATGGATGCAGTGAGTTTTGCGGTTTTTTTCATGTGCTGTGAGTGCGTGTAATGTGAAGTTTTTCATTTCGCTGTCTTAAAAGCGAAATTAGCGTTTTTATGCGTTGCGAGTGTGTGTAATATGCAGTTTCTCGTTTGGTTTCAACGTTTTCTTGAATGTAAGGAAGCCGTTGAACTGCAGAATTGTGAGCACTTGACGCTCGATAAATATGTTAACGCGCTTTTACGAATAGTACCTCTCAAGTACCTCTATTCATTTAAAATTGTGCATTACAATTATTTTGTTCGTTCATAAGCAACAAGAAACATGATGAAGATTTTTACCATTGAAAGATATTTTAGATTCTACAAGGTTCTCAAATGCGAATCTCTAAATAAGCATTATCAATTATATTTTCCGTTACTAAATATAAACTACTCCATTTACATCTATAATGCTTGTCTTTCGTTATTACGCACATATACAGTACAAGGTCGTCAGAGAATAGTAATTGAGTTTTTAGTTGGCGAGAAACTCGCACGACAATAATTATTGTGGTGAGCCGCCTAAAATTGTTCTTAGAATTACTCACATATTTTAGCGATGCATGGTCAAAGAAGGCTTTACCTTTGAGCTCTTGCGTCACTTCAACGCCTACGTCCTTTAATAAATACTGGCTCTTTGCCCTAACAGAACCGACATTCGGACGCACGGACTTCCCTAGACCAGACATGGTCGTCAACTGCCTCGCTGATGGAGTCCAAGTTGATATCAACGTTGGCGACCCGGGCTTCAATGGCGTCATGTACGTCAAGGGTTACTCCAAGAACGAGGAGTGTCGCAAAATGATTCGCCCAGATGTCGACGTTGGAACCATAGACTTCAAAGTCAAATTCAACACTTGTGGACTAATTCATGAAGACGTAAGTTGGAACTTTTTTGCGTCGTATGATATCGTATTGCATTTACTTTTGAAATGTGTATTTATGACAGGGAATCTTTGACATTCTAATGTTGTTCATCTTTTCACAGGGCCTAGCAAGATTCATTTTAGTCCTTCAGAAGCATCCTAAGCTGGTGACGTACAAAGCTCAAGCGTACCACATCAAGTGTACTTACAACACCGGAGAAAAGACGATCGCCATTGGTTTCAACGTGTCGATGCTGACAACCGCCGGTACCATCGCCAACACCGGACCTCCTCCCACATGCCTCATGAAAATTACTGACCAATTCGGCGGTGACATCACGAAGGCAGAAATTGGAGACCTGTTGAGGTTGAGGGTGATAGTTGAGCCATCTCATATCTACGGAGGCTTCGCGAGGAGCTGCGTTGCGCTCACCTCAGGCGACGGTGAAGATATCGACTACCAAGTGACTGACGAGAGAGGCTGTGCCAGCGATCCTGCTGTCTTCGAAGAGTGGCAGCTGGATCAGGACAAAGCGCTGGTGGCAGACTTCAATGCTTTCAAGTTCCCGTCTTCTAACTCCATTCGATTCCAGTGCAACGTCCGCGTTTGCTTCGGGAAATGCCAACCTGTCAATTGCGATGGTTACAACGCATATGGCAAGCGCAGAAGGCGGCAAGCCATAGAAGAAGATGCGGAGGTATTCTTCGAAGACGAATCAACCTACGATAGTCAATTGAGAGAGATCAATGTCTACTCTCAGTCAATCTTGACAATCGAGAGCAGAACCGGTCGACTCACAGCTCCGCAAGGTAAACTTAGTCTACCCATTTTTTCACGAAATATTACGCTATTTAAAATACACATTTACTCTATAAACGATGTACTTCACAGTTCAGGAAATTCAAATATGAAATTATTATCTGTGAAAATACCAATACTTATTCCATTAACTCTCTCAAAATACTTAAATCGACCAATAACGATTCGATATTGTTCGTTTCCGCCACAGAAGTGCAAACAGGTCCAGACGAGGTGTGCGTGAGCAAGTGGGGCTTCATCATAGCGCTGGTGATCACAGCGCTGCTGGCGCTGGTGGCGGTGGCGGTGGCAGTGTCGTGCTGGCTCATGGCCTATAGAAGCAAGCCTAAGCACAGCGGCCCTCTACCTCACCCCGCCGGTTTCCCCAACCCCCTCTTCACCACTCCTCAACCGATGGCGGAGCCTATACCTGACTATCTATCCTAAGACCTCTAGTTATCTAGATATAGTCTCTCTATTTGCTTCCATAAACCGTGATTCAGTCCTCATTCCTTGAACAATGAAAGTTAATTTATTGCTCAAAAAATGAGGATCCCAGTCGCGCCCCTTTACCGGGTCGAATTCCTAGTCATCATGCGCGCAGGAGATCAACAACCTGTTCTGATCTTCTAACTAATGACTCGACTTATTCTCGTATCTGTGATTATTACTTTACTATAGGCCAGAAGTTTCTACGCTCCTAACTTCAAAAGAGAGTATATGTATTCTCGCCCTACTTTGGACTGGTTGCGTGAAAAAGCGAAATGATACACTCAAAGGAACGACTGTCCGTGCTAGCTCACTCCGGTCACGGGTCTGAAATAACATTCTAGAAAGTATTCCGTTCCCAAGATGCATAGACCATTTGAGACTACTTATGACGAGAAATCCCAGACCGGAAGGAGCAAGTAATGGAAGTTTGGTACGAGTTATGTGGGTTCAGAGAACTGATTCTACGATGCAATATCCTAAATGATAATGATTTAATCTTAAGAGCCTGAAGTAATTTCTGTATAAAGTTGCTTGTCTATGGAACTTCCGTGAACGAACGAGGCTCCTATGAATCTCGTCCATTGAAATCGTTGCGGGAGGGACCGTGTAAATAAAAAGACGAGACCTTTCTGTCGTAGGTAAGCTGTAACAGTGGCATTCTATGAATTTAATGGTGCGGTATATTTTCGTAGAGCTACACAAAATTAATATTAAAGCGAGACTCTGTTGAAGCCAAGCCCTGGTGACCAGGTGTGTCTGAGAAGAGAAGGGCAATGATGCAGGTGTCTGTGACGTGCTCATACACTTGCCTCTGCTGGTGGCAATTAAATCTCTTTCTGAATTGTAACTTTGAAATTTGATAGGATGCTAGCTTTAATTCAATTTTATAGTCACTTTACAATTATTAACTTATGCATCTTAGGAGATTGGTACCATTAAAGATTCACTTTTACGAAGGCTAGAAGCACGAGCACCAAGTGTGGTAGAAAGCCTCTTTTCTGACACCAATTAAAAAACAATGATCATGGACTGAATTTTCCTAGAATGATCCTCAAAGAAAAATGAAAAGTGTATCAGGCCAAAATTCATCATTGGAATTCGTTTAATTAAACTCTGTCTCTATAGTTTCATTGGTGTTCAGATTAGAAAGTGGATGCCACAGGAGCCGTTAGTAAAACGTAGCTCGGACAATTGAAAGTCATGGAGGCTATGAGGAGTTCACGTTTTTAGGAGACGTATTTAAAGATGCAACATCAAACATTTGAGCTTGGATCACGATACAAATTCTCAATCGGGCCATTCTACTGAATCCTCAAATCGCAGACCCAGCCATGAACTCCTCCTATCTACTTGACTTTCGTTGTCATTTTAGGACATGGAAAGTAGAAGAGACGCACGCCATCACTTTTGTTCACCTGTTAATACAAGCATCATCGCTCCTGCCGAGGTGGAGCCACTTTATAATAAAATATTTTAGACGCTCTATGGACGCCCATTGGCGGGTACATTTCGATTAAGAGCTCTTACGGAAACAGAACTTACTATTGCCATTTAAAAAATACGAGAAATGAGCGTTTGCGATATGGTGAACGACTCAACGAAAAGTTTACGAATTAAGTATACTTTGCCAAAAAACTACGAAATTCTTTATTATAACATACTAACAAAATTCATGTGATTCTCACATGTACGTATACTAATTCTATAGTAGCTCAATTGTCTCTACCGTCAATGTTATTTTATACAAGGGTTTTGTGACCAGGCATAGGAACGGCTGTCGTGAGCTGCCGGCAGGAAGATCACTTAATAGCCGGCATATCCCGACACTGCCTTCGACACATTGCTCGCTCGAACATTCTTTAACAATTTACCTTGATCCATTCGCTCAGAAATATCTGGTTTGTTACTAGACGGTACAGGCATCGGTTGTACAGTGGAAACAAGAGATGCAGTCCTTGTCTCGTAACTCCGTTATCTTCTGTTCGGACCGCAAGCAATTTTTCAGATAGTGCGAGCGATGCCAGTTCGTCCAAGCCACATTCTTTATTTCTTTATTTAGTCCTGGTCAGTTCATTTGCTCTCCATAACTTCTGCTTCTAACTCGTTGAGGCAAGTCTCTCTTTTAGCGCCTTTTGAACACCTCCTATGCTCAGGTGTTATTTGAATTGGAGTAGAATTTTTGACTAGCGAAATCTGTTAAAGTTACATTTCGTTAACCAAGCGCCGAGCAAGAGGTTTTCAAGCAGCGCCGAGAGGACTCTTAATTAAGCCAAAGCTGTTACTTGTTAGAGAATGTATGCTTCATGCTGCGGATCTGCGCCCAGGACACATAAAACCGCAAGAAATCGAAGCGATTGCGTGAGTTGCGTCACTGTCGTAGTAAGGGCACGACTTTAATGCGCCTCACCATTGCTCCGAGACTTGCGCTTGTGTTTGCCAAGCCCTGCTGCAGCGATCACTCGACTGCAGCAGGGTGGTGCCTCCGCATGCTGCCCAATAGTTGTATCGAAAGGAGCTCAGTTTTAGTCTTTGCTTCTCCGCCGCATTCAAGCGAGAGCTTCTGCACATCTACGCTTGTCCAACTACCCTCCGTATTACTCCACCTAAAGTCTAGTATTGTAATGATGCCGTTTGGGCGGATGACAGTCTGTTACTCTCGTCACTCAAAAAATGTCTCATTGAAATTGAAGCTCATTAAATTTTTTTAGCTCTGACCATCGAAATTTAACATGATTTCATGAACATATATTGGACGAAAAATCCGGAGAATTAAAAGTTTTCAATAGTATTCATTGAGTAATGAATACCGTTTATTTTACCGGTTGTAGTAGATATTTTTTAGAATATTCATGATCATTTAGAAGCGAGTGTCGAGTTTTGCTGAATGTTGCCCGCTGGATCCTATGCAGTTTTCCGCAGAGACTTGCCTCAGATTATTAAAGAACTTTCCATCCGCTGTAATTTTAACCCTTAAAAGGCTTTCCAAGTTAATATTCCAGTAACAACCAGTGTTACCAAATTGAAGTAAATAATAATAATAAAACGAAGTTGTTTTTATCCTTTTTATTCAAATTTGAGATCCGTCAGACCTGTGAAGTTGTTTGCAAGCTTTTCTTCGGATCCCGCAACGCTCAAGTGAAGAAAATTTCTCAAAGATGTATTTAGATTTTGTACTCTCTCTACAAAAATTACCCACAATTAGAACATGACCTCGCTCAAACTTATTGCTACCGCTCTGTTGCCTCGTTCTCTGTTTACTGTTCAGACAACTAATGAAATTTTAAATAGGGCTGCACGATTGTAGCTGCATGAAGATAATATCGAGTCGTACAGTGGTGCCACATCGCTGAGGGAAGAACACATCTTTTGGTAAGACCGTCGACAGTCGGATACCCAAACTCTAGAAATTCCAATTTAATCGACTTTACCTCATTCAAAGATTTAGACTCAATTTCAGTCAAAGACGTACATAGAAAAGCAACTACGGCTTGTGTAAAAGCTCATTACACACTCAAACAAGAGCTAATGCAAGAAGTATTGCGCCGACGAAGGGTTTTATAAACTAAACAAGGCATCAGGAACGCTGGATACGTTAGTGAGCTTAAATCAATACTGGATAAGCATTCTAACTCTGAGTTTGATTAAGTGTCAAGCGCGTCGCAAATTAGGAAAAGCCTTTGTGTGCAACATGCGCAATCAAGGCCTGCCACGTTTTTGAAATGCTACAAACTAGCAGCTTAGAAATCATTCAACTCATGACTAAGATTTTAAAATTCAAAATGGATCGTAGAAACTAGCCAATTAAAAATCATTCAACCAATCACTAGCATTTTTAGAATAAACACGAAAAGTGTTCAATTTATATCATAGATTACCAAAATTTAACCTGATTATTCAAAAAAAGACAGAACAGCTGTAGATCATTGCAATATCTACTGTAACCAATGTATCTTCGCACAACGACCGTGGTTTTCATAATAGAGCTGTTTATTTCGTGGAAATAGTACAAGGGAAAATACATGTAGCACACTCTTCATAAAATCAACACTCATGATGCTTTAAAGAAAAAGATTACTCTCTCACTAAGAGACATCGTGACCAGGGCTGTGTACGGGAATGTATTAAGTTCCTGACACATCGTGAAATTCACTCATGATGTGTTAATCAATATGAAGATTTTATTTTTTATAAAAAAGTTGATCCTGGTTGATGAGTGGACACTTACATATCATATCTATGTCAATTTTCACTCTTCCATCACCAAGTTCAAGCCCTAAAACTCAATACTTTTCAACTACTGACTAACAAACTTTTCCGAGAAAAAATGAATGATGTAAGTAAGAGGAAACGCTGTCAGGCAAGCATTAAAATGTTTTACAACATATTTTTAAAGAACCTTTATGCACATTGGTGGTCGGATGTCATGAATTATAATGTCAGTAAATTGAACGAATAAACGATTGAATGTTCTCTACCTAACTTAATGTGGGCCAAACATTTTCCTCATATATGCAAACAAAATTGACGCTTTTAAAATATCGAATGGAAAATTATCGGAAATTTTATCGAACGATCTTTCCACAAAAATATGTTGTGCGTTAGTTGCAGATCTATAGCTTTACCTACAGTCACATTAATAATGTGAATTAGATTAGCACTACGCTCTGAATTTCTTAATTCAACACATGGCGAGGCAACAAGCACATGCCTTCGCACGACTACATCAGTTGAGACACCGAACAGTAAGCTAAAAAAATTAAATTCAACTTAAGCGAAATGAAAACCTCTCTTGGCAGATAATGAAGTGAAATATATAAAAAATGAGCCTCTACTCTAACGACGATTTGATTAAATATTTCTTTGGTATCTGTAAATTCAACTTTTATTGTATGTATAAAAGGCATTTCGAAGCACGTGCTCAAGTTAAAATAGAAAAAGGAAGCCATTTTCATGACGGAAGCGACACTGTCGAATTTAAGTTAACGCAGGCTCTCCCTTCAGTGCAGTCCGACCTCACATCAGTCGACTCTACACCACTCGTCCGCCCACCAGCTCTCATGCCTACGCCTCGCTTCAAAGAACGACCGCTCGAAAATCGCGTCCGAGTGACATTGCTGCATCTGCTGGCGCCTCCAGCGCTGGTGATAGTCGCATCCTTGGTAGGGAGGGACGCATTTAATTGTAGGAAAAGAGAAGTGTTGCTGGTACTCGATTTATCGCTTTTCAAGCCAGTGGCGGCTTTTGAAGATGTGAGTCCTAATTTCAGAGGGTCGATGATGCCAGGACGAGCAGAAGCTGCATCGCTTGATACTCGGGTCACGGGATCTGAGGGTTCAGCTGCCGGAGCGTGAGGGCAGCGGATGGGCAGAGTGAGGGTAGATGAGGACGATAACATTGCAGACGATACTGTGCTGATCTCAGATCTCGTCGACGATATACCTGAGCGGAAAACAAAGGATTATGTAGCCTGCCACGAATGATTTTAACACAATTCTGAAGACATAAGAAAACAACTTTCTATATTTCCGACATACGTTGAGCATTTTTAGGCTACTAACTGCTTGAAAACTTTAATATAACTAAAAAGAAGATACGGCTGATTAAGGGCTGACTATAAAATGACTCCTGTTGGCCTCAAAACATTGCCCAGCAAACCCATTCAAATGAGATTAGCAAAATTAGTGGCATAGCAGACCTGCACAGTTAACAGTTGTGTGAGTTCGAGTAATGCCACAGTCAAAATATCTGATTTACCTGCGGGTGGCCACGATTCAAAGTTCATGTCAGTGATATCATTGGATATCATTTTAACTGACTTTCCTGACTTGGAGAACAGTTGGAGAACTATTTCATGCAATGATGTAAATAACACACTTATGCATTTCACTGCGTTCAGATACATGGTTTCAACCACAAAAAAAATATTTCTAACCGAATGAGAGGTTTGGGAATTTTATTCCTAAGTAGGTCATACTGACGATTACATTAATGAGTCAGGCCTGACCTGAACGTATGAAGGTCTTGGTCAAAATTTATTTGCTCGTATCTCCTTATCATCCCCCAAAAACAACATTCACAGGCCTTTGAAAAAGCAAAAATGCACAGATACATTGCCAATAGCAGCATAAAAATGCTTCTGAAGAACTGAAAGTTTATAGGCACATTGTACCAGTGAAAAAAAAATGACTCGACCGGAAGTACTGGTCTGCCCCATCAGAACGAAGACGGAGCGAAGTACGCGCCAGACGAAAAGTTCCCTCACTTCTTTTTGCCTTGGGGAGGATAGGGCGCAATGCAGGAGATGCAGCGACGACTTCAGGCGTCCCCGCGTCCCATGGGGCAGGCTGGGGCGTCTGTCTCCTGAGGGGGGCGACGAGGGGGGCCAGACCTGCGGAAGAGCTGTTGAGGCTACAGGCCGCAGCGCCAGACAGGTTCGTGCCGCTCGACAGCGGAGTGAAGTGCATCTGGTGGCTGCTGCTCGACGCCAGGAAGCTGCCCAGGCTGCTGTTCAGACTCGTGCCTGAAACCAAAATTTTGTTACAAAAGAATGGTGACGTCAAAACACAGAGCCTGAAACCAAAAATATAAATACCTGGTAGCGTCAAAACACAGAATGTTTTTTAAAGTATTCGTGTAAATATGTTTCTTTTTGGTATAAATAAATGGTGTTGTCAAAACGCAAATTTTTAAAGTACTGGTGAAAATACATATGTTTTTGTTAAGATACGGCACAAATAAATGGTGGCGTTAAAACACAGAACTTTTTCACAAGTACTCGAGAAAATGCATGTTTTTGATTGAAAAATACTTTTCATGCACAGTAATGTTTGTTAGGAAGATGGTACTGCATCCGACCTTCACACCTGCCTCTGGGAGGCATCACATCACCTCCCTGGAGCCGCCACTGGCAGCTGCAATGACCTCACATGGCGATGACTTTCCTGTTATATTGCCTATGGGAAATGACATTCTGCTCTTGAACTGTGCGGAAGCCGTGACTTGTTCGCTAATTGTGCCCGAACCTTCAAATAATTCATTTACCACAAGCGATACAGTAGTAGATTGTTTCTCAAGTCTGGTACCATAGTCAAATATGAGTATAGCTGCTAGTGGGACTGAATAAGTTCAATGATTTCTAGGGCATCCCACCACCAACCCTTTCCTAAGTTGTACAATTATGTTTAACAACTTTTCCTCATATGAAGAGGATGCAATAAAGAGCGGCAGTAATTACAGAGCGCCGTCTTGCTCTTAAACGGAGTTCACCTCAGTGAGGTCCTGCGTCCAACGACAGCTCCGAAATTCACCAAAGGAACCAACCAACGCAGCCCCGAGCGTTGGTGATGTCATCATGGCCTCCTGATGAGCCCAGCCTTCACTGAAATTTAAGGGAGCAGCTACGCAGAGAAAAATGTCATTTCTCAGTTTGGAATTATCTGACAAAATCGTACGGCTGGAAATTTTAGCCCTGGCAAACCATAAACTATTTTACTCGTGAACAAGTTCTCATTTTATTGTAGTTTAGTACGTGAGTTGTAAATTTTTTGTAAGCATCGGTGTGTAAATAATTTTTCCTTTCTAAATCATAATTACTCTGTTGAAGAAAAAATCGAGTAGATGTCGCTCAAAATTTTACACTACATTTGAATTTTCTAAAAAAAATATAAGTTTAAGAGCACAAATTCATTTCCTTAGTACACGATTTTGAAGGATTCGAATTTCTGTCCCAATTTTATTGATTTTTTACGTTTGTCACCACAAGCCAACGTGAAATGGACATTTCTATCATTTATGTATATTTCAGTTGTTTTTTATTGTTTAAAGCGTAGTCCTATCGCAGATATTCAATTCCTTAGTTGGTTATAATCAAACTAAGCTTAGTCAAAAATTTTGTATTTTTAAAGTGAATCCCTATTCATTTCTTTCTGTCGGTACTGATTTCTAGCCCTATTTTTTTCTATTATTAATGGTTTGAATTCGCCATCCAATAAAACTTAGACCTAATAATGATACCGAAATATTTTTAAAGTTTTCTTTACTGACGCTGAAAAAGGCTCGTGGCACGATTCGAGAATAACAGTATTTGTGCTGGCGCTCGAGCTTTCGTAAAAAATTACTCAAATGTAATATGTCGTATAAACACTAAAGTATCTAAAAGGAACTATAATATTGTGTTGATAGATATCACAGAGTACTTGTGCGCTTCATCACAATTATTGAAAAACAATAAGTCAACCATGCACGTAATGAATCTATGTGTGATCTCCATCGATGTTAAATCAGATAAAAACTCTTTCGTTCGATTACTCAAAAAAAAAATAGAAGACACAAAGCGTGTCAACTTCAGAACCAAGTCATGAAAAATAAAGAAGACATTCACGAAAGAAAAAATAAAAGATATTTTCTGTGTGCACCTTCAGTTTCAATTTTAGTTGCAGCAGAGCCGTAGCGTAGTCGGCGCAGACTTATTTTAGAATTAAAAATAAAAGAATAATTTTTTTAGGAAGTTATTTGATGGCCCCTGTATGCTAAAAACACTTATAATATTTTACAAATTCTTTGAGGTAATTAATGGGATAAAAGATGGATAACTACTTGGAATAACAGATACTTGAGTGACAGCACGACAATTTATTTACTTTAGATGTATAAGTTTGCATACACGAGTGCCATTGCGTGATTTTCACATCATAACAATTATTTTAATTGACGGCTGCAATGCAATTATTCATAAATACTTGAACCTTTCCTGCTCAAAACGGCTCAAAAGACCTTCTGCGTTGGGATGATACAAAGATTGTTTACTACCTTTTCCTTAATTCACTTCTATCTTTAGTGTTAATCAATGACTTAAAAGAATCAGCGGTTCAAAAATTCAACTCATGCAATGTCAAGGCTGACTGCTAGATCACCTGTTGCGTTTAGATGCATGATGTGGAGAGCATTCTGATGCGTTAGCGAGTCATAAATATTGTAATCGCCTTCCCATTGAATTACGCAAACGTTGCAGACACTTCCTCACCAGCACGAAAGTAACAACACACAAGAAAGCAAAGAATCAAGTAAGAACTTCGACAATGGTGTGGAAATTAACTTAGAAAAATACCAATCGCTGAAGTATGGTTGGTTTACTAATTAAGTACAATTCTACCATTGTTACTGAAGTCACTAAAATAAAAAGTACAATTCTTCCATTTACTTTTTACCAGAGTAATGACGTCGCTCGCAGGAACTCCCTGCAAGCGAAACCGCGTCCTCAAATGGAAACCAAACGTCAAAAGAGAAGCTAAACTCTGCCCACCTAAGCAGATGTAAAGTCTCCGGAAGCTTCAATAATTAAGAGAGATGATCCTGGACAAGAAAATTGTCCGACCACTCAAGGTAATTGCACACCTTTTCAATGGAGCCTATTCTTATGAGCTCGGCTAATTAAATGATTGGACTGGCGATAAAATGAAAATTTCTGATTAATTAATGGCAAGGGTTTTTAAACTCGCTTTATTTATTCCCGTTTTTTCTCACGTTATTTTTACTCTCGTTTTCACATTCAGGCCTCACCTCAAAGATATTATTATGTGACGAATAGGCAAACTTTTGACAAGCAGAGAGAGTATTAGTCTCACTAACCAGTGACCTGAACACGACCAGTATTGAGCTGAACACGTGACTATCATCCATCCCAGGTTAAGCCCTTGAGCAAGGGTTTAACCTTTTAACGTCAGCATTTTTCCACTCATATTACCGTTATCATAACCACCATCATGCATTAGACTTACTCTGGTATCAGGCAGTGACCAACATCAGAATGGGGAAAGAGCTGCCACTCGACAGTGAACTCCAAAGCACAAACTAGGGAATAAATTTAACAAGAAATACAATATATTGAAGCGAAGTGGACCGAAAAGTCCACTAAAGAGTTTAATGGACACTTGCCTGAGTATTGTTCTGTGTAAAGGGTTCATGCCTCATACGTTGTCTCAATGCAAATCTGAGCACAGCCGTGGGTAGTGGTTTGTGTAGGGCCTTAACACTGACGCGAACTGTCCTGAGTAGTGAGTTCATTACTATACTAACCTTGATACCTGGCTACTGACAGTAAGCCTGTCCTATACGTTCTAAGTAATGACCTGAACCCCATTCGTAATGCCATAAGCAATGATCTGTATTCTGTCTGCAATATTCTATGTAATGACCTCGACCTTGTTATCATTGTCTTAAATTGATCTGAACCCTGTCATCAACGTCCTAAGAAATAACTTGAGTATCCTAAATTCATTTGAAACCTGTCATCAACGTCCTAAGAAATAACCTGAGTATCCTAAATTTATTTGAAACCTGTTATCAATGTCCTAAGAAATGACCTGGACCCAGTCATCATTGTCCTAAAAAATTACCTGCACCCTGTCCCAAATGTCCTAAGATGTGACCTGCACCCCGTCCCAAATGTCCTAAGACATGACCTGCACCCTGTCCCAAATGTCCTGAGATGTGCCCTGCAGCCTGTCTCAAATGTCCTAAGACATGACTTGCACCCTGTCCCAAATGTCCTAAGACATGACCTGCACCCTGCCCCAAATGTCCTAAGATGTGACCTGTACCCTGTCCCAAATGTCCTAAGGTGTGACCTGCACTCTGTCCCAAATGTCCTAAGATGTGACCTGCACTCTGTCCCAAATGTCCTAAGATGTGACCTGTACCCTGTCCCAAATGTCCTAAGATGTGACCTGCACCCTGTCCCAAATGTCCTAAGGTGTGACCTGCACCCTATCCCAAATGTCCTAAGATGTGACCTGCACCCTGTCCCAAATGTCCTAAGATGTGACCTGCACCCTGTCCCAAATGTCCTAAGATGTGACCTGCACCCTGTCCCAAATTTCCTAAGATGTGACCTGCACCTTGTCCCAAATGTCCTACGACATGACCTGCACCCTGTCCCAAATGTCCTAAGATGTGACCTGTACCCTGTCCCAAATGTCCTAAGATGTGACCTGCACTCTGTCCCAAATGTCCTAAGATGTGACCTGCACCCTGTCCCAAATGTCCTAAGATGTGACCTGCACTCTGTCCCAAATGTCCTAAGATGGGACCTGCACTCTGTCCCAAATGTCCTAAGATGTGACCTGCACCCTGTCCCAAATGTCCTAAGATGTGACCTGCACTCTGTCCCAAATGTCCTGAGATGTGACCTGCACTCTGTCCCAAATGTCCTAAGATGTGACCTGCACCCTGTCCCAAATGTCCTAAGATGTGACCTGCACCCTGTCCCAAATGTCCTAAGATGTGACCTGCACCCTGTCCCAAATGTCCTAAGATGTGACCTGCACCCTGTCCCAAATGTCCTAAGATGTGACCTGCACCCTGTCCCAAATGTCCTAAGATGTGACCTGCACCCTGTCCCAAATGTCCTAAGATGTGACCTGCACCCTGTCCCAAATGTCCTAAGATGTGACCTGCACCCTGTCCCAAATGTCCAAAGATGTGACCTGCACTCTGTCCCAAATGTCCTAAGATGTGACCTGCACCCTGTCCCAAATGTCCTAAGATGTGACCTGCACCCTGTCCCAAATGTCCTAAGATGTGACCTGCACCCTGTCCCAAATGTCCTAAGATGTGACCTGCACCCTGTCCCAAATGTCCTAAGATGTGACCTGCACCCTGTCCCAAATGTCCTAAGATGTGACCTGCACCCTGTCCCAAATGTCCTAAGATGTGACCTGCACCCTGTCCCAAATGTCCTAAGATGTGACCTGCACCCTGTCCCAAATGTCCTAAGATGTGACCTGCACCCTGTCCCAAATGTCCTAAGATGTGACCTGCACCCTGTCCCAAATGTCCTAAGATGTGACCTGCACCCTGTCCCAAATGTCCTAAGATGTGACCTGAACCCTGTCCCAAATGTCCTAAGATGTGACCTGCACCCTGTCCCAAATGTCCAAAGATGTGACCTGCACTCTGTCCCAAATGTCCTAAGATGTGACCTGCACCCTGTCCCAAATGTCCTAAGATGTGACCTGCACCCTGTCCCAAATGTCCTAAGATGTGACCTGCACCCTGTCCCAAATGTCCTAAGATGTGACCTGCACCCTGTCCCAAATGTCCTAAGATGTGACCTGCACCCTGTCCCAAATGTCCTAAGATGTGACCTGCACCCTGTCCCAAATGTCCTAAGATGTGACCTGCACCCTGTCCCAAATGTCCTAAGATGTGACCTGCACCCTGTCCCAAATGTCCTAAGATGTGACCTGCACCCTGTCCCAAATGTCCTAAGATGTGACCTGCCCCTGTCCCAAATGTCCTAAGATGTGACCTGCACCCTGTCCCAAATGTCCTAAGATGTGACCTGCACCCTGTCCCAAATGTCCTAAGATGTGACCTGCACTCAATGTCAATGTCGTGTGATATTTGATTTGCGTGACCGGTAAAATTGCAGCAATTTTATTTAATTTGCTGGCACCGACACTTAGTCCAATAAAATAAAGAACCTATGGACAAGTATTTTCCCATTCATCCTCAGTTATATTCTACCCTCTTTAACATGCAAGAGTTTGTAACATTGACTAGAATATTCATGATAGCAAATATTTATTTGTCCCATGCTTTGTATCGTATTATCTGATGAAACATGATACATACCACAAAACATACAGGACATGACACAGACATCACAAAACACAAGTCACACAAGCTGTGAGGACTGTTTGTATACTGCTGTTATGTCTTCCTTGGAGTGGCCGTATGTAGTATGTGTTAGTGCTCGGAGGACGTTCAGCCTAGTGTTGCATTTAGTGTTGATATTGTTAGTGTGTGGGCTGAACGTAAAACCTCTGTCATATGTAACTCCAAGGATTTTGGGTGTGTCTGTGTAGGGGATGGGGGTGTTGTTTAATGTGACGTGGGGATGGATGTTGTATTCTCTATTATAAGGTGTGATGAGTGTGGGTGAGGATTTGTTTGCGGAGACCTTGAGTCTGTTTGTTTCTAGCCAGTTCACACCTAGAAGTCATATCTCACGTCGCCGATGTAGTGAACAACAAAAGAATAACTCATCCAGGACACCGTTGAGTAGCTACTATAGTGTGAAGTCTGCCGCCATATATAGCCTATCCAGGTGCAGATTGAGATGTACAAGTTAAGTGTTTATCGCGTAGTTAAATGCATGGACATAAGTAACATCTATTGTTAACCTAACCTCTCACTATAGTACTAGCTAGAGGTAGATCTCATGCTATAGTGGGGTAGATCTCACCCTATAACAGCACCCACCGTAGGAGTGTTCAAACACTTGTGTAGAGTTGTGCTGTGGATCCGAAGAGTTGATGATGGATCCTCTAATGACTGCTGCTCGGGTCTTTTTCTAAAATTTGAGCTCAATTCAATACTAGCTCACACCCTGGCAATTTTGTGGTGAACATAGGTTGCCATACTTGCTCGATGGTGCAGCAGTCGACTGAAGTGTGTTGAATGCTGACTTGCTAAGTTACTTTTGGGTTTAAACTCATGTGAAGGTGTTTTATTTCAAAATATAATAGAAAAAATAACATAAGATTCGATGAAACTCAGATACGTTTTTTTTATTCTGCTTAGACGCCTCTTCATATACAACATCCAAAATTTTGAGAGGAAAGTTTTTATGCATATATATAAATCTGAGTGCAATTGACTTTCTTTACCGATTGATATTTAGGGAAACATAATTTGCGAAAAGCAACGCAGATGTCGCTAACAAATCCATGTTATAAACAATCTCCTATCGACCTCACTGACTACCGAAAATAGAGCAGCAACTCAGCTGGTCACCACAAGAGCGTCGTTAAAGAGTACGAAGAATTTTAATATGTAAGACAGAGTGGGGCACTGATGGGAGGGTGAGGGAACGTCACGCTCTGCAGCGTGCCGATGGGGTCAGGGTCGGCACTTGCTGGCTGCTGCGGTTGGTGGCGAGACTTGTGTAGCTCCAGTTGTTGTGTTGTGACATGACACCTGCCAATGGTCAAATCGCCTAAACACTGCAGACTTTATAAGTTGTTTGTTGTACTTTAGTTAAAATTTGACGCTTGAAGACCTGTGCATATGAAAGCTGTGATGGATTAAATGGCCTAAACACTGCAGACTTTATAATACGTTTACTGCGCATTAGCTGAAATTTGGTACTTGCACACTGAAACACTGCAAACTTTCTTGTGTGGTTGCTGTACTTCAGTTGAAACTTGGCACTTGAAACTTGTACACATGACAGCTGTGAATGTTCTAACAGCCAAAACACTGCAGAC
The DNA here is from genome assembly GCA_030386875.1 of Morinoia aosen. NCBI lineage: Eukaryota > Metazoa > Arthropoda > Malacostraca > Amphipoda > Talitridae > Morinoia > Morinoia aosen. The sequence goes on along the minus strand of CM059561.1, from coordinate 81,397,066 downwards.
TTTATTATATGTTTACTGTAGTTGAATTGAAATTTGACGCTTGCAACTGAAACACTGCATATTTTCTTGTGTGGTTGTAGTACTTTAGTTGAATCTTGACGCTTGCAAACTTGCACACATGACAGCTGAGAATGGTCAACTGTCCTAAACCCTGTAAACTTTCTTGTGTGGTTGCTGTACTTTATTTGAAATTTGGCACTTGTAAACTGAAACATTGCAAACTTTCTCTTGTGTTTGATGCACTTTAGTTGAAATTTGACGCTGGCAAACCTGGATGTCAGTGTACAAATATAACGTTTTGACAATGCGGACAAAGATGTACGTGTGCTCATCTCATACGGTCACTTCCAGCGACAGGCTTTGTGAGAACGCCTGTTGAAATATTATCTAGGTTCCGACATTTAGAAAATTCGATCGATTAATATGCATCATTCATTTTCATTGAGAGACGGAAGGTGAAGCCAATTTATTTGGTGAAACCTTTTAACCAATTACCATTTGGTGAAATCATTTTAGTATCGTGGCACAGAAAAGCTAGGTTGACTACGACAGGGAACGAGTTCTCTGCTTGATGTTTTCCTACGGGTTGTACTGCAGATTACTCACCTAGAACGTACATTATACCCATGAGTGCCATTCACGGCACTGAGACATTTATTTATTCGCCAAATTAGTGGTTTACAATGTGATATACCCCTGCTACTTCCGAGGCACTTATTCTAAATAGCGACACGTGACTTGCCGCCAAATAAGAACGCTGCTCTCCCTTCTGTTGCATGGATTTTTCAAGTAAGTGCTGTGTACACAAGTTGTACATTGAAGACCGGATGATTCGAATAAAATTTGTTCATGGCCAGAGGGAAACAATTGATGGATTCAAAATTTCGGAACATCGTGACGAGATGTAATACTGAACAGAATCCAGGGGGCAATCTACAATCATTGCTGTTGCACACTATTTTAACCAGAGAGGTACGGGGGATTAATTAACTTTGGCTAGACATGTGTAAGCTTGTAAATTTCAATAGGGAAACGTGGAGAAAATTGGAGAAATTGAGATACAGATGTTACATTCACCAATAAAAAGAAAAGTCTCGCCGGGTAAGACTTTTAATCCAACAAATGGCCTTCTCGATGCCCCTTTCTCTTATTCACAACAACTTGTGAAGAGTTGGGGCAAACTTCACATGGTTGGAAAGAAGACAAGTTGAGGTACCTACCTCCCCTTTAGGGTGTAGGAGAGATCAGAGCGTATACACGCATCGACCTTCAATTGTCTAGAAAATAAAGAACAACGCGTGAGCTTCTCTACTAGGTAATTCCAGCACAAGCCAAACGAAGAGTTCATTTTGAAGACTTACAGACCACTCAAATACTTTAACCACGGTGGGGAGAATGAGAGGCATGCTGCCTCATCTGCTGCTGTTGATGCTGGCAGCGATAAATTATTCAGTATTTTCTTGGAAATGAGAGAAAGTAGCTGTGCCTCGACAAGCGCCCAGCGGCAATGCTTCGTACTTTGAAGGTTAACGGCAATTCAAAAAAGTGAAGAATGGATAAAAAAAAAAAATGCATGGAGCCCCTGCTGGAACGGAGTTATTTCCCGGTGACGTAATGCTGCTCTTCTTTATTGTCTCAAGTGCCGTAGTCGAGACGAGATAGTCTGATAGTCTCTCTAGGTGTAAGGACAAAATGTATTGCTCGGTATTGTACAAGCTTCATTGGGCAATACGTTGTGCAGAGTCAAGTGATTGGGCTGCGGCTAGATACACATGATGTTAGCTTTGCAACTAGTGCGCAAGTGCAAATGATTTGTGCAATACCATTGTCAATTTCGCGTCTTGATCAAAAGAGATCTTTGGCATGCCGAGCTGGAAATAAGTTAAATATAAGGAATACTTTTCCGTCACACTCGCGTAACATGTACACTTACCACAAAGTATCAGACTAAATAAATGGCATACGACGTTAGCACAATATAATATAGATACCTTCATAAAAGGATTTGAAGAATTCCAATTTTATTTCATTTTTCAAAAATATTAAATTCAAATACAATTAAATATCTGCATTTGTACGCATATTTCTCTTGAGTAATTTCTTAATGTTATCCATGAAACATCCGAAAATGCAGTCTTAAGACATAGCAGCTGCAGTTGATGCCAACCAAATTTAAAGTCTTACTGCTTCCCACTCTCGGTTCCGATGTAAAAAATGAAATTATTTCCTGACTCATAAGTTTCGTGAGCCCTTTACCGTGAGTGGGATGCTCGGTGTGCGCTACGTTCCGATACGGCACATGGGTCTCATGGGTCTCATGACCCATTCGATGGATAAAGTTCATGAGCGAAGGGTAAAGTTCATGAGCGATGGGTAAAGTTCATGAGCCACGGGTAAAGTTCATGAGCTACGGGTAAAGTTCATGAGCTACGGGTAAAGTTCATGAGCGATGAGTAAAGTTCATGAGCGATGAGTATAGATCATGAGCGATGAGTAAAGATCATGAGCGATGGGTAAAGTTCATGAGCTACGGGTAAAGTCCATGAGCGATGCGTAAAGTTCATCAGCGATGGGTAAAGTTCATGAGGGGCGGGTACAGTTCATAAGCGATGAGTAAAGTTCATGAGCGATGGGTCACATGAACTTGAGCCCACAACCATCGTCCACCGACGTAGCTACTCCACCCACGCCGGCAGGGCGGATCTGGAAGCACAAAGAACTCTGGTGTCTCCGGCTTCGACTTCGGAGGTCCATCTTTGGACGTCCAGACTCGCTGAGTCTCACTTTGTCCCAGCAATACCAATTTTTGTGACGTTACCTCGCGTTACGAAGCACTGAAATGATGGATTTGATCTTTATTCGGCAGTACTGATTCAATGAATGTAACAAAGAACAACATTACGTTAACGTAAACGTCCGATTTCTCGTATGTAACTATTTGGGTAATCTGTACGTATAATATATATATTAATAACATTGCTACATATTATTAGCAGGTTTTTCTTATCGCTCAAATAACTTAATTTCTTCATTATCGTATTGTTTCGACTAGTCTGAGAATCTGATATAGAATGGTTTCAAATGACGATGAACCCTTACCGAAAAAATTAATAAAAGGCACCAACGTTTTTATCACATTCAGCACCTTAGACTAATCTAAATGCACCTTAGTCTCTAAATATAAATTGTAAATACGTTCATGAATGCACATTCACGTTTACGTGTAGTGAAGGACAGGATAAAAAGGTGTTTTCAATATAATCGCAATGTACTACTACGGTTTTCACTATCCTTTTTACGCCAAGAAACGTTTCAAAAACTTTGAATAAAAACTTGAGTTCCAATCCTAACAAGTATCATAGTAAAGCCTGGATACGCAGCCAATTGAAAGCCTTGGCACCAATGACGTCAGCTGCGAGTCATGGCTGCTAGAAGCTGATTGGTTGGCGTGCGTGCGTACGTTTGTCTAGAGCGGGCTTGCGGTCCACCGTAGTTTTGCAGTTCTTCTTATGTAAGTGTTCTGTGGCGCAACCCACAAGTCAGTGAGAGACTGGAAGCCTCGGTGTTAACACAGGACTGTTGTGTGTGTGAGGGAGTTTGGGGTGTTTTGTTTCGGGGCTGTAGCCGTCTCTTCAAATGGCTACGGGTAAGTTATTGCTAAGGCCAATAAAAAAGTGTTCTAATAAGCGTTACCAATCTGCTTGTGTTTTAAATTACGAATGCCGTGTTTTCTTTAAATAACCTTAAAATTATGAGCTTTCCTGTAGAATCGTGTTGCTACCAAGTGTATTACCCTTATTAATCGCCTGCCCTGAAAAAGCATAATTGCATGGAAAAGCGGATAAGTGAATGTGAGTGTTTCAAGATACTTCTGGATTACTTGCATCTGCAACGCGTCCTGAAAATCGCAAGTACTAATATAAAGCAGTAGTAGTTACTTCTTAGCAGCTTGAACAGCTCCGGACGAAACTGAAAGTTTCCTCTCTACTTTGCAAGAGGAAAGCGTACATGGTTGGGGCATCGGATGTCCTGAGCCGTCAGCCATCTGTTGCTTGTTAGCTCGTTAGATTCTTATGAAGATTTGACGTAATATTCTCTACTCATAGTAAAGTCTTCGTAGCGTTGGAACATCCATCCATTCTAATATGACACGCATAACTTGCCCTCTGCATGATTTTAAATATTACTTCATGTTTTCAAATGCTGATATAAAACATTTGCTTCCCATACTGCATGCTACGTAGAGCGATTCTGTCCCGGGCGCAAATCACTCTTTGATGTGCGTTGAAGTCTCCCAGAGTTGAGCTGAAGGTTTTCGCACTCACCGTTGCAATAGAAATAGCTAAAACTTCCAATGTGACGTGACGTGGTGGTCACTGAGGGGATTTCACAGTGCTGCTGACCAGCCAGCAGTCACTAATTCTTTTTCGATAAAGGTTTAATCAAAACTAAATGAAGGCGCGACCTATTTAATGTTTGTTATTTGAGAAATTGATCTGTAAAATTAACTCTAATTTGAGTTGAATATTGAGCTTCAACTTAACCAGCCGTACTTAACGTGTTAAAGCGCACCATGTACTCATTTCAACTGTAGGTGTGCCTCAAAGATAATAAAAAAGAGATTTCACGACCATGATAAATATTCCCAGGGGCTAATTTACTTCGTTAAGGGTTAACATTCTGTCATGAGCAATCTAAAATTCAAATTACGCGTTCCTGCATGACTAAAATCTAATTTCTTCTTCTATTTTTATTTAGTTGCTAAAAAGTTTCTAGTTTTGTTTTAAAAATGAATATTTCGATAGCAGCGAAAATGTTAAGTAATTTAACGCTCAAATATGTTCATTAGCAGCGATACAATTACTGCCAGAATTATGCATCGAACTGTCATATTTAGAGGATTCATTTTCTTAAGCTTTCAAGCGGAACTGGTGCGTCCTTCAAAAATAGTTACCAAGCTAATTTTTAAATGAATTCGGGAAGCCTTTTTCTAGAAACAAAGACATACGAAGACATAAATACGTAGGCTTTGTGTATTAATCGCCTAATAGGTTCACCACAGTGTGTGTTCAGCAAACACTTCGGTTTTACACAATAGAATAATTTAAAAACTCGCAATAAATGTATAGTTCTCTTCTATAAGGAGCTATGGCTGGTGCTACATTTTACGTAAAGTACAACAAGTAATCGTTGTATATACGTTTAAATATTAACAGAAGAATAAGATTCCCAACAAGTGCCATTACTTTGCGATTCGTTCAGTAAAATGAGCCACGACTGTATTCCAGGCTGTTAAAATAGCATGGCCATATTTCATTTAAACAAAGAGGTCTTAACGAGTAGATTTGTTTGCCGTGAAATTAACGATTCATGGAGTTAGCTGAGAGCGATGAACGAGGTCCTGAGCCAGTACAACCCTTCGTGACAAAGACAGTATCCTCTGAGCACAAAGAAGTAAGTAATTATCATTTCGCGATAAGACTAATTAGCGAGAACCAGCTTTCGCCTTTGTTTCTATTTCGTTTACATACACTTCATCACCTCCGATCATCTCGGTTCCTGTTCTCGCCATCTTTTCTGATTCACTGGAAAGTGAAGTCCTGCTTTTCGATGGCCTGTATATATTTCTATTTCAGCTACTACTTATGACTCTAGTCTAAATTTTGAAAATAAGTTGCTCGTCAAAAACTTATGGACAAGAATCATGGGGTCTTATTCTATCACAAAGCACCAAATACATACATTGGTGGGTGTGCTCTGTAGCGTATCTTGGTTATAACCATGTTACTAGTAAGGAGGATGCTGCAATTAACCCAACCGAAGAACGCTCTTAACGTAATAATGGGCTGTAGAAATTATGATTTCAGTTGGGTTTCCGTTAGGAAATTTTAAAATCTAACGCAAGTAATTCAATTTTAGCTTAATTTCTTTCTTCAAATTGTCAGATGCGGTTGTACGGGAGAAAATTTAGTAAAATATTGAAAAAAAAACATGTCAATCATCCTTTAGCAGCGGTGACATACGAGTGAAGATCGTGTTTGAGACCGATCTGTGCATTGTCGTAACTCTCGTGAGGAAAAAATAAGCTAAATTTTTTCTTTCATCTCCTCATTTAATAGTGACGTAAATTTTAATTAAGATAACACAGTTCTTATTTCCAGAAGCAACGAAAAATTCGTGTGATCAGGCCGTTTTTTGACTCGCATGGTGCAGCATTGCTTGTTTCTTTTTATTTTAAATCTGAACATAACAGCATGAATTTCAGGGCTGAATTCTTATTACAGAATGCACGATAAACGTTATGGTATAGTTATCGATTTGTGTCAGGGCATGGAACTGTCATTGTCGTGTGTATGTATAATATTTTTCTCTAGAGTATTTTGTTTAATGCCATGAATAATGCCCATTCTTTTATACCTTGAGTATTTTATTCAATGTCCCTTATCCACTCCATGACAACATCGTCAGAAAAACAATGATAGCATCAAGTATTCTCATCGTAACTTTAAGCTTTCATTTTTTCGAGTACGACAATGCCGTTAAAAGTTTCGGCTTTACTCTGGGGGAAAAATTAAACTTTCCTAAATATTTTTCATTCCACGGAGAGAGGATGTCCCTCTCGATGAGCTCATGAATTGAAAAATTTCAGAATACTGCGTGTATTTCCAGCATGTGCTCAACGTGGCTTGTTTCTTAGGGCAAAGAAATACTTTATGGTAACATCATTTCGAGACTCGAGATAAAATGCGAATAAGATATACACTTTTACGCATTCCGTCAAATTCCAACTGATAATGATGCGTGAATAAATTTACTGATTATTTAGAGAACCGAGATATGCTCGTATTGAATTACTAGCAGGTGACGCTGGCTGAATTCTGCACATAGTTCTAATAGATTAGAATTAAGGAGTCTGAATCGCGTAGGCAGCCGGGCGAAAGGCGGCCAAATAGCAAGGGCACCTGGTCGGGCCCTCGCAGGAAGGCCTTGTGGGACACCCACACTCACGCGGCCCACACCGCACACCCACTGCATCCACACGCTTTAGTCCTAAACTATTATATAATTATATAAAGCTTAAATAAATATATAATGCCAAACGCGGTTAAACCAATATATAGTACTATAACACTCAAACAAATGGATAATGCTAAACGCCAATGCTTTACGGGGCTGAATAAATAAATAACACTATAATATTTAAACAAATATACTATGCAACAATGCGTAAACAGTTATATAATTCTATAATTCTTAAACCAATTTATATTACTGTAAGCCAATGCTTTATGGGGTTAAACATATTGTTAAATATTCCGTTTGGCTGCATCCTCTTGGGCGCCAAAAGTTAGATAGTTTCCCTATATTAGGGTTCTGAGGGCCGTAAGTTCCAAGGCTTTTATTCCGGAGAATCTTCCTGATTTTTCAGGGATATGAGAGGAGTCAGTTGCTGAGTATTTATTTCATTTTCAACAGTTTCCAAGTTGCGAATATTATTCAGTAATTTTCGGAGTCTGATCTGGTTACAAGGTTTGAAGATTTGAGCTGGTTTTTCAAGTTTTCGAAATTTCAGTCGAGACGAAGGCAAGCTCAGGAGTTTTTCGCGCTGGTAATACAGGCTTCGAAGGTTAAGAGCTGAATTGAAATTCGAGCTGTTGAAATTTAAGCCGATATAAAAATCAAGCTTTGAAGTTTTAGAACCGAAGAATTTTCTGGCTGTTGAAATTTTCAAATCTGAGACGGATATGTGATTCTCAAGTATCTGTGATACGAGAGTTTAGTTATGCGAAGAGAATTATTTTCCCTCCTGTTAAATTATATAGGCACAAGTCGGCATCTCTGACAATAGCCTGACACATATGTATAATATTATACCCCAATGCTCTACGAGGTTGAATAAACAAATATAATATAAAATATAATACTAAAATACTTGAAAAAATCATGTGATGCTAGGCGCCAATGCTTTGCGGGATTTTGTGAAGCATGATGACATTTTATACTTGTCAATAGCAAGCTTACAATCTTTCAAGATCCTTAACAATATCTTATAATTTTTTAGCCTGACAATTATGTTTTAAATGAAATACTTGCAATTTAATTGAAATGTGAGGCCAACTTCCATTCAATTCCATTATTTATGCGTTGAACTTTTACTCTACCTAATTAATACTTCGCCCATATAATATGTTGCACCATTGTTTTATTAACAACTGAGGAGCGAAGTAGCGATATCTCGGGCAACGCCGTATTTTATAAGTGCCCCTGATCTCACCGGGGCAAAATGTCATGTCCCTGTATATAGTGCGTGGCATTACCTGTGTCTGCTTACTGGTCACCGGCTGCGTCGGTTAACCTTCACTGAAGTTCGGTCTTTGATCTGAAAAAGTGGTCTTCAAGAGCAACGAGAGGCTTACTTCTACGAGGCTGAAAATCGTAATCGGATGTGTTTTAATAAGTTTTTAAATTATTTCAATAACCTTCCACTTGTAAACAAAATCTTTTTCTGAAGCTTTTCGAAGTACTAAGTAGCTTTTATTCCAGTCAAGTAAACGTTTGATTATGTAGAAGATATTTTGTCTCAGTTTATGTATTGGACATGAAGCTGATTATTTACTCAATGCTGCCTGGTTAAGAATTTTCCTTTAAATTTCGATTTACTTTTTGGAGTTCGCGCGACAAGTGGACGTAAGTTTGAGCTACCTATTGTGAGACCAATTTTAAATAATGCATTAACTCAAGTTTCAAGATATTATTTAGTGTTTTAATACTTTAGCCGGAAGGAACTACAGTACAATCGAATTAACTAATTCCATGCAATCAGTAGGCTCATTCTTGGTAATGAACTTGAATTCCCTTTTGATTCCTGCTAATACACATCACTTATGCAGCGCGGAAACTTCTCAGGGCTGCAATAAGTTCCCAGGTGTTGGAGTCGACAGTGACAGCGAAAGTCTCCTACGCAGCGTCGCCGCCGCAAGAAACTCGGATGACGTAAAGCGACCGATTCAAGTAATTGAGCTTCAGCGGCACGAACGCGCTGCTCCAGCTGTGTTCTGGCGAGCCAATACGTGCATACTGGATATTCAAAAGCTTCGTTGACTGTTGCTTTGAAATTCGTAGCGAGACAATACGTGCATACTGAATACTTAAAAGCTACGTTGACGGTTGCATTGAAATTCGTAGCGAGACATTTCGCGTAAACTAAAGATTGAAATGAATGTTGATTTGGAATTCGTAGCTGGTTCACTGATTGCAGACATTATCGTTCGTAGCTGGCTCACTGGACGTAGAAATTATCGTTGAGCTCAACTCACAAAGACATAAACTTTAACTTATTGCTTCATTATCCTTCATATTGTTCATTGTTCCTCGAGTTGTTCAAGTTGAAACCAGCAGCGCGGTTCACCTGGCTTTCTGGATCATTTCTACATTCTTGGCCGTTCAGAACACTTCGCATGCCGTAAGCACACGTTAAAAAAGTACTTGAAGTGTTCATAAAGAATCGCCAGTTATTTATTACTCGTTCGAAAACACTTCAAAGCCTTTGGTCATACTTACACAGAACTTGCAACACCTAATGGGAATGAATGTATGAGCCCTTGGCTTGAATTGGGAGTGACGTCAAGCGTTTCCTGTACGGTGACGTCACGGAGGTGCTAACCTTGTCCCCTCCCACGCCCCTCTGCACTTTCACACTCCACGCACCGTGCCCACTGCACTGCACACATGTCTTCTTACTCAGGGGTCCCAGAACCTTAACGGGGTACACCTAGGGGTTCCAAGACCTTAACACGACCTACTTAGGCACACTTACCTTACTCAGGGGTCCCAGAACTTTAATGGGGTACACCTTTGGGTTCTAAAACCGTATCACAATCTATCTAGGTGGTCTTGCAGCTGTCGAACAGTTTACACTAAGTGTCCAGAGAGCCTTAGATCGGTCAATCTTGAAGGCCCGTACGCCTATGAACGATCTACTTTGAGGGTCTTGAGAGCGCTAGAACGGTCTACCTCTAGGGCCCTGAAGCTTAAGAACGATCTACCGCGAGAACCCTAAAACCTTGAGACGATCTACCTTGAGGGTCCTTAGGCCTTAGAATGGTCTGCTTTTAAAGTCCTGAAGCTTTTAAAATGTCTATCTTGAGAGTCCTAAGGCCTTAAGTCGGTCTGCTATGAGGGTTAGTTTATAACGATGATGTTAAAACCACTTTGTCTAAACGATCAGCTCTTCTACCTCCGGGTTTTCACACTCGTACGAGATTTACTACGCCCTCAAATTTCACGAATGCATTCTATTCTGGTGCCATCTATCACAAGTTCTAATTCAGAACTTCTCGATACGAAGCTCTGTTTCGATGCCCTCAGTCCTCTTATGCTTTTCTGCTTTAAGTGGTCTACCTCATTAGTTTACTATATGTGGGTCTAGCGTAGGATTTATTATTTTTCCAATATTTGACGTGCCTAAAAAAATTATTCCGAGTATTCATTCCCGTTAGACTGTTATGTTATAACATAACCACAAACATGACCATCGCGTCATAACCATAAACATTAAAGCTGTTGTGAACATCATTTTTGCGACGCATATTTTTAATTCAAGTAATGAAAACGGAAAATCTTTTATATAGTCAGTAAAAAATTTCAAGCTGATGTCTCTCTTTATATCAATTATGAAATAATATAGAAGTAATAAAGCCACTGAAATAAATTAAACACTATCATAAATTGCGTTAGTAAACAGTGGCAATGTCTAGTTTCACTATTTTTCGTAGACTGCTTTGAAGTATATCATTGAAGAAGTATCCAAGCATATTGAAAAAAAATACAGATGTCAAAATGATAATTAGGCGCACTGGATGTTGAATTTCTATTTTAGCTTTATTATAAGTTGAGGCACAAGGTTATTACAACAATACTGTACTGTATTCGGGATTACGCGTTGAAGAAAAGCATCTATGGCTTGATTCTTTCCCGTTTAGTATTTGAGTAGTAGAGTAATTCTTGCGGTAAACTATAATAAAAAAAATCTATAAGAAACCCTCATTAAAAACTCTAGAGCAATACCAGTGATAATCTATAATAAAATCTCTACAAGAAACCCTCATTAAAAACTTTAGAGCAATAGCTTCAGTCAAACTTGCCGCACGTTGGAAGGAAGATCGCAATCACATTTAAGACGGATAATCGAGGATAACTTAAGCAATTTTAAGTCTGATTTGAAGAAATAATCATGCATGTTGGGCGCCACACTTATGCCACCAAACAAAAATAAATGCTTCTTTACCAGTGGAAAAGAAAAGTTCTTAATCTCTATAATTGAGATTGCTTTAATACAAAAATTAAAACTCGAGGAACAGCTGTAAAAACGAATGAAATTTGATAAAAATGAATGGAAAGCTCATAATTTTAGGTAGTCAATTTCGCCTTGTGCTATTGTGTACGTAATTCGATTCACCAAACCATTTTGGCCACACACGCCTTGTCTTTAGCAACTCACCAAGAGTCATAGACCAGTAAATTGGTCGTGGCTTATTTCACCAGATACGATAGAGTAGATCAGATGCTATTCATGTTCTCTGGTCTGTCTCAACCGCCTTCCCCTGAACATATCAGTTCATTATCACGGATAGAATTGCGCTTATCTTAAGTTTTTTAAAGTATTCATTCCCCTATGTTACACAAAGTTTATCGACTGCACGCATGATGCGGTCGGCTGTACGAAATTCTATTGTCAACACGCATCCATTGTTCACGAGGGGCTCAATGCTAGATTGGAGTGTGCTTCGAAACTCTCATTGAAAAATTTACCGTAATACTAATGGCTGCTTTTTGCCTAAAAATTATGGTGCCGTTCCAATAAAATAGGGGATTTTGTCATTGGTAACCATTGAGTTATGTTATATGGACTCATTCGATACATCGAAATACACACATAAATCAATTGCTACCATTTTAGCGTAAAATTCTCGTTGGTATTTCCAACGTAAATTTTCCAACGTTCTTGACTTCAACGCACTCTTTGCAGCTCACATTCACTTTTATCGAGAAAGATAATGATTCCTGTGCAACAAATATCAAGGTGATACTAGAAAGTATCTTTACTTCTCTACTTAAACATAGTTGCCTTAAAATAGTATATCCTCTTAGTTACTATTATTTTAAAATAGTAAATCCTCTTTGTAACTGTTACGTCAAAATAGTATATCCTCTTTGTTACTGTTTGTTTAAAATAGCATATCCTCTTTGTTAATAACACTTTGTTAGCGTCATTTTACCTGGAGAAAACGAAGTATAGTAAAGTTGTAAAACTGGAAGCATAAAAAGGAATTCTCAAGAACTCGGAGCGCGCCACGATTGCTGAACAGGAAGTCCTTGAATTTATTTTTGATTGACTTGAAGTACATAAGAAAATAACGAGAACGTATTGTTCGCACTGGCAACTCAGGTGTGCAGTAGTTTTCGATATTCCGTTTCCGTTCACATAATTTCACGCTTGCATTCTAAAACGGAAATATTTTCCAAGATTGGCTAATATTTCTCGTCCGCTACGTACCCTTCTTGCAAATAAAATACCTCAGAAGTACAGGGGACTTATAACCGTAGCAATATTATACTGATTTAAACGTAGCATGGAATTTTTCCACAGGCTCTCCTTACTATTGATGAGCATCACAGACACCACAACTACTCGGGTTTCAATGCGCTATGCGTCACCTATGAAAGCGTAAGCGCAGTTGAACATGTGGGCATTACAATATCGAAATCACGCTCTTCTAAGTAACACATAGTCCGTTGAAACACCAAGACTAGTTGTGTTTCAACGCGCCATGTGTCACCAACAAAAGCGTAAGCGCAGTTGAACATGCGGCGGCATTGCAGTACCGCGATCACGCTCACCTTGGGGCCCTGTTTGTGGGGAAGCAATGGTGCACACGACCATCGTTAGCGGCGTCTTGTACGTTCTTATCGCCTCAGGTGTTCATGAAACAGTCAATACAAATGAATACTATATTCATAAGTAAATATTTTCCACAGAATATTATACGTAGAAAATTTTTCATGGAATATTTTTCCTATGATATTATTCATATAATATCATTTCATATAATATTAATCACAGAATACTTTTCATAGAATAAGGGAATATCATTCACAGATGCATGTAGCTACGTAAAAGTTTTACTCCGTACCTGCCTTCCCCAAATCAACATGAATGGTTCTTGCTTGGATACGCAATTTTCATTGCAAGACGAGATGCTAACTTCTATCGTACCTACGTCAGTTGCAATGACTGGTGCAGACTCCAAATGAATTCTATTTTGATTGATTTTGTGATGAAACCTTAAATTAAAGCTCTAATAAAGTGAGGCGGCCTTCATAAAACGGCGGAACAAATTGAGGAGCTTATAGGAGCTATAAGCCGTATTTTGAAGTTCCTGCTGACTTGTACGTACAAAATTGAGTTAAATTATAACAATAATAAAGTGATTTTTTTTTAAAAGAAGAGACAAGAGTGGGAAGGTAATAAAAGCTTTTGACTCCAAAATGATTCAGAATTTTTCACCCCAGCCAGAGTCTAAGAAAAAATTCTTTACATTATTCACTGATTCATTTGGATTTAACTGTTTAGTAATTAACCTTATTTTTACTTTGTTTCACTTTTTGACGCAGTTTGCCTGCATTTGACCAGCTTAAGTTTCAAAAAATTTATGTTCCTTCTTGAGCTTTGGTTGAAGGGAGGAGCTTCAGATGAATTTGATGATTTTACACAATGTGACACTATAAAACAAATCGTTTTTCGCGATTTAAGCCATCGATAAATTAATTATAAAAAATTCGCAACACATTAGTGTCTAACATTCGAGGCGTTATGATGGAGAACTGCACCATATTCACTCACACTAACCTTCAATTTGCAACTTCACGCGGGTGTGTAGTGAGACTGCAGCGTGAAGCGGGAACCTCCTAGCTAAATTAACGAGTCTCATAAATTCTAGCAAAATTACACCATGATCAGCAGGTGTCTTTACAACTAAATGCACGAGAAATATAGGTTTATGACGCTACAAGGTTAACCTTGTATGAATTATTGTGTTCTGAGAGTATGATTGTGGGGCAAGTCTTGTTCTTCTAGAACGTCCAGTTCTTCGTGCGGGCATCAATTGACATTTGTAACTCCGACGACTGTCATTTGAAGCTGCAGCTGATGTTTAGCGCGCCGTGCATCTGCTCGCTCTCATTTACCTTCAGTCAGATGATGCGCCAGGTAGTCGTTATAAATTTCTATGCCCTGATTAACGCAGCTCCCTGTTGTTAGTTTTGTGACTAACTTAAATGAAAGTGTGTCTGATCTTCATAAAGACATATGTGTTTTAATCCTGGATCACTCGTTTATTATTGTGTGCAGTCTAATAGAAACCTGTACACGGTTTATTTATGAAAATTGATGGATGAAATATCCGCATTTTAGGATCAATCGAAATTATACATGCATCCGCTTGAAAACGGGGTAACAGGATATTTTTTCGACTTCAATATATCAACAACTGATCGTCAGTTAAAGACCTTTGATATTTCTGTAGCGAAATTACTGAGTGCTAATGAAAAATACTGATAATCGTGTCAAAATAATAAGGAAACTATCAAATTAATGTTGCCAGCTTCAGAAGACGTCGCTTCAGTTTTTCCCTCAAGTTCTACTGTTGAAAATCATTAATGAAAATGTGATGCAAAAAAATTCTTCAGTTCCCCTTTGGTTTAAGTTACTCAATGCTGCGTTGTCATTATAATCATATCTCTAGGGGATTAGTCTCATCTTGAATATTTTTTTACCAACTATTCCTCAGAAGCAGTAATCAATGTCGAAAACAAAACTTATGAACGTACTTGTCATCACTCGCTATTTATTACAATTCTTTAGCTTCATTTCACGCTGTGCTGCACGTTGTTTTCTTCAAATTACTTATTACATACAACTATAACGCTCCCTGCAACGCTAGCCCTTGCATAGACCATGACTCTGATGAAGCAACAGGTCTAAAGACTTCTTTATGGGATGACTTAGCATTCCATTCATGAGAGTGTAATCTCCATCTCAGTAACGACTGGTTTGTTTCAATAAAACTCTTCAAAGATGCCCAGCTATTTAATTTCTCTATTTACTGAACAATGGCTCATTTCAAACCATGATTATGGAGTTCCTTAGAGTGTGCCTCGGTCGGCACTTTGTCGTCCGTCCTCTGTCGGTCTTGTGACTAGTGGATCTAGAGAACCTTGACACGGTCGTGAGCGGTGTTGTTCAGACCGCATACTGCACACCTCTGTGCAATGTGGCCCTCGGGCAGTCAACTTATGTTTCCAGAAATCTGCAACTCCATCTTAATTTCTCAAGCGCGTGTGGTGTCCAAGCTATTTCTTTTGAGAGTCGAATGTTTTCAGATTGAGAGTCTAATATATATTTCCCGATTATTTCTCAATCCTTGGAGTTAAAATTGATTAGAGGAAATAAAATGAACTTTCCATACGTACGAAACTGAATTGACTTTCCTCAGTATCGAGCATTGGTTAACCCATATTGGGTAATATTTCATGTCAGAGAATTTTAAAAATGAAAATACGGTATAATTCTTTTGGCTTAGGTTCTCGGTTTATGTCTCATTTCTAAGAAAGTTATATTCTGCTTTGCGCAGAATATGTGATTCAGCAAAGAAAACTCAAATATGTCGCCCTGACTGTCCCCAACTCTGTTTTTAAAAACGTCCATTAGTTTGCAATGCTGGAAAAACATTCATCTTCACAGTAATTTCTCACTGCTAGAAGTTCTTTTATTTTAATTACGGTGAAATCATTTGTTCTCCCAAATTAAAATGCTAATTTAATATCTACATTTGAGAGCTAACTCTGCACAAATTCCAAACTGCTGATATCTTTTTTTGCACAGGGATTGAAATACTGTTTTTGTGTATCAGAAAAATTTCCCTGAGGTAAAATATGAAAATTGCCTCAATTGTAAGCTCTGTGGGTAGGTACATTTGAATTTGATTCGGAAAATACTGTTGAATTGACATGCAAAAAAGTTGCAGCGCACAGCTAACGAGAAATGAGTGTCCCGGTAGATTTAGGAGAAATTTCTTCCTCGGTATTGCATTGTTTCAAGACGTGTTCGGAAGTGAAACTCGCGACAGTACGCGTATTCGTCGGTAGCAATTGACGGTCACGAGCGAAAGTTCATAATCAGAAACTTGGCGCGTTTGGTGCGATGTTTGGCTGACATGACGTGGAATTGCAGCTCCACCGTTTGCTTGCCGCAAGTCCAACCATCGGGACTCTACTTTCACATTATAAATTCAACCCAAATTTAGCATCGGCTTTAACCGATAAGCCACAGAAATTTTCAGCGGCTTAGCTAAAGACATTCGTTAACGTTTTTATTCTAATGGTTCACTTTATGGTTGAGAAAACTTAAATTCATAGCGTCATCGTTCTCTGTTAGATTGTTTTACTAGTAAAAATTGATAAGAACACTCTCTTGCTTATTTGGTAAACTATTTAAACCCTTAGAAATTGTGCAGTTTGAAAACAGTGAAGATGTACTGTTTTCATGGTGTATATACTGTAAACAAAACAAACAATCCATTTCGAGTTATGGTCCACTCGAGTTCACATCCAGCTACTGGCACCAAAACTCCCACTCGCACTGCCAGCACTCACCCGCCCTTGAATTCTTGATTGACTGCTCGGCTTCTGCTCCATCACACACTCCCTCCCTCTCCGGACGTCACGAGATTCCTAAGAGCAACCGTGACTGGAAGTGAGGCTCATTTGCGCTAAGTCGGACCTCATCTGAGGACTTGAAGAAAGTTCCGTGACCGGAAATACTGTCCGTCGCCGCTGCCTCGTGCAGCCATGATTTTAAGTCACCATTTTCAAGGATGCTGGCGGCGTACCATCTCGATTTGACTTTTATTTTTGGAATGGCTAGATTCCTCAAATTATAATGGTAACGAATTTTAAAGTCAAATAATATGAAAACTATACAAAAAAAATTAGTTTGAGCTCCCGTGTGCTTTCCGATGAGCTCGAGTTGAGCTCTAAAGATACTTCCTTAAACTTTTCTCTCGAGCTCCTTCATTAGTGCTAGATAATATTCAAACCTTTTCGTCGGAATTTCTGCCTACGATTGTTATGCATGGGTGCCTAACATGACTTGTCGAAGGCTCCTGTGTATGCCATGACTTCCTGGGTAGGCACATCGTGCCAGGTAGCGCCCATGACGAATCACGTTACTAATCTCATCTCATGAGCATCGTTGGCATCAATAATCATAAACGTTTCTCAGACACAGGATTCTCATCGTTTAGCGCATTAGCCATCAGTCACAATTGATATTGCGTGGGAGTTGAACTTCAGTTTAATTGCAGTGAGATCGGCAATATCATATCATTCTACATTACATACTCTTAGGTTATTGCTTATTGTGAGCTCGGCAATATCATTTCATTTTACCTTACCTATGCTGAGGATATTGCGACTCTTCAGTACTGCAGAAGTAGATTTTTGTGCGAGTGTGTGCGGGAACCGGCAGCACTCACTAGAAATGACCAGATGAGTCAAAGAACTCATGATGCGGATGGCTGAGACTTGCTTGGCCGCCCACGCGGAACGCAAGCCAAGTTTCCGTTTTGCTGCGCGCGTGTTAAGAGTTCCTCGTTTTCGCTTATTTTTGTACCTAAGAACTTCTGGAATTTGCTACTTTTCAAGATGATGCGCCGTTGTTGCTCTGACGTCCTTGCGGTCATCACCTCTTAAAGAGACGTAGCTGATCCGTGAAGCTTGGCCGTAACTTTGCATAGTGGGCTTGTGATTCATCTTTATACTTATACATTTGATTTACTTTGTTTTGATGCGGTTGTGGCTCAGTTTGATTTGATATTATACGTTTTATTCTACTTTGTTTTTATACAATTGTGGCTTAGTTAGATTTTATACTCAATTATTTTGTATTTAAGTGCACCTTAAGATATATACTGTCATATAAATACTATACTGCCGTATAAATATTGGGCTTTTGTTGGCTCGAAATTTTACGGCCGTGAATAGAAATTTCCCTATATTGTGACTGTAATTAGTGTTCTTTTCTTCGAATAATATCTAAAGTACTCACTAAATCCTTGTTAACATGTTCTACGACGAAATGTTTCTTTAACGCACCTTGCCCACAATAGCTGACTTATCAAAATTCTAATTACTTCAGATCTTTATTTGCCCCTTAAGTTCCGCTCATCACGCTACACGCACGCCAACTAGCTGCACTATTATATCGATAATAACCTGTTAATTAATTTTATTCAAATTAAGGTGGTGTCGGGTTCTTAACAACCATCTTTTGTTTCTACCTGAGCTCACTGCATGAATTTTTGATACTTCATATATTGACTTACCACCTAAATCGAGGCTTCTTATTATTACTGCTCACATTTTGTTATCTCTCGTTATTATCCCCTATTCTCGGCTTGTAACCTCCCGTAACAACTATTCACTAATTAGATTTCTCTACTCCTGGTTTATAACCTCGTATAACTATTCACTAATTTGATTGGGTTACCTCATGTAATGAGATGAGTTTCACTATTCACGTTTGGCAACCTCTCGTCATTAAAGGCGTGCAAATTTAAGGCAGCTCGTGTCAGATGAGTTCCACTATTCGCGTTTGACAACCTCTTGTTAGTATAGCGAATTTTCGGCAGCTCGTGTCTATAACTAGGAGCTGTGCTCGCTCACTGCTTGGGAGACGTTTTTAAGCGACGGCGCCTGGGAGTCGAGCGCCGCAGTCCTGCGCTGTGAGAAGTTCCTTGACCTCCTCCGCAGCCGCAACCCGATGCTCGCTCGTCATGGCTGCGCGCGCTGCTCTGGACGTTTGTCGGCAAACATCCCTGCTTGGGGATGTTGTGAGGCTATCCCCTCACTCTCGCAAACATCCCTGCTTGGGGATGTTGTGAGGCTATCCCCTCACACTCGCAAACATCCCTGCTTGGGGATGTTGTGAGGCTATCCCCTCACACTCGCAAACATCCCTGCTTGGGGAAGTTGTGAGGTTATCCCCACACACTCGCAAGCACCCCTGCTTGGCGATGTTATCTCCACACGCTCATACGCAATGTTATCCCCACATATACTCACTCACTTGCAATGTTAGGTAAAATTTTGAATGTGCTTTTTTCGGGTTTGCGTTTCAGTTTATGGGTTAAGCGTTCTGTTTAGAGCTTTTAGAGTGATAGTAGCTTATAATAGTTAATAGTGATATTAATACATTAGTTCATTTGTTCAAACTTTCTTCATAACACTTCTAGGAATTCTTTCATGTATGCACTTTTTTCACATTATGAGGAATAGTGAGAAATTTCTGCAGTGTTCTTGTGCTGTTAAAAGAAATTCTCCAGAATAATCCCTAGTATGCGTATATAACTTTTTTTAATTTTGTGCCTCATGGCCCAGTTTTCAAGGTATGTAGACTTTCTAAAAAACATATAACAAATATTTTCCATTTTATTCATGTTAGCGACGTAAAATTTTCAATCAAAATTATTCTCAGATGATACAGAAATTTATCATTTGAAATTTCCCATGAAATAGTTCATACCCCTATTATGTAATAAAACAACGTTCTTCTTTCGTGAGAACATGAAACTGAGTTCTTCAAATCTTAGTGCACATGGTTCAGATCATTTTTTGTACGCAGCGATGTGAATCCTGAGTTCAGACGTCTGATTTAGCTGAGATCACATACGTGCTGCGATGGGGCGGAAGTGGCTCTAGCGGTCGCAGAAGAAAGCTTTCAGCTCGGATGCGTTTTCTCAGGAGCGTGGAAGCGTTTGACTGCTGTGCTCAGCGAAGGAAACCGACCTGACGGGAGTAAACAGAACTCACGAGCAAATACTGCTATTTTCTTCCAAGTTCTTCCGGTTAATGACCTTCGAGAGCGGTGCTCTGTTTCAGTGCTGAGATTCTTTTCACTACTATTATTACCCTGACAGCTTACCCGAGCGGTGCTCTGTTTCAATGCTGAAATTCATTCCGTATTATTATTATTACCCTGAGAGCTTGCCCGAGCGGTGCTCTGTTTCAATGCTGAAATTCATTCCGTATTATTATTATTACCCTGAGAGCTTGCCCGAGCGGTGCTCTGTTTCTACGCTGAAATTCCTTCCGTATTATTATTATTACCCTGAGAGCTTGCCCGAGCGGTGCTCTGTTTCAGCGATGAAATTCCTTCCGTATTATTATTATTACCCTGAGAGCTTGCCCGAGCGGTGCTCTGTTTCAGCGATGAAATTCCTTCCGTATTATTATTACCCTGGGAGCTTGCCCGAGCGGTGCTCTGTTTCAGCGATGAAATTCCTTCCGTATTATTATTATTACCCTGGGAGCTTGCCCGAGCGGTGCTCTGTTTCAATGCTGAAATGTCTTCAATATTATTATTACCCGGCGAATTATAATTCAGATGAGAGCTTGCTCGAGCGGTGCTTTGTTTCAATGCTTGAATTTATTCAACCCTATTACTTCCTTGCGAATTATTAGTCAGGTGAGAAGATAATTACGAGTCTCGTACATTTTTCTTTTCCTAAAAGAATAACTTTAGTTATTAGCTCCCTAAAAACTTGTTTCAATTTGTGATTCATTCTATCTTTTTTCAATGGGCTTTTCTGATTTTTCGTGTCTGCGCATCTGAAATGATAATTATGCGTCAAAGATCTATTTCTTCCCTGCAAATTTACAGTAGAATTGCTTCGGCATATTCGTTTTGCTGCTTTCGTTAAGGCTCCAAGCAGCCGACCCTCATGTCACTCACGGACTTAAGGTAAGGAAACAAGCCAATATTCCCCCCGGAGTTGTTGAAAAACTTTTGTTTTTTGACATTTCCCTCTCAACAGCGAATTAGTTACCACGCCATGAATGGCATGTAATTTTGCGACAACTTTTTCCTCGCTCACTGCTCGTTTTATCGGAAGAAAGAGAAACAAAAATATCGTCGAGTTTCCGCCTCCGTGACGCGTCGAAACGAAGTCAACGTGGTGCCGAAGCCTAATTTTGTCCTCTGCGCGAACCTTGGGTAAAGGAAAAACCATCTGGTTTTCGGTCGATTTTCAGTCTGCTGCGTCATGATTACTGCAGCTCCTACGGAAGAAGACTAACTTTTCGTTCAAAGTTTGCTCTGGGCCGACACCCGCGTTGATCTTCAATTCTTCGGTACCATCAATTTTCTTGCGTCGGACCTCAGCTCTTCTCAAACGACAGCTTCTGCTACGGCTTATTGGGCCCATACGTCCCTCCATAGTCCAGGCTTGCTAAAACTTCTCACGGTTTTCATCTGCCGGTTCAAGATCTCCTAAATTGCATGCTTTTTCACGTTTAAGTTCTCCGCGATGAGATCGATCGAAGTCAGATAACACGATCGATGTACTGACCGTTTTAAAACGAAATGAGTAAACTCTACACAATGATCGTCACACCTCGAGAGCTTATCAGGCTCCTGAATTTGGAATAAAAATTCAATTGAACTCGTGGTAAAGGTGCCAGACAGCAGCAAAACTGCATCTTGTCTGATATATTCATTTCATTCACTTAATAGAATGGTATTTTCAGAATTAAGCCCTTTTCATTCGCTATATGTAATTCAAAGACGAAAATCTTTATAGGATTTACATATCTATGGTCCCTGCCCTCGTAGTTTTCCGTTTCATGGCGGCGAGTGCTTTTTTTGCAGCTGTTTGTTATTTCTTCGACAAAAAACCTTCGGTACTTCCTGATACAAGTCTATGTCGCATCTACACCACGTACGTTTGTCTTGCTCGTAAATTGCATCTATTGCACGTACGCTAAATTTAGAAATTTCAGGTTTCCTTCATCCCCCAGTCGATGCAATTTGACTTTTCGTTCAGTCCTATGGTTTGTCACTGGGACTTCCGCAAGATCGCGGCTCACGGGAGCCAACTTCCGACTCAACCTTGCGGAAGTGGGAGCGGCGAACCATAGGACTGTGTGAGAAGTGAAAGAAGTGAGGGATGAAAGTTAGCGAATACTTGTAGGCTAGAGCAAATGTGCGGCGTAAATTTACTGTACAACATGCCCATTGTGTTGTTTTGGCCGAGTGTTTTATTCACACATTCGATTGATGGGGATACTAAAAATGAATTAATTTATGCGGATTGCAGCACATTTCCGTAATAATTCGTAAAAATGTGAATGATCCTATGCAATGCTTTCGTTCGCCTTCAATCAATAAGTTGAATGTTGATGTTTAATTCAGTTTTTCAAAGCTTAATTCGATACATTTTTCCTCATACTTTGCCAATGATAGTCTTTCAGTTTTGTTACCTGATTTCAGTTTTCTTTGAATTCACTGTTTTCTCTTTCGGAGTGTGTTTTGTGTTGTTTTATTGTGATTTTTCTGTACTAACCGATTTATTTGTTTCCACAGCCAAGATGAAGCCGCCTCTGCCACTTGGCTTCCTCTTCTGGCTCTTTCCAGTCTCAATGGTGAGTACCAATAATAGATTACGGAGACACGAGAGTAGTAATAAGCTAACACCATTTCTGACCCTTAGCTAAAGAAAAGGTATTCAACTCAATTAATGTACTCAAGGCTTTGTAAGATATTTTAATGGGAGCTGGCAGGTCAAGAGTTACATGATAGAATACCTGCGGGAATACTGATTGTTCTGAGCGCATTTGCAGTTCTGAGTTTTAAGTTAAAAAAGACAGACATCCAGAGACGTTCCGTTGAGAGTTTGATGATGTTAGGATGTGAGGATTTCCTCACAAAATTGGTGCACGTCTGCTAATCACATAAAGTAGCAACCTATAGTGACCTATTCGCAAGCTAGTCCGAGAGCGGTGGAGCTGAGAGGTCAGAATTGCCTTAGACTTGCTACCGTGCAGTCCTTCATTGCGCTCTGCTACCGGTCGTAAGCCGCAGTTTCCGGTCAACGCGACCCTTGACGAAGGCGGAGCTGGACGTCGTTGCGTGGAGACGAACCGTGCTGGCTCAATTTCGGCGCTTAGCTCACCTAAGTTCTTCTCCTTATGCTTATCTTAAATTTTCATGAATGAATGGTTGAATGTGTGTGCTTAATGAATTCTTAAACCAGTCTCTACTAAAACTTTGAGCTGGTCTTTCCATTTTCTTTGAAACCTTTAAATTAACCTTGAATTAACCTTAAAAAAAATTGCATGCTTCTAACTTAACCTGGAAAAGGGGCCTTCTACTAGTGGGTTGAATTCCTCCCCACGTAGCCTTCCTTTTCACTTACTTTTCTTGCACTTACCGGTTCTTCCGGTGCCTCTCTTAATTAACTTCGCGCCTTAAAGTGAGAAGCACACTGGACGACCTAATAAGTTCAGGTGCGCTATTATTTGCTATTTTGCCGCTTAATTACTGCTGTGATACCCACTTGGAAAAACTTAACACCAGTCGTTGTGAATAATTATGCTCATGTTCAATATTTTGTCCCCTCTACAGTATTAGCCGAGCCAGCGCGCGCCTTCTTGTCTTCCTTGTCTGTAACTGCGGTTCTTCCAAGCAATGTCTAACGGCGTCTTTTTATTGAAGGTGAATGATGAATTTCTCTGTAGTCAACTTATTATTACTGTGAAACAATTGCCTCATTGCCACCTTGTCGCATACTTATTTGTATATTAACTATTATCTGGTTTCCATTTTGATCGTTCAACGTCGCTCTTTTTAACACGAACAGTAGCCTGGCGACGTCTGTTGTTGCCTTACCTGGAGCCTGGCGACGTCTGTTGTTGCCTTACCTGGAGCCTGGCGACGTCTGTTGTTGCCTTACCTGGAGCCTGGCGACGTCTGTTGTTGCCTTACCTGGAGCCTGGCGACGTCTGTTGTTGCCTTACCTGGAGCCTGGCGACGTCTGTTGTTGCCTTACCTGGAGCCTGGCGACGTCTGTTGTTGCCTTACCTGGAGCCTGGCGACGTCTGTTGTTGCCTTACCTGGAGCCTGGCGACGTCTGTTGTTGCCTTACCTGGAGCCTGGCGACGTCTGTTGTTGCCTTACCTGGAGCCTGGCGACGTCTGTTGTTGCCTTACCTGGAGCCTGGCGACGTCTGTTGTTGCCTTACCTGGAGCCTGGCGACGTCTGTTGTTGCCTTACCTGGAGCCTGGCGACGTCTGTTGTTGCCTTACCTGGAGCCTGGCGACGTCTGTTGTTGCCTTACCTGGAGCCTGGCGACGTCTGTTGTTGCCTTACCTGGAGCCTGGCGACGTCTGTAGTTGCCTTACCTGGAGCCTGGCGACGTCTGTTGTTGCCTTACCTGGAGCCTGGCGACGTCTGTTGTTGCCTTACCTGGAGCCTGGCGACGTCTGTTGTTGCCTTACCTGGAGCCTGGCGACGTCTGTTGTTGCCTTTCCTCGAACCTGGCGACCGTTCGTCAATTTATTTGAAGCAGTCGCTTATGCTGCTCATTAACTCTCATGTATATTCTTAATTATGCATAATCCTTCTAGTTCGTCAAGATAAATTTATTCGTTGATGTTTTAGTCGTTCGTGTGTTCGCGTTGCTTGTCGTTCGTGTGTTCGCGTTGTAGTTCTTTGTTGCTCGTATCGAGAACCTTTATTCCTTATACGTTAAGAGTAAATAAAATTTTGACTTGAACCTGACTATAAGTCACCTTAAAAGATTGTGTCGCGGACAAATTCTCGACAAGGAATTCCATTCTTCACTAAATAGGGTAAATGCGGCATAAAGCCGTCGTTTGCTAATTATCTTCAGAGTAGACATAAGCTGGAATGTATGCACTCATGTGCTGTTTTTATGACCCTCCTCAAGCTAACCCTAATTGTTCTTAGCCTTGTGATTTCTTCATTCTGAATTCCATTAAAATAACTTAAGAGTTTGTATACTAGTTACTACATATTAGAGTTATGCTTTCAAAGCTTGCTTGCGTTTGTGAAATCATTAGTCTGAAAAGGACGGTTCTATTAACGGAGAAAATCATCCTGGTCGGGGACTTGGCCTAGATTATAGTAGACCTGAGTTCTAAAATCAGTAAGTATTTTCCAACTTAATTAGATATTTTACCTGAGAGTAATAGATGTTTTTGTGTAATACTTTGAGTCTTTGTGTTTATTTACGAATGCATATTAAGATCAAAAATTGTTCATTTCCGAAAAAAAGTTGAGAGATGTTATGTATTATAACACATTAAGTTTTAAATATTTCTCAACATAAAGGTCCTAAACATATCGACGAATCATTTTAGGAAGACAGTAGCCGTGTCAGAGATTAATTTTACTATTCGGAAACGCGATAATAATTACGTGCTCTCGGAAACTCGTTTCGAACCTGATCAATTTTACCGATTTCAATCTAAAATAGAATATTTCTCAGCGAAATTTTTGAACGCCCTTAAAAAACGGCTTCAAATTGATATCAATGCTTTTCATCTGACAATCTACAAAAAAGCTGTTATCAAGATATCAGCATGAGCGAGAGATGGTAGCTGAGCGAGCGAAACCACGGTTCACGGGTTCCCTGCTGCAGTCGTGGGAACGATCGTTCGTGATATTTGTTAATCGCCGAGACAAAACGGGAAATGATGCATGTACTCGTAAACGAGCGCTGCTCCTCGCTCCCGAACCCATTTGCAGGCTCAGCTGTGAAATTGTGTGAAAAATAGTGTCGCGAGCAGCTTTTGCCTTCAGAAATCTATTTAAAATAAGTTAGTGATATTTATGAAATTATTTTGGAGCTTTTTCTTATCATCAATATTAAAATTTCAAATCTCAAAATTATTGATGCACAAATTTAAGCTCAGCAATTGCTTTAACTCTTGACCATAATAATTCTTCTAACCCTGATATCGTAAAAACTTAAAGATGTTTTGACAGTAACAACAAACTTCAGTTCAACTCTCCTCGTTGAGTTACTTTTTTCCTTAATTCGCATAATGGCGAGATTATTTCGTGACCGTTTCCGGTTTGGTTCGTGTGAGCTGCTGGAGATGCTGCAGGATGCCTTCTGACCGCTGCCTTGGGCCACACTTTCTCTCGTCTGAGGGCGCGGCCATTGGCTGAGCGCTAATGCGGGTTCCTTACTGCAGATCTCCCGATTAGATTTATGTGTTACTCTTTGACGCTTCCTATTTTCTGAATGGCTCTTATTTTTTGTTCAATCGATATTTTCCATAACCCTTCACGTGTTTTACTTGTGAGCTAAATATTCTGAATGGCTCTTTTTATTTTTCATTTAATATGTATTTTCTATTGTTTCTACCGTTTTCTTTCCGAATGAAATAAATTTTGGATAATGGAACATTCGTATCAAAATTCAGCAACGCAGCGTCGATCAACATTTGCGTTTAAATTTCATAACGATACATTAGAGACATTGTCATAAAGCGTGTGTACGAAGCAAACGGACTGCTGCTCCGTGCATTTTGCAGCGAAAATTGCCTTTCACATGCGCCACACAAAAGCCGCGATGTTTACCGCGTTGCTGACATCTCCGACCCTCTAGTCTGCGTACCGGCAGTCGGGCACTGAAGAATGTTCCCACAGCCTCTGGCTTCGTTAGTGAGCTCTTGAATAAACTTCATACTTTCATCGTCGATATTTAAGTCGTTTTTTTTTCGCTCATTCCTATAAATTACGTCATCTGTACCCATATGAATGCCCTACCCAAAGAGCAATCTTCTATCTGTAGTGAGATATAATATGCCATTCTGCGGAAAAATAATTCGTGTTCAGCTCTCTAACGCGTGTTTTTTTTTTGCTGGATTGAGCTTTTGCTTGCTGTATGATCTCGTGTTGTTACGGCTCCCATTTTCAAAACAGGCGTGAGATCGAAGCCTTTGAGACTCTACTTTCGTAATTTTGAAAGATTGGGTATCGTTTCCTCTTCACGGTTGGCAGCTTCGTACTCGTTTAGGCATCAGGTTGTGCAAAAAAGTGTTTATGATACCCTGTATTGGAATTTGGGAGTTAGTTATCGATAATAAGGTGATAGGAAAACATACGCGAACATCTCTCACACTACGATTACCTCTACTCTACTCCGTGGCAGCGAACTGCTCGAGCGCGCTTTGTGTAGAAGACGAAATATGCAGTCCGTCATCCACACCACTGAGTAAACTGTGTGTAACCATACACTCTTTACCGTTCACTGAGTCCGATATAAACTTAGAAAAGTTACGTAAACGCAATTGACATCAAAGCCTGCAAGTTTCTATAGCGTAATGAACGGGGAAGTATTTTTTTGCCCCTCTCAAACACTGGTACGAAAGACACCTATTGTTAAAGCATTTGACATCCGAAGACTCTCTATATCAAGCTACGAAAATTTTCTCTTTAGCGACAGCAATATTTAGTTACATTTATTGTTTGAAGTTATGTGATATTTCAAGACAAAAACACTGCAACGTAAGGGCTACACATATTTTTTATGGCTTTCCTATCTGCAACTAAGAATAATAGTCACTCCTAGTCACTCCTAGATACGTTCAAGCATTTTTTGCGTTCGTTCTTCAGAACTTCCCTCAAATTTTCATCAGCAATAGGCAACAGGGGAGTCAAGCCCAGACTTGAGTGGTGTCTTTTCTACCCAAACCAGTTTGTTGCAAACGCCAGCCGCTTGCCTGCGGCTCCTGCGGCTCTTGTTTGCTGACGCTGCCTCAACGCCCGCCCGCAGTGCTGTGATGCTGTTGTGCACTGTTGCGGTGTTGCGATGCGCTGTGCTTGCTGGGTGGAGTTCCCAAGGTCTTCAACTTGTGTGTGGATGCTCTATAAGAACATTTAAGGCTTAGCTCCAACCCACCTGGCTGGCGTGGACTGCAGGCAGCCACGGAATCTTTTGCAAGATCTTTCTGAATATGAGTGTCACATTTCAATTAGTGACCTACTATTTTATGGTTTTTTTTTCGTTAACATTACGATTGTACATGACCTAATGATGTTTTTTCGTTTGTTTCAGATCTATGCTCAATACAACTTGGGACACGGAATACAACGAGAAATATTCTTTTTAAATTTAGAAGAGGGCTACTTTGGCTGTCAAGTAAATGAATCGAAAGAGATCCTTCAGCTTTTTGAACTATCAAAGCTCTGCGATGGATCACCGAACTGTTTCTTGGCTTCTGATGAGAACATCCAAGAACTCAAATGTTCAAGTAAGTACCTTCATCGTTAAATTGCACGTATTTTAAGTCAGAGAACATTTCGACGCTTTTCGTTAGAAAATGGTGTATTTTAAGGGGGAAGTTCACCTTTAGCTGAAGAAGAAGATAATTATTAAACCTAAAAATCGAGGTCTTTTTTTAGCATAAAACTAATGCTTTTGAACCGTAGCCTCAAAATATCAAGTTAAAGGAAAGCTTTACTGTATATATCTGTTAGAAAATTGAATGAGACAGCTGTGATCGGATAACAAAAGGTATATGAATGAGTCATTCACAGTTACGCCTCGTTGCTAAAGCGTAAAAAATGAGAAAAACTAGAAAAACGATTTTGTTCTAGCATTTTGTAATAAAATTCAACAAACTTATCGGTTCTCGTCAGGGTGTTGTACAGACAAACAAAGTTTCATTTCAATGTGAGAATTTAAAAATATATACGCAGAAAGCTAAGTATTTTAGCCGTCAAAATTATAGCATAGGTTTTCTTCATGTTATTTGTGATCCAGACTCCTGTAATTTTACGATGCCCTTTGATCTGGGAGAGCACGAGAATATAACGGACAATAATCTTTTTGCCTGGCCCTGGAGAAAATGATGTAATTTCAACTTTGCCTACCCCAACAAAAACTGGACATGCAGAGGTGGCAGAAAATAGAAGGAATTTTTTATTTCAGTTCAGTCCTCGCTTTTAAGTCGCCATTGAACTGTGTCAGTTGTGAGGTACAAAATATTCGTGAGACTTTATAAAGCTACTTGCAAATTTGGTTTAAGCGGAAATGAAATGGAACAACTCTGGGTTATTATCACTGGGTCTAGTTAGAGACAAATTTTTTAAAAGCGTATAGGTCTTACATCGAAAACGTAATTCATGATCGTATTTGTTAGTATTGGTTTTTTCAATTTATATTTATATTGAATTTATAAATCATTTTCTTATTTATAAATCATACAGGGATTTTTTAAAGCTTTTTTACGTTAACTGGCCAAAATGAGGCACTCAATTTATTCTTATATCATCAGATAAAAAAAATAAACAGTTTATTTCCAATAAAGATGGTACAAAAAAGATGGTACATCCTTGGTTTTTAAAATATCTTATTAAGGTAAATAAAAGTAGGAAAACTAAAGTAGGAAAACTTTTGGTACAATGTTTTTAAATTTAGACCTGCAAATTCTCGAAACTGATGCTGGTTTTACGTTAGCTTAACGTAGGCGCATGGATCATGTTTGGAGTGTTTTTCTAATGCATTGGGCCCCTGACGTAAGTATGTGTGTACCGTTGCGCCAGAGCACAAAGAAATGCAGAAAATGGCCTCATCCGGCAGAACAAGCTAGGTGTCTACCCGAGCGGATATGCCCTCCGTAATCGGTGTTTGCCACTTACATTTACGTTAGAAGGGAAGACATCTTTCCATTTGCATTAACGTTTTGCAACTGCTAAAAAAGAAGCACCGATCCTTTTTCCCCAGGCTGTAAACTTCTTTAAAAAAATAGAGTTGAAGTTATTTTAAGAATAGAGAGCTTAAGCTCAAACTAAGTTAACTTTTAATTTGTGAAAAAATGGTTTTTTTTACGTGACAGGACGTGCTTGGGACAAAAATATTGGCTAGAGCATCATTTTAAAATAAAAATTCGTGCGGATGAACATTATTTTACCGTCAGCCCTAGTTATCATTAACAAAAGCATTTGAAAAACTCAACTTCTATTTGGCATCATGGTCAGATCATGGAACATCGCTGTTAACGCTGCCCTATTCCTCAACGCAAAGTAGGGCACTGCATTTTACTGACACATTCCAATCCCATAGCCTGTTGAACTTGAGCTGCAAAGAATGCGCTTTGGTAAGGTGTGCTGTGAGTGGAAGTGAGGTTCTGTGCTCTGTTTCACCTAAGGCTAGTGACCGACCTGTGATTAATGAACGCCGTCACCTCGAGTGCTTCACATCGGCCTTCCACGAGTCGCTGCTTGGCGTATGAAGTACAAGTCTCCTTTGAAAAATTTTACCTCGTGGCACAGATGGTACTGGCTTATAATTACATTAAATTCAAAATCAAATCACATGCTAAAACCCATTAATGATACTATTTATGCTGTATAATATTCTTGAAAGACACATGATTGTCCCTTTTTTTCTCGTGGGTGATTTGGGTTACAATATCCATCGAACGTTCTTGTGTTGTACTCTAGTATTGGAAATGGCCAAGAAATTCAATAAATATTTAGTCGAACTTTGTAAGGGAACTCCGCCCGTCCGCCTTTCTTGATCGTTTATTTTTATTCTTTTCTGTACCGTACGACTATACTTCCGTAATTGTGGCCTGGCAACATCGCCCATTCGTCCGTGAACCAGCGAGCCTCGACACGCATTGTCTCTCGTGGTTCATATCTAACAGGACTTCTTTTCTTGAGCCACCGGTACGTTACGTGTAACTTTAATGTCTTCTGTGTTAACGTCTTCTGTGTTAACGTCTTCTGTGTTAACGTCTTCTGTGTTAACGTCTTCTGTGTTAACGTCTTCTGTGTTAATGTCTTCTGTGTTAATGTCTTCTGTGTTAATGTTTCTGTGTATTGCATTGTGCTCTAACTATTCATTGTGCAAAATGTCTCATTCTTTTTTTCTGACCTAGCAGTCAGAGTTCTAACTGCATTTCGTTGTTTGTGACAGTTAGGGTAAATTATTATTTAACTAAGCTTTCTTGTAACTTCATTTAGTGCTTCGCGCCGCCATAGCTTTATAGTTAGCGGTCGCAGCACTAGCACTCGTGCCCAGACTGTAGGGATGACTCTTTTGTGGGTACGCTGGTGGGCCCGCTTGGGTACCCTGACCCCGTGCCCTTCGGAGCTAAGCTCGATTTACTGCGTGGGCCACGCACTACCCTACCCTGAGCTGTACTGGAGCGATACTCATACCCACCTCTTCGGGAATCTGCAAGCACGCCGCTTCAGCAGAAGTTGAGTCACCTGTTGCGTGACTCTGAACTCTGCGTGTAGACTAACCTGAGCCTGGCAGCCAACCTTATTATTCCGTGTTTGTACTTTCAATTAGGATAATCTTAAGTTCTTTTGTATTCATCATTAGTCTTTATTTGTTTTATCAACCTCGCACATTAAATTATACTATTTACCGAGTTCTCATTTCCTTCTCGTGGTTTTATCTCGAGTGTTCCCTTGACAAACTTCAAGTCTAGAAGTTTTCGTTGCCCTTTCTAATAGTAGTAATCTAATTATTTGTTCTTAGAGAAACTATCTGATGTTGAGCTCATTTGCTTTTTGAACGAACGTCAATAAATAGAACGATTTCTGTGATAAAAAATGAGTTTGGATGAACAAAAATAGGCGATTTCGAAGGTATGCTCGGTTCAGACTGTAATCATTTCACTTACATCCTGGGGTTACTGCACAAACTTTATGCATTCCTTCCATTAACTGACTTGTTCTCCACACCTCCTGTACTTTGTGTGTTTTGATAATTCCTAATACGGTGCTTACACCTGCTGACTTCCTTCATGTATTAGCTGTATTTTCAAAAACAGCTGAAGCTTTGCTTTTCTCTATCGATCGTACTTGCACCATCGGCGGTACACAGTCCATTGATCTAGCTCGCTCCATTCATTCACTGTGCGTGCCATAAACTAAGCTAGTTCTAAAGACTGTATTAGAAAAACGGTGCTTCTTCCATAGACTGTATTGGTTCTATCGACTGTGCTTCTTCCATAGACTGTATTAGTTCCATAAACGGTGCTTCTTCATCGACTACTTGCTCCATAATGCTAATCACCGAGAGAACTGTGCTTGCTGCACAACGCACTCGGACAAGCGGGGTCATGTTGGCAGCGGTGACCGTGCCCTGCTTTCACTGCCGCATGGCGCTCTAGATGATCCCAATATAGCAATACTTTATGACCAGACTGCCGGGTGATCAGTGAGCGATAAATGCCACAACCACATAGACCTTACAGCACCATTTCACAGAGGTCGACCCTCTTGAACAAGCCTTCAAGTAGCTTGTGTTGTTTTGAAATTATTTGCCTCTAAATTTTAAAACCATTGGTTGAGATGCGAAAGATTGAGCCTTAAGTAGGACGATGAGCTAACGTCTGGCAAAATCCTAGTTATGAAAACAGGTTCATTCAACTTCATGTGCGTGTTAACATTTTTTATGATCTTTGTCTGAACATTATTTGCTCTCTATATTCGTAGTTTACCATCCCTATGTGACACAACGGTAAGTGGTTTCATTCTTGTGTCACAGTTTCAGGAATGCATGTGGGCTCAATGGACACAGACAATGAAAGCCTTTTACAAGCTTGCATCACAATTTACGTTAAGGGCTCAACGTACGACCAATACCGGCCTCTAGCGCAGTGTGGGTTGGCTGCGGTCATCTGTAATGCGTGCGTGTGAAAGCTGAAAAGAAAGCACAAGTGCTGACAACACAGCACGATGGCCAATAGTGGCCGCTAGTCCATAAGGGCTGACGTGCGTCTGAGCGAAGTCAAAGCTTCTATGATGGACAGATACATGAACAGTCAATTATTCTCATTCATACAGCTGGACGTCTGCAGTCATTAGCTTTCTCTGTATCAATGTATTTTCATCGAATTCAAATGATGGCCTCTATGGAACAAAACATTAATATTCGCAATAAATTTAACCCTTTAACGCCCCAGAGGACACCAGTGTCCCCTTTCAAAATTCCCCTTCAATATATTTTATTTCTTATTCAATTAGTTCCCTCATGTGTTCTTTGAAGTTCTCTGCCGAGTGGCAGTTCTTATCCCATCCTGATATCGGTGACTGCCAGATGCCAGCGCCAGTTTAGTGACGGTGGTTGTGTTAACGGTAATATGAGTACAAAAATTCGGACGTTAAAGGGTTAAGTTACTTGGGGATATTTCACCACGTCTAGTCTCGAATGCGCGTCGCGCCTTTTATGTTCCTTCACAACAGATGCAGTAGACCCTACAATGTGTATTTTTCTGAAATTACATCTTTTTTTCCCTGTAGAGCTCAACATTTGACTGCATTTAACAATTTGGCCGTATGGCCAAAAATATTTTTCACGATTGACACAACATTATCAGTACACGATAGTTAGTGAGCACCAAGAGGGCTGCTATATCATTTTAGGTTGTTTTCTTAAGTGGATATCGGTGATAATCTCGATAATCTAATACTGCTATTTTTTTAGTATACACATTGGTGATTCTCTACTGTGGGTATGTGTGTTGAATCGATGAGTTGTATTGCTTCGGCCAGCTCAGACTCATTGAAAATACTGACATAGACATAACTTCATGAAATTATACATTGGTATCACCTGCGAATGAGTCTAGAGTGCTGGTATCAGCTTAAATGGTTGTGTCAGTCCTGTCTCATACAGGAAAGTCCCGGCGGTCAGAAACTGCACCAAGAGTAGTCACACTCATCCTGCATGCGCTACATGCAGACTGCTTGAGGCTTACTGCATCACGTTCAAACGAACGACTCTTGTTGAGCCGGAAATTCTTATCTGGTATCCCCCATCTGTTTTTACCTTGAATGCTTGCTCACCGTCCTACACACTTTATCAATGACTTAGACTAACACTAAATATTTGCTGTAATATCGGTCAGGCATTCATTAGTCTCATGTCATTGTTTAATGATGAAATGAAAAAAACATGGATTACATTACTCACTAAAATAATGAAACAATTGCATCATTTAGCTTGCTTCATTTTCTGAAACTTTATCGTCATTCTGAGACGCTTCTCGTCGTTATACTTGCATATCCTTCGCATTCACTGAAATAATACGTTAGTGAACAAACTAAAATCACATTCACCCATTGCAGCTCAAAAAGACTATTCCTGCGCAAGCACTTCGGTGTACTACATAGATACCATCTCTAAAATTACATCCGCATTAATGCGTCTGATTCTTGAAATGAAAAGCAATTGGAAAATCGCTGAATGTATGTATAATCATTTAGTGTAGAGTCATTAAGGCAATTGTACTAAATGACTTTCCGTACAATTGTACTAAATGACTTTTCATTTTAAGATACCATCTCTGAGCGGGGTCTGCTGTGGCGCAAGCAGCGAGCGAATATGCAGTCTGAGAACGACAAAGCGATATAAGCACCGGCAGACGCAACCAAAATGTTGTAATTTTAAGCAGTCCTTTTGCGGCAGTGGAATGAGAACGGGAAGGGTGAGGAGCCACCAATGAGACCAGGACCAAGGGTGAACAATGCCGACTTACTGAGTAGCTCTCGCTGTTCGCACGCTGCCGTTCTTATCAAGTTGAGCACGAAATACGTACCATGTACCATGGTTCTACCAACCTTGTATTTCTTGTCCAAAATCCCCTTTAATGCTTATGTCACTAAAATTCATTAAGACAATATCGGGTATAAAAAGGTCTGTTGAGCCATTCTCTGACATATCTAAGGAACTTGCGTTTTGGAAATTCTGGTATCGTCGCGGTTAATGCAGTATCACACGAACCCTGATGTCGAACATGCACAACTCATTTAAAGGTCGTTTTCTGCATGAGTTAATTTCCTTCGTGCTCTAATATATCCACAAAAAGCAGCTGTACAGCGAACCTAACGAAGAAATAACAACAATACAACTTCCCGTTGAAATGACTCGGTAATTAAATGTTCGACTTTTGTAATCATTCTGTGATGTCATCACGCAGCTTCTGCAAATTAAATCCGAAAAATCTAGGGAGTAATGGGCTTCTATTGCACAAACTATCAGGTGACAACGAAGCCCTTACGTGATATTCTACTTAAATTCATAATTCTTGGTTGTCTCATTGTTTCCAGTTACTACCCAGTAGACTGAAGATCGTTTCTATTTAACTCTGTACTTTATATACAATGCTCACTAACAAAAAAGAAAATATCAAAATTGTCCTGAAGCCAATATGAGATAGGAGACGCAAAAGCTCAATCAATGACGCCGCAAATTTCAATTTTTAAAAGGGAAAAGTTGCCTAAAAAATGTGACACCTTCAGATCCAGCATGAAAACCTTGTCTCTAAGAAATAAATGACCCTTTGTAATTTCACTACTTAATTGAATTTCACTACTTTTGTGTAGAATGATCCAGATTATTTTTATTGATTGATTCGTAATCTGTGAATTTTTTTCGTTTCAGATGACTGCCCCTACACCCAAGGCTATCAGTGCGTGAACGGTGCCTGCCTTCAGGGCAACTGCCACTGCAACGACGGCTTCGGAGGCTGCGGTTGCGACACGCCTGGTGAGTTGCTCTTCGACACTTTGACTGCGGTAGAAGAAACAAGGTAGAGTCATTTCTTTGGGGAAAAATACACCTCATCTTGTTCAACTAGTCAAGAGAAAAGCTTCTTTTGAAACAAACTTTATGACGTCACCATTGCGATATGTCGTTCGACCTTAGGAGTGCCAGATTTGGGGCTAGCAGTGTTGCCAGATGCGATATGAGCGCTGCTATTGGTTCGTTGCCATTACGTCAGCATTGCCACATGGTCGACGAAAAAAAGACTAGCTTGAGCCTACCTTGTTTCTTCTACCGTGAGTACGGCCCATCGGTGGGTAGTGCTTAATTTTTCCTGCTGCAAAGCGACCCATCGTTGGGTCGATTAAAAAAGTTTAAAGAAACTTATAAAATTAATGGTATTTTATGAACCCATTTCATGTGTGGTATTTATAATATTTCTAACAACTTTTGAATTTAAATTCGAGTTGAATCCTGAACTTCAGTTTAACCCATCGCGGTCAACGAGTTAAAAGTACACTCACACTCACGACCTCAATGCAAAGGCTGCTCAGGGGCTCATTTTGTGACTAATTTACCGCTCTGGTCGAGTTTGGGGCTGTCGTGTTTATGGTAAAATGTAGAGACGTGAACACAATTGGGACTATCGTAGTCCGATATGAGGTTCAGGCACCGAATCGTTCTTAGACCTTAGATAGCCGTTTCTGTTTATTTTAAGTTATCTGATGGCCAAGATGCAGTCCTTAGGTATATTCCATGCATAAGAACTAAAAAACTCTAAACGTTGAAGGCTCAGTCATAATTTGCAGTGCTGTAATAATTTTTATTTATTGTTATCGTATTTTCAGGGTTGAGACTAAACGAAGAAATAATCTACAATTATTTACAGATACTGTTTCAATACCATTAGCAACATGAGGCCGTTCAGGGTAAGAGTGGCAGCGAGGTCATGCAAGACTTGGAGGAGAAAGACTAGAGGAACCTGTACGGGGCGCTGGTTTCCAGCCATCATTTCGGTCCGCCCATTAGAGAAGATCATCTCTAGTCTCATCAACTCAGTCCTGTAGACTGTTACAGTTATAATTCCTTGAGGCGAGCTATTCACGCGATCCTGTTACGCTCCGTGCACTCTGTACCTATTACTGGTAATGTTCTGTGGTGACACTGCCATGCGTGATTTAATCTCGACGATTTAAGGGATAAAAACAGGGCGGTTCGTACTTTCTTTGCGTATTTACAAGTACCCCGTGTTTCGCTTCATGAAGGGAATTTTCGAATGAGTTTAATTTTAGCCAGTTCAGTCATGCATTCAAATGTCAACGGGTAGAGTAAACTGTGCAACATAGCATTGGATAAACGCAAGGTTTTCACTCGTCTTTTCTTCTGGAGGTTCCTTGTAGATAAACAAATGTAAAATTATAAGTCTGATTTCCACTTAGAGTGAAAGCGCCAAAAGTACGATAAGCGCCAAAGACATATTTAAAAGTTATAACTTAGTACTGTATTGACCATCAGTTTGTATTATGCATTTGAGAGATTTTTCGTTCGTTTTCTGTACCAGGGGATGAAAAATAATGAAACGAAAATATTAATATCTTTGTTAATTCAACCCTCTGATTCAACCCTACAAACTTCTACCTCACCCCTACAATATGAAGTTTTTTAATTCAATTCTCTGATTCGCCCCTACAAACTTCTGCTTCACCCCTACAGTATAAAGTTTTTGCCCAACATAACATTTCCAGTTACCTCCTTTTCCATATCATACCTCTCTATTCTTCTCGACACGCTCTTAGTCAATCTTAGTTGCTTGCGTGCCTGGAATGGTGGTGCCAAAAGACCGACTACGGCATAAGCTTAGACTAAAGTAACGCTGCTTGGTTAGATGTACGTGTCGTTTACGATTACATAAATTTTTCCCCATTAGCGACTCACTGCTTTCTGTAGGTATGAAATGCACGTCATAATTTGTACCCGTATTAACGACATCAATAGTTTTCTGCCTGATTTTTGATTGCCTTTAATGCGTTACTTCACGAGTTAGAAGAGCAAAACAAAATTTGTTCGAGTGGTTGTCTCTCGATTCTTTGCTTTCGACGCTTGACCGCAGGGAACATGGAGTCAAAATGGGAAGTTTATGAAAAAGAAACTGTTTAGCACCTAATTCAATTTCCATTGAATCATGTAGTTAGATCTAGAATAAGCCACCTGGAAAGTCTAATTTGCATTTTTAAGTTTAAAGTGAATGTTTATACGAAGAAATCCCATCGGCGTGATCATGCGAGGACAGGAAGTTCTGAATAAGGACCGTGCACGACTGGTTAGACACCTTATATGGAGATTGCCGAGAATTCCCTCCTATGAAACACCAAGCGCTGACATCTCAAAATGCATATCTCAGTTAACACTTTTCTTTATTAAGCACCCGTACGATTTGAAAAACGGTCGGTTTGTGAACGAAGAGTAATTTTGTGCGATCTAAAAAGTTTGAAGGCTACTACAATATGGGCTACTATTGCACAGAGCGCGTTGCAGGCCAATAAGGCGCATCTCCTGTTATGGATGTCGTGACCTGAGGGGAGATTCGCGCAGCTGTTGCTGAAAAGTTCGTGTGGGTTGAACATGAAGAGACATTCACGTGCTGTTTTTACATAATTTTACTATATTCATAATATATACTGTAGGTATGCCAACAGTATATAAAACTGTACGTCGCTAGTTTATATCCCACTCACTAGCCAGGCTAATAATGCAGGATTGAACCCTTTGGTATCAGCAAGAACACGTTTCTTGTTCATGGTCTGCAAATGAGTCGCAGCATTGACCTGAAGAGTTACAATATCTCAAACGTAACATCACGGGGAACGGTAAATTTCTTCCTGCGCAGACAGGCAGTCACGGGAATAAACAAAGATAACCGAGAGTCCGCACATCTCTAGCGTGAATTTATGGCTGAGCGCCTTAAACAAATTGGTTTCATTAGGTTGCTATCTTTGCTCAAGTCTGGCAGCACCCGAGTTGGCGCAGATTCGCACACATTCTCACGTGCAAATGCGTTCCATTTGAAAGAGCCGAGCGTAACTGTACTCGGCTATTGACTTGCGGTGCGGCTTCGCTTCAGAGCTTCCACTCAAAAATGGAGCTCAGTTCGAGCTACTGCGCAAACGCCGTGGCGTATTGTGCCTCGAATTTCACGGGATGAGGCAGGCCTCTTGCTCGGCGCAGGCTTCATTTCGTGTTGACTGCACACACAAATTTTGCTGTTTGTTGAGCGCTCATCGTTTTCTCAACCTCATTATAACAGGGACGAGTCTGTACCGCTGTAGAGATTTCCATATTGAGGTTTGAGGGTATTTAGAAAATTTCTTGCAGAACGCTTCAGTAATGAACGCAGTCGCTATGAATTGTTTAAATGGTTTTCATTCGAGCGTCTCCAGTGTTTACTGATTATGAATATAATCTTGTTAAAATGTTCTAGGAAGGCCTGTGCAAATTAAAATCCCTGTAGTTTGTTCGAATGCTGGCACTGCTAACAAAGCCAATCAAGTGAAACGGTTAATTAAAATATTGAAATTTTTTTACCTTAAATTCTAACGCTTACGAAATTATAATTAACCAAATTAATTAGCTAATATGTTAATAAATCCTTGAAACAAATTGAAAGAAATTTTGGGATATTAGTTGCAATTATGGCATTTATGCTTTGATTCACTCTATTCGTCAGACTGAGATGATGTGACAGTGCATTATTTTGCCATCTGCTTGGGCAAGCGAGGAACCATGTTACTTTTCTGATCTAATAATAGAACAGGGAAGACAATCACGAAAATAGATGAAAATAAAATAGATAGAAAGCGAATTTAGGAATTGTTCAGGCAACTTTTACTCTGAGTAATGAATTACGTGCAAATATTGAAGTTGAACTTAAGGGAACTTTAAAACTGATCATTTATTCCCCTCTCCACCCTCACCTTGCATGTTGATGTCACTTGATCATGTTACCAGCTGAATATTTTCCAGGTTTCTTCTGAAAATTTAAAGTTTAGATCATTTTTCTTGGGCAACAGTGTTCGTCTACCTAAAATACTAAATCACACTCTAAATATCTTGGTTTTTTCAATTTTTATTTTTCTGCTACTCATCCCATTACTTAATGGCAGTTTAATATAAAGAATGAATCACCTACCGCTGTGTTTCTCACAACAAATAATTTTAGTTCAAAAAAAATTACTCCGGTATGACATGCTGCATTAGTAGGAGGACTATTTCTGAGACACACCTTGACAAGATCAAGTTTTCCATAATTTTGGAAACGGTAAAATGTTAAGAACTTGAATCGTGGACAACTTAACCACTTATCCAGAAATGAACATGGTGAATTTAGAATTTAAAATCCATCAAATTAGTCACGCATCTCATGCGGTGTTGAAAAAAACAGTCGTAAAGTATGATACATGAAATTCAAAGTTTTACGAAACGTTCAAGTTATTTTTAGCGAGCATAATGAGTTATCAAGAATTAGGCTTGTTAGTAGAAGTTTATCCTCAACAAAGGAAGGATCATGTAACCAGTTTGCAGAAAGTTACGAAGAAATATTCACCGTTGCCTGCTGCGTTTTCCCATAACACTGTCATCAAAAGTAATGAAGTGACCGTAAGTGAAACAAATTCAATTTCTTTTCAATTAATCTCAGATAATACTCCGTAATCCTTGGCAAGACTTGACCGTGATACAAGTTGCAGTTTAAAGTCGTGGTGAGAGCAGTGACGAAAAAGTGTTTGCCGTTGCCTGCCGCTGGAGGCAGTGAGTCATTAAAGTTATCCGAGGTGCGGCAACGGAGAGGCAACCTCCCAGGTTGGGTTCAGGTCACCAGAGTTCAGAGGCGTACCTGCGGAGATGGGCACAGAATAGTGATCGTGGTTTCCTAGGTCACGACTGCCCTAACTTATCTCATCAGCATTAGAGGCAGAGCTAAAACGATTTGTGAATGCCTGTTTCCTACGTTGTTTGGCTGGCGTACCTACCTTCCTGCCAATTTGCCTCCTGTCATAATATGTTCCTCTCGCTGTAACGGGAGGAATCATTGTAATCGTTGTACCACATCGTCATTGTACTCAAAATGAGTTATTGTTATCACTGAAATGAATTTCTGTAATCCGTGTGATGAATTATGGTGCCGTATATGTGTTATAGAATTTTCTTTGCAGACGGAAACTTTTTTCTTCGCAGACGAAAACGAATGCAAATACCGTCCGTGTGACGTGTTTGCGTCGTGCACCAACACACTCGGCTCGTATTTCTGCACCTGCTTTCCAGGCTACACGGGAGATGGCGCTCAGTGTCAAGGTGAGTTCCAATTTTTGTCTACTTTTATATAAATTACATTCGCGACTGATGCATGTTTATAGATATCAACTTACGCGCAAAACCTTGACTTCAAAGTGAATTGAATTTGCGTTTTCTTCAAATCTAATTACCTCCACGACTGAGGCATGTTTATATGTATCAATCAGCCCCCTACATTTTTACAGCACTTATTTATTCCCGATGGAGAATTTTTCAACATATTTAAAACTTGGTTCGAGATTGCTTAGTTATAATTACCTTCACTACTGATGAGTATTTAAATATATCAATCAGCGCGCTAGATTTTGACAGCACTTAATTATTGCCGAAAGAAAATGTTTCCATAAATTGAAACTTCGTTCGGGATTGCCCTCAACTTTTTGTCAGCCAACAGAACTGCAAAATGAACTGCAAAATAAACTCCCCGTCTCGGGCAGAATGCCGTTCATTCCGCGTGAAGAATTGCTCATTCAGAAACAGTTATTGCCGCATAAACCAATGGAAAGAAAAATGCGCACGCGATCTCAAAATTTCTTGATCGGCCCTTGTATTGCTTCGTATACGGGTTTTGCTACCGTGACCTCCGATGAGGCTGTTGAGCTCTCGCTGCAGATGCGGGAGCATTTGTGCTCCGGCATAACTGTAGACATAACTGATCCCTGGCGGTCTCGCGACACCGTCCAAACGTGCCCGCGTCGGCCCACCGGCAGCGCTGTAACTCGCTCCCCGCGTACTGGAACACGTGTGTACCACTTTGTAAATTGCTCATTCACGTACCGGCATTAATGAATGGCATTTCTTCTGTTTCGCGAACTTTTTAAAAAGTACCTGTTATCATACGAGGTGAATTGTTATCGTGCAATTGTATTTTCCATGTTTATTGGGAAGGATAAAATGGATTCGAGCATTAAGGTCGATTTCCCTGTTCTGTTACTTACAACTTAATAAAACTAACTGTTAACAACTGTGGAAGCGCCGTGAACGTGTTAAACAATTGAACACTTTGACCACAATTGATTCAGCTGAAGTTTATTATTCAATTCAAATTTGAAGTCAATTGTAGTACGCTGTGTTGAAAATACCAAACATTAACTGATTCCTGTTTTCATCTAGCTTTAATTATGTATTATGAACATTGAGTTTGTGACTACTGGTCGGTCAGCAGCACTATGAAATCCCCTCCGTGGCCACCAGTGGCTCACGTTACGGTCAAAGTGGTCAATTTATTTAGATACTGAAGACACATGTCACACTTTGATGCTAGCTCCTCTGCGTGTGTCGCTAGGAAAAATACAATAAGTTCTTCAAGCAGCATTTTTTCAAATCACATATTGTCAACTAAGTTCATTTAACCTTGTTTTTAAATTGGTTATCTGCCCAGTTCAGGAAGCGCAAAGTAACTCTCAGTACACCGTAATGACATCTTACCCCAGTAAGTGCGATGACTCTACTATTTTGTGCCTACAACATTAACACCAGACTCTATTTAGCTTCCTGTGATCATCCACAACCTCTACTTGCTCACCCGTTAAGAAAGCGCGTCTTCAGACGCAGGAGTCATCAAGGCCCTGTCATCACAGAACATTTTTGTCGAGACTGCGTGACCTGAGAATAGTCGGGGACGAGCGCTGTGCGACCAATTTTCGTTATTAAGTTATTTAGGTTCATCAAAAACAACGATACTTAAATTTTTATTCCCTCTCATTATTCATGTCGATTTGCTTCAGTTTCGAAGCAATTACGAGATTTCAGCCCTGGTTTTGCTGGCAAAGAATATTATATATTTTATCAATTGCCTGAAGCAGGTTGAGCGAATCAGACGATGAAATAACAAACATTGACCGGCAAGTCGTGAGGCCTCCATGCGTTTAGCTAAACCGTAGTCTAATCGGCTTTGTTCTTTGTACTCTTTACACTATCGTACCACTATTATCAGCGTCGCTGGCATTAAAGATGCGTAAAAATAATATTTTTCCTCTCCATCTTGGTTCATTATAACTCCCAGGAGCATTTCCTTTTGTTTCATTTCACTGCTATTCCTTGAATTTTGATGTAAGTTATTGTAGAATAAAGCTGAAATCTAATTAATGGCCTTACGTAACACAAAAGATGGTTGAAGCTCGTTTGTTCGCATTGGTTAGGACGGAGGTGCTTGGAAAATAAAGAATTGAGTGGAGTACTCAAAGGAGGAACTGGTAGAAAAATGTTACTTATTTTGTAGCTACACAAAGTTTGTGACTTAGAGGGGTATGTGAACTTCTTAGTTAGTCACTGCGACATAAATTGGTTATATAGCACTTGAAGGGACATCATTTTAAAGAGTTTCAGCTTTACTGTACTTCACCAGTTTTTTTAGATATCATATTTTGGTGGAATTTCGAGTGATATCTGTCACGTTCATGAATATAATTAAATTCTTTCAAAACGATCATGCAAATAACTTTATTTTCACTCTCATATCTCGTATGTCATGCAGGCTCCGTCTCGAAGAAGTCGCCCCATGTGTGTATGTTCGACGAAAAAATAATGGAACCAACCTCTCTGTCAATAACTGTTGCACCTGCCACCCGAAAGTGCAACACAGTAAATTACTCTCTTTCCCCCACTCAGATTAGGAAAACTGATCAAGAAATAAGACTATTCTCTTTCGTACACACTTCATGACTGTACGAACAACTCTTACGAACTCAAGAACTCTGCACATGAGCGCGTACGCTGCTGCAATGCGCTGCGAAATCAAGCAGGAAATTGATGCTGCGGCGAGTAACGTTGCAGCGATAGCGTGACTACGTCAAGAAGGCGCAAGGCTCACCAATTGGAGACGTGGAGATCGCTTGTCATGCTCCCGAGACTTCAATGGTTATCAGGAACCAATCGCCAGTCCAAGATAGGCCATGTAATTGCTAAAGCCGCGTTAGGCAGCTTGGAGTGCAGCGGTGATGATGGCAACATCGTGACTAGATACCACGGTAGGAGAAACGAGGTAGGGTCAAACAAGTCTTCTTTCGTCGAGCGTGGGGCAATGATAACTTCATGGCAACGAACTTATAGCAGCACTCATGTTGCATCTGGCAACGCAGCTAGCTTCAAATCTGGCACCGCTATTGGCCTAACGACATGTCGCAGTAGTGACGTCATAAAGTTTGTATGAAATAAAGCCGTTCTGTTGGCTAGCCGAACAAGAGGAGGTGTATTTTTCCCATAGAAACGACTCTACCTTGTTTCCTCTACCGTGCTAGATACCCTCCAGTCACGCTGCCCCGTATAGCGGGCACTGGCAGTCCCAAGTCACGAACTTGTGCTGGGTTCTCGCTGCATGATTTTCATCAGGGTATAGGTGCAGATGTTTAGCTCGATTGGAGATGCTTAGCTTTCCAATGCGTCAATCTGCTTCTTCTCATCTGAGTTCTCACTTTTGCGGGAGATACCCGTGAGTACCATCGAGACGTTTGACAACAATGACATC
This sequence comes from Morinoia aosen, assembly GCA_030386875.1. Classification (NCBI taxonomy): domain Eukaryota; kingdom Metazoa; phylum Arthropoda; class Malacostraca; order Amphipoda; family Talitridae; genus Morinoia; species Morinoia aosen. The sequence goes on along the minus strand of CM059561.1, from coordinate 81,352,813 downwards.
CGTAATTTCCACTGCATTAAGAAGGTTGCAATATATTGTGCGATAAGTGTACAACTTTAAATCAAGCTTGATGGAAAAGAGCTTTCAATTTCAGAGAAACAATATAATACCCAACAATTTTTAACACCTTCCAAGCCAAGTTTATTATGATGAAACATTGAAAAAATTTATTGTTGATCTGAATTAATGGAATGTGTGAATCTTGCCTTGTTTCGACTCAACCCTGGTAAAGAAGATCATTTTTTTCTATGAAACATTTGCTCTCGAAGGTAAGTCAAACCTCACACGCTAGCACGCAAAATCAATGACTGGAGTCTTCCGATGCGATCCCTTAATACAGTATCGATGATTTAAACGTCATTCAATAATGAAGAGTCGATGAATCAACATTTTTCGCTTATATTTTATCAACAATGTGCATCGAATGCTGACTTTTGGGCAGCAGGACTGCAGTATGGAAAAGTCACTGGAGAACATCGAAATGTCCGCTTACATTTTTTTTCAGTAACGTGTTAAGGTGAAAGTCGTATAGAACTTTGTAAAGATTTTCTCTGAAGTCGCACGGATTATAAAAATAGTACGTTTATAAGACTTTTTCCAGAGAGTGCGTTGCGCTATGACAGTTTTTCCAAAGTTCGAAATGGCAGCGCCTGTCTGGGCCACTCGTACCTAAGACAATATCACGAAGGCGGTACGGCACTTCCACTTTCCTTTCCACCAAAGCAGGTTACGCGTGTGGTCAGGCATGCCGGCTGCAGCGACACTCGTTCTTACCTCGACAAAGTCTCGCATAACGAAGCCTTTCTCTCAGCGACGCGTTCATAATATTCCGGACAGCTTCGTGTCCCAGAAAAGCAGATAAGAAATAACAGTGAATAAATGTTGCATTTTTGCTGCAAATATGCTCATAATATAACTGGAAAGGCACAAGTTTTTATTAACAGTATACAAGCACATGTCAGGATTGATTGTTCTCATTTTAAAGCATGTAACATTATTCAGTTTAGCATACATACAGGGACTTAGATTATTTTTGAAATGTCTTTTAGTAATTTATTTTATTTTATTTATTTTATTATTACCACGAGTATTTTCAAATTTATTTTACGTGTAGTGTAAAACTGAAATGCACTCCTCGACCTCGAAGAGAGGCATCCTATGAAATTCTCAACTATTTTACAAGTATCCCACAGAGTAACTGTGGCGTATAATCTTCCCCGACATTTTCTCACGCTTTGGCTTCAATTTATTCTCATCTTTGATACTTGGGTCCTGTCAGCGCTATTGATACGCTAAACCGGAACTTGCCATCGCTCTCATTCGCTGTTAGAATTATTGTTCCTTTTCGTAGAAGATAACGGCATCAGTAGCGCTTCTTCCTATTCTTTTGACTCCTGGACTATGTTGGGGTTGTTTCTTTTAGAAATTGTCACGTCGCGCTGCTCTTTGTGCTGTTACCTTGCAGCTAACTATTGAGAGGAACTCAATTGTACCTGTTGTATTTCTATCATGTTTGATCCTTCTAACTCCGCCTAGGTGTTAAAGAGAAACCAATTTTATAATACTGGAATGATTTTCATCACAGCTTAGACGATGTTGCAAGCCTGATTGGCTATCGCCGAATAGCATATGCTAACTCTACTCACATCCAACGCTTTACCTTTCGCAAAAAAGCTTGTGAATAAAGTTTTAGCAAATGCATTAGCCCTTCTGATATTTTTGAAGCAGTAATACCTGATTATTCAAGAACAAGTCGTACAAAATGACGTCAAAAATGGAGGAAATTGACTCAGCTGGTCATCGTAAATATTTATAAACGTTGACTTTCCTACTGACGGGTTAGATCGTTGGTACAGCACCTACAAATTATAATTCAGTCCAGTAAATCTGTGGGTATCTCATATCAACAAAAAGTTTAAATAGTAACATCTCGCGTAGAAATGCAGCCAGCTAACGGCACGCCACGAGGCTGTGCGTTATCAAACTGAAGAGAAAACCGAACAAAGTAAGTAAGAAATGAGTTGAAGATCGAAAGTTGTTCATTGAGTAGTCGTTGATGCACGGTCATCATATTTTCTTCATTCTTTCTATTTTTAGTTATGATGTCGCATCTGAGGTGTTGCGTAAACTTTTTAGAAGTTTCTTAACATCGCCTAGCAACAGTTACATTTAAGAAACTTGCCAACAACTTCATTACATACACTGGATTTTGAAGCATAAATTATTTTTCAATTGGAGGTCTGCACCATTGTACATTATGAAAGGATACGCTGCAGTTGAAGCCTCATCGAGCATAGTTGTCGTGCCACTACGGGAATTCCCTACTGACTGGAGAGCTCTTGCAGACGTCTTATCGTAATTAAGCATGCCCTTCTTGGCGTCCACCTCTGAACAATCAAACGTTAAAGCTGTCAGCCGGCGGACGCCCGCAACGCTGATGGACGTTCCTGCGACTCGCCGGAGGTCAACGTCTTCGTCCCTACAGCGCGCAAGCGCTCCCATCCTCTCCATCACCTCTTCTTCCCTGCAGTACCGCGGCCGCTATTCGCTTCCTCTTATTAATCAACTTGTTTTTGGTGCTTGCCAGTAGATGGATCAACCATCTGAAACTCTGGCTTCCTTGAGATTTCTTGTTTGTTGGTTTTCTCTCATCTGAGCTTAGAAATTGCATCTGCTCGCGTTTCGTCGCTGAGCGACAGTTGAAATTTCATCGTTGAATAGCAATTTGGCACTGTTTATTTCTTACCGTATCTCAAGTGATACCATTCTGAAAGTATCGCAGAAAGACTGAGTAGGAGTGCACTAAAAATGCACCGATAAAAGTTGCGTGCATGTGCGAGCAATGAACGTTGCCGTTCCCGCAACAATGGCTCACAGTCTGTGTTGTCGGTCTGTCTCTTTGGTGACACTCAAGTTCACGAGTATTCCACGCGGTCGCCCATGTGCATCCAAGCAGAGACACCTGCTCCCTCATCGCTGGCTCCGTTCTGTTCAATTCCGGTCAATGAGAGCGTGTTCCCACATGCAGCATCAGTTTTTCTCGCATAAATTGGAAGCATAACATCCATCTTTTCATTGCAAAAATACAGCCTCATAACTGACAAATAGCTCATAACTGACTCGTATTTGTGACCTTGTGAGTAGACGTACGTTTCTCTCTTTATTTAGCAGAAATGTAAACGGGCGCATATAAGCGAAATTATTTCATATCCTATTATTGTACTTGCTGTAGCTGAAGCCCCAACGTTTGAGCTCTCACTTGTCAAGGAAATACTGTTTTCTTTCTAATTTCAACTCAAACTCATTTGCTCTCTTGCGGATAATTATAATCTGTCCTTATATATTTAGGGTGAGTTATTTATCTGAATCTTCAAAAATTTCAGTTTGTTGATTTCCAGGGGACTATAAACGCATGTAGTTTGGGTTGAAATAATTCATGCTTTCGTCAAAATTTAATTGGCATCATTTTGTTATACAGCTTCAAGAGCAGAAATGAGGACTGAAAGAAAAACTAAAGCGCATACCATCTCACCTTTCATGTTCTCTCAGTTCCTTCGCATTAACTGTGTTGAGACTGGAGCATGTGAAAGAAGAACATTTCTGACAAATCATAAGCAGCCCCAGTCATTTTTGGTTCATTGTTGTTTTTTGAGCGGGATTTTAACTCCTTTGTCAAGTCGCATTTCTCTCTGATGCAATTCATCCTCACCCCTGCCACGCCCCCATTCCTAACCTCTTAATCCCCCACTTTCCCCCCTCCTCCCCCTTCTCTCTCCTTCACGCTAGATGAGTTCAAAACATGTCTTAAACTCCTTCCAGAAGCTAACTCTTGCCCTCTCTCTGACTCCTACATTTTAGTTTTGCAAATTAAATATCTGTGATTTTTTTCACAAATTTATTCTCATGATAATTCCAGCCACAGCTTTTCCATAGTGAAAATACAACTCCTTGTTGCGTCCCTCGAGCGCTGTTTATCCTACGCTCTTTTATATTTCGTTATTTTCGAGTGTCCAATCAACGTGAGGATCGATAGCTCTCTCAAATAAACTTCTACCATTAGTTTATTGAAATCAGCCTTAAAGAAACACTTCAGTTATATTTTCTCGAGTGACTGCCCTTCGATGCCTTATTTTTAAGAAATAGCCTTTTTATTATCTAGCATTGGGGAAAGTGGGAAGTGACAGTTCAGGAGTCTAGCAGGAAGCTACAACGATGTCGCTCTTGGGCCACATTTTTGCGTGATATACTTGCGGTGTAACCTTTTCAGTTCAGAATAGAAAGCTACTTCTTCTTGGGCTTGACTTTGAGTTGACTACAGCGTAAGCCGCCTTGTTCAGTCTAGCATTTGGGAGCACGTGCCATTTTAACGTAGATGTCATCCTGCCACGAGGCTATTCCAGTTTCAGATTACCGTCGAAATATTTCTTTTGAGCTCACAATTCACACTACTTAGATGTGAGTTTTAAATTACGTGAAGTAGGACGACCTAAATTAAGTTCCAATCTCGGCGATGCCTTTTCACACCTTGGTGCAAGTGGAAATTATTTTCAACTACCGCATAATCCAAAATCAAAAAGGAAAATTTTTCACTAAATATATTTCGTATCGTTATAATTCATCATAATGCGAGTCCGTGCTTCAGATGATGGTAGGGCGTTTTAAGTGAAAGTGCCTAGGTGCGAGGGCCGGAGAGACTGCAGACAAGAAAGGCCAGACAATTAGATCAGCTTGATAGTTCTTGTGTGTAGTTTTTGGATGCCCTTGATAAAATCGACATGATCCGTTCCCGACGCTCAAAGTTCAACGGTGATAAATTTGTACTGCTTACAGCTCAACTGATGCTTACAATACTCAAACGAGTATGGTGTTAGGTGCGCACGCGATGTACAAAATTTGCTACCGAGTAGCTCGAATATCTAAGAGTCTACAAATATGCAGTACTGCCGTTGGGGAAATATGGCAATTTAAAATTTGAAGAGTCGTCTCTGCACACTGTACCAAAAGTGTTCCAAGTTTCGCTTCATTTTTCTGGAACCAAAATTCGCAATTTAAAAGTAAGCTCACTACAAGATCAAAGCCTATAATAATACTCGAGATCTGAAAAAACGGGTTTGGAATGGTCATTCATGTTGTAATATTGCGAATGGGTTTCAAGCCTAACTTTCAGGGTTGAAACTAACCGTCTGATACTCATGAGTTGAGAAAAGTGGCTGGACATTCCCACGTCTTGGATACCACTACTAACATAACATGTTTTCTTGTTCCAGATATCGACGAGTGCTTGGACCCGGCCGTGGCCGGGCTCTGTGTGGAGAACGCGTGGTGCTGTAACCTGCCCGCACACTACACCTGCAAGTGCAATGACGGCTACACAGGCGACGGATACGTCCAGTGCACAGGTACGACAATCCCGTCATGCTTTCAACACGTTGACTACGATGGGTTAATCTGAAGTTCAGTAATCAATTTGAATTCAAAAGTTGTTAGAAATTTTATAAATACCAAACAATAACGGGGTCCCTTGAATACTATTAATTTTAAAAGTATGTAACAATTTTTTCAAATAACCCATCGATGGGTCGTATCGCAGAAGGAAAAATTTGAGCACGACCCACTGATGGGTCGTATGGCAATTACCGTGTTAAAGAATGAAATAATTATGACTTGTGTTAATGAGTGAAGTAATCATTACTCCGAAACATAATTTTGTACGCCAATGCATTTTTAAATTTAACTCAGTAAAACGCAGTAGAATAAAAACTGCTAAACTTTTCGTGATGTGTATAAAAATGTGTTAGAATCTATGAAACTCCATTACTTTTTCTCAAAAGATTTAATTCAGGACTTTCAAAGGACATCATCCTCATTTGGATGATGGCTCTACTATTATACATAAAGAGTTCGCGTTCGCCTCTTGCGATCGCTATTCTAATACTGAGAATTTCATGTACAAGTATAACCTTTACGATTTAGAACTCAATACTTAACGCACCAATTTGAACAATATAACAAAACGTGCGAATTTTTTGGTAGACTTCATCATCTAAATCCAGTATAATTTGCCTTATATCTTCACAACTGAGTACAAATCGTCTCACATCAAAACTCCGTTCCTTCGCTGAATAATTTCCCTGAAACGACCCCACTTATGGGTGGAGCCCTTGCTCGAAGATTTTGCGGGCTTGCGAGTAGTTTGTTCTTGAACTTTCTCATGCCTTCCTTGAGCAGCAGTTAGTGAGTTGAAGACTTCCGTCATTCCTGGATCTTCCGAGCCTTGAATCTTAATCGGCGACATTGACTCCTTGCTTGGAAATCTACCCGAATAGAAATTTTAACTGAAATATTATACAGCTTGTCGCCATGAAAATTCTCAGTTACGAGTGGAATTTATTTCTCCATTTGTTTAATCAAAACATGTGAAGCGAGGGCTTCCAATCAATTTACCATGGCCTTCCGGTGCAATCCGTTCCAAAACACGCTGACGAACGTTGTGTTAAACAGCAACGGTATACAGGTATTGTGTGGCTGTATAATATTAGATGCCAACCACAGAACATGTGTCAGTTAAGTTTCATAGTGTTAATTAGGAATTTAGCAAAGCAGCAGAAAAACGCTCATTACTCGTCAACTTACATGAACACTTTTTAAATGAATACGAAACTATTCATTCTTTAACCCAACATCGTACAGATCGCAAAGCGAAGTTCATGCGTTTCAGAATTTATACCCTACGAGGAGTTCGTAGTAAGTACGTCAAAAACAAGTAATTTCATTAAGGACGTTTTTGTGTCACCCCTTTTGTATTTCAGCGCGTTAAACATCGGTTCTTAATTCATCATAACACCAGTCACATGTGTTACTTCGGGGTTTTTGTTCGAATACATTTCACCAAACGAAAATGACTTGTTCTATAACATCAAAATAATAACACTGGTTCTCAGTCCATTGATATTTATATAACCGTATTTATGCGGAGCCTATTCAACTACATCGATTCCCTTAGTTCAATTCTGAACCTCAAGTTTTAAATCCGAACTTCGGATTGTTCCCAACAGTTGATACGTTTGCTCTATTCATGAATTTTTGAATCGAACAAGTGTAAGTACGGTAGAAATAACTGCACCATTGGAGTGCAGCAGTGAGACGTGCATGAGTTTTTGAATCGAACAAGTGTAAGTACGGTAGAAATAACTGCACCATCGGAGTGCAGCAGTGAGACGTGCATGAGTTTTTGAATCGAACAAGTGTAAGTACGGTAGAAATAACTGCACCATCGGAGTGCAGCAGTGAGACGTGCATGAGTTTTTGAATCGAACAAGTGTAAGTACGGTAGAAATAACTGCACCATCGGAGTGCAGCAGTGAGACGTGCATGAGTTTTTGAATCGAACAAGTGTAAGTACGGTAGAAATAACTGCACCATCGGAGTGCAGCAGTGAGACGTGCATGAGTTTTTGAATCGAACAAGTGTAAGTACGGTAGAAATAACTGCACCATCGGAGTGCAGCAGTGAGACGTGCATGAGTTTTTGAATCGAACAAGTGTAAGTACGGTAGAAATAACTGCACCATCAGAGTGCAGCAGTGAGACGGAGGTATGTGCATGCATACGTGTAAAGGTCAAGGCTGCCTAGCAGAGGGCGCTCCGCTGGTCCACAGCGAGACGATCACTGCACCGCTTCCACCAAGGAAGTCGATTGCACGTGCTGCAAAATTTCCGTTGCAATATGTCATGGAGCATCGAAACGAGATTTTCTCAAACTCCATCTAGTCGATTTCCAGCAAGTTCTTCAAGAGTTCATTTGATGGCTCATTTTAGTATCTCTAAATTCGTTATTGGGTTATTTCATGTGTTCCAACATCCTGTTATTAAACCAACTTCTATCTTTTAAATGATTTTCTACCCTTTCTATGCTTTCTCAATGGTTGAAGAATGAACTCAACGTTTCTCATTTTTTGATGGGTATATCAAGGACGCATGTTTGTTAGACACCTAGTTTTAAAATTGAATCAATAGTAGTTGTAATTTCACAAACAACTATTCTGAGATTAATTTTTGACTGATATTCTAAGGGTCACATCTTGAGCATCCATTAGAAAACCGGCTGTGAGCTCGCAGGCAGGCTCGAGGAAGGTTTTCAGATTGGCCAGTCCAGCAAACCCTGAGGTGCTGCGAGTCTGATGATGTCAGAGGTCGATGGTTCCTCGCCTGAACAGCGTCCAGTGTTCGCATATCGTGGTGGAAATTTCTCATCGTTTAGCAGCCTTTAACTCACTGTTGATCAAATACCTTATATTCCATGCCCTATTTCTCTATCTCGTATCAAAGCGCGTGAGCTGCACTGAAGAATGCATTTTTTACATTTCAGATATCAACGAATGTCTTAACCCCAACGCGTGTGGACACAACGCCATCTGCACAAACAACGCCGGCAACTATACATGTTCCTGCCCGCCTGGCTTCGTAGGCAATCCCTACACTGGAGTGAGTTCCAATTTTTGGCGCACTGAATCAAAAATAAAACCTGTTGACTTTGCTATTCATTTCGTTATCTCTAAGTTTGTCTAAGTTTATTTCTTTCATTCTAAGATAGAGTTCAGGAGAACAAATCAATAGAAATATATTCCCTTGAACGTTCTCGGATTTTTCAGCGATACAGTATATTGTCCGAGTTCACTTAATAACTTATTTCAGTATCTCTAAATTCGTCATTGCGTTATTTCAAATATTCTAACTTCCTGCTATTAAACTAAATTTTATCTTTCAAATGATTTTTCCTTTTGTTTTGCTAGCAGTGATCGGGTGCATAAGGCCTTCATATTTTCTTTGTCACTTTCATTTGAGTGCATCAAATTCGTTCTGGTTTCTCCATAGAATATCACAGAAATTTGTTTGATTTATCAACTCGCCGCAACTGAATGACAATAAAACTTGACGATGTCATGCAAATAAGTGCACAACTGTTGCGCTGACCTCACCGTTGATGTCCTTCATGACTGCGGTGTTTTATTTAGGAATACTAAGTTTGTGATGTAATCTCGGGAAGTAAACTTGTGTTCCTGCATGCCAGTGTGCGGACATGGACGAATGCGGCAGGCAGGACGCGTGCGGCCCGGCAGCACGATGCACCAACATCATCGGAGGACGCGAATGTTCCTGTCCACCAGGCCTCGAAGGGGACCCTTACTCCTCTATTGGCTGCGTGGTGAGTTTTCGTCTTCAGTTCATGGAATCTTTTATAATCTTAAAATCAACGCCTTTCAGTACCCCCCATACTCCTCTATTGGCTGCGCGGTGAGTTTTCGGCTTCAGTTCCTAGAACCTTTACAATCTTACACCCAGTCCCTTTCAATACCCTGTTTTGAAAATTCTTGAATCCCCATCATCTATATTTCTCGTAAAATTCTAGGTCACATTTTAGGTTATTTGTCAAAATGTTCATTCATAATGGAGGGATCTAAGTGGCATGCTCCTTCGCTTGTGGAGCTCTCGCTCAAACATTTGATGGGCTAATTTAAAGGGTTTCAGCCCTTTTTGGGTGAGAGCACTACCTCGTAAACTTATACCCAGGGCCGAACAACTTTTACTGGTTACTTTTTTGCGGAGATTCCCTTTCTGGTGCCTGCATTGCTTGAGAGAAGAGTTGCGTGCAACACCGAGCCGTAGTAGGGTGACTATCAAGGTTTAATTACATTCTGTACTCCTTACTGTATCGAACTGGAACGCTTTCTTGTTTTATTAACACTTATTCCATGCTCAACGATTTTTTCGCACATTTTCTTTAATCATGTATGTTTCTCTCATGATGCTCTTCTTGTATTGCAGACGATTTTAGGTGCCGGTTTTGACTAATCGCGGTTTGCGCAATACTTACGTATGCCTTTCTAATCTCCATAGTTTTCTGTACTGAAATATTTCTATTAACGCGCTGACTTCTTTTGCCCTCTGTCTTCTTTTTTACGTTTTTCTCTCTAACAGTAGCATAGCAATATACATGTGACCGCTGCGAGCGGTATTCCATTGGTGGCACTCTCTCTTCCTCTCCCTGGATTGTCTCACTCTTCAATCTCAAATCCAATGTATTTATTTTTTTGCCACTTATTCTCTACAAGTCTCCGTGCCTTCAAAGCTGTTGAACCCTCTCCGACAAGCGCAATTTTGCTTCCATTACGTAACCATGTATCCATCAATTCTCCGTTTCCCCCACCTTCCTTCCAATTTCAAGATGGTTCTCATTCTCAAGACATCCCATCATTTCGTTGTCACTGCTCGGGCTAACACTTCCCGAAAATCCTCCTATCACACATTCATCCAAGTTCAGTTTCTTATTACTGGAATTTTCCCTGGATTGTCGATTACTGTAATTTTACCTGGATTGTAAAACAAGAATTCTAGCTCTATTATTCACCTTTCATCTACTATATTAGCCTGAAATTATTGCACTACCGCTATACAATGTGATTGCAACCTATAAATTATACTCTGAATCTTTCGCTCACTTATTGCAGAAACAGGCTCAGAGAGACCTGAAATGTCAAATATTTCTTCGATAAACTACTTAAAGCTTTAAATATTACAATTGAAAGAGCCAGATATTTTTCACTGTTATCTAAGTTGATAAGTGTTACAACAACCCTTATAAAATCGCAAAAAAATAACAATGCGAACTTAATTAATTCAATTTTAAATCCACTTTTTGATGCTGCCTTAATTTTCATTACTTCATCTGAAGCAACGATCGGGAATGTCTGGAAACTTGAATATATTGGATAAAAGGCATAGAAGTTTTTATACTTATTTGCTCCAAGGCGCACATTCATTTTAGATTACTCCATTAGCAACCTTCATGTTTGTCGCAATGAACAAATAACACAGTCACTTAAGATTGCTACACTGGCAGCGTTAATTTTTGCCACAATGAGTATAATCTACCTTCGTTGAAAAGTTTTACCTTTATATGACCAGGACGTGAACGAGTGCGCCAGTTCTCCGTGCGCTACGGGAGCTCGCTGCGCCGACGGTCGTGGCAACTACACCTGCGCTTGCCCTCCAGGGTTCATCGGCAACCCTTACAACAAGTTCGGCGCTTGCAGAGGTATGACTGGATTTCAACGCTGCGTATTTAATCAACCTTGCTATTTTCTAACCATATCCTCATAGCTTGAAAATTCCGCCAGAAGATGTAAAACCTCATGGTGAACAGTTTCAGAAATATTTTTCAAGCCAATTTGCTTAATGTATAGATAAAACTGATACAGCGCTTCCTAATTATAACCGTACGCTTCTCACTGAAATTACGTTTTTCTATTAATCTGATTTGAGTAATATAGGTTAACTCTAACACGCTGCGGGAATGTGTTCATTGGTAATAAAACGTACTTGTTGCACCAGTTTTCGTAACAAGTCTTGTAAATATGAAGGCACATTTTGAGGCTCGTTTTTTTGTTTACTCTGCAGAATGGCATTATTTATGTCAATTTTAGCACATGTAATGCTTTGTACGCAATATTATTGTAAAATTAACCTTTGTTAACGTTCAATAACAATTTGTTGTATCAGTAGCAAAAAATGATAGAAATTATTAACCAGGTTTTCTTCGTTGTTGTAAATAACCTCCCGTGAGAGACCATCAGTTTATCCTGTTTGTGATTCGACTTCTCTTGGATTGTAGTGATTAAGTCAACTAACAGATCAGTCCTTCTCTGATTTTACTTTTTATCCGAACTACTTTGGGCTTACAATCTCTGATTAATACTCCAAAAATTACCCCATCTAACCGTTTTTTTACAGTCAAATAACTGGGTAGTCAGGGTTTATGAGTTGTTCTTCAAAAACGGAGAGTCTTTGATCATGTTGTACTTTCTAACCGTCTTTTCCACTTTGGTTGCTGCCCTACCACTTAGATGTGGATGAGTGTCATGATCCCAACATGGATGTGACTGCTGACCCAAAAGCGGATACTTCGGAGCAAACTCAAGCTCGAGCTAAGAGTATAACAGAGGGCTCTGGTACCGAAACTACGCCTTCTACTCATCTTTTGGATTACGATTTAACCTCTACTAACTGGTCTTTTCCTTGCGGACTCAATGCCGTGTGTCGTAATCTTCCGGGGACATATAAGTGTCAGTGTCCAAGAGGATATTCTGGAAATGCTGAAAAGGTCTGCTACGATATCAATGAATGTGGTCGACCAGGCCTTTGTGGCGAGAATGCCAAGTGTATCAACACTGATGGCTCGCACGAATGCATCTGTCCTGAAGGGTTTGATGGCGATCCCATTCTTGGATGTACCAGTTAGTACCTCGAAGTTCAAGCGTCGACCGTTGTCGACTGCCCTTGTTGCTTCTGTCTCTTTGAAAAGGTCCAAGCAAGTTCTTCTTATTGCTTTCACTCTATTTTTGCGTTTTGAATTTTCTTAATCGTAACTAACTGTTAGAAACTCGGTTCTTCTATGTTAAATGCGTATAACTTTCCCCTAACAAACTAGAACATCTGTGGAGTATTTTGAAGGTTCACTGCATCATTATGTACTGTTCGTGTTTTGTTTTTTGTAATTTTAGCCATATTCAGGTTGCTATTTGTCTTTGAATTAATTTCTTAGCAAAATGCAAAAGCATCTGATACGATGCTAATTTATGAATAAAGGCTTAGTTCCTTTTTTGCTGCACAGTCAATGAGATTTCGCTGATTTTACCTCATTCAGTACGTACCGACCCAGAACAATTCGTGCACTACCTTATTATCGTAGACCCAGTGCAATTCTGTCTCCCATGACTCGCTTTCGGTTTCCGTGCTCACTGCGCAACCATCTCTATTGTTGACGACCTTTGACAGCGAATTCTTCTGCAAACGACACGCTACATCTCGATCTTATCCGTTTTGTGGGTCTCGTCCTACACTATTTGGCTTCCGATTAAACTCGACCTGGGATACACTATTTTCAACAGCTTCGAAAATTACGAAATAAATTATGACTAATTTTTTACACAAGTATTTCTGTACTGTATCATTGAATGAGAAGACGTTAATGCTGCTAATTAGAGGAAACGGATTTGAACATCCGAAAAAGCTGTGGAATATTTTCGTGAGGGAGAATTGTTTTCACTAAACTTAACGGCTTAAGAATCATAAGCACTTAGCTGTTCAAATAAGTTCGTAAAACCAGTAAATTTTAGAGTTCTGTCCTCATCGTAATCATACAAAGCTCATTGCTATCAACGCTCACCCTGAACGGGTGCTACGGTACGAACCAATTACTTTCCTCTTGTATGTCTTCCCTTTTCTGTGCTCTAAATTGATAAAGGAATTTGCCCGGCGTTGCTACATCTGCTCGGTTCAACTTGAATAGTGATTCTGATTACTCACTTCTAGAAATAGTCCAATACTTAATTTCTGTTGCTTGCTAGCTTCCTGACGAACCTTTCAAATTTGAATTTTTTCACAGACCAAGACGTTCTCTTGTCTTTCTGTGCCAGTTGTGATTTCGAAAATCACTCCTGATACTTTGCATTACTGTACGTGCGTAGGTATTTTATCGTACTCAACCCTGGGTTATCGTTGTACGTGTCATCATTTGAAATATTTCACGATTATGAGAGGACACAAATAATGAGATGAGATAATAACCATATTTCCAAGCTTAGTGTAACTGGAGATTTGATTGAAATTTTCTATATGACCGCTTCGATTTTTCTGATTCCCTCGTGCTTCCGAAGTGGAAATCAAATTAGGATCCGTTTCGATGAGCTTGTTTAGTATGTGTATTATCAAAGTAATTCTTTCCGGTTGCGTAATCTTATGCTGTTTTCACAGACGTTGACGAATGTGCCTCAAACCCATGCGGACTAAACGCCCAGTGTCTCGATAAGATGGGCAGCTATGCGTGCATCTGCAAGGCCGAGTACACCGGCGACCCATACACAGCCTGTGTCGGTAAGTCCCTCTTCAAACTTGTGGACTTTACGCCTTTATATACGATGTTCATAAAATTACTTGGAAGATATACTTTTCGCAACAAAACGAAGGGAGCGTTTCCCAATGTAAAGGTGTCGCCTAAAAGGCTAAAGATTTTCCACGATTTTAATGCATTCCAACTTATTCGTCAATACTTGAACGTGAACTGGTGACCAGAATGTTGAGTGTTTTCGAGTTCAGCTTTCCACCGATTATTTCTTGCTAAATGTCCTGTGTTCAATGTAGCCATGCATTAAACATATTAAGAATCTATTTGCTTCATGATTTCTAAACTACTAAGGCAACATTTAAATTAAAATAACTTTCCAGTAGAGTCTCGAAAAGAAAGACGAAATAAAAGAAATCTTAGTGGGGTTTCTTGCCCCAGTAAAATCTTAATTGTTCAACATAGAGCTCAAATCATTGCCACTCTTTAAAAAAAAACATGAACTTATGCTTAAATTTTGTTTTAACTTTTCTCATTTTATTGCCAGATATTGACGAATGCACCGTCTTGAGCACCCCGTGCGGCACCAACGCTGTCTGCCAGAACACAGACCCTGGCTTCCAGTGCGTCTGCCCCAAGGGCTTCAGAGCGCGCTCGTCTCCTCACGTTGCATGCGAACAGGTGAGTGTTGTACTTACTGATGTCAGTTTCATGGACGTTGCTGAAGTTATTTCTTCTGTTCACCTCATTAAAATTCGTCTAAAATCGTTGTTACATCAATAACTTGCGCGAGGATACTTTGCAGCCTCACATTGAAGGAAATAACTCTTGAGGAAAATCTGTTGTGTCTTAGTCCTCCATTCATCGCATCGGATATTTTTATAAAATAAATGAATTCAGGAATTGTTCTTACTTCTCTTCGATGTTGAATAACTCCTGAGATTCGATGATGGTAGAAAAACAACTGTTGTGTGCATGTGAACGGTGACAAAAGGCTGAGCAGCCCTTGAATGTATAAACGCTGGCTAAAAGTAAAGCAACCGTTGAATGATGGTCTTGTCTGTCTGTTGGATAATGACCCTGTCGATCTGTTGAATGATGGCCTTGTCTGTCTGTTGAATGATTTCCCTATCTGGCTATTGGATGATGGCCCTGTCTGCCTGCTGCATGTTGGCCCTGTTTGTCTGTCGGATGATGGCCCTGTCTGTTGGATGATGGCCCTGTGTGTTTTTCCCTCAGTACGACGTGAGCGTGCAGTGCCTCTCGAACTTCGACTGCGTGAACAACGGCCAGTGCGTGGAGGGTCAGTGCTTCTGTCGGCCTGGGTTCGAGGCGGCGGGAGCTGAGTGTCGCGACATCGACGAGTGTCTCACTTCCCCTTGCGGCGCCAACGCCCACTGCCGCAACATCCCCGGCAGCTACACCTGCTCCTGCAACATCGGATACATCGGCAGCCCCCCTCAAACTACCTGCAAAGGTGCTCCACTCGAAATTTTAGACATGAAACTGTTCACGGGATTTTAATAGAATGTCAAATTGTCTGCTTCTGATGAAGAATAATAATTTAGGTTGATGTTTCTCTACATTCGAATTTTCCATGGTGCTCCTCATGTCTACACTATATATTTTATACTGAAAACTGTTCACATCGCGAGTTTAAATGAATAGCGAGTTTTCTATTTCGGATGAAAAATAATAATTTAGGTTGATGTTTCTCTACATTTTAATTTTCTATACTTCAAAATGTTTTAGAAAACGTTAGAGCAAAACTAGTGAATGTAAACGACTGGAAATCAGATAATTTAAAATAACTTGATTTCTTGTCTTTCAAGCTGGCTCACTCAAAAAAAAATAATTACATTAATTATGTAAATGTACGAGGAGTTCGCGAGACTCGAACTCAGGACCAGAAATTACCGCGCCAGCACTCTATCGACCGCACTATCGATCACCCTAAAAGATAATCGAAGCCCAACGAAAGCAATGCTTGGCACAGTGAAAGCAGGCGCGCACTGTCCCGACAGATATATTTTATTCCCTTATGTATCGGGAGTTCAAAGTCTAGTCACCCCCAGAAACAGTTAATCAATCTGGTACGGGAAGCTACTGCTTCCACAAGGTTTTTCAAATGAAATAAACGTACGAGGAGTTCGCGAGACTCGAACTCAGGACTAGAAATTACCGCGCCAGCACGCCATTGACCGCTACCAGATTCATTTACTGTTTCTGGGGGTGTCTAGACTTTGAACTCTCGATATTAATGATGTTTTTCACTAATTTCAAAAATGATAAAACAGATTTCTACTCTGTTCATCATTCTAATGAAACAATAAAATGAAAGACTTGGCTTATACTCGTAATCCGAGAAGCTTCAAAAACCTACAACATTCAATTGTTCATTCCAGCGCCGTGCGAAGGCTACAACTGCGGCCCCCACGCCCAGTGCCGACCTGACGGAGAGGAGGCCATGTGTGTGTGTAACCAGGGCTGGTCCTACGACCCTGCTGACATCGCTGCCGGCTGCAAGGGTGAGCACTTGTTGTCCTCTGGACGCAGTAGTGGTCTCCACTTGTTCTTTGTATTTTTAAGTTCTTGTAGTTCCTCAGCTGCCCGCGTCGCAATGGATGTTGCAACACAGTAATGATGTCCCCTTGTTCTTTGTATTTTTAAGTTCTTGTAATTCCTCAGCTGCACGCGTCGCAATGGATGTTGCAACACAGTAGTGATGTCCACTTGTTCTCTGTATTTTCAAATTATTGTAGTTTCTCAGCCGCACGCGTCGCAGTAGATGTTGTTGTTGACTACGGTTAACTTGTTTGGGTACGGGAATAGTGACATCCTGAAGTGATGTCCACTTGTTCTTTGTTTTTTAAAATTCTTGTAGTTTCTCAGCTGCACTCGTAGCAATGGATGTTGTCAATTCAAATCTTCAGGTGATCACTTGAGCTTAAGATTGAATATTAAATAGGTTCGTTACCAAAAATTACTGAGTTGCAGCATTTCCTCGGGTTCAAAAGTCCCCAGCCTTTTTTTTTTGTCTTGTAATGCAGCATTATTCGCTACTTAAATTGAAACATAACAATGCAAGCTAGTGTCCTAGCATGTCGAATAACTATTTTCTTTATAACTTTAAAACATTGTTTTTCTCAGTAACCATTTTGACAAGTTCTTTCTTACAGATGTAAATGAATGCTCCACGGAATACGGACCCTCAGGACAATGCGGACAGAATGCTCTCTGCATAAATACGCTTGGCTCTTTCGAATGCCAGTGTCCGCCAGGCTTTGGAGGGAACCCACTTTCAAGATGCCAAGGTAAATGATGTTTTAACACTTTTCTCTCCTTGCACTTACATTTGTATATAAAACCTGTTCAGTGTATTTTCCAACCCCAAATGATAATTCTTTTCCTCAATGTTCCTTTTTGCAGATATTGACGAATGTCGCGATGTAAGCTCGTGTGGCTACGGCGCCATCTGCACAAACACACTCGGGTCGTTCACGTGCCAGTGTCCTCCCAACACGGTGCCTGATCCCACTCCGTACTCTGCCTGCTTGGATATTATGAAATGTGCTGAAGACAACGGCTGCCCCGGAAACGCTCTTTGCTTGAAGAACCAGTGCATGTGTCCTGAACCTAACATAGGGGACGACTGCAGACGTAAGTATGAGGTCTAAATAAACATTATGTGGATATTTTTATCCCCTAGATTAACACGTTGGACATTTTCTTTGTTTCACTTAGATATGATTTTTCAACTTCATTTTATTTGCTTACAGATCCGTGCGAAGAGACGCAGTGTGGTCCCAATGCCGAGTGCAAGCTCATCAATGGCGTTCCTAAGTGCTTATGCGCGACTGGATTCGACGGTTCTCCGGACACAACTTTGGGTTGCTCGGACATTGACGAGTGCAGTAATAATCCTTGTGGTTATGGAGCTGTGTGCCGAAATGAGCCTGGCCATTTTTCATGCCAGTGCCCTACGGGCTTCGAAGGCAACGCCAGGGAAGGTTGCGTCGAAGTCAAATCCCCTGGATGTGATGCCACCAATCCTTGTCCGCGAGCAGAAATGTGTGTCAGAGACCCACAACTCAACGAAAACGTCTGTGTCTGCCAAAACGGTTTCAAACGAGATCCTAGTACCGATCAGTGCCGGGATATCAATGAGTGCGTAGAGAGTAGCTTCGGTTCAGTGTGTGGAGTCAATGCCATCTGCAAAAATCTACCTGGGCTGTATGAGTGCCAGTGCCCTACGGGAATGGTCGGAAATCCATTTAGCGAATGCAAACGTGAGTATCTATGTTTGAACATGTTATTTGATGTTTTATTAAATAATTTGTACTGAGACTCAAACTTGCTAAGAATAGTATGGTTTATTTCGTTTATTCCGCTTAAAAACCATTTTTCTTTTTCTAGACTGCGACACCCTCGAATGCAAATGTCAACCTCCATACCGCGTCATCGACGGAAACTGCGTGTTGGCCAACTGTTCGCGTGGAAATAAGTGTCCGTCTGGAGCTGAGTGCGTGACAATTCAAGGAGGAGTTAGCTACTGCGCTTGTCCTACTGGTTTCAAAATGCAGCCCGACAACACTTGTCAGGATATTGACGAATGCAATTTGGTGAGCCCTACTGAAAAACCACCATGTGCAATTGGGGCAGAGTGTACCAACCGCGTCGGAACTTTTGAATGCAACTGCCCTCTTGGAACTTCTGGAGATCCTTACTTTGGTGGATGTGCCATGAACAAAATTCAGTGCACGAAAGACTCCGATTGTGGACCTAACGAAAATTGTATTCAACCTGGAAAATGTGTTTGTCCACCGCCTTATTTCGTAGACAATCTGGACGGAAACTTGTGCAAGAATCCTTGCTCTGCTTTCACTTGCGGAGTCAACAGTAAATGCGAGCCTGCCGATCCTCCTACATGTAAATGTTTGCCTGGCTTTACAAGTCAAGGACAAGATGGTTGTTTCGACGTCAATGAATGCAACTCAAACCCATGCGGAACTGCGGCCATATGCGTAAATGAAATTGGGTCATTCAAGTGCGAATGCCCTCCTGGAACAAGCGGAGATCCTTTCACCACCGGATGCATTGGGTCAGAGGGAGTCGTATGTTCACAGCACAGTGAATGCCCAAGTGATCTTGCTTGTGAAAATGGAATATGCGTAAACCCTTGCGATACGTTACCCTGCGGTTCAAATGCATACTGTGAACCAGAAGAACATGCGGCTTGGTGCCGGTGCCATCCAGGGTACGTCGAAGGACCCGATGGTCATTGTATTTCCATGTGCGAAGGCTTCCTCTGCGGCTCAGGATCCCACTGCATTGTGGCCAATGAAGGTCCTACGTGCAAGTGCGGTAGTGGCTTCAACGGCAACCCATTTCCAGGAGGAGAGTGTTTAACGGACCAATGTTCAGCTAGTAGCCCGTGCACTGAGCCTCAAATTTGCATTCACGGCCGCTGCAAAGAACGTTGTGAAGGCGTTATCTGTGGAGTAGGTGCGAAGTGTGACAAGAATACAAACAAATGCGTCTGTCTTCCATTCTTCCTGGGTGACCCTGATCTTCTCTGTGTCCCGCGTAAGTACTAACTTTTAGTATCAGTGCTGAATTCGCTGTACTAATTACGTATCATTGTATATAAGAATTAAATCTCTACATTTTACCTTTAAAATTGTCATGTTAGTTTCAACATTATGCTTATTTTTCTTTCCAACAGCTGTAACCCCACCTCTCTGTGTACCTGGATGCGGACAAAACGCCCACTGCGAATATGGACAACCAAATCGCTGCATTTGTAACACTGGCTATAGCGGAAATCCTTACGAATCTTGCACTTCACAACAAGATAGAGCAACGTGTGAGAGCACTCAGTGTGGTAAAAATGCGCAGTGTAGACAAGGAAGTCGACGGGTCGATTGCGTGTGTCCAATTGGCTTCCGAGGAAACCCTTACGTTGAATGCAGTGACGTTGATGAATGCATTGGCAATGCCTGTGGAATTAATGCTGTTTGCTTGAATACAGTTGGAAGTTACGACTGTCGATGTGAGGAAGGATTCAACGGAAATCCCTTCCAAATGTGCATGCCAGTTGCTCAGTCGCCAGACCCCTGTCTAGAAAATCCAGAAGTTTGTGACTGCAATAAAGATTCTGAATGTCCAGCTGGCTTCAAGTGCAATAATCCTCAATGTCAACTTGCGTGCGCCACCACTCAGTGCGGACCCAACGCAGCGTGTGACGGCGGAATTTGCGCCTGCCTTCCTGGATTTTCAGGAAATGCCAATGATCTTCAACAGGGATGTCAGAGGTCTGAATGTAGCAACAACTTCGACTGCGAATACGACGAAATTTGCATTCAAAATAGAGGAGGTCACCGAAGCTGCGTGGATGCTTGCGAGAGAAGTCAATGTGGACCGAATGCTTTTTGTGTCGCTCAAGACCACATCGCCTCGTGCCTCTGCAAAGACACCTTCGCAGGAGACCCCACGGACATTCGACAAGGTTGCCAACCGAAACAAAGCGAAGGCTCATGTGCAACTAACGCTGACTGCGAGGAAGGACGCGTTTGCCAGATGGACTTCTCAGGAAATCGCCGCTGCACAGATCCTTGCTTGAGCAGAACTTGCGGTCGCAACGAAAAATGTACCATCATGTCCAGTCGGCCTCGGTGCGTCTGCCTTCCCGGCTTTGTGAAAAATCCAACTACAAGCATCTGCGAAGGTTTGCCATTGTCTTTTACTAATATAACTTTTTGTCTGACGCAGATATGATCAGTTTTCAATAATTTCTTTATAATTCCTAAATAACTAAATTTATTTTTTTGGTTTGCTGATGTATTTTATTATTGAAATAAAAGCAAAATATCCTTATCTAAATCATCAGACTTGAATAGCGATTATTTCTATTTAACATTAACTTGTCTAACATTAGCTCGTCTGAAAATATATTACATAAACTCGTTTTATTTTTTCAGAACCAACTGTCCCCGATTGTGAGAGTGACAGGAACTGCGCACCATCAGCTGCGTGCCGCCCAGACCAATTAGGAGTGCGTAAGTGTGTTGACATCTGCTCCAGCTTCACGTGCGGGCTACATTCGGTGTGCCAAGCTGTGAACCATCGCGGTCAATGCCAATGTCTTCCTGGTTTCACCGGTAACCCAAATGACAGGAGTGGCTGCCGTGGTATCCCACGGGACGAGTGCCAAACAGACGCTCAATGCTCTGAATCCGAAAAATGCTCACTGCAAGGTAGTTCTCGCAAGTGCGTCTCAGTCTGCAAAGAAACGCAATGTGGACCAGGGGCCGTTTGTATCGCCAACAATCATGCTGCAAAATGCCAGTGTCCGCCAGGTCTCTTTGCTGGTGATCCGAACGATTTGACAAGAGGTTGCACATCAGTTGGGTGCCTCATAAATGAAGACTGTGCTTTTGATCATGCCTGCAACCGTTTGGATTTTACTTGCTTTGACGTTTGTTTCGATGCGTGTGGGGAAAATGCCGTGTGCATCCCACAAAACCATGGTTATTCCTGCCAATGTGCTCCTGGATTTAAACCAAGTCCATCTGCTGAAATTGAGTGCACAGCAGCGGATATCTGCGACTCCAACCCATGTCACGAAACTGCTGTGTGTGAATCCAACGGCGGAACTCACCTGTGCTCTTGTGCAAGGGGCATGATCGGCGACCCGTACACTACAGGATGCTATCCCGAGGGAACCTGTCCTTTAGGAGACGACGATTGTCCTACAGACAGTGTGTGTGTACGTGGTTTGTGCAGGTCTCCATGTGACGGAGCGTGCGGTCCTAACGCACTTTGTAATGTAGTCAATAGAAAAGCCCAATGTAACTGCCCTCCTGGATTTGAACCGAATCCCTCCGCAAAAGACGGATGCAGCAGAATTACGAACAAGTGCTCCAATAACGCCCAGTGCTTAGGAGGGTCCTGTATTCACGGACAGTGTATGGAAGTGTGTCGGGATGATCATCAGTGTGCTCAGAATGAAAAATGCGTGGACAACAAATGCATTGTGTTGTGCATATCATCAGAACAATGTCCTAAAGAGCAATCTTGCATCAATGGAGTGTGCCTCATCGGCTGTCGTAGCAACGCAGACTGTCAATCAAACCAAGCTTGCATTTCGAATAAATGCAAAGATCCATGCTCGGAACCAAACGTGTGCGGTCCTAACTCCGAGTGTAAGTCTGAAGGACATTTTGCTCAATGCGTGTGTCCAAACGGCTTCCAAAAGGTCCAACAGGGATGCATTCGTACGCCAGTTGTGTGCAACGACAACAATGATTGCGCGTCCGGGAATTTGTGCGACAAGGGTCAGTGCAAACCTGTCTGCAGCCAGATAAATCAATGCGCCCAAGGAGAACACTGCAACAATAGAATGTGCATGAAAGTGTGCTTTAACGACGGCAACTGTCTTCAGGGAGAAGTTTGCATCGAGGGTTCTTGTGAAAGCGGCTGCAGAACTTCTGGAGATTGTACTCAAAACGAAGTGTGCATCTCGAAAAAATGTCTCTGCGCTAAGGGCTACAACCCGAGCGAAGGTGGTTGTGTAGATGTAGATGAATGTCAAGAAAAACCTTGTCATGCATCAGCAACTTGTACCAACGTACCGGGATCTTTCAAATGCTCTTGTCCGCCTGGGACCATCGGTGATCCTTACGGAGGTGATGGCTGCATCTCACCTAATGAGTGTTCAAACGATTCTGAATGCTACGGAGAACAAGCATGCGTCCTCTCTAATGGTGGTCTTTACAAGTGTGTGGACCCTTGCGCATCCACTGTGTGTGGTGTCAACTCCGAGTGTCGCGTCGAGAACCACAAGCCAGTTTGCGTGTGTCTCGGTGGCTACTTCGGAGACCCAAACAACCTTTCCAGCGGTTGCGTCAAAGGCGATTGCGTTGAAGATAGTGATTGTTCATCTGACAAAGTTTGCAACCGAGCTTCCTTCCGCTGTATCAGTAAGTGTGCATTGTGCTGTTTATAATTTCATGCTATTGTTAACTGAATTAAGCATTGATCTATTTACTAGCGTATTTATTTTTTCGGTCGACTAACTAAATTTTATCTTTTTCTATTTTTCTCATCTACAGATCCATGCGAGAACGTTAACTGCGCACACGGGCGTTGCCAGGCCGAGAATCACAACGCTGTTTGCTACTGTCAGCAAGGATTTGCTGTTGGCAGCGATGGAGCCTGCAAGGACATCAACGAATGTAACGAAAGCCCATGTCATCGCACAGCCGCCTGCCGCAACACTGTGGGCAGCTATTCTTGCACATGCACGGCAGGGCTCATCGGAGACCCGTACAATACTGGGTGCCGACGTCCTGGCGACTGCACAACCGATAATCAGTGCCCAGCCTCTTCAGTGTGTCTCCGCAACAAATGCAAGAATCCTTGTGAAACAACAACCTGTGGAAGTGGAGCTGTGTGTTCCGTGTCGGGCCGTCAACCAGTCTGTTCTTGTCCTCCACGTAGCACTGGAGATCCAAAGAAACAATGCGTTGCTTTCGACTGCGTCAGCTCTTCTGAGTGCTCCTCTGATAAATCGTGCATCAACAACAAGTGCGTGAACCCGTGCTCCATTCCTGGAGTCTGCGGCCAAAATACCGAGTGTCATGCCTCGAGCCATTTGCAGACGTGTGCATGCAAGCCTGGCTTTACTGGTGATGCTTCATTCGGTTGTTCGTCCATCAGTTATTGCGCCAACGAAAATGACTGTCCGTCAGGAGAGCAGTGCAACGGTGGAGTCTGTGTCCGTGAGTATCAGCATGCGCGAATGGAAATTTAAGCTCGTGATCTGAATTATATTTCAAAATTTATGGATGACGAATTCGTCTCATTTTTTCGTCTCACGTTATTCGTCTCATGAAACGAATTCGTCTCATGTTATTTGTTTCCCTCTTTTCCAGCCGCGTGCACGAGTACTCGCGAATGTCTTCGTGATCAAGTTTGCATCCAAGGATCATGCATTCCTACGTGCAGCTCAGACCGTCGATGCCCTGATTTCCAGGTAGTTCATTCCTGAAACTTTTCGTGATAGGTTCCTACAGCAGGTGTGCTTCGATATTTAATAAATTTACAACTCATCATCATTGAAAACGAATTACGATGAAAAAAAAGTGAAGATAAAAACGTTTGGCTATTGGAAGTAAGGCACAATTTAGGCCATCTCTAGACAGGGAGTTCAAAACTAGATCTTTTTCAGGAGTGTTAAAACGACATCTGTGGTGTGCTTCGATATTGAATAGATTTGCGAGTCACCTTCATAGAAAACGAATTACGACGAAAAAAGATGAAGATGAAACCGTTAGGCCATTGAAAGTATGGCGAAATTGATATCATTTCTAGACAGGCAGTTCAAAACTTGATCTTTTTCAGGAGTGTCAAAACAACATCTGCGTGCCGGAAGTGAAGTGTCGCTCGAACGAAGACTGCACCTCCAACGAGCGGTGCCGTCAGAACAGCGTTGGCCAGGCCGAGTGCAAGGCTGTGTGCGACAACCTGGTGCTTTGTGGCCGCAACGCTCAGTGCATTCCACAAAATCACGAAGCTATGTGCCAGTGTCCAGAGGTAAGAACTCCAATTTTATTATGTTGTTGATTATGTTGTTGTAAGTTTTATTGCTATTATGTTGATAGTTTAATCATGTTGTTGTCCATATCCTCGCATAGTACAGAATGAGAGAGGTTAAGTTTCGCTAGTCTCCTTTCTTTGTGGGTTTACATTCGCTCTCACGATTCTCAGTGTCTCTTGCTGTTTTTTTTTATTGAATAACAGTACTGAAGAGATCATTAATCGGGAAAATGACTCCACAATTCTAACTGAGAACGTCTGACTTATTTCGGACTAAAACTTTGTTTCATTTCAGTTCTTGACCCATAATTTGTTATATATTTGTAGCTACCGATATCAGTATGTACTAAAAGAATACTGAAATCTGGACGCCCATATTGATTTGCAGCAGCTGCAACGATTTACTTAGAGCAAAGTCTTTCATGATATTTAAAGTATGAACGAAACTAAAAGATTCCTAATGGATTACATGGGGAGTACTGAACGCTGCGTAATTAGATTGTACCGAAAACCCTTTCCCTTACACAATGTTTTTTCAAGGGCTTCTTCGGAGACCCTGTCGATGAACGCGTCGGATGCCAGCGAATCGAGTGCAGAGACAGCAGTGAATGCGACTCCAACGAACTTTGCGACAACTATAAATGCAAAGGTATGAGAACACAAAAGCTTTTTGCTTCATGTGAAATTTCAAATTGTTGTCCACACTAATACTCTTTCTCAACTAGTAGAATGAGTCATATTATATCTGACAACTCATTTCCCTGTTCCAGTGGCATGTTCTGTCGAAAACAAATGCGGGCGCAATGCGAGATGCGAGTCTGAAAATCACAGAGCCGTGTGCTTCTGCCGTGACGGTTTCAGTGGAGATCCTCTCAAGGGATGCACAAACATCGACTTCTGTGCTGATGATCCCTGCGGCTCTGGAGCACGATGTGCCAACACGAGAGGAACATTCAGGTGTTCGTGTCCTCCTGGAACTGTTGGGAACGCCCAGGAAGAAGGCTGTGCTCCTCCAGTTGAGTGTCTCTCCGACGATGACTGCCCCGATGCAGCGTATTGCGGTGAAGAAGACAGCGAGCCAAAATGCAAGAATGTTTGCGAAGACTACGGTGACAATTGCGGCCCGAATTCCGAGTGCGTGCCCACGAATCACAAAGCGCAGTGTAGATGCTGCAGTGGTTACGAAGGGGATCCCAGTAACTCCGTCGTTGGATGTCGACCTAAAGTGGTGTCCTGCACTAACAACAGAGACTGTCCCAGAGCAACCGTTTGCGATGGTGGATTATGTCGCCGTAAGTTACGAGCGTTTTTTAAATGAGCGATAAACATTATTTGCTTATTTCTCTTGCGTGCTGCTCAAGATATTTTTTCTGATTGTGTCTTTTTTCTTTCAGCTCCCTGTCAGAGTGATGACGAATGTGGATTGCTAGAGGCTTGCATCAGAGGACAGTGCTCCAATCTGTGCGATCAGCCCAAATCTTGTGGCTTGAACGCCATGTGCGATATGATAAACCACAAGAAGCAGTGTTCATGCCCTGCAGCCTTCACTGGATCAGCCGAAACAGAATGCTATCGTCTTCCAACGTTCTGCCAAACGTCCAACAATTGTGAAGAGGACTTCATGTGCAAGTCTGGAGGATGTGTTCCTAAATGCAAAACCCACGAAGAATGCGCTCAAAATGAAATGTGTGTCCAGGGATCTTGCACCCGTAAGTATTTCTTCAATAAAGTTCTTACAAATAAATAATGTTATTATATAATTTATTTTGCTATGGATATTTAGGAGTGATTGCAAATTTTATAATCATGTAATTTTTTTCTCTCTACAGTAACATGCCGCGTGGACAACGACTGCTTCCTGGGTCACATCTGTTTGTCTAACACCTGCCTCATCGGATGCAGAACCAACGATGACTGCGCAGCTTCGGAGTCTTGCCAAAACAATCAGTGCCGGAATCCCTGTGAAAAAACTACGGTTTGCGGGCCTAATGCTCAGTGTTCTGTCATTAATTATAGAGCACAGTGCTCGTGCCCACCTGGATTCATTCCAAACCCATCAGCGAACATCGCTTGCGTCCGAGAGCCTGTTGGGTGCGCTCTAAATTCTGACTGTGGACCAGGCTTTACGTGCTCTTCTGGCACCTGTCTCGCTATTTGCTCGTCCGCAGCCAACTGTCTCGATAATGAGCAATGCGACGGAAACTCCTGCCGTCCAGTTTGCAGAAGAGACGACGACTGTCGCTCCGGAGAAATATGCGATGATTTGATGTGCGTCTCTGGCTGCCGAGCTGACTCTGAATGCCCCAATGATCAGTCATGTATCCAAAACACCTGCAAAAACCCGTGCTCATCTCCAACCGCGTGCGGGAACAACGCTCAGTGCTCAGTTAAGGGACATAAAGTTGTTTGCGAGTGCAATGACGGCCTTGAAGGGGATCCATACGTCAACTGCCGTCTGAAAGTTACTGCTTGTGATTCTAACGACGACTGCCCTGATTCTGCCGCTTGTGTCGCTGGTACATGTCGATCAGAGTGCTCTGGTGATAATTCTTGTTTCGATAACGAGCGGTGCGTAAATGGCGTCTGCAAGGAAATTTGCAGTTCAGACTTCCAATGCGCTGCTGGTACCATTTGTCAGAGAAGATTGTGTGTTGAAGGTTGCCGCAGAGACTCTTCTTGTCCAGACAAAATGTCTTGCATCAACCGCGAATGCCGCGACCCTTGTCCATCAGCGTGTGGTGAATGCGCTCAATGCGAAGTGTTTTACAACAAAACTCAGTGCAGCTGCCCTGCAGATACTATCGGCAATCCTCTTGTGTCGTGTAACAAGCCTTCACGCTCTTGTTCATCATCTGACGACTGCGCTTTAGGAGAAGATTGCAGCGAAGGGTTCTGCACCGTGAGCTGTTCATCAAGCTCAGACTGTACTTGTGGCGAGGTATGTGACGAAGGACAATGTAAAACTCAGTGCAGAAAGTCAACAGATTGCTCGCAAGGATTCTTATGCATGTCAGGCAAATGCACCGCGGCCTGTCGATCCAGTAATGATTGCCCCATCGGACAATCTTGCGTCAATTCCAAATGCCGCGATCCCTGCGAAGTGAAGACCTGCGGTACAAATGCTGTTTGCAGAGCCTCCAACAACAGAGCGGTTTGCTTGTGCCCTACTGACTATCAAGGAATTCCTACCGTCGAATGCAGAAAATCAGAATGTTCACGAGACCAAGACTGCCGCCACACTCAAATTTGCGCCGACGGTAAATGTATCAATCCTTGCGAAGCAGGCTACTGTGGTGTTAATGCCCAGTGCACTGTAGTGAACCGACAAGCTCAATGCCAGTGTCCTCCCAACCACCACGGCAGCCCTGAAGTTGAATGTATTCGCGATGTAAATGAATGTGCCAGTAACCCATGCGCCAACAACGCCCAGTGCAAGAATATAATTGGTAGCTTTGTGTGTGAGTGCAATCCGAGTTGCCAGGGTGATGCTTACAACGCAGGCTGCATCTGTCCCAGCGACCAAGTGAGTCCGTGCACCCTCAACAATGCTGCTGAGTGCTTCTGCCCCACCAACATGCCTCTTGGAGATCCCATGGTTGAGTGTGAGTGTTGACCTACATGCCCCAACGCTTTGGTTAATTTGTAATGATATACTCAAGAGATATACTCAAGAGGTTAGTTACACTCACTCGCACCTCACTTGCAACTTTTCCTTGTTAGACAGAACGGGTATTTTCTGAGACCACTCTATGAGCAACGGAACGATGTGTGTTGATTTTAGGCTGGCTCTGATTCCCAGTTCTCCCGAAAATTAGAATTGATGCTTCACCAATACTGAGTAAAATATGGACGGAATTGCGAAGGTGATGATCCTAAAAAGAATGTTAACATAACTAGTTCTTCATACTCGTGGACTCACAGTTATTTGCCAAAGAAGTACATTTGCAATTCTCTTGAAGATCTGCTGCAGTAAAACACAACTTCGTTAACGTATGATATATTAACGAACACTATATACTTGCGCGAACAGATCGCTTGGTATGGCCACGTGTGCTAGGCATCCTTACACAGACCTTACAGAATCTCCTGTACTGAGTCCCCACGTGATCTCTAATTAGCAATCAAAACACTTCTTTGCATTTTCAACGTCCATCTTTGTGCTTGTCAATTTTATTTGTCTTTGCATCATATTTTCAGTCAACCGTGTGCACGGCTTCCTGTGAATGTGACCCTTTTATATTAATTTATGCAAGTATTTACCCTTGCCTATATATTTACCCAGTCAGATTTGTTTCTTTCTGCATGATTTCCTCCCATCTATTTGATTTCAAGCAGAAATGAGGCTTATTAATTTTATTTTTGACAGTATTGCATTCAACCATGCTAGTTTTGATATAGGATATATCTAATGCATTAGTCGTGAATATTGATGTGTGTTCTTGCGGACGTTTCCTCACTTCGCATTGGAATTCGAAATTGCTTGGCATTGTCGTTCTCCCCGCCCCCGCTCCTCTCTCTACTCCCCTCACTTGCTCACATAAGTTCACCACCATGAACTTCCGAGACTGTACCTCACATCCCGGCACGGTATTTGCTCGTCCTCACCTCATTGCTGGCTGTGGGTGGGTAATGCAGTACGACGGAGGAAAGTTTCAGTTCACGGATGGCACAGTCAGTTTAGATCTATTGTTCACTGAAAATAGTTTTTCTTCTACGTTGTTGCACTTCTCTGTAGTAATAAAAAGTCTCGCTTGATGTCTAATTCTCACTAGGGTTTCACATCGGTCTTGCTTCTCTCGTACTGTTGGGTATGAAGGTTGAGAAATTAAATTGATAATCGTAGTTGTGTACAGAAATAGCAACTAATTCTTCGTTAGCGTGAAGCTGATCAAAAATGTTAAAATTCTAGGGCGCTTCCCCAAGTTCAGTCTTGACCGCCTGATTTGGTCAGCTAAGTTTCGCACGTTGCGTATCTTGTACTAATTTATAGAGTAATGCGGTGACTAATGCCAATGAAAAATTGTAGGCTTCTCGTACCGCTATTTGATAGGATTCATCGTGCTTTTCATTCTCGGACAAATAATTTTTAGATCATTCCATTTTCACAAAATTAATCTGCAGATTTGTCACGCCACATGTCTATTTTAATATTGATTTGCTATTACAGGGTCATGAGGCGTTACTAACTGTCATAGGTCTAACATTTTTTATACGTGAAGCAAAAAACTCTCCACGAGTCAAACGTTAGTCTTAACTATAATGCAATAGCTGTGGTTGGGTCAAAAGAAGTATTTCTATCAGGTTCTTTTCGATTTAATAATTTGAATTTAACAGCTAATAATAAGAAAGGGTAATTAATATGGTGGTGGACTTCATTCCTTTTGGATATGGTGAGTATCGGTTTTTATTTTGTTTTGATTCTGTAGGAATGAAATAACCTACATTTATATTAACGGTTTGCGTCCGCAGGTTATCATGCTCATCGAATTATTCTTATTGCCAATGCTCGGAATAGTTATATTAACCAGCAAGCTGCTATGAGTAACACAGGTCTAGAGTAATACTGGAGATACTCGTAACCAAAATGAGGTGTTCTTCGGTTTAACCTGGGGTGTGGCTTCCCTATACCCTAAGGCCACTTGCACTCTGCTATGCTGCATGCTCATATCTTTGCTCTTCCTTTCTCACACTAGATTCTCAGTGCACAATACATCTAGACTGCTGCCCTTCGATGGCTTGTATCAATGGCAAGTGCTCAGATCCTTGTGGCCAGCCCGGTGCCTGTGGCGTCAATGCTTCTTGTAGCGTCCTTAATCACGAGGCCTCGTGCTCCTGTCCGGAGTGTCATTTTGGAGCCCCAGCGATCGCTTGTCAACTCAATACAACCTGTATACTATCTCAACCTGAGCCACCGACTCCTACGTACTGCATTTCTCATCAAGACTGCAATGAAAAAGAATCTTGTGATGAGAACCTTAATGTCTGCGTTGATCCATACGACGATCAATCGGCATGCAAACCCAACAAACGATGTGAAGTCAGGAAACATCAGAAGAACTGTATTTGTAAATTTGGGTTCACTTTAAACTCAGCTGGCGAGTTTGTCTGTGCAGGAGACAACATTGAATGTCACCGCTCACAAGATTGTAGTTCCGATCTGAGTTGCATAAACAATAAATGCAAGAACCCATGTGAGCAAGGCAACTTATGCCCTCCTGGAAAGACGTGCGTCACCATGAACCACCACGCAGTGTGTCTCTGCCTGGACGATTGTTCGCCATCAGTTGAAATATGTCTACGCGACGAAGGCTGCCCACCGAACTTGGCATGCGTGAGCTATCAGTGCGTGGATCCGTGCAACGGGCACGCTTGTGCTGGAGATTCGCCCTGCTACGTCGAGGAACACAAGCCGTTGTGCAAATTCTGCCCGTCTGGCTTTACTATTGATCCCATCTATGGCTGTGTCAAAGGTAAAGAGATCCATATCGAAAGACCCTAAATTAACATAATGTACGCACCTGCCACGTTCCCTTCAGATGTGATCGATTCACTTACTAATACCTCTAAAAAACTTCTTTTCTTTGACCTGCGACTAGGAACTCATTTGCGTTCACTTTTTTAAATGGAGCAAAGCATTTTAAATACAAATTGATATATGAATAAATTCATTCAATGTTGAACTTTTTCATCGGAGCCCAACCTGTCGACTAGTACAAATTAGCACATTCATTGCAAAACGATGACTCACGCCTTCTTTTCTCTATTTTATGTGTTTTTGAGAATGTGTTTTTGTGAATCTTAATTTTAAGAACATCCCGACTGAGTCCTTATGTGTTGGCCATTTCATTTTGTCCTTTTTTCTGTCTTTTTGCATATTCTACCGTGGATCTTGAGCGAGCACTTTTTTGCTTCGTGGTTTTCCATTTTATTTTGAATGTGTTTATTTCTTATTCTTACGCACCCTTTCCCTCACATTATCCCTGGCGATTCCGCAGAAGCTTCAACTCCTAGCTCCTCAACTCAGTTCCAGCCTCAGTGTTACTTCGATTTCGACTGTGGCTCTGGACGAGTTTGCCAGAACGGATTATGTATCAATCCATGCTTGAATGTTTGTGGGACACTAGACTGCTCAATTTTCTTTGTAAATAATACAGTAATTGACATCGAATGCGATGTTGAATCTGAAACTACCACAGAACATGTTGACAAGGCCAAAACGTTACATCCAGCTACCTCAATCACTCAGCCAACTAGCACAAGTAGAAGCCCCACGAAAATAGCGGAAGATCCTACATCTAAACATTCAACTCCTCTATCAACTCTCCCTTTCACGTCTACGTTGTCTCCTGAACGAAGTTCAACACGTTTACCTCCGCGTGACAACTGGATTTCTACTATAGTACAGTCTACTACGATTGGTACTCGACCTTCTGAGGGGACTCCTCCGGTTCATGAACTTGAAACTACTACTAAAATCCCAGACATAACAACTACGAAATTTGTAACAATTTCAGTGTCTGAAACTGAACCACCAGCAACATTCCCTACGACTAAGAAACCAATATTGTTTTCCAATACTAGAACGACGAAGAAAAAGACTACAAAAGCCCTCGATGAGTTCCCTTCCACAACTGAGTTTTTGACTGATGAAACTACGACAGTTAAGGCCGGTACTCAAGTAGATTCTACTTTACTCACCACTCCATCTGGAAAGACTGAAAAAAGTTGAAGCTATAACAACAGAACCATCTAACTGGCCTACAACAGCAGCCACTACTGACCCTGACAACTGGCCCACAACCGCTAAAATGAGGGTATCATCACTTTCTTCCACCGCATATACGAGCCGCACCCCTGAGACCACTCAAAAAACAGACATTACCACTGAATATACGAGTACAAAATTTACAAAATCTGATTACTTGTCTTCCACCGCACCTACGTTAACAGCAGAGAAGTTGAAACCCACCACAGAAATAAGTCAGAAACCAACTGTTCCGACTCTCCAAACTAGTTCATTGAATCCGGTTTTAACGACAGAACCGCCCAGTGAGCCGTCGACTACTAGAAACATATTTGACTTGTTCACCATAAATTGGTCCACTACCGTTAAAACCACTTTTCCAGGGACTACATCGAATAATTTTACAAGCATCCACACCACCACCACAAAGCCGGAAATTTCATCCGTGACGTACAAAGTCACTGTTCAAACACCGACACCTTTACCAATATCGAGACCCATTATTAACCAGTTGGCGGATTATGAATGTACAAGTAGCGTCGAGTGTGCGCGTAACGAAGCTTGCATTCAAAATAAATGTTTGAATCCCTGTCAAACACGAAGGCCTTGTGACAGTGGTTTTGTGTGTGTAGTGAGCAATCATTTAGCACTGTGTCAGGGTCCCACGGGTTCAAGCATTGGATCACTGTGTCCAAAAGGTAAAGAAATTGAGTCGAACCCCCTTTTGCTTTACATAGCGCATCTGTAAAGAGATGGGATTTGCCCGCTCCCATGTACATCGCTCCATTGCTTGGCTTTAAAGTACAGCTTTCGAAAACGATTGTGAATAAAAGACAGAAACAAATTAGAGTAAATCTTAAGGGCTGTTTTTTCATCGACTCTGCTAAGCAAAATGCTCATGTGATTGGATTGGACTACAGCATTGTAAATTTTGATGATTTTCCACACAGGTCTACATTCCAGTTACTCATACTGTACATTAGACAACAGCATTCCAAATGGAAATGTGGATATAAAGTGCCATGGCACATCATAATGTTATGAATTTAAATCTATACATAATCTACTCAAGCTGCGTCAGATATAAACAAATGAAACTATTTTTAAAATGAACAATTGAAAATGTATTAGAGCTATCGATGTTTCGGGTAAATGACAGGTTCCGAGATACCTGAGTGAAAACTCTTGTCCATTTGTGAATAAGATGTTCTATCCCTTACGGGGGTAATACAGTTAAAATACAATAAAGGGTTGGAAATACTCGGTGTAACTGATCCGACCAGAGGAGTTACTGGGCTTGACGTAACCACCCAGACAGACTTTTTTCCCACAGGTCTCTAGACGTAAAATTAATTTGTAAATTTTTCAATTACAGGGCTCGACTGAAACAACTACAGCTGACTGTACAATTTGATTTGTTTATAATAATTACGACCCCCGTTCAACAGGTCCATCCAGATGCGTGTAAATTTTTGAAACCAAATGAAACTCTCAAATAAGAAACTACTCATCTTACCTTTAATATGATACTAATTTTTTAGGTGCAAGATGATGTTCAATAACATTCTCACGTTATCCACACGAACGTTCTTTGTTTTAATAATTTGCACCCTTATTTACTAAAATATTGGTACGTCAAATAATTATCTGATATCTTAATGCAATTATGTGTCACAGAACTAACACTCAAACCCGGAGTTCATAGAATGGTTGCATTCTACATACTGTCCAATTGGGAATGAAGGCTTACAAAGTTGCCTCTTTCACCGGGAAGAAAGACTTGAATATTATGGTCCAATTTGTTTTCGAAATTACGTCATTAACCTGGTATTTTTTAATCGTATTGCGTTCATTTGGAAAAATATCTACATTATTTCTTTTAATATACAGGATTTATTTCAAAATACTTATTCGGTTTTAAATTATTTGGTTTTAATTGAAATATTAATTTATAGGAAAGTTTCAAATTTATTCGTTAATTAACATGGAAGTATAGAATTAATGAACATCGAGAACTTCGAACTGGTATCTTGAAAACTGACGCACTTATAACAAAGGAAAAACTAGGTCCGCTTAGTACGACTAATCCGTGGGTTGACTAAATGGGGATTCGTTTAACATACAATCACCAAATTGTTTATTAAGAGAATTCGTTGACATTTTTAGTATTTCGTGATAATTAATAACTGGAGACACAATGACCAAACATGTTTACTATTCAACATCACACTTTGAATGAAATACTGCATAACACTTTAAAAACTCGCTTGAGGATTGGATTAGTCGACACAGCCCCACAGAAAGTTCATGACTACAACTTAACAACACTGGGCTGGTTATGCTGCGTGATCTTAACCATTTAACGCTTTAATAGTGAGAAAGCTTCTAAATCGATACAAAACTTTAGTTACGGCATGGGGCCAAGGTTTTTTTAATCTATTTCTCAAAAAATAATTCAACGATGAAGATCTGTGAAATAGCGTCATATGCGAACAGCATCTTTGCTCTCGATGGGGCCGACGGTTTTTAAATCTTTTTTCAAAAATTGAACGAACAAAGAAGATCTGTGAAATAGCGTCATGCCCTAAGGATTTTCATGCTCGATTTTACACCTTGAGCATGACTGCATGATTCTCGTGCGCTCCGTTCAACACGCATGTAACAAACATTTCACAGTTGACCATAACCCTCTTGTGCATGTGTTCTCAACTCTGGCCGGAGATGTGCACACCCTCTCCGTTTGTCGGATGCTGGGGTGCCAACATGCTCAAAATGAAACATCTTTGCTTATTGCTTTTAATCTTGTCCTTCTTTACAGGGCTTTCCATCGATACAGTACATCTGAAAGTTAAATCTTAAGATTATCTACATGTATATATTGTCTTTATTTTTAAACTCGACTGGACACGTGAAACTTTTAAACCCTTAACACCTCTTGTTTGTATATAATTCTTCAGAGGAAGAGTGTTCATGTATGTTGTGCATATTAAAACGTCAGTGATAAAGCGATTGTTGTTCTAAAACTAAGATAATGAGTGTTTCCTGCGAACCATGGAGTGGTTGTCGTTAATAAAAATGTGTCATAAATAACATAGGAAAATGAAATAAAACTTAACTAATAGGAAGATAAAACTAACAGCCTCAAATATTTTTTCCTACTACTCATTGCTTTGCGTGTTATGTGACAAATATTGAGCGTAGTTGATAATATATTATTCAGGAGTTAGTTAGTGCACTAATATAGTTAGCAACGATTTAGGAAAAAGATCCCATTTTGATCAGCTCTAAAAGTATAGACTGGAAGAGGCACACTACTCCCTTATCGCTCTCTTGAGTGCACTCCAGAAGAAAAAAGATCATGAGTTAATTTTCGTCGAGATACTGACTAATTTTAACCAGAAAACCTATAATAAGAGTAATCTCGATTTCCTTGAGTAATATTCTAGTTTCAAGTAGTATCACTGATACGTTTTGCTCGCTTAGCAACATTACCCCAGTATTTTGCTCGCTTAGCAGCATTACCCCAGTATTTTGCTCACTTAGCAATATTACCGCTGTTTTGCCCAGTAGTAGCATGCCAGTGACACCCTCACAACAGTTTTTCTGCTCACTGACAGCCACTGGATGCAGGGACAGCTCGTCGTGCCCTCCCAATCAAGCATGCATCAACGATCACTGCCAGAATCCTTGTGTAGCTAAAAACCCTTGCGAAGCTGATGAGGATTGTAAAGTAGAAGGTCAAGAAGCCAAGTGCATTGCAGGTGAGTCGTGAGAACTTTATTTCATACATTCAATAGTTGCTACGAACCAATTCATCAGACTTCTGTACAATTATGAAATCATAAAACAATGCATGGGATATTCAGTTGTTATTCTAATCTTAGCATTCATTCATATTTTTATATTAACTCTTCATTCCAAAACTTTCTGCGAATAAACACGGAATAAATGTACAGCAGCTTCTGAAGCATGAAAGTGAAACGATCCAAATAAACAATTCATGATACATGAGCTGCTATTTCATCTATTTACCCCACCTTTAGATGTGTGTTCACATTACACATTCAACTCACTCCGCCTTTTTATGTGTTCACATTATGCATTCAACTTACTCCGCCTTTTTATGTGTTCACATTACACATTAATCTTACTCCGCCTTTTTATGTGTTCACATTATACATTCAACTTACTCCGCCTTTTTATGTGTTCACATTACACATTCAACTTACTCCGCCATTTTATGTGTTCACATTATACATTCAACTTACTCCGCCTTTTTATGTGTTCACATTACACATTCAACTTACTCCGCCTTTTTATGTGTTCACATTATACACCAAATATTTCCTTCACAAGTACTGATACCAGCATATTTTTTACGAGCGCATCGATTGGTAACTTTGCAGTGGGGTGCCGTGCGAACACGGACTGCGACAGCGACAAGGCCTGCGTCAACAAACAGTGCGTGTCGCCGTGCGAGTCCGGATCTCCGTGCGGCAACGCGGAGCGATGCGAAACGAAGGACCACATCCCATACTGTTTTTCAGGTACCATTTTTAGCACAACGTTATTTAACTCACTTTGGACGTTACATGCTGATATATTGTAATGCTGTTAACATTCTCTACTGTGTTTCAGGTACCATTTTTAGCACAACGTTATTTAACCCACTTTTTTCGTTACATGCTGGTGTATTGTAGTGCCGATAAATTCCCTACTGTATTTCAGCTACTATTTTTCGTACCCTATTTAACCCTTTTTTGATATTGCATGCTGACGTTTATGGTATCAATGACATTCGCTACTGTATTTCAGGTACCATTTTTAGCACAACGTTATTTAACCCACTTTTTTCATTACTTGCTGGTATGTTGTAGTGCCGATAAAACTCCCCACTGTATTTCAGGTACCATTTTTAGCACAACGTTATTTGAACCTCTTTCGGCATTGCAGGCAAACGTTTATTGTACACACCAGTAACATTCCCTACTGTATTTCAGGTATCATTGTTAGTACTACGTCATTTAACTCCCTTTTATTTTTGCAAGCAAACGCATAATCGGGCCGATAACATCCGCTTCTGTATTTTGGGTAAAGTGTATTTCCCTGGCTACCTATATTGATGTAAGGCTGCATGCAATATTGTGTCTGATTTAATGAGTAATGAATAAGTAATTCTGTACCACATTCAGTCCTGCAACAAGTTTCAGCTTGGTGTTGAGCTCCTCAAAACACGTTCATTCTATTTGAAGTACAACTTTTTCTTGATACTTTCATTCCATAAGTAATTTTGATATTAATTTTTGCATTGCAATTAATTTAATGGAAATTAGGTCGCACTTCATGTATGCATGTACATCCGACTGGTATATCAGTTTGCTCATATATTTAACAAATCATGTTTATTTCCTCCACAGCTTGCAACTGCCAAAAGAATGATGACTGCGATCCAGACATGAGCTGCGATGGCTGCACCTGCAAGCCAACTCCAGGTAAGTTTTCAATACCCTTTTTTGCCGCAGCCAATTGTGACCAAGCATTTTTTTATTTCAGGTTATTATAACATTCTCTTGTGTTCAGACATGTGTACATTGATTTTCCACATAGTAATGGTCCGATATCGATCACTCTCAAGTGTACCAATTCTCATCTAAATTCGGTAAGTAGAATTTATTCTCGTATTATTAACCATTTAGTGACAGTATTTGTTATTGTATATATTCAACATGCTTCTTGACTACTCCTAATATCTTGGTTTTTAGAATATCAGTAATGATTTGAATGTTGATTACGTAATAACTTAGATTTTTTAGGAAAGGTGCGTGGTTCATTTGTTATGGCATCCATTAAATCCGTCATGTAAAAATATTACTAACACTGGAGGCTGAGAAGGCGCAGTATGCATTGTTGAGTAAGCATGTGCTCGACGTAAGTAAACTGCCCCTGCATCATGCTACTCGCTCGTCAACACCGCATGGAAACCAAACCTTCGTTCTAGAGCGAACTAAAACTGTGAATTACAATTATTGCATCTGCTTCTGCAACAAAGCCCTACTGGCTCCTGTGCTTTGACGCTGCTTTGGCTGTTTCTGTACTAACGACATCGCTGCATCCAGAAGCTGTGCATGGAAATGCGACTAACAAATCATAGAGGACGCTGAAACAACTGACGGCAATTGAGTCATTCTGCATGGACGATCTCATGCATGTCAAAGCGACTGGGAAATCTTCGAAGGAAATCCCTTCCGTGAGTTGTATTTCTTAGCGTAAATGCTCTCTTTTCTCTGCTAACAGTTTCTGTGGCTTCAAAACTGGGTAACTACTTTTAACGATGGGTCTTTCTTGTGTTTTTGTAGAAAAAATTCTTTCAAATTTATTCGTGGTACATAACCTCGCTTGCATGAGTAAAGATATTTACATGATATCAAGTAAAAATTCAACAAAGCCACGAGCCTAGCTTGATTCAAATGAAGTTATAATCCCAACTGCTGCTCCATCGATAACTAATGATAAAGACTTCTTGCAAGCCCAAATCTCAATATTTCCCGTAAAGATCTTGTAAACGTGAGTGAATGTAAGGATAAGTAAGGAACTAAAATCGATTTCATGAAAACTGAATTACAACAAAATTACCGCTCTAAATTGGAAATCGCAAGGCTTTTAAAAACGTATTTTGAAAACTAGGATAAAAATTTATTTGCTGCATGCTTGTGCCAAACACTAGACACAAGCTTTTAATATTGCTTTAAAATCGACGTCATTTAATGAAACATAAAGCTGAGATAAATTTAATTCGATGTTTTGCCGTTTGCAAAGTCTAACTACAAATAAAATAGCAAGGATAGTCACTTTTAAAATAGACATTATTTCTTAGAGAGTTTAATAGGTCAGCACTAAAAACGTAAATGAGAAAATGAACGTTTCGACCACAAGGGTCATCTTCAGCATCTGGGAAAATACAAGAGATTTTTTACAGACAAAAAAAAAATATACACACATATGAATAACATTTGTAATTGCTAACAGGAAATTTGCAAGGGGAAGGAAGATTGGGCATCATTTAAAACCGGTTTGTCTTTCATGATAAAAAGAGACTCTAAAATTCGAAGATCTGTTTGACTAGAAGATGTTGCAATTATCTGGAAATCATCTAAGCGAACAGGCAAGTCGCACTTTTCTGCATGTGCACGCACAGAGGATTGAGAGGGAGAAGCAAGAGGCCTATTTGTTCGAAAGCTTCGTCCAGCATGCTCTGCTCTGCCTCAATCAAAAAGTTTTTAAATTCAAAATTTTGTGACCGCCCACCTATGACAACCGTACGGAAAAAAGATTTTTATTTTGTTATACCATATTTTGGCTACCAATCTGAAAAATTGAAAAAAGATTTGCTGACGCTTTTATCAAAACATTTAATGCATATTAATTTTCGGATAATTTTAGTGAACGCATACAAAATCAATTCTTTTTTCAATTACAAAGATAAGCTTCCGAAGGCTTTGCTCTCTTCAGTCGTCTACAAGTATCGTTGCGCACTGTGTGCGTCTGAGTACGTGGGGTCCACAAAAAGGGCCTTGCGTACTCGTGTAGCAGAGCATGCTGGACGAAGCTTTCGAACAAATAGGCCTCTTGCTTCTCCCTCTCAATCCTCTGTGCGTGCACATGCAGAAAAGTGCGACTTGCCTGTTTGCTTAGATGATTTCCAGATAATTGCAACATCTTCTAGTCAAACAGATCTTCGAATTTTAGAGTCTCTTTTTATCATGAAAGACAAACCGGTTTTAAATGATGCCCAATCTTCCTTCCCCTTGCAAATTTCCTGTTAGCAATTACAAATGTTATT
The DNA here is from genome assembly GCA_030386875.1 of Morinoia aosen. Lineage (NCBI taxonomy): Eukaryota > Metazoa > Arthropoda > Malacostraca > Amphipoda > Talitridae > Morinoia > Morinoia aosen. The sequence continues at coordinate 81,312,731 of CM059561.1, read as the reverse complement.
CATATGTGTGTATATTTTTTTTTTGTCTGTAAAAAATCTCTTGTATTTTCCCAGATGCTGAAGATGACCCTTGTGGTCGAAACGTTCATTTTCTCATTTACGTTTTTAGTGCTGACCTATTAAACTCTCTAAGAAATAATGTCTATTTTAAAAGTGACTATCCTTGCTATTTTATTTGTAGTGAGATAAATTTGCAGCGAAAATAAAATCAGCTGGTCACTAACATCAAATTTACGGTATAAAAATATGAACCATGTTCCTCATTTTTGGCAGAAAAAGTCCGTCGCTTGCGTCATATGCAAGAATCGAAAAGACTGGTAAAACAGCCATATTTGAAACGAATTTGCACTTAAATACTAGTGAAATATTTATTTTTATACCAGTAACACTGTAATTTAAATTGAATTTCTAAAAAAATTACAATGTCATTTGTGTCAAACTAGTGGCTTACTTCTATTCCAGTTTTACAGCCAGGCACTCCTACTACTCCTCGTTCAGCACCAACGTTACTAATTACTGGCACAATAGGCGATGATGATTTGACTTTTTCGACAACCTCTGAAGCGCCATTGAACCTTTCGGTTTCAGAGTCAGAGCACTCGATTCCATCTTATTATACAACAGATGCTTCCACAACTACGCTTGAAGAAAAAACAAAATTTGCCATGAATGATTCTTTTGAAGAAACTACATTTCATTCTGTTATGCATGTCACAGAAGAATTAAGCCAAGCAGTAACTGACAGAAAAGATCAACAACCTGGGGCTTCAGTTTCACACATGACTTCCTCAACAACTATGACTTCCTTTGGCGTGACTGACGATTTACAAAATAATTTCATGCAATCAACATCAATCCCATCCAGTACAGTTCATTTTATCACCGATTCGGACGGAAGACATGTCACTGATAGGTATGGCCAGCCTGTAACAATATCTAGCGATACGATTACAACGCTCTCAACGAAGCTTGCAGAGAGCACAACAGAGCCGAGTATCAAGTTCGTCACTGATTCATACGACGTGCCAGTAACTGATGGTGATGGAAATCTAATTCCTATCGAAAATGGAACACGCAAGCCCACTGACCGCACCATTGTGCCGATAGAAATATTTACCGTCACAGATTCTAGTGGACATCCAGTAACTGATCCCTCGGGACGACCGATTCAAATTGATCCTCAGTCTATAGTCACCGATGACTATGGAATGCCTGTGACTGATCAATTTGGCTTAGTCGTTACGAAAACTCCTGTCTCGACTGCCATCACAGGTGATGCCTCGAGAGAAACCACTCCTTGGGTCAAAGAGGGAATCACAGACGAGCATGGTCAGGTTGTAACATTTGCTCCACCAACAACTGCTTCTGTTACTAGTTTCGTTACCGACTCATCTGGCAAGCTGGTCACCGATAAGCATGGAAAACCGATCACGTTCCCACGGGATGGCACAACACAAACTCCCGGAGTAGCATTCACAGATGATACGTTCGAAAAAGTAACCCCCTCTTATGTGCTAACAGAAACGCCAACAGCTGATTCATCATCTCCCTCCACTCCTAAATCCGTGAAATTTGTCACTGACGAAACTGGGCATCCTGTTACCGACGAAACTGGCTCTCCGGTTACAGAAGCTGTCAGGCCTGGCACTCCACGTGAGTCCACCACGCCGTTTGCAATCGACACCACTGATTCTTATGAATACGTCAGAAATCGTACCGATGCTCCCACATTTACTCCGAGTACAGTACATTTTATCACTGATTCCGACGGCAGACTCGTCACCGATAGCTATGGACAACCTGTTACGATATCAAGAGATGCAATTACTTCAGTTTCGACGAAAGCGGCAGACATCACTACAGATCCTAGTGTCATGTATGTGACTGATTCTTCCGGCATTCCAGTGACAGATCAAATGGGAAACCTAATTCCGGCGAAAGAAATCGCCACCACGCCCACCATTTGAACCAATAGCATGCTGCAAGTTTTCAAGTTATTCTGTTTTTGTACTTCCGCATGTGTTCTTTTTTAGTCGTTGAATATACCTGATGCTGATTTGAAATTTTCACTCAACTATTGTCTCGTGAAAGAAAAATTATATTTTTATTGTGGTGGTCTTACAAAATTTTCGAAGAATGAGTCGCTCTGCCCCAAATGTCATGCAGATTTATTAACATCAATTAACTTGGCCAGTAACACTCATCGAGTTCATACTAATTAACTTTTGATATATTCTTACTGTTTAATTGAGCGAACGAAGTTTTTGTTTACTTATTTGCTTAAGGGAGGAAAATATTCATCTATTTTTGACTACATGTTTTAAACTTCCAGTTTTTCATTATTTACTAACTTCTCTGGAATATTCTGTTCTTCTTGTCTGTTAATGTTTTTTACAGTCTTCCTCTCTTTTATACATGGTACTAAGTAATACTGGTACGCGACGTACTCAGAAGTGTGAAATCCTTTATTCACTAAAACTGAGAACCTCTAAGTTTTCTTTTCATACTTTTTTATGCAATGCACGTAAAATATTGTGGCGGCATAAGATTTTCAGTTCGCATTTTAATTTATCCTCTATGTTCATGACCACTAAATATTCAAAGTCCAGTTTGAAAGACTTTGTGGGCCTTGTTTCCTTAATCTTCAAGGTTACCAAGAGTTTATCCTCGTGAACTCAGTTTCGTGCAACGTGCACGTCTAACAAACACTTCAAAACCGTCAAAATGCTATCGTTTTGTTGTTACCTTCTCTCTCCTTTACTTCTTTTTGCTAATGTCTTTTTCTTGCTCCGCCAATTTTCAAAACTTGACCAACCTGTCCGACACGATTAGAAATGACAAAATGAGTTGCACAATTACTCATGGCTAATTGCCAGAGCTAAAGTTTCCGAATGACTTATTGTTCATGACGTTTACGAGCAAGCTTACCCTATCTCCAGGGCAATTCCAGCCTTGAAGTTTTGACTAATCACTCGCTATACCAAACTAGCCCGCGCTAGCATCAATGCCACGGCCGAGTGCCTGAGCGATGCCGATTGCCCACCCAACCTTTGGTGCCAGGGAGGTCAATGTCGGCCTCCATGTCACAATTATTGCGCCCCTCAAGCTGCTTGTCTCGTAAGAGACCACAGACCAATCTGTTCCTGCCCGCCCCAAACCACGGGCAACCCGGTACAAGCGTGTATCAAAAGTAAGCCTTACGAAAGTTACATGTGATATCAAAAATTTTGTGACAGTGTTCTTTCAAGTGTTATTTTCAATGACAAATATATGTGACTGCTTTTTTCTTGAGTCCCTTTAGCTTATGTAATTTTTTAAGGTGACCATATCTTGAAATACGCTTTTCTTTCTTTTTCTTGACAAAACCCTGTTCACTAATAATTTCCGTGTATTCACAACAGTTGGCTGCTATGTTAACTCAGACTGTTTACCCACCGAACAATGCCTGAATGGCAAGAGTCGAAATCCTTGCTCGTTCGGTAGACCCTGCCCACCTTCTTTCGCTTGCACCCCACAAAATCATTTTCCTCAATGCACGTGCCTTGAGGGCATTGCTAATTTGGTTCAAAAAACATGTGATATACCAGCTTGTCAAGTATCAGAAGACTGTCCGGAAAATCTTGCATGCTATCAAAGGAAATGTACCAACGTGTGTGAACTTGTGAAGCCTTGTGGAACTCGGGCTCTTTGTGAAATGATAAATAGATCTCCCATCTGTTCGTGTCCGAAATCTCTCACTGGTGATCCATATATTGCATGCAAAGAATTTGATAAACCGAGATGCCAGAACGACCTGGAATGTGCAGCTGATGAGGCATGCTTCGGTGGAGAGTGTAAAAATCTTTGCGCCCAAATGAACCTTTGCACAACAAATGCCAGTTGTCGAGTTAATAGTGTTGGAATTCGTAAGACTGCTTATTGCGAATGTAAAGCAGGATTTGAAGGGGACCCCTACTCTTTGTGCACGACCAGCACCAGCCCAAAATTCAACTGCAGCAATGATGCGCAGTGTAGCATAGATTTGCATTGCGTAAGCGGCGCTTGCATTGATCCTTGCGATAGTAACGATGCGTGTAGGAAAAGTGGTGCGTTGTGTCGAGTTATGAAGCACAGGGCCATGTGCTACTGCCCTCCTGGCCTAACTGGTGACCCTACGTCTCTCTGCTCTGACACTGAATGTACTACTGACCACGAGTGCGCTGTCGACAGTATCTGCATAAGCGGTCGATGTGAAAATGCTTGCTCAATCAACAACAAATGTGTTGCTGATGCTGTCTGTCACTCAGATAATCATGCAAGTCAGTGTGTTTGTCAGCCAGGGTTCACAGGCGACGCGTACAAAGAGTGTTATTCCATTCAGTGCATTTCAAATTCGGACTGCGCGGATTCTATCGTATGCACCAACAATAAGTGTGTCAACCCTTGCAAAACTGAAAATCCTTGCGGACGGACTCAAGTATGTGACGTTATTAATCACCGGATATTATGCACTTGTAAAAATGGCTTCATCCTCAACAACGACAACAACTGCGAACCAAAGCCTGGTAAACAGCTGTCAACTTGCGTCGCTGACTCGGACTGCACCAACGAATTGGCCTGCATGTTCGATGAGTGCAAGAATATGTGCGATGAGAAACCTTGCGGTATTAATGCCACGTGCCGCATGAAACATAAAAACAGCAACGCAATGATGATATGCGAGTGCGAAAAAGGGTACGTCGGAGATCCGTTTGATGAATGCATCCCGTTGTGGCGAGTCCCGTCTGGCTGCTCGTCCGACATCGACTGCCCTTGGACCGAAAGTTGCAGAAATGGCCGATGTTCCGACCCTTGCACTGAGAATGCGTGTGGAGAACACGCCTCTTGCCAAGTCCAAGACCACAGACCTGTGTGTGCCTGTCCTCTAAGACATGGTGGCGATCCTCAACTCCTCTGCTCACCTGGTGAGTAACACAATCAAATATATAAGTCTTGTCTATTTTAGTCTAGTGCGACATTTTCTGACGTCAGTTAACTCTAATTTCAATTTGTATTCGGTGTTTTTCAAGTAGAGGTTTAATTGATTTTCATTTCTTCCTCCCAGTTGGATGTCGGAGCAACACGATTGTCCAACATCAACTGCTTGTGTCAACGAACGATGCCTCAACTTGTGCATTGCGGATAAACCTTGCGGAGAAAATGCCATATGTTCTCCTACCGCAGACTCCTTCCACTGTGAATGTGCAGTCGGCTACTCAGGCGATCCTTACGTGGGATGTCGCCTCAAAAAAAAAAAAGAATGCTCTAACGATAACGAGTGCCCCAACCATCTCAAATGTGAAGATAACAAGTGCGCAGATCCGTGTCAAGATATTCAATGTGTCAAGAACGCCGAGTGTGCTGTAGTCAATCATGAAGCCGTTTGCATGTGCGCCGAAGGTTTTACAGGAGACCCAAACAGATTCTGTGAAAGGCCTATAATATCTGGTTGCCGAGAAGATAGCGACTGCCCTGATCTTTTGGGTTGCATAAACGTAGAGTGCTCAGATGTCTGCGAAACACTGAAGCCCTGCGGGAAAAACGGTCTTTGCAAAGCCTTCGACCGAAAGTCAGCCATCATCGTAGCATGCAGCTGCGCAGAAGGTCACGATGGAGACGCACTCACAGCTTGTCGGCCAGGTTAGTTAACGTTAGCAACTGCCCTTGCTCATCTAAACTGGATGTTCGTAGCTTTTCATTATTTTGAATGGTTAATATCCGTCAAAAGTACAACAGATGTCAAATTGATGTTGGCAAATTATTAACTGCTAGCTTGCAAAAATATCACTCACTGAATTTTGAAACCAAACGTAAAACATCGACGTTAAAAGTTAAAAGAGATGTGGCGTCATTTTTAACAGTAAACACATATCTTGTTGAAAAAACAGTCATCAGTATGCCCTCTATTGTATTTCCACCAGCATATGTAGCGCCTGACAAAAACATTATTTGTTTATGCAACAAATTTGGTGAAAGGAAATACTGAAAACTTTCCGCCTCTGAAAATACCCCCTCCTTTTTTCAGTGGCTCAGCCCAAATCTGGTTGCGAAGGCGACGAAGATTGTCCTCTGGAGCTGACATGTCAGGACGCTCGATGTGTCAGTCCGTGACCTGCTGGCTGTGGCGCAACGCGTCTTGTTCCGTGTCCGACAACCGCGCAGTTTGCCACTGCTGGAATAACTACGCTGGCGATCCGAAGATTGGCTGCCACAGAGGTGAGTTCGCCTGAATTCTTTTCCGTAGTATAAAGTAAGCTCATAAAAGGCATCAGGGTTCTTGAAATAAAGTCAGAGTGATATAGAGTCAGCGCATAAAAGTCATCAGGGATTTTTTAATAAAGTCGGTGTAACGTAAAGTCAGCGCGTAAAAGTTATCAGGGAGCAGCAGCAACCGTAATAAAAATGAAAGATCCAGATAAAAGACATGTTCTATGTACTACCAAGAGATGCGACATGCGACTGCATAGTACATCTATCATAAAGTTAGATACGGCCTAAGTTTCCGTAGACTCATGTTCTGGCTGTGATAATTTTATCATTTCGTACTACCATGATTTTGTTTTTATATACGGATGTGAATATTATGTGATCAAGTTCTTTGAATACCTTGGGTTCGAAAGAGTCTTGGAATAAGTATGTTAATTTTTAAATAGGATATTTGTAGGTGATACAATTACTTTTTGTCAAATATCTTATTGGTAACAACTTTCTTTCTTCTTCAATAGTGGACTGCAATCGAAATGGTGACTGTCCTGAGCAAGAGAGCTGTGAGAACTTCGTCTGCGTAGACCCATGCCAAAGAAACAACCTGTGCCCTCCAACAGCCATGTGCTACACGAAATCCAACAAAGCAACTTGCAAGTGTCCTCCTGGAACTGAAGGAGATCCAATGGTTCGCTGCTCGCCAGTAGGTTGTACCTCTTCTCAGGAATGTTCAGAGTCCGAAGCTTGCATCAATCGAGCTTGCGTTAATCCGTGCAGTGATGCTTCTCTATGTGGAACTCGAGCTCAATGTGAGGTGGAGAACCATAATCCGATCTGCAAATGTCCTCGTGGGATGACTGGAGATCCGTTCGTTCGATGCGAAAAAGTAACCAACATCACTGGATGCGCCAACGACAGAGATTGCCCAGTAGGTTTTGCTTGCATCTACGAAGGCTCGCCCGTAAAATACCACTCTAAGGTGTCATCAGTGTACATAAGATTTGATGAGAAATCAAGTGGAACGGTGTGCCGAGACCTTTGCTTCGAGCGGGAACCCTGCGCTGACAACGCCATTTGCACCGTGCTCGAGACTGAGCCTCGACGTACCGTCAGCTGCGCTTGTCCTCCTGGACACCACGGAGACGCCAAAATCGAGTGCCGCAAAAGTAAGTGATGGGCCTGCGAAAGGCGCTCTATGTATGTTTTTTCTGAGTATCGGAGATAGAACTTAGATGGTCAGAATTGTTTTTATCACCGCGGAGACGCCAAAACCGAGTCCCGCAAGAGTTATGGGCCACCAAAGGTCTTTCGATGAATGCTTGTCTGGCTATCGGAGATAGTATTTAGTTCGGCAGAACTGTTTAAAGGATTAAAGAGCAGATTCCTACTCGTTTTGAGCATTCCGGGATGAATGTTTGAATTTTCAACGTGATTTTAGATATTAGAAATCCACGGTTTATTCGCAACTTTTCCATCACCTTAATCTACATTAATTATAAGGGATTTTTCTACATGAAGTGCGCTGAAGAATTAAATGTTGAGGGATTTCTTCTAAACTATTTGTCTTCTTCATGACTGTGAACTTAACTCACTTATAGAGTTGACAATTTTTCATGCAAAAAACAACCGAGGAATATAATTGTATGTAAGGTGAGGAACTCAAAAACCTGAACTCTGATGTTAACCGACAATAACACTCTCATTAATTAAATTATTAAGTGCGGTTTCTATTAACGAAAGAAAGAGTGTATCAATGATACATTGATTACCAATGTTCAAATATATTTATTCTTGCACTGGTACAATTTCATATCAGAGCTCAGAATTTTTGTGACCCACTCCGAACAGATTCTGTGTAATAAATTTCAAAAACTTCCATGAGCTGACACTGATGGCTTTTTGAAAATCCGTCATTTTTTGTCGTGTTAGTGCGGAATGTTGCGGTGAAAATTTGGTCGACTGTCGTTAACTGCGTAAATAATTTAGTACTGCTGCCCATTAATGAAGCTCTTTTCCATATATCAAAATTATTTCATGTGTGAATCTTTATGGTTTCTATGGCAGATAGTGTTTCCACGTATATCAGATTTTTCCACTGTATAATTCACTTGCTTTATGTTTAGCCAATTTTCTTACAATTATGCTTTTCTTTTGCAGTTCCTACTCAAGGAGGCTGTCGGAGAGATTCGGATTGTATATTCAGTGAAGCTTGCATTGATGGCCTCTGCCGAGACCCTTGCAACTGCGGAGTCAACGCCAAATGTCAGATCGTCGATCATAAGCCACTTTGCTCTTGTTTACCGGCCTACCTTGGTGACCCTAACTTCTCTTGTCAAAAAGGTAACTTCATCTCCTGTATAAATAGTGAAACAATGTCTATATGTATATATCACACCCTAGCATTCATGCTTAGTTATATAAATTTTATGAAATGTGACATTTAGATTCATGGATTGTCATTTTCTCCAGGTGACTGCCGCGCAGATCTCGACTGTCCTCTGGATCGTCGATGCAAAAATGGCACCTGCATTGACCCCTGTCTGTACGACTCTCCGTGTGATGAAACAGCGCAATGTATATCTGATAAACACGAAGCTCACTGCCAGTGCCCGACGGGATCAATAGGAAATCCATATGAAAAATGTTTAGCAGTGGGGTGCAAAGTGAATCAGGACTGTCCGAACCAATTAGCATGCATAAATGACAAGTGTTCCGACCCATGCGAGAACAATGGTCGATGCTCTGCAAAACAGTGCAGTGTTGAGAACCACGAACCGATATGTTTGTGTGCGTTCCGACCATCAGACAAGCAGCAAGCGAGCGTGTGTCACGCCAACATCGTAACTGCATGTCTGTCAGATAGAGATTGTGGTGTGGGCAGGGTTTGCAAGCGAGGACAGTGCACGAACCCTTGCGATGTCAACGAAGAGCAATATCAATGTGCACGCAATGCTCTTTGCAATGTTGTTGATGCCTTGCCCTTCAAGTCTGTCGTCTGCACGTGTTCTCCGGGATTCTCTGGAGATGCTAAGAAACTTTGTATTGAAAGTATGATTTTACGCATTATTGTATTCTTCCTTCCCTGTCCCCACATTGATTTGAAATGCATATTTTTTATGAACTTTTGCTAATTAATTGCTTCATTTTTGTAATATGGTATAATCAGAACGCTCTCTTTCAGAATTTAAAATGTTAATATCAGGTATGCTTAAACCAGAAACTGCTGGTCCTCGCGAGACTTGCACTGACGACAAAGACTGCCCGGAGAAAGGGGCTTGTTTGGATGGAGTTTGTTATGACCCGTGCCTTTGCGGCACTAACGCCACCTGTCGGGTTGTCAACCGCAGGCCCGTTTGCTCATGTTCGCCCGGTTACATTGGAGACCCCAATGTGGAATGCAGAATATGTGAGCTTCTAACCCTACTCCATTAACCTCGCGAAACTTTTCTGATCAGTTTAATGTTGTTATTCCACTGTTCTTGAAAAATAATGAAACTAACTTTTTCTACTACATTTTGGTGAACACAAACTGATATAACGAAAAATAACATTTTCGTTAGGTGACCACACAACGCTAATTTGTTTCTAACTTTTACCATTAACAGCTGGATGTACTTCCAATACGGACTGTCCACTAACCAAAGAATGCATCAACTGTAATTGCACTGACCCCTGCGAAGTACGGAGCCCGTGCGGAGCTCGGGCGGAGTGCTTCGTTGTCCAGAACCAAGCGAGATGTCGGTGCCCCCCTGGGGCCACCGGTGACGCTTACGACAAATGCTCGCCAATTGGCTGCAGAAGTGATATCGAATGCGCCAATGACTTCATCTGTTATGAAGGAGATTGCAAAGATCCTTGCTTGTTCACAACTTGCGCAGCAAATGCGAAGTGTTCGGCAAAAGGTCGAGCTGGCGTGTGCGGCTGCCTGCCTGGATATGACCCAATTGAAAATTATAGCCCTTTTCAGATAGTAAATTAGTCGTAAAAGGTCAAAAACGGCACAAAAAGGCCAAAAATCACGACTTCAAACCGACTCCTACCTATACTTAGCCTATTAGGGCTTGAAAAGGGCCCTTCATTCAAATTGCCTTTTATAGGTCAAGTCAATGGCTGTTTTCGGGCTCATTCGGGTCGTTTGAAGTCGTTTTCAAGCCTTTTTCGACAACTTCTAGCCTTGTTCAAGTAGCAGAGAAGCCCAAAATGGCCGATGCCTTAGCCGTTTCGATGCCCAGAAATAGCCGTTAAACAGGGCTTAAAATAAGCGACATTTGCACCGAAAAGGGCTAATTTACTGCTTGAAAACGACTATCTCTTGTCCTATAACTGCCTGAAAACGCTCTGTAAAAGGCTCAAAATTTCAATAGGGGAGGGCAACCCGTACAAGATTTGCGCTCGCTCTGTCATTGGCTGTAAGGTCGATTCAGACTGTCACACGGGGACGGCTTGTTTGAACGGGAGGTGCCGCGATCCTTGTGACGCGAAACCTTGCGGAAACATTGCTGTCTGTTCGGTAATAGAATCCTTGCCATTTAAATCAACCAAATGCGAATGCAAGCAAGGATACTCGGGTGATCCATTCATTCAGTGTCTACCTAGTAAGTGTACTAATAATATTTATCTTTATAACCATGACTTCTTATAATAATGACATAACATTTCGATTTTTCATAACACTCATGTTAACTGGTCTTATTTACAACGTGCACTAATTCATTAACTCTTAACAACAGCTTCGATAGCGGATGATATCTGCCAGAAAGATGACGATTGCGACGAAGATAAAGCTTGTCTGTCAGGTCGCTGCACAGACCCGTGCAAGTGCGGTGAACGTGCTGCGTGTTCTGTGAGCCAACACAGGCCAGTCTGTACCTGCGTCAAGGGCTATGAGGGAGACCCTCAGCAAGCGTGTTATGCTAGTAAGATCTGCAATAATTAATGCCTTACACTACTATGTCGTGACACATTCCACTCAACCAATGATAACTAACTTTGTTCTTCTAATCTTTATCGTGTGTTTTACTACCTTTCTAATTGTTTTACTTACGTTAAGGATATTCATGCTTACATTTAATCTTAATTCGGAGCACACTGTGAGAACAATACTTTTTAACTTATAACAACTCAATGGAATATCTCTACATATTGTTTAACAGCTCACGTTTCTTTGTTTGAATTTAACCCATTTTTAATTTCTAACCAGTTGGTTGCACGACCACTTCGGAATGCCCTAGCGACAAGGCCTGCTACAACGGCAACTGTGTAAACCCTTGTCTGGTGGACAACCAGTGTGACACGTACGCCGAATGTCGGCCACAGGAGCACGAAGCTCGCTGCTTCTGTCCTGACGGCAGGCAGGGAGATCCGTACAAAGGTTGCGCTGTAGTCGGCTGCAAAGTGAATAGCGAGTGCCCACCTGAACACATGTGCCTCAATAACAAGTGCTTAGACTTGTGCACCCACAACAACACTTGCGGCAGAGGAGCTGTGTGCTCTATGCTCAACAACCAAATGTCCTGCTCGTGTCCTGCGGGCGAAAGGGGCGACCCTAAAGTGGCTTGCGTCCCAAAACAAGACATCCAATGCATTTCTGACTTCGACTGCTTGAATGGGCTTGTATGTATGGACAAACAATGCAAGGATCCATGCGATGAACTTCAACCGTGCAAAAAGCCCTTGCAGTGTTCTGTTGTTGACTCAGCTAACATCCGCACGATGGTTTGCAAGTGTCCTCCTCTCATGGTGGTATCGGAGACAGAAATCTGCTCTGAACGTAAGCAACATAGCATTGAATTTAGGGATTTTTGCTATTAAGGCAGGACCATGCCCATTGTCCTCTTCTTTGTTCTTTGTGCTAAAATTGAGCCTAAAATTGTTCTTAGAATTACTCACATATTTTCGAGATGCATGGTCAAAGAAGGCTTTACCTTTGAGCTCTTGCGTCACCTCAACGTCTACGTCCTTTAATAAATACTGGCTCTTTCCCCTAACAGAACCGACATTCGCAAACACGAACTTCCCTAGACCAGACATGGTCGTCAACTGCCTCGCTGATGGAGTCCAAGTTGATATCAACGTTGGGGACCCGGGCTTCAATGGCGTCATGTACGTCAAGGGTTACTCCAAGAACGAGGAGTGTCGCAAAATGATTCGCCCAGATGTCGACGTTGGAACCATAGACTTCAAAGTCAAATTCAACACTTGTGGACTAATTCATGAAGACGTAAGTTGGAACTTTTTTGCGTCGTATGATATCGTATTGCATTTACTTTTGAAATGTGTATTTATGACAGGGAATCTTTGACATTCTAATGTTGTTCATCGTTTCACAGGGCCTAGCAAGATTCATTTTAGTCCTTCAGAAGCATCCTAAGCTGGTGACGTACAAAGCTCAAGCGTACCACATCAAGTGTACCTACAACACCGGAGAAAAGACGATCGCCATTGGTTTCAACGTGTCGATGCTGACAACCGCCGGTACCATCGCCAACACCGGACCTCCTCCCACATGCCTCATGAAAATTACTGACCAATTCGGCGGTGACATCACGAAGGCAGAAATTGGAGACCTGTTGAGGTTGAGGGTGATAGTTGAGCCATCTCATATCTACGGAGGCTTCGCGAGGAGCTGCGTTGCGCTCACCTCAGGCGACGGTGAAGATATCGACTACCAAGTGACTGACGAGAGAGGCTGTGCCAGCGATCCTGCTGTCTTCGAAGAGTGGCAGCTGGATCAGGACAAAGCGCTGGTGGCAGACTTCAATGCTTTCAAGTTCCCGTCTTCAAACTCCATTCGATTCCAGTGCAACGTCCGCGTTTGCTTTGGGAAATGCCAACCTGTCAACTGCGATGGTTACAACGCATATGGCAAGCGCAGAAGGCGGCAAGCCATTGAAGAAGATGCGGAGGTATTCTTCGAAGACGAATCAACCTACGATAGCCAATTGAGAGAGATCAATGTCTACTCTCAGTCAATCTTGACAATCGAGAGCAGAACCGGTCGACTCACAGCTCCGCAAGGTAGACTTTGTCTCCACATTTTTTCACGAAATATTACGTTATTTAAAATACACATTTACTCTATAAACGATGTATTCCACAGTTCAGTAAATTCAAATATGAAATTATTATCTGTGAAAATACCAATACTTATTCCATTAACTCTCTTAAAATACTTGAATGGACCAATAAAGATTCGATATTCTTCGTTTCCGCCACAGAAGTGCAAACAGGTCCTGACGAGGTGTGCGTGAGCAAGTGGGGCTTCATCATAGCGCTGGTGATCACAGCGCTGGTGGCGGTGGCGGTGGCAGTGTCGTGCTGGCTCATGGCCTATAGAAGCAAGCCTAAGCACAGCGGCCCTCTACCTCACCCCGCCGGTTTCCCCAACCCCCTCTTCACCACTCCTCAACCGATGGCGGAGCCTATACCTGACTATCTATCCTAAGACCTCTAGTTATCAAGATATAGTCTCTCTATTTGCTTCCATAAACCGTGATTCAGTCCTCATTCCTTGAACAATGAAAGTTAATTTATTGCTCAAAAAATGAGGATCCAAGTCGCGCCCCTTTACCGGGTCGAATTCCTAGTCATCATGCGCGCAGGAGATCAACAACCTGCTCTGATCTTCTAACTAATGACTCGACTTATTCTCGTATCTGTGATTATTACTTTACTATAGGCCAGAAGTTTTCCTCCTAACTTCAAAAGAGAGTATATGTATTCTCGCCCTACTTTGGACTGGTTGCGGGAAAAAGCGAAATGATACACTCAAAGGAACGACTGTCCGTGCTAGCTCACTCCGGTCACGGGTCTGAAATAACATTCTAGAAAGTATTCCGTTCCCAAGATGCATAGACCATTTGAGACTACTTATGACGAGAAATCCCAGACCGGAAGTGAGCAAGTAATGGAAGTTTGGTACGAGTTATGTGCGTTCAGAGAACTGATTCTACGATGCAATATCCTAAATGATAATGATTTAATCTTAAGAGCCTGAAGTAATTTCTGTATAAAGTTGCTTGTCTATGGAACTTCCGTGAACGAACGAGGCTCCTATGAATCTCGTCCATTGAAATCGTTGCGGGAGGGACCGTGTAAATAAAAAGACGAGACCTTTCTGTCGTAGGTAAGCTGTAACAGTGGCATTCTATGAATTTAATGGTGCGGTATATTTTCGTAGAGCTACACAAAATTAATATTAAAGCGAGACTCTGTTGAAGCCAAGCCCTGGTGACCAGGTGTGTCTGCAAAGACACACCCGCATCCCCAGCAACGAGTAAAGAGTAAAGGAACAACTCTTTGAGTGAACAAGAACTTGTGGTGAGATACATTACTACGTACCAAACGTACCAAAAACTGTTGCAGTGTTAAGTGAACCGTGGTACGTAATCAAAATTTACCATCAACGAGTACGCCTTCCGACGTAGTGTAATCATCTGTCTGCATCATCTAACATCGTGTCTCATCAGCGGCGTTTTACCCTGCACCTGCAACATCGGGTACCTGCGGCAGCCTACCCTGCAGCTCGACAAGCAATGTACTCTGCGGCCGGCATATTTTTTTTGCAGTTAAGTGTTTCCCTGATTTTTCTTGAGTGCGCATGCACCGAGAGCTTGCAGTCAGACTATTGTTGTTAGTAATTTTTTTTCTGTTGTCAATACCGCATTGCGGAGACGCACGCAGAGCTTTACTTAGTAGCTTCAGTAGCGATTCAGAGGTTATGAAAGGCGCCTTGCGTCGCTCGTTTCGTTGGATTAGCAGAGTAACGTCAACCTTTCAGTTTCAATGTCCAGTGTAAGTGCGTCCTGATTTTTGTTGTGATCTGCAATTTTGATAAAAGGGTTTGAGTGTCGTTATGAGTTTTTGAGTAACCCAAAGAGTAAAAAGGTTTACGTGCTTCTATGAGAATTTTTGAAGTTTTCTAACAAGTGTTCAGGAGTGTTGCCAAGTTTATCTGTAGAGTTCAAGAATTTTCATCTGTAGACTGTACTTCTTCTTCCCCTCATAAGAGCGTTTACATGTTTTATCTGGAGATTTAAAGGATTTTTATCTGGAGATTGTGGTTACTAAAGTTTTTACCTTTCCAAAGATCGGGGAGGAGTGTGTAATTGTATTGATTGTAGTTTTTATATAGAGTGTATATTTTTTTTTTAATTTAGAGGTGCGGTTTTTTTTCTGGTTTGCAACATCATTTTTGCATATTTTTTAACGGTGAATAAGAAATTTTTGAAATAGTTCTGTAGTAAGATTCATGTCGGATTCATCGGATAGCGAGGAATACGTACGCACAGAACCCACAACAACAAAGAGTGGTAGGATAAGTACTCCTAGGGTTACTGCCACTCAAATTACGACGATGACTACCCCGACCACTAGTGCTGGCGCTAGTAGCAATGTTGACAGGACTCTGTTGGCGAGAGAGATTGCCGCCAACATACCTAGAGCAGGAACGATAATGACGAACGCTGAGATACCGACGTTTAAAGGACGCCGTCGTGCCCAGGATCCGGATTTCCTTGAAAATAAATCCTGGAGTACGCATATTAAAAACTTAAAAGCATATATGACACTTCTTCCGGACGTGACAAGTGACGAACGGAAGAAAGAGTTCCTGGTGAGGTCCGCCAACAAAAATGTAGGAGATTTTAATGCGGTGGTGACCAAGCTGGTCAACACAGATTTGAATTATACTTTTGATCAAGTGGTAAAAATTTTAGATGACATTTATGTGTGCCGCGGCGAGAAGTCCATACACGCCTTGGCATGTGATTTAAATGAATTGCAATTAATACGAAACAATGCGTTGGCAGCCCAACTAGTAACGGCTTTCTCAAAAATACGCAAATTGACAGAGAACATTCTGACTTCAACCACACTGGGTTGGCAACGACGTCCTTACTATCAGGCTTGCACTACACAGGCAGAACTAAAACGTTTTGTAGGAGACAGCATGTCTTTCAGTCTCGCGTTAACCATTTTGGGTCCCTTATTGGACGAATCATTCTCTAGAAAAATTTTCGAAAGTCAATTTAGTTCCGCTGAGGAACTTTCAGCGAAGTTAATTGCTGCTGTCAGGAGTCAGGCCGAAACAAAGAAAATTCTCGCGGGCCAGTACCCAGTCAGAAACGAGCCCGAAAGTTATTTAGCTGATGTAAATATTGGTTTTGATGAATACGTTGAGGCGCAAGACGCGTTCCCGGAGAGTGAAGTGTTCTATGGGAACTTTGGGAACTACCGTAGGAGTCGTGTAGGACTAAGAAGGACAACCCCTAGGCCCTGGTTGAGAAATCCTCGTGGTAGAGCGAGGGAGTTCAGTGGTTATGTGGGAGATAGAGGAAATGGTTCTTTGGAATGTAATACTGTGAGAACAGACAGAGGTTCTAGTTCTAGTCAAGCTTGAAGTCAGAAACAAGGTTTTCCATTTTGCAATTCATGTTCAGTTGTTGGTCATTTTGAATGTAGATCTCAGAAGGGGCAGTTTAATGCGAGAGGATGTTTCGCGTGTGGCGGAGCACATTTGGTGAAGCATTGTAGAGCCACGGGAACTGAAATACGAAGTTATAAGGCCTATCTACGCGGAGGCAATGTAAACAGAGGTAGGAGCCAATCGCGCGGTAGTAGTGAAGTACATTTTGCAGATGCCGAGCCGCATGCTCGGGATTTTTTAAGCGAAGAGTAGAAACAGGTAGAGGTAGCAGGGAGAATTTGATTGATTTGATTGAGCCCGAGGTAGCCAGCACCCTCGGTAATCTCGAAGCTGTGGTCGAAAGTCCAGATACCACCGATACAAACAAATCCTTCATTGATCCTTTGTTCAAATGTGAAAATAGGTACAATTTATTGCAAGACGAAGAGCTCGCGGATAGACAAAACGAAGCAAAGAGGTTGAGGCCTATTTCTCCGCTAGTGTCGTAAGAGGAAATTGCAATAAAAAAGGCGCCGGTTTGGTTGCGTTTAAACAATGTAACAAACCTACGATAATAATTAAAAATAATGACCAGTATTTGAGTGCCTTGCTAGATAGCGGTTCAGAAAAATGTCTAATAAGTTACAAGCAGGTTAAGAACTTGAACGAAGAAGTTAAGCCGAGCCGTTTAATGGTAAAAGGTATTAATGGTAAAAGTAACGTTAGCGGAGAAGTAGAGCTGAAGATTTCGATTCCAGGTACTAACAGAGTTCTAAAAACTAGTGCGCTGATAGTGAAAGAAGTGAAATTCAACTATGATTTAATTCTAGGACGCGATGTTCTGAATGATGCAATAATTAATTTCAAAAATAGAACACTTCTTTGGGAAGGTATTGCAATTCCCTTTTACGAGTTAAAAATGGAACCGGTTTTAAGCAGAGAAGTTGTGATGAAAAAAATCGTAAACAGTGACTGTCTGATATCCGATGTTGCCATTGGAAGAAGGAGCGACAGGGTCAGCCACCCCGCTAAAAATAGTAACTGCAGAGAAAATAAAAAAATCGTGGCCGCGGCTGAGGCGAGACAGTACTCAAGGCCGCCGTTGACCGTTCATTGCACTCAGGTGGAAGTGCCCGGTAACTCGATGAAAATAGTGTACGGTTTCGTGAAAAAAGCAACTCCAGGAGAGTATGTGGTTTTAAAAAGATGTCTTGGAAATGGAGCTTTGTTTTCTGAATCCATTGTTCGTATAGAAGACGACGGCGTGGTGCCTGTAATGGTTCTAAATGCACATGAAGATGCTGTTCATTTAACCGAGAATACGATGTTGTGCAATATTGAATTAATTGCAGCTGATGAAATAGAGAACGAATTGTACATGACAAGTGTGGAAACAGCACTGAGAGTTGCTAATAATGTGGAAATAAATTCTGACGCAGTGTCGGATACAATGCAGTTTGTCTCGGCTGGTGGTGGAAATAAGGCCATAGTCGAAAGAAAACTTGGGTTGCATGCTGACGCTCGCGGTCGAAAGAAAGTTCTCGCTGGTGACGAGGAGTTAGGAGTTAATGCACAAGTAGGTGTGTCGTGTGAAGGAAAGCAGGAAGTACGACACTGTTTAACTAATGATGATGTTTCATGTTTCGAAGAGGACATGCAGTTACCTTTGATAAATTTATTGAATGAATTTCGTGATGTAGTTACGTTAGAAGGAGAGACTATAGGTGTTACGAACCTTATGACGCACCTGATTCAGTTGAAACCGGATGCACCTGTACTAAATTTAGCTCCATACAGAATCCCCCATAAGTATCAGGAAGAGGTGATGAAAATTACTAATGACATGCTTTCACAGGGTATAATTGAAGAATCTAGCTCGGATTTCAATTTTCCAGTCATAGTAGTTAAAAAGAAGTCAGGGGAGCTACGTACCGTTATTGATTTTAGGGCTCTGAATAAAGTATTAGTGAAGGAAGCTTACCCAATACCCAGAATTGACGAAATTTTTTCGACTCTAGGAGGAAACGCGTGGTTCACTAATCTGGACCTGCGTTCGGCCTTCCACCAGGTCGAGTTGGACCAAGATAGTAGAAAGTTTACGGCTTTTAGTGTAAATTATAGGAAATTCCACTTCGCGCGTGTCCCGTTTGGTTTGAGTACCAGCCCAAGTGCGTTCCAGAGAGTGATGACCTCTGCCCTTTCACCTATCCTGGGCAAATTGGCATTCGTCTTTTTAGACGATATATTAGTATTTTCCAGAACCAAAAGTCAGCATTTGGCTGACATTGGAAGCGTCCTTAAGATGCTTCGGTCGGGTAATTTGTCTTTAAAGCTGGAAAAATGTAACTTTGTCAAAAAACAAATTGAATATCTGGGACACATTATTGCCGCAGATGGTATCAGATGTAAAAATTCGGAGAAACTGCAGACTTGTAGGGCTCCTACTAATGTGAAGGAATTACAACAGTTCCTAGGTTTAGCCAACTATTTCCGTAATTTCTTACCCAACTTTGCTGAGGTAGCTCACCCGCTGTACAACCTATTAAGAAAAGATGTTGACTATACGTGGACCGACGAATGCCAGAAGAGTTTTGTGTTTATCAAATCTGCTCTGACCTCTGACACTGTCTTAAGACATCCTGATTACGCTAAGGACTTTCATTTATTTACGGACGCTTCTAACTCTGGTATCGGCGCCGTCTTGATGTAGACAGAAGATTCAAGCGATCAAATTTTACGCCCTGTGGCTTACTATAGTAAAAGTTTGAACTCTAGTCAGAAGCGATATAGCACGACTAAGAAAGAGTTCTTCGCGATTTATTCAGCTCTGAAGTATTTTAAATATTTGGTTACAGGGTACCCTATCCGTATCTTTACGGATCATCGCCCCTTGGCACCATTATTTGCAAAAAAAACTCCCTGAAGATTCAAATATGGCACGTTGGTGTTTGAACGTTCATTCATTTGATCCTATTGTAAAGTATTTACCTGGGAAAGACAATGTCGTAGCTGATTATTTGAGCAGACTTCCCATTAATGATGAAACATTAACCTTTAAAGAACTAGATCGCTGTGATGCTCTGGAATTCGCGCTTGAATCAGACGTCTGTATCATGGAGACGCGATCGCAGAAAAAAAGAGAGATGACGAGACGTGAGGTAGTTGACCCGCCGCCTAGCGACAGTGTTGCCGACGCAGAAGCTCGACCGAAGCTTATAGACTATGTACCAAAAGAAAAGGAGATTTCTTGGACCATTAAAGAATTTATTGACGAGCAAGAGAAAGATCCATTTTGCATGGAAGTTAAGGACGCTTTACTGCGTGGTAGTGTTTCGAAAATTCCAGACCTACAAAAATTTTTAATTCTGAACGACATTCTGTATCGACGTAGGCAAATTGACAATAGACCTGGTACAATTTTGACAGCAGTGGTACCTAACTCCTTGATGGTTAAAGCTATATTGGCTATTCACTCGATGTATCATGCTGATGACGTACATACTCTTTTCAAGTTTAAAATTAAATATTATAATCATTTAAAAAAACGATTGTGCGAAAATTTGTAAAAGATTGTGAAGTTTGTAAATTAATCAAGGCAAGACCTTCTGTTCCAATTAAAATTTTGACTGCTCCGATAGCAAAAGAACCGTTTGAGGTTGTATCTATGGACCTCCTTGGTCCACTAAAAGTTACAGATAATGGCAATAAACACAACTTAGTTATTATAGACCTTTTTTCTAGGTTTTGTAGGTTGTATGCGATTTCTAATCGTCGAACGGAGACAGTAATTTCATGTCTGAGTAACTGTTTCTCCTTGTTAGGTTTCCCTAAAACTCTCATTACTGATAACGCTTTAGAATTTAAATCAGTGGCGGTCAAGCAGTTTGAAAATGTGCATGTCATCGCTAAAAAAGAAGTATTGGCATACAGTCCTCATTCCAACGCTATAGTAGAGAGAAACAACAAGAAAATAACCAATCTGCTTAAACTGTATGTGAATTCGCTCCCTCATGCAGAATGGGACCAGATGCTTGAGGTGGTTGAAAATGCACTGAACAACGCATTGAATTCTACTTTAGGCGAAACCCCTAGCTTTGTAATGGTTAATAGAGATACTTGCGCATTCTATCAATCCGAGAGTTTTGATTCTGTAACTTACAGTTATGATGAAGAATTGGATTTGGTAAATTTTCGAGCAAAAGAAGCCGCTCGGACGGTAGAAAATATTAAAAACTTGATTATAAATAACACAGCGGAAAGAAACCTTTATAGAAACATCAAGCGTCGAAATAAAGACATAAAGGTTGGAGACCGAGTTCTTTTAAAAAATCACGATAAAAAACATAAGCTTGAATTAACTTGGCTCGGGCCAGCTGTGGTTCTAAAGGTCAAAAGAAATTGGGCTGAGGTTAAAATTGGTTCCAAAATTTATAAAAGTAACTTAAATCACCTGTTACCCTTGAGGAAGGTTAAATTGTGAGTTGAAATGACAAGTCCATTCTGCTACGTTCATGACTTACGTGTTTGACGTCGCAACGACTCGACGAGTTACGGTTTACTACGTTACATTGTTTAACAGTTGCATTAAGGTTAATAATCATAGGTTAAGGAGTTTTTGCTGTGTAATATGCGTTGTGTTTCATAATATTCCCAGTATTTTATGTGTTATGTTTACAGCTTTTGTGCTGCGTTGTTTTATTTTAATTTGGCATAATGCTTGATATTAACCTGAGTGTTAAAAGGAATGTGAAACTATCCATTTTAACCTTGAGGGTTGATAACCCTTGTCTCTAAGACGCTTTATTTGTTTTTCCAATTCGCTTACAACGTTAAATTGAAACTGAGATGTCGCTGAATTGACATTTTTTAATGATGAGCGGATTCTTCGACTGCTAAATGCAATCGCTGAGGCTGCAGTTCATCCTGTGAGATGGGCTGGTTTGACGCTGCGGCGTAACTCACAGTGTTATTTTTATTTTTTAGCCAGAATGTTCGGTGATCAGCACAATTTACATACACTGGTTGGTGGCTACCCGGCCAACGGGTTCGATGAACTTTATCATGAACATTTATCATGAACATTTAAGGAATTTTCAAATTTTATGTTTGCGAGTTGGTTTTTTTCTGTTTTTTTGTTGGTCATGCTAATCGGTTCTGTATCCTTCCTTTTCAGGTGCGCGAGGCACGTGATGGGTAACGCAGAAAGCACCATCGATGTGGATACGCTTGTAACAGCGTTGTCTACCCACAATAGTAACGTTAACGAAGCTTGGATTAAGGACAACTCCGTGACCAGAACGGATCTGTTACCTGATAACGTCACCGACATCGTAGTGATGTTGCTAATCTTGGTCACTATTGGATTAGGAGCGATACTCTACCACCTTCAGAAACAGGTGAAGATGATCACGGCCGCCCAGCGCGAGGATTTTTTCTCGCGCGGAGCAATCTCGCGCGGGGCAATCTCGCGCGGGAGGCCGCCAAGGGGAAATCAGGATCAAATATAGTAATAAACGTTGCAAGAGACCTTGTCGTCGTGCAACTGCCTAGCGTTAGGCGGGCCGGACGTCCACGGGAAGCAGGACGCAGTGGCCGTCCCTGTCCCTCTGGAAGTGTGCGGGGTGAAATTTAAAAAGTTTTGAAAAATTAATTAAGAATTAGATTAAATTTCCCCGTGAATTAGTTCGAATGAAAATGATAACCGCGCTATGGAAAATTCAGCGCGAGGTGGTGAGAGGTGGAGAAATCGCAAGGAAAATGCGATGTAATCTATGTAATCGCTAATCGCTCTATGTAATCGCTTCAATGTCTTCTATTCTAATCTTAAGTTTTTTATGCTGTATGTTTCTTCTAATGTCGGCGCGTAATTTCTTATAAAATTTTAATTATTTCAATTATCAAATTATTTGAATTATTTTAATTTGAAGGCTATTTTATGTTTTTTGTTGTTTTCCAATACTTTCCATGTTTCTAATATGTAATGCTATTTCGGTAATTTCAGTATTTTAATAATTTGCGGAGTGTAATTTGCGGAGTTCGTTTTTAAATTATCGAATTAATTTTTCTTTAGTTGTGCTGGTATAAGAAAATGTGGCGTTTGCTTTTTATTAAAAATATCCTTACTTCGGTCGACGTGCTGTTTATATTGCACGGTAAGTTAATTGTTTGCTTACGCTTGTTGGGATTGCTTTTGCTAACTGCTAAAATTTGCTGAAACTTTAGTGTTCCGAGTTTTAAGTATTTATCCATATTAATCGCTATTTATCTTTATATCTGGTGTTTTACATGATTGTGGGGTATGGAAGGTTTTAAAAAATGTTTTTCAACAGTATTTACGCTTTTAATAATGTGTTTTAATAATCGTGTTTTGTGGTGCTCTAAATTTTTCGATGTGTTTTTTTTTTAATTTTCGTATATGTTTTTATTTTTATTTTGCATATTTAGTACGAGATACAGATGTAAATCGGTTGGTTCCAAAATGTGTTTTGCGTTCTTTTAATTTTTTGATCTCTAGCTTTATTAGTTTATATTGGTTGCGTCTTTATCATTATTTTAATTGGTTGGACGGTATTTAGTTAATTATTTTAACTGTGCGGTTTTGTTAATTAATGATTATTTCGCATAATTTTTTGAGTTGTTCCGAATTTAATTTCAACCAGGGCATTATATTTTGTTTTCGTTCGCTTCGCTGCCCTTGTTTTGCTTATGTTGCCATCTTTCTGTAACTATAATGATGTTTAGACATTGGGTTGGTGAGTTATTTAAAAATTTGATACGTTTTAACTTTTTAATAGTATGGGGTTGTCGCGTTAATTATTGAGAAACCTTTGTTAACTTTCCTTGTTAACTTCGTGTTAATTTGTTCAACGGCGGTTTTCGTTCATTCTGCGAATTATTTTTGAGTTTTGATTAACCGTTTTAAATTTGAATTTAGCTTTCGGGGGGGGGGGGGGGGGAGTGATGTGCGCGAGTGATGTGTCGTCACTTACTCTTGCCTTCTATGTCTGTTATCTTGAGATCTTGTGGCCTCGCAACCAACCTATATAAATCGTACTTGTCTCGCCTGGGGCGCTCAATCTGTCATATTCTCTCCTGTTGCCAATGACACCTGGCTTACACCAATAAACTCTGCCGTCAGCGTCTACCGTGTTTCACTCGCCCCGTACAAGGGGAATGATGCAGGTGTCCGTGACGTGCTTATACACTTGCCTCTGCTGGTGGCAATTAAATCTCTTTCTGAATTGTAACTTTGAAATTTGATAGGATGCTAGCTTTAATTCAATTTTATAGTCACTTTACAATTATTAACTTATGCATCTTAGGAGATTGGTACCATTAAAGATTCACTTTTACGAAGGCTAGAAGCACGAGCACCAAGTGTGGTAGAAAGCCTCTTTTCTGACACCAATTAAAAAACAATGATCATGGACTGAATTTTCCTATAATGATCCTCAAAGAAAAATGAAAAGTGCAGCAGGCCAAAATTCGTCATTGGAATTCGTTTAATTAAACTCTGTCTCTATAGTTTCATTGGTGTTCAGATTAGAAAGTGGATGCCACAGGAGCCGTTAGTAAAACGTAGCTCGGACAATTGAAAGTCATGGAGGCTATGAGGAGTTCACGTTTTTAGGAGACGTATTTAAAGATGCAACATCAAACATTTGAGCTTGGATCACGATACAAATTCTCAATCGGGCGATTCTACTGAATCCTCAAATCGCAGACCCAGCCATGAACTCCTCCTATCTACTTGACTTTCGTTGTCATTTTAGGACATGGAAAGTAGAAGAGACGCACGCCATCACTTTTGTTCACCTGTTAATACAAGCATCATCGCTCCGGCCGAGGTGGAGCCACATTATAATAAAATATTTTAGACGCTCTATGGACGCCCATTGGCGGGTACATTTCGATTAAGAGCTCTTACGGAAACAGAACTTACTATTGTCATTTAAAAAATACGAGAAATGAGCGTTTGCAATATGGTGAACGACTCTACGAAAAGTTTACGAATTAAGTATACTTTGCCAAAAAACAAAGAAATTCTTTATCATAACATACTAACAAAAGTCATGTGATTCTCACATGTACGTATACTAATTTTATAGTAGCTCAATTGTCTCTACCGTCAATGTTATTTTATACAAGGGTTTTGTGACCAGGCATGGGAACGGCTGTCGTGAGCTGCCGGCAAGAAGATCACTTAATAGCCGGCATATCCCGACACTGCCTTCGACACATTGCTCGCTCGAACTTTCTTTAACAATTTACCTTGATCCATTCGCTCAGAAATATCTGGTTTGTTACTAGACGGTACAGGCATCGGTTGTACAGTGGAAACAAGAGATGCAGTCCTTGTCTCGTAACTCCGTTATCTTCTGTTCGGACAGCAAGTAATTTTTCAGACAGTGCGAGCGAAGCAAGTTTGTCCAAGCCACATTCTTTATTTCTTTATTTAGTCCTGGTCAGTTCATTTGCTCTCCATAACTTCTGCTTCTAACTCGTTGAGGCAAGTTTCTCTTTTAGCGCCTATTGAACACCTCCAATGCTCAAGTGTTATTTGAATTGGAGTAGAATTTTTGACTAGCGAAATCTGTTAAAGTTACATTTCGTTAACCAAGCGCCGAGCAAGAGGTTTTCAAGCAGCGCCGAGAGGACTCTTAATTAAGCCAAAGCTGTTACTTGTTAGAGAATGTATGCTTCATGATGCGGATCTGCGCCCAGGACACACAAAAGTGCCAGCTATCGAAGCGATTGCGTGAGTTGCGTCACTGTCGTAGTAAGGGCACGACTTTAATGCGCCTCACCATTGCTCCGAGACTTGCGCTTGTGTTTGCCAAGCCCTGCTGCAGCGATCACTCGACTGCAGCAGGGTGGTGCCTCCGCATGCTGCCCAATAGCTGTATCGAAAGGAGCTCAGTTTTAGTCTTTGCTTCTCCGCCGCATTCAAGCGAGAGCTTCTGCACATCTACGCTTGTCCAACTACCCTCCGTATCACTCCACCTAAAGTCTAGTATTGTAATGATGCCGTTTGGGCGGATGACAGTCTGTTACTCTCGTCACTCAAAAAATGCCTCATTGGAATTGAAGCTCATTAAATTTTTTTAGCTCTGACCATCGAAATTTAACATGATTTCATGAACATATATTGGACGAAAAATCCGGAGAATTAAAAGTTTTCAATAGTATTCATTGAGAAATGAATACCGTTTATTTTACCGGTTGTAGTAGATATTTTTTAGAATATTCATGATCATTTAGAAGCGAGTGTCGAGTTTTGCTGAATGTTGCCCGCTGGATCCTATGCAGTTTTCCGCAGAGACTTGCCTCAGATTATTAAAGAACTTTCCATCCGCTGTAATTTTAACCCTTAAAAGGCTTTCCAAGTTAATATTCCAGTAACAACCAGTGTTACCAAATTGAAGTAAATAATAATAATAAAACGAAGTTGTTTTTATCCTTTTTATTCAAATTTGAGATCTGTCAGACCTGTGGAATTGCTTGCTAGCTTTTCTTCGGATCCCGCAACGCTCAATTGAAGAAAATTTCTCAAAGATTTATTTAGATTTTGTACTCTCTCTACAAAAATTACCCACAATTAGAACATGACCTCGCTCAAACTTACTGCTACCGCTCTGTTGCCTCGTTCTCTGTTTACTGTTCAGACAACTAATGAAATTTTAAATAGGGCTGCACGATTGTAGCTGCATGAAGATAATATCGAGTCGTACAGTGGTGCCACATCGCTGAGGGAAGAACACATCTTTTGGTGAGACCGTCGACAGTCGGATACCCAAACTCTAGAATTTCCAATTTAATCGACTCAATTCTTAGACTCAATTTCAGTCAAAGACGTACATAGAAAAGCAACAAGCAAAAGCTTGTGTAAAAGCTCATTACACGCTCAAACAAGAGCTAATGCAAGAAGTTTTGCGCCGACGAAGGGTTTTGTAAACTAAACAAGGCATCAGGAACGCTGGATACGTTAGTGAGCTTAAATCAATACTGGATAAGCATTCTAACTCTGAGTTTGATTAAGTGTCAAGCGCGTCGCAAATTAGGAAAAGCCTTTGTGTGCAACATGCGCAATCAAGGCCTGCCACGTTTTTGAAATGCTACAAACTAGCAGCTTAGAAATCATTCAACTCATGACTAAGATTTTAAAATTCAAAATGGATCGTAGAAACTAGCCAATTAAAAATCATTTAACCAATCACTAGCATTTTTAGAATAAACACGAAAAGTGTTCAATATATCTCTTATATTACCAAAATTTAACCTGATTATTCAAAAAAAGACAGAACAGCTGTAGATCATTGCAATATCTACTGTAACCAATGTATCTCCGCACAACGACCGTGGTTTTCATAACAGAGCTGTTTATTTCGTGGAAATAGTACAAGGGAAAACACATGTAGCCCACTCTTCATAAAATCAACACTCATGATGCTTTAAAGAAAAAGATTACTCTCTCACTAAGAGACATCGTGACCAGGGCTGTGTACGGGAATGTATTAAGTTCCTGACACATCGTGAAATTCACTCATGATGTGTTAATCAATATGAAGATTTTATTTTTTATAAAAAAGTTGATCCTGGTTGATGAGTGGACACTTACATATCATATCTATGTCAATTTTCACTCTTCCATCACCAAGTTCAAGCCCTAAAACTCAATACTTTTCAACTACTGACTAACAAACTTTTCCGAGAAAAAATGAATGATGTAAGTAAGAGGAAACGCTGTCAGGCAAGCATTAAAATGTTTTACAACATATTTTTAAAGAACCTTTATGCACATTGGTGGTCGGATGTCATGAATTATAATGTCAGTAAATTGAACGAATAAACGATTGAATGTTCTCTACCTAACTTAATGTGGGCCAAACATTTTCTTCATATATGCAAACAAAATTGACGCTTTTAAAATATCGAATGGAAAATTATCGGAAATTTTATCGAACGATCTTTCCACAAAAATATGTTGTGCGTTAGTTGCAGATCTATAGCTTTACCTACAGTCACATTAATAATGTGAATTAGATTAGCACTACGCTCTGAATTTCTTAATTCAACACATGGCGAGGCAACAAGCACATACCTTCGCACGACTACATCAGTTGAGACACCGAACAGTAAGCTAAAAAAATTATATTCAACTTAAGCGAAATGAAAACCTTTCTTGGCAGATAATGAAGTGAAATATATAAAAAATGAGCCTCTACTCTAACGACGATTTGATTAAATATTTCTTTGGTATCTGTAAATTCAACTTTTATTGTATGTATAAAAGGCATTTCGAAGCACGTGCTCAAGTTAAAATAGAAAAAGGAAGCCATTTTCATGACGGAAGCGACACTGTCGAATTTAAGTTAACGCAGGCTCTCCCTTCAGTGCAGTCCGACCTCACATCAGTCGACTCTACACCACTCGTCCGCCCACCAGCTCTCATGCCTACGCCTCGCTTCAAAGAACGACCGCTCGAAAATCGCGTCCGAGTGACATTGCTGCATCTGCTGGTGCCTCCAGTGCTGGTGATAGTCGCATCTTTGGTAGGGAGGGACGCATTTAATTGTAGGAAAAGAGAAGTGTTGCTGGTACTCGATTTATCGCTTTTCAAGCCAGCGGCGGCTTTTGAAGATGTGAGTCCTAATTTCAGAGGGTCGATGATGCCAGGACGAGCAGAAGCTGCATCGCTTGATACTCGGGTCACGGGATCTGAGGGTTCAGCTGCCGGAGCGTGAGGGCAGCGGATGGGCAGAGTGAGGGTAGATGAGGACGATAACATTGCAGACGATACTGTGCTGATGATCTCAGGTCTCGTCGACGATATACCTGAGCGGAAAACAGAGGATTATGTAGCCTGCCACGAATGATTTTAACACAATTTTGAAGACATAAGAGAACAACTTTCTATATTTCCGACATACGTTGAGCATTTGTGGGCTACTAACTGCTTGAAAACTTTAATATAACTAAAAAGAAGATACGGCTGATTAAGGACAGACTATAAAATAACTCCTGTTGGCCTCAAAACATTTCCCAGCAAACCCATTCAAATGAGATAAGCAAAATTAGTGGCATAGCAGACCTGCACAGTTAACAGTTATGTGAGTTCGGTGCGAGTCTCTCAGGAAACGTTAAAGTAATGTCACAGTCAAAATATCTGATTTACCTGCGGGTGGCCACGATTCAAAGTTCATGTGAGTGATGTCATTGGATATCATTTTAACTGACTTTCATGACTTGGAGAACAGTTGGAGAACTATTTCATGCAATGATGTAAATAACACACTTATGCATTTCACTGCGTTCAGATACATGGTTCCAACCACAAAAAAAATATTTCTAACCGAATGAGAGGTTTGGGAATTTTATTCCTAAGTAGGTCATACTGACGATGACATTAATGAGTCAGGCCTGATCTGAACGTATGAAGGTCTTGGTCAAAATTTATTTGCTCGTATCTCCTTATCATCCCCCAAAAACAACATTCACAGGCCTTTGAAAAAGTAAAAATGCACAGATACATTGCCAATAGCAGCATAAAAATGTTTCTGAAGAACTGAAAGTTTATAGGCATATTGTACCAGTGAAAAAAAATGACTCGACCGGAAGTACTGGTCCGCCAGATCTCGACCGGAAGTACTGGTCCGCCAGAAATAAAAGATCCCTCACTTCTTTTTGGCTTGGGGAGGATGGGGCGCAATGCGGGGGATGCAGCGACGAGTTCAGGCGTCCCCGCGTCTCCCGGAGTAGGCTGAGGCGTCTGTCTCCTGAGGGGGGCGACGAGGGGGGCCAGACCTGCAGCAGAGCTGTTGAGGCTACAGGCCGCAGCGCCAGACAGGTTCGTGCCGCTCGA
Organism: Morinoia aosen; assembly: GCA_030386875.1. Lineage (NCBI taxonomy): Eukaryota > Metazoa > Arthropoda > Malacostraca > Amphipoda > Talitridae > Morinoia > Morinoia aosen. The sequence continues at coordinate 81,283,242 of CM059561.1, read as the reverse complement.
CAGCGGAGTGAAGTGCATCTGGTGGCTGCTGCTCGACGCCAGGAAGCTGCCCAGGCTGCTGTTCAGACTCGTGCCTGAAACCAAAAATATGGTACAAAAGAATGGTGATGACAAATCAAAGAGCATGAAACCATAAATATAAATAAATGGTAGGAAAAACACAGAATGTTTTTAAAGTATTCGTGGACATACGTTTGTTTTTATTATAAATAAATGGGGGAGTCAAAACGCAATTTTTTAAAGTACTGGTGAAAATACATTTGTTTTTGTTAAGATACGGCACGAATAAATGGTGGCGTTAAAACACAAAACTTTTTCACAAGTACTCGAGAAAATTCATGTTTTTGATTAAAAAATGCTTTTAATGCACAGTAATGTTTGTTAGAAAGATGGTACTGTTGCCTAAAATTATTGACGTTCTTTTGAAAACACTCTTAAGAATTAAAATGCTTGAGAAATGGCACAGCACCAAGTTACAGTTGCGTCAAAACAATGAAATTTTTCGAAAATACTCTCATACATCCGTTTACTCGAGGAATGATTCAACAGCAAGCTACTGCTGCGTTACAGCAGTGAAGTTCTTCAAAAACAATTTTCATACACAGTTACGCTTGCTTGAGAAATGATAGCGCAGCTCGGTACTTTTAGGCCGTAGGTAAGCATCTCAACACAACGTCCAGTGGGAACGCAAACAATACATAAATATTACTCAGAAAGTAGACCACTGAGGCCACATTTAACTAAGGAAGTGAGCTACTATTTAACAAGACAATGATCTGCAAGTCAATGAGCTTCAAGTTAACTAGGCAATGAGCTACAATTATTTAACTAAGCTAAATGGCAATGAGCTGCAATTTAACTGAGCTACAAGGCAATGCACTACAAATGGCGGTATCCAGGTGTGCAAAAGAGTACAGATGGCGGTGCAGGTGTACAAAAGAGCACAAATATCAGTACAGGTGTACAAAAGAGCCCAAATGGCAGTACAGGTTTACAAAAGAACACAAATGCCAGAACAGGTGTACAAAAGAGCACAAATGCCAGTGCAGGCGTAAAAAAGAGCACAAATGTCAGTAAAGGTGTGCAAAAGAGTACAAATGCCGGTGTCCCCGTGTACAAAAGAGCACAAATGTCGGTGTCCAGGAGTAAAAAAGAGCCCAAATGGCGCTGTCCAGGAGCACAAGCGACCATCGCACCGAGACAGGCATCAGGGAGCACAGTGGCGGCCTCGTCAGCGTTGGTGTGCAGGACGGAGGGAGAGCGGCCGCCGCGGCCTGAGGTGCCGCAGCCCCGCGCCGGCGACCCGGGCACGCTGCTGCTCAGCCCTGCTCCTCCGCTGCTCGGGCAGCCCTCGCCTGCAACACAACCTCTCTGTCACTCAGCTGCTGCCAGAAGGTAGTTAGTTGCAGCTCCTGCCAGAAGGTAGTTAGTTACAGCTGCTGCCAGAGGGTAGTTAGTTACAGCTACTGCGAGAATATAGTTAGTTAAGCTGCTACGAGAATCAGCTGAGTAATTTGGTAAGAGCTTCTGCGAGAATTATTTTTGTTCTCCGGTAACAGCTACAGCCAGAAGGTTATCAATAACAGCTGCAGCGAGAAGGTTATTAGGAACAGCTGCTAATTACAGGAGTAACCGCTGCTACGAGAAGGTAACTAAAAACAACAGCTGCAAAAAGATAATTATTAACAGCTGCTGCAAGAATCAGCTGAGTTATTCGGTCAGAGTTACTGCGAGAACCAGTTATGTTATTCAGCCACAGTTACTGTGAGAACCAGTTATGTTATTCAGCAACAGTTACTGTGATAACCAGTTATGTTATCCAGCAACAGTTACTGTGAGAACCAGTTATGTTATCCAGCAACAGTTACTGTGAGAACCAGTTATGTTATTCAGCAACAGTTACTGTGAGAACCAGTTATGTTATTCAGCAACAGTTACTGTGAGAACCAGTTATGTTATCCAGCAACAGTTACTGTGAGAACCAGTTATGTTATTCATCAACAGTTACTGTTAGAACCAGTTATGTTTTCCAGCAACAGTTACTGTGAGAACCAGTTATGTTATTCAGCAACAGTTACTGTGAGAACCAGTTATGTTATTCAGCAACAGTTACTGTGAGAACCAGTTATGTTATCCAGCAACAGTTACTGTGAGAACCAGTTATGTTATTCATCAACAGTTACTGTGAGAACCAGTTATATTATCCAGCAACAGTTACTGTGAGAACCAGTTATGTTATTCAGCAATAGTTACTGTGAGAACCAGTTTTGTTATTCAGCAACAGTTACTGTGAGAACCAGTTATGTTATCCAGCAATAGTTACTACAAGAACCAGTTACGTTATTCAGCAACAGCTGCTGCTAGAAAATACCCAGTAACATCTGCTGTGAGGAAGGGCTCCGTTGGTGATCTCATAAATGCTAAATTGGTCGGAACACAATCTGGTATGTCCATGGATCTCAACAGGGAATATGATGTAAATTGAGGTTTTTATGCCAGCTTTGGCCGATGAAGAGAATGCAAAGATTTGGAAAAAAGGAAGATCTATCGATGATATATTTAGAAACTCGGGTGCAGCAGCGCAATTTGTTGCAAGCCATATAGCCTGTGTGACATACCATTAAACAGTCCTAGCCGTCTTCTAGGTGTAAACATATTGCTTCAGTGCCCACTGATCAGTGCCCATTAATATATTTGACATATATTTTGAAATAACTTTAAGTCTAGTCTACAACATATTTCCCCCGTTATAACACCTCGCTGTCAACAGATTACCATTTTTCTTTTGTTTTCAAATCAGGAGCAACTGCCCACCAACGAGAGCCACTTGAGGCCGCACGTTCCGACCTTTGGGCACGTGGAGCTGCTTCTGCGTGTCGAGGATCTGGCGGAGGTTGCGGTCCAGGACGTCCTCGTGGCCGCGCGTCACCAGGGGGTTGAGGGAGTGCGCCCTGCTGCCGGGCAGCGAGCCGGGCTGAAAGTGTGGAGGCGGGTCATGGGAGCATCTAATGGGAGCTGCTTGTGTGAATAGCTAATGAGAGCACCTAATGGGAGTAGTTAATGGGAGCTGCTTGAGTGAATAGCTAATGTGAGCATCTAATGGGAGTAGCTAATGGGAGCTGCTTGTATGAATTGCTAATAAGAGCATCTAATGGGAGTAGTTAATGGGAGTGGCTTGAGTGAATAGCTAATGTGAGATCTAATGGGAGTAGCTAATGGGAGCTGCTTGTATGAATAGCTAATGAGAGCATCTAATGGGAGTAGCTAATGAAAGCAGCTTTTGAGAACAGCTAATGAGAGCACCTAATGGAAGTAGCTACTTGGAGCAGGTTTCGGGAATAGCTAATGAGAGCACCTAATGGGAGTAGCTAATGGGTGCAGCTTATGTGAAAAGCGAATGAGAGCACCTAATTAATGGCAGTAGCTAATAAGAGCAGCAAATGGAAACAGCCAATTGGAGCAACTACGGGAGGACTACAAGCTCAGAAGAGCAGTTAATGCACTACTCAAGCTATCACGAACTGCTACAAGAGTTGGCTAAATATAAAGATCACTGAAATTCTAGTTTATCTAATGGAAAATGGGTCAAAATTGGTATCCTTTTTTAATCTGTAAAAGTACTGTAGATCCTACATACAGTAGCTAATATCTGTAGATGATTGGTTTTTGTTTTGTGTATAATTCTCAGCCATCTGCAGCTGACAGCTAAATAAAGTAGTACAACAGCCGAGTCAGTTCACTCAATTATTACGCATTAGCAATTATTTAAGTTGCCAGTGCTATAATATGACAAAAATCAAACGTGCTAGCCATCCTTTGGTTTGCAATCTGTGAAAAAATAAAGCAGTTGAACTAATTTCTTGTAACGCCGTATTTAAACTTTTCTTAAATCTTCTTAAACAAGGTGTTCTACAAAAATAGAAATAATGCGCTCATCCTATGACTGACAATTACTCATGGTTTTCCAGTTCATTCAAACCAGCTCCAAAGTTCTTTGAGTTCAGTTTGCTCTCTGGTGGGAAGTTTCATTGAAAATGTCGTGTGTCAAGTCCTCATACTAGCTAGCATTTCAAGAAAACCTTTGAATTAAACTTCTAAAAAACTGCATAATCGCAAGCAAAGTTTTTATTTAGGATCAAATAACTTTGAAGTACGAGTTAAAAATTTTGAGGTATTTTGAAAAGGCTTAAGATGTCCACGCATCACCGGCCGCTGCATTCAGTCCCACCTTGTTATCTGGAGCGTCGTTGGGGAAGACGAAGACCCCGAGGGGGACGCCTTTGGGGAGTGCCGTGGGAGGAGGGGATCTGATGAGGTGCTCGTGCACCTCAGAGAGGGACAAGCCATCTTGGTCCCCAACTCTGCCCTGCATGGGGGGGGGAGTGCCCAGAGTTGGAATGGGTCCAGATTTATAATGTATTCAGAGTTGGAATGGGTCCAGATTTATAATGTATTCAGAGTTGGAATGTGTCCAGAGTTGGAATACGTCCAGAGTTATAATATGTCAGAGTTGGAATGTGTCCAGAGGTGGAATGAAATCAGAGCTTTAATATGTTCAGAGTTGGAATTGTTATTTATTCTTGAGATTCCAGAGCATTCGAATATCACAAGTTCAGTTTCATGTGCGAGGCTCAAGAGTCAGGATGTTTTGTGAGAGCGAGAAATGAATGTCAAGTTTAAATTTACTGGAACAGCGGAGCGTCAGGAAAAAATTATATAAAAAGCGTCATTAGCCATTACGAGGGAAAAGAGTTGAAGAATAAAAAAGGGCAGGATACAAAATAGGCCAATTTAACGAAATTGAAGATGCACCTTGAACATCACACAAATTTCAGCGTAGAAGCAAACTTCCGAGTTTTATGATCGCGTTCAAAATGAATAAAAACCCAATTGTTTAACGAACCAAAATGGAACAGAAGATCCGATTGGGGAGCGTGTAAAGGAGAGAGAAAGAGAAGTGAGAGACGCTCTCAGCAAAGGCGACGATGCAGAGCGACGTTGTATCAGTTCGGGCGGATAGCATCACGGCCTTCAGAAGAGGATCGAAGTTCTTGCGAATCATCAGAGTTATCGTTACAAATACACGATGTGCACAGAGAAATATTCCAAGGACACAACGACATCACGTCATGGAATAAATAGTGCGATATCAAAGAATATTTCCTCACAAGCATACGAATTAAATTAAATAATGTTCCACGGACGGAATTAAATCATGTCGTGAAACGAAAACGCAATATGAAAGAATACTCCGTCACAAAAACAACACTGTATAATTTTGTACGTACAGTTACAAGGAAACAATGACTTCATATCGTGAAATAAAAAGCGCTGTAAAAAAGAATGTTCGTCATTCCTAATGAAAGTATGCCTCATTTATTTATCGCCTTCATGAAATGTTCTCTTACCGAGTAGTGTAGGTATTTGTAACATGCTCGTTCGAGATTTACTACTTCGAAGAACGCCCGAGTTCATTGAGCAAATTTCATGCGTAAATAATCGAATCTTAAATTAAATCCGTTGCAGAATGTCTTTATTTTCTGGAATTTGTGTTTTTTTAAGCGCTACAAGTAATACAAAGTAAAATTAAACTCACTAAAATTCCTAAATAAAACACCAACGTCAAGTCACTCGAGGAAGGCATTACCACCACTTAATTTGAACACAAAATGAAGCCAAATGTGTATAGAGCATGTGTGAAGCCAAATGTGTGCATATTACTTGAAATTCCTGGATTCCCCGCAAACCTCAGTAAGCATTGTAACAATTCTTCTTGGGAGGCCAATCTGACTAATGCACTATCATGACTTTGATGCTCAATTCTTTTTGAGAGGCCAAGCTGACTATAACACTATCATGACGGTGACGCTCAATTTTTTTCGAGAGGCCAAGCAGTTTAATCTGCAATCATAACGTTAACGCTGTGACGACATTGCGTCACACATCAGGAAGGGTTGGCACGCCAAGCAGCATGACACGACGCAATAGCCAGGGTTGAGGTCATGTAGGCGTGAATCAACTCAAGCCGAGCAATCAATGGAGTAGCAAATATGCAGAGCTATCGATGCCACGCAAGGCATTGAACTCGAACCAGGTAACGTGAGCGAGCACTCCAACAGTGATATTTTGAATACGAAATGTAGCGTATTATGTCATCCACGTAAGGAGAAAAATAACTACAAAACTAGGGCAGGATATACTAATAACTTTTCACATGTTGCCAGGTCGTTTGTCCATAAAGTTTGGTTGGAGTTAGTAAGACATGATTGTATAAGAGCGTTTTATACTCTACGAGGCTAGCCAACAATTCCAAGTCAAGGATTCATGACAGAACTTGAAAAACTGAAAATTCTAAGAGGCATGAAAATATTCTCCCTATTCATAGCACAGAGAAACAAGAATACAAACCCTATTCCATATACCTCCGAAACGGCAACTACTGTTCGACTTGAAAAATTTTTAAAAGCTTGAATGCCATGGAGACGTGTTACTCAAAATCACTGTTCTCTGATCAGTAAACATTTATGAGGATGTGACAACGAAAAAGATGGACTTCAAAATAATCATATTCATCAAGACGCTGGCCTCTTACATGTATACATGTTGTGAGATCCTTACGACAGGATAGACTTTCGCAGCATCGTGGCCAGCAAGTCTGCTTGCACTCTTGAAAATTTGATCATTATTTTTTTGCCGATACCACTAAGTTCCCCAATACCTCACCACAATCATTTTCACTTTTCTCACAACCTCACCACAATCATTATCACTACGCACACCAGTATCACAATCCCCACAAGCATCAAAGCAAAATCCCCACCGCCACCAATATCCCCATCACCCCAACCAGTAATATCACAATCCCCACAGCCATCACCATCACCACAACCACTAATATCACAATCACAACAACTATCAATAAAACCAACACCACAACCACTAATATCACAATCACTACAACCACCAACATCACAATCACCATAACTATCAATGACACACCATCTAGCTGCCACCACCACCAACACCACCCCACCACCACCACCACCACCACTCACCACCAGCTGGGCACGGTCCTCCTCGAGGTGGTTGCTGCCCGCGATGGGCTCCTCCACGTCAGTGAGGGAAGCCTGCGAGCCCGCCACGCGCTGCACACAACCCAATACTTCACGTGTACTGCGACTCAAATAATGCTTTCTTCTGACACAGTGAGGTAACTATAAAGAATAAATAAACACCCCACATAAGTAAATGTGCAAAAGACAGCTACGCGCAGCACACAACCCGATTATTTGCAAATATATTACGAAACAATTAGTACTTTCTTCTGACAGAATGAGTTAACCATGAAGAATAAATATACACAACCACATGAAAAAGTTTAACACTTTAGTTGTTACAGAGCGTAGCTATATACCAACGTAACTATTGGGGGACTCATTATAGACCACCGCAGTAAAGCTCAATTGGAGTGTATAGAAACATTTAAACTTGACCAAGACAGCAAGACGTGAGATTACGGCTGGGCTAAAAGTAAGAAAGAAGGTGCTGTACACGCTTAGCACTAACACAAAACTTAGTTTCCTAAGCCCAGTGGTCAGTAACTCAGCAAGACGATGATGAAAGATGGGTTAAATGATCCTTTAATGAATAAGCAAATACTTTGGCAAATAAGCTCACAGACACTAAGAGTTTCCACAGAAAAGCTCGATAGATTACGAATGACTCACCGTTTCTGTGACCCTCAGGTGATTGATAAGCATCTCTAAAAACATGATGTATTTTTAAAATCAGGAACCTCACTATAAAAAACACTGCAGCTTAAGTAAATGCAAATTCACACCTCCTCGTTCCCCGAAGATGACCCATAAAAACTCCATAAAACGCTAAAGCTTATAATTTATACCCATAACAAGTAACCCGTAAAACTGAAGCGTCATTTTATCGTTCAGCTTAAGAAACATATTAAAAACGCTTTTATTACCACGTAATTATTCAGTAAACCTGAAAAAATTAGGTAGGGTAAAACTTAATTTATTATCTGTAAATAAAGGTTGATAATGTTGAGAAAAGCTTTACAATGCATAATAGTGTAAAATGACTCCATCATTGACGCTTCTCAGCTTGAGAATAGCAAGCAAGGCGAAAATCGCTACACGTAAACTCATTTTTATTAAAAATGATCAAATAAAACTGAACGTTTCAGACTAACTGTCCATCATCAGCAAGAAATCTCTGTAAAACGAAACAAAAAGAAGAAGAATTAGTACACTAAAGTAGTATCTATAAAAATCTAAACTTTGAAAAAATACGAACAACGGTAAAAAAAAAAGGTCCTCTGTCCTCTGTTAGATCTCATGCTGAAGAGTGCGATGTTCCTGTCTCCCTAAAAGATTTTGAAATCTTGGCCAGTACCTCTTACAGAACAGATCTGCGCCTTCTCGAATCATTGCATATTTACAAAATGAAACCTGCTCTGAATGACAACCAAAGTGCTTTCCCGCTTCATGTTGCCAACACCTAATTCAGTTGCTCAGTTTTTCATTTGCCTTTTTTTACGGTTGTTCGTATTTTTTCAAAGTTTAGATTTTTATAGAAACTACTTTAGTGTAATAATTCTTCTTCATCTTGTTTCGTTTTACAGAGATTTCTTGCTGATGATGGACAGTTAGTCCGAAACGTTCAGTTTTATTTGATCATTTTTAATAAAAATGACTTTACGTATAGCGATTTTCGCCTTGCTTTTTGGGCATAATAGTGAATCGGGAAGAATGTTACGTAGGGAATTTTACGTCTGTTTGTATTAGGCTAGAAAATGCAGGCAAAATCATACGGCGTTTTGAAGTTCACTTGGGGAAAAAATTACACTAACGGAAAAATATAAGCGCTAAATTCATGGTGACAGCATCAAGCTACGTTCTCGCCGAGAACAAACGATTTTCTTGGAACCAAAGAAAATAAGAAAAAGAGGAGGTACTTACAAACCGATGTTCCCACATTTAAAAATAAAAGATAACGACAAAGCAGCATGAATGACAAAATAAATAGCTTGCAGATGAAATACTTAGACGCGATAAAGTTCTGACACACACTGTCAGATAAAAAGTCTGATTCCATTCAAAAAAAGTTTTCTCTCAATCGTTCATATTATTTAGCAAAAGTTTAAATTCAAAGATGGATCTTGGACACATAAAAGACATAAAAGGGTAAATTTTCCCATTAAAACTTATTCCTAAGAAAAAATAAATATTTCACTCATATTTTAAATAATTTTAGCAATGTTCCGAATCACTTGTTATTATTTACGCTAAAACATAATTACATACTATTTTATTATTTGAAGTAAATGCACCATTAGTGAGTATATATATACATATACATTTACATACATGTATATACATCATATATTACGTGTGAGCACATACGTTCTATAAGTGCACATCACGTAGGCAAATTAATTATTATAGCACTAAAGTAGCATTTGACTTTCTTTCCAGTTCACAAAATTGATAAGTTAGTCGTGTGGCCTACATCATTAGGGTTGGATATACATGACATCATATTTTCGGTGATGTGACGAATTAAACATCCACAATACAAATATACGAGCCATTTTCTTCATTCTGTACAGAGAATATTTCATACCCATAAAAAAATTTACCAATACATTGACCCATACGAATTAACTGAATTCTAAGGTAAGAGGAAGAGACAACTTATACTGCCTATTCAGCTACACTACGCAATATTCAGATAGCTACTTAAGAAGAGTTTTAAACACTAGCAACAACATTTTTAGATTTATCGGCATCGTAAATCTAATTAAAAATTTTTGATTTTTCAGCCAGGGTATCGTCTCGACATCTAAATTTATAACGAACCAAAATGATTCACGAGGTTACGATCAAAACCTCATTATTCACGGATTGTTTTTTTGCACTCAGCGCAAATACATGTAAAAATACATCTTTTAATCATAGTTTCTGAATCGCACTAAATCGCAAAGCGTGCATTCTCAAGTACTGAAGCGACGGGATCTTTTCAATATAAAACATTTTTTAATCCACAAATCAAGGCTGATTGTTACAAAAGTGCTGTCCTTCACAGTAATAAAACGCCTGTTTTTAAGACGTTACTTGCTATACAATCCATCGATGGGTCACTTGAAAAATTACAATAATCTTTCAAAATTGATGGGATTTAATGGACCCGGCTCATGTTCAGTATTTATAAGTTGATAAAAATTTTCGACTATAAATTTGAGTTGAATACTGAACTTCAGATTTATTCATAGCAGTCAACGTGTTAATTTTACCCCTGTATTCACGTGCCATCATTTCATTATATATTTTTTCAGAAAACTCGCATTGCATGTTCAAAGGTTCAGAGGCTGGAACTGGCGTTCTTTGCAACTGCGAACGACCTTAAGAGGTTTAGTTACGATGAATGAAATGACACTAGAGAGACCGAGTTTAAACGAATAGTCACTTGCAGATGGCATCGCACAGCGAACGACCCTACAAATTTCAGGAAGACCGCACTCGTGGTCACAGCACAAGGGACTGATGCAGCTGAATGATGCAGGCAGAGCGTCTGTTTTCAGCCACGGAATCATGGCTCGATAAACGATTGGCGATAAACGATTAGTGATGAACGATTAGCGATGAACTATTGGCGATAAGCGATTAGCGATGAACAATTGGCGATAACAGATTGGAGAAGCCAATGACGTTTTCTCGACATGTGAACTGCGAGACCTGAACACTAGTTCTCACACCTAGATGACTTGAACGGAGAACAAACTTGTGAATGATGTTTTAAGGAGGCTTTGCGGAACAAGGAATTGTTGCTTCAACATCGCGACAATTCTCCTTGTCGAAGAGAACCTGCTTCTGTCAGACCGACGTCTTGCTACTGACGGCAAAGATCTCCTTGAATTTCAACGCCAAAGCTTAAGAAAAATATTTGTACAATTATCCATTACAGAGTACTGGTTTTCAATTTACTATTTCAAAAATTTATAGTTGTTGATTATAGGTTACGATATTTGCAACAAAAGTACTGAATACTCTTCAGCATTTTTCTTTACAATAAAACGTAAAAAGTATTTTTTACATTGATTTTTCTCAAAACTTCAGTATCATTCATACGGGATAAAAAATTTGAATATCTTCTTCCACTAATCGAGAAGGAATATCGTAAAGTATCTGATCATCAGTGCCCCAATAAACCTCAATAAAAATTCCATGCGTTTGCTTTTCATGAAATCTAACAAGCATTTCTTCTCACAGGGACAAACATTTGCTCAGATACACATCGAAAGAGCGCAATAAAATGAATCCTGGCGCCTTGATTTGAAACGCCCAAACGGAGGCAAATTGCGGCGCCGGCGAGCTAAGCAGGCACTCGACCACACTCTCCTCACACCGCCTGACACGTACTGATGTGCTCAGTATTGTACAGTTTGTACTACGGACTACGGTACTTGTGTGCCTGCTGCACCACAACTCAACACCTGCTGCACCACAATACACCTCTTCGCCTGCTGCACCACAATACACCTCTACACCTGCTGCACCACAATACACCTCTACACCTGCTGCACCACAATACACCTCTACACCTGCTGCACCACACCTCTACACCTGCTGCACCACAATACACCTCTACACCTGATGCACCACACCTCTAAACCTGCTGCACCACACCTCTACACCTGCTGCACCACACCTCTACACCTGCTGCACCACAATACACCTCTACACCTGCTGCACCACACCTCTACACCTGCTGCACCACAATAAACCTCTACACCTGCTGCACCACACCTCTAAACCTGCTGCACCACAATACACCTCTACACCTGCTGCACCACAATACACCTCTACACCTGCTGCACCACAATACACCTCTACACCTGCTGCACCACACCTCTAAACCTGCTGCACCACAATACACCTCTACACCTGCTGCACCACAATACACCTCTACACCTGCTGCACCACAATACACCTCTACACCTGTTGCACCACAATACACCTCTACACCTGCTGCACCACACCTCTACACCTGCTGCACCACAATACACCTCTACACCTGCTGCACCACACCTCTACACCAAATGCACCACACCTCTGCACCTGCTGCACCACACCTCTACACCTGCTGCACCACAATACACCTCCACACATGCTGCACCACAATACACCTTTACACCTGCTGCACCACACCTCTAAACCTGCTGCACCCCACCTCCACACCTGCTGCACCACACCTCTACACCTGCTGCACCACACCTCTACACCTGCTGCACCACAATACACCTCTACACCTGCTGCACCACAACTCTACACCTGCTGCACCACAATACACCTCTACACCTGCTGCACCACAATACACCTCTACACCTGCTGCACCACAATACACCTCTACACCTGCTGCACCACACCTCTACACCTGCTACACCACAATACACCTCTACACCTGCTGCACCACAATACACCTCTACACCTGCTGCACCACACCTCTAAACCTGCTGCACCTGACCACGACTCAAAATTCGCATTGAAACTAATAAACATCAAAAATGCTGGGCAAAGTTGAATGTCAAAGCAAACAAATATTCTAGACAAAAATATATGCACATCATTGATTGTATCAGTCACAGCAGATAACTGGTGCAGCAGTGCAGCAGTGCACCAGGCACCAGGTGCCCCAGGTGCCAGGTGCACCAGGTGTAGCAGTGCACCAAGTGCATCAGTGCACCAGGTCCCAAGTGCACCAGGTCCCAGGTGCACCAGGTCCCAAATGCACCAGGTGCCATGTGCACCAGGTCCCAGGTGCACCAGGTGAACCAAGTGCTGTAGTGCACCGGGTGCACGAAGTGCTGTAGTGCACCAGAGCACCAGGTCCCAGGTGCACCAAGTGCTGTAGTGCACCAGTGCACCAGATCCCAGGTGCACCGGGTGCACCAAGTGCTGTAGTGCACCAGAGCACCAGGTCCCAGGTGCACCAAGTGCAGTAGTGCACCAGGTGCCAAGTGCATCAGTGCACCAGGTGCACCAAGTGCTGTAATGCACCAGGTGCACCAGGTCCCAGGTGCACCAGGTGCACCAAGTGCACCAGGTGCCAGGTGCAGCAGGTGTCAGGTCGTTGACCCCAACACCATCACACAAAGCCAGTGTACTCACGCCGCTGCCCTCTCAAGTCTGTCTCCCATTCATTTCAAGTCTGTCTCCCTGCCGCGTGTTTGTAAGCTTTGATGTAAAGTAACTTTTCAGGCATTTTTTGTTTTATAAAGTAGCCGTTCAAGTCCAGTAACTATTTTAGCAAAGTAATTGTACGACCCCAGTTATTTTCTTGACAAAGTAATTGTACGACCCCAGTTATTTTCTTGACAAAGTAATTGTACGACCCCAGTTATTTTCTTGACAAAGTAATTGTCCAACCCCAGTTATTTTCTTGACAAAGTAATTGTCCAACCCCAGTTATTTTCTTGACAAAGTAATTGTCCAATCCCCATGACTATTTAAACCTCTTTATTTTCCAATCCCAGACACTATTTTGAAGCCAGGTACTATAATGGCAAAGTAACTGTTCAAGTCGTTACTATTTTGGAGAATTAAGTATTTAAGCCCAGTCACCGTTTTTGCACCTCTACCGTTCAAGCCCAGTGACTATTTCGACAAGGTTCAAGCAGATCGCATAAGTGAAATTGTCAATTGACCGCAAAAGTCAAATCGAAATTTCTAACTGCCACTTGCCTGAAGGAAGTCACTGTTGGCGTAACGAAACATGCACGACACCATCACGGCAAGGCTTTAGCGAGGTTTTAGCTAATGCCTTCGTACCAAACCCTCATTAGTTTCTGAACGTTGTTGACTCCCTACGTGAGATAAAGACCAATTATTCCAAAAGTAGCAAAACTGATCCGGGCCCACAAGTAGCTATACTCAAATGTGTCGATTGTAATAGCCTCAAGAAACATTTCACTCCATGTACCACTTGCGCTAATTAAATTACCCAAATTGTTTAACATATTTATCTTACTTGTAGCTAGTTTAGTTAGACACAGGGCAGCAGTTAATGCTTGCTGCAGGTGAAATTATTCTGTTTTGTGAGTAGTATTGCCTGGACAGCGTATTGCCTCATATGGACAGCGTATTGCCTCACCTGGACAGCGTATTGCCTCACATGGACAGCGTATTGCCTCACATGGACAGCGTATTGCTTCACATGGACAGCGTATTGCTTCACCTGGACAGCGTATTGCCTCACATGGACAGCGTATTGCCTCACATGGACAGCGTATTGCTTCACATGGACAGCGTATTGCCTCACATGGACAGCGTATTGCCTCACATGGACAGCGTATTGCTTCACCTGGACAGCGTATTGCCTCACCTGGACAGCGTATTGCCTCACATGGACAGCGTATTGCCTCACATGGACAGCGTATTGCTTCACCTGGACAGCGTATTGCCTCACATGGACAGCGTATTGCCTCACATGGACAGCGTATTGCTTCACCTGGACAGCGTATTGCCTCACCTGGACAGCGTATTGCCTCACATGGACAGCGTATTGCCTCACATGGACAGCGTATTGCTTCACATGGACAGCGTATTGCTTCACCTGGACAGCGTATTGCCTCACATGGACAGCGTATTGCCTCACATGGACAGCGTATTGCTTCACATGGACAGCGTATTGCCTCACATGGACAGCGTATTGCTTCACATGGACAGCGTATTGCCTCACATGGACAGCGTATTGCCTCACATGGACAGCGTATTGCCTCACATGGACAGCGTATTGCTTCACATGGACAGCGTATTGCTTCACATGGACAGCGTATTGCTTCACATGGACAGCGTATTGCCTCATATGGACAGCGTATTGCCTCACATGGACAGCGTATTGCCTCATATGGACAGCGTATTGCCTCACATGGACAGCGTATTGCCTTACATGGACAGCGTATTGCTTCACAGGGACAGCGTATTGCCTCACATGGACAGCGTATTGCTTCACATGGACAGCGTATTGCCTCACATGGACAGCGTATTGCTTCACATGGACAGCGTATTGCCTCATATGGACAGCGTATTGCCTCACATGGACAGCGTATTGCCTCATATGGACAGCGTATTGCCTCACATGGACAGCGTATTGCCTCACATGGACAGCGTATTGCTTCACATGGACAGCGTATTGCCTCATATGGACAGCGTATTGCCTCATATGGACAGCGTATTGCCTCATATGGACAGCGTATTGCCTCATATGGACAGCGTATTGCCTCACATGGACAGCGTATTGCCTCACATGGACAGCGTATTGCTTCACATGGACAGCGTATTGCCTCATATGGACAGCGTATTGCCTCATATGGACAGCGTATTGCCTCATATGGACAGCGTATTGCCTCACTTGAAGAGCGTATTGCCTCACCTGAACAGCGTATTGCTTCACCTGGACAGCGTATTGCCTCACCTGAAGGTACGGGTTGTCCTGCCGGGACAGACGTATTGCCTCCATCGCCTCCCAGTCATCAACAGTGCGGGAGGGCGTGTGGTGCACCACAGAGCCTCCCTCCCCGGACGAGGTTGTGAGGTTTGGGGAAGAGGTGAGCAAGTCCAATGGGGAACCTGGGTCCCCGCTGCCCCGGGATGGGGAAATGAGGCGAGCTGGGGTTGAGGAACGGGATAGTTTGTTGGGGGACCTCACTTCCACGGTCGGGGGCAGGAGGGAAGGAGATGGGGATTTGTTCACTGAGGAGGGGTGGTTTGGGGGGGAGGGGAGAGCGTCTCTCCGGGCGTCCCCCACTGGAAGCAATAAAAGGAACTTATTGAAGAACAAATACAATAAAATTTTGTACCTAAAAATAACTCTACAGCTACTGAATAACAAATAAAATTAAGTTTGGTGCGAACAAATAACTTTCTTTGCATGAATTACGAAAATAAACATGAAATATAGGATGGCACAAAGCCTAAGTGACATTAGACTAAATAAAAATACGGGACATGAAAATTTTTATTACTATATTAGCTGTGATAATAAAAGTTACGGTGACAACTACAAATAGAAGATTAATAATAGACCATTTAATTTAATCAAAGCTTTGAGTATTTACTAAGTATGTAAAAACTTTTCTGGAGAATTTGTTGCCATTATAGAGAAGGGAAAACGATTTATTGTACCATCGCTCGCATTGAGGTAACAAGTGGGGTACAATATTGAATTATAAATATACAAAGTCTGCGTAGCTGCACAGTTCTTCAATCACTATTATGGAGATGAGTCACAAAAAATTGAACACCCTGAATCATGCCCACGGTAGATGAAACAAGGTAGAGTCATTTCTATGGGGGAAGATACACCTCCTCTTGTTCTGCTAGCCAATGGAACGGCTTTATTTCAAACAAATTTTATGACGTCATCATTGCGACATATCATTAGGCCAGTAGCGGTACCAGATTTGGGGCTAGCAGTGTTGTCAGATGCAATCTGAACGCTGCTATTAGTCCGTTGCCATGACGTCAGCATTGCCACACGGTCGACGAAAAACAGGCTAGTTTGACCCTACCTTGTTTTTTCTACCGTGGTCATGCCAGAAATATACCGCAACTCCTACATCGCAACAACCAAAACATTTTACAGAGTGTCCACAAAAAATGTTTCCACTGACCGATATATGATACCGGAACCATAGAACAGTTTAATTATGATTTATTTCGCTGTTATCGTGTATCCAGTGTATTGTGAATAATGTTTTTATTATTCATAATCAAGACCCGCTTATCTTTATTGAGCTGCATTTTAAAGGTATAAAAGCTGAAGAAATAGATCAGAATTAAACTGTTATGTGCTTCCAATATCATACATACAATATCATGTATACATCGGTCAGTGGATACATTTTTTGTGGACACTCTGTGTATGTAGAGTGAGGTGGCGGCTTGGTGATATAAAAGTATTTTCTTAACACTTTTATGCATTCTCTGTTACACGCAGTAGACTGCAGGGTCTGAATGAGGTATCCTGGTTTCAGTGAAGCTCATATTATCAAGTTCTCAGTGTTTGTTAGCGTATATAAGCACTCACAAGGCTTGAGGTAGACAGGCGTTTCCTTGGAGTTGTCTAAATGGGATAATTATCTCACAGATATTGTAATCACCTTTCAAAAGTTTGAAATTTTGTGTAAATTGTTTCCACGAAACAAAAACCAAAGCCCTGACCTAAATATTTACCTACATACCCGCTTAAGCTGCCATAGATGATCAATTTAATTGTCAATATCATTGACTCAATATATTGATGAGATTTTTTTGTTGCCCCCAAACGGCGTCAATCTTTTCATCAATATGACTGCTGAATACCAGTCATTTACTCTGCGGACGCCTAACATGATGGTCGACGAAAAAATTACCATTGTAGCGCTTACCTCGGCACTTTCATCTCCCAGAAAATTCCTGCGTAAACGCAAGACATGGGCCAAAAACTGGCTCAGGGAACCTGGCAGAATATTCGGAACCGACGCATTGCTCAAGGATTTACGTGTAAATGAGCCAGAAGATTTTAAGAACTATCTTTAAATAGACACTACATCATTTGATGAACTATTGCATCTGGTCACTCCATAAAAAGTACCAAGTACGAAATACCAAGTACTGAAAAGTACCAAGTTTTTACTTCTAAAGAAAATTTAAACAAGTAGAAAAACAATTATATATAAAATAACTTAACTACATTAAAATAAAATATTATAATAATAACACATAGAAGATAACCGATCTGCGTGTACACAAAAATGAAATTCCAAGTATTCCCAGGTTTATACACTACGAATTTCAGAGCTAAGAATAAAATATTGATGATCGATCAATAAAAACCAAACTGATTTGATTGCGTCAATATATTGAGTCAAATAATTGACGGTTGTCAATCAAGCCCGCAAACAATCAATTAAATTGTCAATATCCATCATTTTCAATTATATTGACAATTAAATTGATCGTCTATGGGCCGCTTAAGATTTCAAAAGTCAAACGTCCTGAGAAAGACTGTTTTCGGCGAGTGTTCAAAGTGAAGTACCCCAACACCACACCTGCATCTGACTCGCAAAAATAAAAATATTTCTAATTCTTTTTATTACGTATGAATTCGTGCTCGTGATACTTACTACGGATAACAAATTCAATTTTATGAGACGGAATACGGTTACAAATTCGTAAATGTGATACGGATCACCAATTGAATTTTCTGATACGGAATACGTTCACAAATTCGTATTCGTGATACGGATCACCAATTCGAATTTCTGATACAGAATACGTTTACAAATTCGTAGTCATCGTACGGAAAACGTCTCACTAAATCGAATTTCTGATGCGGAATTCAGTTACAAATTTATATTCCTGGTAATGGATGTGCACCACGAATACGAACTTATAAACTTATCACTGTCTACGTAAACTTGACTAGATATCAATGTTCAAATAAATAAATATTTGAACGTAAACTTAAAGATCAATAAGTAAGCTTAAATGAAAACCACTAAATTTGCGTCGCCTCACCTTCATGCTCCTCCAGCGCCTCCTCAGGGTCCTTGCGCCGCTTGAAGATGCTGCTGATGAACTCGAAGGGCCTCCGCTTGGCAGGCTCCTCCCCCGCCCCCTCTCCGCCCCCCATGATGGGAGCCTGCAACTTAACACAAAACAGAAAGTCACAAACTCACACACGACTGGGCTGTAAATGTAATCTACACTACTGTAGTGTATGTATGGTTAGTTTGCACCTACGAAATTCGATAGTAATGTTAAAATATGATCTAGAGTATGGTTAGTTTGTACCTACGTAATTCGGTAGTAATGTGAAAATATGATCTACATAGTGATCACATTTTAGTCAAAATATGATCTACATAGTTTATGTTTACTTTGTTCCTACTCAATTCGATAGCAATGTTGAAATATGATCTAGTGATCATATTTCAGTTAAAATATGGCCTAGTTTATGTTGGTTTGTTCCTGTGCAATTCGATAGTAATGGGAAAAAGAGTTGCGTCCGAAATCCTTCGATGTACTCAATTGTGTAGGGCAACTGGAAAAGATCAAGTCTCTGATTCAGTCGAATGATTTCATTTTTGATTAATTCTCATGAAAAATGTGCATTCTCTCACTGTTTATGAATGAGAAAAATTGGGAGTTTTCCTCAATCAATTTTTTTGTTCTGCTTCTGACAGGTTTTAGTCAAAGCTGCAATCTGAGCGTTATACAAATTAAATAGAACCGCACTATCAGCGACATACTACCGCGTTATTTTTGTAAGAGTGCTTAGCCAGAACAAAATCAATACCGATTTAATTCTGTTCTGATTGAAAGCAGGGAAATACGTTTGATGCCATTAATGTTGACTAATAACATTTTTAAGTTGTTCTTCCAAGTAACATGATGGCGCTCTTAAATAATTACACGAGGAAACCTGTCCAATTTCACCAGCTCTGATTGTTTCTTATATTTTCAAAGCATTATTCATTCACTCGTCTTACAGAACTTGAGAAGCAAGATCCCTCATTTAAGGTAAATGACAAAATCACGACCAATGCTTAAAATATCTTAACATGAATTGCACTAAAGTGTTTCCCCTACAACTTCATTCACGTAGAGAAAGTGCTATCGCTTGCCAAAAACATCAAAACCGAAAAGGGTAAATACCTCGACTCGAAATAACTCGTTTAAAAATCAATACATTGATGAAGAACTCAAGTTTCACAAACAAGGAAGTCAGAGAAAGTAACATTTGACTCATACCGAAGGTAGGTAAAAAGGTAACCCCTCGAAATCATGCGCACAAAAAGTGAACTTCCCGAATCACGAAACAGCAAAGAAAAATATGCCCGCTACTGAAAAGAAATCGAAGAATACTGAATGCAAAGTAAAAATCTACAAACGGTGATGCAGCAGATGGACAAAAACCGCCGAGTTCGATACGCAGTGGCGGCAATGGGGGCAGCGGAGGGGGCGGCGAAAGGGACGAGCAGCAGTGGTGATGGTCCATCATTATTGATCTGCAGGACCTGAGACTTCATTCTTGAAGCCGCGCCCATTCACACCGCTCAGCCCAGACAGCGCACGCTGACTCGCGAGCTCCGTCTAGCTCAACTTAAGTTCTTTTACACACTCCCATTGCAATTAGTTTTACAAATACCCATTACCATAAGTTTTACAAATACCCATTGCAAATAGTTTTACAAGTACGTCTTGTCACGTCTAAAGTTAGTGTATCCGACAGGACAGAAGATAGATGTAAGATTCTTTTGCATGCTTTTTTCTTCTCAAAGACCCAAAGCTTTATTTCTGTGCATTTAGCACCAAAGAAATGCAATTCAGATCTAGTTTAACTCTATTTTTTAGGAAATAAAAATGCATTGGCACTTTTAGGGTCGGTATTCGATACATCCTTAATTACTGATAGTGTCAAAGGCGATAGTGTTCCAAGCAGAACGTCGGCTCAAGTAAATCTATACTATAATAAGAGCTGCGTCCGTCTGTTTGTCTTTCTGTCTGTCCGAAGCCAGCCGAAAGTATGTGATGAGCGTATCTGTGATACAAGCTCCAGTCCTAATATTTTGACGGGCCGTGTTCACGCGGCCTCATCAACTCTCGAGAGATTTTTATTTTTTATTTCCTACTGCCTTCCTTTCATTTTGCCTTTTTATTATTTCAAATAAAGGGGGTGGACTGGTTTAAGATAGCATCTGCGCCAGTCTTGAATGCAGAACGCTATTGGTGCCAAAATTCTCAAAATCGAAAGAAGTTTACGCACAATGTTATTCTCTATATCAGTTAAAAATATCGATACGTATTCTTTTCAGCACCTCGCTGAACATGATATTTTCGGTACCCATAACTCATGAACTACGATAAAATTGTCAAGTCTCGCCATGGTCTCGAATGGATCTTGATAAAATTTACCAGCGTCGCCAGGCTGTGAATAATTGGATCTCGTTGGTTCAAATGAACAAATTGACTGTGCCTCGCCATGTCTTTAAGTAAACTGAGGAAAACTGGCATAGATACCAAAACTGCGCTAGCGCATTACGAGATCACTGGGGTACACGACCCTTCAAAAATGAAGGAATTCAATGTTTTCCTTGAATTAATTGTCCAGGTGTGGATGTCAAAACAAATATATCCATCTCAATAGTACCCGTCCTTACATTCTTGTATATTTGTACACTGATAAAACTCGTATCACAGATACGGTCATTAAGCATCCTTATGAGCGTCAGAGACACGCGTATCTAGCGGACACCCAACAAATAAATAAACACAACAAGGGTACTAGTAGGTAAGAAGATGATCAATTTCTGAGTAGCGCTCACGACATGCATCATCGATGAATAAATTCTTTGTTAACTGAATTGCGAACTATCAGCGAAAAAATTTCTCTCAGTATTGACAAATCGCACTGCCATATTGCCACGTTGAGTGAAGTAATCAATCATTAGTTTTCAACAGCCAACAGGTGTAGTCGGGACTTTCTAATGAGAAACGACTTTCTCATGATTGCTAATAATTATTTAGGGTCACCGGGTGTTGATCATCACCTACCAGACTTTCATTAGTTGCACACGAGGATTAATTTGTGCTGCACCTTCTTAAGAAATGGTTCTTACGCCTCAAGTTAACGTGGTATAAAATTTTAGAACACCTGCGAACTTATGAGGACCTAGAAACATTTTTTGAATGGTCTCAACGGGTCAAGCCAATGCGTGAAGCATGCTGCGTGCACATGCAACGCATCTCGTGAGTGTTGACTGGATCCGGCACGCTAGTATGCGTAGCAAAGTAGCCATTTAAAAATTTTACTCGCGATAGAGTGTTGCTAAGATGGTTCGATCAGTTGCCAGGGAGATTCAAAGTTACCGAGTGGTCCAATAATCACGAAGGGATTGTCGTATTGGTTAGTGTAGAGGACCTTAGTGTCGCCTAATGATCTTGGTGTCTCCTTCCAACTTTTTCGCCGCCTGCATGCATGTTTTTCATCGCCCCAGTTATTAAATCCCTTAGGGCGGAAAAAAACATGCATGCTTCGGCGAAAAAGTTTGACTGGGTTGTAATGTCCTAGTCATTACAAGGTCCTTGCTAGATAATGATTGGGAGCCAGATTTCCAACCAATTCACGTATTCCTCAAAAAAAGGTAAATTTTGCTTAGTAAGAAACTTCAATAAAAATTTAAGGCAAAAACCAAAGGCGTCCACATTGTTATAATTTTATGTTGTCAATAGACCACACAGTCTAAACACTGTGGCTTCTTCGGATTTTGCCCTTAACTTTTCATTTACGTATTCGCATCGGCCCATCAGGCACCTTAAGTTCCTCTAAGTCGTCTGGCCTACCCTACGTGAGGTCATACATAGTGTAGAAAAGTCCGTTTAACAGAACGCGAGCAGCCAACCGTACCGGCACGAATACGTAAATTATTTGAAATCCTCCTCTATGAGACACAGAACGCACGCTACTAACTGTACCAGCTCGAATACGTAAATTGTTTGAAATCCTCCCCTATGAGACACTGAGAACGCACGCTACCAGCTAACCGTACCGGCACGAATACGTAAATTGTTTGCAAGTCCTGCCGTGTGAGACACAGAGTGTTGCCCTCAGCCCCCGCACCAGACGCGTCTCATCATCCCCTTTAGTGGCCGCACCTCGCCGCTCTCGTGCGCCGCCACCGTCTCGTCGCAAGTTCCTTGGCTGTTTTCCCTCATTAAATTAAAACACTTAAATATTTGCTGTATAAAAAATCTGAAGGAGGTTAATTTACTCTTAATCAGGGAACACCTTACTGTTTTGTAAATATAAAAAGGCTTTGATCGCGGTCAATTTGTCCTTAATCTGGGTCGATTAAATTGCTACTGATCACACTTAGACGTGACGAATTAAGAATGACGTCCGCTTGTGGTGATGCTTAAGCAACAGCAGCTCCAGATATTTCATCGAGTGGCTTATGACGTCGTCATGACGTTTGTATCCCACCTACACTCGCGCACGGAACGTAAATACTTCCTATGCCGCCGGCAACATCTTTAACTCGCTGGTACTGGCATTGTAACTTTAGTTTTTAATCAATATGACTTCAGGGCAAGTAACTCGCTGATACTGACATTGTGACTTTAGTTTTTAATCAATATGACTTCAGGGCAAGTAACTCGCTGATACTGACATTGTAACCTTAGTTTTTAATCAATATGACTTCAGGGCAAGTAACTCGCTGGTACTGACATTGTAACTTTAGTTTTTAATCAATATGACTTCAGGGCAAGTAACTCGCTGATACTGACATTGTAACTTTAGTTTTTAATCAATATGACTTCAGGGCAAGTAACTCGCTGGTACTGACATTGTAACTTTAGTTTTTAATCAATATGACTTCAGGGCAAGTAACTCGCTGGTACTGACATTGTAACTTTAGTTTTTAATCAATATGACTTCAGGGCAAGTAACTCGCTGGTACTGACATTGTAACTTTAGTTTTTAATCAATATGACTTCAGGGCAAGTAACTCGCTGGTACTGACATTGTAACTTTAGTTTTTAATCAATATGACTTCAGGGCAAGTAACTCGCTGATACTGACATTGTGACTTTAGTTTTTAATCAATATGACTTCAGGGCAAGTAACTCGCTGGTACTGACATTGTAACTTTAGTTTTTAATCAATATGACTTCAGGGCAAGTAACTCGCTGATACTGACATTGTAACTTTAGTTTTTAATCAATATGACTTCAGGGCAAGTAACTCGCTGATACTGACATTGTGACTTTAGTTTTTAATCAATATGACTTCAGGGCAAGTAACTCGCTGGTACTGACATTGTAACTTTAGTTTTTAATCAATATGACTTCAGGGCAAGTAACTCGCTGATACTGACATTGTAACTTTAGTTTTTAATCAATATGACTTCAGGGCAAGTAACTCGCTGGTACTGACATTGTAACTTTAGTTTTTAATCAATATGACTTCAGGGCAAGTAACTCGCTGATACTGACATTGTAACTTTAGTTTTTAATCAATATGACTTCAGGGCAAGTAACTCGCTGATACTGACATTGTAACTTTAGCTTTCAATCATTACGACTTCAGGGCAAGTAACTCGCTGATACTGACATGGTAACTTTAGCTTTCAATCAATACGACTTCAGGGCAAGTAACTCGCTGATACTGACATTGTAACTTTAGCTTTCAATCAATACGACTTCAGGGCAAGTAACTCGCTGATACTGACATTGTAACTTTAGCTTTCAATCAATACGACTTCTGGGCAAGTAACTCGCTGATACTAACATTGTGACTTTAGCTTTCAATCAATACAACTTCAGGGCAAGTAACTCGCTGATACTGACATTGTGACTTTAGCTTTCAATCAATATGACTGCAAGGTAGGTCGATCTAAAAGCAGAATACCAAGAAATCATTGATGCTCACGCTATAACAACGCCTCCACTCTACATACGCTAACTCAGTCGGTCACTGGTGTCAGGTACGGAGACAGAAACGTCATGGCAACATAGCGCCTCGGTGCGGCAACGCACCAGGACAGAAACCGTTCTTATTGTTGATCCTCAGCGTAACATGAATTTTCAGTGGACTTTTCTCCCTGTAGGTAATGTTTATTTCTATCTGCATTATACTTACATGTATATTTTCTGGCACGATGAAGCTTTCTCCAGCGTCACTACAATGATTGATGATTAGCAACTTCTTCAAATGACTGGTGTGTGGTAGTTAATTAAATGGCCGGTGGGTGGCAGCTCCCTCAAATGACTGGTGTGTGACAGCTTCATCATATGACTGGTGTGTGGCAGCTTTATCAAATGACTGGTGTGTGGCAACTTCATCAAATGACTGGTGTGTGGCAGCTTCATCAAATAATTGGGGAGTGACAGTGTCATCAAAGACTGACGAAAGTCAGCTCTTTAATTCAAACGCAGCGAGATGCACAGAAGCCAAAGACTGGCAGAGGCGACTGCTTAGCGAAGGCAGCCTTTATGAAGGCAATAAATCAAGGCAGAAATTGAAAACAAACAATACGCCACTGGAGCGGCCCGTTGCGCAGATGAGTCACTTTGAACTGACTGTAAACAACGCTAGATATTCTCATCTGCAGACCCTTGGTTCTCTTGATCCAAGCTCTCAGTCGTACTAAACGGACCTGAAGGAATTACAAGATCAACATTATATAGGTCGTGATATGTCATTGTAATTTAACAATCTTATTTTTCAATCAGCCGCTGAAATTCTATCAAATCTGAAGTAAAATAGGATTAATAAAATTAAATTCGTAGATTTAGTCTGCGGGTCATGCATTTTGAGTCACAAACAGAAATCAACCGCGTACGACCACGCAACAGGTTTAAAACCTCTTATAAGTATTGGTAATAATTTGCCTTTTTGAATTCCCTCCAATTTGAGCGATCAGCAGCAAAATGGCAGTGATCACTGCGACTTTGCACCGAAATCAAAAGGGAAACAAAGCGAGTACTGCAGTTGCCCATGCGTCGATTCACCCACCGAAGACAAGTATCTCGGTGGATTGAATACAGCGAACTACACTGCAAACGTTTTTTAACTCGGTACCCCTGTTACTGATGAGAAAAATACGGCGTGCATTATATCAAGGTAAATTATAACACACTCATGACAATGCGTTTCAATAGTATTTTGGGTCTCAGTGATATAAATGTACTGTTATTTAAGATCCAAAAATTATGTTAGTAGTTACTATAGAGAAAAACATTCTCCTATATCGAAATAGCCTAATGGATCCCAATAATATTATTACAATGCAATAGAAAGCATCATTTTATTAATACATTGTAAATAAATACACAAGCATAACATGACGCCCCTATTTTGTTGTACGATGTGCAAAAACGTCTTCATTCCGCTTTTTTATTGAACTTGGGTCGTCCCATTATCCCATACCACAAAAACCCTGTTTTTATAAAACAAACTATCAAGTAAATTTATTTCCTTGTGGGTCACCACGTGCTTGCGGTTCTCCATCGTGTGTGGCGTTATCTACTTTAACTTGCCTGAGACCGGGAAATATTCAGTGACAGCCTGCACGTCAGCTTCCATTTGAATGCATTACAAATTTTCAAATACAAGTGCAAAAATCAATAGCAGCCAAATTAATCACTAATGCAATCGCTCGCATTTTAAAATAATTTAAATTTTACAATAATTTTCTTTTGTATTCTCAGATTGATAATTCAAAAGACGTATGAATTTTGAGCAAAAATAGCTTATAAGAGCAAACAATGACAATGAAACATCTATTGTGGCTTTCATAGGAACAGTGGTCGCTTGATGGTACTCAAGAGTGAATTAGTCCTTTCCTAATAATTAATGAAAAAACTTGAATGGTTCAAAAAACGAGCGCTTCATAATTTCGTTAAACAGTAGTTTAATGTGGAACCTGGAAGCTTACTTCAGTGGACTTCATATAAATTCTGCCAGAGGTCGTTAAAGTGTGTTGACTGAATGAAAGCTTCGAGACAGTAATGCATGAAATCTGGCTAATTTTGAGATAAATAACCATTATGAAGTAAATTTTCATTACACAAAACAAGGTTCAAGAACATAGCTTTGCACCACCAACTCACCAGCACAATTTCACTAAAAGATATTTAAATGTCAAAACTCGTTTCCGTAGACTAAAAGTTAACTTGCAACCACACTTCTGGCAAATGATACTTAAATGTAACGGCTTATTTCCGTAGACCTAAAGTTAACAGGAATTTTCAGCACCAAAATATACCTTAAACGCAGCGTTCTTTATCTCAGGCTGTGAATGATTTAACTTGGGCTTTAAGTACACTTGTAGACATTCCTATCATTGAAAAGAAGTTGAACTTTCCTTTATTCAATGGCATGAGTCAACGTCAGAATTACATCTTAGAAACTCCAAGGGAGGTGCATCCACAGAGGATAATGTCCTTATACATGAAGCGTGAATGTTTTTTTCGATATATCCTTGCAATCTGATGTGATTCTTCCGCGTCAAATTTTGATAACGAAACGCATTGAGGTGTAACGAAAAATGTTTAATTGGCAAAAAGCATTTATTTTATCAATTGAATTCTCCATTTTCGAATTAAAGTTCTTTTTTAGATACTTTACGCTTGCGCAGAAATGCCTTAGAATCATGGCAAAAATTGAGATTCTGTCTAGAAAACACGGGGATGCAGCATAAATCTCTTCAGCAAGCTTCTCGCATTTTGCTACGAGCAATTGTGCTGGATTTGATGCGATATTTTCATGAGCTACATTGCATGATTCAAGAGTCACTCCATAAAGTATATGTATGATATCCCAGATGATGGTGCGGTGCGGTAATTTACAAACTTTTACACGAGCCTCATTATAACTTTTAAAGTGAAATGAACCGAGTCTCTCATAATTCATCAGCGTCGCTCGAACATTTTACCTTTAAGTTTAGGCCCATCCTGCGCTGCTGCATTCGTGACGCCTGACTTTAATTTTAATTTAGCCTTCACGCTGGAAGCCAACAAGGCAGTTCCTTAAAACTTGCACACAAATTGGATTGCAGCCGACACGACTTTCTTGTAATGCGAAGATAGTATAAGCTAATAAAAACCTAAAAATTAAACGTCCCATATTCAACCAACCCAACAAATGAAAACTCAACGATGAGACACAATCAATGGAAAAAATCATTTCTATCCTTTTTGAGAAGCACGACAGCCCATGCATTTGTGCTACCATCAGATCGTTTGAAGATTGTCTGCTAATTCTCTCGAGGAAGGAGAAGGCAAAGAACCAAAACACATCTGCGCCAAGTCACCACACACTCAACGCTCAAAGTTTTCATTTAGCCCTGCCTCTAGAATACAAAGAGCATTGTTCACTGATATAGGCATCAATCAACTACAGTCTCAATTTATCAATCGATTCAAATCGCTAAGTCTTAAATTTTGTATACAATCATCTCAACTTCAGGCTATTTTTCACCATTCACGGTCCTTTTATATTCAATGTGCGATCTAAGCCCCTTAAGATTTTCTCGTTAATTCAGATAAAAGTCTTTCTTCCTAATACTTTATGAAAGACGCATAAATTCTTCTTTTACGCATAGACACGTGTACAAAATAACTTTGAAATACTAATTTTATTTTTAGAATTCTACGTGGTGAATATTAAGCTTATTCTTCACAGTTCATACCAGTGAACTTAATATCAGAGTAACGCTACTTCCTCCAATTATCTTTATAAATTCACAGAAAATCCCGCTCTCCTAAGTTTTTAACCATCATTTCAACACGAAATCATCCTCACATGGTTCTCAATATGCGAAGACAGTTTTTATTAGCTCAAAAAATAGTCTGTAAGCATTTCGATTTCTGAAATTACACACGAATAGATAAAAATTCCGATATTCTGTTCATGTAAAGGGCCCATGCCAGGCAAGATCAGGGTTCCCAGGGTTGTTATATATGATTTTTTAGCCAAAATTCTCAAGTATGGGTTTTTTTTCAAATAAAATTTAACAATAAATACCTCTTAGCATCCGACTACAGAGTTCTTATTGACTGGAAGGTCATAAACGAATATTTTTATTTTTAAAAGCCCAAAATTGGTGGTTAGGCCAGAAAAACACTAATCCGCAAACCAAGAATTTTAGAACTTCACGGAGTATACAAACTGCGTCTAGTTCAGCCGAGCGGAGGTGATATGAGTTCATATTTTTCCTAAACGAGGGAGTACAATAACAACCTTGGGGATTCAAGCAAAATAGTGGATACCTACCTTAAAACACCATGCGAAAAATAAAGCATAATGAATCACTGTGCTAATTCATTTCATAAAATTTCAAATTATACCCCCTGATATGTAAAGTAGAAATTATGCCTTCGGCTTTAAGAAGGCATTCTGAGGCGACGCACTCTTTATCGTCTATTTAATGAAAGGAACGAAGAATACGGTTACAATTTATCCAGAACAGTTTCAAACATAATTTTAGAGTTACAAAGTAAACACAAAAATTTACCATTACAAAATAGAGAATTTGATTGATTCATTCAATTGTGAATTACCAAAGTACAACTATTTGCCCGAATTTATTGAAAGGTAACTAGAGCAGCTGAATTTCACATGAATAGAGTCATTGAAATAAAATGTTTCTTCAACATATTTTGGACTCAGACAATTTACGTGTAACATCACGTATCATTATCTCAAGGTTAAGAAAGTTTAGAGCAAGTTTCCTGACGAATAATTTCCCTTTCAATTGCAGGGCTGAACCATTTCGTATAGAAATTAAAAACCAGCAAGTGTTTTGGAAATAATTTTACTGATATCCCGTCAGAGGAATTATTGCACCAACACGTAATCAGAAACTCAAACTACCTCGACATAAAATCATATTGGACCAAGTTACCTCCTTAGAAATGATCATAGATGAGAGGAAACGTCTTTCCATTCTATCATGAATGCGGGCTTCACAACCGCTATGTCGGCCATACCAACACCAACCCAAGAGAGCGGCGAAATATACATAAGTTCAACTGACCTGTTATCACTTCAGATCTAAGGTACATTCACCTCGAGATCATGCAACGCTTTCCTCGTATTGATACATCCGCTGCACTCGGACAAAGGCATCGCTTTCACTCGCGATCGAGCTCCCAAAGTTATGGCAGTAATCAACCAGTCTCTATTGTGTCTCGCTCAAATGATTACTTCGGTATTGAAAACGGTTGAGACGCGTTCAGGGATTCTATCAGGGCTTTGTGAAGAATAGAGATTCTCCATTGAAACCCTCACGCAGGTTTGCCAGAATATGTTCGAAGATAGCTATGCTCTTCTGTTGATATCATTTGAGATACTGAAAAATAAATTCTACTTTGTAAACACATACGCAGTAGAAATAACATTTATTCTAGTTTAATGAGAAAGCTAACATGAGTCTCCAACAATGTAGAGCGAATTTTAGATAAGACCCGACGGAACGATTAATTCAAATGATCCGAGACAGTCCAACGGAGAGGAATACGAATGGCTTTCGGACAGCTGAAAAAAGCAACTTTCGATCCCAAACACCAAAAGACAGAACTAGCCTATCAGGATGCTTCATTTCCGTTCGTCTGAAGTTCAGGCAGCTCTGCCCATAAAGGTCAAATGTGATCAAACACCCTTAAAAACGCCTGATATGCACTTTAAATTGAAAAGGATTCAAGCTAAATATTGGCGTATATATCGACACATTTCCTTGACATCGGTTGTAAAATATTAGCGAGAAATAGCATAGACTTATAGTTGTTAGGTGTGCGAAAATTTCTGAAAATGTGTTGCAATAAAGTGTTTTAACAATAATATTTCGTTTATTAAATCGAATTTCGAACACACGCCAGGTATAAATGTCTATAGAGTTTAAAATGCGAGTAAAGGGCAAAACAAATGATAGACGTTCGGAGCTTCCATTCTATATCCTATCCATGTAATGTCTGCGTTGCTTCAATCTCCTTTTTTGAAATACTCGTATGGACAAAACATCATGCACATGTCGTTTGAAATATTACATGAAGGGAAACTTTATGTAACATAAAGTGAAATTCTATGGAAGAAATGTTACATAAAAACACGTGTCGTTTGAAACGTTTCATAAAGTAATAAAAACACGTGTCACGCGAATATTGCGCGGTTCACGATTATGTCCAGTTTATTAAAAAATAACTGACCTCTCCCTCTCCAGTGAATGCGAATATGAACGATAAATGAAGCAAAGCACATTAAAGAATATTAGCATGCATTGAATAGGATTAAAAGTTTTCCAGTTTACAGAATATTTCTCCAAAACTTTTCCGAAATAATTGGCCATTAGGGCGAAGGCAGCGAGAGGGAAGTATAAATTGCTATCAAATAGGAATTCATTTTTAAAAAATTCTTCCGATTTACAAGAACCTCGTTGAAAGCGATCAAATTTTCAAGCAATTAGGAGCATTTTTGGACTAATTGGGGCTGTTTTCTTCGTAAAATAATTGTCTTTATTTTTACAACCAACATGGAATTCATTCGAGTTTCTCGCCAAGTAAACGTTTAATATTGAATATCATAACTCGAACCAGCTACATCAGTCCTACATAAATAACATGCGAATATTAAAGCTGGTTATTTAAACTCACAAAGGGAATGAAGTATTCACCAATTTGAAGCGTCGTGCAAGACTTAGAGGATGAAATAGACGAGTTTGTTTCACACAGAAGCAAGAAACTTTACGTTACTTCCTTTTTTTAGTTTTTTCTGTTATATTCCATATAAACACATAAAAAATGTAAAATAAACTCGATATGATAGCCAATTCAATGTCAAATTCACCGTGCAACACACAATTCTGTCTCTGAGTTACCCAGGCATTCAATATTCGTTTCAAAAATAGGTGGTCGTATTGTGAAACTTCAAATACGAACTGAGCAGCGTGCCTCTCTAATTTCCAGTAGCAAATGATTGCTTTATAGGTAAGAAATGAATATTGAATATTTCCAGTTGCAAATGTTTGCAATACAGGTGCTAAATGATAACTCAAACGTTTTTTACACTGCACATCTCAGCTTTCAATCGATGTTCAGAACTATCCTCTACAAACATAATTTCAGAATCGCACACAAGGACATCTGCAGTAAAATTAGCTACTTGTATTTCACCCCTTATACCCGTGCTTAGAGAAAAACGACTGCAGTACAGAAGAGCGCAAGAAAAACACGGAGAAAAACTTCGTAATGAGCAGGAGCCACTGCAAAAGACTTACCTGTGGCCTAATGTCCCTCACATAAATAACCGTGACTGCTAATGGCAGACGTGATGAACTATGCAGCGCCATCTTACCCGTCCACTAGCCTCTGCAGCTGCCATGTTCACGAGATGGCCCACGGGACCTGCTTCGTTTTCATGTCCTTCTGTTTGGTTCGTTGACTCTTGCTGACAAAGATTCGACGAGTGTTCTTGTTCGCAGGATTCAGAGGCAGTGTAGTTTTGGCCACTCAGGGCAGGAAGGGGCATTCGAATTGCGAGCGAGGGTATGTTGATTACTTGTGACTCTAAAGTGCTATTTGCAGGAAGCCCAAATTTATCGACCCCTGTCATTGCAGGACGGTTGCCTAAAGCCAAAGGCCCTGTGTGTCGAGGGACTTTCATTGGGGAGACTGAAGAACCCTTCAAAGGAACAGAAGAACATACATCCACGCTTGCAAAATAAGGCTCATCCGTGTTGCGGAATCGAGAATATTCACTCTTCGGATTGAAAACATCAGTGTGCAATTCACTAGGCTCTACAGTTGTTTCATATTCTGCTTTGAAATCATGCCTTAACTTGACATTGCCGGAATCAAACGCATTTTGAGAAGATTTGTTTGGAGAATGAACTGAATTACAAGTCTTTTTCAAATCAAACGAGAGAATCGATTTTGAAAGAAGCAGTCGGTTGCTGTGTTGATGGTCAACCGAATGTCCTCCAGACAGAGAAGCAAAACTCGATAATTTTCGAGGGTGTATTGATGATAGACTTGGAACCGTAGAACGCTTCTCAAAGTCTCGTCGAAAATCAAAAAAGCTAGAATGTAAACTCGCTTCGTTGGATGTGTCATTCCGGAAGAGTCTGTTCTCTTTTCCGGGGTAGCTTGATGAAAGTCTTGCGGTATCTCGCGGCCCATCAATGTACCAAAGCCTGTCCTGACCCTCATCGGGAGGTAATTTTGGGCCACAAAGAATCACTCTATTTTGATGCAAGCCTCCTAAAGCCTCACTTTCAGGCGCTTGCACTTGCTCCTCAGGGGCCCGGTCGATATTTCTCATCTCCTCAGAGATATCGAGCGGCGCTCCCGTTTTTGGTCCGCTGAAGATCAAGCGACTCCGGACTGCATCCTGGTCGCTCTCATCGCGGAATGCTGAGTAGGATATTTTTCGTGAACGTCGTTCCATGACGGACATGAAATTTTGGGAATGAGGGGGTACTAGAAGTTCTACGAACTCAATGTATTTTGTGATACTTCCATGTGTAAATTAGATGTACAGTTACACTTGCAAATTATTGTTTTTTATAAATTAGTCCCAAGTGAAGTCCACTGTCAAATGTTTTCAAAAATATTGTTTTCCCCGAGAATTGAGAATTTATGATGAAGAACCATTGCTAAATTTCTTTTTTGCATTATCACACACTTGAACACAATATATTTACGACAATTTTCACTACTTCTTTAGCAATAATGTTCATAGCAACGAATCGTCATTTCTCATTCCAATATACTTGAAACTTGCACAGACGCAACGGGATAGGAATACAAAATCCTGACAAAAATTTCACACTTTCTCAATTACTAACAACAGTATCAATTCAAAGGATTGCATTTTCAAAAACTATGCTCAGAACTATTCTATTCTAATCAGAAGAAAAAATATTCCACATGAGATCAGTTTCAAGCAATGTTTTTCTAATCATATTTGAACGCACAAATTAGGTAGGCATTCTTTTCTTAAAATAAAATGTTTTTGTTATGATAAGGAACACCTTTTTCTGGTCCACTGCTGTCCTGTTTTCAACACCTACTACATACTTCTTCGACTAAGACCTTGTTTCTTAATCTTCGTTCGCAATTTACTGTTTCTATGTCCCTTCTGCATAGATTCCGCGTTCCCTCAAATCCATACTAAATGGTGCCTTCCTCCTTCCTCTCTTTGGATCGCCTTTGTGGGGGATAGTGAGGCTTAAAAATAACTAATAGTCTAATCTTTAACACACAAAAAAAGGCTACCAAGCAGCCGTCCTTGCCGCTGTTTTTCTCCGCTGGCGCGTACGGGCGTCCACCTCACGCTGAGGCTCAGGATCGTTGAATCTTTTCAGTCTTCGAAGACTCAAGCCATCGCAAGCAACTCATAAAATCAATTACGGATCTTTTTTCAATTTCAAAACAGCAATTCATTAATAAAGTCAACCTCAACGACAAAGACAAATCCCTTAAATTTATGGAATTCAGTAAACACAAATCCCGTAAATTTGTAGAATTTAGCACTACTGTCACTAATCGGAGGTGACGCACAGCAATGCCCTGTGAAGGTACCGCACGAGAGCGCCCTCTTGCGGGCGCGGGGAGCGCAGCACTGCAGGCTCACCAGCAACAGGAGGCCTCGACCCACACAAGTACTTCTGCAATCAATCACCCGTCCAGTACCAGAGCTCCAGTACCAGCACCGTGTTACTTCCTCAGCAAACTCGGTACCAGAGGTCCGCACTGTGTTACTTTCACAGCGAACTCAGTACCAGAAGTTCGCACCGTGTTACTGTCGCAGCAAACTCGGTACCAGAGGTCCGCACCGTGTTACTGTCGCAGCGAACTCAGTACCACAGGTCCGCACCGTGTTACTGTCGCAGCAAACTCAGTACCAGAGGTCCGCACCGTGTTACTTTCGCAGCGAACTCAGTACCAGAGGTCCGCACCGTGTTACTGTCGCAGCAAACTCAGTACCAGAGGTCCGCACCGTGTTACTTTCACAGCAAACTCAGTACCAGAGGTCCGCACCGTGTTACTGTCGCAGCAAACTCAATACCAGAGGTCCGCACCGTGTTACTGTCGCAGCAAACTCAGTACCAGAAGTTCGCACCGTGTTACTGTCGCAGCAAACTCACTACCAGAAGTTCGCACCGTGTTACTGTCGCAGCAAACTCAGTACCAGAGGTCCGCACCGTGTTACTTTCACAGCGAACTCAGTACCAGAGGTCCGCACCGTGTTACTGTCGCAGCAAGCTCAGTACCAGAGGTCCGCACCGTGTTACTGTCGCAGCAAACTCAGTACCAGAGGTCCACACCGTGTTACTTTCACAGCAAACTCAGTACCAGAGGTCCGCACCGTGTTACTGTCGCAGCAAACTCAGTACCAGAGGTCCGCACCGTGTTACTGTCGCAGCAAACTCAGTACCAGAGGTCCGCACCGTGTTACTTTCGCAGCAAACTCACTACCAGAGGTTCGCACCGTGTTACTGTCGCAGCAAACTCAGTACCAGAGGTCCGCACCGTGTTACTGTCGCAGCAAACTCAGGACCAGAAGTTCGCACCGTGTTACTTTCGCAGCGAACTCGTAAAATTCAGAATAACACAGGCTCTGAGAAGGTTGAAGGTTGATATTGGTATATGGTAGACTTACAAGTCTCGGTCCACATAAGTATTTCTGCAATCAATCACACCTTCAGTACCAACACCGCGTTAATTTTACAGCGAACTCGTCAGAGTGAGAATAATACATGTTCAGAGAAGGTTGATGGTACATGGTGGAGTAAGACTTGGAAGTTATAAGAGAAGGTTGATGGCTCATGGTAGACTTGCAAGTTATCAGAGAAGGTTGATGGTACATGGTAGACGTGCAAGTTAAGGTGCTCGGAAGCAATAGCGTGACTGCCCCTCATATCGTGTGGGCAGCGGTCACACGTACTGACCAACTCAAGTCGATAGCCGACTTCGTTGCCGCTGCTGTTGTTGTTCCCAGCATGCGGGTCTCCTCAACCTGCATCACGCACTGCCCTTCCCTTCGCACACTTTTTAATACCTTATGTGCGGCGAGAAGTTCAATATTCAACTCAAATTAGGGTTAATATTAGAGTTAATTTTGAAAAAACAAACGGTAATAGATCGCACTTTCATTTAGTTTTCAATAAGCATTTATCGAAATTGAGTTAGTAACTGCTGGTCGGTCAGCAGCATTATGAAAATCCCCTCAGTAACTACTACTGAGTCACGTAGCACTTAGAGTGTTAATGAAGCGTTTACCAAAGATAAGCCGTTCTTACTACTGATGCACACATGCATGGACCTCGATAATAGAACAGCACCGATAAAAACTGTTCAAATTCCAGCCACTTTTCATGCGATTTGCTGATTATTCGTCAACTTTTGACTAATGGTAACAGCATGATCAAGCAAAGAAAGAACACCAGGAGACCAAGAAGACTTCAGAACAAATGTTCCCCTCGGTCGTGTATGTCTTAATGTAAATAATACCTGTAGTCTGGTGAATTCTTGGCTTCTTCTCAAGTTATAGCCAGGGACAACGTTTGAATAGTTCTTTCATTAAAACGAAGACTGCTAGGTCACCACCCGGTGGTCGCTGAGGGTATTTCAATTATGTGGGGGACCAGCCAGTGATCACAGAAAACGAAACGCGAAATCTATGCAGAGAGGGTTTAGAAGCAGTAAATTGAGAAAGATGCAAATTAAATGAGGGCAGGGTTCAGGTAAACTTTTGTTCATTTTAGCGTTGAAAGTTGAAGTAGAATTTAACGTGAGTTTAAATTGAAGTTCAGTATAACCAATCACAATTATCGAGGTAGAGGAATATCAAAATAGAAATATTTCAAAGTCTACTTATAATCGTCTGTTAACGTACAATTAACAGAATCATAGATGGTATGGGGGCTATTTGACAAACAGGTGCACTCGGTCTCATATTGTTGAGCGTAAAAAAATCCTCGAAGCGCAATTAAGGATACGTATGGGGTAAAAACCATCTCTTTAATAAAAACTATCTCTTTATCGCCTCAAAACTAAGCAACGCATCCCAGCCACTTGCTTATTCGATTATTTACCGTCCCTGACTAAGTAGTAAGTAGATCCCTGCTCTATTTACAGTATGTATAAAGAGCGTACTCCTGCATGCTCCATCATTAGACCGTAGACCTGCTCTAACACGCAAAGCACGCCGCCTACGCACCCGTAAGTTGCGCGGAAACCCATCGATGATTATAAACTGAATTTTTACACACATGTTATGAAAATTAATTGATAGGTACGTTCCAAATAATTTTTTGTTCATTTTAAAAATTGAAATTAGAATTTGAGTTAACAAAACTGTTTTTTACACTCATTCTAAGAAATTTTTTTTGGTTGATTTTAATATTGAAATTCGAAATTGAGTTCAATTTGCGTTTAGAAATCCTCTTTTGCAATCAACCACGCAGGACTAAGAGCACGTGCATGTCAAATAACATTAATCTCATTTACGATTCCAATGACTGTACATTAAAAGACGACTCCTGCTCCAAAATCGATACTCACATCTGAACATTCAATCGCAAAATTTAACGCGCGCACTTAAATATGTCAACGGACTTTTCGAGACGTCAAGTTGGCAACCTGAAACTTTCTTGAACATTCACTTATATAAATGGTTTGCAGAAGTAATCACTCATCAAATTAAGAGTAACGCAAATTTTCAGAGTTTGCAGTAAAAACTTTACGATGAACTTAATTACATCAAAATTTCTATTCATGTTTCAAAATTAAATATAAATGCATTATACGCAGGATAGACCATAAGTTAACCTACTTAAAAAATCAATCTGAAAATTTCCACAAAACAGCATTAAAACCGCTGATGTTCAAGAAGATCTTGTTTTCGCAAAGCTCTACGGGCATAGTTCTGCAGTTTTTACGCCCACACTCGCAATACAATCATTTCTATACACATAGGAGCGACAGTCAACATTTCGAAGAGCGAAAAATTCCCTACAGATGAGCAGCCGAACACTCAGGTATGAGCGCTCTCACAAATAACGCCGCACTCCACCACCTCAAACCAAAAGAACACAATCGCACCACAAGCCAAAAGACCATAACGCTAAGTCTAGCTGCCTCGCTGAGTGCATTAGCTCGCGCAACAAGCGTTGCTGTTTCAACGGAGGATAGAAGCGAACTACTGCTGACTAACGACACCCTACGCTCCCTGCATGCCTGCGATCGATGCGTGACACTCAACACTCACAAATGAGTGTATTCACTCCTTCAAGCCACGTTCACCCTGATCCTTCCCCAGTGGCGCAGCCAGCCAGAAAATTCGGGAAGGGCCAGGATCCTCGATAAATAATTCCGGGAGTAGCCAGACATTAATTATCAGCAATCTTTACTTTTTTACTTTTTTATTAAAACGGCGGCTGAAAATAGCCCCACCTGGCTGCGCTATTGTCCTACATCCTCATATCGTTCCCCGAAAAACGTCTAAACGTGGCTTGGACAAGGCTTTATTCAGAAACGAATTCAATAGAAGGAATGAAATTATACAACTTCTTGAACTCAAGTAAAGGTTTGAGTCAATGGGACAAGCTAAAGCTTAAAGATATTACCATGGGACAGTCATGTCTGAAGTCAAGAGTTAATCAAGGCTAGGGTCGATGTTGGGATTATAGCGAGGGTCGAGTCAAGAGTGAATGTTATGGTCATTGTCATAGTGAAAGTAATGGCCTGTTTAAGTCAAAACCAGAGTTAAAACTAAAGACTATAGGGTATATTGGACTATTATCAATAAGATAATTTAAACTAAAAGAAGTAAGGTATTGTTAGCTCAAGGACTGCGTGCGTCACTTGGTGAACTGTTCGCCCAAAGTTCATTTTGATAAAAACGTATTTCCTAAAAATTAATAGAGCTCAGTAAAAAAGCTTTATAGCGCAGACACGACGAGCATCCATGTGTGAGAAAAACATAAAGGTTGTTTATTGGTTCTTGTTTATGACTTAAACAATTTTACTGTACATCACGGCCCTAAATGAATCAAAATAATACAAATATGCCAAAAAACACTGAGGCTTGATTTGGTTGTTCTTGTTGAGGACTGGAAAAGCTTAACGATACCACGGCCCTAAATGAACCAAAGTATGTCCGAATAACTAAACTGCTATAATACTTAATCTAACTCAACATGGCGCTTACTTTTTATCGTAGATGAAGTGAAATCACGAGCACTTGCAAGCGGCGCGGGTTATAAGAGGGCAGCGACACGCGACCGTGGCAGCAAGAGAGCGGAAATAGCATGGAAGTGAGGGGAGCTCTCGCGTAATTGGCTCCAGAGACCACACCCTCACATGACATGGCCGGCTGCACCCGTGCCGTCTGCTGCTCTTAGTCACTCCACGCTGCACCAGAATTCAATTCCAGTATCATTGCTGAATTCTGCTCAATGCGTGGTCTCTTCTCATTGCAGCCTGGAATTTAATTCCAGAATCAGTACTGTGTTCTCAATGCGTGATCTCTTCCCATTGCATCCTGATAGCTGGAAGCTCCATCTGTGCTCTGTAGGATTCAATTTTAGAATCACTGCAGCATTCTGCTCAATGCGAGGTCTCTTCCCATTATATCCTGACAGCTGGAAGCTCCATATGTACTCTGTATAGGATTCAATTTTAGAATCACTGCAGTATTCTGCTCAATGCGAGGTCTCTTCCCATTGCATCCTGACAGCTGGAAGCTCCATCTGTGCTCTGTAGGATTCAATTTTAGAATCACTGCAGTATTCTGCTCAATGCGAGGTCTCTTCCCATTGCATCCTGACAGCTGGTAGCTCCATCTGTGCTCTGTAGGATTCAATTTTAGAATCACTGCAGTATTCTGCTCAATACGAGGTCTCTTCCCATTGCATCCTGACAGCTGGAAGCTCCATCTGTGCTCTGTAGGATTCAATTTTAGAATCACTGCAGTATTCTGCTCAATGCGTGTTCTCTTCCCATTGCAACCTGATAATTAAAAGCTCCCTCTGCAGTGACGCAGTTTAACTCTGTGAGAGCCAGACTATGCACACATGAATTGAAGCTTCTGGCAATGTCAATTGAAGCTCTTGTATTGATATTAATATCATAGGACGTAAGAAATACCGGTAAGCTAGAACAGTCAACTGCTGAAGTTCAGAAACGAACAAACATACATACATAGGAGTCACTCTTCGCATCAGTTGCAAATAACTCTCAAGTTATACAGTCTTCATGATTTTGAGGAAGTTGCGAGGTCATACTTAACGAAGGAAAACTCTTCTACTAATTTAGTTTGCATTCTATTCGCACTCTCCTCTTTGGCCAAGAAGCTGAAGAAAATACTTATACAACACGGTTTTTGTGATCGAACCATCAATACCAATTTATATACCCAAAAACACTTCTACGTCCAGACTCTCGATGAGACGCAATAACTTTTACTTGCGGAAATATTCGTTCATGTGGAGAAGAACAAACTCAATGCTCAAAATGCATAGGTTAGAGCAATGGTTTTTAACGTGAGTTCGATCGAACCCCAGAGGTTCGGTGAGTCAAACCCCTAGGTTCGGCATGGTACAGTTTGTGCACTAATACAGTATATAGCTACATAAATATGTTTTAAATTAAAAAAACACATTTTATTTTCCTACTGCAAAGGGTTCGATGAATGCATGTTTTGAACTTAAGAGTGGTTACGAACCACTGGGTTAGGACAAAGATTTAGGTGCAAACTACTACGAGAGCTAGACACGGGCATGAAAGGCGTCACGGACCTAAACTGTAGCGGCTGCACTGCTAAAGCACGTGCAGCTCCTGCGTCGCTAAAAGGAGAGGATGAAAATTTCAGAAGGAAAATACATCGAGGAGAAATTCAGTGTTTCTACGTGTTATGCTTTGAGGCATTAATAAAACCCAATGGAGGTATGAATTCTCAACTGATACATCCTATTTACTTACGTGTTAAAGCCCATGAAAAATGTATGTACTGTTCATGCGTTATCTAATCACGGAGAACATTTTTAATGGGAAAATAAATATTAACAAAAACAGTTTCAACTCATGCTACACAAAATCCAAAACTTTATTTTATCACACCGTCATTGGAAACTAATTTTTCACGATAAAACGGCCGTAAGTTCATAAAGACGATTCCTAAAGTACAGTGAATGAACAGGACTTTCTGCGACGAGAACTCAGCTGATTGTGCATCTGTTAATGGCAGCCCGTATGGAAGTTGCCAGACGCAGCCAGCGATGTAGACTTGACAGAGATAATGACAAATGCGATGTTCGATAGCTAAAATCATACCACTCTATGGAATTAAATTTACAGGAAAAATATATCTTACAGTATCTTGCAGTTTTTTACTCTTTTATTGTATTTCTTGGTTTTATTTAAGTTATGCAACACTGTAAGTTGTCCTTACCCCCACGCCATGAGGGAACTTCAAGGCCAAGGTCATCTGAGATGAAGAGGGCGGCTTTAATTGTGACCCTCAGTCTTATGTCCTTCTGGGCTGGCATGCCCTCACATGCTTTTGTACCCTCACATGTTGTACCCTCACATGTTAAGCATCGTAGGTTCAACGAAGGAGCAAAAAGTGTACCAATTGTATATTTTCTATGATACGATAGAAATACGATCAAATCTTTAAATTATAATCTTACGAAATGGTTGCGTTTAGATGTCTAAATCTGGTACCTCTGCGTGTCGATTAATGTCTGTGCGTGTAACCGGTAATCTATCTACTTGCATTTTTTTCTCTCTCTCTGTCCTGTAGCACGAAGCTGGTGTTATTGGCAACGGAAGCGCTCCCTGAAAATGAGCGAATGCTCGAAACATTCAATTCTACGGTTTTACTTGCAATTTTTAATTCGAGTTAATGTTTTATACGGTATTCTTAGCCTTCTCCTTTCCACTTAAAAACTAATATCAGTTATACTAACAACATCATGATTAGCTCACTCGTTCTTTTTCATTGCTATCCTTAGGCTCATTTCACACTGATCTAGCAAAGCCGCATCTAGCAAGCTCGCATGAGCTATCTAGCAGACGGTCTGCGAGACTGGTAGGTAGGAATAGCACTACTGCGAGCCACTGCCTTCACTCTGAACTAGCACGTTTTATCCAGCATCCAGTATGCGAGGTGAAGATGCTATTCCTACCTACCAGTCTCGTAGACCATCTGCTGGATAGCTCATGCGAGCTTGCTAGATGCTGCTTTGCTAGTTCAGTGTAAAATGGGTCTTATGCGTGCGATCGATTGGACTTGGGCAGC
The DNA here is from genome assembly GCA_030386875.1 of Morinoia aosen. Taxonomy (NCBI): domain Eukaryota; kingdom Metazoa; phylum Arthropoda; class Malacostraca; order Amphipoda; family Talitridae; genus Morinoia; species Morinoia aosen. The sequence continues at coordinate 81,241,371 of CM059561.1, read as the reverse complement.
AGCCCAAGAACAAACCTCTTGACTCGCTCCTGTCGCCATATTCCATCGTGTTCGATCCTCTTCGGCTAGCATGCTCTTACGTGCACGTGATCGGTCTGTACGAACACTGCATGAGAAGCAATTGTGCTCGCCACACGGGTGCATGACAACACGCAATTTAGCTCAAGCAGGGGCAGTGTGCAGACGCTTAGCCTGACGCATTTGACAATTTAAGTGCGTCTAGTTAAACTGAAGTTCAATATTCATCTCAAATTAGGGTTAATTTTAGAGATCAATTTTTAAAATATCGAACGGTAAATAGACCGCTCCTTCATTTAGTTTTCATTATGCATTTATCGAAATTGAGTGACAGCTTGTCGGTCAGCAGCATTATGAAAATCCCCTCAGTGACCACCGGTGGGTCACGTCGCATTTAAAGTGTCAAATTTGTTCAACGCCTGCGCTAGATGTGTGGAGCCATGGTGGAAGTATACGGTAAACGGGCGGTATTTGGGCCTTTCTCCAAGACTCCGGCTCCTTCAGCAGCACCCTAGGTACCTCAGGCCTCTTTCTGGCGTCATGAGCACCTCCCTCGCTCTTAATCCTCTACCCGAAATCTCTTGCCTCTCTCCAGTACCCCAAGCTTCTACCCGACATCTCTTGCCTCTCTCCAGTACCCCAAGCTTCTACCCGACATCCCTTGCCTCTCTCCAGTACCCCAAGCTTCTACCCGACAACTCGAGTGCCTCTATCTTTTCATCACCCCAAGTTTTGTCTCAATATTCTGAGTCTCTACCTAGCACTTAATCCTCTTCATGGCATCCCTTGCCTCTCCCTTGTCTCTCTTTTGCACATAATTCTCTTCTCAACGTCACTTGCGTCTTTCCAGAATCCCAATTTTTGTCTCTATATTCTGAGCCTTTCCCCAGCACCCGAGGTTTCTTCCTGAGAACCGAAGCTTCGCCCTAGCACCCCAGACCTCTTCTTGACTTCCCAAGTTTCTTCCCGACACTCCAGGCATTTTACACGCAACCCACGCTTCCTCCCAACATGCCAAGTCTGTTGTCAGTGCCCTCATCATTGCATTTCAGCGCTCGTGTAAGCACCCTATGCGTCTTGTCGGCATCATGAGCCTCTCCTTTGTATTCCTGGCTTCCCCTCTGTGCTCCTGAGACTCTCCCATCACTATGAGTCGTCTCTCGATATTGGCTTCCCCACATCTCTGTCGTGCGCCCACCTCCCCAGACCCGAGATTTCATCAGGTGAGCAACAAAAGATGGACAAAAGAGGCAAAGCGTCAAAAGAGACTTGCGCTCTCAATCAAGGCCTTGTACTGCCTGCCTTAATTGGATGGTCGGGGCTTCAGGCCACGCTTCATTTGGTCTTTGGAACGCCTCGGCGGTGCGAGGCTTCACGTAAAATAATAGGAAGCTGTCAAAAGATTTTAGAAATATGTGGCTACCGTGCCGTGTGTAATTTGTTTTTCTTTCTTTCACTGATATCTGCACCACGTATACTGCCTTTATTGTAATTAAACAATTTAAAACAAGTATGAGTAAAAAATTCTCGATATCATCAAACATATTTCTCAAATTTGTAAATTGGTCGATGAAGCTTTTTCAATAGCCTTTGACGTAAAAGAGAGAGCCTAATTTCACACCATCACTGTGTATTTAAAATCGAAAGTTTTGAATTTAGGTATTGAGTCATTAGATGCTTGGAAACAAGCAAAATTGTAGGGTAAACAGTCAGAAGTGAAGCAAAATAAACTGACGAAATCAAAAGCCACCGCTTTACGCGTGTTTCGGGCTTCCGTCGTTACAGAAATATGTCCAATTTTAGTAAATTTTAAACTTGGTAGCTTTAATAGTTATTGAAATGAATTGTGAATTCAATATTTCATGGAAAATATACTCTGTTTCATTTTGGTACAAGTCGCCTTTGACTTCGTTTGCACCTATTGCTGGACATTGTTTTTGTATCACTCTGTCGAACAATAGGCGGTATGGAAAAATTGCAATAACATTGATATACCAACGCATCCAATACTAGACAGTGTATTACTGAAGTAAAGTTCATTCGCTTTTTTTACTATTTTATTTTAACTCGATTCATAAGTAAACTTTTTCAATGTAGGACACAATTTCAATACTCAATCTGGAAAACACAATAGAGACCATGATATCTGAATGAAATCAAACTATTATTCTTCATGCTAATTCTATGGAAGTAGGATTTCTCTGAAATCCGGCAAGAGATAACACTGCCTAGTTCCTAAAATGGGATGCAGATGCCGATTTCATCGCAAGAAACGATTCAGAGAAAAAATCGCAATAACGAACTCACTCCGTGTAGATCAATTAAACAAGGATAAATTGACCGATTAGTTGTCAGCAGTGAATAATGACTTTAAATTTAAAAAAATATTTTCAAACAACAACGAACAAGACAGTTTCAATTTTTCTTTACACGAGTTCTTGGATTTAAAAAATACAATAATCGAGACATGGTTTCGAACGTAGGGCAATGTTTTTGGAAACTTTTCCACTCAAGACTCTTCACAAAAGCGGTGATCAATCAACAATCAGTGCCCATTTAATTAACACGTTCACCGCGTTTGGTTGGCTTGGGTTGGTTGGTTTGGTTAGGTTGTTATGAGCGGAATTGATATATCGACTTTACTGCTCGAATGCACTTTTATCTTTTCTAATAAGTATGGAAAATACAATTACACGATATCATTTCACCTTCTATGATAACAATTATCGCTGAAAAAATCGTAAATCAGATGAAATATGATTCATTTATGCCGGTACGTAAATGAGCAATTTCCCAAATGATACACAGGTCTCCCAATTTCCGGGGGAAAGTTTTAAGTGTGGATAACATCCCACATCCTGAGCATTTTCGATTTATTTAGAGGTTGGCAGCTACAGAGATAACGCTATCACAGGTGAAAGTCTCCTAGCCCTTCTCTTCACACTTCAATCGCAATTTGTTAAACTGAAGTTCAATATTCAACTCACGTTTAAAGGCAATGGTAGGAAGCAATTCTGGAAATAGCAAACATTAACTGGATCAGGCCCTCATTTAGCTTTGATTAAGCAGTCAGCAGCATAATTGTCGGTCAGCAGCATTATGAAAATTAGCTCCGTGGCCACCGGTAGCGCACGTTTTGATCAAAGTGTTAAGCCCCTCGATCAAAGCCATGCCAGTGCTGGAGCTCAAAGAACGCCTGCATAAACACAATGTTCAAAGGCTGGACTCTAACTTTCGGATTTTGGTGCCGCTGAATAAGGATTAAAAGGGTCCACTGCCATAAAAAGTTTACATCGAAGCCCCGGATAACGCCACAGAACTTGAAGGTAAAGTGAATGAACCAGGTAAAAAAGTAAACTTTTTGGACTCATCTTCCTCCAGAGCATTTCTCAGTTCATCCGTAAAAATATATTGAGAAAGCAGTAAGCAGATCCAAAGGTAGAACAGCAAATATCACCAAGACTGACCTTGGTGATATTTGATATCACCCCATTAGGCGTGGCATGAGCAGCACGAATATTCACTTCGCTATTTTAGAATCACAATAAGAACTAGACCTACAACAATATTACATTTCTAAGAGCAATTCTTTTAACAAATGAGAATATCCGTGTTAAACGACAGGGTAAGAGAAAATATAAATTATTTCTCAGGACTTGCATTCTCAAACCTCGTAACTATCCCTCAATAGCGCAAAAATTTTTCCTCATAGTCATTTGTACACTTTTACGATCACTGTCATTAGACTGGCACTGGCATCAGGAAGTCCTATGATCAAAGTGTGTCAAGGACTGAGACTCGCAGTAAACTTCAAAGAACACATTGAAGTACAAATTCTTCTCGAGAGAGCATATACAACCTCTGTTCATGGAATTGGATTTCAAAATGCATCATGACGACAAAAAGTTACCCAGAAGCGCACGACTCGCACTAGCAAATTGAGTCTCTTGAATGAGCCGCACGGCGGCTAGGGCAATAGAACTGCACAAATTCTTATGAATTGAATCCTACCACAGCGTCCCTATCAAGAAATATTTGGGCCATTAGGATGATCATCAGTCCCACATTAAAATGATAAGATTTTTGTAGCAAAATTTGGTTAAAAATTCGTAATAATAACAATTAAAACACAGGGGTATTAGCTTCGATAATAGTACAGATAACAGATATTACAAAGAGTGACAAATGTAATGTAAAATAAAAGCTATATAATTCAACAAATAACTTTATGACTTTAAAAAATGCGTAAAAATAATGCGAAAAATTAAATGGTTCAAAACATCCTGCTACGAAGTTGAACTTACAAATATAATCGCCGAAACCAAAGAATTTTATAGAGGAATTTAAAATTAAATTCATTCACGTTCCTCACATGAGGATGATCATCTCGTTTCCTGCTAAATGGAAGAAGACTCCACTCAATTGACAAGACCACGCGGTTATCCAACACAAATCCAGGGTGTCTCAAAATAATGTACCCATTCTCTAACTGATGATTACTCCAGCATTCTACGTTTTGTTTTAGGCGCAAGTAAGTTTCCTTTCATTACATTTAATTTTCTTTAATGGACTGTTCTTTTCTTTGATTTAACTCAGGAAACTTATATATATGTCAATAATCATGGACATCAAAACAAAATACATGAGGACTGGGCACTGAGAGAGTGAGTACAATATTTGAGATACCTTGTAGAACAAATGACAGATCTCTTACGATCGAAGCGTCTGTCTGATTCACGCACGACACAACACGACGAGAGCGAGACTACTGCAGTTTATGAGGCTGTGCTGCAGCAAGTAGCCCTGATAAAAGCGCTTTAAATTCAATTTTTCGTTTTATTAATATGACACCACGAAGTAACGAAGTGTGGCTAATGACGTAAGAAACCTGCATTGTACGACACCGAAAAATTCAACGTAAAAATGAAAGAAGGGCGAGAAAATGCTTCCTTAGTTACTTCTTTTTCTAGAGAGATATACTGTTCAGCTAAGGCAGATTTATATCCCACTACGTTATTAACCCCTGCAACTTACACTTTATCTTGCTAGGAAATATTGCTTGTCAACACCAACACGACACAAACGCTATCAGTTTGAGAAATTCGTAATAAATGCAGTTTTTATAAATTGGTTTTGTCAGGAGAAAAATTTTTATCCTCTGTTCTTCATTCTGTTCTGTTCTCAATATTTATGCACTCGCTTTCTCACTCATGTCTTTTGTTATTGCATTTTTCTGTATTGATCTTAACACTTGCAGTCACATACATACCTTCTGCTTGTGCTGCCGCACGCAGGCGTGCAGAGCTACGCTCTCCAACCAGCTACCTCATATCTTTGTCGTACTGTTCTTTATTGTCACCAGTTTTGTTAAGTAAGTATAGGTTTGTTAAGCAGTTAGCGTAGCCAGTACTTCCCCTTTGCTCCAGTTTAAAAACTGAGGATTTAATTATTAACATTATAATTAGTTCTGCATCTACAATTCCATGAAAACATATCGCTGAGCATTTCAGAGAAAATACCATAGAATGTTCCCGATAACCATTTTTCTGTGTTGAAAAATTATTTTATCAAAATTGAACTTATTTATTGAGGCAAAATAGAACATAGACTGGCTCGAAATCGCTTTATTTTGTGGAGAGGAATTATTTTATCGAAATTGAACTTATTTATTGGAGCAAAATGGAACATAGCTTGACTCAAAATCACTTTATTTTGTGGTAGAGGAATTATTTTATCAAAATTGAACTCAGTTATTGGTGCAAAACGGAACGTAGCCTGGCTCGAAATCACTTTATTTTGTATGGGAGAAATTATTTCAGCAAAATTGAACTTATTTATTGGAGCAAAATGGAACATAGCCTGGCTCGAAACCGCTTTCGCTTTCTCTCCCCTCTTCTACACCGCCAACCGCGCCTGCAAATGAAGCCACTCCGCACTTTCTCCCCTCGCTCGATCAGCCGACACCAGAATACAGATATTGGACTCTGGAGAACCACTGGTACGGTCCCTTGGAGACTCTCTTTCTCTCTCGCCGTCACAATAACAACGAGAAAAAACAATGAAAGCCCATAAATACAAGCTGAAACTTTTGCTCTTAAGAGTAAAAGTCTGCGCGTGAACGCTGAGGGTCTCTGAGTGGCGAAGATCGATAGAAACTTGCAAACATAAATTATAAATCCATAAATAATTAAGCAAGAAATAGAATGCAAAAAATAATCATCACAAACATAAACTGTAAGCTCATACATTATTAAGCGACGGACCGAATGCAAAAATTAATTAATCATCATCATCTAAGTTTCCAAACATTCTTAATGCGTGGTTCACACAAGCTCTTTCACGGAGTAAAGCATTTTGCTAGATGAAAATAATAGGAATTAACATCCGAAATTTTTTTTCTCCAATCGAAAACTTCATTGCAAGGCAAATCAAAACTGCTTACTCGTAACCATGAGAGTAGTGCGTCAAGCTATTCTTCGTATTCCATCTTCGTGGGCTTTCTATATCTGAGCGCTGAATGATGTAGCCATAACAGAACGTCGTCCAGCAAAAGATACCCCCGATTAACAACTTCGAAATTTGTAAGACCATCGCAAAAACACGAAATAGAACAGCCGCACATTCTCAGAGTCCGGGACAGAGCGAGCAAAAGTAGCAGCGGAGCCTAGTTTCCCGGGATTGTTAGTCCAAAGAGGGCAAGGCATTAGTGTTGAATTCGTGTTGAATTCGTGTTGTTGGGCATTTGTACTGCTAATTAGTATGGCACTAGAAAGGCTTAAATTATAAGTGCCAAGTTATCACGCTTTCCATGCCTCCAAAGCACACCACAAACAAGAAACAAGAATAGCACTGAGCTATTATTGTTCAAAATAATCATCGGAGGTCTTAAATCATGTGTGCCGTGTTATAATTTAGCCACGTCACGAAAGCTCACCAAAAACAGGAACGGCACTCAACTGTTATACGAGTAGAATAACCAACGAAATCTTTGAATGGTTTGTGTCGTGTCATCATTGTTGCCACGCCAGAGGAGCTCAGCAAAAACAAGAATGGATTTCTACGTCACGAAAGCTCACCAAAAACAAGAATAGAACTCAATTATCATAGAATAACTAACGAAGTCATTAAATTATGTATGACGTGTCATCATTTTTGACACGTCACGAAAGCTCAGCAAAAAGAAAACGGGTACTCACCTCCTGTGTGTTGTGCAGCACCCACATGGAGGTAGCAGCAGCGCTGTAGATCCCTGAGGAACACCTCCCGCTTCACGCACTACGCACCTGAGTGTGTCGAAACTACGCTCCTGATGTCAGGCAGCCCGAAAAGCGCTATAATTCATGAAGACTGCTCACGAACTCAAAACAATTCACGAAAAAATGTTCGCACCACACACCTCAGTGTATAGGAAGCACGCTTCCGCTTTCAGGCAGTACGAACAGCGCTATATCTCATCAAGACTCAGCTCACGAACTCAAAACTACCAACGAAACAATGTTCTAACGGGAACACCGCTTACAGTTTGTGCTGGAAGTTCACTTCTTACGCTTTTCAAACGCACCTGTCTAGAAACACAATCGAGAGTTGATAGATGCGAAGTTCTCAGTAATCACAGACTTGCTAGTTGACACTTATGAAGGTTCTTAAGTAACACTTGTCTTGACTCGAACTCGACCGACGTTGAAACAGTGTTATTTCTACAAGTTTTGTCGACCACTACTTCACCCAGACACTTCATGGTTTCGAGCCACTCACTTTCAGTAGTTTACAGGCATCACGTCAACTCGTTTTCTGCTCGAATAAACAAATGATGAAATCGTTCATCAGACAAAATGTATAAAATAAAATAAACTGAGATCCAAAAGAATTTAATCTATTTCTCAAAATAGTTGAATGATTTGAGAATCTTAAAGCTTGATTTTCTTAATTGCAGTGTAGTATAATTTGATCGTTGTACAACGATTTTTGGAATAATAGGTGATATATTTTTAATGCTTTGTGTGTAGAATATAATACAGGTTAAGGAAGCACTTACATCAAACAATTTTCTTGTCATACATTAATAAGCAGCATTACTAGCATAGCAGTGTGTCACTGTCCACCCTTATAATAAGCATCTAATTCCCACAGACACACAACATATATTCCCGAATGTTAATGCATATGTCATGAAACTTTTCAGATTCCTTTAGCATACAGTTTAGTCTCATGACAATATTTTGCCACAAGTAACATCAGTCGAAAATAAGTAAAGACACAGACAATAACATCCCTGGTCATGGATGATAAAAATATGTTCGGGCTGATGAAATACATACTGAGCATCCAGTCATTTAACTGACAGAAATTCAAAGAAAACGCGTATGGAATTTACAGAAAATGTCCTCGATGTTCGGGCTGATGAAGTACATAATCAGGTCATTTGACTGAAATAAATTCAATGAAAAAGCGTATGGAATTAACAGCAAATGTACTCGAAACAAACCAACGAAACAGCGTCTGAGGAGTCGGGTCAGATTTCTGTTAACCCCTGATGACTTTTATTTGTAGAGGGAGCTGAAGACGCGCAAAATGCATCGCTGGACAACAAGGAGCCCTCACAAACATGGCCGCTAACGAACTTGATCGCTGCTGCAACAATGTCAGACAACAATGGCTGGCAAGAATCAAGAGAACAACCGTATTATTCTCACGGACGGAATGTCGAGTGGAGAATAACACGAAGGAGAGTGTGTCGAACGGAATTTCGAACCGTAGACTTTCTTCGCCTTTGATGCCTGACCTATGGTAAAAGGAGTACTCCCGTACTCACTTGTACAAACCATTTATCAAACGCAATTAATTTCATGCATTGTTGTATGAAATTATGTGTGTGAAAAAGGTATGCATTTTCCCCAATGCTAGGATGGCAGTCAATATGAGAAGCAAGCTGGTTACAGTAAGAAATATTTTTCAGTCCTCTCGCACCGGGAATTAAGCTCTAATTCTTGAAGAATAAAACATCAAGTAACTGTGTTTTAAGTGCAACTGAGGTCTGTCCACACGAGTACCGGCTTTTAATCCCAAAAAGACACAATTTGATGTATGAACTCATGTAATGGACCAAACATTGAAATTCTTCGAAAATTAGACAAAGTACGTAGATTCGTTCCATGTCATAGTAAAATCTATTGATATTTGTTATTCTGATTGAATCAAACTGAACTCAAACACGTGTATTCATTCAAGAAGAAAGAACCAATCTTATGATAGTTTCTTCTGTAATACTGCCGTTAGCATCGCTTGCTGGTAAGTGAAGCGATGAGGCACAACCTAGACCAGTGTTATTCACCAATTTTTACTTGAGTGACCCTTCGGTTAAACGCATAGATTGAGAGAGCTGCAGCTACTGCAAGTTAGCGTATATATTATATGAATTATATACTAATTAATTAATTAATTTATATATTTTTTGAGAGCCGCGCAATGAATACCACTGGTCTAGAGAGCAACGCTTTTACGATCACACACTGACACAGAGATGACATTTTGAGCTCCGAACAAAGCATTTCTTTCCTCTGATGTCAGACGCTTGTGCTGAGGCGGCTGTCTAGTTCCGGAATAATGTCGCCTCATCCTCATCCGACGGAAGCTTATAGCTCTCATCAAAGAGAATTCTAAAAATGCAAGACTTCCTGTCGCCGTCAATAATTCTCAGTATGAATTGTAACAAATGGTGAAGCCAAAATGAATAAGTAGAGTTTTTATTTTCTATACCTAAAGTATAATCAGAAATTATTTAAAATTCTAAAATGCAGCTGAAAACCCTAGCAATAACTGAGTACAGCTCCTCTCACAACACCAGCAACAACTGAGTACAGCCCCTCTCACAACACCAGCAACAACTGAGTACAGCCCCTCTCACAACACCAGCAACAACTGAGTACAGTTCCTCTCACAACACCAGCAACAACTGAGTACAGCTCCTCTCACAACACCAGCAAAAACTGAGTACAGTTCCTCTCACAACACCAGCAACAACTGAGTACAGTTCCTCTCACAACACAGCAAAAACTGAGTACAGTTCCTCTCACAACACCAGCAAAAACTGAGTACAGTTCCTCTCACAACACCAGCATAAACTGAGTACAGTTCCTCTCACAACACCAGCAACAACTGAGTACAGTTCCTCTCACAACACCAGCAACAACTGAGTACAGTTCCTCCCACAACACCAGCAACAACTGAGTACAGCTCCTCTCACAAAACCAGCAAAAACTGAGTACAGTTCCTCTCACAACACCAGCATAAACTGAGTACAGTTCCTCTCACAACACCAGCAACAACTGAGTACAGTTCCTCCCACAACACCAGCATAAACTGAGTACAGTTCCTCCCACAACACCAGCAACAACTGAGTACAGTTCCTCTCACAACACCAGCAACAACTGAGTACAGCTCCTCTCAATACACCAGCAAAAACTGAGTACAGTTCCTCTCACAACACCAGCAAAAACTGAGTACAGTTCCTCTCACAACACCAGCATAAACTGAGTACAGCTCCTCTCACAACACCAGCAAAAACTGAGTACAGTTCCTCTCACAACACCAGCATAAACTGAGTACAGTTCCTCTCACAACACCAGCAACAACTGAGTACAGTTCCTCTCACAACACCAGCAAAAACTGAGTACAGTTCCTCTCACAACACCAGCAAAAACTGAGTACAGTTCCTCTCACAACACCAGCATAAACTGAGTACAGTTCCTCTCACAACACCAGCAACAACTGAGTACAGTTCCTCTCACAACACCAGCAACAACTGAGTACAGTTCCTCTCACAACACCAGCAACAACTGAGTACAGTTCCTCTCACAACACCAGCATAAACTGAGTACAGTTCCTCCCACAACACCAGCAACAACTGAGTACAGTTCCTCCCACAACACCAGCAACAACTGAGTACAGTTCCTCCCACAACACCAGCAACAACTGAGTACAGTTCCTCCCACAACACCAGCAACAACTGAGTACAGTTCCTCCCACAACACCAGCAACAACTGAGTACAGTTCCTCCCACAACACCAGCAACTACTGAGTACAGTTCCTCTCACAACACCAGCAACAACTGAGTACAGTTCCTCTCCCAACACCAGCATAAACTGAGTACAGTTCCTCCCACAACACCAGCAAAAACTGAGTACAGTTCCTCCCACAACACCAGCAACAACTGAGTACAGTTCCTCTCACAACACCAGCATAAACTGAGTACAGTTCCTCCCACAACACCAGCAAAAACTGAGTACAGTTCCTCCCACAACACCAGCAACAACTGAGTACAGTTCCTCTCACAACACCAGCATAAACTGAGTACAGTTCCTCTCACAACACCAGCAACAACTGAGTACAGTTCCTCCCACAACACCAGCAACAACTGAGTACAGTTCCTCCCACAACACCAGCAACAACTGAGTACAGTTCCTCCCACAACACCAGCAACAACTGAGTACAGTTCCTCCCACAACACCAGCAACAACTGAGTACAGTTCCTCCCACAACACCAGCAACAACTGAGTACAGTTCCTCCCACAACACCAGCAACAACTGAGTACAGTTCCTCTCACAACACCAGCAACAACTGAGTACAGTTCCTCTCACAACACCAGCATAAACTGAGTACAGTTCCCCCCACAACACCAGCAAAAACTGAGTACAGTTCCTCCCACAACACCAGCAACAACTGAGTACAGTTCCTCTCACAACACCAGCATAAACTGAGTACAGTTCCTCTCACAACACCAGCAACAACTGAGTACAGTTCCTCCCACAACACCAGCAACAACTGAGTACAGTTCCTCCCACAACACCAGCAACAACTGAGTACAGTTCCTCTCACAACACCAGCAACAACTGAGTACAGTTCCTCCCACAACACCAGCAACAACTGAGTACAGTTCCTCCCACAACACCAGCAACAACTGAGTACAGTTCCTCTCACAACACCAGCAACAACTGAGTACAGTTCCTCCCACAACACCAGCAACAACTGAGTACAGTTCCTCCCACAACACCAGCAACAACTGAGTACAGTTCCTCCCACAACACCAGCAACAACTGAGTACAGTTCCTCTCACAACACCAGCAACAACTGAGTACAGTTCCTCTCACAACACCAGCAACAACTGAGTACAGTTCCTCCCACAACACCAGCAACAACTGAGTACAGTTCCTCCCACAACACCAGCAACAACTGAGTACAGTTCCTCCCACAACACCAGCAACAACTGAGTACAGTTCCTCCCACAACACCAGCAACAACTGAGTACAGTTCCTCCCACAACACCAGCAACAACTGAGTACAGTTCCTCTCACAACACCAGCAACAACTGAGTACAGTTCCTCCCACAACACCAGCAACAACTGAGTACAGTTCCTCCCACAACACCAGCAACAACTGAGTACAGTTCCTCCCACAACACCAGCAACAACTGAGTACAGTTCCTCCCACAACACCAGCAACAACTGAGTACAGTTCCTCCCACAACACCAGCAACAACTGAGTACAGTTCCTCCCACAACACCAGCAACAACTGAGTACAGTTCCTCTCACAACACCAGCAACAACTGAGTACAGTTCCTCTCACAACACCAGCAACAACTGAGTACAGTTCCTCTCACAACACCAGCAACAACTGAGTACAGTTCCTCTCACAACACCAGCAAAAACTGAGTACAGTTCCTCTCACAACACCAGCAAAAACTGAGTACAGTTCCTCTCACAACACCAGCAACAACTGAGTACAGTTCCTCTCACAACACCAGCAACAACTGAGTACAGCTCCTCTCACAACACCAGCAAAAACTGAGTACAGTTCCTCTCACAACACCAGCAACAACTGAGTACAGTTCCTCTCACAACACCAGCAACAACTGAGTACAGTTCCTCTCACAACACCAGCAACAACTGAGTACAGTTCCTCTCACAACACCAGCAACAACTGAGTACAGCTCCTCTCACAACACCAGCAAAAACTGAGTACAGTTCCTCTCACAACACCAGCAACAACTGAGTACAGTTCCTCTCACAACACCAGCAACAACTGAGTACAGTTCCTCTCACAACACCAGCAACAACTGAGTACAGTTCCTCTCACAGCACCAGCAACAACTGAGTACAGCTCCTCTCACAACACCAGCAACAACTGAGTACAGTTCCTCCCACAACACCAGCAACAACTGAGTACAGTTCCTCTCACAACACCAGCAACAACTGAGTACAGTTCCTCTCACAACACCAGCAACAACTGAGTACAGTTCCTCTCACAACACCAGCAACAACTGAGTACAATTCCTCTCACAACACCAGCAACAACTGAGTACAGTTCCTCTCACAACACCAGCAACAACTGAGTACAGTTCCTCTCACAGCACCAGCAACAACTGAGTACAGTTCCTCTCACAACACCAGCATAAACTGAGTACAGTTCCTCTCACAACACCAGCATAAACTGAGTACAGTTCCTCTCACAGCACCAGCAACAACTGAGTACAGTTCCTCTCACAACACCAGCATAAACTGAGTACAGCTCCTCTCACAACACCAGCAACAACTGAGTACAGTTCCTCCCACAACACCAGCAACAACTGAGTACAGCTCCTCTCACAACACCAGCATAAACTGAGTACAGCTCCTCTCACAACACCAGCAAAAAAATGAGTACAGCTCCTCTCACAACACCAGCAAAAACTGAGTACAGCTCCTCTCACAGCACCAGCAACAACTGAGTACAGCTCCTCTCACAACACCAGCAAAAAAATGAGTACAGCTCCTCTCACAACACCAGCAAAAACTGAGTACAGCTCCTCTCACAGCACCAGCAACAACTGAGTACAGCTCCTCTCACAACACCAGCAACAACTGAGTACAGCTCCTCTCACAACACCAGCAACAACTGAGTACAGCTCCTCTCACAACACCAGCAACAACTGAGTACAGCTCCTCTCACAACACCAGCAACAACTGAGTACAGCTCCTCTCACAACACCAGCAACAACTGAGTACAGCTCCTCTCACAACACCAGCAACAACTGAGTACAGCTCCTCTCACAACACCAGCAACAACTGAGTACAGCTCCTCTCACAACACCAGCAACAACTGAGTACAGCTCCTCTCACAGCACCAGCAACAACTGAGTACAGCTCCTCTCACAACACCAGCAAAAAATGAGTACAGCTCCTCTCACAACACCAGCAAAAAATGAATACAGCTCCTCTCACAACACCAGCAAAAAATGAGTACAGCTCCTCTCACAACACCAGCAAAAACTGAGTACAGCTCCTCTCACAACACCAGCAAAAAATGAGTACAGCTCCTCTCACAACACCAGCAACAACTGAGTACAGCTCCTCTCACAACACCAGCAAAAAATGAGTACAGCTCCTCTCACAACACCAGCAAAAAATGAGTACAGCTCCTCTCACAACACCAGCAAAAAATGAGTACAGCTCCTCTCACAACACCAGCAACAACTGAGTACAGCTCCTCTGACAGCACCAGCAACAACTGAGTACAGCTCCTCTCACAACACCAGCAAAAAATGAGTACAGCTCCTCTCACAACACCAGCAAAAAATGAGTACAGCTCCTCTCACAACACCAGCAACAACTGAGTACAGCTCCTCTGACAGCACCAGCAACAACTGAGTACAGCTCCTCTCACAACACCAGCAAAAAATGAGTACAGCTTCTCTCACAACACCAGCAAAAAATGAGTACAGCTCCTCTCACAACACCAGCAAAAAATGAGTACAGCTCCTCTCACAACACCAGCAAAAAATGAGTACAGCTCCTCTCACAACACCAGCAAAAAATGAGTACAGCTTCTCTCACAACACCAGCAAAAAATGAGTACAGCTCCTCTCACAACACCAGCAAAAAATGAGTACAGCTCCTCTCACAACACCAGCAAAAAATGAGTACAGCTTCTCTCACAACACCAGCAAAAAATGAGTACAGCTCCTCTCACAACACCAGCAAAAAATGAGTACAGCTCCTCTCACAACAGCAGCAAAAAATGAGTACAGCTCCTCTCACAACACCAGCAAAAAATGAGTACAGCTTCTCTCACAACACCAGCAAAAAATGAGTACAGCTCCTCTCACAGCACCAGCAACAACTGAGTACAGCTCCTCTCACAACACCAGCAAAATATGAGTACAGCTCCTCTCACAACACCAGCAAAAAATGAGTACAGCTCCTCACACAACACCAGCAAAAAATGAGTACAGCTCCTCTCACAACACCAGCAAAAAATGAGTACAGCTCCTCTCACAACACCAGCAAAAAATGAGTACAGCTCCTCTCACAACACCAGCAAAAAATGAGTACAGCTCCTCTCACAACACCAGCAAAAAATGAGTACAGCTCCTCTCACAACACCAGCAAAAAATGAGTACAGCTCCTCTCACAACACCAGCAACAACTGAGTACAGCTCCTCTCACAACACCAGCAAAAAATGAGTACAGCTCCTCTCACAACACCAGCAAAAAATGAGTACAGCTCCTCTCACATCACCAGCAACAACTGAGTACAGCTCCTCTCACAACACCAGCAAAAAATGAGTACAGCTCCTCTCACAACACCAGCAACAACTGAGTACAGCTCCTCTCACAACACCAGCAAAAAATGAGTACAGCTCCTCTCACAACACCAGCAAAAAATGAGTACAGCTCCTCTCACAACACCAGCAAAAAATGAGTACAGCTCCTCTCACAACACCAGCAAAAAATGAGTACAGCTCCTCTCACATCACCAGCAACAACTGAGTACAGCTCCTCTCACAACACCAGCAAAAAATGAGTACAGCTCCTCTCACAACACCAGCAACAACTGAGTACAGCTCCTCTCACAACACCAGCAAAAAATGAGTACAGCTCCTCTCACAACACCAGCAAAAAATGAGTACAGCTCCTCTCACAACACCAGCAAAAAATGAGTACAGCTCCTCTCACAACACCAGCAAAAAATGAGTACAGCTCCTCTCACAACACCAGCAACAACTGAGTACAGCTTCTCTCACAACACCAGCAAAAAATGAGTACAGCTCCTCTCACAACACCAGCAACAACTGAGTACAGCTCCTCTCACAGCACCAGCAACAACTGAGTACAGCTCCTCTCACAACACCAGCAAAAAATGAGTACAGCTCCTCTCACAACACCAGCAAAAAATGAGTACAGCTCCTCTCACAACACCAGCAAAAAATGAGTACAGCTCCTCTCACAACACCAGCAAAAAATGAGTACAGCTCCTCTCACAACACCAGCAAAAAATGAGTACAGCTCCTCTCACAACACCAGCAAAAAATGAGTACAGCTCCTCTCACAACACCAGCAAAAAATGAGTACAGCTCCTCTCACAACACCAGCAAAAAATGAGTACAGCTCCTCTCACAACACCAGCAAAAAATGAGTACAGCTCCTCTCACAACACCAGCAACAACTGAGTACAGCTCCTCTCACAACACCAGCAAAAAATGAGTACAGCTCCTCTCACAACACCAGCAAAAAATGAGTACAGCTCCTCTCACAACACCAGCAAAAAATGAGTACAGCTCCTCTCACAACACCAGCAACAACTGAGTACAGCTCCTCTCACAGCACCAGCAACAACTGAGTACAGCTCCTCTCACAACACCAGCAAAAAATGAGTACAGCTCCTCTCACAACACCAGCAAAAAATGAGTACAGCTCCTCTCACAACACCAGCAAAAAATGAGTACAGCTCCTCTCACAACACCAGCAAAAAATGAGTACAGCTCCTCTCACATCACCAGCAACAACTGAGTACAGCTTCTCTCACAACACCAGCAAAAAATGAGTACAGCTCCTCTCACAACACCAGCAAAAAATGAGTACAGCTCCTCTCACAACACCAGCAAAAAATGAGTACAGCTCCTCTCACAACACCAGCAAAAAATGAGTACAGCTCCTCTCACAACACCAGCAAAAAATGAGTACAGCTCCTCTCACAACACCAGCAAAAAATGAGTACAGCTCCTCTCACAACACCAGCAAAAAATGAGTACAGCTCCTCTCACAACACCAGCAACAACTGAGTACAGCTCCTCTCACAACACCAGCAAAAAATGAGTACAGCTCCTCTCACAACACCAGCAAAAAATGAGTACAGCTCCTCTCACAACACCAGCAACAACTGAGTACAGCTCCTCTCACAACACCAGCAAAAAATGAGTACAGCTCCTCTCACAACACCAGCAAAAAAATGAGTACAGCTCCTCTCACAACACCAGCAACAACTGAGTACAGCTCCTCTCACAACACCAGCAAAAAATGAGTACAGCTCCTCTCACAACACCAGCAAAAAAATGAGTACAGCTCCTCTCACAACACCAGCAAAAAATGAGTACAGCTCCTCTCACAACACCAGCAACAACTGAGCACAGCTCCTCTCACAACACCAGCAAAAAATGAGTACAGCTCCTCTCACAACACCAGCAACAACTGAGTACAGCTCCTCTCACAACACCAGCAAAAAATGAGTACAGCTCCTCTCACAACACCAGCAAAAAATGAGTACAGCTCCTCTCACAACACCAGCAACAACTGAGCACAGCTCCTCTCACAACACCAGCAAAAAATGAGTACAGCTCCTCTCACAACACCAGCAACAACTGAGTACAGCTCCTCTCACAACACCAGCAAAAAAATGAGTACAGCTCCTCTCACAACACCAGCAACAACTGAGTACAGCTCCTCTCACAACACCAGCAAAAAATGAGTACAGCTCCTCTCACAACACCAGCAAAAAATGAGTACAGCTCCTCTCACAACACCAGCAAAAAATGAGTACAGCTCCTCTCACAACACCAGCAACAACTGAGCACAGCTCCTCTCACAACACCAGCAAAAAATGAGCACAGCTCCTCTCACAACACCAGCAAAAAATGAGTACAGCTCCTCTCACAACACCAGCAAAAACTGAGTACAGCTCCTCTCACAACACCAGCAACAACTGAGCACAGCTCCTCTCACAACACCAGCAAAAAATGAGCACAGCTCCTCTCACAACACCAGCAAAAAATGAGTACAGCTCCTCTCACAACACCAGCAAAAAATGAGTACAGCTCCTCTCACAACACCAGCAACAACTGAGCACAGCTCCTCTCACAACACCAGCAAAAAATGAGTACAGCTCCTCTCACAACACCGGCAACAACTGAGCACAGCTCCTCTCACAACACCAGCAAAAAATGAGCACAGCTCCTCTCACAACACCAGCAAAAAATGAGTACAGCTCCTCTCACAACACCAGCAAAAAATGAGTACAGCTCCTCTCACAACACCAGCAAAAAATGAGTACAGCTCCTCTCAAAACACCAGCAAAAAATGAGCACAGCTCCTCTCACAACACCAGCAAAAAATGAGTACAGCTCCTCTCACAACACCAGCAACAACTGAGCACAGCTCCTCTCACAACACCAGCAAAAAATGAGCACAGCTCCTCTCACAACACCAGCAAAAAATGAGTACAGCTCCTCTCACAACACCAGCAAAAAATGAGTACAGCTCCTCTCACAACACCAGCAAAAAATGAGTACAGCTCCTCTCACAACACCAGCAAAAAATGAGCACAGCTCCTCTCACAACACCAGCAAAAAATGAGTACAGCTCCTCTCACAACACCAGCAACAACTGAGCACAGCTCCTCTCACAACACCAGCAAAAACTGAGCACAGCTCCTCTCACAACACCAGCAAAAACTGAGTACAGCTCCTCTCACAACACCAGCAAAAAATGAGTACAGCTTCTCTCACAACACCAGCAAAAAATGAGTACAGCTCCTCTCACAACACCAGCAACAACTGAGCACAGCTCCTCTCACAACACCAGCAAAAACTGAGCACAGCTCCTCTCACAACACCAGCAAAAACTGAGTACAGCTCCTCTCACAACACCAGCAACAACTGAGTACAGATCCTCGTTCGTTTTTACGAAAAAATGAAAGTCATTCGGCGAAGAATCCAACTGAGGGGAGAAGAAGGGATGGCATGCGAGCTGCCGATCAATAAAGCATGAACCTACAGCCTCCCCGCCCTTATATCGAAATGCTCTACGCCATAGCAGCTCCACGTTCTGCCTGCCGCTCTCTCTTTTCCAAGATAAGCTTCAAGTAGCGCTGTCACAATCGCTCGATTTGCACAAAGTTGGCAGGCGGTCTTGACTAACGGTCATAGCGTGCGTTGCTTTCGATATAATTACTTCTATGAAATCATTTCTATTTATGTAAAATCACCTTTCGTCATAGAAGTCCTCGTATAAAATTTACGCCAAATCACTTCCATATCTGAAATTACTTATCATCTCATCGAATTATTTACCCCCTACATTGAACGGTTTGCTCGAAAAAGAAATTTGTCCTAACATTTTCGATTTAACTCGTTATACGTTAACGAAATTCCTTACAGAGCTGATTTTGAATGTCATTCATCAGGACTTACAGCGAATTATCATACCTCTATCTCTGTACAGTATCGAATTTGATCACTGATAATCTCCGTCAGAGGTCACACTTAGCCTCTCGAAACAGAGATAGCCTCTAACAACTTTAAGTCAATATTCTTAATTTCAACAAAGGCTACTGTGGTGCTGTCTACATGTGAAATGTTGCCTAGTTTTATCTGAAAAAAATACATAATTGCTAAGGCTTAGGGTAATTAGATTTTTTATTACCTTCTAGGAATCTTAAAATAGGATAAAATGAAAAAAGGTGCTGTCGCCGTCTTACAGCAATTAGCACCCAAAATAATACAGCCTTTAAAAAAAATAAATGCATGTAGGTGTGAGATGCCAATTAAACAGCAGCTAGAATACTAACTAAGAGCTACAAAAACTTTCCTGCACACAGCCATTCTATACTTCGGTGTCTCGTAACCTAAATATCAAAATTAAATAGTTCCGGGAAACACTTCAAACAGCATCACGCAATCTACTCTCGTATGTGAAAAAACAAGAGCAATTGAAGAGAAGGCAGTGCATCAACTAGACAATTATTGAGGCAGTGATGAATTCCGTGCAAAAATCTAGTTGGGCACTCGCAAACAGACACGGGAGATAGTTAAACTATCATCTCAATATCCGTAGATTTATTCGCCATGCAATTGTCACAAGAGAAGGTCGAAAACTTTCTTTTCACATAATCTAAGCTTCAGATCCAAATACAAAAGCCATGAATGTACAAATAAGTTCAGTATTTTTCAGGGGATTAAAAACGCAAAGCCCGTGAGTTTCAAAGAAAATATATAAACACGTCACTCACTGCAGGCGCAAGCAGCAACGCGTCGCCCAGAGAGACGCACGCAACTGCTGCACGTAGTCTCGTGCAGCAGTTGCGTGCAGCAGTTGCGTGTAGCAGTTGCGTGCAGCAATTACGTGCAGCAGTTGCGTGTAGCAGTTGCGTTCAGCAGTTACGTGTAGCAGTTGCGTGCAGCAGTTACATGTATCAGTTACGTGCAGCAGTTGCGTGCAGCGGTTGCGTCCAGCAGTTGCGTGCAGCAATTGCGTCCAGCAGTTGCGTGTAGCAGTTGCGTGCAGCAGTTACGTGCAGCAGTTACGTGCAGCAGTTACGAGCAGCAGTTGCGTCCAGCAGTTGCGTGCAGCAGTTACATGTATCAGTTACGTGCAGCAGTTGCGTGCAGCGGTTGCGTCCAGCAGTTGCGTGCAGCAATTGCGCCCAGCAGTTGCGTGCAGCAGTTGCGTGTAGCAGTTACGTGCAGCAGTTACGTGCAGCAGTTACGTGCAGCAGTTGCATGCAGCAGTTACGTGCAGCATTTGCGTGTAGCAGTTACGTGCAGCAGTTGCATGTAGCAGTTGCGTGCTACAGTTGCGTGCAGCAGTTACGTGCAGCAGTTGCGTGTAGCAGTTACGTGTAGCAGTTACGTGCAGCAGTTACGAGCAGCAGTTACGTGCAGCAGTTGCGTGCAGCAGTTGCGTGCAGCAGTTGCGTGCAGCAGTTACGTGCAGTAGTTACGTGCCGCAGTTGCGTGTAGCAGTTAAGTGCAGCAGTTACGTGCAGCAGTTACGTGCAGCAGTTACGTGCAGTAGTTACGTGCCGCAGTTGCGTGTAGCAGTTACGTGCAGCAGTTACGTGCAGCAGTTACGTGCAGCAGTTACGTGCAGCAGTTGCATGCAGCAGTTACGTGCAGCAGTTACGTGCAGCAGTTACGTGCAGTAGTTACGTGCCGCAGTTGCGTGTAGCAGTTACGTGCAGCAGTTACGTGCAGCAGTTACGTGCAGCAGTTGCATGCAGCAGTTACATGCCGCAGTTGCGTGTAGCAGTTACGTGCAGCAGTTACGTGCAGCAGTTACGTGCAGCAGTTACGTGCAGCAGTTACGTACAGCAGTTGCATTTAGCAGTTACGTGCAGCAGTTACGTGCAGCAGTTACGTGCAGCAGTTACGTGCAGTAGTTACGTGCCGCAGTTGCGTGTAGCAGTTACGTGCAGCAGTTACGTGCAGTAGTTACGTGCCGCAGTTGCGTGTAGCAGTTACGTGCAGCAGTTACGTGCAGTAGTTACGTGCCGCAGTTGCGTGAAGCAGTTACGTGCAGCAGTTACGTGCAGCAGTTCCGTGCAGCAGTTACGTGCAGCAGTTACGTGCAGCAGTTACGTGCAGCAGTTGCGTGCAGCAGTTGCGTGCAGCAGTTACGTGCAGCAGTTGCGTGTAGCAGTTACGTGCAGCAGTTACGTGCAGCAGTTACGTGCAGCAGTTGCGTGCAGCAGTTGCGTGCAGCAGTTACGTGCAGCAGTTACGTGCAGCAGTTGCGTGCAGCAGTTACGTGCAGCAGTTGCGTGCAGCAGTTGCGTGCAGCAGTTACGTGCAGCAGTTGCGTGTAGCAGTTATGTGCAGCAGTTGCGTGCAGCAGTTACGTGCAGCAGTTACGTGCAGCAGTTACGTGCAGCAGTTGCGTGCAGCAGTTGCATGCAGCAGTTACGTGCAGCAGTTGCGTGCAGCAGTTACGTGCAGCAGTTGCGTGCAGCAGTTGCGTGCAGCAGTTACGGGCCGCAGTTGCGTGTAGCAGTTACGTGCAGCAGTTACGTGCAGCATTTACGTGCAGCAGTTGCGTGCAGCAGTTGCGTGCAGCAGTTACGTGCCGCAGTTGCGTGCAGCAGTTACGTGCCGCAGTTGCGTGTAGCAGTTACGTGCAGCAGTTACGTGCAGCAGTTGCGTGCAGCAGTCGCGTGCAGCAGTTACGTGCCGCAGTTGTGTGTAGCAGTTACGTGCAGCAGTTACGTGCAGCAGTTACGTGCAGCAGTTGCGTGCAGCATTTGCGTGCAGCAGTTGCGTGCCGCAGTTGCGTGCAGCAGTTACGTGCCGCAGTTGCGTGTAGCAGTTACGTGCAGCAGTTACGTGCAGCAGTTGCGTGCAGCAGTTGCGTGCAGCAGTTACGTGCCGCAGTTGCGTGTAGCAGTTACGTGCAGCAGTTACGTGCAGCAGTTACGTGCAGCAGTTGCGTGCAGCAGTTGCGTGCAGCATCACTTCCTTGCGACGGATTGCCAAATAATTGACATCGTTGTAGCGGTACAGCTGGCAGCAAAGTTCTGTCTACTTAGCTACACTATGTACTGTTCACTAATTAACAGCTGGCAGAAAACGTGCTTTTATCTATTCGGTAGAAGGACGGGGCTTTCATAAGTTTTATACCGCCGAAGCGGCACAGCCAGTGAAGCAATTTCTTATGCATACCTGGCTACGCTGCGCGCTGTTGTTTCAAATTCTCCCGTATAAATTCTCGCTTTGTTGCTCTATATTTTTTATTTATATTAAAAAATTAGCAAATTGTAAGACTTTGATCATAACAACTTTGGGTACGGGAAACAAATTGAAAGGATAACACATGTTGTCAGCTGTTGAAAACAGCACGAATAGTTAAATAATATCTAATACAAAATAACATGTGCTGAATAGAAAAAATAACATTTGCTGCCAGCTGTTGAAGAACAATACTTGGTGTAGCCAGGTAAAAAAATTTTGCTGTCAGTTGTACCGCTACAATGATGCAAATTGTTAGATAATCCGTCGCGAGGAAGTGGTGCAGTGTAGCTGGTGGGTGCAGTGTAGCTGGTGGGTGCAGTGTACCTGGTGGGTGCAGTGTAGCTGGTGGGTGCAGTGTAGCTGGTGGGTGCAGTGTAGCTGGTGGGTGCAGTGTACCTGGTTGGTGCAGTGTAGCTGGTGGGTGCAGTGTACCTGGTGGGTGCAGTGTAGCTGGTGGGTGCAGTGTACCTGGTGGGTGCAGTGTACCTGGTGGGTGCAGTGTACCTGGTGGGTGCAGTGTACCTGGTGGGTGCAGTGTACCTGGTGGGTGCAGTGTACCTGGTGGGTGCAGTGTACCTGGTGGGTGCAGTGTAGCTGGTGGGTGCAGTGTACCTGGTGGGTGCAGTGTACCTGGTGGGTTCTGTGTACCTGGTGGGTGCAGTGTACCTGGTGGGTGCAGTGTAGCTGGTGGGTGCAGTGTACCTGGTGGGTGCAGTGTACCTGGTGGGTTCTGTGTACCTGGTGGGTGCAGTGTACCTGGTGGGTGCAGTGTACCTGGTGGGTGCAGTGTACCTGGTGGGTGCAGTGTACCTGGTGGGTGCAGTGTACCTGGTGGGTGCAGTGTAGCTGGTGGGTGCAGTGTACCTGGTGGGTGCAGTGTACCTGGTGGGTGCAGTGTACCTGGTGGGTGCAGTGTACCTGGTGGGTGCAGTGTACCTGGTGGGTGCAGTGTAGCTGGTGGGTGCAGTGTACCTGGTGGGTGCAGTGTACCTGGTGGGTGCAGTGTACCTGGTGGGTGCAGTGTAGCTGGTGGGTGCAGTGTACCTGGTGGGTGCAGTGTACCTGGTGGGTGCAGTGTACCTGGTGGGTGCAGTGTACCTGGTGGGTGCAGTGTACCTGGTGGGTGCAGTGTACCTGGTGGGTGCAGTGTACCTGGTGGGTGCAGTGTACCTGGTGGGTGCAGTGTACCTGGTGGGTGCAGTGTACCTGGTGGGTGCAGTGTAGCTGGTGGGTGCAGTGTACCTGGTGGGTGCAGTGTACCTGGTGGGTGCAGTGTACCTGGTGGGTGCAGTGTACCTGGTGGGTGCAGTGTAGCTGGTGGGTGCAGTGTACCTGGTGGGTGCAGTGTACCTGGTGGGTGCAGTGTACCTGGTGGGTGCAGTGTACCTGGTGGGTGCAGTGTACCTGGTGGGTGCAGTGTACCTGGTGGGTGCAGTGTACCTGGTGGGTGCAGTGTACCTGGTGGGTGCAGTGTAGCTGGTGGGTGCAGTGTACCTGGTGGGTGCAGTGTAGCTGGTGGGTGCAGTGTACCTGGTGGGTGCAGTGTACCTAGTGGGTGCAGTGTAGCTGGTTGGAGCAGTGTACCTGGTGGGTGCAGTGTACCTGGTGGGTGCAGTGTAGCTGGTGGGTGCAGTGTACCTGGTGGGTGCAGTGTAGCTGGTGGGTGCAGTGTACCTGGTGGGTGCAGTGTACCTGGTGGGTGCAGTGTACCTGGTGGGTGCAGTGTAGCTGGTGGGTGCAGTGTACCTGGTGGGTGCAGTGTAGCTGGTTGGAGCAGTGTACCTGGTGGGTGCAGTGTACCTGGTGGGTGCAGTGTAGCTGGTGGGTGCAGTGTACCTGGTGGGTGCAGTGTACCTGGTGGGTGCAGTGTAGCTGGTGGGTGCAGTGTACCTGGTGGGTGCAGTGTACCTGGTGGGTGCAGTGTACCTGGTGGGTGCAGTGTACCTGGTGGGTGCAGTGTACCTGGTGGGTGCAGTGTACCTGGTGGGTGCAGTGTACCTGGTGGGTGCAGTTTACCTGGTGGGTGCAGTGTAGCTGGTGGGTGCAGTGTACCTGGTGGGTGCAGTGTACCTGGTGGGTGCAGTGTACCTGGTGGGTGCAGTGTACCTGGTGGGTGCAGTGTACCTGGTGGGTGCAGTGTACCTGGTGGGTGCAGTGTACCTGGTGGGTGCAGTGTACCTGGTGGGTGCAGTGTAGCTGGTGGGTGCAGTGTACCTGGTGGGTGCAGTGTAGCTGGTGGGTGCAGTGTACCTGGTGGGTGCAGTGTACCTGGTGGGTGCAGTGTACCTGGTGGGTGCAGTGTACCTGGTGGGTGCAGTGTAGCTGGTGGGTGCAGTGTACCTGGTGGGTGCAGTGTACCTGGTGGGTGCAGTGTACCTGGTGGGTGCAGTGTACCTGGTGGGTGCAGTGTACCTGGTGGGTGCAGTGTACCTGGTGGGTGCAGTGTACCTGGTGGGTGCAGTGTACCTGGTGGGTGCAGTGTAGCTGGTGGGTGCAGTGTACCTGGTGGGTGCAGTGTAGCTGGTGGGTGCAGTGTACCTGGTGGGTGCAGTGTACCTAGTGGGTGCAGTGTAGCTGGTTGGAGCAGTGTACCTGGTGGGTGCAGTGTACCTGGTGGGTGCAGTGTAGCTGGTGGGTGCAGTGTACCTGGTGGGTGCAGTGTAGCTGGTGGGTGCAGTGTACCTGGTGGGTGCAGTGTACCTGGTGGGTGCAGTGTACCTGGTGGGTGCAGTGTAGCTGGTGGGTGCAGTGTACCTGGTGGGTGCAGTGTAGCTGGTTGGAGCAGTGTACCTGGTGGGTGCAGTGTACCTGGTGGGTGCAGTGTAGCTGGTGGGTGCGGTGTAGCTGGTGGGTGCAGTGTAGCTGGTGGGTGCAGTGTAGCTGGTGGGTGCAGTGTACCTGGTGGGTGCAGTGTACCTGGTGGGTGCAGTGTAGCTGGTTGGAGCAGTGTACCTGGTAGGTGCAGTGTAGCTGGTTGGAGCAGTGTACCTAGTTGAAGCAGTTCGTTACAGTACTGAGGCGTTTCGTTATAGCGTTGTAATAAAAATTCAGCCAAAGTGAAAGAATGGTCTCTGTTATTTAAGTTCACAATTATATTTCTTCAGGTTTATCGTGTCAGAACTAAATCAAAAAGATGTTGTATATAAGCTACAAGATGTGAACAAACTACATGAATTACTATCACAAAATTTGCATCTGACACCAAATGAAATAAGGAAACAAAAAGCGTCCAGTCCAATCGGAAAGTTAGCCGACTGTGTATTTACTTTCTTCATCACAGTCGATGACCTTAAACCTTGAACAAGTTTTCAAATTAATTCACTTAGGTGTTTCTGCTATAGAAAATGAGTCGCAAATAGTAAGTTAATATAAAAATAGGCACTAACCACGATTAGAATTGTTATACGCTTTCTTTCCGTTGACGATTACATAATTTAAAAACAAATGATGTTTTTGGATCAGCGTTATTGGAAATAAACTGTTTTTCTTTTTTCTTTCTTTCTTTTTTTCGCTAAACTTCATTCAGAAACTCTAATTCAGCTTTGTTTCTTTGGAAATATCTTTGCCTAAAACGCAACGGAATGCATCCATTTCCCTCTGTCCTATGCTATTGTAGTTTACATGTTGTATCCAACCCTCAGTTGAGTTATAAAATGACATAATAATTTGTTAATTTGAGTTTTTTCGTGTTAAATATGTAATTGTATTATATTATAAGCAAAAATGGTTTCGAGGATTTATTTACACTCATAGATATTTATATACGTGAAATTTCACTTCATCACATCTATGAAATCATATACATGTAAATACAAAAGGTTATCATTGAACGATATGTAGATTTAATCTTTAAAAGAAATATACAAATATATAAGTGAGCACTGTAGACTGATGTTCGCACGAGCTAGACATATGGCCAGATTGATAGTTCATGCGAGACATTTATTTTTCTTCCTTATAAAAATAGAATGTAAATTTATCCCTGCCATCGTTCCATTATTCTGTGCCTTTAATGCGTATAATTTTGAAGCATCACTTCGATCAATATAAGTCAGTTTACTTTTTTTCCCTTCCTCGAGTCAGTACGACGGATCAACACACGACTCCGTCTCCATAAATGGATAGAAAAGATAAGAACGGCACACAACCACTAGATCTTGCGTCCCGGCATCAACTGCAGAGTTCAGCCTCTGGTCTCTGAACAGTCGGGACTTGAGACTGACGCTGAAGGGTTCACACGAGCCTAGAATTTACTACCTTGAATATCAAGAAAGAATACCCTAAAATGGGGGTATTTACCCTGAAGGAGCAAACTTCTGAAAAAATAAGTAAAACCGATTATTTACAATAAATTTTTCCCATGATATGTACTACAAAAATTAGATTTTAAAGATTTAAAAAGTTTAATTGATATGGCAGTCAGGAATTTGACTTGAAAAAAGCGTAAAAGGGCTCAATGAGCTCTAAAGCGTAGCGAGGGCTCAATGATATGATCAACATTTGAAATAAATATTTTTCTTCTGATAAGTGTGTAAGTCTTGCATTCTCCGCAGGTAAATTTGGTTCATATCCCAGATCTAAATGAAAAATATTCCAGCATTCCTTCAAGAATATTCGAAGTTGATCTCTGAAATAATTTAAAGATTGGGTTATGAGTAAGCTTAATATTCAAAAATACTATGGAACTTCCAGCATATAATGTAATGATCGGGTTCAAAATTAGACCACGATTGCACTTTATGTCATTGTTCAAATTAGCTTCCTAACATCAGATATGAAATGGAAATTCAATATCGGGATTGATTGCACTAATTTACCCTAAGCAGAATAATTTACATAAAGATGAAACACTCAGATTGAGATGAAAGTCGGCGAGCCAATATTCGGTCAAGAACAGAGTCGTACTTGTCGCTAAAGAAACGCTCGTAAGAAAACCATTTCCCCCCATGCATGGTTAAGAGACTCGATTCTTATTCGTAGCGCAATGAGGTAAATCATCTTAAAAATATGAACAGTCTCTTTGTATAATTGATACTTTCGTAATTACCCTTATTAAATACCGAAAACCTTGCTAACATAAAATCGATACATAAAAAGTACTTCACACATATTTTTCCTGAATGAAACAAATTATGTAATTAACAAGACAACATTAATTTACTTATCTCATAGTTTTAATGTAAACATTACGAGGAAATATTCCGTAGATTCACGTCAATTGGCAGATCTACCCAAACAATGTAAAATGAAAATCGTTTAAAAGAAAATGACATGATTTAAAAAAAGCATAACTTAATCAAATAGTCATAAATATGTGTTTTCCCGCGTAAACTGACATAAAATTACAGGGCATTAGCGCATCATATCACCTACTACATGGCTACATAAAAAAAAAGTTACTTCTATAAAGTTTAGCAATTCAATTTTAATTGTTTGCCCATATTACTTGCAGCTGTAGCAACATTTAAGGAAGTGAATGAGAATAAAAATAATAGTTATATGCAAATACATTTATTTATCTTCTCGCAACCGCTCATGCGTTTGAGCCCTGGCATGACCGGCAAGTCACGGCTCAACCCTTTTTATTTTTGGGCCCGAATGCTTCACAAAAACCACTCAATGTCACCTCAATAAAAAGAAAAAATATTTTCACCGATAGCCTTATAATCCCACGTACATTGGTATTTCCACTGCTCCATTTTAAAACAAAGTACTTGTCACTACCATCTAGTTAAATCAGTATGAGCGTAAATATTTTCGTTTAATTAAACTAAGAAGTAATATAAGTACATGGTACGCATATTGCCTAACTAATCCATAAATTCATGAAATTATCAACACAAAAGCAATGAATTTCAAATGTACCTCTCAAATCAATCTCCATATAGACAACAAAGACTCGTTTATTCAGTAAATATTTTTACGATGAGTTTGAATATATCAATTAAATTCTTAACTAAATATATGGCAAAGATATTGCAGTTGTATATTTATGCTCAACGTACCAATAGTTACCCCACTGTATCCATCGTCATATTTAATTAAATTCATTTCTAAATACTATCAAACTTAAGATAACTTGCCACGGGAACACATTTTTATTTTTTCTCTCTATCTTTTGTGCAAACATTGGCATGGGCAGTTATAATAACCAAATATGTTGATCAACTAAGAACCTTTATATTACGACATTTTGAAAAACGATATTTTTCATCTTATGTATTCAATTCTTTGGACATTAACGTTTTTCTGCTTATTCATATCGTATAATGTTATCGCTTGCCTCGTGTGACACTTCCTCCTTTCTGGCGCTCATGATCACATAATCTGTACTACAATAAGAGCCGCGTTCGTCCGTCCGTCCGTCCGTCCGTCTGTCTGTCCGATGCCAGCCTGCAGTGTGTGATGAGCGTATGTGTGATACAAGCTACAGCCCCATATATTTTGACTGGCCGTGTTCACGCGGTCTCATCAACTCTCGAGAGATTGTATTTTTTAATTTCTTTCGGCTTTTTTCTCATTTCGCCCTCTTTTTTATTTCAAATAAAAGGGGTGGACTAGTCTATACTATAATAAGAGCCGTGTCCGTCCGTCTCTCTCTCTCTGTTCGAAGCCAGCCAAAGTGCGTGATGAGCGTATTTGTGATACGGGCCGTGTGCACTTGGCCTCATCAACTCTCGAGAGACTGAATTTTTCTTTTTACGGCCTTTCTTTCGTTTTGCCTTCTTTCTTATTTCAAATGATGGGGGGTGGACTATATAGTCTATACTATTATAAGAGCCGCGTCCGTCCGTCGGTCGGTCTGTCCGAAGCCAGCCTGCAGTGTGTCATGAGCGTATGTGTGATACAAGCTCCAGCCCTATATATTTTGACGGGCCGTGTTCACGCGGCCTCATCAACTCTCGAAAGATTGTATTTTTTAATTTCTTACGACCTTTCTCTCATTTCGCCCTCTTTTTTATTTCAAATAAAGGGGATGGACTACACCTTTTTCACTTCAAATTAATCTAAGTCAAGTTCAATTTAATGCGAGTCAAGTTCAATTTAATCCAAGTCAAGTTCAAATTAATCCGAGTCAAGTTCAAATTGATCCAAGTCAAGTTCAATTTAATCCAATTCAAGTTCAATTTAATCCAAGTCAAGTTCAAATTAATCCAAGTCAAGTTCAAGTTAATCCGAGTCAAGTTCAAATTAATCCCAGTCAAGTTCAAATGAATCCAACCCTCAGTTGAGTTATAAAATGACATAATAATTTGTTAATTTGAGTTTTTTCGTGTTAAATATGTAATTGTATTATATTATAAGCAAAAATGGTTTCGAGGATTTATTTACACTCATAGATATTTATATACGTGAAATTTCACTTCATCACATCTATGAAATCATATACATGTAAATACAAAAGGTTATCATTGAACGATATGTAGATTTAATCTTTAAAAGAAATATACAAATGTGATTCACCGAGTACTAATGTACGATTCCGTTTGATTACAATTTATATTTGTACATTACTACCCAGATACCTTCCCGTATTAGCAATAAAAATTTTGTCATCCAATCTAATTCCGCGTTAGTCAATGTGAAGAAATGTTGGATCCACTTTCAATGCACGATAATAATACAAGAAACAATGTTTCTAATTCACTATTGATTTTATTTGTGTGTGTTTACAATTTAATATATAATGCTTTTATGACTTCAAAAACTTTTATAATAATCATTTTATGAATATATCAGTCTTGAAAGTATTATATAATGAATTGTGAACACACAAAAATCAAATCACTATTAAGTTAGAAACATTGTTTCTTGTATTATTATTGTGTATTGTAAGTGGATCCTACATTTCTTCACATTGACTAACACGGTATTAGAATGGATGACAAAATTTTTAGTGCTAATGCCGGAATGTATCTGGGTAGTAATGTACAAATATAAATTGTAATCAAACGGAATCGTACAATGGTACTCAGCGTATTGCACTTGTATGTATCTTTTAAAGATTAAATCTACGTATCGTTCAATGATAACTTTTTGTATTTGCATGTATATGATTTCATATATGTGATAAAGTGGAATTTCACGCATCTATGAGTGTTAAATAAATCCTCGAAACCAGTTTTGCTTATAACATCCAATAGATACAAATTTAACACAAAAAAAACTCAAATTAACAAATTATTATGTCATTTTATAACTCAATTAATGACAATTAATTATAACTCAGTTGGATTAATTTGAACTTGACTCGGATTAATTTGAACTTGACTCGGATTAATTTGAACTTGACTTGGATTAATTTGAACTTGACTTGGATTAAATTGAACTTGACTTGGATTAATTTGAACTTGACTCGGATTAATTTGAACTTGACTCGGATTAATTTGAACTTGACTTGGATTAAATTGAACTTGACTTAGATTAACTTGAAGTGAAAAAGGTGTAGTCTCTACTATAATAAGAGCTGCGTCCGTCCGTCGGTCGGTCTGTCTGAAGCCAGCCGAAAGTGTGTGATGAGCGTATCTGTAATACAAGCTCCAGCCCTATATATTTTGACGGGCCGTGTTCACGCGGCCTCATCAGCTCTCGAGAGATTGTATTTTTTTCTTACGGCCTTTCTCTCATTTCGCCCTCTTTTTTATTTCAAATAAAGGGGGGTGGACTAGTGACAGTATAATTTAGGTAGTTTTTACGTTTCTGTGGTCGGGGTAGACTGTACGAGGATACCGAACCACCGAACGCAAATAATCTTGAGAAAACATTTAAGATCACGATAACGAGAGGGGAATGACAACAATCTTTGGATTGACTCAGCTTTGGATCTTTATTGGAAGGAAGCCGGGAGGACCGAGGATTGCTTGACTTCTGAAGAGCTTCTCTTAGATGGGGAAGTCCGTGCTGGCGAAGGCTCCAGCGAGGGATGACGTTTCCAGGGTGTGCGTGAATGTGTTTTTGTGGAGGTCACTTTCAGAGTGCGGGCAAATTAACGAGCCAGAGAAAATTGGTGGTTTTAGGAATAAGCTTCAATTCTGCTTAATATTAGCAGGTGACTGAGAGTCAATTTTGAGCCGTGATTGAAGTTTGAAAATCGATCTTAATAGGTTTTTGGAAATTAAGATCATTAAACGCTGAAGATAAATGTCCGTGGGTTTTTGGAGCAGTTAAATAATTAGCCAGTAATTAGATAATATACCAGGCTGAAAACAGCTCGAAACCGAGGTGAATGCAAAACAAATAAAGACCAGGTACAAATCCGGCTCACGTTAGAAATAGGCAAATAAGTGGTGTAACTCAATGGTTGAGTTAGAGGTAAACTCAATGTGAATGTAACTCGAGGCCCAGGGAATGTGTGTTGTGGTGAATTTGCTGACGTCGAGGATCTGGAATAATCGAAGACGCTGAATGATACATTCCCGGAGAGACATCGAGGAAAAATCCACACAACTGTCATTCCCACATTGAAACGGTAAATTCCCATCACGGAGAAACCCTGATTTTCTTCTACAGATTTAAACTCAAGCTATTCGTTTCATTTTAAGCTCATGAAGAATAAGGATAGATTTAACAGCTGGTAAGCTCTTTCTTTACTGTTCTTGATTTAAGAATATAAGCATGACATTTCAAGAATTTTGATAAGGTCAAAATTGTTATTCATATTCTGAAAACTACATGTGATATAAGCGCACGATCGGCGATCCGATTTAAGTACATGATCAATACGAATTAATGAATCCCGTAAATTAATATGCCAGTACGAAATTCAACAGGCAGTACTACACTGTCCACCTGCCAAATATACTGAACACTGTAAGTATACTTGCAGTGAAGAGAAAGTATTTGAAAATATATAGTGTAATATTGAACATAAAAAATGCACATGACACCACCATTCACGCTACGCCATCTTGAGATCACCTAGTATGTGCCATGCAATTTCGCACGAAATATCCACGAACTATTTTTACAACTTTAAATAACACAGCACTGTAAAAGATCACTTAATATTAAACATGCTGAAACACATAATCTGTTAAATAAGATTTGCTAAAGTCAAAACACTTATTTTCACTCACGAGAACGCTGAAACCGCACAAGCTAACACACACGAAAGAAGTGACCGTCCGCCAGAGCGTCGGGCAGTGGTGTTGCCATCACAACGGCTTAAAACTCGAAACTGTCGATGGTATTATTTCTATTCTGGTGCATTTACACAAAAACTTCTAAGATTACTAATTATAAGTTGAAAAATATTAATAATAAAGTGAAGTAAGATTTTTAATGCCAATACTTATGCTATTTAAATGTTAATGAGAATTTCACTGAATTTGAACATTTTTGTAGCTAATGCTACATAGTCAACTTTAGAAATTGCTTCGATTGTGTTGTAACATATTCTGGTTGGCATTATGCAGCAATTCTTTTCATGTTTTTTGAGTCTGGTGCACTCGTATGTGCCAGAGTTATCTGTGTAGAATATAACGTGAATTTGTGGCGTGATAAAATATTTTCTAAAAGCTAGTTATCTGGCATGCTAGATCATACGTAAGAGCAAGAAGATAGCTCCTAAAGTTAGCCTCTTAGTCTATGATGCAGAGTTATGTAAATCCACCCATTTTACTTTCAACAATTATTGCTGGTATGGCAAGTTCTAAATACATATATCATCGTTAACGAGACAGAAGCGTGTAGCATTAGCTACAAAAGTGTAAAATTATAAAAATTCTCATTCGCACTTGAATAGCATAATTATTGACATTAAAAATCTTACTCTAAATTATTATTAATAATTTTCTACTTATAATTAGCAATCCTTGAAGTTTTTGTGTATATGCATAACATATAAAATAAAGATCGACATTTTCGAGTTTAAAGCCTCTGAAAAGGGCAACACCGCGCGGGACGCTTGGTTTTCAGCGTCACTCTCTCATGCCTCTCTAGCTTGTGCGTTACACCGTTCTTGTAAGTGAAAGAAATTAAGTGTTCAAATAGAGCAAATCTGGTAAAGTATATTGTGTCATCTCTTAGTGTGCATTGTGTTTAGGTTTAAGGATCTGGTCAGTGTCGCGCTATATATAAACATGTAAATAGTCGTAGGAGTTCGTAAAATAGCAGGGCTCATTCCAAGTGCTATCTCAACATGACGTAGCGTAAATTTTGCGTGTCATGTGCATTTCTTGTGTCAAGATTATAGTAATATGCTCAACTATGTCATTTCCTTACTACAAAAATTATATACTTGCAGCTGTCATTATGATATTGCAATTCGCTCATTGGATTGCTTCGTGAGAGCGTACGGTGGATTTGCCGGCGTTTTTGTGAAAAATGGCGGAGCGTAAAACTGCTGTGTCATTTCATTTTTATGTTCACTGTATTATGTTTTGAATATTTTTCTTTTGCTGCAAGAGATACGTTTAGTGTTTCTTTTTCTCAGTGTAGATATTATTCTTTTTTACTACAAGATATACTTGCAGTGTTTTTCAGTATGATTGACATATTAATGAATTTAGGACTGCTTTCTTTTTATTTCTCGTACGGATATAGATATATTATATGGTACGAAATTTATTCATTCATGTTCTTGCATTTTTTAGCTGTTTCGTATTTCAGCTAGATTCAACGAATCATGGTGCTTAAATCACATGTATTTTCCATAATTCTCCAAAATTGAATAACAGATTATTACTGCTCTAAAAATCACAAGTCTTGTACTGGCATGCTTATACTGTAATTCAAACATAAAGGAACAGCCTTTGCCGGCTTGTAACCTTTCTATTTGCTTCCTGAGCCTGTAAAGAAATTAATAGCTCTGAGTTAAATCTATGGAAGAAGTTCAGGGTTTTCTCCGTGATGGGAAATTTACCATTGCAGTGTAGGGATTGTCAGTTGTGGATTTTTTCCTTGATGCCTCTTCGAGAACCTTCTCATTCAGCGTCTTCGATTATTGCAGATCCTCGACGGCACCAAACGCCACAACACGCATTCCTGGGTCTGAGCTGTACAAGTTGTAAATTCATGTGGCATATTATCTCTCACTAAACCATCGAGATACACCACGTAAATTGCTTATTTGTGACGTGAGACGTTCTGACTTTTGGTCATATATCACTTTGCAATCACTTGGTTCGGAGCTAGTAGAGCCTAGTATTCTACAACAAATGGCAAATTAATCTACCCGCTCAACCTCGACAACTTGCTTTTCACATCGTGGAATTATTCTAAAGTCTGAACCCATAAATAGTGACTCATCCACACGTCACGGTTGGAATTGATATTCTGTCAGTCGCTAAAATTTAACAGACTGTGAACCTCCACAAACACACTCACTTACACCTCCAACGTCATCGCTCGCCGGACCTCGCTTCCACGGAGTTTCCCATCTAAGAGAAGATCGTCAGAAGTCAAGCACGCCATCGGTCATCACGGCTTCCTCCAATAAAAATTCGAGCTGAGTTATCCCATGAAGTGCCTTTATTATCCCTCTCTTGCAATTTCGAAAAACACTTGTTGATAAAAACGTTTAAGGTTGGATCTTAAATTTAACTCATCACCACCAACCCTAACAAGCGTTTTATCAATGCATCACTGATGCTATGTTATTTTGTTTTTAATTACTTGTATTACTATCGATTTTCAAACCTAGGTAAACGTACCACCTGAAATTCATTTATAATGTTTTTCTTTCGAACATTTGTTTTTTGCATTTGTTTGCAGCGTGAGTACAAACTGAATAAATCAGACAGTACGCGTCGAAAATTATATAAAGATCATGAGAAGATCCTACGAAGAAAAGTTAAGGAAGCAAAACGGGACTACTTCCACAAAGAACTCTTGGCGGCAAAACAAAACCCAAAAAGAACTTGGGAAATCATTAGAGAAGTTGCTCAGTATAAAAACTCGGAGTGCAAAAGCACTTTCGACAACCCCTCAAAAATGGCTAATGACTTTAATACTTTCTTCTCAAAAGTTGGCGAAGATGTTTTCAATGAAGTATCCAGGACAGTTTCAGACACATCTACAGGAGCAAATCTGAGCGATGTATCATCCCCAAATAGTAGAAACAAATGGAGACCAAAGCCGGTTAGCGTCATAGAGTTACGAAAAATCTTATACTCACTAAAGAATACCAAAGCGACTGGACATGATGGCATAAGCCTCCAACATATAAAAGACAGCTTGCCTGTCACAGCACCCCTCATTCGTTTGATAATAAATACATCTATAGCCACAAACAAGTTTCCCGACCAATGGAAATTATCCATTATTAAGCCATTACATAAATCTGGTGATATCGACATAGCGTCAAACTACAGACCAATCAGTCTCCTGCCTGTTATGTCCAAAATATTAGAAAAAGTAATAACAAACCAGCTCTCGTCTTACATAGACGAGTCACATCTACTGCATCGCAATCAATATGCTTACAGAAGGAATACCAGTACTCAGGACGCCCTGTTAAACATAACAGAAAAAATTTACAATGATATTGACCAAAAAAAATTAACTCTCTTACTATTGCTTGATCTCTCCAAAGCTTTCGACAGTGTTGAGCATAAGAAACTTCTACAAAAAATTTCAAACCTCAGAATTGACACTCAATGGTTTGAAAGCTACCTACTAAACCGCTCTCATGCAGTGTGCTTGAATAACAAAATGTCATCATTCATACCAAACAATTTTGGCGTTCCTCAAGGTTCAATCATCGGCCCGCTCTTATTTTCAATTTTCATCAATGATTTCCCCACCATGCCGGCAAACACAAAAATCTCAATGTATGCTGATGACGTACAAATTGCCATGACAAGCTCAACAGCAGATTTAAAAGAAACACAAGCCAACGCTGAAAACCTTCTGAGAAACCTTAAATTGTGGTATGACCATAATGGCCTCAAACTTAACGCAAGTAAAACGCAATGCATTATTTTTGGATCACAGAATGCGACTAAAAATTTACCACCATTCAAGCTAACATTTGGAGACGATACAATTGAACCAGTAGAGACGGTAAAAAATCTGGGTGTTTGGTTTGACAAAAATATGACTTTCAATTCACACGTCGAAACAATGTGCAACAAAATAAACAAACAATTTTTTAAACAATTTAAACAATTTATTTACCACAGGAGATACAGAGGTAGGTGATACAGAGGTAGAGTTTTACTTAAGTCTAGTACAATGGTCAAATTTGAGTATAGCTACCTGTGGGCCCGAATAAGTTCAGCGACTTCTAGGGCATCCTACCATCACGCTATTCTAGGGTGTACAAAAGTTTAACCTAGTTCACTTAACCTAGTTTCGCATTAGACTGATCATTGAGATGATTAACTCGATATTTTACAAGTCGGCTATATTTAACAGTATGTTCGATAAAACGATTCAAGAGCAGAGAGAAGATTGGTTATGGTACACAAGGCAAGTTACATTATGACATTATCATTAGTTACATGTAGGAGGCAAGATTTCGACACGGTGATCTTACATTACTAGTATTCTGATAGGAAGTGAGACTCAAGATGTCTTTTGAATACTTTGTACGAATTACATTCACGGATCTCTGCAGGTATAGAGTTCCAAGTTTTGGTTCCAACGAAGAGAATACTGTGTTGCGACCTGGCCTTTGAATAATAAGGAAGCATGAATTTACTTCTATTTCGGGTTAAATGGTCGTGATGACCAGTTTGCGCAGTCAATAATTGTCTTAGGCTATTGTCGCCATCATTTCTTAATGTTTTGTAAATGAAATTACAGATGGAGATTTTGTATAGATCCGAAAGTTTAAGTATTTGTAAATTTTTGAAAGAATCATTTGTGTGAGCATTATATTCTAGGTTCTTTACCGCTCTGACAGCCCTTTTCTGCAGAGTAAAAATTTTGTTGGTTTTATTTTTATCAGTTCCGTGCCATGCTTCTATTCCGTATTGCAAGTATGGAGAAATGAGCGTTCGGTAGAGCATTTGTAAAGCTGTTTCAGGCAGAAAATTTTTAACTTTATTTAAGATTCCGATGGATTTTGATAATTTAGAACTAATATGAGTGATGTGCTCTTTGAAGGTCAGATGTTTATCTATTATGATGCCCAGAAACTTACATGAGTTGGTTTCTTCGATTTCACCTTCGCCAATTTTAATGCATGGGAGAGATACATCTTTCTTGTATGAGAAAGTAATATAATTTGTTTTATCGATATTTAGGCTTATTTTATTAGCTTTGAGCCACGATGAAACCTTGTGAAGTTCAGTATTTATACTCTCCACAATCATAGCAGGATTTTGGTTCGGAAGGACCGCAGAAAGCGTACTGTCATCGGCAAAAAGTATGAATTTGAAGAATGATGTAGATTTTACAATATCATTGATAAAAATCAGAAACAAGAGAGGCCCGAGAACAGATCCTTGTGGAACTCCATGGCTAATTGTCTGTGGGTCTGATTTTGCGTCGTCAATGACAACGTATTGTTTCCGATTTGTTAGGTATGATCTGAACCAATCATGGGCAATCCCTCGAATGCCATAACAGTGTAGTTTCGATAATAGTATTTTATGGTCCACACAATCAAATGCTTTTCGGAAGTCAAGAAATACAGAGAAGACAGTCTTTCCTTCATCTATATTAGAATAGAGGAATTGTGAATGATTTAATATAGCCTGTGTTGTTGATTTTTTAGAGCGAAAACCGTATTGTTTATCGTAAAGAAATGATTTTTGTTCAAAATAAGAGTACACTTTTTTATACACAATCTTTTCGAATACTTTGCTAATAATTGGTAGAATGGAGATAGGTCGATAATTGTTTACACAGGTTTTTTCACCACTTTTAAAGATAGGGGTTACTCTAGCAACTTTGAGGGAGTTCGGGAAAGTGCCTAGTAAGAGAGACTGGTTAATAATATTTGATATCAGTGGGGCTACAATGTCAGCAATAACTTTAAGTACTTTAGTCGGAAACGTTTGAAACCCACTCGATTTATTTTTCATGTTGTTTATGCACGTAATTACATCGGAGGAGTTTGTAGGCGTAAAGAAAAAGGAGTTGGGTTCTCGAATATGATCCATAAATTCTAGGTGATCAGTAGGTTCACTTGGAATACCATCAGCTATTGTTTTCCCTACGTTTACGAAGAAGTTGTTATAGAGATTAGCAATTTCTTTCTTCTCATGATATTTTACATTATCTTGAACAACATATTCAATTTTCTTTTTATCGGCATTATTCGGTTTACAGCAGGAGTTAAGGAGATGCCAAATCTTTTTAACGTCAGTTTTGAATTGAGTAAACTTGAGCGTAAAGTAGTTCTTTTTTGATGTTCTTATCTGGTTTGTTACATAGTTTCTAAATCGGTTATATGTTTCTCTAGATATTCGTCCTTCGCAAAGGAGGGCTAGGTACGCTTGACGTTTCTTTATATTTATCACGATGTCTCTGGTAATCCAGGGCTTATGTTTATTTTTCGGGGTAACTGTACGAGTTACAATTGAGCAACACTGATTGTATGCGGTCATTATAGTTTCAGTCAACTTTACTACTGCTTCATCAATGCTCGTAGTATTATTGTTTTGTTGAGAGATGTGCAATGTAGGCATTGATTCTTCTAGAACGGTGCGCATTTCTTCAAGATTTGATTCGTTTATTTTACGATATGAGTAAGTTTCAGCCCGTGCCTTGGTGCAAGCAATATAGACATTTTTCTTAATAAGAAAAACTGGGAAGTGATCTGATAAGTCAGAAGTAATTATTCCAGCAAGGAAATCACTAGGGTCTGTCATAAAGATATTGTCAAGCAGCGTAGCACACTCTGAGGTTATTCGTGTAGGCTTTGTAATGATCGGAAGGAAGGATTGAGACTGAAAGGTAGTTAGGAAATTAGAGATTGGTTCATGGCTTTCATGTTTCAGTAGATCATAATTGAAGTCACCGCATATTATTATGTCATTGTATAAGGGCCTGTTGAACTGAGAAATAATACGATTCATTCAAACGGAACCTTAATGTTCTTTCATCGCATTAAGAACACACTTGACGAAAAATCTAGGTTGTTAGTGATTCAGTCTTTAGTTTTATCGCGCCTGGACTACTGCAGTCTTGTATGGGGAAATTTACCTCAATATCGTCAGGAAGAGTTGCAAAAA
Source organism: Morinoia aosen (assembly GCA_030386875.1). Classification (NCBI taxonomy): domain Eukaryota; kingdom Metazoa; phylum Arthropoda; class Malacostraca; order Amphipoda; family Talitridae; genus Morinoia; species Morinoia aosen. Next base: position 81,201,415 of record CM059561.1, on the reverse strand, counting down.
TGTCTAAACTTCGCCGCCAAAGTGGTGTGCAAAGGAAATTTCAATAAATACGATCATGTCACCCCTCTTTTAAGAAAACTCGACTGGATCCCAATACTGAATAGATTCATGATCCAAAAAGCTCGACGAGTGTTCTCCTCTCTGTACCTCCCCCAAAGTAATGCAGAGGTGGTAAAATTTTTTCCATCTAATATCCCAAACAAAAAACCAAATCGGAGGAATGATGTTTTAGTCAGTTACCGTTCATCTAGCGTGGGACAAAAAGCTCTCTCAGTTTCTGGAGCTTTTTTGTGGAACAAGCTTCCCCAGCATATCAAAAACTCTAAAACTGTAAAAGAATTTAGAGTAAACGTGTCACGTCATTTTGCATCTCTATAGACCTGCAGCATTTCGGTGTGAATTTCCCATTTACCAGAAATTTTAATTTTCCTGAAATTTCTGTTAGAAAATTAGAAACTATTTCATTTTACGTTTGCTAAGCCATTCGTGCATTCATCTTAACTATTTCTGTCGACAATAATGAGCACCCCAGCCGTGAGTTCAATACAGCAGAATGAACGTTTTTTTCCATAATTAGGAGTATTTCCTCATTTTTATTTTGTTATTTTTTCTTCTCTGTGTTAATATTTAACATCCGTATGGAAAACATACTCTGAAATACATTTTGTGTGTACACCAATATGCAGGTTTATAAATTTGAGGATTGTGCAAAGTTTATAATGAATTAAATTTTGGCTAACGTTGTCTCGTTATTTCAAAATCATTCTCGAAGATGTTTTCAATCGATTTCGGCTGAGCTGGGGGGAGAGGTTAATTTAAGCATTTTCATTTAGTCTTTTAATATTTTTCCTTGCGTTCAGTGCACACCAACACTAAACTTTAAAATCGAAAAAAACTGTTAATTTCTGTTATCAAAATTATCACTTTGGACCATTGCTTAATCTACCTATATGTGCCAAATTTTGTAAATATTCTCCACTTAAATGTGATATCCGGCCACAATGTTACTCCATTTTATCCCATGTACACATGTCTGTATAATGCTGAAGAGTTGTGTTGTTTCTTGACTGTAACCTGAGTTTTCTTAAAAATTTCTATGAAGAAACTAAAAATCAGTTCATTTTACGTTTTCCGAAGTCTTCTTTTCCTTTTAGTTATTTTTTTTTCGAATAATTTCTTAGGATTACAATGAGCTCAACTGTCATTATCGGTGTAATAGATGGTAGGTTGTTTCTATCCTCTTATTTTATATTTGTATTTTTTTCTTATATTTCATTCTCAATAAGTACATATATTAATATGTGTGTGTACGTATATAGGTATATATATATCTACATAAATAGATATACATGTTTCTATTTCATTTCTTTACACAAAAACCATCCGGTTAATAAATTTTATTGCACTAGCGAAATGATTCAAAAATAGATCTCCCACTTACACCAGAGGACGTCTCTGTGAATCGGATAAATGACAAATGCAATTAATGAAATTAATCGTAATTTGAGCGTATGAATCGTGGTAAAATTATCTTTCTGTCCGTATGTTGTACAAGCAAATTTTTGATGTTGAGTATATGTTTGTTTGCGCATTTCTGCCAAAATTTTGCAGATATTTGTCAATCATGAGTGGTAACTGGCCTACACTGTATCTCCATTTTATCCCATGTACCCATGTCCGCATGATGTTGCAGAGAATATCGAGAAGATATGATATATGATATATATTGAAGATATATGTTTTTTTTTGTTGTTGTTGTTGTTCCTCAGCGGTAACTTGAGTTTTCTTAAAATTTCCTTTAGGAAATTAAAAAACCATTCCATTTATACGTTTTTCGAAGTCCTTTTCTATTCCTTATCTTTCCTCAGGTTATTTCTTACGATTCATCAGAGCTTGGGCTGTCATTTTAAATATTGAAAGAGTAAGATTATTTTTCATGTCTATTAGCATTTTTCTTATATTCGTTTTCAATACGTATATATATGAATATGTGTGTTGGTGTGTGCGTGAGTATGTACGTGTGCGCACGCAAACATAAATGTTTATGTATCAGTGTAAAGATGCACACGTTTCGCACACATATATGCGCACATGTACATATATCGGTTTCTATTTCTACTTTTTGCATAAAAAGCAAAACCTCAAGACACATTACATTTTACCTAAAGCTCTGCGATCAGTTAACACTGCACCAAATTTCAGAAATAAACAAATTGATTGCGCTTGCTTTATGATTTATAAATCGATCTATCACGACCCCGAAGGGCATTTCTGTGAACAGAAGAAATTAAAAAGTATAAACAGACAAAGGAAATAAAGCACTCGTGCAAAAATTATCTCTATGTTTGTATGCCGAACAAGCCATGCATTTCAATTTTGAGTGTAAGTTTGTTTACGCATTCCTAGATGTGCGTGCTGTGTTGCGCGATGTTCTTTACAAATTATTTCGAGACTATCTTTTTCTCAATACTTGATTGTCATTTACGGTGTTGTTTCAATCTAGCACGGTGTAGCGTTTTTTTGTATTTTTCCTACTTCGATGATCTTATAAATAATTCGAAAATACTAAAGAATTCTTCGAAACTGCCAAGTTCTTAGTTGAAATTATCGAAGTAGGAAAAAGGCAAGAAGCGCTGTACCGGAATCTCTTGGAATATAAAATATCCAAGAGATAATATTTCTCATTTCTCATTCAACTACCCTTGACAGAGTTAAACTATTAGCACGACCCGTATGGTTTGTCTATTAGTACGCCTCGTATATTTTTTCTATTAATATGCCTCGTATGGTCTATCTATCTGTACACCTATGATAGTATTGTCTAATATTACATCTCGTATAGTTTGTCTATTATTATGCCTCGTACGGCTTATCTATTTGTACACCTCGTATGGTTTGTCAATTAGTATTCCTCGTATGGAACTTTGTTAGACTATTAGCACACCACGTGTGGTTTGTCTATTATAGTACGCCTCGTATATTATGTCTATTAATATGCCTCGTATGGTCTATCTATTTGTACACCTCTGATAGTTTATCTATTAGCACACCTCATATAGTTTGTCGATTATTATGCCTCGTATGGCTTATCTATTTTTACACCTCGGATGGTTTGTCAATTAATACTCCTCGTATGGATCTTTTGTTTTAGGACGTCTTATGTTAAGGAACTTTTAAAAGCCAATATGTTGGCATATGTATCTCATGTGACAACTTGGAAATAAACGGTTTTTTTTTTTTTTTTTTTTTGACAATTGTCATGGAGTATCACAATACCCATATGCTTATATCAACTAAGGTATTTTATACTGAAACAATTTTAAAACTGATTATGTTTATTGTGTATCATCTTTAACAAAATTATATATATAAAATGTTTTCTTTATTTCTCCTGAATCATAAGCTCATGCATCCTGTACAAGCCAAAAGTTCTACGCTGCTTCCGTTTGAAATCAGACGAAGAAACAGTATACCGGGTGGATAGCAACGCCAAGCAAGTCAAGGATTTAGACGGTTTGTTCAATTTGGGTGCAAAATTCGTGCTAGTCACGATTTCTTACTGAAGAGCTACATGCGTTGATTCCGCTGAAAGTCAGCACCTTATACGGTTTGTTATATGTAGTTTTAATAGTGTTAATTTCTGTTTGGATGCTTTTTACTGAGATGACGTGTGAGAATAGTTCAGAATGCTACGTTGCGTCTGTAAGTGTTATTGCCTGTGCAACTGTGTGGACTAATTTAAAACTTTACATGTACGTAGTAGATATCGTAATTTTTTAAGTATTGACTAGTTTGAAGTGCTCAGATAGAAGCTTTTCCCTTGACTTGATGGCCTTAGGAATAATTTTCATGTTGAATGTATTTTCTAATTAAATGGATGTACCCCCTTAGGAGAGTGCAAGGTCAATATTGAATTTAATGTTGTCAACAAATTTTACAATTTCATTACAAAATTTGGTCAATGTGAAGTTTAATGCAATCACGGAAAATAATAATGCCGATCCCAGGAATCACTAAAGGAACACATTTCAGAACGTTTTACAAGAATGACATTCTGCTCGCTGATGCGTTATTTTCGAATAATTGAACTTTGAAGTTGGCCTTGGCGCCAAAGGAAGCGAGCGCGTGAAACGGAATTTAATTAATAACGGAAGCTATTACAAACGTAAAGAGGTTGGGTCGTGAGGGGGAGGCACAGTTCTTCTAGTGAAAATTATAAATAAAGCTTCTAACCCACCCATTGGGGTGACGACCGCAATCATGTTGACATCGGGTCCAAAATGGCGGCGCCCATGGTGGTCGCCACGTTAGACCCGATGTAAACAAGATTGCGGTCGTCACCCTAATGGGTGGTTTAGAAGCTTTATTTATACTTTTCACTAAAAGAACTGTGGCTACCCCTCACGACCCAACCTCTTTACGCTTGTAATAGGGGGTTAGCTTCCGTTTTTAATTAAATTACGCTCGCTTCCTTGGGCGCGCGACGGCCAACTTCAAAGTTCAATAATTCGAAAATAACGCATCAGCGAGCAGAATGTCGTTCATGAAAAACGTTCTTAAATGGGTTCCTTTAGTGATTGTTTGGAATATCATAATCAATTTCCGTGATTGCATGAAACTTCACATTGACCCAAAATTTAGATAATTGGAGGCATTTTAAAAACATTTTACTTGAATAATGTGCTTGCCAAGGCTTAGTTTTCAAGATATAGCATAAATAACGCTCAGGTAAAAATAGGGTTAATGTTAAGGAGATGCAACTAATCATTTTCTAATTTTTGTTGCTCGAATCATGGTAATAACATCAAAATAAACAACGTCTCATCTATGCATTTGTTGGGGAAAATGAGTATTTAAAGAGTTACATCGGTAAATCACTTGCCGCAACTCTAGTGTTTAAAGCGGGAAGAAATTGTTCGGAGAAAAGACTATAATGGACTCTCCCTTCCGATGCGCTCGAATGTTCGAGCGCATTCCAGCCATCAAAGATGAAAATTAACGTACCGCTTAAACTCATTATTTTTGGGTGATAACATTAACCAAAGATTTAAATGGAATTTTCAAGCAATATATGGATGGGTCATTTTGTAGCTGGAAAAATTTAAGCGCTATCCACTGGTGGGTTGTATTGCAAGCATCGAGTGTTAATTCATCGTGTATTCCAATAACAATAAATTTGTATTTTATTGAACTGAATTGTTTCTTAAATTGTGAACAGTATAATAAGAATGCATTTTTTCTTAATTGGGGATAGTTTGATCATATTATTATTTAAATACAGAAATTATTAAATTATGCAGATGTGACCAGAAATTCAAGATATGTTGTCTTATTTCTAATTTATGGATATAAGTGCAGTGAAAAGTTTGTCTTCATACTTGATTGTGCTCTAATGTCTTAGGTTTTTTGTAATTTGTATCAACAAATTGGTAGGTATGATATAGCCACTTAGCCTTTTTTTATAAATGCTAGCCATAGTTTTTGGTCAATGTTCACTTTAGTAATCTCAATGATTTTCAAATTTTGTTGCCATCTCTAGGTAATTGAAGACATTTTAAAAGATGTTATACAGGAATGCAAATTATTACTTTTCAAGATAATTAACATTGAAGTAATAAGAATGTCTACTATTAAAGTGAATAAATTGACGTGTAAATGTGCTGTAATATGTTATTGACATTACAATAGATGAGGTTAGGTTAGGTAATGTTAAGCTAGTTGAATAAATTAACCTAACCTTATCTATCGTAATATCAATACCATATTATAGCATATTTAAGGAGGTTGTCTACCCAAAAAAAATCTTTATTATCGAAGGGATTTCTCTGAAACTTTCACAGTAGGTGTGCAATGCTGCAAATATCATTTCATTATTGATGTGTTTTTTTTGTATCTGCACTTTTTTTCTTCTTTTTTCAAAAAAATGAAAAAAGGGGAGTTTTCAAAATCTATCTTTTACAATTTTGAAGTTACAGAACCAAAAATTTGTTTTTATGTAGTTTATATGGTAAATCTGGAGGAGATGACAGTTGTCGATTTTGTAAATTTCGATACCTTAGCATAGTTAATTAGATCGAAATAAACAAGTTTTCTTCTATGCACTTTTTGTCTCAAATGAGTATTTTATTAGTTATAGCGGTAAATGACTTACCGCAACTCCAGTCTTTGAAGCGGAAAGAAATTCTTTGATCGAGTTGTATGGCAATACTGCAATGGCGTCTCTCTTCCGCGCTCTGTCTTGAAAGACGAAACCAAACCTACCGCTATACCTTGTTGAATACTCATTTGACGAAAAAAGTGTATAGAATAAAAGTTGTTTATTTCGATGTTATTACCATGTTTCAAGCAACAAAAATTAGAAAATCGATGAGTAGCTGTTTATTCGAGCGCATTCGTCATCAATGACGAAACTAAACTTACCGCTATAAATCGTAAAATACTCATTTGAGACGAAATTAGAATAGAAGAAAACTTGTTTATTTTGATTCAATTAATTAGGTTCAGGCACCAAAAAGTGGAAAATCGACAACTGTCATCTCTTTCAGATTTACCGTTTATATACCCATATATGGGTAAGCAATGTGGACTTTCGATAATTTATTTTTGGAATTTAGGGAATGCTTCTTTTTTTAAATTCAACTTTTTTCTTTTTTTTCTTTCATGTCGTGTAATTTTAAAAATAAGGATTGTTTAGAAATTTTGTATTGCTTATGGATATAGCTTGCTAAGCCCTGTCGAATGGTATGTATCCCATTTATGTAACCCTAAAATTGTGGAAGAAGATAGATTTGAAAGAGCCAATTAGCAAGTTTCCAGAAAATGTGTTTTGCTATAAAAAATTGTTTTTCTTCCTATTTTTTGAATTAGGTGTTTTCTACAATGAACTCTTGAGCTTTTGTAGTGCTTTTTGAGCAATTTCGATTCATATATTTGACATTGGTGTAGCTTTTGAACTCTGGGAGAAAATCTACATCAAAAGACAGTAAGTATAAGTGTTCATAAAACACTATTCCCCCCAAAATTTTTTTTACCAAAATACAAATTTTTTCTATGTGATCTCCTCTGCTTTGTAGCTCTTTTCAAGCCCTTTTGATTGGTATGCTTGCCATAGCCGTGTCTATGATACTGCGGCTGTCATCAAGCTATGAATGAGAGCGTGTGTAAACAGAAGTAAATAGAACCGATGGAATCTTAAAATTGTCAAAAATTATTAGTCAGCGTTGGAATGTTTTGTTTGAATATAAAAGCACTTTGAGTTGCCCATGAACAAACTCTATTGCCATTGCCGCAAAGAAACACGCCCAATTAACCCCCAATATGAGGGGGTTGGGATGGGTCACACTGCTTCAAAGTCATGCCACCCCATTGCTCTCCCTCCTCTGGGGGGGGGGCGTACCAATCGGAGTAGACGCGAGCGAGTAGTACCAATGGAAGCGCAAGAAAATCCTCTATAAGATGCATTTAAAAAGAGAAAATCAGCCACTGTTCAAATTTCCACGTAGACGCCTCCTTAAGTCCATTTCTTCACTTTTACAAATGACGGTCTGATAATTTTTAAGGTAAAAATCTCAAAAAGTATGCATTTATGAGTAAAATGTTATTGATCTAAAATGTCTTCCTATTATCTATGGATGGCAACAAAATTTTAAAAATCGCTGTGAGCACTAAAGTAAATAATGGCAAGTTTATTCATTTTTTTGTTTTCTTGAATTCAAACAAGAATGTGAAGATAAAATTACATTTTCCATGTAGGATTCCTTTTTATTTGGTAATTATAAAGTTCTAATTATTATATAATTTTGAATATTTTACTGACTAATTATAAGAAAATCACAAGCTATTTTGCCAAATCTAGTCCACCAATTCTGGAACTACATCTTGCTACTGGAAATATTCACTTTAAAAGCTATAGCCATTATTTAGTATTGTCATTTTACTCACGAATAAGGAAAAACTATAGTTTTATTTTATTTTAAATATAGCAAAATTTGAAAAAATTAGGTGTAAGACTTGAAATAAATGATGCATATGATTTTTAGGTAGTTATTTAATAGAGACATGCTCACAGAAATTGGCTGAATCAGTGAAATGGCTGCAGCATTCTTTCTATGTGATGTAGATCTATAAAAATTGGCATACATATGTATTTTTATAAATAAATAATGGTCATCTCACAAGATTTGGTCAATATTGAGTTTAGGTGATCCACCGAAATTAAACATTCAGTTTCAAAACAATCAGTAAAGGAGCCTATTAAAAAAAGTTTCACAAGGACATTCATGTCGCTGATGCATTATTTTCGAATTATTCAACTTATAAGTTGGCCTTCGCGCACCAGGGAAGCAAGCGCGCAAAGCATAATTTAAATAACGGAAGCTAACGTCCTATTACAAACGTAAAGAGGTTGGGTCGTGAGAGGGAGCCACAGTTCTTCTAGTGAAAATTATAAATAAAGGTTTCTAGTGACGTGACTGACGTCCGTTTACATCATCTCCAATGGTGGCCACCCGGTACCCAAGATGGCGGCCGCCATCATACATCAAATAATATTTGATGTAGCAGACATAGCTCAGTTTAATGTGTAAGCTTCAACTACTGCATCAAGTTCACATATTGCTGTATTCTAGATGGTGTCACTAGGGGCTCAAAATCTGACAGTGAAAAAAAATGTTCATGGCTTGGCTTGATAATATAGTGATGAGTATGTATACTATGTATGCTAAACACAAATTATTTTTTTTATTTTATTTTGGTCTCTTAGGTTTTCAGGATGAACATTTTGTATTTTTAGCCTTAGTTGGTTTTTATGAGCATATTTATGGTTTCATTACTTGTTCATTGCAATATGTGTTGTTGAGTGTACTCAGGTAATTTTTGTCAGGAAATACTACTCTCATAAAATGTTTTTGGGAATTATTAAGAAATACTCTCGTAAAATATTTTTTTTTGCGAAACATGCTTGTAAAATTTTTTTGGGAAAGTACTTCACGTTAGGAAAAGTCAAAAAACCGTTATCACTGGTATTCTTGAACGTGAGAATTTTGTTCCTTTGTGTGGCATGCAAAGCACGGATGGAAGAAAGAGTACGAGTAGCGTTTCTCTGAATTAAATGAAAATTTTGGACCTTATAATACTTTGATATTGTCATAGGGAAAATTTGAACCGTCCGCTCAAATTTTGCGAAGGGCGCGGGGATGTGTGGTGAAATAGAATATATTTGGCAAAATCACATCACATTTTTATTTTTGGGCTAAATTCCGTGAAGCTATAATATTTTAAAGAAGGGTAAACATTCTGCGGGGCTACAAACATTGGAAGGTGTTGTGTGTCGAATATCGTCGAGGGTCGGCTCTTTGAGCAGCGTTCTCAAGTGTTTGAAACAGGATGTCATTCATCAAAGTGTCACAAGGCGGTCGGCGCTTCGTCCAAACTTTCAATGGCTCAGGCGTCCATATAAACACAAACACAAGCTGGCACACAAAACACATTCGGGCAGCACAACACAAGACGCACACACAACACACAAACGCAGGCCGTGAAGATATTCACGGTCGAGAACAGTGCTCTAAATAGGCGTGGCTACGGGTCGAAACAACCAATCGTGAAGTGGGAAGGAAGTAAACTTGAAACTGCCCACGATACGAACCAATGGAAGCAACGAGGGGAGTGCGGACACAAAGAAACAGCCAATAGCACTTATAGACGTCTAAGTAAGCAAGTCTCCAACCAATAAGAATTGAGATGCTGTGCCAAAAACGGCGAAGGATCGGGATTGTTCGAGAAGGAATGGAGCGACGCGGATAAAAAGGGATGCAGGACAAGAATAGGGAGGATTCTAGTCTCAGCAACAGAAAAGGTTACACGACGAGAGAGGGTCTTTTTGGTGCACGTTCCTGGGATCCGGCCGCCGCCGTGGTCCCCGTTGGATCTGCTACTCAAGAAAACATCAAGAAAGTGCCCCGATAAAGTGCTCCTTCGAATCTCCAGAAGTTAGCAACGGACCCAGGAGACACTGAAGTACCACCAGCATCAAATTCCGCTTGATACGCAACAACGTCGAGGATAACCGGCACGTATAAAAATGTGTCAAATCGTTCTCCTGAGAGAACACAAATATGTCAGTTCTACGTCAACTTCAAGACAGCATGAACACTCCAGCCTGCATTTTGGAACTCGCACAGCTGCCAATCTTCAACAACGTCAAAATCGCAAATTCCACAATTGTTGAGCTGTTCGGGCAATAACGCCGTGAGCGCAACGAACAAGCGCTCTAGGCACAGCATCTTCGACGTTGCAGCAACCGGCCGACGCCTGCGATTGGAGCGGCCGCAAGCGAAGAAACATTGCGTGCGCCCTTCAAGAGTTGAACAGGGCTCGATGCTAGGTGCCACCTGCAACGCATCCCAGAGGAATTGAAAATTTGTGGCATCGAGTATTTTGAAACAGTGCTTTAAAGGAGACCGTCTGGGTAGAAATCAGGATATGTGTTGATTTTCTGTTTTTATATGCATCTTATAGAAGATTTTCTTGCGCTTCCATTGGTACTTTCCGTTTACGTCTACTCCGAATAGTGCGCCCACCAGAGGGGGGGGAAAGCGATGGGGGTGGAGTGACCTTGAACCCTCCCCCCCCTCATTATTGGGAGTCAATTGAGCGTTTCTCTGCGGGAATGGCATTATAGTTCGTTCATGGGCTACTCTAAGTGGTTCCATTATTCAAACGAAACATTCTAAGGCTGAATAAATATTTTTTATGAAATTTTGACAATTTCAGAATTTAGCTGTTCTGCCGTATCTATGATACCGCAGCTTTCCTTCATAGCTCGATGACAGCTGCAGTATCATAGCTACAGCAGTGGTGAGCACACCAATCCAAAGGGCTTGAAAAGAGCTATAAAACAAAGGAGTTGAATAGACAAAAAAACGTATTTTGGTGGAAAAAAATTAGAAATTAAAAATTTTTTTTTGTCAAGAATTACACCCATTTCCTTTGTTGTTTATTTTTTCCCAGAGTTACAGAGCTACAGCAATGTAAATTATATCAATCAAAAGGGCTTAAAAAGAGCTACAAACGCTCAGGAGTTCATTGTAGAAAACCCTGTAGTTCAAAAGATAAAAAGAAAATTTATTTTTTTTTTGTGAAAAAACACGTTTTTCTGGAAACTTGATATTGGTTTCTCAAATCTATCTCCTTCCACAATTTTAGAGCTACAAGAATGGCTTATATACCATTCGATAGGGCTTAGCAAGGTGTATCCATAAGCAATAGCATTTTTTGATACATTTATTGTTTTGAAAATTACACTACATGAAAAAAAAAAGAAAAATACATAATTTTTTTTTTTCAATTCCCAAAATCCACAAAAAGAAGTTATCAAAATTCCCTATTGCTTATGGTTATATAGACATATAAGCAATCTAAAAATGAAATACTGGTTCTGTAACTTCAAAATTCTAGAAGGAGATAGATTTTATATAACCCCCTTATTTTATCATATTTTTCACAAAAAAAAAGTGCAGCTACAAAAATTTTGTCGAAATAACAAATGATCTATGCATCATTTCACACCTACTGTGACAATTTCAGAGAAATCCATCCATAAATAACGGACTTTTTTTTACCCAGACGGTATCCTTAAGTTGAAGTGGCACGCTGTGCAGCGCAGTGAAGGCCAGTACGCTTGTCATCAATGTTCTGTGATAGGTGTTGCGTAGGGATTTCTATAACTTTGTGCATTCTTTTGTGAATTGTTGTCAGCTCTTGAGTATTGATGAGAGATATTATCGGGGAAGTTTTATTTTTTGGTATGCTGTGTCGTGTTGAATTTCGCATTGGTAATTGTCATGAGCATCTTGCATTAGTGCACTTGTGCGCATTTTTCACTTCATTTCCCTGTGCTTTAATCATTGCATTGAGATGTTTTGTGTCTTCGTATTTACCCCACGTGTTTGTAAAAATAAACCCAAATTGAATCTTTAATCTTTTATTGTCCATGCTTTTATGTAGAGTTCACGCGAGCACAAAGGTGTACATCATATTTATTTAGGTCAGAGGTTGAAAGTCCTCTAATGCGTGCGTGATTAGTAACCCAATTCACGTATCGCGACATTTTCATAATGCTGCTGACCAACCAGTAGTTGCAATCTAAATATTCATAAATATTTAATCCAAGCTAAATGAAGGCACGATCCAGTTCATGCTTGGTATTTTCCAGATAACTTAGTACAATTGACATTAAATTTGAGTTTGGTGTTGAGTTTTGGTGTCACAGTCAAAGTGTTAAAAGTCATTCACTGGGCTATTACAATGTTCTTTTAAGGAAAATTGTGAATTTAATGATCAATTGCTGTCATTCATTAATCACGTAACCACAAATGAGTTAAACCCGTCACATTGTTAAACAATCGACTGACTTGGAATCTTTTGAGGTTGATAACATGTCAGTATATGCTAAATATACCATGAACTATGAGCAAAATCTATACAGACATCTTCATACCCTGCCCATCTGCATACAAATACCTTAGAATCTCCAAATTGAAAGCGTAGAAGACAAAAAAAAATGTATTATTAACCTACAATAATAATTTTGCATTCCTTTGATCCTGAGTCATGAGATGACTTCTGTTAAAACCACCAAGTATTTCCTAATAATCTGGTACACGGTGCTGTTATAGCAGTTTCTACTCTTTTATTCCTTCACCAATGAAGGGTGCCCATGTTGTTAAAACCTTGCCATTTTAGGGTGAGTTTCATTCATTACTATCAACTGAACATAGTATAAAACATTGATAATATTGCTAGTAATGAGAGTTTTTCAAGTATATACTTTTTCCTATCTAAGTTGTTCATCCCAGCCAGTAGAATAAAATGTATCAGCTAAAACATTGAATGCTATTTTTACATTTGTCTTAATTTTTTCTCTTTTGTTTCAGTTGGAATCATGGGGCAAGGGAGCAGCAAGGAAACAAAACCTCAGGAGTCTGGGAAAGAAAAGCCCCAGTTACAAGCAGTAAAAATATCAGCAGCTTCTCCAGCTGTGGAGGCAACCCCTCGCTCTTTTAGTGATGGCGCATCTCCTTCCCTGAGTCACAAATTAATCAATTATTTCTCCCCTAAGACAGAAGAGCTCACTTCCAAAGTTGTTCCTGGTCATCTGCAGTACAGCTCAGCATCACCACTTCCTCCATCTTCTAGTCGGCTTGCTCAAGGCTACAGGGAAGAACTTGGAGGCATTTCTCCTGCTCAGCATAAGCGAGTTAGTTCCTCGTTTTTTCTGGGCAAAGTCCTGATATCTCCTCGTAGACCTTTGAGAGATGGTGCTCAGCCCAGCCAAGATTTAGAGAATGGTGCCAGTAACAATGCCTCATATGAACATGGCACTCCCAAGTCTTTAAAACGAAAAGCTTCTCCAGAAAGTATCAGCTACTCAAAAAAAAAGAAGCCGGATAACACAGCTTCACCCTTTTTGAAGCGTGACTGGAAACTTGTGGAAATGAGAGCTCAAGTTGAGGAACAAGACGAGGAAGAAGAAAAAGAACCTATGAATCCCATCAACATTGAAGAAGTGTGTGAAAACCAGGAAGGGTCTTGTAGTGAAGGGTCTGAGGAGAATGATGCCCGTATTGAAACACCTGTTTTTGATGCAAATGACCAACTAACAACTGAAGCTGAAATAGAAATGAAATGTGATGGTGCCTCTTCCCGTGAAGATGAAATTGCAAATGAAGAGTCCCGCATGTCAGCCCCTTATTCACCATCACAGCCTCCAAGAAACCTGATATCTGCAATGAACTTCAGCCTTTCTTCTTCTGCAACATGTGCATCTCCTGCTCCTGCTTATGTTCCTCATAACTCCACTATTGAGGAGTTGGATGAAGATGTAGCTGAGGGTGTGAATGCTGATCATGGTGAAGAAGAAGATGAAGGCAATGTGACATTGAGCCAGACAATTGGAAAAGGTCTGTTGCTGTTGAAGGAAACTCTTTTGGGGACTGATGTAAGATCTGAGGAGTCCAGTTGTGAAGAGAATAGCATTGGAGAAAGCTTAGCTTTTGACACATGTGAGATGAATATTGATGATGAATCTAAATCAGGCTCTGTATCTGCTCCAATGACCCCAAACTCAAATGAGGTCTTTGAGAATGGTGACTCTGAATTAGGACAACATGAGGGGGAGAGAAGTTGTAGTGAGGCTCGGTCAAACTGCAGTAACGAGGAGTATGAACTAGGTGTGAACAATCATCCACGAGCTGGCACTACTCACAGTTCTACAGACTCCAAGAAAATGCTATTATCCGAATATAGGGTCACTCAATCCAAAAAGACTGAAAAGGAAATGACGGAGGAAAAAGACTATTTAAACAGACAAAATGGTTATGACTCTTCTCCTGCTAAAACTACCTTAAGATCACCATCTTCTGAGGATTCATTTTACCACCATCCTCTGGCTGGCTCAACTTTTAGCTCTTCAGTGTCTAAGGGCAAATGGCCAAGCTTCTCTCTGATTTCTACCAGCTCAGTCTCTTCTCTTCCTGTGGCTTCATTCCAGTTTTTTAAATCAATTATCACATCAGAAAGTCTTCCTATTAGTTTCAGTTTTGGTAGTACTGTTACTGATTCTGCAGTTGAGGACAATTCGGCAGACAGTGTTCAGTCTGACAAAGATTGCAGTCCTGCTCCTTCACAAGACAAGCCTCTCGAATTACCATCTGTTGATCCCTCAGATACTACCTCCACTATGCAAACACAAGCAGAAAACAATGAAGATAAAAGCATAGATCATGATGAAGGGTGCAAGTCATTGTTACCAGATGACTCTAATTACAAAGCTTCTGAAACAGTTTTAAATGATGAAATTGGAGTCATTTCTGACGGAGAAAAAACTCCCAATAACAAAGAGAAGGAGATCAATGCTGTAACACCTTCCTCCAAGCCCATTTCACCTGAATCAGTCACTCCTAAACGTTCCAGCAGAATAGCGTCCATCCAAAGCTCAAAGAAAATGGCTAACAGTAATAGCCCAACAGAAATAAAGGCTGGAACTCCAAGCAATAGTGGTAGACGCCGAAGACGTCGTTCTGCTAGCAGCGAAAGCAGCGCTTCTCTTCACACGAGTCAGGAAAGCGAGGCTGTGACTGATGATGGCACTTCCTCCTCAAGATCCACTAGCAAGAAACAGCGTTTGGACAAGCACATTGCAGTTCATGAGAACACTGACATTGATGCTGATAATCTTACAGAAAAAGATGAAGAGTTCTGTAAGAAGTCTTCTACTTCTAAATCTAACAGTCTCTGCGCACAGGGCAAGTTTGAGGACTTGGCTCTACTTCGAGACAGTGCGAGTGCCCAGCATGCCCGGGATAATCAGGTAAGTCTGATGTTTCTAACCAAACTTGATAAATTGGTGTTTTCAATTGGTGTGTGCATCACCTCATTTGAAATTTTACTTTCTGCTTATAGGGTGCAACTAATGTGCCGATGCATCCTTGTAAATTGGTAACTACGTTTTCTCAGTGACTGAACACAGATTTTCAAGTTGAAAGTTTGGACGAAATAATTCTTCAATGAGGAAAATGTTGGTGTGATTGATACTTGAAATTTTTGATGAATGAATGGTAGGATGCATTTGAAATAATCTCGGCTTTACTAAGCATTCATTTTCAATTTGAGAAAATGTTTCCTTATGAAATTTCAACATTAATAAATGTTTTATTGTAAGTTGTAAAGTCCAAGAACACTGGTGACTTGATTTCAGTGTCACGAATAAAATGTACACTATCTGCAAAATTGCATATCAATTTTCATTAAAGTGAGTGCACATTTTTTCTAAGAACCTCTTTTACGATACTTTGTTGCAGAAGAATGCACTGTTGCATCTTGTGATCTTGAGTGAATGAGATGAGGCACTCAAACAATAGAGTATAACGCTTGTGCGATGTGAGAAACCCATTTACATTCCATGGAGTCAAGATGTAAGGTTCCTGCTTCTGACCTGACAGGTGTTGATGATATGAGCTAACCTTTATTGTACCCTATCGTTTTACTTGCATAATTTTATGTTATGTCTTTCAGTCCAACATTTTTAAGATGCAAGAATCATGATGAGTAACAAGTGATCGGTTGTGCAGCTGGTGATTGTGGTGGTGCGGTCTAGTAACAGCAGCAGCTCTGCCCTCATCCGTGAACTGAGGCTGCAGTTCCCGCTAGGTTCTTTCATCAGCGCTACTGCCAAGCACGGCAAGAAGTCCAGGTGAGTGGTGTGCTTCTCGCTCTGTATGAGCGTGGGAAATTTGTCTTCTTAGGATAATTTCAAATAAAAACTTGATGCATTTCTCTTCCTTAGACTGTGACGTTTATCATTTGAGGATAGCGTCAAATGAAAGCTTTATGCTTTTTTCTTCCTGGACATTGATCTCCATAGGATAATTTAATAGGAAATCTTTACGCTTCTCTTATGATACTGGGACATTTATCTCCTTAGGATAATTTTATATGAAATCTTTACACTCTTCTTTGTCTGAGACTGAGATATTCACCTCCTTAAAGGCAATTTCAGATGCGTGCTTTATCATGATGCAATGTCAGGCGTTAGGCTGAGGTGACATTAATTCCTGTTTATTTTGAGTACTCACATGTACTGGAATAAAACTGTCAAATAATCTTCAATAGTTTATGATAATTTCAATTACTTTTGGTACACATTTTATGTAATCAGTAATCTTGGATGGCTGTCAGCTGCATAGAATGCAAAGCTTCATGTATGCTTATTTTTTTACAAAATGTACAATACTGCTGATAGGTCAGCACACACATGAAAAATGTGAAGTATTATTTTCCTACCGCGATAACAGGCTTTTCTCATTATTCAATATTTGTTTTGCAATTCACGCTGCTTCTCTCTTCACATAAACCTGCACTTTTCCATTGAACCTCCTTGTTGCAAAAGAACGTGCCACTTTTGAATGAGAAAGTCTTAGGAGCATGAATTACTGTATTACATGGTTAGGGATAAAATTGCAACAAGCAGCTGTCCCAGGAGCAATAGAAAGATAAGTACCAATAGTTGAAGCTGCTCATCTCTTGCACTGCACTCAACAACCGAACATGATGTGTAATGCATTGGCAGGCCCATTCGTTTCAGGGTGATGCAGCTATTGTAACTATGTAACTATTGTCCAGGGAAAAATGTGAGGTCCCGAGCTGAAAGTTAGGGAGATCTGCCTTTTCTTGAAACATATCAGTTTTTTTTATTTGTTACATACCATCTATTCCTGTTCACTGATGTCCAGTTTTCCAGCACCTTCTACTACTTTAACTTTCACATCTCATTCCGTAAACTTTTTTCCTTGCTTATTCAATGCGCAATCTTGTGTGGGAACATACCTTTTGCATAAGTTCTGCATTCCCTTCATACTGAATAGTGCCTTCATCCTTCCTCTTTTTGGAGAACCTTTGCTATGGTTAGGGAAGCTGAATCTAACCCCTAATCTGACAGGCGTGCTACCTCCCACGGCCCGGGGCTGAAGCAGCTGGAGCGGAACGTGATGCAGCAAGTGTCGCCCGTTATCGTGGAGGCTGGTGTGGGCGCGTCTGTGAAGCTGCACCTGCTCATTGCGCACTCTGCCAACTACAACTCCGTGGTGCTGCACGAGGCCGCTTTCTCCTCCATGCTGCCCTACCTGGTTGGTTTTATGCTGCCAGATGTTAGTTTTGTGTAACTTTTCAAAAGAACGATTGTCGTTCGTAATTGCTTGCACGTTCAATTTTTCACGCGAGTTATATGATATTTTACTTACTATCACTGATACTTGTTAGTCAGTGTTTTAACTTGCAAGAAAATATCTTTTATTGAGTTATGAGCATATGGTTTGCTTATTTAAGTTATTGCAATTGACTTTCAAATCGATCCAATCGACAGAAACTGGTGATGTGCTTCTCAAACTTTTCCTCATCTTGCACTCTTAGCTCCTAGTGAGTTTGCTGCAATTTCTTAAATGAAGATTTTACAAGTACATGAGATGCATAGACCATTCCCATCCTTTCTAGTATTTCCTTAAAAAGCTGAGAAAGTTTGCTCTAACTGAATATTCATTTTTCATCGATTTGTTATGCATTTGGTTTACGAGGTAAACTATTGAGACATTAACACTTTTTCTACAGCGCATTCATTCCACATGAGTTGGTTATGCATCTTGGTAACGAGCTAACTAGGAGAGAAGTTCACTGTTTCTCAACTGCACATTCATTCCACACGAGTTAATTATGTATCTTGCTAAGAAGCAAGCTAAACTGTAGAGATGTCAGTTTTTCACAACTTGGTAACGAGTTTGGTGTGCCGTGCAGCCAGCGCCAGCGAGCCTGCCGTTCTGCTACAGCTGGTTCCTGAGCTTGACGGACTCCGTTGAGCTGAGCAACGCGTCACAGCTGCTGCTGAGGCGGCTGCTGGCCGTGCCTGCCATCAGACACGACCTGCTGCAGCGCACCAAGCACTCCTCTACGCAAGGTGAGACGCACACCTCTGATGCGATCCTCACACATAGTTTTAAGGTGTCAGATCCTATTGTGAAATCTTGCTTCAGTCCTCTAGATTTGATCGGACTTCTTATAACGAGCTTCGATCCTCACACATAAATTTGTTTAAAGTGTGAGATCCTATTGAAAAATCTTGCTTTAAAGTCCTGTAGAATTGAAATCTAGATGCTTTTCAGTTCATAAAATAATGCTCTGCGCAATGTGAGACGCGCATTTCTGCTGATGAGCTGCAATCCTCACACGTGGATTGTTTAAGGTGTGAGATACTACTGGTAAATCTTGCTTTATTGTCCGGATTTTAAATTTAGGTACTTCTGAGTTCAAAAAATAATAGTACAGTGCATGTAGATGTTCAATTTGTGTTACAGTGTTGTGGCGTACAAAAATATCTCGAATTATTGCGTTTTCTATGGTGAGGTTATGTAATGCAGTTTTCAGGTCCAACAATTTTTTTTATCTATGTAGTGTGTTGATTTATTTTAGACTAGTGTGCACGGCCCGCCAAAAATGACGGGATTCCATAACTTTCTTGAAGAAATTTTTCAGGGGTGGATCACAAACAAATATATCCATCCTAACAATACCGGCGGTGAAAAATATTTTTGTACTTGTGCACTGGTGAAATCGTATCACAGATACGGTCATTATAACTATCCTTATGAGCGTGACAGAGAAATGGAAAGAGCGGACTCCAAACAAATAAACCAAGGGTATAATTAGGTAGTAGCAGGACCTGTGGAAATTCCACGGACAACGTCATCGTTACGCTAGGTGGACCCATGAAAAAATTCTGTCAACATTACTTACCTATCCTAACGTATCATGTCATAACAGAATCTATCTTGATAAAATGTCAAACATATCAATCAATGCATGTAAGGCCATCTTTCAATACACTGAGGAATTCGGTATCCATGATAACGCAAACTCAGACATCCTAAGTTTCTTAAGAAGCGGACACCAAAAATATATATAAATAAACACAGAACGGGTATTATTAGGTTGGATTAGTGGTGTTGCTCATTCCTTTCTTTGTTTAACTGCAATAACTCCTTTCTGAATACTATTCCTGCACAATTTATGATTTAGATTGTAAGCTAGGTCATACAAGCTCATTGAGCGTTGATTGCTGCCCTTTAAGGAGGCCCTCTGAGGCCCCTGCCAGGCCCCTGTCGCTTCGATGGTCACTTTTCATGTGTTTGTTGGAAAAGGACCCTTAGGTGGTGGACTATTCGGTCCTAAAATTTTATGGCGCTACGGAAAACAGATCCCCCCCAAGGGGGGGTAAGGGGACCAAAACCTTGAATTTTTGACCCCATTTAAAAAGAAAACAAAACGGGAAGGAAAAATTTGCTACTGTAATTTTGTTAGATATGTTCCAAGGATTCTAAAGCTGTCTTTGTTTTTGTTCTAGCATAAAAACTCAATGAGTTCTATTCTTTTGAAATATCAATACCAATGGACGAAAAACCATTTTGTCAATTTTTTCAAAAAACTAAGGCCTGAATCAAAAAAATGTATAGAAGAAATTGTGTTTCTTTTCAAAAGTTACATATTATAGTCAAATTTCATGAGAATCAGACTGAAAATAAAAAATGTCGTAATTTTTATGAAAAAAAATTTTCATGGAAATTACAATTATCAGTGTAAATATGAAGTTATGCATAGAGTTTAACGAAATAAAAATGAAAACAGCATTCAATTACATAAATTTTCCATTATATTACACTTCAACAAAAAATTTTGTTTTTGGCCTGTACTGTCAAGTCACTTATTTTCAAAATTCTAAAGAATAGAAGTCATTAAGTTTTTATGCTAGGAAGAAAACAAAGACAGTGTTAGAATCCTCGGAACATTTCTAACAAACTTAGTGTTTTTTCCAACTTGTACATTTTCATTTTTTTTATCATACTCCAAAACCAAAAATTCGGTGTATTTTATATATCTGTAAAATATCGCATATATAAAAAAAAATTCAAATACAAAATAAACGGACTATCACTTTTTTACAAATGCTCCAAGGATTCCAAAACTGTCTTTGAATTTGTTCTAGCATAAAACCTTTTTAACTTCTATCTTTTTGAAATATGTATCAAAATGACAGAAAACTAATATTTCAAATGTTTCGGAAAAACTAAGGCCTAAATCAAAAAAGTTACACGAATAAAAGATGTTCATCATGCAAAAATACATATACTGTCCAAATTTCAGTCAATCGGATCAAAATTCAACTTTTAGCGGAGGGCCCCCTTAATTCTGACGATAACAATTCGTAAGTTGTTCAGTGGGAATATCTATGGGAATTGGCGCTCTCAGGGGGACTGTGTAAGGGCCCGAGCTAGAGGTTAGGTAGGCTTCCTTTTTGTTGAAATAGAATAGGGTTTTGTTCTGTTACGGACTATCTTTTTTTAGTTCACATCTGTCCTGTTTTTTCAGCACCTACTACTTTCTTCTTCAACTTTTTCTCGTTTCATGAACTTCTTTCTTAGCTTACTGTTTCTGTGCACCTTGTGCATAGATTCCGCGTTCCCTCAACTCCATACTAAATGGTTCCTTCCTCTCTTGGAATATCTTTGTCGTGGTTAAAGGAAGGCTAAAACTTATATAACAATAATTATAATAATAATAATATTCAGTGGGAAATGTTCAGATGAAGGTAATTCAATGCAGTGAATTATGCAATGGCTCAGTCGAACAGTCAATAGATTGCACTGATCAGTTATTGTATAATCATTTTTTTTTTTTTTTTTGTGAATTGTATGGTGATTGATAATATAATTTCTTGGGACTCGCATAGTTTTTGTTCAATTGTGGAATCTGAGAAATTGAAGAAAAGATCCCAAACCTTGTTTTTATCTATAGGTGATATAGGAGGAAGCTGTCCGCATCTATTTATTTTTCTAGCATTCAGGTATGACCCATTCAGATATGACTTGTTGAAATGAATACGGCTCATTAGGACTGATGACGTGTTCCAAAATATCACAAAGGAATTGTGTAACCATGTGCCTGTTCATGCAATAGGAGTGATAAAATCTAGCACCACACGCTCAAGTGGAACTGGAATAAGTAGGTTAAATTTAACAGTTGATACATTGAACAGCATCAAATCGGTAATATTGTCTCGTTTCTCCACAGAGTTCATAGAGAGTTACATCCGTAACAACACAGTGGGCGGACCCGAGATCCTACACTGCACTGCAAAGGGCGGCACATCGGCGTCTGATGCGGCCTACACGGCGCGTCGCGACGTGCAGCGTGCTCTAGGCCAGGTGTCAGCTCTGCAGGTTGTTGGTTTTGTGATCACACCTCGCACGTTCGGTGCCAGGGTCAAACTGGACTCCGACCAACTCACCTTGTGGGATAACAGCGACTCGCCTGCTGTACCTCGAACCATTGCCACCATGTTCGAGGAGCAGAAAGCTCATGTGCCTCCTATGGATGGTCAGACTCTTGCTCTCGATAGTGATACTGAAGATGATGCGGCTGAAGATACGAATGACATTCTCGGGTATAAAGCTGACAAAAAGTCGTTTAAATTGGTTCCTGGTAATACTACTGAAATGGGAAAGTTCAGCCCCACTTCAGGATTGGGGTCTAGGGCGCATATTACCCTGGGATGTCACACGAAAAAAGTTCATCCAAGAACCACCGGGTTTGACCTTCTTTTAGCTCTGCAAAAGGAAAAGGCTTTTAATGAAAAAAATCACTCGAATGGCATTGGGGAAGATTTGACTAGTGTTGACATTTCTGACATAGTCGAAGGTCGAATGGATGAAGAGGGCCTTCCTCAGTTACAAGATAACGAGTCTAAGAGTGAAGCAGTCAATTCAGAGGCGCTGAAAAATGGTGTTGCAGAGAGTGAAGCCAATCTAGCTGATACGGATGACCTAACCATGAGCGATGTTGAGGAAGTGATGAGTGTGTCCATTGGCAATGACGCTTCCGAAGCAAAGAAGGCTTCAGGACCACTCGATGATACCGAGGCTGTTCCAGTCTCTGACTGTGTCACATTGAACATAGAGGGTGCCGTAGTACGCGGCTACGGAGAGGGAGTGTGGGTGGTGTACCCTGAGCAGTATATCACTGCCTCGGCCGTGTTTGCTGGCTTCCACAACAACGAGTGAGGGCAGCTGCTAATCAGCTCAATGATATCTTGTACATTTTGAGTACAAGCCCTGAGGTGTGTGCTCTACCTGTAGGTACGACTAAAGACTAAACGTAAGTTTCGTAATTTATTGCCTGAGCAGAACCCTGTCAATTCACACAGAGGACCGCAGTCCTATTGAGTAGTTGCTGATGAGATTTGACCGTGACTTGTGATCTGATGAATGATTTGAGATGAACTTATATGGAATAGTCTAGCTGTCATAACCGATAAAAATTTATATCAATTCCTTGGTTGTCAGTGCACGCAGAGTGCTGTAGACTGCAGGTCTTGAAAGTAGTTGCTGGTGAGATTTCAGCATGACTCGTGATCTGATGAATGGTTTCTAGAATGAACTAGTATGGAATAGTCCACCTGTCGTAATCAATCACAGTTCATTACAATTCTTTGGTTGGATTGTGTGTGCCCTTGTTTGATGTTTCCTATGCGTGTGTCATGTGCAGCAGCCACTACGAAAATTCTAACTCATAGTTAGGTGGGATGAATTGAATTTCGAAGAACATTAAACTGTTGTGCGTAATTTGGATTTCTAAGAATTTACAGGAAATTCACCAGCAAGAGACCGGCCTACGCATTTTCACCATCACCTAAAAGGTACATATCGAACAATACCATGTTACAGAATATTTTGAACTTGGATTCGGTCATTTAATCTTCTTTGTTGTGCAGATAGCCAAGCTGCAAGTACGACGAATTTTAGCGTCCATTTTCAATGTGCCGATTTGATCTTGCTATTTATGTATTGGTGTGTTGGCTTAAATCCCAACATAGCTTTCAAACACCTCTACAAACATAGTACAGAAATAGATATGAAAAATTGGATCTCTTTATGTTCTTTACTTAACGTTTTAATTTTACGGGACAATCCTGGGGGGGAATAACCTACTCTTGGCTTCTTTGTCCCAAAATCTTGTGCTTTGACTTGTAAGGATCATCTCTATTCAGTTTAGAGGCTTGAACTTGGGCCGAAGCTGCTCTATGATGAAGCGTCGAGCTACATCTTCCTAATGCTGAGCCTAGTACGAGCGAGTGATCTGTAACCTGTAATATTTTACCTAATGTGACTCATTGAACTCGGTCCTTCATGAGCAGTCTTTAAATCATCCTCGGGTATAATAATTTCTACTCTGATAACAGCGCTTCTCTCAATAGATTCTCTTGGTTGAAAGAGCATGCCACTCACATCTTGTGTGAACTTGGAAACAATTGCTTTTATTCCACTCCTCGCGAACTTTCCTAGTAATGGCCCAAGAAGCTTTGCTGAGGAAACTTGACGTTCCGACTAACATGGTTGTAGCAATATTTCCCGGAATGGTCAAGGTCCTCAAGATTTGAGTGTCCGCTCTATTTTCTTTGCAACGTGTTTCAAAAATTGCGGAAAACAAGGGTGTTTTTCTTTTTAACGAAAGGAAGACTTTTGTTTCTTAGCACGTTTTCTTTTATAAGTTATCTACTCGTGGTTACGAGCTACCTCTTTGCTTTGTTTCAGTTATTTGTTGCGCTGTGAGTCTTATCGAGCAAGGACTTACCCGAAGCAATTCTCGTTTTTTAAACCTAATTAGACTATGAGGAAACGTGTGAATAAGGATTTTTATCGCTACGAACGTGTTTCTTAAAGCAGTTTTACCTTTGAAGCAGAAATTATCGAATTATTATTTAGAATCTTTGTATTCAAAAAGAAGTGATTGCTATAAGAGACAATGGGTAATCTTTTTTTGACGCAAGTGGGTTCCTAGAAGTAGTCAGGCCTTGTGTTTTTCTCCGTATTACACGTTGGGAGTCGTTTGTTTTATTCTATCGGTTTGTTCGAGGGACGTCACTTCTGTTTCTTCGGTGGTCACTGAAGCGATTTTCATAACACTGCAGACCGACCAGTAGTCACGAACTCAATTTTCATGAACACCTAATCAAAACTAAATGAAGGCACTATTCAGTAACTAAATGTTTCTATTTTTTACCATTACTTACTACAATTGACCTCGAATTTGAGTTGAATATTAAACTTCAGTTTTACCTGTCGCGGTCAAAGTGTTACTCACTCCCCGCGCTTATACGAAGAGATCATTGCTAAATAAACAGATGCCGGATTTTCAATCATTCAAGCGTTGTTACACTCAGCAGTCAAACCTCTTTGGCGTTTTGGCTATGCTACGTCAAATTAAATTGGAGGATTTTATTTAATGAAAATTGTAGCAGTGGTAGGTCGATAAAAGAATTTCGGCTATCGAGTGTATCCCAATCATAACCTTAATTGTTTGAAGATCCGGTGTCTGAAGGCAATTTCTGCTCACGAGTGTTGCCAACTACCGCTCTCTATACATGCGCCGTGGGTGTGTCTGTTGCTTAGCAGCCGCTCGTGAAGACGAAGTGTGAGCACCTAGTTGCCCAGGTTACTCGGTTACACTCAAGATTGTTAGTTTTCTCAATATTTTGGGATTTTAGGAGAATTGTTTCCAATTTTAGTATGTTTTTTTCTCATTTTAGTTGCAAAGACTCCGGTTGTTGTACAGGTCAGTTACAATCGAGTTTCAGTTGTAAAGTTTTCTCAATATCTTGGGATTATAGCGGATTTGTTTCCATTTTTAGTACGTTTTTTTCTTGTGACAATTATTAGTTTTAATGTGTTAAGTATAATTCTTTTAATGTCGCTCAGCTG
Organism: Morinoia aosen; assembly: GCA_030386875.1. Lineage (NCBI taxonomy): Eukaryota > Metazoa > Arthropoda > Malacostraca > Amphipoda > Talitridae > Morinoia > Morinoia aosen. Next base: position 81,176,057 of record CM059561.1, on the reverse strand, counting down.
CACAATGACTGCATCGACCATCAGTATCAGTGGCTCCCACCTCCAGAGGTGCTTCTACTCTGACAACTGCGCCCCAATATTAATTGAGTGGATTACAGCAGCATGATGCGGTCAGTATCTGCATCATAGTATTAGTATGGGAATTTTCCCCTGGACTGCAGCGAGTGGAATATAAAGGAAAATACTTGTGTCACTGTCGCTATTATCGCTGTTCACTCAAGGGATCTCTGTCAGATTTGTTAGCTGTGGCACCTTCATTGTTTTAAAGGTACTGTCTCCAGTTCTGTCTAGCTATTCAAGCTAGTTAATGTCTTCATTTAGTTCTAATGTTCCTAATTGTATAAGGATTTATAAAAAAAATGTTCCGGTATCAGTTGTGTATTTGTAACCTTTCAGTATTGTTGAAAAGCCTGCCATTTGATCTTTTGATCTTCCCTTTGGTCTCTTTGAACCTCCGAAATCTTGATTGCGTGAGTGGCCGACTAGCGCTCTCAAGTCATCCATGTATGTGTCGGCGCTTTCTCCACGGTATTGTTTGCTCAAGCTACATAAATCTTTCATTTTATCGCCTGTGACTGAAAATAATTAACGATTGTACCGATCTCAGCTACGTAGGTTGTTTATTTCAAGATCTCAGCTACGTGAATTTTGTTTCAAATGCTGAAGGTAACCTTTCTCAACAGCATCGCTGAAACTGGTGAACCTAGATCAGGCCGCCCAAACATTCTATGGTGTGCGCCGTTATACCGACAGCGCTGTAGAAATTACATTTTGAGTTGAAAAATATTTGCCTTGTTTTAGGTAGAATCTGAGTATAAAGGGCCCTCAGACCTGTGTGTCCATGCTCAAGACTACTAAATGCTTAGTACTCTTTTTGTTTAAATTTTATGTCAGACTCAGAGTTAAATTCCAGTGATTTACACTGGCACCTGTGCCACGACGATGAATTGAAGTAAGATCAAATCTTGTATCAGGCCATTCCTGTAAGCTTTGCCGTCGTTGGGTATGATAGATTTTGAGCCTGAATTTCAATTCTCTTGGAACCGAGTGTAAATCCCAATCTCTAACCTAATCGTGAATTGCGAGAACTGATGACCCTAACAGGACTACGCCAGCTATGTGGACGAGTCCGTATACATCGAAGGCGAGCGTTGGCTGCGGAGTGCGTGAGTTACAAATGTGCAGAGCTGAGTCGAGGATTTAGATTGTGAGAGCAGAATGTGAATTCAGTGAGTGTTGCTGGGCTCTGGTGATGAGAGATGGGGTAAAAGAATGCCACTCTCCCTCAAGCAAGGCTTTTCGTGGACCTCAAGGGGCATTGAGTGCTGGTTGCTAGGAACCGAGTGCAGTCACTGGTCGACCTGAAATGCCGTCTCGATAATTGGTATTTGTAGTTGTAATCGTTAAGCTTGGTTGCTGTATGACTAGAGACTGAATGCAAATATACACAATAATATCTTATTTCTCGTTGTTTCTATTTTATCAGACTTCTGTTTTGTCATTTTTATTAACTCGCTCTCTTTTCTGGCCTCATGAGCTAATCAGTGATTGCAAGAAAATATGCACAAGAGCTAAACTGAAGTTAAGAGAAATCAATAAGTTGCGTACTCTAATGGGGGTCGATTCATTTCAACGCGGCATTGGTGGTTCGTCGAGAGACCTGTTACCATAGGGGCAATGTGTTTCAATCCTTTCTAATAGGCTTGAAAGCACTTTTCTGAATAGTTCAGTAATTATTGTAACTGATAAAAATTTACACATAAGTTACTTGTGCGATAATTGAACATGAAATATTTATTTGGCATTTAGATTGGCAATGAAATACAGTTATGCAACAATAAGAAAAAAAATCTCATTTCAAACTGAAATAGACATTTTTAGTGACCACACATGAAACTAAGCTTTTTGCACTTGGTATTAGTTCTATGACTTGAAGAAATGTTGGAAAGCTCAATAGCCGGATTCTCTCTAATAACACAACACTTTGGTGATAGTGTGGGATATGAATGTTAAAAACAATGACGACTGAGGAAAAGTTCAGAGCAGCAGTGAACGTCATTAAAAGTCTTCCAAAAGATGGTAAGGATTAATAAAAATTTATTGCATTATTCAGTACATGTAAATGAAAGAAGCAAGATTTGGAGCTGGTGCAATTGTCTGATTAGTTATATTGTGCTCTTTTTAATCACCTTAATTAGATGATGATGACATTCAATTGTTATATATGCTTTGAATTTGTTTTTTTTTTTAATACACCCTTTTTTTGAGACTATAAATTAGCGTTCAGCACAGTTTTAACAAAAACTATGGAAAGAGTGAGGCTGAAAAAGTACCTCAGTGGGGTTTGGGTAAATCTGAAGGATATGACAGTTATCAGTTTTCCACTTTTTGGTGCCTGAATCTAATTAATTTAATCAAAGTAAACAAGTTTTCTTCTATGCACTTACCATCTCAAATGAGTATATTACGATTTATAGCGGTAGGTTTAGTGTTGTCTGATGATGAATGCGCTCGAGTAAAGGGCTACTCATTGATTTTCCAATTTTTGTTGTTGTTTGAATCATGATAATAACATCGAAATAAACAGCTTTTCTTCTATACACTTTTTTTCTTAAATGAGTATTTAACAAGGTATAGTGGTAAGTTTGGTTTCGGCTTTGATGACGATTGCGCTTGAAGCAAGTGCGCATTGCAGTGTTGCTGTCCGCCGCGCTCCTCGAATTACTTGCCGCTTCAAACACTGGAGTTGCCTGAAGTCATTTACCGCTATAACTAATAAAATACTCATTTGAGACAGAAAGTGCATGGAAGAAAACTTGTTTATTTTGATATAATTAACTATGCTTAGGCGTCAAGATTTACAAAATCGATAACTGTCATATCCTTCTGATTTACCGGGGTTTGTTGCCAATTTATTTAGTCCAGGATAGTTTTATTATAGAATATAGTTTTACTGACTAGCTAGCTAATCCACTATTTTTTTTAATTTGAACTATTAAATATTCAAGGGGGAGATGATTTAAATGCTACCTGTTGCTTCAGAATATTTTGCTTGAATTTTGTTGACCTTTTATCATTCATATATTTCTTACAAGTTTTTGTAATAGGTATATCTTTCAGTTTATTTTATGACCTATTAAAATTTCAAGCTATTATGTGTTAACAAAATTAGAAAATAAGGCATTAAATGTTAATGAGAAGACAATAATTTGTTTTCCAATTTATCTTGAATGTGTAATGTTAATGATGTCAAAATAAAAAACTGTTCTTCTATGCAATTATCGTTGAAAATGAGTATTTAATTAGTTATAGCGGTAATGTAATATAACTAAACTGATCTAGCCTAATCCAATCTAACGTAAACTAATGTAACCTAACATAACTTGACGTAACCTATCAATCATTCAAGTGCGTTACAGCCATCGGAACAGAGATTCTATCAGAGTCACTCCTCAAAATAAGTTTTTCCCGAACTTTAAAGAATAGAATTGCGTAAAGTAACCTACCGCTATAACTCATTAAATACTTGGTTGTGACGGAAAGTGCATAGAAGAAAAATTGTTTATGTTGATCTAATTACCATTATAGAAGCAGCAAAAATTGGAAAATTGATTATTGTTCTCTTCTTCATAAATACCAATAAGCATACATGTAAAAAAAATAATAAGTTATGAATTGAGGTTTCTTTAGTTTGTAATCTATGGTAAGTTATATTTTGTGTTGATGTATCCACTGATGAATTTATTTCTATGTGCTGCAACCATTGTGATAATAATTGTCACAATTTTGTAATACCTAATTTTTAGTTAAAATTCTAATCCTTCTAATATAAAAAATAAGATCAGTGGAGAAAATACTTATTTATTAAAATTCCATTCATACTGTAAGCTCCAAGAAATTTTTGTAATATTCCTGTAGAAAATACAGATACCATTATTTTCAAGAATGTAAAACAGAGTAAAATAATGAAAGTTCCAGTTCAAGCCAAAACTGATTAAAAGCCACAACTATGTCACAAGAGAAGAGATTCCATTGAATTGTCAACAATTAAGTCCATACTGGTAATAAAAGTAAAGGCAAAATCTTGAGTATGAACGTTACATTACAGTGTGCATTAGGGTAGATTTCTTTAACACATTTCCTGCTAAGTGACCCACCGGTGGTCACTTAGGTGATTTTCGTAGTGCTGCTGACCGACCTGCAATCACTAACTCATTTTTTATTAATATAAAATAAAATCTAAATGAAGGCCAGATCCAGTTAATGTTTGCTATTTTCAAAGTTGATTACCACAATTGACTTTAAATTTGAATTGACTATTGAACTTCAATTTAACCCATCGCAGTTAACGTGTTAACCTCAGGTTTTGAACATCTAGCTGTCAAAACCAAACATATTATTTGTAAAAGCAGTCAAAAACATTGTTCTGCTTCTTGAACTTATAAAAATAAATTGGATATGACTGCCAACTTCATATACGTGAAGAAACAGCTAAAGTAATCAGCAAATATTTTTTAATTAATTTCTCTAAAAATGCATTACTTTAACAGAACTAAAGCAGCCAAACATTGTTTCAATTTTGAAAAGTCTACCAACAAATGGCCAATTAGCCTGCTATCTTTTGCCATTTAAGCAATGGAAAGATAGCTCAAGATCTCAATTACAAGACAAGTTCAAAATTTAATGCTTTTGCCTTTTATAGAGGCCTGCAAATACTTCAGTGGTTTTAATTATATTATCTCAAAAGTAAATATGATCAAATTTAAATTAATGGCCGGGAAATAGTAAGAAAAATCAATCAGTTTATAGGTTCATGATGCTCTTTTTTGTTTATTTAAATACTTGGGCAATTATTACAATATATACAAACGATAACAAGAGTGAACAGTCATATCCTACCAATCATAAACCTACTATAAATGGATATTGCCTAAATACAGAACTACAGTTAAATATGACAATGATGACTTAACAGTAGCAAAAGCGCAGCTACTTGCTGATTTGTCTATGCTAACTTTAAGCTTGGCCTGAGAGAGCATGAGAGCAGCATCTTCAGGTAGGAGGGATGCCTGCAACCAAGGCCCAGGGGAAAATCATGGTGACCCAAAATGTTGTCGGTGCCCTTCTGCCTCCAGGTTTGTGCTGGCTGACATGGCAGAGCTCTGGGTAACTGTTCTGATGTCTCTCTCATGTCTGGTCTCTCTTTGCTTCAGCTTTCTAACTGGAGGTTTTCCTATCAATCTATTATGCATAATAAATTATAGCCCGCTGATGATAACTACTCAACGCTCTCAATTTTTAAATCTCACTCTCGCATTATAGGTGTGCTTATTTCTATTAAATTTCAAGATTGACAAAGTGTTTGTTTTGCAGGACCATACCAGCCCTCCAATGAGATGAAGCTGACATTCTACGGCCTGTACAAGCAGGCTACGGAGGGGCCGTGCACTGAGCCCAAGCCTTCCTTCTTCCAGGTCATTGCAGGCTACAAGTGGCAAGCCTGGAACAGCTTGGGACAGATCTCTAAAGAAGAAGCTATGGAAAGATATATTGCTGAATTGAAAAAGGTGTTTTAAAGTGTTCAAATTTCATTACTTTTTTCCTGCATCTTCATGCATGACATTTCATCACAAGAACTAGTACATAATGCTAGATGTATGTTTTTCAGGATATTTCATTGCTTTCATGTAATTGCTTTGCAAAAAAAAATGACCTAAAAGAGTTTTAATAATTTCAGATCAATACCGAATTGAGAAGTAGAGTAAACAATCTTCAATATTTCCAGATCAATATTCACAAGTCACAACATGTATGCAGTAGCCTTATTTTATTTTCCTTTTTGGGTCAAGCAAAAAAATAATTTTTTCTTCTCAAGCTTTCTGTTGTATTTCCTCCAATTGTCATTGGAGAATGGCCATATATTTTAAAAAATTGCTCAAAATGTCTACTCATATCTAATACCTTCAGTCGTATTGCACCATGCACCATATCTTGAATTTCAACATCAAATTTGAAGTTGCACTTGTCAATTACATTCAATAACCAAAAGAAGAAAGTGGAGTATCCAGATGACACTTTTTGTTTCTTTAGCATTGCATGAAGCATGAACAATTTTTTTCACATATTAATTGCTTAAAATGTGTTGAATTTGATCATTATTGCAAGTAAAAGAATAGTTGTCAAGTTCTGAAAGCTTGAATTTGCTTATCAAAATTAGAAGAATGGTTGTTAAATTCTGAAAGCTTGAATTTGTTGATCATTATTGATATTAGTCGAATGGTTTTCTAGTTCTGAAAGCTAATAAACAGGAGGGTTGATTCTTACTTTCTACATCGTTTGCATGCTCATAATGTTTTTCTTGTAAATTCCTTTTGACAAAAAGAAATAGAAAGGATATTTTTCAAGACTGGCTTTGTTTAGCATAATTATTTCATGTGCAGTTAGTATGAAGATATCTTGCTCTAATGACATTTTTATTTTTTATTTGTTCTCCATTCAATCGAAGATATTTAATTAACAAAAATAATCACCCAAATAACAAACAAATGTCAAACAAAAGCATTTACAAGTTCCCAGGTATAATATTTTGTTTGAACTTTCAATGCATTTTACTTCAACTGAGGCTTGGCAACATCTTGGTAAAAGTTAATCACCTCTATTATACTTGCACTTGTCCAAACATTTCATCTTTAATTTGTGTGTTTTGTAATTTCATCCTCTAAAGCATTGGTCATTTCTGCTCCACCTGCCTTGCACACTTTGACCATTCCTCTTTGTGCAAGGACAATTGACAATTCCTATAAACTCTGAAATTGTAGAAATTGTTTGTGAAAACTGCTTTGTATAATGTTATAGAGATATTTATTTCAGCTTTTTCCCTTGAGTGATAGCTTTCTGCTATGAAGAAACATATCCTTTGCTCTCATAAGATCTCCTTCTATCTGGAAGTTGCTTCCTGAAAAGTGATGAGAAATTGTGTTGAAACAAACGTGTGATAAAATTAGAAACAAAATGGTGATTCGAGTGTGCTTCTTCAGAAATAAACCATGAAAAAGTCCTGTTAAGGAATTTTACTTGTCAACTTCATGTTACCATTTTCTACATCATATCATAGTATAAAATTATGAAATGAGCGTTATTTCATAAAACACAAGGTTAATTACAATGTGGAAATTATGCTTGGCACATCAGTAACGAGTGATACTTTTTAGTCTTTTCTTTATGCTATTTCCACATTAAATGAAACTATACATTGCATCAACTTATTTTGGCTATTTTTTTTACAGAAGTATCATTCTTAACCCTTTGCCTCCTGACGGGAACTCCAGTTCCCAGATGGCTAGTGCTTCCAGTTTAGGTAAATTGACAAATTTCCAAGGTGATACAAATAGTACGGAAATAATTTGAACTAAATCACAAATTTAGGGCAATCTATATATTAATACGCTAACCTGTGCGTTACGCTCTGCAACATCATTGCGGTATCTATGATACGGGTTGGTTTGCGTCGGGTCGCGTTTCATTAGAGGGGAGAGAGAGGGAGAGGGGGAGGGGGATATGAAATTATTCAATATTTTTAATTTTTTGAATTTTTTAATTATTTCAATATTTTAGGATAGGAGAAAGGTTAGTTAATAGTATTCCTGCCACTATGTTTTTAGACGTTCCAGAAGTTTTGACACATGTAATTTGCTATTGATATCCACTCAGTGTAATCTTCATGGTCTATGCAATACATTTAATTCCTTTTCCATTTAACTGGAGCAAGTTTTCGATACGTACATGTATTTACAGATGAAATTAAGCAAGAATTAAATTGCTATTTTTCCTTGGATTTTTTTGACCATTTTTTTTTGCGTCAAACCATACATTTTCAAAGCATAATTTTTTCACTTTAAAAAAGGAAGTAAGCACCTGCTTGTACAGAAAAAACATGCTAGGGCAATTTCGCTGATATATTAGGGTTATGACTGCAATTTTCTTAGAAAACTTTCCCCTTAACTATTTGAGTGTTGGGAAGTGAAGGGTTAATAACCTGCAATTAGCATTTTTTGTTCAATTAGCTTACTGTATTATTCTTTTTCATTTGCTTGATTTTTTTTAGTGTAATATTCATACATGAATGTGTGTTAATTTTAATTCAGTTTGAATTTTTTGTCTGTTTCTAGAAGTGGAAAGCAATCGTTAAGCAGGGTGCGTACAGGCATGGAGAAGCATGGAAAGTAGTTGAATTTCGAAAATAAAATTCAAGGCCTCGAAAGTAGTGGAATTTTAAAAATGGCCATTGAAAGTCATGAAATTTTAGGATTTTCGCGAAAAGAAAATTTTACTGTTGAAAATTTTCGTTCCGTTTGGTCCGCGTTGAGCGAGGCGTTGTCAGTAACCTTCGAGTGTTACTTGGGCTCTGATTGGTTGATACAGCTACGTCTTTAGTGTCCGCGATTTTGATTGGTTCTCAGGCGTCACGTGAAACCAAACGCGCTCAGTGTGACTGAAGACACGCGCTCGCTCGGACCATTGTTGACCTGTCGCCACTGTTGAACATTTTCGAGCTGAGTTTTTATCATCGGTCTTGACCAAGGAGGTTTAAGAATGGAGGCGGCATCAGCGCTCTAAAGTGAAGCCAATTTTCGGTAGCTGTAGGGTATACGGGCACACACACGGAGATGGGGCTCAGTGCGTGTCAGACACTCAGCGTGACAGGGCGCCGCTATCCACGCTGCGGTCAAGGACGAGTTTCCTCAATATGAGTTTCTTTATCATTCAGCGAGGACGGAATTGAAATATTTGCCTAAGAAAAAAACGTATAGCACAGAGTAGCGCAAGTCTGCCATTTAACAACGCGGGCTTCAGTCGCTGATGATGGAGGTGGTGCTACCCCTCCACTGCAACACCACCTCCACACAGGGACTTAATGCCGGGTGGGCGGGGCTTAGGACGGCAGAAGTGGCTTCACTCGCTTGACTGGCAAAAGATAGCGATGCCGGTTCCATGTATCCAACTTCCTTGGTCTTGACCATCCCGTGTGTGTGTGACTAGAGTTACGGTGCCGAGACTGAGCTGAGGAATTATCGTCATGCCAGGCAGTTGTTCTTTCAACAACTTGTGGTTGCGAGACAAAGACTTTCAACAATGGATAGCACCGCATCCCAAACTGAAAACAATGGCGGATGCTGACAGCTTTGCACGGAAGGCAGAGGACAAGAATGATTTGCGCCTACCGGCAAAGTCAAATGCATTGAGGAAATCAGCCAAAGACAAGCAAGAACAACTCAAGGGGCTGAATGCGGAAATTAATGACAAACTTAATGCACTGGCAAATGCATAGCAGATGCTATTGAACTGTCCAGCATGACTGTTTGGTGTTGTGATGATCATTTACACATTTATGAAAACAAGACCTGCAAGTAATGATGAATGTTCTGTGAAGTTTATGACTGAAATACATTTATTGTGCTGCAATTTAACTTTGTGTGACATTATTTTGGGCAGAGAGAGGTAGTGAAAATGTGATTTGGTTGGCTTAAAAAGTCATGAAAAAGTAGTGGAATTTTGAACCTCAGAGCCTGTACGCACCCTGGTTAAGGTTGAAACATTAATTTTATCTACCTCAGGAAGTACTTTTATTAACCTTGAATGGCATTTATCTAACAATGGTTGTCATTTTATGTATCATTTACAGCTTTTGTTTCTTGTGGTGCAATGAAAAAATGATTTCCAAGTTTTGAGAGTACATATCTACAATGTATGATTCTCACAATTTTTTAGTACCCACATTTACGAGTGCAAGTCCTGGTTTCTATGTTCCATTTTATTATTTTGTTTGTATTTATTTGCATTACTCAATACTATTTCTATGAGACCTTCTATCAACGTGTTTCATTCTGAGGAAAAAATGAAGTGTTTTTTAGCAGATTGTTGAGACGATGTCGTACAGCACCGACGTGGCATCCTTCATGGAAGCCCTGGGTCCATTTTACGAGTACGTGGACATGCCCTCCAAGGCAGCCCATCATGACACGGAGGACTCTACAGACATGCGGCTTCCAGACGCTGAGCAGCAGCTCTGCCTGCAGACTCCTCTCAGCTCTGCCACAGGAGATGAGTCTGCCGACTCGGCCGTGTCTCTCGAGTACGAGGTGCCCGAGAGGCTCAGCAAGGTTGGAGTCAATGGATTGCACTCCCCCAATGGAATTGTTCAAGAAATCATGGACTGCTCTGATCAAGTCCACTTGCTGAAAGGGTCTCTGAGGAATGGTAGTCTCCGCAATGGAGACGTGGTGAGTGCAGCTTCTGTGATGCCACTGCCTGTGTTTTTGAGTATGTTTTTTATGGAACTTAGTTGTCATGTTGTTAAAAGATCTCATATGCCATTCTTGCTTTGTAAATTTTACAATATTGGCGTAATTTGGTTTTCATTTAAAATGAATTTTTTTTTTGACATGTCGTTTTCTTTAGACTTTCCATTTATAGATTCATTTAAAATAATTGAAATGAACACTCTTTCTGATTTTCCAAGGGTGTTAGACTTTTCATGTGGAGACGAGTGGTAACACTGTCTCTCTTAAATGGTGGAACTCCGTACTCTATGGGCCTTCTCTTCATATACGTCCAGTAATGGAACACACTTTGTTCACAAATTTTTTGTTTTCTAGAGTCCGTACTCTATGGCCTTCTCTTTTTGTCCATTCTGGATCACATCATTCATAGATAGGGAGCCTCAAGAACTGTTCAGTTGTACCATCGTGGATCCCTTCAGTGTAGCTACGTAGTCTCAAGAACTCTTTGGTTTTTCCTTCCTGGATTGCATAATATGTAGCAAGGGAGCATCAAGAACTCTTAAGTTGTTTTTTCCTGGATTGCATATAATGTAGCTAGGGAGCGTTAACACCAATCCAAACTCTTTTGGTTGTTCCTTTCTGGATCGCATTGTATGTAGCTAGGCAGTCACAAAAACTAATCGGAACTTTTCGGTTGTGCAGAAGCGGAATGGTGTGGTGAGCCGAGGCACGTTCCCCCCTCCAGACCCCGATGTGGCGCGAGAACGTCCCACCACTCCCCACGCAGCAGCTACCGAGCGAGAGCACTTACTGAGGTCTGCCAGACCTGTATCCTCTGACACAGAATCGGAGGACGAATATGCAATGCCGCCTGAGGTAGTGCACTTTGTAGCTTTACTTTGCTGGGTGTCCGTGCATGCTCATTTGTTCAGTGAGGGTGTGAGCAGGGGTTCCCAACTTGGGGTATGAGAAAAATTTGGATATTGGATATTGGCTTTATGTTGGCATTTACTTGCTGGGTGTCCATGCATGTTCACTTATCTGGTGATGGTGTTGGTATAGAGCAGGGGTTCCCAACCTGCGGTGCGAGAAAAGTCGAGGTAAATAACAGGATGTTTGATTTTTGTTGGCATTTACTTGCTAGGTGTCCATGCATGTTCACTTGTCTGGTGATGGTTTAGAGTAAGGGATCCTAGCCTGAGGTGTGAGACGGTATTCCAGGGGTTGCAAGAAAAGTCGTCATAAATCATAGGTTATGGGCTATTTGTTGGTATTTTTATTTCAGGAGTGGCGAGGTTTGCATGAAATTTCTTTAGAGGTGCAAGGTAAAAAAAGGTTCGAAACTCTTGGTGTAGAGTGACGAGTCAATGTCTTGCTCTCTTTTAGCCATATGACTTGTTAATTAATGGTTTTAAATCCATCATTTCAGTATTGATAAAAAATTATATATAGATTGAATTTTTATTACCGACTTCAATTGATTTAATAAACAAATTTGGTGTGGATTCTGATGAAAATTGAATATTTTCTATTGATTGAGGGCTCTCGGCTTTAAGCATTACTCTGATGGCTATCTTTATCAAGTGCGGAAGCGATTGAGTGTCGGGAATATTCATTTTGAATGACTGCAAGCCAAAGACCAGGTGGCTTTTTTTTTAGTCAGTTAGGCTTTGAGAATACCTGTAACCATAAGTACTGGATGCTTCAATTCATTTTAAGCCCAAATTATTTTACGATGTGAGTTTAGTTAATAATTTTCATTCCATAATTTTTTGGTGGATGGAGGTTAGTTCCACATTGGATTCGGTTCATTCTATATAATCTTCTGTTTTTTCCGTGATGTTCACGTTGATCAAAGCGCTGTTAGTAGTATATTTGTGTAGGAAACTTTTCAACTAAAATGATACTGTCTCAGTGATGAAACACCGCAGTTTGATTAAAGTAAGGAGACGAATGAGATACTAAGGATGTAATTTATGATGGAAATGGATCATCACGTAAGGCTTAGCTAAAATTAGGATAGGGAATGTAATGCTCCTTAGAAAAATAGAGAGAAAGTGCCTATAAATATTGCCTGATAAAATAGATGGTTGCAAAAAAAGTCAACTGTGCTTTATTAAGTGTAATTTTTCAGTATAAATTGTACGTTTGTTCCAATTTCTCACTTGTAGCTCAAGGTAACCTAAAGTTAATATTTTGAACATGTTGACGTGAACTGTGTTGCAGCAGCCTCCCCCTTCCTCCTCATCACAAGCTCTGCATGCTCTTTACTACAAAAGAATAACCCTGTTGGAGAACTTTGGATTGAATTATTTTTGTGTTCGTTCCTTTTTCCACCAGAGCTGCTTTTCTTTCAAATTATAAATTATCAGGGTGTCTACTGGGTGCTAAAGGTGCTAAAAAGTGCTAAAACCAGCAAGGTGCTAAAAATTGTGCTAAAAAGTGCTAAAATTGAAGGAGAGGTGCTAAAAATTTATGAAAATATTAAATCGCTTAGATTTTAATACGTATAAGTAAAAATACAAGGGTTAGGATTGGTACCTGGCTATTCCTAATAGGGGAAGTTTCTGCATTCCCCCATACCTGAGCAGTAATTTTTTCTTGGTGCAATTGCAGAGTTTATATTATTTCATAGGTCGTTAGGTTCTTAATTACAAATATCTAATTATTATAGTCATAAAAAATCAACAACTTCCTTCAACTGGCTGGTAGGGCTATTAAATAATAAAAAAATTAATTACTATTTTTTTATATTACTAAATTTGTTTATTTTTCAGGTTTTCTGTGTTGCTCAAAACCATCCTTAAATCCTTTTACAATAAAAATGGAATTATAAATAAAAGAGCAAAGAAAGTCACTTTTAAATTCAACATTCTTATTATTACAGTCTAATACTAAAAGAAGAACGTTTCGACCTGTTAGGTCATTTTCAACTTCTGTCGATAGAAAATCATAAAATCCAATAAAATTTCACGTAAAATTGCAGACAATGAGGAAAAATTAAAATAAAAAACATCATACGAAAAAACAACATATACAACCTAAACTAGCTGAAGGGGGGATGCAGACTGACTATCATTCGAAACCGGTTTTTCCGTTAAAATATACAAAGATTCTAAAATACGAAGTTTAATAATACCAGATGTGGATGCAATTATTTTAAAATCGTTAAAGCGCACTGGAAGATCGCATTTCTCTGCATGAGAACGAATGGCAGAATGAGATGGCGTAGAGAGAAGGAGGCCTGTTCTAAAACTCCTACCAGCACGCTCAGCAACGCGAATACTAAGGGCCCGTTTTGTTGAGCCCACATACTCAGACCTTCTTCTTTTCGTATTAGACTGTAATAACAAGAATGTTGAATTTAAAAGCAACTTTCTTTGCTCTTTTATTTATAATTAGGATTTGCAAGTCGCAAAACATAGACATTTATTCATAAAAATGGAATTGTTCTGAATATACATGTATTTTTGCTGCTGGAAATCTCTGTTGTCTGATACCTGGCATTTGTCATGAAAGGGTTGGTTATATATTTCGTGTATAAACATTCATTATAACAATGATCTTCATATTTATTGAATTTATATATGGTTATCATTGGAGCTTATTTGAGGAAAAGGGTGCTAAAATTTCATCTTTAAATATGCTAAAAGGTGCTAAAAAATGCTAAAATGGAGGATGGACATTTTAGTAGACACCTTGATTAGGCATTAAGATAGTCATTCACAAATTAATCTCTAAGAAATCGTATTTAGAATGATGGGCCCAAGTCTATTTAAATTGAAGAATATTAACAAATATATGTGTTCTTCACCTAAAAACTGTTTAAGCAACCTCTAGCTCAAGTACCTTAGTGAGAATCACGGTTTGTTTTACCAATTTTTGATACTACGGCTAAAGTGCCATCCTTATTTGCCTTCAGTTTGTAAGATTCATTTCCATCCTCATATGCTAGGCGAAACATACACTTCTAAGTGTCTTTTCTGTTACTTTTGAATCTCTAGAGCCATTCATTTAATGCTGACATATCTATACATCCAAGTCTCGCTAGTGCAAGAAAATATCCCATGACCCATATCAGTCTCTACATGCCTGTGTTCGTGCAGGAGATGTCAGGGGACGAGTGTGTTGTGATGAACGGGGTCACCATTGACGGCACCCCCTCGCCCAGTCAGCACCATCACCCTCACAATGACACATCCCTTGAACTCAACACAGGGCCTGTGCCAACTGACCCACTGCAATTTCGCATGTGCGACTCAGGGGCTTCTGGACTTGCAGACACAGGTTCTGGCAGTGACCGTAGCTCTGCAGGTGACATGAGAGCCGGTAGCTCGGTTCATTCGACAACCAAAATTCCTGACTTCAGCCCATTCCACAGCCGCTCAAATAGCAATCCTGCGTTCACCCTTTTGGAGAATTCTCAGTACATGATAACTGAGGGTCACAATAGGAATATGAGTGCTACACCTCAGGTGGTTGACAGCGGTACGGTGGTGAGAGAGCAAGGTGGCCCCAGGGGGGGAGGAGGTGGTGATGATGTGGTGTTGGTGCTGCGCCAAATGCAGGGCGACCTCCAGGCCATGACTCAGTGCCTCCAGGCTCACCTCAACGACATCTCGCAGTGTCTTGCCGCTCTCAATCGCACAAGTATTGCACTTCAGGTATGTTCTCTTATTCAATAAAACAATGTGACTTCAGGTATGACCTCTTATTCAATGAGTTAATATGAGTATTGAACTGTTAGGATATTCTCTATTTCAATGAATTAACGTGGTATGAAACTGTTGCAGTTTACTAAGACCACTTATGAGAGAAGCAAAAAAGACATGTATAGTTGAGATGTCATGAGCCTGCATGTGTAGGTTAAAGTAAGGATTAAGGTGTGGAAACCTACTAGGGAAAGAAGTCGCGGAATACTGAAGTGAGTATTACTTTTATGTTGGTCTAATGGAAGATGTGAAAGAAATGTATTTTTTTTTTTAATTTTCCATTTGTGTAATGTGAAAATATTCATGTTTCACCAATGAGAGCTAGCATTATCTTTCCAAGCCACAATTTCCACCATCTTAAATTTCCCATCCTTCCTAATCTGTTTCTTCTTTCTATGCAAGTATAAAATTATTGAAGGGAGCATTTTAGCATTAGTAAAATGAATTAGAGAGATTTAATGATGGTAAAAACACCTGTCTCCAGAATGTATCGAGAAAAATGAATGGGGAAAAATAGAAAACGATGAGAAAAGGCTAGTGAAATTTTGGACCCTTAAGCCTTTATTGCTTTATTAATTTATTGATTGTATGGGAGTTAGAAGGACCAGTTCCCAGTTAGCCGCTAATATCTTGCTCAGAATTCTAAAGTGAAGTACTGCATAAAAATTGTATGCAGTCTGTACCAACATGATGACCTTACGCTTTCATGGCCATCCTTCATGAAGCATATAAATGAAATTAAACCCCAGGCATATGAATTACACTATATATATTATATTCACCATGTTTTTACATTCACCATGTTCTTACATTCACCATGTTCTTACATTCACCATGTTTTTACATTCACCATGTTCTTACCTTCACCATGTTCTTACCTTCACCATGTTCTTACCTTCACCATGTTCTTACCTTCACCATGTTCTTACCTTCACCATGTTCTTACCTTCACCATGTTCTTACATTCACCATGTTCTTACCTTCACCATGTTCTTACCTTCACCATGTTCTTACCTTCACCATGTTCTTACCTTCACCATGTTCTTACCTTCACCATGTTCTTACCTTCACCATGTTCTTACCTTCACCATGTTTTTACATTCACCATGTTCTTACCTTCACCATGTTCTTACCTTCACCATGTTCTTACCTTCACCATGTTCTTACCTTCACCATGTTCTTACCTTCACCATGTTCTTACCTTCACCATGTTCTTACCTTCACCATGTTCTTACCTTCACCATGTTCTTACATTCACCATGTTCTTACCTTCACCATGTTCTTACCTTCACCATGTTCTTACCTTCACCATGTTCTTACCTTCACCATGTTCTTACATTCACCATGTTCTTACATTCACCATGTTCTTACATTCACCATGTTCTTACCTTCACCATGTTTTTACATTCACCATGTTCTTACCTTCACCATGTTCTTACCTTCACCATGTTCTTACCTTCACCATGTTCTTACCTTCACCATGTTCTTACCTTCACCATGTTTTTACATTCACCATGTTCTTACCTTCACCATGTTCTTACCTTCACCATGTTCTTACCTTCACCATGTTCTTACCTTCACCATGTTCTTACCTTCACCATGTTCTTACATTCACCATGTTCTTACATTCACCATGTTCTTACCTTCACCATGTTCTTACCTTCACCATGTTCTTACCTTCACCATGTTCTTACCTTCACCATGTTCTTACATTCACCATGTTCTTACCTTCACCATGTTCTTACATTCACCATGTTCTTACCTTCACCATGTTTTTACATTCACCATGTTCTTACCTTCACCATGTTCTTACCTTCACCATGTTCTTACCTTCACCATGTTCTTACCTTCACCATGTTCTTACCTTCACCATGTTCTTACATTCACCATGTTCTTACATTCACCATGTTCTTACATTCACCATGTTCTTACATTCACCATGTTCTTACATTCACCATGTTCTTACATTCACCATGTTTTTACCTTCACCGTGTTTTTACCTTCACCATGTTCTTACCTTCACCATGTTCTTACCTTCACCATGTTCTTACCTTCACCATGTTCTTACCTTCACCATGTTCTTACATTCACCATGTTCTTACATTCACCATGTTCTTACATTCACCATGTTCTTACATTCACCATGTTCTTACATTCACCATGTTCTCACATTCACCATGTTCTCACATTCACCATGTTCTCACATTCACCATGTTCTTACATTCACCATGTTCTTACATTCACCATGTTCTCACATTCACCATGTTCTCACATTCACCATGTTCTCACATTCACCATGTTCTCACATTCACCATGTTCTTACATTCACCATGTTCTTACATTCACCATGTTCTCACATTCACCATGATCTTACATACATTCGCCATGTTCTTACATTCGCCATGTTCTCACATTCGCCATGTTCTCACATTCGCCATGTTCTCACATTCGCCATGTTCTCACATTCACCATGTTCTCACATTCACCATGATCTTACATTCTCATGGGCACACTTCAAGACTAATGACAAAACAGATGAGTAAAAAAGTTTTAATTTTGCCGTTGAGGCGCACAGCGAGGGAGCTGGCGGAGGCGGCGGTGGGAGCGGCGGGGCGATGTCGCCCGTGAGCGACGTGGTGCAGCGGCGCCAGCGGCAGTGGTGGCCGTTCCCTGAGCTGTCGCCGCGCTCTACATTCTGGCTGCTGCTGTGGCCCGTGCTTCTGCACGTCGCTGTCCATGCCTGCAAACTGGCGCTCAGGATGCGCTTGCGCAGAAAAAAGTAAACACTCGGGGAGTTGAAATGCAGTGGTGCAGAAGAAGAGAAGCACGTTTGATTTTGGGATGCGCTTGCGCACAGAATTAGTAGACACACGGGGAGTTTAAATGCGATGTGCAGAAGAAAGATAGTACAAAAAACGTTGAGATGTGCTGGTGCAGAAAGTAAACACTCGTAACGTCGGGAGAGGGGACTCTCTTATTAGAAAGTAAATATACGAAACCTCGAGAGACGTTGGCTAGATTTTTGATGTGAAAGTAAGTACGAGGGACGTCGAGATGCGCTTGGGCATAAAAAAGAAGACTGACATCGAGTGGAGGTGCGCTAACGAAGAAAAATGGGTGTGTAATAACGTTTAAGTAGGTGTGACGAGATGTGGGGATGTATAGATCTGGTCCGGGTTGTTTGGTGTCACAACTCTTGTCAGCATCAAATGAAATGCATTGATTTTAGCGTAGCATGATGTGCAAAAATGGTGGAATTCTAATTACAAAGTGCTCAAATGATTATCTTAACTTCTGCCACATTCCATGTTCTGTTTTAGGTACAATTGCTGGTTCAGTTAGGTTAGGTAGGAATTTATTAAGATGTGCCATAGGTAGAGCTGCTTTTTTCGGTACAAGAGTCTACTTTTGAGCACTCTAGCATATCATGGCGACTGAGTGAGGCACTTGGGAATACGAGTAGTCATGCTTATGGATATTTTCTAAACATCTCTTAACTTTGTTGTATAATATCCCATATTATTTTCGTATGTTACTTCAGCTCAATATGAGCGTACTGTGCTCTTGCTCTGTGAATGCTAATTTTTTTTGGGTCTTAGTGGGAATCTTTAGATGTAGGTATATAAACCAATTATTGTTTGTAATATATCTTGATGGTTGTATTCTTATATTTACTTGAAGAGTTTACGAATCATTTGAGTTATGGACTATTCTAGCAAGTTTCTATTTCAGCTGGCGGCAAAAATTTTTCCTAAGCATTTGTATGTTCTACTTTTGATCATTTGTATGCCTGTTTAGGTGTCATCACACTCATAGGCGGGAGCATCAAGAGATGTGAACTGCAGGTGTAAAGCTCGCAGCACAGAGCAGTGTGTTGACATGGGGATTTAGGCCAGGATTACAGTGTTGTCGGCAATCTTCACGGCTAAGGAGGATTTATCACTCCAGATCACCAAGTTAAATGCAGGGATTGAACACCAAATCTTCATTTATTACGGACTGTGATTATTTTTAAAGGGACGTTGTGATTGTCACGGGCTGACTAATGCTAAACTTTGCATTGTAGCCACATTGAGTCTGTATTTGTTGTTGATGAACGTTCTAAATTATCGGATACATTTTAAGTAGCTCCTACTGGACTGGAATGCGTTATTGAAATCAAAGTAATACATAGAAATGAGGATGTAGAAATCGGATGCATTTTTAATTGGTCCTACTATATTGGAATGAGTAATTGAAATTAAGATATGTAAAAAAGAGGATGTCATTAGCATGGCACGAGTGGGAAAATTAGAGTTCAGTATGTTCAGCAAAGTACACTGATTAGGAGCTGAAAGTTAGCAATATTTTTACAGCGTGCTCTCTATATAAACTGTTGTTCATGGCAACGTCCTCAGCTGTAGCAGCGGACGTGATAGTGTGGGACGCTAAGTGTTGCACTTGGTCTTGTCTCCCTTGCGTGTCCATCGATGATACCGCTTGCAATTTTATTTTGAGTTAAAACTTCTCCGAACTGCCACGAGGGAATAACGTACTTGTATTTATGCGTATGCTGCTTTCAAGCTTTGGGTAGGTTTTCCAAACAACCTCCAAGTTGATTTATATGGTTTTATTTTATAATAGTGCAATAAATACTCTTATTTACTCAAATTTAATGTTAATATCTTGTCATTGCGGAGAGAGCAGGGTGTTTCTTTGTGGGAAGTTGCATGCTCGCGATATATTCTGCGTCACTGTCTTTGTTGTTCTCTTATTTCGTATGGTTAGAGCTAGTATTTCTTTCATTGAAAAGCAATCTTTATGGTCTTATTTCATATATTCAGAGCTGGTATTTCTCTCATAGAAATGCGATTTTTCTGGTCTTATTTCATATATTCAGAGCTGGTATTTCATTGAAAAGCGATTTTAATGGTGAGTGTAAGGAATTTTATCAGCGTGCTCTATGACAGTCCCATAAGTTATACGCTGGAGGAAAGCATCATTCAATACCGCACGCCTGCTTCAACAGAGGCTGTACGAGCTGTTGTGTGTGTGCCGCAGTAAAAGTCTTGTGCCCCTGTGATTCAATTGCTTCTTTGCCAAAGCAGTAAATTAAAAATTCTGTTTTATGTAAGTTATCTCCAGGTTTGAGAAAAGTAATAATTGGCTGTTTTTTAAGTCAAAGGTCAGATTAGTGAAGTCATTCACCTTCATACCTGATTTTTTTTACTTTTTCAGTTGAACGTTCCACAAGTTTGAAATATTTCTATTGTTTAGTACATATATTTTCAGTTTGGCAGTCAATTTTGCTGCCAACTCTATACCTTCACGAAGCAAGTGTGGCAGTCGAGCTACTCTGCCTCTTTTTCAAACAAGTCTCTTGGAAGCCCTTATTTCTGTTAGTCTCATCTGCACTTGATGTGTACTGTACTGTTGTTGTTATTGCTGTATTTATTCCTATTCTTGCAAACGCGTGCTGTTTTGATTGATTTTCTGTTGTGCCAGTTCAATAGATTGAAATATTACCATTTTGTGTAACCTACAAGTTTGTTACTTCGCCGCTTGTAATTTTTACCTGGCTTTCTGTTTCTTGTAAAGGTAGGCTGAACGGCGTTATGTGCTGGCATCAAATGAAACGTTACCTTCAATGGCAACGATGCCGCTTCACGGCGATAGCAGAAATGATATCCACTCTGTGTGTAGAAATGATGAACTGGGGAACATTGAATACACCAGACGCCTCTGTGACGTCTTTGGTGGTGAAACATCGTATATAATATTGATAATAATAATAATAACTTAAAAGGTTGTGTTCCAGTTCACATACTGAATCTAGCGCAGCAGTTCGCGGAAGACACGTTTCTGTCAATATTCGTGAACTTATGATAGTTCGTGCATTGCAGCTGCTAATGTTTAGTCTGTGTACCTGCTCTTTGATTCATGAAGAAATTGTTCGCAAGGGGACGTGAATTTCATTACCGAAACAGGTATTATGAGAATATAACGCAACTTTTTAATTGTTGCTGCTCATGAAAGTTTTGTATATTTGATACATGACAGACGTTGGTTCCAAGTGAATTTGAGGCCGTCGTCAACTAATACAGTAAGGTATAAATTTGCGAATTATTCTCTGTTTTCCTTTTTTTTCAGCCCCTCAGACTTTCTTCCTCAACTTACTGTTCACCTTGTGCATAAATTTCCCGTTCCCTTAACTTTAAATTAAATGGTGACTTTATTTCCTCGGAACACCTTTGTGAGGAGGTAAACCTAATAATCTAATCTATTTGCTGTCGTAATCATTGCTCGTGAATCTAGAGCCTTAAATGAATAACGACATTTGACTGCACCTCGTCACGATAAAGTTGCTCCATGCCTCGTGTTCTATAATATTTCTTGCTCATGTGTGAGCAATTAAGGAAAATTCTAGTCGAGCATTCCAACTTGGGTGTTCCGAACAGTGCTCACTTTTTGACTCAACTTCAGGGGGTGAAGTACGGAGTTATCTTGTGTTGACAGATGTCAGTAGTTCTCCTTAAGGTGTTGTGTATTTGACACCCGTCATCATTTGTGGCACAGAACCTTGAAGTACAATTCAAACGCTATTAAAGTTGCAAGCGTTCCCAAGAGAGGAAGGCACCGTTTAGATAAGGGACCGCGGAATCTATGACGGAAATCTTAAACGGTTCAGTGTTCCAATAACACCATTTGACTTATCTCACTTTTATAATCACGTCAAATCTGGCAACGGTGGTTTTCGATTCCCTTTAATATGCAAAATTAGTGAAGAAACTTCACGTTCTCAAACTTGTAAACGTTTCACTCTTGTTTTCATTTGTGACCGTTAGGTATATTTTTACTTTGTCTGCGTGGTGAAATACTCATTATTTTATCACCAGAAGAAATAAAATTTAGTGCCCATTTTGTGAATATTTCATACAACTGGAACATGAATTCCAAAATTTTTGAGTCTCAGACTTTGTACTCAATTTTTAGCAGTAAAAGCTAAAATACGGCATTTCTCAAGGCTAAGTAAATTTTCATGCAATCCTCACAAATTACTTACTGAATATATTTTTCCCCGGTTATCTGCCCTCCTCATCTAGTCATTCGACCTGCCGTACTTAGAGTTGTATGTATTTGAAGAGTTCACATTAAAATTAAGACTGCTCTCAAGGCATGGTAGACTCTTAGAAATTTATCTTTAATGGTATTCGTGTATCCCAAATTCGTGGTGTCGAAAGTTGCTACAACGGTGTCTGACTTTCGTAAATATATTCTCTGTTGTTTTGTATGTGTTCAATATATTTTTGTCAGGAGTGTTTTTATTTCTTGCATCCTCTGCATTAATTTCAGCTCAACATTTGTGCTTCTCGTGCAAGTGAGAATTTGTGCGTCTCGCGAGACTTTCCACGAGGGACTTGTGTATTTCCTGACATTTGACAAGCACGTCGTCGTAACGGTTCAACCGGCAGCGAAAATTTCTTTGCTAACTCGGCTACACTACCTGCTGTATTTTTCTGGCCACATCGACCAAAATTATAATTGTAAAAAGTTTGAACTTGACAGTTTTGGTCTGAAAAAACTCTGCGTAGCTCAGCTAAGTCGAGTTCAGCCTCTGCCAAGTCGGCCATAAATGGGTGGGCAGCTGAAATCCCCTATGGGGTTATTGGCTGCCCGTGCTGGCGGATTGTGCGTGGCTCTGTGGATGATCTTTTCAAAGATCAACTGGGGCCCATATAAGATGACAATAATGTGGGTGGCAATTAAAGCGGTTTTTGTGATGACTGTTGCTATGTTTCCATAATGGTGATTGGGACAAACTTTGAACAACGATTATATAATGTGCTTTTGATGAAATGATGTAAATTTTGTATTTTTGAACTGTGAGATCTACGGCGCGATATAGTACAAATTACTGAAGCGCTAGCAAATCGATGCTAAAACTAGTACTACTACTACTCAGCTAAGTCGACAGAAGACCTTCAGTTGCTGGCTGTACAGTTGCGATGACGTAAAATGTCTGAAAAAACGACCCTTGCTCTGACTATGCGCAAGGGCTCACGTGAGCTAGCGAGGCGCAGCTATACTGACGACCTGTCCTGGTCGGCAATGTTAGGAACTAGATGGTGTCCTATGATCTGTGTTCGCAGAGCTGTTACTTCTGATGTATTCCAGGTCTCAGGGCAGACTCCTCATGTGAAAGTTAATCAAGCTAGTCGGAATTTTCCTCAGGAGGATACAACTATTGTATCTATGGGAATTAGCACTCCCTGGGGAAGATGTGTGAGGGCCCGAGCTGAGAGTTAGGTAGGCCTTCTTTTTGTTGAAATAAAATATTTTTTGTTGTGTTACGGACCACCTTTTTTCGGTTCAATGCTGACCTGCTTTTCAGCACCTACTCCTTTCTTCTCCGACTTTCATCTTGTTTCATAAACTTCTTTCTCAGTTTACTGTTTCTATGTCTCTTTTGCATAGATTCCGCGGTCCCTTATCTCCATACTAAATGGTGCCTTCCTCTCTTGGGAACGCATTTTTTCTTAGCGGTTAGTGTTGCTTAAACCAACATTTAATTAAATCTTTTAGTGGTTAGGGAAGCTAAACTTCTCTCTTAACTTAACTGTTTCTATGCCCCTTCTGCGTAGATTCCGCGGTCGCTTATCTCCTTACTAGATAATACCTTCCTCCTTCCTCTATTTTTAGCGGTTAGGAAGGCTTAAACTAACCTCTAATCTTTTAGCGGTTAGGGACGCTTAAACTAACATCTAAGCTAGTCAGAATTAGCGAGTGTATGACAGGACCGGGTTAGAACTTGGCTCGAGACTCCATGTCCAGACCCTTGCGTCGGCTGCCGCGGGACTGCCCGTGTTGTACGGAGGTGAGTGGCGCAGGGGGTGCGGTCAGTGTACTGACCGCACCAAGGGGTCGGCGACCCCTCGCTCCCTGGCTCAGGCATGCCACTGTGTGGTGTGCGAGCTGTGAGATGTTTGAAATACTTGTTAGGGGTCACGGTGGTTAAACAATTACAGTAATAATATTAACAATGTTAGAAACGGTTGAACGGTCAATGTATGTCAGTGCATGATTGGAAACGCGCACTATGTTCCAATTGGATAGGTATTGGTAAGATTGCATTAGTATAGGGGAGATAGTATGGTATAGGTGAGACGGTATTGGCTAGCATGGTATAAGTGACACGGTATTGGCTAGCATGGTATAAGTGAGATGGTATTGGCTAGCATGGTACAGGTGAGACGGTATTGGATAGCATGGTATAAGTGAGATGGTATTGGCTAGCATGGTATAGGTGAGATGGTATTGGCTAGCATGGTATAGGTGAGACGGTATTGGCTAGCATGGTACAGGTGAGATGGTATTGGATAGCATGGTATAGGTGAGACGGTATTGGATAGCATGGTATAGGTGAGACGGTATTGGATAGCATGGTATAGGTGAGACGGTATTGGCTACTATGAAGAGCCTGGATGGTTGATCTGAAAGGACCATAATCTAAGTTTACAGTGCCATTCGAGTATGAGGCGAGTGGTTTCTGGTGAACGAAGTTTGAAGCGGTACGTGTGAAATTGTTGCTAGAGTGAATAAATAGTTTTCCGACGAGCTAAAATGGATACTTTTTTGTAATCAGAGGGTAGTATGACGGAAATGGACGTAGGTAACAAAATCGGCTGCCTTAAATCTGTGGTTCAACTGGATTAACAGGTCTCGAGGATTTTTTTTGCGACTGCAGGTCTGCGTACGCCATAAACAACGCCGTACAGGTATGAAGAATTATGTCCCGCATTTTCTTCTAGAATTTTTTTTTTTTGTAGAATTCAGTAATCTACAGATAGGTTACCGTAGAAGCTTCTTTGGTTCATTGGCCCATTATGCTAATGTTGTATATTGTTGGCTGATAAGTTTAGTCTTGGGCTTTATATGTAACAATAATCTTTTTTGTGATAAATTAATTTTTCAGATGGTGTAATTATGCCGATTGTTCCGTCCTGGAAGTAAATTCCACTTCTACTGTACGAAATAAAATACAAAACTTGTTCTGGTGTACTCAATTTCACTTCTGTTCACTATGGTGAACTTAGGATTGGCTCGATACATGCGTCTGGTATTTCGTCAGATCAGAGAACGTCATTTGCAATCTGACTGCCTTGCTTACTTTCTCGAGTATGCTTTCCGATCTTGCATGTTACGATCTTTGACATTGGGGAAATTGATAGGTTGAAGTATCTTGCCAGGCATTCTAGATTTTTTCTTAGGTGATGGCATTCTGCTCCGGTGGAGGAATATTCAATACTTCCATAGATTTCTAAATTACATTAAAGATATATCGTGAAAACAAATAGAACATACCCGATAAAAAAGAAAAATAGTACAATCAACTGAGAAATCTTGCAAGAAATTGCGACACTAATATAGAAAATTAGATCTTACTCTGCCGTCTCTAATTAACCGTGTAAAAATATGAGTATCGATCTGAAATGCTTAGTACAAATTACGTATTAATATAAGTAATGTCTAAAAATGGGTATCAATCTGAAATGTTTAGTTCAAGTTACATATAATATGAGTAATATTTAAAAAATCCGCATAATACGTTTGCTGCGGCACTTACCCGTTTGTTCGTCATATTGTTCGCCCACGCGTAGAATTCTGTTGTCTAGGGACACCCTGGAGGAGTTTCGTGCGACCCGGACGCGGCGTTGCTGAGCCGCCGAGCGAGAGGGTCTCGAGCAGCATGGTGTGCTGGCCGACCGTCCTGTGTCGCAGGTGTGTCTCCCTCGGGTCCATGTTTAGGTGACTTGCTCTTGCTTGATCATTGGCTCTGGTATTTATGATACTTTTGTTTTTCTACATACTGAGCGCGTCTCCCTCTAGTCCATGTTTAGGTGACTTGCTCTTGCTTGATCATTGGCTCTGGTATTTATGATACTTTTGTTTTTCTACATACTGAGCGCGTCTCCCTCTAGTCCATGTTTAGGTGACTTGCTCTTGCTTGATCATTGGCTCTGGTATTTATGATACTTTTGTTTTTCTACATACTGAGCGCGTCTCCCTCTAGTCCATGTTTGGGTGACTTGCTCTTGCTTAATTATTCATTGGCTCGGTAATCATGATGCCTCATGTTTTTCTATCTACTGACGTCAGTTGGTCAAGATATTTTAAAAGCCAACGTTTTATTTTAATGAACTGGCGCATGTCAAGATATTTCAAAAGCCAAAGTGTTGTAATATATTTCAGTTATCAACTTCATTTGAAATTAGCTGTTTTTCTTTTTTCAATTGGAAATTTTTTCATGAAAATCCTATTCCACAATTATTTGATTTGATCCTTCGGTGTCGCTGCATCCCAACCCCTTAATGAACGAATTCGACGCATCTTGTCGTGGCTGTTAGAAAAATCGTGAACTTGCCTTGAGATTTGACGTGTTTGAACCAGGTGCCTAATTTAACCTAGTCTCTGCGCAATATTTTTAGTCAGGTATTGATGAATAAAGTTAAACTTTCACGTTGAATTGTTAAAGTCATGGAAAGTAGGTGAAGTAAAAATCAGACGAACTGTAAAGTTAAATTAAGAAATTAATTCGTTAAAAGGTGAAAGCTAATGGTACTTAATTTCTTCCTTACTCCTATTCTTTTCGGAACTGTTTCATTTTTTTCACTTATATTTTTTTATGGTAAAGTGCTTTTGTTAGCCTTGTGCGACAGCTCTTAATTGTTTCTGACTCTAGGGAATATTCTGTGCCAGCATCATTTTTATAGAGAATCAGTTTGAAAAAAAATTATGTGGTAAAGCATTTTCTTCAAGCTGGTTACTAGGTACTTGTTGATATGTTTGGATAAAAACTAGTTTTGCGTTTTCGAAAAGTCGATTACTTAGTTTTAGATAGAAAACCATTTACTTCCTCCTAATATACCTTTATCTTAAAAGTAGCTCAGTGTCTGTAAAATAAAGTAACTTCACAACCCGCTTTATAACAATCAAAAGCTAGAATCAAACAACACCTTGGAGCATGGTAAGAACACCAGCAATTTCAAAGGTTCAATCTTACTGATGTTTTCATTCTTGATTATATTCACAGAGCACTGCGATACGGGCTCAGGAACGGATCTAGCAACAGATTGGAAACACTTACTAGCTCAGGAGCACCCTTACTCCAACGCCCCACCACTTCATGGTGTAGGTTGGACCCGCCGAGATACTCTAGCCAACTTCTCCACGGCGCAGCCTGTCGTGAACGTGACGAGCACAACACTTGTGTTTGCCAATGCCTTCGTTCATTATGTCCTATTGAATTATCTAAAGTCGAGATTCCAAACGCTTCTAGTAACTTAGGTACCGTAGAAAGTTCTTACATTGTTCCCTGGAAATATGGTAGTAGACAAGTAAGACATGGCGACGCCCAACAAGGAACGCCAAAATTTTTGTACGGTGAGCACTCGCCTACCTCCCTCACACCGCTCATCTCCTCGCTACATTCGACCCACCACACGAAGATGTTTTCACGTTCTCCACACATTCCAAAGGCGACGAAGATCTTTAGAAGGTTTTCTTCAAAGCCTGCTCAAGACCCAACGGAGCAAAACGCGCAGAAAGACAAATCCGACACGACTGGTCCGACCGAAAACCTGCCGATGACGACAACTTCGGCTCTGTCTCAGGAGCCTCGACCAAAGGGCGTCGTAGGTTACATCGTCTTCCGCTACACGTGGTACATCGAGCGTCTCCAGCGCTCCCTCGAGAACGAAATGCCACGCACTTTTCGAATGTTCAGAATCTTCGGCGTGGGTCTCAAGGCCTTCATCAAAGATTTTACGTGAGCAAAAATAATTTTAATTTATGATAGTGTAAATTCTAATCGTGTAAATGGTGTAACTTAGACCATTATACTTTATGATGGTGTAAATTATACTCATCGTCTTATATCCGGTGACTTTTCTCTATGATTGTGTAAATTCTGACATAAATAAATTCTCGACGTAAATAAATCAGCTCTAACTTTATTAATTACTCATGTATCGCACGTTTTCGTCAATAACTGGAAGGATGCAATTAAACCGTTGAAATCATTTAACACTTTGACTGCGACGTGAGCCATATATGGTCACTGATGGAGTTTTTACTATGCTGCTGACCAACCAGTAGTCGCAAACTCAATTTTTAAAATAATAAATCACAACTAAATGAAAACATGACCCACTTAATGTTTGGCATTTTCAACACTGCTTACTACAATTGACTTTAAATTTGGATTGAATGCTAAACTTCATTTTACCTACCGTAGTCAAAGTGTTGATACTTTAATTTACAAAGTGTTTTCTTCTATTTATTATTGTCACTCATAACGCAACAAATGACTCAATGTACAAAGCTAGACACCAAAGTATTGGCTTGCCTGATCCTTGTTAGTAGCCACCATTTGGTTCCACAAAAAAATTCTTTTTCACAGGTCCGTTTTCTGCCGTCTCGCATTCTCACTCGTATCTTCATCTCTTTATTGCCACGCAGGGGCTACGTGCGGGTGCTGGTCCAACTGTCTTTCCCCAGCGAGCGTCTGGAAGGCCTAACACTGCACCAGCTGCAGCTGTACCACTTCATGCCTTACGACATGTTAAAGGTGTTCCCCGTGTTGGCCATCTCCGCCGTACCCTTCGGCCAGAACCTCGCTCTGCCTCTCGGGTTAGTGCGACACCTAGTAGTGCCTTAGCGCTTCCAGTTGTATTCTAAACTTCACCGTTGCCTTGGCAAAGGTAGTGCAGCTACAGCATTAACCTTTCCAAGGCAACACTGCTCCATTGCTTTGGAAAGGGTAGTGCTACTACAGCATTAACCTTTCCAAGGCAACTTCAGCATTACCTTTTCCAAGGCAAAACTGTTCCGTTGCTTTGGAAAGGGTTGTGCTACTGCTACTACAGCACTAACCTTTCCAAGGCAACTTCAGCATTACCTTTTCCAAGGCAAAACTGCTCCGTTGCTTTGGAAAGGGTAGTGCTAGTACAGTACTAACCTTTCCAAGGCAACTTCAGCATTACCCTTTCCAAGGCAAAACTGCTCCTTTGCCTTGGAAAAGGTTGTGCTGTAATTGCAGTTGGCAGCGAAAACTGAAAATCAGAAAAATCAGCCCTCCTAACGTTTCTATTTCTTCCAACCTTAATTCTTCAATTCTGATGCTCGCGCATCCCAAGCAAATGGCGTCAGCAAATTATAGTACATTTAAAATGAAACTGCGAGATATTTCCGTAATATTAACTTCTAAGAATTCAGTAGTGACGTAATGCGAATTTTTATCTCACGAGCCAGAGGAGCGAGTGGTGATTTAACATTGAGCCGCGCAAGACACCATCGCTTGTTAGACTTAAGAAACAATCTATTGCTCTTTTGGTTGGGGTAAATTAATTGTGTGAAATTGTTCAAATTCATCACTCGTCACTTGTAGTAAATAAGTTTTTTAAAATGTTCAAATTCATCACCCATCACTTGTGGTAAATAAATTGTTTATAAAATTGTTTAAATTCATCACACTTCACTTGTGGTAAATAATTAGTTTAAATTGTCTAAATTCATCACCCATGACTAAAATTGTTTAAATTCATGATCTGTCACTCGCGCAGGTACTTCTTCCCCCGCCAGCTGCTGTGCCGCCACTTCTGGGACCTACAACAGAGCCACGACTTCTCCATGCGGGACTTGCGCAAGCGCGTGCAGTACGCCCGGCCTGTGTTCAGGTGAACTGCCGCGCTCATTTGTTTTGGAACCTGCGCTTTATGTTCAGGTGTGGTCGCTGTGACC
Organism: Morinoia aosen; assembly: GCA_030386875.1. Classification (NCBI taxonomy): domain Eukaryota; kingdom Metazoa; phylum Arthropoda; class Malacostraca; order Amphipoda; family Talitridae; genus Morinoia; species Morinoia aosen. Next base: position 81,146,287 of record CM059561.1, on the reverse strand, counting down.
GAGAGGTTAAGAACGCCCTCTTCACGGGAAGGTGTCGGCAGTTCGAATCCCGGCAGTGCCGCTCGGTGATTTCTCTCCTTTGAGAAAAGGTAGAACTCAGCCACAATTCACATGGGGACTCTAACCAGGGGTCGGAAATGAATACTGGCTTGACCGGGGGTAACCGTCATGGCGTCCTGGTGTTAGTTATAAGGCATTTGAAAAACCAATGTATAAGATGATATATATCAGGCTTGATTGATTGGAATGAAGCATCCTGTCAGCTTCTCTGTACGTCTTCATAGTCAACCATCTCAGTAGCCTCTATTCAGTTAACTCACAAAACTACCTTTAAGGATTGGTAAATTTAATCTGTTCTAATTGTTCAGTAGTTTATTCCTTATTTGTCTTTAATACACAATTTTTGGGGGTTCCGTACTTATTTGTCTTAAAGAATCGTATTTGCCTTGAATATTGGTACATTCGTTTTAAATATTACATACTTACTTTGAATATAAGCTTACTCTTATTAACAGACATTTTTGTTCACCAAATCAATCGGTTTATTGCATTTTCCCATTTACATAATTCTCTTTTGCTCTAAATCGAATCGTAAAAACTCAACAAACTCAGAGAGTTAATCTTATAGCGTACAGACTGAAGAATGAGCTTCATTTTTAACTCGAAGGACGAGTCAACATGCTCAAAAATATAGCAAATCAAGTGAAGCAACTTTTATCAAATTTTAAATTGTTCGTAACCGACATGGATGTCTTCTTCGTCAGCTGTGTCCCTAAAATAAGGCTAATTAATTTTAGTTTAATATGAATAAAGTAAATGAAATGCTGCAAGGGAAATAAAAAGTTATGGCATAGGGCACACACGCCGGTGCCTGTGACTCGCCCTGTCCCACCCTCAGGTGCCTGCAGGCGAGCGTGAGTGTGACTCGCCCTGTCCCACCCTCAGGTGCCTGCAGGCGAGCGTGAGTGTGACTTGCCCTGTCCTACCCTCAGGTGCCTGCAGGCGAGCGTGAGTGTGACTTGCCCTGTCCTACCCTCAGGTGCCTGCAGGCGAGCGTGAGTGTGACTTGCCCTGTCCTACCCTCAGGTGCCTGCAGGCGAGCGTGAGTGTGACTCGCCCTGTCACACCCTCAGGTGCCTGCAGGCGAGCGTGAGTGTGACTTGCCTTGTCCTACCCTCAGGTGCCTGCAGGCGAGCGTGAGTGTGACTTGCCCTGTCCTACCCTCAGGTGCCTGCAGGCGAGCGTGAGTGTGACTTGCCCTGTCCCACCCTCAGGGGCCTGCAGGCGAGCGTGAGTGTGACTTGCCCTGTCCCACCCTCAGGTGCCTGCAGGCGAGCGTGGCAGGCTTAGAGCCCCTGAGCGAGAGGGTGCGGATGCAGTCCGTGTGCCACCTGCTGGGGTCCGGCCGACACCCCCGCGATGCGCAGGTCCTCGAGCTCAGGTCGCTCTTCTCCTCCGCGCCCTACAGCCTCAGGCACATCGGCCGCCACCACGTCGTGAGTTGTGCGCGCTCTTATCGGTTCGAAAACGCTCTTCTCGATTCAAAAATGCTCTTTTGGGTTCAAAAACGCTCTTCTCAGTTCTAAAAAGCTCTTGTCAGTTCTGAAACGCTCTTCTCGATTCAAAAACGCTCTTCTCAGTTCAAAAATACATGGAAATGGAGCGGGACAAATGTAAGTGCAGCACTTTAATTAAATGGTCCCATGAATTTGTCAGGTTAGGCGGACATGTTTTAAAGGAATTTGGCTTGCATGTGTCGAGCGTCTCCTTCCACCTGATTCTTAGTAACAATTCATCAGATCGCGTCAGCACGGAGTGATGATAGAGGTTATCTTGGCTCTAGCATTTCCGATATCGCTAAGAAAAAGGTCAAGTTATGAGACTACACTTCGTGTAATGGCCGCGTTACAAGATATTGTGTTAACATGAGTGTACTGGTGCTTGTGTGTGAAAATTGATGATTGTAAATGTGTTTCATTAATGCTTGTGCGTGACTGGTATCTGACGATATCTCTTTCGATTCTATTCTAAAGCAGCTGGCGTTTTGCCACTGATTTCACAAACCTGTGATGCTTTTCTCTTCAAGTTGTTGGGAAACGAGAAGTTTTGTCTCGAGTTTTTCTCCAGTTATCAAATAATTTACGATATGTACAGAAAAGGTTTCAGGGCCCATGCATAGTATCATCACACGAATGAGATTAAGCAACATACTTCTTGAAAAATTTTCGTGAGCGATAGTTCTCGTTTATAGGCACGTTTTTTAGTAATGGGAAATAAATTTGACCGTGAAAGTAAGAGAGCGAACAACACCAGAGAGGTTGATTTCTCTGACGTGCACTCGTTTCCATGAACACATTATGGTGAATCATAATTCAAACCCCTACGGGGTTTGGCTGCCCAGTGTGTTCAAATGTACTGTAGTATGTACAAAATTTCAATGGGAAAACAATTATAACCTTGAGTTGTAATTATATTCATGATCACATAATTTTTGATGATCATATGTTGATGTTCGTCTTATTTGGTAAATTGGAAAAGCCTGATACTGGTTAAAATATGTGACTTTCGGTGCGATGTAGTTCGAATAACTGAAGCGATAGCAAACCCATGTTACTACTACTAATACTCCTGCGCTGGTAGCCCGGTCGGGGTTTCAGCATGGGTAAGACACTCGGCTATTGAAGGGTGGGCAGCTGAAACCCACTGGGAACTAGGCTGTACTCCCATTCTAAATCCATATTGTTTCTTTGTAAATGCTTCGCGAAAGCGGAGGGGTCTACATTTGCTATTAGCTGGCGACCCTGGTGGAAAAGCGACCACAAACAAACAACAACATAATTCAAAATTCGATGGAAAGTCGCCGTCTTCAATGTAAAATTTTACTGTGGTACAGCGTTCGCTTTTGCGACTACACGGTCTGTCGGCCGTGCTGCGCCGCAAGCGGCTACGCGACCACGCGCGGTGGCTGCTCTGCCACGACTGGGCCCTCACGGCCGAGGCGCGCGGGTTGCCCCCTACCGACACCGCGCTGCTCAGGCGGGACGCGGGTGCCAACTCCTCATTGGTCGAGGGCAGCGACCAATCACCGCTCCTGCACTGCGATCTAGCTTCTCTGCACGTCAATGTACTTAAAACGGTGAGAGGTTATCTGAGTTTTTGTTTTCTGAATTAGGTGCTAAGAACTGCGAACCATAGGTGAGGTTTTCACATGCTTTGTTTGAGTTGAGTTGGGAAAATAGGTCTACAGAATGACGATTCTTCATTCACCTGTTATAATCGTGTAGATTTGAGCACATTTGTAGATAAGTTTGCAGTTTCAATCGGGTTTTTCAACCCACGTACTACAGGTGTAGATTTTTCTGCTTTGAGAGTATTCGAATTCCTTTGCGAGCTTACAAATGCGACTTATTCCTGCCGTACTATAATTTTGAGTCAATATCTACGAGATTCATTACGCCAAAAGGCGTAGGTTGTAAACTTCATATTACTCTTATTATAAGTAAGCTCATGTTTTAAGCGTTGAGTACGTGTGGCTCTCAATACCTCCATAATGTCGGCGTGAGCAGAGTTTGCTGCTACGAGGCTCGGATACTCTATACTAGTCATTATTAAAAACCCCATGTTTTAACACGTTTACTGTGATGGGTTAAACTGAAGTTCAGAATTTAACGCAAATTTAAATCCAAAAGTTGTTAGCAATTTTATAAATACCAAACCTTAACTGGGTCCATTTAATACCATTGATTTTAAAAGATTGTTAAAACTTTTTCAAAAGGCCCATCGTTGGGTCGTTTTGCAGTCAACGTGTTAGGTATTATGTGTGATCTCTCATGGCCTCAATGACTACTCTTATTATTAATAAGCTCATGTTTCAAGTATTGAGTGCGAGCTCTCATGGCCTCAATGACTACTCTTATTATTAATAAGCTCATGTTTCAAGTATTGAGTGCGAGCTCTCATGGCCTCAATGACTACTCTTATTATTAATAAGCTCATGTTTCAAGTATTGAGTGCGAGCTCTCATGGCCTCAATGACTACTCTTATTATTAATAAGCTCGTGTTTCAAGTATTGAGTGCGAGCTCTCATGGCCTCAATGACTACTCTTATTATTAATAAGCTCATGTTTCAAGTATTGAGTGCGAGCTCTCTTGGCCTCAATGACTACTCTTATTATTAATAAGCTCATGTTTCAAGTATTGAGTGCGAGCTCTCATGGCCTCAATGACTACTCTTATTATTAATAAGCTCGTGTTTCAAGTATTGAGTGCGAGCTCTCATGGCCTCAATGACTACTCTTACTATTAATAAGCTCATGTTTCAAGTATTGAGTGCGAGCTCTCATGGCCTCAATGACTACTCTTATTATTAATAAGCTCATGTTTCAAGTATTGAGTGCGAGCTCTCATGGCCTCAATGACTACTCTTATTATTAATAAGCTCATGTTTCAAGTATTGAGTGCGAGCTCTCATGGCCTCAATGACTACTCTTATTATTAATAAGCTCGTGTTTCAAGTATTGAGTGCGAGCTCTCATGGCCTCAATGACTACTCTTATTATTAATAAGCTCATGTTTCAAGTATTGAGTGCGAGCTCTCATGGCCTCAATGACTACTCTTATTATTAATAAGCTCATGTTTCAAGTATTGAGTGCGAGCTCTCATGGCCTCAATGACTACTCTTATTATTAATAAGCTCGTGTTTCAAGTATTGAGTGCGAGCTCTCATGGCCTCAATGACTACTCTTATTATTAATAAGCTCGTGTTTCAAGTATTGAGTGCGAGCTCTCATGGCCTCAATGACTACTCTTATTATTAATAAGCTCGTGTTTCAAGTATTGAGTGCGAGCTCTCATGGCCTCAATGACTACTCTTATTATTAATAAGCTCGTGTTTCAAGTATTGAGTGCGAGCTCTCATGGCCTCAATGACTACTCTTATTATTAATAAGCTCGTGTTTCAAGTATTGAGTGCGAGCTCTCTTGGCCTCAATGACTACTCTTATTATTAATAAGCTCGTGTTTCAAGTATTGAGTGCGAGCTCTCATGGCCTCAATGACTACTCTTATTATTAATAAGCTCGTGTTTCAAGTATTGAGTGCGAGCTCTCTTGGCCTCAATGACTACTCTTATTATTAATAAGCTCGTGTTTCAAGTATTGAGTGCGAGCTCTCATGGCCTCAATGACTACTCTTATTATTAATAAGCTCGTGTTTCAAGTATTGAGTGCGAGCTCTCATGGCCTCAATGACTACTCTTATTATTAATAAGCTCGTGTTTCAAGTATTGAGTGCGAGCTCTCATGGCCTCAATGACTACTCTTATTATTAATAAGCTCATGTTTCAAGTATTGAGTGCGAGCTCTCATGGCCTCAATGACTACTCTTATTATTAATAAGCTCGTGTTTCAAGTATTGAGTGCGAGCTCTCATGGCCTCAATGACTACTCTTATTATTAATAAGCTCGTGTTTCAAGTATTGAGTGCGAGCTCTCATGGCCTCAATGACTACTCTTATTATTAATAAGCTCGTGTTTCAAGTATTGAGTGCGAGCTCTCTTGGCCTCAATGACTACTCTTATTATTAATAAGCTCGTGTTTCAAGTATTGAGTGCGAGCTCTCATGGCCTCAATGACTACTCTTATTATTAATAAGCTCGTGTTTCAAGTATTGAGTGCGAGCTCTCATGGCCTCAATGACTACTCTTATTATTAATAAGCTCGTGTTTCAAGTATTGAGTGCGAGCTCTCATGGCCTCAATGACTACTCTTATTACAGGGTGCGTACAGGCATGGAGAAGCATGGAAAGTAGTTGAATTTCGAAAATAAAATTCAAGGCCTCGAAAGTAGTGGAATTTTAAAAATGGTCCTTGAAAGTCATGAAATTTTAGGATTTTCGTGAAAAGAAAATTTTACTTTTGAAAATTTTCGTTCCGTTTGGTCCGCGTTGAGCGAGGCGTTGTCAGTAACCTTCGAGTGTTACTTGGGCTCTGATTGGTTGATACAGCTACGTCTTTAGTGTCCGCGATTTTGATTGGTTCTCAGGCGTCACGTGAAACCAAACGCGCTCAGTGTGACTGAAGACACGCGCTCGCTCGGACCATTGTTGACCTGTCGCCACTGTTGAACATTTTCGAGCTGAGTTTTTATCATCGGTCTTGACCATCCCGTGTGTGTGTGAAGTTACGGTGCCGAGACTGAGCTGAGGAATTATCGTCATGCCAGGCAGTTGTTCTTTCAACAACTTGTGGTTGCGAGACAAAGACTTTCAACAATGGATAGCACCGCATCCCAAACTGAAAACAATGGCGGTTTGCACCGCGTGCGAGTCGGAGTTCGACATCGCCAACAATGGAATAGCGGCGGTGAGGAGTCATGCAAAAGGAACAAAGCATGCCAAGAACGTGAAAGCTCAGACGACGAGACTTGCCAACCCGAAGATCGGGGATTTTTTCGTGACTTCCCAACCATCGACCGATCCTCCGACGCCTGCTGAGGGCAGTTCGGAGGCTCAGACTGAGAGCAGTGAGACCGTGCCAGCAGTACCAGAGTCTGCTAGTACCTCTACAGCCGAAAGGGAAGTCGTACAAGACAATTGAAGGACTCTCACTGGACCCCCTCTTCGAGGCCAAGGTGCAAGCGTTCCTGTCAGTTGCGAAGATCTTGAACCCCTTTCTCAAAAAGTTTCAAGGAGACGCGCCACTCCTGCCTTTCATGTGCAATGACATCATCAAGATTTTGAAGGTTCTGTTGGAGAGGTGTGTGAAAGCAGAGGTGCTGGAAAAACTGACCACACCAGCTAAGTATGCTGCCCTTGACTTCAATGACAAGACCATCTACCTGCAAAATAGCAAGATTGACCCTGGCTTTGTTGCTGCAAGTATTTTGAAAGATCAGGTGGCTGCAAAGAAAGTGAATGAGAGGCTTGCTTTCTCCTTCAGGGATGATGTGAAGAATTTCCTTGTTGCTGTCATCAAGAAGATTGTTGAGAAGTCACCTTTGAAGTTCGGGTTGGCCCGAAACATGGGCTGGCTGGTGCCAAGTGTCTTTGTGGATCGCACAAAGAGAGAGAAGACCAAGTTCATGCTGAAAAACTGTCTGCAGCTGCTCAGCAATGCTAAGAGGCTACCACAGGGTGACATCGATGAGGTGATGAGCCAGTTTTCAGAGTTCTTTGATGAGGCACAGAGGAAGATCAGCACTTTCAACAGTTTTCAGCAAGACACTGATTGGCTAGATGTCTTCTGGAGCAGCCAGCTGGCCACATCCTCCCTCAAGAAACTGTGGCTGGTTGTGAAGATGCTACTGGTCCTGTCACATGGCCAGGCTTCAGTGGAAAGGGGCTTTTCTGTGAGCAAGCAGCTCATGGAAGTCAACACCCCTCAGGGGGATACAACTATTGTATCTATGGGAATTAGCGCTCCCAGGGGGACTATGTAAGGGCCTGAGCTAAAGATTAGGTAGGCTTTCTTTTTGTTGAAATAGAATGGGTTTTTGTTTTGTTACGGACCATCTTTTTTCGGTTCACTGCTGTCCTGTTTTTCAGCACCTACTACTTTCTTCTTCAACTTTGATCTTGTTTCATAAACTTCTTTCTCATCTTACTGTTTCTGTGCCCTTTCTGCATGGATTCCACGTTCCCTTAACTCCATACTAAATGGTGCCTTCTTCTTTCCTCTCTTTGGATCTCATTTGTTGAGGATAGGGAGGCTTAAACTAAATAATAATCTAATCTAATCTAATCTAATCATGGAAGTCAACATGGGTGAGAACACCATCGTGGCGCAGAGAGTGGTCATGGACCACATCAAACATGTAGGAGGTATCTCCAAGGTTGACATTTCCAAGAAACTCCTCTTTTCAGCTTCACAGGGCAGACAGCGCTATCAACACTACCTGGATCAAAAGAAGGAAGAGGCAGAGAAGCAGAAGAAGGGAGAGAAGAGGAAGAGAGAACTGGATGAAGTGGAGAACCTGAAGACAAAACGGAAGAGGATGGAGGAGAGTCTGCAAGCGCTGGTGGAGGATGCTGACAGCTTTGCACGGAAGGCAGAGGACAAGAATGATTTGCGCCTACTGGCAAAGTCAAATGCATTGAGGAAATCAGCCAAAGACAAGCAAGAACAACTCAAGGGGCTGAATGCGGAAATTAATGACAAACTTAATGCACTGGCAAATGCATAGCAGATGCTATTGAACTGTCCAGCATGACTGTTTGGTGTTGTGATGATCATTTACACATTTATGAAAACAAGACCTGCAAGTAATGATGAATGTTCTGTGAAGTTTATGACTGAAATACATTTATTGTGCTGCAATTTAACTTTGTGTGATATTATTTTGGGCAGAGAGAGGTAGTGAAAATGTGATTTGGTTGGCATAAAAAGTCATGAAAAAGTAGTGGAATTTTGAGCCTCAGAGCCTGTACGCACCCTGTTATTATTAATAAGCTCGTGTTTCAAGTATTGAGTGCGAGCTCTCATGGCCTCAATGACTACTCTTATTATTAATAAGCTCATGTTTCAAGTATTGAGTGCGAGCTCTCATGGCCTCAATGACTACTCTTATTATGAATAAGCTCATGTTTCAAGTATTGAGTGCGAGCTCTCATGGCCTCAATGACTACTCTTATTATTAATAAGCTCGTGTTTCAAGTATTGAGTGCGAGCTCTCATGGCCTCAATGACTACTCTTATTATTAATAAGCTCATGTTTCAAGTATTGAGTGCGAGCTCTCATGGCCTCAATGACTACTCTTATTATTAATAAGCTCGTGTTTCAAGTATTGAGTGCGAGCTCTCATGGCCTCAATGACTACTCTTATTATTAATAAGCTCCTGTTTCAAGTATTGAGTGCGAGCTCTCATGGCCTCAATGACTACTCTTATTATTAATAAGCTCGTGTTTCAAGTATTGAGTGCGAGCTCTCATGGCCTCAATGACTACTCTTATTATTAATAAGCTCATGTTCCAAGTATTGAGTGCGAGCTCTCATGGCCTCAATGACTACTCTTATTACGAATAAGCTCGTGTTTCAAGTATTGAGTGCGAGCTCTCTTGGTCTCAATGACTGCTCTTATTATTAATAAGCTCATGTTTCAAGTATTGAGTGCGAGCTCTCATGGCCTCAATGACTACTCTTATTATTAATAAGCTCATGTTTCAAGTATTGAGTGCGAGCTCTCATGGCCTCAATGACTACTCTTATTATTAATAAGCTCGTGTTTCAAGTATTGAGTGCGAGCTCTCATGGCCTCAATGACTACTCTTATTATTAATAAGCTCATGTTTCAAGTATTGAGTGCGAGCTCTCATGGCCTCAATGACTACTCTTATTATTAATAAGCTCATGTTTCAAGTATTGAGTGCGAGCTCTCATGGCCTCAATAACTACTCTTATTATTAATAAGCTCGTGTTTCAAGTATTGAGTGCGAGCTCTCATGGCCTCAATGACCACTCTTATTATTAATAAGCTCGTGTTTCAAGTATTGAGTGCGAGCTCTCATGGCCTCAATGACTACTCTTATTATTAATAAGCTCGTGTTTCAAGTATTGAGTGCGAGCTCTCATGGCCTCAATGACTACTCTTATTATTAATAAGCTCATGTTTCAAGTATTGAGTGCGAGCTCTCATGGCCTCAATGACTACTCTTATTATTAATAAGCTCGTGTTTCAAGTATTGAGTGCGAGCTCTCATGGCCTCAATGACTACTCTTATTATTAATAAGCTCGTGTTTCAAGTATTGAGTGCGAGCTCTCATGGCCTCAATGACTACTCTTATTATTAATAAGCTCGTGTTTCAAGTATTGAGTGCGAGCTCTCATGGCCTCAATGACTACTCTTATTATTAATAAGCTCATGTTTCAAGTATTGAGTGCGAGCTCTCATGGCCCCAATGACTACTCTTATTATTAATAAGCTCATGTTTCAAGTATTGAGTGCGAGCTCTCATGGCCTCAATGACTACTCTTATTATTAATAAGCTCGTGTTTCAAGTATTGAGTTCGAGCTCTCTTGGTCTCAATGACTACTCTTATTATTAATAAGCTCATGTTTCAAGTATTGAGTGCGAGCTCTCATGGCCTCAATGACTACTCTTATTATTAATAAGCTCATGTTTCAAGTATTGAGTGCGAGCTCTCTTGGCCTCAATGACTATTATTATTAATAAGCTCGTGTTTCAAGTATTGAGTGCGAGCTCTCTTGGCCTCAATGACTATTATTATTAATAAGCTCATGTTTCAAGTATTGAGTGCGAGCTCTCTTGGCCTCAATGACTATTATTATTAATAAGCTCGTGTTTCAAGTATTGAGTGCGAGCTCTCATGGCCTCAATGACTACTCTTATTATTAATAAGCTCATGTTTCAAGTATTGAGTGCGAGCTCTCTTGGCCTCAATGACTACTCTTATTATTAATAAGCTCATGTTTCAAGTATTGAGTGCGAGCTCTCTTGGCCTCAATGACTACTCTTATTATTAATAAGCTCATGTTTCAAGTATTGAGTGCGAGCTCTCTTGGCTTCAATGACTTCTCTTATTATTAATAAGCTCATGTTTCAAGTATTGAGTGCGAGCTCACATGGCCTCAATGACTACTCTTATTATTAATAAGCTCATGTTTCAAGTATTGAGTGCGAGCTCTCATGGCCTCAATGACTACTCTTATTATGAATAAGCTCATGTTTCGAGTATTGAGTGCGAGCTCTCATGGCCTCAATGACTACTCTTATTATTAATAAGCTCATGTTTCAAGTATTGAGTGCGAGCTCTCTTGGCCTCAATGACTACTCTTATTATGAATAAGCTCATGTTTCAAGTATTGAGTGCGAGCTCTCATGGCCTCAATGACTACTCTTATTATGAATAAGCTCATGTTTCAAGTATTGAGTGCGAGCTCTCATGGCCTCAATGACTACTCTTATTATGAATAAGCTCATGTTTCAAGTATTGAGTGCGAGCTCTCATGGCCTCAATGACTACTCTTATTATGAATAAGCTCATGTTTCAGGTATTGAGTTTGAGCTCTCTTGGCCTGAATGAATGCTCTTATTATTAACGTCAAACTCTGGCAATGACGCGATCGTGAGCAGAGTTTGCTGCTGCGAGGCATCAGTCCGATCGGGCTGGACAGAAGCGGCATGGCGCGGGTACTGGAGCGCTGGCTGACGGTGTCGCTGCAGCTCAGCTCGGCCGACAGCAGCCTCCTCCTGCACCTGCCCATCCTGCTCTTCTACAACCACCCCACCAACATGGTCCTCATGGCGCGGTAGTCCGCCGCCTACCTTTATTGGGGTGTATTGTCACTGCGCTACCACCCCACCAACATTGTCCTCATGGCACGGTAGTTCTCCATCTTGCTTCATTGGGCAACATTGTTATTTAAAATCAGCATTCACATTTTTGCTGGGCCACGTTGTTGCTGCTTCAAATCAGCGTTAACTGGAACTACCATGTCGTCTTATTTTGTGTTGCGAGCTATGAAAGCAGTAGAAAATCGTGTGACGTTTGACAAGTCATGGATTTTGTTATAGTTGAAATTGCTGTCGTCTCCCAACTTCTCTCTGACGTGTTCTCTTGTGAAAAAGTCTTAACTACTTTAGACTATATCAAAGCTTGTGGAAGACTTACGCGCCATCTGACCATAGCTAAACATGTATCAAGCGATCACCCTTTACTCCATTCTATTATTGTTGCCAAATCGACTCAATGCGCAGTCTTTCAGCGTGTGATATTTTCTCTAGTTCAGACTGAGATGCTTGTCTCTGATCGAGTTATGCATTGCACGAACAGTTAGTTTGCTCTAGACTTATGACTATTCTTACGTGAAAGCTGGACTTAAACGATAAAAGAGCTGAAGATAAGCAAACAGTTCATCTGTCAGTGTTCTTAATATTTCTGACTAAAACGTGCTCCTTCATTGTGCATAGATGTTTGATAAACTAATTTTTTGTCGTTATTTACCGAACAAAAAGTATGTACTGTTGTATAATTCTAATGCATGCATTGTACAAGCTCGTAGTGTCACATTTCACGGTACTTTTTTTACTTAAATTTTTGTAGAATTTTCATGAGCACGCAATACTATGTTGCCATAGTCTATGAGGCTAGCAGCTGGAGAATCATGTTAGGTCCACAGCAGACATTTGAACAGAGTTCATTTGCTCGGGAATCATGATGTTCAGACTACATAGGAGTTGGTAAAACAACTTATTTGAATTTCATGGGTAATTCATATTCCTTCCTTTCACTTCTCTTGGAAGAATCGGGGTCCTAAATTGCATTCTGTGAACATGAATGTCAAATGGCTGTCAGGTCTATTATGGGTGTATCACAGAGGCGCTGGGAGCTTTGACTCAAAATGTTTATTCTTTCACAGAGTCGCCTACAAAATAGTGCGAAATCCTTGTCTTACGTTCTTCTTAGTAAATCTGTTTGTTGACTGGAACCCAATGTGTGACTTCATCTTCTTCAAGTGCTACGGAATCTTGAAGCTAACATGTCATTAAAGGCCAGTATTTTTCTTTGTAACAGGTAAGTGCATACAAGCAACGGAATAAATGTTGCTTTGGCATTTATCTGTTCTAGTCAGTAATGAACTTTCTTAAGTGCCTCGGGTTCATTGATCACTCAAGTTTATTAAAGTTCCTTCTCCAGAATTTGGCCACCAAACTGTACATGCGTGTTGAATTATTAGTCGATGTGGACTTGCAACATCGAAATAAACGCGTAGAAAATATTTGACTAGTCCTTTCTACAACCTGATGTCATTTCAATCTCGGAACTTTGTGTGTGCAGCAGTTACTTCAATAAAAATTTCTCTCAAAAAATGTCCCTGTGAATTTGATTAGGCAAAATACCCCCAACAGTGATTTACACAAAACGCGTAAAAACATAACCGGTAACCGGGTATTTTCAGTAGCGTCGAAATGTTGCACTGGTACTAATTCTTAAACTGTAAGCTTCTAATGCCGGCCAGCCGTAAAGTGTTTCGGATGTTACGGCCGTGGGTACACGAAGTCAGAAGTTGGCTCCAACTCTTTTTGTGCGTGCAAGGGCTCAGTCACTTTTTTCATATCGAAAAATTTAGTGGGTGTTGTACCCAGAACTAGTAAAAACGATCGTAGCGTTACACTTGCTACTTTGAATAGAGTTTGTTTTAAAACAGCTATATCGAGGGCCAAGTAATTTACCAGCGCACAGCATCAAAATTCACCATCGGTTTTTCATGACATCCGATGGGAAAAAACACCAAAAACTGGATGTACTTTATTCCTTCTAATAACTGACAAGAACTTTCGATTTGTGTGCAAATTTTATGTCTTTTTGTTCCTTTGTCCAGGGAACATTATTAATATTTTTAATTTGATAAATGAACGAATGAATTCCAGTACCAAGCGTGGAACAGGTTTCACTGGTCAGGATATCAATTCATCTCTAGTGTGCTCCAATTTCGATAGCCGTGTTCCAGATTAGTTATGCATTTCAGTATAGCAACAACCAGACGCCTTCGGTAAATAGAAGCAAAATCAGGTGAAATAATTTACTATACAAAATAAGTACACATATACCGGACACACCTGAAGCTCAATTGATGCAACGAACGGATACTCAAACTTTAATGCGTCCATCAGGACGAGAAGTTGACACACGACCAATAGATTGAAGCATTTGTAATGACACGAAAGTCCCAACCGGCTAACAAAGGAGTTACTATGAGAGAGATCGTGGCTTTAGATCAACCAAGTGAAAGCTCCATTGCTGACAAGATTTCAAACGTTACACAGAAGTTGTAAAACAAATGCAGTTACAACATGCATCTTACCACGACTAATACAACTAAAAATAAACTCTAACACGTAAAACAGAACTTTTCGTACACTATAACCGCACCAGCAAACAAGATCAATATGCAGGGCGTCCACAAAAAATGTATCCACTGGCCGATATATGATACCGGAACCATACAACAGTTTAATTCTGACATATGGCTCCTGTATCATATATACATACATCGGTCTGTGGATACATTTTTTGTGGGCACCCTGTAGAGCGCAAGGCTCAAACGATCGCACCAGCGGAGAGGAATGGAAGTGTTGAGACTCAGGCCGAGTCGGCGAGGCGGACGTTCTCGTGCAGCTCAGGCTTTATGTCCTGCACCATCGCCAGCACGCGTGCGATCACCTGGAAAATGAGGGCCATGAGTGTCACGTACTCTACTTCTCAGTGAGAGGCAGCAAGTATTTTCTTAGGCTGGACGAGGTATTGGATTTCTAATAATGTAAAGACCTGTTGAATTATTGGGTCTCACACTTTGCGTAACCGCCCCGTTAAGATATTGTGTTGCCATGAACGTCTCTGTGATTGTGCGTGAAAACTGATGAATGTAAATGTGTTCCATTGGTGCTAGTGTACGATTTTTTAGCGTCTGAAAGCACGGAACAACCTCAGAATGAAACACTTGGCTCATTTCTGCAGTCATTTTCTATTCTATTCTATTCTATTCCAAGGCGAATTTAACTGAGCAATGTGATGAGGCTGCCATATGAAGAGTAAGGTCAGGTCAGCTGAGATGAATGAGTTACAATTTTAGCATCACAATCAGTGAGAAATGCTTCCAGAACTTCAACAGCAATGGTATCTATTGAGCAAATAATTTTGATTAAAAACTTTGATTCCTCAGACTTCAAACTACCGATGCTCATCAAGCAGACACAATCCCTTAGCTCGATGAAATAGTATGCAGTGGAGAGCCACGAGAAGCGATAGGAATTACGCCACAGATTCACGCACAATGATTTGAATCGCATGGCATGGCAATGCTCTAGTGATTGGAAATTCAAAAGAAGTTAAAATTGTGAATTTTAAATCATTCATGTTTGGCGCAATCAACCAAGTTCCTAGAAAATTTAAATAATTTTTTGTCAGAACAAATTTATCAAGAACAGCATTAGTAATTGACACGAAGATACTATGCAAAACTCATAAATTGATTGATTATAAGTTAGTTAGCCTCCCTTACAATACAAACATGCTCAAAGGAGGAAGGATAAGGACACCATTTAGTATGGAGTTAAGGGAACACAGAATCTATGCACAAAGTGTATTCCTGCACAGGATCCCATGCACATAGAAACAGTAAGAAGGAAGGTTAGAAAACAAGATAAAAATTCAAGAAGAAAGTAGTAGGTGCTGGAAAACAGGACAGCAGCGAAGTGAAAAAAAGGCCTTAACAAAAAATCATTTCATTCCAACAAAAAGAAGGCCCATCTAACTCGCAGCTCAGAACCTCACATTTCCCAAAACTTACAAAACACAAACTAAACTGATCAAGAAGCAGTAAGGAAATAAAATTCAGGATGCAACAAATGCCTCCAACTTCAAGACTCCACACCAAACAGAACTGTTGACTTGCCTGAGCCTTGTTGGCAGCCACCATTTGGTTCTGCAAGTCCTTCTTCACTACTGTCTCCTTCTTGATACGCGCTGCCACATCGTCTTGTGAGCCCAAATGCTGCACACCAGGCATCATGTTAGCTTCTGTGCATATTAACACAAACGAAATTCATGTCAGCTGGTCAAACATGTTCACATGGGAAGCTGTAGGTATAAATCCTGGTGATTTTCCCCATTGGGAAAAGAGATAACTCGGCCACAATTCCCCACTCTACCCAAGTCTTGGAAATGGGTCCAAGCTTGACTGGGAGAAACTGTCATGGTGTCCTGGTGTTAGTTATAAGGCATTTGAAAAACAAATGTGCAAGATGATATGTATATGGCATGATTGGAAGAAAACATTCTTTTTACATTCCAAGTACATATTTGCCAATTAGGTTTGGAATATATATCATTTGTATGACTCGCATAAATCCATGGTATTTAAACTAGCTTTCAAGCCAAGAAAGCATTGTAAATGATACAAATAAGGACAATGTTCTGAGTCCGCCAACTGAGAGCTTTAAATTATTAGTAGGGCATTTGAGCAAGACGGAAACGTTTCAAAACACGTGAACAAATAAAGAATTGTAAGCAAAGCATTGGCAGGTGCACTCACACTATCTCTAGTAAATAAAAAGTTACAAAAACCCTGCATCCAAACCTCAGCTCCAAACAACCAAATACACAAGACGTGTTGCTCATTCTGCTAAAAACCGCTTGGATTAATTTTGGATAAAATAAAAAATAAATTATTCATAAGAAAACAAAAATTTCAAGCGTGGTAAATTTTCTCATAAAATATTAAAAATTATACCATTTTAAATTATTGGTCGTTATTTGAAATTAAATATTCAAAGAAACCCATGTTCTTTTCATTATCAAATTAAAAAATTAATTTGGCACACAAGTGTTGAATAATCATGAGTTAGGTAAAATGGCACAAATAAATGAAGGTGTTGGTGATTTAAATTAGATGAGATAAAGTACAGAAAGAGTAGGGCAGTGAGGTACAGCTTTAAGATGGGGATAAGGTCCAGGCAATGCCAGACTTACATTCTGTTAAGTTGCATTGAGCAGTTGTGCTAGAAATATTTTTTTTTTTACAACTTAAGAGGCATCTAGTCAATACACCCCTACAAAAATTAATAAACAGCTGAGGTTTCAACTTGAGCACCTAACAATCAAAAAATCCCGCAGCCACCACTACTTTTCAGGCCACCTTGGGAAATTTTAAATATTGCTGAGGAGCGCAAAGTTTTGGGATATACAAAGAAAGACGAGTAGCTCAGTTTATTATACAATTACTTTAAAATCAAACTTACAGCTAAAGAATTTTAAAGATGCAATTTATAAAATATTCAATAAATTGAAGGAAACAGGTAGGTTAGGCAAGCCCACGTACCAGTTAGATTAGACCTTTCACACTAAGTGCTGCAAAGTTACTAACCTTGGCCTCGTACTGCTTGTATGCCTGTTCACGCTCCACTCTGAACTTCTCAATCTCCTGCTGTGCTTCATCCTTGGCCTGTTTCAGTCTCCTTGCTTTTCCTGAGGGTGAAAGTGCAGGGCTTAGTCAAATTTATATTATTTCTGTGTACCAAAATCTGCATAACATTGAGTATTATTATATCTATCAAGCAAAGCATAATGTTGAATAATTTTAAATTTTGTAATAACATCAGTCACACAGCATATTTAGTCAGTTGGGCGCTTGAGCTGGAGCCGTTAAGAGTACGTTGGGGTACTTTGTAATTTATTATTAGCCAACCCAGCGGAGCCTGAACCCACTTCTATGATGTTTTAGTTAATAACACAATAAAGGTTATCACCCAAAAATATTAGCGGGACTGAAGTAGAAAATACTGAAATTGATGGAAAATCTGAAGGATATGACAGTAATCAATTTTGTAAATTTCAATACCGAAACATAGTTAATTTAATGAAAATAAACAAGTTCTCTTCTATGCACTTACCGTCTGAAATGAGTATTTTATTAATTATAGCGGTAAGTGACTTACCGCAACTCCAGTGTTTGAAGCAGAAAGAAATTCATCGATCCCGTGGAATGGCAACGCTGCAATAGTTTCACTTCCCACACGCATGTCATCAGAGACGAAACCAAACCTACCGCTATACCTCGTTAAATACTCATTTGACAAAAAAAGTGTATAGAAGAAAATTAGTTCATTTTGATGTTATTACCATGATTCAAGCAACAAAAATTTAAAAATCAATGAGTAGCTGTTAATTCAAGCACATTTGTCATCAAAGATGAAACTAAACCTACCGCTATAACTCGTAAAATAATCATTTCAGACGAAAAGTGCATAGAAGAAAACTTGTTCATTTTGATTCAATTAATCAAGTTCAGGCATCAAAAAGTGGAAAATCGATTATTGTCATATCCTTCAGGTTTACCAAATTGATATGCAGTTGACATCAGTTTCAATATGGCAGGACTAGGGTAGTGAATACTTAAATCTACGGTATTTACTCCTACAGTTTTGCTAATGTTCTACGGTGGCCAGCATATTGAAACTGATGTCAACTGCACATCCATTTCAGTATTCACTACCCCAGTCCTGCTAATATTTAAGGGTGATAACCTTTATTGTGTTATTAACTAAAAGATCATAGAAGTGGGTTCAGGCTCTGTGGGGTGGGCTTAGGTCAATATTGAGTTTAGGTGATCCATCAAAATTAAACATTTCGTTTCAAATAATCAGTGAGCCCATTTAAAAATGTTTTACATGAATGACATTCTTGGCGCAAATGCTTAGTTTTTGAGTTATAGCGGTAAATTAGTTTCCGCAACTCAAGTGTTAGATGCAGGAGCACGAGTATGGCAACACTGTCATGGACGCTCCATTTGGGAGCAAGCGCGCCAAAAGAAGCGGGCACGCCAAGCAGAATTTAATTAATAACGGAAGTTTATCCCCTATTACAAACGTAAAGAGGTTAGTCGTGAGGGGGAGCTACAGTTCTTCTAGTGAAAATTATAAATAAAGGTTTCTAGTGACGTCCATTTATATCAGCTGCAATGCTGATAGCCTGTTATTAATTTAGCTTCTGTTAATTAAATTCCGCTTGGTGCGCTTGCTTCCTTGGTGCACAAAAGCCAACTTCAAATTTGAATAATTCAAAAATAATGCATCAGCGCCATGAGTGTCATTCTTGTAAAACGTTTTTAAATGGGCTCCTTTACTGATTGTTCGAAACAGAATGTTTAATTTCGGTGGATCACCTAAACTCAATATTGACCTTGGCTTATAATGAATTAAAAAGTATACAAACGTACTTGAACAGCTCAAGCGCTCAACAGTTTTTGCTGTTTGAATGAAATTTAAAAGTTGAATAACTCAAAAATAATGCATCAGCAAACAGAATGTCATTTGTGTAATACATTTTTAGATGTGTTCCTTAAGTGATTCTTTGGAACGGAATATTCAATTTCTGTGAAAGTGTTAAACTGCATATTGACCAAATTTTATTATCTATAACAAAATTATTGACATGAAAAAAATTCTCGACAGACTTAGGGTAATGTTCGAATGGCCGGACGGTTCGAATCGTCGGTCATTCTTGGTTAATTTTCAATTTTTGCGCTCGGTAGCTATCTAAAAACTCAACCCGCAAGGCCTGTAGTGGTGTAATCTGCTACGCGTCTTACGGGGGTGGCTTTTGGATTACTACCGGTCGTCAAAATTGAAAATTAACTAAGAATGACCGACGATTCGAACCGTCCGGCCAATCGAACATTACCCTATAGGGATAATCCACAACAAAATGGGTCAATATTGAGTTGAATGTTGTCAACAAATTTCATAATTTTGTAGGTATAGATAGGCAATATAGTCAATTGGTAAATCTGAAGGAGATGACAGCTGTCAATTTTGTAAGTTTCGATGCCTTAGCATAGTTAATTAGATCGAAATAAACAAGTTTTCTTCTATGCACTTTTTGTCTCAAATGAGTATTTTATTAGTTATAGCGGTAAATGACTTACCGCAACTCCAGTCTTTGAAGCGGAAAGAAATTCTTTGATCGAGTTGTATGGCAATACTGCAATGGCGTCTCGCTTCCAGCGCTCTGTCTTGAAAGACGAAACCAAACCTACCGCTATACCTCGTTAAATACTCATTTGACGAAAAAAGTGTATAGAATAAAAGTTGTTTATTTCGATGTTATTACCATGTTTCAAGCAACAAAAATTCAAAAATCGATGAGTAGCTGTTTATTCGAGCGCATTCGTCATCAATGACGAAACTAAACTTACCGCTATAAATCGTAAAATACTCATTTGAGACGAAAAAAGAATAAAAGAAAACTAGTTTATTTTGATTCAATTAATTAGGTTCAGGTACCAAAAAGTGGAAAATTGACAACTGTCATCTCCTTCAGATTTACCAGTCAATTTTAAGACGTTTTACATGAATGACAATGTGCCCGGAAATGCTAAATTTTCGAGTTATTTAAGTTTGAAGTTATACGAACGGCGCTCCTGAAGGGCTTTTTTTGCGGAAAAGCAGTCATTGTTTTTGCAATAGAAATGGAAGCTAACCCCCTATTACAAACTTCAAGAGGTTGGGTTGTGAAAGGTAGCCACAGTTCTTTTAGTGAAAAGTATAAATAAAGGTTTCTAGTTAGTGAGGTTTGTTTACAATGACTCCAAGATGGCTGCCGCCATGGCGGCAGCCATCTTGGAGTTGTTGTAAACAAACATCACTAGAAACCTTTATTTATACTTTTCACTAAAAGAACTGTGGCTACCCCTCACGACTCAACCTCTTAACGTTTGTAATAGGGGGTTTGCTTCCGTTATTAATTAAAATACGCTAGCCGCGCGCGCTTCCATGGCGCGCACAAGCCAGCTTCAAAGTTGAATAATTGAAAAATAATGCATCACCGGGCAGAATGTCATTCTTGTGAAACGTCTTAAAATTGACTATATTACCTATCTATACCTACGAAATTATGAAATTCGTTGACAACATTAAACTCAATATTGACCACAAAATGACTTAACAAATAGGTATGAGTGAAAGCTCAATTATCCTATTTTTCAATGCCTATGAAAGTAATATTGCATTACCTTCAACATTCCTTACTAGTATCTTAGAAGATTTATAAGGTTAAACTAAGAAGTCACAAACTGTGGGTCAAGGTACACATCATATCAACCATATAGGTAATTTTTATAATACATTACGCTTTATAAACCTAACACTTGGTAACTTGTACGAATTGGAACTTACTACCATTTTCACTAATTCATGAAAATATACACACAGAACTGGTCATTTCTAGTAATTTATTCCCTTACGTTTTCTGGCTTCAGCAACTTTTTCAGCTGCTTTCTTCTCAGCAGCAAGTAGCTGTTGAACACCTTGGCTTTGGCTGGCCATTTTTTTCTGAAAGGAGATTATTAACTTTTTAAATCCGACAAACTATCGTTCACATAAGGTGCAGATGACTTCGTTAGTGACAATGATCACCTGACTGTTGTTTTGGAGCACCTCTCCCTCTGCCCCTCACCCTTCTCAGTCACATGGTTGAGAGAAATACCAACTAAATCAAAGCACTATGACCTCTTGTGTATATCAACTTCCATATATGGAATTTCTGTTTAAAAATTAAAGCTAAAAAGCTTAGTTGTGCGCTCACAAATTCATTGGCTGTTTTGAAGCTTTTAAAGTTTTCAATATACCTCGAATAGAAAAATAGTTGTCATAATAAGCACATATATATTCTTAACAAAAACTTATCTGTGGTATTTAATTTATGTTCATAGACAGAAATAAGGAATATCTCTTTTAAGTACTTCTACCAGATGTTAATCATATATTTCGGACACGAACAACTTCAAGCAAATTTTTCGTGCCAGGTGTTATTTTTCTTTTGATATGAGAAGCCCTACGTAGACTATTTGGTGGTCTTCAGAATCACGGTTTACTTGTCAAACCTGATAAATGAGAAGTTAGAAAAAGTAGCAGTAGAAGCAGTTATGAATTTTTGCCTGGTGGGCGTAATTTAAAATTTTACTTATTTTGTTTGAAGAATACCAGTTTGACGTGCTGGTATTATCAAGTTATAGATAATTATGTTATTGCGTTTGACAGGGTCACCAGATGCCGGGGAAGGCATCAATAAATTGAATGAATTGATATGGCCGCCTTTGACTCAGAAGGAGTAGGTAATCAGGTGCTCTACTGGCACCGTGGTTTTCCAGATCCCTCGCACGAGCTTATCCTTTGAAGGACAGTGTGGTGGTTCCACCTAGCTGTACGCGCTCACCACCACACAAGCACAAAAGCTCCACCCCACTGCCTCGAAGAGCTCTCGCTGAACGACCAATCAGCGCTCGAGGCTGGCGCTGGGGTGCCGGACCGAGCCTCTACAAGCCGCGCACACCGAGCATCCAGGCGACACCTCTGAACACTCACGTACGTTTAGCTGAGTCTCAACTGCTTCATAAGCGCCACCCCGAGTCCTCTAACCAGAGGGCTGGCTCGCTTCAGTGAGGCCGCTACCAGCCCTATATAACGAGCTGCGCGCTATGCGCAGTTCAGTTCGCAGAGCTCACTCAGTCGACTCGCAGGAACCCTGCTGTTTACAAAAGTCTTCCTCCTGCGAGCCTCCTCACTGCAACGGCTCACACAAGTCTTCCAACGAGCCTCTTCACAGCATCAGCTCACACAAGACTTCTCCCTGCGACTCTCCTCGCAGCGACTCTGGCAATCGCTAGTCTCGGCTGCTCATCAAGCAGTAGCCTCACAGCCTCCATCGCCACCTCGACGGCACGCACGACGCGACTTACCGACAACCCTCGGTCCTCCGAGTCATCCTTGTGTACTATACCACCGCCTGTAATCATTTACCTCGTGTGCCATACTGTCGGCGATCTTCTCAGTAATACGGCCTTTATTCCAGTTGTGTATTCCTTATCCTGTCGGGTTCGTTTGCACCTCAGGCACTCACTTCGGGCATAGATACCACAAAGTCTAAAGATATTTACATAGTCTGCCCAGAGTGTAAAGCAGCCTGAGGGAGAACACTACAACAGTTATACAACGACACTTCTCGCCTGGTTTATTTGGGTCGCCTATGGGTGCCGTGACTACGGCCAATCTTAGGGGTGGATCCGTTTTTTGAGAAAGGAGGTCCGGGTCCAGTAAGGCGATGTACTCCAGCCGCGTGCCGTGGCTCGCGGGAATCCGTTGTGGATCCAGGCGAGGAAGTGAATGTTAGTGTAGTTATCCGCTGATGCGGGTGATAGTATGGCTTAATTAGTATGTCTCAAAAGAAGCAGTATTTTGTAGGGTTACTGCGTGTGGAGCCGTGTGGCTGAGTGAAAGAGAGGGACTTCTCAAGACCGGCAGGCCGCAGCCGAAACGGTTCAAGAAACGGTTTGCAAAAAGTACGAAAATTTCTTGAGAATTTCTTGAGTCCTCCTTTAAACTTTAGTCCACCACTCGTAACTTTTGAAAGAACGCACCAATTGACTTCAAATTACTCTCAAACGAAAGAGCAAAACATTTTCTACATCTGTGGGATAAACACATCCGAAAAATTTTTCTGAAAACTACAGAAATTCTTTGATGAACCTGTACGACTCACGCGTTGTCGAAAGACCTAAGTCCACTTCTCGTAACTTTTAAAAGAATGCACAGTTGTAGAAAATGTTTTGCTTTTTCCTTTGAGAGTAATTTGAAGTCAATAGGTGCATTCTTTCAAAAGTTACGAGTAGTGGACTTAGGTCTTTCGACGGCGCGTGAGTCGTACAGGTTCATCGAAGAATTTCTGTAGTTTTCAGAAAAATGTTTTGGATGTGTTTATCACACAGTTGTAGAAAATGTTTTCTTCTTTCGTTTGAGAGTAATTTGAAGTCAATTGGTGCGTTCTTTCAAAAGTTAAGAGTGGTGGACTAAAGTTTAAAGTAGGACTCAAGAAATTCTCAAGAAATTTCTGTACTTTTCGCAAACCGTTTCTTGAACCGTCTCGGCTGCGGCCTGCCGGTCTTCTCAAGTGGGTCTGAGGAAGGTCCAGATTTTTGAGCTCAATGGCTTTGATTGAGGACTAGGTGATTGTGTTGTGTGTTGGCTTCGTAGGTTCTTCTGTATGGGAGAGAGGAGTTGGGTCACTTGTTCAAGCCCAGTTAAAGAGGGAGAACAGTCGCTGCACAAGCCAGGCTGCGAGCTACTGCTGATTAACAAGATTGCGTCGGATCGAGGAGTCTCTATGCAGGTACCTCAACCGTAATTCAGGCGACCGAATACGGCCGAAGGCAATCGCAACATTGAGTAAATCGTATGGACAATCATGAAATTCCCAGGTGCAATTTCCCATTTCTCTAAACCAAGACTATGCTCAGAGTACTACTAGAAGTGAGCGGGGCATCTCTTTTGACTGTCTCCTGCATGGAGTGCAAGGTCAGTCTACGAGATACAGGGTCGTTACTGGATAACACGACGTCAGAAAGGTTGGCTGATTTTAAATAAGGAGGTTGCAGCCAAATACTCTAGGGTACACTTAATAGAATACACAAGTGCCTTAGGATTGGCATTTGTTATATTAGAACAATTTACACTAAGCAAACAGTCAAGGACTTTCTGCACTAGGTTAGCTGGATCAATGGTTAGCTGGATCAATGCTAGGTTAGCTGGATCAATGCTAGCTCATCCCCACTTGGAAAATATCAGGGGGCACCACAGAGCTTCAACAGCTAAATTATGATTTTCTAAGCCTGAATTTAGTGTTACTCTTAAGCTAACAATTGAGTAATACAAGAACAATAAGGTTGTTCTCGGTTATCCAGAGAGGAATTAATTTACCTAGCCAATCAGGGACACCTGAAGGCACAATGCCAAAAATCGTAATAATTGAGGACACAATAAAAACTTAATTAGAAGATAGCAGGCAAGGAAAGGGAACACACATGACAAGGATGGCGCAGAATATTTTGGCATCCTATTGATTATATTGAACCACATCACTTCTGGCAATCGACCCTAAAAATGACCATGTGTGCGAGGAGAATATGTAGCATAATGACAACAGGAATTTGCAGGTTGAACTAACAATCATAACTTTAGATCAAAAAAGTCATGAGGAATAGGTGAGGTAATAACACTAAGAGCACAACACTCTTAGAATCTTGGCACAAGAGATATGATAAAAATAAAGGGGAGGTCTCTTATTCTTTATAATTCAGATGAGCAAGAATTGCTCCTAAGCACAATGGAGTAATTAGCACAACGAAGAAAAGCAACAACAGCCAAGATAGAGCAGTAAAAAAACACAGAGAATGTTCCTAAGTCAATTCCAAGGGTGAGTTCTAATTAAACAGAAATATTGCATATTTTAGTCTCTAGACACATCCAACTGACGAAATAAGGTAACTCCAGCTTAACACTTAACATTTAACACTTGTTACTTACATATGCCCGCTCTGGGGCCCAAGCACTACACTCAGGAGAATCTCTACGTGAATGACGACTCTGCCTGAAAAGCCGGCCTTATATACGCTGTGAGCGCTTGCGAATTGCAGGGTTTCCACGGGAGGCGACTCTAATTACCCTAGCTGAAGGGTGTTGATTACCCCAGATTACCCTAAAACAGCTAATCCTGACCTATGATCTATTAATCGACTAAAAAGTAAATGGACTGGTTTCCAGAGCTGCCAGTATGAATAAGTCCTGTGTTACATACTGCGTGAGCGTCAAGAGGGAAATCCAGTCGAACGACGTTAGAATGCTGGTTTGATATCTAGACGATATCACGTTCAAGATGTTTGCCAAAAACCTGTCGAATTAATTTTGATGCCCGCTGTTTTCCAAGGCGCCCTTTTTTTCTGCTGATCTGAGAACATTGTTTTCATCAAACTAAAAGAGGCTCACACAATGAGATAGGTAGGTGGTGCTTAGCAAAAAATGCACAAACTTGCAGTTCCACTTTACGAGCACGATTTTCGAGAGGATCATTGGATAGCACGTAGCTGGGAATTGATGTTTTTTTGCCACCATGGATCGTTGTTTGTGTCGTTGAGAGCATGTGACGCCTGATCTTCGATTTCCCACAAGTAATATAGGTTCGACAAACCTTGCAATATTCCACATCCTTTAGGTCTATTGATTTTGAGAACTTGGCAAACCATCCCTCAAACCCAGGTTCCGATGTCAACGAATCTTTAAATTTTTGCTGGTTGTTTCTAGCTTTCAAGTGGAGCTTTCCTTTTTTCGAGGTGGTGTCGTAGGCTCTTCCTCACTCGGTGTGCAATCATCTGATATGCTGCAAGAAATGCAATAATATGTGTACCTATCCCTACTACAATTATTTATTTTTTATTTAATTTTCCATCCATTCACGCACTTCAGCCATTCTTTCAACATGCTCAATCTAATCTAACACTTTGATCCACTCTCTGCGATGACTTTCTGGTTTCCCGCACACATGACCTTCGTCATATCTTTTCATAACAGATTTCATACAGTCTTGTTACACCACATATGCTTCTCAGAGACTTCGTTGCAATCACATTCACTTATCAACTCATAAAGTTGATCGTAAAGTTTTCAAATTTCTTCATTTCCTGAAGGGCGGGTCAGGAAATTCAGAGGTTTTTGGAAAAAACTACCTTGCCTTTATTAATTTGCATAAACTTTCCTCAACACTCAGTTGTAGAACCCTAAGTGCTTCAATTTTGGTTGACGGAATTCTAGGCATGATCGCAGTTATATCAAATTCTACGTCCGTGCTACTGCGCCAAAAGACAGTGAGAATACAAACATATATTGCAAGTTTTAAGTCGGCAACTGTACACTTTTGTTTATATGAATTTTTGTAACTAATTTTATAGCTTCTTCCTTTCGCGTTTAGCACCTTTTGTAACTCGAAGTGTCAAAGAACCCTGTCTAAATTTTTTTGTTTGCATCGCTACAATACCATGCTTCTTTGGTGTGCAACATGGCTAAGAAATAGGACGCTTTCCATCTAATTAGCTGGCAAAAACCGGCGCTGTGAGGTAACTCTGTAAAGTTCAATGGTGTTTGTGAACTTCAAGTTTGGTGGCTTTACTCAAGTTTTACTTTAGAGCGGTTTGAATTCTATGCTTATCTAGATTTTTGAAGGATAAAGTTGAATATTGAGGAATTTAACTATTTCACAAGATGTTCATTTAATAATGGCGAGGTCACCAGTGTTTTACCAAACACACTTACTGGCTAATTGAATGATTTACGGCATCTGACGTCTGAGAAGTTAAGAGTGAGGGGTTCGGACGCGATCTTTCCGGCGTCTTTAATCAAAAACAAAATACTATAATTTTCACCTCGGAACTGGACCATCGAAAGGATAAGAAAGTAGATATGGTTATTTAATTCTGGCCTGGTTTTATTGGAGGCTGTCAGATTGGGTCTTCCAGGTGCGCTGATGTTGACGTCCGATCTTGAGTAGGGACTGCAACAGGCTCACAGCTGCGTCGGTATGCGGAAGTGTAATTGTGGAGAAGGTCGTGTGCAATGGTATCCCGTGGTTAGTGACGGCAATAACGTCTCTGATAAGTGAGGACGGTAAGTTGCAATTCCTCTAATGGTGTTAGAATATAGACTTGCAGGTTATGCAGCAGTTGGGTTAGCTGTAACCAATGATGTCTCAATTCTGAGTGAGGTGGAGGAATTGGATACTTGCTCTTGCCGTCCAGTAATGGGGGGTTTATTAGAAGTGAAAAGGCAACAATGAAGGAGGCAGTTATTTTGCCAAGTCGGGCTACCGGGTTATTTTACCCTTTTGATATGATCGGGCAAGGTAAAGGTAGGTGACGTGGCAGTGGAATGTAAGGTGTCTCGTAGCTTCCTGTACGGAATAAGACGCTGGGTGAAATTGCACACGGTATTAAAACACATATCAACACATGCTATGCTGCAAACAATCTGGCATTAACATGCCGCCTCAAAGCGAGGAGTCTCTTCGAAAAACGACCCCCACCAGCACTCTGGCGCTGGAGTGCAAGTGGGGAGCAACTTCGGAGCACTGACAATTTGCTCGGGGCCAGATATTAATTCTAATATTTCTAACGGCATGAAGCTAAAAATTCTACACTAGTAATTCACACAGGCAAAACTTTGCCTGGCGAAACTAAGATGGCATAAGCAGTGAACTGAGTATCCTGCCTCACTTAATTAATAGCTAATGGTAAAAATCTACAGCATCTGCTAAATGCCATTGAACTAGAAAACACATGTTCCCAGTTCTTCCTAACTGAAATAATCAATATACAATGACTAAGAATTATACAATTACCATCTAACTAAACCTAAAAAAACATCAATAATATTTAATGTATAAATACTGATTCTATGAGGAAAATCAGGTATTTAGTTATTGGTATTCACCTAACATTTAAGACAATGGTAAGTTGAGGCAATTCAGCTTAATAATTACCATCTAACTAGCCTAAAAAAACATCAATAATATTTAATGTATAAATACTGATTCTATGAGGAAAATCAGGTATTTAGTTATTGGTATTTACAAGGTTTGTTCTGATTATCATCACAACAAAGGTTGACTATAAAATTTGTTAAGAATGATTTTTTAATGTTGACTGTACATAAAAACTACAACCACGTGATTATATCAAAACCCTACTTAATTGAAAATACAGCTGTGACAAAATACAGCTGTCAAAAAATTGAGAATGATAATTTGATTGCTTTGATTAAAAAAAAACATTAAAGAAATAAATTGATAATTTGATGCAAGTCTAACTTGATCACACAAATAACACATTATTGAGTATTGGCTTATGAAAAATATTAAAAATAAAAAGGGGAAATTTATAATTTGATAAGAATAACACCATCTTAAATATTGGCTTATGAAAAATATGAAACATCAAAAGGGAAAATTTCCCTTAAAAATGGCTTTACATGAAATAGTGAATTGACAATTTCATTATCTGAAAATAGTGACAGTAACTAGGTAGCTACTACTCATGCTGAAGAGAATAATTCTCCTGGTTAGTCCAACCAGTTGCTTCTAATTAAGCTCCTAAGCATTTCGCAAACTGGAAAATTTAGTCAATTTTCTCACTACGTGCACAATACTATTATTGACAATTTACATATAATACCTAAATATAGTTACCCGTAGATTATCACACACAAAAGCACAGTATTATAATCTCACCAGTCAACAACACCTAGATATGCACGCTCTGTATGACACGAGACAATGACGCTAGATCGCATACGATGTTGCTGTCGCGCGTCCGTGGAAGGTTCCGTTAAAACGCAAATGTGAATTCTTAGGGATTGAATTGTTTTCGTTACACAATTTTGATAAAATTGAGGACAGAGAATAGTGAATTTCGTAATGTGATTTAATGCTAATGGTTGAATTTATTTTACTGAATTTTTAGATGATCATTCTGAGAATTTCGAAATTTCGACCAGGTTGCGGGATAGAGATTCACTACAGCTACCCCCAACGCATGTGGACCGAAAGGTCTGGTAACAGTGAAGCTGTTACCTGTAAATGCCCGAAATGATCATAAAAGGAAAATCCTAACAGAAGGTTTGACAGGAGAGAATAGAATAAAAATTTTTTTGACAGAACAGAAGTCACCACCCTAAGTCTGCGCGTAACGAGCTGGCGGACGACTAGGTCTGCCAAAACTGCTAACGCGCTCGGGGGCAATAGAAGGATTAGGCTGTGGAGCTGTGAAAGTTGACGTTCGGATTCCCAACTGGGACAACGAACGGGTCTCTGAGGCTTTTTCGTGATGAGGAACAACAGCAACAGAAACATCAGCCGAATTGAAGGTACCCGAATTACGAGGTTCCGACGACGTTCTTTGAACGGTCTTCAAGGGAACAACGAACTCGTTACACTCCATAGTGGGAGGAAAGTTCCTAGCCAAGACAGAAAGGTGCAACCCGGTGGCCTCGACAGGTGTTGACCTGGGGGTAATTTGCACCCTGGGTTGCGGCTCATGAGTGTTGGTAGAACTATCATCAGGGAAGGACACATATGCTGCCTTAAGTCTATCTATGCTAACACTGTCGCTCTTGGTACCCCTTTCGATTAGAAAATATTTCGGCGTCCTCTTTAGGACCCTGTAGGGGCCATCATAGGGACGCCGTAAGGGGGTTTTTACACCGTCCACCCGAACGTAAACATGTGTGCACGTGTTCAACAATGGATCAAGGCTTTCGGATGGTAAAGGCAGGCGAGGCGGGTGGTAAACCACTTCGCGCATGGCGCGTTTGAGACGTGCCGCGTAATCAGTGATTGTACTGAAGGAGTCGTCAATTTTGTACACGGGATCAATAACATCTCCGGGCAATCTTAAGGACTTCCCGTACAGCAATTCGGAGGACGTGCACTTTTGATCCTGCCGGAACAGGTTACGTAGGGTAAGTAATACGACAGGCAATCGGTCCGCCCAATCGTCGTGGCATTTTAAGCAGCGAAGTGCCGCTTTTAGGTCTCGGTGGACTCTCTCGATGAGTCCATTTGATTGGGGGTGAAAAGAGGTGGTTGTGATGTTTGAACTACCTAGGATTTTGGAGATTTCTAACCACAAGGAGGAGGTAAACTGAGCCCCACGATCATGAGTGATGCTCAGAGGGACCCCGAAACGGGAGATCCACGTCTCTACGAAGGTTCGAGCTACGGTTTCTGCCGTTATGTTAGCAATGGGAACAGCCTCGACCCACCTAGAGAAGCGGTCGATCATAGTGAGTAAATACGAGAACCCGCGAGAGTTTGGAAGCGGGCCTACCAAATCTATATTGACTGCGTCAAATTTACCGCCAGAGAAAACACAAGGTTGAATTGCGGCTTTGTTGTGTCGAGTTACTTTGCTAGCTTGGCAATCTGGGCAATTGCGAACGTACTCTCTTATGGCCCTACGCATCCCGGGCCAGACAAAACGATCCGCAATTAGGCGGAAAGTTCTCTCTGTCCCAGGATGAGATAGCGCATGATAGTGTTTGATGGCGGGCAAAAGCAAGGTGGTAGGTAGGTAGTATCGGTTAGGCCGGTCAGCGTCACAGTAAACGCCTTCTCTGAGTGACAGCTTTAGAGACGAGCTAGGAGACTCAATCAAAGATTGGATCTCCGTGTCGTTTTTCTGTTCGGTGATGATATCAGCCAACGAAATCATGTGCACAGAAGGTCGGAACTCGGGCGCCAACGGGTTTAATACCACGTTGTGCACACGCGATAAGCAGTCGGCGACCGTGTTCTCGTCCCCCTTAATGTGCCTGAGATCGTTAGTGAACTGTGCTATGTAACTCAGGTGCCGACTTTCACGAGGGGAGTGGCGGTCAGGAGGCATTCTTATTGCGTTGATCAAAGGCTTATGGTCGGTGAATACCGTGAACTGACGTGCTTCCAAGGTATATCGGAAGTGTTTGATTGCAAGGTATATCGCCAGGAGCTCTCTCCCGAACGTGCTATAACGCTGTTCGGTGGGAGAGAGCTTCCGGCTGAAAAACGCCAGAGGGGTCGTGTTGTTGTCCACGGTTTGCTGTAGTACCGCGCCGACAGCAAGGTCTGACGCATCTACTACGAGATTAAGTTTTGCGTTCGGGTGTGGGTAAGCCAACTCCGTCGCATTCGCAAGTTCTTCTTTAATTACTGTGAATGCCTCCTCAGCCTCACTGTTCCACTCGATCAGTACAGACTTCCCTCGTTTCTTCGCTCTAATGAGTGAGGAGAGTGGTGCCAGAGTCGCCGCACAGTTCCTTAGGAATCGGTGGTAAAAATTCACCGATCCCAAGAACCTGCGCAACTCTCTCTGTGTAGAGGGTTTCGGGAAATTTCGGATAGCCTCTACCTTGTCGGGAAGTGGCCTAATGCCTTTATCTGAGATGTGGTGACCTAGAAAAGTCAGTTCCTTACTTTCCCAAAACACATATGCCGGTTAAATACAGCAAATGTGCGACGTAAGTCGTTTGTACAGCCTCCCTAGGCAACGTGCGTGCTCCTCAGGCGTCCCCAAGGCTACAAGCACACCGACCAGGCGGCGATACAAAAATTGGGAGATCGGGTAAGAGCTTGGTATTTGGGATACGGAGGAACTTACAAAAGACCAACGGTGCACACCCGGCAGTCCCTTGCAACGATCACAGCGTTGAAATTTATGGTTGGGGAACATATTTGAAGAAAAAAATAAGTCAATTGCTCAGAATGACAAGTTGGTGTTTCGTACACGTTATTTAATTTGGTGCTTCAGTAGCAATGGTGCTGCAGTAGCAATGGAAATTACGAAGGTTATTAGTAAGGAGCTTCAGTAGCAATGGAAATGCATGAAGAGTTTTGGAAAAAGGTGGCTTCAGTAGCAATGGATAAACATGAAGAATTTGTTAGAATAGGCTGCAGTAGCAATAACTTATTATTAGGGAAGAGTTTGGAGAGGAAATACTCTGTTTAGCTACTGAGAGTAAGGAAAGAAACTATGACACTACGATGGAGTGAGAAGAGAGAGCTCCTTGGGCTGGCGGCAGCGGTGGGCGCCGCGACTGTGTGCTGCTCCGCGATGGGGCTGATGCTCTGTGATGTTGTGCTGCCGTGCCGTGGAGGCTAGACTGCTGCTGCGTCCTAGGGCGATCATGAGCTATTGGCCGCCTTGACTACCTACATTGGCAATGCACAGATAGCGATCCCTTGAACTTCCTGCAGACGACCGCAACGGTACCAGAGACTTCAGAACCAGTTCGCTTTTGAGGTGGGTCGCAGTAACGTGTAACGCTGGGTTCAGTCGACCATTTCTTTTGAGAATTTTCAATCAATAATGTCCGTCCACTCTATCCCTTTCCATAATTCCAATGTTGGTTGGACGGGAGTTTGGGGTCTTCAATGGGAAGGGATTAAGCTTTATCTACACATGTTAGAATGTCAAGAATTATCATTTTGAACACTTTTTTGTATTAAAACTACTCTTATTATTGTAATAATCTTTCGATTTTAAGGGAGCTATGATTCAATCTGAAAGGTATTTTGCAAAGTAAACGCTGCTATAGTATCGTTAATGTATTAATTTATAAACAGCTAAAATATTGCCAAGTGTTGAATCTGAAAACTAACACTACACAAAAAATTTGCTTTTCTTGAATTATTGAATTATAAACTTAACTCCTCTTTACTTGAAATTATCCATTTCCTTGGGACCTTGTTTGACGTTAATGTTTGTTCACAGCCCAAGCTCGACCTTCCTTTCGTTTGTGCCGGTGGGCCAGCCGTGGTCCTGTCCTCTGTCCTGCGCTGCCAGACCTTCCTGGTTTGGTTTTCCACATCTGGCGAGGGGCATTTGCACTACTGGTGTAAATGATTCATGATTTTACAATACTATCAAATTATAATGCACTGGTGTCCAAATTCTTTCTTTCACCTGTCATCATATCATCATGCACATTGGTTTTTCAAATGCTTTATAACTGACATCAGGATACAGTGACGGTTACCTGGTCAAGGCGGTACCCATTTCTGACACCTGGGTTGGGTGTATCGGAGTTCTCTCCATCCCCAATGGGGAGAAATCGCCACATGGTGCTGAGATTCCAAAAATCAACTCCTTCCCATGAAGGGTGCATTCTTAACCATTAAATTTTGTAAGACCATGTAATCCTGTATTCAAGCCAGAGGAAAAAACAGTTGAGTATTTTTATGTATTATCCCAAACATGCACGTCATAGATCAATCACCAAGAAGATGATAAACCTATTCTGAATACAATTTTGTAGGCCCATAGACTACAACCATATTAGTTAAAGAATGCATTTTCATGAAACTGATTAACATATGGATAACAGTGAACCCAGGACAGGTGTTCTTAAAGAGTAAGTGAGTGGATTTATTTTATTCAATATTTACAATGAAAATTACAGCATGAATAAAACTGGCAAGTCAAAGGTTGAGGCACCAGAAACAAGTTATAGAGATACCCTGAAAGGTGAAAATTTGCAAAGGTGACTTGCTGCATACACAGATCTTGAATTCTTATCCATTGACAAAAACTATAATTAAACAAAATGCAGTGCTATCTGAAAATCATTCACCACTAAAGATATAAATTTTAAACTATTCTAAAGTTGTTAATGGCTTCTTTTAGCTTTGATTACATGTTTGTTGTTCCCCATACCTTCCACTATTTTCATTACTAAGAAAAGAACATATGGTACTTTGATTTGATATTTATGTGATAATATGGCGCTTACATACCACACATCTAATACAGATAATTTGTCTTGTCGGTGCCAAATGTAAAAAGTATATTAAAGCAATGTTGAAATACCCTTTGGTATTGTATTGTTAAATAATCATAACTGGGCAAAACAAAAGTATAAGTAGCATATAATGTAGCATAATGAAAGTATAATTTGTAATTACTGGTATAGCAAATCATTAGCAAGGTACAAAAAGACTAGAATTTCATCAATCCAGCACTTCACTCATTTCATTATCTCCATCATTTTACGCATTGCAGGAAAATTTTTTTAATACTTCATACACAATGGATTTACATCTGTACTACCAGAGTAAATACTTCCGTACATTTTGTTTAAGCGCATCAGGATGCTAATGGCAACAAAATTGTTTACTATACAAGTATAAATAGCTTATGTTCATCAGTTGAAAAATTTCCTTTGAGGAATTTTAATCAACAAAAAATTACACAACAGCCAAATCATTATGACACGATGAAGAAAGGGCATCCTGCTTCATTCTTTTAAAAATAATCAGCCTTCACTTTCCAATTCATGTAGAGTCTAACCAAAAACATACCCAACACAAGTATGTTTAGAAACTTGTGTTGGGAGAAGAGGACCACCAGAGAAAAGGACCATAGTGATGGTGGTAGAGATTCAGAGGTGCTTGAACTTGAAGGCAGGGCCTTTGTAACGACCTGTAGGGAAGGTCCCCAATTCGAGGAAGGCCCATGGATAGTCTTCAATGATTTCAATTGTTTCTTGGGTGGCAATGGACTGAAGGACTTGGGTGGCAATGGGCATCTCAACCTGACGGAAGAAAAGAAAATAATTAGCTTATCAACCATAGGTGGCTTTCTAAAAATGACAGAAACTCTAAATAATTATGAACAACTTGGTATATTGGACTAACACGCAGGAGCAAATTAAATTTTAATTTTGTAAAATTTCAATCAAACATAGATGAAGCTCATCAAAGTAGTTTTTGTGGAGAGATGTGACACAGCCAGAATTCTGCCAAAGCTAAAGCACTGGAACTGTCACAGGATGTTAAAAGTTGATTATCATTTCCAACAGTATTTGTAACAAATAATATTGATTATGAAAAATGTATCCAATTTACAACCTGCATAGCATGCTGACATGTTGAAGTACCAAAATTTTGGTTCAGAAATAAATGGAAAAATAATTTTAATCCACAATTTTGCACTCCATATTTTTTATTGTTGTATGCCATGAAAACTAATTCTGTATGAACTATATTTTTCAAATAATGCTTTCATATATACTAATCTCACTAACCTGCAAATATGGAATGAATGAAGTTAGGAAGGAAAATTTTATAATGCAATGAAATACTAACCATTGTTGAAGATTCTGAAGACCCAGCTCTGCAGTTCCATAGTAGAGACACCTGATGACATTGAGTCACCACTGCTCAAAAAATGCTCGGAAGCTCTACAGAGGCAAGAAAACTGCCTCAATTTTCATTTAAAAAAATTTCTATAACTGATTCTCATACAAACATCTTTTATGAAACAAAGCCAAATGTTTGAAAACTATCTGAAAAATACACAAAAAGGGATAAAACATTTGGTTTAATTTCACAGACTGTGCCCATGACACATGACAGTTAAGAAACAGCCCTAAATGTTAGTTATTACTGTTACAACAAAGTCTGCACAAACATACATCAATTCAATATAATGATAATTGATGCTTATACTATTTCATACACTTCATGATTAAGAATGGCATGTTGGATAAATTTATTTTTGTAGATAGATAACCTAAATCTTTTGAATTAAATTTGAGACATCATAGTTTAGAACAGCTGACTTATCCAACTTCCAATAGAGCCCCATTCATGATATAACAAATGAAAACAATACATTACCCAAAGCAAAGGATGTTAAGCCAGATTAAAATAAAATTAGCTATTATCATAATTTTGGGAAAAGCTTAAATTAAAGCAATCCACTTTTGGATCCACAAGCAGAAGCAGTTAAAATTTTTAGAAACCTAACAAGTCCCAGCTTGCAGTTTTTAAAAATGCAAAGAGAATCATGAATGAGAAGAGTTTTCTAACTAGGCCTAATGCTTTTTCATAAAAATTTAAACTCTAAACACACTTGTAAATGACTCTAGGTACATACAGCTATAACTTTTTTACCAACTAACTAATTGGGTCAACAGGACAGGTAAATTTTTAAAATAAGTTGCAATTATGCTTATTTAAAATTACAACGATAAGTTTGTAAAAGATTGAATATTTCTTCCTGATAATTTTTTCATCATACTATTTCTAATCTGGGTATTTGATTCTAATGTAAGCATCAGGCTATAAGGGAAATATAGTATTTTAATAAAATAAAAATTTTTTACCAAGAAATACAATATATAAAGGCAACTTATTGTACAAATGAATTTTTGGGGCAATTTTATCATCATATTAGTAGCTACCATTGTTGAAATACTAATGAAATATATCCAAAATTTTATTAAGATGTCAAAATCACTAAACTTTGATAATTTTATGCATGTTCAGTTTCCTTTCAGAGAGGTAATACTTCAATTACATTCACATCAATTAAATCCAAACCTTTATAAGCTCATTTTACACCTACGGTGTGGAGCGACGGTATGGAGCGACGGTGGACTTGCTGTAGCTCCGCCCACGAGAGGACTGAGCGTCAGTGCACACCGACTTGCTTTTACATTGCCGCTCCTATAGAAGAAATACTAGCACTCAAGACGCTCTGCTCAACATATCTGAAAAAATATACAGTGACATCGATCAAAAGAATGTAACACTCTTGCTACTACTCGATCTCTCTAAGGCGTTCGATAGCGTCCAACATGAAAGACTTCTACGTAAAATACTGAACTTGGGAATAGACACGCAATGGTTTGAAAGTTACTTGTCAAATCGATCTCATGCAGTCCGCATAGAAAACAAATTGTCCCCATTCATTCAAAACAATTTTGGTGTTCCCCAAGGATCCATTCTTGGTCCGCTACTGTTTTCTATTTTCATTAATGATTTCCCTCCAATGCCTTCTAACACACGGATCTCAATGTATGCAGATGATGTTCAAATTGCAATAACAAGTTCTGTATCGGAAATACCACAGACGCAAATTAAAGCCGAAACTTTACTGACTAGACTGAAATCATGGTACGACCGAAATGGTCTCAAATTAAATGCTAATAAAACACAATGCATTATTTTTGGATCCAAAGATGCAATTAAAAAAACTTCAGATCTTACTCTTGCAGTTGGAAATGATAAAATTAATGCATCAGAAAAAGTTAAAAATCTAGGCATCTGGTTCGATAGAAATATGTCCTTCAAATCTCACGTTGAGACTACTTGCAACAAAATCTACGGAACTTTAATGTTTTTTCATCGTATAAAAAGTATGCTAGACGAAAAATCCAGATTATTGGCCATTCAATCCCTTGTGCTATCGCGCATTGACTACTGCAGCCTAGTATGGGGAGACTTACCTCAATACCTTCAAAGGGACTTACAAAAATGCATGAATTTTGCAGCCAAGGTGGTATGCAACGGTAATTTCAAAAGAAGTGATCACGTAACCCCTCTCCTCAATAAACTCGGCTGGATCCCTATCCAAGAAAGGCTCCTCATGCAGAAGGCCCAATACGTATTCTCCTCGTTATATCTTCCTCAGAGCAATGCTGAGATTGTGCGTTTCCATCCACCCACTGTAACCAATCAAAAACCGAACAGAAACAATAATGTCTTAGTCAACTATCGTTCATCTCACTTAGGGCAGAAGGCTCTGTCCATATCAGGCGCCTTACTGTGGAACAAACTTCCCCTGGGTATTAAAGTCCCTCAAAGACCGAGAGAATTTAAAGCCAAAATAACTCGTCATCTTGTGTCTCAATAATAAACCTTAGTTACAGAACATACTGAATGAGTACTGACGAATCTCATTTACCTGGTATCTCCATTGCTGAACAATCTCCCTCGCTCATTGTTTTATAATTCAAGACATCAAACAACAGTTTTGAAGTATGCGTAGGTATTATGATTTGACCGCCTATACGTTGTCATTTGCGGACATGCTTACCTGTATATGTGTGTACGTATATAGGTGTATGTGCGCATATAGGTGTGTATATGTGCACGTACAACTGTGTGCACTAGAGTAGATGAACTAGTCGAAGGTGCATTTTATGTCATTCCTCTCCGTTTCTGTGCAAGCATCAAACTAGACCGTCATGGTACCTATGTTTGTGTGTGTTGATCAATTACAGACATTCTGCACCATATTACAAAGATAATGTATTTTTTCTAATATGAAATTGTGAAGCATCCATGTAAAAAAAAAAAAAATTCGTTGTGTGATCATCCATTTATACTGCAGTAATATACTTATTCGGCTTATAGTTATATGCTTATAATAATGTGATACCTATATATGTTTGTTTATCAATTGACGACAATTTGCGCCATATTTCAAAGATAATGTGATTTTTTTTTTCTAATATGAAACCTTTATAGGACATTAATGTTTTCTTTCTTATTCACGTCCCACAATCGTTTTCATGTTTCTGACTTAAGTAGACTGTTTTGTGCCACTATTTTTAGTACGAAATTTTATAAAATTCATGCTATAATAAAAGATACTTTCTCTGTTTCCCTCGATTGGAATTCTGGTTTATACTGACTAGTTTACGCTGATATTTGCGCACATGCTTACTTGTGTAAATGTGTACGTGTCCACGCTATGCGTATGACACTCTGTAGAATGCGTATGTATTGCCTCGATGCATAGAAATGCATTTGTGTATGCTTACAAGTTAGGTGTAAATATGTGCGTGGG
Source organism: Morinoia aosen (assembly GCA_030386875.1). Lineage (NCBI taxonomy): Eukaryota > Metazoa > Arthropoda > Malacostraca > Amphipoda > Talitridae > Morinoia > Morinoia aosen. The sequence continues at coordinate 81,107,779 of CM059561.1, read as the reverse complement.
TATATGTGTGCATGTGTATGTGTAAATATTTACATGTATACGTGCACAAATGTGTGTACTAAACTGACAACTAGCATTTCACTAGAGAAAATGGTCTTTTTTCTGTGCACTCTCAACTTGTAACATTACCTAACTCGTCATCTCTTTATTATTGTAAAGCATTCATGTACAAACTATACATTTGTTCTGCGATCATCCATTTATATTTAAATAAAATGCTTATTAACTAATGACCGGTATGTTAAAATTGTTGAATCAGAAATACAAAACTTATAATCTTCTTGGTCCTCATGCTTATGTGTACATATATGTGTATATATTTACATGTATGTGTGCACATATGTGTGTACTAGACTGACAACTAGCATTTTACTAGAGATAATGGTCATTTTCTGTTCACTCTCAACTTGTAATATTACCTAACTCGTCATCTCTTCATTATTGTAAAGCATTCATGTACAAACTATACATTTGTTGTACGATCATCCATTTATATTTAAATAAAATGCTTATTAACTAACGACCGTTATGTTAAAATTGTTGAATTAGAAATACAAAACTTATAATCTTCTTGGTCCTCATGCTTATGCGTACATATATATATATATATATATATATATCTGTATGTGTGTGTGTATGTATGTTTATATATGTGTACGTATATATATGTATATGGATTTGTATTTATATTTTTTTTTCATGCTTCCTTAAAATGACACCTTTGAACATTTGCCGAAACAAGCGATTCATATATTATTTCCTGGCATCAATAATTGCGAAGTTTTATGTCATGTACATGTAAACTGTCAAAAGTGTTTCACCCCACAATGAAAATGCATCGTCCATGAATTTGCGTTATCTCTTATAATTATCATTACATGTATTGTCAAATGTAGATTAAGCAAGATTAGGAGTATATTGCCCTCATTCATTTATTTTCGACTAGTGACACGAGTTTTTCAATACTCGTGTGTGTGTATCATCTAAGTGTATTAATTTTAAGATATTTAAAAACCAATGATTGTAATATTGTACAATCTCTATTGGAAATAAAGTTTTTTCTTTCTTTTCTTTCTTTCTTTCTTTCAACACAACGCTCCTTCCCGAGAGACAGAAATCGCCACGCAGGGCTCTTCATCCTGGGTTTTCCACCGAGATCTTGTTTTTTCGATCCCTCCTGGGTTGCTAGGTTTAATTAATTTTTGATCTATTGCTAAATATATTTTTTTCAAGTCAGACAGTAACTTCATCATTAACTGAAATAAATTTAATAATGCAGTTAAGAATTATTGTTTCAACACCGTATGCAAATGAATATCTGATTCAAAACCACGCCTATCGGATGGGGTAGAACGTGTTCAATCTGTTTCTCGACCTTAAAAACGCGTAATGAACGAGTATCTTACGAACTTGCAAGCCCGCCCAAGCCAGGGATAGCCTATGCCGGGGCCACACTAGTCTAACGTCCGTTCGTCAAATGAACTCCGTATGTCAAATGAACGCTGGAAGGCCCGTTCGATCATCATTTGATGAATGGATGCTCGTCATTTCGTGAAAGGTCGTCGGAGGTTTTCAGTCACCAAATGAACTACGAAGAACAAAGATGGCGGACAGTGTTGACAAGTGTCGCAGCTGTTATGTTGACTTTAAATGATGATTGTGGCCAATTTTGGTAGGAGATATATATAAGATATGGTTTTTAGCTGTTTTCGTGGTGGTATCATAATGTAAAGCAGTGAAATTTAGTGCTAGGTCTTGCAGTTTAGTGAAAAAGCAAGTAGCCTGTTACCAATCAAATTTAGCATTCATTTCCAACAATGTCGACATGTTTTACATGGATGAAAATGTGGTAAATGAAAAACTTTTGGTTTTGTAATTTTTTAGCATTGCTCATGAATGCTATTCACAGAAAAATGTGTCAAACAACTTGTTTTGCAGGCGTTTTTATTGCAGTTCCTTCCAGTTTATTAAAATTTATTTATTGTTTATTAAATTATAAAAGTTTCAATATAATTGAATAGAATTATATTTCATGTTAAAGTGTTAAATTTATTTAATGTGTTCTATAAAAAATATCCATCTAATTTTAATGTCTTTTGATTTACAGATCCTAGACAAGCAGAAGGTAGATATAGCTTAAATCTTGCATTAATTATGAAGACCTTTAAAAACCAATCGTGATTAATGAACTTCGTGAGTGTATTCAGGTTTTTGGGAACCACCAATCAGCATTATACTTCTAGGTAAGTGAATGGTGTGCAAGAATGCCTCAAGAGTTCATTTCTTTTTTTTTTGCAGGTGGTAAAAGTGAGTTAATTATGTAAATATTCTAAATGAGCAGTTATTTCATTCTAAAATGAAACAGGTCATTTTGAGAATGCAAGGTTAAACATTGGCTGAAATCAAATAGGGATTGATAATGAAAAGAAGAATGTAATTGAAAATGCGGATGCTAGCAAAAAATATCTTAAAGTATTTTTGATTCATGTTACACTTTTTCTTTAAGTGGAAATTACAACGGTCTATTTTTGCTTTAATGTTGTCAACGATTTTCATAATTTTGTTACCAATAATCAATAATGGAACACATTTAAAAACGTTTTACATGAATGACATTCTGCTCACTAATGCATTATTTTTGAATTATTCAACTTTGAAGTTGGCCAGTGCGTGCCAGGGAAGCGAGCGTGCCAAGCATAATTTATTTAACAACGGAAGCTAACCCCCTATCACAAAAGTTAAGAGGTTGGGTCGTGAGGGGTAGCCACAATTCTTCTAATTAGTGAAAATTATAAATAAAGATTTCTAGTGACGTCCATTTACATCATCTCCAATGACGGCCACCCGGTACCCAAGGTGGCGGCCGCCATCTTGGAGCGGATGTAAACGGACGTCACTAGAAACCTTCATTTATAATTTTCACTAGAAGAACTGTGGCTACCCCTCATGACTTAACCTCTTTACGTTTGTATTAGGGGGTTAGCTTCTGTTTCAACTCTGAAATTGCGCAATAAAGGCCATTCAGGAGCGCCGCTCATATAACGTCAAACCTAAATAACTCAAAAACTACGCATTTGCGAGCGCATTGTTATTCATGTAATATGTCTTAAGATCGACTATATTACCTATCTATGGCAACAAAATTATGAAAATCGTTGACAACATTAAAGTAAAAATTGACCGTTACAACTAACAAAGACTTGATCAGGTTTAAAAATCCACTATTTTTTGTGATTACCATTAGTCATATATTTCCCTTCAGGATTACAGCATAATCTTATGTTTAAGCAAATGGTGTTTGATAATTATTTTTAACTTTCAAGTTCTGTACAATGAGCATGAGCATGTCAATGTTGAACACAACAATAATGATAAGTAGGGCCATTATTACCTACCAGAGTTGATAGACAAACATTATTGACATTAGGTTATGAGTTTAGATAATGTTTGTAATGGTATTGTTGTTCTGTGGAGTACAACAAGTAGTATAAATGTTAGTGGTGACCTATTTAAACTGCCAGTTATTTGTATCACATTAGATCCTGAAATTTTGCTCTTAATTTTGAATTTGTTGTTTTATCTATTGAATTGTAAATATTCTATTTATCTGAAGCTGCTGATCATCTATGATGAAATTAGTCTGCTCAATGTTGTTGTACTCTTAAATTTGTACCTTATTGCAAATGTGAAAATTAGTACAGATGTCTTAGCTATTGCCATTCTGAATGTCAGTGGAATTTGTGCATTAAGTTTGATACATTTGTTTTAAAGTATTTGGCAGAAAAGTTAGAATTTTGAAAATGGATGAGATTCTCTGCAAATTATTCTGAATTTAGGCGAGAAGCTTGTGGAAAAATGTGCACTTGTTACTGACAGTTTTAGAAGCGAAGTAAACATAGCTTGGTAGTATTTTTTTCTTATCAATGTGAATATTTTGCTAGGAGGGCAATTTCTAATTTTGATCATACAGTTGAGGCTTTATGAAAACTATCATTATGACATAGATGAATCTTTGTAGTCGTGTGTGACCCTCATGTAACATAAAGTGGAGGTTTTTATTGTTCCTCATTTGAGTTCTCAATGAAACTCATGGAAAACTTTTCCTTCATTAGCTAATAATTTTCAGTGTTGGATGAAAGTCAGTACCAGATTGTGCGACTGCGTACTCTGGACATTATTTTAGCAATACCTAATGATATTTCTTTCAACATACAATTTTCAAACATTTCACTACACATATCTCTACTTCTTGTGTTATTCCCTAACAAAACATGTTTATTTTCAATAAAGCTCATGTACTGGAGCAAACAAATATGTTCTATGCACTTGAATAATCAAGTCTGTCACAAACGCTATTGCAAGAATTTATATTACTAGTAACTATATAGGGGACTATTATATCAATGATGTAAGAATAATTCTAATTGATATTATTTTTTTCAGATCTCCTAAAGAAGAGGACATCCCTCCCATGTTTCTATTTCTTGCGGCTCCTCGCTTCTGAAAGGATGAAAATATCAGGATCTGGAGCTGTGGAGAGCAAGGCTTGGATGCGCACTAACCTTACGGCCTTTTTTTCGGATTATGGGCCCCCAGAATGTAGCATAAGCAGCATGAATATTAATTCAAGTGATGATTTGGTTACCCACATTTCAAGTGAAAGGCAAATAATCAAAGAACCCTATAGAGAGTATTTTTGTGTTGGTCGACAGATTGGTTTCAGGAAGAACTTAAAAATACTGTAGAAACTCAGTTAATGGGCACTTCAGCTGAAATTGATAACGATATCGTTCATGTAAGTAGTGGAACCAAGCCTCAAAATTGTCTCGCCTGCACCAAGCCTTTCTCGGCAGCAGATACATGTACTGATGTCATGGGCAGTGGGGGATTTTGTAAGTGTAAAAGGAGTAAGAAAGATAAGAGCATTTTAATTTAGTACGGTAGAGTTATTTCATGAAAATTTTTTTTCATGTTGAGAGCTCATTAGCATGAAAAAGGAGTGCTGGAAATGATAATTACATTTCCAAACTTGCTGTGAACTTGTGCTTGATAAACTGAATGGCCTTGCGGGTGAAGAACAAATGAAGTTCATGTCGAAACTTGCTAAACTCTGTTCTAAGAATTGACAAGTGTTAGAAGTCATTTACTGGCCTATTTAATAATAATCATGAACTTATCTATAAATTGCTTCCCTGCCTGACTGTGAAATTGTTCCTTTCTTTTATCTCAATGTATGATAGGATCAATTAAGTAATACCTTATGTGGTAAAATAGCATATCTAGGGTCAGTACAATGTTACAAGTCTAGGGTCAGTACAATGTATTTCTATAATATGTTACGGACCATCCTATTATTTTTGCTCCTCTTTGACTTATTTTTCCACTCCAAATACTTCACCCTCAACCTTCATCTGACTTCATAAATCTCCCGATTTTCTGTTTCTCTATCACGAGAAAAAACAATTGTATCTAAGGGAAGTAACACTTCCAGGAGAAGAATGGTAAGGCACGAGCTTGTTAAAATAGTGTTTCTGGTTTTGTTTTAGTGATCATGTTTTTTCGGCTCATTGCCATCTTTTTCTTCAGCACCTACTACTACCTTCTTGCATGTTTATTTTGTTTGTTTTCTTCCCAACTTCCTGTTTAAATACGCATTGTATCCTGTGTGGCAAGACACTCGTTTTACCACACAAGGATGGCCTGTGTGAGACACACATTGTGCTTAGATTTCCAGTGTACGTGTCCGTACTCGATGGTCCCTTCACTATTCCTCTCTTGATCACGTCGTTGTAGTGACTAAAATGATATTAACTAACCTAAATAATTATAATAGTAACTAGTAATTATTCCCCTCAGGGGGATACAATTATTGTATCTATGGGAACTAGCGCTCCCAGGGGGACAATGTGAGGGCCCGAGCTGAGAGTTAGGTAGGCCTTCTTTTTTGTTGAAATAAAATGTTTTTTTGGTATGTTAATGACCACCTTTTTTCGGTTCACTGCTGTCCTTTTCTTCAACACCTACTACTTTCTTCTTCAACTTTGATCTTTTTTCATGACCTTCTTTCACAACTTACTGTTTCTATGCCTTTCTGCGTAGATTCCGCGTTTCCTTAACTCCATACTAAATGGTACGTTCCTCCTTCCTCTCTTTGGATCGCATTTGTTGCTGGGTAGGGAGGCTAAAACTAACGACTAATCTAATCTATTATCCGCCGTTACTATGCGCACGTAATCATCTGTAAGAACATGTATGCATAAATTTTTCAATACGCTGTTGAGTTTTAATATAATTTAATCTAAGGTGAACAAAGAAACTATTCAATTTAACTTGTGAGGATGCGAACTATAGCTATGCACCATATCTGCATGATAATAGGGCATACGAGTAAATGGATGAAACTATTTCAGTTAGTGGGAGATTTATAAACTAGATATGAGTGTGGACAAAACTGTTTATTTGGTAACATTGGTTTACGTTGTTGTTATTAAAAATCGGATTTTTATACTTGTTGAAACTCTGCACATGGATTGTGCGACAATGCGTGATTGTGAATTCAGATTATGGATGTTCCTAACCTTAACACGTAATCTAGTTTGCAGTAATACATTTCCTAAATCCTGTTGATGTAGATCTTTAGTTAGCCTTCTTAAGTCAAATAATGATTTGTCAATGTTTTATTTAACGATGAAAAGCTGTAATAAAATACATGATGTTATTGAAACAATTTATTTTGTTGATTGACCTAATACATTCATTCCAACAAGTAATACCAGAAAATGATGAGGAACTATTATTTCTCAGATATTTCTAACACTTTTAGGATGCATTTCCACAGTAGTGTTAGTGCATGGAGTCCCAACACTTTATCCAGCAAGCTTACAGCACCTCCGCTTGTGAAGTAGTTCTTCAGCTGGTTTCTGATGGCTGTAGCTGACACAGCCGATCGACCGCCTCAACACAACGAACAGAATGATGTCCAGTGTTTTCCCACCAACTGCGGGTTGTGCACGATCAAGTGATAATGTCCTTTTTTCAAGAGCAAGCGGGTCGATGTAACGGAAGTCTTTATGATCATTTAGGTAATAATAAAGAGCGCAAGTTGCCAGAGTGGTAGACTGGATTCTCTTGACTGTGATGTTTGTATCAGTACGGAAAACTCTGATCGTACTTGACAGTAAGCCGAATGCGTTTGTCTCTGTTTTTCGTGCTCTAGAAAGACCAGCTGAAAACTCTTTGGTCGTGAGAAAGGTTAGTACAAGGATAATGCTTCATGAAACGAGTTGGCAATGAGAACGCATCATCTGCCGCTATGACATGTGGAGAAAGGAAGTTGGTCACAAGAAGTTCACGAGTATGGGGCATGTTCAAGCAGTTAGAATCGAATGATTTCCTAAAGGATGAGTTATTGAACACTCCTGCGTCAAGATACTCGATCAATTGTAGCGAGGTATCAGAGGGTAATTCCGAGTCGATCAAAAGCAGGGAAGCATTTCTGGAACTTGGTGTCTTGCTTGCAGATTACCGAGCCAACTTTGCCCTGTATGTCTTATACCTTCCGCAAAGAATAAGAAAACTTTTGCATAATTCTTGTGTATTTACACGTATAAATGACGAACACCAAAATTATAGATCGGAGAAACATTATATTATTCTCAACGAAGGCGATGGAGAAGACTTACCTTGAATCAATTTTTTTAACGTTTCATGCCCTAAGCTCATTTTCAACAAGGAAAAATTGCACAATTTTAACAGATAACAATAGACAAACATGCAAAACACAAATGGAGAAACCTTGACAGTTTAATGACTTCAATTCCTCCCCATTCGCTCTATCTGAGGGTTGCTGAGGACACCTGCGAAAGTCATCAAACTGCTAACATTCTTGGATCCCCTTTTCATTCTTGTATTAGAGAGCATTGCTTAACTCAGCCATATTACCAAGCTATTTTCAGCGGTAAATTCTAAATTTTACACTCAACTAAATAAAATCATTTATGATCCGTTTAAAAGAAACGTTCAAAAATAATCATTTTCTCCGTAGGAACAATCTCACTTTAACTGCAATCGTTTACATCAGCAAGCAGATCTCTCAATCGATTCGGATTGTTAGCTCTATTTCGCCATGGTTTTACCCAACATCTGCTTTTAGGTTTCGCTTTTTTTGTACTTTCATAAAAAGTTGCGGTCACAAAAGTTCCTTCGACAGCAAATTTCTAGAGCTCACACACATTCGCACGTCCTGCGCATCCATATCGCGTACGTACTTCGGTTTGTTTACATTCGATGAACGTCGGACGCTCATCACAGAGCTTAGTCAGAGCCACACACAGTCGTAATGTGGCCTGACTTGCTTAACGGCCGTTTGACATGACGAGTGTCCGTCAGTCATTTGACGAACGAAAAATTGTAGTGTGGCCCCGGCATAAGCCGTCGCTCCACTGCTGTTTCTTCGATTTGCTTGGCACGTAGCAGCGAGGTGACGCGCATTTTGATCGTAAAACTGGTTGTGCATTCTTTTAAATGAATGGTTAAACATTATTTATTTTTAACATTCAAATTTTCATATTTTTGCCGCACTAGTATTCAAAATGGCTAGCCCTTCGAAAAAGATGCCTAAAAAGTGGTAAATGCAATCTTTCAAAGAAGAATGGTTAATGGAAAGAATGAAAAACCTGTCACGGCTGGAAGCCTAAGCCGAAATTGGCACGAGATGTCATCAGCAGAGCATGTCACCAGCGTAATGAATAGCGCCTTGCACAACAGAAAAGTCGACTTAATATTGAAATTTGCGTTGAAGAAAAGAATTAGGATGAAATACAGGAATAAAATCAGCATTACCATCATTGTTTCTACTGACGTATGTTAACTTTTACTTATTTCTTATTAAAGCTACACTTCTCCATTTATTTTTAACGAATCTAAGTTTTTTCATGTTCAATCTAGGTTTATCTAAACATATTCAGTGTGAGCCCTGATCGTCAGTATTGCTCTTGCACTACTGACAGAATACTTGGCAGAACAATTTGCAGAATATTTACAGCATATTTTGCAGAAGTAAAAAGCTAATATTCTAAAAAACTTTAATACTACCCAATTACCTTCAAAAACACTAATAAAAAAAGAAAAAATAAATACCAACTACTAATTTGTAGGTGTATTTTTTTACTTCTCCTTTAATTTCAATATTCTTCTAATGACAACTGCCGAATGTTTTTTGTTTACTTAAAGTACTTTTCCTAAGAGCCATGCACACTGTACAATTTTAATTGCACTGTAATTAATTTTACGTTCACATACGCTGTGTATGCTTCTTTGATTTTTTGAATAGTGAGAGCTGTTTCCTATCTTGGCCTATCAGTGTTTGAATTTTCATTTTAACCATTAAAATATTATAATTGTGGAAGTGAGATGCTATACTTTTAAAAGCATCTTCTCTGGACGCTCTGTTTTTATACTCTGCGAGCTTAACGTTCCATAAACATGGAAATTCTTTACATTTTTCGATAGGAGTTTTAATGTCTTCTTTGCTCCATAATATGCAAGCCATGACTACACATGCTCTCTATGGTCTCAAGAGAAACTGAATGCTGTTGACCGGCAGTGCACACCGCCAATATTTAGCATGCAGAATATTGCCGCTCCTTACCGAGAGCGTGGCAATAAGGGTCATTTTGCTCTGCTGTGGGCGGAGCTTATTTGGCTGGCGGGATGGAGCGACGGTGTGGAGCGCGAAGACACCGTCAGTGTAAAAGGGCCTATAGTCATCAAGTGAGGTAGCGCCTCTCGCTCATCCGTAATGGCTGACTCAACACTGCCGCGAGAAACTACACTGCTTCTAATTGAAATGTACCAAGCCCATCAATGCCTTTGGCAGGTTAGGTTAACATCGGCATCTTTGGGATTGGCAGACTAAAAGCTGTGATTATAAGGAGGCTGGTTTCCATTATATTTTAATGAAAATGAACGAATATAGTAACATTACTCTCATGCAAATAAAAAAGAGATTACGTAGCTACGTTGCAGCAACAATATTCACACAAGCTCGTCTACAGCAATCCATATTTCGAAGCAGCAGGCCACACTGACTGGTTTTGTGCTGCATGGCTGCCACTTGTGTTTGACCAAAAAATCTAGTGTGACCTCAAAAAATATCGAGAAATATATAGATTTAAAAATAAAACATCCAAAAATATATCTAAAAATGAATTAATTATCTACTGTAATAAATTAGTTGAACAATAGCATATAAGGATATTTATATCATAAATTGCTTTATATTAGGCAATTTATCTTTATATGAATTATCTAGTGTCCTGATATTTACCCTAATAAAGCTTGGTATCCAAATATTCTTCAATTCCACACGTGTTGCGAGTAGAAAGGTCAGTCTCTATTGCGTTGCAATTATCAATGCTCAGATTCCTACTTATCAACAATTGTTTTAAGGCTTTCACACCGCTTTCTTCATCACTTTTAATAATTTTGCAATTACTAAGTAAGTTGATTCTACTTTATTAGATGCATTGCTTTAGTATATAACTGATACACCAAGTAGTTTCATGATAGAAATATCATTGCTTCCATCCAACAATAAACTGAACTCATTGTTACCAATATCATTGGTCAGTCTTTCGTCAAAATGAGGCCACAATACATTCTTGATAATGTATGTGCATTTTATTCCATGATTTTTTTATATCATCACTAGTTTTGCAATTGGAGATGGTGTGCTTTAGCTTATGAACCGTGAAAAAGCCGTCTTGGTGTCGTTCATAATCTGAACATAACATGATCAGAATTTGGTTGCTTCACTATTCAGACAATTTGCTTAAGTGAATTAACAAATATAATAAGAATGAAGTAGCAACCAACCATTATGGTAAATTCCTAAATCGAATTTACAGTAATCTATCATATACATAGCTTAAATGTAATTCTAGCTAGAAAATTTCTAGCACGCTGAAAAAACTGTCTAGTCTGAACGCACATGTCTCTTGTGAAGCTCCACACGAGGCGTCTACACGTGAGCCTGCAGCAAAATGTAGACCAGTGTAAACGGCCCTTAAGGCGCGACACGTGTATACGAGGCTCACCACTCAGGCTCATATTTGAGTGTGTTTATACGAAGTTCCCTATTCGCTCTGATCGAATTCGTAATCCGCGACACTCAAGAGCCTCGTAACTACCGTGGCGAATAAGGAACTTCATATAAACACACACAAATATGAAACTCAGTGGTGAGCCTCGTATACACGTGTCGCGCCTCATGGCCAAAATGTCCCCTAGTGTAAATGCCCCTTAAGTCTGGGCAACATCTTGTTCAGCTGATTGTTTTTACTTGTTAGATCTACGTTAAAACCTCCGAAAACAAAGAAAGACTTTTTGGCTGCAGAGATTATTTAAGGCGTATTTTCAATGAAATCTAATGTTGGACGTAGAGATGCTGACGGATATCTGTAAAGACTGCCGATAATGAACGACTTGTGTTTTTTACTTGAACATTGAGCTAAATTATTTCTATGTCTTCGCATTTTTATTTTATCGGAAATAAGGATGTTGAGTAGACATCTTTAATGAAAATGCATGAACCGCTACCTTTCTTACTCTTGACTCCGTCATAACGGTACAATGTGTGGCCGGTAATGCTGAAATATGAACTTTCGACTCTGGAATCGAACCATGTTTCAGATACGCATAAAATATCGATGTCGCTAGTGATGAACAATACCCTAATGTCATCCATTTTACCATTTAGACTGCGAGCATTTATGTGTAATATTTTGATATTATTTATCTCCATAGGCAGATCTTTAGTTGAGTTACTGCATTTTCTGGTCGAGTAGAGCATTTGGTATTAGCATCTAGGTCAGTGGTTCTTAACCTGGTGGAGCGCCCCCCTGGGGGGGGAGGGGGGGGCGTGACCAGAATCTAGGGGGGTCGCGAGCCTCCGCAGTTAAGCCTGATTTTTTTCCATCAATGTTTTCGACAAAAGAGTGAACTTTTACTGTTGAATAAGTTTGAAGTTGTATTTACAATATTCTTTGTTGTGAGCTCTTATTTACCAGTCCAACTGCACACAATTTCCCCTGACATTGACTCTGCCGGACCTTTACTCCTAACACAGTGTGTTATGTGAACGTGCACATGTCTGTCTCGTTGCAATGACTTTATGCATCAGCTCATAGTGGTGTGAGGAATTATAGCCTCTAATTGGCCACACCAGAACAGTGACTAGAATCCACCTCGCATTCAAATGCTAGTGTCAAAGAAACAATGTCAAAAGTCCCATTAATTCTTTTTCTTGACATCTAATAGCAATGAAGCAGTATCAAATTAGTATGACAATGATGTAATTGGTTCATATTAAATAGAATAGAATCAATAGATCAGACAACGTCAGTGGCTTGCTTTAATCGCAACCTTATAAGAAACTTAAAATCGACGAAAATTCTGAGAAAATTTATCATCTTCACTAAGAATACGTTTCGGAGTCCCGCTCCATCATCAGTTCAAAAAAAAGAGATCATTACGTCTGAAATAATAGATAAAAGTACAATGAATTCTAGCTCCTAAAAATATATCATGAGAGTAAAAATACCGAGTATGCCACAGAAAAACATAAACAAAAAGAAGCACAAAAAACACACGTAAAATACAAGTATAAAATTGAATTGAGCTGTAATGACAAGGTTTCTACCTATTCACTATTTGCAAAGGGTAATAGCAGTCTATACTGTTCAAATCATGGTTTCGCTTGAAAATATGCGAGGACTCTAAAATCATGAGGTCACAAGGGGCCGAAGCATAATGTAAAATTCTGAAATTGGCAGGAGATATAGGGACAATAGATTTTTCTGCATGATTTTGAACTGCAGAATGCGATGGGTGTGCTAGTTGATTTCCAGTACGAAAGCTTCTACCTCTATGCTCTGCCACTCTGATATAGAAATTTTATGACGTCATGCCGACGTACGAAAATATGCACTGCACAAAACTATAAGAGTACGCCAAAGAAGCTCGCATATCACTGGGAAGCGTATCTTTGTACCGAAAAAAGAAGTAACCTTGTATTTTTATTCTCATGATATATTTTTAGTACTTACAATTCATTGTATTTTCATCTTTTATTTCAGACGCAATATTTTTTGTTTTTGTTTTCGACTGATGATGGAGCAATACTCCGAAACGCATTCTTAGTAAAGATGATAAATTTTCTCGGAATTTTCTTCGTTTTTAAATTTCTTAAACAATAGGTTCAATAGAAAATCCATGTTTTTTTTTGTTTCTGCCTTAACCTAAGCGCCCCATTTATTTGAAAACACAAATGGGGGCTCATAGGAAAAAATATATCTTTAAGGGGGGCGTGGGAGTAAAAAGGTAATGAACCACTGCTTAAGGTGATTATTGTCGCGTTCACTGGTTGTGATTTCAGTTTTCGGAGAAAATTCAATTTGATCAATGTTATTTAGTCACAAAATGGGAGCGGGATCGGCACGATTTTCATCACGCATTGCACGAGGGCGCTATAGTGGTCCTGTTTCCGATGTATGCTTACCGGAGAACAAGTCATAGGAGCATTTGATGTAGGGGAGATTGTTGTCTTTCAAATCCCATCATCTTTTTAATTAAATATGTGAATTGCCAGAATTGGTGTTCTCGTCACATCAGGGTATGTGTTTAGGGTATGTTTAGGGTATGAGGTCCCCAACTGCGTGATCAAAGACTTTACTATCGATGTATTTATCGATAAGCAGTTCGAAACTGCCACTGTTCTTGTCAACGAATTTTGTATACTGGTCTCTGTTTCTGGAGCTCTCAGTTTTGATGGATTTTTTCAGAGATATATAATTCCATTGCGATGTTTGTTATGATGCAAGCTTTGTTGTTACTGCATGGAGGAGACAGTGTTCGTCACCTAAAGTGTAAGCAGGCTCCATTTTGAGCGATCGTTTCAAGTCATCCAGTGTGTCTGCAACGCGTGGGTAAATTTGGTTCACTGCTGATTTGGTATCAGTATCGGTTTGGTCGGACGTTGGGGGCCTTGCAGAGGCAGGAGATTTTTTCAAGGGTTGTATTCCACAGCAGTGATTCTCTACGTGACTGCGCAAGGGATTTTGACTTCCTGAAAGAGGCTTGATGAGCAATAAATTTTTCCAAATAATTTTATTATCTTTGGAATAGTTTTGAATATCATTATTCGCTTGATTTTCCCCTGTTCCTGCGCACGTACTGGAAAGTTGAGGATTGATTGAAAAGGAGGGCATATCACAGTCACTATTCGTATCTGTTGCAAGGATCGCAAATTTATTGTTCGTACTTACATCATAGTGGTCTGAGAACGAGTTAGGGGAAGGCTCAGGTTCATTTACGTTCCTTACGCTGTAGGTAGGTGAGTTACTCAAAGCTGTGCTTGATGACGCTTTCAATTTTGAAGTGTTTGGTGTACCATGTGCATTATTGTGCATAAGCCTATTTTCTTTTTCAGAGTTTAAGGTGAGAATATTTGTTTCATTCCGTGAAGTTTTCGATTCACTGGAGTGATCTACAATTCTACTTATCGCTTGACATTTATTGAAATGAGGACAATGTGTCACGGTGATTCGCAATGTTAATTCCATTGCAAGTTGTCCAAGAAAATAAGTTTTCTTCCTGGGTGCGAGGCCATTGGAAGTTATTAAGTGCTTCAGCATTTTTATTTTCCGGGTAAGTTTAAGATTGAATCAAGTTTAAACACAGTTTTTAGCAAAATTTCATCGCTTTGTTGAATTCTTATGCACTGCAAACATTAGCAATATAAATACGAGAAAGTGCGTACTTCTTTACTATTTTTTTTTATTCGAGCCAGGTCTTAGGGCGAGTGGCAGAGACCAACAAAGAAAAAAAGAAAAAAAGAAAAAGAAAAAAACAGTATATTTCCAATATAGATGGTACAAAAGTACCATCATTGGTTTTTAAAATCTCTTAAAATTAATACATTTAGATGATACACACACACGAGTATTGTAAAACTCGTGTCACTAGTCGAAAAGAAAGATTGAGGGCAATGTACTCCTAATCTTGCTTAATCTACATTTGATAATACATGTAATGATAATTATAAGAGACAACACAATTTCATGGACGATGCATTTTCATTGTGAGGTGAAAACATTTTTGACAGTTTACATGTACATGACATAAAACTTCGCAATTCTTGAAGCCAGGAAATAATACATGAATCGCTTGTTTCGGCCAATGTTCAAAAGTGTCATTGTGAGGAAGCATGAAAAAAATATATGTATATATAAATATACATCCGTATACATATACACACACATACATATTCATACATATACATACATGTACATATACACACATACATATACATGTATACACGTACACATAAGCATGAGGACCAAGAAGATAATAAGTTTTGTATTTCTAATCCAACAATTTTAACATAGCGGTCATTAGTTGATAAGCATTTTATTTAAACAAAAAGTGGATGATCGCACAACAAATGTATAGTTTTTACATGAATGCTTTACAATAATAAAGACAAGACGAGTAAGGTAATGTTACAAGTTGAGAGTAAACAGAAAAAAGACCATTATCTTCAGTAAAATGCTAGTTGTCAGTCTAGTACACACATGTGTGCACATATACACGCAAATATACACATATACACATGCACGCACATAATTACACCAAACTCGTAAGGATACACAAATGCATTTCTATTCATCGAAGCAATACATACGCATTCTATTTAGTGTCATACGCACAGCGTGCACACGTACAGATTTATACAAGTAAGCATGTGCGCGAATATCAGTGTAAAACCAGTCAGTATAAACCAGAAATTCCAATCGAGGGAAACGGAGAAAATATCTTTTATTATGGCATGAATTTTATAAAATTTCGTACTACAAATAGTGGCACAAAACAGTCTACCTAAGTCTGAAACATGAAAACGATTTTGGGATGTGAATAAGAAAGAAAACATTAATGTCCTATAAAGGTTTCATATTAGAAAAGAAAATCGCATTATCTTTGAAATATGGCGCAAATTGTCGGCAATTGATAAACAGACATAGGAATCACATTATTATAAGCATATAACTATAAGCATAATACTGCAGTATAAGTGGGTGATCACGCAACGAATTTATTGCTTTTTATACATGGTTGCTTTACAATTTCAAATTAGAGAGTAAATCACAATATCTTTGTAGTATGGTGCAGAATGTCTGCAATTGATAAACACACACACACACATAGGTACCATGACGGTCTAGTTTGATGCTTGCACAGAAATGGAGAGGAATGACATAAAATGCAACCTTCGATTGGTTTATCTACTCTAGTGCACACAGGTGTACGTGCACATGTGCACACCCATATGCCCACATACACCTATATACGTACACACATATTCAAGTAAGCATGTTTGCAGACGGCAGCGTATAGGCGATCAAATCACACTACCTGCGCTTACTCTAAAACTGTTTTGTGATATCTTGTATTATAAAACAATAAGCGAGGGAGATTTTTGAGCAATGGAGATACCAGGCAAATGAGATTCGACAGGACTTATTTTGTGTGTTCTGTAACTAAGAATTATTCTTGAGACGCTAGATGACGAGTTATTTTGGCTTTAAATTCTCTCGGTCTTTGAGGGACTTTAATGCTCAGGGGAAGTTTGTTCCACAGTAAAGCGCCTGATATGGACAGAGCCTTCTGCCCTAAGCGAGATGAACGATAGTTGACTAAGACATTATTGTTTCTATTCGGTTTTTGATTGGTTGCAGTGGGTGGATGGAAACACACTATCTCAGCATTGCTCTGAGGAAGATATAACGAGGAGAATACGTATTGGGCCTTCTGCAAGAGGAGCCTTTCTTGGATAGGAATCCAGCCGAGTTTATTGAGGAGAGGGGTTACGTGGTCACTTCTTTTGAAATTACCGTTGCATACCACCTTCGCTGCAAAATTCATGCACTTTTGTAAGTCCCTTTGAAGGTATTTAGGTAAGTCTCCCCATACTAGGCTGCAGTAGTCAATGCGTGATAACACAAGGGATTGAATTGCTAATAATCTGGATTTTTCGTCTAGCATACTTTTTATACGATGAAAAAACATTAAAGTTCCGTAGATTTTGTTGCAAGTAGTCTCAACGTGAGATTTGAAGGACATATTTCTATCGAACCAGATTCCTAGATTTTTAACTTTTTCTGATGCATTTATTTTATCATTTCCAACTGCAAGAGTAAGATCTGAAGTTTTTTTAATTGCATCTTTGGATCCAAAAATAATGCATTGTGTTTTATTAGCATTTAATTTAAGACCATTTCGGTCGTACCATGATTTCAGGCTAGTCAGTAAAGTTTCGGCTTTAATTTGCGTCTGTGGTATTTCCGATACAGAACTTGTTATTGCAATTTGAACATCATCTGCATACATCGAGATCCGTGTGTTAGAAGGCATTGGAGGGAAATCATTTATGAAAATAGAAAACAGTAGCGGACCAAGAATTGATCCTTGGGGAACACCAAAATTGTTTTGAATGAATGGGGACAATTTGTTTTCTATGCGGACTGCATGAGATCGGTTTGACAAGTAACTTTCAAACCATTGCGTGTCTATTCCCAAGTTCAGTATTTTACGTAGAAGTCTATTATGTTCGACGCTATCGAACGCCTTAGAGAGATCGAGTAGCAGCAAGAGTGTTACATTCTTTTGATCGATGTCACTGTATATTTTTTCAGAGATATTGAGCAGAGCGTCTTGAGTGCTAGTATTTCTTCTATAGGCATATTGATTTTGGTGGAGTAGATTTGACTCGTCCAGGTGAAACGACAGTTGATTCGTCACCACTTTCTCTAATAGTTTTGACATGACAGGCAAAAGACTGATGGGCCTGTAGTTTGATGCTGTATTTAGGTCACCACTTTTATGCAACGGTCTAATAATGGAGTGTTTCCATTGGTTTGGAAACATGTTGGTTGCTATTGATGTATTAATTATCAGACGAATCCATGGTGCTGTAACAGGGAAACTGTCTTTGATATATTGAAGACTGATACCATCATGTCCAACTGCCTTTGTGTTTTTTAGTGAGTATAAGATGTTTCGTAACTCCGGTAAATCGACAGGGCGTGGTCTCCACTTGACATCAGTCCTCGAGGGTGCAGTGGGGCATGAATTTTCAATTGTCGTTTCATCTGGATTGGTACACACCTCACTGAAAACTTGAGCCCCTACTTTTGAAAAGAATGTGTTGAAATCTGTGGCTGTTGCCAAGGGATTTTCAAATTTACTTTTGCGATCTAGATTTTTATATGGGGCTACCTCACTAATGATTTCCCAAGTTCGTTTCGGGTTATTTTTAGCCGTTATCAGTGCCCGGTGGAAGTGAGTTTGTTTCGCTTCAGTGATTTTCTTTCGAAGAATTTTCTCATGTTCTTTATATCTCTTGTACAAGGTACTGTTTGATCTATTTTTTTTGTACTCTCGCAAGTTAGCTTTCTTTGTTCTGCTCATATCTTTCACTTCGTCAGTAATCCAAGCAGTTCGTTTTGGCTTGGTTTTTTTGGTAACGTAAGGTGCACATTCGTTGAGAGCTGCTGTGAAGTTCTCGTTGAAGATTGACACTTGAATGTCAACATCGTCAGTTTGCATCATTTTCTGGAATTCGGTGGACCTATCGAGAAGTTTTTCTTGAAATAGTTCTACTGAATAGTGCCTTTTCGAGCGATAGGTCATTAAGTGGTATTTTTGTCTTTCCTTTGCAATATTAATTTCACATTCTATAGAGTGGTGATCGGAAATAGAAGGTGATATTACTGTACTAAGTATTGCAGTGGGATTATTTGTGATTGCTAGATCGAGGAGAGTTGCAGAGACTTTAGTGATGCGAGTCGGTTCTTTGACCATTTGTGATAAGCTTAGTTTATACAATAGTTTGCTTAGCTGATTGTTTTTGTCCGTTAGGTCAACATTAAAATCTCCGAAAGCAAAGAATGATTTTTTTGCCTGAAGGATTTCTGTGAAGGTTTCCTCAATGAAATCTAGTGTTAGATTTAGGGGAGACGATGGGTGCCGGTAAAGGCTGCCAATGATGATTGATTTGTGTTTATTTATTTGCGCTTCTAGCCAAACCATTTCAATGCCTTCGCAAACTTTATTCGCTAATAATGAAGATGTTGAGTACATTTCTTTCACAAAAATACAAGATCCACTACCTCGGCTGGTTTTAGCGCCATCGTAGCGGTACAACACGTAATCAGGAATGTTAAAAAATGAACTTTGGGTTCGTGAATCAAACCATGTTTCTGAGACACACAAAATGTCAATTTCTTCAGTGACCAACATTACTCTGATTTCATCCAATTTACCATTCAGGCTTCGAGCATTTACATGCTTAATTTTGATTTTACCTATATTAGCACTCTTTTTGACGGTAGCAAAGTTACTATTTCGATGGGATCGTTCAGGGGATTTATCGATTTTGTCTAAGTTGCCCAGGGTGTTTGGCCCAGCTTCTGCTATGTAAGAAAGTCTACTATTTGGCTGGGCAGCGGCACTCTGTCAAGATGGGGTGATCCCGGTCTGATTTTTGCCTTGTGTGACAAGAGCACTGTAGTGATCGCTTTTACGATGGAGCAGTAGTGGAGGGTTATTATTTGATAACTCTGAAAAGGGATTAACTGGTATTTTCAAAACACAATGGTCTTTTTCATCCAGGACGAGAAGTTTTTGGCGTGTCACATTTGAAATGATTAGTGGTATAAGGTCTACAACAGCTTGATCAAAATGTTTGTCGTCAATGTAATTATCTATGAGGTTTTGCATGTCGCCACTGTTCTTGTCGAAAAACTTAGCATATGTGCTATAGTTTGCTTTACTCTCTGTTTTGATTGCAGCCTTTAGGGAATTGTAATTCCAATTTGATGCCGGTTGTTTTGTAAGTAGATGAGCTACTGCATGGAGGAGGCAGTGTCCATCGGCTTTGGTGGGAATCAGTTTTATGTTCCATGATCGTTTCAATTCCTCCATTGTGGAATTCATGCGTTCACAAATAGGGCTGGAGACGTTTTTTTGCGTACTTTTTACGTCATTAAGAGGTTTTGAGAGGTGCGGGGAAATTACGTTTTTCTGGCTCTGAAAGGGCGGGCTGTGGTGAATTCTTGTATGGGGATTTGCATAGAACTGAGAAATGCTCGTGTCAATTCCATTTTTCTGGCGATGATTGTGAACACAGTTGGGTTGTGGGTTTTCCATTGATTGTCGACTGCAATTTTGCAGCGATTTCTCTCTTCCTGTTGATTTCACTGCTTCCGAGTATGTGATTGGATGTTGGTTTATACTCGTGTCTAAGAGGGGCTTTTCATCCCCTGCATCAGCATTGTATAGCAATGAAAACCTATTTTTTGTAGGCACTCCGCAATTGTCTGTGGCAGATGCAGGAGAGGGCTTGTTATATGAGGGCAAACATGGGGAGGAGAGGGGGGGAGAGGGTTTCTTATATGAAGGCAAACATCGGTTTATGCTCCCGAGGGTTTCACGTGGAAAGGCGGTCAACTTAGAACAATCATTCAACTCATTTTGCTGTTTTGCATCATCATTAGAGTATTCAATTTCTTCATTCAGGTCATGGGAGTTTCTGACACAGGAGATAAAATGTGAAGTTAGTCTCAAAGGTGATCTTAGAGCGATTTGTTGAAGAAAATGATGCGTGTCTTCTCGCGTAACAGGCCAAGTGCGGACGTTGTTGTAAGCTTCATTAACAGTAACGGTTTTTACATTTGCTCGCAGCGGGATCAGTTTAAGACCTATTTTTCTGCACAGGCTCGATGCCATGTACAATTGCTGCCCACTGCAGGCACTCACCACATAAATACGAGAAAGAAGATTCTTTGTCATGATCAGATTTTTTAACTTGGTGAGATTTTGGGACGAGAGGCTCAAACCTTTGAAACTAATTATATAGTTCCTGAAAGGAGGTGCGCGTTCAATCTCACCATAGAGATCATTGAGACGTTCCGAAGTTATGGTTTGAATTTTGCATGCACTATCAATGTCATCTCTGTTGATTTTTGTGAGACTATTGTCTCCAACGAGAAAAGTGTCTAAAGGGGGTTTCGCATAAGGATGGTTACTCACAGCTACCACCGGCGTAAAATCATGAGCGCTGATACGATAATTTAAAGCAAAAAGCTGTTCTGTAATCACTTGAATATTTGATACAGTGGAAGAAATCGACGCTGGGCTTGGGGGACGATTTTGTCTCAAAGCTTTATTGAGAAATGCAGCTGTAAGAGACAGCGTGTTATTTATTTCGTGAATAGTTTGAGAACTGGTCATTTGGAGAGGATGTAAGTACCCCTCAAAAGCGGTAACAGGTCCGTTTGTATTGTTCTCCACTGAAAATCTTACGTTATCCTCGCAGTTTACGCTCTGAGGTATTTTACTGCCAGTATTAGCTGCTTCGTATGCATTTTCAAACATAACTTCGCCACCTGAAAGGTCTACACACAATTTATCGTTAAAATTATAATTAAAATTACCCCTTTTACTTTCCAAAATTTTATCGCGTTCTAACGATGACGTTGGTGTTTCCGCCGGCGGTGAACGATTTTGAGCCTTCTCAGTGACGCAGGGCAGGGGCGACGTCGCCATGACGCAACCGTTTTGGCGAGACGAAGGAGCTCTCAGTGCTGTGGCAGATTCCGCCAGTGACGCGGTATCTTCTTTACTGAAGAATCTCGGCTTTGTGGACGATGAGTCTTCTCGGACACAGTCCAAAGCGTGGGGTTGCGAGTCGAGTGTTGCTTGTACGTAATTTCTTGAACTCGCTTCGGGTGTGCCAGTAGCAGGTTTCAGAACTTGAGAAGATGAATTATTACTGGGAGCTGAATTATTACAAGCAGCGCCAGAGAGATTTTCGCCCGTGTCAGATGACTCAGATTTTGCAGTCATTAGTGATGCTTCAGGGGCTGAGAAACACTTGCTGATACCAGACTTCACGAACGTCCGAGAAGCATTTTTCGTTTTGAGTGTTTGAGGACCTTGAGCTGATGGATTTACAGGGGCGGATTTATTAGGTCTGCCTTTCCGCTTTATGGCTGATGCTTTGCGCTTTTTACTGAGCTTTTCGTACGAAGCTGTACTGGAGGATGTTGTTTTTTCAGATTGGGCAACCTTCCGAGTAGTTGAACGAGTTCTATATTGATACATTGTGACGTTGATAGAAAGGAGAAAAAAAAAAAAAAAAAAAAAATTAAATTTTGTTCATTGGGTTAAAGTAGAAGACCTCGCCTTTTAAAGGTAGATAAAGAGAGACTGCCAGTAGGAAAGCAAGGGGGGGGGGGGCTTGGGGTGTAAGCCAGAGGAGGACAGAGTGTGAGCGGGAGGAGGGGGCAGGATGCTTGCGGTCGGCAGAGCAGAGCAGCGTTGCTTGCTGTCCTGCTTGGGGAAGAAAAGGGAGAAGAAAAAAAAAGAACTTCAACTTTTCCATCAGAAGATTGCTTTGGTGAACTATTCGAGAAACGTCGTATTGTTCAAATTTACTTCACATTGTGGAATTATGCTCTGTCTGTGAACACAGGCTTACTATGTTTAACATGGTAAATTATTTCCGAAGTTGCTGGATCAAGTTTATTTAATTTTTATATTTAAAAGTTCCTTCAAAGAAGAAGAAGTTTTTTCTCCTTCTCACATATAACGTCAATAGTTAACCAAAATTGTCCATCAAAAGAACATGATAATAAGGTAAGCTAATTTTTTTTTTTAATCAGAAATTGAATGAGTACATTAGAAATTTTCAACATTCATGCTCTATTGTAACAAAAAGTAGTTCACAAAAAAATGGTCACCATTATTTTCCAAAAGATGCGAGTTTGACAGAGCACACTTTCCATTTTGTTTCTGGAGATAACGGCACTTGTTCTTTCACGTTAAGAGTTGGGGTGTTTTGAAGGGATGGAGCGGAGATGGAGGGGGGATGGAGGGGGTAGGGGTGAGCATGTCCGCGCTGTTCCTCACCGGCACTGCGAGGGCTATACAGAGTTTTCACATCTCGCCGGTCTGATCTACTTGTTAAAATGATCATAATTGAATCACCGAAACACAGAAAGTTCACTTTTACCATTTAGTTAGGTAGACGGCACATTCACGGACACTCAGTTCTAATTTCGTACTTCGTGGAGTTTTCCTTCCCTCACATTCTGAAACAATTTAGCTCCGGTGGCATGGAGCGTGCGTTCACGGTGACAGACCACGAAAAGACGAAAACAAGACTTAGGACATAATTTTTAAATCTAGGCATGAGATTTATAGTATGGAGAAGGTCATCAATGCGCCCAGAGGGAACAGTTTGGGTCCAACACGAACGATCGATGTCCTTCCTTCTGATTGTACTTATGATATTGTCACCTAGCAACAAAGTATCATAAGGTTCTCGACAATTGGAGTCGACTTCAGAAGAAATACAGGCAGGTACTACAAGTGCAAGGTTTTGAGAACTAATATGTGAATTTAAAGCAAAAAAGTTGCTCGGTTGAGATCTGAATGTTTGATACTGAAGAGAAAATCGACGACGAGCTTGGAGGCTCACATTGTCTCAGTGGTTTATTGAAAAATGCTGCTGTTAAAGAAAGATTGTGAATAACTTCATGAATTTTTTGAAGCTTGTTATTTGAAGCGGGTGCAATTACCCATTAAAAAAGTAACAGTGTTTTTTGTATTGCTCTGTACTGAAAATTTTCCTTTGTTTTCGGAGTTTACGCTCTGCGGTATTTTACTGCCAGTATCGGTTTGTGCACAAATATTATCGAACATATCATCTGAAGAATAAGAAGAGTTTACCACAATTTAAGTGCCTGGACAGGGTTCCTTATTAATAGCAATTATTCTGTCCTGTATCACTAATAATAACAATAATGAAGACATCTACGGATGCTTTATTTCCAATTTCAAGCCTGCTACATATCACCTTGTACATTGGATTTTCAAATGCCTTATAACTAACGCCAGGACGCCATGACGCTTTCCTCCGGTCAAGACCGGTACCCATTTCAGACACCTGGGTAGAGTGGGGTATTGTGCTTTGAATTTTTCCCCTATACCCAACAGAGAAAATCGCCATCCAGCGCCGGGACTCGGACCCGCGTTTCCCGCACGGCAGTCAGGGCTTATAGACACACGGCTATGACGAGCACACTAATGAGGATGGCGTTGGTGTCACCGTCGCCGGCGGACAATGCGGAGCGTTGTTGGTGACGCAGAGCTGGGGAGCTAAAGTGCTGTTTTGTTCGTTGAGATGAGGCGCAGCAGGTGGTGTGGTGCTGCGGTTGAGATTTGACAGCTTGGAACCTTCAAATGATTGCTGGAGGTTTGGCAGATATGTTTTCCTTCGCCGGGCGATATTGGTTGAATAGTCTTCACTGACGTCGCTTTGGAAGGGGACACACATCCTCTAACGGGTGTGCTGGCGGCTGTTTGTGAGTCTCTTGTCATTTCAGCACTAGGATCCAGTGGGTGTGAGGGTGTAGGTCTCCTACTTGCAGGAATTGTGCTTGGTAAGGCCGTATTTTTGCCTTTGAGAGAACAATTTTTTCGGGTTTCGAGAGTAACGAGTCTTGGAGAGTAACGTTTGTTCCGATAATGTCACTTTCCGAGCTGCGGAGCGAGTTCCGTAAGGATGCATTGTGCATTATTTGTGCAAAGCTATAACTGGATTCTGACAACGAAGTAGCATTTGTATATATATCGGTGATACTGATTTGCTAATTTTTACCTCGCTCTGTAAGAATTTTATGGAAAGTGAGGTAAATTCAATCCTTTCATCGAGGTCATGAAGCTTACAGCTGAGAGAAGATGAGGTTGTTCCTAAATGCTGGAGGAAGCGGGCGAGGAACAGGGAGGGTGGGGGTCGGCCGTAAACAATGGCGTCTTCATAATGAAGGTTGGTTACGCTCAGTGGTGCGCTGAGTTCAAGATATCTGCTTCTCGAATTTTTTGTACGCAATTTCAAATTTTGTACGACCATGTCACAGTCTCCGACACGAGTCGTGATAATTTATAGTTCACCGAGAGTTTCTTCCTGCTTGAAGGACGCGGACATGGGAAGGACCCATGTCCGCATGATGTTGCAGAGAATATCGAGAAGATATGATATATGATATGATATATTGAAGATATATGTTTTTTTTTCTTTTTTTTTTGTTCCTCAGCGGTAACTTGAGTTTTCTTAAAATTTCCTTTAGGAAATTAAAAAAACCATTCCATTTATACGTTTTTCGAAGTCCTTTTCTATTCCTTATCTTTCCTCAGGTTATTTCTTACGATTCATCAGAGCTTGGGCTGTCATTTTAAATATTGAAAGAGTAAGATTATTTTTCATGTCTATTAGCATTTTTCTTATATTCGTTTTCAATACGTATATATATGAATATGT
The DNA here is from genome assembly GCA_030386875.1 of Morinoia aosen. NCBI lineage: Eukaryota > Metazoa > Arthropoda > Malacostraca > Amphipoda > Talitridae > Morinoia > Morinoia aosen. The sequence continues at coordinate 81,082,338 of CM059561.1, read as the reverse complement.
GTGTTGGTGTGTGCGTGAGTATGTACGTGTGCGCACGCAAACATAAATGTTTATGTATCAGTGTAAACATGCACACGTTTCGCACACATATATGCGCACATGTACATATATCGGTTTCTATTTCTACTTTTTGCATAAAAAAGCAAAACCTCAAGACACATTACATTTTACCTAAAGCTCTGCGATCAGTTAACACTGCACCAAATTTCAGAAATAAACAAATTGATTGCGCTTGCTTTATGATTTATAAATCGATCTATCACGACCGCGAAGGGCATTTCTGTGAACAGAAGAAATTAAAAAGTATAAACAGACAAAGGAAATAAAGCACTCATGCAAAAATTATCTCTATATTTGTATGCCGAACAAGCCATGCATTTCAATTTTGAGTGTAAGTTTGTTTACGCATTCCTAGATGTGCGTGCTGTGTTGCGCGATGTTCTTTACAAATTATTTCGAGACTATCTTTTTCTCAATACTTGATTGTCATTTACGGTGTTGTTTCAATTTAGTACGGTGTAGCGTTTTTTTGTATTTTTCCTACTTCGATGATCTTATAAATAATTCGAAAAATACTAAAGAATTCTTCGAAACTGCCAAGTTCTTAGTTGAAATTATCGAAGTAGGAAAAAGGCAAGAAGCGCTGTACCGGAATCTCTCAACTACCCTTGACAGAGTTAAACTATTAGCACGACCCGTATGGTTTGTCTATTAGTATGCCTCGTATATTTTTTCTATTAATATGCCTCGTATGGTCTATCTATCTGTACACCTATGATAGTATTGTCTAATATTACATCTCGTATAGTTTGTCTATTATTATGCCTCGTACGGCTCATCTATTTGTACACCTCGTATGGTTTGTCAATTAGTATTCCTCGTATGGAACTTTGTTAGACTATTAGCACACCACGTGTGGTTTGTCTATTATAGTACGCCTCGTATATTATGTCTATTAATATGCCTCGTATGGTCTATCTATTTGTACACCTCTGATAGTTTATCTATTAGCACACCTCATATAGTTTGTCGATTATTATGCCTCGTATGGCTTATCTATTTTTACACCTCGGATGGTTTGTCAATTAATACTCCTCGTATGGATCTTTTGTTTTAGGACGTCTTATATTAAGGAACTTTTAAAAGCCAATATGTTGGCATATGTATCTCATGTGACAACTTGGAAATAAACGGTTTTGTTTGTTTGTTGTGTGGTCAAAAACCACACTCCGTCTTCCGACTTAGCTTTCTCTTAAGCTTTCAAAACAGAAAGAGTAGAAAAAATAGGGGGCTGAAGAAAGTATAACTTTTATGCACTTTTATCGCACATAGAGAGCCACTAACCATCCATGGCGCATTCACGAGAGTCCTTTGGAGCTTGGCTTGGCGATGCTTATAGAGAAGACGGAAAGAGAGTTTGACACAGAGTGTGTCGGGAAGAGAAGGGGTGAAGCGGAAAAGGATAGGTGGAGAGCGATAGAGATGCGCTTTGCGCATATGATGCTAGTGTTGAGGGTATTTTTTGTAGGTAGTTTATGTTGAAACCTTTATTGTAGCACCTTGAATGTATATGTGTAAAATACTGATAATGTTGCAGTGCTCTTGTGTTAGAATGTGTTTAGACAGTACTCTGCGTTGAGAACTGCGCTCATGGTTCTTGTGGAACTGAGCTCATGGTTCTCGGGCTTGGCTGGAGCCCACTCCACCGCTACCCTTCGTGATGTAAAGTGTGTCCTGCTGTGTGTACTGATTATACAAACTCCAAGTGTCTCGTCTTACTTAACCTAAATCCAATAGTTTAAGGGTGGTAGAAGTTAATTACCCGTCGGGGCTTTGTATGGGTGGATCTTTAGTTAGTAGGCATCATTAGTACCGAACGTGGGTGGGTAGGCTTGCCGTGTTGGTTAAGTCTCCTTTGACACAAAATATTCGCTTGAGTCGGTGCTGGTCAGTCGAGTCTGTCCGTCCGTCCGTCGTTATAGTCGTGTTAGGTGTATTTTGGTCTCGGTTGGGGTGCGAGTGTTTTCATTTTTGAGCTCTGGAATTGTTTGTGCGGTATTTGCGGTGTGTCTTGCGGGAATGTGAGTTGTAAGTAGAGTTGTGGGTGCGTGTCGTGAATATTTTGCCAGATTCTTTTTGCGTGTTTGTGGAGTGTAATGTTGATTGGTTGCAAGTTTGCTCGGCGATGTAGTTGTGCAGAGGTGGAGAAATCTTGCCATTCTGAATTTGTTATGTATCTCGTGGCTCGGTTTTGTACGCGCTGGAGTGTTGAGATAGATGTTGGTGGAAGTGTGTGTAGGGGAATGGCTGGGTAGATGAGAATGGATCTTACTAGAGCTATGTAGAGTTGGCGTTTTACTTCTAGGTTCAGGTGTTTGAATCGGTAAAGGCGTGAGAGGTTTTGGTTTGCTAGTGCTGCTCGTTGTCTGGTGTGGGGTGCGTATCCGGTTGTGCTGATTGTGAGCCCCAGAACTTTGCTTGAGTTTGTGTAGGGGTGTGGGGTGTTGTTGATGTGCACTGTTGGGTGTTTGCGACGGCTGATGGCGATTATTTTGAATTTGTTTGCATTGGTTTGGATTTTCCATTTTCGTTCGTAATCGTTGATTTGGGCGATGGCTCGTGTTGTTAGAAGAGCTGCCATGTTATATGAATGGTTATGGGATGTAATTTGTGTGATGTCGTCTGCAAAAGCTATGTAGTCAGTATTGGGTATTGGTGGGGGAAGGTCGTGTGTGAAGTAGTTGTACAGTGTTGGGGAGAGGACTGCTCCCTGGGGGACACCTGATTTGATGGAGAAGGGTGGGTCAGTGTAATTTGCGATTCGTATGGCTGCGGTGCGGTTGGTGATGAAGCTATAAAGGATTTTTGTGAATAGGGAGTGAATTTGTAGCTGTGACAGTTTGAATTTGAGTCCTGTGTGCCAGACTTTGTCAAAGGCCTTGCTTACATCTCGTAGAATGATGTCTGTTTTGTTTCTTTGTGTTTGTTTAATGTGAAGAGTCTCGTGTAGCGTGGCAAGTGCGGTTTGTGTGCCTCTTCCGTGGCGAAATCCGTGTTGGCGGCTGTTGTAGATGTTATTGATGGTTAGGTGGTCTGTTAGCCTGTAGGTTAATATCTTGTCTAGGAGCTTAGCGTGGGTGTCGAGTAGGGAGATGGGGCGGTAGTTTTGCACGTCGTGTTGGGAGGTGGAGGGCTTCGGTAAGAAGATCATTATTGCGTGTTTCAGTTTGTTTGGGAAATAACCCGCTGAGAGGGCGTTGTTATATATGTACAGAAGGGACTGGAGCATGTTTTGCGGTAAGTGTTTGAGGTGGTGTGTGGTTATTTTAGTTGGTCCTGGAGCTTTTTGGGAAAACGTCCGAAGTGCGTTTTTGAGTTCTTCGATTGTGATAGCTAGGTAGTGGAAATTGTGAAGGCCGGAAAAAGTGTCTCCTGTCTCGTGTGGTTCGTTTTGGGGAGCGATGTCGTTCATTTGTGTTTCTATGGTGTGTATGTGTTCAACGTCGAAATCGTTGTTGGGCTCATCAATACCTGAGTATATGTTTGACCAGTGTTGTCGGAACAAAGGTTCCTTGGATTGTGGTGAGTGGTAAAAGATGCCTCCTTCTTTTATGTAGGGGTGCTTTGTTTTTTGTTGTTGCCTGACATACGTTTGATGGTGGGCCATAATTGTTTGGGATTGTCCACCTTTTTATGTTAGCGATGGTGTTGTTCCATGTTGCCGAGTAGATACGTTGATATGCAGTTTTTATCTGTTGTCTGAGGCTGAGGAGTTCTCTGTATAGGTGGGGTGAGTGGCCGTGTCGTTGGAGATGGTCGTAGATGTGTTCGTGTCTTGTTTGAAGGACGAGTATGGCATGAGTGGGTTTGATGCCTGGTGTGGTTCTGTGTGTGATAGTTGGGATAGATTGGTTGGAGGCTTCGTTGATGTGGGATTCCCACGTGATTAGGTGATTGTCTATGTCCTCTAGTGTAGGGCTTAAGTCTTGCGGTATTGTGTGTGCAGCTAGAATGTTGCGGTATAGTTCCCAGTTTGCATTGTGGAAGGAGGGTCGTGGGCGGATGGGAATTTGTATAGGGTTGGCTGATATTGTGGCTATAATGGGGATGTGGTCGGATGGTGTTAGTGGACCTGGTTCGAGTATGATGTTGTGGAATATTTGCGTGTTTGTTAGTACGATGTCTGGACTAGTGGCGGCGCGGTGGGTGATTATCGTGGGGAAATTGGGGCCGATGTGGTGACATTTTTTCCTGTCTATTAGTGAGTGGACTTGTCTCCCTTTCCTGTTTCGTATGTGTATCCGAACGTGGGGTGTGTGGCATTCATGTCGGCTAGGAGGTAAGTGGGGTGTTTTCTGTTGAAGAGAGTGTGCATGTCAATGTAGTTTATGTAATCAATGCGTGGAGGTATGTAGGTTGTGGCAAGTGTGATTGGGCCTTGTGGTGTTTCTACTGTGATGGCCAACATATCTGTTTGTTGGGGTGCCGGAGCTGGGGTGCCGGACCGAGCTTTATAAGCAGCCTGCCTCAAACAGTCAGGCAACGTCGATAGAAACCTCCGTAAGTATAGCACAAGCCTAGACGGCGAAAAGCGGGCACCCCCGTCTTGACCAATCGGAGACCTGGACGGCCAGAGTTAGGCTCCAGCGAGGCCTATATAAACAACCGCGCAGCCAGCGCAGCCTCAGTACACCCTCAGCGTCCCTGATATTCACACTAAGTCTCGACGCTCCGCCAGCACCTCACCCGTCGCCTTCACCGCCGCCTCGACTGCCAGCCGCCACGTCTGGCTGCTTGTTAGACACACCAGTACCCTGCAGCAGCATCACCGGTTTGCTCTCGTCGTCCAACCACGCAGCGTCTCCCCGGCAACCGTCGGTCCGCCAAGACGTCATCGGTTACTGTATTACTCGACTGTAATATTCCCTTGTGCCATTATTGTCGGCGACCTTCATAATAACACGGCGTTTATTCCAGTTGTGTTTTCCTTACCTTGCCGGGTTCGTTTGCACCTCAGGCACTCACTTCGGGCAAAGATATTTCACAAGTCTACCGATATTCACAAGTCTCTAGATATTCACAAGTCTGCCCGGAGTGTAAAGCAGCCTGAGGGAGAACACCACACATAGCTCACTATCGGTGTCGGTAGGGAACGGAGGTATGAAACATATTAACATTTTCTCGTACATTTACCGTGTCGGGCGCATAGGAAGTGAACAAAGAACATCACTGAGAGGTTAGATATTACCAAAATTTATTAAATCAAATTAATTCTTTTGGTTGTTTGGAGAGAAAAAGTTCAGGATTGCTGGGGGATATACGACCTCAACATTTCAGACTTCTTGTCAGCACTGCTTTGTTGGCTTCACATATAAATTTAACTGATGTAAGCAGGATTAAACAACTGTTATTTTTCCCCTCTCGCAGTTTAACGGATAGCAAACACATTCCCTGATAGTGTGATTTTTATACTTAGTTAGAATCTTTTTCCCTTCCATTTTAAATGGTTACTGCGCCATTTTTTTCGTGCATCCTACCGCGACCGGGAAGCGAGTAGGTAGATTTCAAACCACTGGGTGTCTATTCTGAGGTTTGAAATTTTTTGTAGAAGTTTTTATGCTCAGCACTGTCGAAAGCTTTGGAGAGATCAAGCAATAGTAGGAGAGTTAATTTCTCCGTCCTTTTCATTGTAAAATGACAGTTGAGACGCATATTGACGTGCTACTTTAGTCCTAATTTTTTTAATTAGTCAAGGGATTTTGATACTCAAAGCGTATGATGTTTACAGAGCTTTCTGCCCAATGTGAAATGCATGACAGGCGACTAAAATATAATTTCTTCAATTCAGAGTTTAGTTCGTTATAGAGGGGTGCAAGAGGGATTTATGAAGGAATAAGGAATATGCTCGTCTTAATACCGGTACTTGTAATCACCGTGGTCGAGTGGCTAAGAGCGCGTGTCTTTCACGGGTAATTTTAAATTAATTCTTAAATTTCATCTTAAATTAATTTCACAATTGATTAGACTTGCGAAATCCCTAAGATGGCTCCCGCCAATAACACACCCTATGTGCCTGCATTCCTTAAACTTTCACCTAAAGTTAGGCGTCTTCCCCCTGACCGATTGCAGGAGGTAAAAGCCGAGCTTAAAAAAAAATGTTAGATGCAGGGACGATTCACATCTCGGAAAGTCTCTGGGCCAGCCCATGTCATTCTGAGCAATTTACTTAATTCCCCCAATCATAAATTTGAGCTCTGCGCTCATTTCGAAAGACTGCCATCTGTACACCGGTTGTCTTTTATAAGTTCCTCCGTATCCCATACGGGGTATGAAATGCTCCGCAAACCTTTCAGCATCACATGACTGAAGTCTTTCCCGATCCTCCATTTTTTGTATTGCTGCCTGGTCGATGTGCTTGTAGCCCCGCGGTCGCCTGAGGAGCACGCACGTTGCCTAGGGAGGCTGTGCAAACGACTTACGTCGCACACTTCGCTGGTGAAACCGGCAAGTGTGTTTTGGGAAAGAAGGAACTGATTTTTTCTGTGGTATAATATCACAACCCAGACTGCGATTTCGCCCAGGTCAACACCTGTCGAGCCAACGAATTCGCACTTGTCTAATTTTGCTTTGAGGTTCCCAAAGACGTAGGAACGTAACGAGTTCTATGTTCCCCGGTATACCATTCAAAGAATGCAGTAGGAATCTAGTAATTCGGGCGCCTCTGCTTCGGCGGATACTTCTGGCACTATTGTGTCCAGTGATGTGAACCTCACAGATACTCTTTTATTGTCCCAGTTGTGGATCCGAGCTGAAACTTTCACAGCTCCACAGTTTAACCTTCCACTATTTTCCCCTGTCAGCACTTTCTTTTGGGATCTTTCCTTCGTAATTCTTGCTTGCATTTTACAGGTAACAGCTTCACTGTTACCAGACCTTTCGGTCTCCTTAGTGGGGGGTAGCTGTAGTGAACTCCCTCAGTCGCCTTTCAGCCTAATTTCATAAATTATTAAAACTATCTTCTAAAAATTAAATAAGATTAACACAATCATTCTTACAATTTTAGATTACATAATTCATTTAACATGACCCCGAAATCTATTAAAATTTGAACCAAAAATACTTCAGCCTTTCGGAAAATTAGCTCTCATGCGTCTTGATGCAGAACCATTTCGCAAGTTCTTCCGTTATCTTACGTATATAAAGCCAGCCCCCCAGGCAGAGTCCGTCATTCACCAGAAAACACCGGTGCCAGCAGAGCACCAGAATACTTACTCCTTCTGAGTCAAAGGGCCCAAACGGACTTTCAATCGTAATATTAGTTTTATTTGCATTTATGTGCCTAGCCATAGGCACAGAAAATGCTGGTGACCCTGTCAAACCTTAATTGCATAAACCTTGTTATACCAGAACATCCCAACTGGTGTCGTACGTAAAAATTGAATTACTCGCACCAAGCTAAAGTCCTAACTCCATACAGTCAACCATAAAATTCATACTAGTCATCAAACTTCAAACTGGTAAACCCCAGAGTTAGATAAGTAATCAAACAATTAAATCACCGAGACCATCATTTGGAGGGTTTGAGCGCATATCGAGGCTGTTTGCAGCTGTTGCATGTTGAACATTGGAGGAGATAGTGTTCCTTTCCTTTCTTTTTCTCTAATTGTCAGTAGTCAAACATAGCATTACCTCTCTAAACTCTTCCTTAATAATAAGTCATTGCTACTGCAGCCTATCCTAACAAAAATTCTTCATGTATTTCCATTGCTACTGAAGCCACTTTTTACAAACTCTTCATGTATTTCCATTGCTACTGAAGCAAACCATAGGACATCTTCTAGGATTATTTTCATTACTACTGCAGCTCATTACTAATAACCTTCGCAATTTTCATTACTACTGGAGCACCATTCATTGCTACTGCAGCAAACCAGTAAACAAAATGTCTATGTACGAAACACCAATTTAAACCAATTAAATTAATTCCTTTCTTGATAACTTAGAGCAACCTTATGGCTCAGGAATGACTCATGTATTGTTAACTTGAAAGCCTGACTGATTTACTGCTTAGATTAATTATATTTTTGCTGCATAAAGTTTTGTGGAAGTTCCCATGTTATTTTCCAAATGGGATAAGTTAGCAGTGATCCTAGTTAATCTTAGTCTAAGATATGGTTATTGCAGACAGTCCTTGACTGTTTGCTTAGTGTAAATGGTTCTAATGCAACAGCTGCCAAACCTAAAGCACTTGTGTATTCCAGTAAGTGTACCCTAGAGTATTTAGCTGTGACATCCTTGATTAAATCAGCAAACTCTTTTTTACGTAAGACTTATTCAGTAACGACCTTTTGAACATCGTAGACTGACCTTGCACTCCATGCTGGAGACAGTCAAAAGATATGCCGTGCTCACTTCCAGTAGTACTCTGAGCATAGCTTTGGGTTAGGTAAATGGGGAGACTTGCACCTGGGAATTTCATGATTGTCCATACGACGTTGTCAATATTACGATTACCCTCGGCCGTATTCGGGCGCCAGAATTACGGTTGATGTTGTTGCATAGAGACTCCTCGATCCAAGGCAATTCTGCGAATCGGCAGTCGTTCACAGCCTGGCTTGTGCAGCGACTGTTCTCCCTCTTTTAACTGTGCTTGAACAAGTAACCCAGCGTCCCTTTCCCGCACAGAAGGACCTACGAGCCAACACACCAACACAACCACCTAGTCCTAAACCTCCGCCATTGAGCTGAAAACTAGACCTTCCTCAGATTCACTTGAGACGCACGTTCCTCAGATTCGCTCAGCCACACGGCTCCACACGCAGTAACCAGACCAAAGTACTGCCTCTTTCGAGACTTTCTAATTCTCGTGGAATACTTCAATCCTCCACTAGTACCTCGCTCCAAGCGTTCAGGCTTCACCTTTTCATTCTCGCCGTCCATTCCACTACGGCTATCTTCACTCGTTAAGCCACCCTAATCACCCACATCAAAATAATAAAAAGAGGCGAGAATATCAGTTGTCTTTCTCTATCACACGCAGGATAGGTTCGTGTAAGTGTGCTGAAAACACCGGTGCCAGTAGAGCACCAGAATACTTACTCCTTCTGAGTCAAAGGGCCCAAACGGGCTTTCAATCGTAATATTAGTTTTATTTGCATTTATGTGCCTAGCCATAGGCACAGTAAATGCTGGTGACCCTGTCAAACCTTAATTGCATAAACCTTGTTATACCAGAACATCTAAACTGGTGTCGTACGTAAAAATTGAATTACTCGCACCAAGCTGATGTCCTAACTCCATACAGTCAACCATAAAATTCATACTAGTCATCAAACTTCATAGGTCGAATCCTGGCAGTGCCACCCGGTGATATGTAGCATTCGCTACAAAATGTATAAATTCAGTAAATTTCCCATTAACATTTAAATAACATAATTATTGGCATTAAAAATCTTACTTTAAATTATTATTAATAATTTTCTACTTATAATTATTAATATTAAAAGTTTTTGTGTAAAAGCACAATAAGAGAATAATATCGATAGTCGTTCGAGTTTAAGCTCGTCGTGTTGGCAACATCGAAACGCATGCCATTTTCTTAGCGTCATTTTCTTGTGTGATCTCGTGTGGGCAGCTCGTCGCGTAAGTGGAAATAAAGTGTTTTAATTCAGTTAGAGATTTTCTTAAAGTATTACGCGTTCATAGTAGCTCTTAAGAGTATTTTTTACCGTGCTGCTAACATTTCTAAGCTTAATAGATCGTAATTATGGCGTAGGCGTGATTGGGTGTGTTCATTATTCCCATTTACATTCCGCCCCCTTGCCAGTGTGCAGTGTTTGATAATCCATTCCTATTCAGCACACCTGTGCAGTATTCAATATTTACATTTATAGTCAGCACGCTCACAGTGTAGTGCTGTAGCATTCGCTACAAAGCGTAAAAATTATAAACTTTCCCATTCGCACTTAAATAAAATAATTATTAGCATTAAAAATCTTACTCTAAATTATTATTAATTATTTTCTATTTCTAATTCGTAATCATTGAAGTTTGTGTGCAAATACATGAGAGATCAAATAATCAGTTGACATTTCGAGTTTTAAAGCAGCCGGAAGTGGCAACACCCAAGCGCGACGCTTGAACTGACTCACACTTTTTTCGTGACTCGTTAGCGTGCGTACATCTCTCGACCCAACGACATCGCCAAACGCCACCACACAATCAGTTCCCTGGGCCTTCTTGTTTTGCCTTGTTGGGCCTTGTTGCCTTAACTGAATCTTACCTGAGTTTGGGCCTGAGAGATCTCATTTACAAATTATTCCTTTGCAATTCATATGGGTTATTTTGAAGCTAGTAAGCCTAAGATTCCACTCCCAGGCTAGCTAAACTACCTGCTTCGACTACGATAACCATCTTGTCCAGCTTGGGATTAATAAAGCCGATACCTTAAATTGACACCACCAACGTCACGGGTTTTTCAAAGGCTTATGCTACTAGTTAGTCTAAATTGGGCTTATATAAATTCCCAAACACAACTCATTACATCCTGCCGACACCATCGCTGGGACGGGACCTCGCTGGTACGGAGTGCCCACCTAGAGAAGATCTTCCAGTCAAGATCCCGCCAGTCCGCCGGGCGTTCCTTCAAATAAAAGACCGAGCTGAGTTTCCTCGCCTTATTACCCTTCTCTCATGGTTTACAAATACTGTCGAGTTGACTGTTTAGGGTTTGGAAGCTGATACTAGCACCCCCACCAAAACCTAACGCAAACCTTTGACACCTTTAATATCAAAAATTTATTAGGCGTTGAGTACGTAATTCCGAGCAAGCATAGTTTAATTTTCGCATTCATAAAAGAAAATTGCTAGCATGTCTGACACAGAGAATGAAGGTCGAGCGCGCACAAAACCTCTTAGTCTGCCGCCTTTCATACCACAAGACAGCCACACTTGGTTTAACCAAGTGGAGGCAATATTTAGGTATAATAAAATAAAAGACGAAAACGACATGTTTTACGCCCTTGTGTCCGCAGCTCCCACGAAATTATTAAATGACTCCAATAACCTGCTAGAAAACCCTCCTTCTGTTAATCCGTACGGCATCTTGAAAAGAAAGATACTGGCAAAGTTGCAGATGTCCGATGCGGACAAATTTAGGTCGTTAGTAAATGAGTCAGCAATTCCACCTGTCTCTGTCTCTTTCTCTCCCACTTCGTTAGTTAAGGAGTTGCGGAAACTTGCAGCGGGTGTTGCCGTAGCTGAGAGATTTCTGAAAGAAGTTTATATGAATAAACTTCCTTCCAATGTGAGTCCATTTCTATCGCTAGCAAGCCCTGACCAAACTTTAGAGATGCTTGCAGAGTCCACTGAGACAGTGATGCGCAACCTAAACGTGTCACAAGCACCGCAGGTAGCTTCTTTGAACTCAGCAGCTGCAAATTTTAGCCCCTCAAATACTGCTAATAATCAATCCTCAGCAACAATAGATAGGATGCAGCAAGACATCGCTGAGCTAAAGCAAGCTTTCCAGAATTGCCAGCTAGGTCAGAGTGTAGCTCACATCCAGCAAGGCCCAGGGAGATTCCAAAGCTACCAAGATGCCTACGACTATCCCTATCACTATCCTTTTCCTCCTCCTCAACGTTTTGATAGAGGTAGATCTTATGATAGGTCAGCTCAAGACCGCTGCTTTCGGTCGCGCTCTCGTGATGCTACTAGTAACTTATGCTGGTACCACCACAAATACGGTGACCAAGCACGAAAGTGCGGGTCCCGATTCTGTCCTAGTTATACCGAAATGACTTCGGGAAACGCCAACAGCGACGCATAGTAGCGAGTACTGCGTTGCCTCATTCCCAGACTACTCGCCTCTTAACGATTCTCGATCCCACTACCAAATATCGATTTTTAATCGACACTGGTTCCAGTGTGTCAATTATCCCAGCCACGGCGAAAGACAAAAACAACCAATTGTTGGCGACACTACGCGCCGCAAATGGCACTCCAATAGCTTGTTATGGGGAAAGAGTATTAGAGTGCAGTCTGGGATTGAGGAGAAAATTCACATTTACCTTCATGATAGCTGAGGTTCAAGAGCCCATAATAGGTGCTGATTTTCTAGCCAAGTTTGGCATAATTGTAGATGTGAAAAACCGTAGAATTAGGGACGAGGAGACACAGATCTCAATTCCCGCTTGTAGCATAACTAGAGCTAATGTCTTGCATTCCTTCTCTATCGCTTTCAAGGAAGAGTGCATGTTCGAGCAGGCACTCGCAGAATATCCTGCACTAACAAACTCTAACTTAGCTTCTAAAAAAATGCAGACTAGCACGAAACACCATATTGAAACCACTGGACCGCCAGTCTATTCCCGAGCAAGGCGACTACCGCCTGATCGATTGGCTTTAGCCAAGCAAGAATATGCGCGCATGCAAGAATGCGGCATCCTCCGCAGTTCCAAAAGTCCTTGGGCTAGCCCTCTTTTGCTAGTACCCAAGGCTAACGGTGAATTCAGACCGTGCGGGGATTTCCGCAGGTTGAATGCCGTTACTCTACCTGATCGCTACCCTATTCCTTACCTTCATGATTTCAGTGCAAATTTAGAGGGAGCTCAAATTTTCTCAAAGATAGACCTTCAACACGCCTTCCATCAAATTCCACTTGAGGAGAGCGCTATCCCTAAGACCGCGGTAATCACTCCGTTTGGTCTCTTTGAATTTCTAAAAATGCCGTATGGCCTAAGGAACGCACCTCAGACGTTCCAAAGGCACATGGCTGAAATTTTCTCAGATCTCACTTTCACCTATGTCTATCTAGACGACATCCTAGTGGCATCCACAACCCCGGAGCTGCACAAAGACCATCTTAGGGTAGTTTTTTCAAAGATTGTCCAACAATGGACTCCTCGTAAATCTTGCAAAATGTGAGCTCGGAAAGCCATCACTGATTTACTTAGGTCATGAAATCTCTAGCCTAGGTCTAAAACCTTTGCCTTCCAAAGTAGAAGTGATCAAAAACTTTCCTCTTCCACAGACCCAGAAGGAACTAAGAAGGTTCCTAGGTTCTGTTAACTTCTATCACCGCTTCATACGCAACTGTGCTCAAACCTTAGCTCCTTTGTCAGATTTGCTCGAACCGAAACGAAAAGGTAAATCTATTGAGGTAAAATGGACGGAGGATGCGCGCAAAGCTTTTGAGGAGATTAAGCACAAGTTAGCTACCGCGACTGAATTATCCTACCCTATTGCTAATGCTGATTTCAGTCTGGTAGTTGACGCCTCAAGTACTGCTGTAGGTGCCGTTTTGCAACAGAAAGTAGGAACTAACATCTCTCCTCTTGCCTTCTTTTCCAAAAAGCTGTCGCCCACTGAGCGTGCTTATAGCGCGTTCGGTAGGGAACTCCTTGCTATCTATCTGTCTGTGAGACACTTTCGCTATGCTCTAGAGGCAAGGGAGTTCGTGATCTACACAGACCACAAACCCTTGACCTCGGCGATCAACATGCCTTCTGAACGGCATTCGCCAAGAGAAGCTCGACACCTGTCCTTCATTAGTCAGTTTACCACTGACATCCGTTTCATCAAAGGTCTCGACAATACTGTCGCTGACTGTCTCTCCCGTATTAATTCTGTCCAAACCGGTGGTGAAATCACTTTCGGAAATATTAGTAACGCTCAAAAGGAGGATCCTGAACTCCAGGATCTTCTCAAACCTTCCAACACCACCTCTTTAAAATTAACTCTGGTTGACGGCGTGTACCGTGATGCCGAGCGACTTTCTCGTTTGTATCTTCCTGCGACTCTCCGCAGAGTAGCTATTCTTCACTATCATTCTCTCTCTCATCCTGGTATTAACCGTACATTGCGTTTGATTTCCGATCGTTTCGTCTGGCCAGCGATGCGTAAAGAGGTCAAGCAAATTGTGAAAAATTGCCATGCATGTCAGAGTAGCAAAATTGTGAAACATAATCGTGCAGCGTTACAGAGCTGTGCTTTTGCTGGACACAAATTCGACTCTGTACACCTAGATTTGGTGGGTCCTTTGCCTTTATCGCGTGGACAGTCTTATTTGTTGACCATCATTGATAGGTTTTCTCGATGGGTTGAGGCCGTCCCTCTTCCTGATACCCAAACTGAGACTGTAGCTCGCGCTTTCATGACCACCTGGATTTCCAGATTTGGGGTCCCCTTAAGTGTCACGCATGACCGGGGATCACAATTTACCTCAAAATTTTGGAGTGAGCTTAGCGCCGTTTTAGGTTGTACTAACACCAGCACTACCGCTTACCATCCGCAGTCGAATGGACTTATTGAGAGAGTCCACAGAGATTTGAAAGCTGCGCTGCGCTGCCTTAATTGCAGCCACGATTGGACTGACAGACTTCCAGTAGTACTGCTGAGTATTAGGAATTTATATCGGCAAGATCAGCAATGCACAGCAGCAGAAATGTTGTATGGGAAAACACTTCGTCTCCCCGGCGACATTGTTGACCCAAAACCTTTGCCTGAATTTTCATCCGCTGACCGTTCCGCATATGTAACCTGTCTCAAAGATTGCATGCGTCAGATCAAGTATGTTGCTCCACGAATGCCTCAAACAAAAGACAAATTAGATCCTGCTTTGCAAGACTGCACACATGTGTACGTCCGTAATGACGCCATCAAACCTACACTCACGCGCCCTTATGATGGCCCATTCAAAATATTGAAAAAGACGCCCAAGTATTTCATCCTTGAAAGATCTGGTTCGCACGACCCTGTGAGCATTGATCGATTAAAAGTCGCGTACACTTCCGATCATAGTGTAACTTCTAACTCATCATTCTCTCCACAGAATTCCCTTTCCACTGAGACTCGATCATATCTACCATCTCAGCTTCCTCAGTTGGCCGCATTGTTGCCTAGTCAACTTGAGTCTTATCCTTTCTATCTGCCTGTACATTTAAACCCTATCCTTAAGCCTATCGTAGACTCTAATTCTAGCCCTTTTACTGAAACAGCGACAAGTCTGGATAGACCAGACGAGCCCGCTGCAGTAACTCCTGTTCCTAGAACTCTTGCCGATCTAAATTTGCAGACCCGTTTGGTGAAACTTCCCCGCTCAGTAACATTTTCCGACCGCCAAACCCGGCATGGTCGCGTTGTTCGAACTCCTTCCCGCTACAAATGATTGCAGCGGGTGGACCTTTCGGTCTGCGCCTTAGGGGGTAATGTAGCATTCGCTACAAAGCGTAAAAATTATAAACTTTCCCATTCGCACTTAAATAAAATAATTATTAGCATTAAAAATCTTACTCTAAATTATTATTAATTATTTTCTATTTCTAATTCGTAATCATTGAAGTTTGTGTGTAAATACATGAGAGATCATATAATCAGTTGACATTTCGAGTTTTAAAGCAGCCGGAAGTGGCAACATCCAAGCGCGACGCTTGAACTGACTCACACTTTTTTCGTGACTCGTTAGCGTGCGTACATCTCTCGACCTCAACGACATCGCCAAACGCCACCACACAATCAGTTCCCTGGGCCTTCTTGTTTTGCCTTGTTGGGCCTTGTTGCCTTAACTGAATCTTACCTGAGTTTGGGCCTGAGAGATCTCATTTACAAATTATTCCCTTGCAATTCATATGGGTTATTTTTGAAGCTAGTAAGCCTAAGATTCCACTCCCAAGCTAGCTAAACTACCTGCTTCGACTACGATAATCATCTTGTCCAGCTTGGGATTAATAAAGCCGATACCTTAAATTGACACCACCAACGTCACGGGTTTTTCAAAGGCTTATGCTACTAGTTAGTCTAAATTGGGCTTATATAAATTCCCAAACACAACTCATTACATCCTGCCGACACCATCGCTGGCACGGGACCTCGCTGGTACGGAGTGCCCACCTAGAGAAGATCTTCCAGTCAAGATCCCGCCAGTCCGCCGGGCGTTCCTTCAAATAAAAGACCGAGCTGAGTTTCCTCGCCTTATTACCCTTCTCTCATGGTTTACAAATACTGTCGAGTTGACTGTTTAGGGTTTGGAAGCTGATACTAGCACCCCCACCAAAACCTAACAGTGCTGCCTGTAGGTTTCGTAAATAGTTGATTTTGGTGCCAGAAACATTAGTGTAACGTCACACGGGCATATTATAGAATTATCGGGATCCATATTGATGATCAAGTGTTTAAATTATTATCGCCTGATCGCGTACACAAATCATGTAGTTTTCATAACATGTTTAACAATTACGATTGTTTACACAATTAAATTCTTGTTTGTGTCACGCTTATATTTGAAATCGAGAGCATAGAGAAAAGTTATATTGCTAGCATGTTTAAATCTGTCCTTATTCTTCATGAGCTTAAAAAAGAGGAATAAGAAGCGTGACGATAAATTTGTAGGAAAGAACTCAGGGTCTCTCCGCGATGGGAATTTACGCTACTAGGGAAACAGCTGTTGTGGGTTTTCTTGGTGGGTCTTTCCGGAATATTGTCATTCAGCGTCCTCGAATATTCCAGATTCTCCGACGTCACAACACACCACAAACATCCATCCCTGGGCCTTGAGCTTCGCCTTTATCTTTGCCTTCAGCTGGGTCTTTACCTGGACCTTTAGCTTGGTTTTTAGCTCTGCCGTTAACTTGCCTTTAGCCGAGTACGTAAGTCTGGTACTTTAGCCTTGTACTTTGGCCTTGCATATTACCTAATTATTGGCTTAATTGTACACTGCCCCAATTACGGGCATAAAAATAATTAGCCGCCATTTGCTAAATCCAGCGGGCCTTGCTCTTTAATCACTACCTGATTAAGATCGATTATCGTCATCAGTCTCGTCACAAATTGATATAACTCACCTGCTCCAAAATTAAGCAGGCCTTGCCCACATAAATAGCGACGCACCGATTGTAGTGCTTGTTTAAAATTTGCCCTCATTAAATCGAATAACCCGAACACGATACACTTAAACCTCGTCAACCGGCCGGAGCTACCGCCTCAGGACTGCGAAGATCTTCAGTCAAGATCTTCAGGATCTGTACAGAAATCTTACAGGCTATCCTGTAATCGTTTAGAGTTAATTAAATTTAAGCTTGTTTCCTCGTGAACTTAAAATTAAGGACTAAAATTAAATTAACATTCAAATTATAAGTAAAACTTAATCTCAGAATATCAAATCTAAAATTAATGTAGCAGAACTCCTTACTTTAATACATAAAAATTTCTATAACCCAGCTCTAGGCTCGTCTTTGGTTTTTGAATTTTAGTTGACCATCCTGAATACAGCCAATTGAATACACCATTTGAGCCAAGCTGCACTGACCTCTCAAATTTTCTCGAGGCCGATTCAGATCGCCTCCAGCCATTGACCACACAATTTCAACTTTATAACTGAGCTTACACAGCCTCCATCGTTATCACCTGCCTCCGCATCCCCGACGGAACCTCCCGTGCTGCCAACGCAGGGACGCCAGTGGGTTTTCCTTCGCTTCGCTGCGCTTTTCCTCCATCGAGGACTGAACGGCCGGAAGATGAGAGGCTGAGGCGCCTTACGTGCTGCTGACCTCTCCGCTCACCATCCACTCGCCTGACTCCGCTTCCCGGCACATCCTGATGCTCACGAGCTTATTGGAGGTTGGTGAACTATTATTTCAGTAACCAATTACTTGCCATGCCGTGAGCTGGGTACTTAGGACGACGTTTCCCCATGCATTCTTAATAACTATAACTTATAACGTATAAACCTACCTTAAAAAACTTATAACGCATAAACTTACCTTAAAACTTATAACGCATAAACTTACCTTAAAACTGATAACGTATAAACTTACCTTAAAACGATAAGCTGTATTAAACCTGAGACTAAACACTAAACCTTAACTAACTGCAACTAACTCCACAGAGCACGGGTGCTTGCTTCCTACGACGGCAGTCACAGATCGCAAGTGGACCGCCCGCCTGTCTCCCAGAAGACCTGCTCCGAAGGACTTGTACCTTTGTTGCCCTTAGTTTTAGTGTTCCGACATTTAACGTAATAAATAACGGCAAATTTTCCCATTACGGAACTCCGCGTATTTCTCTCTCCTATAAATAATATACGAGGCCTGTCTAAAAAGTATCCGACCTTTGGCCAGAAAAAATATTTCGAATACCTGTCGGAGTTGGGACCCTAATCCCCTTCAAAGTATGCCCCTTGTGCTTGCACACACTTAGCCCACCGATCCTTCCACTGCTGGAAACACCTCTGGTAGTTTTTTTTTAGAATGGTGTTCAGCTCCATCGTCGCATTGCCTGTTTGACTCCTTCGATGCTGACTGTTTTCTTTGATGTCCGTGGAATTGTGCATCACGAATACGCACCGGAAGGACAAACAGTGACAAAGGAGTACTATCAGGATGTTCTCCGGCGACTTCGTGATGCAGTTCGGCGCAAAAGACCAGACATGTGGACTGCGAACAACTGGCACTTGCATCACGACAACGCGCCCGCACATTCATCCCATTTGATCCGCAATTTCTTGGCCAAACATGGAATTACGACCGTTCGCCAACCTCCCTACTCTCCAGACCTGGCTCCTTGCGACTTCTGGTTGTTTCCAAAATTGAAGACACCCCTGAAAGGATCCCGTTTTGAGAGTAGAGAAGAGATAATGCGGAACGCGACGACAGAGCTGAACACCATTCCAAAAGAAGACTTCCAGAGGTGTTTCCGGCAGTGGAAGGATCGGTGGGCTAAGTGTGTGGAAGCACAAGGAGCCTACTTTGAAGGGGATTAGGGTCCCAACCCCGTCAGGTTGTTGAAGTATTTTTTCTGGCCAAAGGTCGGATACTTTTTCGACAGGCCTCGTATATCAATCTTTTTTCTATAGGATCAAGTCTCGGCGATCCTCCCGGCTCCTTCAATAAAGCTCTAACAAAAAACTGAGTCCCACCTGTGTCGTCATTGTCCTCTTTCATGTAATTCGAAAACATATCTCGAGAATTTATGTTTTGAAAATTGGTATCAACGCAAAAGTCAAACCATACCAACCAAACATAAAAGATTCTACCCGTTATGAAAAGAGGAGACCCAGCCACAATAATGAATACCGGCATAACCGGGAGTAACCGCCATTGCGTCTAGGTGTTAGTTATAATAGATTTGAAAAATCAATGTACAAGATGATATGTATCAGACTTGATTAAAATAAAGTATAATTTCATTTCATACCTCTAGTTATAACCGTGATAACTGAATTATCATAAGCCTAACCTCTCGCCAATTGATTTCAAAGATTGTGTGGTCGCGCAGTACCATTATTATTTCATCCCAAACTTTGCCATAGGGTAATCTATATAAACCTTTAATAGTCTAACTATGTGTTTTTGGGGTATTAAAGTATCGTTTGTGTACAATTTTAACCCTTTGAGAGCAGAACAAATTTAAATAACTCAACTTACGTAGATTAGGCACCCTATAATTGCCTAATACGAAAAATAATGCAAGCCATAGTCTCATACTTCATAACCGGCTCATTTTTATGCAATAATATACTAGAATTTGCCAAAATATACCAATAACATTGCTGTTGGTATGATATTGGTGTAAATTCCCTGATTTGGGTTAGGCATTGTTGACAGTATAGTTAATTTTTTTCAAGAACTCAGTGCTTCACGTAATCACTTATTACAACATAAAATATTCTTTATTATATAAATATTTCCTCTTCTGTAGAAATCTGTCCTAAACGTATCACTAGCAATCGTCATGCATTTTCACAACCAATGTTCGAGTGCATGCGATCGACTTACTTCTTTAACTTTTTTCAAAAAAATTGTCTACGAACAAACTAAACTAGTTATTAGCATGATTTTCCGTATAAAAAATGTTTTATTTTTATTTTACTTGAATAAATTAGGAATATCTTGCAAGAGAATTTCAAACTCTTTTTCTTTTCTTCTTGCAGGGCACGTACACGAACTTGTTTTGGTTGACGTGTCGTGTAGGCAAAGCAAGTAACTTTTCATAAACAAAAGTACGATTTTATGTCAAAAAACGTGCTTTTTAAATTTTTAGTAATAATTATTACTCAATTTAATAATTTTTCTTTAAGTAACGAGCTCGGGAACTAAGCGTAAATCACCTCTTTTCTTCGTTGAATAAATAATGGGAAATTTTTTCTGACATTCTATTTCACTTGATAATTGGTGAAGTAGATTTATGTTAAATTATTAGTATTGAGTATGATCTGTGCCCTGAGTATTATAAATTAATACACTAAAAATAACGAGAGAATAATCTTTAGTACCTATGGTCTGAAATTTCATGACTTATTTTACTAATTCATGGCTCGTACTCCGTTGTCAAGCAACTTTTAATGATTACTGGTATGTTAGATTATTAGATAGGTAAGCCTTGTTTAGGAAGGATACAACTATTATATGAAAAGGAATTAGTGCTCTCAGAAGAAAAGGGTCATTTACTGAAGGTTAGGCTGGCATCTATGCTGAAATGTAGATGTATATTTTTTTACATACCATCTTTTTCAGTTCATTGCTATTATTTTCAACATCTATTCTCAATTTATATATCTTGTTTATCAATTTTTATAAATTTTACTCTTTCTAACTCCTTAGTGTAGGATGTGAGGACATTTTTTATGCATGGGTTCCACAATTTTCTAATTCTGCCCCTAGTTGTGCCTTTTTCCTTTATTTATTGAAAACATCTTTGTTATAGTCTAAACTAGTTTGAAATCTAACTTACTCAACTTTATTTGCATAATTGTTCAAGTGATGTTACGGTGAATTTCGCTCAAAGTTAAATTCTACATAATTTAAAAGATTAATATTTAAACATCAGTCCCAGAACTGGATTACATTTTGTAAACATGTCAATAAAGAATATATTTTTTTGGGTCATCAGGCATATTTTTGTATAAAATTCCCTTTTATTATTGAAGATCTATAGTGCATTTATAGTCTTTCTTGTCTTTCTTTTCTATTACTGAGTAACTGGTACTTAATATAGCTAATATTTAGCCACTAATTGTTTGCCTCATTCAATTCATAATTTTGTGGTTGGAAATTTAGTGTTTATATGCCTACTCTGAAATTTTTGAACATGACTCCTTTTTAATTCAAGTTTTTCATTAATAAGATATCTATTTATATAATTTACAATATATTTCATGCACATTTTCCCAACAGAAATTTATCCCTCTCACTGAATTGAATGTTTACTGTCCTGGTCTAGTTCAATGTTGGTCCCAAGACATCCTAGTAGATCTTGGTATCATGTTTACACTCAGACTTCAACTTTGTCTGCTCCTGCTGCAGTTTTTGTCCCATGTTCACGGACAGCTTTCAGATCTACGGCGCTGTGCAGATCCACAGTGCCAAAGTAAGAACATTAAGTGCAAATTAATATGGTTGATAATAGTTATAATTTTGGTTGTATTGTTTCTAGTATAGGTAGGGATACTATTAGCTTTTATCCTTTTGTTAGAAATGGAAGTATGAGTGTTGGTTAAATATGCATGGCTTGCAGTCATTGCTAAAGTACATATTTGGTGGGATTGATGTAAGGGATATGAACTGGTTCAAAATGTAGCTCTGAATGCTGGCTTATGCAAGTCTAATAGTTATTCAGTTTCTGACAAATATGTGCTTAAATTCATGTTAGTAAATTTACTTAGTCAATTTTAAAAAGTAGTACAATGTGATATTCTGTTCAACTTTAAACTATTAGCTTTTTTGTATTCAAAGTAATCCAGTTTTTCATAAGTGTACACAATGATTACAAGATCTTGAGCTTGCACACTCTGATGAAATACTTTCACATTGACTTTTAGGTCAATTTGGAGCTTGATAGGGCTTAGTTTATGTTGTGTATGTAACATCATGTATTTTGAACCAATGGTAAATAGAAAATTCGGTAAAATCTGAAAGATATGACAGTAACCGATTTTGTAAATTTCGACGCCTTTACATAGGTAATTGAATCAAAATAAACAAGTTTTCTTCTATGCACTTTCCGTCTGAAATGAGTATTTTATTAGTTGTAGCGGTAAATGACTACCCGCAACTCCAGTGTTTGAAGCGGAAATAAATTTATCAATCGCGCGATATGGCAGAGTCTCGCTTTCGACACGCTCGTCATCAAAGACGAAACTAAAACCTGCCGCTATACCTCGTTAAATACTCATTTCAAGAAAAAAGTGTATGGAAGAAAAGTTGTTTATTTTGATGTTACTACCATGATTCAAGCAACAAAAATTAAAAAAATCGGTGAGTAGCTGTTTAGTTGCGCGCATTCGTCATCAAAGACGAAACTAAACCTACCGCTATAATTCGTAATATAATCATTTCAGACGGAAAGTGCAAAGAAGAAAACTTGTTTATTTTGATTTAATTAATCATGTTTAGGCACCGAAAAGTGGGAAATCGATTACTGTCATTTTCTTCTGATTTACCGAAAATTCTGGTATATAACACATTTCTATTATGACATTGTTTGCCTCTGCATAGTTTTGACCTTCTACCTTATTCTGCTTAATTATATCTTTCAATGTAGAGTCCTGATTCAAATCATTTGTATTCAACAGTTTTCTATTCTAAAATAGCAGCTATTATAATTTTTACCAAGCAATTTAATGATATAGATTCCTATATTTTACAGATCCTTGAAGCATAAAATCTTTATCATCAATTATACTCTGTTGGAAGGAAACTTTACTTTCTGCTTTCTGCAAGCTTACTAATTGTGCTTCATTTTTCAGAAGTGATTGCTGAAGCCCATACTACAATGAAATATATATCGGGCCACAGGGGAGTGCTGTCCTTCCGTAATAATGCTGTTGCCAAAATTTACAGTAAAGATGCAGGATCTAATTTGGATTGGTGGGGTGTGGAGGTGAGTGTCAGCTCCTGTGTTTTGTAGTGATGCAGGTATATTGTGCTCATCTTGTAGGTTTTGAGCAAAAGAAGTTGAACTGCTGATTCCTTTTATGTGTGTATTTTGTTTGTGTGTTTCTTCTAAAATATAATCATGATTGCTTTAAACTCATTTCAGTATTTCAGAAATGCTATGAATGTCCACTTAGCTCACAATTTCTGTAACTCCTTGTTGTGTTGCATTACCCCATAGGGGATGTAGGATTGACAACAGGTTTAGGTTGAGTTTGTTTAGTTGGTGCTATTTTAGCTTGAGGTCTACCACCATATATCACCTACCAAGTGCAGTTTGAGATGTACAAATCAAGTATTTATCACTAAATTAAATGTATGGAAGTAAGTAATATCCATTAGTAACCTAACCTCACGCTATAGTACTAGCTAGAGGTAGATTTTGTGCTTTAGTGTAGTAGACCTCACGCTATAGCAGCACAGTTTATTCTGTGTTCTGGGGACTGGCTCTCCGAGGAGTAATACTTTTAGGGTACATTTACTTGATTTTTTACCTTTGAACTTCACCCCCCCCGCAGATTGATGGGAAACGTGCCTATGCACCCAAGAAGTTCTTAAGAGAGGATCGTGTGCTGGTGCCGGACAAGTTGCTCCAGCATGTTGTTCCTGTGGAAGAGAGTTCTTTGATTTTCTCAAATGCTAAAAATATAAATGCAAACAATGAAAAAATAGACAAAATTGAGAACGTCAAACTTAGTGAAAGTTTGATTGATGATGAAGATGAGGAGGCTGATGGGGGAGAAGAGTTTTTAGACGAGGATGATGAGGAAGATGAAGAGCCGGAGGGAATCCAAGTTTACAATGCAGGTGCAAATTCTCCTTCAAATCCAGAGCAAGAAAAATCAGCATTGACAGAAGAAACAGCTACAGGTCAGCCTTCTCTAGCTGAGGCAAAGCCTGGAGAACATAGCACTGCTTCTGTGGAAATATCTAGTAGCAGTGCTAAGGATCCCTCTGCTAATGTATCTCCAAGCACTGTAGACTTTGAAGTTGTAGATGGTACTACTATTTTTGGGGATCCCGTAGACACCACTCTAACCCCTCCATATTTGCCTGACTACGAGACGGCCCCTCCTCTGTACGCCAGCACCACTAACACAGTCCAGACCACCACAGCTACGCCAGCCCTTTCTCCCAGCGAGCACACTGTGTCAACCATGCCTGAAGTTGGAAGGGATGGCAGCACAACTCCTGAGCTGCAGGTGGTGCCTTCTGGGTTACCCTTGAGCTCCCTGGCCTCACGAGAAGCTCCTGTATCGGCTACACCAGCGTCGGTGTTGGATGAGGGTGCTGCAGCCTCTATTGCTCATGTTTCCAACTCAGTAGAGACATCATCCAGTGATACTGTGAACTCCCAAACTGCACCATCATCTGATGTCATGAACCCGGAGGCTGTCAGTGTCGGTGAGGAAGGAGCTGGTATCACAACAACTAAGAGTGAAGTAGCTGATGACAACCAAGAAAATTCTGGCGAAAATAAAATTCACAATGTAAATAATAGTGATTCAAAATTGAACTCAGAAACTCCAGCTTTGGAAGTGAATGAAGCTGGTAATGCGGCTGGTTCTGAGGAATCCAATTTGCCCTCAACTGGAGATGGCAGTCTTGCAGTGGAAAGAAAATTTGTACCATTCTCACCTATCTTTAAAAAGGACTCGCCACCTGCCGAGTTGAACACTGATTACATTGTCGAGGAGGTGCGCCATGACGGTGATAGCATCGCCAAAAGTAACAGCATCCATGACCAAGCTGGGGATGGTGGCACAAGCAAACATGCCAGCATCGCATTACAGTCAGACAACCCTGTCGGTGATGCTGAAGGAACCAATCCTGAATTGACGGAAAATAGTTCTAACGTTCCAGAAGATGGTGCAGGCAGCATCTTTGATGGTTGGCTGAGTGGCTGGTCAAGTGCTGAGGATGATAGTGGGACAGATGTTGAAGCATCTGAAGAGCCTTCAAAGGAATCTAGCTCTCAGTCTCAACCTGGAGAGCAGTCCGAGGTGGGGGACGTTGCTAGTTCAGGCGATGGGGCAGTTGATGATCTGACAAATTCAGTGGGGGAGGTGAGCTTCATTTCTGCGGCCGATCGAGTGACAGCCAACGAACAGAGCACGAGCTTCGAGACAACGACTGAAGAAGTTGCAGCGACGGTGGCTGAGGGTGCAGCTATTGGTGGCACAGAGGTGCTGCAGGAGAACGCTGGTGAGTGGCTTTAGTTGTTTCATGGAGTAATTCTTCTCTTTATGCGACTATATTTGTGGTTGTCTTACAGAGGCTTTGTGAGTTGCATGTAAATAGAGTTAATACTTTCAGGGTATCGTTTGGTTGAAACTTATCTCTTCCTACCATTTTACCATCTTCTTTACTTGTGGGTTATTTTTTCTGATTGGTCTGTTAAATAAAAGCTTCAAAGATTGTATAAATTTTTTGGTTTGTTTCATTTTATGTTAATCACCAAGTCCACTTCAGCTTTCTTCATAAAATTTTTAGTGCGAATGCATGTCTAGTTAGTGCCTACCTGAAGGGTAGTTACACTTGTGTCAGATCTAGGTGATGTAGGTTTCAGTGTATGTGTTCTTTATATTCAATGTAGAAATTACATTCCTGTAGCCATTAGTGCTTTCATCTTCAGTTTTTTGCCTGCATTTAGTGGCTAATGTATCGAGTCTTTACTAAGAGTTGACCATTATTTGGTTCACAAAGTTCTCACACTCTTGTATGGCACAAATTGCATTAGTGAATGATTCAGCAAACTTATGCATCAAGTTTAGAATGGTCTCAATCTGCCTCTCATGAGCCACAGAATGAAACGTTTACTGGCAGGGATGTGAACAGTATTGTCCAAGTTTCAGTTCATGGAATCGTAAAGTGTCATTTGCTCCAATTTTATCATTTTTAAGTTAAGCATATATACTAAATTGAGGAATTAATTGTACTCTTTCTTTGTCATGAATGTACAAATTTTTGTATGGGACAAAATATTGGTTTTGATATTTTATTGTAAAGTACTTGGTTGTATATAAACATACTTACTTCATTTTATGCTTGGCTCTTGTATTGCAGCCAAAATTTATGTCTGAACTGGATCAAGAAATTGCCTTAAAATTTGTTCCATGGCTTTCACTTCTACTCTATGGGATACAGACTGATGTTTAGTCTCATCGCCACTCATAGAACACTTGATTTTCTTAATAGTTTCAGTTTTATGCTCGTGTCACCATAACTTCCTGCTTGTTTCTTTTTACCTAGAGAGGAGGGCCAGTTAGTGTAATATCATACTCTATTGTTGCTGCTTGGTTTGGTTTTGTGTACCAGTTCATTGAACATAAAAATCATGTATTTGGCCCCAGGGGAGTAGAATAAGTTTGAGCTAGTTTATACAAACAAAGGAAAGGCTCCTTGATTCTGTATCCTCAAAAGTCTTCTTTTCATAGCCTGAGATGGGTATTTTAGTTGTGTATAGATGCTTTACTTAAAACAATTTAGTGGTGCTAATTCAATTTTAGCATTTTGAGGATTTTAGCTAATTGTAGAATTGTGCTTTGCTACCAGACTGACAAGAAAATTAAACGAATGTTACCGTTTTATTCAGGCTGTTCAAAAATGAGCTGTTCAAACCTCCAAATGACAATGCCCAGAAGATGGTCTGAGTGAAAGCTAGGGCTGTATTTCACTTCCTTGCCAACTCAGACCTTATTACCTAGGGGCTTCCAGTTTCATGACATTTCAGCTGTGGGTATGGTAGTCTGCTTCTCTTATGGTGTGGGTGTAATGTTTTAACCCGCGCACTGTAACTGGTCGCCTCATTTACCAGGCTCACTGGTTGCCAGACGTAAGGCATAACCCCAAGTTGTTATACACCAAAATGATCGTCTCAGCGAGTGCTACACAGCTAGAGCCAGAAACCCCCACATTGTGGGGGTTAAGGCAGAGCTCCAACCACTTGGAAGTTGGGAGGGGTAAGCACAGTCAGTGTGGTAAATGAGGCGACCGTGAGAGGGTGTGCGTGCGAACAGTCAGTGGCAGCCTCAGTTACCAGCGAAACTACTCAGGGCCTTATTTCGCCTTATTTTGTAAAAATGGCAAATAAGACAAATCTGAAGTCAGTAGCGTGTAGAGCAGTATTTTATTCATATTGTGTGAAAATTACAAGTTTCGAAACACTATACTTACAGTAATATAACCAGACATGCAAACATGCATTTATGTAGGAACTAAAACGAAGAATGGATAACACCTAGTAGACATAAATGGTCATAACTTTTTTTCTAATTGTTGTAGAGGAAAAATAAAAACATCAGCAGGTTTGGAAGGATTTTCTGCATAAAATAGCAGTGAAAAACATTACATTGTTCCCAAAACACAAAAATGGCCATTGATCTCTTTGAAGCAATGTTGTGCAAAAATCTACGGAGTTTGACTCCATATTACAAAGAAACGGTTCAAGTTATCAAAAATCTGACAACATCAAAGTGTAAAGCAACATTTTTTACTCATTACTTCATATTTTTACATCTCTGCCTATTACGGTAAGTGAACAGGGAACGGCAGAGTAACGCGGGTAAATTGACTACTTTTCTGAGGGATGCGCGACCGTGCGCGGGTTAAAGGGTTCTTAATGGTAGCTTTTGCTGCTCTGTGGGTCTGTGGTGTCCGCAAGTGCAGAGTTTTAAACTTGGGTTTCAAAGATTAGCTTAACTGTTGCTTTGTAGGTCAATGTGCCTCTTGAAGTGATTTGTGCTGTGATGTTGTCTATGGAGATCACAGTTCACAGTCCCACCTGCAGGGAGTCACAAAACTTCTGCTGCCTTGGAGGATCCAAATGCTCAACGTGAGCAGAGGAAGAAGAAAATTCGCAAGAACATTGTTCATGCACTGAAAATGTCTGCCAGCCGTACTTTGTCACCCACCAGAAAACGCACGAAAGACATGATGGAGAAAACATCGGTTGTTGAACCATCGTCAGTGCAACCATCTGTGTCCGGCAGTGCCTCTGCCTCAGTTATGTCAGATGCTGCAGAGGCTGGGACTAAATATCCTGGAACTAAAGAGCTTCAATCATCTATGTCTCAATTGCCATCGCATTCGGATCATTCTATAGTACAAAAATCCACGCCTTTAGCGAGCAATCAAAAGCCGCTGCAGTCAGAGGTGTTTGAGGGAAAACAAAGGCAAACAGAGTCTATTCATAGCACTGCAATTATTAAGGAAGTGTCTCAAGTTTCTGGCTCTAAGTCCTATAGTACGTCTGGGGCTCTAACTCAAAATGCATCTTTAGAAGAGTCACTAGCAATGAAAGTCCATCAAAAGTCCTCTAATGACTCGTTTACTAGCTTCACCAATAATTCTGTGCATCATAAGGTGGCTCCTAATAGGACGATGTCTCATTTTTCAACTGTTGATCCCAGTTTGAGCCATAGTACATCATCTACCCAGCAAGAGTCAGTGACTGAACATAGTTCATCAAAATCTCAATATTCTTCATCCTTATTTCATGAACACATGAATGCAGGATCCAAACCTGGAGACATGCTAGCAAAGAAAAATAAGCCTGAAATACATCCACATCCACAAGTACATGCTGTAGATCATGTACCAAAAGATGTAAACATATCAGACTCTCCAAAGCCACTTACTTCTGCTAAAAAGGACTCAAAGCAAAGCGCACCGCACATTGAGCCAGAAGTACCTCATGCCTCTGCTGTAGCACCAGACTCCACTAAGTCTCCACAACTTGTAGATGCGAGTGAGTCCATTGCGTCGTATCAGAGTGGCCAGAAGGCAGTGGGTGAGTTGTGGCCCGTTTTGTTGAGAACCAAGCTCTCTGCTGCCTGCCCTTCCTTTGTGAAGATCTGTGTCCTCCTAACATATTACCTCCAAATGCATTGAAACCTATCAACTAGCATCTTCTAAGCTGTGCCCCTGGCTGCAATGCTAAAAAATTTGCTTCATGTGTTATCTTCTTATGCTATGTAATAATATCATGTAGATAATGTACAGTTTGTATAGTTATTCTGCTTTTTGGAACTGCTCCCAATTTCTATGTCACAATTGTATTGTGTAATTTATTGGAATGTTTACCTGGCTGTTTTCATGCTTTTACCCTGCTGTTTTCTTTTTTTTTTGCTTTTAAGTGTTTTACACATTTTTTTGCTTCATTTCTAATTAAAATTGTGTAAAATTACTATCCTTGTAAATAAAATAACTATTTTGTTAGTAAATGTGTTTATAACCTATTGATTTATCTTGCTTTTTTGTTGTTCAATGTTAAATAATGTTTTACTTTTGCTCTTATACACCAAGTCTGAATCAACATCTTCATATTTTTTGACTAATTTTGTGTCAAACTTTTGTTGAAGTTGTATATTTTACCTTTTTTTGGCTTACATAACATCTCTATTTTATTCCCTACATTCTTCAAAATTGAGATATATGTAGAGCAGTCACTTATATCCAATTTAACTTTGTAAATATCTTGTTCCTCTATAACTAGCATTGTGGAGGTGCAGTAAGTGTGTACTAATGTGATCAGCATATCCATAGCAGATAAGAAATTTTTGCTTCGCACTTCTGTGCTAAACTTGCCTTTATTTTTTTTTTATATATACATTTTTGTACATTTTATATACCAATCATACTTTTCTTTGAATGAAACTCTCATGATATGTAAATCAAAAAATTTAAATATCTGCTAGTGTGTTCAAAGTTTTCTTCCATGAGTGCTTTGCCCTTTGAAGTTTTGTACTTGAGCATTGTTGCTGTATCTATATGTGGCTTCCCACCTTTAATTCTTAAGTTTTTTCTCGTGGTTTATAACCTCCCTTCATTAAGTTAAATTAAATATTTGTTGGAAGCAGCCTTCAACTG
Organism: Morinoia aosen; assembly: GCA_030386875.1. Taxonomy (NCBI): domain Eukaryota; kingdom Metazoa; phylum Arthropoda; class Malacostraca; order Amphipoda; family Talitridae; genus Morinoia; species Morinoia aosen. The sequence continues at coordinate 81,052,540 of CM059561.1, read as the reverse complement.
GATGAGATTGATATTGTGTTTGTGTCCTATACTGAAGCATTGTTTCTCTGAAACGCAGGTCACAGTGATGTTGGTGAAGCTGTGAGAGGCAGTGAGAGTGCGTCTGACTTTGTCACCACTGGTGGCTCTCTTGACGGAGAGCCACTGGAGAATTTCGTCTCATCATCCCCTATCCCTGAGTTGAGGGATGAACAAGATTTTGGAAAAGAAAAGCTAGGTGTTTTCTTGAGTGAAACTGAGAATGTGAATGTTGTCACTGAGAGCTCAGTCATTCATGCATCACAGCCTCCTGCTGATGCCTCTGTGCCCCACACTGGCATTTCGGAGCCTACAACCGCGACATCTGGGCTTGTGACTGATGACTCAGAGCCTATCATGAATGGTGTGTCACAACCTACCACTGGTGCATCACAATTTGTCACTGATGCGTCAGAACTTGTGACTGGTGCATCACAATTTGTCACTGATGCGTCAGAATCTGTTACTGATGCATCAGAACATTTGACTGACTCCTCAACATCAATAAGTGGGGACTCAGTCTTAGAATCACCCATAGCTGACCCCATGCTAGAAATGCCAAACTCTGCTGACCAGCTAGTACCTGGAGAGATGGTCAGTAGCTCATCTGGCGAACAGCATGCAGATGTTTTTGATGCCATCACAGATCAATCGGGTGATACCTCGGGTCCAGCTCAAGTTGAGGGTGATGAAGCCAGCCCTGAAGCTCCTGACATGCTTACGTCAGAGTCAGCTGGTGATGGCTCAGACCTTCATGACCCTGAGTCTCTCACTGGCCATCTCCTCAAGACCGTTGAGCCCATTGTGAGTTATGGCATCCTGTGTTGTTTGTGCACTGTTGCTTCCTTTGCTTTGAACTTTTTGTCTCAACATTTAACGGTTTATTTTGGTTCAGGATTTAGTGAGTTTGGCTGCTAGAGTTTAGATATGTTGAATGTATTAATGTCTTAAAAGTGCAAGAAGCCCTCACAGCAATAGTGCCAATTGTTTCTAATTTATTTTAATTTTATCCTCTAACGTTTACGTTCTTATCTGCATAATTTGGTTACCTGAAAGCTGTTTCTATTATATTCAATTCATTTTGCTGTTTAAATCTCCCATTTTGTATTATTGGTCTTGCTAATGATCGTCAAATTATTTAAGGAATATTAATAAAAATTTGTGATGTTAGTTAAGGTATGGTCCCATTAGTTTTACAGTATGTAAAAAGCAAAACTTTTCCAGAAGTAAACATTTGGTCAATTGCGGTGTTACGCATCTGTGTCCTGGTATTATTTTTTGTTTAATGGGACAAAAGCAATGGCAATCTACCAATGACAAAGTATTAAGCATGTTTTGGAATCATGTGAAATTTAATTGAATCTTCTTCTTCTGATAGCTTTACTTTGCACGCTTATGACCTTGCCAATGCCTCTTGCATTAAACTTTGCATGTCACACCCGCAGATTCTGTTCTTGACCGGCTCTTCTCAGGTATGCAAATTTTCTGTTTCTGTTTCATCTTGATTACACTGTTATATCTCTTGTGCTTTTAAAGGGAGTAATATAGTCTTTTTTTTTTTGCTTGCAACTAAACTTTTTCCTCTATTTTGAAGTGGAACTTTAAGTTGGGTGTTTTTCCAAGGACAGTGGTCACTTTTTTTTAGTTCTTTTTATCCAGTCATGTTTCATCTCAGCCTTTCACCTTCTGTCTAATCAATTACACAAAAATGATTACTTGTGTTTTAAATGAAGTTCCTGTTAACTGGACTTTTATGGTTTCAGTAATTGTCCAACACGTTCCTAGCATGCTTTTCAGATTCTGATCCTCTTTTTGTTTTCCCAATGACAGGCTTTAGTTAAAGGTTGCCTTAAAGCTCTAAAATCCATTCGAAATTTACTGCTTTGTATACTTTTGTGCTGAATGACCTTGAGTTGCGGATTCCAATAATTGAGCTTAAATATATCCATACACTTTTGTTCGACAATAGAAAAGGCTTTTCTCAAAAATTTTACCGTTATCAATGTATAATGTTACCAACATAATACAAATATGCCAATTGGTGATGTAAGCAATACCAATGTCTTCATATGAGTGTCAGTTTTTCATTGCCAAGTTGATGAAAGTTAAATTTTTCTTTGAGGGGCCCTCAACTTCATGTACTTTCTTGTTTTCCATCAGTTCTAAGACACCAGTATATTAATTAAAGTAAGATAAAATAATTTTTTTTGGCAGTTTCTTGTTTGCATGGGTATTTCTAAGCTTGACACTAATATTACAGTGCTGGTCTTTCTTTTAATCTTTTTATATGTGGAAGAGGTTCTCTACATAATCAATTAACCTTTTTTTTGTCAAGTCTTACGAGGATTGTTTGTTGTTTGAATGTTGTTCTCTGGGACTAAGTCTTGATTGAAAATTTTCTTTATGAGTTGGATTTTTTTATTCATATTAGTAGGAACTCTATGTTGAATGCCAGAGCAGTGCTTAGCAATTGATTTATTGGCATCACCTTTTGAATGCTGTACTTGTGTGCTTTGATGTGCAGAAGATAAGTTAATATTTCAAGGTGATTGGAAGAAGGCTTGAATGTTTTGATTCTTTCTAAATTTGAAATGGATGGGTTTTTTGTTACTTGATTTATTTAGCCATCTCTTAACTCTCTCTCAAATATTATAGCCTGCTTGTATATAATTCATAAACTACATAAATATTATAGGAGACTTGATTGTTAAAATAGTTTAGAGTCATGTTAGAGACAATTTTTACTGGTAAGAATTTTCTTTTCAGTGACTTGAAATAAACAAGGTAACTGCCACTGTTGTGAGAGTCTACATTTACGACTTGTCCTGTTTATGCTTCTCTTGTGGTATGTAATTTTGTTGAGAACTCCAGTTTTTTAAGGTTATGCGCAATTTGATTTCTGCCATGTGATGTTGATACTGTTTGAATTTCTAATGGCAGAGCCTTAGGATGGTTTTTGTGTTTCCATGGCTTGCTATTATGTGTTGCTTCAGCTGTAGTGTTGGTATTTTCTAGTTGTCTCCCTTCACTGTGTGGTTTGAGATGCTCTGGTTTGAGGATTGCACCATGGAGGCTCACTAGTGCACTACGTCATTTTACTGTTCTAAAGAAGTTGGTCACAGGACGTCTCAATATCTCTCGTCTTCTCTAGCATTGGTGTTTAACGGTAAAATATTCCCATAATACATGTGTGTACATGCATACATACACTGTGTGTAACACATGTACATTTTTGACGTACACCTTTGTGGCAGCTGGGCGAGAGCCTGAGCCTGGCACTGGAGCATGACCTGAGCTCCCCTGTAGCGTCGAGTGGTGCCGTGGCGGCTGTGGTCGTCCTGGCCCTCACCATCCTGCTGCTCTACGTGGCCAGTGCTCTCATCACTGTGAGTGGCAGTTCATCTGTACAAGCACTAAAATGCAACATGGAAAATTTGAGTGGCAGTCATGCTGGTGCTAACGTTTGGGTATTTTGGGGTTCTACAAAGTCGCATCTCTGTTTAGAACTTGTCAAGTGCGTCTTTCTAAGGTTTCTTGTTGGAACATTTTGTTAACACTTTGACTGCGACGTGCGTCACCGGTGGTACATGGAGGTAATTTTCGTAATGCAGCTGACCGACCAGTAGTCGGAAACTCAATTTTCATGCATACTTAATTAAAGCTAAATAAAGACAAGGTCCAGTTAATGTTTGTTATTTTCAAAATAGTTTACTACAATTGACTTTAAATTTAAGTTTGGTGTTGAACTTAATATTTAGTTGCAGCTGTCAAAGTGTTAATAAGAATAATTATTTTTTCATTTGAACATTTTATTGCTAAAAATAGGGCTAATTGGTTTATTTGAGAATTTATTAAAATTTATTGTCCTGCTGTTCACTTTGTAGCCTAGATTTTGAGTTATTTACTAAATGTAATTAATTGATCAAAGTTGTGGGAATATTTTGCGCATACTACAATTTCTGCTTGTTATCACTCTAATGTAATTTGGTTTATTCAGTGTATTATTGAGGACCCAGTTTATTCAGTCTCAAAGCTAGCAGTTGAAAGATTTAAAAAACTTAGTAATCATGATTAAATGAATTCAGTTTTTTAATTCAACTTAATTTCTAGATTCCTGATTTATTTGACAGAAAATATTTTCTGTGCAGAAATGTTCCAGAGAAGGGCCCCTGCTGAAGGCACTGAACGTGCTGGAGCATGAGCAGCACACGGCTGAGCAGCTCATCGCTGACCTGCAGCGCAAGTTGGCCGCTGGCCATGTCCAGGTGTGTGAATGTTCCCTCTTAACACGTTCGCTACGTTTCTGGGGTTGCAACAGTTGGATTGGTTAGGTTGGAAGAAGTAGAATTGAAAAGCCATCTTTACTGCTTGATTACATTCTCATCTTTCCTAACAAGCAGGGAAGACATAATTGTATGATAACAGTAGTAGTAGTCGTAGTATTATTTACACTTTTATAATAAATAAAGGTTTAAATAAAGGTAGTGAAATCAGTAAAATGGTAGCCATTTTTACTGGTAAGTAAATGAGCAATTTATTAAGTGGTGCACATTTGTTCCAATACGTAGTGAACATGTTAACTTGTGGTGCTATCCATATCATTGTCTGCTCCTTTTAGTGAACGTCTTCTGTTTATCTTGGCTTTGTTTTTAGTCAAACTAGAAGGAGCAGAATGTTGCAATTGTTGGTTATCACGCATCCTAAGTTTCTCTTCTATATTAGAGCAAAGTAGTAGGTTTACACCCTGCATGAAATTCTTCTTTGGGGCTAAAGGCCTAGCCCCGCATTACACCCACTATGGGTACTGGAGTTCACCTAATGTAGTTCCAAATGCTCTCTTATTCAATATTTGATATAACTGCTAAAGTAAGTCGCATAGAATTATGAATTCTAGATTTGGATATTGGGTTTAGTATCTCTTTAGTGGTGTAATATCCTGTAGAGCCTGACATGTTTCGTTTCGAAATGGTTTTAATTCTGAATTTATGCTTTAAATAGTAATGAAAACTGAAGTGAGAGTTCCATGTGTTTTTGTATGTGTTGCACAGGTAATACCAATTAACTACTAAGCTCTTCAAAGAAATTGTATTTAACGCATTTTGCTACGAGTTTCACTTCATGTTGTGTTCACAATGGGCTACTATAGTGTACGATTAATTTGTGCTAACTGGGTGGATTTGAAGTCTGATTTTGAAACAGGAAGAGGAAGGGGAAATTGTTGTAGAAGTGGTATTCTGTGTGTGTGTGGTGTTCTGCGATCGGTTTGGCCTGCCATCTTGGATTTGCTGGCCATCTTGGTTGTGTGGCATTCGGCTGATATCACTATTGAGGAGCAGTCCTGTCTGAACAACGATCACGTGATGATCCAACAATTTAGCTCTGGACTCCTGTACTATTTGATGTAACCTGCAGTGCGGTGTAACGTACCTACCTTGCCTGTTACAGACTGGGAGTCTGGCTGAAAGCTCCGAGGCTGCCCAGGTGTTGGCGCAGCAGCTACAGCAGGCGCAGGTCAGAGCACCGTCTCGTCACGTCTAACATTACTTTATTTAGAGAATATTTATTTTTTTGATAAATTATATTATTCCAATTCTTGTTATGCAGTTGATCATCTGTTACCTTGTAGTCACATCCTCTCTCTCACTCGTTTTTCACGTCTCTTGAGAAGCATCGCTACGCCCCTTGCAGGCACAATCTTCATTTCTTTTATTGACGTTTATTGGAGCTCAGAAGAGGTCTCCATGCAGCTACAAGGCTGAGCGTATGTTTCTCTCGTCAGGGCTGGGTCTGGCTTAACAGATAAAATAAAAAGATCCAGCGTGAGGCATTTAGTAGCCTCCATTATTTACAGACTGTATATATTCACAAGTATTTAATGTATTTTATTTATATCTCCGGGTACAATTTTATAGCTTTTATGTTGGGTTGTTAAGAAATGATTATCTCGATGTACACCTCATGCATCTCATGCACCTGGGTAGTGTATCACAGAAAAAAATGTGTTTCTTATTATGGAATATCGCATTAGCTTTACCTTCATATGAAAAGGCCCATCCGTTAGAGTGATTTGTAGTGTTAATCATATAGTAGCCGTGCACGGTACCAAATCTTTTTCAAGTTTTGCACATTAAAAGCATGAGAGAGTGTCAGAAGCATTTACTTAAACGTTCCCTGTTACGTGCAGCAATTTTGCTGCTAAAGTGGTATTTATTCTTGCATTTTCCCTTGTTTTGCTTGAGAAAATATGGATGTTTTTCTTTGTTAGTGCCATTATTTTCCTTCATTACATGACTTAAGCTCTTTTTGAACGTGTAGAGCTCATCTGCTTGGGTAAATCGATTAACTTTAACTTCACTTTGTTTCCCAGTGCTTTTACTATAACATTGAAGTCAGGAAATAACAATTTTATTCAATGATAGAAGGAAATCAGGGATTATTATATCAGTTATCAGTAAATGTACACCTCCTACATGTAATGCTTTCTACCACAAGATTCAGAGCGAGGGTAATTTAAGAAATAACAATTTTATTCAATGATATATAAAAATTTGTAAATGAACGCCTAGTACATAAAATGCTTTACTACAAGTTTCAGAGCTAGGATAATTCAGGAAGTCATAATTTTATTCAATGATAGAGGGATATCAGCTATAATTATATCAGCAACTGTAGACTTCTTACATATAATGCTTTTAACAGCAAGATTGAGAGCAAGGATAGTCCAGGAAATAACAATTTTATTCAATGATAGAGTGAAGTTTGGCAATTTGAATACCAGTAATCCGTAAATGAACACCTACCTACTGCAGGAGGAAAACATGGCGCTGGTGGAGCGAGTACAGGACCTGGAGCAGCAGCTGGAGGAGTCCACCAGCAGCGGGCTGGAGATGGACAACATGCTCCAGGAGCTGCTCCTCTCTCAGAAGGACACCACCAGCTTCCAAGTATACCGCTCGTTTTGGTCGCTGTTTCTGTATTGTGCTATATTTTTTGTTGGGCTTCTTAGCAGGAACTTTTGTGCCATTTAAGTCTAGATGAGTTCTATTTGAAAAGGCTCTGGCATGCTTCATTCTGATTTTTGTTTAGGTTGTTATTCATGTTGGATTACCTTCAAATGCTTGAATTTAAGGTTTTGCTCCATCCTATGCACTTCTGTAATTAAAGGCTATGAGAGTGTGAATAGTTCAAAAAAGCCATCAGACGATTGTCTTATTATAAGTATGAATGAGAGGATGAGGAATATTGTGTAAACATTTGCTACTAAATATTTTAAAAGGTATTGGTAATTCTCTCTCTTATATATCAAGTTTAAAGAGTGACTTTACTCTTCCTTCTATTTTATTTCGTTCTTAGGTCTGTTTCTGTGCGCGAGGTTGTGGTTAGAGAGCTTAACTAATCTAGTGTGGTGCACAGGAGGCCATTGATAGCCTGCAGCAGATGCTGGACAGCCAGCGGGAGAAGGTAGAGAGCCTCACAGCCGACCTCTCAATCAAGACCACGCTCGTGAGTATCTGAGTATGAGGCATCATCCAACCGGTGCTGAAACTTGTTTTCCTTTCTGAGTTTAAAACTTTTTGCTCAGTTGCGCATTCACGGGCAGTTTCAGAATTGTTGATGGTCAATGCCTCAAAAATTTTTCCTCTTCTGAATTTGAATTTTTTACTTAGTTACACATTTGGGGTGGTTTTAGCGTTGTTGATGGCCAATGCCTCTAATTATTTTCCTTATCTGAATTTGAATTTTTTGCTGTGGTACACATTTGTGGGTGGTTTAAGAATTCTTTGTGGAACATTATGCAGGCTCAGATTGTGGCTCATTGTTTGTAAGATGGAGAAAATCTGCAGTTGTCGCAGAGGTAGAACGTTGCAACTATTCCCCTTCATAGGCTATCACTGGAGGAAGTGAATGTAAAGTGGTGTGGGGAAAAAGGTTGTGTAAAAAAAAATGTGACATGGAAAATTAATTTTTTGGTGTAATCTTTTAGTTTTTTATTGTATTTATAGGGAAATAAATATGAAAAAGAAATTAAAGGCAAGGCATACACCCTGTGGTGAGTTTGATGAATATAAAAATATATATTTTGAAACACTACTAAAACTGAAACGCATTTCGGATGTCAAATAATTCATGTAAAGGCTTTGAAGACATCACCAGCCTGTATGAGGAAATGGCTACATATGTGTTTCGTAATTTCATGTGCCAGCATACCCAATGCTGTAGCTCAGTGTAAGTACACAAAATGGCTACATATGTGTTTCGTAATTTCATGTGCCAGCATACCCAATGCTGTAGCTCAGTGTAAGTACACAAGATGGCAGCTAATGAACGTGTGTGTGTGTGCAGAACGAGGAGCTGAGGGGCGAGTCTGCCACAGCCAAGGAGCGCATCAGGAAACTGGAGTACCAGCTCGATCAGGTCACTGACGTGTCTCCCTTCCTCTCTTCTTCTCTTTTTTTCTTTTTTTCTTTCTTGTTTCCTCTTTTTCTCGCTTTTTCTTTATCTCTTCCTCTCGCTTGTGCAACCTACTGGTGGTGATGTACATTCTTTGTATTAATTAACTTACGTATTACGTACTTCTCTTTGTGTGTTGCATTTGTTACATTACCTATATAACGTCATCTATGGCGTATATTGAACTACCAACCGCTGGTATTCCACTACTTGTGATGAGCTTTGCGCTATTTTTTGTCGATTCATGATAATTTAAGAAATAACCCTCTTAGCTATTTCACTCACTCTTATAATTAGGATTTCACTCACAGGTGTCGCATTTTACTAGGTCTGAGGATTTACTGGTAATAGATATTACTCAAATTATTTGAATGATTAATTAAAATTCTATTGGTAATGCATCATCAAATAAAAGCATCAGCAAGGCCTGAAAGAAGAGGTGATTTTTTTTTAGTATTTCTGCTGATGAAAAGAAAACGGTTTAATCAGGGGACCACGCACTGTGTTACGGAACGTTTAGAGATATTGGGTAAACATGAATGTACTGGTGCTTGTGAATATTAATGACTGTCTACTCTAGCATTTAAAAATATTAGGTAAACATGAATGTTCTGGTGCTTGTGTGTGAAAATTGATGACTGTTTACTATAGCATTTAGAAATATCAGGTAAACGTGAATGTACAGGTGCTTGTGTGTGCAAATTGATGACTGTCTACTATAGCATTTAGAAATATTAGGTAAACATGAATGTACTGGTGCTTGTGTGTGCAAATTGATGACCAGTAATGTCTTTCATTGGTGCCTGCACGTCACTCGCGTCTGACGGCACGGGACTTGGAGACAACCCGAGAATGGGCCACTTGGCTCCTTTCTGTTGCCATAATCTTATTCAATCTGAATATTACTAAACAGGAAAGTAAATTTAGTACCAGCTCATGATTCCTAAGAAAATAAAGCTTTCTAAAAATGTGTCAATCACTTAGACTTGCAGCTCGTATTGAAAAATTTCCTAGTATGTATTGCATCCTAGTATTACATCCCATTTACAGTGATTGCATTAAAAAACAAGTTTATTTCAGTATGAAAGTAGTGGAAATATGATTTAATTCAATCCAAGTGTGTCGAACATATTTTAATAGCATTTTCAAAATTTGTTCTGGATTTTTATGCCTATGTGGAACATTATTTCACGAGTATCTGCGGTGGAGGGGATCTGGATCTATTTTTAAATTCTGAGTCTTTGCCCTTTGAATTTCCCAGTCTCTGGAGGCCATACAACTATTGCGTCTATGGCCCGGCCCCCTTTGTGATCGCTGCTTTGTGCCGCTGTCAGTGCAGCATGTATTGGTTGAGTGTCTTCGTTTTCCAATGTTCGTTCCCGTTATTACCCTGGATTACATGGCGCTGATTCTGATTTTATCATGTGTAAGATGTTGGGAGACCTTACTCGTGGGCCTTTTGATCATGAGCGACTTGTTAGCTATCTATCGTACGCATCTCTTTTCAACAAATTATAGTGCCTCTGTACATTGAGAAATTCGAAATAATTTATAAGTTTAAATCCATTTCTAGTAGAAAGGTTCTTGGTGAGTCCTGCTGTGTTTGTGCTATTTAAATTTAATTTCCCAAGTCTTTGTGGCTGCATGAAGGATGTATTAATTGGAATACTCAGGAAATATGAACGCTCAGGCTTTAATGCTGCAGCGCCGCAGCTGTCCCTGGAGAGGCGCAAGCTGTGTTCTGAGATTTAACAGGAAGCCGCGCAGTAACGCACCATAGCCAGGCGTGATATTGTCTTGGAAGATTATAGATGAGGAAACTGCGATATGGCCGGATGCGCTACATTGGTACCTCGGGAGAGTTTCAGCGTGGGTAAGGCATCCGGCCATAAATGGCTGCCCAGTGCGTTCAAGTGTATCGAGTGTACTGCAGTATGTACAAAATTTTAATAGGGAGACGATTATGATCTTGATCTGTAATTATAATCTTGATTTGTAATTATAATCGTGATTTTCATATGATTTTGATACTCATCTCATGAGGTAAATTGTAAAAGTTTGATACTTGTTAAATTATGCAACCTTCATTGCGATATAGTTTGAGTAACTGAAGCGCTAGCAAACCCATGTTACTACTTCTCCTACTTCTTGCGTCTATGATAATTAGCGCTCCCAGGGAAAATTTAAGGTCTCGCGCTGAAGGCTATGTAGGCCTACATTTTTTTTGACAAGGATACTACATTTCTTTTTGTTGCAGGAAATTGTTTTTGGTTCACAGCTGTCCTGTTTCTCAGCACGTACAATTTTGTTGTTCAACTTTTATCTTGTTTCATAGTGTTAGGATTCACCATGCACATAAGTTCCCCGTTCCCTGAACTCCATGCTAACTGGTGTTTTTCTCATCCTTCTCTTAGGGAAATTTTAGTTGTGGTTAGGGCTGCTTAAATTAACTTGTCTAATTTGATGTGCCTGCCTCAGGGCGGCAACAGGTCAGACATTGTGAGACCTGAGACTAACCTGCTCTCCATTACATCCATTGTCTTTCTATTTTTCTTGTCTGACAAATAAATCATTTAAAGTAACAACGGTTCCATCAAAACTAATCAATAAAAATTAATTAAAGGAAAATAAAATTGAGAAGACCATCTTAACATTTCCTATTGAAGGCTCAACTTCTTGATAGCGGGAGAAGCAAGTACTTGAAATTATACCAGGAGTAGATATCGCACCTGAAAATCACATCTGAGCCTATAAAACATGTCCTCACGTTGCAGGTGACACAGTCTCTGGAGGAAGTGAACTCTGCCAAAGCGCAGGTGGTGGCACAGCTGGCGGCGGAGCAGGGCAGACTGCAGCACGTGACGAAGGAGCGCGACGTGCTCGCCAGGAGCAGCAGCGACGCCAGTGCTGCGCTGGCAGCCCTCACTGAGCAGCACAGCGGCGTGCAGACCAAGGCACAGCAACTCCGCAGCACCCTCAAGACCAAGGAGGCAGAGCTCCAGGTCTGTTGTGCTTGTGCTGTCTTATAGTCATGGTCAACTGAACGTTATCATTGTGTTCTGGTCATTGTGTGTGATGGTGGTGTTGTGGTCATTGTGTGTGATGGTGGTGTGATCACTGTGTGTGTGATGGTGTTGTGGTCATTGTGTGTGATGGTGTTGTGGTCATTGTGTGTGATGGTGCTGTGGTCACTGTGTGTGATGGTGGTGTGGTCACTGTGTGTGATGGTGGTGTGGTCACTGTGTGTGAGATGGTGGTGTGGTCACAGTGTGTGTGATGGTGTTGTGGTCATTGTGTGTGATGGTGTTGTGGTCATTGTGTGTGATGGTGTTGTGGTCACTGTGTGTGTGTGATGGTGTTGTGGTCATTGTGAGTGTGTGATGGTGTTGTGGTCATTGTGTGTGTGTGATGGTGTTGTGGTCATTGTGTGTGTGTGATGGTGTTGTGGTCATTGTGTGTGTGTGATGGTGTTGTGGTCATTGTGTGTGTGTGATGGTGTTGTGGTCATTGTGTGTGTGATGGTGTTGTGGTCATTGTGTGTGATGGTGTTGTGGTCATTGTGTGTGATGATGTTGTGGTCACTGTGTGTGATGGTGGTGTGGTCACTGTGTGTGATGGTGTTGTGGTCACTGTGTGTGATGGTGTTGTGGTCACTGTGTGTGATGGTGTTGTGGTCACTGTGTGTGATGGTGTTGTGGTCATTGTGTGTGATGGTGTTGTGGTCACTGTGTGTGATGGTGGTGTGGTCACTGTGTGTGATGGTGGTGTGGTCACTGTGTGTGATGGTGGTGTGGTCACTGTGTGTGATGGTGGTGTGGTCACTGTGTGTGATGGTGGTGTGGTCACTGTGTGTGATGGTGGTGTGGTCACTGTGTGTGATGGTGGTGTGGTCACTGTGTGTGACGGTGTTGTGGTCATTGTGTGTGATGGTGTTGTGGTCACTGTGTGTGATGGTGGTGTGGTCACTGTGTGTGTGTGTGTGATGTTGTGATGGTGTTGTGGTCATTGTGTGTGTGTGATGGTGTTGTGGTCATTGCGTGTGATGGTGGTGTGGTCACTGTGTGTGTGTGATGGTGGTGTGGTCATTGTGTGTGATGGTGTTGTGGTCATTGTGTGTGTGTGATGGTGTTGTGGTCATTGTGTGTGATGGTGGTGTGGTCACTGTGTGTGATGGTGGTGTGGTCACTGTGTGTGTGTGATATGGTGTTGTGGTCACTGTGTGTGTGTGATGGTGTTGTGGTCATTGTGTGTGATGGTGTTGTGGTCACTGTGTGTGATGGTGTTGTGGTCACTGTGTGTGATGGTGGTGTGGTCACTGTGTGTGTGTGATATGGTGTTGTGGTCACTGTGTGTGTGTGATGGTGTTGTGGTCACTGTGTGTGATGGTGTTGTGGTCACTGTGTGTGTGTGTGATGTTGTGATGGTGTTGTGGTCATTGTGTGTGTGTGATGGTGTTGTGGTCATTGCGTGTGATGGTGGTGTGGTCACTATGTGTGTGTGATGGTGGTGTGGTCATTGTGTGTGATGGTGTTGTGGTCATTGTGTGTGTGTGATGGTGTTGTGGTCATTGTGTGTGTGTGATGGTGTTGTGGTCATTGTGTGTGATGGTGGTGTGGTCACTGTGTGTGATGGTGGTGTGGTCACTGTGTGTGATGGTGGTGTGGTCACTGTGTGTGATGGTGTTGTGGTCACTGTGTGTGTGTGATGGTTTTGTGGTCATTGTGTGTGATGGTGTTGTGGTCACTGTGTGTGATGGTGTTGTGGTCACTGTGTGTGTGTGATGGTGTTGTGGTCATTGTGTGATGGTGGTGTGGTCACTGTGTGTGATGGTGTTGTGGTCACTGTGTGTGATGGTGTTGTGGTCACTGTGTGTGTGTGATGGTGTTGTGGTCATTGTGTGTGTGTGATGGTGTTGTGGTCATTGCGTGTGATGGTGTTGTGGTCATTGTGTGTGTGTGATGGTGTTGTGGTCATTGCGTGTGATGGTGGTGTGGTCATTGCGTGTGATGGTGGTGTGGTCACTGTGTGTGATGGTGGTGTGGTCACTGTGTGTGTGATGGTGTTGTGGTCACTGTGTGTGTGATGGTATTGTGGTCATTGTGTGTGTGTGATGGTATTGTGGTCATTGTGTGTGTGTGATGGTGTTGTGGTCATTGTGTGTGTGTGATGGTGTTGTGGTCATTGTGTGTGTGTGATGGTGTTGTGGTCATTGTGTGTGATGGTGTTGTGGTCACTGTGTGTGATGGTGTTGTGGTCATTGTGTGTGTGTGATGGTATTGTGGTCACTGTGTGTGATGGTGTTGTGGTCACTGTGTGTGATGGTGTTGTGGTCACTGTGTGTGTGATGGTGTTGTGGTCACTGTGTGTGTGATGGTGTTGTGGTCATTGTGTGTGATGGTGTTGTGGTCATTGTGTGTGTGTGATGGTGTTGTGGTCACTGTGTGTGTGATGGTGGTGTGGTCACTGTGTGTGATGGTGTTGTGGTCACTGTGTGTGATGGTGTTGTGGTCACTGTGTGTGTGTGATGGTGTTGTGGTCACTGTGTGTGTGATGGTGTTGTGGTCATTGTGTGTGATGGTGTTGTGGTCATTGTGTGTGTGTGATGGTGTTGTGGTCACTGTGTGTGTGATGGTGTTGTGGTCACTGTGTGTGTGATGGTGTTGTGGTCATTGTGTGTGATGGTGTTGTGGTCACTGTGTGTGATGGTGTTGTGGTCACTGTGTGTGATGGTGGTGTGGTCACTGTGTGTGATGGTGTTGTGGTCACTGTGTGTGTGATGGTGTTGTGGTCACTGTGTGTGTGATGGTGTTGTGGTCATTGTGTGTGATGGTGTTGTGGTCATTGTGTGTGTGTGATGGTGTTGTGGTCACTGTGTGTGTGATGGTGGTGTGGTCACTGTGTGTGATGGTGTTGTGGTCACTGTGTGATGGTGTTGTGGTCACTGTGTGTGTGTGATGGTGTTGTGGTCATTGTGTGTGTGATGGTGTTGTGGTCACTGTGTGTGTGATGGTATTGTGGTCATTGTGTGTGTGATGGTGTTGTGGTCATTGTGTGTGTGATGGTGTTGTGGTCATTGTGTGTGATGGTGTTGTGGTCATTGTGTGTGATGGTGTTGTGGTCACTGTGTGTGATGGTGTTGTGGTCACTGTGTGTGATGGTGGTGTGGCCATTGTGTGTGATGGTGTTGTGGTCACTGTGTGTGATGGTATTGTGGTCATTGTGTGTGTGATGGTGTTGTGGTCATTGTGTGTGATGGTGTTGTGGTCACTGTGTGTGATGGTGGTGTGGTCATTGTGTGTGATGGTGTTGTGGTCACTGTGTGTGATGGTATTGTGGTCATTGTGTGTGTGATGGTGTTGTGGTCATTGTGTGTGTGATGGTGTTGTGGTCATTGTGTGTGATGGTGTTGTGGTCACTGTGTGTGATGGTGTTGTGGTCACTGTGTGTGATGGTGTTGTGGTCACTGTGTGTGATGGTGTTGTGGTCATTGTGTGGATGTAACTGTCCTGGGATCATGGCTGTGATGTATGTGGGACTGTGTCTCAGTCCTGGCCGTGATGTGTGTGTGACTGTGTCTCAGTCCTGGCCGTGATGTGTGTGTGACTGTGTCTCAGTCCTGGCCGTGATGTGTGTGACTGTGTGAATGTGTCCTGGTCATTTGTGCGACTGTGTTCTAACATTGCATGAGTTATCTTCCTCTAAAAATCAGTGATTGATTTACATCACGACGGAGTAATGTGAATGTTAACCAGTTTCTTGAAATTAATTCATCTGTCTCTAAACCTCTGGATACAATTTAAAATGTTAGATCAAGCTTCTGTTATAATTTATTTAATTATAGGTTGTTTTGTGAATGTGAATACTGTAGTGCACGGAATAGTGATTGTTTTGTATATTTCAGCTGTATATCCTGCTTAGTTGGCGTGCATGCAACGTAGCGTTTGCATTGAGGCGCATGTGAACATGCATCGTTTCTTTCAGGTGACCAAAGAGTGTCTAAAGCAACTCAAGGTCTTCAACAATGACGGCAAGGCTGCCAAGGAGAAGCTCGCCCAGCTTCTCGACTCTGTGAAGGTAATGCACTGAGTCACCCGTTCTGACTTTGTACTAAATTCGAGTGAATCATCAATGGAGGGGGGGTTATCAACTTTTGTAACCTGCGGCGCGATGTGCACTTAGTCTGCGAAGCGCTAGCAACCAGCCTTACATTACTTACCTACTTCTATGAACGTCTTCTCCTCTCCCCATGCCTGGCTAGTCCTGCCTGTCTGATGCTGTACAGTGCTGAGCTTGTCTTTCTGAGACAACTTGAGCATGATTCTTACCATGTGCTCACAGATACTACATTTTTATTTGTTTTAATGAGTCACAGATCCTATATTGTTATTTAACAGCATTCAATGCCTTTCATCATTGTACTCATCACATATTTTAACAGTAAGGGTACTATATGAATGTTCTGGGGCTTCCCATCAGCCTGAAATGAAAGAATTCTTGGACTACAACAATCCTGTTCATTTTCATTTCAAAAGTATCGCAGCAATGAACCACTTTAACGTCTGAAAATGAATAATCTTGCAGTCAAGTAAACATTGGAATTAGGCTCATAACTCACTTTCCATTAAAAATCGAATTTGCGTTGTCCATCTCGTGAATACTGGTGTGAAGTCATTGTGTTACGTTTGGTAGAGTTAGAATACATGTTATCAAGCAAAGTGTGTGTGTGGTATCCGTGTAATATAAAGTGTGTGTGCAGCAGCCATGTACCACAAAGTGTGTGTGCAGCACCCGTGTACCACAAAGTGTGTGTGCAGCACCCGTGTACCACAAAGTGTGTGTGCAGCACTCATGTACCACAAAGTGTGTGTGTTTGCAGCACCCGTGTACCACAAAGTTTGTGTGCAGCACCCGTATACCACAAAGTGTGTGCAATACCAGTGTACCACAAAGTGTGTGCAATACCAGTGTACTACGAAGCGTGCACGGTGCAGTACCCATGCTAATGTGTATGTTATTTGCTACAGGCGCGATCTGAGCTGGCCTGCGTGGTGGAGGAGCGGCGGACGCTGGAGGCAGACCTGCAGCAGCTGTCGGAACAGGTGGCGCAGCTGGAGCGCCGCGTGCAGCAGGCGCAGGAGGAGGCCGAGTTGTGCAGAAAGGACCAGGCCACTGCCGACCAGGAGAAGCGAGAGGCTCTCAGCAAGCTGGCTGTCCTCACCGACTACTTCCATGAGAAAGAGGCACAGCTCACCAAGTTAGTCACAATTTAGACTAAGTTTATCCAGTGCTGTGCTTTAGGTCTGTGGGATTAAATCATGTCTACGCACTGTAATTTATTGCTATCTTTCAGCAAACGGAAATTGTAAAATATTCTGCTTGATGAAATATCTTCAAGTGCTTTGCTCACATTTAACAAATCTGAAAGATTGATGGGTGCTCCCCTCATCCCATTTTGTGTGATTCAGTAATTACCAGGTCTGTTATCTTTTCTTTACTTCATGACTCACTTTTTACCTTGCTGACGAACTGAAGCCGAAGCTGTGCAGTAATCTTCAAGTCTATTCTGTGTCTTTCTGCACCTGGCACTGATTCTAAGATCCTCGTGAGAACAGTGACCTCTGTTTCTTATTTCTCAACCCTCAAGTGTTGCTTCAGAGCATCCACGGTAAATACTTCTCAACTTAAGTGCCATTCTCTACAGAGAGCTGGATTCAGAGTCAGGGCTGCTTTTGTCTTATTGTTCAACTCGTGTGTTCTGCTTCTGAGTATTTGCGGTAAATATTTTTACCCACAACTCCACAGAGAGCTGGAGTCAGAGTCAGGGCTGCGGCTGGATGCAGAGGGCTCTGCTGAGAGCATCACCTCGCGTATGAGAGACTACGACATGCAACTCCTCGCCTACAAGTGAGTTACTCCTCCATCGTCATGTCTGCCTTTGGTAGCTTACGAGCGTCTCAAATGTGATTTTAGACTTGCTTACTTGGTTCCTGATGTAATGTGCTCGAATGGGATTTTGTGTGTGCGATGCCATCTCAAATGTGGTTTTAGACTTGCTTACTTGGTTCCTGATGTGATGTGCTCGAATGGGATTTTGTGTGTGCAATAACTACCTACAACATTCACTGTTGTAAAAACATTCGATTCTTGTGACTAACGACAATGTTCAAGAAAGGCATTGCTGTTTCAATATACGCCAACACTCAATTCATGTGACGTTACAACATTCATTGATACAACATTCAATTCTTTTTCATCATTTATTTCAAACGTAATTTATATTTTTGAAATGATGATGGAGCTGGACTCTGAGACGTTTTCCTGTGAAATATGAATAATTTCCTCGAAGTTTTTCTCATTTTAAAGTTCTTTATTCAATTCTAGTAATCACTGAATTTGTTGAATATTCCAGGACTCAAGTGAACACCCTGAAGAAAGAGCTTGAAGACCAAGAGCTGTCTTTCAAAACGCAGCTTGCTGCCCAAGAACAGAAGGCGCATGAGAGCTGGGTAAGTCACACAACGGTTACAAGCTTGGTTGCTGCACACTGGTCACCCAAGCTTGCTTATGAATCAGAAATGCTTGTTCCAGGAGTCGGTTCTGGGTTTAGATTTGTAGTCACGGTGGTCTCAGTTTTAATTCTTTACTTTTTTCTCTCGTGGGAGAGGTCGGCGTACCGTGCAATCGACCTCCTGCAAGCGTGTCTTTGTCTTTTATTCCTTATTCTTGTTTCATTTATCTATCTGATTGAGATACATACGCTTTCCTTTTCCAGCGCAGCAGACTGGGCTGGTGAGACACTGAAATTTTGCTCCTTAGTTGTTCACTAGATTGTCAAAATAAGATCAATCTGTCAATTTTGAATACACTGATAGTAAATCAGTGTTGTGTCTTCGGTATTAAACTGTTAGTTATATAAAGTGTCATCAGATGGAGGGTAAGAGGTATTTTACCAAGTAAACGGAGCTTGTGATTTTACAAGAAAGCGTTGTTTATAGAGCAGTTATTGAAACAAACAGCGATGAGCTAGAAATAATTAGAGTGCCTAGTGCGTTTTGGTTACTGCGATCTGCTCTTTATTATTTCAGTGTTTAGTATAACTTCTGAAATTAAGTGATGTCTTGAAAATTAATGAGCAGAAAGATCACACTAGAATGGTATTAATGATTTAAAGACGCGGTACTTTGAAGACGAATGCTTTTATTTGAGTCTAACTAGTGCGGTCGCGGAAAATTTTGTGCAAGTTCTAATTGATCTTCACCATTCAATTCTCTTTGCTTACAACCACACAGCAGATTCACGTAACACACTCAGACACCAAAGATCAAGTCTTGTTCAACTTCATATACTCTCTTGCTCTAGGAAAGAATCATATTTAACTTAATATATTCTCGTGCTCTACAAATCTTCATCCTAATGAGATAGAGAAGAATTATATATTCAACCTTATATACTCTCCTGCTCTTCAAATCTTCACCCTAACTAGATAGGGAAGAATCATATTTAACTTCATATATGTTAATTTAGGTTAGGGTTATCACGACTCGTAACAACACCAACACAATGTATATCAGTGAATGTACAGTGAGATAAGCTAGGCTTGCAAGTATGAATAAGTTGTTTACATGGCCACGGCGAGAGGTGAAATGAACACCAAAAAAGGGTCAGAACCGTGAGAACAGTTCTAAGGGCAGAGTGTTTCCTAAACACATTCTGACACAAGAGCACTGTAACATTATTAGCATAGTACACAAATACATTCAGGGTGCTATAATCACAATTTCAACAATATAATCTTCCGCTCTTCAAATCTTCACTTTAAAGAGATAGGAAAGAATCGTATTTAACTCCATGTATCCTCCTCGTCTACAAATCTTCACCCTAAAGTATGGAAGATTCACAACGTTCCTCTGACGAGCAAACCGTATTGCCTGTGCAGGTGTCAGCCCGTGCTGCAGAGCGCAAGTATGAGGAGAGCAAGCAGGAGACCGCCCAGATGCGCAGCCGGCTGCTGCTCATGAGCAAAGACAACAGCGACCAGCATGCCATCATTAAGCCTGCTCCTCAGCGTTAGTATCCTGGTCATTTGCGTACACTTATTCATGGATGCTTGATTCTGCTTTTCAAAGAGTTGGCGTCCTGGTGGAGTCTCAGTATGGTGAAAATTTATTTAGAGCTACTTTCATCCCTCCAAAGAATTATAGGGTATGGCTGATGTTTTTGTCACTACAATTAGCCCAGCATCTTTACTTCTTGGTTCTTGAGAGGGTTAGAGACATCCACCAAGATTTCCTTAGTAGACAATATAGGAATGTGTAGAGTTGCTTAGTTCCCTTACTTGCATATTTTTTTAGGCCACCCGTAAAATCATATCTTGATGGTAATACAATGAACAAGTTATAACTACTTGTGGGCCTGACTTATATAAAGTTGTTACATCAAAGCCAACTATTTAATAAACTTATTACATTAAAGCTAACTACCCAATAAAGTTACTGCATTAAAGCTAACTACACAATAAAGTTACTGCATTAAAGCTAACTACCCAATAAAGTTACTGCATTAAAGCTAACTACCCAATAAAGTTACATAAATGCTAATAATATTTCAGACGCGGAAACGAGTAACGGGTCAGTGTCATCACCACGGCCGCCTTTGCACGACGACCTAGACGGGGAACACAGCCATCCTCTAGACTCTCCGCCTCCCATCCCTCCTCCCCATATGTTACCGCACCTCTTCCCTCCTCCTCCCAACCTGCCTCCTGGCATGCCTCCCCCATTCCCTCCCCCACACTTCCTGCCGCCTCCCCTACCGCCCCCCATGATGGCCGACAGGCGGTTGCCCCCCGCGGGACGTCTCGCATCTCCTCCTTTCCACCGCCGCATGGGCGCGGCATCGCCCCCGGAATTCCTGGACCGTCGGTCCCCGCCTCACTTTGACCGCAGGAGCTACTCGCCTGCCAGCTCGCGGTACTCCGACAGACAAGGCAGATATTCGCCCGACAGGCACGGCAGATATTCGCCCGACAGGCACGGCAGATATTCGCCTGATAGGCATGGCAGATATTCCCCTGATCGTCAAGGCCGCTTCTCACCCGGGCGGTACTCGCCGGACCGACTTTCTGACAGGATGTACGATCGCCATCATCATCACAATGACAGGTAATTTCTTCACATTGACAGGTGATGAAGTAATTTCTTCTGCGTCAAAACTAATAAAGCTCCGCATTTTAGAATCACCTCATTACAGAAGTGTGTCTTGGCCCTTTTACATACAATTCGAATTTGCATAAGGCAAATCACTTGTATATAATTTACCATTCGAATTTGCACCAGCCAAACCACTTATATACATGTATCCAATGCCAGGTACAATAACATCGACCGGCACTCGGACGCGTACTCTTCTAACGGCCGCAACGACTCTCAGCGCGAGTCCTCTCCAGAGCGCCCTTACAACAGGTCACCTGAAGGCTTTGCTAGGAAAGCGTCTCCGCCGCCGCTGCACCGCAGACTCTATGACGAGGGTGGTGGTCCACCGACTAGGAAGGGTAGGTCTCGAGTAGTTGTCTCTGTGGATTTGTGTGCCAGTGAGACTGACTGGACTGGTAAACCGGTGCTGCTATAGCGTGAGGTCTACCACTCTATAGCATGAGATCTACCTCTAGTTAGTACTATAGCGTGAGGTCTGCCACACTATAGCATGAGATCTACCTCTAGCTATTACTATAGCGTGAGATCTACCACTACCTAGTACTATAGCATGAGGTCTAACACACTGTAGCATGAGATCAACCTCTGGCTAGTACTGTAGCGTGAGATTTACTTCTAGCTGGTACTATAGGATGTTAGTTTAGGTTACTAACGGACATAACTCATTTCCATAGATGTAATTTCGCGATAACCACTTAATTTGTACGCATCAAACTGCGCCTGTATAAGCGATATATGGCGGTAGACCTCACGCTATAGTAGCGCCGGCAAACCTCCATCGTCTTTGTAAACATTGTGTTCTGTTTTCAAAATTGAAGAGTAAAAGTTCAAGAATTCCGAATTTTATTTTCTTCATTTAAGGCCGCGTTCGCTCATTAAGAATTGTAGTAAGCGTAAATGCAGTAAAGATTCAAGCATAGGTCTGAAGTATTGGCTATGTTCAACGCTTATTCTCATAGCAGTGCTGTTCATAACAGTGATGAGTCTCTTGAGGTTCCTCACAGCATATGCGTAGCCCCAATGTAAAGAGACTGAAGTCTACATGAGGGCGCATATAGTGCTTTGGAATGGCCTAGGAAGTGTTTGAAAAATTTTGTGCACGTTTGAGGGATAAGCATTGTGCATGAAAAATCTTCACAAATGGTTATTTGTTGAACTAATAGGTTAATTTAGCAGTGACAGCTACGTTAGTTTTCTATTCAGTTTATGGTATGGATGATATTCACTTGCCGAAATATAAATTCCTGCCTTGTTTTACTATTATTTTGTTCTCGTATGTCAAATTAGTTTCATGTTAATTCTGGCAAAACAATACTATCATACGAATCGAATTTCTGATATCCATACCCCAGCAGCCTCTTTTTCTATAATCTCCATTGCTCGACAAAAAAAAACTCAACGTCTCTAGGCGTCTTTCTAATTTTTTCCATTTTTCAACGGAAAATGAGGCCTCAGAGCCTCTAGATAACCTCAATGCCTCTATGTGTCTTTTCAATTTTCCGTTTTTCGACTGGAAGACCTTAACACCTCTAGGAATCTTTTTAATTCCGCCATTTTTTGACAGGAAAGAAGACCTCAACCCCTATTTTTAATATCTCCATTTTTTAACAGGAAAGAAGACCTCAACGCCTGTGGGCCCTAATGACCGGTGAACGTCGGCGCCCGTAGCCGCCGTGAGGGCCGTTGCAGCGCTGGTGCTCTCGTTCCCAGCCCTGCCTGCCATCCTTGTTATGTTGTGAATGAATTCTTGTCTTATTGTTTACTTCCGGGCGCGCCTCAGCGCTCTGAACTCCTCCAGAGGTGCCGTTTCTGAGTTGAGGACAAGAGAAGAAATGCCTTGTTAGAATTTGGCGTCCTTGTGAGAGTTGTTTGCTCGAAATTTGAGTTGTTGTATTTGATTAGGTTAGCCGTGCTGTGCAATGTGGGAATGAGATGCAAGGGATTGCTTATCAGAGCAAGCGTGATGCCAGGAACTGGGTGTGTTGCACATCGTAGCGTAAAACGTCGCGCTGACTAGAAGTTTTATATTCAAACAATAGATGTCGACGTAGTGGTGGAACCGCTGGCGAACGTTTTGTATCAACTTGTCTATTTTACGTTCTGTTTTTACGGTCAAAATCCTCAAGTTAATTCATAATTCGGAGATTCTTGAACTGAAGGTTTTTCGGCCTAGAAAAATACACACAGAATAAGCAAGTAGATTGAAAAACTTTTGCTGCCGGCTGAAGCACTGAAACGGCGTTAATCGCTTGAACATCTGACTCCAGGCTTCTTCTTCACCTGCTAGTATTGTGCCGACATAGAGAGGCGTTGGAACTGAATTGGTCTCGCATTTGTGTTCACAGGAAGTATTTAGTGTGCTGCGGTCGCAATGGAGAAATTCGGGAAGTGTTTCGAGGTTCATAATCTTCTTCGTTGCGTAGTGATTATTGTCAGCCTTTCACTCGAAGTAGATTTCGTCTATAATTTTTGTATTTTTATTTTCTATATGGGAGAATTTTCACGTTTCTGGCGCAGAGAATCGCTGAAATTAACAGTTTGGGGGAAATTCGTAGGTAAAGTTAATTAATTTTCTATCATTGAACGGCGTTGTTGAATTCGGTGTGTGGGATTCCCTAGAGCCGTCGCTGCCGCGTGTGAGGTTCTGCAAACTCGCTATAACAAATGCAGGTCTCGTTTACTTACCAGAAAATTTACTGAAGCATCCCACTTGTGTCGAGCTGTCCGTTGACGAGATAACGGCATTCAAAGTAGGAGATCACGTCAGGGTGGGGCCAATCCAATGCCCACGTTTTGAAAGGCTGTGAGGAAAAGTAAAACATTGCTTACGGAAATACTTGTTGTTTCATTCGAATCGGTATTCAATGACGTTTGTGTGCTCACTTTTTGAAGATGGTATCAGGCAGAGGGTGGTGACCACACACATCTTACCATCACCACCACAGCCGTTGCGTTTCAAAACTCAGGCACTTGATTCGCCCTACCCTGCACTGTCTGACGCTCTAGTGGCTCCGAGGAGGAGTGTACGTTGCAACATCAGTTATAGAAATTTCAATATTGAGACTGACTGTGTAGATTGTTTTGAGTTTTGTTAATATTTATTGTATACGTAAGAAAGAGATATATATTTGACAATTTTGAGGGTATTGTGGTATTTCCTTTATAGTAGGTTGAAATTTTGGTCTTGACTTCCATGCCCTAGATGTTGGTGACTCAGACGTAGGTGAGCATGGTGCGCTGTAGCTCTATTATAAGTGCTCGCGTTAGTATACATACGTTGAACTTGAGGCTACACCGTAAGAGTATGGCTGCGTTGTCACTTGCCTGTGTATGTCTGACGTGAACTACACCTCCAAGTATTGTCTCTGTATATTGTGTAGACTTGGGTACTAAGGCCTTCTGCAGTGACCACCTTAATTATAGGTGTTCAAACATTGTAAAGCAGCTTTAAGATCAGTCTTTTGAAGTATGATGGTTATTATGCTTTTATAAATTGTATAGATTTTTTTCCGTTTATGGGCTAATGGAATATATCTGTAAATCACCTTTTACTCCTCATGCCAGGTATTCGCATTTTGAAAATCGCTGTTAATGAATCCAGTCGTGAAAGTTGAACTGTGTGCACAATTTTATTTATTTTTCCTATAATTCATTTTTAATTTTCCATTGTTTTAGGGGGGGCTTGTTCTCTCAAGTGTCTTATTTATTTGTTTATTTCAAGCCTTTTTAAGCGTCAGATGCGTCCCATATGAAGAAGAAAATTCTCATAATTAACACTGGGTTGCTATTGCTATTTGCTATTAGCTGGGGACTCTGGTGAAAAAGCAACCTCAATGAACAACAATAAGTAATCACCATTAGTGGTTGGAAGCGTTCCTTGCAAACGTTGCAGTGTGCCCCTCGTCTGCGTGCTGCTGGAAATGGAAGCAAGAGTATGAGTGTTAGAATTATACCTTCATATAGGTTTTACTCTGGGATTGTGAGATTGTGCGTAAAATATTAATGTCTCAACACGCTTTCATTCATCTATAAATTTTTTTTGGGGGTGAGCAAAAATCGTTCGTGAAATAAACGAAAGCTGCTCTTCATAACTCAAAATTTAAGGGGAGCTTTTGAAACATTTGCTTTGGCACTTGTCTGCACACTACATGACACAAGTCTAACCTGCTACAGTGAAACCGTGTTCCAAGTATCTATTTGTATATTAATCCTTTTAACAAGGAATCAGTCATTTAAAGCAAGGGGAACAAAACTAATTTACAACTCGGTTGTGCAGTTGTCTCCGCATTTTCTTTGCTACCTACTTATTCTTGTTGCAATGATAATGGCTGGTGCATCTTGAAAACATTGGAGTCTAACCTTCCTTTATGCCCTTTTACCCAACCCGATCACACGAGTCGAAGTAGTGTACAGGCAGAGGAACCTCTCTCGACAAACGTGTTGCTAGAACAGCCATCACGTAACAATATTCATTTTATATCGAGCTTACTCTGTATAATAGATTCATTGTATCTCAGGATTTGGAGGGTTTTTATTGGGCAACCTATCGTTTCACTATCATCCTCCACATTAGAGTGCCTCCTGACCAATGCATGTTAGCGAGCTGGTAACTTTGGAGGCGCGACTGGCAACTTCAAAGGCAACTCTGGAAGAGGGATGCGACCGATGCCAGAGGGAAGTTGTGTTCGTTTACTTCTTATGCAGGAACTGTGCATGCAGTGCTCATGACCTATACTTCTAGGGTGCTCTGAATGTTCTGTGTAGTTTTTTTAATAATATTTTGCATTATTTGATAGGCTGCACTTGAATTTCTCTTATGTATTCATGCTGCAACTCGTGTACTCAACGTATTGGTTGAAATTTGAACTTAGTCTTGTGAAGGTATGTGAGAATTTTCTCAGACACCTCTGTAACATAACAGCGAATTACATGACTCGTTGCGGGACGTAGGTGTTTTTATGACCTTCTGAGATGTACTTTAGCTGAAACTTGCAGTAAATGAAACCTTTCTTGTTGCTAGGCCTTGAACCTGAAGCGCTACTAACCGTCTTCCGAACTCCTATTACTTTCTTGTTGCCCGTGCAAATGTTGTGTGTTCATCGTGGACGAGTGTTTTTACTCCTATTTTTTAATGACTACCTTATCATCGTAAATACATGTGTTTTTTTTACTATATTGAAGCCTGTCGGTCATATGGTATTCCTCCGACACTCTGCTGCGCACTTACAGTTTCCTTTAACGTTCAAAATGCTGATAATACTCCACCGACTTCAAATTTTATTGAAATGTCGTTGCCATAAATGCGTAAGTGCATACATCCATTTCATAGAAATATTATAAATAATTAAAAGTTTAGATTTGTGTTCGAATAACCTTTTACAAGCCTTTGAGAACGCCTTCTTTAAAGATACATTTTGTTCATTTCTTGATCGTTCCCTGGGTATTGCTGTGGGCAGCTATAGAATTTTCTACACCTCCTGTGGGTAGGCATGTCCAGTAATTGCTTAGATTTATTTCTTTAAATTTTATCGTTGCCCTTCAACATTATTATTTTTATTAATATTATTCTCTAAAGTCTTAGAGTTATGAAACAGTCAGTTGTCAAGGGAAGTGAAACAGCTTTGTGTGCTTCCCAGTGAGTGAAAGTCGCGGTGGCGGGTACAACACGTTTAAGAACAGAACGTAGTTGGAAGATGTACGAAAGTTCAAGTTAGCATGGAGAGTTCGAGGTATAAATTTTTAGTGGCGACTTAGTCAAGGCAGGAGCCAGATTAGCCTAATTACATTGTGTATTGTCCCTGTCTCTCTCCTTCGTACACGAGCAAATGGTTCGTGAAGCATGTATGCTAATTAAAGTAAAATATAGCGGTAACGATTCATGAGGTACGCTATGGCCGAGACGCCTGAAGCGAGCGGCAGGCAACGCGGACTGACAAGCAAGGACGGGCACCGTTTATGTTCGATTCCTACCTAATTAATCGACGCTTAAATGTTAGGTATCGGCTGAAAAGTGTATTTCTGGTGCAATTACACTGCCCCACAGAGATGACGGAAGTGTTGATCAAGCCCAACAGGGAGAAGATGAAGCGATGAACACCAGATGCTGTGACAAAAAGTCTTTCTACAGTTTTCGGCGGTAAAACCGTTGATTGAAATAATAGCGAATCTCGCTCATCAGGGATTCGGGCCCCGAACAAAAATTGTAATTGGTGTTGCCAATCAAGAGCAAACTCAAACCCCAATTTTAAAGAATATAAAACTTCACAGACCCAACTTCAACTACGATTTTCGACATGACTTGAACGAGATTATCAATGTTCTGTTAAATAATATAATTATGACCTCCAGTTATATTTTCCAGAAGTTACAATCTCTGTACGGTAAGTGGATACCTGAAATCAAAACGTGATACAAGGTGTTGGAGCTTGATAAAAAAATCCCACAACGAAGGGGAAATGGGTGTGAAGTTTGTAGTAATTGAGTTGAGATTTAAATTAGCGAGAACACGGATCATCAGATTTTTTACTGCGCTTCTTGAAATCCTAGAAAAACGGCCCAGTAGATTCCAATTCCATTTGCAAAAGCTCACATAAGTCAACATGGTTTTGAATGAAAAGGTTCATCGTCATTTTCGGTCATGCAATTAGCTTAGCAGAATCGACAATTTAAATATGATCGAAGTATATAAACATTGTGTACTCTTTGATAAACACAGGGTTTGTAACGTTCCCAGTAAAAGAACAGTACTTCAACAGCCGTAAGAGCATTCTAGAAACTAACTGCTACTAAGATTTTAATTCTTCTGTTTGAATTGTTTCGTCCTCTCGTTCAGGTACTGTATTTCTACCTCGCGTTGTCAGTATTCAGTATCTCATGTGTTCAATATTTGCTTTCTTGTTCAAACGCCAACGATTGCTTTTATACTCTTCCCTTGTGTGATGATTTAGTTCAACTTTTTGAAATTGTCAGTAAGACATTTTTCATGAAGAATATTTCTTGGAGCCGCTGTGAGTAGGATATATTTCTGGGTTAATGTTGCTTTTCCTGAGAGTGTCTGGGTATACGTAGTTGTAAAACAACTGTAGATTGTGTTAAAGCTGCTTCTGTAAAGAATGAAAGCCTCCTATGGTTTCCTTTTTATATCTTAGCAATAAAATACTGTTGAGAGACGTTCAAGGATTAGTTGCAACTTTTTTGAAAACAGCTAATGTAGGACTCCCGCGAAACGGAATGATTCAACTGTATCAAGCGGTCTCTGAATTGTATTTGCCCATTAGGATTCAGAACTCTCAAGAGTATGGCAAGGCAACGTCACTCACTCATGATAGAATTACTAGCTCATACTGGTTGCGTTCGATGAGTCATGATGAGGACTGTGTCATTGAAACAAAGACAGTTTTTAGTGATCGCCCTCAGCCGTACTTCAGTCTAAATTTCATAAATTATTAAAACCATCTTCTAAAAATTAAATAAAGTTAACGTAATCATTCTTAAAATTTTAGATCACTATTTTCATTCAACATTACCCTTAAATCTATTAAAATTTGACCAAAGAAATACTTAGACAAGAAAAAGAGCGGCGTTTTTACCTAGAACCATATCGCAAGTTCATCCACATCCGGAAAATTCCGGAAACGCTCGTCCGCTCAAAGCGCATATAAGGCCGGCGTCACAGGCCGAGTGGTCATTCTCTTATCGATCCCCCTAGCGCTTGGGCCCAGAGCGGGCAATTGATCGACGGGACCCCACATTCAAGCACTCACAAACACTTATGAAACCAAACCCTAACCTCTTAATTTAAGGAGCTTACCTCCTCCGAGTTCTCCTCCAAGTTTTCGACTCCAAGTTCTCGCCCCCAAGTATTCCCTCCAAGCTTCTCCTCATACTCAAATTTCACTATACTTGAAAGGCCTGCATCCCTGCAGTTAAGCCGCTAAAATCTCCCGTTGAGACCATTGGGTCGAGAGTCCTCACCATTATTACCGAGTTTTCCCAACTGGTAACTATTCCCAAAACTCATCATTCAACTCACTACTCACTTGGTGTCGGAACCTCCCACACCTACACCATCCACGACTTCACACTCCAGCACGCGCTTCACAAGCCTGAGCTGAACGAATCGTCTGAAGCCCTCCAACCTCCTCGGACTCTCCCCAAGAAGTCTCGCAACAGAAGTCTCGCAACAAGAGTCAAGCCTTGCACTTGGCGTCCAACCTTCCCCTCAATAAATCCCATACCGGCGAGTAAAACTATTCTCTCATTTTCCTCCGGTGTTGGCTCGTGGTAATTTTTGTTGTTTCATGGATTATTTGACGCTTGAAAGATTGCGTCCGAACCCCGAACTCCTTCTGAGTCAGATAAAGTCATTAGTTTGTTAAGTGACGCCGTTCGACGGCGTCTGGTGACCTCGCCATTATAAAAGAACATCCTTCTTTTGAAATCAATTGAAATCAATAAAAAACTTTAAAATCAAATTCAATTAGTTCCCACATTGGGAGAACCTTAAACTGGTGACCAGAATTCATACCAGAGTTGATAAATAATCCAACAACTGAATTGCCGCAGCCATCATTTGGAGGTTTTGAGCGCATGTCGAGGCTG
Organism: Morinoia aosen; assembly: GCA_030386875.1. Classification (NCBI taxonomy): domain Eukaryota; kingdom Metazoa; phylum Arthropoda; class Malacostraca; order Amphipoda; family Talitridae; genus Morinoia; species Morinoia aosen. The sequence goes on along the minus strand of CM059561.1, from coordinate 81,023,258 downwards.
TTGCAGCTGTTGCATGTTGAACTTTGGAGGAGGTAGTGTTCCTTTCCATCCGTTTCCTCTAATTCTCAGTAATCAAACATAGTTTTTCCTCTCTAAAACTCTTCCCTAATAATAAGTTATTGCTACTGCAGCCTATTCTAACAAACTCTTCATGTTTTTCAATTGCTACTGAAGCCACCTTTTTACAAAACTCTTCATGCATTTCCATTGCTACTGAAGCAACACAACAGGAGACCTTTTAGGATAACTTCCATTGCTATTGAAGCTCCTAACTAATTACCTTCGCATTTTCCATTGCTACTGCAGCACCATTGCTACTGAAGCACAAAAGTAAACAAAATGTCTGTGTGTGAAACACTACCTTGCCATCCTGAGCAATTTACGGATATAAAAGAACGGCCGTCTGCAGACCGGTTGTCCTTTAACAGTTATCCGTATCCCATACGGGTCGGAATGCTCAGCGCAAATATTTCACCATCACTTGACTAAGTCTTTCCCGATCTCCCAATTTTTGTGTCGCCGTCTGGTCGGCGTGCTTGTAGCCTTGGGGACGCCTGAGGAGCACGCACGTTGCCTAGGGAGGCGGTACAAACGACTCACGTCGCACAATTGCCGCTGTAACCGGCATATGTGTTTTGGGAGGGAAGGAACTGATTTTGTACTATGGCATACTATAAAAACCTATACTGCGACTTCGCATCAGGTCAACACCTGTCGAGCCAACGAATTCGTACGTCTTAGTTCGCTTTGAGTTCTAAAGTCGTGGAAGTCGACCAATTCTAGATTCCCCGTTACACCGTTCAAAGAACGCAGTCGGAATCAGGTTTTTCGGGCGCCTCCATTTCGGCAGATACTCTGGCACCGTATGCCCAGTGATGCTAACCTCACAGATTTTTTATGGTCCCAGTTCGGGATCCGAGCGGAAACTTTCATAGTTCCACAGTTAACCTTCCACTATTTTCATCTATTTTCTTCTGTCAAAGCATCTTTTGGAATCTCTCCTTCGTATTTCTGACTTGCACTTTACAAGTAACAGCTTCACTGTTACCAGACCTTTCGGTCTCCTTTGGGGGAGGGGTAGCTGTAGTGATCGCCCTCAGCCGTACTTCAGTCTAAATTTCATAAATTATTAAAACCATCTTCTAAAAATTAAATAAAGTTAACGTAATCATTCTTAAAATTTTAGATCACTATTTTCATTCAACATTACCCTTAAATCTATTAAAATTTGACCAAAGAAATACTTAGACAAGAAAAAGAGCGGCGTTTTTACCTAGAACCATATCGCAAGTTCATCCACATCCGGAAAATTCCGGAAACGCTCGTCCGCTCAAAGCGCATATAAGGCCGGCGTCACAGGCCGAGTGGTCATTCTCTTATCGATCCCCCTAGCGCTTGGGCCCAGAGCGGGCAATTGATCGACGGGACCCCACATTCAAGCACTCACAAACACTTATGAAACCAAACCCTAACCTCTTAATTTAAGGAGCTTACCTCCTCCGAGTTCTCCTCCAAGTTTTCGACTCCAAGTTCTCGCCCCCAAGTATTCCCTCCAAGCTTCTCCTCATACTCAAATTTCACTATACTTGAAAGGCCTGCATCCCTGCAGTTAAGCCGCTAAAATCTCCCGTTGAGACCATTGGGTCGAGAGTCCTCACCATTATTACCGAGTTTTCCCAACTGGTAACTATTCCCAAAACTCATCATTCAACTCACTACTCACTTGGTGTCGGAACCTCCCACACCTACACCATCCACGACTTCACACTCCAGCACGCGCTTCACAAGCCTGAGCTGAACGAATCGTCTGAAGCCCTCCAACCTCCTCGGACTCTCCCCAAGAAGTCTCGCAACAGAAGTCTCGCAACAAGAGTCAAGCCTTGCACTTGGCGTCCAACCTTCCCCTCAATAAATCCCATACCGGCGAGTAAAACTATTCTCTCATTTTCCTCCGGTGTTGGCTCGTGGTAATTTTTGTTGTTTCATGGATTATTTGACGCTTGAAAGATTGCGTCCGAACCCCGAACTCCTTCTGAGTCAGATAAAGTCATTAGTTTGTTAAGTGACGCCGTTCGACGGCGTCTGGTGACCTCGCCATTATAAAAGAACATCCTTCTTTTGAAATCAATTGAAATCAATAAAAAACTTTAAAATCAAATTCAATTAGTTCCCACATTGGGAGAACCTTAAAAGTTTGTCCCGCTATTGGAGATGTATGGAACAAATTAACTTTGAAGACGAGATGATAGTTGTGATTAATTCATTCTTCGATAAAATGTCACGTTCATTACGTAAGAAACTATCTTATTTATACCGAATTCGAACTATAAAGCAGGTTTTCAAGTACTTGTATACTTATTCATCAGTTTATCAGAGATTTAGATTTTCAAGTTCACTGCTCAACGTGCTCTGATTTGGTGGAATTTATTGCACGTTGCTGAATTTTCAAACCACCTTGTAGAATGAAGCGCCTTAGACTATCTAGTACATTTGAGCGAATTTGAGCCCATACTATGATGGAACACCTTGTGATGGGGGGGTTGCTCTATCTTAGGTGCTCGCTTCTGAATCAGGAATACTTCAGCAAAAAGAAAGAAATAATAACCGTTTATTTCCCAAAAAAGTATGCATGAGATGTATGACGGCATATTGGGTTTTAAAAATTTCTTAATATAAGACCAACGTACCATACGAGGCGTATTAATAGACAAACTATACGAGGTGGGCTAATAGACAAACCATACGAAGTGTACTTATAGACAAACTATTCGAGACATGCTAATAGAGAAACTATACGAGATCCTAGATCCTTTTAGTGTACTATTGCATTCAAACATTCTTGATTTGGTGTTTAATTGAAGCAGACGTTTAATTTCTTCTAGTTTTTAAGGAGACAGAATTAAAAATATATAAATTCGCAAAATGTTAACTATTATTATTTTGTTGATCTTTTCAATAAATTTCAGTATGTTATTCAATTTCTTTGAATCATTGCAGCCAAATATTATCCTCCTTGTATTCTTTTTTTAATTTTTTCAAATCCTAAATTGGATGGAAAGAAATAATATTTAATTTTTCAGTACTGATTTACTCTACCCTATAACTGATTCATCTCATCCATGCTTAACTGCTAGCCTATATCTGAAAGAAAATTGTTAGCTGTCCTTCTTATCTTTTAGGTTTTATAAATTCGGTTGATGTTATTGTAGATAAAAATTGAAGGCAGTAAATTATGATACAGATTCTGAGCTAAATTGTATTTCTAAAACGTACAAATGGCATACATCCATTACATTTCAAACGTGACAGAAATGTGGTGTTGCCGGTGTCGCGCACGTTCATAGAGTAATGCTAGAAGGAATCTTCTGAAAGTGTTCTGCTGTGAAGAATACTAATTAGCAGTACCATTAATAATACAAAACACTGACTTTTGGTTCTATGAATTTTCAAAAAAATGAACGCTCTTTTATTTGTTACCCCTCTTCACTTTGTTATACGGTTTTAATGCATGAATTTTATGTAATAGACCTTGAAACCATAAAGTTGACATTGTTTTTACTATAATGTATTTCAAGCTTAGTAGACTTAAATTAAAGAAATGTTTGACCAAAGTTGGCACCATTTCATTTAAAAAATATAAATATTGTGTGAAGATTTATTAGTGTAGGTACCTACTTCTATGTGATGTTGAATGTTGATATTATTCCCAGGTGTGAATAAGGTGTCTCATATTCTAACCTGGTCAAGATCATATCCTTTTTTTGTTTTGGTGTTGAAATTGTAGATTTACTACTATATGGATTATAGAATAATACCCATGGTTGTTTGTTACATATTTTTTGACTATTGAGAATAAAATATAGAGCTTTTAACTAAGCAGTCTAGGTTATTCATTTTTTGGTGCAACACAAGTTATTGACAAGCATCTATATTTCATGACAGTGACTTTTAGTCATTAAAATCTGATACTGAATACATGCATGATATGTGATACACACAGCATACCAAAGACAAAAGCAACTTTTCAACATTCTCATCAATCAATGCTCAGCATGATATAATTCATGCTGAGCATTGATTGATGAAAGTGTTGAAAAGTTGCTTATGTCTTTGGTATGCTGTGTGTATTGCATATCATGCATGTATTCAGCATCAGAGTTGAATGACTAAAATTCACAGCAGAATAATATTATTTGGAAATATGTTTATTAGGTTAATTTGATACACTGAGGTTAGATGTGTTAAATGTACTATCATTAATGGTAAATGTTAATGAGAGCATATCAATTGATTTTCAAATTTTTGTTGTTTGCTCAATTGAAATGAACAACTTTTTTATGCGCTTTCTGTAGCAAATGATTTATTAACAAGTTTAAAGCAGTGATTGTCTGCTATATGAAATGGTTATGAAAACGGTAAATGTTGAGGACTTGACCATAATCGATTTTCCACTTTTTGATCATCAAAGGTTGTTGATGAGACCAAAATAAACAAGTTTTCTTCAATGCACTTTCCGGCGGAAATGAGTATTTTAAAAGTTATGGCATTAAATGAATTACCGTAACTCCAGTGTTTGAGGCGGGGAAAAAATATACCGCGCGGTCCGACGTGAAAGTAAACAGGCGTTCCCGCGCGCCAACCAAGCCGACGAAGAGCAAACCCCCTATTACAAACGTAAAGAGGTTGGGTCGTGAGGGGTAGCAAAAGTTCTTTTAATAAAAATTATAAAACTAAAAGAACTGTGGCTACCCCTCACGACCCAACCTCTTTACGTTTGTAATAGGGTGATGCACACTGGAGTTCCGGTAACTCATTTAACGCCATAACTTTTAAAATACTCATTTCCGCCGGAAAGTGCATTGATTGAAGAAAACTTGTTTATTTTGGTCTCATCAACAACCTTTGATGATCAAAAAGTGGAAAATCGATTATGGTCAAGTCCTCAACATTTACCATGAAAACTGCTAATTATTTAAATGCCGCAATTTACGTTAAAACTGAGATGATGTCTACTAGTGTTCTCTGCAAATACAGCCATACCTTGGTTCTCGAACATAATTTGTTCCGAAAGCCTGTACCAAAACCGAATTGTTCGAGAACGGAATCATATTTTTTCATTACAATTATTGTAAAAGAGATTAATTCATTCTAAGCTAAGTAAATATAAATAAAACAAAAAATGGTAAATGTTGAGGATTATTCGGGAATCGATTATCCACTTTTCGAATGCTAAACATAGTAAATTAGGTCGAAATAAACAAGTTTTTTAAATAAATAATAATGAGGGCATCTACGGATGCTTTATTTCCAATTTCAAGCCTGATACATATCACCTTATACAATGGATTTTCAAATGCCTTATAACTAACGCCAGGACGCCGTTACGCTTTCCCCCGGTCAAGACCGGTACCCATTTCAGACACCTGGGTAGAGTGGGATATTGTGCTTGGAATTTTTCCCCTATACTCAACAGAGAAAATCGCCACCAGCGCCGGGACTCGAACCAGGGTCTGCCTGGACGGAGGCAAGTTCGCTAGTCTCACAGTTACGACGAGCACAATTAAATTTTTCTTCTATGCACTTTCCGTTGTAAATGATTGTTTTACTAATTATAGCGGGAGGTTTAGTTTTGTTTTTGATGACAAATGCGCTCAAATAAACAGCTACTCATTGATTTTCAAAGTTTTGTGGCTTGAATCATGGTAATAACATTAAAATAAACTACTACTCTTCTATACAATTTTTTCCTCAAATGAATATTTTACGAGTTAGCATGGTAGGTTTAGTTTCGTCTTTGATAAAGAGAAAATTGGAAGCAAGACGCCATTGCAGCGATGCCATTCGCCTGGGCCAAATGAATTACTTCCCGCTTCAAACACCTGAGTTGCGGTAACTAATTCACCGCTATAACTCATAAAATACTTATTTACGACGGAAAGTGCATAGAAGAAAACTTGCTTATTTTGATCTAATTAACTATGTTAAGGCACCTAATAATCAAATATTGATTCCCAAATAATCCTCAACATTAACCCAAAAAACATAAGAGAAGTAAACTTAATAAGAGCAATACTGTATAACTTACAGTACCTTTTTTGATGACATGGTATTGCGCAATTTGGTGAAGCTGTGGGAGGAAATACAAGGAGTTAATCCTTAGAAGGGAAAATCCCCGCCATGAAAACTTCTGGTAACACTATTTTTGGGGTTTCTTCTCTTCTTTGTCTTTTAAGATATGGCAAATCTTTCTCTTTGTTTTCTCTATAAGTGTAGAACGAATGTTTACAGCACAGCGGTCGGTACGAGACTGTATGTTTACTAACAACCGGTCTTGCAGCCACGTGTTATTGTTGTTCATGAACCGAAATTTTGTTCGAATACGGAGGCAGTTGACTCTCAAAATTTCTGTTCGAAAATCAAATTGTTCGAACTCCGAGAGGTTCGAGACCCAAGGGTTGACTGTATGATTTTTTAAGGTAACTTAACCGAACCCAACCTAGCATAACCTAACGTTTATTTGAAATGGAAAGTGCATAGAAAATAGTTTTATTTTAGATCAATATGCAGTTTAATGCATTCACAGAAATTAAAAATTCCGTTCCAAAGAATCGCTAAAGGAATACATTTAAAAATGTTTTACATGAATGACATTCTGCTTGCTGATGCGTTATTTTTGAGTTATTCATTTTGAAATTTTCATCTTCCATAGCAGTTCCAGTCAGTTGCGTGCTTGAGCTGGGAGCTGTTAAAGTACATTTGAGCACTTCTTAATTTATTATTGGCCAACCACGCAGAGCCTGCGGAGCCTGAACCCACTTCTAGGAAGTTTTAGTTAATAACAATAAAGGTTATCACCCAAAAATATAAGCGGTAGTGCAATAGTGAATACTTAAATCTACGGTTTTCACTCGTACGGTTTTGCTAATGTTCTACGGTGGCAGCCATATTGAAACTTATGTCACTGCATATCAATTTCAGTATTTACTACCCGAGTCCCGATAATATTTATGGGGATAATCTTTATTGTGTTATTAACTAAAACATCCTAGAATTGGGTTCAGGCTCCACAGGATTGGCTAATAATAAATTACAAAGTACCCAAGCGTACTCCAACGGTTCAAGCGAGCAACGCAACTGCTATGGAAGACGAAAATTCAACCTTGAATAACTAAAAAATAACGCATCAGCAAGCAGAATGTCATTCGTGTAAAACATTTTTAAATGTGTTCCTTAAGTAATTCTTTGGAACGTAATTTTTAATTTCCATAAAAGCATTAAACTGTATATTGACCTTATTTTGATCTAATTACCATTATACAAGCAACAAAAATTGGAAAATTGAATAGTGTCCTCTCCTTAACAAATACCTATTAATCAATTTTAAGTTCATTGTAGGCGGTTTTAATGGCAATGCAAGTTAACAAATTGCTGTACTTGTAAACATATTAGGAATGAGATATTAATTTTTGGTGTATCACTGTATCTGTTAATAATGTTTTGAGGCAACTATATTATAGCTAATACAGATGTTTTATCTCAGTCTTTAGTAGAATGAAGAACAACTGTTGTGGTAGTCAAACAAACATATGTAAACCATTTTATTTTGAGATGTAGTATGTATGAGCATAAAAGAGATGTTTTCACGAGTGTCACGCAGTTTATAACATCTTAAACTTAATATATATTTAATAAGTGTAGTGGCGTTTGTAAATTTCTCATATTTTAAATTAGAACATGAAAAAAATCAGGTATATTCATAGAAAATATTTCAGAAAGGATTAATATTTTTCAATTTCATATATTGTATCTTTCACATATAGTTTAAGTTCAAGTTTTCTGTGTGCTATATCCTATATTGTCTCTTACTTATTTCAGTTGCTTGTGATTTTTTGACTATGGAGGGTGCTGATCTCAGTAAGATGACTCCTTCACAAAAGGAGGCTTTGATGACACAAGTGAAGCAACAGATGATGTTGCTCAACACTCAGGAGCTTCTGTCGGTGAGTTTCAATCTTGCTTCTAGTTAGTTGCCTCTTGAATTTATTTTAATTGGATTCAAGTATTTTTTTTTTATGACTTGATATGTATTTTTGAATCTTTTATTTTTTATATTTGACTGTCTGATGTTTTATAGATTGTTATTTTGATGAGTGTCTAGTCTGTTGGATTTTAGTATTTCGTTTCTTAGTATGGATGTAGGTATTGATAAGTTTTACACAACTGGTAGGAAGACTCTCCAGAATATCTTGAGCAATCAAGAAAATAGACTACCTTTGTTCCTAGAGGTACTAGACTACCAATAGTTCAGTATAGGGGTACACAATGCTAGAACAGCTTTTGTGAGTTCTGTGTTAACTAGAACTTCTCCCTTAAGAGTTTGATTCCAAAATAATGAATGCATGTAAGTCTCAAGAAACCAATAAATGAATCTGACTTCAAGATTCTTATCCTCACAGTGGAACCACTTTCTATGGTCTCACTCTTCTTAACCAAAAAGAGCTGTCTGGGGTGTATCAAGTTCAGTTCAGCCTATTTCACTTAACCAGCTTTCCCCCAAATCAAAAAAGACTAGTAGAGTTTTTCATCTTGTGTTGAAATTTATGGTGAGGATAGGTGAATAGTAGATGAGAAAATAAGCTATCATTGGCTGCCATTTGATCTATCTCTGCAAGTTTTGTAAAAAAAAAATTCAACCATACACAGTTAAAAATCTTAAGTGCAGAAAATGCCAGACGAATTTTTATAGCAGGGAGATGATCAGTCCTATTTCATCAGACATTCAAAATGTCTGCTAAGGAAACCAAGTTCCTTCACGAGCAGACAATGAAGCTTGAGGCATTTTGACTTGCCTCAATGTGTACCCAATTAAAAGCATATCCCATTACATCTATTGGGGTGTGAATGTGTCAGATGGCAAAAAGAGTTCAAGTAATTACTAAATTAAACGCCCTATTTTTATCTCCTAATTTTGCCCTCATTTAGTTAGTTTCTATGCAAGTGCTATTCAGGAGCTTCATTCTAGAATTTTGTCCCCTCAGGGGGATACAGGTATTGTATCTATGGGAGTTAGCGCTCCCAGGGGGACTATGTGAGGGCCTGAGCTAAAGGTTAGGTAGGCTTCCTTTTGTTGAAATAGAATAGGTTTTTGTTTTGTTACGGACCATCTTTTTTCGGTTCACTGCTGTCCTGTTTTTCAGCACCTACTACTTTCTTCAACTTTTTCTTGTATCATGAACTTCTTTCTTAGCTTCCTGTTTCTGTGCACCTTGTGCATAGATTCCGCGTTCCCTCAACTCCATATTAAATGGTGCCTTCCTCCTTCCTCTCTTAGAACATCTTTGTCGTGCTATTAAGGGAGGCTAAAACTTTCTTGTATAATAATAATAATTCTAGAATTTTGTGTTTCAGTAGCACACCTAGTTCAGCTACAACCTGTACACTTGAACTAAAAGAACTCGTGAAGAAGATTCGAACAGCACTCATTTTTAAGATTGCAGTTCTCAAATGGTTATCTGACCTCACCAAACAAAGTCTCAATCTGGTCATTAATCCATCGGCCTATTTAAATTACCTAATGCTCTGTACTTAGTGTCTTGTTCTCACACCTAATATTTAATCGTTGGTTTCTTTCAGAATATAATTGACCAGTGTTTCACGAGATGCATCCCAAAGCCTGGCTCATCATTGGACAATTCAGAACAGGTAATGAGCTCAAAAGACCGGTATTAGTGACGAACCTCTCCATACTCATATGGAATGTTTGTACCTCACAGCTTGCTGGGAATGTCTCCTGAAATTATAGGATCTTCACACCACTTTATGTCTACTGGAATAATGACTCTAAATATAAATTTTGTGGAGTGCATTATGTCATATGCTTTGGAAGTAAGAAGGGACTATCAAAGCAAATTCATTTTGGTTGTGTTGCCTTAATGACATTTGATATCGTTTTACAAGTAGAAAGAGTTAATTGATGGACGGTGTGAGTCGTATATTAATAGAAAACGAAAAAAAATGTATCTGTACAGGTCACTACTCTGGCCTTCGTCTGGTTGCATGTTTTGCTTTGCTGAAACTCTGAATGCTTTAAAATAGTTATTCTAGTTAAGTTCTCTAGTTATTTTACTTGTGTTTTGAAGGAATTATTATTCACTTTGCAGAAATGCCTGGCGATGTGCATGGACCGTTTCATGGACAGCTGGAACTTGATATCTCGTGCTTACGGCACGAGGTTAAACTACGAGAAGAGTAAATACTGAGGCATGATTTGAGACAGCTTCTTCAGTACATAGTGTGTATAGTTTCATTATTTTAAGCTATGACTATGCCCATGCTTCCTATTGGTTTCCAGTTTAGATTGTCACGCTGCGATTTACTCATTTAATATTTTTTTCTTTGACATATTGAAGTTCTGTTATGATTTTTCATGTTAGCGTTAAACTCATGTCAATGATATCGTTATTAGATTTCCTTGAATGAATATGTTGTTGTTTCCGTGTTTTTATTACCCCATCGGTTTAGGTTTTCATGATTCGATTTCTGAAGTACGTTTCATTTCACGAATAAATTAGTAAATGTACGAGGAGTTCGCGAGACTCGAACTCAGGACTATAAATCACCGCGCTAGCACGCTATCGATCACCCTAAAAGATGATCGAAGCCCAACGAAAGCAATGCTTGGCACAGTGAAAGCAGGCACGTACTTGGCCCGACAGATATATTTTATTCCCTTATGTATCGAGAGTTCAAAGTCAAGTCACCCCCAGAAACAGTTAATGAATCTGGTACGGGAAGCTACTGCTTCCACAAGGTTTTTCAAATAAATAAGGCTTTTCAAATAACTCCTCGTACATTAATTTATTTGAAAAACCTTGTGGAAGCAGTAGCTTCCCGTACCAGATTCGTTAACTGTTTCTGGGGGTGACTTGACTTTGAACTCTCCAATAAATTAGTGTTTCATGAATCGTGCTTTATTTAGAAATCGCAATATAAGAGCGTGAAATCATAGCAGCTTAATCGTGTTTGGTGGGATATTGGCTCTAGATCTGTTGAGCGTAACATTGCTCATAAGTTGAAAGTATGAAAGACGTCTATAAACTAGTACCGGTTTGACTGCTCATATTTGTATTAAGTTTAATTTTTAGTGAAAGTGAGGAATGGTTTGTTTAGGATTTTTAAACGTTTTTATCAGCGAAAATATAACTGGGAGTTGAGCGTGCAATTTATACAGAGTACCATAATTATCACTCGATCTATGGTTAAATGTGTGCATGATGGGGCCGTGTTGAAAGCAGTCATTTTCCTAACAAGGAAACTTCAACTCTCATTCTGGTCATTTGTAATTATAGTCGCTGCCTATATTTGCCTTGCTACGCTCAAGGGCCCTTTATTTCTTTGATGTCTACGTAGTGAACGTAGTGGCCGTGTAGTGAATTTTTCTGCTCGAGTGAAGTTTTATCCTTCCAAAGAAATTTGAAAATGCAATTGCATGATAACGTTTCACCTCGTATAATAGTAACTTCAAAAAAAATCGCCAAACCGTTGAAATTTCTCTCAATTTTACCGGTACGCGAATGAGCAACTTACCTGTTGGGTTCCCTCAGGGGGATACAACTACTATATCTATGGGAATTATTACACCCATGGAAATATGTGTGAGAGCCCGAGCTGAGAGTTAGATAGGCCTTCTTTTTGTTGAAATAAAATGTTTTTGTTGTGTTGAGAACCATCGTTTTTCTGTTTACTGCTGTCCTGTTTTTCAGCACCTACTACATTCTTCTTCAACTATGGTCTTGTTTCATGAACATCTTTCTTAGATTACTATTTCTATTCACCTTCTGCATAGGTTCCGCATTCCCTCTCAAAACTAAATGACCCTTCTCTCATCGAGACTTTTTTTTTTTTTTTTTTTGTAGCGATTTTGGAGGCTTTGACTAGAATATAACCTACGATCAATCTTACTTATTGAAACATATGACCAATTAATACGCCTGAAACGTGTTGAATTGCTGATAATGTTATCCTCAGTTTCTCTTTTGAGATGGCCCCCGATAGAGAATTTTTTTTGCTGTCACTTGAGATTCAATTTTCGTGTAGGAATTCAGCTGGTCGTCTTCATGGCAACAAATTGTCGCTCTTTATTATGTCTGTAAAAAGTCATGCCCTATGCCATTTCTCACCGATGGTTGAACATATATTGGCAACTCGAGTTGTGGATTCTGTGTTCAATCGTGAAAAGCCATTTATCTCCAAGGAGTCGTGAGCGAATTTTTTGACGCAGAGTCTTAGTTTTAATGTTCTCGGTTCTCATCATGAGTTAAGGCCCCCTCACACGCGCAAATATATCTGCAAACATGTCTGAACTGGTGCTGAATTCGTACGTTTGTACGCTCATTTCAGGTTGGCACAGACTGTATGAGGCAGATGAGCCATGCTTGATAATTTTCGAGCGACCGGCTGCAAACCTTGACACCACGTCAGTGTCACGCCAGCCTTCGTGTGAGGTCACTACTGAGGTGCACGACTGTACTCTGCCTCTCTCCCTCCTTGTGCACTTCAATAAGCAATTTCTTATTTGTATGTTCACTACTTTTTAGGAACTATTCTTTAGCCCATTTTGAGCGAGCTTTTACATCTCTTTTATTTCTTATTCATTGCAACTATAGCGAATCCGATCAATTGTACGAACTCTCCGTCTGGAGTCCCTATTCTTGTGCGTACTCTCCACCTAGCTGCTACTGGTATACTGAAGCGTGCGCCTGTCTTTGTCAAGTTTGCAGTGTGTTTGCATCGTGTGAGGGGCCTCGAGACCGACAAACCAAATTCAGTTCAGATTGTCTGCCAACATATTTGTACGTGTGAGGGGGCCTTTACAATCCGGATACGATGGTTGGAAGCCGATTTAGAGAACAAAAACCATTTGGTTTACAAGAACCTTTATTACTAGAAAACTTGTATAAGTGTACTAAATTGTTTCTTATATTTCAAATTGGAGATGCTTGATTGGTATATATACTGGGGCATTATAACAGCATGTTCATATTTGTAAGGTAAATTGAGAGAAAAACGTGAGATAGGTAGTCTTCCTACGGTTATGTTCTGGTAAGTTTAAAAAGTTAATACATACTGGTGAAAAAAACTTCTCTCTTGTGTTTGATTTCCTTCTTTCATTTTCAGATTAGCTTAGGCTTTTGAAAAAAGTCGTCGATATTGTTGAATTATAGTGGGTGGAGAGAAAGGATAATGGTTCTAAAGCTCAGAAATTGAAATGCCAGAGTTTTTAAACTGATCTTCTGTGCTTACATGACGTAGAAATCATAAGTGACTAGCTTGGGGAAGTAGTCTTCCACAAAACAATTTTCTTACAAAATAATCCTGGCACAATAAGTTAATACAAATCAGGAACGAGGAAGGTTAATAACACTAAGCAAACAAAATCATTTTGAAATGGGGAAAAAGCTAGTATGTCTAAAAAGTTATATAAAAATTCACCAGATATTAAAATTGCGTCAGTTTAAAATTGCTCACATCTAACGGGCGTAAATGAAAGAAAATAAATTGTAATGTCTATAACAATGATTGAATCGAGAGAAAACAATGCGGTAAAAGTACGCTCAAAGTTTGCTACAGGCTAGAAAAAGGCCTATAACTCATACATGACTAAAGAAACGAAAATACCGTCCTTCATTACTTTAAAAAAATAAAAAGGGGTTATTCAATATAACTCACAAGAAACAATGTAGAATAAGCACATCAAAATGAATTGAACATATACACTGCTATAAATTTCAAGGCGTGCTTCTCATGCAGTGAAAGAAAATAATTGTATATTTACATTAGAGCTTGCTTGGTATCGAAATTGTATCCATTTTCTCTTTATAATGTTCTAAGTTTTAGATTCAATTAAAAGGATTTTATTTATTTCCGTAATTTACAAGGGTGAAAAATGCGTAAGAAAGCTAATATTTATGGAAGAGTATGCATAAAACAATGACAGCCAGTTATTAATTCTTCAGCTTAACTTTGTTGATAGTTGAATGTAGTTAACTTCTCTCATTTTTTCAAAGTCTTTTATTTCTACTGAACAGAAGTAACTGCAGCTTATACCACAGTATACATAAGTGGCTTACACCCGGACAGAGCGTTCAAAGGATTTCGCACAACTTTTGGACTAGCAAGCGCAGAATTTGATAGGATGAGAAGTTGGGCGCAGATACTACTCCGAGGCAATAGTACGGACTCGCCGCGAAACCATCGCCTAATTAGAGGAGTGCCATCGACTAACACTTGTGCGATGCTACCAGAATTAAAGTTTCTAAACTAAACCATAAGACTTCCAATGCCGTGGTGTCAATTATTAGTGTATGTTCGTTTCATGACGCAAAACTTATTGTTGTTAGGCCTAGTGCATTTATAATTTAATTAAGTTGACATCAAGTTTAATACCCATAAGGGATATTCAACAATTGTGTTCAAGAGAATTAGTGCTCGTGAAGACAAGATGCGAGGTTGCATAACTGGAAGTTAATAAAGCATTCCTTTTTTTGAAATACAAAAATGTTTTGTTACAGACCATCTATTCTTTGGCTCCTCAGCACCTGTTTTATTTTCTTAACTTTTAATCATGTTTCATTAACTTTTTTCAGGTTGTCCTGTTTTTGTGAACAGGAAATTTTGTGAGCTAGGATAGGTTTAGGTTAGTTGACCCTTTGACTGCGACTACTAAATATTAAGTTCAATGCTAAACTTAAATTTAAAGTCAATTGTGGTAAACTATTTTGAAAATAGCAAACATGAACTGGATTGTGCCTTCATATAGCTAGCTTTGATTAAGTATTTATGAAAATTGAGTCTGCAACTTTTCGTTGGTCAGTAGCATTATGAAAATAACCTCCGTGTACCACCAGTGGCGCACGTTGCAGTCAAAGTGTTAAATTTGTTTATCCTCTACTACAGGAAGTGGCAGCTTATGGAGAATACTATTCTATTACATTACCTAACGGTAAATGTGTAGCGTTGGTCAGGAATTGGTTTATCACTTTTTGGTGTCTAGAAATAGGTAATTAGATCTAAATAAACAATTTCTCTTCTATGAACTTTCCGTTGGAAATGAGTATTTAACGAGTTGGCGGTAGGTTTAGTTTCGTCTTTGATGACGAATTGGCTAGAAAAAACAGCTGCTCATCAATTTTCGAATTTTTGTTGCTTGAATCATGTTAATAACATCTAAATAAACAACTTTTCTTCTATACACTTTTTTTGTCAAACGAGTATTTAACAAGGTATAGTGGTAGGTTTGGTTTTGTCTTTGATGATGATTGGGCTGGAAGCAAGGCTTCATTGCAGTGTTGCCCCACCACAGGATCAAAGAATTTCTTTCCGCTTCAAACACTGGAATTGCGGTAACTAATATACCGCTATAACTTGTAAAATATTCATTTCCTATGGAAAGTGCATAGAAGAAAACTTGTTTATTTTGATCTATTTAACTACAAATATTCACCGAAAAGTGAAAAATCGATTACTGATCAACGCTACACATTTACCACCTTAACTAAAGAAAGACTTCAATCTGTTTGGCTCACTTTTTTTCAGGGTTATGTTTTCTTTACTTCTCATTGTTATCTTTTTTTTCTCTTTCCTCATAAATTCTTGTTTGTATGAAAAGGATATCTTGTTTAAAACACCTCTTGTGCCAAGAGTTTTCTATTTATATAGCCTATACTAAATAGTTCCTTCTTGTTACTTTCTTGAAATTACTGTTATTTGGGCTTGAATGTTTTTAAAGTTTAACTAATTTATTAATTATTAAGATAATAATAATTTAAAGTCTAGTGGGGAGGTGAACACAAATTGAACAATTGGTCTAAACTAATAGGAATTCTTGGTGATAGAAAATGAAAATGATAGAAAATGAAAAAATGCATTCGTGCTGCAGAATAGAAGTTAAAATTACCATAGCATGGTATAAGATCTTAACACATACCATTGGTTTCTCATGAAGATTGGCCAATTTGCTTGTATATATGTCCCATTTTTCTTTTTCTTAGGCCGTTTGGTGCCAGATGTGATGCTCTTTGTTGATGTGATGTTGCGCTGGAATAAGAAATTCAAAGTTCTCCGTTGCTCTATTTGTCTGATAGGATGGTTGGGGCTGCTGCTTTTTGGCTGTAAGTATTTGTGAGCACCAGTTCTAGCATCAAAAACTGGAAAAATGATTACTACTAAACATTCAACATTTAACTTTTCTTCTATACTTTTTCCATTGCAAATGAGTGTGTAACGAGTTATAGTGGTATATTAATTTTCGTCTTTGATAACTGAAATGTACTTGAATAAACAGCTACTAATTGACTTTTGAATTTTTGTTGCTTGAATCATGGTAATTACATCTAAATAAACTACTTTTCTTCTATACACTTTTGGAGTAAATGAGTATTTAACGAGTTATAGCGGAATGTTAATTTTTGTCTTTGATGGCTGGAATGCACTTGATCATTCGAGCGGGTTGAAAGGGAGAGTCCATTATAATCTTCCCCTCAGAACAATTTTTTTTGCTTCAAACACTATAGTTGCAGTAAGTGATTTACCGCTATAACTTGTTAAATACTTATTTGTGATGGAAAGTGCATACAAGAAAAATTGTTTAGATCTAATTAATTATGTTTAGGCGCCGAAAAGTGGAAAATTGATTACTGTCCTCTCCTTCAGATTTACTGTAATCTTTTTTTCCCATAATGTAGTCTGAAAAATTATTTTTTTGTTTAGAATGTAACAAACATCTGCAAATATTTATTAGTTCACAAATTCAAATTAGGATTATTGCTTGTCCCAATTAATTTTTTTATTCATAAGTGAAATGGAAAATTTTTTCCTTGACCCCTTCCCCGGCAGAAACGTGTATACACGTTTTCATAAAATGTTCTTTTTTCAGTCAACGACGAGTATACTTGTCTAAAACTTAACCTTCAAAAACCAGCTACACACGTATATACCCGTCGATTTTAAGCCTTTGTAAGCCATTCTACGTGTGAAACGAGTATTCTTGTCAAATCATATGCCTGGCAAAGGCAATAGGGTAGAGCTGTAGGATTTCAAGGACATTGTTACTACACTTGCTCCGACAGCCATTGTTGTTGGATGGGTATTGTTTATATCCACAATTGCATTCATTTTTTTTGTTGCATTTTCAAGTGTTGCACTTACATCCCAAATGTCTAGTTCAACAGAACTAGAAGAAGAAAAAATAATTACAAACTGTTTTCATAACCAGCATCAAAAATACTATATAGAACCAAAATAAAAAAATTTGTCTGAAAAAGTAATGTTTTAATGCAAAAATTGTTGGGGAAGGGGTTAATCTCATTTTTTACAAACTTGAGTACCGTATAAATTTAGTTCCAAAGAATCACTACAGGAGCATATTTAAAAACGCTTTATATGAATAACATTTTGCTCACCGATGCGTAATTTTTGAGTTATTCAACTTTGTTGTATATAAAAGTGAAGGAACGGATTCGTAAATATGTTGTTACAAGGTATTGATGTAACGATGGGTAAGGTTAGGTTAGGTAATGTTAGGTTAGTTCAATAAACTAACCTAAATCAACCTAAAATAGCTTACCTTAACTTATCCAAACCGAGGCTCTTTTTTTTCCTGCTAAAAAAGTTGGGGTGTACCGTGACAAAAGTGGGCGTGTCCCACCACAAAAGTGGGCGTGTCCCGCCACAAAAGTGGGCGTGTTCCAATAATGTGGCAACTAAGCAGCCGACTATATAATGTTATTCCTACATGAACGTAATTATTGTTATATCTTGAAAATTATGCAATAGCGAGCAAAATGTCCTTCATATGAAACATCTTTAAATGTGTTCTTCTACCAATTCTTGGAAGCCAAATTTATACTTTACGTGTGCCCATTAAACTTAATATCGACCAAATTTTCTGTGGTGGTTGGTATATTTTATCACCTAGTGTATTGCATGAGATGTGTTACCAGTGTCTAGTGCTGCTGAGTCAAAATTAGAAAAAATGGTATTTTCAGCTGAAATTAAGGGGATCATCCGGGGCCCTTGCCAGGTCCTGTCGATGTCATGGTCATTTTGCATGTTTTTGTTGTAGAAGGACCCTTAGTTGGTGGACTATTCGTTCCTAAAATTTTATGGCACTACGACAATAATTCCCCCCTTCCGGGGGGGGGGGGGGTGAAGGTACCAAAATATTTCAATTTTCCCGATTTTGACCCCATATAAAAAGAGAAAAAATGGGAAATGAAAAAAAAGCCGAACGTGAGTGTGTTAGAAGTGTTCCAAGGATTCTAAAACTCTATTTGTTTTTGTTCTAGCATCAAAACTGAAGGAGGAGTCCCATTTTGAAATATCGATATCAATGAAAAGCACCCAAAATCTTTCAATTTTCCCGATTTTGACCCCATATAAAAAGAGAAAAAATGGGAAATGGAAAAAAAAACGAATGTGAGTGTGTTAGATATGTTCCAATGATTCTAAAACTGCATTTGTTTTTGTTCTAGCATCAAAACTGAAGGAGGAGTCCCATTTTGAAATATCAATATTAGTGAAATATCAATACCTAAAAACCAATATGTCAAATTTTTGCAAAATCTAAGGCCTGAATCAAAAAAATGAATGGAATCAATTGTGTTTCTTTTCAAAGGTTACATATCATAGTCAAATTTCATAAGAATCAGACTGAAAAAAGTAAAAATTATTTTTTTGATAAAGGAAAAATTTTTATAATTTTTTATTTTCTTTGAAATCACAATTCACAGTTTGAATATGAAGTTATGTATGGAAAGTATCGAAATGAAAATTAAAACTGCATTCAATTACATCAATTGTTCATTATATTACACTTCAACACAAAATTTTATTTTTTGCTTATACCCAACACTTTGAATTTTCAACATTCATCCTGGGACTAGTTCTCGAGTTTTGATGCTAGAACAAATCCAAAGACAGTTTTAGAATCCTTGGAACATTTCTAACAAACGTTCGTTCTGCTTTTTTTCAAATTTGAATTCTTTGGAGAAATATATAGCTCTAAACCCAAAAAATTGTTGCTGATTTTTGAAATTTCCAAAAATTTTGAAAAAATAGAAAAAATTTGAATTTGAAAAAAACTGAATGAGCGTTTGTTATAAATGTTCCAAGGGTTCTAAAACTGTCTTTGTTTTTGTTCTAGCATCAAAACTGAAGGAGGAGTTCCAATCTGAAATATCATTAAAAATATACAAAAAACACATTTTTCGTCAAAAAAAAGAAAACAGGCCTAAATCGAAAAAATGACAGGAGTAAAAAAGGTTTACTTTCACAAAAGACATATACTGGCCAATTTTCAAACGAATCGGACGAAAAAAGGTCTCAAACCCGGATGATCCCCTTAATAGTTATTGTACTGTTTATGATAATGTTTGTGGTTATCCAGATTTGTACTGTTAACAATATAAAACTATAAGTTAATCTCATTCAAACTCGGTAACATTGACGTATTTCATTCACTGCATCTACTTCTGAATTATTTATTCATGCTCATTCCACAATCAAATGCAAAATATGTCCTGAGCTTTTTTGTCCTGAAAAGTAGGCCAAACGATCAGAATATGCTCGCAGATCTACAGTAAAAGTATGTTCCTTTTTGTAATTTTTTTCTTGGTTGACAGTGTCGTACTGGCGTGCCGAGAACACATCACTGCGCAACCCACACATGATGACTCGGCAAGACTCTGCAGCTGGAAGCCGTTGGGTCAGTGATGGTTCGAGCAGCTCTGACAAGCCTCGTCTTAAGAAACTGAGGCAGCTCTGCAACCCCCCTGACCGCATACATGCTGCTAGTGAGGGGCGTTTGGCAAACAGTGCCTATGACCTTGTTGGCATCATTGTGAACGTCCGGCATGGAGACAGGGGGCCAATGATCCCTGTTCGTAATCTGTCGCATATCAATTGCAGTCACCGATCTTATATGAGTAATGCCTACAAAAGCTTTGTGGGAGCTGTTATGAACACATCTAGAAGCTCTGACTTTCCTGTTTTTGCAGGGGGTTTTGTTAAGTATCCTGTGTTACCTTCATTGTACCATTGCAGTGTTGCGCATCTCACACCACAAGGAGTTGTTCAGCACATCAAGCTGGGCAAGGTCTTGAAAGATATTTACATAAACAGCTTGAGGTTGCTTTCTCACCCATGGGAAGTTGATGACATTGTCATTCACTCGACCAAATTTCGGCGCACTTACCAGAGTGCCTTGGCATTCTTGTATGGGTTTTTACCTAAATTAGACGTATCGCAGCTACGCATGATAGAAGGTCGCGGCATTAGTTTTTGCAGCAACAACTGCCGATGTGATCGTGTTGGTGCTCTCGATGAGAAGCATGACCAAGAGAGGAAGTTGTTTCGAAAATCGCATCCAGGGGTAATGGAGTTGCTGGAAAAGCTAAGCGCAATAGTAAAGGAAGGCCCTGGTGCAGCTGACATAACTAATCCACTTGTGATGCGCGACGCTCTCATGGTGTACGCCTGCCATGGCTACAAGCTGCCGTGTGTGGGGGGCGTGTGCGTGCAGGCAGAAGACGTGTCAAGTATCATATCCTATGAGGAGTGGGAGCGACGTCAGAAGAAGAGCAGAGCCAAGCACAAGGCTAGCAAGCTCAGAATTTATGGCTTGCTCAAGAACATTGCCCAGACCATGGATACGATGATGAGGGATGGCAAACCAAAGTTTGTTCTTTATTCTGGCCATGACAAAACCTTGAACTACTTGCTTGACAGCTTAAGCCTACCTGCCTATCAGCTGCCCAACTATGCTTCAAGAATAATTTTTGAAGTATACAAGAATATCTCTTCAAAATCAGCTGGAGAAATGTATCGCAGCAGTTTCTTCTTCCGGATAATCTACAATGGAAAAGACATTACGAAATTCCTACCATTTTGTTCTGTTAAAACTGTTTCACACTATACAAGTCCCAATGGCTTTCAGAATGCTATCACTCTTTGTCCTATTACGAGTTTTGATAACTTCTTGAGAGCTTCCAACTACTTCGCTGAATTCAATGTGACAAACTTCAGAAGTGCTTGCAGTCTCAGCAAAATCAGTCCAGGGCGGAGCTCTTCTAAACGAGGCCAGTGATGAAACACGCTAAATTTTGGCGTCTTTGTGTGCCATTGAGTAGCTAGGTTTTGTGACTCTTGGCAATACTCAGAAATGCACGCATTTAGACTGGGCTGATATTGTGGAGGTCACTGAAGGCTCTTAACTCTAGTTCGCAATGTCTCCTGAGAATGAACTCGAGACTTTGACTACAGGGATTTTTGACACCTCAGGCATTTCTAAAAGGTATTTTATGCTTCTTTGAAACATTTTTGCAGAATATGATCTCTCTTGTTTTGGTATCGCCGTGTACCGTTTTTAACTTGTATTTGTATTTTCTAAGAGTTAAATTTAAGATACCTTATATTACAGATACCAGGCTCCACTATTAGAAATTTATAATTGTTAGCTGTAGTGAATTTTATATCTTACATTGAGCGCTTCTTATATCCTGATTAATTTAGTAGTACAAATGAATTTTACGAATATTTTTCTATTCTGTATTGTAGTTGATCATATGTTTGCTGGACTTTGTTATTTGCAGTGCAAGTTGACTATTTTACTTTACCATTACATTCACACTGCTTTTGAGTCCTGTGGTACAAAAAAGGCATTGAACATTTGATTTATTTTCAAGTCCTGGGTTCCATTTTTCCTCATACCGTGAATTTCATTCTTCAAGTTAGTCACTAGGACAAATAAATGATTTCTGTCTTTTGAAGCATGACGTTGTTGTTGGAGAATACCCTAGGTAGTCAATTTGCTTGCTTTATAATGATTTAATTCCTATATCACTATGAGGTTAGACTCAGGTTTGTAGAGAACCCGTGTTCCATTCTCAAGCTCTGAAGATTTTAGGGTTAATTTCCCACTTTGAAGTAGCTATAGACTAGAATTTTTGGTGGTAATTTTTGCTTTCTAAAGTGCTGGAAGGTTTTGTTTATGTTTACAGTTGTAGTGAAAAGTTTTGTACAACTTGAATTTAAATTACTCGTTTTACGAAAGTTACCAGTACATGACTCACTGACTCTTTCTAGGCTAGAGTGAAGTTCAAGGCAAAAGGCCTAACTCTTTTATATGCCTAGTACTAAGGAACATAAAATGTTCTTTAGCTCTTCTTGAGACTTGGTGTTCTTCTGCTGCTGTGAGTTCTTTTGGACGCCGTTTATTACAGTACTTCTTCAACTGTTACCTTTTTTCCTGATCTTCCTTCTTAACTTACTGTGTCTATGCACACGGGACTCTGTGCAGAAATGCCCTCTGTGCATAGATTCTGCGTTCCCTTAACTTCATTCTAAATGGTGCTTTCATTCTTCCTATCTTTGAACATATTTGTTGAGGTGAGAGAGTGTAAAACTAACTTATAATTAAAATAACAGTTAACCTTGATGTGGAAGTACAGCTAGCAGTGTAACTTCTCCTGGTAGCTTGGCTGTGCTGCCTTCTGTTTTTTGGCTGAAATATTTTATCCAATTAAATTTGAGGATTTTAACCAGAGAAAACAACGCACTGTAGCCAAGTCAACAGCAGAGCTTGTGCTGTCAGAGATTTTGCTACAGTGACGTGAATTGTTGAAAATCTACTCTCTGACTCTGAAGATATTTGGAAAGGTTGAGTAGTAAAAATTGTGGAATTTATTTAATTTTTTGCTGTTATATTTTTTGAGAAAGACACTTGTTTCCTTTTATTAAACTTCTACTTGGGAAATGCATTTCGTTGTCATTTGGATTGAATTATCCCCTGTTCAATTTGAAAGAAATAATATTCACTCATGTAGTTGAAAGCTTCTTTCTCTCCTTAGAGAATAATGCAGTATGGATTACAAATGCTAGGTAAGACCTAGGATACACTATTTTGACACTACCTGAGCGTGTAGGACGTAATTGAGTACATACTGGTATGTTCTAGGAGTTTGAAGAGTGTCAACTTGATGTGTGAGATGAAGATTTGGTGCCTGGATTTACTATTATTGTTCAAAATTAGTTTGTATTCCAGACAGTCTTGCAAGAATATACATCTGAACTGTTCAGAAAAGCGTCGCGTTTCTCAACACATTTTTTTTTCAAATGGCTGGGAATTTTTCCCTTGGAATTATAGCAATTACGTGAAAAGTGAATATCTTTAAATGATAGTGTGTGTTTCTTGTATCTTTTGTAGCACATTTTTGTGACCTTGCAAACATTCAGTGCTCTTCACCCTTGATAGAATTTTGTCACAAAATGTGAGTTATTGTAGTTTATCTTCTAATTAATTTTATTTCAAATTTTTTTCGTGTCCTAAGTATTTGTTCTTCTGCTGTCTCCTATGTAGTTAATTGTTGAGAAGTAGCTGAGTTTGATTGAGTGTTGATGCTGCTTATTGTGTGTTCAGGAACATGGTAGAGGAAACAAAGTGGAGTCATTTCTATGGGGGGAAAATACACCTTCTCTTGTTCTTCTAGCCAATAGAACGGCTTTATTTCGAACAATCTTCATGACTTCACCATTGCGACATGTCGTTAGGCCAATATCAGTGCCAGGTTTGGGGCTAGCACTGATGCCAGATGCAATATGAGCGTTGATATTGGATCGTTGTCATGACGTCAGCATTGCCACTCGGTCGACAGAAAAAAACTGGTTTGACCCTTCCTTGTTGCTTCTACCGTGCTGAAGAGTTTACTTCTTTTAAATTTATAGTAGAGCTGGCATATGAATGTCGAATGGTGCTTGAAGACTTTACTTCTGCATGGTGCAACATAGAGGCTAGATTATCTTTTTTTCTCGACAAAGTTTGAAAAAACATTTCAGATTTAAAACAGCATCTGGTAAGCCTGTAGTATTAGCAGATGCTGTATGATTTTTGGGAACAAGTTATACTGAAATAGGGGTGAATTTTGACCACAGAAAGCCCAGTCTGGTCTTCATTTTCCAGAAGTTAACTTGATTATGTTTCTCAACTTTTCTGTTTGCTTTCAACTGTGAGATTTCCTGATGATGAGTGGTTGTTATGACTGAGTTGTACTTGAAAGGAGCCGAATTTTATCGTAAAACAAGACCAGTCTGACAACTCTGGCCAAATGCAGCATAGTAGAAGTGCTAAGAAACGAGGTGTACCTTTGCGTCTGCTGGCTTCAGGGTCGAGTTAAACATTACTGCGGGTTCAACTGAAATTTAAACTTCAAATGCTATCAAACCCATTTCTTGGAGTCAACTTTGATTAGACCTTTTTTTAAACTTCAAATACAATCAAACTCAATTCAAACATTCATTATCATTCAACTGGACAAAAATTTTGTTGAAATGTGCCATCATCCAACTTTGAAAGAGGGGACGTAAAACACAGTTTGTGATCACTGGCGAGTTATCTGCATTACGGAAACTCTCCTCTTTGACCACCCATTAGGTCAGCAAGCTTTTAATGTGTTGGAAAATACGTTAAAAATCTGTGAATAAAACAGCTCTGTGGAGTTTATTCTCTATTAGAGATTTTTGGAGGGATTTTTTTTGCCAATACTATTCAGCTCGAATGCTGGTTCCTCAATGATAAGAGCTAATGCTGGTTGACAGACGTGATTGCACTTTCGTCCTTCACTGCGAATTTTTGCTGAAATTTTGGTGTTCGTTATTTTAGTTGAGGTATTGAAAAACCTTATGATAAATTTACACCACTTATTTTCTTCCTTAAGTGTTCATATTTGGTTTTGATGTATTATAAATTATTTAAAGCAATTTTGTGTTGTTTAAGTGTACGGGAATATTGTATGTTATGGTGTTACATGTAATTTATAGATTTGTCAGTGTATCTAAACTAAAAAACATTATTTACTGCAAAAAAGCGTACCCCCAAGGCGGGATACAACTATTGTTTCTATGGGAATTAACACTCCTAGGGGAAAATGTGTTAGGGCCTTAGCTAAGAGGTTGGTCTTTTTGTTGAAATAAATAGGTTTTTGTTTTGTTATGGATCATTTTTTCTTGGATCACTGCTGTCCTGTTTTTCTGCGCCTACTACTCTCTTCTACAACTTTATTCTTGTTTCGTGAACGTCTTTCTTAGCTTCCTGTTTTTATGCACCTTGTGTGTAGATTCCGCGCTCCCTCAACTCCATACGAAATTGTCCCTTCCTCCTTGCTCACTTTGGATCGCATTTTTTGCGGATAGGGAGGCTTAAACTAACAAATAATCGAATAACAAGGATTTGATTTAAACATAGCACCATATCCTTGGCTAACTTTTTCCTCCTTACTCTCTCTGCTGCTCTGGCTTATGTTAGATTTTTGTAGGCGTTATCTTGTGTTGTGTAAACAGATGGTGGGGATGACAACAAATTACTACCTGCTCTCTGCCCAGCTATGCTTTAATACTCTAATGCTGCGTGTTAGTGCTGATGCCGTCGCCTGTCCTGTGCGAGGTTGAAAGACTCGTTTCAAGACATGTGTCATGAGCGTATGGGAACTATTGTAATACCATAAATGGAGTTAGTTTTAGTTTTAAGGAAACGTACTTACTAAAGATGAGCGAAACTTATGCTCGAAAGCTCTAGATTTTATTTAACTTTTTTGATGCATTGTGTTTCTTTTGGTCATCATTTTAATATTTATTATTGGATAATGCAAATAGTGATGCATTTAACTGTACATTGCGTGTAAGTTGTGTCATCAATGTATGTACGTCGGTTTTCATCCCTTGGTTGGAGCGGTGGTAAAACTCGGTGTAATTAAAATAACGAGAATATTATTTTGTATATTTTATTCATTGTTTTGTCTGAAACATTTTGCTGTGACAGCTCAGTTAACGTTCCTTGCTGCAATTCCATATGTTGACGATAGTTCAACGTCTTTGCTTGCGTTTAATATTCTATCTAATGATTATCGTAACATTTTTACAATGTCTTTTTGTTTATTGCTTTCATGTTAGCTCGGTAATCTACTTAGATGTTAATTATTGGTGCAATCTTGACCACTGAAGCAAAAAAATGAGCCTGTATGTAAAAACTGACTGGTTCATTCCTGAAGCTATGTTGCTTCTTATTTTAATTTATATATATTAAAAAAAAATTAATTCTAACGTAATTAAGATGATTCCTGTATCAATTCATGCTTCATCATATTTTAAGAGTTGTCTTAGCTTCTACACTAATCAATCTTAATTTTTTACTGAATTTATTCCTACATTAGGGTTCCCGTTTTCTTTTCCAGGTAGCCCCTCAGGGAGATACAACTATTGTATCTATAGGACTTAGCGCTCCGAGAGGAAAAATGTGAGAGGGCCCGAGCTGAGAGTTAGGAAGGCCTTCTTTTTGTTGAAATAAAAATGTGTTTTTGTTATGATAAGGACCATCTTTTTTCGGTTTACTGCTGTTTTTGTTTTTCAGCACCTACTACTTTCTTCTTCAAATTTTATCATGTTTCATGAACTTCTTTCTCAACTTACTGTTTTTATGCCCCTTCTGTATGGTTGCCCATTCGCTCATCTCCATACTAAATGGTCCCTTCCTCCTTATTCTCTTTGATACGCTCTTCTTTGTAGCGGTTGGGGAGGCTTAATCAACATACAATCTATAATATAATCTTTTCTTGTAGGCTGTTATTGATTAGCTCATTTTCACCATCTGGTCTCACAAAGTTTGCTTTTCCATGTTCCTGAACTGAACTTTATTTACTTATCATTTTCTGAACTTTTCTGATTACCTCTAACACTTCGACCGCAATTGGTTTAACTAAAGTTCAATATTCAACTCAAATTTAAAGTCAATTTTAGTAAGCAATTTTGCAAATAGCAAACATTAACTGGATCATAGCTTCATTCAACTTTAATTAAGTATTTATGGAAAACTGCGTTTGTGACTACTAGTCGATCAGCAGCATTATGAAAATCCCCTATGTGGCCACCGGTGGTGCACATTGCGGTCAAAGTGTTAACTGAACACCTGAAAAAAATCACATCTATCATTCTCCTCTACACATCCACCATCTCCTCAGTCTCTCCACATTCCAGTAACAGCTTTCTAATGAGACTGAGATAGAGGCTAAGAAGGAAGAGTTACACGCACGTTAATTATGGGACCAGCCCAAAAAGGGTACCTTTCGTCAAGTAGGACGTCATCGTCTGTGTTTTTGTGGTTAGGTAATTCCTTTACCTTTTTGTGCATCCCTCTTCTCGTATGTTGTGCGATGTCCCGCATTATTTCACCAGTGCAGCAACTTCTCTTCCTGTCTCATGCCTGCTTCTCCACTGTGAACTTCGTTTCTGCCTGTACGGTAAACGTCGTTTCTGCCTGTACGGTAAACGTCGTTTCTGCCTGTATCAGTAAACGTTGCTTGTGCTTGTATGGTAACCGTGGTTTCTGCCTGTATCAGTAAACGTCGTTTCTGCCTGTATCGGTAAACGTCGTTTCTGCCTGTATCAGTAAACGTCATTTCTGCCTGTATCAGTAAACGTTTCTGCCTGTATCAGTAAACGTCGTTTCTGCCTGTATCAGTAAACGTCGTTTCTGCCTGTATCGGTAAACGTCGTTTCTGCCTGTATCAGTAAACGTCGTTTCTGCCTGTATCGGTAAACGTCGTTTCTGCCTGTATCGGTAAACGTCATTTCTGCCTGTATCAGTAAACGTCGTTTCTGCCTGTATCAGTAAACGTCGTTTCTGCCTGTATCAGTAAACGTCGTTTCTAACTGTATCGGTAAACGTCGTT
The DNA here is from genome assembly GCA_030386875.1 of Morinoia aosen. Lineage (NCBI taxonomy): Eukaryota > Metazoa > Arthropoda > Malacostraca > Amphipoda > Talitridae > Morinoia > Morinoia aosen. The sequence continues at coordinate 80,995,485 of CM059561.1, read as the reverse complement.
TCTGCCTGTATCGGTAAACGTCATTTCTGCCTGTATCAGTAAACGTCGTTTCTGCCTGTATCAGTAAACGTCGTTTCTGCCTGTATCAGTAAACGTCGTTTCTGCCTGTATCAGTAAACGTCGTTTCTGCCTGTATCAGTAAACGTCGTTTCTGCCTGTATCAGTAAACGTCGTTTCTGCCTGTATCAGTAAACGTCGTTTCTGCCTGTATCAGTAAACGTCGTTTCTGCCTGTATCAGTAAACGTCGTTTCTGCCTGTATCAGTAAACGTCGTTTCTGCCTGTATCAGTAAACGTCGTTTCTGCCTGTATCAGTAAACGTCGTTTCTGCCTGTATCAGTAAACGTCGTTTCTGCCTGTATCAGTAAACGTCGTTTCTGCCTGTATCAGTAAACGTTTCTGTTTGTATCAGTAAACGTTGCTTTTGCCTGTACGGTAAACGATATGGCGGTTTTGCGTCTCTTGAGTAATTGAGATTTGTAAAACTTGTTTCTGGAAAATAAAATGCACAATTCCATAGATTTTCAAAGGCATGTTTGCATTGGATCAAGTTAGCGACGGTGTACTGTTGCTTCTATCATGGAACCCTTTCAAAAAAAATTTTGTGTTTACTTCTGAGTCAGCAGGAGGTAATGCAATGTCTAGTACATACTTATACATGGCAGGATGCTGCATTGTAGTTCTCATATTGTAGTGCTGTTGTTTCTGCCCGGCGCTTCCTAGTCATCCTTGTGAAAGCTTTGTCGTTTCTGTGGGCAGGCAGTAGAGGAAACAAAGTAGTCATTTCCAGGGGAAAAATGCACCTCTTTTTTTTGGCTAGCCAATAGAAAGGCTTAATCTCAAAAAAACTTCATAACGTCACCATTGTGACATGTCGTTAGGCCAATAGTGGTGCCAGATTTTGGGCTAGCAGTGTTGTCAGATGCAATATGAGCGCTGCTACTGGTTCATTGCCATGCGGTTAGCATTGCCACTCGGTCGACAAAAATAAACAGGCTTGACCCTACCTTGTTTCTTCTACCGTGGTACAGGCACCTGTTGTCATCGTCTTCATGTCTTGTTACCTCACTGTTTGAACATCTCCGTAGTGTCGTCACAGAATAAGGTCACCGTAGAGCTCGCCCGCAACTTGCTCATTTCCGTCGAGTGAAGCTAGTCGTAGTGCATCGAGTTTTTCCTTGCAATTTGTTACACGATACCCTGATAGTGATGTTTATATTATGCACCAATCCAGTAGCGCAGCCAGGGGGTTACGGGGGCCAGTTTCAATCACCATTTTAAGCAAAAGAATGAAAAGATTGCTGATAATCAATGTCTGGTCCCCCAAAATTATTTGTCGGGGATCCTGGCAGCCCCCAAAATTTTTGGCTGGCTGCGCCACTGCACCAATCCTATTGTGTGGCTTAGATATATGCGATACCGTGTCGAGAGCTGTTCAAATTACGAGCAAAATCGGCGTTTACGGCCGACGGAATGATCGATCGAGCCAATTCGTCTGATGTGTGTTTGAAATTGGTATCAGTTATGGACTGTTTTATGACAATTATTGTGTTCAATCCTCGTTTAACTTGCAACCGTATTTTTTAAGAGTGAAAAGTGCTGGGACCAAATTTGTGAATCAATGTTGTAAAAAGGTATTGAAATAATTCTCTTGAAATTATCTTTGGTAGCTGTCGTCTTTTATTACTCACTGACACTGTGTGTTCCTGAGCTGAAAGTTAGGTAGGCCTTCTTTGTGTTGAAATAAAGGGCTTTTGTTTTCTTAGGACCATTTTTTTGGTTCACTGCTGACCTATTTTCAGCACCCCTGACTTCTTCAACTGTTACCTTGTTCCCTAATCTTCCTTCTTAACTTGCTGTTTATATGTGCACCGGTATCTGTGTGGGAACACTCTTTGTGCATAGGTTCCGCGTTCTCTTACTCCGTGCAAAATGGTGCCTTCATCCTTCTTATCTTTGAACATCTTTCTTGTGGTAAGGGAGACTAAAACTAAATTATAATCAATCATTAGTCACTTACCCCCACCAGGACTGCCCTGGATTGGCCTGTGTTTTCTTCAAGAAAGCAGGAATAAATTAGAGTTTATTACACCCTTTGGAATAGAAGAATTCCTAAATTCAAATGAAAAGTTATAATAGAATAGTACCGAATAATATTTCCGAGGACTAGTCTTCAAAGCACTCAAATAGAACACGTTATCCTTTATGGTAGCACTCTTGCGTATTCGTGTGTTGGTCTTTCAGGGACAACTTTTCAAGATACGGACTTGTTTTAGATTTTTTGAAAAGATGAACTGTTTGTTCATTCGCTCTGGAAGCGCCTATAGTGATGAGAACAATGATGTTGCTAAGAAGGAATGCTCTTAAGACAGATCTCTTTTTGAGTTCTCCGTTAACTGTATCAGAATAACAAGCCTCAACGTCTGTTTCATGAACGTTTGGTCGGAGTTGAACTGACTCAACTGTTATGCCAGTAACTCCTATTCCACAAAACGCTTTCGATCGCTTTCAGATTTTCGCTTCAAGTATGTACAACGTTAGATAGGATACCTTGTGATTCCCGAGTTTCTGCTGGATCATCGTCAGGTACGTCACACCTGGCAAGTTCAGCTACGGACTTATGGTTGATATTAGTGTTTTAAAATTACCTAACTATGCTGCAGCTATCCGGTTGTGAGAGTTGTATGAAAAAAAGAACAATAATCATTTATAGTATATGTAATGAATAAAACCGCTCTCCAGAGTATCCCTAGCTTGTTGCAGCGAGATTAGTTATTGGTATTTGTTGCTAGAAACTGTTATAAGTACGTCTATTCAAACCTCCCTTTCGGTAGCACTTTTTGAGTAGGCCTGAGTACCGTAAAAATAAGTTAAGGTATTACAGACTTCGCATCACATTTTCACTTTATCTCTCTGCTCTACAGAAATACGCTACCACCTGTTGCCGGGCTGAGGTGGGTAGTGTTCAATGAGACAGGGAATTTTGGACCTTTTTTGTGCTTCTCGAATTGAAAGCTTGTAGAGTTCGTTGTGATGATTGCCTTACTTTAGCGAGAATCAATGTTTTTTTTCTGTTCAATGCTCTCCTGTTTTCCAGCATCTACTGCCTTTTTCTTCAACTTTAATCTTGTTTCATTGACTTCTTTCTCAACTTACTGTTTCTATGCACCTTGTGCATAGATTCCGCTCTTCCTCGTCTCCATACTAAATTTTGCCTTCCTGCTCCCTCTGTTTGGAACGCCTTTGTTGCGGTTAGGGAGGCTTGAACTAACATCTAATGTAATCTTCTATTATAATGATCGTCCCCGGGGTATTTTGAATGTGTCTCGAAAACACGAAATGCCTCCAGTTCACAGCATTCTGGACTTGAGTTAAGGTTAAATATTCAATAAGAGTTTATTAAAATACCGCAAGATTGTGCAATTAATATGGAGGATGGAAAGCTTAATCGAAAAAAATGGCTTCTTCTAAAAAAACTGTGATGAAGATTGTGGGTTGGAATGAAATGCATTTATAATTTCTCGAGATTCTTCACGAGCTTCTGTAAAATTAACCCTTTAACACCCAAGTGGACTGTACGGTCCTCTTTAAAAATAACAATAATATATCGTATTTCTTATTCAATTTGTTCACTAATGTGTCCTTTGAAATTCACTGCCGAGTGGCAGTTCCTTCCCCATCTTGATAACAGTGACTACCTAATGCCAGTGTCGGTTTAGTGATAGTGGTTGTCATAACGGTAATATGAGTATAAAAATGTGGGCGTTAAAGGGTTAAGCAATCGCCTAGAATTTTTCTCTTAACGAGAGCTGGCTTTCTTGAAGCTGCCACCATTACGTATTACCTTTATTTTGTGCCTTGAACTAAAAGTCTTGTGTGGTGAACATAAGTTATGTTATCTGAACCATTTTTTTTTTTGACTTGCCTACAGGTTATAGAGATAAGGGTGTAGGAGTGACTATTGAAATTTGGCAGGAGATTATTGTGTTCAGTGATCGCTTGTTATTGGTAAGGGTAATTAAACAATTACAATAATAATATTGTGTTCAGTATTTGTTCTTAAGGTGCTTGTATCATGTACAATGTGGCTCCTCGTTTGCTATTGGTGTGTACAAGAGGTTGAGCTCCGTCAACTATACGAGCTGCATTGGCAGAGAAAAACCAAACGGAAAATATTAACTCGCTCGTTGCACGCTAATAATTCCCTTCTTCTTTTAAGTTGTGCTCTACTGTACGAGTAGAGAATTGTGTATTGTTTTGTTCTTGAAAATGCGTCGCTAATTCGGACATGTAAAGCTGCTGTGATATTCATTGTTCTAGTCAGGTGTTGTGGTGGGCACCACATTGGTTGAATTTCCTTTTTTAACCCTTCGTTGATGTTACTACATTCAAGTAGCCTAGAGAAATTTAGAGCTGTGTTTTGACATGTGTTCTCAGCTCTCACCTGCGCGGTCTCTTATTTACCCACGGTATAATCTGTATAATTACTACTTACTTATATCCTTAATGCACTTATGCAGCTTCTGTTGAGATTTAGCGAATTTACGCCCCGCTGCAACATCCCGTCAAACCTTCAATGTAGCTATGATAACTGGAATAAAAATGCATCATCTTGTTTGATCCTGTGATCGCTTGTTAGTGGTAACGGCGGTTAAACAACTACAATGATAATGATAGTAAAAATGTTTTATTCTGTTTACAGCGAGTGTGAAATGTGAAGGCCCGAGCTGAGAGCTAGGTAGGCGTTCTTTTTGTTGAAATAAAATCTTTTCGTTATGTTATGGATCATCTTTTTTCGGTTCACTGCTGTCTTGTTTTTCAGCATCTTCTACTTTCTTCTTCGACTTTTATCTTGTTTCATGAACTTCTTTCTGATCTTACTCTTTCTCCGCCCTTTCTGCATAGATTCCGCGTTCCCTTCAATCCATACTTAATGGTGCCTTCTTCCTTCCTCTCTTTGGATCGCCTTTGTTGCGAATAGGGAGGCTTAAACTCACTAATAATCTAATCTAATTTAATCCCAAAATCTCCATCGCCTTGCCTTTTATTCGTTAAAACGGCATCTGCCACTAGACCTGACCACTGCTACGTTCTTAAACCAGTTTACAATGCAAACAATATCAGGTATTAACATTATGATTTGTCTTGGGAAAATGTCATTGTAGTGAAGTGACGCCTCATCACGCCATTTACTGTTTCTGAATGTAAGAAAGAAAGAAAAAAAAAACTGTTCATTTACAATAAAGTTGATACATGAAATGTAGAACATTGGTTTTCAAAATATCTTTACATTAAGATCCTAAGAGTGATGTATCTACCATCTGAAACGACACCGCTTCCGCTGCACAACTTTTCGTCCTTATTTAAGCTAACTTTATAGTTATAAAACACTTCAAGTTAGTGTTATCATGTTATTTGAGCTAATTTTATAGTTATAAAATACTTGAAATTATAGCGTTATCCTATTTGCCTGTAATAAACGTGCGTCGCTCATTCGAGTGGAGAAAGGACTCAAGAGGTTGGTCCTTGTTTCAAAAATGGTCTTTATTGTTCATTTTCTCAATATTCCACATTTTTGTTAGTTTCTGGAACGATTGCTCTAAAATGCTAAAATACTTTGGGTAGTGCTGCTCTATTGCATTGGGTAGTATTTTAGATTGTCGTGTAACTACTTTTTCTAGTTTTACTCATTAAACCAAGTGTACAAATGAACTGACCTTCGAACTGGACTTGGGTTACTGAAAGAATTTGTTTCATCTAGCGATAAAACTGTAAAGAATTTGAGGTGTAAATTCGATTGTTAGCGCGGATTCGTTCGTAAGTACTTCGAATGTTCGTTCGTAAGTACTTCGACTCTTCGTTCGTAAGTACTTCGACTGTTCGTTCGTAAGTACTTCGACTGTTCGTTCGTAAGTACTTCGACTGTTCGTTCGTAAGTACTTTGACTGTTCGTTCGTAAGTACTTCGACTGTTCGTTCGTAAGTACTTCGACTGTTCGTTCGTAAGTACTTCGACTGTTCGTTCGTAAGTACTTCGACTGTTCGTTCGTAAGTACTTTGACTGTTCGTTCGTAAGTACTTCGACTGTTCGTTCGTAAGTACTTCGACTGTTCGTTCGTAAGTACTTCGAGTGGTCGTTCGTAAGTACTTCGAGTGGTCGTTCGTAAGTACTTCGAGTGGTCGTTCGTAAGTACTTCGAGTGGTCGTTCGGAAGAACATTCGAGTGGTCGTTCGTAAGAACTTCCGAGTGGTCGTTCGTAAGTACTTCGAGTGGTCGTTCGTAAGTACTTCGAGTGGTCGTTCGTAAGTACTTCGAGTGGTCGTTCGTAAGTACTTCGAGTGGTCGTTCGGAAGAACATTCGAGTGGTCGTTCGTAAGAACTTCGAGTGGTCGTTCGTAAGAACATTCGAGTGGTCGTTCGTAAGAACTTCGAGTGGTCGTTCGTAAGTACTTTGAGTGGTCGTTCGTAAGAACTTCGAGTGGTCGTTCGTAAGAACTTCGAGTGGTCGTTCGTAAGAACTTCGAGTGGTCGTTCGTAAGAACTTCGAGTGGTCGTTCGTAAGAACTTCGAGTGGTCGTTCGTAAGAACTTCGAGTGGTCGTTCGTAAGTACTTCGAGTGGTCGTTCGTAAGTACTTCGAGTGGTCGTTCGTAAGTACTTCGAGTGGTCGTTCGTAAGTACTTTGAGTGGTCGTTCGTAAGTACTTCGAGTGGTCGTTCGTAAGTACTTTGAGTGGTCGTTCGTAAGTACTTCGAGTGGTCGTTCGTAAGTACTTCGAGTGGTCGTTCGTAAGGACAGCGTGCGGATGCCAACTGGGCTCTCCTTCTCAGCACGTAATGCATATCACGATTTCTGTGCACCCGAGTGCGCTGCACAGCTCTCTCTCTGGAGGCGAGCGACTCCTGCTATATGGTTGCTACTTGTGTCTTCAATGTATGAATTTATCCCGTCGTAGTAAAGTACTAGTGAGTTTTCTTGTTCTTCTTGTGCAACACTGTAGCTTCTCAGGTCCGTTTCTCGGCGATTTGGTAGGGAAATTGTTGAAAGGAAGACTTCGCCTCTTGCACTCGAGAGAGAGGATCAGTTCTCGTCTGTAACAGATACTCTACCTAATATATAAATAAATGCATTTCTCTTTTGTCGTCTTTCTTACATTTCCGAAAATTCGTTCTTGCGATAGCTTACGAATATTGTTGAGTCTATGTGAGATGAACAGAATGTCTCGGCACGAAAGAAAAACGTATTTCCAAAAAGTGTATGCGAATGCTGATTCAACTCATGGTGTTTTTTTCTAATTTTCTACTTCTATCTAACTGGTGGAAACGCCGCAGTGAGTATTTCAATATCTATTACTTGGTTGAGTCTTCTCATTTTACTTTAAAAATTGATGTTCGTAAGAAATAATTCTTCAAGTACACAACTTGAATTACGTACCATTACGCAGTCTGTATTCAACTACGTTTTTATTCGACGGTGTCGGTTGCTGGATCACGAAGTAAGCTCACAAGACATAAAGTTGTTGAAATTCTTCTATCAGTCTTGACTAATTGAATTCTTATAGTTGATTGTTCTTGTACAGATTCAGTTCCGGGTACTTTAAAGAGGTTCTTTGGCCAGTATTAGCACTGGGACAACATAATATATGAGACTTCCCATCTAAGTTCTCAATAGTATAAAATCAGAGTATCGTGATGCGCGAAGCATTGGGCTGCTAGATCTCGAAATTATTTTCAATCAATTTTCGTACTTTTTACCTTTTGTAAGTCTACGTGTCAAATTGCGGAATCAATAGCTGTAAATGAACAATTCAAAATGCATAAAAACTGAACAAGCTCAATTTTCCCTGCTCGGATACTTCTCTATAGCACACGTATTTTATGAGGAAGGTACGTGAACGACAAACGAATAACATTTGGAATAAATAATTTGCTTCGAATACCATTCAAATCCAATTACTTCTACCGATGTTTGTGTACTGAGTGGACAGCTACAAATAACTATTGAAGCATTCGGCTTATGCTGGATTATTTTTCTTCCGTATAGGCCCTATATCAAATAATTAGGTTGATCAAAACTAATGGAAAAATTTACGTATCTCATTCATTTATCTTCAATGAAGAAAGCTTCGAACATACAAGGATAATTTCAAAACATTTCTCGTAAGAGGTAGATGGCTACATTTGCAAAAGTGTAGGTCATTGTATGTTTGGATCTGACCGAGGGGTATAGCCAGTCCTTACAAAACCTCGACAAGCATCTGAGGAAAATTATGAGAGGGATAATAAGGCTCTTTGGACTCAGCTTTTGTGTATGGTTTTATTGGAAGGAGCCGGGAAGATCGCCGAGACTTGATCCTGCGGATCGCCGAAACTTGATCCTGCAGATCTTGACTGAAGATACTTCGCAGTCCTGAGGCAGTCGCTCCGGCAGGTGGATGAGATTTTTAAGTGTATTGTGTTCAGAATATTCAATTTACTGAGGGCAATTTTTAAACAAGCACAACAATCGGTGCGTAGCTATTTGTGTGGGCAAAGCCTGCTTAATTTTGGAGCAGGTGAGTTTGATCACAGGTGCCGAGCCTGATGGCGATGATGACTCTTCGTTTGAATAGTAATTAAGATCCAGGCACGCTGAATTCAGCGAATGAGAGGCTAATTCAATGGTGCCCGTAATTTTAGGCAGTTGAGAATTTAAGGCCCGTAATTTTAGAGAATATATAAGGCTAAAGGCCCAGAACATAGCCAAATCTAATCCAAGTAGAGAGTCCCAAAAGCGGCCCAGGGAGAATGTTGTAAATGGTGTGTGTGATGACGTTGAGGTCCTGCAAGGAGTCCAAAAGCTGGATGAACAGTCCAAGGAGACATCAAGGAAACACCACTGACAGTCCACACATCGTAAAATAATAAAACTCCCACACTGCAGAATTCGAGAATTCCTACAGATTTGACTCTAGTTAATTTCATTAGTTCTCTTTTTCGTCAAGCCCCAAAAGTAGAGAAATAGGGCAGAATCAATTAAGAAAACTCTTATACAGCTGCTCCTGCTTTAAATACCAGGCAGAAAATTTAGGAATTTTTAGTAATACTATTGGTGACTATCTAAGAGCAAAAATCGGGGATCAAATCCCTGGAACCATTTAAAACACATGACTTAACAAGACAGGGTTCAAGAAGCAGAAGAAAAGGATTACAGCAATTAAGAATTTCATATAAAGAGAATTAATGCTTCTTTAAGTACTCTAGGACGTCTCTATAACTGTACAAGAAATAACAGAGAAAAATTCTCAGGTTTCATTGATATAAATCCTACTAAAATCACGGATAAATATCAGTTGCAATTAATAAATGGTAAGGAATAATACCCAATAATAAAGAAAGGAAACACTAAACGTTTTGCTTGCACAGAAAGGAAATGTGCGCGAGATGAAACATGAAGATCAGTGCGGCGAATAACCCGGCGGCTCTACACGTCGGCATTCGCCAAGCCGCCGGCATAATTTGTGCACACTCGCGAAAGGCAAATGGTAGTGGGTATTTTGTCACAAGAATGAACAGAATGAAATTAAATTGTTTTTGAAATGATTTAAATTGAAATAAGTGCGATTAAACGCAAGGTTCAAGGAGTATGAGCTATAAAAGACGACTCGAAACTTTAGCAAGCATAGACATGAATAACCTTCGTAATTCGTACACATAAGAGATTATTAGGAGACGTCTTTAATTATTATTTCGCGTTGAAACATTATTTAAGAGAAACTACTGCAAGTACGCCTTGTAAAAAAAGAAGATACTATTATAACACATGCTTATAGTGCAGTTATGGTCACGGAGTAGTGACGGAAGACGGCAGTATCTGCTCCGCCATTGAAAACAACAAAGACACACTATCGACAAAGAACGCCGGCGATTTAGCCGCGTGCATTCACGAGTCAGTTTATGAGTAATTTTCGATATGATACTGGCAACCACAATATAAGTTTTTGTCGTAAGAAAAAAAACAATGACGTTAGCTGAACATCTAGTATGAAATTTCAACACATGAATTTGGAAATGACACGCAATAGTCACTCTATATCACCGAGTTAGCACTCTAGATAACACATGCTAGTCTAAGAATCTTAACACTATTTGAGAGTTTATGCCTACTTCACGACACTGAGCAGTTCTTTACGTTTAACACAATCACACGAAAAAAACACATGGCACATATACTTTACCCGGTGTCTTTCTATTTTAAGCCTAAATTTCACTTGCACTTACAAGATGATGTTCGCACGCTAGAGCCACAAGCAAGAGTGAGCCAGTTCAAGTGACGCTCTTCGATGTTGCCGTATCGGGCTGCTTTAAACTCGAAATGTCGATTGATTATTTGATCTCTCATGTATTCACACAAAAACTTCAATGATTACGAATTAGAAGTAGAAAATAATTAATAATAAATTATAGTAAGATTTTTAATGCTAATGATTAATTTTATTTAAGTGCGAATGGGAAAATTCATAATTCTTACGCTTTGTAGCGATATGCTACATTACCCCCCAAGGCGCAGACCGAAAGGTCCACCCGCTGCAATCATTTGTAGCGGGAAGGAGGTCTAACTACGCGACCCTGCCGGGTTCGGCAGGTGGAAAATGTTACTGAGCGGGGAAGTTTCACCAGACGGGTCTGCAAATTTAGATCGGCAAGAGTTCTAGGAACACGAGTTACTGCAGCGGGCTCGTCTGGTCTATCCAGACTTGTCGCTGTTTCAGTAAGAGGGCTAGAATTAGAATCTACGACAGGCTTAGAGATAGGGTTTGAATGTACAGGCACATAGAAAGGATTACACTCAAGTTGACTAGGCAATAATGCAGCCAACTGAGGAAGCTGAGATGGTAGATATGAACGAGTCTCAGTGGAAGGGGAATTCTGTGGAGAGAATGATGGTTTAGCAGTCACACTATGATCGGAAGTGTACGCGACTTTTAATCGATCAATGCTCACGGGGTCGTGTGAACCCGATCTTTCCAGGACAAAATACTTGGGCGTGCGTTTGATTATTTTGAATGGGCCATCATAGGGGCGCGTGAGTGTAGGTTTGATGGCGTCGTTTCGGACGTACACATGTGTGCAGTCCTGCAAGGCAGGATCCAGTTTGTCCTCAGTCTGAGGCATTCGCGGAGCCACATACTTGATCTGGCGCATGCAATCTTTTAGGCAGGTTACATATGCGGAACGGTCAGCGGATGAAAATTCAGGCAAAGGTTTTGGGTCAACAATGTCGCCGGGGAGACGAAGTGTCTGACCATAGAGCATCTCTGCTGCTGTGCACTGCTGATCTTGTCTGTACAGATTGCGGACGCTCAACAATACTAATGGAAGTCTGTCAGTCCAATCATTGCTGCAGTTTAGGCAACGTAATGCCGACTTTAAATCTCTGTGGACTCTCTCAATAAGTCCATTTGACTGTGGATGATAAGCAGTAGTGTTTACGTTTTCACACCCTAAAGCAGTGCTAAGCTCACTCCAGAATTTGGAGGTAAACTGTGATCCCCGGTCATGTGTGACCCTTAAGGGAACACCAAATCTAGAGATCCAGTTGGACATGAAAGCGCGCGCTACAGTCTCAGTTTGGGTATCAGGAAGAGGGACAGCCTCAACCCAACGTGTGAACCTATCAATGATGGTCAACAAATAAGAATGACCGCGCGATAAAGGCAAAGGACCCACCAAATCTAGGTGTACAGAGTCGAACTTGTGACCTGTGAATGCAACTCTCTGCAGCGCTGCACGATTATGTTTCACAACTTTACTACTCTGACATGCATGGCAATTTTGCACAATTTGCTTGACTTCCTTACGCATCGCTGGCCAGACGTAACGATCAGAAATCAAACGCAATGTACGGTTAATACCAGGGTGTGAGAAGGAATGATAGTGGAGGACAGCTACTCTGCGGAGGGTCGCGGGAAGATACAAACGAGAAAGTCGCTCAGCATCACGGTACACGCCGTCAACCAAGGTTAACTTCAGAGAGGAAGTGTTAGAAGGTTTGAGAAGGTCCTGAAGTTCAGGATCCTCCTTCTGCGCGCTTTCAATGTTGCCGAAAGTGATTTCACCACTGGTTTTGACAGCATTTATGCGCGATAGACAATCAGCGACAGTATTGTCCAACCCTTTTATGAAACGGATGTCAGTGGTAAACTGACTTATAAACGACAAATGTCGCGCTTCTCTTGGGGAATGTCTTTCAGAAGGCATCTTGATCGCTGAGGTCAGAGGTTTGTGATCTGTGTAGATCACAAACTCCCTCGCCTCTAGAGCATAGCGAAAGTGTCTCACAGACAAGTAGATAGCAAGAAGTTCCCTACCGAACGCGCTATAAGCACGCTCAGTGGGCGACAGCTTTTTGGAAAAGAAAGCAAGAGGAGAGATGTTAGTCCCTACTTGTTGTTGCAAAACAGCACCTACAGCAGTACTGGAAGCGTCCACTACTAGACTAAAATCAGCATTAGCAATAGGGTAGGATAATTCAGTCGCGGAAGCTAACCTGTGCTTGATTTCCCCAAAAGCTTTGCGCGCTTCTTCTGTCCATTTTACCTCAATGGATTTTCCTTTTCGTTTCGGTTCGAGGAGGTCAGACAAGGGCGCTAAAGTTTGGGCACAGTTGCGTATGAAACGATGATAGAAGTTAACAGAACCTAGGAACCTTCTTAGTTCCTTCTGGGTCTGTGGAAGAGGAAAGTTTTTGATCACTTCTACTTTGGAAGGCAAAGGTTTTAGACCTAGGCTAGAGATTTCATGACCTAAGTAAATCAGTGATGGCTTTCCGAGCTCACATTTTGCAGGATTTACGAGGAGTCCATTGTCGGACAATCTTTGAAAGACGACCCTAAGATGGTCTTTGTGCAACTCCGGGGTTGTGGATGCCACTAGGATGTCGTCTAGATAGACATAGGCGAAAGTGAGATCAGAGAAAATTTCAGCCATGTGCCTTTGGAACGTTTGAGGAGCGTTCCTCAAGCCATATGGCATCTTGAGGAACTCAAAGAGACCAAACGGAGTGATTACCGCGGTCTTCTCAATTGCGCTTTCCTCAAGTGGAATTTGATGGAAAGCGTGCTGCAAGTCAATTTTTGAGAAAATTTGTGCTCCCTCTAAATTTGCACTGAAATCATGAAGGAAAGGAATAGGGTAGCGATCAGGTAGAGTAACGGCATTCAACCTGCGGAAATCCCCGCACGGTCTGAATTCACCGTTAGCCTTGGGTACTAGCAAAAGAGGGCTAGCCCAAGGACTTTTGGAACTGCGGATAATGCCATTTTCGAGCATGCGCGCAAATTCTTTCTTGGCTAACGCCAATCGGTCAGGCGGCAATCGCCTAGCACGGGAGTAAACCGGCGGTCCCGTCGTCTCTATGAAGTGCTTTGTGCTGGTCTGCATTTTTGTAGAAACTAAGTTAGAATTTGTCAATGCAGGAAAATCTTTTAGTAATTGCTCAAACATGCACTCTTCCTTTAAGGCGATAGAGAAAGAATGCAAGACATAAGCTCTTTCTTTCTTTCTTTCTAGTTATGCTACAAGCGGGAATTGAGATCTGTGTCTCCTCGTTCCTAATTCTACGGTTTTTAACATCTACAAGTATGCCAAACTTGGCTAGAAAGTCGGCACCTATTATGGGCTCTTGTACTTCCGCGATCAGGAATGTGAAACGAAAGTTTCGCCTCAATCCCAGACTGCACTCTAATACTCTTTCACCGTAACAAGGAATTGGCGTGCCGTTTGCGGCGCGTAATGTCGCCAACAATGGATTGTTTTTGTCTTTCACCGTGGCTGGGATAATTGACGCACTGGAGCCAGTGTCTATTAAAAATCGGTATTTGGTGACGGGATCGTGAATGGTCAAGAGGCGAGTAGTCTGGGAATGAGGCAACGCAGTACTCGCTACTATGCGTTGCTGTTGGCGTTTCCCGAAGTCATTTCGGTATAGCGAGGGCAAAAACGGGACCCGCACTTTCGTGCTTGGTCACCATACTTCGTGTGATACCAGCATAAATTGCTACCGGCATCACGAGAGCGCGACCGAAAGCGGCGGTCTTGATTTGACCTATCATAGGATCTACCTCTATCAAAGCGTTGAGGAGGAGGAAAAGGATGATAGTTGGAGGGATAGTCATAAGGATAGTCGTAGGCATTTTGGTGGCTTTGGAATCTCCCTGGGCCTTGCTGAATGTGAGCCACACTCTGACCTAAATTGCAATTCTGTAAAGCTTGCTTTATCTCGGCGATGTCTTGCTGCATCTTATCTATTGTGGCTGAGGATTGATTCTGGGTATTTGCGGGGCTAAAATTCGCAGCAGCTGCATTCAGGGACGCAACTTGCGGTGCTTGTGGCGAATTGATGTTGCGCATCACCGTCTCGGTGGACTCCGCTAGCTTTTCTAACGTTTGATCGGGGCCTGCTAGCGATAGAAATGGGCGCACATTCTGTGGAAGCTTAGTCATGAAAACTTCCTTCAGGAATCCCTCAGCTACGGCAACACCCGTAGCGAGTTTCCGCAGTTCTTTCACTAGCGAAGTGGGAGGGAAAGAGCTAGAGACAGATGGAATTGCTGAGGCGTCTACCAAACTCCGAAATTTGTCCGCATCGGACATCTGCAACTTCTGCAGAATCTTTCTTTTTAAGGTGCCGTACGGATCAACGGCGGGAGGGCTTTTGAGCAATTGATTTAAATCATTCAACAATTTTGTGGGGGCTGTGGAAACAAGGGCGTAGAATTGATCAGTGTTATTAGTTACTTTATGATACCTAAACATTGCCTCACACAGTTGGAACCAGGTATGGGCGTCCTCCGGAATGAAGGGAGGGAGCCTAATGGGTTTTGTGGGGGATCGATCTTCATTATCTGAGTCAGGCATGCTAGCAATCTCTTTGGGGATGCGCAATTAAGATATCAGTGCCTATGACTTGGAGTTAAGTGGCAAGGGTTTGCGTTAATTCTTTACCTACTCAATCATTCAGATAAAGTTGAAACAGAAGGAAAGGAAATATGAAATTGGAAACGAGAAAAAAATTATGCGGTATGCGGCAATTTGCGTAGGCACAAAAATAAGGCAGGTGGGAAAAATTATTTTTCTACCTACTCAATCGATCAATAACGTTGAAGAAAACGGGGGGAAAGAGAGAATGGAAACGCGAATTTTTACGGTCGTCGGAATAAACGTAAGCACGGAAATAGGAAAAAAAATTATTTTTCCTACCTACTGAGGCACATAAAACAAAAAAGGACAGTAAAGCGCTGAAAAAAATTTTTTGTTAGAGCTGCTCAGAGAATCACCATTAACACAGTAAATCCAAGAAATTCTCAAAAACTACGACATGGGAAATTTATCACTACAATGTTATGCCAAAATTAACCTCTCTCACAACCTCTCAAACACTTATCGGGTTGAATAGTTTTTTAAGTTTTTGAAGAAAGTTTTTGGGGTTATTTTCAACTGGGGTCACCAGTGTTTGGATCTGACCGAGGGGTATAGCCAGTCCTTACAAAACCTCGACAAGCATCTGAGGAAAATTATGAGAGGGATAATAAGGCTCTTTGGACTCAGCTTTTGTGTATGGTTTTATTGGAAGGAGCCGGGAAGATCGCCGAGACTTGATCCTGCGGATCGCCGAAACTTGATCCTGCAGATCTTGACTGAAGATACTTCGCAGTCCTGAGGCAGTCGCTCCGGCAGGTGGATGAGATTTTTAAGTGTATTGTGTTCAGAATATTCAATTTACTGAGGGCAATTTTTAAACAAGCACAACAATCGGTGCGTAGCTATTTGTGTGGGCAAAGCCTGCTTAATTTTGGAGCAGGTGAGTTTGATCACAGGTGCCGAGCCTGATGGCGATGATGACTCTTCGTTTGAATAGTAATTAAGATCCAGGCACGCTGAATTCAGCGAATGAGAGGCTAATTCAATGGTGCCCGTAATTTTAGGCAGTTGAGAATTTAAGGCCCGTAATTTTAGAGAATATATAAGGCTAAAGGCCCAGAACATAGCCAAATCTAATCCAAGTAGAGAGTCCCAAAAGCGGCCCAGGGAGAATGTTGTAAATGGTGTGTGTGATGACGTTGAGGTCCTGCAAGGAGTCCAAAAGCTGGATGAACAGTCCAAGGAGACATCAAGGAAACACCACTGACAGTCCACACATCGTAAAATAATAAAACTCCCACACGGCAGAATTCGAGAATTCCTACAGATTTGACTCTAGTTAATTTCATTAGTTCTCTTTTTCGTCAAGCCCCAAAAGTAGAGAAATAGGGCAGAATCAATTAAGAAAACTCTTATACAGCTGCTCCTGCTTTAAATACCAGGCAGAAAATTTAGGAATTTTTAGTAATACTATTGGTGACTATCTAAGAGCAAAAATCGGGGATCAAATCCCTGGAACCATTTAAAACACATGACTTAACAAGACAGGGTTCAAGAAGCAGAAGAAAAGAATTACAGCAATTAAGAATTTCATATAAAGAGAATTAATGCTTCTTTAAGTACTCTAGGACGTCTCTATAACTGTACAAGAAATAACAGAGAAAAATTCTCAGGTTTCATTGATATAAATCCTACTAAAATCACGGATAAATATCAGTTGCAATTAATAAATGGTAAGGAATAATACCCAATAATAAAGAAAGGAAACACTAAACGTTTTGCTTGCACAGAAAGGAAATGTGCGCGAGATGAAACATGAAGATCAGTGCGGCGAATAACCCGGCGGCTCTACACGTCGGCATTCGCCAAGCCGCCGGCATAATTTGTGCACACTCGCGAAAGGCAAATGGTAGTGGGTATTTTGTCACAAGAATGAACAGAATGAAATTAAATTGTTATTGAAATGATTTAAATTGAAATAAGTGCGATTAAACGCAAGGTTCAAGGAGTATGAGCTATAAAAGACGACTCGAAACTTTAGCAAGCATAGACATGAATAACCTTCGTAATTCGTACACATACGAGATTATTAGGAGACGTCTTTAGTTATTATTTCGCGTTGAAACATTATTTAAGAGAAACTACTGCAAGTACGCCTTGTAAAAAAAGAAGATACTATTATAACACATGCTTATAGTGCAGTTATGGTCACGGAGTAGTGACGGAAGACGGCAGTATCTGCTCCGCCATTGAAAACAACAAAGACACACTATCGACAAAGAACGCCGGCGATTTAGCCGCGTGCATTCACGAGTCAGTTTATGAGTAATTTTCGATATGATACTGGCAACCACAATATAAGTTTTTGCCGTAAGAAAAAAAACAATGACGTTAGCTGAACATCTAGTATGAAATTTCAACACATGAATTTGGAAATGACACGCAATAGTCACTCTATATCACCGAGTTAGCACTCTAGATAACACATGCTAGTCTAAGAATCTTAACACTATTTGAGAGTTTATGCCTACTTCACGACACTGAGCAGTTCTTTACGTTTAACACAATCACACGAAAAAACACATGGCACATATACTTTACCCGGTGTCTTTCTATTTTAAGCCTAAATTTCACTTGCACTTACAAGATGATGTTCGCACGCTAGAGCCACAAGCAAGAGTGAGCCAGTTCAAGTGACGCTCTTCGATGTTGCCGTATCGGGCTGCTTTAAACTCGAAATGTCGATTGATTATTTGATCTCTCATGTATTTACACAAAAACTTCAATGATTACGAATTAGAAGTAGAAAATAATTAATAATAAATTATAGTAAGATTTTTAATGCTAATGATTAATTTTATTTAGGTGCGAATGGGAAAATTCATAATTCTTACGCTTTGTAGCGATATGCTACATGTACTAATGAAGGCATCTACGGATGCTTTATTTCCAATCGAGCCTGATACATATCACCTTGTACATTGGATTTTCAAATGCCTTATATCTAACGCGAGGACGCCATGACGCTTTCCCCCGGTCGAGACCGGTACCCATTTCAGACACCTGGGTAGAGTGGGGTATTGTGCTTGGAATTTTTCTCCTATACCCAACAGAGAAAATCGCCACCTCCAGCGCCGAGATTCGATCCCGGGTCTACCGCACGGCGGCAGAACCCTCTAGCCACATGGCTATGGCGAGCACAAACTACTGGAACTGTAGGTCATTCTATCCAAAATTGGAAGAAATATTATGTGCCATACCTGAAATGAAGTGTAACTTTGAAGTGATTAACTTCACCGAAAACTGGCTCGATGACAACTATGTACGAACACGTTAGAATGGAATATTATCATAGTCACCACTCGCTACGCAGTAAAAAGCGAGCGGAGGCCGCGTTTTACTGTACTTTTACGGTACGTAGACATCTAAGCACATAGACTCGAGACTCATAGCAAGTGCAACTATGAATCGGAATCAAAGAGTCACTATTCATAGAACTCACTAGGAATGATGAACGAATTATGCTTAGAATGGCTGTTAGATAATATGTTATAGATTGTAGTTCCTTGTTCGGGAACTACTTGTCAGATTCTTTTTTATTTCGGACTTATCCTCGTTGGGAAGTCAAACTTTGGTTATTTTAGTCGTTTTGTTTTTTCTTGATTTCGGAGGTTGATACGATTTGATTATTTTTCAATTTTTATTAATAGAACAGGTTGCTGCAGATCGTTTAAGACCAAATAATAAAGTTCCAAATTTTCAGAGAGCGGCCAGTTCGCGGCGTCGTTTTCGAATTCTCGGGGAGCAGACATGATTTCGTCGCTCTGCCAAATTTCAGATCAGCCGGATTTAAGGGGGTTTGGCGAGTATCTAGGATACTTGGATTAAATTTCAGCGAACATTATTTCCAGAGCCGGTAGCGTAAGGCTAGAATTTCGTCTGGCATACTGGCGGTGGGTCTAACAATGGCGCATAGGCCTCCTACAGCCTGTCCTGTATCCTTCCTGAATGAGCTCAATCGTATTATTTCTCAGTTCAACAGGTCTTTATACAATGACATAATAATCTGCGGTGACTTCAATTATGATCTACTGAAACATGAAAGCTGTGAACCGATGTCAAATATACTAAATTTCTTTCAGTCTAAATCTTTCCTTCCGATCATCACAAAGCCTACTCGAATATCCTCAGCATCTGATGGCGCTGCACGACAATATCATTATGACAAACCCAACTGATTTTCTTACTAGAATAATTACTTCTGACTTATACGATCATTTCCAGTTTTTCTTATTAAGAAAGATATCTTGCTATCACCAAACCGCGGGCTGGAACTTACTCATATCGTTGAGTAAACGAATCAAATTTGGGAGAAATGCGCACCGTTCTAGAAGAATTGATGCCAGCATTGCACATAACTCAACAAAACAATAATGCAACGAGCATTGATGAAGCAGTGGTAAAGTTGGCTGAAGCTATAATGACCGCATACAATCAGTGTTGCCCAATTGTAAGTCGTACAATTACACTGAAAAGTAGACAAAAGCACTGGATCACTAAAGATATCATGAGAAATATAAAGAAATGGCAAGCTCACCTAGCCCTTCTTTGCGACGGGCGAAAATCTAGAGAAATATATAGAAAATTTAGAAACTATGTGACAAATCAGATTATGACATAAAAAGCTACTTTACGCTCAAGTTAACTCAATTTAAAGCTGACGTAAAAAGACTTGGCACCTGCTTAATTCTTGCTATAAACCGAACAACACCGATGAGAAAAAAGAATCTGATATTCAAGGTAATGTTAAATACCATGAAAAGAAAGAGATTGCTAATCTTTTTAACAATTTCTTCTTAAAGGTAGGGAAAACTATAGCTTATGGTATTCCATGCGAACCTACTGATCGCCTGGAATATATGGATCAAATTCGTGAACACACCTGTTTTTTTTTCTTCACGCCTACGAACTCTTCTGATGTAATTGCGTGCATAAAACACCTGAAAAATAATTCGAGTGGGTTACAAACGTTTTCAACTAAAGTACCTAAAGCTATAGCTGATATTGTAGCCCCGCTCATATCCAATATTATTACCATTCTCTCTTCCTATGCACTTTCCCGAACTCCCTCAAAGTTGCTAGAGTAACCCCTATTTTCATAACTGGTGAAAGAACCTATGTAAAAAATTACAGACCCATATCTGGGTAACCAATTATTAGCAAAGTATTTGAGAAAATTGTGTATAAAAAAGTGTATTCTTATTTTGAACAAAAATCAGTTCTTTATGATAAACAAATTGGTTTTCGCTCTAAAAAATTAACAACACAAGCTATGCTAAATCACTTACAATACCTTTATTCTAAAATAGATGAAGAAAGCCTGTCTTCTCTGTTTTTCTCGACTTTTGAAAAGCATTTGATTGTGTGGACAATAACATATTACTCTCAAAACTATACTGTTATGGCATTTGAGGATTTGAGGGGTTGCCCATGATTGGTTCAGATCATACCTAACAAATAGGAAGCAATACTGTAATATAGCGAGTAGTGTAAGTTCTAGTTAGAGAGACCAAAAGTTGGCAACGCTCGAGAGAGCAACACTCGCAAGTCAGTCTGCTACTGGCCTCGGGTTCAACAAGAAGTAAATGTTGACCGAGTGTGTATATAATTACCTACTGTGGTTGGTATCTAACTTCTTAACTTCTAAACTAATGTACTAATTCTATTCTACTCTATTCTATATATTCCCGTCTATCTCCGCTCTACTCTTGCTAGCCACAGTACTGCAAATTGAGTATTAAGTTAAGGTATCCAAGAGGTGAGTGAACTATTTACCTAAATTGCTGTGTCATTGCATTGTTTATGTTGATCAGCACTGTGACTGTGTTGTGTCTATGTGGAACCTATACTGGGCTCTAGTGTAGGGTTACCTAATCTCTTATACTGGCGACGAGATGTTGGTAGAACTGCTGGGAATGACTAGTGAGGGAACATAGAATTTGCCTAGTGAATTTTTTTTTGTTATTGTTGTTCTGCTCACTGGTGTTGCTAGACTGGCTAGACTAGTGAAGAAACTCAGAATTGACCAAGTGATTGTACTATTTGTGCTGTGAAAATTATTTTTTACTTTTCATAGTGCGTTGGACTTACTAAAAATTCAATATGCCACTGATAGGTTCAGTGGGAGAATTTAATCCTGTAGAGGAAGAATTTGGAGACTATGAAACTAGATTACACTGCTATTTTTTAATAAACAAAATAGGGGAAAATCAAAAAGCCCCACCCTAATTTCACTAGTGGGTCCTAAAATTGCTAGGTTGATTAAAGACCTTATGTCCCCGAAAAAAGTCCTTGATGCTACTTATGACGAGATTGTGGAAGCGTTGAGACGGCATTTTAAGCCAACAAGAAATCAGATCTTTGAGAGGTTTAGGTTCCATAAGCGGAACCAGAGACAAGGGGAAAGCATTGCTGATTTTGTGGCTAGTTTGAAAGCCCTTTCTCATACCTGTAATTTCAAACAGGAAATGCTAGAAGAAACCTTACTGGACAGACTAATTTTGGGTGTGTCCAGTAATGAAATTCAAAATTGCTTGCTGAATGAAGCTGGCCTGACATGGCAAAAGGCCATGGATCTAGCTACTGCTAAAGAAACCACACTGAGAGAAACAGTGGGGTTGAGGCAACCAAATTCAATTCTAAATGTAGGTCAGAGCAGAGTTAAGCCAACTGCGTACAAGCCTCAGGGCAAGACTCAGGCACAAGCTAGCCCCAAATCAGCATGCAGCGGCTGTGGTGGTTTGCACTGGCGTAGAGATTGCCCCTATAAAGACAGTAATTGTCATGGTTGTGGCCAATAAGGTCATCTAAAAAAATGCTGTTTCAAACTAACAAAAGGGCAGAAATCTGATAAAGGCAACAAAAATAATTTTGTGCATGCTATGCATGAAAAAAGGGGGAGGGAAAACCACCCTAACCCTAATGGAACTAGCAACGGAACCAGTGCAGACTACCCAGCCCCCAATCAATTATGTTATGGGGAAATATTTTTTTTAGCCGAGGAAATGAAACCCCCAATCAAAATAAAATTGTTACTAAATGGTGTGCCATTAGAGATGGAGGTAGATACAGGTGCTGCCAGGTCTATCCTTTCAATGGCCACCTACTCTAAAATACCAGCTAAGTCAAGACCCGAGCTGAGACCTTCTGATGTTAAGCTTAGGACTTATGGGGGAACCCCACTGGTGATTTGTGGGGAGATTAGGGCTAACATCCAGCGTGAATCTGGTAATATGGTTCCTCAGCTAGCAACTATTGTGATTGTAGACAGGGAGGGGCCAGCTTTACTGGGTAGGGACCTGATTGATTCCCTTGGGCTAACTATAGTAGCAAATGAGGTCAACAAATTGATCACTTGCCCTGAAGAGTTAGCAAATAAATTCCCCGACCTTTTTCAACCAGGTCTAGGTTGCTTTAAGGGAAGGAATTTCAAAATAGAAGTGGATCCAACCGTACCACCGAAGTTTTGTAAGGCCAGGAACGTGCCTTACACACTGAGACCTAAGGTGGAGGCAGAACTTGATAGACTGGTGCAGGAAGGTATCCTCACCCCTGTACAGTACTCAAGATGGGCAGCGGCTATCGTCCCTGTGCTCAAGGCTGATCAAAGCATCCGAATATGTGGGGACTACAAACTAACCGTCAACAGAGCCACTAGGCTTGATACCTACCCTATACCCAGAGTGGAAGATCTATTTAGCGGGTTAGCAGGAGGAGTTATATACTCCAAGCTAGATATGTCTCAGGCATACGCTCAACTACTCTTGGATGAAGACTCCAAGGAACTCACGGTAATAAACACCCACAGAGGTTTATTTGCCTACAACCGTCTCAGCTTTGGAATTGCGTCCGCACCTGGAATCTTTCAGCGTGCCATGGAAGGACTATTGCAGGGCCTCTCAGGAGTGTTCTGCTACCTGGATGACGTCCTGGTGAGTGCCACTAATGAGCAAGAGCACAACAATCGTCTCTATCAAGTCTTATCTAAACTACAGGAGGCAGGGCTAAAACTGAAAATGGATAAATGCCAAATTGGAGTGCCACAGGTATCCTACCTTGGATACCAAATTGACAAGGATGGATTGCACCCCACTGCAGAGAAGGTAGCAGCAATCCAGAATGCACCAGCTCCTACTAATGTGACTCAACTGAGAGCCTACCTTGGGCTGTTAAATTTCTATAGGAAATTTTCTAAAATCATCTGCAACCATGCTGGAGCCCCTATATACCTTACTGAGGGATAAAACCCCTTGGAAATGGGATGCAAGTCAGGAGAGAGCTTTCCAGAAATCTAAACAAGCTCTCCTGGACTCTCAGACTCTAGTCCACTTTGACCCTCAGAAACCCATAGTGGTAGTGGCTGACAGTAGTGCGTATGGTGTGGGAGCGGTGCTGTGTCACCTTATTGGTGGGATTGAACGCCCCGCCTATTTTGCCTCCCGAACTCTAACAGCAACAGAACGCAACTACTCTCAAACTGAGAAAGAAGCCCTAGCTATGGTGTTCGCACTTCGAAAATTTCATTGCTACCTGTGGGGACAGGATTTCACTGTGGTTACGGACCACAAACCTTTGTTAGGACTATTTGATCCGGGTAGAAGCATTCCTCCGATGGCATCCGGGCGCATTCAAAGGTGGGCTTTACTACTGCAGTCCTACAAGTTCACCTTGCGTCACCGGTCTGGCGTGCTGTTGGGCACGGCTGATGCTCTCAGTCGTCTACCTTTGACAACTCCCGAGGAAGCCACACCTATTCCTGCGGAATGGACGTCCTTAGTAAACTTTCTCGAGTCAGCTCCAGTCACCAGCACCCACATCCGCGACGGCACCCTAAGGGACCCAGTACTTTCAAAGGTATACAAATACTGCCAAGTAGGCTGGCCTTCGACGGTAATTGGTGACCCTGATCTCGCTCCGTATACTAGGAGGCGAGACGAATTGTCCACACAAAATGGCTGTGTGCTCTGGGGAGCAAGAATTATTGTACCCCAAGCTCTCAGACAAGCAATTGTGGACGAACTTCACTCTGGCCATGCTGGATCATCCAGGATGAAGGAGTTAGCTCGCAGGTATGTATGGTGGCCGCTGCTGGACAAAGATCTAGAAGAAACGACTAAGTCATGCAGCGAGTGCCTGAGCACTCGAGCTGCACCAACGAAAGCTGAACTCTATCCGTGGGAATGGCCTGCGAAGCCTTGGCATCGCATACACATTGACTACGTGGGCCCAATGGATGGAAAATACTATCTAGTGATCGTGGATGCACACTCTAAGTGGGTTGAAATTTTTCCCACATCTACTACAACCTCTAGCGAAACGATCTCGTGCCTGAAACACACTTTTGCGACATTTGGATTTCCATTAACAATTGTTTCGGACAACGCAACGTGTTTCACTTCGGCTGAATTCCAAGAATTTGTGAAGGCATGTGGTATGCGACATATTACGAGCGCACCATTCCACCCTTCAACTAATGGACTGGCAGAGCGTATGGTACAAACGTTCCAGAAGAATATGCGGAAGTCAGCGGAACCCCTACGCCTAGCACTAGACAGGTTTCTGTTCAACTATCGGCTGACACCCCACACGACAACAGGTGTTACGCCCGCCGAACTGATGTTAGGCAGGAAAGTTCGCTCTCGTCTTGATCTGCTTTGGCCGTCAGAAGCAATCGCGTCCAAAGTTTCTCAACGCCAGGACGCTCAGAAAAGATACCACCCAGGGTCTCGCGCGGTTGACATTCCGCCGGAGTCACCTGTGATGTTCCGTCAATACACGCCGGGTTCCCCAAAATGGACCCCTGCTACCACCATTGAGAAAACAGGCCCGGTATCCTACAAGTGCCAACTGAAGGGGGGAGAGGTCGTTCGTCGACACCAGGACCAAGTTATTACCTGCTCGAACACCATCCCTGAACCCTTGGAACAACCTACGGAGGAAACCGTTGTGTTTCCACAACCTGCTCAAAATTCATACCCACCACCTCCGACCAATGAACCTGACTCCGAAACACCTGATTACCCGATTCCCACCCAGGAGGCTAGGATGCACGAGCCTCCAAGTGCTAGCATCTCACGCAGGTCTACCCGGGCTCGGAAGCCTGTGGTGAGAATGGACCTTTAGGATTGACTATATCGAATAAGGGGACTGGGGATACAGGGGGGGGTTTCTAATTAAGGAGGGAGGGGTGTAATATAGCGAGTAGTGTAAGTTCTAGTTAGAGAGACCAAAAGTTGGCAACGCTCGAGAGCAACACTCGCAAGTCAGTCTGCTACTGGCCTCGGGTTCAACAACAAGTAAATGTTGACCGAGTGTGTATATAATTACCTACTGTGGTTGGTATCTAACTTCTTAAGTTCTAAACTAATGTACTAATTCTATTCTACTCTATTCTATATATTCCCGTCTATCTCCGCTCTACTCTTGCTAGCCACAGTACTGCAAATTGAGTATTAAGTTAAGGTATCCAAGAGGTGAGTGAACTATTTACCTAAATTGCTGTGTCATTGCATTGTTTATGTTAATCAGCACTGTGACTGTGTTGTGTCTATGTGGAACCTATACTGTGCTCTAGTGTAGGGTTACCTAATCTATTATAAATACGTTGCCATTGACGATATAAAATCGGACCTACAGACAATTAGCCTTGGAGTTTCACAAGGATCTGTTCGTGGGTCTCTCCTTTTTCAAATTTTTATCAATATTATTAAATCTCTATCCTTTTTTTAAATTTATACTTTTTGCCGATGACAGCACGCTTTCTACGGTCCTTCCAAACCAAGATCCCATTTATATTGCGGAGCAAATTATATTAAATTCTCATACAAGAAAAATATACTTCTCCCACGCTTTAAAATTGGCGAAGGGGAAATCGAAGAAACCGACTCATGTAAGCTCCTGGGCATTATAATAGATGAACATCCGACCTTCAAAAAGCTCATTGCCTTTATGAGTACTAAGTTATCAAAATTCATCGGAATTTAAATAAATTTAAAAATTTCCTGCCTAAAACAGTTTTACAAATGCTTTATCGAACGCTCCTTTCACCATACTTGCAATACGGAATAGAAGCATGGGACGGAACAGATAAAAATAAAACCAATATTCATTTTACTCTGCAAAAAAGAGCCATCAGAGCGGTAAAGAATCTAGATCATAATGCTCACACAATTGATTCACTCAAAAGTTTACAAATACTTAAACTTACAGATTTCTACAAACTCTCCATATGTAATTTCATTTGTAAAACATTGACCTATGCATTGGCGTCAATACCTCAAACAATTGCACAAACTGGTCGTTACGACCATTTAACCCGTAATAGAAGTAAATACATGCTTCCTTATTATTCAAAGGCTCGGTCGCAACACAGTATCCTCTTCGTTGGAACTAAAACTTAAAACTCAATCCTTGAGGAGATCCGTGCAAGTAATTCTTACAAAGTATTGAAAACAAATCCTGAATCTTATTTCCTATCAGAATACTAGTCGTGTAAGATAGCCAAGTCAAATCTTGTCTCCTACATGACTGGTCCTGTTAAGGTAATTTGCCATGGTTAATATCGTTGATCCTCAGTCTGCTCTTAAATCGTTCATAGAATATGCTGTTAACATCTAGTCCACATAAACTATTTTGTAAAATGAAGCATTGAATATTGAGTTTTATACTATTTCATTGATCAGTCTAATGCGTAACTATACAGGTTAAGTTACACATTATTGTACACCCTTGAAAAACGTTGATGGTAGGATGTCCTAGAAGTCGCTGAACCTATATACGGGTCCACAGGTAGCTATACTCAAATTTGGCCATTGTTCTAGATTTAAGAAACATTTTTCCTCTGTATCTCTTGTGGTGAATATGTAGTGAACTCCCTCAGCCGCACATCAGCCTAATTTCAAAAATTATTAAAACTATATTCTAAAAATTATATAAGATTAACACAATCATTCATACAATTTTAGATTACTGAATTCATTCAACATTACCCCGAAATCTATTAAAATTTGAACCGAAAATACTTCGACATTTCCGAAAATTAGCTCTCATGCCGTTTTGATGCAGAACCATTTCGTAAGCGCTCTTCCGGTACCTTACGTATATAAACTCCGCCCTCCAGGCAGAGTCCGTCAGTCATGTTAGAGAACCGTCTGAGTGTAGTGCTTTGGCCTCAGAGGGGGAAATGAGGACCTACGAACCAGACACACCCTACACAACCACCTAGTCCTCGATCAATCCCAGCCATTGAGCCGAAACTAGTTCTTTCTCAGACACACTTGAGACTTACAAATCAGCCACATGGCTCCATAACTCAGTCACCGCGATAACGGTGCTGCCTCTTTCAAGAGCCTTCTTTCAACTCTTTCAATATCTCGTTCAATACTTCAATCCTACAAGATTGCCTTCTCACAAGCGTTCATGCCTCACCTTTTCATTCTCGCCGTCCATTCCACTTCGGTCATCTCCACTCGTTGAGCCACCCAAATCACCCACATACGTGAAGTTCCATACTCACATTCCGTCCTCACCTGGACCCACAACGGACTCCCACTCGCCGCCGCGAGCGGTTGGAGTACGCCGCCAGGACTGGATCCGGAACCCCGCATCAAGAAGTGGAAAACCCCAATGAGTGAACAATGGCCACGACACCTCTCAGCGTCAAATAAATAAAGAGGCGAGCTAATCAGTGACTTTCACTTACACTCAATAGATAGTTCGTGCGAGTGATCTGAAAACACCGGTGCCAGTAGAGCACCAGATTACCTACTCCTTCTGAGTCAGAGGGTCCAAACAGACTTTCAATCTTAATCTTATTTTTGTATTTATGTGCCTAGCCATAGGCACAGTAAATGCTGGTGACCCTGTCAAACCTTAATTGCCTAAACCTTGATGATACCAGAACATCAAACGGGTGTACTTAAAACTATACGTAAAAATTGAATTACTCGCACCAAGTGAAAAGTCCATAAATATTTTGTCTACAATTGCTTAAATAGTTTAAATTTCAAGTGTGTATTGATGCAGTAGAATATACGAGTACATCTCTATATTGGTCAGAAAAAGTACTCCATTTGCTTCCATTAATTTTGGTTAATTAAGCATAAATCATTCTACAAATATGAGAACCTGAACTCAAGTAACTAGTTGCGTCTATGTTGCCGTGGCCGAATGGCTAAGAAGGCGCCCTTCCGTGAAGGTGTCGGCAGTTCCAATCCCAGCTCTGCGCGGTGATTTTCCCCATTGGAAAAAAGGAGAACTCAGCTACAATTTCCCACTCTACCCATGTGTCTGAAATGGGTACCGGCTTGGCAGGTGGGAACCGTCATTGCGTCCTAGTGTTAGTTACGAGTATGAGGCATTTGAAAAAAAAAACATGTACAAGATAAGTATCAAGCTGGATTGAATAGAATAAAGCATTTTTTCCTATGATAGAAGTGTTGACGGCTACGTCCACGGTGGGGACTCACATGTACAAGAATTATTAGCAGTATTTAATACCTGCTCAAAAATATTTTTTATCGAGATCAATGTAGTTTCAAGTTCTGTTTGTAAACTGGAAATAACCTAATTAAATGAATCATAAAAGCATACAGCGTTAAAAAGCAGAGCGTGAGTTATTTACCTTCAAATGAGATTTATTGGAACACTCATAAAAAAGCTCGTCATCCATGATGAGTGCCGCCATAGCCATATGCTAGAGGGTTCTGCCGCCGTTCGGGAGACCCGGGATCGAATCTCGGCGCTGGCAGTGGCGATTTTCTCTGTTGGGTATAGGAGAAAAATTCCAAGCACAATACCCCACTCTACCCAGGTGTCTGAAATGGGTACCGGTCTCGACCGGGGGAAAGCGTCATGGCGTCCTGGCGTTAGTTATAAGGCATTTGAAAATCCAATGTACAAGGTGATATGTATCAGGCTTGATTGGAAGTAAAGCATCCGTAGATGCCTTCATTATTATTATTCTTATTATTATTATGAAAGTTACGTACCTATGCTCCTACAGCTCCTGAATTAGCTTTAATTCTTCACCTAAAGTATTCATAAAAATGAAAAGGATTGTTGTTATGGCCGGGTAACTATTTTGGACGTTGATATTCTCCCTTCACAGGTATCAATTTAGATTAAGTGAGAGTGGTTAGAAAAGTGAGATTTAAGGTAACTTTAAAATTACGTAGGGGGATTCCAATATTGCAAGTAAGTTCACTAACAGATTCAGCTCAGTCAATGTCGGGAACTCGGGATACGTTGGGTGACGAGATTGGCATTGAAGCTTCGTGTTCGCGGTGGCTCGTATCTCAACCAATTCGCTGAATCGGCAACGATATAATGTTTCACCATATCCCTTTTTCTACTATGAGATCAAAGATTAATCTAATTTAAAGTCAATCAATGACTGTTAGTTCACTTTTTTCTTTATTTACTGCTGATAAGTACTGTAGCTTCTCTTCCTGGTTAGTTAACTAAATGAGTTACAAACGCAATACTGACGATTTCAGTTACCGCGTTGCATACGGCACACGGATTTACTGATACTCAATTGTAATTCACTGATAACATAAAAGAAACTGATGAAACTTAGCTGTTTATTATTTTATGTTCAGACGTGGTTCTTTAATGTTCCTTTTAGTTCGATTGAAAATGTCATTGTTCATGGAATAAAAGAATTACGTATAATTCACGGAGGGTTGGATAATATAGGCTATATATGGTCTTCTTGTACTTGAATGAAATATAACTTATAATTTTATGGATATATGTTATTAAGCTGAAATAATGCTATGTAAAACTGAATGAAAAGATTGCTGATTCTCATGATTTATTTTAGAATTAGTTGATTTCAGGTGAACCTGAAGTTGCTGAAATAACACTTTGCCAACAATGGTTTATTATGCGTTTGGTTAGGGTAGGCCTAACTGGATTTATATAACAATTTTATGCAGCCAAATTGTCTGTTATTTATGATTAAATGCTCCTTAACCTGTACTTCTGAGTATTTTAGCTGTGAGCATCCATAAATGTTTTGATACAATTTTAATTAGGGCATAATAAAATGGAATTTAGATAAGCTTTATCTTCTCTAGTTCTATTTTTCTAAAAGCCTTTAATTTTTTTCTAGTAAGTAAAATAAATTTTTTTATTTTAAACTATTAGTTCTAGAATAAATTTACAGTATTTTATTTTAAAATCTGTACAATCGCAATCTCTTGTGCAGAAGTAAATATAAACCATATTTTTCATTGGTAAATGTAAAGGACTTGACCATAATTGATATTCGAATTTTCGATGTCTTAATAATGTTAATCACATGAAAATAAACAAGTTTTCTTCAATGCACTTTCCGGCGGAAATGAGTATTTTAAAAGTTATGGCGTTAAATGAGTTACCGGAACTCCATTGTGCATCACCCTATTACAAACGTAAAGAGATTGGGTCGTGAGGGGTAGCCACAGTTCTTTTAGTTTTATAATTTTCACTAAAAGAACTGTTGCTACCCCTCACGACCCAACCTCTTTACGTTTGTAATAGGGGGTTTGCTCTTCGTCGGCTTGGTTGGCGCGCGGGAACGCCTGTTTACTTTCACGTCGGACCGCGCGGTATATTTTTCCCCGCCTCAAACACTGGAGTTACGGTAACTCATTTAATGCCATAACTTTTAAAATACTCGTTTCCGCAGGAAAGTCCATTGAAGAAAACTTGTTTATTTTCATGTGATTAACATTATTAAGGCATCGAAAATTTGAATATCAATTATGGTCAAGTCCTTTACATTTACCTTTTCATTTAACCCCTTCCCCAACAATTTCTTTGTTAAAAACGTTTCTTTCTCAGACTAATTTTTCATTTTGGTTCTATGTAGTATTTTTGATGCTCGTTATGAAAACAGTCTGTAATTCTTTTTTCTTCCCGTTTATGTGGTTAACTTTTTTTTTGAAAATACCTTGGTCAGCTAAAACAAGTTAAATAGTCATTGTCTGATGTTGAGAAATAGTCATTGTCTGATGAGCCGGCAGAGTTATCAGAAGTATTCAAGCTTCTGAGGGAAGGTTCATATTCACTATCTTCCGTTGAACTAGACATTTGGGATGTAACACTTAAAAATGGTCCAAAAAATGTGAATGGAAATGTGGATGCAAACAACACCCATCCAACGTCAATGGCTGTCGGAGCAAGACTAGTAACAATTGTCCTTGAAATCTCACAGCTCTACCCTATCGCCTTTGCCAGGCGTACAATTTGACGGATTACTCGTTTCACACGTAGTATGGTTGGTAATGGTAGACGAACATACTCGTCAACGACTGAAAAACAAACATTTTGCGGAAACGAGTATACACTTTTCTGCCAGTGAAGGGGTTAAGAATGTGCTTCTCCTATATAAATTTTCATGGTTTTAACATTGATATTAATGTTTAAAAACAAAACAGAGTTTCTGAAAACATTTTAATATAAAAGAGTGTAAAACTAACATTTGTAAATGGACAAACAATGAGACAGAATGGTAAATGTGTAGCAATTGGTAGTAATCAATTTTCCAGTTTTCAGTGCCTATACATAGTTAATTAGATCAAAATAAACAAGTTTTCTTCCATGTGCTTTCCGTCTGAAATGGCTATTATATGAGTTATAGCGGTATGTTAATTTTCGTCTTTGATGACAAATGCGATTGAATAAAGGGCTACTAATCAATTTCCGATTTTTGTTGCGTGAATCATGGTAACATCAAAATAATATCAACTAATAATATCAACTAATAATAACATAAACTACTTTTCTTCCAAACACTTTTTGCGGATTAATGGTAAAACAAATTGAAGGTTTTGTAAAAATTCTGTGCAGGTATCTGCGTAATTATGGAAGACTGAACTAAAGCGACTTCTATCTTCTGTATCTAACAAAACCAATTGTATGAATTGTCGATTCCTTTTTCCAGTTTTGCTCATACATCATGTCTGATATGATGCTAAACTACCAAGATGTTTACTGTAACTGCAAAGATCTTTTTTTTTATAATATAGCTATTTATCTGTGGGCAGTAAAGGGTACAAGTCATGGTCAATGTGTTCATTAACTGTGAATATGTTGCCAGCTTTTAGTTTTTCTGTTCAACTTTTTTAGAATAACCAAATTATATAGATATTATCTGCATTAGAGCTATAAGTGTAATATTAAATTGGACCATGAGAAAAAAATGTTCAGCTTAGCACTAACATTTACATTTTAGGCTAAAGGTTCATAGTGAGTATTGGTTCCAGGTTAATCTTTTGACTCCAAAATATAGAAATAGTTGTTGAAATCTGTTCGAACTTTTTGTAACGTAGCTTTTTCATCCAAGTAATGCAAGAAAAAAGTTTCAAAATAAAAATGTAATATTTGCCATATTTTCATGAAATGGGACTGAAGAGTCCTGCTAATACTTTACGGTAAATCTCATGGCAATATTATCGGAATTTCTCAACACTGCTTTTGATGTCTGTTTCATCACTAAAATATTTGTATACAAATATTACTGTAAGTACATGAAGTATTTAATATTATAAAGAAATATAGAGTATTGCTCATGATGCGCTTGTTGGGACCCCTCATCAATAAGGACTTGCGGGTCACTGCAGTCCCATGCAGTATATTTAAAGATACTGCTAATGTATCTGCAATATCTTAGATCATTCTGTAGAACAGATGTTTATGCATCAAAAAATAATCATTTTATTACTCTATTTACCATGATATTGAAGAAAAAACTAAAACGCATCACAGAAATTTACCAGAATCCTTCAGCTATGGTGTGTGCTTACTAAGCGTAACTGTGAAAAGGAGTGGGTTGTTTTTTTGCCAGACGTATGATATTTTGCTAGCTTGATGTTCCACAAGAGTCCTGACAGCATCCTAGCATCAAAATTTTTTTTAGTATTTGATAACGAGGGAAAGTTTGAGCTGGAACTGACATGTCTCTGTAGTATTCAAAGGGTTAAGAAATACCAGTTTGAGATTAACAGATAAGTGATTTAATTTAGTTATCTGTTTCTGGGTTATTCATCCTTAAAATCTTACTTCTTTGTGCAGTTATCACTAATTATTTGCTGTATGTGCCAAGCTTCAAATATGGTGTATAATTTTGTTCATACAGTTTGATCTGTTTAATTTTTAATTCTTGAATCTGGAAATTGAAATTTTTTCTATATTTATTATGAAATGTGCCTGTTATTATTAGGTAACTACCATTACTGCCCTAACACCTGAGCCTATTTTTTGCTATGTGCCTGTTTTCACATTTGCAGTAGGCATGTCAAGACTGAGTTGCTCTCATTGTTTGGTATGCAGTATTGTGAAGCCATTTTGGGTGCAATTTTTCTCCTAATACATGTTACTTTACTGAACTATTTTGAATAATAACTTTTTTTATATGGCTCTCCTTATGGATGTTTTTCTACCCATTGCCTCTATAAAGTGGAAACTTTTTCAGTGTATCAAAAGGGTCAATAGTAGTTATGTAGGTCAATAGAGCTTCACTTGTACTGGCATGTTGATGAAGTTTGTGTACTTGATGTAATTAAGAAGATAAGCACTCTTGGGGGTAATCCTTGATGCTGGTCTTAGAATCGAGAGTTCAACAGTATATAACTAGAAGAATTAGTTGAGTTTTGTTGACTAGTAGATCATACTTGACCTTTTTCTGTAAACTAATTTGTACTGAAAAATAATTGAACAAAAACAATTGGGAGTGAAATTTTATCAGAATCTATATACAAACCTTGTCTGTATAGTTAACCTCTTCCCCGGCAGAAACGTGTATACATGTTTTCACAAAATGTTCATTTTTCAGTCGTCGATGAGTATACTCGTCTAAAACTTTACCTTCAAAAACCAGTAACATCCGTACATAATCGTCAATTTTAAGCCATTCTATGCGTGAAACGAGTATTCATGTCAAATTGTATAGCCTGGCAGAGGCTATAGGGTAGAGCTGTGGGATTTCGAAGACATTGTTACTAGACTTGCTCCGACAGCCATTGTCGTCGGATGGGTGTTGTTTGCATCTACATTTGCATTCATTTTGAAAAGCACCTTTCTTAATAATTTCATCTAGAAACTTTCTAAGGAAATGCTATTCTTTTATATGTGGAAATAAAATTCATTTGTTTTATTTTTTCCTTACAACTTACAGTTTTCAATTGATTTGGTTCATAATAAAATGAAAAAAAGGGAATTTCATTTATCATGCATATCATAATTACTGCTAGTTATTGGGTAACAATTGTAATAAAAATTAAAAATAAAATAGGTTTTCATTTCTCTTTACATTTGGTAATAAAATTTAGAGGGAAATTAGAAAAAGATGGTAAAAAAATATGGTTTATAGGATGAGTTGACTCGTTTTTGCCGACAAAGGTATTTTCAAAATAAAAAGCTAACCACAAAAATGGGAAGAAAAAATAATTACAAATTGTTTTCATAACCATTATCAAAAATACTATATAGAAACAAAAGAAAAAAATTAGTCTGAAAAAGAAACGTTTTTACCAAAATATTGTTGGGGAAGGGGTTAATGTAACAAACAAAATCTCACAAGGCTAGAACGGTAATTAATTAATTGCAACAACATAATGGAAGTTAGAAGGGATGTATTGCAATGTTGGAGCAGTGTACTTTTGCTAGATTGTGAAAATGTTACTAATGTGTGACTGATGAAAATGTTTGTGTGTAAGGTATGACTTATGAAAATGCTTGTGTGTAAGGTGTGACTCATGAAAATGTTTGTGTGTAAGGTATGACTTATGAAAATGTTAGTGTGTAAGGTATGATTCATGAAAATGTTTGTGTGTAAGGTGTGACTCATGAAAATGTTTGTGTGTAAGGTGTGTCTCATGAAAATGTTTGTGTGTAAGGTGTGATTCATGAATATATTTGTGTGTAAGGTGTGACTCATGAATATGTTTGTGTGTAAGGTATGATTCATGAAAATGTTTGTGTGTAAGGTGTGACTCATGAAAATGTTTGTGTGTAAGGTGTGACTCATGAAAATGTTTGTGTGTAAGGTATGACTCATGAAAATGTTTGTGTGTAAGGTGTGATTCATGAAAATGTTTGTGTGTAAGGTGTGATTCATGAAAATGTTTGTGTGTAAGGTGTGACTCATGAAAATGTTTGTGTCTAAGGTGTGACTCATGAAAATGTTTGTGTGTAAGGTCTGACTCATGAAAATGTTTGTGTGTAAGGTGTGACTCATGAAAATGTTTGTGTGTAAGGTGTGACTCATGAAAATGTTTGTGTGTAAGGTGTGACTCATGAAAATGTTTGTGTGTAAGGTGTGACTCATGAAAATGTTTGTGTGTAAGGTGTGACTCATGAAAATGTTTGTGTGTAAGGTGTTACTCATGAAAATGTTTGTGTGTAAGGTGTGACTCATGAAAATGTTTGTGTGTAAGGTGTGACTCATGAAAATGTTTGTGTGTAAGGTGTGACTCATGAAAATC
The DNA here is from genome assembly GCA_030386875.1 of Morinoia aosen. NCBI lineage: Eukaryota > Metazoa > Arthropoda > Malacostraca > Amphipoda > Talitridae > Morinoia > Morinoia aosen. The sequence goes on along the minus strand of CM059561.1, from coordinate 80,960,056 downwards.
TTTGTGATTCATGAAAATGCTGGTATTTAATGTATAACATAAATGATATGTTAGTATGTTATTGCTCTTTCACCCCTCACCTGAATTTGTCCCCTAATATGGAGTGCAAGTTCTAAAGTTTAAATGTTTCATTACATGTCTTATAGATAGCAATATCCCACTCAGGGGGATACAACTATTGTATCTATGGGAGTTTGCACTCGCAGGAGTTGAATGTGACGTCCCAAGCTGAGAGTTGGGTAGGTGTCAGTTTTGTTGAAATATGTTTCTTTATTATGTTAAGGACCAGATTTGTTTGGTCCACTGCTATCTTGTTTTTCAGCACCTACTACTCTCTTCTTCAACTTTTATCTTGTTTCAGGAACTTCTTTCTTGATTTAATCTTTCTATGCACCTTGTGCAGAAATTCCAAATTCCCTTAACTTCATGCTAAATGATGCCTTCTTCCTTACTCATTTTGAAATGATTTTGTTCTGGTTAGGGAGGTTTAAACAAACATCTTATCTACTCTTGAGTTTCATCATTCAAATGTAAGAAATTTGTTACTGAATTTTAACCCCTTGATAGAATACAACTACTATCTCTATAAGAACTGGGGTTAGATATGAGATTCCAAGCTAAAGGTTGTGCAAGTCTTTTTATGTGAATAGAGTAGGTTTTTTTTGTTATTGATCATGTTTTGGTTCGCTGCTGCCTTTTTACAGCTCCTGTTATTTTCTTCTTCAACTTCATAAATTTCTTCCAATCATACTGTTTCTATGTGCAGGGTGCGGGGGATACCTTCTGCAAAGACTCCTCCTTTTCTATAGTCCATACTCAATTATTCCTCTTTGCTCTCTTGCGATTGCCTTTATTGTGTATAGCTAATTTTGAACTATTATAAAAATACTATTTGTTGCTTTGTATCTGTGCTACATGAATGTATCTTCTCTTGCAGTTTAAAACGCTCTCCTCAATTTCTTGCGTGTGTTGTTTTGTTGGGCAATCCAGGACTTGAAAATTAACTAATAATTAATGAAATTTTTGCAGCAGTAAACAAGACCATTATAGAAAATATATATTTTGTTCAGTTTTGTTATTACGCAGAGTTAAGCCTATCAATTAGCGTTGTTAATTCATTTCTAGTCGGTAACTCAAGTTTTTGTTATCCCTTGTATGTTAGTTTCTTGTGTTGTGTAGATTTTGTGTTTAGTTCAACCCACTTGTGAATCACGCTGTGAAAAAAAACACTCGGTGCTTTGTGGCAAGTTCTTCGATTTCGGTGTCCGTTGTACTGGCGGTGTGCAGGTTGAACCAAAGAAGTGGGCGGGCTAGTGTTGCCACGATTGACCTGGGTTATTGAAGTGGAATAACTTTGAGAACATGGCGTCGATGCCGTCGAGCAGTGCTGTGAGGGCGCTGAGTCTGGAGTACCGGAGCTTGCAGGAGGAGCCAGTTGAAGGCTTCAGCGTCAAGCTCCTCAATGACGACAATCTATTCGAGTGGGAGGTCGCCATATATGGACCTCCTGATACTCTCTACCAGGGCGGATACTTCAAGGTAAGTTCCTTGTATTAATTCTAGTCTAATTTATCTCTGATTATTGAAGACGTGAGATTCTTGATTACCATTTGTTCTTGATATGCTCTACCAGGGTGGTAACTTCAAGGTAAGTTTTTTCTAGTATTTTGGTGTTATTCATCTCTGTGTCTGATTATTAACGACGTGAGGTTCTTGATCACCATTTATTATCTACCGTGAAAGCTTTCATGACTTCGCTGAACTAGAATTTGACAGGTTCTGTACTGATGTCCAGAATAGGACATTTTCGTGATACTGATAAGACTTGGCGCGGCTTTATTTTTTTGTATTCAATTCAAATCCCAAGCGTTCCACTGCAATTGTGGACACCTGCGACAGAGGTTTGTCGATAAATTACGAGCTTTTTGACATCCAGTTGTGTAGATACACCGAAGAGGACTGAAATTATCAGTGTAGGAGCATCGTTTTAAGCAGGCTTTTCAAGCTACTTTCACTGGAGTTATATGCTTGTACGCTGTTCTTGCCTGCGTCTTCCAACTATGCACCTGAGCTGTCAGATATAATTTTACTGGCTGAGGAAAGCAGATTTTACTGTACAGTGGCCAAGTTATAAGACCTTGTTTTATCATTGTTCTATCCGATTTTCGTGGAAGTGATTCTCAAGTTGAGGCGAATTATTACTGAAACTGCAACTCTGCTGTTTCTCTTCGTCAGACTCATGAGAAGCCCAGTGATCTCTCACTTTCCCTATTCATTCTTTCACTACCTAAATCAATGGTAATTTTCACGAAAAATTTCTTAACTCTAGTATGAGCATAATCATTGCAACGAAATGTGACAGGCGAAACGTAATGCGCAGTGCAGTTGTCTCCTAATGATCATAAATTGTCGCGTAATTTGCTCGTTAGTGTCAATATTTGGCAAGTTCTTTTACTTGATGAATCCTTCTTACCGCTCTCCGGGTCTGCATTTGAGTGTTTGTACTTTAAGCTTTTCACAACGTGACCCACGACATTGAAATTTGAATGTCTCTCGGTTTTAACTAGTTTGCAGTTAAGGATGTTAACACTTAGACTGTGACATGAATCACCTGTTGTCACTGAGGGGATTTTCATAATGCTCTTTACCGACCAGGAGTTACAAACTCAATTTTAACGATTACTCAAAGAAAACTAAATGAAGGCACGATCAATTTAATGTTGGTTGTTTTCAGAATTGCTTTCCAATTTGAGTTGAACATTGAACCGCAGTTTAACCCGCCACAGTTAATGTGTCAAGTAGCATCGTGTGAGGTTTTTTCGAGCATGACCAGAGTCAAGTAGAAGCTCGATCATGCTTTGCGTGTCAGCACACACAGCGGTGGGAAATGTACGTACTTTCTAGTTACTTCACTCAACTTCTGCGCCTGGAAAAGTTATAAAAGCGATTTTTGTTTCCGTTCCTGTAGAGGTTGATAGTTCCCAGTTACTTCGCACAACTTCTACGCCTGGAAAAGTTGCGAAAGAGATTTTTGTTTCCGTTTCGGTAGAGGTTGACAGGCGTGGAGTCTTAGGCGGAATATAGAAAATTACTTATCTTATGCCTTAAACTTATCCGTAAATTTTAGTTGATATACCCTTCCCATAGATTTGATTGATTATATGCTTTAACGGAAGGCATTGCTGTCACTAAGTAAGCGAGCGTTACACTCACTGTGTACTGAGCGTAATGTATTAACTTCGTTAGTGATGTAGGGGAGCGTATGCGGGAGACTTACGCAAGCAATGCTTAGTTCTGTTGGATCTGGGTTTACTGTAGCCGTACAATATTAGTACCGTGGTCAGAGTACTGCGTCGGATGTGTTGGCGGTTTGTTTCTCAAGGACCAAACCCATTTTTGAAGAGACAAAACCCTCATTTATCTCAAGAAAATTTTGACCACTGCTATTTTACTTTAAAATTAGAACTTAAGGTGAGTTTTTTTTTGGAATGTTAGTGTCAATTTTCTTCAAGATTATTTCTCAAATAGAGAACCTCTTGGTACCCTCAAATGAAGATCGGTTTATCGATCTTATAAATGCTTCAAATGTGCCAATTTCTGACTTAAACGGTATTTTCTCCTCATCGCTGTTTGGCGAGACCTTGTTGTACAGTGTAGCGATTTTTTGCGTCTTACAAATACTCTTATTGTTAGGTTGTGCGCAGTAGTACATACACTACAGCGTTGAGCGCAGTAGCGGCAGTGGGTTGCATGTCTACAGCGCAGTAATTTTGCGTCTGACAAATACATGAGTTAGGTTACAATACAAATACGCTTGCTATTGTTAGGTCGTGCGCAGTAGCGGCATGTCTACATTGCAGTAATTTTGCGTCTGACAAATACTAAAGTAATGTTAAAATACAAATAATACAAATACGCTTGTTATTGTACGGTCGTGCGCAGTAGCACACCGCTGTACACTGCAGCTTCGGGCGCAATAGCGGCAGTTGGCCGTCAGTTGCATGGCGCGGCCTCATCAGCTTTAGGGCAGCAGCGTCCGGCTTGCTCTCCCCCCCGCAGTTTTGTTGCGGTGCGCGGCCAGTTGCGTCTCAGGTACTCGCTCACACTCGCGCGCCCTCCGTTACTGCTTTACCTGGCGCCGCTCGTGCTGTGCGCCACCTGCTCGGTTGTGACCGCCGGCTCTGTGCTGCGCTGCGTTCTATCGCGAGTGAAATGATACTTTGTATCTCTACTACTTTGTTGTATCTCTCTACATGTTATGGCACTTGAATTGTCCTAGTGTTTTTGGATATTTGTTTTCTGCGTCTTACCTCGACTGGCGCTGCTAGAGTCGTGCTGTGTTGTGATCGCGCGCTCGATGCTACGCAGCGTGGTATCGCGAGTGTAGTGATGCAAAAAAAAACGGTTTTATTTGATTGCGTTTTTTTTGCAAAAAAAAACGTGTTTTTTATGTGTTTTTTTTGTTTTTTTTGGTTTTTTTTGCACACCTAAATTTTGTTAAGCATATGTCTGGGTTTTTTTTTTGGACACCTGAAATATATTAATATCCATGTTTTTTAGTCATTTCATTGTTATAAAAACATCAAAAAGAAACCATACAGTAAAAGTGGTGGCAGATAACCCACAATTACCTAGAGGCGTCTAAGAGGAACAGCAGGAGCCACAGAACTTATATTGATGGAGTCAAAATTCAGAGCTTATTATCTCTACTATGCCTGATTTTATTTTTATGTGACCAAAAAAATCAGACTTTGCAGAGATAATAAGGGTAAATCTGAAGGATTTGTCAGTTATCGATTTTGTAAATTTTGATGCCTAACCGAAGCATAGTTAATTAGATCGAAATAAACAAGTTTTCTTCTATGCACTTTCCGTCTCAAATGAGTATTTTATTAGTTATAGCGGTAAAGGACTTACCGCAACTCCTGTGTTTGAAGCGGCAAGTAATTCAAGGAGCACGTCGGACAGCAACACTGCAATGCGCACTCGCTTCCAGCACGATCGTCATCAAAGACGAAACCAAACCTACCGCTATACCTCGTTAAATACTCTTTTGACGAGAAAAGTGTATAGAAGAAAAGTTGTTTATTTCGATGTTATTAACATGATTCAAGCAACAAAAATTCGAAAATCGATGAGTAGCTGTTTATTCGAGCGCATACGTCCTCAAAGATGAAACTAAACTTATCGCTATAAATCGTAAAATACTCATTTGAGACGGAAGGTGCATAGAAGAAAACTTCTTTATTTTGATTAAATTAATTAGGTTCAGGCACCAAAAAGTGGAAAATTGATAACTGACATATCCTTCAGATTTACCATAATAAGCTCTGAATTTTGACTCCATCAATATAAGTTCTGTGGCTCCTGCTGTACCTCTTAGACTCTAGGTAATTGTGGGTTATCTGCCACCACTTTTACTGTATGGTTTCTTTTTCATGTTTTCATTACAAAACAATGACTAAAAACCATAGATATTAATATATTTAAGGTGACCAAAAAATATGCTGTTTTTTAAAAACATGTTTTTTTACTAAAAATTCTGGGTAAATGTGAAGTTTAATGCAATCAGAAAATAATAATTAGCGATCCCAGGAATCACTAAAGGAACCCATTTAAGAACGTTTTACACGAATGACATTTTACTCGCTGATGAGTTATTTTCGAATAATTGAACTTTGAAGTTGGCCTTTGCGCCAAAGGAAGCGAGCGCGTGAAACGGAATTTAATTAATAACGGAAGCTATTACAAACGTAAAGAGGTTGGGTCAGGAGGGGGAGGCACAGTTCTTCTAATGAAAATTATAAATAAAGCTTCTAACCCACCCATTAGGGTGATGATCGCAATCTTGTTGACATCGGCTCTAAGATGGCAGCGCCCATGGTGGTCGCCATCTTAGAGCCGATGTAAACAAGATTGTGGTCGTCACGTTAATGGGTGGGTTAGAAGCTTTATTTATAATTTTCGCTAGAAGAACTGTGCCTCCCCCTCACGACCCAACCTCTTTACGTTTGTAACAGGGGGTTAGCTTCCGTTTTTAATTATATCACGCTCGCTTCCTTTGGCTCGGGAAGTCCAACTTCAAATTTCAATGATTCAAAAATAAAGCATCAGCGAGCAGAATTTCGTTTTTTTAAAATGTTCTTAAATGGGTTCCTTTAGTGATTGTTCGGAATATAATTATTAATTTCCATGATTGCATTAAACTTCACATTGACCAAATTCTGACTAATAAAAATGAATATTAATATATTCTCTGGTACCAAATATAACCATGCTGTTTTTTTTTATAAAGAATCATGACTAAAAAACAATATATTTTATGTGACCTAAAAAGCCCCATGCAGATTTAAAAAAAAAAACATGTTTTTTACTAAAAAATCATGACTGAAAACACATGAATAATATATTTGAGACCAAAAAATGTTTTTGTACTAAAAAATCATGACTAAAAAAACATGAATATATTTATGAGACCTAAAAAACCCCATGCTGTTTTTTTAAAAAATATGTTTTTTTACAAACAATGATGTATAAGAAAACCTGGATATGAATATATTTTATGCGACCAAAAAACCATGCTGTTTTATTTTATGTATTTTTCATAAAAAATCGTGTCTTAAAATCATGGATATTAACATATTTTATGTTACCAAAAAATCCTTGTGTTTTTAAACATGTTTTTTTATTAAAAAGTTAATATTATTCATTTTTTGGTCACGAATTCTTTGTAAAAAAAACACCCCTCAGGGGGATACAATTATTGTATCTATGGGAACTAGCGCTCCCAGGGGGACAATGTAAGGGCCCAAGCTGAGAGTTAGGTAGGCCTTCTTTTTGTTGAAATGAAATGTTTTTGTGATGTTAAGGACCACCTTTTTTTCGGTTCACTGCTGTCCTGTTTTTCAGCACCTACTACTGTCTTCTTCAACTTTGATCTTGTTTCATAATCTTCCTTCCTCTCTTTGGATCGCATTTGTTGCTGGGTAGGGAGGCTAAAACTAATGACTAATCTAATCTGTAAAGAAAACATGGATATCAATTTATTTTATGTAACCAAAAAACCATGTTTTCTGAAAAAAAGATTTTTTACAAAAAACATGAGTGTTATTAAATTTTATCTGACCAAAAAAAACATGACATTTTAAAAACCATGTTTTTTTCACCAAAACTCATTAATATCCATGTTTTTTAGTCATGATTTTTTTTGGTTAAGAAAACATGATTTAAAAAAAACCAGCATGGTTTTTTTGGCAAACAAAATATATTAATATCCACATTTTTTAATCATGATTTTTCTGTAAAAAAATATGTTTATTTTGAAAAATACAGCATGGTTGTGTATGGTAAAATAAAGTATATTAATATCCGTGTTTTTTAGTCATGACTTTTTTGTAACAAAAACATTCAAAAAACAGCATGGATTTTTTGGTCACATAAGATATATTAATATCCATTAGAACCGTCCTAGGTCTTAGAATGAAATATCCACAAAGAATCTATTCACTCTATAAAACCTTTCGGAGACTAGCTCCATCCTCAGTAAGTCATTCAGTCAAATGTTTTTCAAAGGAACAGTGAAAATTCATTGTCCATTTCGCCAAATTTTACCGAATGACTGAGGATGGAGCTGGTCTCCGAAAGGTTTTATGGAGTGAATAGATTCTATGTAGATATTCTATTCTAAGACCTAGTACAGTTCTAATAAACATGATTTCAATATTAACAGCATTCTTTGTTTATAAGTTTCTAAAGACAATTCGATTAAAGAAAACTAACTTTCCTGATATTTACATCCGTGTTTTTTTAGTCATGATTTTTTTTAAATGTTTATAAAAAAACTTTTTTGGTCCAATAAAATATAATAGCCATGTTTTTTTAGTCAAGATTTTTCTGTTAAAAAACAATGTTTTAAAAAAAAGCATTGGATTTTTAAGGTCACAAATATATTAATTTCCATGTTTTTTAGTCATAATTTTTGTATAAATAACATTTTTTTTAAAAAAACAGCATGGTTTTTTAGTCACATCTCTATCAATGACCATAAGTAAAGATATGTTATTATAACACACCATTTTGGGAGTTTAAGGTCATTCACATGTATTGTAAAATAAATGAAATATCAAAGCATGAAACCGCAGAAAATGAAAAAGTTCATAAAACCATAGAAAACCATCAATTAAGAAGTATGCTGTTTTATTTTGTAATTTGACATGAAAACAAATAATGTAATGTGGTTCTTTTTCTTGCTGAGTTATTTTCAGACAAAATATTTAAAAAAAACCAAAACATCCACGTTTATTTTGGCCACTGTTTTTTTTGTAAAAAAAACGTGTTTTTTAAAAAAAAAACGGCATGGTTTTTTATGAGTCACATCTCTACGCGAGTGTAATAATACTTCGCTTATTTTGTATCTCTACTACTCTGTTGTGGTTACTAGAATTGTCCTAGTGTTGTTGGATATTTGTTTTCTGTGCCTTATTTCAACTGGCACTCACCTGCCGCTGCTTGCTCGTTGTGCTTACCTGTGTTGTGACCGCGGGCTCCACGCTACGCTGTGTTGTATCTCGAGTTGTGCTCAACATGTTGTGGCACTTGATTGGTCCGAATGTTTTAGGACATTTGTTTACTGCATCTTGAGTTCAGAGTTGTGCTGTTGTGCTTCTTTACGGGACCAGCGTCATGCTTTTTAGCTTTGTCTTTTTTTTGCGTCTGTTTTTATCATCTTCTAATAAGGCTTGTGGAGCTGTTAATCGAATTCTCCCTTCCGCATCGCTCAAGGAACTGTATATATTGTATATACATACAATTTACTGTCTATATTATGTGTAGATAGCTTATTGTATATACCCTCGACGTTTGTGTGCATAAATTTTGAAGATTTAAAATTCTTTAAATATGTATCTAGCGTGTCAGAAGAGTGTTGTGGATGAAGGTGTAGTTATAAAGTCCGTTTTCTATGGATCAGTTCTATGGATCTATCTCTTACATAGTGTAGACTGACGTTAGTTGCTTTCACCTGCAGTGATGAGATTCTAAATAGTTGTCTCGAATATCATTCAGGGTCTCGCCTCGTTGAGATGCTCCCTATAACTGTAAAAACACTGTGTCTTTTACAATCAACGTAGTCGTGTGGGTTTGTTGACAACTTATTGTTGGATTACCTAGTTTGTTCTTGGAAATCATTGCGCAGTGTATCTCTGTGTGATTAATCTTTGAAGTGTATTTTGTGGAGCCTTCATCGGTTTGCTTTACTGTGTCAAGTGTGCTTTGTTTGCATCGAGTTTCGTGGACACGGATTTCTGAGGTTTTGTATGATACATTATTGAGCTGTATCGCGTGATGTGCATAAGCTGAATTAACTGTACGCTGCGTTTGAGTTGAATTGAGGCCCTTAGAACCATACGTACCAAGCGTCACTTTTTAAACATGTCAGCAAACGGCATCAAAGTTGGGCGACTCAGAAACTATCGCATCTCAGTAACTTATAGAGGTATTCGACATTTTGTAGCAATCTTCCTGTACCTGCGACTAACTCTGTCAAAGGAAAGTTTGGGGAGGGCAGCGGTATACATAACTCGTTTTCGCTAGGTGTATTTGGTGCTTGAAACCGTATGATTCTAGAGGCTTCAATTGTGCTATCTGCTAACTAGACTAGAGCGGTGTGATCTATTAGTATGGCTTTCTGGAAGGGTCCTGTTTTGGGTTACGGAGACACTGTGCAGTCTGCCCAACACCTAAAATGGATCACATTCACTCAAGGTTTGTCCTGTACGTCGTTGCAGGCTGCGCTTTAGGGACCACCAAGGTTATGCTTCTGCTGTGTCAGTTTGTATGCCTTTTGGTCGAATATCTTGTTCCTATTGCCTGCTTCTGCTCTGAATCAGTTTGTATGCCTTTGTTCGGATATCTTGTTCCTTTTACCTGCTTCTGCTCTGTGCCAGTTTGTATGCCTTTTGGTCGGATATGTTGTTCCTTTTGCCAGCTTCTGCTCTGCATCAGTTTGTATGCCTTCTGGTCGGATATCTTGTAGTCCCTTTGCCTGCTTCTGCTCTGTGCCAGTTTGTATGCCTTTTGGTCGGATATGTTGTTCCTTTTGCCAGCTTCTGCTCTGCATCAGTTTGTATGCCTTCTGGTCGGATATCTTGTTGTCCCTTTGCCTGCTTCTGCTCTGTGCCAGTTTGTATGCCTTTTGGTCGGATATGTTGTTCCTTTTGCCAGCTTCTGCTCTGCATCAGTTTGTATGCCTTCTGGTCGGATATCTTGTTGTCCCTTTGCCTGCTTCTGCTCTGCATCAGTTTGTATGCCTTCTGGTCGGATATCTTGTTGTCCCTTTGCCAGCTTCTGCTCTGTGCCAGTTTGTATGCCTTTTGGTCGGATATGTTGTTCCTTTTGCCAGCTTCTGCTCTGCATCAGTTTGTATGCCTTCTGGTCGGATATCTTGTTGTCCCTTTGCCTGCTTCTGCTCTGTGCCAGTTTGTATGCCTTTTGGTCGGATATGTTGTTCCTTTTGCCAGCTTCTGCTCTGCATCAGTTTGTATGCCTTCTGGTCGGATATCTTGTTGTCCCTTTGCCAGCTTCTGCTCTGTGCCAGTTTGTATGCCTTTTGGTCGGATATGTTGTTCCTTTTGCTAGCTTCTGCTCTGCATCAGTTTGTATGCCTTCTGGTCGGATATCTTGTTGTCCCTTTGCCTGCTTCTGCTCTGTGTCGGTTTGTGTGCCGTTTGGTCGGATATCTTGTTGTCCCTTTTGCCAGCTTCTGCTCTGTGTCGGTTTGTGTGCCGTTTGGTCGGATGTCTTGTTGTCTCTTTTGCCAGCTTCTGCTCTGCATCAATTTGTATGCCTTTTTGTCGGATATCTTGTTGTCCCTTTGCCTGCTTCTGCTCTGTGTCGGTTTGTGTGCCGTTTGGTCGGATATCTTGTTGTTCCTTTGCCTGCTTCTGCTCTGTGTCGGTTTGTATGCCGTTTGGTCGGATATCTTGTTGTTCCTTTGCCTGCTTCTGCTCTGTGTCGGTTTGTGTGTCGTTTGGTCGGATATCTTGTTGTCCCTTTGCCTGCTTCTGCTCTGTGTCGGTTTGTATGCCGTTTGGTCGGATATCTTGTTGTCCCTTTGCCTGCTTCTGCTCTGTGTCGGTTTGTATGCCGTTTGGTCGGATATCTTCTTGTTGTTCCTTTGCCTGCTTCTGCTCTGTGTCGGTTTGTATGCCGTTTGGTCGGATATCTTGTTGTTCCTTTGCCTGCTTCTGCTCTGTGTCGGTTTGTATGCCGTTTGGTCGGATATCTTGTTGTTCCTTTGCCTGCTTCTGCTCTGTGTCGGTTTGTATGCCGTTTGGTCGGATATCTTGTTGTCCCTTTGCCTGCTTCTGCTCTGTGTCGGTTTGTATGCCGTTTGGTCGGATATCTTGTTGTTCCTTTGCCTGCTTCTGCTCTGTGTCGGTTTGTATGCCGTTTGGTCGGATATCTTGTTGTTCCTTTTGCCAATATCGTAACCTAGATTTGTGTGAGGAATTGGTTGTCGAATTGCCTTTCGAAGTTCAAGGAATGCCTTTGTGTTCAAACAAGAATTCCAATTCATGTTATTTAAACTGGGGTTTCCTATAGGTCTTAATTTGTCGACATTTTACTACGTATTTTGTCTCTGGTTTGTTCTGGTACATCAGTGCATCTTAAGCGGCCTATGTTGTTTGAATATTTCCATCAATGTGTGGTGCTAATCGAATTTGGATCCTTTCCTTTTGGAAAATTTGAGCCCATTCAATTCAGTTTCATTTACATCTAAATTAACATACTGTGCTACAACAGCCAGATTCCATAGAAAAAGATTGTGATAAGCGAGTGTGTTAACGCTTGTGTTTTCAAGGTGAGATTATTACCGGTTAGCACGTCATAAAATGAAGTAATTTTTTACCTTAGACTGGTGCACTTGGTACATATGCGAGTCTGAAGTTTTCCTGCATCGCCATGGACACTCACAGGAGGAAAATATGTGAGGGCCCGAGCTTAGAGTAAGGTAGGCCTTCTTTTTGTTGAAATAAAATGTTTTTATTAAGTTAAGGACCACCTTTTTTTGGTTCACTGCTGTCCTGTTTTTCACCATCTACTACTTTCATCTTCAGCTTTGATCTTGTTTAATAATCTTCTTTCTCAACTTACTGTTCCTATGCCCTTTCTGCATAGATTCCGCGTTCCCTTGGCTCCATACTAAATGGTGCCTTCCTCTTTCCTCTCTTTGGATCGCCATTGTGGCGGATAGGGAGGCTTAAACTAATCTAATCTGCATCGCCATTGAAGCGTGCGCAAGTAGCCGTTTCTGCCTGGAAATACTTCTTAATTAGCTTGCTCTGAGAGAGAGGGGGGGGGGGGGGGGGGGGGCAATTTACTGGTTAATGCACTGATTGCGCCCTCATGGGAATTTTAAAAGTGATGCATTTGCAGCGATAAGGCTGAGATGATCCTTCTTGTTTGGGATGATCCGATGATCTGATGAAGCAGAACGAAGGCTGACGATCTTTGCGTTCGTTTTTCTTCTTTATGGGAAATTTATTCATTCTTTTCACCGTGTCTGATTCTTACTGCCTCGACATGGGAGAAATTTGTAAGTTTGCAATAATTTTTATTACCTTATAGCTTTCTAACCGTTTACCGAGAAAAATCCTTAAATTTAGAGGACAGACAAATGAGGAGTTGTATAAAACTCTTCCCATTTAGTTTGGAATGAGATTGTTGCTTAAATTGTTAACTGTAACGATAAAAGCACCTTGGGTTGTTGGAAGATGCTCATGGAGATATCACACTGATGTCTAACATTATTAAACCGATTCTAAAAACCAAATCTCCCAAAATAATTGTCAATACTCGTTGACTGTAGAAATTGTACTCTTCCATGCACATTACTCTTTCTCCTCATTTAAGGCTTTTAGTTGAAGCATAAAGAAAACCCTTACTCTTTTTCCCCACATTTTATTGCGGTAGTCTCGTGGCCGAGATACAGGGCTGCGACTCAAACGGTAATTGTGTCCTACCCTCGAAAGCTTGATTATCGAGTGTCGATAGATAGCATTCGGTTATTGTCCGCCCTGCTGATGTTATGGTCACCGTGGCCGAGTGGTTAAGAACGCGCCATTCACGGGAAGGTGTCGGCAGTTCGAATCCCAGCAGTGCCGCCCGGGGATTCTCCCCGTTTGGAAAAGGGAAAACTGAGCCACAATACACCCCTCTACCCAGGTGTCGGAAATTGGTATCGGCTTGACCAGGGGTAACCGCCATGGCGTTTTGGTGTTAGTTATAAGGCATTTAAAAAAACAATATACAAGATGATAGGTATCAGGCTTAATTGGAATAAAGAACCTTTATGCTCTAAAACGTCCGTTGTACTAGTATTACGTAGAATTTTTATGTATCACAAAATTGTATTACGTACAATCACATTGTACAATCTATTGGTGTGTCGCTTGTGGTGAATAAATTGTTTATAGATGGCAGTGCGCTGTGACCGGGCGCGAGAAGACAGGCGTCATCAGGCCTATAGGCCGTCGCGCTCGCTACTTCTTGTATGTCTGTCCTTCACGAGCCGCTCTCTCACAAGGACACGCCAGCCTTTAACCTTCAGCCCGCTTCCCCTTCTAGGCCTTAGTTTGCTCTGTCGTGTTTCTTTGGTGCTCCTGCCTCTTCTCGTTCGCTCCGCCGCCGTGTTCTGTTTCTCGAAGTGCGCTCTGTCTTTGGGTGGATGGGTTGTCGTTAGTTATCCTCGGTTTTAGTTATCCTCTGTTCATTTGAATTCATTAGTTATGCTCTGTTCATTGAAATTCATTGCTTATCCTCTGTTCATTTGAATTCATTGGTTATGCTCTGTTCATTGAAATTCATTGCTTATCTTGTTCATTCAAATTGAGTAGCTATCCTGTTTCAGATGCGTAATTGAGTAGCAGAGCAGAGCCACAAATCAGGTTTAGTCATAATTTTATAATACTTATTTTGCCGCTTTCCATTTCAACTGCAACTTTCGATTCGCTGTCCTTCACTATAATGTGCTGTGTTGCTACACGTTTTATTTCGTTCGTGCAGTCACTTTTCATTCATGTTCAAAATTTTTCTAAGTTCTGCGAATTGTTTGAATTTATAACCCATGTAACTCATAGTTCCCTTTCAGAATTGCAAAATATCGTCTGTTATAAATCGAAATTATGCACGGTAAATAGTAACTATGTCTTTTTTTCTGTTGTGTGTTAACAGCGAATCTGGGCACTGTTGTGTTCAACTGAACCAACGATAATATTGTTCTCTTCTGCGATCAGATCATCAGAGTTCATGCGCGGTCAGTGAGTTAAACTACAAATATATCGACAGGAAATGTTGCAATGTCAGCGTATACTGTCATTATTCAAGTAATTAAATTTATCAAAATAATGCTGGGAATACCCATACATTAGTCTATTAATGCAGCATTTCAGATAAGAATGATAAATAAAGTTGAATTTTGCTGACAATAAACAAAAAACTGCTGTAAGTGGGTATTTTCTTGTGAAATAGTGTGTTCATAGAGTGGCGTGCATTCCCATGTTCTAAAGGGTTGGGCTGCGCTGAAATGCATACTGCTCCCGCAAAATCGAGCTTCCTTTCGTAAGCATCATTAGTGGCGAGAGAGCCTGACGTTGTCTAGCCTCCACCTCGATACAAGCGGCCAAATTGACGTAGTGTTGCTGTTACGCTACTCTTGGAAGACACGAACTTTGTTTATGGGCGCTTCGCTTACGTTCTTTTTTCTCAAGTACTTATTTATATCCTATTATTTGCATTACCTTCTTTCCTATTTATTTTCCCCCCTTTTTGCATCCCCCTCTTTCCTATTTATTTTTTATTCTTGTTTTATATGTATTAATATTTCCCTATCCCTGTTATCTTCGTATTTCCTGTTTATCATTTTTCGCTTGTATTCTCGTTCTTAATTCAATTTTTTCTTCTCGTATTCTCGGTCTCGTTTTCCTTTTTCCATCTTGTATTATTGTTCGTATTTTAATTTTTGCTTCTATTTCTTGTTCTCATTTTATCTTTTCCATTTTGAACTTAGCTCTTATTTGAATTTTTATTTCTTATTCACCATTTTATTTCCTTTTCTATTCATCCTATCATCTCTCTATTTACGACTTGGTCTCTCACACACCTTAGGCGCAGGTGTGTGACTACACAATTGCTCTCTTTCGTGCAATGACGTATTTTCGCGTTGTTCTTAATGCCCTTTAGCTGCTGCCCCGTCACATCAATGTGATTGGGATTCACGCATATCTCCAGACCATCCTAAGTGATTCTAATGAATTATTGTTGAGTTCTCTTGTTTTCTTTTGCATGCAGGCAACTCTAAAGAATGCTAAGACTCGGTGTAAAGATTAATTTGATAGATGCGCATTTGATTGAGAGTTATTAGTGCAATTCATATCAAACATCATTGACAATTTATGTGGAAATATCAATGACAGTTCATGTATGAATATTAATGACAATTCATATGTAAATTTAACAATTCAAATTTAAGCATCAATGACAACTCATGTATAAGTATCAATGACAACTCATGTATAAGTATCAATGACAACTCATGTATAAGTATCAATGACAACTCATGTATAAGTATCAATGACAACTCATGTATAAGTATCAATGACAACTCATGTTTACGTATCAATGACAACTCATGTTTACGTATCAATGACAACTCATGTTTACGTATCAATGACAGTTGATGCATAAATATCACATGTAAATTAACGGCTACTGATAGCACATGTAAATTGACGGCTACTGATAGCACATTTAAAGGAAGGGAACAACTCAACAGGACTTGAATTTCCTCACGTGCTTGCCTTATGTTGCACGCAATCCATATTTAAACAGCGTAACCTTCGCGTACATTTTTATTCGTGAGCCCATTCACCTGGAGCTCTATCTGTGTGGGAGATTTTATGTCTTTTTAGAGACGGCTTCTCCGTGCTTCCTTTTGCTTAGGCTGTGTTGTTCGTGTTTGTTGTGGCCTAGTAGAGGTGTGCTCTTTATTGTGTTGCTTTGGTTGTTGTTCGTGTTTGTTGTGGCGTAGTAGAGGTGTGCTCTTTATTGCGTTGCTTTGGTTGTTGTTCGTGTTGGTTGTGGCCTAGTAGAGGTGTGCTCTTTATTTATTGTGTTGCTTTGGTTGTTCGTGTTTGTTGTGGCCTAGTAGAGGTGTGCTCTTTATTGTGTTGCTTCGGTTGTTGTTCCTGTTTGTTGTGGCCTAGTAGAGGTGTACTCTTTATTGCGTTGCTTCGGTTGTTGTTCCTGTTTGTTGTGGCCTGTTGTTCGTGTTTGTTGTCGCCTAGTAGAGGTGTGCTCTTTATTGTATCCGTGTGTAACACATTAAATACATATGCTTTGATGCACGTTCTACGGAGTTTCGTGAGACTGGTATCATTCATGGCGGTCTTTTTCTCAAAATTCTCAGTTTTGGCCGTTTTTAGAGCAGAATTCGTCCATAAAAAGCACTTGGCATTCAACCATGCAAGATTTCCAAGAGCGTATAAGCTTTTACGATGTATAGTCAAATTTTACGTTTAAAAAGAGCCACGTTTGAGAATTCCATCCAACAAACAGGCAATCTGGCAACCCTGAATGAGACAAGAAGGCCATAAAAAGTTGAGACGTTCTAGTCGCGCGCGGTCTCCCGAACGTGAGGCAGCCAGTGTTGCCAATTTAGCGAAAATTCCCAAACTTGTTTTCCTTCAATGAAATCCAACTGTTACAGATGGCTCTGTATATGACAGTGTCGATTTGCATCGTATGCTAGGAGTTCTTTACGACAAAATTTGCCATCATGAAGAAATAAGAATTGAAGAATTTTAACACTAAAAATCTGATTCTGGCAACACTCGCTCCAGCACGCTTGCCGACCTTCACCTAGTTTCCACGTGTCGATAACTGATCATTTATTTGGCCGCTTGCATTCGTTCCCCTCGTTTCCTCATGAGAACGGTGAACACATTGTTTGATCTTGGACTTTGTTTTGATGGACTTAGCAAAATTTACGCCAAGGGGAATTTTTTTAGTCGTGGAACTTTAAGTAAGTTTTTTCGTTTATTAGCTCCACGTGTTGTTTGATCGTGTTATTTCGCAAAAAATCTGTGTCAAGAGGAATTTTTTCAGTGGTGGGGCTTTTATTAGTTATTCATGTTTTAGCTCAACATGTTTGATTGTGTGATGTTGCGAAAATCACCGTCGAAGGGAATTCTTTCCGTGATGGAACTTCTATTATTTTTTTCATGTTTTAGCTCACCTGCTTGTTGCCGTATTTGTGTTTCATTTTATTATAGTATGAACTTTTTCCATTGAAAGAGACAGGGTCTAGAGTTTAAAATTTTTGGCGTGTGCGAGTCTTGATGAAAACAGCAAAGCTTTCCGTGCAACAAGCGTGAGTGCCGTGCTAGCCCCCTGGGCACTTCTCTTGAGAGACACTCGAAGGTTTCATTCCCTGCCACTATTTCGTTTCATTTTGTTTCGTGGTGCGTATGCAGCGACTCATTCCCTACGATTATTTCGTTTTATTGTTTCGTTTTATTTTATTTCACAGTGAATGTTCAGCGACTCGAGGTATTCTGGCATGGCTCTCTGAAGCAGAAACGTGCTTGAATTTTTCAGAACAGAAACATGTTTGGAAGCCAGCGGTTGTTATTATCTCGTTTGCGACCGCACAGAAAATTTGTTTCGTCTACGGAAGTTCCACGCAATTTCGTGCATAATGGACGAAATAATATAATTCATTTTACAGAAGGGATTGTGCTATAATAAATATATCGTCACATTGCTGATGAAATTTGGTCGAACGAGACTGAATAATGAATTGGTCAGTTCATGCCAAAATGACACAAGGATGCTCAGAAATAGGTGTACGTTGAACTAACACTAAAACACCGTCATTATTTCATCACATTCGTGTGTTGTGGCTCATCTATTTTCAGTAGCAGTGATGTATGAGTGACAAGGTCACCGCCTTGAGTGCGCAGTTAATGTTTTAGATAGCGTCTGCTCACTTGCACGGTGTTGACCTTAATACCTCGAGTTCTTCACAACTATTGTATCTATGGGAATTCCCATCAGGGGATACAACTATTGTATCTATGGGAGTTGGCACTCCCAGGGGGAAATGTGTGAGGGCCCGAGCTGAGAATTAGATGGGCCTTCTTTTTGTTGAAGTAAAATGGCTTTGTTACGTCAAGGACCGCCTTTTTTCGGTTCACTGCTGTTCTGTTTTTCAGCACTGCTTTCTTCTTCAACTTTCATCTTGTTGCATATACTTCTTTCTCAATTTACTGTTTCCATGTCCCTTCTGCATAGATGCTGCGTTTCCTGATCTCCATACTAAATGGTGCCTTTCTCCTTCCTTTGCTATCAGTTATGCTATCAGTTAGGGAGGCCTAAACTAACGTCTAATATAATCTAACCTCGAGTTCTCCCATGCAGAAGTCGAGCATCGGAGACTTCACAAGAGTAACCGCGAGAACAGTTCTCTAAAACATTGCATTTAAGACTACATCTGCACGAATGGTTTGAAATTCATGGATGATCTACAGGCTTCATGGTTGTGTTCGTTACAGTTAGTGGTTACCTAAAACACTTCTCATTCTTCACGTGCATCACTAACTACCCGTTTTTGCTAAGGTAACCAGCATAGTGTAGGCAACTTTTTTTCTTATTGTGTTATTGTCTTTTTGATACACTTTCTATCACTCACAATGCTAAAAATGACTTTCTTCCGATTGAAGTAGTAAACCTGTATTATTTGATATTTACGTGGTTCATGACTGTGTTTGAGTCAACTTTGAAGTTAAATCCAGTTGTGTTTTTTGAAAGATGTCCTGACTTATCGAATAGAAGACCTACATTATGCAGGGTATCTTGTATGAGTCTGACTTAAATGTATGAGTCTGACGATAATGAATCTTGCCTAATAATACCCTTGGTGTGTTTATTTTTGCTTGGTGTCCGCTTCTTAAAGAAATAGCTTCTTTGATTTCATTTGAAGGATGCTCAATGACCGTATCTATTATACAAATTTCTCAAGTGCTCAGGTTACAAGAATATTTTAATTGCGGGTACTATTGGGATGGATATATTTGTTTGTCATCCACATCTGGAGGATTTACATAAGAAAATATCGAATCTCGTCATTTTTGACGAGCCGTGTACACTAGTTACACATAATCTACGAAATAGAAATTATTTGTTAGTCTCAAATGCGTATAGGAGTAAAGCAAAATTCGATGACGTTTTTGAGATGAACACTGAGGTATCCCTCGGGACTTCTTGTTGGTGCCGCGACCTGCATTCTGTGAAGTCTTTTTTATTTCCAGCGGGTATATTCCGTTAGGACTTTTTGCGGTTAAAATGAGTTGTGGTCCCGGTGGACACCAAGTGCGAGCATGTTTTCCTACAACATTTTTGGCTTTAATTTCACCCTCTCGTTCTCGCACGTTGAGAGACGGTATGGCTGGTGAAATGCCTCGTTTGCTTTCTCAGTGAACTGTTGGATTTTTATTTGTTTTCCCCTCAGGGGATACAACTATGGTGTCTGTGGGAATTAGCGCTCCCAGGAGGAATATGTGAGGTCCCGAGCTAAAGGTTAGGTAGGCTTCCTTTTTGTTGAAATATAGGTTTTTGTTTTGTTACACACTGTCATATTAAGATCTTTTTTCGGTTCACTGCTGTCCTGTTTTTCAGCGCCTACTACTTTCTTCTTCAACTTTGATCTTGTTTCATGAACTTCTTTCTCAGCTTGCTGGTTCTTATGCATGTGGTGCATAGATTCCGCGTTCCCTTAACTCCGTACTAAATAGTGTCTTCCTCCTTGCTCTCTTTGATGGATCGCCTTTGTGGCGGATAAGGAGGCTTGAACCAACTAATAATCTAATCTTTGCAGAAACTGACTTCACAAGGAGTTGAAAATTTGTTTCTCCTCTATTATAATATTGATACCATAGGCTTGGTTCACCTACTGTTGGTTTGTGTAAGGACCGCGTCAAGAGATATTGTGTTGATACTAATTTACTGTTGCCTGTGTGTGAAAATTGATTGTAAATGTGTTCTAATGGTGTCTGTGCGTGACTGGCGTCTGACGGCACGGGACAAGGGGACAACCCGAGAATGGGCTACTTAGCTTGTTTCTTTGCTAGTTCTTACTCTATTCTCTACTCACTTCACGTTATTCATCTTGCAATTGTTCGAATGTTTATCACAGGGTTTTAACGTGAAGTACTTCAAATACTTACCACTCACTGCTTAACGTGATTCCGCTAAGAAATTGAGCTGTTGTATAATTCATTACTGAGGATAGTAGCTCTTATTGATACCGTAGGCAAGACCGAAGTTCTCAATAAGAAAGTGAGCTATTATATAATTCGTTTGTGAGGAAAGTAGCTGCTCTTGGTTCTGTAGACGTGACTGAAGCCCTCAATAAGAAACTGAGCTGTTGTATAATTCGTTATTGAGGTTCGTTAGTGAAGATAGCAGCTCCTATTGATGCGATTGACTAAAACTCTCAATAAGAGTTGAGAACTCGCGACCCCTGCGGTGCTGTAGAGCGAGTTCACGGCTGCCGCAAGCATCAGCTGACAGATCGCGTGGCTGGCTATGGAGCTATCGATCGCTGCTTCTCCTGCTGCCTTCATGCTTCCTTCCTCCGCTCGTCCGTGCAGTTACTGCTGCTGCTCCGCCTGCATCCTTTGATCAATACTCTACACGCTGGTCAGAGCTATGTATAATTTGTGTACTCGTATTATCGTTCTTTCCAGGTCTAATTTTTGTACTCCTATTGCCGTTATTAACAAGTTTAGTTTTTCTACTTCTCTTGCCGTTGTTACCAGGTATAATTTTTCTACTCATGTTACTGGTATTACCAGGTCTAATTTTTGTACTTATATTACCGTATTATAACTTTTCCATGCAGATATTGCTGCGTCTGCATCCTTTGATCAATACTCTGCTCGCTTATCGTTAGCCAAGTCTAATTTTTCTACTCGTATTACCGGTATCATAACCACCGTTACTAGACTGGCTCTAGCATGAGGTTGTCTCCAACATCTAGAGACGGAACTGCCACTAGACAGTGAACTTCAAGAAACATGTAAGAGCATCTACTTGACAAGAAATAAAATACCCAAGCATTTTTATCGAGTCTACCATGTGGGGAACGTAGGCGGTAGAGGGTTAAAAGCGTTTGGCTTGTGGTATTACACAGCAGTTTCATCTGTTCACAATTGCTGGAACGTAGCTTGTTTTTTTTCAAACTTCGTCGAAATTTTAGACTGAAACGTTAACTTTAGACAATACAGGGCGTTCTTAGAAATCTACTCATGTCTTAAATGACGATTACTCATGTGATGTTTGTTTTTGTTTCAGGGGTAATCAAGTTTTCTATTACGAGATCTAAATATCCTCAATTGAACGTTCGTTTCTTTTATTTGACTCTTTGACTTCTACCTATGTCAGTAAATACCTATATCTAAACAGAATACAAGAGTACTGACAGTTAGAATCAAAGAGTGAGTGCATTTATTTAGGGCACCTTGTATTTTAGCTGTGCGTGTTCATCCAAAGCGAAATTATTCACTTGAAGTGGCGTAAATTGAAACTGCGATAAATTATGTCTGTGGATGGTAAGAGTGCTAGAGTTACAGCTTGCTATATATATTGTGTTCGATCCACGTTTGCTATTAGTTAATATTCTCCTCAGGAATACTCAAGAGATTGTCCTTCAGTAGAGCTAGAGGTCTCGATTCCCCTGCATGATGCCCTGAGATCTCGTGTAGAGTACGCCGATTTTTTGTTCCTGTTTATATGCTTCGACTTCTATAAGACCACCACTTGCGGTTCCCTAGCTGTAGGTCAGCCAGAGCTTCAATTGTATTACTTGCTTATGGTATTGTTATTAGGCGTCTTCTTTTGTGTTTGGTCAGTTGCATTACCTGCATAGGGTACTGTTATTAGGCGTCTTCTTCTGTGTTTTGTCAGTTGCATTACCTGCATAGGGTACTGTTATTAGGCGTCTTCTTCTGTGTTTTGTCAGTTGCATTACCTGCATAGGGTACTGTTATTAGGCGTCTTCTTTTGTGTTTGGTCAGTTGCATACCTCCATAGCTGTTATTAGTCGTCTTCTGTGTTCTTTCATGTTTGGTAGGATTTTTTTTGTTCCGTACGTTTGACCGTGTGGCTTGAGTGTTTGTTAATAAGGACGCAAATAGTCCTTGTCAAACACTCGTATATGTGTCGAATCAACTAGCCGTCGACTGCCACTCTTGGAGAAGAGTTTCTTTAGAGGTGCCACGGGAGCAAAATCGAGATTTATTTCAGAGGAGTGTGGCAGAGTTTCATTGGGGTTTAGAACTCCTCGGAGGGCAAAGAGGATTTCGTTGATCCACTCGGAGACTGTGGATGTTAGCGTAGTCTATCCTTGTGAGCGTGTCGTGGTAAATTTGAGTTTCTTAGTGGTCACTATTCAACGCAAGGGGATGTACTTCATGCAGAAATCTGGTATGGGTTTAGCTGTTCTGCTTTGTGTTACTCTTTTCTCCC
Source organism: Morinoia aosen (assembly GCA_030386875.1). NCBI lineage: Eukaryota > Metazoa > Arthropoda > Malacostraca > Amphipoda > Talitridae > Morinoia > Morinoia aosen. The sequence continues at coordinate 80,937,472 of CM059561.1, read as the reverse complement.
TTTGTTTTTATCAGTCGGCCTTTTAATTAACTCGAGCGCCTTCGTTCGTGTTTTGTCCTGCTTGTTTGTGGTAATTTTAACTTTTTATTTATTTACTGTGCCATCTCGGACACCAGTAGAAATTTTGGTCCTTGCGATGCTGCTCAAACTTAATCTCCACTTCCACTAAAATGATTACGTGTGATAAATTCGTACATTTCGCTGAGGTTCAATTGTTTTAGTCATATTGCGTTGCAATGTAATAATTATACGAGTTTTGTATAATATTCGTTATATTCGTTGTGATTGACATTTTCTAACATTTACTTCGATTTACGAGAAGTGGCGGCACCAATACCGCCTGAAAGCGCTAATTCTGATTTAACACTGCAATAAAATCATGAAACACGTGAATTACCGTGATAAAATCATTGGATAAGCTCACAATAATTCGTGTGTGGGGAACAAATAGGGTGGAAATATTTCCACGTTCAGTTGAGTGTACGTTGAACACAGACTGTACGTTAAAGAGTGTACATTAGAGCGTACGTTAATTAAGCACAGACTGCTCGTTAAAGAGCGTACGTTGAACACAGACTGTACGTTAAGAGTGTAAGTTACAGAGTGAACTTTGTACACAGAGTTCAGAGTGAACCTTAAACACAGGAGTTTTTTCTCCGCTCATATTTCCCAACATAAAATAAGCTTCGGTGTCATTCAGTTGACGCTTTCCTCAAGTAAAACTCAACATATTTAATTTTGGCGTGATTTTTATAGTATTTGCTATTACGGTACAATTTATTTAGCTTGCAAGTAACCTTACTGCTGCCATAACGTTGTATTAAATCACAAGAATTTTGATGTGTAAAGCTGTAAAGAGAGCGAAAAACTGCCTTATTCATTACCTGAAGCCGTCCAATTCACGATGCGTGACACAAGGACTATAGGCACGGATCGTCGTAGCCATGACTTTATGAGGAAATATTGCTTGAACGTTTGCCCCCGCAGAGAGATACACCTATTGTGTCTATGGGAATTAGCGCTCCCAGGGGGAAATTGTGTGAGGGCTCGAGCTGAGAGTTAGGTAGGTCTTTTTGATGAAATGAAATGTTTTTGTTATGTTAAGGACCACCTTTCTTCGTTTCACTGCTGTCCTGTTTTTCAGCACCTACTGATTTCTTCTTCAACTTTTATCTTGTTTCATAAACTTCTTACTCAAATTAATGTTTCTATACGCTTTCTGCATAGATTCCGCGTTCCCTTATCTCCATACTAAATGGTTTCTTCCTCCTCCCTTTCTTCAGAACGCGTTTTATCGGTTAGAGAAGCTTAAGCTAACATCTAATCTAATCATAATCTAATCTGCATGAAAGTTAGGTGCATTGTGGTGCGAGTATAAAGTTGTTTTGTCTGTTGATGGCAAAAATCGATCATTTTTGCTCACTCAGTGAAGTCGGCCGTAATTGAGTCAGTCTTGCAGATCATTGATCGGAAATGTTCCAAGGTTCAACGTAACGTGCTCTGTCAGCTATTTAATTGTTGACAACAATACATATAAAACTTTTGCTTACTATCGTCATAATAGTGCTCTGTCAAACAGCTTCGCTGGAGTACAGTCCTATGTGTGTATTGAACTGCCCCTTCTGTGAGGACGTAGAAACAACTGTTCAGTGATTTCTTTGTCTTAGACAGAAGTTGAATGAATGCATCAATATAGGAGTCAGCGTGATCACTGATTTAATATTGTCTAGCGTCAAGAAATCGATGTTCAATTCCGGAAGGTGATGTTGGAAACGAAAGTAAATTAAACATTCCTGGGTAAATATGAACTTCTATGGTTCACTCATGGCAAGAATACGGCTACCAACGTACCTCGTTCAGAAGGCGTTAGAGTCCTGTCTCGTACAAGGTAGTGAGACTCGGTTAACATGTAGACTGCGTATTGAGACATGTGTACCACCTGGTAAATTGCTCATCTGCATACCAGCATAAATGAATAACATTTCAGTTATTTCACTTGATATTTCAAAATTGACTTTATCATAAGAGGTAAAATATTGTGCATTCAGTATACTTTTCACACTTTGTAGAAAGGATAAGAATGGATTTGAGTTGTACAGTCAGTTTTTCAATTCTGCTACACACAACCTAACCGAACCCACCGTAGCCACCACACAAACCTAGTCAACGTGTTAAGTGATAAATAAAATCAAAGTGAAGGCTTAGTGCGCACTGTTAACTCAAGTGGCTTGATCACCTCGATCTTTTGCGTGCTCTACTCCTGTGGTTCCAAGCGACGTTGGTTTCGTACAGCCCGCTCTATTGGTTACGCTAACATCATGGGATTTTAGCTTGTGATTTCCGTTGTGTATTCGAATGGGAGTATTACGTTACCTTGGTGCTAAATTTTAGGCGATAAATGAAAGGAGTTCATATTTTTGGCACCGTTTGTGTGGAGTGCAAGTTTATGTGCTTACTTTGTCTCATCCTTCAGCCCCACGTGCCATACATGGCACACTCAAAAAAATGCTGACTTAGTTTTTTCTCGTCGACTTTGTGCTCTAATGTAATTTTTGGAGCTTTCTGCCGGACGGCAGTTCCGTCCCCATTCTGATGTTGGTGATAACCCGATGCCAGCGTCGGTCTGATAGCAATGATAGTAATATTGGGAGTATGAGTAAAAAATTGGGCTAAAATGGATCAAGGCATAAAAGATACAGGAAAATTGAGCTTGGCACTATTTTGCGATGTCCCTAGAATATGTCACTCGGAAATCGTTGCAACGCTTTGTTCGTATGGGAACTGTAATCCGCCATGGCTGCGACACAGACCTCACCTGTATACGGAAGAACTTCTGTATGCTGCTGGTGCTCTCCTCTTGCCCTGACATATTAACACTTTGGCGGCGGCAGGTAAGACTGTAGTTCAATATTCAACTCGAATTTAAAGTCAATCGTAGTAAGCATGGCTGAAAATAGCAAACATAAACTGCGTGGTATGATTAACTGGATCATGTCTTCACATAGTTTTGATTAAGTAATAATGAAAATTGAGTTTGTGGCTACTGGTCGGCCAGCAGCAGTAAGAAAATTATCTCCGTGTGCCACCGATGGCTCACATCGCAATCAAAGGATTAATTGCTCTCACGTTGTAATGCTACAGTTGGACTACACCCTCACCCTTACGTTTGTTGTCATTGTGCCGTCCTTAGCTCTTCGGTTTCGTTAAGGAAAAGCGCATAGATTCCGCGTTCCCTTATCTCCACCCTAAATGGTGCCTTCCTCTCTTCGAAACGCTTTTTTTGTGGTTAGGAAGGCTTAAACTAACATATAATCTAATCTTCGTCGAGGGAAAATGTTTCTGCGTAAAATTGCACTATTTGAGTCGAAGTTCTGAAGTATTTTAGGTGTTATTCACGATTTGTTGTAGTAATTGGGCTATTTTTTCTTAAGAAAAAATGTTTTTAATCTGTAAGGCATTATTTAAGGATACGCTCAATTTTTTGTAAAATCAATGCCGTCGACAAATTTTCAAAACTGGAACCCCTCAGGTTGATACAATTATTGTATCTACCGGAATTTGCACTCCCAGGAAGAAAATGTAAGGTCCCGAGCTAAGAGTTAGGTAGGCCTTCCTTTTGTTAAAATATAATAAGTGTGTGTTTGTTGCGGACCATCTTTTTTGTCAGTATTCTACTGTCCTATTTTTCAGCACCTACTACTCTCTTCTTCAACTTATATCTTGTTTCGTGCACTTCTTTCTCAACTTCCTATTTCTATACACCTTGTGGATAGATTCCGCGTTCCCTTTACTCCATACTAATGGGGCCTTCTTCTTCTCGCGTTGGAACGCCTTTGTTGCGGTTAGGTAGCCGTAAGCGAACATCTAACCCAATCCGCATTTAATCGTTTAGTTTCTAGAACCTCGGAATTGGTGCCCTTTATTGACTTGAGGCTTGTACACTTTCCGTTTTGTGTTATTTAAATTTCCCAAGGCCGCAAGCGATACTTTCGTTGATTCAGAATTACTGCTCGGTTATTTTTCGTGTGAATCTCCACACCGCAATGCCGCAAAACGTATTTGACTACATGGTTAGCAAGACGCGTATAAAAAGTTCCCACATTTTCGTGGGCCACGTTGTAAATAGTTTCCAAACGTGTGCAAGACTGAGGCACGAGCCTAGCGTAATTGCTGTGAGACCGTATTTTTAGACCAGTTCTTCCTGTCGCATGATATCTGGCGTAGCACATTTTTATAATGGAGTGAAGCTGTAAATTTAAGAGTGATTTGAATGATATATACTGAGATTGATTTCGGGAAGGCCGAATACAAATTCGTAATGCAGCACTAGCCAGTGAGTGATTCAAATGGTACCGACATAGGTTTCATGAGGATCGATTGTAGAACTTAGTGCCTTATTTCGGTGGACCATCTCCCTCAGGAAGTTTAGGATAAGCAATCGGTTGAGGTTTGTATCGTATGCTATGGAGACAGGCGCTCGCTCGCAGGGGTGATACTGTTTGGTTACCTCAGCCTGATAGGCCTTTTGGACGATTGCCTCACCTGCTCGCTTTGCCTTCTGTTTTCGTACTGTTCTGCTATCTTCTTCATAATTTTTATCCCTTTTCCTTGGCATTTCTTCCCCTTCCTTGTTTTCTCTTCCGCTTCCTTGTTTTCTCTTCCACTTCCTTGTTTTCTCTTCCGTTTCCTTGTCTTTCCTTCCGCTTCCTTGTTTTCTCTTCCGTTTCCTTGTCTTTTCTTCCGTTTCCTTGTCTTTTCTTCCGTTTCCTTGTCTTTTCTTCCGTTTCCTTGTCTTTTCTTCCGTTTCCTTGTCTTTTCTTCCGTTTCCTTGTCTTTTCTTCCGTTTCCTTGTATTTTCTTCCGTTTCCTTGTATTTTCTTCCGTTTCCTTGTCTTTTCTTCCGTTTCCTTGTCTTTTCTTCTGCTTCCTTGTCTTTTCTTCCGTTTCCTTGTCTTTTCTTCCGTTTCCTTGTATTTTCTTCCGTTTCCTTGTATTTTCTTCCGTTTCCTTGTATTTTCTTCCGTTTCCTTGTATTTTCTTCCGTTTCCTTGTCTCCTCTTCCGTTTCCTTGTCTTCTCTTCCGTTTCCTTGTCTTCTCTTCCGTTTCCTTGTCTTCTCTTCCGTTTCCTTGTCTTCTCTTCCGTTTCCTTGTCTTCTCTTCCGTTTCCTTGTCTTCTCTTCCGTTTCCTTGTCTTCTCTTCTGCTTCCTTGTCTTCTCTTCTGCTTCCTTGTCTTCTCTTCTGCTTCCTTGTCTTCTCTTCTGCTTCCTTGTCTTCTCTTCTGCTTCCTTGTCTTTTCTTCTGCTTCCTTGTCTTTTCTTCCGCTTTCTTGTTTTCTTTTTTTTTATCCTTGTCTTTTTCTTCTTTTCCTTATTTTTCTTGCATTTTCCTTATTTTTCTTGCCTTTTCCTTATTTTTCTTGCCTTTTTTCTTATTTTTCTTGCCTTATTCTTATTTACCTTGCCTTTTTCTCATTTTCCTTGTCGTTTCTTCCTCTTCATTCTCAACTTGTTTCTATGCACAGAGTATCCCCATGTGAGAACCCCCTTGTGTATAGATTTTCTTTTTCCTGGAGTCCTACTGAATAGTCATTTCTCTACGCACTTTAACACATTGACTGCGATTGGTTATACTGAAGTTCAGTATTCAACTAAAATATAAAGTCGAGAGCTGTTGAAAATTTTATAAATAACAAACATTAATTGGGTAAAATAACTATCATTGATTTAAGAAAACTTAAAAAAAAAAAATTAAAAACAACCCGTCGATGGGTTGTTATGCAGCAGGAAAACCTTGATCACGACCGACCGGTGGGTCATACCGCAATGAATGTGTTAAAATCGCCACTGTTGTAAACTAGAGAATTTAAAGCCAACTAATCAAATAATCGCAAGAGCGTTCAATTTGAATTTAAAAATCATATGTATTCTCTTCCTAAAATTGTGCGTTGAGATTGGTTTTCGCAAATCTAATCAATATTTGGGTGCGCGTCCTCATTGTGTGTGTCCTTTTGGAAGATACGGCTTTCCGAGTTTTTTTAAAAGGTTTGGTGTTTCCTTATTCGTATCCCTAGCTCCTCACGAAGGCTGAATCAGCATCCATTTTTGCAAAAATTTGGGTCAGTGTCCTAGTGATGAATCTCTTTTTTTTTTAAATAGTTGATTATCGACTAGGATATAATTGGCTATGATTGAGAGTATTGGCCCGCTATGGTTTTACTAGTTTATAATCGAATTGATTATGATTGAGAGTTTTGGCGCATTATGGTTTTGATAGTTTGTCATCGAGTTAGATGTGAGGGAGAGTATTGACGCGTTGCGGGCATTTTTGTGTGATTTCGTGCGAGCCAATTCTGTGTTCTCTATAGTAGAGCTGAAGTTGTGGTGAAACGAAACTCGAACAATTGATTAGTTTTCAGGCAGGTGGAATTACGAACTCTTTACATTTGTCTTTTTATTTGTATGTGTTATATTTTATTAGTTATAATAATTTTATACGTTGTATTAGTAACGAAAATAAATTTGAAGGCTATCCGACTAGGGCTTTAAAATAATCGATTAAAATTTAATCGATTACAAGTGATATTTAATCGATTAATTGGCGGTTAATCGATTAATCATAATGCATGTACGGATAGTAAAAACGTAAGTGTTCAAAATAAAGGTTTATTTAATTTCTATCTATGCAATATACTTTATTGCCAACAACTACATATGCTAAATTAAACTAAACTTTGTATTGCTAAATACGAAAAGTTATTCGTAGTGCTATATGATTAAATATATTTACAGGTTTCAGTGCGATTACTGTACAGCATACTTAAGTAGCTTGTTGTCTGTCACCTCCAGAATGATTGATAAAGTAGTCTCTTAGGAAACATAATGCATCTAATGTGTCTTCTGACAAAGAAGTTCTTAGTTTGGTCAAAAACAGACCACTTGCAGAAAATCCTCTTTCGGCTTGTACACTTGTAGCTTGGATAGTTAACATAGACTTGTGTAAGTTTTGTATATTCGAGCATCTACTACCTGTCTCTTCGAAATATTTCAGTTCTTTATTCATACCAGGCTTACAAGGTAAACTTTGTGCATCACTGTCAAATTTTTCAAGTGTTTTCGCGTATTCTTCGTATAAATCTTTTTTTTCAGTTTCTCCACTTTGTTGCTGAGTGTTCTCAATTACTTCAGTTTCACTACTCGAGGTTTGTGCATCTTCAAATAATCTGGTAACCGTTTGTTGAGCGCATTTCTAGATCATTGCTTTTGAATTGATGGAAAACATCGTGTCGTTATGCAAATAACTAGGATTATGAAGATACTTGCAAAGTGAGATAGCTTCAATTTGCCTTCTTTGAGAATATCTTTGCAAGAGGCTCTGATGTAACTGAGCTGCAAAGCAATTTTGCATACTTTTCATCTTTGATAACAAGAACGTAATCGATGCCTCAGCTTTTAGTATATATTTACCATCACTACACAACTTTTTGAGGACTATTTCAACAGGATCCAGAGTGTCTGAAAGGACGCAGAGAGTGTGCCAGTCACTTTCAGAAATTACTTCCGTTGAACCAACTACTCTAAGTGATTTAGGAATACAATTCTTTAATTTGATAAATCTATCGATCATGGGAAGAATACTATTCCAGCGAGTTTTGCAATCTAAAGTCAACATCAACTCTTTTCCAAATTCCCCTCTAACAAAGTCCTGCAGCTGTCCATTTTTCAATGGAGATTTACGAAAAATTTTACATATTCTTCTAACCTTTTTCCAATATATCTCTATAATCTTCAGAGAATTGTACTGTTACATCTTCTTGATTTTCAAACCCAAGCACATTATTCTCATGATAAACATCTTCATTTTCATGACTTGTCTCTTCATTTTGAGCAGGTATTTCTGTTTGCTCAATATCATTTCTATTGGTATAGAGAACATCACAAACAGATAAGTGGATTGTGTGTGCAACACACTGTTGATGGAACGGTGCAATTTCTTTGCCAAATTTTACCATCACAGATGCACCATCAGTTGTGCAACCTACTATATGTTTATTCAATTCAAGATTAAACTCTGTCAACTTTTTCGAAACAATTTCGGTCAGACGAGCACTGTTTATCGACCCGCGTAATTTTTCCATCCCTAGAGACCAATGAGTATTTTCATCATGAACATTTATGTTAATATACATTACATTTTGTAGAGAAGTGTATTCATCTAGAGTTAAAGCAAATCTCTTTCCAAGTTTGGCTTCATTTTCGAAATAAGTACGTAGGCTTTCTTTCTTCTCTTCGGCATATCTCATCACCATATTTTTAACACTTAAGGGAAGCATTTTGACAAAATGGTCAACTTTTGTTCTATTGGACCTACGTCTATGAAAATTTGCAGATTACTAGATCTCTACATTTGTAACAACTTATCTTAAACAAAAATTTTTCATAAGGCCATAGAAAATTTTTTATTTGAAAAAAATGAAATTATATATATACATATATTATTCATTACATCTTCGAAATTTACAAAGCTAGAGCAATGCGGTTTGTTGCATTTGAAAGTCAAACTTATGCTCTATCAAAATTATGGGGGGATTTTTGATTTTTTTTTTTCAGAATTTATATGAATTTTTTTGTAAGGGTCAGAGCAAAAGTTATACTTTTAGGGTAAAAAAGTCCACGGAAAGCTTCACAGAAAAAAATTTGGAAATGCCCCCATAAGTTCGATAGAGCAAACATGTCACTTTCAAATGCAACAAACCGCATTGCTCTAGCTTTGTAAACTTCGGAGTTATAACGACAAACGTGTTGATAAGTTACTTTTTTTATAAAACCTGTTTATAAGAAACAAAATGCTTCTCCTCCTACATTTTTTGAGCTACAGTGATGATTTTAGTATCATTGGATGCAGAAAAACAAGGGCTTTACAATGTATTGAGAAGTTTTTCAAAATTCATTCTTGTTTCAAAGTTATGACGTTATAAATTTGAATTTTCTTGAGAATATTTTGATTTTTTTTCTTTTTAATTTTTTAAATTTTTATATTGGAAATTTGAGGAAAAGCATTCAAGTTTTTGGAATGTCCACGTTATTCTGCATCCAATGATACCAAAATCATTACTGTAGCTCAAAAACTATCAGAGAAAAAGCATTTAGAAACCCCCCCCAAATGTCGTTTTCTATGATTTCCCATTTTCTTTTCAAGAAAATCGCATTTTGTCATGAATGATAAATGATTCTAAATTGTATTTCCTATCAGTATACCAAATTTCATTGCTCTAAATTCAATAATAAAAAAAATATTCGGATGGGGATGAGGAATATGAATGATGAAATATATAAAAAAATGAAATGGAAAAAAATTGAAAATTTCAGATTTTTTTTTTTTTTTTTTGTCCACGTTATTCTGCATTCAATGATACCAAAATCATTACTGTAGCTCAAAAACTGTAGGAGGAGAAGCATTTAGAAAACCCCCCCAAAAATGTCGTTTTCTATGATTTCCCGTTTTCTTTTCAAGGAAATCGCATTTTGTCATTGATGATAAATGATTCAAAATTGCATTTCCTATCAGTATACCAAATTTCATTGCTTTAGGTTCAAAAATGAAAAAAAAGGTCCGTAAGAGGGATGCCCTCCCCCCCCTGGGAGGGACGTTAGCTCTGGGGTAGGTTCCTGATATTTTTACAGACATTCGGGGACATGTCTCTAACTCATTTAAAGCAATAAAAACAAAAATCGGGAGAATCGACCTTTGGACTCAGATGCCCCAAAAAGCCCCCAAAAATGCTTCCCTTAAAGAACTAGATGGAGGAGCTGAATCATAGTCAAACTTCTTAAAACTTTCTTGAATGAAGGAACTCCTGGCAATCCTAACGAAACTAATACCATCTTGGCAGGCGAGTTTAGCGACGTCTTCATCAATTCTTCGTTTTTTGTTACACTGTTCATTCTCTGAACTTTCAGTAGTAATTATCTGAGTGATCTTATGAATATTTTTTAAATGGTACGATAACGACGATGTTGTATTTCCACAGCACTTTAATTATTTTCCACATATTTTACATTTTGCACTATCATTCTCCGCTTTATCAAAGTGACACCAAACATTTGATTTTCCCCTTGGCATTTTGCTGAAAGGGTTGAAATTAGCAAAATAAATAATATCATCTGATTATCACAATATTGAAAAAAGCTTTTTATTATCTGAAAATATTAAATAAATATGTTAAAATTGTGAAGGGGAATAACACCAGGAGTTCTGAATCTCAATTACAGTAGGGACCACCACGTATTCAACGAAAATTGGTAAGGTTAACCAGTTAACCAGAAAACCGCTATTACTACCCTCGTTTAATGGCTTTATTGACAAAATTTAATTTTATCAAATGTATTACACTATTAACGTTCCTTGGTTTAGAGTTAATTCAGTATATTGCCATTAAATTAGGTCGTATGAAATATATCATTTTTATCACAGTTCCTGCAAAAACTTACAATACATGTGGAATATAAATGACACAATTTTTGCATAAAAAAAATTTAAACATGAATTAATGAAGACTTCAAAGCTTGACACTTGAATATAGTATTATGGTAATAACTTCATGCAATTATCAACATTTTGTTAAGCACGAAAGTACTTTAATTAACAAAAAATTAACGCAAAGTTATACACACGACTTCAAATAGTATGGTTGTTTACACAACTAATTACATAACTTCCCGACAGGAGGCGCATGAAACGTTCTATTTTAAGGCATACTACAGTAAAAAATCAAAATTTATTTAATTTTTTTATAATATAATTCGTCCTAAATAGTTGGATGGATATTAAATTTATTAAACATTATTTGGAACATATATTGGAAGATTTAGAAGAAGTTTACTATTAGTAACCAATATTTCCCTGCACCACTGGATGTGATACGTGGGGACCAGCTACGTGGTCTAGTGGCCCGGGGACACCGTTTTAGAACCCCTACATTAAGCTATAACAGGAATTGCTACTTAGGCAAGGTGGTCTTTTTAAATATACAGTGGGGTAGCAATTGATCGCCAATTAATCGATCATTAATTGCTTCAATTTTAATCGATTAAACCGAACATTAATCGATTATTTTTAATCGATTGAAAGCCCTATATCCGACCCGTCAATAGTAAAGGGTTACGCTTCAAATTTGTGAGGGAGCTGCTGCTGAGTGAGAGCTTATAGGTGCTGCTATAGCTTGAGGTTAGGTTATTAATGGATGTTTCTTATTTCCATACATTTAATTTAGCGATAAGCTCGTAATTGGGTTAACTCAAACTGCACCCGGGTAGGCGATATATGGCGGTAGACCTCACGCTTTAGTAGCCCCGAGGTTATAACTCATTAAAAATTCCATGCGTCACCTGTCATGCTGCTACTATCCGCTTGAGTTGAGTTACAGAACAAAGACGGTGCACAAAAATTACGGTCTTGGTTGTGAAATCCCTTCCTGCATCCTCGAACGAGTGAATGCCCCATGACCGTCATTTGTAGTAGAAATTTCCCCAGTAAAAATGATCAATTTCAACTGCGCTGCCTTCACTTCTCGTCTTTTCTTTTTATCTAAATCCGTGAATGCAAATGGAACTATTTTGTAAGCTTCAATATTAGTATTGTGAAGTTATTCACAGTTTGGACTTGGTTAAACCGAAATCCTCGGGTTAGGAAATAGTGTCAGCACTTGTTTGGGTTTCCCTTAGCCCTGGCCCAATTGCCATGGAGCTAATAGACAGCTAGCGAGTTGAGCGACAAAAAGCGTCCGAACCGGACGCTGCTATGAAAGCAGAACTGAAGCTATATTTATTCCGAAATTTATCGTACGAAAATGATGATCAGTACTGCTTAGTTTGTTTCTGCACTTACGAAAACTTTATCTAACCTATTGACAAAATCATAATTTAACATTTTAAGTGCGACGTGACCTACCAGTGGTCACTAAAGTGATTTTCATAATGCTACTGACCGATAAATGAAGGCATGATCCAACTAATGTTTGCCATTTTCAACCTTATTTACGACAAATGACTTTGACTTAAAGTTCAGTATTAAATTTCAGCTTTACCTGCCGCAGTCAAAGAGTTACTAAATATACTTTCTGCGACAACGAAAACCTGATTTGACGTGTTGAAAAGATGATCCTTTAATATAACACCTTGCATGAGTGAAGTTGCGTGTGCGTGGTGGCCTTAGCTGCATTTTATAAAGAGTGCTGGAGTCAATTGTGAGAACGGAACGTGCGTTACCTGTGCGCAGATATCTACCTTTGTAGCTTGGGAATAACCGTGACCTGGAGCTTCGTGTGAGTTAGCACACACCATATCCGCACAAGGTCTTGGGTCTCACATCGCCACTACTGCCGGTGTGTGGCGACAGCTGTGAGCAACTTCCTGTGTGTTACTTCTATGTACCTTCGTGCATTGCTGAGCTCCATCTGACCGGCCTGCTCGCTTTCTTGCTGCCACTGCTGGTCTGGCTCATGTCCTTCCGCTTGGTTCTACCTTCCCTCCTAACTGCCCCTCGCCTCTACCTTCCCCTCGCCTTTATCTTCCCCTCGCCTTTACCTTCCCCCTCGCCTTTACCTTCCCCCTCGCCTTTACCTTCCCCCTCGCCTTTACCTTCCCCCTCGCCTTTACCTTCCCCCTCGCCTTTACCTTCCCCCTCGCCTTTACCTTTCCCCTCGCCTTTACCTTCCCCTCGCCTTTACCTTCCCCTCGCCTTTACCTTCCCCCTCGCCTTTACCTTTCCCCTCGCCTTTACCTTCCCCTCGCCTTTACCTTCCCCTCGCCTTTACCTTCCCCTCGCCTTTACCTTCCCCTCGCCTTTACCTTCCCCCTCGCCTTTACCTTCCCCCTCGCCTTTACCTTCCCCCTCGCCTTTACCTTCCCCCTCGCCTTTACCTTCCCCCTCGCCTTTACCTTCCCCCTCGCCTTTACCTTCCCCCTCGCCTTTACCTTCCCCCTCGCCTTTACCTTCCCCCTCGCCTTTACCTTCCCCCTCGCCTTTACCTTCCCCCTCGCCTTTACCTTCCCCCTCGCCTTTACCTTCCCCCTCGCCTTTACCTTCCCCCTCGCCTTTACCTTCCCCCTCGCCTTTACCTTCCCCCTCGCCTTTACCTTCCCCCTCGCCTTTACCTTCCCCCTCGCCTTTACCTTCCCCCTCGCCTTTACCTTTCCCCTCGCCTTTACCTTTCCCCTCGCCTTTACCTTTCCCCTCGCCTTTACCTTCCCCTCGCCTTTACGCCTTTACCTTCCCCTCGCCTTTACCTTCCCCTCGCCTTTACCTTCCCCTCGCCTTTACCTTCCCCTCGCCTTTACCTTCACCGGCGTATGTCACTGACAATGTGTGTGGCATCGGGGGCATCATACACGACTTTGTGCATCAGTGAGCAGCTATAATTTAGTATTTAGTACTTGAAGAGAAATTAAATGCACTGTACATTATGGCAAGGTGATCGAAATTCAAATTATGTGTGTCGTAGTCCACGCAGATTCAAACAACTGTTGAGTAATATTTCGAAAATTTTTGACGAAAACGAGGCAACACGTCGCGACAAAAGTGAATGGTCCACCGTAACAGAATTGTTGTTCAAGTGTAGCTGCTTTTTAAGCCATTCGACCTAGAAAGATAGGGGAAGTTCTATCATCTTGAGACTAAACGCATACTTTTCACAACACTAAAGATCTCTCCGGAGGGCGGCTGTATGGCTCGGCATGCCTGATATTTCTGCCTTTTAGATCGCTGCTGTCTTCTGCGTTCGCCCTTGTGTTTCCATGTACATTCGAAAGTAACTAGACTTTAAAAATGTGTATAATACGTGAATAAAAAGCAGCATACGAATGTGAAAGTATTTTTGAATAAATGTTTAATTAAGCATCAAAGGGGGCACTTTTTCAGCACGTGTGTGGTTGCGGAGCTAAATATTGGGTTTAAAATAACTACTGATGTCAGCCAATTTATGGCTTATTAAAATGAAGCAATCCGAGTCAATTAAGTTACTTCCATAAATTCAGTGAGTAAGTTAGTGTAAAAAGAACTGATAATTGCAGAGTTCGCACTTTTTTCGTTGACGTAAATTAAACCACCAACGCTTGAAAAAATGAAAATGCCTCGAAATCACAGGAGCGATAATCCACTGTTACCCCTTCAGGGAGACACAGCTTATATCTATGGGAATCAGCAATTTTAGAAGGAACATGTGAGGTCCTGAGGTAAGAGTTAGAGAAGGCATGTTGAAATACAATAGGGTTCGTTTAGTACAGAGAATCTTTTTTTTGTTTTTTTCTGTTTTTTTTTAGTACTCATGAATACCTTCCATCGTTTTCTTTTTGATAAATTTTATTCACTGTTGCTGCTTCTATGTGGCGGGTCTGGAGATTCTCTTAGTGTATACATTTCCTGTTCAATTCCACACTAAATAGTGCCTTCTTTCTCCTTCTCTTGAGAACACCATTGACGTTGCAAAAGGTTAGGGAGCTCAAACCAAATTATAACTCGACTTTCAGTTCTCTCTATGCACGATTCATACACCAAGTTTGATATTCTTTATGCAGTTCGATCACACCTACTCCTGCTTAGCTTTCAACTGTTTCTATTTTAAATTAAAGCCTGCAGATATTTACTTATTATTTTAGTATTTTAATGCTTTTAATTTTTTTCAGGTCTAGTGTTACGTTTTATCACCACTTTCCATACACTCTGGTAAAAATATTTATTCTTATTAGTGGCTTTCTCGGTTCTTCTTATTAGGTTATGCAAAGAGCAAACCACATATCAATTCTTTGTGGCTGCATGCTAACCATGCGTGAATAGGTCGTAAAATTGTATTTGCCACATCGCTGCTACATTGAAGCTATGATTGTGAAATCACTCCCAGCAGTGGTAACTGTATCCCATAAAATTCACATTAAGCTTTGCTTTCTATCTCTTGAAAAAGTCTGTTTTTCACTGAAATTTATCAGTATCCTATTAGTACTAGATCTGCGTAGGTCTAAGGTTCAAAAAGTTTTGCTGGTTATCCTGAAAATGAAATCACTGCGACAAGAAGTCTTTGTTATCTTAATCTTAAGTGCTTCCTGTTTAGCTTCAGAGCAGCTAACGCAACTCCGTCTTTCTTTGCGCTCTGCTGGAATTCTGGCCGAAGTTGTGTTGGTACTTTTTCAAGTCTGGCTGTCGAGTTACTTGACAATTGCCTACTCGCTTGGATAAATATGTATAAATCTTGAATCATTACTAGAACTAGTCCGTCAGTTTGATTACGTTTGTTTATTTCTCCACGGCGTGTGAAACCTGCTCGAATTCAATAATTTCTGTTGTGTATAAAAAATTACTTGCTCTCATCCGTAGTTCTTTTAGAGGAGTTCTACATGCATCCAGTTGCTCATCATATATTTGCTGCTGAATTATATTTCTTTATATTTTATGACATTCTGTGCTTATTTTGCTGTTGAATAGTACAGTGCAATATTATGAACTTGTTTTCCTGAGAAATTGCAGAATTTTGCAATTATTTTTGCCTGCAGAATCTACTATCAAAATGTTATGAACGCTTGTTAAAGGTTTAATTGCAAGTTAACCGCCTGCAAATGTAGACAGCCTGATTGTTCACTGCAAGGCATAGTCCTTCAAAATAGTGTTATAAAATTCTGCTAAGTGTAATTACTGGTTATTAAATTCCTAAAACTTTCCGTTGAATTTGCCGATTCGATTTGTCGTGCGTCGCTTTTCGCTGACCAAATAGTTGTGGAGACATTTTCAAAGGTAATATTTCTGATGGGCGTATGCGTACCTTCAAATTCGAGAAATTCGTGAGATCTTTTTTATTTCGTCCATTATTGAACGATACTCTAAAAGTTCGAAAGACCAGTTCGAACGCCGCTGATATAGCGATCGGTAAAAGCTAACGACACTTGCGGTCGCTGTAGTAAACCTCATAATGCTTGCGGTTGCCCAGAATAATCGAGAGCTTGCCGGGCTACTGCGTGAAAATGTCTCAAAAACAAGTATAAACCTTAACACTTTGACTGTCTGCGGTAGGTAAAACTGAAGTTCAGTATTCAACTCTAATTTAAAGTCAATTGTTGTGCGCCATTTTGAAAATAGAAACATCAAATGGATCGTGCCTTCATGTAGTTTTGATTATGTATTTATGAAAATAGAGTTTGTGACTACTGGCCGGTCAACAACATTATGAAAATCCCCTCGGTGTACCACCGGTGGCTCACGTCGCAAAGTGGTAATACCTTACTATGCACGAGACTGTGCGGGACTTGAGCTTCATTTCGAAGTACGTGCTTGTTTTTTAGATCCAAAAACTGCGTATAAGCACAAACTGGCACTGTAATGTTTGTTGATGGACGTGGCAAAGCTGAGGCACATCATAATTGTTTAACTGGTGTACAAAACTCCTTATATCTCGTACGGCCTTAGATCAGAGGTTCTCGACCAGGGGTATATTTACCCCTAGTTGATTTCGGCGGCCTTATTTACTTAATATATTTAATTTTGGCCTTAAGTACTTCATACATAAAGCCGAGAGTGTCATTGATGAGGAAAGGTTGAGAAGAGCTGCCTTAGATGATGTTGGTCTCTCTACCGCCGTATTTCACCTTCCCAGGTGCAATTTGAGATGCACCAATTGTTTATCGCTAAATTAAATGTATGGGAAGAAGTCGTATTCATTAGTAACCTAACCTAACCTAACATTACGCTGTAGTATACTACATAGCTAGAGGTAGACCTCACGCTACAGGGCGGCAGACCTCACGCTATAGTACTAGCTAGAGGTAGAACTCACGCTATAGTGCGGCAGACCTCACGCTTTAGTACTAACTAGAGGTAGACCTCACACCACACCTAGGGACACGCAACACCATCACGCAGAGCTGAGCTCGCGTGCGTGTTGCGTGCGTACGATACGCCTCGTGCGGGCCGGAAGCAGCTGGTCGGCCCTTTGTGACGTGCAGCTATTGCTCTCGACTTCGAGCTTGTCTGATTAACTTTTTTCTAATTTGCTTTTTTCAAGCCAAAATGTTCTAATTTTTATTGTTAGATTTTTCCGGCTTTAATCATATAGTTTTCATGTTTGGCTTTATTTTCAAGCCCCCTCAGGTGGATGCAACTATTGTATTTATGGGAATTATCGCTCCCAGGGGATAATGTGAGGGCCCGAGCTGAGAGTTAGGTAGGCCTTCTTTTTGTTGAAATAAAATGTTTTTGTTAAGTTGAAGACCATCGTTTTTCGGTTTACTGCTGTCCTGTTTTCAGCACCTACTGCATTCTTCTTCAACTATGATCTTGTTTCATGAACATCTTTCTTAGATTGTTTCTATTCACCTTGTGCATAGATTCCGCGTTCCCTTAACTCCATACCCCTCAGGGGGATACAACTATTGTATCTATGGGAATTAGCGCTCCCAGGGGAAAAATGTAAGGGCCCGAGTTAGGTAGGCCTTCTTTTTGTTGAAATAAAAGTTTTTTGTTATGTTAAGGACCAACTTTTTTCGGTTCACTACTGTCCTGTTTTTCAGCACCTCTGACTTTCTTCTTCAACTTTTATCTTATTTCATGAACTTCTTTCCCATCTTACTGTTTCTATGCCCTTTCTGCATAGATTCCTCATTTTCTTATCTCCTTACTAAATGTTGCCTTCCTCCTTCCTCTCTTCGATACGCTCTATTTTTGCAGCGGTTAGAGAGGCTTAAACTAACTTATAATCTTAATCTATCTTAACCCTTAACTCCATACTAAATGGTACCTTCCTTCTTCCTCTCTTTGGATATCTTTGGCGTGGTAAAGGAGTCTTAAAGTTTCTTATCAATAATTTTTTGTTGCCAAATCTTCAATTTTTTTTGGAGAGAAGCCTTTCCCCTCAGCGAGAATGAAAATATCGATTATAACTGGAATTTTATGCTGATTCCGAATATGCAATTTGTTTTGACCGCTCTCGATTTTTTCGATTTTTTTATTATTTTTTTTTTTGGAAAGGCGGCTAGCAACAACTGAGGTGGTGCCCAAAGAATGCCATGTCCGTACAGGTTGGGTGGAACCCGGCCCTATCCGGTACTCAGGTCTTCAAGGCACGGTCTGACCATGTTGGGTCGAGAATGGCAGAGTTCGGATCGTGAGGTGGTGCAGGCCAAAGTATGCCAAGTCCGACCAGGTTGGGTCGAGAATGGCAGAGTTCGGATCATGAAATGGTGCAGGCCAAAAAAAAACGTTAAAAATGTATAAAAACTCTAAATTCAAAAAAAATCACAAAAAATCGAAAAAATCGAGAGCGGTCAAAACAAATTGCAGATTCGGAATCAGCATCAAACTCCAGTTATAATCGATATTTTCATTCTCGCTAAGCGGCTTGGCCGCTCAGCGAGACTTGTTCCGGCTTTAACTATCTTACAATCTAACTGTCCAATCTGACAATCCTGGTTGTCCTCTTCGACAAATCTCTCTGAGGTGATGACGCGCTCAATTATACGCTCGTCTTTGAGCCTCCTACTTGCGCTTTGGCCGACAGGTTTCCTGGAAGTTGTTGCGTCGTAGGGGACCTGCGTAACGGTGCTTCTTGCTTGCTTGGTGAAGATAGCGACAGCTGGGCGGAAGTTGGTGCTCGTTTCAAGTACTGTTTAGCGTAGTTGACTCAATATTCTGACTCGTCTAATGGTTCAGTCAGTTTATATTCTGAATTATCTCTTTCGCATTCAGGCAGGGCTTAGTGAATGTAGAATTCAGACATAGTCTGCTAACTATCCTTACTAGCGTCCACCTATGCGTTGCTGATTATTACTCCCATTAAAACCGTTTGTTTGGTGTAAATTCCAAGCCTTAGTGTATTAGTAGTTGAGATCTTAGCGAAAAACAAAGTATCATTCATTAGCTTGCTCCTCGATGATCCTACCGCAAGTATCGAAGTAGTGTTATGGTTAGCTGGTAAAGCTCTACAATCCAAAATGAAGCTAGGAACATGGGGATCCGACTGGCCAACGCAACATTCCGTAATTGAGTTCCAAAATAACCGGGCTGAAAGAACAAGGAATTCTATTGTCAGTGTGAACATCAAAACATCTGCACAGCTCTACTCTCGTAACTCCCACGCGTTCAATCTGTGTCATAGGTCAGTATCGTGACGCTACCTGAAGAGGCCTCGAATCTCGATCAATATTTACATCGTTTTTCTTAATCTTATTAAGTTGAAAATTACGCTTTCTTGTAAAGATTATTTGGAGAATTTTTTCGGGGTTGTTAAATAACTTGGGGAAGATTTTCCGTTCGAAATTTCGTTATTTTCAAAATTAGTCGTGTGGCATTTTGACTCACACTCACGCAATGATATTATCAGGCCACGCTTACCATAAGCTGAGCATGTGCTTTCCATTTACCATGCGTTTACCATGTGCCAACGTTCACGTCACTTGTTCATTGAATTTATGTTATTGATTCTTGTCAACGCAAAGTTATCCCTATTTGGTGGTGGCAGCTTTGTTGCATTCAATCTTCGCAACGAAAAGAAATATTCGAACAGGGCAGTAATATTTCGAACTGCATATTCAAAGAAAATAAGCTTTTCATATGTTTTCCGTTTGATAATCTGACTCAAGAAATCATGCTTTGATTACTCAATGATTGAAAAGATAGATAAAAAAAAGAAAGAGCTAAATCCACAACGTCGATAATTATCTAAAAAACTACTCAGATCCAGCAATTACGACAGTAGTTCATGTATGATCACGCACGTTGTTCAAAGTTAATGTGTTATTAACGATCTGTGTGAAATTATTTTTGTATTAAGGCATAAGTTCGTGCATTCATAAATTTAACCCTTTAACGCCCCAGAGGACACCAGTGTCCTCTTTCAAAAATACCCTCAATATATTGTATTTCTAGTTCAATTAGTTCCCTAATGTGTTCTTTGAAGTTCTCTGCCGAGTGGCAGTTCCTATCCCATCCTGGTATTGGTGACTGCCTGAGCAGCCTGATGCCAGCGCCAGTTTAGTGACGGTGGTTGTGTTAACGGTAATATGAGTACAAAAATTTGGACGTTTAAGGGTTAAAATCGTTAATTTGCAACAGGCAAAAGAGCTATCCGAGTTTGTGCATTTCCTGGAAAAATGATGGAAACACCTGCCCAAACAGCTGTGTCTTTGTTAGCTAATTGCGAGACTTGCTGTTCAACTTCAACATCGAGTTTTGCAACTCCTGCTGCGTCTCGCCAATTCCATGTTGAGATCACGGAATTGATTCTCATCGATTATTTTCCGAGGAAACGATGTGCGTTGAACGGACTTGTTCTTCCGCTTTTCTTGGGAGCTTAGCGTGTAGCTCTCCTCAGCTGAGTGCGTAGAATTCGTAAGGTTGAGATCATCGAATTGATTCTTATCTATTATTTTCCGAGAAAATTATGTGCGTTGAACGGGGTTGTTCTTCCGGTTTTCTTAGGAGCTCAGCGAGTAGCTCTCCTCAGCTGAGTACGTAGAATTCGTCATGTGAAGTTAGAAAGGAGAAATTAGAGGCTCTGGTTCCTATCCTCGTCAGCCTACTTAATTTAACGCGTGTACTGCGATGGGTTAAACTGAAGTTCAGTAACTCAAATTCAAAAGTTGTTAGCAATTTTATATATATACCAAACATTAACCGGATCCATTAAAAACCATTAACTTTAAAAGACTGTTAAAAACTTTTTCAAACGACCCAGCGATGGGTCGTATCGCAGCCAACACTGTTGAAATAAACACTACGGTGATATCCGCAGCTATTCAGACCAGCATGAACAACGCTTGTGGCAGGTGGTTGTTGAATGTTTGTGCCTAGGCAGGCATTGTCTTCTCTTTGCCCACCTGTATAGAAGACGGCCGTCCCGCACAGCTGCAGTCCTCTGCGCCAGTGTCTTGCATAATTTCTGCATCTGTCTTTCTCATTATGCTATCTTTTTGAATAGCTTCCTGTTGTACCTCGAGCATATGTTGTGTTATCTTCTCTGCACCATAGGTGCAAGAGAAGTAATCTTGACTTTAAATTTTGATGGATAACATAGTATTATTGCCTCTAAAGGTTTGTATCAATAAATTATTTTATTTGATCACACACGTGGTATATTCGTATAGCGTATCTTTATTTTATACGTCATTTATTTTATACTCCTATCCTTTTAGGAAATTTACTGTTACAACTGCTTTGATGTTTCATTTTTAGATTCACCTTAGACGTATATTTTATAAATATATTTAAATAATTATAAATTTATAAATTTCTTATTGGTCAAATTCTTCTCGTTGAATAGAAAGTGACTTAATACATTACGAAATATTTTAGAAACAATGTGCAACGGAGCGCTATTATGCCTGTTATAAATTTCAACAAATAACACTTTAATAAAATCTATTGCTGTTATTATCATTTTAACAAAAAAAATTACGATTTAGAATTGCTTAACTAACTTGTCTTCATGCCATTTTTAGGATACAGTTGAGCCTTGATAAAAATCAGCTCAACTCGATAAAACATTACTAGTTCTTCATACATGCGCTTCCGTTGCTTACCGATTACAACATCGAGCATAGGACGTGCGTGCCAGATGGGCTCGCACTGACGCTGTGCAGTTGCACAACACTGCAGAGAGACCCCACGGGGCCAGGAACTGCTGGAAATACCGTAAGCGGAAGAAGACACGGGGCTTCCGTGCGGTGGCCGGGCTTCCTGGACTCCGTGTGAGTCAGAGCTCCTTGCTTCGTGTCGTGCCCACCTCAGCTGTTACTGCTGCCGGGCGTGTGGCCCTACTCCAGCGTGGTTACTTAACTCTGTTCTAGCCACTCAACGTGTGAAAAATGCGGTTTATTGACTTATTTTAGCTACCCTAACGTGGAAAAAAAGGACTTTCTCAACTCTATTTTAGCTACCTCAGCTTGGGGAAAAAGGATTTTCTCAACTTTGTTTTAGCTATTCCAACGTGGGATAAAAATGATTTTCTCAACTTCATTCTAGCTACTCAAGCGTGGAGAAAAAGGATTTTCTCAAACTCTATTTCATCTACCAAAGCGTGTAAAAATGAGTTGATTAAGCTGTTTTAGCCATTCCAAACCTTTGTGTACCGTGCGTAAGAAAGGCTGAGTTATCAGTGGCGCGCTGGGTGTAAAGGTCCGGCAATGCTTCTTTTGATGTTAGCACTGTTTATTTTTAAAGCGTGCTTGGTGCTTAAGATGAGGATATTCTAGATAGAATATTTTTCATACTAATTAGCATTATTTTTACATCAAACTGAAATCATTCAACTTTCAGCTTGACGTCGAAGAATGTCTGTGATCATTCTGCTGCCAAGTGTTCGTCCATGTTTGTAGGTAATATAACTGCTCGCTCCTATTACAGCAGTAAGTTATACAAAACATTGCATCAGTAAGTTATACAAGCCGTTGCAGCAGTAAGTTATACAAACCATTGCAGCAGAAAGTTATACAAACCATTGCAGCAGAAAGTTATACAAACCATTGCAGCAATAAGTTATACAAACCATTTCAGCAATAAGTTATACAAACCATCGCAGCAGTAAGTTATACAAACCATCGCAGCAGTAAGTTATACAAACCATCGCAGCAGTAAGTTATACAAACCATCGCAGCAGTAAGTTATACAAGCCATTGCAGCAGTAAGTTATACAAGCCATTGCAGCAGTAAGTTATACAAACCATTGCAGCGGGAAGTTATACAAACCATTGCAGGAGTAGTTTTACACAACAGTCGGGTAAATTATTCTCATACTGGACGCTCGCTGCCCCACACACGAGCCTTAAAGTAGTTGGAGTGAGTGTGGAGACTCGCACGAAAATAGTTGGCTGCGAACAAAGGTAATGATACATAGGCTTGCTTGAGGCGCCACGTGTTGTCGAGATGGCCGCTCTTGAACTCTCCCGTCACCGCGTGCGTGCGTCACAGCCCTCTTTTGCTCGCTTTTGTGCCCCGTTCATCCTGTTGTGTTGGTGCTCTTGTAGAAATATCTATGGAGCTCCTTTGTTTGTTAGCTGTAGTTGGGGCTCTCGAGAACTCAAATTTCTGCTAAATACAGGTTTTCGTTACGCATTGCTTTTATTTTCACGTTGATAATGTTGGAAGTTTTATTGAAATATGTTGCTATTGTATCTGTGGGAATCGGCACTCCCAGAAGGAAATGTGAGGTTACAAAACTGATGGTGAGGGAGGTGTTCTTACTGTTGAATATAGATTTTTTATTCCTTATGGACCATATTTTTTCGGTTCTCTACTGTTTTATCTAAATCCTACGACTTGAATCTTTAACATTTTTCTATATTGTTTCATAAATTTCTTTCATTTTTGTTGTTCCTACGCGGAGTATGTGCGGACACATATTGAATGAATTCCCGTTCCCTTAATTCTATACCATACTAAATGGTGCCTTCTTCTGTCTTTTCTTAGGAGCATTTTCGTTGTGATTAGGGAGGCTGAAGCCAACTTATCATTTATCCCAACCTGGTAATTTAGTAAGCCATCTGCACGAAATGACGTGATGCCTTCCTCATGTCTCACCGCATGCCATTGCTCCAACACAAAAAGAGAGCTCGTGTGCGAGAACTCAATCTGTACTTCTGAGTTGTGACGTCGCGTGTTCTCCGTATCTTGCAGTAGCGCTTCACTGCAGCTCTCTCTGACTCAGAGCGCCGTGTCCGATATTCAGAGAGATATTCCCTGCTGTCCGATATTCCCTGCTGTCCCACACATCGGTTCTTGGGAATTTGCCTTAAGCGAATCACTGCCCAGCCCGGTTTTTTATGTGAAATATGCGATCAAGTTCCTTTTTCAGTTAGTCATTGTATTGTCCGATGCTCAGAGAGCTCTTCCCGCTGTCCCACACATCGGTTTTTGAGAATTTGGCTTAAGCGAATCACTGTGCAGCCCTGTTTTTCATGTGTAATATGCTATCAAGTTTCTTTTTCAGTTAGTAATGGTAATTGTATTGTGAACTCGGAAATGGCGTACATGTCGTTCTTGTTAAAGCTGATTGTGCTTTTTTTTGTTAATTCTGCGAAGAATTGAATGATTCATTCCTTGTCCAGCCCTTCTCATTCGCTGTTTTGAAATTTGATTTGGCAACCTTGTTTAGTTAAAACGCTCGATGATTCTCTGGTACAATAATGTGCAGTCAACCACTTTTTTTATCATATTGCCAAATAACACACCGTATAAGCTCAGTGTTAAATAGATTGGATATTTCTTCGATGAACATTAGAATATCGAGTGTTCATTAGAATATCTTCCCTGGTCCAGCATATCGTTGTGTCTCACCATGTAGAGAATGTTAGAGCATCGACTGAGAATTGAACTTTCTTTATCTCATTTACTGAAGCAATTTATGTACTTACAATGAATGAATGAATGAATGAGACAACATTCTAACTTGAATCTATTGTAGTAGTTCGCTAAATTTAGCTTAGATTTGAAAGTGTTTCGTTGCAGACAGGGGTGATTTATTGAAGAATATGTTCATGCCTTCGTTATTTTCAACCACCGGGTGCCTGATACTACCATAGTTGTGTATATCTTTAATTAATAGAATACAATCTCAAATTAACAGTGACTTATTACGTGGAATAGCGCTGCGTTCGTGAGGTTCTTCCGCCCCTGGCGTTGGTGGCTGTTGTTTGCATTATGACTCGTGTTATAATGAACAAGTTGAGCGATTTTGCTAAACCTTGAATTATCTTCCAAGGCTTCTTTTAAAAACAGGAACTCCGACTGCAGTTTCGTGTTGTGGCTGTATCATTTTGACTTGACATTTCACATACTGCAATGTAGCAACAAACAAAATCATCTGAAAGCACCGTAGAATATTATTTCTCGCGCTGTTTAACATAGTGTAATTTTGCTACAGCCAAAATCGTCTGCAAGCACCATAGAAGAGTACTTCTTGAACGGTTGTTTCAGTACTTGACTTGGCATTTGACATAGTGTAATTTTGCAAGAAACAAAACCGCCCGAAAGCACCGTAGAAGAGTACTTCTTGCGCTGTTGAATTTCAGCGCCTGCTGCCGCGCAACGCAGCAGTTAAAAACCTGTTCCCCACCTGTGGTCTGCGTCTCTCTGACTCCGGGCACATGACCTCGCCGTGTTGCAGTGCTGCTATAGAGTACTTCGCTCAGCTCTTGTGTGTATGAATGGGTGGGTGCTCAACTTCCTGCATGTTATCCCGCAACCTCTCAACTGTCTACGCTCGCTGTCTATGGACATACACGCTGTAGCATTGGTGCTTACTTAGAGCTTGTTGTTCCGTGATGGTTTTTCTTTTTTCGATGTGTGCACTTCAGTTGAACGTGTACGAGGGTTTTTTTTCTAATGCATAACACCACCACGGCAGAAGCATTTTCGATTGCGTTGTAAGGTTTGTCAGTATTCAAACTTGTGTCTGTTCCTTTTCGAGTCGGAATTCACTCTGTTTATTTAAATAGATATTTAATATTTTTAAAATTATTTATATATATATTTGAAATATTTATGCATTATTTTTGTGAAAATTTTTTTTTCGTACTCTTGCTTCAATTTTATTTTCTTTGAAGTTGAATTTATTGAAGCATATTCCAGTGATAACAGTAGAGCCTTGGCTCTCCAGTAATCTATGTAATTCCAGTGGACGCTCAAATTGCAGGAAACCAGAGTAAACAAGGTTAGGAAAAGTTTTAATTAGGTGTTTATTTTGAATTTGATGTAATAAAAGCGTTCCCCATATGGAAAACCATCAGATCTTTCCTGAATTATAATGCAATGAATTCATCTGTAACTCTGTACACACCTCATTACGCCCAACTGCAATAAGGAGATTGGCATCGGTTACGCAAGTCTTATTGCGGTTTTTGCCATCCGGGTCTGATGAGTGCCTATAAAACATTCTTATATTCTTGGGGTCTCAAAAAGGTTAAAGGTTTCACTTGTTTCCGAAGTACGCCTAGCCACCCGCCGCAGTTAGCAACAATGAATGCGTTTTTTTGTTTCATTTTTTTTTTTTTTGAGGAGCCGTGTCTGATTTGATGGTTGGTGTATTTGTATGTGCATGCGCGCTGCAATGGTGAGTGGATTTTATCTCAGCTGCTATTCTGCGCGAGTGTCTAATGTTACGTCTGTGTAGTTCATTCTTTTTTTGCGTATCTGAGATGCTGTTGATCTGTTTTTTGATCTCATTTGTTCTTTTATTATTATGAATAATGGAAAACATACTCAAGCTACGCGCGACAGAAATTATTAGTGTGTGCAGCAGCATAGCAGTAATCGTCAACCTATACTTGTAGTAATCAATTCTTGTTTGTATATTAATTGCTGTTTTGAGTGAATCTTCGAATAGTCGGTGCTCTCTTGCTGTGAACGTTTCTCAATGTTACAAGTGAGCATACAACTAGGGAAGGTTTACGTTCTGTAACACTTGAAACATACTCGGTGTATTTTTTTGCGGATATTATGCAATATTTAATCCTCCTGTAATGATAAGATTAGAGGGAGGTCAGGAGGCTGTGCTTAACAGTTTAAAATTGCGTTTCATTGAACACATTGCGAGTTAAAACGTCAATTTACTCACTGATGATTTTCACTTCCTCATCGATAACTTCCTTCCTCCGTTTCTGACCTTCCTAGTCCTTTTGGTGGTTTATCGCACTCCTTCAGCTTCCTCTTGCTACTGCAATTAAATTGATGTCATCAGACGATTTCGTTGCAACGATCTCCATTGTTTCGTGAAAGGGTATTCTCCGAGCTGTTCTACGCGCGTCTGAGGGTGTTGACACGTCGACTGCAATGCTACCTACCGGTGGGTCGTGCTTAAGTTTTCTCTGCTGCGACCGACCCATCGATGATTCGTTTGGAAAAGTTTTAATATCTTTTAAAATAAATGGTATTTAATGGACCCAGTTAATGTTTGGTATTAGTAAAATTTCTAACTACTTTTGAATTTATATTTGAGTTGAATACTGAACTTCAGTTTTAACCCATCGCAGTCAATGTGTTAACTTTTTCGGGCCCACAGGTAGCCGTACTCAAGTTTGATCATTGTATTATACTTAGGAAAGAGTTTACTTCTGTAGCGCTTGTGGTACATAAATGGTTTAAATTCTGGGTTCTTGCTGTTGTGTTCGCCCTCTTCACCGAAAGATTTACCGACTCTGGCTAGGAAATGTTTCACTTGAGTCGACGCGCAGAGCTGCATTTGGCCTCGATTCCGGGTGCAAATTTTCGTAATTTCGGTGCGTGGGAAAAGACGGAAGTTGGAGTGCGAGGGGTTGCCTTGATCTCATTCTGCGGTGACGGACGTGGCCGCTCTGCTCTACTGCATTGCTCCATAGCAACGCACGCTCCAGTTTCCTACCTCGACTTCTGTGCCGTACAACTCCAACTCCTTAACTCCAGTTTCCCACCTTGGGTCACAGTTTCCTACCTTGACTCCAGTTTCCTACCTTGACTCCAGTTTCCTACCTCGACTTCTATGCCATGCAACTCTAACTCCTTGGCTCCAGTTTCCTACCTTGGCTCCAGTTTCCTACCTTGACTCCAGTTTCCTACCTTGACTCCAGCTTCCTACCTTGATTCCAGTTTCCCACCTTGACTCCAGTTTCCCACCTTGACTCCAGTTTCCCACCTTGACTCCAGTTTCCCACCTTGACTCCAGTTTCCCACCTTTGCTCCAGTTTCCCACCTTGGCTCCAGTTTCCCACCTTGACTCCAGTTTCCCACCTTGACTCCAGTTTCCCACCTTGACTCCAGTTTCCCACCTTGACTCCAGTTTCCCACCTTGGCTCCAGTTTCCCACCTTGGCTCCAGTTTCCCACCTTGGCTCCAGTTTCCCACCTTGGCTCCAGTTTCCCACCTTGGCTCCAGTTTCCCACCTTGGCTCCAGTTTCCCACCTTGGCTCCAGTTTCCCACCTTGGCTCCAGTTTCCCACCTTGGCTCCAGTTTCCCATCTTGGCTCCAGTTTCCCACCTTGGCTCCAGTTTCCCACCTTGGCTCCAGTTTCCCACCTTGGCTCCAGTTTCCCACCTTGGCTCCAGTTTCCCACCTTGGCTCCAGTTTCCCACCTTGGCTCCAGTTTCCCACCTTGGTTCCAGTTTCCCACCTTGGCTCCAGTTTCCCACCTTGGCTCCAGTTTCCCACCTTGGCTCCAGTTTCCCACCTTGGCTCCAGTTTCCCACCTTGGCTCCAGTTTCCCACCTTGGCTCCAGTTTCCCACCTTGGCTCCAGTTTCCCACCTTGGCTCCAGTTTCCCACCTTGGCTCCAGTTTCCCACCTTGGCTCCAGTTTCCCACCTTGGCTCCAGTTTCCCACCTTGGCTCCAGTTTCCCACCTTGGCTCCAGTTTCCCACCTTGGCTCCAGTTTCCCACCTTGGCTCCAGTTTCCCACCTTGGCTCCAGTTTCCCACCTTGGCTCCAGTTTCCCACCTTGGCTCCAGTTTCCCACCTTGGGTCACAGTTTCCTACCTTGACTCCAGTTTCCTACCTCGACTTCTATGCCATGCAACTCTAACTCCTTGGCTCCAGTTTCCTACTTTGGCTCCAGTTTCCTACCTTGACTCCAGCTTCCTACCTTGATTCCAGTTTCCCACCTTGACTCCAGTTTCCCACCTTGACTCCAGTTTCCCACCTTGACTCCAGTTTCCCACCTTGACTCCAGTTTCCCACCTTGACTCCAGTTTCCCACCTTGACTCCAGTTTCCCACCTTGACTCCAGTTTCCCACCTTGGCTCCAGTTTCCCACCTTGGCTCCAGTTTCCCACCTTGGCTCCAGTTTCCCACCTTGGCTCCAGTTTCCCACCTTGGCTCCAGTTTCCCACCTTGGCTCCAGTTTCCCACCTTGGCTCCAGTTTCCCACCTTGGCTCCAGTTTCCCACCTTGGCTCCAGTTTCCCACCTTGGCTCCAGTTTCCCACCTTGGCTCCAGTTTCCCACCTTGGCTCCAGTTTCCCACCTTGGCTCCAGTTTCCCACCTTGGCTCCAGTTTCCCACCTTGGTTCCAGTTTCCCACCTTGGCTCCAGTTTCCCACCTTGGCTCCAGTTTCCCACCTTGGCTCCAGTTTCCCACCTTGGCTCCAGTTTCCCACCTTGGCTCCAGTTTCCCACCTTGGCTCCAGTTTCCCACCTTGGCTCCAGTTTCCCACCTTGGCTCCAGTTTCCCACCTTGGCTCCAGTTTCCCACCTTGGCTCCAGTTTCCCACCTTGGCTCCAGTTTCCCACCTTGGCTCCAGTTTCCCACCTTGGCTCCAGTTTCCCACCTTGGCTCCAGTTTCCCACCTTGGCTCCAGTTTCCCACCTTGGCTCCAGTTTCCCACCTTGGCTCCAGTTTCCCACCTTGGCTCCAGTTTCCCACCTTGGCTCCAGTTTCCCACCTTGGCTCCAGTTTCCCACCTTGGCTCCAGTTTCCCACCTTGGCTCCAGTTTCCTACCTCGACTTCTATGCCATGCAACTCCAACTCCTTGGCTCCAGTTTCTTTGACTGCGATGCAACCCAACAGTATTGAGTTGCGGTACCGATGTGGAGTAGAGTTCACTGCTGTGAAAGTTTGAACGTGTTGTTGTTTTAGAAGCTCTTAGAGAATTTTTCTGTAATGGTGTTTGTCTTCAAGAAATATGTTAAAATTAATTGGCGAGAATCCAAATGATAGATGCGTTTTATTTGCTTCATTTTTATTATCGAAATTATTTTTAAATTGAATGTTTTTATTCCTAGTGTATCCGTAAGAAATCAAGAGTAATTATAAACAATCTTTAGTTGTTTCATAGAGCTTTAGTGAGTATAAATGCAAAATTGTCCTTCAAGATATGTAGGGCTTCTCGAAGATTAGGCAGCGCTTATCAGACTCCCTCTTAGTGACAGACCTTGAAACCAACGCAGTGTGAAGGCACTGTTCAGCAAGCTCAACTTCTTTCTCTTCTTTTTACCTCATCCAATCATTTGCAATGGTAATGAAAACTGAGAGCCTGTGATATAACATTCTGTCAGGGGCCAGTTCCGATGGTTGAAACTCCCTCGATTCTTCGGTGCGAGTAAAAGGCACTCATTTTTCCCGTATCATTAAGGTGAGGTCTGCATGAGCCACCGCAGTATTGAAGCCAGTGAAAGTGTTGGCCTAAATAGCAAGATGGCAGAAGAGCGTGCGCTCGTATTGCTCGCACACGCGCGTTATGAAGTACGAGTTTTCGTTCCGTCGCTGCGTAGCGGCAACGCTGTTTGACCAACTTTTAATGTTTCCACTGCTCTCTGGCTATGAGAGTTGCCCTGTAGCTCACTGCCGCTCTTATGATGGATGAAATCCGCTTTCTGTTGAGCTAATAAACTCATGTAGCGCTTACTGTTCGTGGAACTTGGGAAAGAAACCTCGAAGCTCCGAACGGGAAGAATTATTATTTTTTGAAGTGTGTAGAAAATGTTCCGCATCTATGGCGAAAGTTGAAACTATGATGCTTTGAAATTTAAGTAAGAACCTGCGTTCAGTTATTACTCTGAAAGTCTTTCTGGGGGCTCAATTTGTTGGTTTTCTGCGGCGTTCTTAAATTTGTCGGAGTGATATTTTTTGCCTTTCTACGCATATTCTTCAAATGGGAGATATTGAAATGTGTGTCAAGTAGAGTGCTAGACGCGGTGGCTCAAGACGATTAACTGGAGAGCGGCAATTTGTAATATGTATTCAGCCTCCATGGAACAGTTCATCTTTTTAACCTGTTCAATGTGTAGTGGTCTGTTCAATGACCACTTAGGTAAACTAGAGTTGTATGCTGGGTAAAATAAATCAATTTTTTCCTAAACTAATGTATTTTTTGTTCAAAAAATAGTTCTCGTTTCAATGTTCCACATTGCCTAGAGGTAAAAACTTTCCCTTCAACATAGGGCCTCAAGTGTCTTGGATTCAACGAGTTCATGATTCCATTCATTTCCCTCGGAGTCGACTTATTGGATGGCTTTACATTACTCTAGTGAACACTTTCTCAAGTAAAGCCAAGTCGCTCAGAGAATAACTTTGGTTCAAAAAATCGTTACCTCAGCAAATGCTCACGTGTAAGTTGGGGAAAAACTCGTATCTTCCTACTGACTCATGTTCTGGCGTGTTGCTGTGTGAGCTTTGAGAAGACGACATCGTACTAGCTTGTACAGAGTGGGGCAAATCAAATGCCAGCTTTTTAATAGGCTATTAGCAAAAGAAAAACAATACATAGAGAATTATTTGTTGTTTTATTCAAATACAAAGTCGTTTGTGTGTTCACTTCTTGAAGATAGCATCAATTACAAATAATTCTATTCTGTAAGTACTATTTTGCTTTTCCTGAAAACCTCTCAAACCGCGGGCATTTGATTTACCCCACTCTTTATCAGTGGCAAGGGCTGTTGCTTGTCACCGACCCTCCTGCTCGCAGCTGACCTGCTTTGGCGTCTGTGATTATATTTATCACATTTGTTATGACGCTTTCAATGCCGTAGCGTTTCACCTACTCTTCGATGCATATATAGTATTTAGAGTTATAAAAACAACTTTTTTGAGAAATAATGAATTTTGAAGAAATCTGTAGTGTGCTGTGTTGGTAATTTCAAAACGAACATGCACGATAAATTTAAGACTTGCAAATTTACGCACGTTTGCCTTTTGTGATCGTCCACAATGTCTTGGGAAATTTGTTTTGTTTTCATGTATACCAGCTCCATACTAAATATTGTGGTATCTTCCCCGACCCGACTACATTTGACCCCTTGTTAACTGTGATGACCCGATGATTACAATATTCGTCGTCATTCCCACCATGCATCATTCAGGACTTGTTCTTTTTTTAATCTAAATTCTCGATGTAACTCGTTAAAAACGGTAAATGTGTCCGTAAAAATATAAATGAGCATACTACCTAGGCACCTTTGTGTCTTGCTTTTTCTTAGCGCGTTGCTTGCGACACGACCCATCGATGGGTCGTTTCGCAGCAAGAAGAACTTCAGCACGACCCACCGGTGGGTCGCACCGCAGTCTATGTGTTAACAAATCGCAGTGAACGTGTTAATGAGACGGGCGCGTGCGGTTGACCAGTGCCGGTGAGGGGGCGGGCGGACGAGCGGTGGCTTGTTGCATGCGTGTCTGCTCACCCCGTGCTGTGAGCCTGACCTGCTTTGACGTCCGTGCACTGGGATCAATACGCACACCTCCACTTAGACTCATCTTGAGGCACGAGCCTCGCGCATTTAGTGACGCTTCATCACTGGTCAGCTTTTTTTCAAGCTGATTCGGGAGTGGTTGCGAGTTTTGGTGTTCTGGGAGAAGTTGGTTCGGAAAAATGACGGTCGAGTCCTTGCTACCCATAGACGTTCGTAATCATTTAACACGTTCACTGCGTATTGGGCCACATGTGTACCAAGAGGTAAATTCCCCACTTACGTGCCGGTATCACCTCTCAGGGGGATACAACTGTTGTATCTATGGGAATTAGCGCTCCCAGGGGGACTATGTGAGGGCCCGAGCTAAAGGTTAGGTAGGCTTCTTTTTTGTTGAAATAACATAGGTTTTTGTTTTGTTATGGGCCATCTTTTTTCGGTTCACTGCTGTCCTGTTTTTCAGCACCTACTACTTTCTCCTTCAACTTTTTCTTGTTTCATAATCTTCTTTCTTAGCTTTCTGTTTCTGTGCCCTTTTTGCATAGATTCCGCGTTTCCTTAACTCCATACTAAATAGTGCCTTCTTCCTTCCTCTCTTAGGACAGCCTTTGTTGCGGATAGGGAGGCTTAAACTAACTAATAATCTAATCTAATCTCGTGCCGGTATCAATGCACGACATATTATATGTTTTGCGATGTTTTTCAAAATAATTATCATGCGAGGTGAAATGTTATCTTGCAATTGTGTTATTCATATTCATTAGGAAGAATTTAAATTAATTCAAGCTGTAAAATTGATTTCCCTATTCTGCTACTTACAACCTAACCAAACCAACCGTTAACAACCGCGGAAACGCAGTGAACGTGTTAAGAAAATGTTATGAATACTTTTGACAAAAAACTAGCGATTTAAATGTAAATTCGTGTTCAAATGGGAGGAAAATCTATGTGTCTTTAGTGAAGATATGTGATGCTTTTCAAGGTTTGCGTATTGCACTTAGTTGAGATGAGTTCATCTGTTCGTCCGAAAGTTAAGGAGACTTGAAGCTTCTTTTACGCTGCATTTTTAAAAATCATATTGAAGCTCAGTTGTTTATGCAAGCCAAAATTGTTTGGTTAACGTTCAAAAGCGCAGAACACTTTCCTTTCTTTAATCAGATCTAATAGATTCCGCTTCGTACAACCCGAGGTCTTAACCTTTGTGCCCTACGTGTACCTTTGCCCTCGGGATAGCGAGTGATGTAAATTCTCCTGACAGTCGCGTCTATTACTTTAGCTGTGAGGCGAATACTTAAAACTAGTAGATGGTATTTTTATTCGCTCCAGTGAATGATATTCGATGGTATTTTTATTCGCACCCCTTCATGGTGCGGGACTGAAATTATCAGCCTATCCTATTGCCGTTTCTCCTACATTGGCAAATTCCAATCGAACAAACGTCACTCACATAACGAACCACATCTTGACGTGAGAAGCCTGCGGCAGGAACCGATTCCAAAAGAATTGAGAACGAATTCTATCTTGTACGTAAAGTTTAGCCAATTTTATGTCAAAAAATGTAGGATGAAGCTTTCAAACACATTTGTGAGGATTGACTTTTTATAAAGTAAAAATAGTATTCAAATGGCTCATGATGTGTATGGTTTGCAGGCTCACATGCGGTTTCCCATGGACTACCCGTACTCACCGCCGAGCGTGCGCTTCCTCACCAAAGTGTGGCACCCGAACGTCTACGAGAACGGAGATCTGTGCATCTCCATCCTGCACCCTCCTGTAGACGACCCCCAGAGCGGGGAATTGCCATGTGAGCGCTGGAACCCGACCCAAGTGAGTGGCTGACTGTAGTACATAAAGTTCTTGTGCGCCACCTTCTACTTCTAGCTTATATTTTGCACAATTTTTTTTGGTTTAGCGTTTCTTAAATAGATGTGCGAATAATTTGACGAGTAACGGTGATGTGCCGTAGAGAAGTTGAGAAATATCAGACTGCGGCTTGTGTGACGTTTTGTTTATTAGCAGTGGTAGAAAGGTTTGGATTGAGTTTTTAATTAGAATGTATGTTTTTATAGGTCTTGCGACACTTGAGGGAGTTTGGTGTTACTGTTCAAGTGCGATAATCTCAAGTTAAGAACTGGTAGTGTTTATACCTGACTGATGTTACTTCTGTGAAAGTGAAATGTTTCGTGGAAACTGCTGCCAAGGAAGGGACATGCGAAATAAAGGGAGCAGTGGGTGAGCACTAGCATAATTTTTAGCTTAGATAGTTACACAGATTAGATGTTAGTAGTGAGTAAAACGTGCGTGTGAAGAGCGTATGGGTAAATTCGCGTCTTACTCGAATGAGGTCGATAGTCAAATCGACGGTCGCATTATCAAGTAAACGTCTTCGGGAGGGAAGATTCGACGAAAGTAACACATTACTGTCATCTCGAAGTCAAGCACCTGTTAGACTATTAAGTTGTGAAGATGTGCCAGAGCGATAAGTCGTGGGAGAAATAAATTCGAGAGTGCTAGGTAATTACTGTATACAGTATAATTAGGCAGCCTCTAGGGCTACAACGAGGATGAATTATTGTACGTTTAAAACGGCTAATTTGGTGTTAATAAATACTCTGAATACTTAAGGTGCTTCTAATTGTAATGTTTGTTTGTTGAATTTTCTGGATGTGTGTTTAAGTTTCGATTAAGCTCCAAAGATAGCGCCTGGAAGGTACTGTCGCTTGTTGTACTTTGGGTTTTAGCGATCTACTGTGGTCTAGGGTGGTCTTCGGTCTTTTAAAGAAAACATTCAAAATTATATCCGATTTGATATTTTTAGGGGATGTAGTGTTCTCCAAAGGTGACAGTTCATTCAAATGAATGTAATCTTTGATTCGTTTTACCAAATAGCTATAAATGAATACCTACAAATCATTTTTACGTTACATATAAAAGGGTGGTGTTCTCTCGGTAAGTCGTATCGAATCATTTCACAGACTCGTCTAATATCACCCCTCGTGCTTAGTTTGCAGAATTGATACAAACCATATCTCTGTGTTGTCCTCTAAATAGCGATCTGTTGTATTTTTGCACCCTGCAGCCTCTCCTCCAAATTAACGTATTGCGGTTCGACAGAACGTACGCACCGTGCTGCTGTCGGTGATATCCTTGCTCAACGAGCCCAACACCTATTCTCCCGCCAATGTGGACGCCTCCGTCATGTACAGGCGCTTCAAAGACTCTAAAGGTTCTGACAAAGAATATGAAAATATAATCAGGTGAGCAACCATGTTACTTGTCCACTTACCAGTTGTGGTTAGAGAGGCCCAAACTAACATAATCTAATCTGTAAAGTAAAATCCTATGGTTTTTTAGCTTTTATCGACTCGAAGGCAATCTTGCTGCCGGTGATTTAGTTCTGATTAAGAATATGAAAATATATTCAGGTGAGCAACCATTTTTCTCGTCCACTCACCTTTTGTGTTAAGAGAGGATTAAACTAACTTATAATCTGTACAGTAAACTCCGATTATGTTTTAGCTTTTAGCCACTCTTCATTCACTGCTTGAGCCTTTCGCATGGCAGGCAGTTTCTATCGCAGGATTGGTAACTAAGAACCTCACTAACAAAGTTCTGATGTCACAAGGTACATGGACTAGGTGTTGATTTTGATGTTCTTGATGACCACGGTTATCTTATTATATTTTTAGATTTTTACTTTTCTAAAAGATTTGCTCCATGTGCAGGAAACAAGTGTCCCTATCACGAAAAGAAGCCGAGAATGATGGCGTCGTCGTACCCTTGACACAAGAAGATTATTGCATCAAAACCAAAGTGAAGCCTGAGACCGAAAATGTGGACATGGCTGATTTCTACGATGATGACTACGACATTGATGATGATGATGAAGAGGAGTATTCTGACGATAGTAAGTCCATTTCTGACGTGTTCTTTGCTGGTTTGAATGCTAGTGTGGTAAAGGGTCTTTCATATTCATGTCTGAGAAATATATTGCGTAAATGCGAATGCAGAATGAACTGCTACAACGAATTTAGCGAAGCCAATATAATATTGGGTCTAATTTTGCGCTTGAACTTTGTTGAGGAGTTTTGGATAAGGTTGGAAGAGACGCTTCTGTATATCGGAGAAGGCAAGCATTAGCTTTCTGATCCTACAGCACACAAGACCGTGTCTGAGGTGTATTGTAGTTTGACTCCTCAGGGGAATTCAACTATCATATCTATGGGAATTAGCACTCCCAGAAGGAAAATGTGTGAGGGCCCGAGCTGAGAGTTGAGTAGGCCTTTTTTCGTTGAAATAAATTTTTTAGGTTAGAGCTCTCTTTTTCGATTCACTGCTGTCTTGTTTTTCAACACTTACTACTTTCTTCTTCACCTTTATCTTGTTTTATGAACTTCTTTCTTAACTCACTATTTCTATGCCCCTTCTGCATAGATTTCGCGTTTTCTTATCTCTACACTAAATGGTACCTTCCTCTCTTCGAAACTCTTTTTTTTTAGCGTTTAGGGAGGCTTAAACTAACATCTGATCTAATTTGCTACAACGAATTTAGCGAAGCCAATATGGGGGTCTGATTTTGCGCTTGAACTTTGTTGAGAAGTTTGGGGTAAGGTAGAAGAAGCGCTTCTGTATAACGGAGAAGGCAAGCATCAGCTTGCCGATCCTGCAGCACACGAAACCGTGTCTGGATTGCACGCAATAGTTTTTTTATTTCCAATCTCATTGTTTTGACTTGCGCAAAATTGTGTAGCTTTGCTTTTATTCTGATGTATCTCACAACCGATTCCTTGCTTTCCAGATCTGTACGACGGCGACGACAGTGGCAATGGCGAATCGTGATAGCTTTCTACGAAGGAAGCGTGTGCGTGTTTTTTACGAGCGAGAGTAATTAGTTCGTAGCATCTTCCCTCCCGTGTACGTATCTCAAGCCCGTCGTGTTGAGTGGCTCGGAACTACTGAAGTAACGCACTGCCTGCCAGTTGCGTGCTTGCTTTGGTTGCACTGGTCGTCTTTTGTTTGCCGTGTAGTGCAGGCAATGCAGCTGCTGGCTTCTCTAGCACTGCGTTCGTTTTCGAAATTTTGCATCCCTTTGCGGGGCTCGCGTTGTGATAATACTAACGCAAACTAGCGTCTCATTTTTGTATAATATTTGCGTTCTTTGCATTATGGTACTGTTTTTTTATTTACATCGTTCTTTTCTCTTGATTGCATTTATCGAGTCGAATGCTCTCGTATTCGCTGCTGGAAATAATAGCTTTGTTTTTGTCATGGGATTTTAAAATGTAGTCTTCAGCTAGACATTTTTGGGATGAAAATGCTTTGTTCAGTATCGTCTGTTTTGCTGATTATTTTTCTATGCAAATATGTGGAGCCTATTTACTGTTCATAGGCGCTCTATATGAAAGCATGTTTCTCTAACTCTCCTTCTCTATGAAGCCATGCCTACGGCTAGTTCTACGTGTTCACTCCAGTACTTGGTGACTTCGTGAAGCGCGTTAGAGGCATTGTTTCGCAGGTTCGTAACTTCGTGAAGCGCGTTAAATGGCATTGTTTCGGAGGTAGACAAACCTGAGAGGAGAGTTGCGGAGGGAGAAGCCAAGAGGCGGTGAAAGCCCTTCACTTACTAACTCATTCGTCCATTGCTCCACTCCACCGAAGACCATGTCTCCCACAATTACGTCAATTAGAAAGCAATCGATTATCAGAATTATTGATAGTTATTTACGCTGTTACAGTTAGGAACGAATTAATTTTACTCTAGAAACGATATAAAGAACTTACGTTTACGACGGTGTCGTTCCAGCAAACCTATTTACTATTTCTTAAACTTCGCTCGATTATTTCTTACGTTGCAATCACGTTCTGTTATTTATTTTTGGCCGAGTTTATTGCGTATCCGTCATTTTAGCAGAAAATTTAATAACTTTATCATGGTTACGATTTTGTTCAGGACTTTGTGTGCGCAGGAGATGGCTCGTTGTGTAGTTAAGAAATCGGTAAAAGTAAAATTGTTATTAGTCAGTCACTCGTGCGTCTCCTATTTTCTTCTGTTTCTGTTCTTCTCTTCTTTCTTTTGATTTTTTCAATATAGCTTTTCCTCGTACGTATTCTATAAGCTGCGCGACTTGCTGACCTTGAAGAAAAAAATTTTCTCTTGAGCTAACTCTATTTCCTACTCATCGTTGTTTTTTATTTTTTTGTGTTCTCTCTTTTTTTTCTACTACGCATACTCACATTCTCCTTAGCTTCAAATGCCGTATGTTTTGTTTCACGTGTGGTACAATCCCACTGCTATTTTTTATAATTTTTAACAACCTTTAATACGTTCCAGATACCTCGTGCGCCATATTCATTGCCACTCCCCTCAGTTAGGCTTTTATAATGTCCCGAAATCCGTTTTCTTTCAGACTTGGAAGATCCCTCAGGGGGTTACAACTATTGTGTCTATGGGAATTAGCGCTCCCAGGGGAGGTGGTATATGTGAGGTCTCGAGCTAAAGGTTAGGTCGGTCTACCTTTTGTTGCAATAAAATAGATTTTTTTTTTGCGAACCATCTTTTTTCGTTTCACTGCTGTCCTGTTTTCAGCACCTACTACTTTTTCTTTAACTTTTATCTTTTTTCAAATACTTCTTTTCCAACTTCCTGTTTTCATGCACTTCGTGCATAAATTCCGCGTTCCCTAAAGTCCATACTAAATGGTGCCTTCCTTCTTCCTCTCTTTAGAACGCCTTTGTTGCGGTTAGGGAGACTTGAACTAACGTCTA
Source organism: Morinoia aosen (assembly GCA_030386875.1). Taxonomy (NCBI): domain Eukaryota; kingdom Metazoa; phylum Arthropoda; class Malacostraca; order Amphipoda; family Talitridae; genus Morinoia; species Morinoia aosen. The sequence goes on along the minus strand of CM059561.1, from coordinate 80,898,589 downwards.
CTCTAACCTTCAGACTTTAAAAGAGTGGTCATGTTTTGTTCATGTGCGGATCTAATTCGCGCCGTGGTTAACTTCTGAGTTGTAACCCAAACAAAGGAAGAATGGACGTTGCACCTCAATCTCTGCAAGCTTCGAGTGATGCGAGACAAGGAAACCTCTAAAAGGCGTCCACAGTAGGGCTGCCGCACCCAGCTCCCGTTTCGTTGCTTGCCCCTCAATAAAACATGAAACGAGTTAGCGACTCACGGCGATATATTTTCATTTGTCTTACTTGCTCGTTTAGTGTGTAAGTTCATTGTTTGATATGTCATTGTAAATAAGTCATGTCATCTTGTGAGGTGCGGTCACACCGAACTAGTGAGACGAGGTGGTCTAGGGAGCTATGGCAATATGAACATAGGACATTCAATGTCGGTAATATAAATAGGACGACTCTGTTGCCACGATACTGAGACTCCACTTGCTCTGGGATTTATCTGAACGCGTTTGAAATAAGAATGCGAGTGAACGGTTCACTAAGCTGACCTGTGTCATCACTGCCAACTCACGCAGAATTGAGGCAGCGTTCCTATAAAGTGTCGGTCCCGTGCGAATTCTGAGTTGGTCGAAGTCTCCCAGAGTCTAACTGGCGTTCCGCCTTCGTCACACCGCCGTGCATCTCACGTTTAGTGGCAGTTTTCCTGAACTGCCACGCAATTAAATTCTGTGTGCTCGCGCTGGCATCGATTCTATGAAGAGTAGTTGTTGCTGTATCGTAGCCTGTTCGCACCATTTAGATCAATTGTCTACATTACTACCACAGTTTGCGCTGGAAAATGACACCTTCGCTGTTAATCGCGCTTTTTAACATAATCCTTTCTGATATTTTTCCGGGCTTTATTTGTAATGAATCTTCTTGTGCTTCATTTTAAAAATAAGGGTTTTTGATTTCTTTCCTATAATGTGCGTTATCTTTCTCGACTACAAATTTACCCTCCACTGCAGTGATAAATTTTTCATGTTGGCTTTTGTACGACGTTGTTAAACCTGTTATTATTTTCTGGAAGACGTTGTCGTTCAGCCATTTCGAATCCACCATAGCTCCCAGCTGTGGTCCTTCCATAGCAATATAACTTGACTCTCTATTACAATAAGGTGAGCACTGTAACATAAGAAATCATAAGGAGAACAAAGTAATGTTCAGGGTTTAACATTATATGGAATAAATTGAAAATTGAATTTCTTCTCATTTATCCATCTCTTGATTTCCGTCTTTCTTCGAGAACTGTGGCTCAAAGAGCCTGTCGCAGCGTCTCACAGCGCGATGATGGTATTTTTTGTGTTCGGTTGATCTTGCCTTGCATCTTGCGAGGAGATACGATCGAGTAGCGTGTCTAGCCTAGTACGTGGAAGACCCAACTACCATTGGCGGGGAAAATTTTCAAGCGCTCTTGACAAATGATCGTTTCACATGATACATATAACTGATACTTCATAGCTCTCTTTTTTGGGGGGGCAACTCTGTGCGAATTTTGGCTCTGTCACTTCAATTCTATCACAAATTAACAAGCCTCAAGTATCGAGAGGCTGGCCCACTTTTCCGTGCTACAGAAATAAGCATCGAATGCTCGAGCAATTGTATTCCCGTTCATTTACTTTTAAACTCAACTTCGTCTTCTTTTCCTCGGTGTTTGAAATCACCCTCAAGTATCACTTCACACTTGTAAAACCATGTGTTTCATTCTGTTGGCTAAATTAAATTTCGATTTCTTATTACTAATATGAGGTCCCTAGAGCCATACGGTACCAAGCGCCGTCTTGTAGAAACCGTTTCAAATCTTAGTGATTTTGATATCCTTGTTTCTCAGCGACCAATAGAGGGATTCGACCATATTCCACTGTCTTTCTGTGCTTACGACTCGCTCCCCAGACAGAGAAAGGTTTGGGAATGACAATGGGGTACATAGCTCATAGTCTCTACACGTGTCGCTCGGTACCGTATGATTCGAGGGGCCTCGTATTATTACACATTTTGATCTTATTGACTTGAAGATCTTGTGCACTTATTTATTTAGAGCTCAGTAACGACTAGGGTACGATTGTGCTGCCTGCCCCTCAGGGGAATACAACTTTTGTATCAATGGGAATTAGCACTCCCACGGGAAAAATGTGTGAGGGCCCGAGCTGAGGTAGGCCTTCTTTTTGTTGAAATAAAATGTTTTTTGTTATGTTGAGGACCACATTTTTCAGTTCACTGCTGTGATATTCTCCGGCACCTACTACTTTCATCTTCAAATTTTATCTTGTTTCACAAAGTTCTTTGTCAACTCGCTGTTTCTGTGTCCCTTCTGCATAGATTCCGCTTTCCCTGATCTCCATACTAAATGATGCCTTCCTCCTTCCTCTCTTTTCTCTAGCGGTTAGGGAGGCTTAAACTAACATGTATAATCTAATCTTGAGGTGCCTGCACGGAGCTGAAGCTTCACAACTTCAGCTTGGGGCTCGACTACCCCCCGGGCTCGCCGAGTCGTGGTGACTATTTAACACTTTGTCTGCGACGTGGGCCACCGGTGGGCACTGAGGGAGTTTTCATAACTCTGCTCACCGACCAGTAGTCACAAACTCAAATTTTATAAATACTGAATCAAAACTAAATGAAGGCACGATCTAGTGAATGTTTGCAATTTTCAACATTGCTTGTTACAATCGACTTCAAATTTGAGTTGAATATCGAACTTTAGTTTTACCTGCTGCAGTCAAAGTGTTGTGCTGCCTCTAACTTTACGCAGGGTCATTCCACTCCGTAGTGAAGGCGGGCTTAAAATTATACTCCCGATGTTCTTTTCGGGTGGGAATAACGCTAAACTTTCCAACTGATTTTCAGAGACGTCCCACTCAGAGGGATGCAACTGTTGTATCCATAAGAATTAGCATTCTCTGTGGGAATATGTGAGGGCCCGAGCTGAGAGTTAAGTAGGCCTTCTTTCTGTGGACAGAAATTTTATTTTATTTTGTTAAGAACCATCTTTTTCGGTTTACTGCTGTCTTTTTTTTCAGCCCCTCTGACTTTTTCTTCCACTTTTATCTTGATTGATAACGTTCTTTCTTACTGTTTCCATGTTTTGCGGTAACACCCTTTGTGCATAAATTCCGCGTTCCCTTAACTCCATACTAGATGATGCCTTCATCCTTCCTCTCTTTGAACATCTTTGTTGTGGTAAAGGGAGTTTAAAACTAACATATTCAATCAGTTGATTTCCCATTTCCTTTATTCCTTTCTCAAGCGTGTGCTCTTCCTACCTCTTTTTGTTGTGGTTAGGGAGGCTCAAACTAAGTTGCGCTCGAATCGGAATTAGTTCAAAAAGCCGCATTATCATGCTTTTCGGATTTAGAAAAATTAAATAAAATTGAAATTTTCGTAAAATGTAACGCGTAATTTTGAGGAATAGAAAAACTGATTTGTTTTCATTTCGAAATTATGCTACTGGTTAAGATACCGAATGCTAAATAATATAAGCTTTGTTTTTCACCTCGCTTTATTATTCTATTGGGAGAGATGCAGAGTGATGAAAAAATGTTAAGCATTGTGCGCAGTACGCTGGTGACTAAATGATTCATTCATTAAACATCTCTGGTGTCTAAAGGATTCATCTTTTACAGGACCCTACGAGCATAGTTACGTCAGAGAAATTTTCTTGGGACCCTTATTTGAATTATTCTCGCGATGAATCACTGGCGCCTCACCAACATGGGTGCAACTTATGCTCGTTGCGTTGCATCGTGCCAGTTTGCCGGCCTCCGAGCTTTTGCTTCAGCCCATTTAGCTTCAGTGAGCGGTGGTCCCGACGACGGTTCTCGACGTTTTCTGCAAGTGGTCAACTCGCCGTCTCAAATTCGACACTTCAATTACCGAGCTCATTTGGAAAAAATATTTCCATTTCTCAAAAAAACAACAGCGGTCCAGCATCGTAAAATGGATGGCGTGGATGCGAGCTACCGGCTAGTTTACATGGGGGATGCCATCACATATGTGAAGATGTTGGTGGCGGGTGTGGAGTTGACAGCTCTCACGCTCCTAGGAGCCGCGGCCGCCTGGCAACTTGGTATGGTTGATAACCCGCCCTTTCACAACGCTCCTATCTACGAGTCCATTACTTACTGTGTGTTTTTAACGTTCGTATTTAGCTCTTGCTTTCATTTCACGCGTATATATCCCTTGAGAATGTATTACAACGAGGAAAAGGAAAACTTTATAGTTGTTTTCTTAGGTTACACACCGTTTACTACGAGGAAGTTGACTCTGGGTCATTCTGCTGCAAAACCACTGCCACGAAACTACATTTCAAACAACATCTTGCCGTGGTACAGTGACATGTGTCGCTTGCAGAACGGGAAAAAACTGCTCGTTATTCCCAGCAACTTTGAAATGCCTCATTACTACAACTTGTTCCTGGGATATTAGTTGTATTTCTCCTTCAGTTCTGTGAATAAATAGTGAACATAAGTGCGTTTGAATTGCCCTTTTTTTAGTTTGTTGTTTGTGGTTTGCTGGTGAAAATGGTAGCAATCGACAAATTCATAAAGTTAATAAGCTACAAAAATTGATTTTATGACGATAACAATTCTAATGGGCATACATCTTTTTATTTATTTCTTTCAAATGTTAGCAATACAAAGCTGAAGAACCCTTACATCTTCACAGCCTAATTTTAAATTAATGGACTTTGCCCAGCATTAAATTAAGTCATCTTGTGGTCCATTATTTACTGAATGTTTTGTTAAAAAGTACATTTGAAAAATTGATTATTATGCTTACACTCAGCGGCTCCTGCGATATCCTGTCACGGCTGTAGATGCGTGAACTGTTTCTGAGGCACTAAGTTGTCTATATTTCGATTCGTGAAGTCGAAAGTTTGAGTCACATCCAGGAACTATCGAATTCATTTCTGAGGGATGCTCTCGTATATTCCCCACAATTATTCCGACGATGAAGTTAAGTTTTGATGTTTTTAGAGAAATTGTATTTTGTAAATTTTTAAACATTATGCTCAAGTTTGAATATGAAACAAAACTACTCCATACTAAATGGTGCCTTCCTCTTTCCTCTCTTGGAACACCTTTGTCGTGGTTAAGGAAGGCTAAAACTTTCTTATAGAATAATAATAATAATAATAATAATAATATGAAACAAAACTAGTTCATGAAATTAGCGCTCTTATTTGCATTCTGAGCTCTTCAAGCTTGATGTCTATTTACTAAACGTAAAAGTTTACTTTTCTGTTCATTGGAACTTTATTTAAAGAATTGCCTTTTCACCTACTGGTCTAGTCCAAATAAAGAAAAATTTAATGCATTCAAATATAATGAAATTACATGTAGATCAACAGCATCTTATATTGCACATATTATGCAAAGTTGTCATATAGCAGGTGAAAGAAGCGAGAAAACTGATGTGAAATGAAGAAAAATTTTCCAGACGTACGACGTTCGGTAGGTTGTAGTATCGAAAACGGATAAAGTGAAGACGACGTCTCCAAACGGACGAAGCGTATTATTTAGACGTACGACGTATGGTAGGTCGTGGTGACAAAAACTGGGATGAAGTGGGGGCAAATTATCCAGACGTACCCTCAAGATTGTTAGACGGGGTTCTTTTGAAAAGTTAACGAGCTGTTCTGGCTAAATGAGAAATGTTTCTACGGAACTAAGGTATGCAAATACGAGTATTGAAGTCATTATGCTTTTATCGTTTTTCCTCGGCAGCATATTTGCGACGCGTCGCAATTACGTTGTACAATAAAGAAAATTGTACATTTCGTAGTTCATACCGATGAAATTTAAAATTCTTTGCTATTCAACTCATAACATCATGCGAAATCTTCACTCACAACGACAAAAGCAATGTTCAGATCATTTACACATCGCCATTGGGAGTTGAGCTCAACTGATATGTCAGCTAAAACAGTGATTATTGAAAATGGTTTGACTTGATATTGGGAATAAATGTATCTCCCAAAATAGCTATTCTTTCCAAATGGAAGTTTTAGAGAATGCGTCATGACGCTAGAAGTTTGAATTTAAGGGAATGTACTGAGCTATATGAGTGTCAAAAAACTCAGGCTAGAAATTTTGCTTCGATATTTTTACCATTTAAAATAACATGAAATATTATATAATCTTAGCAATGTCTCAAAGAGTGCTTAAAAGAATCATTCATTAAGGAACACTCTCAACTGCTACTTTTATCAAAAGGAATATTTTCCTTTTACAGCCTATTGATCAAAAATGAGTTCCAGCATTTAATGGTTGTTCAAGAAGGGGGAAGAGTTCATTAAAAAGTTAGACCTTTAGAATTTGAAAAAAACTGAGGTCCCTCCCTTCAGTAAGAATACTTGGGCAGATGCCTGTGTTTATCATTTAAGCGCATTTCTCATAAAACTCCATTTTACAGATGTGATATTTTAAAAAAATAGTAGGTCCAACTTTTATTAAGTTTCGTCCACGCTCACCAGCGCGGTTATAACCACTGTACATGATGCCAAGCAATACCACCGTGTTACATAACCTTGGGCTCAATTTCCAATGGCGATGTGTAAATGACCTTGTAAGGGCTGGTGTTGCTGCTTCGGCCGATTAGTTCCGTTCTGCGGTGAGTGAACCAGCGGCTTCACATTAATTTCTATAACGATTGGTATCAGTAATACGCAGATAAGAAGCGGTAAACGTTAGTAGATATAATTTTCATTGACACATATTACTCTTACTGAACATGAAACGACTAAAAATAAGATTTGAGGGGTAACTAAGGTAGAGCCTTACAACCTGAACATAGCTTCCGTCGTTGTGTGTCAAGATTTTGCATGATGTTATGAGTTGAATAGCAAAGAATTTAATATTTCACCGGTATGAGAGGTACGAAACGTAAAATTTTCTTTGTTGTACAACGTGATTGCGACGCGTCACAAATATGCTGGCGAGGAAAAACGATAAAAGCATAACGACTTCAATACTCGTATATGCATACCTTAGTTCCTTGGAAACATTTCTCATTTAGCCAAACAATCGCACAGTGTTACACAATGATAAACGCCAGTGCACAAGTTTGCTTTGAAATTTCAAGTAAAACAGTAAACTACGTGAGATACAAACAGGTGAACGCCAATACATTTCTACGGAAATAAAAAGTTTAGGACAAAAACCAAAGAAGTCCACATAATTAAAATTGTATGTGGTCAATACTAAAACCAACGTTTCGGGTCTTGAACCATCATCAGCTGTAAATATGCGATTAAAAACAGATAATTCAATATTCTGACTAAGTAATTGCCCATATTGTATATCAATAGAGATTTAAAAAAAATTGTGATCACGGGTATTTGCACATATTGTACTTGTCTATAGATTTTAAAATATTGGTGATCACGGACAGACGGCATTGGAATTGTTAGAATTGTTGTTTCTGTGAAATGTTAGACGAAATATAAGCGTTGTTCCTCACGCACTGTGAATCATAAGCGTAGATGAATCCAAGCTAAGCTAGGTGATTAATTAAACTGTGTGTAGTTCAGCTTCCTTCAGAATGTTAATCAAGTTTTAGCCTTGACTGCTGAGTAAGGTACTGTAGATCTTATCACGATGCCAGTACCAGACGTCGGTAACGATTTAAGAATTAACTTTGTTTTGACTGAAAAAAATAAATTGAAAAAGTATTTGATCGTAGTTACAAAGAAGAACACAGCGTATCTGACAGTCAATGCTATTCATGTCTTAGCATTTTAACATTTCACGACGAAGAATGATAATGGTGTTTGTCATAACTTACTGACCCATTATACTTCGCAAAAAAAGTATCATCCAAGAAAATTCAATGGCATGCGACGATTTGTCTGCTAAAAGAGTCGGAAACTACTGGATACAAAATTAATGATTCGGTTGTGGACCCATTTCGTCTTCATCTCGAACGTATTCGGTATTTACCATCTCGACTGACTATCATTTTCGTCTCGGTTGTTAAAGACTTTGCTCACCAAGGAGTTACCAAGCATTATACTTTATTTTGTTCTTAGGAATTGAGGTAGTAAACATAAATGTGATGATATCCATTTAGTTCGAATTGGGCAACCTCTTTCGTTAAAATCGCCTGAAGCTTAAATTACTCACTAGTCTAAACGGATCAAACATTTCAAAAAATTCGAAAGTGAAACAATTGTCGATTCATTTTCCTAGCTTGAAACACAGAAAGTGGTCTCACACACTCAATTACTCCAGAGTTTTCATAGTGAGTTATCTCAATTTTTTACGTTTCATATCAACATTCCACTCAGCCAATAACATCGCACGCGGACGACTGTAGGAAGCGTACGTACGTGCGTGGTGTTACATTGTGCTGCTAGGTCTATTCTGACGAACGCACACATCGATTCAGCTGTCGACGCACATGTCGATTATGCGCCGCAACAAAAGCGTGTACGCGTTCGTTACATCGTAATGGACAGGCAGCTATACATCAAGCTCTATGCACTGTACTCTTTTATGTGCCGCAATCAATATTGCCATCAAAAATGAACTCACAATGAAGTATTTGCCGGTTGCAAACTTAAGAGTTCGATAAGATATGGAATCGAGAGATTAAATGAACGTGAGCATTCGCGTGAACTAACAAGCAGTGTATACCTCTGAACGCCTTTGTGAGTTTGTGACGTTCTTTCCACACAACAGTGAACGAGTACTGCAATGGACCGCGCAACTCAGGGTTGCCAGAAAAATCAGTCAGCTTATGGCCACGTTTTACGAGGATAACTAACCAAAATGGCCACTTCCAAATTTACAGACATTAATTTTGTTTAATTAAAAATCACAGTATTCATAAACTTGATACCCACATTGACAATATTATGGCGAGAGCTCCTCCTCGAGATATTGCAGGTCCTCTATTTCTTGAGTCGTGCAATATTGGTAAAAATGCCCAACTGAATTTCTCATTGCCACGGCGCATAATGATGGCCAATTTTGTGTTATTTGGCCATAAAAGTGCCAATCATAGTTCACAGACTCCGCTCTACAGGGAGTCCGTCACTCGGACTCACTCCGTCTGGCTCCGTTTCCGTCTGTCCGACAGTACCGACACTACGATCGACAGTAGTGCGTGAACATCAGGAGAGTGAAGGTCAATAATTCATGCCGGCTATTGAGCTTGCGAGACAGTGCATGGCTAGACTGTTTTTGGGCCTCCTTTTTCAGAAGCAAATATTTTTCAAACGTGAGTGGTCGAAGAAAAACGTGAGCCTAATTAAAATATGAGATCTAAATTCGGAATTTTTCAACAAGCAACATTGCCAGTGCGGTGCGACTTACCTACGAAAACAAATACCTTATGAGCTCTCACCTGAGTGCGATAAATGTTTCTGCTCGAAAGATGAAAAATTAGATAGATTGCTGAAGGAACCGTATTCTGAAAAGCGTGCACGTTACATTTTTTATTTTATGTCAGAAGATCTTATTTTGTTTAATTTGTGATAACTTCAAACTCGTACAACTTGTAATTAAGACATATATATGTGTTAGTTAGACTTGTTATTGATGATTTAGAGATCATATTGTGTCACTGCAATAATGAAAACAATCAAAGTGGCCCTAGTCGTTTTTGGACGTTTGCGATCATTCATATCTGGAGCTCCTGACGGTTTGAAATGCTTATAGTATTTCAGTGCTGTATTAGTTTGCGAAATCAATGTTGTATGAAGATTTACCATGAACAGTGAAAGTGTGACATGATACGATGTTAACACATGTAAATTAATATACAGTATAAAGAAAGTCTAGAATTGCGATACTCTCTTTCTTAGAAGCTTTATATGATCTTTATTTTTTTAAATTTTTAGGTGAGGTGTTAAATTGACGATTTACCTTTTTGATTTGATTTCATATAGCTGATAATATGACGCGCGGTATTTCTGCCCTCAGTACGTATGAAATTTCTGATCAAGCGCTCTAATTTTGCTACGAGTCTTCCAAGCTCTCACGCAAGAAATTGTATACCGACCGACGTCTTAGCGATAGTACCAGAGCTTTGCTTTTATGCTGACGCTCTAAGTGTATAACTCTCCTAAATCATCGCACTCAACTTGGAGGTTTCAAAAACGAACTGGTCTGATATTGAATTGGAATTTAGTCTTTAGTGGGGTTAGTCAGCGGTCAGCCGTAGTGTGTTTGTCGGTGGCTGGTCGTTACCATGGCTACTTCGCCATTCCATTCATCTCAAGTGATCACTTCTGAGTTCGCCCGTGTATTGACGTTGAACTTAAGCCAATGATGTTTCTTGAACAAACGTGTTTGCTCGGGCAGCATTGTTTAATCATGATGGGTTGTTATTTTCTGATACAATTTTTACTCATATAAACATTAGTTGTTGTTTGCACTGCTATCGAATATTTTTGTATATATCAACTTCTAAGCACGAGAAGAAACAGAATATACTTAAACTGAAATTTCATTACGTTTTCACTAATGAGCTCGCTTACACGCGAACAGTATTTTCGATATTTTGGAGTAACTGGGCATCGATTCAAGTATTGACGTTCTCGATTATTTTCTTGAAATGATTTGGGCAGCGCTCTTTTTTATTTTCTCTCACTGCCCTGCACTGAGAAAAATGTTGTCACAAAACCGACTTACTTTTGTTTGTCAAGTTGTCCCAAAACCGACACACGAAAGTGTGTCAACAATATACATTATCAGTCTATGTATTATGACATACATTTTTGTGACATGGGCTTATACGACACACTTAAGTGGCCAGCCATGACACACTTAAAGTAAGTCAATTTTATTTCACATAAATATTTCACTTTCTTGGACTGGCCACTAATTACACTAATATACAGACAACGTCTAAGAATTAAAAGAATTATAAACAAATGTATTAAGATCTTTGAGTAGGATTGTACTCCGTTCACAAAGTCAAAACACAGTTCGGTTTTCTGCAAAGGTTGTTGAGCCATTTGAAGCTTGAACATGTGATTTAACTCTCTCAACCGCTTTAATACATGGCGAAAGGAAATACTTCAGTGTGTATCAAAATATTTCTGAACAACCGTTTGACGCACACAGGTGTGTCAAAATTTCTCTCACTGATGTTACTATAAGGTTGGTTAGAGGTCTACCTGTAGAGGGTAGGAGTACTGAAGGGTTGTTCTTTCTGGCAAGATTTATTTCAATAATTTATTTACCACAAGTGACACATCGGTAGGTTGTTTCTTAAGTCTAGTACAATGGACGCATTTGATTATGGCTATTTGTGGGCCCGAATAAGTTCAGCGACTTCTAGGGCATCCTATAAACGCAATTATTAGGTGTAGAATTATGTTTAACCTAATCAACGTAACCTAGTCACACACTAGGCTGATCAATGAATGGATTCGCTCAAGATTCGATGCTCAATTTTACAATAATAATTAATTTGGGTTAAATGAGAACAGTATATTCTGGTAAAGATTTAAAATCTATGTCATTAACCATGGTAACTAATTAGATCAAGGAGAATCACATTATAGAAAAGATTTTACTTGATTACCTAATGTGATTAATGTTCTGATTTTAACACGGATTTAAGATTCGTTTTGAACGCTTGTAAAAATTTTTTTAACGGACTTCAGCATGGATTGAATTCCAAGTCTTGGTTCCAATAAAGAGGATGCTGTGTTGTGACTGTGTTGTTTATTAAGTATGAATTTACTAGTATTTCGAGTTATATATTCATGATGGCAAGTTTGTGTAGTTGATGATTATTTAACGCACATGTCGCTCTCATCAGTTACTGTTATATGCATAAAATTACATACGGAGAGCTTGTAGAGATTCAAAAGCTTAAGTATTTTGAAACTTTTGAATGGCGGAGTATATTTCACACTGAACCTCAAATTATTAAATGTCGACCGAAATTAACCCTTTATTTATCTCAAATCAGTGTTCTGAATACTTTTCGGAAGTCTAGTGCCAGTCTAAAACCTGCAGCATGCATTAAAGTACGATAGTTTAACTGATAGCGTAAAGAGAGCGTGTTTGATAACATCGTGATAAGACAACATTTAAAACAACTCGTATTTTCCGTGAGTTCTATAACACATGTCAGGCTCGATATCGGCTTCTTCAGTGACCATTGTGTACCTCTTTTTTAGAAAGTTTCAATTCACCAAAAATCACGCGCGTCAATGTTAATTCATGTGGATAACTACATTCATTTACATTCCACGTATTATTTTTCCCAACGACGAGTTAGATAAGCCACCTAAATTTCACCCAGGTCGGTATATACCACGCCTCATTTTATCAAATTGGTAGCTGGCTTTCAGATGTCAGATTGGTATCTGGGCTTCATTTTCCCAGCGACGAATTAAATAGACCCCAGCCAGGTCAGTACCATGTCGAGGAAAAGATCAAGAGAAGAAGAAGTATCGCAAAGCATCTATCCCCGTCTCGATGACTTCGACGACAGCGGTGGGCCGGAGGCTGGTTTGCAGAACGTGCCTGTGCACGTGAGCGGGAACGCCACCCAAGACAGCACCTCTGTGTTCGGCCTCCTCATCACCATCGGCTTTGCAATCCTCGACATTGTCACCGATATTCTGCTCGCCATCACACTACATGCGCAGGTTTGTCGGGGTTCATGTGAGGTCCCTAGAAACATAAGGTACCTCCCCAGAAACAGAAGGTACCGATCGTCGCTTTTTAAAAAACGTCGGGAAAAGGCTTCAAAGTTTGGCAGTGTGGCGTAGAAGTGAAAGCCACCTTGATGCGCATTAATATCGGGCTTTTTTGGGACTATCTTACTGTATCTATGACTCAGTCTCCAGACCGAGGAAGGTCTGGGGACAACAATCAACAGCGGTAAACCTGCCTCGTTTTTTTATATAGTTCTTGGAACCTTATGTTCCTAGAGGCCTCCTTTTCAACAAGTTAGAGCATGGACAAAGTCGTGGCCTAAATTTTGTGATATTTTAAAATTTGTTTTAAAAATTCATTTTAGTCCGCACTTTGTTGTTGAGCTAGCTTCCACGTAATCTTTAACTCTTTCAACATTCGTTGTCCACCTACAGTCCTACACGGCGGTTTACAATGCCTCTTTTATAAATTCTCTGTTTTTTATTTCAAAAGCATAATGAAATACATACTTTCGACTTTGTCTAGAACAAGACTCTGCATTCTAAACACTGAGTCGAGAATGAGCTGTAACTTTATTTAAAGCATCCGTAGATGCCTTCATTATTCAAAAAATTTATTTATTCATTATTTATTTTCTGTTCGAAAACACTGTTGTAAACTGATGGATAGATTGAAAAAGATAAATTGTTGACAGAAGTAGTAATGACTGTGAAAATTTTTGTATCTCTATTTATTAAAAAATCAAATCATTTATGATTACCATCTGTAACTTTTATACTGAAGATACCGATGAGAAAATGTGAAAATTTTCGAAAATAGCGATGCTTCATGTTCAGAATATTACCCAAAAAAAGCTCTCAGTTAATTTACAGTCAAATTTACAAATTGGTAAGGTAAAATGTAATTCGGGAATAGAAATTTGAAAATTTTACAGCTTTAGTGATTTCTGCGTCCGTATTTAGGCAAAAGCTGAAGCGGACGACGATGCAGCTCGAGAGACGCTCATCTGGTTTGTGGTGACTTGCATCATCATCATCTTGCCTATGGTGATCGTCAACTGCTTCAGGTGACCAATTTTGTTATGCCCAGCTATGTACACGGTGTCCCCGGAGTACATACTCATCCTTTCACTCATGATAACTTATTTATTTTTGTTTCTGTTACTGGAACAATGACGTTTCGTGTAGGATATTTTCTTTTGATTAAATTTAATGTTATTTTTGTTTATTTAACAAATCAAACTTGTATCCATGTTAATAAATGCCTATATAAAAACAAAATACATGAATACTGGGCAGTCAAAGATTGAACAATAAATAATTATTTTGGTAAATGTGTAGGAAAGGTCAGGGTAAATGTGAAGCGTTTGGTAAGAATCGGTTTTCCAGTTTTCAGGGCCGAAACATAGTTAATTTGGTTAAAATAAACAAGTTTTCTTCTATGCACTTTCCGTCGCAAATGAGTAATTAATGAGTTATAGCGGTAGGTTTAATTTCGTCTTTGATGACAAATGTGCTCGAATAAAGAGCTACTAATCGATTTACGAATTTTTGTTGCTTGAATCATGGTAATAACATCGAAATAAATTACTTTCCATTCATAGACTTTTTGCGTCAAATAAGTATTTTACGAGTTAGAGCGGTAGGTTTTATTTTTTTCGTGATTGAGCTGTTGGAGTACGTTTGAATACTTAGTGATTTATTATTAGCTCACCCCGCGGAGCTTGCGGAGCCTGAACTCACTTCTAGGATCTTTTATTTAAGGATCTTTTCACAATAGAAATTATCACAAAAAATAACGAATTATATCGATACGTTAACTTTCGTCGTCAATGGCGGGAACCGCTTGAGCATTCGAAGAAAACTTGTTTATTTCGATCTAATTAACTATGTTTTGGCAGCGAAAAGTGGAAAATGTATTACTGACCATTCCTACACATTTACCACAATTTTTTGGGGACGCCCTGTAGTTTATTTCTTCGTACATGAACATTTTCAACTCTATTTATATTGATGTACTTTAGGTCTTTAAGAAGATGAGATGGCTCAAACCCTTTCTGAGATGTTTTACAAGGGCTATCGACCGATTTTTTCACTCTTACCTTACGATTTCCGAAAAGCAGCTGATTAGGTAAAAATAAAAGGTAATTTTTCAGCCACCACAGCTTTTGTGCTGGTGCTAGTAAATATCTTGGTTAAAAAAGGCGGTAAATCTGAAGGATATGACAGTTGTCGATTTTGCAAATTGTAATGCCTAAACATGGTTAATGACACCAAAATAAACAAGTTTTCTTCTATGCACTTTTCGTCTCAAGTGAGTATTTTATTATTTATAGCGGTAAATGACTTACCGCAACTCCAGTCTTTGAAGCGGAAAGAAATTCTTTGATCGAGTTGTATGGCAATACTGCAATGGCGTCTCGCTTCCAGCGCTCTGTCTTGAAAGACGAAACCAAACCTACCGCTATACCTCGTTAAATACTCATTTGACGAAAAAAGTGTATAGAAGAAAAGTTGTTTATTTCGATGTTATTACCATGTTTCAAGCAACAAAAATTCGAAAATCGATGAGTAGCTGTTTATTCGAGCGCATTCGTCATCAATGACGAAACTAAACTTACCGCTATAAATCGTAAAATACTCATTTGAGACGAAAAGTGCATAGAAGAAAACTTGTTTATTTTGATTCAATTAATTAGGTTCAGGCACCAAAAAGTGGAAAATTGACAACTATCATATCCTTCAGATTTACCAAGGCTGCTAAAAAATTGGACAATAGTGAAAAAGTTATTTCAATTGCAGAATTCTCTGATGAGACCTTAACGAAAAAACACACTCATTTCTTCGATGCAGTTTTTTGTATGCGATCCTCGTAATACAGAATTTAAAAACTGTTTAGTTACTCTCTTGCAATTTGACTGTTCGAATAAAGTTAAATTTTTCCGTACCATCAGCACTTTGGCTGTGACGTAAGCCGTGTGTGGTCACTGAGGTAGTTTTCACATTGCTGCTGACCACTCAACAGTCCCAAAATTAATTTAAAAAACACTTAATAAAATCTAAATGAGAATACGATCCACTTAATGTTTGGTATTTTCAACATTGCTGACTTCAATTAACTTTAAATTTGAATTGAGTATTAAACTTCAGTTTTACCTAACGCAGTCCAAGTGTTAATTCTGGAGGTCCCCTCCGAGTTAAAACCCACAACCTGGAGTTAGGAAAGTTACACGTAGTCTCTGAATTTCATTTATGTCCTCAGAAATTTCAGTTGGGCTCATTTCATCCTCCGATCTGTTGGCCACGTTTAGAACTATGAAACCTTAGTATTGCATGCGAGTTATCGTCTGTGAGAACTCAACCTTGACAGCGTAGCCGTATGCTTAGGCGCCCGCACGAGCCACTCAGCCATGCTGTTTGTTGTTGAAGTCTGATTCTGATAGTGCATTCGGTTTTGCCAGAGCCTCGGTCATCCGAAGTCAGAAATTGCCTTCATAAATTCCTTATTTGCCTTCACTATCAAAGTAGCGTGTTCATAAGCGAACAGAAATTATTGTTCTGCGAAAATTCCAGCATTCTTTTTCAGTTTTACTTCTGACCAATTTTTCACTTATCTTGACATCAACTTCTGTTTTAATTTCAATTGAGCATTGCTAACTAACTTCGTTCATATAAACATCCGTTTTAGACGTAGGTAACGTTCTAATTTAGGAACGTAATGCAAGGTTAGCTCGCAGTAATGTTTATCGGCTGGTCAAACACACGCCACCTCTGCGTTGCCCTGCGCCTAAATTGGTCATGTTTGATAAACCGACGACCGATAACGATTAGAGTTCCTGCTTGGACGTCTGGAAAAATTTAAGCAAGGTAGAAATAGAAACATCCTTGAAGAATCATGCGAATTTCGATAATATTCCTGCATTCAAAATCGGCGCTCGAACTTGCCAACCTCTAAAAACTTGAGTATTGGCTCGTTGCATTTTTATGTACTTCTCCCTCGCGTTCTTAGCTGAGGCATGAATAATTAGCGTTAGTGTGATGTATTTATAAGTGAATTACGTATAACCGATTTATTTCAGTTTGATATTTTTCTAAAACAATTCGTTTAGAAAGTATCTTCTTGATTCTAGTTCAAAGTAAGGTTCAAAGTCTTACGATCTCAAGAAGTTGCCCACGAACACACCTACAATATCTCGAGGAAGTCATTTATGCCTTGATAGCATCTTGTAGACGCAATAACGAAGCAAAGCTCTTGCTATCAGGTCTACGTAATATGGCAGATAAGGTACAACGAACTAAGTACAAGAATCATTTTCTTGTAGGATTCTCCCTGAATGTGGTCTTGCGTTGCCATCAAACAGCGTTTCTCTTGTTTGCAACTGTGTGGCGTTTCCTCGAAGAAGTTCCAAACACAAGTTGCAGCTGTTGAGAGCATAGTTCTGCCCAGGGTTGCGGAGTCGGTGGAATAAATTTGCGACTCCGACTCCGACTCCACCTTTCCAGAATTTGGCGACTCCGACTCCGACTCCGACTCCACCTTTCCAGAATTTGGCGACTCCGACTCCGACTCCGACTCCACCTTTTCAGAATTTGGCGACTCCGACTCCGACTCCGACTCCACCTTTTCAGAATTTGGCGACTCCGACTCCGACTCCACCTTTTCAGAATTTGGCGACTCCGACTCCACCTTTCCAGAATTTGGCGACTCCGACTCCGACTCCGACTCCGACTCCGACTCCGACTCCGACTCCGACTCCGACTCCGACTCCGACTCCGACTCCGACTCCGACTCCGACTCCGACTCCGACTCCGACTCCGACTCCGACTCCGACTCCGACTCCGACTCCGACTCCGACTCCGACTCCGACTCCGACTCCGACTCCGACTCCGACTCTGACTCCACCTTTTCAGAATTTGGCGACTCCGACTCCGACTCCACCTTTTCAGAATTTGGCGACTCCGACTCCGACTCCGACTCCACCTTTTCAGAATTTGGCGACTCCGACTCCGACTCCACCTTTTCAGAATTTGGCGACTCCGACTCCGACTCCATTTCTCCAGAATTTGGCGACTCCAACACCGACTCCGCCTATTCACAATTTTGTGACTCCAACTTCACCTATTCATAATTTATAAGATGAATATTTTATTTCTTAACTAGTGTACACAGACCGTAAAAAATGACAAAATTCAATACCTTTCTTCAACAAATTTTCGTTTGAGTGGAGTTTCCATGCTTTCAGCTTATTCCAAAGGTAACTTAATTTTCTTATAAGAGTAATAAACACTCAGAACACAGCATTTTTGAGCCGCAAGAGAAGTAGTTATAGCCATTCGTGTCGTATCCAAGATACAGAAATTCAGCATTACTAAAAGCAACTGCTAACTTGTGTATGTATATTGTAATATGCAATACAGTACATTGCAATACAGTATATTGTAATATACAATACAGCATATTTCAATATGCAATACCCCGCCGAACTCGGTATTCACGATACAAACTTGAGGATATAAGGCTCTGGATCGCTCTAATTGTGATGAAAGTGACTTATTACAGAGCTATTGCACAACGAAAATGAGTGTATTAATTGACCGTGAACTGGAACCAAGAACGCCAGTGCTATTTTTTCCTATCAATTATTCCTAACAGCGTGACACAAAACGTATAAATAAACACACGACACTCATTCTTAGTAGTAAACGGTTGCAGGTGTTGAAACCTGTGCATATGTTCATTATATTCTTTATTAGCGAACGACTTTTAAATTGACTACAGATTGTTAATTATCAAGATACTAGTGTACATGATTGGTCAAAAATGACGGGATCCAATGGTATCGTTTTAAAAAAATCTCAAGATAAAAATGGCAAACAAATATGTCCATTGTAATAGTACCTGCGATTAAAATACAGTATTCTCGTACTTGTGCACTGGGAAAACTCGTATCACAGATACGGTCATTAAGCATCTTTAAAAACGTCACAAACGCACACAACAACCAAGCAAATTGTATAACATAATACCTACCTGAATTGTAATTTAAATTATTGTTCGCAAGAGGTTTTTAAAAAATTTGCCATACCTTTTAAGCATTTAAATGCCTTTGAAATTTAAATGCAATGAGTCGCATTTTCTTGACAGTTGATTCGATTTTCACGCAATGTTTTTTACTTATAAACATAAGTGAGCAGATGCCAGGTTTTTCATATTTCGATGGTATTTATGATACTGTCCAAGCAAGCAGATTCCCATTGTAATGAGATAGGGGAAATTACACACGAGAACATATACTTAGCATTGACGGACACCTGGCTTTTTATTATACCGGGTGTCCTATAAAAATGTCCCCGATTTTTAATTAATTATATCTCAGCTTTAAATTAACATATTTTAATTGCCTTTTTTCACAATGTAGTAAATTTTGTTTCCTTTTCGAATAATTTAAATTTTTGAAAATCGGTTGAATAACCACTGTACAATGTCCAATTTACTGAAACGAGCAGAAAAATTAATTGTTCAGAGGAAAAGTTTTTAAAACAATATTGATATTCTTCCTTATTTTGTAGTTTCCATAAAACTGAACACACAAAAATTTTAAGGAGTAACAAATCATTACCTTATAAAACGTATAAATAAATGAGGTAATTTTAGTATCCAACGACATACCCTCCATTTCTCTCAAGGCAAGTATTACTTCTAGCCACCATTGAACGAAGAGTTTTACCCATTATTCCACCGTTTTTATCAGTCCTTGAAACACTATTATTGAGAACACTTGAAACTTGAAACCTCTCAGAGGGTTTAAATACTTAGTTGTATGTACGATACATCGTTATGAAATTATTCTTAACAGTAGGTATTGAGGAATGAAGAAGAACACCAGTGTTGTTTTTAAAACTTTCCCTTTGAACAATTTTTCTACCCCTTTCAGTAAATCGAACGTCTTAAAGTTTATTCAACTGATTTTTAAAAAACTTAAATTATTTCGAAAGGAAACAAAAGTGACTAAATTGTAAATAAAAGACAATTAAAATATGTTAATTTAAAGCGGAGATATTATCAAATAAAAAGTCCGGGACATTTTTGTGGGACACCCGGTATAGTATTGATTGTTCTTATACAATAAATGGTCAAGTGTCTCCTTTGAACAAATTAATAAATAGGTTTAGCTATTTCGTGAGCGTAATCTCTCCTATGTTAATACAATGGAGTTTTAGGATTTAAAACTTTAGGGCAACTGCTCGAACATTTATTTCAAATACAGAAGAACTTCAAGGGAACAACAGCAAGTCGTTTCCCTTTTCTCCTGCGCAAAAAGAGAAACCGTACCCAAGTTAGGCAGATCTTGAGGATTCCAACAGTACGCTCAGCAGCGTCCTCTGTAATATTTTTATTATTAAATTCCTTTAAAATAGAGACCGAAGATCTTCTTTAACGTAAGGTTAGTTTTTAAAACGATACTCGCTAAAAATAGAAGACACCCAATGGACGCGGCCGGTCATCAGTACGGTACTCCGGTAGGGAATTTTAGAGGCGTTCTGAGTAGAGAGATACAGAGTTTTAAGATGTCTGGTCGCCGACTATGTGAATATCGTATCTTATTGCAAGATTGCATATAGCACTAAGATTTTAACAATTATTTGGCAATTAATTACCTTCAATAATAAGTGCCTATTCGAGAGGCTGCAAAAGCCGGGTTGAGGAGTTCAAGTCGCAGAAAGAGACTACTTTTTACGCAATATAAATAAGTTAGAGGTACCAGACCCACTTTTATTAAAAGGACGACGTGCTGCCCAAGCAGTTGCTGCAAGCTCAAAGATAATTTAATGAGTGAACGCCAAAGCGTAACAAGTAATTTTAATTAAAGCTATTTAAGGTTAATGCAGGTCTGCTAGAAGCGCAAACGTGCTTAATTATAGAAAGTTAAATTTAAACACAAAAATCGAAAAGAAAAGATGCAGCTGCAAAACAAAAAAAAACGAACAAAAAGATCTCATTTCATCAGTTTCAAATTTTTGTCTGTGAACTAAGAGAGGCCAACTGCAGAAAACTTTTTCTTCCACAAAGCCGCCATCAGAAATACGGAAAATATTCAACAGGAAATTTCATTGAACAAACAAAATTGGCTGTTCGTCTTTGTTGGTTGATCTGTCTCCCTTTCACGCTCTTAAAGATGCTTAACTACTGTATCTGTGATGCGAGTTTCACAAGTGCACAAGTATTAGAATATTTTAATCGCGGGTGCTATTAGGATGGAAATATTTCTTTATGGTCCACATCTGAAAGATTTCTATACAGACAATATCGAATCCCGTCATTTATGACGAGTCGTGTACACAATTATGTATACTGAGTGTTTCAGAACACGAGGTACAAAATTACACATCAAGTAGAAAATGGCCAAATAAACACTTTTTGTCCTGTGAAATTTTCCCCAAAAAATCGGGGTTGGGAGGTATTAGGTGTTAATTGTTTTTAAGGTTGAAATTTAATGGCACAATTACTCGCGATATTGATTCTGAATTTACTTTACAAAAATTGTTCAAAATGTGTTCCACCTACATCTATGGACTTTTCGAATGTTAGCCTTAACGGCTGCCGAATATTAGGAAACACGTCTGGCATTAAGGTATCTCACCTGCAGCCACTGCAATTCTGGCCACAAGATCTTCCTCAGACTCAATGGGTGTAGCATAGACAAGGCTCTTCACGTGTCCCAAAAATTGAAATCGAGTGGAGTCATGTCAGGAGATATAGGAGGTCATGCAACTAGCACATTTCGCCCGATCAACGTAAATTCAAAATCAATATTGCGAGTAGTTTATTCATTAAATTTCACCCTTAAATACAATAAACTGCTAATATCTCAATGTCTCTTTCTTCGGAAAATTTTATAGAAGAAAAAGTTTTTATTTGGATATCTTCTAGTTAGTGTGCAATTTTTTGCCTCTTATTCTGAATCTGAAACACCCTGTATATTACTGACAAGTGTTTTCTGAGTAGGTAATGTAGGCATTGTCTACACTGAGAAGCATAGATATGTATCAACAGTTTTTTATTACTGAGTATGCACTAATTCATTGAAATTATAATAGTTAATTCAATGACTATGCTTCAAATCCCCCAAATTATGTATACGTGTAGATAAGGTAGGCCAGATTTGCACACTGCCTTTTCTTCTCTGTACCTACACTATGCAGGGTAACAATGCAGAAAAGGTGTCATATTATTGCTCAACTCTATGTTACATTTCGGCTATATATAATAAGCAAAAGTTGTTCTGCTTTCATCGCAGGGTTCTGACGTTTTCGGAGCGTTTTTTTACGAATAAAAGTCACTTCTAGCTTCTTTGCGTGTAATATGATACTATCTCTTATTTTCGTCTAACTTTTTACTTTGTATTGGACACTTTGTTATTTTAATAAACGCACAGGTTCTTCTCATTTCGTGTTTTTTGGAGCAATTTGAAACGTTTCCAGCAAGAGAATTTGTACTATCGCATAAATGCAAAAACCATTGCAGCTGAGATAGTGCATTGTTTTCAGTTACAATGTGTGTGTGACTGTAAGTGAAGTTTTTGCTGGTGTGTGTAATTATTTTCATTGCAGCTCGTTTACATCGTATTTTAATTTTTTTCAAGTGTCTCAATGCCGATATAGATAACCTTACAACATTTCCAAATCTTCCTTAACAAGAAGTAATTAATTATATAATGCTACAAAACGAATACTATTTCAGTTTTTAAAAATGTATCAAGATAATTATAAAATTCTCCATTTCAGCGTATACTTGCTTAGAAACTGGGGAGTAATACGAAGATAAAAATTAAACATGATGATGATATAGTGAAATACAATATAACTCTGAAAGAACCAAATTACATTCAAGGAATAACTTGAGAAATGAGCCGAAATTTTTATTTTTAATACATGTTAACTTGACTTAAAAACACGGAATCCATATCAATTTTGATAACATGACTTGAAAACTAGAAGTCTTTGTGCACTAGACCATAGCTTCAGGTTTCGGCAAAGACTACTCATTGGCAATGAATCATAACCTAAAGACTAGAAATGTTTATGATCATTATCAATCAATGCATCATTTTGAGCATACAGAGTTACCACTCTTTATGTGAGTACAATGTATTGCATCAGCTGAAATGTTCTACATGTAACTTGCAACACATTTAATACTATTCTCCAGTTCCTATGTATTAATTGAAGGAAAAATGAACAAAACAGAAATATACAGAATGAATTTGGGATGCTTTCAATTACTAATTCCTGCTTTTAACTACAAAATATACATCAATGCTGGGTACAAAAATTATATTTCGCACTCGTAGGTTTCTCATATATATCTGTGCAAACCCTCAATGACTAGATAACATGACGGTATTAGGTGATAGAAATAAATACCCTGTTTCATACTTAGAACAAAACAATCAACAAAAACATTGCGTATATTTTAGATTTTTCAGCAAAGCATTCTAACTCTGTTTTGGTTTACTTTTAGTTTTAAAGAATTATAAATAATTTTTAGCAAAAATTAGAATCGAAGACACCAAAAAAGAGCGACTCCAACCACGACTCTACCACATCCGAATGAACGACTCCGACTCCGACTCCGACTCCACCACATTCGGAAAAGCGACTCCGACTCCGACTCCGACTCCATCACACTTCAGAGTAGCGACTCCGACTCCGACTCCACCACACTTCAGAGAAGCGACTCCGACTCCACCCTAAAACATCCGACTCCGGCGACTCCGACTCCCGACTCCGACTCCGCAACCCTGGTTCTGCCCTTGAGGGCGATTCAACTCGTTGACAACGTTTGCGCAGTTGCTACGGCTGGTTAGCAGAATTGAAAAACCGACGTACCCACTCGAATACACTTATTTTTTTTTAATGTAAATAACAAAATTGTTCGATAATAGTTATACGTGCGCTAGAATCTATTTTGAAAAACATGATGAAATAATTTGATGGCAATGCTATTGGTAATGAAGTGCGTAGATGCAAATGACATTGATGTGCATTTCTTTTTGTTTGGGTATTGCAAATCAGCTTCATCATCAACTGAGATCTGTACTGTTTGCAAACTGTTTCTTTTTTAGCTCTAGTTAATCACGTCACGTAAAGAGCGCAAGTTCAGATTCATTTTAGATCTAGGTGCAACTTTATGGTCAGTCTACTTTTATTATATCGCTTCGTCTTCTGACATTCTCTAAGCTATATCTCGTAACTTATTTCTGTAATTCCCATGATTGCAGGTATATTTAGTCTCCACACGAAACAACGTTGAAATTCACTTAACTTTTTGCTATCACAAGGGGTAATCATGACGCCGGTAGCAATCTTGTTCTGTTCAGACTTCGTAATTATGAACAGTGGAATTATGAATTTTACAATTTTTGAATTACAATTTTTTGAGAAGTTCATTCGCTTGGAGTGCCTGTTTTAACGCTTTGAGTCTCTCTGATACGCTGGCATCAGCACTAGCGGAAAAATTTACGAAGTTGCATCAATGAAAAACTTGTTCAAGGCTTCCTCTAGTCAGCTACTCGATCAACGTGCCATCGAACGAACTGTGTTTAGTACCCTAACAAGTGCCTCTCCAGCTCTGGGACATAAACGAAGACGACGAAATTAAAAATAAAAATGGGAAAACTTTCCTATTTGATGACTCTGAATTACGTTACGACGAATGCGCTAGGTCTCTGCTCTTCTCAATTTACCATTTTTTTTAACACTTTGACTGCGACTACTAAATATAATGCCAAACTCAAATTTAAAGTCAATTGTAGTAAACTATTTTCAAAATGCCAAACATGAACTGGATCGTGCCTTCATTTAGCTTTGATTATGTATTTATGAAAATTGAATTTGCTATTACTGGTCGGTCAGTAGCATTATGAAAATTACCTCCGTGTACCACCGGTGGCGCACGTCGCAGTCAAACTGTTGAAGTGTTAAGAAACTTCGCCGCACAAGTGAAATAATCCTCATTCGACTGCCCAATAGGCTTCCATGTTACCTTAATCTCGAGGAAAGATAGTGAACGATGTTATGATGGTTTGAACATAATTATGTGCGATACATCGAACTTATGATGAAAACGAACGAACACGAACATCGGCATCTTTGGGATGCTTTATTTCCAATCAAGCCTGATACAAATGATCTTAAGCATTGGTTTTTCAAATGTCTTATAACCAACCCTATAGATAGGACACCATGACGGTTCCCCCGTAAAGCCGGTACCTATTTCCGACACCTGGGTCGAGTGGGGTATTGTGCTTGAGCTTTTCCCCATACCCAACGGGGAAAATCTCCGCGCCAGCGCCGGGATACGAACCCTCGTCTCCAACATACAAGGCTGATCCTTTAACCACTGTGCCACGGAGAGCACAAAAGGGTTTCCAAACGTTAAAGGTTCCTGACTACTTGGACAGGTGCTTATCTAAATCGTGAGCTTAGATTCTGACACCAGTAACATGCTAGAGTCTTGAAGCTTGAAATTTTCATGCTGAGATTTGACTGGTGTGCAACAGGTATCGAGCGTATAGGAGCAATAAACAAAGGAGTTGATGATGTATTGAATAATTTCCGCTTTGGAGTGGTCATTGGTGCACAGAATTTCTACCTAACCCGTGGCGTGTGATAAGGGCCTATCATATCTGCTTATCTTAGACAGTTTGTACATAGTTGTATCAGTTTTCTTTGCATGAACGTATTATGAGGCATTTTCGTCCTTGCTATTGTATGTACCTCAGTAAAAGTTTCAGCCATAAAATTCTTGCTGTTGGGATTTTTAGTTTTACTGGTTCTTCTCTGTGAGCATGGGAAGTAGAAAATATGTTTAAGTTAGTTATCCCATGCTATGGCGATTGGAGCCCCCAAAGGAGATACTGTCTGCTTACCTCAGCCATAGATATAAGCCTTTGGGACTTCTGTCTTCTCTGCCCCCTTTGCTTCCCTTAGTTTTCATGCCTTCTTCGCTATATTTCATTTCATTCTATTGCTTCTAAACTAGTTGTTCCTATGCGCAGGATTTCCACAAAAGGAAGACAATAATGATAGCATTGCAGTGGTTCTCAAGGATCGCCGGGAGGATGCTAGTAGATGGATTTTTCATTTCACGTATTTTAACTAGTATTAATTTACTTAGTAAATATTGGCTGAGATGTTCTACAGAAGCATTAATTGTTCACAATTCTCTCCATTTATATTTTTCAGTTTATCATGGTACTTCCAGAACAAAAAGTGCCTCGGAGATTTTTGCGTCTTGCACAAAATGTCGACGATGCGCAAACTCTACATCGTCGTGATGCACATCCTGCTCCTAGGACCCATCGCGAGGTAAGGTTGGAGGATGTTGTTGTAGAACACTTCTACTAATACTACTGCTTGGTAACTTGTTTCTCTCAGAGGAATACGACTATTGCACTTGTAAATAAACCATTTCGCATACATTTTATGTATCTCCCAAGGGTGCGAAACCCATTAACGTTCATGGGTAATTAATGCGTTTATGTCAGTATGAAAAAACGCTTTAAAATGAGTTTCTACTTGGATTCTCGTTTCTGAGAATCGTGCCGCAATTCTGCGATAAAGAGGCTTTAGTGTAGGAAAGTGGATTCTGAGATTCCATTTTCAAACAAAAATAAATTGCTGACACTCACGAATTAAATATGTTTCCTTATGTCCATCTTTAATCAATGTGAGGGATAATTGCCCAAGGGAAACTACGATAACTAAGGAAATGAAAATACCGGCGTTGTAAATTGATATTAAAGTGAATCTTTATTTCTGTAACAAAGAAAATTAGGGTGTCTAACGTTTAATATGTTCAACGATTCGTTGAAAAACGCCGTTTCTTCGTATTTGTCGCTAAAAATATTCTTGTGTAAGAAATAGGTACCAAATGTGAGTTTTTCGTATCAATTGCCCAAATTTTATTTTAACACGTTCGCTGCTGATTTAATTATAGGTAAATTGCGTATTTACGTATCGGTGTGAAAGAACAACATTTCAATTATTAAATATAAACTAGAAGAGATTAAAGCATACGAGGTAAAAAATCATATTATTCCATTTTCATACTTCTCAGGAAGATACAATTTTTTCGAGCAGTATGGTCGTTTTTTTTAAACTCTGCTACTTACAAGCTTCAATAACATGAGACCGCTGGACGCATATGTGCGTCCAGCGGCAGCGAACGTGTTGGTGTGTTTTTGGAACAGGATTTTTTGGATAACAAAGACAAACTAACTTACTACGCACAAGTTCATGCTATGCTAACGAAAGAGCAGTTAGAAAATTCACCGGGATATCATTCACCACTCACTGGAAATATTTTGCTTAATTTATTATGATTATTTTGGAATTTGACTGCTTGATGAAATTAAAATAGGCCGAGTTTGCTTATTACTGTGTTATGTCAAATTTCAATAGATAGTCTGAGTACTTGAAGACATTAACTTATACAAATTTGCATGAATGCTTGAAGCGCATTCTCCGTTCTATGTGATTTTCAATTGCTATTGAGTTGTATCTTATAAGTAGATTCATTGAATTTCCTTGCTCCGTTGCCAGGTACTTGGATTTACTGTATTACAAACGCAAAAGGGCTAAACAAGTCCGGCAGGTATCGGTGCAGCAGAAGAACGACGCACCAGTGCACGTCCCGAGATTGACACCGAGAGGAGAAGTGTTTGCTGTACTTCAGATGGTGATTATTGAACCTCTAGGTCTATAACTAGGTATCGTCGGGCTACTCTTTGTGCTTTGTGCCATGACTAAAAGTTGAGATATATCATTTTTAAAAATTGGCTGTGAATATTTTTTTTTATTCTTTTAAGGTGATCAAATAGAATAGTTTCCTGCCACAAATGTTACTTGTAGGACACACAGTGTTTCGTTGTAAGAATGCCATGAAATTTTGAATTAATTGGTCTTTCTTATTGTGACGTTCAGGTAAAACAAAATAAACAAATTGTTAAGAAAATCTCGCACTCTAAGTTGATGTAGCGTTCACTAAGCCGGTAAGCCCCTAAGTTGTGGATTCTGATTGAGTTGAATTGATAATTTTTTTGCAAACACAGACTGTTTCTAGGGCCTCCGCTTATGTATTCTCAGTTTGAAATCCGATCAAAAATTGCCCATTTTTATAAGCCATAGACACTTCATGTTAGAAATTACTAATTACTAATGCAGTAGTCGAATTTTTCAGGAAGCTGAAATTTATGAATGACGTCAATGTTCTTTTTCTATAGCCGAACATTTAAAAATATTTCTTAATCATTTATTGAATCCTAGTATTGCAAGATGTGTTCGCGCTGTGAATTTCTGAATCCAACAACTAATTTAATAATTTGTTTTAGACCTTCCCCTCAGGAGGCGTTGGATAGGCAATAGGTTTAGGTTAACTAAGTTTGTCTATGGGACTGGCGCCCCCATGGGGGATGCTGTTAGGTTACTTGAGCTATAATAGGCCTTTGGGTCATTTGTTTTTTGCGCATTTTGCTTCATTCAGTTTTCATGCCTTCTTCGCTATCTCTTCTTTGTCTTTTATTCCTCTTGCTTCATAATTTGCCGTTTTTATGCGCAATGTATCCTGCGTGGGGACGAACTCTGTGCGTAGATTGTACGTTTTCTACAGTCCATACCAACTGGTCACTTCTTTTCGTTCTCTTGAAATCACTTTTGTTATGGCTATGGAGTCTTGAGCTGATATAATAAAACCAGAGACCTCAGCTTCGCTGTTTAGCTTCAAACATAATTTACTTCAGAATAAGTTTAAATATGTTTCATAATTGATTGTCCCTTGCAGTGGAGATTATTGCAGTGGCTACAAGTTTTCTAATATGAATATAAAAATAGTCTTATAGGAGTGGAATGTTGGTACTACAATCGTTTACTGAAATGTGTAGAGTAGCAGAGTAAAGGAGATTACGCGTTTCTGAGGTTGGATGATAAAAAAGTATGCTTGGAGTGCTACGGTTTGAGGAAGTTAGATGCGTAAAAAAATTGACTTACAGATTTAAGTCGTGTGTTGTGAAATAATAGCCGAATAGACAGAATCTCCGAATAGTATAAGATAAAGGTAGTTACTCGCCGTGGCACAGTGGTTAAGGGATCGGCCTTGTATGTTGGAAACGAGGGTTCGTATCCCGGCGCTGGCGCGGCGGTTTTCCCCGTTGGGTATAAGGGAAAGCTCAAGCACAATACCCCACTCAACCCAGGTGTCGGAAATGGGTACCGGCTTTACGGGGGAACCGTCATGGTGTCCTATATATATAGTGTTAGTTATAAGACATTTCAAAAACCAATGCTCAAGATCATATGTATTAGGCTTGATTGGAAATAAAGCATCCCAAAGATGCCGATGTTTGTTGTTGTTGTTGTTGTTTTTGGAATGAACGAGTAACTTGTTGAAAAAGTGAGCCTGATTTTCTACGACAGACTCAAATTCTCAACCCCTAGAAACTGTGTAACTATGGATGGATGACTGAAACATGGAGACCGCTGGATGGAAGAAATCTGTTTATACAGACTGTAAAGTGTGTATGGACAGATATATAAAGTGTTGAAGGCCATTCCAGATTGAAAATGATATGTAATTGATCACTGTCTTTAATGCAGTCTTCTTAGAGGAAACACAACTATTGTATCTATAAGAATTAGCGCTACTAGAAGAAATTATGAGGTTCCGAGGTGAAGGTTAGGAAGGCTTTCTTCTCGTTGAAATAATACTGGTTTTTTGTTTGGTTACCGATCATCTGTAACTTTCTTCTCCAAGATTTGAGTTTCAAAACCTCCCTTCTTAACTTACTGTTCTTATGCACAGGGGATCTTGCGAGGTAACTCACCTTGTGCTCAAATTCTTCGCGCCCGTAACCCCATACTAAATGGTGCTTTCATCTTCCCGCTATTCGGAACACCTTTGCTGTGGTTTGAAGCCTAAATTAACTTGTAATCTAGTTTAATCTCTTATTTTTCTCTTTGGTACACTTTTATTGTGGTTAGAGAGACTTGACACTTTGACAGCAATTAGTTAAAATGAAATTCAAAATTCAACTACACATATAAAGTCAATTGTAGCAAGCATTTTTGAAATAGCGAGCATAAGCTGGATCACGTCTTCATTTCGCTTTATTAAGTATTAACGAATACTGAGTGTGTGACTACTGGTCGGACAGTAGCTTTATGAAAAGATATTTTTTGGCCACCGGCTGCGCACGTTGCGGTGAAAGAGTTAAACTAACTTACCTACTTTAAAAGTATTCACTAAGGCATGATTCAACAGGAGTAACTTTGACTTCAGGTGATCGCCCGAGACTCGGCGATGCTGGACATGCTCCACAGCTTCCTCCAGGACGCCCCCCAGCTCGTGTTCCAGGTGTTCCTCCTGTACAGGGCGCCCTACATCGTCGACGCAGACCTCGCTGACACCAAAAGTGAATCAGTTACACTCATTTTGCTTAAACCCATGTTCATCGTTGTGAAATATTGATTGATTTTGAATGTTCTCCGCCTAGCCAAAAAAAGTCAAAACTGTAAAAAATACATACATACATATACCAGGCTTCTCCACCCTATGGGAGGGTTGCCGACAGCAGGCCACAATCAACACTATTAGCACTAGGAGGCGAGAGAGGCAGCACTGGCGCACCAGACTACCACGATCAGCAGCAGCCCAGCACAACCATCTTCCACAGTCAGGCCCGACAGCCATAGCTGGTTTACCCCGACCGCTTCATTGAGTGCAGCCCCTCCCCCCGCACAAGATAGGTCAACCCCATCACACGCGGGCAACTTCCAGTACCGCGTCATAAAAAAATTTCCTTCTTACGCACTGCCCCTCTCACTTCTGCCCGCAGTCATCCCTCTCGCCACGTCCACAGTCAGGCCCCTCTCATACAAAGCACGTTTCACCACATCCATCCAACTCATCCGTGGTCTACCTCGCGCTCTAACACCACTCACTTCCGACGTATAAATCTTTTTCACCAGCAGCTCAACATTCATTCTTTCAACATGCCCAAATCATCCAAGCACTGTATTTTTTCGCCTGCTCAACTGTTTGATAACACCCGTCTGCCCCCTAACCAACTCATTCCTGATCCTATCTCTTCTTGTTACGCCATACATGCTCCTCAAGTACTTCATCTCAAATACATCCAACTTCCTCCTCTCAGCTGCTCTCAACCCCTAGGACTCTGCTCCATACAACAAAACTGGCACGATCAAGCTTTCATACAGTCCCCTCTTAGCAATCATACTCAAACTCCTGCATTCAAACACTTTCCTCATTGCACCCAATGTCTTACAGCCTTCACTCACTCGATGCCTCATTTCTACTTCTATACTATCCATAACAGCCACATCCGACCCGAGGTACCTAAAATGCTCCACCTCCTCTAACACTTCACCATTCATCCTCACATCCAAAGTTCCAAACACTCCACCTCTTGAACATCTCATCACCTTACTTTTATTCACATTTACCCTCAATTTACGCCTTTCGCACACTCTACCAAACTCTGCAACCAGTCTCCTCAGTTTTACCTCTAAATCAGCTACAAGCGCTGTATAATCTGCAAACAACAGCTGACACACTTGCTAATACATACCATTTTGTCCCACCAACTGCGCACCTTTTCCTAACACTCTGGCATTCACTTCTCTCACCACACCATCCATAAACAAATTAAACAACCGCGGCGACATCACACAACCCTGTCTCACACCTGTCACAACTAGGAACCACTCACTCACCTCATTCACTACTCTCACACATGGTTTTCTATCAACGTAGAAACTCTTGATCGCATTCAACAGTCTCCCACCCACTCCATACAAGCTTACAGATTGCCATAGAGCCTCACGGTCCACTCTGTCATACGCCTTCTCTAGATCCATAAATGCCCAATATACATCTTTACCTTTTGCTAAGTATTTCTCATTTACCTGCCTCACAGCAAACATTTGATTCACACAACCTCTACCACTTTTAAAACCACATTGTTCTTCAGCAAGCACACGATCCGTCATCACTCTCACTCTTCCAATTAAAACTCTTCCATACAACTTCCCAACGACACTCAGCCTGATTAATAATTAAAGTAAAAAATAAGCCTGATTTTTAATAATTTGCTTCAGACCTTCCCCTCAGGAGGCATTCGATAGGCAATAGGCTTAGGTTAAATAGGGCAGTCTATCCTATGCCTTGGGGACTGGCACCCCCAAATGGGAATACTGCTAGGTTACTTCAGCTGTGTAGATACTAGTATTAATCAGATAGTCCACTGATTCAATCAATAGATAAAATTACTTAGATTCTACCCGGCATTGATTCTGCAAGAGTCTAATTTTTTTAGTTTCTCTTGTTGTGGCAACAAGTGATGTAATCTCGCTACAGAAGATGATCAGTGTTGAAAGAAGTGTCGGTGAGGCTCACGGGTTCCTGCCAAGCTTATCCCATAAATTCTCATGGGGATTCAGGTCAAGAGATTTTGGTGGCCAAACTATGAGCTGAATTGAGTCCACGTGTTTCGAAACTATGGATAAGAGCACTGTTACTTTGAAATATCTCGTTATACCATCGTAAGATTCGAACTCAACTAAAACACAACTGGATCATCAAAAATTTGCGAATCTGCATTTGCTCTCATTCTATGAGTGCAAAGAATCGTAGCTCCAATTCTTCCTAATCTATCAAGCGTGAGCAACTCCCAACCATTTGATTGGGTTGCCTCCAAGTACTACTGTACCTGCATGGCGAGGACCATACAAGAACGGTCCATTGTTTCGAAATATTCTTACGACATTTTAATTCTCACGTAGCTGTGAGTGATGATGAACCTTAACTCATCGAACCAAATACTACTTTAGCTTTTCTTAACAGTACAGGCTCGATGCTGCCTGGAAAACTGATTTTTCATTCATTTTTACCGACTTTTTCTACTTGATGGATTTGCAACTGCGTTAATTAATTTTGCTGTGCTCACTACGCTCAGTAGTCCAATAGTCCAAGAAGTCATTTTAGAATTCACAAAATTGGATAAGTCACTAATTATCCACTCTGTAGATGAACGCCAGCATTCATCAACCACCATTCATCAATGAAGTGAAGCCGGTCTCTTTCGTCAAAAAAGGGATGCCTTCCTCAATTGTTACAAGATGAACCGGCTTCGTTCCGATGAACTAGAAGGAAATTTTATGAACATAAAAGCTGAATTCGCTGTGATATTTCTTGGCTGTCGTTAATTTGTGAGGTCAAATGGACTTGGCTAATGTTCATAATTTTTATTTTCAAAATGATAAACTTTGTGTGTAAAGTATTATGCAATTATGCCGCGAGTAATAATATACAATTTGCTCCTACCGGGAAGAACGTATTTTTTAATGCATGGTGAGGTTGATTTACTTGGTCTTGTTCCTGATGTAATGTGAGATCAAGAGGAGTGCAGCAATTTGCTGCACAGAAAAGATTTTTGTCTGTACTCATTGCTTATTATTATTTAAAAAGTGATAACACTATTTTAGTGCTAAGCGTTGCGCTTAAATAATGATAACGTTAAGTTCATGAGAGCAAATCTGATAATTCATACTCTCGTTTGTGACCAATTACACTGCAGCTTAATTTCTTAATTAGTTTGAGAGAAGAGTTGTACACTTCCACAGCGGTGCTGCTATAGCGTGAGATCTACCTCTAGCTAGTAATAAAACGTGAAGTTTTGTTAGGTTACTGATGGATATTACTCATTTCCATACATTTAATTTAGCGATAAACACTTAATTTGAACATCTCAAACTGCGCCAGGGTATAGGCGATACACAGCGGTAGACCTCGCGCCATAGTTGCACCTCCAGAGCTCTATTGTGTAGCCCATGAGATTCGCCCTCGTAAATTAGAAGTAACACGCCCCAACTTTCCAGCCGTGATGATCCAGCTGGTGAAGATTGCTCTGGCGCTGCTGTCGCTGGCGATGTCACTCGTGTCTTACCAAGAGGAGCTGCGCAGAGGCCTCCTCGACAAGCCTAAAATTGGAATATTTGGCACGATCGTCTGTGTGGTCTGGAGGATGAGCATGGTGGCAGCCAGAGTCATCACCATCGCGTCTTTTGCTGCTATTGTGGTGTGTTATACTGGGTGTCCAATAAGATGTATTTAGCAACTGACTTTTTTTTTTTAATTTTGCATTTTGGTTCATGTATTTTTTTTTGGTTCAGGCGCAACTAAGTTTTCTTTCATGTCATTATTTTTTTAAATTTAACGTTCTTTTCATTTGGTTCAACTCGTAAGACTTGTATCTATGTCAATAAACAAAATACATTAGGACTGGGCATTCAAAGAGCGAGTACATTTGGGGGGGGGGGGGGTGGGGGGGATTCTGAAGTTTGTGTGAATTCATATATGTACGAAGGCGTTCACGACAGAATGCGATGGATACTGAATACTGATATTTTGTGCCATTGTAATATTCTCTTCATTACCCATTTTACTAACATTGTAGTAACTTATATATGAATCAGAATAACCTGTAAAATAAATTCTGTTAATTATTCTCAACCCCACAGGCATCTGGAACAAAGAAAGGTTGGAAAGAAAGTGAGGTAAATTGTTTCAAGTCTTTAAACTAAAAATTTTTGTT
This sequence comes from Morinoia aosen, assembly GCA_030386875.1. Lineage (NCBI taxonomy): Eukaryota > Metazoa > Arthropoda > Malacostraca > Amphipoda > Talitridae > Morinoia > Morinoia aosen. The sequence continues at coordinate 80,864,280 of CM059561.1, read as the reverse complement.
CGATTCCAGACATCGAACAAAAACCACGCTAAGTAATTCTTTGCATTGCCATTGTAGTGTGAAGTGAGTTCTATTAATAAAATGAATTTGACAAACATTTGTCAAGTTTCACTGTAGTTTCTGTTATCTCTCATTATTCAGAGTGTAGAAATATATCAGGGACTGACAGATAATTTCTACCTATAAATCCCGCAAAAAATTTTCGTAACTACTTGTGCCTATAAATTAATTTATGAAGATGAAAGTTTAAAATCAGAATTTGCTTGAAACTAATGAGGCATCACCCGTACATCAAATGAATTTCATAGTTTCATATACTTAACTTGTTCATACATAAAAAAAATCTCCAGTGATCTGTTGAATAAAATTGAATTTTTTCCAATTGAAATCAAACATCATCAGGAATCTATGGCTGTGGCAATATGTTCCTAAATTCAATGGAGGCATTTTCTCAGTCAATTTTTTTAAAGTGTGGCTTCAAACAAATCCACAAATTCCTAATTTCAACGAAAAGAGTTACGAGTCAAAAAATCGATATCGTGTACGACGCATTTTTGTTCACCCGCTACCAGTTCATGACAAATTTCAGAGAGGCAGCGAGCCCGAGAAAACCGGCACGGGCTGGCTGGGCTACAAGTCTTCGACCTCCTCTCCGGACACTGTGATGACCTACCCTGTGATCACGGCCTGCGTCTTTGGTGCGCACTGGCTCCTTATGTCTGTGTGGATACACGCTCAGGTAAAGTGGTTCTTATTCTCAGGGAGCGTGTTGGACATCGAGCTATTTATGTTACAGATATTAAATGATCCTTATGTCTGTGTGGATACACGCTCAGGTAAAGTGGTTCTTATTCTCAGGGAGCGTGTTGGACATCGAGCTATTTATGTTACAGATATTAAATGATCCTTATGTCTGCGTGGATACACGCTCACATAAAGCGGGTCTTATTCTCAGGGAGTGTGTTGGACATACAGCTATCATGTTACAGATATTATATGATCCTTATGTCTGTGTGGATAGTGGATACACGCTCAGATTAAGTGGCTTTAATTCTCAGGGAGCGTGTTGGACATACAGTTATTATAATATTACATATATGATATGCTCCTTATGTCTGTGTGGATAAATGCTCGGGCAAAGCGGGTCTTATTCTCTAGCACGAACACTTCCCGTCAGAACTCTTTTCCTCTCAGATGAACTCTTTTCCCGTCTGATGGACTCTTTTCCCGTCTGATGGACTCTTTTCCCGTCTGGTGAACTCTTTTCCCTTCTGGTGAACTCTTTTCCCCTCTGGTGAACTCTTTTCCCCTCTGGTGAACTCTTTTCCCCTCTGGTGAACTCTTTTCCCGTCTGGTCAACTCTTTTCCCGTCTGGTCAACTCTTTTCCCGTCTGGTGAACTCTTTTCCCGTCTGGTGAACTCTTTTCCCGTCTGGTGAACTCTTTTCCCGTCTGGTGAACTCTTTTCCCGTCTGGTGAACTCTTTTCCCGTCTGGTGAACTCTTTTCCCGTCTGGTGAACTCTTTTCCCGTCTGGTGAACTCTTTTCCCGTCTGGTGAACTCTTTTCCCGTCTGGTGAACTCTTTTCCCGTCTGGTGAACTCTTTTCCCGTCTGGTGAACTCTTTTCCCGTCTGGTGAACTCTTTTCCCGTCTGGTGAACTCTTTTCCCGTCTGGTGAACTCTTTTCCCGTCTGGTGAACTCTTTTCCCGTCTGGTGAACTCTTTTCCCGTCTGGTGAACTCTTTTCCCGTCTGGCGAACTCTTTTCCCGTCTGGTGAACTCTTTTCCCGTCTGGTGAACTCTTTTCCCGTCTGGTGAACTCTTTTCCCGTCTGGTGAACTCTTTTCCCGTCTGGTGAACTCTTTTCCCGTCTGGTGAACTCTTTTCCCGTCTGGTGAACTCTTTTCCCGTCTGGTGAACTCTTTTCCCGTCTGGTGAACTCTTTTCCCGTCTGGTGAACTCTTTTCCCGTCTGGTGAACTCTTTTCCCGTCTGGTGAACTCTTTTTTTCCCGTCTGGTGAACTCTTTTTTTCCCGTCTGGTGAACTCTTTTTTTCCCGTCTGGTGAACTCTTTTTTTTCCCGTCTGGTGAACTCTTTTTTTTCCCGTCTGGTGAACTCTTTTTTTCCCGTCTGGTGAACTCTTTTTTTTCCCGTCTGGTGAACTCTTTTTTTTCCCGTCTGGTGAACTCTTTTTTTTCCCGTCTGGTGAACTCTTTTTTTTCCCGTCTGGTGAACTCTTTTTTTTCCCGTCTGGTGAACTCTTTTTTTCCCGTCTGGTGAACTCTTTTTTTCCCGTCTGGTGAACTCTTTTTTTCCGTCTGGTGAACTCTTTTTTTCCGTCTGGGGAACTCTTTTTTTCCGTCTGGGGAACTCTTTTTTTCCGTCTGGGGAACTCTTTTTTTCCGTCTGGGGAACTCTTTTTTTTCCGTCTGGGGAACTCTTTTTTCCGTCTGGGGAACTCTTTTTTTCCGTCTGGGGAACTCTTTTTTTTTCGTCTGGGGAACTCTTTTTTTTCCGTCTGGGGAACTCTTTTTTTTCCGTCTGGGGAACTCTTTTTTTTCCGTCTGGGGAACTCTTTTTTTTCCGTCTGGGGAACTCTTTTTTTTCCGTCTGGGGAACTCTTTTTTTTCCGTCTGGGGAACTCTTTTTTTCCGTCTGGGGAACTCTTTTTTTTCCGTCTGGGGAACTCTTTTTTTTCCGTCTGGGGAACTCTTTTTTTTCCGTCTGGGGAACTCTTTTTTTTCCGTCTGGGGAACTCTTTTTTTTCCGTCTGGGGAACTTTTTTTTCCGTCTGGGGAACTCTTTTTTTTCCGTCTGGGGAACTCTTTTTTTTCCGTCTGGGGAACTCTTTTTTTTCCGTCTGGGGAACTCTTTTTTTTCCGTCTGGGGAACTCTTTTTTTTCCGTCTGGGGAACTTTTTTTTCCGTCTGGGGAACTCTTTTTTTTCCGTCTGGGGAACTCTTTTTTTTCCGTCTGGGGAACTCTTTTTTTTCCGTCTGGGGAACTCTTTTTTTTCCGTCTGGGGAACTCTTTTTTTTCCGTCTGGGGAACTCTTTTTTTTCCGTCTGGGGAACTCTTTTTTTTTCCGTCTGGGGAACTCTTTTTTTTTCCGTCTGGGGAACTCTTTTTTTTTCCGTCTGGGGAAATCTTTTTTTTTCCGTCTGGGGAACTCTTTTTTTTCCGTCTGGGGAACTCTTTTTTTTCCGTCTGGGGAACTCTTTTTTTTCCGTCTGGGGAACTCTTTTTTTTCCGTCTGGGGAACTCTTTTTTTTCCGTCTGGGGAACTCTTTTTTTTCCGTCTGGGGAACTCTTTTTTTTCCGTCTGGGGAACTCTTTTTTTTCCGTCTGGGGAACTCTTTTTTTCCGTCTGGGGAACTCTTTTTTTTCCGTCTGGGGAACTCTTTTTTTTCCGTCTGGGGAACTCTTTTTTTTCCGTCTGGGGAACTCTTTTTTTTCCGTCTGGGGAACTTTTTTTTCCGTCTGGGGAACTCTTTTTTTTCCGTCTGGGGAACTCTTTTTTTTCCGTCTGGGGAACTCTTTTTTTTCCGTCTGGGGAACTCTTTTTTTTCCGTCTGGGGAACTCTTTTTTTTCCGTCTGGGGAACTCTTTTTTTTCCGTCTGGGGAACTCTTTTTTTTTCCGTCTGGGGAACTCTTTTTTTTTCCGTCTGGGGAACTCTTTTTTTTTCCGTCTGGGGAACTCTTTTTTTTTCCGTCTGGGGAACTCTTTTTTTTTCCGTCTGGGGAACTCTTTTTTTTTTCCGTCTGGGGAACTCTTTTTTTTTTCCGTCTGGGGAACTCTTTTTTTTCCCGTCTGGGGAACTCTTTTTTTTCCCGTCTGGGGAACTCTTTTTTTTCCCGTCTGGGGAACTTTTTTTCCCGTCTGGGGAACTCTTTTTTTTCCCGTCTGGGGAACTCTTTTTTTTCCCGTCTGGGGAACTCTTTTTTTTCCCGTCTGGGGAACTCTTTTTTTTCCCGTCTGGGGAACTCTTTTTTTTCCCGTCTGGGGAACTCTTTTTTTTTTTCCCGTCTGGGGAACTCTTTTTTTTTCCCGTCTGGGGAACTCTTTTTTTTTCCCGTCTGGGGAACTCTTTTTTTTTTCCCGTCTGGGGAACTCTTTTTTTTTTTCCCGTCTGGGGAACTCTTTTTTTTTCCCGTCTGGGGAACTCTTTTTTTTCCCGTCTGGGGAACTCTTTTTTTTTCCCGTCTGGGGAACTCTTTTTTTTTCCCGTCTGGGGAACTCTTTTTTTTCCCGTCTGGGGAACTCTTTTTTTTCCCGTCTGGGGAACTCTTTTTTTTCCCGTCTGGGGAACTCTTTTTTTTCCCGTCTGGGGAACTCTTTTTTTTTCCGTCTGGGGAACTCTTTTTTTTTCCCGTCTGGGGAACTCTTTTTTTTTCCCCGTCTGGGGAACTCTTTTTTTTCCCGTCTGGGGAACTCTTTTTTTTTCCCGTCTGGGGAACTCTTTTTTTTTCCCGTCTGGGGAACTCTTTTTTTTTCCCGTCTGGGGAACTCTTTTTTTTTCCCGTCTGGGGAACTCTTTTTTTCCCCGTCTGGGGAACTCTTTTTTTTCCCCGTCTGGGGAACTCTTTTTTTTTCCCGTCTGGGGAACTCTTTTTTTTTCCCGTCTGGGGAACTCTTTTTTTTTCCCGTCTGGGGAACTCTTTTTTTTCCCGTCTGGGGAACTCTTTTTTTTCCCGTCTGGGGAACTCTTTTTTATTCCCGTCTGGGGAACTCTTTTTTATTCCCGTCTGGGGAACTCTTTTTTATTCCCGTCTGGGGAACTCTTTTTTTTCCCGTCTGGGGAACTCTTTTTTTTCCCGTCTGGGGAACTCTTTTTTTTTCCCGTCTGGGGAACTCTTTTTTTTCCCGTCTGGGGAACTCTTTTTTTTCCCGTCTGGGGAACTCTTTTTTTTTCCCGTCTGGGGAACTCTTTTTTTTTCCGTCTGGGGAACTCTTTTTTTTTCCCGTCTGGGGAACTCTTTTTTTTTCCCGTCTGGGGAACTCTTTTTTTTTCCCGTCTGGGGAACTCTTTTTTTTTCCCGTCTGGGGAACTCTTTTTTTTCCCGTCTGGGGAACTCTTTTTTTTCCCGTCTGGGGAACTCTTTTTTTTCCCGTCTGGGGAACTCTTTTTTTTTCCCGTCTGGGGAACTCTTTTTTTTTCCCGTCTGGGGAACTCTTTTTTTTCCCCGTCTGGGGAACTCTTTTTTTTATCGTCTGGGGAACTCTTTTTTTTCCCGTCTGGGGAACTCTTGTTTTTCCCGTCTGGGGAACTCTTGTTTTCCCGTCTGGGAACTCCTTTTTCTCCCGTCTGGGGAACTCCTTTTTCTCCCGTCTGGGGAACTCCTTTTTCTCCCGTCTGGGGAACTCATTTTTCTCCCGTCTGGGGAACTCATTTTTCTCCCGTCTGGGGAACTCATTTTTCTCCCGTCTGGGGAACTCATTTTTCTCCCGTCTGGGGAACTCCTTTTTCTCCCGTCTGGGGAACTCCTTTTTCTCCCGTCTGGGGAACTCCTTTTTCTCCCGTCTGGGGAACTCCTTTTTCTCCCGTCTGGGGAACTCCTTTTTCTCCCGTCTGGGGAACTCTTTTTCTCCCGTCTGGGGAACTCTTTTTCTCCCGTCTGGGGAACTCTTTTTCTCCCGTCTGGGGAACTCTTTTCCCGTCTGGTGAACTGTCTGCCATCTGAACTCTTTTCTGAGGAAGTATTTAACTTTCGTAAAAAATGGTGTTATGATAATGAAAAAAAATTTGTTTCCCGTAATTGAATAATTCTGATGGCATGATTTTTAGCTATCATATTACATATATTATATGTGTATTCTGTACAGGTGTTGGCTAGTGATGGCAGGATCAATGGGTAGGGACGAGCTGTATTCGATCCTCCAGTTCTCAAGAATGGTGCTCTTATATTCTGAAAAACAGTAATAAAATATTGAAGTTGATTTTGAGTTCGTGAAAAAAGTTATCGGGAGGCTTCCTGATCTTAAGTAAAAAGGAGTGAACTGAAAATACCATATAAAATATTTACTCGATATAAAAATTGCAAGTAAAACAATAAAATTGAACGTTTCGAGCATTCGCTCATCTTCAGCAAAATATACGCACCTGAAAAAACATGAAATGAATTTGAAAGATGACAATTTGAAAAAAACTAACCTTGAAAAACTGCCTGTTAACTATTGACAACGGAAAAGAACTAAGTTGGTTCTTTAAAATCGGCTCATTTCTTAAAATGAATAGAGATTCTAAAATTCTTAAATCGGAGGAAAATTTAGATCTAGTAAGAATTTTAAAACTACTGATGTCAAACGGGCTCTCACAATGCTCTGAATGATCCATAATAGCTGAATGCGAAGGACTAGATAAAATATTTCCTGTGCGGTAACTTCCAACTCGATGCTCAGCCACCCTACAGCCTAGAGTACGCGACGTCAAAGCGACTTACTCAGATGCACATCGTGTACAACAAAATTTGTAAATTAGGTAGGCCTGCATCGCGGTAGGAAGCATGTCTTTGAAATGAAAAAATGACCCTGTTTTGAAACTATTAACTAAAACCACCTTAAATTTTATTCATGGAAAGTATTCAAACAAACAATTCTAAAATTTCTTTTTTCATTTCCTCCGACTGAGGTCCAAAATATGGAAACGAAACAAAGCGAATGTCCTCACAGATTGATTGCACAGAAGACAGTTTGTTGAATTTTTTTCCCAAAAATTTACCAATGTGAGAATCTATAAGTCGAGTTGAGGAACCGTTCTTACGGAAAATTCTTTTCTTTTAAGCAACCAACTTAGTTCTTTTCTTTTGTCAATAGTCAACAGGTAGCTTTTTAAAATTAGTTATTTCAATTTATCATCTTTCTAATTCATTTCATGTTTTTTCAGGTACATTTATTTTGCTGAAGATGAGCGAATTTTCGAAACGTTGAATTTTATTGTTTTACTCGCAATTTTTAATTCGAATAAATGTTTTATGCGGTATTTTTAGTTCTCTCCTTTTTACTTATGATTTTGAGTTCTTTCTATGGTACTCATAGTAGTGTCCCACGACTAGCTGGACAAGTCTAGTCACTCACAAATAGGCTCAAAGAAAGTTGGTCTTATTCTCAAGTAGTGATTTGGACACACAGCTATGGGTGTTGGATGGTGCATTATGACATTATCCGTATGTAAAAAACATGAGTTTTCAAACCTAGATTACGCTACAGAGGGAATGCAGTTTTCCGTGCATTTCTCTCGACCATTTGTTTGGAATATTGACGTGGGAATTCCGATATTCATGCGCGTATATCAACGAAGGATCTTTAAGTTGGGCATTTTAAAAACTAATGATGGTTTTTCTGTCATCTTTATTGGAAATAAACTGTTTTTCTTCCAATTCTCAGCAAGGATGTGCTCATATAATCTGAAAAACAGCCAAAAATATTGAAATTAATTTTGAGTTCGATCTATGGCGCTCATAGTAACGTCTCATGACTGACTAACTGCACAAGCCTGATCTCAAATAGGCTCGATAATTTTATAATTGTCCTACAAAAATAGCTCGAGAGTTATTGAAAACTTCACGATTGGTTCAGAACAGCCCTATTTATTGATAAAGTTGTATATGTTTGTAAAATTTTGACCTCGAAAGCGTCAAAATCTTTTTCTTTTCTTAATTTGTTTTACGAATAGAAGGCCCATGTTTCTTAGTCTAAGTACTATACGATCACATTAAATTTTCATGAAACAAAAACAAATTCAACAGATGCTCGGGGTTAAATTCTTCTCGCTTCAGCACCTCGATGATTATTTTAAATGTTGAATTTAACCTCCTAACGCCTGCATTTTTGTACCCATTTTACCATTATCACAACTACCATCAGGTAGTTACCGATATCAGGATGAGGAAGAAGCTACCTTTCGGCAATGAACTGCAAAAAATACATATGGAGCAAATTGAATAAGAAATACAATGCATTGAGGCTATTTTCGATAAAAGACCGTACAGTCCTCTGGGGTGTTAATATGTTAAAGGCATTTGAGTGACCTATTCCTGAACCTCCGTTTATTTTTTGTACCTCTGGAGCTTCGGTCCTAATTCTTCCTTTATTTCGCAGAAAAGCAATTTTTGTGGACGACCTGAAGATGGTGAGCCGAGACACTGCTTGGAGTTGCTGTACAGCCTCGTCATGGGCTGGGTCCACATCTTCTGTTTCATTAATCACAAAGACACTCCCGCCAGAGGGCGCATGGCTTTTTATTACATGCTCAACCTCGTCGAAAACACTGCCCTCATCGCATGGTGGTTTGTTCAGGTAAGCTTTTCACTGCAGGGGATGACAGTGATCCCTTCACAGGAGTCTCAACGTATAAACGCGATGTATAAACGTATAAACGTATAAAAAACGTTCAACGCGACTACCTTTTAGATTTTCTTTCAAGTTGTTTTGCTTCTAATTCTCTCAAAACTGGTCGATTTTGCCACATCGTAATATTGTCTTCGTTTTCTAATTTATCAAAATGTTAGTAAATTTAATTTTCGAATTTATCTAACATCCTGATGAAAACTTTTAATGAATTTGACTTTAAACGGAACAGATTTAAAAAGACAGATCGTAATGCATGTGTGATTTATTAGCCTTAGATTGCTTGCACGCGGACATGCCTATTTCACGAGTTATACTGTAAAATTTACTGTAAATTTCAAATAAGGGCCAGATACAACGGGGTTTGGGAACAAAATTCCCCTCTTGATTGTCATCTCCTTGATTTTAACAAGGGGCTGCTACCAATGTACTTTGTGCTCTGATAGCTTTAGTAAAATAAAATGGAATTTCATATTCAATCTGTTGTGCAATGTCAGCATCAATTCCTTTATATTGTGCAGGTAATTGTGGTAACGGATCTGTGGTTCCGAGCGACGACCATATTTTCGGTCAAATTTGATAGAATTCTGTACTCAATTTGCTGTGCGAAATCAGCATCAATTTCTCTATTTTGCGCAGGTGATAGTGGTAACGGATCTGTGGTTCCGAGCGACGATCGTATTTTCGGTAGAGTTTCTTTTCCTGTTGGGAGTGTCCTGCATACTCATTTACTACGGCTTCATCCACCCCAAACACACGCCACCGCAGGACCCTCAACACCGGCGCTTCGACCGCTGACACGAGAAACCTGTGTTGAAACAGAATTTTGTTCACAACGAATGAGCAGAGTTGTGTTAACGACGCATGAGCAGTCTTGTTAACAAGGCCCGAACAGAGTCTTGTTAACAACGCATGCGCAGATGTTTCATGGAAGAATGGGTAAGCGGAAAATGGGGCTTTGAAGCGCTCATGCCTGCCAGGCTGCGTGTCCTGAACTCGACATCGAGGTTCATTGGTGACTTTTCGTGCGAAGAAAATTAATTTCCAATAACAAAATTTCCAACTTGAATATAAGTCCGACCCTGAATAAGTCAGATGTGTTTCACATTCTACAGCAACTTGTTACCGAACGAGAACTTAAAAATTGTGAATAAGCTTGTCTGATTAACATCGATCTAAATTAAAATTTACTCCCGGCTCGTGGGTACACTCATAAAGGAATTTTTTCGATAGCTGAGCGTTTTTTTAATGCTCTCAGATAACGTAATAATTCGGTATCCGAGACACTTCTCGTACGTTGTAACTTTGTATCGATCTAACTCTGATCGCACTTAAATGAATACTTTTTCTCGTCATCGATGACCTCAAATTATGCATCTTTTACAGTTACGGGAAAATCAAGATCATTTTATATGACTTATTGAGAACAGCCTATAAAATCGGGTTGTATTTTTTGACTACATAAAATGAAATGGAATTATTGAACATCCTGGGTAGTAAATGCCTCTGTTTAAGAAACGCTTACGAATTAGTAAATTAGTCGGTAATTTTATATTAGTATATTCGTATCTTCTGCACAAAAAGTTGAAAAGTTTTGCCGCTCTGTTGAATTTTTCGAGTGATGTTGTAGTTGAAATGTAACATTCGGTTATCACAATGTTAAATTAAATTCTGTATATAGGGCCGTATCTTCTCGTATGAAATTTAACTAATGCTGAAGTGTAAGTAATCTTGTTGCCATGAAAAGAGTAATGTAATTTTAGTTGAGTTGATTTAAATTGTCGCGAACCGCGGAGAATTTTATGTGTTTGCCATGCGTAGCAGACGAATATTTTGCTTTCGCATGGTGTTCGGTGGTGTACAGTATATGCTAGAAATTATAAAAATTTACAATATGCATATTTATCCGTAAACTTTAGCTGCTCTTTTTGGTGAAAGTCTGCACAAAAATAATATTTGTGGGCACAGAAATAAAATTTACTCTAATTATAATTGTGAGCATTTAGTTTGATGAATGGGGTAATTTTTAAAATGTAAATTCGGCACTAGAGAGTGCTAGAAAGGAGCTCACAAATCTCATACGCAGGCGTTGGTTTGTATGCAATGCAGCTCACGACCACCACTCGAGAGAAGTCTCGTCTAGCAATATAGGTACCGCCTATTTGGGCGGAGGTGATTTGATGAAAATATAGGTCTTGAGAAACAGACGGGGTTAATCGGATACTGGCAAGTCCACCAAAAAGAATATTCTGAACATAAGAACGAAGTTGCATTTTTATGTCATAAATTGAAAGGCTACTTGTATATTCTAGTCATCGATGCAAACTATCTTCATAAAAATGGGTGGATCTTTCATCATTGAATTCCCTCAGGGGGATGCAACTATTGTATCTATGGGAATTAGCGCTCCCAGGGGGACTATTTAAGGGCCCGAGCTAAAGGTTAGATAGGCTTTTTTTTTGTTAAAATAGAATAGGTTTTTGTTTTGTTACGGACCATCTTTTTCTGGTTCACTGCTGTCCTGTATTTCAGCACCTACTACTTTCTTCTTCAACTTTTTCTTGTTTCATAATCTTATTTTTTTAGCTGTTTCTGTGCCCTTTATAGAGTCCGCGTTTCCTTAACTCCATACTAAATGGTGCCTGCTTGCTTCCTCTCTTTGGATAGCCTTTGTTGCGGATAGGGAGGCTTAAACTGATAATCTAATCTAATCTTTCATCAATGAATTTGCGTTCGAAGGAACACAACGGTATTTTTAATTTTTTTTTTCTTTTCTGTTAATTGTGTAAGAATTATTTTAGATAGAAACTTTATAAGGTATTAATTATGTTAGGTAGGACTTACAGGAATGACAATGTCTTAATATTCACTTGAGCAACAACCATTTCAAGCACTACAAGCGAGCTCGAGCTGTAGCACAACGCAGGCCGTTCAATAATGCATTTAAAGGGTGTACATATTCCTGTACTTAATACCATTTTATTTCGTGTAATAACTATGTAGGTAATTCTATGACATTAGTCTTCCCGTCGTAGAAGGGGTAAAGCAGAATTTTCTCGCATTTCTCACTATGATATTTTATGTTGTGTAGTGTACTACTGTGGTAAGAATGTGTATAAGTGTTGATATTTCTCATGAATTTCAGCTAGAGAATCACCAGCATAAAAACAATTACGCCGTGAAACCAACTAATTGATGCGTTCAAAAAACTCACTTTTGGAGTGTATGAATAAGTTACGACAATCGAAGAGTTCTCATAATTTTTGAGCGAACCGAGTGCCTTCCTGATGTGTCCTAATAACGTAAGTCTCAAACTTGAAAATGGAGGAGCTTAATGATCTCGTATTTTTGTGCTCTGTACGGCGGCACGGTAGCCGCCATACTTATAACGCTGACCATTCAAATATGTGCTGTGGAATCGCCTGCCTTTTCTCAGGCAATACAACTAACCTTTCTATAAATGTATAGTTGAATCTTAAAATATTATAACCTTTGTCGATGTTCTTATACATTTGGAGAGTATTTTTTTTCAGAGTGAAAGTTTGAAACGTTATGGCTGTGTAATGAGTTTACAAAACGGATGTCTCAACTTGAAGTGTTCTGCGGTACTGGAGGTGATGAAATTATTTCTAATACAAGGCATGAATTCTCCCCCGTCATAAAAGTATGTATCAAGTATTAGACTTTTATAAAATGTTGTGGTGATGAAGAAAAGTATTTTCCCTTAATTGAATAATTGTGATGGCATGATTTTTCAACATGTTGTCTATTTGTACGAGTTAGTTTCACAATTTTAATTGCACCACCACCATTATTTCCAAGTAGCCGTCTTCAAAAGAGGATGTATGGGAATTAGCGCTCCCAGGGGAACCATGTGAGGGCCCGAGCTAAAGGTTAGGTAGGCTTCCTTTTTGTTGTAATAAAATAGGTTTTTGTTTTGTTACGGACCATCTTTTTTCGGTTCACTGCTGTCCTGTTTTTCAGCACCTACTACTTTCTTCTTCAACTTTTTTCTTGTTTCATGAACTTCTTTCCTAGCTTACTGTTTCTGTGCACCTTGTGCATAGATTCCGCGTTCCCTCAACTCCATACTAAATGGTGCCTTCCTCTTTCCTCTCTTGGAACATCTTTGTCGTGGTTAAGGGAGGCTAAAACTTTCTTATATAATAATAATAATAATAATAATAATAACTTCAAAAGAGGATATTCTTGTCTTCAGAAACGAAAAAAAATACATCAAAATTTTGATAATTGTTTCTTACGAAATGTTTTAGTCAATAGTTCGTCAGTAATTTTACTAAGTAATTTTATAATATTGCAAAAATGAAACACTTGAGTTAATAAAGTAGTCCTTCAAGATTGTTTGAAAAACGACAATTATGAGCCCGAATTCCTAATATTTGTTTTGGTACAAGTTTGTTCTCAACATTCTTTTACTTAATTGCGTTGGTTAACGTCTGATTATTAATAAAAAATGTAATTTCTGGATTAAAAAGAAGAGTTTTGAGTTGATTAAACAGAGAATGGAGGTCCCCTCAGGGGGATAAAACAATTGTATCTATGGGAATTAGCTCTTCCAGGGAAAATACGTGAGGTCCCGAGCTAAAGATTAGGTAAACCTTTTTTTTTTAAATAAAATGTTCTTGGATTTTGATAATCATATTTATTCGTTTCACTGCCGACCAGTTTTTCAGCACCAACTAATTTCTTATTCAATTTTTATTTAGTTCAAAAATTCTTTCTCAACTCACCGTTTCTTTACACCTTCTGCATAGATTCTGCGTTGCCTTAACTCCGTACTAAATGGTCCCTTCCTCTTCCCTCTCTTTAAAATGCTTTTGTTGCAATTAAAGAGGCTTCTACTGACATGTAATCTTTAATGGAGGTGTTATGTAAATGCATCAGTTGATACGTATATTTATTATTACTTTGATGTCTTTGCGATATTTCTGGTTTTCACGGGATGCTGCTATAATGAATGAGCTATGAGTGGGACTGTGTGCACGACTGCACGTGAATGTTTTATAATCGGCAATGTGTCCGTAAACTAGTAAATAAATGATCAACAGTATGCTACTTCTTCTTTCTTGACCAATTCATAAAATTTGATCAGAATTTCTGATCAAATTATTATTTATTTCTGATGTACAACCAAATAAAAATGTGAAAAAATTTCATAAGTGTATACCCCCATTCGTATTTTACTAAAAATTTCACATTATCTAAATCTTTGAATTTTTCTGGTTTCTTACTAGAAATGACTGAAGAAATGGAAAATACGGTCTCTACGTTAATCTCGGATTGTTTCGCTCCAGAAAAATTCAAGATTTAATGCGTGGATTGAAATCTTTTTCTTGAAGACATTAAAAATAATTTTTTGATAATTCCATCAGAATGTTTGGTCATATTAGTTTTTCTGATGTACAACCAAATACTATAATTGTCAAATTTTCATCTCTTTCGGAAACATTGAGTGAAAAAGTGAAAAAAAAATTCGTAGGTTATAGGCTAACACTATACACTTAAATCTTTGAAAAAACTTTGCCAGAAATTCTCATAGATAAAAATGTCAAAAGTTCTCTGATTTCTCACTAAAAATGTCTTGAGAATTGGAAAAAGCGGTTTTTACGGTAATCTGTGATTGATTCGCCTAGAAAAACTCTGAATTAAATTTGTGGATTTAAGGGGGTCCTCCGGGGCCCCTTTTCTCTCCGATGGTCATTTTTCATTTTATTGTTGAAAAAGAACCCTTAGGTGGGGGACTATTCGGTCCTAAAATTTTATGGCTCTACGGACAATAGATCCCCCCCCCCCCCAGGTAAGGGGACCAAAATCTTAAATTTTCGAGCCCATTTCGACCCCATATAAAAAGAAAACAAAAGAAGACATGGAAAATTTGCGAATGTACTTTTGCTAGATATGTTCCAAGAATTCTAAAACTGTCTTTGTTTTTGTTCTAGCATAAAAACTCAATGAGTTCCATTCTTTTGAAATATCAATACCAGTGGACTAAAAACCAATATGTCAAATTTTATAAGAATCAAACTGAAAAAAAACTTTCATAATTTTTATGAAACAAGTAAAAAAATTTTAAATTTTTTCTTTCTTGGAAATTACAATTCACAGTGTGAATATGATGTTATGCATGGAGATTATTGAAATAAAAATGAAAACAGCATTCAATTACATAAATTTTCCGTTATATCACACTAAAACAAAAAATTTAGTTTTTGGCTTATACTGTAAAGTCACTTATTCTCGAAATTCAAAAGAATAGAAGTCATTGAGTTTGTATGCTAGGAAGAAAATAAAGACAGTTTTGGAATCCTTGGAACATTTCTAACAAATATATATTCCCACTTTTTCCATTTTTCCATTTTAATTTTTTTTATAATAGTTCAAATCCCAAAATTTCGGTTTTTTAGCATACATTGGTTTAGACATTGGTAAATTTTTGCGTACAAAAAAAATAAAAAAAATAATGCAAAATCCCTGAATATATCTTTGTTAGAAATGTTCCAAGGACTCCAAAACTGTCTTTGAATTTGTTCTAGCATAAAAACTCAATGACTTCTATTCTTTTGAAATAGGTATAAAAATGACCCAAAAAACTGATATTTAAAATTTTGCGGAAAAACTTGGGCCTAAATCAAAAAATTTCATGAGTTCAAATGTTTTTCTTGCAAAACTACATATACTGACCAAATTTCAGACCAATCGGATCAAAAAAATATTTTTTTTTGGAGGACCCCCTTAAAAAGTAAAATATCTGACGCGAGATCGAATTTCGCTCGGACGTACAGCACATGTTAGAATTTATGAGCAACGCAAAAAAATTAACCAATTATATTGAAATTGAAGAAAACATTATACTTGTGCCTCACATGGATTAATTGTTATAATGGTCGGAAAGATGGGAAAAACTTGATGACATTTGCTCTACTAATGAATTTTTATTATTACTATCATTATTAATTGGTTTAAAATATCCTAGTCGCAAAAAAATACTAGTCCAAGAAAGCAAAGAGAACATTTAGTTTGGTATGAAGAAAACGAAGAATCAACGCACAATGTGCGTTTGTTTCCACATAGGCTGCACTGCGTATAAAAATGGTAAGTTGGCAATTAAAAGCGAAAAAAGACAAAGATGAGGTGACTAAAAAGTTATAAGCTCTGACTAAAGTAAAGGGGGCAAGAACGACGTAATGAAGGCTTACCTTTAGTTGAGGGCACAAAGCTCTTTAGCACACGATAGACAAATCTACGCTAAGCCCATTAATTATTCTATGCCCTTTATCACATTCATTTCGGTATGACCCACCGGTGGGTCGTGTTTGAGTTTTTTCCAGCCGCAAAACGTCCCATCGATGGGTCGATTGAAAATTTTTTAACAATCTTTTTAAATAAATGGTATTTATTTTACCCAGTTTATGTTTGCTATTTATTAAATTTTTGAAAACTTTTGACTTTAAATTTGAGTTTTATATTGAACTTCAGTTTGACCCGTCGCAGTCAATGTGTTAAAGACGGCTAAATTTGGAATACCTTTCCATTCCCTCCCTGTGAATTAAGTTTCGAACTAATCCACCACACTATTTCACTCTCCGGTTATTATTTATTCTGTGGCTACTTTTAACATCGCGAGCATTTCATTCCAAAATGTTGGTGCTTAACTAGACATTTACGAATGCCTCCAATATCTGTAGGAGGTATTGAGGACACCCAAGAAAAAGTGAACTCTTTAATGAAGATTATTCCAGGGCATGAAACTCTATAAAATTTCTAATCACAGCTTCAAAACAACTCTGACTATTCCTGTACATGAAGACAAACTTAAGTAAACTTGACGGTATTACTTACAGTAGTAGGCTAACTTTTCTCTGAATACTTCAAGCATTTACCTCATCCGTTATATCTGTAATTTGCTGCTTTGAATATTCTACGAGCCTCGGACAAGTACGTCAACACCTCTGCCTAAACCAATATCGGAATCCCATCCTACTTTTACAAGACGAATGAGCTCTTCGGACTTCCGTTAGTTTCTCAGGTAAATTAGATTTGGTGCTAGTTTAACACGTTGACCGCAATAGGTCAAACTGAAGTTAATATTCAACTCAAGTTTCTAGTAAAAAGTTAGCAATTTTATAAATACCTATCATTAACCGAGTTTATTAAATACCATTAATTTTAAAAGATTGTTAATATTTTTCAAACGACCCGTCGATGGGTCGTATCGCTATGGCAACGTGTTAAGAATCCTTAACCGCAACAAAGGTGCGTTTCAAGGAACGGAGCGAGGAAGCTAACATTTAGTATGTTGTGCATAGACAGTAAGTTGAGAAAGAAGTTCATGAAACAAGACATACGATAAAGAATGAGGTAGTAGGTGCTGAAAAACAGGACAGCAGTGAACCGTAAAAGATGATTCCTAACAAAACAAAAACCTATCTTTGTTCAAGAAAAGGATAACGTACCTAACTTTTAGGTCAGAACCTCACATATTCTTCCTGAATATGTGAGAAGATACGAAATATGTTTTTGGTGGTGATAGGGCTTTGCATATTTTTTAGGGCATATTTTTCATTTCTCATTCAACTACCCTTGACAGAGATAGACTATTGGCAAGCCACGTGTGGTTTGTCTATTAGTACGCCTCGTATATTTTGTCTATTAATATGCCTCGTATGGTCTATCTATTTTTTACACCTCTGATAGCTTGTCTATTAGTACACCTCGTATAGTTTGCCTATTATTATTATGCCTCGTATGGCTTATCTATTTGTACACCTCGGATGGTTTGTCAATTAGTACTCCTTGTATAGAACTTTTGTTAGACTACTAGCACACCACGAATGGTTTGTCTATTAGTACGCCTCGTATATTTTGTCAATTAATATGCCTCGTACGGTCTATCTACTTGTACACCTCTGACAGTTTGTCTATTAGTACACCTCGTATAGTTTGTCTATTATTATGCCTCGTATGGCTCATCTACTTGTACACCTCGGATGGTTTGTCAATTAGTACTCCTCGTATGGAACATTTGTTTTAGGATGCCCTATATTTAAGAAACTTTTAAAAGCCAATATGTTGGCATGTATCTCATGTGACAATTTGGAAATAAACATTTTTTCTTTTTTCCTGTTAGCGCTAATTTCCATGTTCTCAGGCAAATGACAACAAGCATATCTACTCGTATAGCGGTTAAGTTCTTAAATTCGTTGCTAGGCCTCTGGCGGGAAGGTTTTTTCCCCAATACTGACTAACTTGGGGCCAAGCATCTCGTAGGTTTCAGCATCTCTGTAGTTCAAGCTCATAAATTTCGGAAAGAATTTCGAGTTCAAAAATTCTACGTTCGTAAGATTAAAGTTCAAAAATTCTATGCTCAACAGAGTGAAATTCAAAATTACCATGCTCTAACGGGTTAAGTGCAACACGTTTTAAATTTCGATTTATTTCATCATGTTCATTCCAAGCGGGGCAACTTGATTTAAAACAGGCCATTTTTACTGTTACGTGTGAAAAAAAGGATAGGACACAATAAAAACATTCGTTGTCAATTTGCACAGCTTAAAAATTTAACATAAGAGCATGTTGACTGATACTTTAAAAATTTTTATAATCTGAGAGCATCTAATATATTATGTACTGTTCAACATGCGGAGATGTGAAACGTGCATGAAATTAATTTTATAAGAAAATTAAAACGTTCTTTCTAATGACAAACACCTGATAAAACAAATCGTATGAGTTAGCTTAATTTTCTAACCACAACAAAGGTGTTCCAAAAAGGAAAAGGATGAAGGTACCATTCAGTACCGAGTTGAGGAAACGGGGAATCTATGTATGCACGCAGTGTGTTGCCATACAAGATCCCTTGAGTATAAGAAATAGCAAGATAGGAGGATGTTTATGAAGCAAAAAAAAGTTAAAGGAGAAAGTAGTAGGTGCTGAAAAGCAGAACAGCAGTAAACTGAAAAAAGATTGCACGGAACAATGCAAAATCCCATTTTATTTCAACAAAAGAAGGCCTACCTAATTTTCCGCTCGGGACCCAGCATTTCACTCCTGGGTGCGCTAACTCCCATCGATACAATAGTCGCATTGCTCTGTGGGGATCTGAAAAATAGCTCATCGTCAACTTAGGCCTGGAAGGAGTAACTTTGGGTAAATTTTCAGGACAACACACAAATCAATTTTCGAAATTTTTATGCCTAATTAATGTTAATGACATCAAAGTAAACAAGTTTTCTTCTAAGTGTTTTCCGTCGCAAATGAGTATTAACGAGTTATAGGGGTAACGTAACGTAACATAACTAGGTTAATGTTAAGGAGATGCAACTAATCTATTTTCAAAATTTTGTCGCCTGTATCATGGTAATTAGGCTAAATTGAAATAAAAAATTTTCTTCTAAACACTTTTCGGGGCAAATAAATATTTAACGAGTTATAGCGGTAGGTTTAGTTTGGGTAGAGTATGTTTGGGTAATTTGTAATTTATTATTTGCCAGCCCCACGGAGCCTGAACCAACTTAAAGGATCTTTTAGTTGTTAACACAATAAAAATTATCACAGAAAAATTAACGAATTATAGCGGTATGTTCATTTTCGTCTTAGATGGCGGGAATGCGCGCTACCATTCGAGCGCGTCGGAAGGGAGAGTCCATTGCAGTGTTGCCATAAGACGCGCTCGATGAATTACTTGCCGCTTCAAACACTTGAGTTGCGGTTAGGAATTTATCGCTATAACTCGTTAAATACTCATTAGCTCTAAAAAGTGCATAGGTGAGAAGTTGTTTATATTGATGTAATTACCCTGATACAGGCAAAAAAATTTCGAAAATCGATTAGTTGCATCTTCTTAACATTAACCCATAACTAATATGAGGCAATATAAGGCAATCTAACCCAATCTAATCTAATCTAACTTGACAGTCTAACTTGAAGTAACCTTACGTCACGTAAAGTAACCTTACGTGGCATACAAGTTTCGTGGAAGAGGAGGCGTTGCGATGACGTCACAGGCCCATAACGAATAGTGACTCAGATAAAGAGAGATGCGCCACCTGGCGACCACTTGAACAGCAATAATGACATGCAATTTGCCATTCCAAAGAGGAAAACTGTTAAGAAATCGGAGGTCAATGTATAGTTTCCCTTCGGCAGGGAAATTAAAGATGTCGTTGCTGATAATCACTAAATGAGCACATTTAAAAACCTTTTGCAGGAATGACATTATGCTCGCAGATGCGTTTTTATCGAATTATTGAACTTTGAAGTTGGCGCCGGCGCGCGCCGTAATTTAGTTAATAAGGGTAGTTAACCCGCCTATTACAAACGTAAAGAGGTTGGGTGGTGAGGGGGAGGCACAGTTCTTCTAGTGAAAATTATAAATAAAGCTTCTAACCCACCCATTAGGGTGACGACCGCAATGGGTGGGTTAGAAGCTTTATTCATAATTTACACTAGAAGAACTGTGCCTCCCCCTCACGACCCAACCTCTTTACGTTTGTAATAGCTTCCGTTATTAATTAAATTCCGTTTCACGCGCTCGCTTCCTTTGGCGCAAAGGCCAACTTCAAAGTTCAATTATTCAAAAATAACGCATCAGCGAGCATAATGTCATTCATGTAAAAGGTTTTTAAATGTGCTCATTTAGTGATTATCAGCACCGACATCTTCAATTTCCCTGCCGAAGAGAAACTATACATTGACCAAATCGAAAATTAATATACCGCTATAACTCATTAAATACTCATTTGCGACGGAAAGTGCATGGAAGAAAACTTGTTTATTTTGATGTCATTAACATAAAGCAAGCATTAAAATTTCCAAAATCGATTAGCGTGCTGTTCTGAAAAATTACCTTACTTTGTATAAATACTTTCCTCTCTCATACATACTTTCAAAACTGAGAGCATTTATGAGAAAAGTTTCGACTGTTGAAGTCGGACAGCCAAGAACGCCGAACATTTTAACGCTGAATTCTAACGCCTCACAATTTTTTATGGTAAATCTGAAGGATATGTCAGTTATCGATTTTGTAAATTTTGATGCCTTAGCATAGTTAATTAGATCGAAATAAACAAGTTTATTTTCTTCTATGCACTTTCCGTCTCACAGGAGTATTTTATTAGTTATAGCGGTAAATGACTTACCGCAACTTAAGTGTTTCAAGCGGCAAGTAATTCAAGGAGCACGTCGGACAGCAACACTGCAATGCGCACTCGCTTCCAGCGCGATCGTCATCAAAGACGAAACCAAACCTACCGCTATACCTCGTTAAATACTCATTTGACGAAAAAAGTGTATAGAAGAGAAGTTGTTTATTTCGATGTTATTACCATGATTCAAGCAACAAAAATTCGAAAATCGATGAGTAGCTGTTTATTCGAGCGCATTCGTCATCAGAGACGAAACTAAACTTATCGCTATAAATCGTAAAATACTCATTTGAGACGGAAAGTGCATAGAAGAAAACTTGTTTATTTTGATTCAATTAATTAGGTTCAGGCACCAAAAAATGGAAAGTCGATAACTGACATATCCTTCAGATTTACCTTTTCTATTTTCAGATAAGATAAAATATTTTTAACCTCAATGCCATATAAATTTTAATTAAATTATTACAGCTCGGTTCTTTCAGTGAGCTTAAAAAAATTGAATCTGATCAAACAGATTTCACTCGTCATTTTTTATTTACACCAGTGTAACGAATGCAAGAACATTATTGTAATTACGGCAATTTCACGCCCCACATCTCACAGATGATAGGACAGTCATCAACATTCATAAATCCAAACGTGTAACAAGAAGACATTTACCTTGTCCGACTCTCGACGTCAATGTACGTGCGTCGAGCCGATATTCAGAGCTTAATTAATAATATAATTTCAACCTCGACTAAAATTACACTTCAATTTTCAGAAAATACAAAATCAACAACTCATTAAACATGATAGGTATTTTTTTTACATTTGAACTGAGCTACAACTCATTGCCAGTTATTCGGGAGTAAACAATCCACTGATTTGTCTTTGTTGTCTACGAAGTAGTACGGATTGCACATACAAGTTGCATCGATGGATTTGAGTCAACATGATATATGAAATTTACCTGATACCTCTATAACAGTGAAGAAATAGAATATATAACCAGAGAATCTCAGAGGACAGGGCTATATACCTCGAGTATTACAACTTTATGAAGTCACGCTTGAAAATAGCATTCAAATCGATATAGCCTATCTTCATAACTTTAAAAATTCGTGTTTGTCATAAAGCTTTACCACAAAAAACGCTACATTGGCGCTCCATCAGTGGATTTTGGGAAGATCATTTCATATTTCCTTCGTACAACCTTATTATTATTTCTGATTTCTATAAACTGTCACGCTAAGAAGAGGCAGGTGAAAAATATCCATGACTCGTCCAAGGCACGGCGCCGGCGGCGGTGAACTCGACTCGCGCGATCTCCGTCATGTCGGCCGCGCTGAGGAAGAGCAGACAACCGTACGAGCTCGACTTGGAGGACAGGCAGAAGATGGCCACCGTTCCGTCATCTTCCGCCTGTACGCAGTTACAGAGTCATCTTAAAACTTCTTTCTCAAGAAAATTTTAGCAATTACTTATGTTAAATGACACACTTCTTTCTCAAGAAAAGGTTCGCAATTAGCAAGTTTATTTGCCGCATTACTTTCTCGAGTAAATGTTCAGCTCCCATGACGTGTTTTTAGTTTGTATAAAATTGTGATACAAGTTTCATTAAAGATACTAACTGGGAAGTGTTTTCATTCTTCTCCAAATATTAAATTAGAATGAAAATAAAAAAAGAGGAAATCTCACATTATGCTGAGCAGCGTAGGTAGAAACTGTTACATCGAATCATGAATTCCGCGTAATCAAATCACCTGATTGTTCCCATTGTGATTATGAGAGGTCAGAGAATAATATTACGCGGTGAATAAACTTTGAGAATGAATTGGAAACAAATTGGATTTTTAAATGAAGAAAAATAGATTTTGAGACATATCTGGTCTTCAGCCTTCAAGAAAAAGAAAGTAAATTGAGTAGGAAATAAGGAAAGTATTTTTAACACATCTTCGGAAAGTAAAATGTAATCATAGGCCTGCATAATATTCAAATTTTCAATAAACATTTTTCGACCTATTGATTCCCAAATTTTCCCGTGTAGAAAAACAACCTTTTTCTGATTTTACAAAATACCACTCAGCGATACATCTTCCAGGCACTAGTTGGATATTTCTTACACCCTCGTGTCAGAACTTACTTTTGCTTGAGATTTGACTGTATCTGATTTAACACTAGAAGCTTGTTCTTGGATAACGAAACAGGTCTAAGGGCATGATTGCTGATAAGGAGGTAACCGACAAATAACCTTAATGATAATGATAAAGACGTCTTCAATTCCGTAAATGATGTATGCGTCACTGTGGACCTTGCTTCTTCTATGAAGCGAACGCACTTTCCATTCGGGCTCAGCATCGTATAGAACTTAGTTTAAGGCTCGACACGACAAAGATGTCTCCATAAAGAAAAGAGAAGAAATATTCATTATGGGCTAAGGAAAGCGTTGTATCTATATGCACGAGATGTGTCCCCACACAGGATACCCTGTTCATAGAAACAACAAGTAAGGGAGAAAGAGGAAGAAAAGACAAAGAAGAGATAGCGAAGAAGGAATGAAAACTGCAAAAAGCGAAGAGAGCACGAAAGATATAAGTCCCGAAGGCTAACTATGATTAAAGTTACTTAAATAACAGCCCCCGGTGGCTCCAGTCCCCATAACATAGGATAGACAACTTATCTAATCCAAATCTGTTGTCTATCTTATGCATCTAAAGGTATATTTAGGTTAACATGGCTTATACATTTATGTCAGGGTATCCAGAAACTAATATACGAGTCCAGCGTTGTTAGAGGTGAGATCCAACAATTGAGAAATTGACTAAGATTACTGAAGAGTAAAATCGCAATCACTGAACCTGCACTTACGTGACATAGCACGACAACGTATTTTTTGAAATGTTATGGTATGATAAAACCGTGCGTGGAATATCGTGATTTAGGCGAGTAACGTCAATAAAACGATACACGAGTTAGACATTGGATGGAACCACTGAAACACCGACCTCTTCTTTGGGATTGGCGATGTAGTTGGCTTCCGTCATGTAAAGTCCCGGTTGCATGAAGTGGACAACCTCCCCAGTCTCCACGTTCACTTTTGTCGCCTGGAAGTGTGGAGGACAGAAGAAAATTTGGGAGTAGGTCAAGCCAAGTTGAGCTTTTTATACCTAGATTTGGCTGAAGAAGGCAAATTAGATTGAATTATGTTATGCAACATAGTATGAAGCAACAGTATGTTTATTTAAATTGCATTACTTCTTAAGATTAATTAAGAAAGAAATATGACACAAAAAAAGCATTCCAAAAGCTTAACTTGCATCCCTAACAAAAATAAGTATGTCTTATTTATAGAACATCAACAACTCTAATGGGGTTTCGTCGACGGAGAAACTGTAAACAAAATTCTCTTAATCGTAGCCTGAATGACAGTTTAAACATGGCTGATCCGGGAATTCTTCCTTTATATAGTTAAAAACAATTTCATGTCCGTTTTTAAAAGTCGAATTTTAGAACTGAATGTGTGCCTTTTTTATTTTTTATCAACGGTGAATCACAAAGTCCCTTTTCTATTTATTTATCTAAAAAGACTATTCCTCCAAAACCAACGTTAAATTAAGCAACGTAATTAGAGTTACTCACCCTGGAGTGGTCGTGCTCAGTAGGAGAAGTTCCGTACGCAAACTTGTACCGACGTGTGAAGTAGTTTGGATTCATAACTGGGCATTGCAAAGGTACGTCGGTCAGTGAAATGCACTCTACCATCGTCTGAAAGTTAATAAAAATTATCACGTTAACTTCACTGCGCCTCTCTTGAGGATAGTGAAAATAAAATAGTTGATAGTGCACCAAATACGATTGAGCTGTATTCGAAACTGAATCGTTATATGCTTTACTCTTTATGGTAGGAGTAAAGATCGAGATGTGACCGGAGTCAAGTCGAGCGATCAAAATAAACCTCGTGATCTAATTAAACTTACTCTTCTTATATGAACAATTACAGCTTCTGCGGAATCAACATAATCCAGGATTTTCATAGCGCAAAAAGCCAAAGAACACGTCATTTAAATATGGGATATGATTATTTAACAGCGTAAAAATGATGATGGATATCGGAAAACATCAGAGAAACGTGTAATTCATATTAGATCTGCACAGGCCATTATTATGATATGGAAGTTTATTAGGAAACGGCGGAGAAAAGAAGCATCAGGTGCACGATAAAGTTATCTCAACAAGATCGCTTCAAGCTTATTCGAATGAAAAGAAAGACGCTAAGATACCTCGTCGAAAGTTAGCCGAACGCACGGTATCAGTAGAAATGACCGCAGCTAAACAAACAATCCCCATGGCTTTGCGTGAAGAAGAGGCAAAAATTCATATTGCTCGATGATGAAAAATCCTGTTGCTGCTCAACCAGGAATAAGCAAATGCTTTCCCAACGAAGTGGAGGACTGTTTTGATGATATTTTGTGGTAAAATGAAATAAAATTTTACCTGTTTGATAATAATTACCAAATCTGCTTTGCGATAACCAAATACTTTAATGTAATCAAAAAATACTCTTCTCACTGTAAAGAATGGTGGCAAAAGCCCCATGATGGAAATTGGTGAAAGGAAACCGTCTAATCAGACTAAATTAGAAAAGTTCTATCTTGAAAATTTGATAACTCCCTCTGGATTTCTCTGTCTCACACCCTTGCTCGCAAGACTTACTGTAAACATCGACTGGGGACAATTGCAGATAACAGATCGTTATGTGACCAAGTGTTGACGCAGTAGGTTTTAATGCAACGAACACATCATTGCTACCCTGTTTTTTGAGTTAAGCTGTTGCTCGTGCAATTCATTATAAATGTTGAATTTCTACCAATTTTCAATTGTTTTTGAATTGTAATTTTTTCAGCACAGTACAAGTTTCATATCTCAAACATGCAAAGAAATGCATGTAGTAATCAAAAATTCAAGTTTTTTGACCGGTAACTACAGTACTTTCTTGCTCCATTGTACACCAATTTACAAAACCCATAAGACGTGCATTCATTCTAATAATTGGGATTAGGCAAAATACTTCAATGCTTTGCAATTGAAGTATTTGAAGTTGAAGTATATCAGCCCACCATCACGTATAATTGTACAGCTGAATGCCTTACCTCAGAGGAAGGGTCAGAAGACGTCAGAGGCAAGATGGTGCGGATCAATGAACCCGTGAAACTGGTGTCCATGGTTTCCTCGCGTGAATTTGGGTTCTTTGGAGACAAAATTTTTGGTTAGGCCAAGAATAAAATGCATCATTTAACTATTACCAACCATACAGCGTTTAAGAGCTAAATTTCTAAGCCTTCTCTTCCTGATATCTATCAACTAAAGAATAATTTTGACTATTCATCAAAAGTTTATTAATTGATAAAGCCTTACTAGAGCAACATATGTCCCTCATACAAAACTATTAGCAAGTATTTATTTCAAAGGTTTTGAATGATGAATTAAGATTTGAAGCATTGAGCCAAACCCGAATCTAAACGTTTTTTTTAGAAAACTTTTTTCTGAGATACCTCATGCAGTCTACGCAATGCTTGGTACTTTATGATATCGATGTAGCTGATCATCATGATATGAGGACTACCTCACTCCACCTTGCAAACTGCACTAAATTTACGCTATGAAAAATGTTCGAAATAAAAATGTGGCCGTTTTTTTCCAGACGTATCGTAACGGCTACATTGCTTCATTTTTATCTGATCAATAAAAACAACATCCCTCAAACCCTTCTCTTGAATATTCATCGAAATTTGCAAAGTTTTTCTCCTAGCAATAATTTCTGCCAGATTAAAATGATAGTTTTTTTGACTAGGTCAATCCCCATACCTGACCTGTCAAGAAAATATCGAGGGTGTGATAAACCTACTTGATATACTGAAAAATATCATTGACTATAATTAAATGATTCCGATAGCATAACTCAATACTGATAAGAAATGTTGCAGCAAGTTAGTGAAGAATACCAGCGACAGAGTGGTTACGATGAAGGTAAGTGCACAATATTCGATCAAGAATCAAACAATGAACAGCTGTTTACGAATTCATTTCTACCTTAATTTTCAGTGATTTCATATATATATACGAGAAAATACTTTCTTTTTGAGTTTTTTGCAACAATTTACCATTTTCATTACATTTATATAAAGGAATATCACAAAACTTGTTGTCATGAACTACGGTGTAACTGATTTCGAAGATGTGCAAAAACGTAGTTTTGCTCTTTGCTTAAATGCGAGTGTTTTATTTGTATTCGTTGCAGGCGACTTTCTGGCTTATCACTAGAGATGCAGTTATACTCTCGAACAAATAAAAAGAAAATTTAGAACTTTTTGTACAGTTATATGAGGCGTAAACTTGGATTTTGAAAAGCAATAACGACCATTTTTGTTAATCTAGCAAACAAATGTGTATGTAACAATACTGACAAGCATAAAACACTAAGAAATATGGCAGATAATGAGGAAAATTTACAAAATAGCGTGGATGAGTCAATTTAATGATGTTGATAAAGTGTTTGAGGATAATTCTCGAAGAATCTCAAAAAAGTGCGTGGAATCGTTCGAAAGGTAATATTTCCTGATAATGCATAACTCTGATGTGCGGAAGTCTGATATGAATTGGTTTTCTGTTGACGTTAAGCATACTTAGAATGATTAAAAAATTATGATTGTTTGCTATGATCATGGGTATTAGAGTTTACCCTTACGCTCTGAGCCCATGCAAGAGCAAATAATTTTGCAAGAGTAAATTTGCTTCTGTAAAGCAAAGAAAATGAGTGACACTGTCGAGCACCACACTGAAGTATTTCCGAAAGATTCTTCACTGGCATCGCAGTGTAGTACCTAAATTTTTAGTTTCGAACTCGAAATCTTTAGCTCACCTTTAGGTTCTTGACACTTAAACCTTGGATAATTTCTGGGCCATTGTAACTTTCAAAGTCAACTACGAGGTCACCATCATCCGTCTCGCAGCAGTTCACAATGTGAGCTACGTATTGAGTTTTTATAGTAAATTTACGATGCTGCTTCCATGTCTTCTTGTCGATGACCATGATCTTGACCTGATAAATGAACGATAAAGAAACATTAAAAACATTTCAAAAAGCTTGAGACAGGTACCGCTATAAATATACAATAATTTGCGAATCAGTAGGTGCATAGGTACGAGCCTGTGAGTTCATGAAAATTCAATAGAATTTATTGATTAATTAAATAAAATTAAAAAACTGAAATAAAAATAAAGCACAAGTGGTACAGTAAGATTCAATTAAATTAAAAGTTCACATTTTTAAGAAATGTGACATTGAACAGCACGAAACAGCGCATTCAATGAGTTTGTCAAAAAATACTAAAATTTTGAAATTCAGCCCTTATTGCCCTTAAGAATCTCCGTAATATAGGGAGTTAAAATAATAATGCTTATGTCAAGAGATATTTTTGTATGATCTTTGCCATTGCAATAGTTGAGTAAATTGCTAAATGTTAAACATGCATGAAAGCGTATGCTAAAAAATTATGATTAATTCCTTCAAAGTTGTTTTCCGTGTGAGAATTATAGAATTTGCAATTGTTTTTTTTTTTATTTTAGATAAAGTAATTGTGTAATTTCTTCCTAATACTTTTTCATTTCAGTCCGCCTTCTTACTCTGAAATGAGATTGAAAAACTTGCTCAAGATTTCACTCACGCACTAACACAGCATATTATTTGACTGATGTACTCGGGAAAAACGGCCTGTGAGCCTTACTAGTTCTTCTGGCAACCACTTGATGACATCGAGGAAGCTGCCAGACTTCATGACGCATTTGATGATGTCGACGTAACGACTGCTCATCGGCAACTCGATGATGACGAGGTAGTTGACGGAGGCACCGAAAGAATGAACCGTGTTCGAACTGTACGACCATCGAGGAGTGATTTTCCCGAGCACCTGAGGGCTCCCACCTTTTCAAACAAATAAGTAAAACTTTTGTCAGAAGAAGTGATTTATCGTTGCTACGTATTATTTAAAAAGAAAAATGAAGTGTTCTGAAAATACTGAAATGAGTGGGTGGGTACTAGCTCACTCTCACTTAAATTTCTGAAGAATAGTATATTTGTGTCAGAAGAACTATACAAGCGAAATCATAAAAATGTTGAGAGGTAAGAACCAAAAAGAATCATCAAAGTCCTTTACTTTGTATCCAACTTTGTACGGGATGAGCTGTACAATTCACTGCAAGAAAATTGATACCTATAAAATTACTACGACTAAGTACGAATTCAATACGAAAGTATTGAATAGTCGAATAGACGTTCGTAATGAGCAAAAATTTTAAATTGACCAGTTGCAACAAGTTACGATAGCTGCATGTGCAAGTCTGCTCATAATAATTGTGAGAGACTCAAAACCAAACCGGCATTTTAAATGCCTGTTTAGAGCGCCAATGATAGCAGATATAATAAGTAAACTTAAAATTATCAGAGTAAACTCAGAGAGAGAGAGAGAGTAGCAGAATTATCATAAAAGTAACTTTTACTAGAAAAATAATTCTCATAGGAGTCCAGGAAGTAGAGAAATTAAGTTTTTTATTTTTTACTTTGATTATTATAGCAACTTAAGTGCAAAGTCAGATTGCTTTAACACGTTAACTACGTATTGGTATATATATACTGTATGTGTTCCACTAGGTCAAATGCTCATTTTACGTATCGGTGTAAACGAATAGCATTTCAGATATTCAACTACCTTTCTCAAATTCAATTTAACGTACATGTTACAATATCGCAAAATGTAATCATATTTTTCACAAATATCGTAAAGTGTAGTAATGTGTTCGAGCAGTAAATTCAGTTTATCATTTTCGTTACTTAAGCTAACCAAATCAACCGCAGCTGCTCCTACAAACGTAGTCAACGTGAAACATTACTCTCACAAGAAAGTTTATGAGAAAGATAATTTTCAAAATTTATATTGATTGAATAAAAATCTTAACAATTGAGGTGCAACGCGATTCACCGGTGATCAGTGAGGGGATTTTCATAATGCTGCTGACCGACCAGCAGTAACTCAATTTTGATAAATATAAATCTATTTAATTTTCGTTATTTTCAAAATTGACCTCTAAAATCAACTCTAATTTGCGCTGAATATTGAACTTCAGTTTCAATCACCGCACTTGACGTATTAATATCGTCCCTGACCTGAGCGAGGGAACTCGACGATGTTGTACTTGGAGCCCGAGGCTGTGATGCTTAGGCCGATCGTGACGAGGTTGCCGTTGCTGAGCGGCACGCAGTGGGGACTTGCGCTCACCAGACCCAAGCCTTGTGTCAACCAAGTCTCCTGTCACAGGGAACCGATATTATTTAAAAAACATCGCTAATTATGACTTTTTAAGCAAATAAGAAGGGCATAAGTCACAAATTACAATTGTTTTATGCGTTAATTTGTCCCAAGAGTTCATCCTTTTCACTTCTCTCGCTATCTGTACAGTTAAGAAAACATTATTTAAAACCCATTGCTATATAAAACTTTTTCAGAAAATAATAGACAATATGCATATGTTTACAGGCATTTTTTTGCTACATGTGTTAATTTGTCTCAGGATTATTTCTATTTGACTACTCTTGCCATCTATGCAGTTTAGAAAAGATGTTGTTGGATATTCACTGCTATTGATAACTTTTTGAGCAAATAATAGGCACTGTCCATATATTGACATGCATTTTATGTTTTTTGTACTTTTGTTTTTTCACGAGTTTAGATATTCAACTAGTTCGGCGATCTATTTAATTTATTCATTTAATTATTTTTTCATTGCCTACGGACATTATATATGTACATATTTTCATACATACCTAAATCTAATTGTTAAATTAGTTCAGAAATTGGAGCATTAGGTGATTATTGAGCAAAAAATATTCAATTGATTTACTTTAATTCCCGATAATCGTTCGTTAAAAAAATTAATATAACTTATCAATTCTAAGAATACAATTCGACCGCTAGAAGTTATACGCGAATGAAAATCTCCCTCAAACTTGCATCCAGACGAGTGAAGTTGGGCCTCATACTGTCAAATTTTAATTATAAATGATTTAATCAACCAATCTTGGTTAGGTTAGGCATGGTATGTTAGGCAGGCTTAGGCGAAGTTTCTGAACAATAGTATATGTTTCGAAAATATATGTATATTACCAATACATATACACAAATATAAATTGTGGGTCAAAAAGAGGTCCAGTGGAAAGCTTCATGCAAGCATTGTCGTACTGAAATTTCAGTTACCTCTAGGAAAATAACTGTCCATGGAGAGATTAACATGGTCAAAAAGTATTTGCAAATAGTCGTGGGAGTTCATCTTGTAATTTTAAAGATTGGTAGATCTATGCCCATCCCAACAAAACCAGCTCAAAAGCATTTAAACTGCCTTCACATGCATGAACAGTCATGACGGATCTAGATGGATTCATAGCTCTATTTGGCTGTCTCTATACCCTAACACGCCTATCATTCTGAAAAAGGATTTGTCTGGACTCATTGAACAGCATTATATGCTTTCAATCCTCATGAGTCCAATTTTGATGTTCTCGAGCAAATTAACTTCTTTATAATTTACTCCATAAAATTTCAGAAACGCTCTTTACTATTTGCTCCAGACACTAA
This sequence comes from Morinoia aosen, assembly GCA_030386875.1. Taxonomy (NCBI): domain Eukaryota; kingdom Metazoa; phylum Arthropoda; class Malacostraca; order Amphipoda; family Talitridae; genus Morinoia; species Morinoia aosen. The sequence goes on along the minus strand of CM059561.1, from coordinate 80,833,100 downwards.
TGGCTACAGTGTGGATCTACATTTGCATAAATTCCTCCCACGCAGAGTCTTTTGAAAAACTGTTTTTAGGCCTCAATAAAACTGGATAGTTATCATCCACGTAGAACCCCTATACGTTAACCCCTATCATAAACGTTAACACCTATTTTTAAAAGTGGGGAAAAAACTTGCGTAAACAATTATAGACTTATTTCTGTGCTACTAATTACAAGCAAAGTGTTCGAGAAAATTGTGAATAAAAAATATATTCTTATTTTGAGAGAAAATCATTTCTCTATGATGAACAATTTGGTTTTCGCTCTAAAAACCAATAACACAGGCTATATTTTATCATTTAAAATACCTTAATTCTAACATAGATGAATGAAGGCTTGTTTTCTCTGTATTTTTTGACTTTCGAAAAGCATTCGATTCTATGGATAATAACATATTACTTTCGAATCTCTCCTGACATGGCATTCGAGGGGCTGCTCATGATTGGTTCAGATCATGCCTAACAAATCGGAAGCAATACGTTGTCATTGACGACGCAAAATCGGACCTACAGACAATTAGCCATGGCGTTCCACAAGGATCTGCCCTTTGGCCTCTCCTATCTCTAATTTTTATTAATGATATTATTAAATCTGTATCATTTTTCAAATTCATTCTATCGATAAAAAAAATATATTACATTCTCATAGAAGAAAAATATATCTTTTCAACGCATGAAAATTGTCGAAGGTGAAATCGAAAAACAACTCTTGTAAGTTCCTGGACATCATAATAGATAAACATTTGACCTTCAAAGAGCACATCACTCATATTAGTACTAAGTTATCTAAATCCGTCGGAATCCTCCGTAAAGTGAAAAATTTCCTGTCTAAAAAACCTTGCAAATACTTTACCGAACGCTCATTACACCATCCTTACAATACGGAATAGAAGCATGGGACGGAACTGATAAAAATAAAACCAATGTACTTTTTATTCTGTAAAAAAACATCATAGCGATAAAGTATCTAGAATACAACGCTCACACAAATGGTCCATTTAAATGAATACAAATACTTAAATTTACGGATCTCTACAAATTCTCTTTATGCAATTTCATATATAAAACATTGACGAATGATGGCGACAATAACCTCAAAGAACTATTAACTGCACAAACTGGTTATCACGACCATTTAACCCGGAATAGAATTCACTTCATGGTTCCTCATTATTCGAAAATTCTGACCGAGCTTTGCAACACAGTATCCTCTCCGTTGGAACTAAAACCTGGAACTCAATCCCTGCGGAGATCAGTGAAAGTAATTCTTACGAAGTATTCAAAATAAATCTTGAATCTCCTTTCCTATCAGAATATTAGTCGTATAAGATAACCAAGGCAAATCTTGTCTCCTTCATGGTCCTGGTAGGGTAATTTGGCATGGTTAATATCGTTGGTCCTCAGTCTGCTCTTGAATCGTTTATAGAATACTCTGCTAACATCTAGCCCATAAAAATTATTTTGTGAAATGAAGCATCGAATGTCGAGCTCACGATTTCATTGCTCAGTATAATGCGTAACATTGATCAGTCTTATGTGTAACGAGGTTAAATTAGGAGTAAACTAAAAACTAGGTGAATTAGGTTAAACATTATTGTATACCTTAGAATAACGTTGATGGTAGAATGCCCTAGAAGTCGCTGAACTTATTCGGGCCCACAGGTGGCTATGCTCAAATTTGACCATTGTACTAGACTTAAGAAACAACCTACCTTTTTATTGCTTGCGGTAAATAAATTGTTTAAATTATTTAAACTGAAGAACGCCTTTATTTTACCAATCTTTTCAAAGAGCGACAGTCTTTGTCATCCGAAATGTGAGGCCTTACACATTTTCCGCGAGATGAACTGGGTTCGCTAATTAATTCCCAGCGTGCTTTTGTTCTTTGTATCGTTCTGATATTATACAGGTTACGGTACCGATATCCCGAATTGATTTTCCACTTTGATGAAAATCAATGATGCATCCTTTATCAAATGCTGCCAGGTCCTTTCCTTCGGTCTTCATTTTCCCGATTTGAATGAAAATTTAGCATTTTATACGCACTCGAAACTGGTCATTGTTAATGAAAGACATGGTTTAATTGTTGCGGCATGCAGCTTTAATAAAAGTAACAATGCAAATTAAATAGCATGAGTATAAATGCAATCCGTGACCTTTTAACTTCTTAGCGTACCTACATACATCTTTATGACCGAGCTAAGGGACCATTTATTACAGTTGAATATCGGCTATAAAAATTTAAATGACTCATTTTCGGTTAATGTAGGTTTAGTGGTTCCCAAAGACTCAATTTAAGTTCAGAAATTTATAATACATCCCCCAAAATTTAAAACATAGGGTTTTCTTTCCTAAAAGACTACTTCAAGTCGAGTACAAGAAAAAAGTCTTTATATAAACATATAAAGCATGTTTCAGCTAAGGAACTACTATTCTTGTCACTCATTCTTTTCTTCAATTATTCTAATTCTCCTATTTTTCATTACTTCATTGTTATGAAGGGCTACGTGGTTCTATAACTAAAATACCGCGCGTTGGGGCAAGGTTTTCAAGCAATTTTCAAGCAACAAGGGCAAAAAAAGAGAAAAGGTGCTGATTTCAGTGGGTTGTGATCATTGCATGGCTGCTAGAATGCGAATGAATAGGTTGATATTTCCTCTATTTTACTCTGCGACAAAAAGATGCTACGAGAAGACTATTTGCGCTCAAATTACCTTCTTTATGACCGAGAGATCGTCGGGATCGAGCTCCCACCACACGCCCTTATCACCCAGGGCGTACAGTGTGCCGTTGTGCTCGGTGATGGAGCTAGATGTGTTGTCAGAGAACAGCGAGGAATAATCCACCATCTGCAGCAATCTACAATCATGTGAAGTTTTATTACGTTCACTACGTATTGGTACAGATGTGTACCACTTGGGAAATTGCTTATTTACGTACTATTAACACTGGCTACCATTTCACTGATTTCACTACCTTTATTTAAATTACACTATGGTGCAAAAGTTAAAATTTATCGTGAAATTATATTTTTCCGTCTTGTTGAAAAGAAGAAGAATGCAATCATGGATTAACGATTGCTTTTCAATTCTGCTTCTTACAACCTAACCAAGCCGACTGTAGAAACGTAGTGAACATGTTAAATGTTTTTTTCAGCAGGTTCCAGTTGATTTGACGAGAGTCTCTAAGAATGGGCAAGCAAAAACATCGCTTGATATTCCATAAAAAATGACAAGCAAGTTTTAATAATGAAAAATATGCATGGTTACTGAAATGTACCCAACAGTTGAGATATGCGATCAAGCCTTGTAATGTATGTATAGAAAACAGTCTGAAAATAAAGAAAGAGTAAAGAAAAAGCGAAAATTTTGCTTCGTCCTAAACAGCTGAAAATAAAATTAATTTCAATTCAGTTTTGGATCATAAGATACAAAATGTTAGCACCTGAATGGATATGAGTTAATTATTTTTAACACTTCGACTGTGACTACTAAATATTAAGTTCAACACCAAACTCAAATTTAATGTCAATTATAGTAAGCTATTTAAAAGATACTAAACATGAACTGGATCGTGCCTTCATTTAGCTTTGATTAAATATTTATGAAAACTGAGTTTTCGACTACTGGCCTGTCAGCAGCATTATGAAAATTACCTCCGTATACCACGGGTGGCGCACGTCGCAGTCAAAGTGTTAAATTATTTCTTCAACATCACAATATTATAATTAGCATTAAAATTTTTCCCCCCCATGAATGTAGAAAAAGTAACCTATGATGAAATAAGACACATTTAGTGTCAGCACGGTACTCAGTTTAACAACATGAGTCCAATTGCCTAGCAAGATAATGAGTTATGAAACTAGAATACATAAAGAAAGGGGACCTTATGCGAGTCTGAATTAACTAAAATAAAATGACCCCCCTTTAGAAATGACTAAAGGAAATACGCTGAACGTGGGCACATTTCTCTCAAATCTCATTGAAATAAAAAAAGTATCTACCTACAGTACATTATAGGCAACTTACTACAACTTCTCAGTTCATGCTTTGAAATAGGTGCTTAATAAAGTACCATAAATTCAACATATGCTCAAAAATAAATTTTCATTCGGTTTTGACTACCAAGGAACCTCCTTGTTGACTACCATGTGCAGCTACGTTACCCTAGTCCACGGCGCGGTTGCCCTAGTTACCCTCTTGGCGCGGTCATGTTTTCAATGTATTAGTATACATACCTCTGAACTAAGGTCACGTGTTTTCCGGATACCAATACACAAACTTCTGAGTTTTGCACCAGGTCAAGTACCTTTAGATTATGTCTCCTATATACAATTACAGAGTTAAAAATTTGTTTTATAACCGACCGAACGACAAGGGATTTTTTGCAGAAAAAAAGAATTTCTGTTCTTCATTCCAAGCATTTTAGTTTCTTTTATTGCTATCAAAGGAATTGATGAAGGAAAATTCCTTCAACTACGGAGTAAGAAAACCCCCCCACACCTTCCAAACATTCCACCTCCTGCCAGCTCAACAAACAGCTGTATTTATAGTAAAATTCATTTTTAAATTTACTGACACTAAAAATGCTTGAACGTGTCACGGATGTTTTTATCTTCGTAACGGTAGAAAAAATATGGGAAACCTAATCAACGCCATTACATTATTTCTACCATCTATTCCCTATTCTATTCTTCTGAATGAAAATAAAGTTAAAATATGGTTTAGTTTTTATCGTTCCCTTATTTATACATGAGCTAAAACAATTCAACTATCTGTATATTCACTGAATCTAGTGCTAAACAATCACTTGTATTTTACTCATTTAAAAAGCAGTCCATGTACATTACGCGTTTCAAACTGTTTCATTAGTTCTAGCCTTTTGCTTACTAAAACCCAATGACGTAGAAAATCCCATCATGGCTAGAGGCGACTCACCTTCCTACTAAACCACTTTTTTTTGGAGGGGCAACTGCTGCAGTGCCGAGCTCACACACGGCGATGGTTCCTGCCTTCTGGTTCTTGGCAAAGGTTGAGGACTGCAGGTAGCGAGACATGTAACTGCAGCCCGAGCTGGACACCCGCACTCTGGGTGGGAGAAGGCAAAATATTGGAATGTCATGTCACTAAAGGACCGTGTTTGGCTCTTAGGGTAACGTTTTAGACGAGATGAACGGGGCAGAAAGTCATGTGTGATGCCCAAATACAGCAGTATCGGGATAATTGATATGATCACGCCTGCAGGTAGTTTTATGACCAATGATATAAGACAGCTTTTAATTCTTTGAGAGTGCGGAGCTTTGCTGTTGTCGGCCCCTAGCCTTGCCGCTGTCACCCTCACTTGTATTTTTCTTTGATGGTCGTGTAAACTGTTAAACTCCCCAGGTTGCCACAGTTGTAACTACATATCATCTGGAATGCCTGTACCGCTCGCGGATGGTAATATTCCTCACCGGTTAAAAATTTCAAGCGAAAACTGCAACAGTTCACATTCCATGTCATTCCATACACCTTAGTCTCGACTAAGCTGAAAACGTAAAACACGATTACTTATCTCCATTCCCAGTCTGATTTTAATTATAAAATGTTTCATTCATAACGTTTCTAAAATGCAGAAAGTTTATGTATAAATCAGGCCGATAGAGCTCTTTTATCAGGCCACGAGAAAATATCTTAACCTTTAAACTCATTTCTGTCGAATGCAGTTTCTTCATTATTTGATGGTGTTCAATGTGTAATTTTGCTTCCAATTTCCCTTCTCGAGCTGCGTTTTTTGTTCAGATAAGCGAGTGCATGAGTCGCTCGCAACGGTGAATTGTTAGTCTTTGAATTCTTGTGCATCATTTTTACATTGTATGACATGTACATGGTAGCTTGTGCTCGCTCGCGATAGACATGCTCGCGATAGCCATGTGCTAGAGGTTCTGCCGCCGTGCGGCAGAGACCCGGGTTCGAAACTCGGCGCTGGCGGTGGCGATTTTCTCTGATGGGTATAGGAGAAAAATTCCAAGCACAATACCCCACTCTACCCAGGTGTCTGAAATGGGTACCGGTCTTAACCGGGGGAAAGCGTCATGGCGTCCTGGCGTTAGTTATAAGGCATTTGAAAATCCAATGTACAAGGTGATATGTATCAGGCTTGATTGGAAATAAAGCATCCGTAGATGCCTTCATTATTTTTATTGTCGTGATAGATAGCTAACAAGTTGTCATCACCTTTTTTTAAATGACTGCATCGGCAAATAAGGCGAGTAACATACGCATCGTAACTTTTTTCACAACTTATTATCGCATTTATTTGTTAAGCAAGCTTTGTTCACTAACTGCACTTTCTTGTGGTTTGCTCCTTCGGTGATAAGAGTACAACATTTGTCAAATCCATTTTGAGTTGAGCATGGGAGTAAATTTTGATAACAGGATAAATAAATAACAGTATAAATTTTAATAACAGTATAAATAATTTAAATTACAGTAAATCTTTTTACCCAGTCTGATTTAGTTTAAGTTTTGCATTGACATAGTTTTACCAATGTGACCAAGTGTTTCTTTTGTATTTTACAGCCTGAAGATGATGTTAGTAACATCGAAACGTTGCCTTTAGAGATTGACAGAATTAGAATTTTTAAAAATTGAGTGTGTTTTGAGTAAAGATGATAAGTGATTATCTTCGTATTTTAACACGTGTTGAACTGGAACAGTTTCACAAGGTTGAAAAATTAGAAAAGAAACAGTATAAATAATGAAGGAAGTCCCCAAAAATCTTTAATAAGTTTAAAAAAAAACTACGAATTGGCAGCCGATCTTCCTTAATTTTTTAATTCTTACTTCTGTAGGACGGATCCAAAGTCGAACAAGTATGAATACTCGGCTTCGCCGTAGCGGCCAATGCCAGCAGAGTTGAAGATGTAGTCGCCGAAGGCATAGGAGGGTATCGAGCCTGCCGAAAGATACGATCATTAATACTTTGACTGCGACGTCACCCACCGGTGGTAACCGAGGGGATTTTCATGATGCTACTGATCTATCAGCAGTCACAAACTCAATTTTCATAAATAATTAATGAAAACTAAATGAAGGGACAATCTATTTAATGGTCGTTATTTCAAAATTGATCTCTGAAATTAATTCTAATTTGAGTTGAACATTGAAGTTGAGTTTAACTCGCCACATTTAATGTGTTTATAACTACCACCAGACAATGCTCACAAAAAATCCCAATGAAGTCTCGCTTTACGAGCTGGCACTCTTGTTAAGAAGAATAGCTCTTAATCGAGGTAGAATATGCGTTCGAAAGTGTAGGACAAGTAACAGGTTGGTTCTTCAAGTATTTAAGTAAGCCATTGTTTTTTAGAATATAACACCATTTTAGGGTGTTCAAATTGAGTGAAAATGCATGTGATTATATGTGCATTATTCATACTTGCGAGCAATTATTTTGAATTGAATATAAGACATGATTGACTCTAAAATATTTCAGTATAAAGACGTTTATTTTCACCAAGGGCATTCGAACAATTCGTTGATCCTTACACCAAACTCATAGCCTAAACTTTTAGCTAACAAATATTGTCCTCAGGTGTTCAAGAAACTTTGGTATAACTGACTGTTTTACGTATTTCCATTTTTTTAGAAATATTGTTCAACACTCGGACGGCAAAATATCAGTTACCAAATCTGTTGGAACGATCCATCAACTGACTCTTTGAAAACGCTTCGAAGCAGACCAATATCATATCTTAAAACTCAATTGCTTTGTGACTCTTTATCCGTATGTTATTATAGTACATTGCTCGTAACGCTCGATGTTGTACTAGGAAGTTCGACAACAAACTTGTGACATTGAGTGCTTCATTTAAGGACCCATATGAGTGTTAAATTAAGGACCCTTATTAATTAATTAAGGACTCAAAAGCATGATTAAAATTTTCTTGAGCCAATTCCACCCTGTTCGTAACAAAAAGCCCCGCAAATAAACCTCGTTTCAATTGTACATTGAAATATTATCGAACACCGCCTTTTTCCTTTATCATTCATTACCTTAATTGTTCCTAACTTGGAACCGTGTTGGCCCTCTGAGCAGGACCTGAATCGTTGAAAACATCTGCATCTTCAGACGCAAAATGCGCTTGATACTTCAACACAAACGCTGATAGAGACAGACCCGTTATCCTGAGCCAATATGAGCTGACAGTAATAAACTTGACGTCAGTGCGAGGCTACACAAGCAGCTAGCGATGAAATCTGTGACATTGTTACTCAAACAATACATTGCATTCAGTGATGACCCCACGTTATTTGTGAATTTGTAAACTTAGCCCTTCCTCTTAAAGCTCACCTGTGACGGAGGCCTGCACAGGCTCTACGGTTTCCACCTCGCAGTGGCGGCAGCGGATGCTGAAATCGAACTGCATTTTGAAGTCCACTTTACCGAGCTGGAATTATTATACGGAATTGGGTCCGCCATCGACGGAAATATGATTATTTTACTATCCTTCCCTGAAATGACGATAAATGGGGAAAAATTAACAGTTTTTTGCAACTAAGTTTAAAAACGGTATCATTTAGGGGTAATAGAAGGTTATTTTAAACTTAAGGGGCTTAACTACGATTCAAAAGAAAAAATGTTCATTGAAGTATTGGCCAACTTATCTCACCACATTGGTATTTAAAACATAACTCGAAAATTACGTGAGACAAACATTAGTATAACCTGATTCATTACGAAAATCACCGGAAAAAGTAAACTGAAGGGGAGTGAGTAATGTTTTTATAGAATTCTAAGCGACCAATGAGTTTCATCAGTTAAAATTTTTAAGTATGAAATGTTTCCATTAAGTAGTAAAAAGGAGAAAGATATTAGTCTAAATGACTTCCAAGACACACGATTTGCGCAAATAAAGCAAAGAAATAGGTGTTGAAATTTTTTTCCGAAAGTCTTTGATAATATTGCTTGTAGTTGATGCATTTATTAACTGTTTTTTCTATAAATACGGAAAATTTCTCAGGAATTTTCACCAAGCGCTGACCGGCAGGAAAAATTTTCCCTTTGAATAAGCACTCCAAAAAAGGTCAGTACACGAGCACAAATGTTGGCAATCATTGGGAACAGAAGGAAACATCCAACACTTCACCACAGGTGCAGATGTTCAAATGACCAAAACACTTGGGTGATAATTTGCCTTCTCATGGTATGAAGGAGGTGCGAAGGACGAGTGAGTTATGTTGAAAAAAACAAGTGAGAGACGAGTGCGGATAGAAGACAAAAGACTTGCAGGGATGGATGTCATGCAAAAAATCTGTTCTTGAAGCTTTTACTTGAACTTTGAATGAAATAATATGAAACATTGTAAGTTATTCATTAAATACGACAAAAGAGTTGGAAACAGTTCCACCTTGCACTTCTTTTCTTGCTGTCAACCTGAACTCAATGTAAGAATTCTGCCCAGCATAACCAATACCCGCCACACTGTGCACATGAGCTTCAAGAGTTATGAACGTGGAAAAATATTGTGTAAAATCTGCTATTTCGCTTCACCAATTTCTCTAAGTGAATCGGGAGGGTGAAATAGAACGACGACTAAGCGATCTGTGAGCAAGTTTATAACACTCTTGCTCAGCTATCCGAGTCAGAATGCGGTGAGGAGTTGGAAATCAAATACGATGTTGTGCCGAAATAGTCGTGAAGCTAACGGCTGGTTACGCTTATTTACCAGAAATTTAGACACTGCGTTGAAACGACGAATTCAGCGGGAGTCCAGGAATAATCGATGGTATCATGACGACTACCAACCAAGCGCAGCAACCGCATGCGACTGAGGCTCAATGAGCTGCTCTGGCTTACTGTGGGTGTGTGGTGGGCACCGTGGTGGTGGGGTAGCCGGACTCCACAGCTATTAAGCCCGTAATTTTTTATTCAAAACTCGTTTTGAGCCAACTGCATTGGTACCGCAAGCCAGTCAGTTCTATGTTGGAGTCGTATTTGGAAATCAGATTCTCAGGGCAACTTCGTCTTAACATAAATTTTACGTTCAAGAAAATCTTTCACATCAGTACATACTTGCCTTCATCCACGCCGAGTTTGTATAGAGTTAATCAATTTGAAATCAATTCAGAACTATCAAGAAGTCTGGAATCTTTCTATGGCTTTTCTAAATCGTAATTTCAGTAATCAGTTGGTAGATTGATCGTGGCCAAACGATAATACTATACGTTCCGATAAAGCTTTGCCCAATTCACAAGTACAGGTCTCGCACGCCGCATTCTGCACTCCAGCCACTCCTTTACAGTATTTTTCTAAACTTTCAGCACTGTTTTTCAATTTATTTTCTCAAATATTCGAATGATTTATTGAATTTCCATCTGGCAGTATGTTCATATTTCATGAACGTCGTCCAAAACTTGTCAACCAACCGACGATTCATACTGGCCTCACAAAGGTGTGTAATAGTAGCGAAATTATTGTCACCTCTATTATTATGATTTCCTACGCAGCAGAGCTATCACCTGTGAAACCACCATAACATTTAACATTATGACAGATCATGCCCAGCTGCAGGAAGAGAAATCAACCGTATATCTGTCTGAAATCAACCGTATATCAGGAACAGTCTGCAAGCTGCATCAAATAACTAATTTCAAAATTCAAATGTTACCTCATATTACCTACCATAGAAGTTTGCTGATGAATGAATAAATGAAATATGTAGCCATGCTTACGAGACGATTATCTCACACTCAAACAAAAATAGTGTATTAATGCATCCGAGTGAATCCAGTGAACACGCTCACCTTCTCCACTAGTCTTCGATTACTGTTGGAAAAATTATCAGAATTAATCTGAAAATATTACCAGGGCCGTATATATAAACGCTAAAAAAACTATGAATGCAAAAGAGGCTCGATTTCAAATGGTGTACTACAAATACGTAAGCTAAAAGTAAAATAATTTATCGCTTCTGAAGGTTAGTGTCAGATCTCTCTCTCTCTATGTGCTATCATTAACGGCTCGTGGTAAAAAGACTTACCATAAACTGTAAATTAGGAATAAATGATTAAAAAACAGAAGCGTGCTGCAAACAATGGAAGCGTAACAGAACCCACCAAACTAGACCCCTTTTACTTCTGGATAAAATTCGTAACCCTATGCACTGAAACCGCTTAAGAAATCCTCCTACACAAAAACTCCGAAGCAAATGACTCCATCTACAAAAGCTGTTACATATCTTGTAGAAACTATAAAAAAAAGCCCTACCATGAAGCCCTTTAAGCCAGCAGTCCAAAAAATCTCCGTAAACAAAACAGTAGCTCAGAGAACTGTAAAAGATGCACTCAATTCAACACATAACTCGTGAGAGGACTAAAATATTAGAATCATAACTTAAAGACACATATCACAAAATCGAAAATAAAAATGAAGCTATAAGATTTGAAAATTTTAAAATATAGCTTAGCAACGCTAATTAAATCAGAAAAAAAGATAGATCATTAATTGTTTAATACCATGAGTTATATCAGTTAGCAATGAGGTAACGAAAATGTTAAAGAGACTAACAAGGGTGTAAAAAAAATCATTGCCGGGTATTATTGCAAAATGAGAACTGGTTCTATACATAAATGAATTTCAAATTCCAACATTTGAATTTTCCTCTGTAGGGTAGGTATGGAAATTGTCTCACATTTATCTTCACCCACAATATTATTAATACGTGCGTTCATTTCTTTCGCAAGTATACCGAAGGGCTTTTCAAGTTTTTTTTATCGGAAGACGATTTCTAATCTCTGAAAATGTCGTTTCACGAGAGCAGTTATGCGATTTTTTTTTTCAGGAGAGATTTTATATTTTAGGGGTACCTTATTTTTCATAATTCGTTCCAAAAGGACTTTATTTCAAAAGAATTGTGTTCATGGGATTTTGTTCAATTGAAATTCTGTCCTACGATAATTTTCTCGGGAAGATTTGTTCATGAGGGATTTAGTTCCTGTAAGATTTTGATCAGCAAGGATTTTCCCGAAGGAAATTTTCTCAAGGGATAGGTAGAGGGGGTTTTGTTCATATTCTTGCTCAACACATGAAGCCCCAAAAGCTTTTGCAGATTAATTTTAACCGATACCTATGACATTTGGTGTCATTTGGCAGTGAGAACATTATCATTAGGAATATCAAAACTGAGAATGATATCTTAACCAGGTTATTGTTCACTGAAATAGAGTGCTCGATGAATTTTACCCATCTGTATATTTAACACTTTGACTGGGACATGAGCCACCAGTGGTCACTGAGGGAGTTTTCATAACGCTATTGACCGACCATTAGTCACAAACTCAATTTTCATGAGTACTAAATCAAAACTAAACGAAGGCACGATCAAGTTAATGTTTGTTATTTTCAACATTACTTACTACAATCGACGTTAAATTTGAGTTGAATATTAGACTTCAGTTTTACCAGTGGCATTCAAAGTGTTAAAAACGTATACACGAATAGAGAAATACGAATAACGAGCAAAGCTGAACTTAGTTCGCTCTCGCAACTCCGCTCCAAAGCTCTAACTGGGCAGCGATGTGTTGACTAAGTCTAACTGCATCGTACGAGCCCAAGGTATTCGAGTTTTTGCCAATTTCAGCACTCAAAGGATGCATTAATTACGCAAAAAACGCTGCTTTTTCTCGCATTTTTTACTGTCTTGTGCGCCAACACAAGGTGAAACAAAGAAAATCAATGTTTCTAAAGGAATGAATTATGCAAGCGTTAATTATGCCAAAAGCTGTGTTTTTTCCTGAGTTTTTCACTGTCCTATTGTGTATCCCGAGGCGCAACAAAGAAAATCAATGCTTTCACGGGAGTGGTTCGTATAAAAAAAGGTGAGCAGCATTGAAATCGACACGTGTGTTCTGCTCACTGTGGATATGGGATGCCTCACATACATGAAGCATGAAGCATTCAATATATTAACCTCGATTAAACAATTCCAAGTTTTAGTCTTATAATCGAAATACTACGATCAAGATCAATGCTGGTGAGATTTTGACCACTTAGAAGGTTTAGCAAATCGAAATTTTGAATGCAATTATATTTGATGTTGTATTGTCTTTATCGAATATGAAAAAATAGAAGAGAAAATTTCAATACATTTAAACGTCAATGCAAATGGACCATTTCCTTACCTTTGCTGTTAGCCTCCTGATCCCTTCGTCTTCTGGATGTACCATAATTAAGGCCTAAAGCCGCCCATTGACGATCAATTTAATTGTCAATATCATTGACTCATTATATTGATGAAATTTTTTTTTGCCCGCTAAGTCAATTATTTGACGGTCGTCAATCAAGCCCACAAACGATCAATTAAATTGTCAATATTGATTATTGTCAATTATATTGACAATAAAATTGATCGTCTACAAGCCGCCTAAAATATCTACACACGCTATTCTAACTTTAGTTCGTATTCTAGATACACTCTAATTAAAGCCTGAAAACATACACTCGCAATTCTAATTTCAATATCACATCTGCAATGTTCAAATCGTACCTATGAAAGATAGTTTTTCAATGACTTTCAACGAAAAAGAAAAAACTATGACAGACAGCATTTGTGTGGAGAGCTCGAAAATATAAAAATGTGCAATAAAGGTCGTACGCTGAAGTTTCATGTACAAGGATACGCGAATATATCGCGCATCTAGCACGTCGTTGATCAAGTTGTTACTATATTAGTGCAGAAAACGGAGCCAGGCGGCTATCCTCTGTGTTCCTCCATCCAGCTCCGGGTGGGATTTCCAACGTACATACTTTTTTGTCTCGGCGGACTTTCCAAGCCACGGACTGCGTTCGCAGCAGCGACGCAGCGATCTCTTGGATATTTTGAGGAAACTTGTTCTCTGCAAACGATTCTGACATTAAGGCTGACATGTGTGAAATTTAAATGGTATTTTTTGGAGCCATCTGTTCTGTTTACCTACACCGTCGTGAATTTATTAATTTAAATGCATGTGAGCCGTAGAAAATTATAAAGTGGAAAATAAAAATTCGTTTTCCATCAAAGTAATGGCAGATGGTAGACGTATAATTTTGACTGTTTGTAGATGTGTAGCGACTTAACTTCGCTTCACATTCATTTAATTTCGAACGGTGTCTAAAAACATGCAAGGATACCAGAATTTGAATGTTCATAATAGTTGTGAGCTGAATCTAAAAAATCTAAGTTATTATTCTTGACGCATCCCTGAGACAAGATTCCCTAAGTGTGGAAGAGTTAACACTTTACTTCTGTGGACTTTTCTGTCCACTTTTGAAAATAGCCTCAATATATTGTATTTATTGCTAAACTTGCTCCCTAGTGCATGTGTTCTTTGGAGTTCACTACCGAGTGGCAGTTACTTCCTTATTCTAATGTTATTATCACTACCTGATGCGAGAGTAAGTCTAATGATGGTGGTTATAATAACGTCATTAAGAGTAGCAAAATGCTGGCGTTAAAGGGGGTTCGATAAATTTGGGTGTGTGTGAAACACCTGTCCTTGAAACACCGACAATTCGTGTGCCGTGCTGCCTGTGCAAGACTGTTGGCAGCTGTCACACGAAGTTCAAAAGAAGAAAAACATCTGACATGCACCTGTGTTGTGTATAGATGCGTGGATAACATCTACCAATCGAATATTGGTAGCATTGGGCTTCAATTGTTTGTGAGGCGTTGTGCGTGTAAAAGTGCTTCTTTTCGCACTCGCTAAGCTACAAAGCCCCCAACTCTTCTATTTTGAAACATTATCTCAACGATGATCATGCTTTTAGAGTTTTAAGAAACAGTGATTATTACTTTGATTTTTTTTAAATTTAGCCCGCTCCCATACGTAGTACGAATTTCAGATTCTTTGCATGTTTTTAAATACGTTCAAACTTTGAACGAATGAGATTCAGCAGTGAAATTATTGGTTACCGTTTCGCTGTAGGTTTTTTCGAGCAATTTTATTTTGTATGTTATTTCCACATCCGTGCCTCTGAATGCTAGTTACTGTAGATACAGTACATCCAAAAAAACAACGGGTTCGTTCAGACTTTTCAGCACGCTGAAAATGGATTCATATTAAGTTCAAAACGTTTGTCTTCAGCAAAATATTTACAGTGACACTTGTTCTTCTTTTTATCCTCACAGCAGGTTAAGAAATAAAAAGATAAATTTTTTTAATTCAAAGTGTAACAAGAATATAGGTATATTGTGGGAGGCAGCGTAATAGTTTATTGTACGATGTCTGCGCAATTTTAAGGTACGTCATCTATAGCTTGTATATATAAAAACCACAATTAACAAAAGAGTTTACAAAAAGTTGCTCAAAAATACATTGTGCAAGCGCTTCAAAATTTTGAGAATGATGATTCTTGTTGTTGGAAAAGCTGATAATGAGCTATACTCAAAAATCAAAAGAGTGGCCTTGTTCAAATGTTTATTAGGAAGAGAATGGGCCGCCTTCAACTGAACATACGACTTTCTTTCTACCTGGCTTGATTCTACAAGATTCTAGATCCTCTACAACTTTATTTTTGGCCATATTCAAGTGACCCGCCATCCAAGTATAAGAATTAATAACAACTTATATCATTTCCCTAACGTTTCAACTGTTCATACATGCGCCGAACGTTTAACGGCCAAATTTTTGTTTAGCAAATCATTAGGAATGGTTTAGTAAGTTTTTTGCACGTTGCTCTTTCCTAATGGACTTGAAAAAATAAAGTCTTATTCGATAGATTCTACTTCTTGTTTATAATTTTGTATTTGAAGCAGTGGGACAAATGCGGAAAAATTATTCGGATGCTGTACAGTATTTCTGCGCACCATAGTCCACCAATGACAAAACTGTTTTCAAAATTCGTTTGTTCGAAAGTCGAACGACCGGGTGCTTTTAGTATTTGTCACTCTGATATGCACTGCTTGATGAATGATAAATTTTCCATAGCGAGTAAAGCAAGACTTGGCGTGCACAAATAATGGATTAACACGTTATTATAATTTGAGCGTATTTTTCCCAACAAATGAAATAGAAGAACTATTTCTTGAGTGTTATGACTGGGCAAAAATCTGCTTATTTTTCATAGTCGGCTATGAAGTAGTGCGGATCACACTGAAAAGATGATGAATACGAACGCATGGCAAGAATAATCTGAAACAATCGATTTTAGTATGCACAAAAAATCTATAAGGAACGGAGATATTCTCACAAGTCATAGCGATAAATCGTGCAATTAAAGCTGTTTCGTTGGAAATCTTTACAATTTTAATTATTCCCCCGAACAGCTCGATCGGTGTTTCATTCTTGCATTTTTGGTTTATAACATTGACTGCGATACGACCCAAGGTGGGTCGTGCTTAGGATATTCCTGCTGCCACCGACACATCGATGGGTCGTTTGAAATTTGTTGACAATCTTTTAAATTTAATGGTATTTGTTGAACCCAGTTAATGTTTGGTATTTATAAAATTTCTAACAACTTTTGAATTTAAATTGGATTTGAATACTGAACTTCAATTTAACCCATCACAGTCAATGTGTTATTGCTTCATTTTTTCCCACCCTAATAAATATGTTTTGTTCATTAAAAATAGACGTTAAGAAGTGGCAGGAGTAAAATGTCCATGATTCGTCCAAGGCACGGTGCCGGCGGCGGTGAACTCGACACGCGCGATCTCCGTCATGTCGGCCGCGCTGAGGAAGAGCAGACAACCGTACGAGCTCGACTTGGAGGACAGGCAGAAGATGGCCAGCGTTCCGTCGTCTTCCGCCTGAAAGTTACGGAGTCATCTTGAAACTTATTTCTCAAACTAACGTTAGCAATCAGCAACCTTAAATGGCAAACTTCTTCCTCAAGAAACCCTTCGCAGTTAGTAACCTTAAATGGCTTTCTTCCTTCTCAAGAAAATATTCAGCTCTCTTGACGTGTTTCATTTTGTTAAACATGGGATTTAAGTTGTGCTAAAAATGTTATCGGAGAAGTGCATTTACTCCTTATAAAATTATAGTAATTAGTATGAAAAGCGAAAAGAAGCTGTCTTCATCATAAGAAAGTTGGTACCGGACAAAAAATAACATTTAGAAACATAATGGATTTCGATTCAAAGTCATGTGCAAACTCATCAAAAAATGTCCAGGTCGCTATATTTGGAAATCTTATTCAATTTTGTTTGTTGAAAAACATTAAAATTTGCTGTGTCGTGAATCCATAAGATGAGTAAAGCATAACAGGTGTGAAATTCAGAAAAAAAGGCTCAGCACTGCTTTAAAAAGAGGAGTTACTTTAATTTCCAAGAAGCACTTTTACAAACTCTGGAAAAGAAAAAAAAATTCTCTTAAAAATGACCATACAACGATGGACCATATACTCGACAGAAATTGGGTATTTTTATCAGTTACCTATGAAAGCTGACGTAAAGATAAGAGCTACTTGAGAGTTGGCGCACGGTTTGCCCAATGAGAAAAACAGCTCAACCAGTATAATTGCTTGACGTAATCACGGAGGTGTCATTGGTTCCTATATATCAAAGTTATTGTGCACGATGGGTCGACCCAGCTAACCTTCTCTGCTGTACGAAGCTAAAGTACGTTTCATTTAGGTTTACATAATTGCAATTATCAGTCTATCATGGAGCTAACATGTAGCTGCAGTAACTCTAATAGTGGGATCTCGCAAATGGAAAAAATACTATAATAACTAAGGGATAAAATCATTTCCATTGTGGTCCTCCTAAATAGTATTTTGATAATGCATGCTATGTAATGATATTATTCCTGGGCATAAAATGTGCTGTTATAGTTAAAAAACAGGCATAAACGGAATATTGAAAACGTTACAAAAGCAATGATTGAATGTTTAGAGTAAATTGAATGGGACAAAAACGAATTTGACATTCATATTTAAAAAAGAGACCTAAAAACACGACCGACAGAATAAAACACAAATTACACAGAAATACTTGTCACGACAGCTATTTCCACGCGGATTGACATTTAAGAATGACACATTTAAGAATGGAAAAAATGGAAAATGTGTGCAACATCGATGATTCCTACATGATGTATTTTCAAAGTACCCTTGATGCGTGCGCCAAAACGCAACATGGATTTTTTTAAATACCAAGTGAAAATTATAATTAAAATTTTTTTTTCTCATGCAATTGTGACTGAAAAAAAACGAAAGAGTTATACTTGTTCACGCGATGAAGCCATGAATGCGTCAGTTTATTTATTGCCAAACTACTGTGCTTTACGGTGAAAATCAAATGCAAATAGGTTAATTCATTTTGAAGTAAATTATATTGTAAATTTTCTTAGCATTGGTACATAATGGTATATAAGTAAATATAATTTACCAATGTAAATTATATCTCATTGAGGTATGTTTTTCGAAAATTTCATGAGCTCCGTAATGAAAAGTATAAACTACCATACAGCTTCGCTGTAATTAACAATGTTTCTAAGTTGGTTGAAAAATACTTCCGGGTTCTCAGTGAAGTCTGTATTCTGAAGACGCATTGGAAAATTAAGGTTCGATTGTACTAGTAGATCAATAAAAATAAATAAGCTAACTGTACTGAAATGATCTGATAACACTGTTTGAAATTAGCCCAAAACTGTTATGATAGTTTTAAACTATTAGCATTTTGCACAGCTAATGCCAAGTGATTCAATTTGAATTTTTAGCTATAATTTCAAAAACAGCACCCAGAAAAAGAAAAAGTCATCTTATTTTTTACGGGTGCTAGGTGCATTATATTGTTCAATTTGTAGTTGCCGTATCGATTTCGGATACTTGTTCGTTAATATTCAAAAAGTGCCTTTGCGAGCTCACTCCTTCACTTCGGCAGAAACCATTTGAGTACGAACCTCTTCTTTAGGATTGGCGATGTAGTTCACTTCCGTCATGTAGAGACCCGGTTCCATGAAGTGGACAACCTCCCCAGTCTCCACGTTCACTTTTGTCGCCTGAACGTGAAGAGACCAGTTGAAAATTTGGGAATAGGTCGTGTTAAGTTGGACTTATTAAATGTAAATTTTGGTAAAAAAGGTTTGCAAGGGTGAGGTATGTTCGTAATAAGCTAAGGAGCAAAACGAGGTTTATTCAATATTTTTTATTTTTAAAGAATGATTACAAAAGGAAAATATGAAATGAAACATATCGTTACTTTTTTCAATTGCTTTCTTTTCAACATCCTAATAGAATCCAACGCAAATGATATTCCTTGATTGTTAAAATGCAATCAACGATACCTTTACCCCGCTGTGAAAGAACATTTTAAATAGAAATATTCATGACGTGTTAGAGATCTAGAGTTGAGAACTAGCTTTGCTTCAAAATATTTTGAAAGTCTTAACGTAAAGAAAACTTTGTTACATTCTACACAAACTCAATATTGTAGTAACAAAGACTTAGCCGCCATATGAAACGATCATGGAGAGCTTAGGGCTCAAATTTGAGGGCCTGGTCGAGAATATTTGGGGGTAGCAAGCCAGCACGAGTAGAGCGCAACGAATACCGTATTTGCAAAGCTGCATCAGTATTATCGCTGAATAATTTTTTCCCCGATCAATTTTGATACTTATCTTGTGCCTGGCATCTCAAATATCTTACGGCAACACCAGCACACCGTGACGGTTACCCCTGTCGAGCCGGATGCCAGTTGACCTGGGTCGATTCGGGAATTATGAATAAGGTATCCCTTTTTCAAGCGGGAAAATTATCGAGCTGGCGTTGCCAGAAACCTAAATTAAGTATTTTCATGTGTAAGACAAGCCATTCTACCTCTAGACCACAGTGATAAATGAATTATCGATCTACTGCAAATATTCCGCGATGCACGAACAGCTTCCATGAATAGACCGCTCCAGTGCCTTTTAACACCGTACGATTTTTTTATATAATCATGCACTACATTTTAACGAAAAGATCTTTTGGCATCATCAAGTAAGCGATGGCATCCGAAAAAACTAGTCAGCAATATTTCCTATGTAGTTGAACTGCAAATTTTACTCAGTTAAGTTAATGTGAAGACAAATGGTTAACACTTTTTCCATCGAATTTTATGTTGAAAATGACATAACTTTCTGTAACGTTCATGAACGTTTCATCTTAGAATTTTATAATTGAATATGCGTTTTTTCAACGACAGTTAAGTCCAGGTTCGTAAAGTCTTCATTCTACTCCTCTATAATGGAATGTTATTCCGTATAATTTACGATCAATTTTAAAACCTAAATCGAATCACTCACCCTGGAGTTGTCCTGTTCGGTAGGAGATGTTCCATACGCGAACTTGTACTGACGCGCGTAGTAGTTTGGGTTCACAGTTGGGAATTGCATGTGAGCGTCACACAGTGGAATGCAGTTTACCATGGCCTGAAAGTAGACGAAAATCCTAACTTCAACTCGACGGCGCCATCTTTGATTGTAAAAACAAAGTAGTCGGTATAGTGCAGCATGGATGTTTAAGCAACGTGTAACAATGTTTCATTTTTGCATATTTTTCTCTTTTACCATGTTGGAAAAGAATAAATTTTATAGACGATTCGAGATATTGTTAAGGGAGACTCGGAGGGCTATCACAACAAGCTGAGTAATCTGGTTGGTGTCTATGATGAAAGTTTATTATTTTTGGTAAAGAGTGGTCGTAGTAGTCGTAGGATGGGCATTACTAAAGACTTCCATTACTAAATTACTGGGCATTAGTAAAGTAGACTTCTTTGGTCTGGTGTTTCTGACTTCTTTGGTCTTCTTTGGTTTCTGACTTCTTTGGTCTGGGAATGGGTCACTTCATCATTTTATGGGCTGCTCACAGCATTTAATATGAAAGATGCGCCGCTCAGAACCAGATACTCTGGGAAAAGAAAGCCTGACGTAGAAATCTTAGGCGTACATTCCAAAAACTTCTGTAGGCATGCATTATATTTGCCTATACAATTTTATGATTCTTCAGAAGACTGTCAGCACAGGTATTTTTCTTTGCGTAATAATATTACAAATTTTCTACTTCAAGTTTGTTCACCTAATAACTATCAACAAATTCTATGAAACATGTTGAAAGTCATAGTCTATAAAGTGAAGAAATATTTCCAAGCGAATGAAAAACTGAAAGAAAATAGATAGCCGTAAGTAAATGTTCAATACTGAACTTTATACGTAGACAATGACATGTGTTTTCACAACATGGCTTGGTTAGTAACGGTATAGTTTTATAAGGTATGGTATGATATGGCAGGGTGGAGTGTTATGTTCGATGTTGCCTGTAGAAGTAGGTCAACATGCTTTGAGTCTCTTGGATGAAAACATAACAACATAAAAATATTTTAAAGGATCAAAGGTACACTCATCAAAAGACTCACTAAAACAAAATGCTAAAAACCATCCTAACTTTCTCACAGCTGTGTTATACAATTTAGGATTAAGTACTACTCCTCGGGATGAGATACTTAAAGACAACTATGAGTATAAGTTCACAAAGCTCAATAAAACGTGCACTTGCCCTTAAAATAAGGATTAGGATGTTAAACTCTATCAACGAATGACACAGACACATGACTCACCTTAGGGGAAGCGTCAGAAGACGACATGGGCAAGATGACGCGGGTCAAAGTACTGGTGAAACCGGTGTTCATCGTTTCTTCTCGTAAGTTTGGATCCTTTGACGACAAATTTAACGATTAGACCAGGGAACTAAGTTAATTATTCAACTGTTGCAAATCATACAGGACATAAGGGCTGGAACTTGACTAAGCATTTCTGGTACATAGATGTTGTTCTGCCCAAGCCATTCGTGAGATAATATTTTAAAGCATAAGCCCACTCTGAAATCCAAACTTCCAACCGAGATAAATCTCTTTTTAAAAAACCCTTTCAGTCTAGCTCTCATTATTCAATGCTTTTTGGTTACGGGTGGGAGGCATTTGATCGGGCTTAGGGTTTTTTTTAGAGAGGCGGGGAGGGAAACAGAGCGTTGCCCTGGGGAAGGCACTCTTCGTCTAAACGCAGCTTTATCAGTCTAAACAGGCTTTAATCCATTTTGGATTTGCGGCTATCTCACAAATTCATGCTATGGAGTTAGTAAAAACCAATTCTAGAAATCTGTGTGTCCTTGCGTTCCTCATTTAAAAAATAAAAATGTGATATATCTGAAATGTATTTCGAAATTTCCCAACATAACAATGGCGATGTGCATAGTATGGTTCTATACTGAATAAGAAAATAGGCAAGTTCTCATTGCATAGGATGAAGCTTAAAAAATGAATGAGCAAATAATAATAACGAAGTGCATAAAATGCTCAGAAATATTACAGATGACTGAGTATTTATAGAAGATAGAGAAAAATGGTAGACGGAAAAAGTTGAGGTGGCGAAAGAAGTGCCTTAGAATAACTGTAAGATGTACATAGAGCAAAAGGCAGTTAGTAAAGAACCACAGAAAAGCTAGTGAAGATATATTTCTTGATAATACCAATTATTCATTTTACTGCAAAAAGTATTCATAACAGTATTTTAGTATTTTTTATAACAAACAGCGTACATCATATAAATTAATTCAAAAACTACAATTTGGTCGGTTTGATCACTGCCACAGGAGTTAACCCCCAAGCTCTGAGGACAGAAGCTGTAGTTCTATACAAAAAAATTACGCTATTTTGCACCAAACCGAGGGATGGCCCTCATGAGTAATGTTAAACAAATGTAAAAAGAATGTGGTGATGTTTTATTTTAACAAAAATGGTATGAAACTGGCAGTACCTTCAAGGCATCACTGCATTGTACTCTATTTTTGGCCTTTGCCCTAAAGAACTTTTATTATCTTACCTTCAGATTACCGACCAACAGACTGAAGACCATTTCTGCATTCATGTAACCTTCGAAGTCAATTATGAGGTCACCATCATCAGTCTCGTAGCAGTTCACTATATGATGAATGTACTGATTTTTTATAGAAAATTTACGATTCTGCTTCCACGTTTTCAGGTCGGTGACCAAGAACTCAAGCTGAAAAATAAGAATAAAAGAGACATTTTCTTTTAAACACTCCGGATGATCCTCGGTACCAGACCTGCAAACTATTACTATCACATGAATTGAGAGTCTAATAATTGTGAGCTGGAAAGTGCATCGAAAATCTTAAAATAATCACTCGAACAAACCGATTTCAAAAATATATATATATTAAGTGAAAAATATATTAATTGAAAATAGAGCATGTATCATTTTCTTAAAATTCGACTAAATTAAAAAGATTGCATTAACATTAAATTCAATATTGTATAATGCTTAATTCCTGCATTCAGCGACTATCTAAAAAGTGATTGGTAAATTATGGATTTCATTGTAGGCGTTGTTATAAAATATCTCCGTTGTTATAAAATATAGTCAGAAAAACACAGTACTAATGGTAACAGATATTTTTGTTCACCGTATCCCATTTCCCAGTATGTCCTAACAACCTGAATTTTAAATCTTATACTGCAGACCATACGTACACTCAATACTTAAGGTTAACTCTAGCCAAATCACATATTTTGAAAGCATTAAAGAGCATCGGGCTCTTAGTATACTTGAGCACGATGAAAAGTACGTCTATAAGTTTCGTTAATACACTTTCTTTTTCAGAACATCCACAGACTCTGACAATGGCTTGACATAATTCTCGTCAACTTTGCAGGCAAAAAAAAAAGGATTTTAGGCCTTACTGTCTCTTCCGAAAACGACTTGCAGAGTTCGATGTAGGCTCCAGACGTCATGAGGCTTTTGATCAAGTCAACATAGCGGAGGGCGACGGGCAACTCTTGTATGATGAAGTAGTTGCGCGAGACGCCGAAGGAGTGAAGTTGGGTCATAGAATACCGCCATCGAGGAGTGAATTTCGCAACAACGCGAGGATCCTCGCCTGATTAGTAAAATTCATTTAAAATTCTTTAATTTAAAAACAAGAAAGTTCTTGGAAAAAAACACAGCGCTCAAGATTTTTAACAAAATGGTATGTAGTAAATGTTCTGGGGCTGGATTCTTGCCAGCTGTAAGATCCGTGTAAGGTACATAGATTTGAAAGTATATTTATACTAGATAATAGCTATCATAATTATACTCGTACATAGCAAGAGGCTACGATACCTGCATGAAAAATGGCAGTCTGGTGGTTACTCACCAAAAAAAGAGATAAAAGAAATACATCGGCATGAAAATAATTATTGACGAAACTAAACCTTTGAATAATTCATTTGTTTTATTATTACGATCTTAGTTGAGAAATATGACATGTATAAATTAAACCTACCAAACTGCTGCACAATTTTACATTAATTTTATAATCTGCCGCTCTACCGCGGTACCTGGTTATCAGTGCGTTGCCTCCTACGTCAAGAAAATATTTCTGAAACTAAAATTAAAAAATGCGCGAAAACTTGGTTAAACTTATGATAAGCCCTTATAATTTCAGTATGACCTATATGGGTTCTGATTTAGCGGTGACTTTTTTAATTTCACGCTGAATAATTCTAATTTTGTATTATCCATTTTGACCTCTAAAAACTATACTTTAAAATACTAATGCCGATTAGTAATATACCATCCGTGATGAATTCAAAGTACGTACCAAATTAATTAAATTAAAATTTAATTAAATTAATTGCTCACCAAGATTATACTGCAGAAAAAAAAAATTTGTACCGCCATCCCTATATACGAATAGGTGCACTATTGACCGCTGTGGTGATTATCCAAAGACACTCGTATTTCATTGGAACGCGCTCACAAAGTCGGATAAAAAATTAAATTTTCAAGTAAGCACAAAATTTGATTCTGGGAAAAGGGTAACGTGACTTTCAAAATAACAGGTTCTGCTCACTGAAACATAACTTCCTAACGAAAGTTTATGAAAAAGGGTATAGTTTTTTGAATAAGAACCTCAATGTTGTCTCTGACCTGATCGAGGAAATTCGACGATGTTGTACTTGGAGCCCGACGCGGTGATGCTCTGGGCTGCACTAATGAGGTTGCCGTTGCTGAGCGGCACGAGGTGGGGACTTATGCACGCCAGACCTAAACTCTGCATCATCCATGCATCCTGCCACAAGGCAAGGACATCATTGAAAAGCCCTTGCTAACCAAGACTTTCCTAGCGACGCCATTTATATAAGTTAGAGTACTCGTAGATGCTGACACGGCTGTACACACACATTGCTCTTCGTTACGTTGAGGGTTCGGTACGAAGAGCACATGCTCACGTGATACAACGAAGACCCTGGCCTAATCAAATTGCAAGAAAATGAGTGAGTAGAATATATCCTCAGTGTAAATTGTCTTATTTCCTGGCGTAGGCTACTACAGAGTTGAAACAGCTCAACTGCTCTTCTATTTCCTGTCGGATTAGATATAATCTCAAGAAATTAAATTTCTATACACTCGATCATTTGGCAAAAAAAGCAACACTGCAGGACTCCTGAAATTTTTGAAAGCTTGGTCAGCCCCGTTCTATGGATAATTCAGTTAATATGGTTGAACCTCGGACAACACAGCGTCAAGCCTCATCGAACACAAAACAGCCACCATGGCATGCCAGGAGCAAAAAATTGAAATGGGCCTAGTCTGCATTAAATTGTTGCATGGATGCACTTAACTTCATACTTAAGAGTAATAACATAGGTGTGTTCGGATAACCACCATGGCTCAAATATAAGCTGCTTATTTTAAACCTGGCAAAAATGCGGGCAGTGGTTTATTTTCACGAGTAATTCTGGGTGTCCCCTCTTCATCCGATTTCAATATTTTTGTACTTGAACAACTTCATTGATTACACGTTCAACTGGTCGTGTTTTCAAGTGCGTGATGAGCATTTTTGTGATACGAGCACTACTATATTTTCTTCATATTTTTTCAAGATTTTTGGATAGATGCGTACATGAAATAAACGTCCTCACTATTATAATTCGCTTAATTTATATGCATCTGTATTCATGTATCTCCTTATACAATATTCTCAATAAATCATATACATTTCAATTGTATCTTCGACCCACTTTTCAAATGATATCAAAAACCTGGCACCCCGTCAATTTAGTTCACAAGTCATTGCGGCAGTAAAATTGAATCTATTGTTCAAGAAAATGCAACCTTTCGCGAGGGAAAAAGGTATTGCACATTTTTTCAAACACCTCTTGGCTAATAATTAAAGACATGCACAGTTGTTGCTTGCTAGCTTGCTTGGAGGGTCCGAGTGTCTGTGACGCTAATGAGGATGCTTAATGACCGTATCAGTGATCCGAATTTCACCGAATCACAAGGGCGAGAATATTTCAATCGCGAGTACAATTAGGATGGATATATTTGTTTGTCATCCCCATCTCGATGATTTAAAGGAAAATATCAAAAACTCTCAGTTAACACGTGCAGTGTTTACTATTAATAAGTGAAAGCAATAGTGTATTCTTTAAATTTGTTTTCAAATGAAAAGTTCAGATGCGGGTTCTTTTTGCGTTTTATTGTGCATAACGATAATTGTAAATCAATTTCACTTTAGTGCAAATAAATTCAACTTTAAAACTGGAGTTTTCGGTCATTGTTTAGTGATCAGGTGTCCAGTTTACAGGATGTAAGTCACACAGACTAGGCTAGCAAGCAACTAGCTATGCATTACTTTCAGAATGCTGAAAAATTTGCACACATTTTACGTACTTCTTTTACCAAATTTACGAAGTTCTTTTAACTGACATTCAGACAACATGTGCACGAGCACAATGAACTTTATTAATTGTTCCTGTAAGTTTAACTTCCTTTTAAGACATCGATTTTCGATAAATTCATTCTAACTTAATGACTTCGAGAAATTTTTTCTAGATGTTTAAATTACCTTCTTTATGACCGAGAGATCATCTGGATCAAACTCCAGCCAGATCGAAGAATCACCGACGGCGAACAGTTTACCATTGAGGGCGACGATTCCAATAGAGTTGTTGTCAGAGACCATTGATGATAAATCCACCATCCGGAGCAGCCTGCCATCGTTAAACGTTTTTAGTCACTTCATTATAGGGGTTGGACGAGGTTCACGAAGCAAAGCCGAGCGAAGAAGATCGACATCCCTTTAACATCTACGAGCAAAATATTTAAATTAAGAAAAAATAAAAATAAAAAAAACTGCATAGGGTAAGATTCATTCTTCAATCATTAGCATCGCAAAAACTGCGACATATATCATGCATGTTACGACTCCTTTTAAATTCTGCAACGGTCGAAAAGGGTATTATCAGTCTCAGTTAAATGATTTTTTCAACTTTCCTTAGGCTCGTCATACCTAAACAAAGACGCTTTGCTCCCACAGTACAGAAAATTTGTGCACTCCAGTTTGAACGATTTTCTATATGTAAATAGAGCTAAAATCAAGCTTGTTTTTTTGTTTTTATTTCATTGTATTTTTTGGTCTTCGTAGATGTAAAATTAAATAGTCTGCTTTAAAGCTTAACACAATCATGGCCTTAGAAGTTATTACAGGACATGCAACTTTGAGTGAGCACCTCTACAACAATAACTTTTATTCATGTGCGCACACTCACGCACATGAGAACTTCTAAAAAATTGAACCATGTACGTTTAACGTATCTGTAAGTATCGTTCATTAGTTATGCGTATTAGAAGCTTATCACTTAGGAATTAGCCATATCATTTACTGAGAGACTCACCTCCCGACCAAGCCGTTCTTTTTGGCCGGGGCGACGGCTGCAGTGGCAAACTCATTGACGGCGATGGTTCCTGCCTTCTGGTTCTTGGCAAAGGTTGAGGACTGCAGGTAGCGAGACCTGTAACTGCAGCCCGAGCTGGACACCTGCACTCTGGGTGGGAAAAGACCATCAAAAGACCAGACAATGGGCCTTCTACTTTCTGACCAAATTTGAACAAAATGAAACTTGCCATGGTCCTCAATTAAGAGATCAAGACGGATGCGCTCAGAATGCGCTCCTAATGTGATCTTCGAGCAACTGGAAAAAATTAGGAATCTACTTTTGGTCTGGGAATGGGTCGCAAATTTGTTTCGCACTTTTGATTTTCCCGCTGCAACGCCATAGTTTCAATGCGTTCGTTAAAATGAGTTGCACTGTCTTGCTATCAAGAGGAGGATCGCAACAATTGTTTTATACTGTCACTATACGCTCCCTAAAGCCGAAATATCGATTGCTTCATTTTAATCCTTCATTTTAACTCATTATCATAGTTCATTTTGGTCATTTGTTTTGAGCCGTTGGCTCAAAACAAATCCTTAACAATATTGTATAGCAGATCTCAGGTGCAGACTGCGGCTCTTCATACACCACGGTTCATACCATCTCTCATATCAAGATGTAAACATAAAGCCTTATCACCCACCTTCCTACCCAGTAGAATATTTAATGTTAATATTTCTTCAGTAACATCGTAACTACTCGAAATTCCAATGAATTTGAAGCTAACGAAGTTCTCTTCTTAAGTCTTAAAAGGATTTTACCGTCTCTAATACAGGTTTTTATGCGGTAAAAATGTTCGATGTGTCAAGAATCTGTGAAGAACGATCAATTTTGCGAATTGAAAATGAAAATGAAAATTTAGGAAAAGTTTGATCAAAATCTTGTAATTGTGTGTAACGAATTTTGTGTGCATTTATTTTTTGCTTGAACTAAAATTGTGAGTTTATAAAACTGTGGTTAAGCGCTTTCTAATGGTACAAGTGGGTTGCTCTAACATTAGTGTAGGCCTGAATGTTTACATTCAACATAGAGTTATGTGGCGTGTAAGCGAAGCAGGCACTCGAGCTGGGTTAGTGTTGTGCTTGGTAAGCAAACCTCGAGAGCTCGAACAAGGAGTGCGGTGTAGTGTTACCACAAAAGGCAAAAATTTGTTGACCATAAGGCCCGGCTTAGGGGTAGAGGGCAGAGGATAGAGGGTAGAGGCGTGAGAAAGCTTTCTCGCCAACGGGTTTGACTTCAAGATCACCTCGCAAAATAGGGGTGGGAAAATGCGTATTCTGCTCACAGCGAATAGGATGTGTACAACCTCGAGAACAGCCAATAGGACAGAGCAGGCGAAGGTTTGGAAGTGCAAGTAGTGGTGCCATTGGTCATGACTGGAGAGAGGGTAGCCCCCAAAAGAACACTTTGACTAGCACGAAAAGACGAGAGTCAGTGAGAGTTTGCGAGCATCTCGATAAGGTTCGTCGTGGCTAGGCATCATTATACCTAAAGTGTTATACTCTGCGTCGTGAATAGGTGTCTAATTAAATGTTATACTCTGGAATGAGATATATTTTTCTTGAATCAATAAATTAAAAGTTACATTTTTGCTTGTGCAGAGGGAAGAAGATCCCGCACCGAGGAGGTTGTTTTAAAGGAAAAGTTTTATAACGGCGTCAGGGCGGGTAAGGCTCGTGCTTTTGTTACGATAGATACCGCTGGAAACGATAGGTTCATACAACATATAAGAGAATTGGAGCAGTTGAATTAAATGTGGAATATGTGCATATATATGTATGAGAAAATTGTAGAATTAAAGTAATCGTCCAAATTTTTGTTGCCCTACAGGAGGGCGGTTTCTCTTTTCTCCTATTGATTGCAAGTACTACTTCTTCATAAGAACGTCCAAAGACGGTATATGCACTGTGTAAGAAACAGGGAATGAACTGAAGCTGCTCTGGGATGAGAGAACTTGTGATCCGAGGCTAAATGACAATCCATTGTGACGTTGGAATGCGCCGACCCATCAGTTAGGCATTATTTCATTGTATGTGTTCCGTGTGTAATTTACTTGAGGGAATTGACCGGTCAATTAGGCAGAGTAGTATTTGTCAATATGTGTTACTCACACTTCCAGTAAATTACGATTAAGGCTTTGTACCAGGGTGTTCATTATAAAGGATTCTTCCGCATTTTAATGGCGTTTAAAAAAACCGTTACGCTCGCACCACATCTCACCGAGGCAAACTAGCGCACTGAAACGCGCTGATGTATGTTGAGTCAACCATCATCGGTGAGTAACGCTTTGTTTTTAGTATATGTACTGTAATGTCAATTATTGTCCATGAATTTTGTGTCGTATATGTATCCCTTGGAGGTGTGCCATTCCTCAATTCCGAGAGCCGGATCTTCCTGTTAATGAAATGTTAACAAGGGGTGAAGGGACCCGTTCTTCTCGTGACATCTAAATTTGGCAAGATCCAAGTGATCAAAAATTTTATTACATCTGTGAGTTAACAGCAGTATTTTTTTTATATATTTTTTTTGTTGTATTGTACTTGCGCGTGTTGAAGTGAAATTTAGTGCGTACCCAAGCTTGTGAAGTGTTACAACGATTGGAGAGTATCATTTCGAGAGCGATAAATTGTCATTGTTACTGAACGAGAAGCTAACAAGTGTGTAATGATATACAGCTGAAAAATTTTGAAGAGATCCAAGGGTGATAAAAATTGATCTAAATAAATTTTTCAGGAGCTTGAATAATTAAGGTAACGTGATGTTGAAAATTCACAGTGAGTAATTGTCTTGTTAATGAACTGCGTGAGCGTGAGTGATTATTTGTGAAGTCGTGAAGTTCGTATTCAAAGAAGATTAGCATCATGCCTGGGAGAGGACGAAGGAACAACGCCCGCCGAAATGATCCAGCAACGCCACCACAGCCCGAAGAGGAAGAGGTTAATATGCCTGTGGTAACCAGTTGCGTGGGGGCCATTGGTGCTAAATTCAGGAGGGGCGATGATGTGGGGGAACATATGGCAAGGTTGAAGTTTTTGACTGGTAATCTGAATAACAGCGAACAGGTGCATGCCTTCTTCCTATGCCTAGGTCCACAAGAGGCAAAGGAATGCAATCAAATAATTGGTACACTAACGAACCTACGAGAAGCAGAAACCTGGCTGCGCTCTTATGCCGACCAAGTCGAACATCCGACTCAAGCGCTGTTTGAAATAGTAACCAAGAAGCAAACAAGCCGAGAGGGAGTTTCAGAGTACCTGACGCGCCTGGAAAGGCTGTACAACGAGAATTATCTAGAACATCCGGAACGAGTCATTATAGATTTGATGTGGCTCGGATTAAGGGATGACATCACGAGACCCTTTCGAAGTGATGCGCGACCTACGACAGTACAAGAATTGAGGGACATGGCAATCGAAGTGGAAAATCGACGGATAGTACCAGTACCAAGGGAAACGACAGAAAGGAGGGAACCGGAGAGAGAGAGAGCGCCGCGGAGCGAGAGGAGGCCACAGCATGAGACTGCACGTGTCGGCCACACGATGCGGCATTCACCACAACGGCAAAGAGGCTACCGCCATGAAGTGCCACCCTGGAGAGAAAGGAACAGACAGATACGACACTCTTTCTTATCATCGAAGAGGAAATTATGAAGCGCCCCACTGGAGCGAAAGAGGCAGACTTAGGAGTCATCAGCACCAGATTTACCACGCAAGAGAACCACAGCCGCCTCAGGAAGTACCACCTGCACCTGCGGTTAACTTAGCACAGTATAGAGCAGTGCCACCGCCGTGCGTCAACTGTGTAAAATTTGGGCACCTAAGAGCTGATAGCAGAGTGCAACATTTTGCAGGACAGCCAAAAAATGGAATAGGAGACCGTTAGCTCCAATAATAAATCCCAGCGTTATACTCCAAGTGAATGGTACACCTGTAACCGCGCTTCTTGATACCGGAGCAAATATATGCTTGGTAAAAGAGCGTGTGGTTGCGGGAATTAAAAATGCTAGTGTGAAGGGAACATCAACTGCATTAAAGACAATTGGAGAGGAACCCGTACCGGTGCTGGGAAAGATTAATGTGCCAATCAAAGTTAACGGTCCGAAAATTGTACAGAGATGCTTTGTTGTGCGGGAAAATGCGTTCCCGGGAGACCTGCTAATAGGAGTAGAAGTAATGAACAAAGTCAACGCAAAGCTAGACTTCGGAAAGCGTAGGGCATCATTCTTTGGAACTTACGTGAACATGGTTTCAGCGCCAGGACCCGCCTCTCCCAAAATTATGTGGGTGACGCGGGAGGAAGCATCTGTCACTCTCGCTGAGGACATTACAGTGAAGCCTTGCGCGCAAACTATGGTGAAATGCCGAGCAGATGGCAAGTTTGATGGAAAAGAGGTAATTTTAGAGCCTAGAATTAAATGGGCGCCTTACGTGGGAGCCACCGCTGCAAAGGTACAAAATGGAAATGTTTTGATGCCTGTACTCAACCCTTTCCCCGAAGAAATCGCTCTAACTGAAGGAGCAATAATTGCCACATGCCACGAAATCTCGAATGAAAATGCAACTGCAGAAGAGGATAATGATGAAAACAGTGAAGCAGAAAATCTCCGCAGAGAAAAGCGCTTTCAGCAAATTGATGAGCTCGATCTCAGTCACTTGGATGCTGAAAAACAAGGGCAAGTCAGAAACCTGCTGAAGGAATATCACAAGACAATTAGTGCAGACGAGATGGATATTGGCCACGTTAAAGGAGTAAAATACAAAATTTTGCTGAGTGATTACAGGCCAATTCAAA
Source organism: Morinoia aosen (assembly GCA_030386875.1). NCBI lineage: Eukaryota > Metazoa > Arthropoda > Malacostraca > Amphipoda > Talitridae > Morinoia > Morinoia aosen. The sequence goes on along the minus strand of CM059561.1, from coordinate 80,800,548 downwards.
CAAAAGGATGGCGTATTCCGTACACCAGCCAAGAAATTATTGATGAAAAGGTCTCGGAGATGATTGAAAGTGGAGTGGTGTAAGAGAGCACAGGTGCTTGGAAAAACCCACTCGTACTCGTAAAGAAGCCTGGTGGGGGCCACAGAGTTTGCCTTGATTTGCGAGCTGTAAACATGCGGGTAATAAACGAACATTATCCGATTCCCCACATTGTAGGGACACTGGAAGAGGTGGCTGGCAAAGAATACTACTCTATTGTCGATGCAAAATCAGCCTTCCATCAAATTGAGCTAGATGAAGAAAGTAAGCAGTACACGGCGTTTCAAACTCGACAAGGAAACTTCGAATTCTCTAGGCTCCCTATGGGACTCAAGTGTTCAACATCAGTGTACCAGAGAGTAATTTGTCATGTTTTGAAAAGGCAGCTTGGAAAATTCGCCGCCATTTATTTGGACGATGTGTGCATCAGCTCTATGAACTTTGAGAGTCATCTAGAAAATCTAAGAGAAGTGTTGCACGAATTTCAATGTGCCGGAGTAAAAATAGGCTTAGACAAGTGCAAATTTGCGCAAAAACAAGTGAAGTACCTAGGATGTTACATCAGTCGTGAGGGACTTATTCCAGATCCCAAGAACGTGGATGCGATGCAGAATTACCCTAGGCCGACAACCGCACGCAAAGTCCGCTCATTCGTCGCTGCACTCAACTTCTACCGGCGGTTCATTCCGCATTTCGCTACAACCGCCGCACCCCTTAATGCTCTGACTAGGAAGGGGCAAAGGTTCAAGTGGAAGGAAGAACACGAGCAAGCCTTCTGTAAACTTAAGCAGCTCATGATAGAAGCTCCAGTTCTGAAGAAGCCGTCTCTAAATGAGACGTATTACTTGAGCTGTGATGCCTCAAATGAGGGCTCTGGCGCGGTCCTTGCACAAAAATGTAATGGCAAGGAACAACCGATTGGATACTTCAGCAAAAGATTCAATGATGCTGAAAAACGTTATTCTATAACTGAACGTGAAGGATTAGCTGTAGTCGCTGCTGTCAATCACTTTTCACCTTATCTGTACGGCAATAAATTTGTGGTGATAACAGATCACACGGCCCTCAAATATTTGTTCAAAGGTAAAAACACCAAGAACAACAGAATTATGAGGTGGGCCCTAACACTCTCTCAATATGATTTTGAGGTAATTTATCGGCCAGGAGCTCAGAATGTTGTGCCCGACGCATTGTCGAGAAATATCGCGAGCAGCAACGAAGAAGAAAATCAAGAAGACGGAGTCCCCAAAACAGTGTTCGTCACGACGATGATAGACGAAGCACCCAATGTATAAGAGGCGGAAAGTAGTTTGCAGAAAAAAATGTGAGAGCAGAACAATTGAAGGATCCTGTTTGGGGGCCTGTGCTGAGGTATCTTGAAGGTGACAAATTAGGGAACGCTCCAAGTTTCGCTCTGAAATCCGAAATCTTCACCGACGGAGGCATATTGTATTTCAGAAAGGCGCAACGAAAACCTAATAGAACAAGGCACTTGATCGTTGTGCCAGACGCTCTGAAAGAAGCAGCAATAACGTTAGCGCATGATAGCACAATTGGTGCACACCAAGGTCGTGCTAAAACGTGGAAAAAGCTCATGGAATTCGGGTACTGGATTAACATGGCGCGCGACGTTAACAAATACATCGATACCTGCATGCAGTGTCAGAAGCGAAAGATCAACAATAGAATTTGTGTTAGCATGGGTTCATTCCCTGAAATTGACAAGCCTCTGGACAGAATAGGCGTTGATTTAATTGAAATGCCAGTGTCGAATGAGGGCCACAAATACATCCTGACCGTGGTCGATCACTTCAGTAGATATGTTGCAGCGTTTCCGCTCAGAAGCAAGACAACTGAGGAAGTAACGAAAGCGTTGACTAAATTCGTGACTACGTACGGCCCAGCCAAGACGCTCATCTCAGACAGGGGCACCGAGTTTACGTCAGCTTTATTCAGAAATGTGTGTGAAAAATTGAAAATAAAATACTACAACACCTCAGCATATCATCCCCAATCAAACGGGATGACCGAACGGCAAAATCAGAATATCAAGACTATTTTATCACACCTTGCCGCCAACGACCAATCCTCGTGGCCTGATGCACTTCCTTGGACGTGCCTGGCACTGAACACCAGCTACCAGAGCGTCATTGAAGAAATTCCATTCTATTTATTCTTTGGTAGAGATGCTGACATTCCAATCATTGAATGGCTAAAAACTCCGCGAATAGATTACTCTCTGGGAGAAAACTACGCGGCAGAAGTAAGTGAACGTCTTCAAAATGCCTTCAAGGTTGTAAAAACAAAATCAAAAGCATCACACGACAAGTCGGTACAATTAAAGGAGCGAGGAGTCAAGAACAACAAAGTCCATGTGGGAGACATAGTTCTGCTACATAATCCGACCGGAAGGCCTGAAGCTGACGGCGCATGGCCGACGGATTGGATTGGCCCGTATAGAATAATGGAAAAAAGCGAGTTTAATGCAACTATTAAAGCACTTTATAATGAACGTGTAGAGAGAGTGCATCTAGATAGGCCGAGGGTGGCGGTTCTAAGAGGGGAGGCTTACCCTTGCCATGAGGGTGACGCGGCTGTGCCAGTAGAGGCTGGCAATACAGGCGAGAGCGGAGAGCAAGACATGAGGACAAGAGGCGCGACAAACACACGTCAAGCTGCGTCCAGGGCACAGCGGAACTACAATCTACGTTCTCGGTGTAGGTGAATCGCCAATTAGAAACGAACTGCAGAGGTCTGAAATCATGCGTCGGCTTGACTTTGCGGGATGTGTTCTTGTGTGTTTAATTTTATAAAAATTCTTGCGTAGGATTGAGTTTTTTTTAGCGCTGTACTGCTTTAATCTAAATGTGTTCTTTAGTAGAATTGTGTTATTCTAGTAGTGAATTAAATTTAGTCTCACTCACTAGAGGGTGATGCTTCGTTCAGTAGAAATATGCTCTAGGTTATGCAACTCCCACTTTCTTTGATCACAAGAAATTTCGTCCGGAAAATCTTGTTCGAGTGATCTAATCTTATCCTATGCTTAATTATCATTTCTCTTTCTTGCTAAGTAAAGGGAAATTGAGCGTTCAGTAGGTTAACTTCGTATGTTTCTCAAGAGGAGTACTTTGTTTCCTTTGGAGTATGCTTATATATTTCCTCGCCAGCATCGCATAAAGCGTACGCGCTTAATACGAAATAACGCTAGCGAATTAATTAGTTTAATCTGAAAGTGCTTAGGCTGAGGTTATCTCAGGCTTGCTGATTTTATCAATACCGTTGAAACCGTTCGCTTACTCGCAACGGGGAGAATATGTTTAGCATTATATGAAAAGTAGCGAGTTCATTCTTGCTGTAGACATTAGTGTGTTCGTTTCTTCAGACTTAAGTAATTGATTTTCTTGGTAGATTAGCGTAGTAAGTACTTCAGCACAAAACAGGCCAGAACATTGCATAACACGAATGCGTCTCGTGTAAGCAGCAAATTAAGGAAGAATCACGTGGAATACAAGTAATTATTCACAAGAACGAAGAAGAGATAGCAACTGTACAACACAGGGGGATTCATCGCACTTGTATTGCAAGTATTTGACTCTAGAACAAAGCGTTGCATTGGGAGACGAAGAAGATGTATGTGCAGCTGGAATTTCGCATCATGTTTCGGAAGAATGCCGCAGGCACAAGTAATTAGCTCAGAACGTTGGCGGTTGAGCTGTGGCTGAAGACATCGTCCAGACAAATCGTTCGCTAACAAGCTCGTACCGGGAAGGGCTGCTCAAGTAATAGGAAGTTAATACTTCGAAGTGAACAGCACCACAGAGGAACAAAGCATCAACATGAGGAAGAAAGAAGAAGCGAAAATAATGAAGATAATCGTCTAGGGTGCCTAGAGGTACTAGCGTTCAAAAATGCTTTTATAAAATGGGCACTCATATAACACAGTAATAATGCGTTTGTATTATTGAGTGTTGAAACTTACTTAAGTAATTTAGAATTTGCGTCGTAACATTTATGCTTAGTAAGGCATTCCTGAAATTCGAATGCAATTTTCCTGTAATTTTTAGGCAAATTATCACATGGGAATATTGAAGCCGCATTTTTAGGCATCTTTATTTATACGTGAAGTAAAAAAAAAAATTTTTAAAGAGATTACGTCGGATAGGCTTTGAATGAGGCGTACGATCTTCAAAGAGTATTAACCCACGGAATTCTTACACAAATAAGAGTGTTTACTCAGAGAAAATAAAATATCATCTCGTGTCTACCAGAATTTCTACGTCAATATCAAGGAATACTGAGATTCTACGTCGATATCAAGGAGTACTGAGAGGAATTCTACAGGATACCAGCGTGCACTACGCAGGATTGTGCCTCGGAATTCTTCAGGGTGACATCGTAGGATTCAGGACCTTATTGCGAATGGTTACTGTGTTGAATGAGATTTATCGACGCTTCGACTCGTATTTATCGACAGATCAATATAACTTACTGATTTGCAGATTCGCCTGATCAACGAATCGACGTTCAGGAGTAATCTGCCGATTAAAAATTTGAGTTTGAATAAACGTCATAAAATGTAAGTGCAACACTGCATTTGACATGATGGAGTGGTAATTTGAATCGTGACAATGATCCATCTTATAGAACGAAATCGTGCAGCTAATGTGGTGTATAGAAATTTGTCATGAGTCTGGATATTGGACTCGCAATACTTCCTCCTGAAGATGAGTTATCTAACATCGACGCGTGTGTTATGCTAGTAAAATGCCAAAGGAAAAACATGAAGGAAAGCAAATTCCGTCAGCGATACTAAAGGAGTCGACATCGAATCGCCAACAGCAGCGTCAAGGAGTTGGACAACAGAACATGCAAGCGTGAATTGAAATCTACGAGATATAAAGTCATCAATACTGTAGGATGTTTGAGAATGTAGGAAATGTGCCCGTAAATTTTTGTGGAACACACTAGAATATATTACGCCGTGCTGATTGTGATGAATAGGATTGTTAATTGTAATGTACCCTGTTCGTTGCGGAATCAATTTTAGAAAATAATGTGCTTAAGTAGAATTTACCATGTGTGTCTTATATTGGCTACATACTGTGGTACTTATTATTCAATAAATAGCTGAAAGCTAATTCAAAAAAAAGATTGTCAGGCCAATTTTTTAACTCTAGGAGGGCGGTCCTGTCAAGAATCTGTGAAGAACGATCAATTTTGCGAATTGAAAATGAAAATGAAAATTTAGGAAAAGTTTGATCAAAATCTTGTAATTGTGTGTAACGAATTTTGTGCGCATTTATTGTTTGCTTGAACTAAAATTGTGAGTTTATAAAACTGTGGTTAGGCGCATTCTAATGGTACAAGTGGGTTGCTCTAACATTAGTGTAGGCCTGAATGTTTACATTCAAGATAGAGTTATGTGGCGTGTAAGCGAAGCAGGCACTCGAGCTGGGTTAGTGTTGTGCTTGGTAAGCAAACCTCGAGAGCTCGAACAAGGAGTGCGGTGTAGTGTTACCACAAAAGGCAAAAATTTGTTGACCATAAGGCCCGGCCTAGGGGTAGAGGGCAGAGGATAGAGGGTAGAGGCGTGAGAAAGCTTTCTCGCCAACGGGTTTGACTTCAAGATCACCTCGCAAAATAGGGGTGGGAAAATGCGTATTCTGCTCACAGCGAATAGGATGTGTACAACCTCGAGAACAGCCAATAGGACAGAGCAGGCGAAGGTTTGGAAGTGCAAGTAGTGGTGCCTTTGGTCATGACTGGAGAGAGGGTAGCCCCCAAAAGAACACTTTGACTAGCACGAAAAGACGAGAGTCAGTGAGAGTTTGCGAGCATCTCGATAAGGTTCGTCGTGGCTAGGCATCATTATACCTAAAGTGTTATACTCTGCGTCGTGAATAGGTGTCAAATTAAATGTTATACTCTGGAATGAGATATATTTTTCTTGAATCAATAAATTAAAAGTTACATTTTTGCTTGTGCAGAGGGAAGAAGATCCCGCACCGGGGAAGTTGTTTTAAAGGAAAAGTTTTATAACGGCGTCAGGGCGGGTAAGGCTCGTGCTTTTGTTACGATAGATACCGCTGGAAACGATAGGTTCATACAACATATAAGAGAATTGGAGCAGTTGAATTAAATGTGGAATATGTGCATATATATGTATGAGAAAATTGTAGAATTAAAGTAATCGTCCAAATTTTTGTTGCCCTACAGGAGGGCGGTTTCTCTTTTCTCCTATTGATTGCAAGTACTACTTCTTCATAAGAACGTCCAAAGACAGTATATGCACTGTGTAAGAAACAGGGAATGAACTGAAGCTGCTCTGGGATGACAGAACTTGTGATCTGAGGCTAAATGACAATCCATTGTGACGTTGGAATGCGCCTACCCATCAGTTAGGCATTATTTCATTGTATGTGTTCCGTGTGTAATTTACTTGAGGGAATTGACCGGTCAATTAGGCAGAGTAGTATTTGTCAATATGTGTTACTCACAGTTCCAGTAAATTAAGATTAAGGCTTTGTACCAGGGTGTTCATTATAAAGGATTCTTCCGCATTTTAATGGCGTTTAAAAAACCCGTTACGCTCACACCACATCTCACCGAGGCAACTAGCGCACTGAAACGCGCTGATGTATGTTGAGTCAACCATCATCGGTGAGTAACGCTTTGTTTTTAGTATATGTACTGTAATGTCAATTATTGTCCATGAATTTTGTGTCGTATATGTATCCCTTGGAGGTGTGCCATTCCTCAATTCCGAGACCCGGATCTTCCTGTTTATGAAATGTTAACAAGGGGGTGAAGGGACCCGTTCTTCTCGTGACAGATGTCTGGTTTCACGTCCCAGACCACGTTTCGAGCATATTTTCATTCGCATAAGCGAGTGATTGCGTCTCGGCTGCAGTTGAATTTTTGCATGCCTATACACCTTTTTACATTATTTCAGAGACAAAAACAAAAATTTCGAATGTGAAGGGGGTTGATTGACTCGTGTCATCTTTGTAAGACTGTATCGAAAAAAGTCAAAATCCAGGGCGTAAAATTTTGTTTATTTTTTTCCACTTGTGATCTAACTTCAAATTTACAGAGCGCATTTAGTCCTGTGATTGCATTTACTTGGGAGGCTGCTTCGGTGATTAGTAGTACAGGCCTCGAGTTTATTTTCAGTGTTATAGTTCTACTATAACTGCTCTACGCCGTGTTTAAGTAAACGCTACGAAGAAGAGTTGTCTGGCCTAACAACCATTATCTTGAAAAGAACCGTCGTCGGAAAAAATATTCTCGTCAATAAGCGCAGCATATGCTTAGCTCTACGATCCACGCCCAGACGTCGCATCAAGCCGTTAAAACGTCGACAACCTCCGTTCAGCCAGCGAGCGCCACGTCACCGGGCATCTTGAACAAGCCGTACTGCCAAACACTTCCATTTCTCTTCGTATATTTCAATTCCTTCTTTAGACACTTAGGATCTTATTCATTCTACATAAATTACTTGTTAATCAATTGTAAAGCATAATCCATTCTAATTATCTCACAGCACTTGCCATTTCCTATGAAGAATGAACGTAAAGCTTTATCATGGAGGACGCGTTTGTTCGGCGCTGAGACGAGGACACGTAACGTTCGCTCCTTCGAGGGAGTCGGCAGGCATTAGAGAACCCGCACTCACGAGAATAAGACGTGTGATATCCACGCTTGCCCCTGTGGGCAAGCGGGGGGCTGTTTATATAAGTTGTGTTTGGCTTATCAACCACCACTCTGAAATAACCCAGCTTAGTACCCCATCATAACATGTATTCCACTACTTCATCCTGTTCCAATTGCTTCGCGTATTAGGTAAAGATTCTGTACTTAATAAGATGCGTGAGTCAGACTTATTGATTCACTTATTGATGTATTAAATAATCTATGTTCGCCACCTGATTCAGTAATGAGGCCTCACCTTGATATGAGCTTATTATAACGTCATTAGATGAATTCCTGTAAATGCGTCATTATGATTATATCTGATTGATTGAAGTTAACGTAATTACCGAGATTCTATAGCATCATTGTATTTCGTTGATTCTATAAAAAGCTATATAGTGTGTATCATCTTACTGTCCGATTGATTGTGTCATCCATTATGAATCTAAAGACGTCATCATTTTAATAGTAAATTACTTTGTAACCTTCAGATCATTTACCTTATAATTTATCTGAAAACTGCAAATTTTTGGTGATTACCAGAAAATAAGTAATCACGATGGAAAATATATCATTGGAAATGACGATAAATCATTCACGAAACGATAAATGATGCGGCGACGGAAAAGAAATAAAACCACATCACGACTATAACAAGGCATCGCTAGGATCAAAAATAGGGAAACACGACACAGTTGGGACTGGAGCGCCAAAATGGATAACACTATAAAAATAAAAACAATGCGTATTATTCCTATGAAAAGAACGCTTAAAAAAACGCTTTAAAAAAACATTGCGTAGAATTCCCATTAAAAGTGGGTAACGCTATGAAAATAAAAATATAACAATACGTAGAATTCCTATGAAAAGTGGGTAATGCTATAAAAATAAAAATAAAACATTGCGTAGAATTCCCATGAAAAGTGGATAACGCTACAAAAATAAAACAATACGTAATATTCCCCTGAAAAATGGGCAACGCTAAAAAAATGAAAATAAAAACTTTAAAACTTCCATGAAAAACTCAAATTACTGTAGCTGAAAAAACTTCAAAAAGGTGGATAGTGTCTGCACACAATTTTGTAATGCTTACTTGTGTAGAACTGATCCAAAGTCATACGCGTGTCGATACTCGGCGCTGCCCACGTGACTTATGCCGCCACTGTTGAAGAAGTAGTCTCCGAGGGCATAGGGAGGTATCGAACCTGTTGACAAATAACGCTACAAATATCATGGGAAATGATCCATGTTTTCAAAACTAATGTCTCGGTTCTCGAGGTCGGATTCTTGTTTAGTGAGCTCATCTGTTATTAGGAAAATATACAGAAACGCAGGGCATGCTACAAATTTGTTCTTCAAGTGTTACGCCAACATCTCAATCTTCATCTCATGGATAAAGTGTACAATGTTGCAGTATTTGAAGTATTTTTTCAAATATGTGATTATTAATGCATTATACACGTTTCCAAACAATTTCTGAAGATTCGAGAAAAAATGCGACTGATTGATCAAGATTCTTAAAGGCAAACGTATATTTGCGTCGGACAATACATTAGCTTTTTCGTTGCATTCAACCCATTGCCTAAATTTTCAATTAACAAATATTGCCTAAGAACATATGAAACAAGAATATTCATGCTCCGATATGATCTACAGTCTAATCCCTTTTACTTCTATTTTGGAAAAATAAAATTTTTCGTCCTTGGGCACCAAAATATTCAAAAATTAAATCCATTGGAACGATGTACCAGATGCTATACTTTTCACCAACTCATTAGAGCCAAATAATATAGCTTTCTCGTGTTGTCATGCTTCTCCGCATAACTGTGTAAGGAATATCGCTAAGGATCTGAATAATAGTCCGGCCAACGACTTATTCATAAATGATTCAAAAGACAAAATGTTAAGCCTGATTTCTGCGAGAAAACATTGCAACGTTAAATTCAAGAACAGTCAACTCGTCAGGAACAACGCCCAGACGTCGTCGATACGCGTAATGAACGAAGACGCTAACGGAAGATGCTAAGAACCTCAACGGATGTCTTCATTTGCTTTAATTCATATGTTTAACATTGTTTTGTGGGGATTTTTATATAGTAATGAGGGTAAGGTTAATGATGTATGTTTTCTATTCGATAGTAGGGATGTATCACGTTCTTATTGGTAACCTTGTTGGGTCGTTATTCCAAGTTGGCATCTCAAAGGCGACGCCAAACGCGGTTGCTTGAGAGAGCGAGGGCAGTTGAGGTGAGAACACGATCACAAGCAGCCGCATACGAGTTTGTTCCTCTACCTTGGTCCAGTTGGGCCGAGGCTTGCCTCTTAAATTCACTACTCAAAGCCATCCTAGAATATCTGTGCCCTCATTCGCTCGAAAGTGATTAACTTCAAGAATACTCAACTGCAGTGCCAATAACGTAAATTAGAGATTGTCAACCTAGATTGCTAACTGTCGGCATAGCCCCAGCCATCAACCTGGTCTCTCCGCCCTCAACCAAACATGGCGACCTTGCTCCAGCGCGCCAGCCAGGCGACATTCAGACTGCGAGACCGATCTCCAAATCTCAAGATAAGTTTCCCTCTGATTTCATGTCAAATCCCAGTTCCCTCTCACGCTTCTAAGTATATTAGGATGTGAATGCGCAGATCGCGTGCATTCAATTAGCTTGCGTACTTTCGATGATTAATGTCTTGATAATTTCCTTTTGTTCAATAGCGAATTTCTTTGATGTTCCTGTGTCTTTAATAACCTTCAGATAAATAGGAGGAGAGGACATGATGATTCAGAAGAAAAGTTATAATGTTTGAAGCCACGAAACACGGCTAAAATGCACGGTTAATTTATGGCCTTAAGCCGCTCGTAACGCTTACCGAAGATTGAATTAAATATTTATACAGAAACCCTGTATTGGTGGCAGCTACCTTGACATTACCAAGTAGAAAATATATGAATAGTGACGAATAATCTTGATGTCACGACTAATAATATAACATGAAAATATCATGCATCGCAACAAAGAATGACGGCAGAGAAAAATGAAGACCGTGACCTCAGCGAGATAAAATAAAGAGGGTCACGACATATGGCGGCTGAGCGGTGGGATTTGAGTTTTGCTTTAAATGTGAATGTTACTGTAAAATCTCATGCCTACCGAACTTATACCTCCGAATAAAAATATATACGTGCATTCAAACATTCAAATTTAAAAATTGATATTTGGCCGACTAAAAATAATTTCTTTATCTGAATCATCTCGTCTCTCTCTTCCTAATGAATACTTATTTGCAGAATGTCATTTGGAACGATAAAGTAATGTTGTATTAATATTTCATATTTGAATGTTGTCGATAGACTCATAATAGGTACGAATGTGCAACGTATCCCTCCATCAATTAAATTTAACTACCATGTATGTATCATTTTCTGCACTACCCAACGTTAAAACTGTAATGTAAAAACTGAAATGTAACAACATGCTACGTTGGAGACGAATGTTAAGATCGAACATTCCTAAGTCCTTGGGTAGGGCTGGCTTACCGCAGCAGCCGCTCGCTCCCCCACGCCAATGGCATGTGATACATAAATAAAGCCCACGTACCCGCGTACGAACTGCCACAAATGCCACACGCTAGAGCTTTCCATGATTCTAAACTTCAATTACGCGAACGATAAATGTTGTGAATCACGATTTTCTTAGTTTAGGCATGTAATATTTACGTTTTTCAAATGAAAAATGAATTTAATTACATGTGAGAACGTAAAGTTTTAATTATTTCATCATTACTGCGTGTAAAATTTCTTATTCGACGTTCATCAAACAAATTCCTGCGGATACCACGGCATAATTATGTCAATATCATGTGAATTTTTATTCAAAATTTAAATACTAATGATCAAAACCAGCTTATAGATAATTTTATTCCAATTTCCGGAGATAGCATTCTTTAACAATTTTAAATTTGATATTTAAATACAATAGATTCAATTTAAATACCAAATGGCACAGTTTCAACTAGAATGAATGTAAACCAGAGGCGTTTGTCTGCTATTAGAATTACTAGTGAGTTAAGGTTTGCGAAAATTTAATTACGGTTCCTTGGACCAATTTCATTTTGGCGTATAATCTAAAGAATTAGATTTACTATTACTCTTAAAATAATTAATAACCTGCGGATACCTCACATGGGGACTCTTGTTGTCACTGAAACGTAGTATAAATGATGCGCGAACTACTAGGAAAACACAACAACGTATCTGAATAGTGAAGTAAATTTAGTTCGTGATTCCAAAAAATAAAATTTGGTACAGCCAGGATTTATTTCAAACGGGTTTATTCAATCTCGACGATCTCGTATTAATATGTTTGCGCATACATGTTCTACTGGTCCTGAACATAACTATGAATTTCATTGCGTCGAGTTGGTCAAATTTAAATACTATGTATAATTTTTGTAATTAATATTTCTGTGTGGGAAAAATAGTTCAATTTGTTTCACTTTCATGTATTTCGATAATTCCATAAATGTGTGTGTACTCGTAGGATGTAATTAATTTTAAACTTTGCGATCTATACTTAAATAAAATTTTGAACCTTATGTTCTATTCATAATTTGCTTATAATAACGTAAAATTCAAACGTAGGATGCTTAAGTTTTTTTGTAAATACTTGGGAGTTTGAGAGGGAAGACTTGGTTGACGTGATGTAGAGGGGGACTTGGGAAAAATTAAAGAAGAACATCAGAACAAACACTTAATGGGATTGACCTTTCAGGAATGGTGGATGACATCAGCTGAGCGCGGTTGAACGCTTGCGCCGGCGCACCATCACTCGCCAGTCATCAAGAGTGGTGAGAGACTCCACCACAGACGCATCACGGTCGCCCTGCTCGGACGGCATCACTACTACGGGTTGGCCGCGCACACACGAATGCACGCTGCACCCCGCTCCATACTCCACCATCTGCCTCGACGCTTGAAGCACGACACGCAGCGGCAGACCAGAGCTCGCACACCGACTCGTAGAAAACGAGTACGCGAAGAAAATTTCTTATCAGCGGACTGGGTCGACGACCGCGGCTAATTTTCTACTGAGGCATGGTGAATAGAAAACGACGGGCATTTAAAATTTAAAGGACAGCTCAACATAGGGATTTCAATCACGACTTCGGACTTCGGATGGATTCGACGACGACGGCTTCTGATGTAATCAACGACGATGAAAATAATACGGAGGCCTGGATGAAAATCAACGTATCAACTCAAAGATCTCAGCATAAAGGCAGCGAGTCCTACGCAACCCCAAAAAAGATGATGAACTCCACGAGACAGTAGTCCACTTCGACCGACGACACACGGAATATATTTCGGAGATCTCTATAAGACTTCTGCAAAGTGGTGGAGCAAGTCATGCAGCCCAGGATTATACGACTTGGGTGTATTTGGAAGTGTTCGCTACACTTCCGAGGGTTTTCACTCTCAAGGATTACTGCAGTGATCCACGCAACGGAGGGAGAAGTCGGTGTCATCTATAGGACACGGTTCTGCCCATAGGACGACTATGATGACTCCTTTATTTGACGACTCTGAATCAGCGCTCGCCAGAAGAGCAAACTCCAGTTGTAAGCATCTTGACTCTTCCCATGATCCACGCATTAAGGCGTCGGCTGCACGTGTGAGCAACGTCGAAGATAAGCCTTTCGAGCACAAGCAGGAGCTTGTAATTTGTTCGGCCACAGGGGATGTCATGCTTCTCCGCATAACTGTGTAAGGAATATCGCTAAGGATCTGAATAATCGTCCGGCCAACGACTTATTCATAAATGATTCAAAAGACCAAATGTTAAGCCTGATTTCTGCGAGAAAACATTGCAACGTTAAATTCAAGAACAGTCAACTCGTCAGGAACAACGCCCAGACGTCGTCGATACGCGTAATGAACGAAGACGCTAACGGAAGATGCTAAGAATCTCAAAGGATGTCTTCATTTGCTTTAATTCATATGTTTAACATTGTTTTGTGGGGATTTTTATTTAGTAATGAGGGTAAGATTAATGATGTATGTTTTCTATTCGATAGTAGGGATGTATCACGTTCTTATTGGTAACCTTGTTGGGTCGTTATTCCAAGTTGGCATCTCAAAGGCGACGCCAAACGCGGTTGCTTGAGAGAGCGAGGGCAGTTGAGGTGAGAACACGATCACAAGCAGCCGCATACGAGTTTGTTCCTCTACCTTGGTCCAGTTGGGCCGAGGCTTGCCTCTTAAATTCACTACTCAAAGCCATCCTAGAATATCTGTGCCCTCATTCGCTCGAAAGTGATTAACTTCAAGAATACTCAACTGCAGTGCCAATAACGTAAATTAGAGATTGTCAACCTAGATTGCTAACTGTCGGCATAGCCCCAGCCATCAACCTGGTCTCTCCGCCCTCAACCAAACAGGGCGACCTTGCTCCAGCGCGCCAGCCAGGCGACATTCAGACTGCGAGACCGATCTCCAAATCTCAAGATAAGTTTCCCTCTGATTTCATGTCAAATCCCAGTTCCCTCTCACGCTTCTAAGTATATTAGGATGTGAATGCGCAGATCGCGTGCATTCAATTAGCTTGCGTACTTTCGATGATTAATGTCTTGATAATTTCCTTTTGTTCAATAGCGAATTTCTTTGATGTTCCTGTGTCTTTAATAACCTTCAGATGAATAGGAGGAGAGGACATGATGATTCAGAAGGAAAGTTATAATGTTTGAAGCCAGGAAACACGGCTAAAATGCACGGTTAATTTATGGCCTTAAGCCACTCGTAACGCTTACCGAAGATTGAATTAAATATTTATACAGAAACCCTGTATTGGTGGCAGCTACCTTGACATTACCAAATAGAAAATATATGAATAGTGACGAATAATCTTGATGTCACGACTAATAATATAACATGAAAATATCATGCATCGCAACAAAGAATGACGGCAGAGAAAAATGAAGACCGTGACCTCAGCGAGATAAAATAAAGAGGGTCACGACAGTGTGAAAATTGCTAATCATTTTTACTAAGCTCTGTCAACCTATAAAATTCTACATCAGTGGAAGCCCATAAAATTTGTATTCGTCTTCCTATTTTATCACATGGAAAATTGGAACAATTTCTTGAGGTTTAGAAATTAGAAAAGAAGTTTCCTTGTTGCAAGGAGACTTCGATGAATCATTTTATATGTAATCTCATTTGTTATCTTCATTCTCATCGTCTCCTGAGTAGGATCTGTAGAATTTATATATCTACATCAGTGAAAGTTATGATGATCCGTCTCACCTTGACCGCCATGGCATGGATATTCAACTCAAATGTATGATCAATAATTGTACTAAGCAATTTTGAAAATAGCAAACATAACTGGATCTTGGCTTTATTTAGCTATGATTAAGTGTTTTTGAAAGTTGAGTTTGTGACTACTGGTCGGTCAGCAACAGTATGGGAATATCCTCCGTGTGCTACGGGTGGGTCACATGGCGGTTAACATGTGAAACATTCGCAGCTGCTGCAATAGATACACTGTTAGAAGCAAACTGGTTTTCAGCCAGTATTAGCTGCCAGTTATTTAAACAATTCATTTACCGCAAGCGACAGAGAAGCAAACTGTTTCTCAAGTCTAGTTCAATGGTCACATTTGAACGCCAATTTAGTTGAAACACAATACTAGCTAGCCATTTGAGGTAAAGCCTACGATAATAGTTGTACAATAATAGCTTATAGTGAAAAGCAAGTCAGTAAACAGTTAGTATCAGTAAGTATTAATGAACTCAACCCTATTTGTATTAGTGAACTTTAACCCTATTTGTAAGTATTTGTAAACTTAACCCTATTAGTAAGTATTAGTAAACTTAACCCTATTAGTAAATATTAGTGAACTTAACGCTATTAGTAAGTGTTATGCTTCTCCGCATAACTGTGTACGGAACATCGCTAAGAATCTGGAGAAGCGTTGCCTGGCCTACAACGTAATCCTTAATGATTCTAAAAGACCACATGTTAAATCTGATTTCTGCGAGAAAGCATCAACGTTACGTCCTAGGACAGTCGACTCGTCAGGAACAACGTCCAGACGTCGTCGATACGCGTAACGAACGAAGACGCCAACGGAAGATGCTAAGAACCTCAACGGATGTCTTCATTTGCTTTAATTCATATGTTTAATATTGTTTTGTGGGGATTTTTATATAGTAATGAAGGTAAGGTTAATGATGTATGTTTTCTATTCGATAGTAGGGATATATCACGTTCATATTGGTAACCTTGTTAGGTCGTTATTCAAAGTTGGCATCTCAAAGGCGACGCCAAACGCGGTCGCTTCAGAGAGCGAGGGCAGTCGGGACGAGATCACCATCATAAGCAGTCGCATACGAGTTTGTTCATCTACCTTGGTCCAGTTGGGCCGGGGTTTTGCCTCTTATAACGATACGAACCATTTGAAAGATACTAAAACGACCCGAGTATCTCTGTGACATTCATCTGTGAATATATTGAGATTAAATTCCGTGGCGACGTAATCACAGCCATCAAACTTCGCCCGCCAACCCTCAAACATGGCGGTTGCCGCCCCAGAGTGCCGGCCAGACGACGCTCGACTGCAAATCCTGTTCTTCGAATCTAAGATAAGTCGCCCTCTGAAATCATGCCAATTCTAGTTCCCTCTCACGCTTCTAAGTATATTAGGTTGCAAATGCGTAAATCACATATGTTCAATTAGTCTGCGTATTTTAGATGATTAATGTCTTGATAATTTCTTTTTATTCAATAGCGAATTTCTTTGATGTCCTTGTGTTTCTCTATGTCCTTCAGATAGATAGGAAGAGAATGAATGGATGATTTAGAAAGAAAAGAGAATGTTTGAAGCCAGGAAACACGGCTAAAATGCACGATTAATTTATGGCCTTAAGCCGCTCATAACGCTTACCGAAGATCGAATTAAATATTTATACATATAAACCCTGTATTGGTGGCAGCTACCTTGATATTACCAAGTAGAAAATATATGAATGGTGACGAATAATCTTAATGTCACGACAAATAACATCACACGGAAAAAATATCATGCATCGCAACAAAGAATGTCGGCAGAGAAAATGATCGGAGCGTGACAGAAGAAGCGGTCACGACAGTAAGTACTAGTAAACTTGACCCTATTAGTAAGTATTAGTAAACTTAACCCTATTCGTAAGTACTAGTAAACTTAACTCTATTAGTAAGTAGTAGTAAACTTAACTCTCTTAGTAAGTATTAGTAAACTTAACCCTACTCGTACGTTCTAGTAAACTTAACTCTATTAGTAAGTACTAGTAAACTTAACCCTCCCACACCACTCACCTGTGACGGAGGCCTGCACAGGCTCGACAGTTTCCGCATCGCAGTGGCGGCAGCGGATGCTGAAATCGAACTGCATTTTAAAGTTTTTAACAGTTAATAGAAATTGATACGAGGAATTAACCCCTCTGTTGGTAGAAAATTGTTCTCTTATTTTCCTCCACGAAATAAACAAAGTATGTCTAGTTGAATTGCCTGTTAACAATGAATCAGAATGGAGCCATTTGCTAGTTGACTAGCACTAAGTTTATGTCAAAAGCAAGGAGATTTAACTACAATGTAAGAATAGTAACAAATTTTATAAAATTTCAGCCCACTAAGCTTACATTATTGATGTTAGGCCACCGAAATTCACTCGTTAGAAGCATTACTGTATTGCGAGTCATTCCAAAATAGTTAACTTATTACTTTAATGAAGTTTAGATAGAGCATTGAACTCTTACACTGGTTAAGTATTGCTAAAGATGGAATTTTAGATGGTGGAAATCGTTCAACAGTTAATATGTTTAAAAATAAAGTATTTGAATTAACTGGTTTGAAACCGCTAGCATATCATTTTAAATAATTCCATAGACTTTGAACGTACACGTAAAAAAATGCTAAACTTTTGACAAAGTTTTCCTTACGTGGCTTGCGAGAACGAACTGTTCACAAAAATATTAAGCAGGAAGTGAGAAGTAATTTTCACGAACGCCTTGTGTGACATTTGAGCATTGATATGAAAATTAGCGACTGTGCTCGAAGTAGAAAGAATATTTCATGGGAATTTTTCACATTTCATATTGAAGAGGAAATTTGTCCCTTTTGAAAAGTGTACCAAGAAACTACAGTATTAAAGCACAAATGTGGTCAATTATTGAATTGCTATTTCTCTATTTCAATTTCTCTGGGCTCAATCGCTCAATCGTTCCCGTACCTCCATTGTACCTCGTCTGCTACGGGCTACTCAATAAACTGTACCTTCAAGAAGATCTCCTGCGTTTCACTGGCCTGCATACCAGGAGGAAGTGTCTAGAACTTCATCACAAGGGCATTTGTTCGAATACCGGAAACATTTGAGAGATACAAAACTGTCCGCCATTGTTGGACAGTTACAACTGTCCGCCATTGTTGGACAGTTACAACTGTCCGACATTGAAGGGCAAAAAAGGACGATTGAAGGGTCAATGAAGGGCGAGTGAGCTCTTCCGTGCAGAAAACGCCAAACGAATATCTCTCGGGAAATTTGAGTTGACTAGAGGGAAACACAGTAAAATAATTAGCTGTTTAATAGAGCACGTGAGCAAGAGGATCTTTTCAGATAACCCCCGCCACTAATGCAACATATAAGTTCACCCACTTGTAACTTTCGAAATAATTCACCTATCGACTTCAAATTTCTCTCAAACGAAAGAATGTTTTAATCTTTCGTTTGAGAGTAATTTGAAGTCTTTTACAAGTGGGTGAACAGGTTCTGTGATACCTTGCACTTGATTTTCTTTTCATAAACTATTGAACCTCGGCGAACAATATTCTTGGCGTAGCCAGAACGTTTGGGCTCCCCGTGCAATTCATTGAAATTGAATACCATACACCGGTTCAATCAAGGAAGATAAATTTAAAAACTTCACAAGAAGAAACTAATGATTTCAGGGGAAAAATTTTGAATCACCAACAAGTTCATAAGAAATGAAAACGTGGCTTCAGATGCAAATTAATTCCAATTTTAAATCAAAAATATTTTCAATACTTTATTTTAAGACTGGAAAGTTAATACCAATTAATTATGCACCTGAATTATAACTCACGGCGTTTGTTGAGCTTGCAAATTAATAAAAGGTTCGGCCGAGGAATTTTTATGGGGCAGATTTTGTTCTGTGGAGATTTTGTTAGAGGAGATTTATTTTCCTGAGGGATTTTTTGCTCCAGGGGGATTTTCTCACACATGATTCGTTCTACAGGACCTTTGTTTCACGAGAATTGTGTTTTATCAATTTTGCTTCTACATGTGGGGATAATTTTTCCACTGGAATTTGTCCCAGAGGAATTTTGCTCCATTAGGACTTCAGTAAGGGAGAATTTAATCCACGGAATTTTATTCTTACTCTAGAAAAACGAAAAAATCACATGTTGTCACTGATCATCTTCAACCGCTAAGCACAAATACTCGAAGAAATTGAACTGAACGACCATGTAGCAAGATTAAAACTACCTGTAACTTCTGCGTTTAGTTTAAATTATCCGTGTAGAATTTGAAGCACGGTATAATTTTACCCACATGTAAATAGCAAGGATGTTCACAAGAATAGAGGGATCTATGTAAACGAGCAATGTTCAGCAGAGTTCGTTTTCGTAGCTCTGGTCCGCACTTCTGTATACTGTGGCCCCGCAGCACCAAGTGAAGTGGACAGACGGATTTCGAACAAGCCTATAGGGGGACGCCTGCATACAAGGTGCTCAAGTTTTTGCCGGTAGTGGTCCTCAAAAAAGGGATGTGTGTAGAGAGGCTATCTACTACATAAGGAAAATAATCAAGCATTTTCTTGTAGATTTTTATTGCCTCGTACAACGTCACCAGGCATAGGAAAAAATTCAAGCTTGTCATGGCGAAATACTTAGCAGGATAGAAGCGTGTTATATTGAGATAGACTTTTATTTTCTTATGATAGAAAAGGATGGCTCCCATTCAGTGAGCTTTAGGCACACTGATGCGAACAATCCTCCAAGATATTTCACTCATTAAACCCTTCGAAGCTGATGTTTCAATCTAAACTCCACGTTAAAGAATAAATAAGTTAACTCCTTCGAAAGTTTCGCACATCGAAATTCAGAATAAAATTAACAGACGTTGTACTACTGACTACCGAAATGTTCGTCGAACGTCAGCCACAGCATAAAATTATCACAGTACAAAATATAGACGCTCAAGTAAACTAGTTTTACAAGGTCATTTTTTATAATCGCAATACTGTTGTTCTTGTTACGACACTGCTGCATCCGCATAAATTGTTACTAAGTTTTACGCTCTTCTTCAGAATAAATTCATTCTAAAACGTATGCAGGATACGGAATAATTAAATCCTAAAAATATCGGCACGTGGTATTATAATTTCAGTGGTCACATCTGTAATGTCCTGAAAGTGCACTTATCGGATACCATTAGATAAATGTTATGAGTCACTACAATTGAATTGGTTTAGGTGGTTGTGTTTACAGTCAAAGGTGTACAAAAAATATTCAATACAATTATTTTACGTGAATACCCTTGAAAATAAGGAAAGAGATAATCAGAAATGGAAATAATCTATACTATAATAAGAGCCGCGTCCGTCCGTCTGTCTTTCTGTCTGTCCGAAGCCGTCGAAAGCGTTGTGATGAGCGTATCTGTGATACAAGCTCCAGTCCTAATATTTTGACGGGCCGTGTTCACGCGGCCTCATCAACTCTCAAGAAATTGATTTTTTATATTTTTTACGGCCTTTCTTTCATGTCACCTTCATTCTTATTTCAAATAAAAGGGGGTGGACTATCTAGTATTTGATAACAAGAGCGCATCGGTGAGACACTCATCTTCGTACACAAAACAAACTTCAATCTCTACTGCAAGCGTAGAGAAGGAAGGTCAATGCGAAGCGTATAGAGATCGGGCTAAAAATGTCAATTTATAACCTTTCAATCAACGGAGCAAATCTGCATTTAGTCTTTGAATTTTTAACTCAATTTATTGTTTTTCAGATCAATGAGAAGCATTTTTTTCATAATCCGAGATATTTGTTTTTTCCTTAGCTACGTTGGTTTAACACATTGCACACATACGAGAACCAATTGCGCCAAAAACAGAGCAGTGGATGAGAGACTCGAAATTACTTGCTCACAAAACTATTTATAAAATTAATCGGACTATGTTCATTATTAAGTTTTTTAAATAGGTTGGAAAATTGTCCTCGGGCGGCAGCTAGAGAGTGGAATTTGAAGGCTCTACCTCAGCAACCGGGCACTCAACGAAAATGAAAAGTGTTTGTTTCTTCACAAATTATTTCGGCTTTTGTTTCATTATGCATCCGTTGTTATCAGGTAGAATAATTACATTATATTTGTTTTATTTTTCGTTATTCGTATTCAAGCAGAAATTTTTTTTCTACTTGGACTCCCTGAGTTCAAAGCAACGTTTCGTTGACTGTTTTACAAACAAACGCATTTATAAGATACATTTGTACTAATATAAATAAATATGTGCACATTATTTCATTTTACTGACTAGATTATAAACTATCAAAGCACTTAGCGTGTATGAAATAAATTCATAAATGAAACTTTGAGGAACTTTCTCTTTGAATATTTGAAACTGTGCTTCATGTTGACTTCAGTAAACTTGATTTTCAGGTGAAGGAACTTCAGAGACATTTAGAGGAAATTGATTTTCGTATAAAAACTTACAAAAGCAATGTTCATCTTAGAAATTGAGGAAATTGATTTCCAAAACCGAATGTCCCACAAAATGTCAAAGAATTTTTAATTGATTCTATCTCCGTTCTGAATTAACATATTTTAATTGTCTTCTATTCACAATCTAGTAAATGTTGTTTCCTTTTAGACTAAACTAAGTTTTTGAAAATCGGTTAAATAACCACTTTACAATGATCGATTTACTGAAAGAGTTAGAAAACCTAATTGTACATAGGGAAAGTTTTTAAAACAATATTGATAATCTTCCCTATTTTGTACTTTCCAAAAAAAAACGAACAAACAAAATTTTTAAAGAGTATCAAATCATTACCTTAAAAAACGTTTAAATAAATAAAGTAATTTAGTATTTCTCTCACATTCTTCTCATGGCAAGTATCACTTCTAGCCACTTTTGAACGAAGAGTTTTGCGGATTATTTCTCCGTTTTCTTTCAGTTCTTGAAACACTTCTTCAATTCGTTGTCGAAGAATTGTTAATGATGGTGGTGATACATACTTGTTGGTATGTAGGCTACATCATTGTAAAATTATTTTTAACAGTAGGGATTGAGAAATGAACAAGAACACCAATGTTGTTTTTCAAACTTTTCCTATGAACAATTAGTTTTTCTACCTCTTTCAGTAAATCGATCATTGTAAAGTGTTTATTAAACGATTTTCAATAACTTAAATTGTTCGAAAAGGAAACAAAATTTACTACTTTTTGGAAAAAAGACAATTCAAATAGGTTAATTTAAAGCGGAGATATAATCGATTAGAAAGTCGGGTACACTTTTTTGGGACACCCGGTATATTTAGATACTTTCATTTCTATTTCAGGAAATACACTCGAAAATGGCATAGTTCTGTAATGTCGCAATGGTTTTTAGCCTTCATATCTGAATTAATCATAACCATTCATTTCTTCATTGTACGGATTCCATCTTCAAAAGTGATGAGTCTGAGTGAATCATTTGGCGACTCACAGCAACAGAAAACGAATCTGTTTATCTATATTATTACCGTCATATTTATATCGGATCTAGCGCACATGTCTGTCAAAAAAAATATCATTCGGTGCTCGATAAAGAACTGAGATTATATCATTTGGTGGCTATTATTTAGAACAATATTCACTTCGGCACACATTTCCCCAACATTAATCCTCCACATGAGGATACCAAAGCAATTTATCTATCCCAGCAAAATGCCATATTTAGATTTATTTATATCCATGAGGTTGAGATGCTTGTATCACAGATACGCCGACCATAAAGTTCTGTTGTTCCAAGCGAGAGATTATGCGGTTGCAATCCAAAAGTTAATTGTGGAAATCAATCCTAGACAGCCGTTATTATAAATTGCAAATTATGCCACACTAGACACAAGGGAGAACACAACTCGTTCAATCCCTGTAACCGGTGCAGTTCGAGTTCAAACTGAATGCATTCACAACAAAATGAGAGAAGAAAATTATTCTAAGTGCCACAAACCGTTTTGCAGGATCTCGACTTCAGTCTTGATTCATTACGACTGACTGTTACCGACTAGCTAGATCTCTGTCATTTCTTGCAAGGGTAAGGGACACACACGAAAAAATCAACATTTTAATGAAAATTATTGTGAGGAGTAAAAGATAATAAATACGAGAATACCACAACCTCTTCCAGTACATCAGGAAACCGAATAACCTTTCAAGTCAAGCAGATACCTCTAAAGTTTTTTCCTAAGAAGCTAGAACGTGTGTCAGAACTTTTGACTAAACTTGTCTCTCTACTTGAAAATCATTTACGACGGTGTTTCAGTCGGTTTCGGTAGACCGTGTCGTGTTTTTTCTTCTTTAGTTTTAAACTTACAGCGAAGGACTTCCAAGGCATTCTCTTGTAGAATTTATATGCTTTCAGTTATCGTGCCAAGGATGAAAAATCCAAGAGATTATATTGCTCTTGTTTCTCTCCAAAACCAAATCAACCATGACACGGCTATTGTACACCTCGTATGGTGTATTTATAATTAAGGGCTTAATAAATTTTTAAACTCCAATGTGTTTAAATACATTGCATGTATCAACTTTTTTAGAAAACAACTATTTTTTTCTTCATCTTCAGACTGCATCATTAAATACGAATGATGGGGTAGTCAAATTCAAGAATTCAAACGTACAATAGCGGGACATTCACCTGGCCAGGCTATCGACGTCAGTGAGTGATGATATTCAGCGCTTCACAAACGATAATTTTCCGAATAAAAGTTAAACTGAACTTCATCTAGCAAAAATACTGAATTACAGAAATAATAAATAAAAAATGTTTTCTTAATAAGGTGGCTACCTGAAATGGATTAATACATTACAACCACGGTAAAGGAAACAAGGTAGGTTCAAACCTGGCTTTTTTTCGTTGGCAGCGTGGTTTTGCTGACGTCACGGCAACGAACCAATAGGAGCAATCATATTGCACCCCCTAAATATGGCCCCACTATTGGCCTAGCGACATAGAGTTTTCGTGACGTCATAAAGTTTGTGCGAAATAAAGCGTTTCTATTGGCCAGCCGAACAAGAAGAAGTGTATTTTTTTCCCATTGAAATGACCCTACATTGTTTCCTCTACCGTGATTACAATATTGTCTTGAATTATTTTGAACGTTATCAATTCATATGATTCGAGTGCTTTTTTAACAAAAACTGACGTTGAACAACAACTTTAGGACACTTATTTGAGGGTAAACTATTCGTCTTGGTTGGTTATGAAGCAGTGCGTATCACACATACAAGAATTTGAACTAAAAACGTGCCAAAATCATACTCAAGACTGATCTGATGCATCAAACACCGGCATTTTAATGCTGCAGAGAACACACTGAAATAATATCAAGAGGCGAGGCGATAAATCACGTAAGTTAAACTGCATCAAAACATTGCGCATAAAAAAGACATTTAACGAGACATTTCTCTATGAAAAGGTTAATATTTTTGGCTTCACCCCCGAAAATGCTACATTGGGGTTTCCTCAAAGCTCTTAATTAGGGTTTACCATTTAATCTTACTGTGGCACATCCGGGTGGATAAGTTTTATTCATTGAAAATTGACGTTTTACTTTCGTACAGCCTATTAAATAAGTTTTATTTCTTAAACATTGACGTTTTACTTTCGCACAGCCTAATGAATAAGTTTTATTTACTAAAAATAGACGTTAAGAAGTGGCAGGAGTAAAATGCCCATGATTCGTCCAAGGCACGGTGCCGGCGGCGGTGAACTCGACACGCGCGATCTCCGTCATGTCGGCCGCGCTGAGGAAGAGCAGACAACCGTACGAGCTCGACTTGGAGGACAGGCAGAAGATGGCCAGCGTTCCGTCGTCTTCCGCCTGAAAGTTACGGAGTCATCTTGAAACTTATTTCTCAAACTAACGTTAGCAATCAGCAACCTTAAATGCCATACTTCTTTCTTAAGAAAACCTTCGCAATTTCGTAATAATGCTAAATGGCGCACTCCTTCCCCAAGAAACCGTTCGCGATTAGCAATGTTAAATGGCGAACTTCTTTCTCAAGAATACACCTCGCTTGACGTGTTTCGAGTGTGTAAATTAGGAATCAAAGTTGCGATAAAGATTTACTAAAGAAGTGCATTCGTTACCCATGAAATTAATTAATTATCTTGAAGGACGAAAAGCAACAGTATTCTCACGAAAAGTATAGCATAAGAAAAACAGTCTCAAGGAACTGAGAATTTTTGCTTGCATATCAGGCGGTAACTAATTGCAAGAATACGAAATCAAACATATTTTGGGAAGGGATATATTTTATTTTAAGAAAATAGGGATTAACTTCATTGGCCGGGGGTTCATAGGAAATAAATTAGAAAGGTAGAAAATTTTTAAAAACATGATTTATCACGACTTAGAAAAAAAAGTTAATTTACAGGACCTCAAAACATTTAAGCCCTCAATCAATTTTATTTGACCTATTCCAACTCGAGTTTACTAGGGACCGAAAAAATATTTTTTTTTTGCTTTCCGCAAGTAGCATTTGGTGATGTATCTTTCAATCCCCAATTGAGCGATTTTTTCCACCTTGGGGCAGAAGTTACTAAGACTTTTATGACTATTACTGTTTCAGGATTAGAGCGGGAGCCTCACGCTACTACAATGAAACAGATCAACGAGCACAATTGCTAGACGGGCGATCTACCGTTGATAGCAATAATAATGGTACTATATTAATTCCTTTGCATCAAAGCGATTGGATCGACCAGGCTTTTTAGCCTAATTTACAAAGCTAATGCACTTATGATTTTGATTTACGTTACTGAAATACAGGCCATCAAGACAATGTTACGTAAATGCAGTTCCCCTTATGATAAGATAACACAAACGAAAAAATAAATTACGGAAAACCAAGGAGTTAAACCCACAATCATTGAGACGCTTATCACCATTACCGCAACAGATTTTTCATTCGCTATAGCTGATTTAAAATGCTAATGAATGCAAAATAATAATTTTTTCTCCCCTATTTAGGATGGTAGTACCTGTCAAACGTTGCTTGTGTATTTCGTTAGTTAAATACTGACCTCTTCTTTGGGATTAGGGATGTAGTTCGCTTCGGTCATGTAGAGACCCGGTTCCATGAAGTGGAGAACCTCCCCAGTCTCCACGTTCACTTTCGTCGCCTGAAAGTGAAAAGGACAAAACAAAGTTAGGAAGTAGTTCATGCCAAGTTGGACTTCTTAAATTTACATTTGGGTTATAAAGGTTCGCAAGGTTGGGTTATGCTATGTAACAAGCTAAGGAGCGAAATGAGGTTTATTTAATATTTTTGGCTTATCAAGAATAGTTATGGAAGATGCCACAACGTGAAAATTAACCTGAACGTTCAACTTACATAGCTCGCAGAAACAATCAATGACATAACAGCTATTCAGTTGAGGGATTTGCTTAACGAGGAACAATGGATGCCAACTCCTTATATCGCCAATATGGAAATAACAATTTAAACAAAAATAGGTCTGAGTTATTCCTGGAACCCGAGCTAATATGTGTTTAAAATTTTCATTTCGTTCCGTTCTAATCAACTCCTGCGTTTTACTAAATAATTACGCTACAAATAGAACGAGTTCGTTTGACTCTCGCTACTCTTTCTTTATTTTCCTGAGCAGAAAATATGCGCTGGATTATAAAAGAAATGTTATCATCTCAAACGAGTTTTTTTTAACCTCCGCAGGCAAGGTTACTAACTCCAGGCTATTACTAAAATATAACTCGGTAGCTGGCTGAGACAGGCACGTGAGGCGTCTTTTGGAACCAATATTGAAAAGCCAGTGTGACAATTTTCACAATTAACTTTATTGAAAATATGCAATTTACATTCTTTATTTTTGCTATTTGTTTAGGAGTATCTTCATTTTTGTGATGTTCTACCATTATGTAAGAACTGAATTAGATGTACTGAGATTGAGCATGATCATACCAGACTTAACGTCTTATTGTATAGAGATTTCGTTCGTTTGCTTCAAATTAAGAAGCTCCCTCGCGTCATGGCAATTGAAATTTAAGCCCATATACGTATTACCTGATCAGCTGCCAATCTTCATGTAACCACAACCACGGGATTCCTCAGAGTTGTCCCTACAATTTTTCATTGTCTAATAATGTTCATCACCTACCACCTCTGGAATTCGTGTTTCGTCGAATTTTATGCTTGATGTAGAATACTTGAGTTCTATTTGTTTATATTAACCATTGTTATTATGAAAAAAGAGCGACGAAGATAAGACGGAAGAGAGAGATGAAGAATTTGGTCATGAAATATTAACTGAACTAAAACGCGCACTAAAAATAAAATTTTTATTCCGGTAGTAAAATTTCTTTTGAGACAAAAGCACCCTAATTAAATTGAGAATAACCTCTGCAAGTGATGATATCAATAATCCTATGCAATACAAGAAACCGGAATAAAAAATATGCATTGAAAAGATAACGTAGAAGAACGTTACAATTCCCATTTACTACAGTTAAAATGAATGCACTAAGAATCAACATACGAGTACAGACATGAGATCACAGCAAAGATGATTTAGAGGGGAGATAACGAAAACACGACAGTAAGGAGGAATAGTACTCTATTTCAGACTTTGTATTAAGAAGGATAAAATGTACCACAACTTTTGCAACTTTGCGATTTTGAAATAGAATGCGCATTTTATATTTTTTCGGTAAAATGTTGAATGACGAAGTCTTCTATTCTATTTGATAATGGAATGAGGTTATATTCTTCCAGCCTGACGGTGCCTTAAAAAGTATATTTACAACTGCTCACCCTGGAGTGGTCGTGGTCGGTGTGAGAAGTTCCGTAGGCAAACTTGTACCGATGCGAGAAGTAGTTTGGATTCAAGGTGGGAGTTAGCAAGAAAGCGTCGCTCAGTGGAACACATTCCACCGTGGTCTGAAAGTAAATTAAAATCCTCACGTCAACTTGATGGTGCCACCATTGAGAATTGGGAAGTAGCATGAATGATTGCACCATTTGTAACACTTTTTTTATTACAACGCACTTCGCTCTTATACAGCGTCTGGAAATATATTTGAGCTAATCGCGATGCGCACAAAAAACACAAGCCGGGCGATTTTGGCAAGCAATATGACCTAGAACATATTTGTAATTTTGAGAAATATATGCGAGATGAATTATTGATCATCAGTCATGTGGTTTCATGCGTGAAAATCATTTTATATAAGACCACTCATGACAGGAGGCAGTTTAGATACCAGGGTGTATTAACAACTAAAACCTGACAAAGAAAATATGTTGAGGCAAAGCTGAAAGAAATGTGCTTTTTCGGAATTTGACTAGAATAAATAAATACATGACAGTAAATAAGCTGTAGGAGGAACAAAAACTAATATTTTTAAGCATTTTGAATTCAGTGTTAAACGTTTTCTTTTAAGTTTCACTTTTGAGATAGTATAACACGACAGTTACACATCAATTAACATTGCTTGAATTTATTATTCGGACCCACAAGTGGCTATACTCAAATGTGTCAATTTTACTAGACTTAAGAAACAATCCACCGTTGCTGTATCGTTTGTGGTAAATAAATTGTTTAAATTTCACCGACTTACCTCAGATGAAGAGTCAGAAGACGACAGAGGCAAGATTGCGCGGGTCAACTTGCTCCTAAAACTCTCCAGCGATTTTCCATCAGGCGAGTTTGAGTCCTTTGAAAAAAAATCTATAGTTAGTCTAGGAGACAAGCATAATTATTTCCCTGTCGTTATTTTTGCATTGTACATTAAGCAAAGTACAAAAAGCAAAGTACATTAAACAAGTGGTATATTATTTAAGCTCGCTCTACGTGATGCCTCTCGAAAGAATTTTAGTTTTAGAATTTCACCACTAGGGTTGCGCTTGTACAAGCCCTTCTGAAGCGCCAATATTGTATTAACAAAGCCATTCGCTGTTAGTTTTCTGGAATATTTCGGATGTAGAGTTATTTACGTTGAACATGTAGCCATTTGCGATTTAGAGCTTTTCCACGGAAACGAATATCTTCTCTGTTAATTTGCCTGTGCAGACTACAATAATTCGATCATAGTCAGAGTATTTGATGGCCCATGAGAAGGATTCTCAAATCCTGCTGCTTAATGCACCAAACTGACCATACGGAAGGGGAAATGACTAAGGGTATTGTCGTTCTCCTGCCTCATGTCTCGAGCTGAGCTATCCGTGATGTAATTTATCCGATTGGAGTTATCCGATTGATCTCCACCAAATCGATGACGATTTGGTGCAGTTGCAAATACCATGGTTATGTATATTTAGCGTTTTAATAATATCCTTTGCTCATGATTGGTTTTCTCAGGACAGCGCAAATCTTCTATGATAGTCTGGTCAACTTGCATACTCGAACCCACAAAAAATATCCAGCGAACGTAGAAGAACGATCTCGAGATTGTAAAAAATTTCCCTATTTTCAAAAGACTTTTAAAACCTACACCTTGTAGACAAGAAATGTTGCAGCGCGCTACTTGGGAATTACAGCCACCAAAGAGTATTTGCTGGGAAGAAATGCGAACGCAATTATCTTTATTTAGTAACGACTATAAAGATTAGTAGTGTTGTATTCCAATTTTCAATGACTTCATTTTCAGTGAAATATCCCTTTTATTTATAAACTTTTAGTGTAGTTTTTTTCCAGGATTAGTGATAATTTTATTGTGTAAAGATTAACTTATTTAATTTCATGAATTTCTTTGAAACCAATATTAGAAATGTGTGCAGACTCATGTTCGTCCACTGTACCTCTAAAAGAGAGTGTTTTATATGGATTGCTTTCTAGTCATTTCCCGATGAAATACATATACCTGCGACATTATAACATTCTTTATAAATTTGAGTGGAGAAGTTTACGCGATGTGATATGAGAAATAACACTGTTTTCCATAAAGCAACAAGTAATGCCCACCAAAGTTTAAAAGATAGTTATGTGATGGTGTTGAAGAGCATAAAATACACAAAAAATATGGTGCTTCGAGGGATAGTGATACTGAATAATTTATAAAAAGAGAAACACAAATTCCATACAACAAAAGAAACATCAGAGGATAATTTCTGAACATGCATGGAGAGCTAGTTTCAGCTAACGAAGGACAACGCAAAATAGTTAGTGAAATCGTTCGAAAAAAAATATTTCTCTAGATATTACGAACTGCTATCACACAGAAAAATATGTTGAATATTTTTCGGTAAAATGACAGATTTTAAATTTGTAAAACCATAGTGTGGTAGGATGATAACTGGAATGGGAGTTTGACCCTGATGCTCTGAGGTAATACAAGTCATCAGGTTTTCGAGGTAATACAAGTCAAATGAATAGCGCCATCGAGCCCCCAAACTGAGAGTTGCTGTTAGACTCTTAAATGGGTAATTGTAAACAAATGTGTTAAGGAAAAGGTCGTTCCTTCCCTGCATTGCTGAGTGGTAACTTAACTTTAGGTTGTCAGTTCTTGACCACTTTAACTCACCTTCAAGTTACTGACGGCTAGACCGTGGATTATTGCGGGACCTGTGAAACTTTCAAAGTCGATTACGAGATCACCATCATCCGTTTCGTAGCTGTTCAAAATGTGAAATATATATTGACTTTTCAAACAAAATTTGCGACATAGTTTCCATGTTTTCTTCTCGATGACCATGATCTCAACCTGAAAGATGGACGGAAAATGCGCATAAGGAAAAAAATTAGGAAGATGGACGTAAAAGGGGCATTGGGACTCATTAGAAAAATGGATGTAAAAAGAGCATTGAAAATAATTCAAAATGCGTAGAATAAGCCTTATTCTTCAACTCCGGGAAATTACAATAATATGATTTGTGACACAGACACTGCTTAGTTATGAAACGGAGAAGGCATCATCAGTCTGATTTTCAACCGGACTCAATTTATTTTAAAAGATGGAAGAAATGAAAATATGTAGAGCACTCGTTATTTGTACGTATTCGAAGGTGATGTTTGTACATCGAAACGTACTTTTTATAGACTACAGAGGTATTAAATTTTTAACGATTGACAGTATTCCAATAAAATTGTTAAGTGAATTTATTCTTGATTTAACATGTAATGATCTTGAACTAATCTCATGATGATGAAGAGGGATTGCTTCTTCATAAAATACAGCGAGAACCTTCAGTTATGGCTACAAATATGACAGCAAAGAAGGGCACTTAAATTAATTGTTACAGAAATACATTTCTGAAAACTACAAATACAAAGCTGAAAATAAATGGCAGCACGAGAATTTGTCAAGCAATATCTACAGCTATGAAATTCCCCGCAGTTATTGCCCTTGAGTTTATTATCAGCATTTTAAGAGCGAGTCAAGTTTTAATGGCAAGACAAACTTTTATACGGAACATCCTTTCAGCATTTCTTGTCACCTATGAGGAGAACGATAAATTCTATATGCTACATGGGAAAGCGCGTACTAGAGATATGCTAAATACGATAACTGTATCCTCTAGAACAGGGCTTCTCAACCGAGGGTACATGTACCCCTAGGAGTACATTTAACACACTTTATATGTTAATATGTACAATGTATATTGATATACAACTGTAAAAGCATAGATAATTATTTTTCATTAAGTGTATTTTTATAGTTTCTTAAACCTTTATCCGTGTTTGGGGTGCATGAAGATACAGCATTAATCTCATGGAGGTACACGACAATAGAGGTTGAGAAGCCCTGCTCTAGAGTCTAGGGCCTACACTCCAGCCCTAGAGGATGCAGTCTGAAACGTCGCCATGTTTTCCTAGAGTTATTTACATAATTAATTGTTAACATAACGTATAGAGCAAATTAAATTTAGAGTTTATCTTGTTACCGTAGGTGATATTTCTTAAACGCCGCAGTCGCCTTAGGCCCCAGGGGGATTCAGCTACTTAGGCATCACGTAGCCTACAAAGCGTACATTCAAGTTTGATCACTAGTGTCTTCAAGAAAGTTCTCCATAATATCACTTAGATTTAAATCTCTGTTTTTTCATCGTCCACCGACTTGGTTTAAGGACTAAAATAAAGTTGGTATCCACACTACTGAAAAACCGCTCATTAACTTACGAGTTCTTCCGGCAACCACTTGAAGACATCGATGGCGGCTTCGGACTTGATGGAGCACTTGATGATGTCGACATAACGGACGCCGATGGGCAACGCTAGGATGATGAGGTAGTTGGGAGATGCACCGAAACTGTGAAGTACGTTTACACAGTAGCGCCATCGAGGGGTGAATTTCTCCAAGATGTGAGGATTCCCGCCTGGTCAGTTGAAAATAAATAATATGCCTCGTTAAGTCTAGGGTTGGTATTTCAATTCTATCTATAAGTTAACAAAAAGTGTTCATTATTGTATCAGCGTATATGTGGCAGGCATATATATCAATCGTCTTCTAACTTCGTAGATTCGAACTGCATAAATTATTAACTTTGCGTTCTTATTCTTTCGCTATATGGGAATAAGTCGTTTTCTGGTCTTATCACTGTATAAGTCTGAATGGTTTAATATAGATAGTTCTAGGATCAATAAATATCAGTCAAGAAAATTCCGTGAAATAACTTAATAAAACGTTGGCCGCTTTTCTACTCCCGATGGTGTAAGAGCTATCGACTACAAATTTAGTAGGATTCCTCTCAAGTCTATATTCAAACATTCCAATTTTAAAGGCATAGATGCTATAAGCAAGAGATCAAGCGTAGAATTTCGATAACGTGACTAATACCAAAACTCAGCATTCTTCATTGTTAAAGCGAAATGCGCACCAACAATGAATGCGCTTGATAGGCTCTACCAAAGGAAAAAATTCCATGCCTTCATTCGAACGTAAAAATACACGTACTGTACAGTCCACAACTAATTGAATATTCAATCAAAGGCGTTCGTGTTTTGTTAAAACACAGATTTAGAATTTTATAAAAATATAGCAGAATGATGGAAATAACAATTTTAGCTTATGGTTAAATTTTTCACAGGACCTTCAAAAAAGAGAAACGTGAGAGTAAATTTTACACCAGCTAAATAAATTGATTGATGCAGTTTCAAGAACTGTTTGCATGACCTCGCTACCATGTCTTACCTGACCGCGGGAACTCGACGATGTTGTACTTGGAGCCCGAGGCTGTGACGCTGAGGCCGACTGTGACGAGGTTGCCGTTGCTGAGCGGCACGCAGTGGGGACTGACGCCCACCAAACCCAGGCTTTGCATTAGTGAAGTGTCCTGAAAAAATGAAAAGAAATAATGAGAAAGGAAAATAATGCTATGTATACCTTTGTTACGGGGAACGAAATATTGAAAAAGAAAAAATATTATTGGAAATATATTGCTACGTCTAACTTTTTTATATGAAATGAAACAGTATTATGTAAAAATGCATCATTGAAAAGACTTTGCTACGTCTAACTTTTCTACTTGCATACGTTTTTTCCCGCCACATTTAACACATTATTGTTTACTTTATAGTCATAAATGACGGGCAGTTTCGTATTATTTTGATCAAGTACCCACTATAACATATGAAAACTTTTGGATTGAGATGCTGCATAACTAATTTTTATGATATATTCTTCGTTCAATGAGTATTTACTCGAATCATGTTTCTAAGCTTAAATTACCTTATTTTTGACCGACAGATCATCAGGATCTAACTCGAACCGCGTTGAGCTGTCGCTCAGAGCATATAACTTGCCGAAGTATTCGACCACGGATCCGGCCGCGTTGTCAGAGAGTAATGTGGAGTAATCCACCATCTGGAGAAATCTGTAATAATTCAATGATTTTAAATATAATTATTAAATGACTTTAAATGCAATTATTAAATGACTTTAAATGCAATTATTAAATAAGTTTAAATGCAATTATTGAATGACTTTAAATGTAATAATTGAATGATCTTTCAAAACGAAATTATTTTGGATTGTTCGATGAAGTTTAATACGCAGAGGTGCATTAGAGTCAGTCTCTTTTAACATCGATGAATGAGACTCATCACCGCCAAGTCTGCTGAAGATAGAACATACTCAGCTGACGATTATTTGGCATTTTCAATGGGTGAATTTGTATGTCTAAAAGTAAAAAATTATTTGTAGCAAAAGCAATGCTAATTAATTCTCAAATATTATACAAAGAATTATTAAAGAGAAAAACATTATTTCAAAACTAAACAATGCAAGAAAAGGAATATTGCACCGAAAAGAGCCTGAGGGCTACAAGATCATCATTGAGAGTACTCTCGTCAGTCTTTTTATGTTGGCTGTGGTCACTCTTTTAAGCGCCTTATTTCTATTTTAAGCACGCATGAGTTGACTGTTTCTTAAGCGTTAAGGAATAGTTTCAGAACGAACAAGTTAATGTTTTTCTATCATTGAGTTCAAAGCTACAATCAATAATCATCCCATACCTATAGACAAACAGTTTTTGAACGCATGTTTCATTTTTGCGTACTTGCATGAATTACCTGACGAATTTTGCTGCAGCGATTTTCATTTTCTTTGTTTCGCTAGTGATGTTTTTCACTCAATACTCATTTAATTATTCCTGTAACAATGTGCAGTCTTTTGAATGAAACGATGCCAGCTTTTGTTGAAGAAGACATTGAAACACAGAGCTTAACTTAAGAAATACGCTGTGAGGCTGAAAATATTTCAAAACTTTTTCTAGCCTCATCTGTTGAGGACTGGCAATTTTTGACTTGCCTGTTCGTACGAAAATTTAGTTATATAACTATAACTCTTTATGAAATGAACTTACCAACTAATGTGGGGTTCACAGAGAATTATGTTTCTTTTTTTTAATAATATACTCATGTGTATAAATATATAGATATTTTTTTTAAATCTTTGATAAGTTGTCAAGTTCTCTGGGTGGGTTATTTTTCTGAAAAAAGATGATATTTGGGTGTTTATACAAATGTGAAATATTTAGTGGAAGCCCGTAAAATCATAATTCGAATTTAGCTTTCCTTACGTGGTGCTTATTATGTCACCGAAAATGTTTACAAATTAATTTGCTCGATATTTTCTTATAACAGATGCAATGAAGGTAATTTTTTTTACAGATTTAAGGTAAGATTTGAACCAATATTTCATTTCATAAACATATTGGGAAGAAAATTACGAACAAAAAGTGTGTAGCGACATCATATGCAACATATAAACTATTAACCAAATGAATAATTAGACCTATCATCATATAGATCCATCATAAACTGTCGAAACTTAGGGTAACAAATCTGTGGAACGCCATTCCTTTCTGTCGAAATTAATGTAGTTGTGCTCGAACGAGAATACTGGTGGTTGTGAGCCTGTTATTTCGTGAGCATTAGTTCTTTGGGGCCTGCGCGTGACTGGTGTCGTGGCAAGTGGCAACACGGGAGGTGGGTAGCACCCCGACAATGGGTAAATCGGTTCCCGCAGCCACATTCTATTCTACTTTATTCTGTTGCTAGTGTACACGGCCCGTCAAAAATGACGGGAATCAATATTGTCCTTGTATAAATCCTCCAGATATGGATGGCAAACAAATATATCTATCCTAACAGAACCCGCGATTAAAATACTCTCTTCTGGCTATATCTCCAATATATCCAGCCTTGGTTTGTAACAGTCCACTTTGTTCCGACCGAACAACTGTATCCAGAGAATTTTATTTGGGTTACATTAACAGCTTAAATACTTTCTTTCAATTACGAAAAATCGTCCGAACGTAACATTCTACGATATTTCCAGATTATATAGACAGGATACGGCTATCGCTTGAATGAATCTGGAACAAATTCTTTCGTAAATTCATTTACATTGCGTATACTATGGTGCACTTGAAAAGCAGGCTCTATCATATTTTATTGCTGTCTAAGCCTCATAAATTCAAGAAGAATATTATTCGTGTTTTTCGGAATTCTAGCTCGTGAAATTCATTGCTACAATTAAAAGCTATATTCATGAAACGTTTAACAAAGCAGGGTGAGCATTTTTCGTTAACATGGTTTACATTTTAATACTTGTGTTTTCATGTATGGAAAATAAAACATATGAGTACCTGTAACTGAGTCTGCAGGTACTCTCTTAAATCCATCAAACTATAAGCAAAGTTGGGTGAGAATTTTTTCCTTAACATGGCTTGAATTTCAGTTCTTATGCTCATACGTATGTTTCCATGCATGGAAAATGGCCTGCACGCACAACGAACACTTATACATCAGTCTGCAAGTACGCTTAAAAAAAATAATAAATTCGTCATAAAATGACAAAATCATTGACTGAGAGAGAGAGAGAGACCCACCTTCCGATAAAGCCGTTCTTTTTCGGTGGGGGGACACCCGGCGTGGCGAACTCGCTGACGACGATAGCTCCTGCCTTCTGGTTCTTGGCCAGCGTTGAGGTCTGCAGGTAGCGGGACATGTAACTGCTGCCCGAGCTCGACACCCGCACTCTGGGTGGGAGAAGGAACATTGGTAGGGCCTACTTATGTCAGGGTTGAAAATAAAGAACATTTCTAGGGTGTGGTTATATCAAAAGTTAGGAATAAAAAGAACTTTGAAATGCTTAGTGTAGATAAGGATAAAGGACATCAACAGGGTCTCCATGATTTCATCAAAAGTTAGGAATAACAAGAACTTTGAAATGATTAGTGTGGATGAGGATGAAGAACAGTAATAAGGTTAGCTTATGTTATGAGGTATAAATAAAAAGAACTATGAAATGATTATTGTGGGTGGTGATATCGAACAGAAATAGGGTTAGC
This sequence comes from Morinoia aosen, assembly GCA_030386875.1. Lineage (NCBI taxonomy): Eukaryota > Metazoa > Arthropoda > Malacostraca > Amphipoda > Talitridae > Morinoia > Morinoia aosen. The sequence goes on along the minus strand of CM059561.1, from coordinate 80,763,746 downwards.
TTATGTCATGAGTTATTAATAAAAGGAATTTCGAAATTATTAATGTGCATGAGAATAAAGAACATGGATGAGGATAAAGAACATTAAAATCGTTTGCTCATGACATGAGTTATACTTTTTCCAACTTTTCTACTTTGTGAAATTATTCTAGTTCTTTACGTGTTAAAATACGAAGATAATCACTAATCATTTTACTGAAATGAACACTCAAATTTTAAAACTCTACAATTTTCAGTCTATAAAGGGCAACGTTTCAATGTTTCTAACATCATATTCAGTCTGTAAAATACAAAAGAAACAGTCACATTGTTAAACTATGTATATCCAAAACTTAAGCCAAATCAGACTGGATTAAAAGTATTGAAAGTTCGAGTGTAACAGGAGAGAACTTGAGTCTTTCAAAAAGTGCTACATTGGCATGACTAGGATGACCGTGAAGCAAAGATTAACTGCGCACAAATGTCATGGCTTCATTTTTACTCATTTCCGAGTTGTCCATAGCCGTGAGCCCTCAAATGAAGATCTATACTCAAATACAAAATTTTTGCACAATGTTGTAAAAAAGGAGTATATTCAAATAATAGTACCATTGCACATTCTTAAACTTGAACCTACCATCAACAAAAATGCGAATTATTTTTTTGCTCTTAAATTGATTGTTCAGTAGGACTGTGTCTTAGACTTTTGGAACTTCCGGTAGTTCGTCCATTTTGCCTCTGTCTCTGGGGCCGTATACGTACAAATATCTGGTGTGCAATAGCAACTAGTCATCTGCAATTTTAATCTTGTTCAAAATTTGTCCTTTCCAGTCTCCTTGCGCTGTGATTATCAATATTTTTTATTCAGTCTGCGGTAGTAGCTCAAGTTTTGGATATACATAGTTTTATCAATGTGAAAAGTGCGAAGATACTAAAATTTCAGATGAGGTATAACGATTACGTTATATGTATACTGTACACCAGGGTTTTAATTTACGTTAAATTTACAATTCAACGATGATTTTATTACTTTTACAGTGTTTCTTTTGTATTTACAGCCTGAAGATGATGCTTGGAACATCAAAACGTGGCCTTTCATAGACTGACGTTTGTAGAGTTTTAAAAATTGAGTGCTCATTTCAGTAAAATGACAAGTGATTTACTTCTTATTTTAACAACGCGAACAATTTCGTCATGAGTTATAAATAAAAAGAAATTTGAAATGATTAGTGTAAAAAGAGAAAAGGAGCAATAAAAGAACATGCTTATTTCAAGGTTTATGAGTAAAAAATAACTTTGAAATGATTAGCCAGAAATCAAAATTATTGCGTAAAATATGTCCTTGTATCAGGATCTGTGCGTGATAAGAAAACTAAATAACCAATTAAAATAATTAAGATATAATCGAATAACTATATGGTTTGGCTTATTGTTTTTACATTATTTCAATTGTAAAGTGAATCTTTCATTGGATGAGAGGGTTGATAGCTAGATTTAATCTCTTAAATATTTTATTCACAAAGAAAACATAATAGAATGAAATGCGTATGTCATTTCGTTTCTATTTTTCATAAACCTGGTCTCCCTCTTCAGTTGCTTAGCACACTTTAACCAGTGATTCTACCTTGTTGACTTTGTGTGATTAGTTGTTCGTTGTGTTGAATCCATTTTATGATGAGCATGGACTCATGTACGAGCAACACTGTGATGAAATCGGCGAAACCAAATAATGTTGTCGCAAAAAATAGCCTGCAATGAGTTTGGTAAATATTGGCGAGTTGATCGCAAGGTGCTCATAATTTGGCACATCTTACTTGTGAAGGACGGCTCCGAAGTCGAACACGTGGCGGTACTCTGTGTCTCCGATGCGGCCTATGCCTGAACTGTTGAAGAAGTAGTCGCCGAGTGCATATGAAGGTATTGAGCCTGCCGAATTATACAACCATTAATACATACTACCAATCAACGCTCGTAAATACCACCAATCAACGCCCGTGAATACCACCAATCAACGCTCGTAAATACCACCAATCAACGCCCGTGAATACCACCAATCAACGCTCGTAAATACCACCAATCAACACCCGTGAATACCACCAATCAACGCCCGTAAATACCACCAATCAACGCTCGTAAATACCACCAATCAACGCCCGTAAATACCACCAATCAACGCCCGTAAATACCACCAATCAACGCCCGTGAATACCACCAATCAACGCCCGTAAATACCACCAATCAACGCCCGTAAATACCACCAATCAACACCCGTAAATACCACCAATCAACGCTCGTGAATACCACCAATCAACACCCGTAAATACCACCAATCAACGCCCGTAAATACCACCAATCAACGCCCGTAAATACCACCAATCAACGCCCGTGAATACCACCAATCAACGCCCGTAAATACCACCAATCAACGCCCGTAAATACCACCAATCAACGCCCGTAAATACCACCATTCAATGCCTGTAAATACCACCAATCAACGCCCGTAAATACCACCAATCAACGCCCGTAAATACCACCATTCAATGCCTGTAAATACCACCAATCAACGCCCGTAAATACCACCATTCAATGCCTGTAAATACCACCAATCAACGCCCGTAAATACCACCATTCAATGCCTGTAAATACCACCATTCAATGCCTGTAAATACCACCAATCAACGCCCGTAAATACCACCATTCAATGCCTGTAAATACCACCAATCAACGCCCGTAAATACCACCAATCAACGCCCGTAAATACCACCAATCAACGCCCGTAAATACCACCAATCAACGCCCGTAAATACCACCATTCAACGCCTGTAAATATGTACCATCAATCAACGTTCATGAAGTCATTGTGGTCTGGTTTGAGCAACTCAAACTTTTTTCAGTATGTTTACCTACCGAAAAGAATAAAGGAGAGTATAGAAAACAGAAATCACAAACACAAAAAATGCAACAAACATGTTCTTCCGATACTGTACGTCAATTCTCATCACAAGACAGGTCCGGGGTAGGGCATTAAAATAAGAAAAAGTGTTACAACTAAGGTACCACACATGTTACCGAAAAGTTGCTTCTGTTGTAAAAGCGCGTATGATTGACTCACTATGACTATATATGTAGTTGGGTATTGACTCCAGCTAGTTTCGTTAATCTTAAGGCCTAATTAGCTAACAAATATTGTCTTTCAGTTTACGCAACAAAAATATTTATGATCTGGCACAACTTCTCGTGTTTATTATTTCACAACTATTTTAAAAATTAAGTCCTCAGTACTCAATTATCAACAATTCAGTACCTGAATTAATTCAAACCATTATTCATTAGCTGTCTCGGTAAGTGAGTTTTTAAGCAGAATAAGGAATTTCTCGAGTTCAAATGTTTGAGATATATATTTCCTGTGTTTTGCATTACAACGTGTACAACTCTCGATATTACATTGCCTAATTATACAATTCAAAATCCAGGAATCATTTCTGTGTGTTTATTACAAATTCGTGTTAATTATACTCGTTTTATTTTTCCCACACACATGAAAGACGTTATTGAATTATGTGTTATTGTGATAACCTATTACTAATATTGCTACGTCTACCGAGCACGGCATGAACAGTTGAAATACTAACATCTTCAAAGCCCAAATTAATTTTGAGTCATTCACTGTTATTTTCCTAAAAACGGTGATAGAACAGACTTGTTGCCCTGAGCCAATGGTGTACCGGACACCAAGTCATGTCTCGCTTAGTGAGACATAATTAGTTAGCTAGTTAGTAAGTAACAAAAGCCGTTAATGATAAAACGCACAACATTTGTGACACAAAAATAGCTTTTAGTGATGAGCCTCACATTATCTGTTGGCTTTGCCTTCCCTCTCACAGCTCACCTGTGACGCTGGCCTGCACAGGCTCGATGGTCTCCACATCGCAGTGGCGGCAGCGTACGGTGGCGTCGAACTTCATTTTGAAATCTTCTTAAATGAAGAAAAATAAATCTGAGGAATTTGATTCTCTGTTGGTGGAAATGTGATTATCTCAAAATCACTCCGACACAAATTGAAAACATAGAAAAAAAATTTTACATGCATTTGCGGTTAAATTGCTTTAGAAGAGAGTCACTTGTAATACATTTTGCGGAGAGGCGCATTTTTAACGCTCTTACGTTAAGTACAATACAGGTGTAATATAAACTTGGCTATAAATGTTACCTGACTGACCTCTCATACCTCAAATGTCAAAAATGGATGTTAAAATTACCCTCAGTGAATTTTGGTAACGTGAAATCAATATAAAAAGTTACCTAAAACCAAAAACTTATTTATTGGCGTTTGAAATTAGATTCTAAAAAACAAAAACATTAAACAATGGGTGTTTGCTTTCAAGATGAGTTGATTCAATTTAGGTTGATAAAAAACGTTTAAATGACATCAAGGACACACTAGTTATAACGTGCGAAAGTCTGAATTCGTTAAAGATTGTGTACGTCAGTACGAAGTGCAGTAAATTTACTATCGGGGAAAATAGATAAGTTGTAAGAAATGAATTTCAGCTGATAGTTCGGATAATATTTTGAAAATTTACGCATATATCATCGATTTTTCCTTGGAGATTTGTTCCAGAAGCAAAAATTTTGATCTAGAGGAATTTTTTTCGAGAGTTTTCCTTGTTCCAGTGCAATTTTCGCCCCCGGTGAACGTTGCTGATCCAGAGGAAGATTAAGTGACGTCTCTTACAAAAGCTTTTGCGGTAGAAAAATTTAACTCCGAGAGGATTTCGTTCATATTCAAAACCACATGCAAAAAAGCATGAATCACTTACGAATTTTCTGTAGCCGCTATTTTATGGAGTTAAAAATATATATTTGAAGCCCTTTGTCTACACTATTAGTAAAAGCAATCCCAAGAAAGGCCAACTTTAACTTCGGGTTGGGTCAAAGTTGTGAAATATAGAAACGCGGTGAAGCTTGATGTATGTCCTAGATGTGAGCAGCAACTGAAATGTTCGGAAAACATTTTTTGGCATTCATAAATCAGCGTTAACTATTTAAAATTACAATTAACTTGTGAGCAAATTTTCGAGCAAAATAAGTGGCAACTGCAAAATTTGAGCTCAGAAGAAGTTATCACTGTGTAATAAAAATCTTTGAAACTTATATGGCGTTTTAGTTTTGCAAATTCTAAATTATTTTCAAAATGAACAGAGAAATCTCTGTCACGAGCAACGCTAAAACGTTGTGTTCGCTCTGCTCCCGAGTACTTAGTGAGGTGAACAGCTTCCTTCTCACTCGGGCAGGTGACGCAGTTTGCAGACAGCGTGTAACGGGACAGTCCATGTCACTTCCAGGCAACTTCTACCAGCGTACCCAAAACGTCAAAAATTTCATTTTGTTGTTGGAGTTATAATTTTCACATTAAAAGTATTTTTAAATCAACTGGTAAAATGCTTGTCCGTTTTTCTATTCTTCTATGTATGTATTATTTTAAATTTTAATTTGCGGTCTAGATTATATGCAAAGGCAAATTTTAAAAGAACTTTTCTCTAGAATAAACTCGGCTGGGCCCTCATTCTAAAAAGTTTTCGTATCCCTATTAAACCCCAAAATTTTGCTTCTCCTTATAATTCTCTCAGAGCAGTGCTGATATTGTAGAATTCATTGACGTTCTTCACTAATGCCACTGCGATTTTTTGCTAGTACTCATAAGCCTATCAATATTGAGGAAAACTTGACCAAAGATTTTTTTTTCTGTCTTCTTCTCAATTTTTGGTTCAAGCGTTAGCATGGATATCATGATACCTATTTTGTATGTTTAAGACTACGAATATTTCTGTTAACGTAATTTAAAAAGAACAATGTTAGGCTATACGTTTTATGTATCAACTATATTGACGATAAACTGCTTTTCTTTCCTTGTGTTTTTTCTTGAATAAAATGCAATTAATATCAATGAAAAACGATTCAAAAACCAAAATTTATACACATTTAGTTCTGACGTATCCAGTTTACAAAAGATAACTGCAGACTGATATAAAAAGGAAGCAAGTGACATACCATCTGTGTATCTCTGTACTGTTGGATAACACGCTAACATTTTCTCTTAAATTTTCACTATTTTCTACGACATCACGATGCACAACAATGGAGACCAAAAAATTTTTCAAGGGCGGATGACTCAGTTGAGAACAAGTGTGAAGTTTTGAGCTACGTAGACTCGTATTATTTGCAGAGGTTAGTTATGCATACATCCCATGCAGCAAGCGCTGTCTAGCTACGTACCATTAAAAACACTGTACTCGATTTAACATTTTGAAATTCACCTTTTGATATGAACTCCGTATCCTAGAATTCCGGTGATAAGTTGAACACTCAGAAAATTTGACATAAGAAAATAATATTAACACATTAACGATTATGCGAAGGAACCACCGGTGGTATACGAAGGGAATTTTCAACATGCTGCTGACCGACTAGTAGTAGTCACAAACTCAATTTTCATAAATACTAAAGCGAAGCTAAATGAAGGCACGATCTAGTAAATGTTCCAAATTTTCAAAATTGACTACTGAAATTGACCTGACATTTGAGTTGAATATTGAACTTTAGATTAAACAATGACAGTTAACGTGTTAATAACAAGTGAATGTAGGATCGATGGATTTCTCCCAAACATCATGCAGCACGGGCTGCAGCGCTGACCACAACACGACCCCACACAAACACTCACTGACGGACTTCCCGAAGTCGGCCTTTATAAAACGGGATTTTTTTACCTAGCTAGTTGCGCTCTCCATACGCCTTTATTTAATTTTTTTCACCTCGTATTTTCTTCAATTTTGGTTGTATAATTATTTTGTGTTCTGATTTAAGTGTAGTGATGGAAAGGCAGCGCAACTTTAGTGAAAAAAGTTGTTTGATCATACGAATTCAAACATCAAACACACAAGGGTCTACCAAAAAATGCTGCCACTAGCCACTTATCTTGAAGCATTGTTACTTTCTGTATTTATTTTGTTTTTAGTCAGCTGTATATTCTTTGTTGAGCTGGTATTGCTATTCTCCGGGGCTTTTTACATATATTTAACCAGGAAAATAGTTTCTAACGCAATGCACCAGACGACCGTCACTAATCACCAGCAGGATCCCCAAGGACTTCACTGTCTGAAGGATCTCGTAGGAAAAAACTAGTCAAGTCCAGCGCAAGCCAGTCGAGTTGTTGAAGCAAACTCTGGATCGATCGAGGAGGCTCAAATTACGTCGGAAATTGACACCTGGAGGCATTTTCGAAATTTTATTCATCATGCGATGTAAATCGTCACTTATATATACATACCGTACGTCACACAAAAACCCGAACCGAGTATTTATTTATTTATTTATTTTCCTGTATCAGTAATACCATCATAATAATACCACAAGCATTTAATTTCTTACAAAATTACCCTGTAGAAAAGGTATTATTGATTATGATTGTATTGCTGATACGGGAAAATAAATATATACATACTCGGTTCGGTTTTTTGTGGGACAAACTGTATTGAAGCCAGTGGAGGCATTTTTCAGCATATTAACCCATTTAGAGTATACATTTTTATGAGCCTAATGTTGGTAATAAAGATTTGTATGCTTGTTGAAAAATCAGATGATTATTTGCAACAATTACGATTTTGCGATTTTTGACGGGCGCTGACTAACAGCGAATTCAAATGTATTGAAGTTTCAATGTAAATGGAAAATTTTTTACTTATTTCGTTGAGCTGAAGCTAATGATCTGAAAGTACTTAGTAAGAAACTGGGCTTGCATTGGTCAATCTCACGTGAACTGCTAGATTGCAACTTCGTCGTTGTTAAATATTGCCTCCTGTTGTTCTCGAACCGTATTCTGTATACGCAATACGCAATAATTAAAGCCTAAAATATTTACCCGTGTCATTCTAATTTTAGTGTTCACACCTGTAATGTTCACACCGACTTAAATGCTAAAACAGAAGACAATTTCGCTTGGCTTTATGACGACAAACCTTTTTCGTTAGACAGCGTATGTACAACAGAGTACGAAGAACACATGTGTGCAATAAAGTTCTAGTGCAGCAGCTGTCGTGTACTGGGACTTTCTATAATACTAACATACTCTAAACAGATTGACAGAAATGACAGCATTCGATGATGGTACAAAGAGACAGAATTCGATCATTTAGCTGAGCTCATAACTGCATACAACTGATGTACCGGCAATTAATTTTGACGGAGCCATCTGCAAGTAAGAGTTATATTTAACTTTTGAAACCGTTGCCATATATACTTTAAATGCGTATCCTTTTTTCTTTCCATTCTTTCTTTATTTTACCTAAGGATGAGCCTCGATATAATTCTGATTAGAGTTCAAAAATTATATTTCTAAGCCAAAAAAATACAGTCATTATGTAGTGTTCAGGTATACAGTAAACATTGCGAAAATAGGCACTCACACATCCAGCTAGCAAGCAAAAAGTAAAAAAAAAGTAGGCAGCACACTGTTTCTTATAATACAGTATGTCCCACAAAAACCCGAAACGAGTATTTATTTTTCCATATCAGTAATACCATCACCAGAATACCACAAGCATTTAATTTTTAGCTAAATTATGCTGCAAAATTAATGTATAGAAAAGTCATTACTAATTTTGATAGGGACGTAGAATTACTTTCTGATAACTCAAATAACTAAACGTACGTTAGAATTTCCCTGGTATTAAGGCATCAGAGACAGATACCAAACACATATCCAAATAATATCGGTAATTCAAATATAATTTTTATACCCGTGATGTACTAACAGCCGAATCACAGACACGCTTACGAAACATTCTAAGTTTTTTTGACAAAAAATTAGAATATTATAGTTAAAATCATACATTGATAAACTAAGTTCATTATTATTATACATCATTCACAGGTACATTACTGATGATAACTTTGTTCATATTTTAGCTCGGAAAACAGAAGCATTTGTGTACACCACGGAGGAAAAAACAAGGTAGAGTCATTTCTATGGGGTGAAAAACACTTCATTTTGTTCGGCAAGCCAATAGAACGGCTTTATTTCAAACAAGCTTTATGACGTCACCATTGCAACATGTCGTTAGGCCAATAGTGGAGCCAAATTTAGGGCTAGCAGTATTGTTAGATGCAGTATGAGCGCTGCTATTAATTGGTCCGTTGCCATGACGTCAGCATTGCCCTGCGGTCGACGAAAAAAGACTGGTTTGACCCGATTGTGTTTCTTCTACCGTGATGTATACTCAGACTGCACAGACTCCCCTTCCAGCTATGGGTGGGAATACTGTCTGTTAATTTTTTTTTGTCTGGACGGACTTTCCGAGCTGCAAGCTGCGTTCGCAGTTATAAAATCAGCGCCTCTCGGACAACATAAAAAATGACATATTGTGCTGATTCATTTAACCCGAGCATGAGCGTTGCTAAAAAATAATACAGAAGAATATGCTCAATATTTAAGAGCCAGCAATATTATCGTTGTGGTCCAAACAAGTTGTGAGGCTTCCATGGCAGCCTATCAGGAGATGAACAAATTCAAACCACAGTGAATTACTTAGCCTACTTATGTTTCTAACTCAGAACTTGTTAAACATGAAGACCTTTTCCATGTTAAACATGAAGACCTTTTCCATGTTCAACATGAAGACCTTTTCATGTTCAACATGAAGACCTTTTCATGTTCAACATGAAGACCTTTTCCATGTTAAATATGAAGACCTTTTCCATGTTCAACATGAAGACCTTTTCCATGTTAAACATGAAGATCTTTTCCATGTTCAACATGAAGACCTTTTCATGTTCAACATGAAGACTTTTTCATGTTCAACATGAAGACCTTTTCCATTTTAAACATGAAGACCTTTTCCATGTTCAACATGAAGACCTTTTCATGTTCAACATGAAGACCTTTTCCATGTTAAACATGAAGATCTTTTCCATGTTAAACATGAAGACCTTTTCCATGTTCAACATGAAGACCTTTTCCGTGTTAAACATGAAGACCTTTTCCATGTTCAACATGAAGACCTTTTCCATGTTCAACATGAAGACCTTTTCCATGTTAAACATGAAGATCTTTTCCATGTTAAACATGAAGACCTTTTCATGTTCAACATGAAGACCTTTTCCATGTTAAACATGAAGACCTTTTCATGTTCAACATGAAGACCTTTTCCATGTTCAACATGAAGACCTTTTCCATGTTCAACATGAAGACCTTTTCCATGTTAAACATGAAGACCTTTTCATGTTCAACATGAAGACCTTTTCATGTTCAACATGAAGACCTTTTCCATGTTAAACATGAAGACCTTTTCATGTTCAACATGAAGACCTTTTCATGTTCAACATGAAGACCTTTTCATGTTGAACATGAAGACCTTTTCCATGTTAAACATGAAGACCTTTTCCATGTTCAACATGAAGACCTTTTCCATGTTCAACATGAAGACCTTTTCCATGTTCAACATGAAGACCTTTTCCATGTTAAACATGAAGACCTTTTCATGTTCAACATGAAGACCTTTTCATGTTCAACATGAAGACCTTTTCCATGTTAAACATGAAGACCTTTTCATGTTCAACATGAAGACCTTTTCATGTTCAACATGAAGACCTTTTCATGTTGAACATGAAGACCTTTTCCATGTTGAACATGAAGACCTTTTCATGTTGAGCATGAAGACCTTTTCCATGTTGAACATGAAGACCTTTTCATGTTGAGCATGAAGACCTTTTCATGTTCAACATGAAGACCTTTTCATGTTCAACATGAAGACCTTTTCATGTTGAACATGAAGACCTTTTCATGTTGAACATGAAGACCTTTTCCATGTTGAACATGAAGACCTTTTCATGTTGAGCATGAAGACCTTTTCCATGTTGAACATGAAGACCTTTTCCATGTTGAACATGAAGACCTTTTCATGTTGAGCATGAAGACCTTTTCATGTTCAACATGAAGACCTTTTCATGTTCAACATGAAGACCTTTTCATGTTCAACATGAAGACCTTTTCATGTTGAACATGAAGACCTTTTCATGTTCAACATGAAGACCTTTTCATGTTCAACATGAAGACCTTTTCCATGTTCAACATGAAGACCTTTTCCATGTTAAACATGAAGACCTTTTCATGTTCAACATGAAGACCTTTTCATGTTCAACATGAAGACCTTTTCCATGTTAAACATGAAGACCTTTTCATGTTCAACATGAAGACCTTTTCATGTTCAACATGAAGACCTTTTCCATGTTGAACATGAAGACCTTTTCATGTTGAACATGAAGACCTTTTCCATGTTGAACATGAAGACCTTTTCATGTTGAGCATGAAGACCTTTTCCATGTTGAACATGAAGACCTTTTCATGTTGAGCATGAAGACCTTTTCCATGTTCAACATGAAGACCTTTTCCATGTTAAACATGAAGACCTTTTCATGTTCAACATGAAGACCTTTTCATGTTCAACATGAAGACCTTTTCCATGTTAAACATGAAGACCTTTTCATGTTCAACATGAAGACCTTTTCATGTTCAACATGAAGACCTTTTCCATGTTGAACATGAAGACCTTTTCATGTTGAACATGAAGACCTTTTCCATGTTGAACATGAAGACCTTTTCATGTTGAGCATGAAGACCTTTTCCATGTTGAACATGAAGGCCATTGCTCCTTAATGAACCTTCAACCTGAATTTACGGCTCACATCTTTAATAGAGTAAATTTACGGCTCACATCTTTAATAGAGTAAATTTACGGCTCACATCTTTAATAGAGTAAATTTACGGCTCACATCTTTAATAGAGTAAATTTACGGCTCACATCTTTAATAGAGTAAATTTACGGCTCACATCTTTAATAGAGTAAATTTACGGCTCACATCTTTAATAGAGTAAATTTACGGCTCACATCTTTAATAGAGTAAATTTACGGCTCACATCTTTAATAGAGTAAATTTACGGCTCACATCTTTAATAGAGTAAATTTACGGCTCACATCTTTAATAGAGTAAATTTACGGCTCACATCTTTAATAGAGTAAATTTACGGCTCACATCTTTAATAGAGTAAATTTACGGCTCACATCTTTAATAGAGTAAATTTACGGCTCACATCTTTAATAGAGTAAATTTACGGCTCACATCTTTAATAGAGTAAATTTACGGCTCACATCTTTAATAGAGTAAATTTACGGCTCACATCTTTAATAGAGTAAATTTACGGCTCACATCTTTAATAGAGTAAATTTACGGCTCACATCTTTAATAGAGTAAATTTACGGCTCACATCTTTAATAGAGTAAATTTACGGCTCACATCTTTAATAGAGTAAATTTACGGCTCACATCTTTAATAGAGTAGTCAGTTTTGGTTTCAAGAATTCTATAGAGTCGGATTGATTTTCAAACCTTTGCTTCTAAACATGATGTCGAAATTTCAGACATCGAAAACGAAAGAATAAAACTCAAATTCTACAAGCATTACATTCCTTATTTATGCAATGCACACCTTGTATAACCTTAACAAGTTCACTGCCGATTTACCACTAGGTAAATTGCTCATTTACGTATCGGTGTGAATAAACCGTATTTCAATTATTTCAACTTCTCTTTTAAAAAGAGGTTTAAGCATAAGAGGTAAAATATCATCATGCTATTACATTTTCACACTTCTTAGGAAAGATAATTTTTTTTTAACAGTAAAGTCGTTTTTTAAACTCTGCTATTTATAACCTTGGCTTTCAAAACATGACACCTCGGCAGTGAACGAGTTAAGCGCTGCTATAAAACTTTTTTCTCGTTTTAATAAATATGTTGACGCTTTGGGAGAACTCTTGCAGTTGTGAAAAAATTAAATATACGCCAATATTTCTGAACTTTTTGTAGTTTCATCATTAATTTCAGGGATGGTTGCACGGCAGTTAGTTTAGAGCTTAGCGTTTAATATAAACTTTCTTTCAAATACTGTAAACAATTAGCGAAACAATTTAGCATAAACTAAGTACAACATGAAATCTACGCACGAGGTGTGTTCTCACACAAGTTACCTTGCGCTCAGGCACACCAACTTAGGAAGGAAGAGGACAAAGAAGGCAAAGAAGAGATAGCGAAGAAGGCAAAGAAGAGATAGCGAAGAGGGCATGAAAACTGAGAGAAACAAAGTAGGCACGAAAGACAGAAGCCCCGAAGCCCTGTTAATAACTGAGACAACCTATAACTCTCCCACTCAGTAACCAGTTCCAATATAGCATAAGATACAAGTTGAGAAAAAAATAGATTGGAGCAAATAATATTAATCGTAGTCGTTGATTGCATACGCATCACCGCCCTTCCTCCTTTGCTCCAGATGAAAAATAAAAAGGAGAAAAGTGAATTAATTAGCCGATATAAACCGAAACCCCGTGTGTGGTTCTAGAACTTTCACTAGCAAAACTTTTGGTCATTTTTTCACAATTTGTCGTCATGAAAATTCAAACGAGCGACATTACGAGAAAAAAAACTATCGTGAATTTGACGTACAGAGAGTGTTTTAAATAATTGAAATTTTTTTTAGTTAATTCAATAAAAAATTAAGATCTGTGCATGCAACTGGCATTCTTTGGATATTTATCCAGATAGATAATATTTCCAAACATTCGATAACTCAAGTTAGCAATTGTCTACTTGTCGTTATTTGTACAAATCCTTCACGGTAAATCGCCGAGCTTACGCTTATTTCTGACGCTCATTTGGCGTCTGGCATGAATAAAATACTTTGTGCGTCATGAATTCAACTGATTTTTGTGATGTGTGCTCCAACCTAGAATTTCTATTAAATTAGAATTTCTATTAGAATTTCTATAAAAGTTTCTATTAGAATTACTAAGGACACGCGATACAATAACTTAGGATACGCGCTACAATAACTAAAGACACGTGCTACAATAACTAAAGACACGTGCTACAATAACTAAAGACACGTGCTACAATAACTAAAGACACGTGCTACAATAACTAAAGACACGTGCTACAATAACTAAAGACACGTGCTACAATAACTAAAGACACGTGCTACAATAACTAAAGACACGTGCTACAATAACTAAAGACACGTACTACAATAACTAAAGACACGTGCTACAATAACTAAAGACACGTGCTACAATAACTAAAGACACGTGCTACAATAACTAAAGACACGTGCTACAATAACTAAAGACACGTGCTACAATAACTAAAGACACGTGCTACAATAACTAAAGACACGTGCTACAATAACTAAAGACACGTGCTACAATAACTAAAGACACGTACTACAATAACTAAAGACACGCGCTACAATAACTAAAGACACGTGCTACAATAACTAAAGACACGTGCTACAATAACTAAAGACACGTGCTACAATAACTAAAGACACGTGCTACAATAACTAAAGACACGTGCTACAATAACTAAAGACACGTGCTACAATAACTAAAGACACGTACTACAATAACTAAAGACACGCGCTACAATAACTGAAGACACGCGCTACACTAACTAAAGACACGTACTACAATAACTAAGGACACGCGCTACAATAACTAAAGACACGTGCTACAATAACTAAAGACACGCGCTACACTAACTAAAGACACGTACTACAATAACTAAAGACACGCGCTACAATAACTAAAGACACGTGCTACAATAACTAAAGACACGTGCTACACTAACTAAAGACACGTACTACAATAACTAAAGACACGTGCTACAATAACTAAAGACACGCGCTACAATAACTGAAGACACGCGCAACACTAACTAAAGACACGTACTACAATAACTAAGGACACGCGCTACATTAACTGAAGACACGCGCTACAATAACTGAAGACACGCGCTACACTAACTAAAGACACGTACTACAATAACTAAGGACACGTGCTACAATAACTAAAGACACGCGCTACAATAACTGAAGACACGCGCTACAATAACTAAAGACACGTGCTACAATAACTAAAGATACGCGCTACAATAACTAAAGACACGTGCTACAATAACTAAAGACACGCGCTACAATAACTAAAGACACGTGCTACAATAACTAAAGACACGCGCTACACTAACTAAAGACACGTGCTACAATAACTAAAGACACGCGATACAATAACTAAAGACACGCGCTACAATAACTAAAGACACGCGCTACAATAACTAAAGACACGTGCTACAATAACTAAAGACACGCGCTACAATAACTAAAGACACGCGCTACAATAACTAAAGACACGTGCTACAATAACTAAAGACACGCGCTACAATAACTAAAGACACGCGCTACAATAACTAAAGACACGTGCTACAATAACTAAAGACACGCGCTACAATAACTAAGGACACGTGCTACAATAACTAAAGACACGTGCTACAATAACTAAAGACACGCGCTACAATAACTAAAGACACGTGGCACAAAACCAAGCATCTAAAAAATTGACCTCAAATCTAAAGAATGAAAATTATAATTCAGCGCTGTTTCTAAAAAGTCTGAAAAATGATCGAGGTTCCTGATAATGTTGAACAGGGAACAAGACGGAGGCAAAAAACTCCGCTTTCAGTTTGGAGGGCAAAACCTCGCGTTTCTCTACGTCAGAGCTCGCCTGCAGCGCACCTCTGCGTGGAGAAACCGACCGTCGTGATGCAGCTGCTGCATCCCGCAGTCACCACCACAATATTACGAGTTTTTCAGTACGGATACAGTTACTGCATCCCGCAGTCACCACCACAACATTACGAGTTTTTCAATGGTGATGCACTTACTGTATTTCGCAGTCACCACCGCAATATTACGAGTATTTAAGGACGAATGCAGCTGCTGCATCCGCTGTCACCACCACAATATTACGAGTTTTTCAGTACGGATACAGTTACTGCATCCCCCAGGAACCGCCGCAATATTCCGAGTTTTTCAATGGTGATGCACTTACTGTATTTTGCAGTCACCACCACAATATTACGAGTTTTTAAGTGGAATGTTTGCTCACCACAACGACACTTGCTCTTCTTTGGATTCAAGCACACTATATTTTATGAAAAATTCTCTTGTTTTCTTGTAGTAATTAGGATACGTAACAATAGGGCGTCGAACATTTCGGTATCAGGTACCAAGGTTTGGTAACAGATACCTACTTTTCGGTATCAGGTACATAAACCTCGGTACCAGTTACATAATCCTCGGTACCAGGTATATAAACCTCGGTACCAGGTACCTATGTACGCTTCGGTGCCAGATACCTACGCCTAGGAACAAGATACCTACCCTTCGGTACCAAGTATATACATTTCGATCCCGAGCACCGACATTTCGGTACCAGTTAACGTAACTCGCTAGAAAGCGACAAAAAAGCACGTGACTTAAAACCATTTTCCTGGGGTTTTCCCTCCAATGAAAACTTGGTGCGTGGAAACCATTTCAACGCACATGCTCTCGCTGGACTTCACATGGCAAAAACTCGCATATATCTTGCAAGATTCAGGCCAATAGCTGTGACTCGGTGGGGAAGCCCGTCCTGGTCTGCGACCAGAGAACAGGCTTGGAGGCTGAACAAAAAAGCCTAAGCTCCCATATATACAGCGTGAATTAAGGGACGTCTCACGATGCTAATGATACAAAATTGGGCCTGGAGATTTGAGGGTGCAAATTTAAAGTTCACTAAATCATTTGTTAAGTGTGTCCGATTTTTCATCATTTGATGCTCACACAAGAATAATTATTAGTATGCACGTGAATAATTACTATGGACGTAGTTTTCAAGAAACTATTTTTTTTTAGTAATTTTAACAAAAATGCGGAAAAAATTAAATTAAATTTAAAATTTTTAAATTTGACATTGATTAAACTAACGTATTCGATGAGTTATAACGAGGGAACAGAACAATATTTGACTATTTATACAATGTAAAAAGCCTCGCCTGTTCGTCTTGTTGTGAAAACATGACAAAGTTTTCTTCGTAGCATAGATACACGATTTAATCAATTAGCACGCATGATACGTTTCTCATGAAAATTAAAACGGTTTTCGAGGATGAATTATAAGGATTAATTACAATTATTATATACGGTTTTCAAGGATGAATTGAAAATAACGTCATCGTTTTGGGGGGTGAGATTACACTAGAGGTCAATTACAGGACTTTTCATCTTGATAACTTTCTTAACCAAATGATTTATAGAGTTTTTAATTAAGTAAGCATGCTTGTGTTACTACATCATCATCGGTTGGCTCAGCTGTTTTTTCATCACTACATTTTCCAATTCGTAGCCTCGATCAATTTGAACTTTCGATTTTCTCTTTAAAATTTCAAATGGATTCTTTTCAGAAATGATAGAAGGGCATGAAAAAAACTGTAAATTAACGTTTTGAAGCGATTTAACACTTGGACTGCAACGTGCGCCACCGGTGGCCAAGGAGGGACTTTTCATAATGCTGCTAACCGACCTGTAGTGACAAACTCAACTTCCATAAATACTCAATTAAAACTAATGAAGGCATGATCCAAATAATGTTTGCTATTTTCAAAAATGCATGCTAAAATTGATTTAAATTTCAGTTAATATTGAACTTCAGTTCAACCAATTGCGGTCAATGAGTAAAACTTATAAACTAGGACTCTTGTGCTCGAACCAAGACACTGAATCTTGATATTCTGAAGAATTCATAACACATTTGGGTGTTACTAATTTACCTGTCTTGCTTAGCCTAGACATTTTCAACAGATCATGCAACCACCAGCACGTTGGAATTCAGCGCTGTTCTACGGAGGGAGGAAAAATGTTTCACAATTCTTGCGCTCAATATTTTGTTATCATTTTTTCCATCACTCCATGATTATAGTTCTCTGGAATAATTTATTGTACATAAACAAGGTCAAAAAATTTGCGCTTCGTGATGCGACTCGTGAAGCGGCTCCTGCCGTATATACAAATCAGCCCATTTCCGTGTATGTAAACACGCTCAAGATTCTCAAATAAGTAGACCCACAACCTGCGTATCCGGGCTCTGGGGAACAAAACCCTGACGTTCATCGCAGCTGAGCGTCCTAATTTGCACTCTGGTTCTCATGACATTTTATGACGTCAAGGGCAGTCGCTGTCTTAACAAGCTCTGCAAACTCCTGAACGACAGTGTGTTGGATAGATTTGAAACTTGATAAACACTTTTAAGTTGACGCTTAGGGCATTTGCAGTCTTAAAAAGCTCAGCAAACTCCTAAATGAGATTGTGCTGGTTAGATTTAAACTGCGTTAACACTTTGAAGTTTTGTTCAACTATACCCGGACTTGTGAGGATCGATTATCTGTTGTCTTACTTTAACGCTCAGCTCATTGAACTCGACTGAAGCCGTCGATGGAATATTGACATCAATGATGCTTATTATTATTATTATTTTTATATTATAAGTTAGCTTAAGACTCCCTAACCTCAACAAAATCGATCTCAAAAGCGCAAAGCAAAGGGACCATTCTATATGGACTACAGAAAACATGGAATCTAAATGCACCAGGTGTGTTCCCACTCAGGATACCTTACGCATCGGAACAGCAAGTTAAGGAGGAAGAGGACGAAAAGGCAAATAAAATTGCGAAGAAGGCATGAAAATTGAAAGAAGTATAATGAGTGCAAAGAATAGAAGTCCCAAAAACCTAACAGTAACCCCCCTGGGGGCGCCTGTCTCCGTAGCACAGGAGAGAAATACCAAAGAAACCGAACCTGTTGCCTATCCTATGTCACCTATAGGGATTGCACTACGTTATAATCGCTTAGGAAATAGTTTAAAGTATTCTGGTGAAGGAATATTTCAAGCGTAAGATAAATACATGAATCCCTTACCATGAAATATATCGTCACCTATAATGTAAAAATTTGTTACTGCCAGAATATCTTATGAATCCACTTTTCGCGTGATATTCTTATCAAATTTATGAAATTACATTATTCGATCAAAAAAAAAAATGTAAAATCCCTCCAATTTGCTACGGGTAATAGGTTGTTAGAAATGACTGAAAATATTGAGTATTGGTCCATGTACGAATAATTTTACCGTCAACTACGAGTAGATGTTCTTAGACGTGATCTTGATCATGAAAATAAAAATTTTAATTTTTCCTTTTGGTTAGCCACATTTTTATATTAATTCAAGCATATGAATGTGATTTTTTTGTGTATTTGTTATGAAATTCCAGTTTTAAAGCCGAGCGTTCATAAAGTTTATTGTTTTTTTAAACACTTATTTTCGAGGACAACTCAGGCCCTACACCACAACTCCGGTAACAAAATTTGTGTCTCTATCACCAGGAAGTACTATTCATATGGTATAACGATTTGATATTTCATCTCCTGACTAAATGAAAATTGCGTACGCAACCGAAAATAAATAAATAAAATACGTACATGAGCTTTTCGCTGAGAAAATAATGAATTTTTTTTGCATGAAGCCACTTCTCGATAGTTAGGAGACTGGCGAGCAGTTTTGCCTCTGCAGTAGTCATATTCCGACGGTTTTTTCAGCTTTTTCGGTGATTACATACTACTCATTTTTATTTAATATATATTTCTATCATATTTCGGCCTAAAATATACGATTCACTTGAAAATAACGAAATTTTTTAGTGTTACTAAAAAAATCCAACGTTGCCTCAGTATTGGTGAAGTTTTTTGTCTGAGTGGTGAATATTTTTGGGTCATGCTAAATGTAAGTATATTTTTAGTATTTTCTCCCTCTCAGTTACACAAAACCAAAAATCTGAAAAATTCTCACTATAACAGTAATAAGAAATCATTTTCTTCAGCATTATTGAACAAATTTCGGCGCGATCAGTAATGTCGTCTCTAGATTTAATATATCGCCTTTATCGAGGGTTTAAACATTCATTCAATGCATTTAGCCTAAGATTCCAGACACACTCTCTTGATTCAAAACATTTACTTGTTACGTTCAAATATTACAGCAGATTAATATGCGACAAGACAATTGTCTCGCTCATTGCTATTTCCTAGTAGAATACGAAGACTTCTCCCAATTTATTCAAGACTAAACCAAATAATTTATATGAATCTAAGCTATGGAACATATTTGTCCGCAATCAAGATCAGAGTTTCAAGAAAAAATTTGATATAGCAGGTTTCTGCCTGCGTCGAGGAAACAGGAACAGTACAGAAAGAAAGAAAGAAAGAAAGAAAGAAAGAAAGAAAGAAAGAAAAACAATTTATTTCTAATAAAGATGATACAAAAAACATCATTGGTTTTTAAAATGTGGTCTTTACATAAAGATTCTTAGGTAACAGAAACAAAGAAAGAAATGAAGAAAAGAAGACTTTTCTTCACACATTGCAAGCATCATGGGACAATTAAAAATATTTTTACGAGTTATAAATTTTTTATTACGGAACGATGAGCGTAGTCCATGAGGGCAAGAATAGTTCGACACAAATGCCGTTAGCAAACAAAGCAAATTCTCCCAGATTTTTGCGTGAACCGTTCGTAACCTTCTGTGATACACCAGGCAGTCACGATTGACATCTTTTGTCGCTTATAAAAAACAATTTTTAAAACACAGCTAGAAACCTCATAATTTCAAATGAACTTGAACTTAATAAGGATGAAAAACACAACATGAATTCACACCTTTGAGACGTTAGGAACACATTTTCGGCACAGCAGTTCAACTATGAAAGTAATGGCAAAGAAGAATTTTAAAATTTATTTTAATGAAACGTTTCGAGCCTCAGCTCATCATCAGTCAAGGTCGCTGTGTTGGTTTGCACATTATAAAGTCCTTTGTTCTCAAAAAAAAAGCTGCAAGAAGCAATGGGCAACACAACATTGCAGAGTTAGGTTGCATTCTCTCAATCATTCGTTTCGACAATTGACATGGGTATTACGATACCCATGCGTGAATATCACCTAAGGATTCTTAATGTTAAGATTTTTAAAAACCACTGTAATACATTTCATGTATCAACATTATTGGAACTAAACTGTTTCATTTTCTTCTTCTTCTTTTGAGTGTGCTGCCTAAACTTCTCATGACATCGTGCCTGCTGTGATGTTTGGTAGACCAGGGAACACTGCAGGGCATTAGCTTCTCTGTTCTACGCTGAAAAGACTTTAATTTATATGCTGTTTCAATCAGCATTGTTTGAATTCAAACTGCACATTGTGGTAAGCAAAACATTTATGAGCTACCGTTCAACACTCAAAACTATATACGTACTTTATATGTTTGCGAATAGAACTTCCATAATTATCTTCAATGAATTCCTACAGAACTAAGCAATGAAATTGAAAAAAAATGAAATAAGGACGGTCGGCCTAACACAGCACACGGCTGCATGCCTCTTAAACTAAAGATTTTATTACTAGGATATAGAACGATTAAAAACAACTGTCTTTACCCTAGAATTGCACATGGTTATGAATGAGTATAAAAATATAAATGTTTATTTCATAAAAAAAAACACTTTTAGTGATTAAAGTGCCGTTGCTGCAATGATTTAAGTGCAACTTCTGAGTCTAAAAGCTACTGAGCAGAGCTGGGGAAATACTGCCTTTTAATACCAAGATATAGAACTATTAAAAACATCTTTACCCTAAAATTGCACATCGTTATGAATGAGTATAGAAGTATAAATCTTTATTTCGTAAAAAAAACACTCAAGCGCAATAAGCTTCTGTGATTTTTGTGCAACTTCTGACTCAAAGATCACGAGAGGTTGCTGGTTAGTGCATTAAAGTGCCTCTGCTGTAATCTTAGTGCAACTTGTGAGTTTAAGAGCTACTGAGCAGAGCTGGGGAAGTACTGCCCATGCATGGGACTCGTCACGGTGCCCGCCGCGTTGAAGGTGATCCTGGCCACCTCCGAGAGGTTCGTGGCGGACAGCAGCAGCAGGCAACCCACGCTCTTGTGGGCGGAGAACACACAGAACACGGCCACCGTGCCGTCGTCTTCCGCCTGCACAGAGGAAACAGAAACAGTACAGAAACAAAGAAAGAAAAAACAATTTGTTTCTATTAGAGATGATACAAAAAATTTTCATGCTTCACAGCATGACTATAAAGGAGCAACGTTAAGAATTTGACGAAGCGACTGGCCAACGCTTTTGTTCAACAAAATTCGAAAAGAACCATATAAGTCTGAGTCTACGAGGAAGCATCACATCATCGATATTTCTAGAAGGAACCTCGACCGAACGTCGATGAAACAAGGACGCCAACAGAAAATGCCAGGAAGATCAACGTGTAAATTAGTGTAATATTTTCTTAATATTAAGAGTGTTTTTATGGGGAAATTTAGTATAACTATATTAGCAGAAATAAGTACCAATGTATTTGAATTATTTCAGGAAATATCTTCCATTCATATGTCAATCTTGCGATATCATAATTACAAATCAGCATCTCGAGAAGCAGCGATAGCGTCAACCGAGGAGGTTACTTACGAGGGTCGAGGGCAGTTACGCACGAAAGGGCACAAGATATAGACGGGGTCAGCGTGAGCGTTAAATACCTCAGTCCAGTTGGACTGGGGCTTGCCTCTTATAAAAGTATTGTAACTACTCAACTATATCCTTTTGGATGCTAATGAAAACCTCCGTGCCATCATTCTATTGTGAACCAATTACACCTAACCTGGCCTGTGCTGGATACGGTCAACCGTAACTTTCGATCTCAATGCTCCAACATGGCGGCCCGGCGACGAAAGTCCAACCTGTCTACAATGGCCTTCAAATACCAGATGAGTGTTCTACCATGTCTGTCTAGATCCAAGTCTGTCCCTTCAAAACTTCTCAGGATGTAGGAGGCGCGCGATTACAATATGTAACCAATTTACAACTTGATTTCTCTATTGTGTCAATAGTGAAATGTCTTAATCTTTCGTCCCTTTAATTTCCTTCGTAATTAGATTAGGAAGAGATGTCGAGATGATGAGAAAAGAGGATAAAATAATGCACATACATAATAATAGCCTTCAGCTCTGAGACTTAACGCTTACCGAAGATCATAAAATTAACATGTCTTATAAATATAAAAATTGTTTGCCCGAGTGGCTGGTGGTAGCGTAGAAAAGCTATCGTGATTAATAAAGACTAGAAAATAAAGAAAGTGACGAATAATAATAAATGTCACAACAAATTAAAATCACGAAAAATATCGGCAGCAATTAAGAGATATAAATCATGCA
Source organism: Morinoia aosen (assembly GCA_030386875.1). Classification (NCBI taxonomy): domain Eukaryota; kingdom Metazoa; phylum Arthropoda; class Malacostraca; order Amphipoda; family Talitridae; genus Morinoia; species Morinoia aosen. The sequence continues at coordinate 80,740,525 of CM059561.1, read as the reverse complement.
TTCAAACGACAACGACGGGAAGAACATATAACAATGTCGGCAGTGATGCAGGAAGAACATTACAAAATGCCATTGGTTTTTAAAATGGGTTAACATATGGATTTTTAGGTAACAGAAACAAAGAAAGAAAGAAAGGAAAACAATTTATTTCTAATAAAGATGATACAAAAAAACATCATTGGTTTTTAAAACGGTGAACATAAAGATTCTTAGGTAACAGAAACAAAGAAAGAAAGAAAGAAAGAAAGAAAGAAAGAAAGAAAGAAAGAAAGAAAAGAAAAGCAATTAATTTCTAAAAAAGATGGTACAAAAAACATTATTGATTTTTAAAATGTGTTAAGATAAAGATTCGTAGTTGATATATTATCAACAAGGGTGTTGCAATGCCCTTGTAAATAGTCGAAACAAATGATTGAGAAAAGCTTGAATAAATGCATTCCCTTTGTTGCGTAATCTAGCTATGATAATGCATGTAAATGGAAGTTGAAAACAAGACGCTCCACGAAAATTCAAAGTCACACGGGAATGATATCTGTGGCGCTCTCCCTTTGTTTGGTGGTGCATTGAATCTCAGATGTTTTCATAACAAAACCCTACTCGAAATCCTCAACAAATGACCGGATTCCAAAATCGCAAGTCATGTTTTTGAGCTATTGAACGGGTTTTCCCCACACGCTCAGCGCCCGCCACTGTAATGCTGGAAAAAATCCCCAAATCCCAAGATGGTTCTGCACGAACGATGACGGTCTTTCTTTTTTAGACTTCTTGACATGCGCATCACTAGCCTATAAAACACTGAAAATTCCACTGCATAAAAATCTATGAAGTCGATCAATAAGGGGAAACAGGTAATCCATTTGGAAAAAATTCACATTCTTTCAAAGCCGAATTCTTGCCATCAAATTTGCAGAGACGAAGCAAACTCTTAGGTTTCTGGGAAAACTGTATCCGAATCCGCAAGATAATTGGCTAGAACTTTTTGTCGCACGGCGACGACAGAGGATTATGACCGCATAAAATTGCACCGATGGTTAAAACGATGACTTGCATTACACTAGACTTATATTACGGAACATTTACCACCGTGTGCGTGTGCTTGCATGATAGCTAAAAATAGAAACATATGAGCACACATGGCCCGACGATTGCTACAAGCTACACATATCAACTACTGTAGCCCCCTCACTGTAATATTAACAAAGTTAAGTGTACTATCATGCAATAATGTTAATAAAGTTTAGTTTGCTCCCAAACGAATAATAGTTATAAACTTAAGTTTTATCTCATGCGAATAATATTAAAGTTAAGTTTGCTCTCACGCAAATAATATTAACAAAGTTACGCTTGCTCTCATGCAAATAATATTTACAAAGTTACATTTGCTATCATACAAATAATATTAACAAAGTTACGTTTGCTATCATGCAAATAATATTTAAAAAATTACATTTGCTATCATACTAATAATATTTACAAAGTTACGTTTGCTCTCATGCAAATAATATTTAAACATGTACGTTTGCTATCATACTAATAATATTTACAAAGTTACGTTTGCTATCATGCAAATAATATTTACAAAGTTACGTTAGCTATCATGCAAATAATATTAACAAAGTTACGTTTGCTCTCATGCAAATAATATTTACAAAGTTACGTTTGCTATCATGCAAATAATATTTACAAAGTTACGTTTGCTCTCATGCAAATAATATTTACAAAGTTACGTTTGCTATCATGCAAATAATATTTACAAAGTTACGTTTGCTCTCATGCAAATAATATTTACAAAGTTACGTTTGCTATCATGCAAATAATATTTACAAAGTTACGTTTGCTCTCATGCAAATAATATTTACAAAGCTACGTTTGCTCTCATGCAAATAATATTTACAAAGCTACGTTTGCTCTCATGCAAATAATATTTACAAAGTTACGTTTGCTCTCATGCAAGCCCACCAACATGAGGATGTTGCCCCAATGTAGACACTCGGAAAAATTTACTTAGTGGCTTTCGCAAGGACATCTTTCTTGAGTATAAAATTAAAAATTAGATTTTATGAGAATATAAAAAGTTTTCTTTATCTTGAATGATAAAAAGATAGAGCATGAACAAATAACAAACTATAATTTACGTTAAATTAAGCAACATTCCAAACGTAAAATGGAAGTAATTCCAATGGCTATTGAATGAGTCTTTCACATGAAAAAAATTCTAAAGTGATGATACCCAAGAAATTATCCTCCTGTTTCATAGTGACAGTTTTCCCTTCCTAAAATTAATTGTATTAGTGCAAAACCGTAACTTTGAAAAAAAAACATAAATGTAAACTTTTATTGAAGTTTCTGCAAGAAACTACATGAACCACAAAATCATAGAGATTGCAAGTTAAGAAATTCGCAGATAATTAATTGACAGAAAAAATCTTGGTGATGGCAAATGAAAAAATTCGCACATGTTCGTGATAACGGGAAAAATACGCTAAGTGACGACAGAACATGAGCGCAATGTGATCGGAAAACAAAAACACGAAGTGATGAGAAAACAAGAACACAAAGTAACTTGAAAACAAGACCACAAAGTCTCGGGAAAACAGGAAGATTAAGTGTCCAGAAAACAAGAGTAAAAAATTACGAAAAAACAGGAGCACAAAATGGTGGGAAAACAGGAGCACAAAGGGATAGGAAAACAGGCACACGAAGTGACGGCAAAACAAGAGCACAAAGTGACGGGAAAACAGGCACACGAAGTGACGGCAAAACAAGAGCACAAAGTGACGGGAAAACAGGCACACGAAGTGACGGCAAAACAGGAACACAAAGTGACAGGAAAACAGGAACAAAAAATTTACCTGTTCAGACGGCCTCGGGATGTACATCAGCTCGGTTGGGTAGAGACCGTCTTCGGAAAAGCGCTTCTCTTCGCCAGTCTTCACGTTCACTTTGCTCACCTGAGGGAGAACGCATTTTTCATGTTACACGTAACGCTTCTCACAATTATTGAAAATGAATTTAAAAATTTATTTGGTAATTCTCAATCAACTGAGGAGCAACTTAAATAGTTCTGTATGTTACATGTAACGCTTCTCTCAGTCATCGAAAATAAACTAAATATGTATCTGGTAATTTTCAACGAACAGAAAAGCAACTTAAATAGAGCAGCATTACCTGCTCGAAAGCAGGAGTAAACTTTTACGAAGGACTACGAAAAACTGCAAAGTTATATAGAAGACAAAGTGTTACATGCAATTCAAGTTCAGGACTCTAAATGCTGTCATGAGAAAGGGCAACTTGTATAACTTCAATAGAATAAAGAAACAGAAACGAGTAAAGTGGTAGATTCTTGGGTTGCAACTCAACTCTCAAGCTGTCCGACAGAAGTCACGCTCAGGCATCAGAGTAACGCATTTACTCACGCACAAACACCTGTAGACTTTCCTTAATACAAAATTCCAATATGCAGCCACTTCACATAAATGTGGGTCCCATGACTTGGTACGTAGGGAGATAGATGTAACTTCACAAGAAACACAATGCTAATATTCCTAGCTTACAACTTGTAACAAATATTATGATTTAAGATCCCTTGATTAAGGTTATAGATGATCTGAAAATAAGAGCTAAAATATACGAAAAGACAAAAGATTCTCATCCAATAAGATGTTTTTTATTTCAAAAATAACCTGAAACAGGAGTCGAGAGTGGTTAAAAAAACCTAATTTTTAAATAACTTCCAACAGGATTTGAGAGAAGAAAAAAATAATTCAATTTCTTAAAAATCTTGAAACAGGATTTGAGAGTAGATAAAATAATCCAATCTCTTTGATATGTAATTCACAACAGGATTTGAGAGCAGAGAAAGCAATTTAATAACTTGCATAACCTGCAATAGGACTTGAAAGTAGACAAAATAATCTATTTTCTCATCGGCAACACTAAATGGAGAGGTACAGGGTTGAACTCTTTGCATCCTCTAGAGCAGGGGTTCTCAAAGTGGGGTCCGTGGACCCCCAAGAGTCCGTGGCACTTTGACAGCGGGTCCGCAAAATTTAAAGAATTTACCAGTGGATGCAGTTAAGGTAATTATTTAGAGCTTTCCATGACTGTTGATATTATGAAACAGAGCGTACAATGTACGAGCATATATATTCCTGCGGGGAACGCAAGTGACGGCCTCAGCCTATTTTTGTGCAATGAAAGTGGTCCTTGTTTGAAAATGTTTGAGATCCCCTGCTCTAGTGAACTCACCTTAGAGCAGTTGTCTCTGGTGATGCCTATACCGTAGACGAAAGTGTACTGGCGGCGGCTGTAGTTCGGGTTAATATGCGGGTTCTCCATTGCAACGGGCGCCAACACCTTCGCGGCGACCGTCACCTGAGCATGCCAAAATCTCTTCAATTCCAGCACGTAAGGGGGTTATGTGTGTCTTAAATAAACATCGTTTAAATAAACAGTTTTTGATTGCATCAGCCACACCATTGAGGTGACCGTCACCTGAACAGGCCAATTATTGAGTCAACAACGCACGTGATAAAATATCGCGCGTACGTAAGGGGATTATGTGTGTTTCAAATAAACGTCCTCATTTTGCATCAGATTTTGATTGCATCAGCCCCACCATCGGGGTGACCGTCACCTAAACAAGTACGTCCAATTATTGAGCCTACAACGCACGTGATACAAACATCAATTCACACACATAAGTTTTAAACAAACGTACTCATTTTGCAGCACTTTATGATTGTACTAAATGGCATTCGCAGTTCTAATACACTTTTCGCAGTTCCAATACGCTCAACCTAGTGTGATGTCAGAAAATGTTTGCGTAGACTTGAGTAACCGCGCAAAATTCACCTCAGTGCTCGTATTCACGAACGTAAGGAGGTTGTGTTACAAACAAACGTCCTCATTTTACAGCACTTTATGATTGCATCACATGACATTAGCAGTTGCAATACATTCAATATATTGTACATGCTAGAAAATATTTGCGCAGACTCTACCCAGTCCAACTTTTTCGCTGCATGCATTGCATTTTTTTCGTTGTCTAAGCGATTTAAGCAATTAAATCGCTTAGGCGGCGAAAAACATGCATGCAGGCGTCAAAAAAGTTAGACTGGGTATGCACAGTTCAGGTCACCTCGGTGCTGGAGTCGTCCTGTGAGAGAGGCAGGACGACCCTCTTGAGGGTGTTGGTGAAATGCTCCTCGACGTTCTTGGGTGGCTCCGCAGCCTGGTCGGATGAGAGCTTTTGTTCAGAAATTATGCATAATCACGAAGGTTATAGCAAAGAACTTTAAAATCATTTTAATGAAACGTTCCAAGATTCAGCTCATCATCTGTAATATCTGCCAATACAATACATACATGCATCGAATAAAACACGACAAAATCAGAATCACTACAATCACAAAATCATATGCATAATTTTATTGCTGGCTTAGATTTACATTAAAATTTAAAATAGTATTAACAAATTTGCCCAAAGACTTTTTTTACTAAGTCCAACTTCAAATAAATTCCATTGCGCCTTTCTGGACAGGTTACAAATATCATTTGAACTGGGCATTGGCACATCAGTGTGTGCTGGGCATCTTCAATTTAGAGTTTGATACTACAACAGTCTTCAATTTTTTGCTCTTAGATTGTCATCCTACCACCATCAATTTGTAGCGCGCCCAATTTATCCGCTGTCCTTAACAATAAGCTGAATAATTCATAGAATTCTAAGGAAGTGTTAGAGAATTATGTCCTGATGAGTGTGGACCTCCGTGTCAACTTTTCCGGTTTGCCAGCTATCAAAGAGATGTCTCATTTTCCGATATGGAGTGCCAACACCCTAGCATTAATCTCGTATCATGAATTAGTTTCCTTATTCCCCTGATATTTTATTACATTGGTGCAAGTGAATATCTAAGCTCGCTTTCCCAGCTATTTAATTCCTGTAATTTGGTTTTGCTCGATTTTTCATTCATGAAAATAGTGAACGAATCGTTAAAAAAATGTGGGTGGCATAAGGAATAATAAATAAGATATAATTTTAAGAAAAATTTTAAGAATTCCTGTGAGTGCCTTTGCAAAAATAATTCAGTACTTTTACAAAACTATTGACAAATAAGGTTCGGCTGGAAACACTCACAAAGTTCGGCGTTTTATGAACAGCAAGAACAAGTAAAAATTACAAACACATGCAAAAGAAAGTGAGTGACTTTTCCATTGAGAAAATTTAAAAAGGACCAGCTCAGTTAACAGCATTGCTTCAAGAAACACGAAAGCAACAATTAAAAATCCAAAAATTACATTAAGCCAAACGAAGAGTCGAACAATAACGGGAGAACAAAACCAAATAACACGCAACAGAGTGCGCTAATACAGAAACTTGGATTTGTATTTAGTGAAAAACATCGCCTATTGCCAGCTCTCCAACATCCTATACTGACAAAAGTTAAAGGTGTGGTCGTATGAATACACGTACCTGCATCTTATCGATGTAGAAGTCGTAGATGACCTCAGGGCTCGAGTACGACATGAAGTCCATCACCAGATCACCGTTGCTTTCCTCGTAGCAGTTGCAAAAGTGCAAGATGAAGTGCGCGTCAAAAATGAACTTCTTTTTGTACGTCTTCCACGAGCGGGTGTCAACGAGCGTTACAATCACCTGTAAATAGAAGTGAAGTTTCACGTTTTTATCGCTTTGACTGTGACGTGAGCCACCGGTGGTCACTGAGGGAGTTTTCATAATGCTGCCGACCGACCAGGTGTCACAACTAAATTTTCTTTAAATACTTAAGCAAAATTGAATAAAGGCACAATCCAGATAATGCTTGATATTTTCAGAACTGCTCACTACAATTGGCTTTGAATTTGAGTTGAATATTAAACTTCAGTTTCACCTACCGCGGTCAAAGTATCAAAAGTAGTGTTGGGAGATAGCCCTGTCTCAGCCTCCCGTTATCACCATAAAAATTTCTGCTCACATCCTTTCACGTGTATGTTTCGTTTAGTTGCGATGGTGAGCATTATTCTTTCGGTCAGTTACATTCTGGTGGTGCTATTGCAAGCTTGTTTGTACTGATACTGCTCTTCTAGTAGCTACCTTATATCTTGGTCAAAGAGTTCTGTTTGTTGTCAGTACAGTCGTTTTGCTAACGCTGTTTGATATCCTTGCTATGAACATACATATATATATATATATATATATATATATATATATATATATATATATATATAAGTAATAGGTGCAGCCAGAGCTTCTACATAAACTCAAGTTAGAAACCTAGACGGTTTGCTAAAACGATTGGCATGAGCACTGGGGCTAAGTAGATATTGAAACTCACTTTCGAACCTCATTTTTCAATTTGGTGATATATGAGGATGCGGTGCGAAATGCGGTCTTCTATAAAACCCCAGATGAAGAATTCTAAAGGATGCAAATATGGTGACCTTACTGGCCAAGAAAATTTGACCAGTGTCAAATTTGCCTGTGAAGAAATTTGAGTCTTCAAACAGTGCATGGTTTTACGAGCAGTGTGGGCTGTAGCTGCATCATGTTGAAACCATTCATCAGGATACGTGTTGTTCAGCAAAATTTTTGTTAGCATCCCTAGATGAGTTCGACGTATCATAACTCTGCAGAGTACTTTGAGCAAATTTTATTGTTGGTTTTTATGAATGTATTCAGTATGCTGATGGCCATTTCGAAAGTTAAACAAAGAACAAAATTCCATTTTCATTTTTGCTTTTTCAATAAACGTTAATTACGCTTTCTAGAAATAATACTTTCCAAATTACAAAGTTATTGAATCAACAGTTTTTTCGGAGACCCTGTATGATACATGTATAAAAATAAAGAAAACCACATCAATATGAGAGTAAATGTGCATTTCCTGTCAAAAAACTAATGGTGAGAAAGCTTCATACTTGTTTTTTCTTGAATACAAATGAGAAAATTTTTTCCAGAACAGTGGAAATTAGTCTTTTTCTTATGTGGAAAATCAGACGAAGTTTCTCGCTACCCCAAAAGTAGCTGTTGCGCCGAACCCTCCAACAAATTTCGGAGTAAAAAAATTAATGTATTATCATCTAGATTCCCGAGTTTCAACATGATCACTTGTACGTCACATGTCTCAAGTCCTCACACACTAACATTTTCCAATGATAAGTCTTTTCGAGTTGAAAATACCATCCAATTGGGAACAATGCACTTTGTAATGAAATCCTGCACCGTACTTCGTGAACTTTTAACATCTACCAACTGCCTCACTCCAAATTTCTCACGCGTAAGTATCTTTCTAAAAGTATCATTCTAACGTTATTCTCGGTTCTTCCTTCCTACTTCGCTCACCGTTTCACTGGGCAACCACTTGACACTGTCAATGAAGCAAGTGGTGTTGATGATGTTCTTGACTGAGTCGACAAGCCCCACAGACATTGGCTGCTCCAACAGCACCACGTAGTTCTCGCTCACACCAAAGCCGTGCATGAAGCACGGGTTCAAGCGCCAGCGCGGCGCCACTCTCGCCACTACTTGCGGGGACCCTTTTAGATGAAGACAGTTTTTAAGCTTTCACTGCATGGATTATTTATGGGAATAGAAATTTTTTATCGCGAACCCTTTTAGATGAAATTTTTTTAAGCTTTCACTGTATTAATTGTTTTTGGAAACAGAGTAATTTTTTTATTTCTTTTGTTAGTAATGGCGTCCAAACTGAACTATACCGCTACTGGGGTGTATCGAACACGTACCATACGCGTTCATTTTATATCTGTATAGTGTGACTCATTAGCAGTACATACCGTAGAAATGCACTAGTCTCAATTGCTTATTTCTATACACAGCAAAATTCGGTATGTGTCATATTCGACACACATTGCAGAGAGGGGATAAGCCCGGTCTAAATTTTTCATTGAGGCATTTTTTGATTTAAGCTCACCAAACGTAGTTTCTGCTCTTGGTAGCCAAAATCGTAGATGGTTCGGCGAAGAAGTTAGACTGCATGGGAGGGCTTGGTCTCCTTTTAAATGTGTTACATGCGCTCTCTATAAATCACGTTGAATTGAGTTCCTTTAAAATTTGAGCCTCAAAGCATTTAAATCAAAATGCTAGAATTTACTCGGATATTTGATAAAAATAATTTGTATTTATTACATTAAATTCACGGAGAAATTGTTCAATATCAAAATGCTAAAAATACTTAGAGGAAAGATCGTTGCGTACTTTCCTGTCTATGACTGAAAAACAATTCGCACGTATCCACCAATAAAACAGCCAGCAAAATCTATAATTAATGAACAATAAATCTGAACGTCTTCAATACTCATAACTAACGAATATGAAGTTATGAACATTGAGTTGTGCACTGAGTCAACCAGTGGAAGACTTCAAGTTTTGATGGTGAAGTTTTTGCCCTAGATTAAAAAGTTTTAATTTCCTGCAACATAACTTTTCAATGAACTTTTAAATGTTTTTGTTGAATAGCTATCTTTTTTCTGGGTTTATGGGTGCAGGATTCTAAATAAACATTGAATCGAAATGGTACGTTATAGCAAACATTATTCAAATCAAATAAGACCTTGTTCATCAATTAAGGCCTTTAATTAAAAATGTCAAGGTTCCAATCTTTGGAAAGTTTAACTATAAAAAGGAAGACTAAAGCCACGCTTCTTAAAACCATTTCTTATAAGAGAAAGACAATTCATAAAAGTGAACGTTTCGACCATTATCACTGGTCATTATCAACACTGAAAAGATAAAACAATAGTACAGTTAAATGATGATCTATTGCTACATTCTAAACAATATATGGTGATCGATAAAAAACTATGAATTAACAATTTGTAGAGGGTATGCTGACTGGAGATGAACAAGGATTCTAGAATTTTGAGTTCACTTGGATTAGAAGCTCTACCTAATATCTGGAAATCTGAAAGTCTGATAGGTAAATCACATTTTTCAGCGTGTGCACGTATGGCAGAATGAGATGGTGCGGATAACAGATTATTGGTTCGATGGCTCCGACCAGCATGCTCAGATACTCGAATACGTAGGTTACGCGAGGTAGAGCCCACATACTCTGATGCACCACATCGTGCACAACTATGACTGTAAACAACAGAGCTGAGCATGCCCTTCGGAAAACCATCCTTAAATCTGAAAAAAGACCCAACAGAGAGCGGATTGACCTCAGTCTGAAAAATTAAAATTAGAATTGTCTCAGCTACTGTCGAAATATTTCATGCAGTGTGAATTTAAGTTTATCCAGGTCAATCCGCTCTCTGTTGGGTCTTTTTTCAGATTTAAGGATGGTCTTCCGAAGGGCATGCTCAGCTCTGTTGTTTACAGTCATAGTTGTGCACGATGTGGTGCATCAGAGTATGTGGGCTCTACCTCGCGTAACCTACGTATTCGAGTATCTGAGCATGCTGGTCGGAGCCATCGAACCAATAATCTGTTATCCGCACCATCTCATTCTGCCATACGTGCACACGCTGAAAAATGTGATTTACCTATCAGACTTTCAGATTTCCAGATATTAGGTAGAGCTTCTAATCCAACTGAACTTAAAATTCTAGCATCCTTGTTCATCTCCAAATTAAAACCTAGTCTGAACGACATGCAGTCAGCATACCCTCTACAAATTGTTAATTCATAGTTTTTTATCGATCACCATATGTTGTTTAGAATGTAGCAATAGATCATCTTTAACTGTACTATTGTTTTATCTTTTCAGTGTTGATAATGACCAGTGATAATGGTCGAAACGTTCACTTTTATGAATTGTCTTTCTCTTATAAGAAATGGTTTTAAGAAGCGTGGCTTTAGTCTTCCTTTTTATAGTTAAGGCCTTTATATTGAGAAACCAAAAAATTAAGACCTAGAAAAGCAGATACATATCAAGTATCAGTTTTTTTAAATAAATGGTTTTTATTCTCCCTTTCATCGAATTCATGTGCTTGCACAAAACAAGTACTCTTCATACACATCAAACACTCGCATTTCACAAAAGGGCATCGCTATGGTGATAAACTTACGGTAACACGGTAAAATTAAGTAACAATAACACGCTAAAGTTGAAAATTAGTGTTGCAATACATTTAATGTAAATGCTTTCTGGAAATACACGGTTTTCTTTCATTCTTTCTTTCATTAAATTCATGGGCTTTAGCATGGAAAAATTGAATAACAATAACATGGCAAAGTTAAAAATTAAAAGCAAGCTGACGAGGTGCAGTATCTCACCAATTTCGGGGTACTCGATAATGTTGTACTTGGCGCCCGCCACGCCCACACTCTGGCCTATGGAGACCAGGGCACCGGACCCCACCCGCTCGATGTGGGGCGATATGACCACCATGCCCAGGTCCTTGTATAGGTTCACCTGAGGCAAGTATCGCAAATTGAAATTCAAGAAATTTGAGAGCTATACCAAATGAAAACATCGCATATAGCAATTAGTACAGCTAATGAAAACATCGCATGTAGCAGCACATAAGGTTTTGGCGTTAGTGCAGCAAATGAAAACTTCGCACATAACAGCGTGAGGTTTTGGCGTTAGTGCAGCAAATGAAAACTTATATAAAAGCGTGAGGTTATGGCGTTAGTGCAGCAAATGAAAACTTCGCACATAACAGCGTGAGGTTATGGCGTTAGTGCAGCAAATGAAAACTTCGCACATAACAGCGTGAGGTTTTGGCGTCAGTGCAGCAAATGAAAACTTCGCACATAACAGCATGAGGTTATGGCGTTAGTGCAGCAAATAAAAACTTCGCACATAACAGCGTGAGGTTTTGGCGTTAGTGCAGCAAATGAAAACTTCGCACATAACAGCGTGAGGTTTTGGCGTTAGTGCACCAAATGAAAACTTCGCACATAACAGCGTGAGGTTTTGGCGTTAGTGCAGCAAATGAAAACTTCGCACATAACAGCATGAGGTTATGGCGTTAGTGCAGCAAATGAAAACTTCGCACATAACAGCGTGAGGTTTTGGCGTTAGTGCAGCAAATGAAAACTTCGCACATAACAGCGTGAGGTTTTGGCGTTAGTGCAGCAAATGAAAACTTCGCACATAACAGCGTGAGGTTTTGGCGTTAGTGCAGCAAATGAAAACTTCGCACATAACAGCGTGAGGTTTTGGCGTCAGTGCAGCAAATGAAAACTTCGCACATAACAGCGTGAGGTTTTGGCGTTAGTGCAGCAAATGAAAACTTCGCACATAACAGCGTGAGGTTTTGGCGTTAGTGCAGCAAATGAAAACTTCGCACATAACAGCATGAGGTTATGGCGTTAGTGCAGCAAATGAAAACTTCGCACATAACAGCATGAGGTTATGGCGTTAGTGCAGCAAATGAAAACTTCGCACATAACAGCGTGAGGTTATGGCGTTAGTGCAGCAAATGAAAACTTCGCACATAACAGCATGAGGTTATGGCGTTAGTGCAGCAAATGAAAACTTCGCACATAACAGCGTGAGGTTTTGGCGTCAGTGCAGCAAATGAAAACTTCGCACATAACAGCATGAGGTTATGGCGTTAGTGCAGCAAATGAAAACTTCGCACATAACAGCGTGAGGTTTTGGCGTTAGTGCAGCAAATGAAAACTTCGCACATAACAGCGTGAGGTTTTGGCGTTAGTGCAGCAAATGAAAACTTCGCACATAACAGCATGAGGTTTTGGCGTTAGTGCAGCAAATGAAAACTTCGCACATAACAGCGTGAGGTTATGGCGTTAGTGCAGCAAATGAAAACTTCGCACATAACAGCGTGAGGTTTTGGCGTTAGTGCACCAAATGAAAACTTCGCACTTAACAGCGTGAGGTTATGGCGTTAGTGCAGCAAATGAAAACTTCGCACATAACAGCGTGAGGTTTTGGCGTTAGTGCAGCAAATGAAAACTTCGCACATAACAGCGTGAGGTTTTGGCGTTAGTGCAGCAAATGAAAACTTCGCACATAACAGCGTGAGGTTTTGGCGTTAGTGCAGCAAATGAAAACTTCGCACATAACAGCGTGAGGTTTTGGCGTTAGTGCAGCAAATGAAAACTTCGCACATAACAGCGTGAGGTTTTGGCGTTAGTGCAGCAAATGAAAACTTCGCACATAACAGCGTGAGGTTTTGGCGTTAGTGCAGCAAATGAAAACTTCGCACATAACAGCGTGAGGTTTTGGCGTTAGTGCAGCAAATGAAAACTTCGCACATAACAGCGTGAGGTTTTGGCGTTAGTGCAGCAAATGAAAACTTCGCACATAACAGCGTGAGGTTTTGGCGTTAGTGCAGCAAATGAAAACTTCGCACATAACAGCGTGAGGTTTTGGCGTTAGTGCAGCAAATGAAAACTTCGCATATAATAGCGTGAGGTTTTGGCGTTAGTGCAGCAAATGAAAACTTCGCACATAACAGCGTGAGGTTTTGGCGTTAGTGCAGCAAATGAAAACTTCGCACATAACAGCGTGAGGTTTTGGCGTTAGTGCAGCAAATGAAAACTTCGCACATAACAGCGTGAGGTTTTGGCGTTAGTGCAGCAAATGAAAACTTCGCATATAATAGCGTGAGGTTTTGGCGTTAGTGCAGCAAATGAAAACTTCGCACATAACAGCGTGAGGTTTTGGCGTTAGTGCAGCAAATGAAAACTTCGCACATAACAGCGTGAGGTTTTGGCGTTAGTGCAGCAAATGAAAACTTCGCACATAACAGCGTGAGGTTATGGCGTTAGTGCAGCAAATGAAAACTTCGCACATAACAGCGTGAGGTTTTGGCGTTAGTGCAGCAAATGAAAACTTCGCACATAACAGCGTGAGGTTTTGGCGTTAGTGCAGCAAATGAAAACTTTGCACATAACAGCATGAGGTTTTGGCGTTAGTGCAGCAAATGAAAACTTCGCATATAACAGCGTGAGATTTTGGCGTTAGCGCAGGCACTGTAAAAATTTTACACAAGGAAACATGAAGCTTATATACTATATGTACTATATTTCAGAGTCTACTCGTATTTCGAACTTGTTTTCTTGACTAGCCTTGCCCTTGGTTTCCAGGGTTTTCTCGTCGAGTTCTTGGTAGAAAGGCGTGACTCCAACGGCGTGCAGCTTGTTGTTGAAGCGGCAGACGTTGATGGAGGAGTTGTCCGACATCATGCTCTCCATGTCCGCCATCTTCTTTAACCTGGAGAGAGTCCCAGCAATAGTTTATGATGTATAGTTTGTGACTCACAATTTTTTATATCAACCTTTTTATTTTAAGTCATTTTATGTGAGGTATAAGTAGATATTAATAGTTTATAAATTGGGAGTATATAAATTGAGATATCCTTGGCGTAGATATTATCTTCTTATAACTATCAATAATTTATAATTTTCTTTCAATTTTTGGTGAGTTATAAGGCAATTTTTATGATATTAAATATTACCCACTTATAATTCACGATTTATAAACTTGTATTAGGAAAGAACGCCATAAACAAATAACTTTCTCTCACTGCACAGCTCACAGTTTCAAAGACTAAATTAGAGAACACTTCCATGAACCATTCACTTTCATTTACTAAACATTGAGAAGTTTCAAACCTAAATTAGGAAAAATCACCCTAAATGAATAATTTACAATTACTAAATAGCTCTCAATTTTTAAACTTAAGTTAGAAAAGACCACCAAAAATAATTAAGTTCACCTTACTAAAGAGCTCACAATTTTTAGACTTAAGTTAGAAAAGAACGCAAAAAAATAATTAATTTCAATTTACCAAAGAGCTCGCAATCTCCCAACCTGAATTGAAAAAAATAAATAAACACATAGTGATGTCAGTAAGAGCAGCAAGGAATGCATTACACGCCTGAAAGCTATGATTGAACAATTTCTCTACCAAAATTTAAACTAAGCAGAAAGAATCATTAAAAGAATCATTAAAAACACGTCTACGAATAAGAATGCGCGACAATTTTCCCTACCCGAAGAAGCATCCTTATTTCCGACACAGCACCAACAAAAATCCCAGTACAATATGAATAAACCGATCAATTAAAACCACGTTTAGAGATAAAAAATGCCACAATTTTCACTTTTCAAAGAAGCCTCCTCGTACGCGACAGAGCACTAACAAAAATCCGAATTTAATATGAATAAAAAATCAATTAAAATCACGTTTAGCGACAAAAAAACGCCACAATTCTAACTTCTCGAAGAAGCCTCCTCGTTCACGACCGAGCATTGACAAAAATCCTAATAATAGATGAATAAAAATTTCAATTGAAACCATGTTTAGGGATAAGAATGCGCCACAATTCTCACTTCCCGAAAAAGCCTCCTCCGTCTCCAGACGAGGCAGCAGGCGTGCCAAATTCTGCGACGGTGATGGTGTTGGCGGCTCTGTTTTTGGCAAGCGTGTCGGTCTGCAGGAACCGCGACATGTAGCTGCAGCCTGCAGGCGTCACGCTCACTCTGCGGGCAGACGCGACTAACACTTAACCCTTTAACGCCCAAGTGGACTGTACGATCCTCTTTCAAAAATAACAATTATATATTGTATTTCTTATTCAATTTGTTCACTAATGTGTCCTTTGAACTTCACTGCCGAGTGGCAGTTCCTTCCCCATCTTGATAACAGTGAGTACCTAATGCCAGTGTCTATTTAGTGATAGTGGTTGTCATAACGGTAATATGAGTATAAAAATGTGGGCGTTAAAGGGTTAATACTTTCACCGCAACGTGCGCCACCGGTGGTCACGGAGGGGATTCTCATAATGCTGCTGACCGACCAGTAGTCACAAACTCGATTTTCATAAATACTTAGTCAAAGAATATGAAGGCATGATCCAGTTGATGTTTTTTTTTATTAATTGCTTACTATAATTCACTTTAAATTTGATTTAAACAGTGAACTTAAGTTTAACCAATTGCGGTCAAAGTGTTAAAGTTTACAAATGAATGACGAACATCGAGTGCTCTTAACAAACTTTATAAGAACACAAACTTAAAGATTTCCTTGGCGTATGTGTGCTATTGTTCTTAACAAACTAGTCACCTCTGTAATGGTCCGTATTTTTGCACTACCCGAATTATGTTCTTTTAGGAATCATTTCAATGAGAAATTTAGTATCCATTATCATCAGTCACTAATGAGACAAAATAAATTGATATAATTATTTAATTAATTCAGTAAATAATTAATTGGATGATTCATTTCGTGTTTCGTGATCAAGTGGCTCTTTTCCACGAGGGTATCGAGTACTTTAATGCAGCCGTACTTTCTGGGCAATCTGTGAATCTTCAGTATCGCTAGTATCATTTATTTTTAAATTCTTCGCTTTCACTCATCCAAGCTTAGAAAGAGAATTTAAACATGAAAAATCACCTATTTCATTATGGGAACTAATAAACGCTAAGAACTACGTATCATAAAGCTCTTGAGAGAGTAGCCTGATTAGACATGATAATAATGACGAGGACTTAACATACGAGTCTATTTAGGCGTCGGTGATGAGAATACGGAGACGCTGATCGTATTTTCGATTGAAATATAACAAGAGTGAACGAGGAATAACCACAAAACTTTTGAGGAGTCACACAACAAATTTCCCTTCACTCCTAAAATACATTTTAAAATGATCATGGAATCATGGCTGACGGCGATAATTCTTATGAAAGCACATAAATGAGTGAGCATCAACAAGCCTGCTTCAGTCATTCTGCACTGCTTAGCCCTCTGTACCCGTCACACTCAAGCCTCAATACGCTTTACAACAAACGTGTAAAGAGACTCGTTGATATAAATAGTGCAAAGGCCCACAATCCTAATTCATCAATGACAAATTAAATCCGAACTTTCATACCTTTAATACCGAACTTAAATTTAATAGTATAGAAATATCGCGTCCATGGGTATCGTTAAGACGCGAATGTTTGATCCTCAATTGACAGCGGACACAAGCAACCATCCTGTATAGCGTCTGCTCCCCTTCTCTCTCTCTCTGCCGGCTGCCCAAGTTCTTGAATTCTGCACTTTACCGCCACAAGTGCACGCTCTTTGTTGCGGTGGGGTCATATATCTCATGACCACACTGTGGTCATATATCTCATGACATATGCCTCATAGTGGTCATATATCTCATGACATATGCCTCATAGTGGTCATATATCTCATAACATATTCCTCATAGTGGTCATACATCTCATATATCTCATAGTGATCATATATCTCATGGTGTGGTCATAAATCTCATGTTGTGGTGACATATTTATATATAAACACGTTTAGTGCGGCAAGTTAAAAGGAAGTTCAATATCCAACTCGGATTAGAGTTATTTTTAGAAATCAATTCCGCAAATAACGAACAAAGAGTAGATCGTGCTTTTATTGAGTTCTCATTAAGTATTTATGGAAATTGAGTCAGTGACTGCTGTTCGGTCAGCAGCACTATGAAAAGCTTTTCAATGACCACCGTTGGTTCACGTCGCACTCAAAGTGTTAATTTCATGAATGTGTGGTGTCTGTAACAACGTACACGCTTGTGATACATCAATTTTCCAGAGGCGGACGCACGTTCTCCATCCATCCTATAGGCAGGTCTACATGTGTGCGTGCATGTGCACAACGTTTCGTGTATACGAGCGCTGTGTGTGCGTGTGGCTGAAGGCCAACAGGCAGCCACTTGTGCAGCCACGTCATGGCTTCCCGGCCGACGAAGAGACGTCCGAGTCCTTTATAGAGTGTAACGATAACTAATTTGTCATTTTCATAATCATTTTTATGAAGCTTTTTTGTTATTTTTGGGTACGCAATCAAAAATTGTATTGAGGCGTGGCAAGTCACGGAAAAAAATTCTCGGAATCGGTCATTGTCTCGTCAATTTCACGTCGCACATCTTTCAAGCCAATAACAATCGTCACAGTCATTCATAAATTAAATACGTTTTGATAAGTCCACGGCTACGGTGGATGAAATTGAGCATGTTCACAATTTGGCTTTACGAGTCATTCATGATTACGCAACAAGTGACATTCAGTAAACCTGTAACCAAAAGGTCTGTCAGAAGTGGGATTCGAACCCACGCCCTCAGATGAGGACCAGAACGCCCAACCTCTCTATGAGAGAGAAGCTTTCGCTTGAGTCTGGCGCCTTAGACCACTCGGCCATCCTGACATGTGAATTCAGCTGTGCTTTTCATTAAATATCTTTACCATGATTTTTAATGTAAAATACGCCGTACTTGTAAGCAAATTCTGCTATTTCCGGTGCAAATCAAATTTAGAACTCATTCAAAATGATCAAATTTACATGAATTGCCGAAGAATGCATAACGTAAGAGAAAAATTACTTCTTTCAACTTAGATTTAGCCCATATTTGTTTAAAGTAGTCTCGGGTTATGTAATATCTTCCAATCCTAGCTCGCTTTTATGTAATACTAGTCCACCCCCTTTTATTTGAAATAAAAAAATAGGGCGAAATGAGAGAAAGGCCGTAAGAAATTAAAAAATACAATCTCTCGAGAGTTGATGAGGTCGCGTGAACACGGCCCGTCAAAATATATAGGACTGGAGCTTGTATCACAGATACGCTCATCACACACTGCAGGCTGGCTTCGGACAGACGGACGGACGCGGCTCTTATTATAGTATAGATTCACTATTTGGTCAAAGATTCATCATCAAATTAGGCCTCATTCTTTTTTGAATGATGAAACTCATTATGATATATTCCTAATGAGCAGATGAGGAAACTTGATAAGTTGCTCTTGAACTTGCGAAGTTAATAATTTATTTCTATACTCTGTTCCGTCTCTCAGCCTATGCCCATAGGCCTAGCTAAGTCCTGGAGGTTTTGTCCTGATCTACAAGCAATAACTAATATACTCACATCGTGATATTTTTGTAATATCTGAACTTTATCATAAAGCTTCACTAAAGTAAATTAGGTGTACCACATCTTTAATACGCGTCTTAGTATCTGGAATTCCATTGCCTTTTGTTTCCTGACAACATTGCTTACTCAAATATTGACAATTTTGAAGTCGCACACTCATCTTGCCCTCAAAACACCACACATTACAACACAAAGATATTATTACTTCAAGTTACAAGTTTCTCTTCACAAGGCATGTACGAACTAAGGAATTTACGTTAAGGCATTTTAAATAACTTGTGATATTTTTGCGTTACTTCTACTAGAAACAAACTGCTTTTGTTATTTCTTGCAACCCCAGAATTGGATGCGCTGCCAAAAACGGTGATCAATGACACTGCTGCCGCTGAAGATAAATGTGAGCATTAAACTGCGATATTTGTTTTGCTGTTTATATTTGATATGTATTGTTTTGTATTTTAAACACTTTTACCGCAACGTGCGCCACCGGTGGCCACAGAGGAGATTTTCATAATGCTGATGAACAACCAGTAGTCAAAAACTCAATATCCATGAATACTCAATTACAGCTAAATGAAGGCATGGTCCAATTCATGTTTGCCATTTTCAAAATTGCTTACTTCACTTGACTTCAGATTTGAGTTGAATGTTGAACTTCAGTTTGACAATCAATTGCGGTCAAAGGGTTAATTAAAAGTCATGTGGCCCCTGAGTCAAAAAGTTTGCCCAACCCTGACCTAGCCCTTCACTGCGTAAATAACTTATGGAAATTTAGAGATGCACTCGTCAGTAATGGCGTCCAAAATGAACTCTACCGCTTGAGGGGCGTGTCGAACACGTATCGTACGCGTTCATTTTGTGTATAGTGTGTCTCGTTAGCGGTATACACTGTATAAATGCACTTGTCCTAATTATTTCTTTCTATGCAGCAAAATTCGGTATGTGTCACATTCGACACACCATACAGTGATGCGTTAAGTGGTCACCATGACCGAGTGGTTGAGAGTGCGGCCTTTCGAAAAGGTGTCGACGGTTCGAATCCCAGCGCTACGCGGTGATTTTTCCCCGTTGGGTAATAAGAGAACTCAAGTACAATACTTCCACTCTAGCCAGGTGTCGGAAATGGGTGCCGGCTTGGCCTGGGGGTAACCGTCATTGCGTCCTGGTGTTAGTTATAAGGCATTTGAAAAACTAATATACAAGATGATATGTATCAGGATTGGAATAAAGCATTTTTTAAGGAACATGTCTCACTTTTGCAAGATGGCGGCGGAGTCGAAGCAATGGCGGTACTTGGAGTCGCCGATCTTGGTGAGGCCGTTGCCGTTGAAGACGAAGTCCCCGCAGATGTAGTCTGGAACGGCGCCTGTCCAAACAAAGTTTCTGGACGGTCAACAAATCAAATGCGAGGACCAGCAACACAAAAACTGAACTCTTACGTAGATGGGCTTCTAAAAGTACTCTTGAATCTGAGTCTAGAAGAAGAAGTTAGTCAATTAAATCCTCCGACCTCGAGCATTTGACTGGGTTTATTAACGGTTGATTAATTGTTTGTTAATTGTTAAATAATTGTTAATTAATTGTTCGTTAATTGTTAATGAATTGTTCCTTAATTGTTAAATAATTTTTCATTAGTTGACCATTAATTAACCGTTAAGTCCTTGTACACCTAAAATTGTTGTGCCCTATGAAAATCAAGAAGAAAAGGCAACAAAACTTGACGTGGCCACAGACGAAAGAAACAATATTCAAGTTGTGTTACGCGGCTGTCCACGCTGCTCAGTGAGGAACTTACCTTTAGAAAGTCGTACTATGTAGCATCCAGTCAAAAATAGGTAGCGATTGTGTGGCCAGAAGTAATAGCTGTCTTGAAATCCAAGTTATGATATTGATAACATTATGGTTCACTGAGTGTCGGTTCTGTAACGGACTTAAAAAATATGAAAACTCTTAACAGGTAACAAACAAAGGTAACAAAATTATTTTTGCAATAAGACACTCTTCCATCAAATAGCTACGCACATGTAGGGAAAATCATAAAAGTAAGAAAATTCGTATATTTCAGAAAACTCAGAATTAAAATCAAAATATGTTCTGCTAAATGCATGCGAAGCGCTGTGGGTTAAAGCTAGCCATGCTAAACTCAACACTTTGACTGCGGCGGGTAAAACTGAAGTATAATATTCAACTTATATCCTAAGTCAATTGTGTCGTAAACAATGTTGCAAATAGCAAACATTAACTGAATCATGCCTTCATTTAGTTTTCGTTCGGTATTTATGAAAATTGAGTTGCTGACTACTGGTCGATGAGCAGCATTAGGAAAATTCCCTCCGTGCACCACCGGTGGCTCATGTTGCTGTCAAATTGTCAAGTACATGATTGAAATGACTTTCGCTAAGGGGGCATAGAATAGGCACTAGGTTTAGGTTAGCTAGTTTTGTCTGTCCTCCAAGGGAGATATTCGAGTCCCCTAGGGTGAGGAGTTACTGTTAAGTTACCTCAGTTGATAGGGCTTTAAGATTGCTTTCTTTCCCATTTCATCTCTTTCTGTTTTTATGCCTTCATCGTTATTTCTTCTCTGGCTTTTCTCCCTCTTCCTTCATAGCTTGCTGTCTACGCGCAAGATATCCTGCGTGAGAGCACACCTTGGACGTAGATTTCCCGTTTCTACAGTCCGTACTTAATAATTTCTTCTCTTGAGATCGCCTTTCATGCGGCGTGGAAGTTTTAAAACAACTAATAATAATGATAATATCTTACCTAATAATACCCTTGGTGTATATATTTATTTGCTTGGTGTCCGCCGCTTAAGAAACAGCTTCTTTGATTTCATTTGAAGGATGCTTAATGACCGTATCTGTGATACGAGTTTCACCAGTGCACATGTACAAGAATATTTTTTAACGCGGGTTCTATTGGGATGGATATATTTGTTTGTCATCCACATCTGGAGGATTGATATAAAGAAAATATCGACTGCCGTCATTTTTGACGGGCTGTGTACACCAGTTAAGAAATAATAACATCAATGACGACAAATGTCATTCAGTGCACCAGAAATAATTATATATTACCAACATAAATGACTAAAAATATTACTAAATCATTGAGGAGCCTTTGTATAGTGTCCCGTATCAGTAATACCATCATAATCAGTAATACCTTTTCTAAAGGTTAATTTTAAAGGATAATTTTGCTAGAAATTAAATGCTTATGGTATTTTTATGATGGTATTACAGATTCGGGGAAATAAATACTCGGTTCGGGTTTGTATGGGACATACTGTACACACCTGTGACGGTGGCTGGGACAGGGTCGGACGTGTCAGTCTCGCAGTGACGACCATTGTGACTGAAGTCGTACTTCATCTTTCCCAGTCTGCACAACATGACGCTCGATAAGAAGAATAAAATGAAAAATAAGAACAAAAACACGTCAAGTGGTCCATTCTCGGCCTGACCTTACGCACGGTAGGGGAAACAAGGTAAAGTCATTTCTATGGGGAAAAATACACCTCCTCTTGTTCGGCTAGCCAATAGGACGGTTTTATTTCAAACAAAGTTTATGACGTCACCATTGCGACATGTCGTTGGTCTAGCGGTGCCAGATTTGGGGCTAGCAGCGTTGCCAGATGCAATATGACCGCTGCTATTGGTTCGTTGCGATGACATTAGAATTGCCACGCGGTCGACGAAAAAAAGACTGGTTTGACCCTACCTTGTTTCTTCTACCGTAACCTTACGTCCAATGCCCTCAGACAACACTCACCAACAGGGACCAACGAAACACATTTACGGTCATCAATTTTAACCCACAAGCACCAGTAAATTCATGTTAACACCATGTTTCTCAGGTAAAGTCAGGTCCCATGATTTGACCGTTGTCTTCGCGTTATTGGACGTACCAGAATGAAGAACACTACTTTTCACGCTATACAGACGCTATACCGTATGTCCCATAAAAACCCGAACCGAGTATTTATTTTCCCGTATCAGTAATACTGTCATAAGAACACCATAAGCATTTAATTTTAAGCAAAATTATTCGGAATCATTTATTAGTACTGATACGGGAAATACTTACGAGTATCACTGATACGGGAAAATAAATACTCAGCTCGGGTTTTTGTGGAACATACGGTACTATCCGATATGACGTTACCAATGGAATCGTAATTATGAAACGTTTGCGAAATGGATTTCGCACTTATGGATAATTGAGCTCAATGCTCTCTTCGTAAAACCGCGATACACAGAATATCCGACGTACAGAAAAAGTGGTCGAGATAAAACGCGAGTTTGTTGCAACGATCAAATTTTGTTCTAAAGAGCAAAGCTGCAGCAGGATGTCAAATCAAGTTTTTGTGTACTGGCCCAGATTACATAAGCCGGCTTAGAAAATAGGACCTCACGCTCGCCTGACACTGAGTTACAAATTCAAAGCTGCATTACAATTCAGTTCAGCAGAGAAGTAAAGATTATTAAAAATCATTAGCTATTGTTGTATTAGCTTAATCATCGAAATTTGCACGAAACCATTCATTTATAAGTCCAGTGTGCGACTAGGTTAAGCGTACTAGGTTAAATGAAATTGAAATTGCGTTGATGATAGGATACCCTAGTAGTCGCTGAACTTATCCGGGCCCACAAGTAGCTATACTCAAATGTGGCCATTGCAATAGCCTTAAGAAACCGTCAACTTGATGCATCACTTGTGATGATATCACTTGTGATATTTATTTAATAATAAATTGTTCAAATAGTATACTAGATACGATACTTTCGACATCAGGAGGTGGCTGATAATGAGTAAATAATGGAGGCCGAGTACAGGCCATGACCTCAGCACACATCCATCACGTCACAATCCTCAGAGAAAAATGCATCACAGAATGTGTGTAGAGCCAGCCGAAAACTTCTTTTTACTCTACGCTGAAAATGCGTAAATGGAAAAATAATATGGCACACGGTAAGGAAACTTTAATGTATTTTCATTTTTGGTGAAAGGTTAGATTAGATGATGTTATTTTCAGCCTCACTAACAACAACGAAGATGTTCAAAGAGAAGAAGGGTGAAGGCTCCATTTAGTGAGGAGTTGAGGAGCGAAATCTATACTCACGGTGTTTCCAATCAAGATCCCCTGCGCATAGAAACAGCAATTTGAGAGGGAAAGTTATGAAACAAGATAAAAGCTGAAGAACAGGACAGCAGTGAACCAAAAAAACGGTACTCAACAAAACAAGAAAATTATTCTATTTGAACTTGGAAATAAACGGTTTTTCTTGAACAAAAAAAAGGCCTAACTAAAGTTTAGATTGAAACCCCTTATATTCCCCTGGGAGCACTAATTCTCATAAATACAATAGTTTTAACCCCATGAGAGTTACCCAATGGAAAGATATGTTGGGAAAAAATTTTCATTTTTTTGTTCGTCTGACACAATGCCGAGATAAATTCGTTGCACTATGGAACAAAACTGAGATCGGCCTTTTCTGTAAATCGCTGAACTCGCTTAAATTATCACACCCGGAACAGAATGCACTAGAGAAACTGAAATGAAAATAACGTAAGAAAAATTTCACAACCGAGTATATACTCGAATGTGTATAATTTCTCCATATATGTATAAATATGCAGTAGGTATAGTTTTTATACTGATATGGTATCAATGCAAGCCGCCTAATACTTAGAGCAGCTCTTAATATGAGAGTAGACTCAGATAGGGTCTTAGATTCAAGGCCAGTTTTTTAAAACCATGTCTAAATAAGAACTTGCTTTTAGCTAACAACTTGGAATGAGAATTCGATCCTTCTGAATAAAACTTGGGTGCTCAACATGACGTGTCTCAATCTGTTAATGCATACTAAATTTTACTAAAATTAAATTCATCAACCATGTGTCAAGTTCCAATGCCCTCGATTAGAAAGTACTTTCATATTAGATTAACCAGATACAAAATTGTTTAGTACACGAACATAAATTCAAAACAATCAAAGATCTCACAGCGGATGATATTTGAAGCTTTTTAGTGCTTGGTATAATTAAAATCAATGAAGCTTTATTTCTGTTATCAATAACTTCGGGATACTGCCTGTTCAAAAAAAATAATAAACAAAATTCACATGTAATTAGACCCACAAATTTTTTGCTATTGCAGGCTCTGTAACAATGCTCATTTCTACACAAGCTTCAAGTCATGGTCCTAACACAGACAAAATAGTGAAGTTGAACCTCTCAGTCACATGCCAAGCTTGTTCATGGTCCCAGTGCGTTAACAAACTGCCAACTTGTCCAAAACCTCGTTGGGGAGCAAGATTAGACCCTGTTCAAAAGCGAGAGAAAAAGCGATTTGTCAGTACATTACCATTTAATTATCGCCAAAGCCTTTTTTAATTGCACGAATGAGGAGTTCTATCCTTCGACATGAGAATCATTGAACTTTAGAGCAGAGTTGAATCATGGATACATATAAATGGTTTGCCTTTTGGCACCCTGTTTTGTTTCAGGCTGATAATGACCCTGAAGTTCCAAACGTTCCAAATATTTTTATTCATTGACTTTCTTTAATAAAATAATGATCGCATCAGAGAGGTGTATCTTGGCGCTTTTATTTATACTGTAACTCGAATTAAATCACAGCTACACGAATAGAGAGGAAGGCTAATCCAGTGAGACCTTATCCTTGCTTGCATCGACCAAGGACATTCAAATATCTTCAGAGGCAACCTTCAGTCACGACTCAACGCGCGACTTGCTGATTATTCTACATTCACAACGAGTGTGTACATAGATACTCGTAACATTTACAAGAAGCATATTTTTTTGAACATATTACTTCAGCAACTGTAGTTTAAAATGAGTCGTTGTTAGGTTATGCTTGTGACGTGCACAAGCTATATAGAACGATGAAAGATTTTTTTCACTTACTCGAACACAAAAAAAAGTCACTAAAGAGTTACGTAATTTCTGAATATTTCAGAAATTAAAATCATGTAGGGTACTAAAATAAAATTTCTTCAAATGTCAGATTCAGTGACTCCGAGAACGACATTTTTAGACTTAGGGTTGACATACATACAATGGAAGGTTGGTGATAGAGCCAGATAACAGTACGGGACAAACAAACGAGGAAACATGTCATCATATCACCTCTAGAGTCTATAAAGATTTACGTGATAGATATAATAACCTCAAACGACATGCATTAGTTTAATTGAGAATATCAGACATCGAGATACGATTAATCGGATCAGAGGCCGCGAACTATGACCATGTGTTCGTAACTATTAAGTGGCTACACAATATTCACATCGATATCTGCAAGTCGGGGATGCCACAAAACTGAAAAAAATTGGAGAATAATAATCGGAGAATATTCGTAACATTTTGTTTCTTCGTAAAATTTTCCTCTGATATTTTCAGTTCCCAAAAGCTATGTAAGAAATATGACGTTTTTTTGAAACAACTAATTCAGAAAATGATCAGTCGCACTCCAAATTACGTTAATGAAAGACGGTGAACTTCCTCTAAGTTCGGATTCGAGAGCAAATGTCATCTTGACATGAATTTATGAAGCGAACTTAATAGTTCCCGCACACTCATTTGTGAAATTACGAGTATTCACAAAAAATTATTATTCATGACAACAAAACGTTGCTCTACGACACTTCAACGAAATATCAGGAGAATAAAATTAAATATGGTCAATATGAAATGATATACTTAAATTATTAAGACATAATTTACTAAATGTAGTCTTCCCTTTAGGGAAAATCTATAGTACTTGATGTACTTGATATTTCTCTCTCCTTCAGAGCGAACATATATTTCTTCCTTATCTAAATTCATGAAGCGCTTTTTAAAGGTAAAAGCACGTGTCGATTGAATAATTCCTTCTCCTTATGCCATCACTGACTGGTGCTCTTGATAGTCGTATTGAGGTCAGTCCCTCCCAATCACAGTCATAATAATTATAATTTTTATTTTACCGCTAGAGTTAGGCCATCATCGAAGGTGGCGCACGCAGTTTTCTATTCCAAGAGAACCGCCTCTCATGTTTGATCCCACACTATGGTAGGACACTCTGACCAACGAAAAGAGTGCAAAACGAAGAACGACTA
This sequence comes from Morinoia aosen, assembly GCA_030386875.1. Lineage (NCBI taxonomy): Eukaryota > Metazoa > Arthropoda > Malacostraca > Amphipoda > Talitridae > Morinoia > Morinoia aosen. The sequence continues at coordinate 80,713,555 of CM059561.1, read as the reverse complement.
ATCGGTCAAACACCTTATGCTCAGAGTAGTCTATATTCGCACGACTGACCACTATCAGCAGCACATACTCGACTCTGAGAGACGCAACCTGGCCAAGATCTCAGACCTTGAAGGAACAACTCGGCTCTGATGAAGACACAATGGGTTTCTTTATTCTGAATAGATGTGACTGTTGAGTCACATCTGTATCTGTAGAGTGACTGAGTCATTTTCAGAATATTTTTAAATAGTTATACCTTAGTTGAACATGTTACATCATAGCATCCGTTCCAATATTAGCCTTCATAATCCTAAGAACTATTATAGTACAGATTATAAGCCCAAGAAATTCACCCTTAAAACTAAATGAAAGGATTTCGATATAAGTTTTCAGAAGTACGCGTAGATTAACAAGAGCTGGAAGTAATGCTTTTATTTGCAAAAATGTTGATCTAAATTACACTACGTATGTACGGAATAGTTATGCAAAACAGGCGTGCTTGCATTACATTCACTGCTGTTAGCCAAATCTCTATACCCTTTCATAAAAATAAACAGGGAAATTCTTCCACTGTTTCAAATCCCCGAAAGAGAATTCGTCATTCCAAGAAAGTCGGAACAATAATTTCTGCAGGAAAAACACACCAACTAAACTGGAAACATCACTCACGTTTTTGAACGATTTTTGGCAGCCTGAAACTCACGATTGGAAGCACTGACTAAAACGAAGATGAATCTAAACTCACTGCCCCTCCGGTCAGGTTCTTTGGTGAACTGGGGATGGAGCCCTAGCTACCAACAGCTCCACATATCTACGACACAGTCTTCGGTGTTGCCTCTCACTGGACAGCGCAGTTGCTGTGCCACTTGCCTCAGAGTGTTGCCACTTGATGGCCCGAAAAATATGTATTGGCTTGAAAATCTTGAGATCCGAGTACTTTCTCTATACCAGGGGTTCCCAACTTCTGGGGGTGAGAGACGATATTTCAAGGGGTGCGAGAAAAGTCCAAGTAAATAATAGGATATTGGCAACATGCTGACATTTTTATTTCTGTAGGTCCGAGGTTCGAATGAAATTTCTTTAGGTTTGCAGAGCGAAAACAAGCAGAGAAGAACTTCGAGCTATCCTTCTGCAAGATGACCATACGACCATTGATTCCTATCGATTGTCACAACGACGTCATGAGTACGTTATCATCATCTTTTATATTTATAAAAATTAAAGTTTGTTATTTTGTGCTTTGGATTTGCCTACTCAAGGAAAAGGAAGGAAATTGTCTTCACTATTTGCTGCTTGTTTAAATCTCTCCCACGTCCAGAAGAGATTCATTCAATTACAAAAATTGGCATCTTAAACATGGAAGAATGATGTTGCATTTTTGACAACACGATAATCGATAGTCAAAAGTCAAGCACAAATTAAGCTCCATGTTAACATCTGGAAAATATTATATTTCATTGCAGGCATTCTGATTTTAACGCACGCAGTATTCAAAGGTGCCGGATCAGGGAATGTCACAGGCCTTTATCTCCTGAATGTAATTATTTTCCTTTTGTACCCTAATCATTCACACGCATTAGCATTCTTAAAGAAGGATTTAGTAAATTTGCACTTAGAAATTAATGAATAAAAAGTAGTAGGTAGACTGGCCGTATGCATGACCGAATGCGAGTAAAAAACAGACGATGAATCAGTGTAGTCTAGTTGTTGTATCGGTTGATATTATTTTAACAAATCATATCAAATTATCCAATTATAACTTCACTAGCCCCCGCCTCTACATGAGAATGAAAATCAGTAATTTCACCTAGGGCTAGCGTTCTTTTCTTCCTCGACTTCTTCGACTAGTGACATGGGTATTACGATACTCATGAGTGTGTGTATCAACTAAGGATCCTTACTTTGAGAGATTTTAAACACCAATGATGTATATACTTTTTGGATCATCTCTATTGGAAACAAGGTGTTTTTATTTATTTTATTTTATAAATTAAATTTAACCCTGTAATGTCACTCAAACACGCGAGCTTGGATACAGACGATCATACTCTCCAGCGTCTGTGGCATCGCCAGGCACGACGAAGCACGGCTTAGGTGATGACTTGGCCTGCCCTGCTACTCGACCAGCAACACCCCGCACTCTGCTGCGAACTGTTGCCCAGGGTGTGAGGTTGTGTGCTATTGCTAGACACTGTTGTCCTGCAGATGGTTGCTAACATTCTCCTCTCAATGGTGAGTAATGTTTCGTGCGTTTTTATGCATGTACTACAGTACACTTACCAACATTTTCAGATACTACAGTACACTTATCAACATTTTCAGAATGTTTGTAATAGTTTTGTGTCAATTTTTTTCTATCCTTCCCGGTGTGTGAAATTTTTCAATTTCGTGGGAAATCAGATAATGATTTGAGGTTTAATATTTTTTGCGGAAATATTTTCCCTAGAGGCGTAAATCTGAGACTGGTATACCTCAGATAAATAGAGTGATAAAACAGGTATTTCGGAATACACAAATTACTTTACAAGGGTTAAAGTATTAGTTTCTAATTGATAGTATAGAATTCAATTTTTGTTTTTATCCGCTAGCTATGAACGATAATAAATTTACACTATGTCCTAATTTATACTATGCTATAATAAGGGAACCAAGACACCAGATATTCGATTCAACAGTCACTTCTTTCTTAGTCTTGAGGTTTCACCTATTTTTTTAACGCAATTTCGAAACGCATGGACAGCATGGTTCAATTGTAATGAGCAATTGACTGTTGTTCGAGTAAGTTAAAAATTTTCCTTCTCGTTCAATTTGAGGAGAGGAGGATCAACCGATGCTCCTCTTAATCTTGCGCTCTTTCCAAGTTTTTATAAGCACTCGTCAGCTTTGTCCACTAGTATTTAATGTATTTATAAGCTTTCAGTCATTTTCATTTGGACAAAATATCTAAAAGATTATATTTATTGTTTCCTCAATAACATCATTAACCCCTTATACGGCTATTTTCCACCTCGTATTGTTTGTCCATCAATTAAGAGCCTTTATATTATGAAATTTTACAAAGCCAATGTGATTTAATATATTTTATGTTTCAACTTTTTATGGAAAAAAGGTTCTTCTTTTCTTTCTTTCTTTCTTTCTTTCTTTCTTCTTTCCCAACGTGAGAACTTTCCTGTCTTATAGAAAATTCCTCATGAACTTCTTACCATCTCTCAAATTATCTGCGATTGATAGAAATACATTTGGGTATCCTGGATTCCATGTGCTTAGCACCTTGACTGCGATACGACCCATCGGTGGGTCGTTTTAAGTTCTTCCAGCTGCGAAACGACCCATGGATGAGTCATTTGAAAAAGTTTTATCAATCTTTTATAATTAAGGGAATTAAATGGACTCAGTTAGTTTTTGGTATTTATAATATTGCTAATAACTTTTGAATTGAAATTTGAGTTGAATGCTGAACTTCTGTTGTAGTCAACGTGTTAAAGTTCGCTCGCGAGTCTCCCTGCAGAAGACAATATCCAGCAGCGGTGTAGACTTGCTGTAGCCGCTCTCACTGCAACGACATGCGCATCGTGACCTGTTGCCTCTGCAAACTACCTGCGCTGGCCGACTCTATGTAGTGAGAGTCTCAGCCTGGTCTATGACCTAAATGTTGCCATGAACATAGGATTAGAAACTACAATGGCGATAAAATAAAAAAATTCTGACAACTGGACTGAGAATAATCTTTTTTAAAGTGTTAGACTATAACGACGCATAACAATTGCTGTCGTGAAAGAAAGAAAAAAGAAGAAAAACCATTATTTCCAAAAAAAGTTGATACTTGAAATTTGCTACAAAACATTAGTTTTTAAAATTACATGTAACTCGTGAACTCGCACTGTCGGAAATAACTTTGCTGCGTTCAAGTCCGGGCTATAAATAATTAATGATGAATATTCTGAAATGAAGTGTTTGAATGTGTTCTTTATTAATTCGATTCCCTTATATTTGTTCAAGGATAACTCTGGAATGAATTTCAATTAATACTGAACAATTCTAATACAAGACAAACAGAATGTTGTAGTCATTATGTTGTGTAAATATGAATACAATATAATGTTGTAGTCATTATATTGTGTTCATATTTACATGTTGCCCGTAGGGACCAAGAGAAATCAATCAAGATAGCAAATCAAACAAGAACAGAATATTACTGTGTCGAGGGGGGAGGTGGAGGGGACACTAAGGCACCAAGATGAGAAAGGAGGAAGGAATCAACCAATAAGATAATACCCCTTAAAAAGTGAAATCGAACTAAGAACTGCTCGTCACAGCTGATTATTATAGGTAGCAATTACTCGAACGAATTTGAACAATGATTTAAATCCTAGTAAACATTTATTAAAGCCAGGGATGTACTAGATTAACTCACTACTGATGTTTTAAAATACCACAGCTCTAAAAAAATGCATCTACCCTTGGACTAATTTCCAGCGTATATTGCTAAGAATTTTCACTGTTAACTTCAGAGTGTTTCTCTTCTCTTTCCAGGCTAAATCAGGGAGGAAGAAATATTTTCCAGAGGTCTACGTACTGATTTTAGCAATAAGGCTTTCAGAATCCGCCAGATTTCAGCTAGTTGCTCCAACCAACTTCATCGATTCTCAAACTAATCATGGAGGAAAAAAATCCATTGATCATCAAGCCTATGATCTTTCGGCACCGCCTTCCAAACTTGGCCACGAAGTTCCAAGGCTCTATGATCACCGTGCAGAAGTATTCAGGACGAGAGATTCAAGTGAAGATATTTCTACGAAGAAAAACAAGCGGATGCGTGAGAGACGACGGAACAATGGTGTCAGGCCCCATGGCATTACTCTGGCGTCTACATTTCTCTTGAACCCTTTTGTCTACATTCGAGACATGTGGAATGAACTCTGGGATGAAACTTCTCGGTTGATGACGTCGTCCAACATCGGCTACTTGTGGGCAATCCCTGTGGCAGGATTAGTTCTCTACGATGTTTTTGTACCTAAAAGAGTGCGTGTTAAACGAAGCTTCACGAACATCAGTGGTAAGTTTAATGTTCTCGCTCGTACTTTGTTTAATCTTATACTGAGAACAATATATCAGCGGTGCAGATTATTTCGATTAAAAAATTAAACTAGAGTAAATTATGCGGTCATTACAAGCTGGAAAATTTTGATTCGATTTCCTGAAAAATAATTTGATTATTTTGAAAAAAACTGTAGAAAATACAATCATCAGCGAGTTCAAGCATCGTGGCATTTAATAAGTTTGAGATGAAAACATAATATCAATATAATGAATTCATGCTCTTTTATTATTACTTGCATCATTAACGATTTGTTATGTAGATTCAAGGAAGCTGGTAACTAATCGTATTTATTAGGAGTACTGGAAATATCTCAAGCATGGTTGAAGCACAAAAAAATATCTCTTGACATCCCTTTACTCTTTTGACGTATCAAATACAACATACTTCATATCGCGTTATCTTTCAAAGCTGCATTTTTAATGAATTTTTGAATGAATTTCTGATTTTCACCTAATTAATACTATTACTTACTTCATCATTTGGAACTTCTTTAAAAAAATTCCATTTAGTAGAAATAATTTACATAAGAAAGGGTTTGGTGATCTTCTCTGACTCACACTCACGTGTAAGTGTTAATTGGCCTCCCTCTACAGGCCTCTAAGAGTCATAACTGAATAAGTGTCACGAGTGAAACGATGACGTCATGAAGCTATATATGAGGACAGAAGCGTCACTGAAAAATGCATCAAAACGTTGTAATTGTTTAAGTGTTGAGGGGAAAGTATTTTCTCAAAAATTTGGATACATTTCCGTTGTATGTTTCAAAAACGGGCTCACGAGTCACATTAATACGCATGCATCGTAGATTTGTTCACTATACAGATGCATTTTCACTTGGAAATAAGCAAAGGAGCCAATAGTACCTAGCCATCATGAAGTAAATGTAGATGCAGTATTTAAATTAATTGGGAATAACTCAACTGAAAACTCTTCCAGAACTTTCGCTGACCTCTGGAGTGCCCGAAGAAAGCTTAGTTCAGAATCTACCAACGCGGGTGGCTCATGGATTGGGTAAGGGACAAGACTGGGGAAGTCTCGATATCGAACCTATTTATTTCAGTACAAGTGCGCACTGACGAGAGTGTTTCCAACAATGCGTCACCAGGATTATGCTTTCTTAGTTACTTGTATTTATATGCATGCATTGTCAAAATCAGATTAATGCAACGGAGGGAAAGCATTTTTTCGTGCTTTTCTCTCCATCATTTGTTTCGACAATTGACATGGGTATTGCGATATCCCACGTGTGAATAACATCAACTAATGATCTTAATGTCAAGATATTTCTAAAAACCATGTAATATATTTCATGTGTCATCTTTATTGGAAATAAATTGTTTTTCTGTCTTTTCTTTGCAAATTGCTTCTCAGCTTAGACGGGTGTCAACAGCGCTGTAAAGAGGCCTACGACGTTTGCAAACTGCTGCAGCGCTACTTCATCGTTGGCCAGTGAGCTGAATTTAAACAAAGATTTTTTACCATCTTCCACGTACTGTTGATGCTGAAAGTTGGCATGCCAGTCTCCTACGTTAACAACATAGCAAAAACAAACCTTTGGGGTGCCTGTTCTTCAGGCAGTGAAAATTGGGGTGCTATACTCATTTAGGTGTCTATTAAAGGTAGCTTCATCTTCAAACAAACAATACTTTCTTCATTTCAAAATTTTTATGCACAGAGTGATCTCAAGTTCTTCGCATTCGAGGTATACCTCATGCTCACATTTAATGAGAGCCTTTATAAACCAGAACGAATAGTATACTAAGAGCAAAAAAAAGTTCTAAACCTTTTATGGATCTAAAATGGAAAATATACCTCCCCATTTTCCTGTTCATAATAATTATTTCCACCTTTATTTTTACAGAATCTAGCAATTGCTTTATTTTTTTAAATCACGCAATTGCTCAATTATTGGCACCGCCATAGCCATGTGCTAGAGGTTCTGCCGCCGTGCGGGAGACCCAGGATCGAATCTCGGCGCTGGCGGTGGCGATTTTCTCTGTTGGGTATAGGAGAAAAATTCCAAGCACAATACCCCACTCTACCCAGGTGTCTGAAATGGGTACCGGTCTTGACCGGGGGAAAGCGTCATGGCGTCCTGGCGTTAGTTATAAGGCATTTGAAAATCCAATGTACAAGGTGATATGTATCAGGCTTGATAGGAAATAAAGCATCCGTAGATGCCTTCATTATATCAAACCACGCAATTGCTCCATTCTTATGAAATCGCGCAATTGCTCCATTCTTTTAAAATTACGCAATTGCTCCATTCTTATGATAAATACAATTGCTCCATTCTTATCAAATAACACAATTGCTCCATTCTTAAAAAATCATGTAATTGCTCCATTCTTATCAAATCACGTAATTTCTCCATTCCTACCAAATCACGTAATTGCTTCATTCTTAAAAAATCCCGTAATTGCTTCATTCTTAAAAAATAACGTAATTGCTTCATTCTTATCAAATCACGAAATTTCTTCATTCGTATAAAATCATGTTATTGCAACACAAATCCCAGAAACTCGCAGACATATCTAAGCTGTAACATTGGTAGTACGCAGCAGCAGCACTGCAGTGCACGAAGCAACGACGCGTCGCAAGCAATTCTGTCTATCAGGCAAAAAAAGCACCAAGTACATGTTACAAGATTTTTCAAGAGAGCTCTTTTTATGGAGTTTGTTTTTTATTACGTGAATCTTACCACCACAACAGAACAGCAACTGTAAGTTAAGAGGGTGCCTTGCATCCATGAGAACCCAGATCTGTTTTAGGCTCTTTATACTATACTTCTACTTTCATGGTTTATGACTTTCATTTTTATGATAAAATTCGTATTATTGGAAAGTATCGGTGAAGTATTGGCCGGATTTTGCTGATACCGATACCAGTAAAAAAGACCGATACCGATACATTGGTACATCACTAGGTTCAACATTGTTAATTCAAATGCCTCATAACTAGAGCTGTGCCATTGTATAACTTGCATATATGCACGCCAAGAGATATGCAGAGTGTTTTATGCAATGCAAAGAATTATCTTGTGCATATGCAAAATCACATTTGCAATTTTGCATATGCAATATAACAGATGTCATATGCAAAGTGCATATTGCATATGCACAATATCATTGCATATATGCTGTAATACGAATGTTGTAATTTTATTTTTTTCAATGTAAAACTGCAAATTGGTTATTAGAACCAGAAATTTTGTACATTGATGGGATCTCTCGCATACACACTATCAGTTGTTAAAGCAACGTCTCAAGTTTTACCCGGTGCGCTATAGTCAGTACCTGATGCCCAGGTTTCCTACTTGACCTGTTCTTCAGTTAAATTTGGTTCATAAATAAAATACAATAGAGGTGTCCGAACTGAATTTATTGGAGTTTGAAGTTTTTAAGAATTGCATGGTGTAATAGTTTTTGTACACCTAGTTATAGTTTTCTTGTTTTGTTCTACACATAGGCCTACATACTCGTATACGTAGAAAGTGATAAAATGGAAATGCAACTGTGAAGTTCGTATCAATTCCCGAAACATATGCGTTTCGTGAATTAATAATAAATACCTTTGTTGTGTTCTGCTTGCTCATAAAAAATGAGAAAGAACTCAATAAGGTAATCCCTCGAATTCCGAATATGCCACAAATTCCCAAAATTTGCATCATTACAGTGATTTCGATTTCTTAACTTACACAAGGACAATCAAATCTGCAATTGACATTTCGAGATTATATGCTGATTTGAATATTCCTGCAATATTTGGTTATTCAAAACCTAATGCAAATGTTCGTTATTTGTGGGATGTCCGGAATGCAAGAGATTACCTAGAGGAAGATTGTGAGAACTTTTTCGCATAATTTTGTATTAATTTTTGTATTTAAATTTACAGATGTATTGGACAATATGATGATGATTGAAGAAATGAACAAATTTTTTTAGCATTCTAATGATTACCAATCTTTATTAGATACACCATTCCAAAGTACCCCAAAGTGTAAGGAATAATACTTAAGAAAATGAATTCTCAGAATATTAATTTCGGGACGGAAATCTGTATTTTACTTATTGCCGGAAAACTGTAAGTTTGTCGCGCAATCTAATATGAGTTTACACTGTTATCAAAATATATGCTGCAACTTCATAGACATGAAAAACGAAGATAATCCTTTTGGTTCGGCATAAAGTTAACCGATAATGACCCATTTTCTTCGATAAATCACCGAAAGCTAGTAGTTTAACCCCCATGTCTCATTTAATGTACGAAACTAACTTTTAGTGCTCGCCGTGGCCGAGTGGTTGAGAACGTACCCATCCGTGAAGGTGTCAAGGGTTCGAACCCCGGCGCTGCCCGGCGATTTTCCCCGTTGGGTAAAAGGAAAACTCAAACACAATACCCCACTCTACCCAGATATCTGAAATGGATACCGGCTCGACAGGGGAGTAACCGTCCTGGTGCTTCAGTAATACGGCATTTGAAAAACCAATGTACAAGACGATATTTATCATGCTGAATAGATTGGAATAAAACTTTTTTCTAGATTGCTAGCACGAGAAGATCTTCCCATGATTAAGGATGCCAACTCAATTTCGCATGGGTATCCTGTTGAGGAACGAAGACCAACCAACCAAATTTGTTGACCAACGAAGTAGTTGGTCAGCTCTTTCCATCTGACATGAAGAATTTTAAATTTGCTCGCTGATGTACGGTGTAGAAAGAGTGTTTTCGCAATACAAAATTATTCATGCCGATAAGCAAAAAAAAGTGTCCTATTTGAAAACATTAAAAAGTACATTATTATTAAATGTAACCACAATGCTTAAACCTTGTTTTACTTTAAAATCTTATGTAATCATATTTTCGTGTTTTCTTCATTAGTAGCAAATGCTCGATATTCTAAATATTTAACACTATTGTATTTAATCACTACCTTAGAGTTCAATATTTACAACATCAAACAAGTTCCAACTAACTGAAGTCGGTCATTGTTTGCATATAAATGCAAGTATTGTGCATACGACACGCCGAAACCGCATATATGTAACCTCAACCCGCATATTTTATGCGCGCATAATTTCATATGCGCTTGCATATATGCACGTGCATATTGGCACAGCTCTGCTCATAACTAACACCAGGACGCAATGAGGGTTACCCCCGGTCAAGCCGGTACCCATTTCCGACACCTGGGTAGTGTGGGGAATTGTGATAGAGTTCTCTCTTTTCTCAACGGAGAGAAATTACCGCGCGGCGCCAGGATTCGAACTGACGACACCTTCTCGTGAAGGGCGTGCTCTTAACCACTCAGCCACGGTGAGCACGTCCAAAACAAAAGAAAACGAGACTTTAATAGAAAGGTCAATTGAAACCGCACGAGGTGACGAATACTTTATTGCAGGAAGCTACACCAGTGTCACCAGAAGCCACTCGAATAATAATAATAATATTGGGTTCAAGGCAAAATACACAGAGCTAAGCTAACCATTCGCGCCCAACTACCATATATAAGCGGTCTCATTCCAGTAACTTTCATAATAGAGCGGAAGTGCAGCGTGTTGCAGATGGAAGATCAATTTAAGTGCAGGTGTGTATCCCATTTGAAGAACAGAAAATGAAAGCAACACAGTAAAATATGGTGCATATTGTAAACACATAGGTATATATATTTTTCCAAAAACAGATAGAGAGCATAGCAAGAAAAACCGAAGGAAGAACGGGAAATTGAATTAAAAAAGATACAATGACGTAAATGTCCACCGGAGACGATGCCCACTAACAATATCAGAAACAACGCGTTTTGGGCTAGTAAAGGTTCTTCGATGTCTGTTGCGGGGAGTTATTTGAGGTGTAACTTCATAAAACCTTAAAGCTGATCCACAATTTAACATCGAAGTCACATTCAGTTTAAACTTAGGTAAGTAGCCGAGCCTTTACAGCATATCCTCTGCGCGGCGTTGATTCCAACTTGAAGCAACATGATAAAAAAATAGTGATTTAAACCTAACAGAACAATAAAACTTTCCCTATGAAAACACAAAACGAGATTCCTCAGTTCAACATAAACTAGTGATTAAAACAAAACTCGTAAAATACAGTACTATGAAGTGTACAATAATTCAAAACGCACGAATCGAGTAGTAAATAATAGGAATAAATTGGGTTTTCAAAAGGGTATTGAACAGCTAAATCTAAGTGCGCAGCGTTGAGGTCATGTGCAAGCATGCAGAGGATGGCACTAGCCTCTCAAGAAGAGACAAACATGGACGGCCGCGGTCGAGATACGCCGGAGGACAAGCAAGTGTCTGCTACAGATGAGGCCCCTAGAATCATGCGGTACCAAGCGCCAAATTGATTAGATTATTAGTTAATTTAAGCCTCCCTAGCCGCCACAAAGGCGATCCAAAGAGAGCAAAGAGATAGGCACAATTTAGTATGGAGTTTGGGAAACTCGGTATCTATGCAGAAAGGGCATAATAACAGTAAGTTGAGAAAGAAGATTATGAAACAAGACCAAAGTTGAAAGTGAAAGTAGGTAGTAAGTAGTAGGTGCTGAAAAACAAGACAGCAGTGAACCGAAAAAAGGTGGTCCTTAACGTAACAAAAACATTTCATTTTAACAAAAAGAAGGCCTACCTAACTCTCAGTTCGGGCCCTCACATTTTCCCCATTGGAGTGCTAATTCCTATAGATACAATAGTTGTATCCCCCTGAGGGGACCAATCACCAAATACATCTAGCAAAAATGAGTTATGCATACCGCTTTCATCCCCAAATTTTCGTTGGTCTGGAGAGTTAGTCATAAGTACAGGAATAAGGCTACAAAATGGTCGAATACCGCCATTAGTAACTGAGATACGATGGTTTCTAAGTTGCCAAACTTTGATTCAATTTTCTGACGTTTTTGAAAAGCGGCGCTTGGTACCGTGTGATTCTAAGGGCCTCAGGTGATGTTCCTACTACTACAACTAACTTCTAACAGTCCATAAAACTAGAGATCTATTTATGCATTGGCGTAGGCCGATTTCGTGCTTTTAAAATGGTATCAACGTCTAGACAGATCTACAATTAGATCTTACGTAATAATAAATAAGGTTCATATACTTTCAAAATAGACAAATAACAAATGACCCAGAAAATTTATCTACACTGCATTAAGAGGAAAATACTGAAGCGAAAACCATCACTGTGAGCAACGGCTGTTACATTCCAGCTTGCTGTGCGTTAAAAGTTCAAGGAGAAAGCCAATGCTAACCAAAAATTAACCCCCGATGTTTCATTACAATGCATTACATAAGTTTCAAATTTTCAATGTGTATGATAGACTTGACAAGATAAGTTCTCCTGCAGAGAAAAGAAAAAACGTAACCGTAAGACTTTAAAAAAATACTTCAAAGATTATTCTGATATAAGATATAGAACAGGAAGAACGGTCTTCTAGTAGTCTGTGTTCTTCACAAGAATCGCTAAAGAAGAACAAGAAATAGCTAGGCTTAAATAGCATTTAGCGAACATCAAGATGCAAGTCTTCACAACCCAAACAATTTTATTTTTGGCAACAAAGCAATGCAAGGAAAGGCATACCAAAAACAGACAGCTTTGTCAGAACGAGAAGTTGGACTGGAGCAGACACTCTGTACACAGCCCTCAGTTCCGAGATTAAGAGCAATACAATAATTCATTTTCAAGGAAAAGCAAGATGAGAATCAGAGTATAACGAAGTTGTAAATTCCTAGAATGCCATTAAATAGCTTTGCATCGATCAATGCGATAGAGTGAAGATCATAAATGTAGAACACTATCTCGATTTTTGTGTAGCCCGACTACAGGCGTATAACCGACCACATGAATGACATGCAGGGCAAACACTGCGTACGTCTGGCGTCGATGTCGAGTTATGTCTCACTGCCACCAAGTCCTCAGGCACAACTTTATTAAATACGAGCTGAAGCGAATAAAATTCATAGATTACTACAAAATCACGAGATTAAACACTTCTAGAAGTAGCTGTGTAGGTCACCCATTGTGAAATATGTATTGAAAACATCGATCAGTTGGTACAAGCTGATCCTCAACGTATAAAACTAGGTTTTGAATAAGAATGAAAATATTACGAACATTGTAAGTAGGCACGAACATCAAAAGGCACCACAATATTGACATAGGTTCAACATCAACATTTTTCCTGCACACTTACCAAACCCCTTTACCCCAAATTTTGCTTAAACTTACTCCACTTCCATTAAATGGTAAAAGGATAAAGTTGACTATGCCCATCTTTAAAACAATGGGTCGAAGAATTGGTCAAGCTGAGGACGGGTATTTTAAGGCCACGTTCATTTCCTTCCAAGAAGAATGGGTCATAAAATAAGAAAGGAAGATACAGCAATACTATCACAGCCAATCCTTCATCAGCAGATGAATACAGTGAATTTAGCGAGGAGTTTATGCGAGACAACTAAGGTTGAGCGCGAACCACAGGGGTCAAATGCAGGGTAGGGAAAGAGAGATGTATGCAAAGACAGGTTTGCAACAGTCCGAGCGCCAACCTATTTCGGGGGCATAGGTAAGAAAACAAGTTTGAATTCACTAGGTGTTTGCCGGCCAAAGTACAGTAAGAGAGAACACAGAAGATCTTGGTTAACCCTTTAACGCCTCAGAGGACTATACGGTCCTTTTTCGAAAGTAGCCTTAATATATTGTATTTATAGCAAAATTTGTTCCCTAATGTGCTCTTTGAAATTCACCACCGATTTTCTATCTCATTTTGGTATTGGAGATAACCTGATGGCAGCGCCAGACTAATGGCGTTGGGTGTGATAACGGCAATAAGAGTACAAAAATGCAGACGTTAAAGGGTTAATAAGTGTGATGCTGTCAGTGAGCTGCAACTCGCCTGACGGAGAGAAAAGGAGAGAAGCTCAGGCGTGCAAATAACGATCGTACTATAAGCTAAGTGCCCATTGCTTGGGACAGACCATAGGAGTTGCAACGACTGTGGCCATGTTGTGACAATTCCCTGTAGTAAAGTTGCGGTGCGTAAGCCACAGCGTAACATCGAGATTACTTTCAAGTCAAGTTCACCGCAGCCACAACGGCGGCTAACTCCAGCAAATTCCAACCGCTGCACAAAGTTCTCTGGCTACGAGTCTCACGGGAAGCTTTTTTTCTCCGAGAAATACGGATGAAGATTTATGCAGTAAATTTTGGTGGCCCAAATTTAGGTGGGACTCAAAACTGAGCAGATGCGACACCGCAGAGAAAAAGATATGCCATCCTAATGACTCACTCGTACTCTTCTTTACACACAAAGTTGCTAGCGGTCAGTTGCCAAATGAACATCGCGATGCCAAAAAGCGAAAACCATCCCAAAAATTGCCGTTGCACGAGTCCAACAACTTTTTACAAACCTCATAGCTGCAGTTTATTGAGTAATACAAATTCGTACAAATCACCAATTGGAGACTCGAGAGTTTTTAGCAGAACGTTGGCTCCCACATAAACATGGACTTGTTATATATAGAAGCTACAGAAATTCAAACGTCATCACGAATTTTTTTGACCCAAGCCCAAGCCAGCGAGCTTAATTAACAAAGCCAAGTCTTTTTCAGGGCAAAGTTGTCTTCAGGGCAAAGTTGTCTTCAGGGCAAAGTTGTCTTCAGGGCAACGCGATGATGACCTCAGGCTTAGAGCGTGCGGTAGTTGACGTCGTAGCGAGTCTTGTAGAATTTGAAGCCTCCGTAGCCAACGGCCAGCAGAGCCAGGGTCAGGGTGATGCCACCTGAGCAACACACCGCAACTTAATACGAAGTTGAAGACAACAAATTACAGTATATAAAAGAAGATATAAAATGAATAGACATGGATGCTTTAATGACTTGATTGAAATAGAAGACTAATATGTGCTCATAGTTTTCACAAGGAAATGACATGCTAAGAAATATTTTTAAATCTGTTTACAGGCAAAAGTATCTCTAAAAATGAATATCTCATTCATTTTTCATGAGTGTAATAAAAAACAGAAAAAGCAATGAAAATCGTACTTATTCCATTGTAAAAAAAAATATACCATGACAATAAATTTTGCAGCATTGACTAAGAACTAGCTGAGCTCGCATGCTATACGAGGCGAGGTGAGCACTGCTTTGGCACGATTTTGATTCTACCTAAACAGAAATTTTAAAGAAACGACCTGCTTTCTTGGCAAGAAGAACCTGAAACTTCCATTCCAGCTTTTGCACGGACTTTTCTAGTAAAGAGTTTGTATATGAAGCGTTTAGAGTAAAATTGAGAAGCTTTGCCAACTTTTTGTGATGACTTTAATCACATAATTTGGTAGGCGATGTCCGAATTATTCCAGTTATGTCAGAGAGTTTGCATGTTCCATATCTTGACGGTCAATGATCCTAAATTATGTCATGAGAGGAATACATTTAATAACATCAAAGAGATTATTATGAATCTGCAAGCATTGTTTATTGTGAGGCAATGCCTACCACAGCTCCAAGTCTACCTTATTTTTTATGGATTAAACAAACGAATTATTCAAAAATATCATAAGATATTTTCAAACGCAATGACTATTCCACAGCATGATCTGTACTAAGACTATAAATACAAAATATATGATCAACTGAAAACTAAATAAGCCGAGCCAAGTAAATGAATCAGGTGGAGAGCAATCTGTGCTTTCAATGATGTACTCCAAGTACCAGATGAGAAGCATCACAGCAGATGCTTTGTGTCAGGAATTGAGCATGACTGATGCAGAATTAGGCTCGCACTAACTACAGATCACAAGCAAGGTATGAGCTGTCGAGAGACGCAGGTGAACAGACAATAACAACCGTACACAACTCACCAAAGAAGCTGCCAGCACTGAAGCCTCCCGTAGCAGGAGCAGGAGGTGGGGCTGCAGAGAAGGTAAAGGGCTTACTTGACTTATAGGAGTGAAAAACAAGCACGACATGGTCATCCATATCGTTTGTAGAAAGTTCCCCGAGTAATTATCAATCATCATTGACGACCACAGTAAGTCATTAAGACTGAAGAGCAACAATTTATTTTTTTTTAACACACTCAGCTAATGTAATATAAATCCAAGATTAATACGAACAAAATATGTATCGAAATTATGCAAGTAAAACAGTTCAAAGGAAATGTAGAGATTCAATTCTAAGGCATCTCAAGTAAAAGGAAGAATGTATCTCAGTTTGCATTTCAAGAGCACACACGCTGTAGAGGAAGGCGAATGAAAGGCAGGACAGGCTGTAGGTAGACTGAAGCTGTCAGAAGTTATAAGCCAGCGACACGTGTAGAGTTTATACGGGTGAGCAACTCGACATCAAGCAGTCACTCCACGAGCAAAAAGAGAAGAGAAGCAGTAAAGGGGTAGCAATGGCAACCGGTAGGTAGCAATGGCAACAGGTAGGTAGCAATGGCAACAGGTAGGTAGCAATGGCAACAAGTAGGTAGCAATGGCAACAGGTAGGTTGCAATGCCAAGTGAATTGAAACAGAAGCAATGAAGGCACTAAAATTTGGATAAGTGGGTGCATTGAAGAAAAGCCAAATTGAGCAATTAATGAAGGTTATGATGTAGTAAGGGAAACAGTTCAGTTTTTGTCAAGAAAATGCATCCCACCAAATGGTTGGAGCTGGGTTCTGTCATTCACACTAATAAAAGAAGAAAATATAAATACTCACAGTAATTATTTTGAAAAGTGCACTGTACATTACTGAACAGAGCTAAGAGTTGAATTATGAAACTTACAGTAAGAACAGACAGAGAGACCATCAAAGCAGACAGAATTAAGTCCACGAGAGACGTGAATCACGCATTTGCAAGCAGACTAGTGAAAGATGATAGTAAATTAAAAGAGAAAAATACACTATGTGTCAAACAACAAGAAAACTTATTACAGAGGTGACAGAGATGTCAAATGAGAACAGTGAGATATTCTCACAAATATAACACAGGAGTTTGCAAAAGATAGCTTAAGGTGAACAAAAACGGAGGTGCAGCTTATAAACTGCTGAGGCGACTGAATCTGTCAGCATAAATCAGGCGATCAATTTCTGCTCTTTTTTAAACTATTACTCATTGCATAAGACTCTGAACGAATGCATCAGGTTTTCTGAGATCAATAACATTTTCAAAGTTACTTTCACACAGCATAGCTGGAAAGGATGCCCTATGTGTACAACTGGGAATGACTGGATATTTTTTATGTTCAATAACATTTTTAAGGCTACTTTGACACACCATAGTTGGAATTCTGTGTATAACTGTGAATGGACATATAATATTTTATATTCACATTTTTACGGCTACTTCAACACACTATAGTTGGAATTCGAGGTTTATAGCTGTGAATGAACGGAAAAATTTCTATATTCAGCAAAATTTTTGAAGCTACTTGGAAGCAGAAAACATCCCATAGAACAACTTCACTTTTGACAAACCACAATTGGGAGCAAACACAAGCAGCAGCACCGTTACACGGACGAGAGCAAATCTCCCAAAGCAGCGGCAACACACGGACCAGACCTGAGGTGGTAGGAGCGGTGGTTGGCACAGTCGTGGGGACGGCGGTGGTGGTGGCAGGCTCTTCAGTGGTGGTCGTGGTGTCATTTGGGGAGTCCGTGGTGGTAGTAGTGTCCGGGAGGGTTGTTGTAATTATCGTTGTAGTTGTAGGAGGCTCGGTGGTGGTGGTGTTAGTGTCGGGAGTTGCTGTGGTGGTCGTGGTGTTGTCAGGGTCAGGTGCTATGGTGGTCACGTTATCTGCATTGCCTGCAAAAATCAAAAGTCCATTAATGTTCCTTAACTGAAAGTATATGCAATTTCACCCTACTGAGCATTGCCCTACATCCCCACTTGGCATTTTTTGAACATTTGACTGATATAAGTTCTGTTGATATTCACACATGGTAAGGGATTATTTGGACCAAAGCATTATGTCTAAGGTGATTCATAGTATAATATATGTAAATTATCATAGTTTTTGGAGAGCCTCACCAGTATCCATTTAACTTGAGAAATACTAGAGCAGAAAAGGAGACACCATACTCCAAAGTTCATTTCTAAAAGAATGTGTAGTAGATTGCCATTAATAGCCACTGAACTTGAAGCCAAAAGGTCTTCAACATTGACATTCAACTTGGAGCAAGTTTAAAGTACACATGGTGTCTCAAAAAGACACATTTAAACTGAGCAGAAAATACAAATTCATTAAATGAAAATAAAAATTAATAATCAATGGTTGAGTAACCTTTACAGAATAAATGGCTATAGCTACTGAACAAGATAAGGATATTTATTAAAATACTGAAGCATCAGCACAAGTATGTTTCACAACCCTATTTTGCATCAACACTCAGCAAATATGCAACATATTAGGCATATTGAACTAAAGGAAAACAAGAACCGTAAGAAGTAGGGGTAATGTAATGCTACTTGTCAATATGAGCTCCTTCAAATAATGAGTAGGTTCTTAGTTAATACAACAGATCAGCTTTGAAAAGGATTCATTTCTAAAAAACATACTTTAAAGAGTCTACATTTCAAAGTTACACAAAAAGTTTAGGTAAAATAAGCACATAATAACATTCTTCCAACTGATTACCTCACAAAATAATTCATACAGCTTTGATAAGTTGCACATCAACATTGAAATTTAAGTTGGAAGCAGCTTGAGTGTTTTCCTGGGAGCTCCCTTCAGCTCCCTTCCCCCTGTGGGCGGGGGGGGGGGGGTTAGAATTCTCCCACCGTGGTCCGCTGCGTGTCGTAAGAGGCGACTATAGTGGACGGAGCGAGGGGACTGGGGATCCCCTTCTCTGTAATAATTTTCCCGAGAGGCAGCAGGCCAATGAAGGGGGTGAGAGAGGTCGAAAGACCACTCAAACCCTAGTACTAGGATCTTTGAATGTAAGGGGGTGTGGAAGTAGAGCAACTGAGAGTAAGGAGGAGATCGGAAGAATGATGTTAAACCGGAAGATGGATGTATTGGCCTTGAGTGAGACGAAACTGAAGGGTAGTGGACTAGTGGTGAGTTGATGTTTGGGAGTGTGGGAGGGAGAGTGTCTGGAGTACGTGGGGGACATGCCAGAGAGGGTGTGGCTATATTATTGAGTGTAAGAATGAGAGAGAAAGTAGTTGAATGGGGTGAGGTGTGATCAAGAATAATGTGGGTGCGAGTGAAATGGGGGGAAGAGTCATGGGTGTTTGTGAGCGCGTACGGACCCGGATCGGAGAGGAGTGGGGAAGAGAGAGAGGAGTTTTGGGAGAAATTGAAGGGTGGAAAGCTTTAGTGGACTACTTACAATGGATTTCCTATGCAAGTAGTCCACTAAACCTTTCCACCCTTCAATTGTCCGAGTGTGTGGCTAGAGTGGGGAGTGGTTGTAGAGTTGTGGTGATGGGGACCTGAATGCAAGAGTGGGTGATAAGGTGGTGGATGGTGTTGTTGGTAAGTACGGAGTAGCTGGGGTGAATGAGAGTGGGGATTTCTTGGTGGGGTTATGTGTGGAGAGTGAGTTAGTGGTTGGGAATAGTTTGTTTCAGAAAAAAAATATAAACAAGTATACATATGTGAGGACGAATGGAGGTGTGATAGAGGAGAGAGCATTGATGGATTATATTTTGGTTAGCAGGGGAGTGATGGGTCGTTTGCTCGATGTGCATGTGTTCCGTGGTGAGATGAATGGGATTTCGGATCATTATTTGGTGGAAGGAAAGCTGAGAGTTAGTGGAATGTGGGGAGGTGTAAAAAGGAGGAGTGGAAGGGAGGTGTTAAATGTAAGCAAGTTACATGATTCTGAGCGTGAGTGTGAGTATCAGGAGAAGATGAAAGTGGAGTATGGGAGGGTGATGGAAAGTGAGGTGGGTGGAGTGGAAGGGGAATGGAAGTTGTTTGAAGATGCGGTGGAAAAATGTGCAAGGGTGAGGAAGGTTGGAGGGGGGATTAGAAAGGGGAGTGAATGGTGGAACGGAGAAGTAGGAGCGGCTGTGAAAAGAAAGCGGGGGGCGTTCGAAAGGTGGCTGCAACGAGGCAACCAGCAAAATTTTGAAGAGTTTAAGGAGAGGAAGAAAGAGGTACAAAGAATGGTAAGGAGAGCAAAGAGGGCGGCGGATGAGGAATGGGGGAGGAAGTTGGGAGGGGATTTCATGGAGAGAAGGAAGGTTTTCTGGAAGGAAGTGAAGAGAATTAGGAAGGGTCAGGTGGAGAATGAGGCAAGAGTGAAGGATACAAATGGTAGGCTGCTAGTGGAGAGTTGTGATGTGAGAAAGAGATGGGCGGAGTATTTTGAGAAACTGCTGAACGTGAGGGATGATAGGATTGCGAGAGTAGTAGCTGTTGGAAGTGATGTTAGAATGCCTCTGTTTGGTGAAGTGAATAGAAGTCAAATAAGAAGTGCAGAGGTGAGATGTGCGTTGGATGAAATGAAAAATGGGAAAGCTCCAGGTTTGGATGGCTGCACGGTTGAATGTCTAAAGAAAGGAGGAAATGTGGTTATAGAAATGCGTTTATTAAATGTGCGTTTCGAGGCTAGTAAAGTGCCGGTTGATTGGAGTAGCGCGTGCGTAGTTCCGTTGTACAAGGGGAAAGGTGACAGGTATGAGTGCAGTAATTCTAGGGGTATAAGTCTACTGAGTGTCGTTGGGAAGCTGTATGGAAGAGTGTTAATTGGAAGAGTGAGAGTGTTGACGGATCGTGTGCTTGCTGAAGAACAGTGTGGTTTTAGGTGTGGTAGAGGTTGTGTGGATCAAATGTTTGCTGTGAGGCAGGTGAATGAAATATACTTATTAAAGGGAAAGGATGTATATTGGGCATTTATGGATCTAGAGAAGGCGTATGACAGAGTGGATCGCGAAGCTCTATGGCAAGTGGTAAGTTTGTATGGAGTGGGTGGGAGACTATTGAATGCAATCAAGAGTTTCTACATTGATAGCAGAGCATGTGTGAGAGTAGGGAATGAGGTGAGTGAATGGTTCCCAGTTGTGACAGGTGTGAGACAGGGATGTGTGATGTCGCCGTGGTTGTTTAATTTGTTTATGGATGGTGTGGTGAGAGAAGTGAATGCCAGAGTGTTGGGAAAAGGTGCGCAGTTGGTGGGACGAAATGGTATGTATTGGGAAGTGTGTCAGCTGTTGTTTGCAGATGATACAGCGCTTGTGGCTGATTCCGAGGAAAAACTGAGGAGACTGGTTGCAGAGTTTGGTAGAGTGTGCGAAAGGCGGAAATTGAGGGTAAATGTGAATAAAAGTAAGGTGATGAGATGTTCAAGAGGTGGAGTGTTTGGAACTTTGGATGTGAGGTTGAATGGGGAAGTTTTAGAGGAGGTAGAACATTTTAGGTACCTCGGGTCGGAGGTGACTGTTAAGGATATTATGGAAGTAGAAGTAAAGCATCGAGTGAGTGAAGGTTGTAAGACATTGGGTGCAATGAGGAAAGTTTTTGAATGCAGGAGTTTGAGTATGAATGCTAAGAGGGGACTGTATGAAAGTGTGATTGTGCCAGTTTTGTTGTATGGAGCAGAGTCCTGGGGGTTGAGAGCAGCTGAGAGGAGGAAGTTGGATGTGTTTGAGATGAAGTGTTTGAGGAGCATGTATGGAGTAACTAGAAGAGATAGGATCAGGAATGAGTTGGTTAGGGGGCAGACGGGTGTTATCAAAAAGTTGAGCAGGCGAGTGGATGAAAGAGTGCTTGGATGGTTTGGGCATGTTGAAAGAATGAAAGTTGAGTGGCTTGTGAAAAAATATATATGTCGGAAGTGAGTGGTCTTCGAGCGCGAGGTAGACCAAGGATGAGTTGGATGGATGGGGTGCGACGTGCTTTGTATGAGAGGGGTCTGACTGTGGACGTGGCGAGAGGGATGGCTGCGGACAGAAGTGAGTGGGGGCAGTGTATAAGGAGGTAATTTTATTTTTTGACGCGTTACTGGAAGCTGCCCGCGTGTGATGGGATTGACCTGTCATGTGCGGGGGGAGGGGCTGCACTCAATGAAGCGGTCGGGGTAAACCAGCTGTTACTGTCGGGCCTGACTGTGGAAGGTGGTTGTGCTGGGCTGCTGCTGATCCTGGCAGTTCAGGTGCGGCCAGTGCTGCCTCTCTCGCCTCCTAGTGACTAAGTGTGGTGATTGTGGCCTGCTGTCGGCTACCCTCCCATAGGGAGGATAAGCCCGGTATATGTATGTATGTATGTCCCTTCAGTGCTGGATGTAAATACTGTAAGTTTATTGTGTAATGAGATTGCTTCCATGTTAGGAAGAAAGAAACATTTTAAACTCGTTGCTCCACTATTCAGAGGATAAAATTCTTTTAAAGAAGAATTAAAAAATCTTCCAACAGGACAAACAGCTTAAAATTTCATTTTATTTAACACACACATACATCATTTAAACTTGAAGGGGATTCTTAGTAGCATCAAAATTATGTGAATTTCTATACTTAACATCATACGATCTTGAAATTATCAAGAGTACTCTCCATTGCTAATATTCATCACAGAAAACAATTCATATGAAGCTGATATAATTACCATTATAATGATATTATATCAACAGTACTCACAGTCCACTTGCTGACATTCTTCAGCCAGGGAAGAAGAGCAGAAAGACGCACTGGAGCCCCCACAGTTGAGCCATGAACAGTTGGAACTGCTGGCATCACACGCCTCACACAAGGTGAAGTTGCTGCAAGGGTCTGCGACACACGGTACGGGGCTGCACGCCTCAGCTATGGTGTCGGTGCAGTGAGCTCCCTCAACTACACCCTCACACTCAACCCAGTTGCAGCCTTGTGTATTGCATGTGCTGCAGTCACTCACGTTCGTGCAGTTACCATTTCCCTCCACGCCAATGTTAGTTGAAGCTGTAAAAATATGAGTACTGTATCACTGCCTGGTCTTAAACACTTGATAAATGCTTCCCCTCCCCTAAAAAAAAGATAGTTGACTCTCAAGTGATGAATAAAAATAGCCTCAAAAGAATTGTAATTGGAAACACTAACAGAAAAAATGAAGTTTATCTTTTTTCCAGCTGAAACATAATTTCTAATGAGAACACCTAATCACTGTTATTTTAAAACTCAAGAACATTTAATCTATGGCATCAGTAATAAATAACGAGCATCAAGGGAAAAAACATGCACATTTGCATGAAACTAATAAAAACAAGTTTTGGAAAAACAACTTAATACACAGAGACATACACTTTCACACTTTCAGCTACACAATTATAATATTCAACTGATCCCACAGACAACTTCTCTCAAAACTTAACAAAATCATATTCTTTCACTATCGTATATCTACACACTATTTATTTATTTATTTACACACTTTTTTTATAGTCCATAGAAATAGAATTATTATGTCTTTAAGGGCACGGTTCGGGTCTATTTTCGGATTATGGTCATTTTTCGGTTTATAAATTCATCTTATAGAGATTTTTCTTGCGCATCCAACGATATAATTGGCTTTCAAGTACGTCAATTGGTTAGTCTTCTGGACGGGGTAAAAGACGCTCACTAGTGTGACCTTGGGGTGCACCAATGGATGGGTGACCTCCCTCTTCCCTCCCATTACGAGCCAGTATTGAGTGTTTCTCTACGGGAATAGCATGAGAGTTCTTTCATGGCCTTACTTGAAATGCTTTTGTACTCAAACGAAACATTCTATTACTCAGTGATAAATTATGATGGTGTAATTGAGTGTTTGTTTTGCGTCCGGCTGCTGAGTCATCAGCTAATTAGCTAGCTATGTAAACATAAACGCCTCCCGGAGTTTTAAAGCTTCAGGAATGGCAATTATATCAATCGAAAGAGCTTAAAAAGAGCTACAAAGCAATACAGTAAATTGAAAAAAAAATTAGCCAGCTTTGAAAAAAAAATTGTTAAAAAAAAAACGTTCTGAAACATGCATTTATTGACTTTTGATATGGATCCTTTCCCACTGTTTTAAAGGTACATAAGAAGGTACAGAATCGCTCATAAGACTCAATTTAAAATTAGTAAGGAACGAAAAATTTTTTTTTTATGGAAAAATGGTGTTTCTGCAAACTCACTTTCTGATTTTCGAAAACCTACTCCTCCCACAGTTTTGAAGGTACAGAGATGGCGAGCATACCAATCAATAGCGCTTGAAAGGGAAAATAGATCCGGTGCAAAAGTTTTTTTAATTTCAATTCACCTTAAAAATTAGAAGCAAATTATTCAAAAAAGTGGAAAAAAAGGTCATTTTTAGGGAAAAAAAAGTTCTCAAAACTCAAAAAATCAAATAATCGAAAAACTTTTGCACCGGATCTCTGGACAAGACAATTTCCTATCTATAAATTATTTTCTCAGTTCTCTGAGTTCAAAATTGTAGGAGTAGGATTTTCCGCAACACATGTTTTTTCATGTTTTTTTAAAAATAATCTTTTTCATGTATGGTTACGAAAATTACGCACAAATGAAAAAAAAATTCATAACATTTTACACCTACGGTAGATATCTCAGAAAAATCCACCGAGAACTTACAGACTTTTTTTTTACCCCGAACCGTCCCCTTAATATTCAAATAGATATAATTTTTTAGAGCAAATCCAAAAAAATGCACTTAGTTTTGGTAGATAATTGCATTGTGAATCTAACAAAAAAAAAGTTTGTCTCAATGAACAATATTGGCCGAGAAATTGAAATTTAAAAGAAAATTGTTTGAGAGGGGGAGGGGGGTATGGGTAAATTTAAAAAAAATTTGGGCTATAACTGTCAATTTGAATGTTATAACATGCTGTGAATTATTATGTGAATTATTATTATTATTACATTTGCACCCCAAGAGCTTATTTCCCTCCAAAAGTATTTTTTTTCATTTTTCAAAGAATTCATAGGAAAAAGCATTTGATTTCCTTAAATAAATTCTTTAATAAATATAATAAAAATAAAATAAAATATTAATATTAAATAATTAAATGAATATATAAAAATGTAATATATATAAAATTGGTTCATAGATTTAGGACACCATAGGCTCAATTCTTCTATTACTATAATCAATAACAGAACATTAAAAGAAAATAATGATAAAAACTAGTGTCCTGTAAAATAAATTAATACAGTTCAATGTTTTAAATTTTAGGAGAACTTATTATTCACTCTCAAATTTTCAGTATAATTATGGTGGTCTAAACCTTGCTCAGAGCTTGGCAGTAATGAGGAAGTTTTCACAAGTTTAATTTAACAATTTCTAGTTTGCAACAAGACAAAACAATTTCAAATAGTAAATACATAAAAAAATTCTCATCTTTCAAAAGCTCAGTTGGTAGATCAATGGCATGCAGAAGCTAAAGCAAAAAAAATTAATACTTTGTTTCTAGTAGGTATGTAGTTTCTTCAGTTCCAGACTAAATATTTCAACTGTTGGAAATATATGTGATTTTATGCATTATTGTAGCTATTCAATCTTCTCAAACTTCCAAAGTAACAATTTAAATATACAATATTTTGACAGATTTAAAAGACAATTTTTCAATCTTCTAAAATTGTTTTTTCACTGCAATAATTAAATCAGTACATGATAATGGTTGAAAAAACTAACAATTGAGCACAAATAAAGAAACTCACAATTTTTAAATGACACAGAACCTTCACCATCTATGGGTTCTACAGTCGTCATCAGTACCACTGCATCATCTGGGGAAGAAGAGAGACATTAGAGAACATTCAATTCACACTTGCATCAGCATCAATGTGCATGCAGTGCACTGTGTTATAAAAATTAAATTTGGTAAATCTGAAGGAAAGAACAGTAATCGATTTTGTAAAATTTTGATGCCTAAATGTAGTTAATTAGATCAAAATAAACAAGTTTTCTTCTATTCACTTTCCGTCTGAAATGAGCATATTATTAGTTATAGCGGTATATGACTTACTGCAACTCCAGTGTTTGAAGCGGAAAGAAATTCATCCATCGGGTGGTATGGCAACCCTGTAATGGAGTCTCGCTTCCAGCGCGCTCGTCATCAAAGACGAAACCAAACCTACTGCTATACCTCGTTAAATACTCGTTTGACGAAAAACGTGTATAAAAGAAATGTTGTTTATTTCAATGGTATTACCATGATTCAAGCAACAAAAATTCAAAAATCAATGAGTAGCTGTTTATTCGAGCGCATTTGTCATCAAAGACGAAACTAAACCTACAGCTATAACTCGTAATATAATCATTTCAGACCAAAGTGCATAGAAGAAAACTTGTTTACTACATTAAATCAATTATGTTTAGGCACCAAAAAGTGGGAAATTGATTACTGTTGTTTGCTTCAAAAATACCTTAAATTTTAGCAATACTTCCATGTGAAAAATTTCATCTTTGTTGCATATTAGTGTGTAGAGCTGCAACTTAAAATGTTCTTATTTTTAGCACTGTAATCAGAATTGCATGGAATATTTAACTTTGGCTAACATTAAGTTTCATAACACAAAAAAAAAGATTTTATTTTTTATTAGGATGAATAGATAAATGTTTATAATAGCTTGTAGTCCCCTATCAATTATTTTTGTTCTCTAATAATTTGTAAAGAAAACAAAAGATTGAGCATACTTATCCCTTCCGTGATAAAATACAAAAAAATTGTGCAAAAGTTGAATAAAGCAACATCTGCATGATTCAATTTTGACTTCAAATGTTAGTTCTAAAAACAAAATAATGTAACTCATAAAACTGATTAATTATATTTCTGCAGAAATATATTTAGAAAATATTTTTATAATAAGCCTTAACTATAACTATCAAATAACAAAAGTAGACCAAAAATGAATTTTATCATATTAATTCATTGTCAACAATTTTTATTAAAAGTTTTTATTGTGCTTTTCCTAATATTTAGAAGTATAAACGTAGTATGACTATTTAAACTGCTTAAAGCCCTTAAAAAATAGTCCTTAAAGCCCTTAAATTAAAAAATAAATGTCAGAAGTACTATTTGCAAAATATAAAAGAAGCAGAAAGAAAATGACAACCCAAATTAAATGAATAAACCTCTGGACACATTAAAATTTCCAGAGTATAAATAAATTCAGTTAATGCTGTATTCACAATCCCTTCACAAACATGAGCTAGAATATAGTACTATGAAACGTAATTTGTACTATTTAGCATAATTGGATCAGTATAGAATTTAGCACATCAATAACTTTGAAAATTTTGTCTTCATATTAATGTAATTGGAGAAATTTTAACACGTTAGTTGCGATGGGTTAAACTGAAGTTCAATATTCAACTTAAATTTAAAGTCAAAAGTGATAAGCCAGTTTGTAAATATCAAACATTCACTGGACCTGTTAAGTGCCATTAATTTAGAAAGGTTGTTAGAATTTTTCAAAATGACCCATCGATGGGTCGTTTCACAGCAGGAAAAACCTAACTACGACTCACCGGTGGGTCATACCGCAATGAATGTGTTAAGATTTAACAGGAACGACTTTTTGCTTGCAAAT
Source organism: Morinoia aosen (assembly GCA_030386875.1). Lineage (NCBI taxonomy): Eukaryota > Metazoa > Arthropoda > Malacostraca > Amphipoda > Talitridae > Morinoia > Morinoia aosen. Next base: position 80,685,995 of record CM059561.1, on the reverse strand, counting down.
GCTTACTTTTTGAGATATTTAACTTTAAATATATAGGAACGTTGTATATAAAATTGAATAAACAGACACGTTAATATGCTCAAATATAGTATTAACGTAGAAATAGGTAAAGTTAGGTCAAGTTGTATAAATTAACCTAAACTAACTTCAGTAAACTTAAAATAATTTAACTTAGCCATACCCAGACCGTTCTTTATCAGTCAAAAAACTGTGCGGGTTTTGCATCCATCTTCCGCCTAGAAAAGCCATATCAAGGCTGCCGTTAATGATATTCTTACCTGAACGTTATTTATGCCATTTCTCAAAAACTAAACATTTGCATGCATAATATCATTCATATAAAACATTAAAATGTCTCCAATAACCTTAATATACCAAAAAAAATTGCAGACATACTAGATTCAATATTGTTTTAAATTGTACTCTAAAGCCTGAAAACTAAAAAGGCACATTTGACTTCAACACTTTTTGAGCATAAGCCTATTGTGCATTTGGTCAAAAGATTACTTCAAGCTACAACACCATATTCAAAATTTTCATAGAATATAAATCAATTAGTCTAAGTGCTGGTTGTGAAACATACCTCCATCGTTTTACGGTTTAGGTTTAGAATGACTAAAAAATGTGGGCTTAAGTCTCGCTGAGCGGCTTCGCCGCTCAGCGATAATGAAAATATCCATTATACCTGGAATTTGATGCTGATTCCGAATATGCAATTTGTTTTGACTGCTCTCGATTTTTTCGATTTTTTTTATTTTTTTTTGGAAAGGCGGCTAGCAACAACTGAGGTGGTGCCCAAAGAATGCCATGTCCGTACAGGTTGGGTGGAACCCAGCCCTATCCGGTACTCAGGTCTTTAAGGCACGGTCTGACCATGTTGGGTCGAGAATGGCAGAGTTTGGATCATGAGGTGGTGCAGGCCAAAGTATGCCAAATCCGACCAGGTTGGGTCGAGAATGACAGAGTTCGGATCATGAGGTGGTGCAAGCCAAAGTTTGCCAAGTCCAACCAGGTTGGGTCAAGAATGGCAGAGTTCGGATCATGAGGTGGTGCAGGCCAAAAAAAAACATTAAAATGTATAAAAATTTAAAATTAAAAAAAATCACAAAAAATAAAAAAAATTGAGAGCGGTCAAAACAAATTGCAGATTCGGAATCAGCATCAAATTCCAGTTATAATTGATATTTTCATTCTCGCTGAGCGGCTTCGCCACTCAGCGAGACTTGTTCCAGAATGTGTGTTATATTTTTAATGCAATAATCTTAATCCTAAATTTTTGTAGAACTTTGAATTTTATCTTAATTAGAATTCAGTTCAAACACCAAGCTGCCTATACATTAGTAAAATAAATTACGGTAAATCTGAAGGCTATGACAGTAATTAATTTTTCACTTTTGGGCACCTAAACCTAATGAATTAAATCAAAATAAATAAGTTTTCTTCTCTGCACTTTCCGTCTGAAATGATTATATTACGAGTTGTAGAAGTAGGTTTATTTTGTCTTTCATGACGAATGCGCTCGAATAAACAGCTACTCATCAATTTTCAAATTTTTGTTGCTTGAATCCTGGTAATAACATCGAAATAAACAACTTTTCTTCTATACACTTTTTTCGTCAAATGAGTATTTAACAAGGTATATCGGTAGGTTTGGTTTCGTGTTTTCTGACAGCACGCTGGAAGTGAGACTCCATTGCAGTATTGCCTAACCAAGCGATTGCAGAATTTCTTTCCGCTTCAAACACTGGAGTTGCAGAAAGTTATGGTCAATGTGAAGTTTAATGCAATCACAGAAAATAATAATTGCGATCCCAGGAATCACTAAAAGAACCCATTTAAGAACGTTTTACATCAATGACATTCTGCTCGCTAATGCGTTATTTTCGAATAATTGAACTTTGGAGTTGGCCTTTGCGCCAAAGGAAGCGAGCGCGTGAAACGGAATTTAATTAATAACGGACGCTATTACAAACGTAAAGAGGTTGGGTCGTGAGGGGGAGGTACAGTTCTTCTAGTGAAAGTTATAAATAAAGCTTCTAACCCACCCATTAAGGTGACGACCGCAATCTTGTTTACATCGGCTCCAAGATGGCGGCGCCCATGGTGGTCGCCATCTTGTAGCCGATGTAAACAAGATTGCGGTCGTCACCCTAATGGGTGGGTTAGAAGCTTTATTGATAATTTTCACTAGGAGAACTGTGCCTCTCCCTCACGACCCAACCTCTATACGTTTGTAATAGGGGGTTAGCTTCCGTTATTAATTAAATTCCGTTTCGCGCGCTCGTTTCCTATTGCATGCGCAGGCCAACTTCAAAGTTCAATCATTCGAAAATAACGCATCAGCGAGCAGAATGTCATTAATGTAAAACGTTCTTAAATGGGTTCCTTTAGTGATTCTTTGGAATATAATTATTATTTTCCGTGATTGCATTAAACTTCACATTGACCAAAGTTATTTACCGCAAAAACTAATGAAATACTCATTTCAGGCGGAAAGTGCACATAAGAAAACTTGTTTATTTTTATGGTCAATATTGAATATAATGTTGTCAACGAATTTCATAATTTTGTAGGTATAGATGGGTAATACAGTCAATTTTAAGACGTTTTACACAAATGACAGTGTGCCCGGAAATGCTTAGTTTTTGAGTTATTTAAGTTTGAAGTTATACAAACGGCGCTCCTGAATGGCCCTTTTAACGCAAAAACAGTCATTGTTTTAGCAATGAAAATGGAAGCTAATCCCTATTACAAACGTAAAGAGGTTGGGTCGTGAGGGGTAGCAACTGTTCTTTTACTGAAAATTATAAGTAAAGCTTTCTAGTGACGTTTGTTTACATCGACTCGAAGATGGCTGCCGCCATGTTCAGCCGGTTGGCGCCATGGCGGCAGCCACCTTGGCATCGATGTAAACAAACGTCACTCGAAACCTTTATTTATAATTTTCACTAAAAGAACTGTGCCTACCCCTCACGACCCAACCTCTTTACGTTTGTAATAGGGAGTTAGCTTCCGTTATTAATTTAATTACGTTAGCACCGCGTGCTTCCATGGCGCGCACAAGCCAGCTTCAAAGTTGGCGCGCAAAGCCAGCATCGCCGGGCGGAATGTCATTCTTGTAAAACGTCTTATAATCGACTATATTACCTATCTATACCTACGAAATTATAAAATTTGTTAACATTATATTCAATATTGACCAAATCGATTACTGTCATATCCTTCAGATTTACCTAATTAACAATAGGCCTTAGTCATACTGCCCTCAAATATGTACCTAGTAGTTACTAGATGATCACTCAGAATATTTAGTTTCTCTGTCAGAGCTGATTCAACTCTATCAAATGAACGAACATATTGATAAAATTTGTGTACTCCAGTAGTACTTAGAAGTGTAATTAGGGTAAATGTTGAGGACTTGACCATAATCGATTTTCCACTCTTTGATCAATAAAGATTGTTGATGAGACCAAAATAAACAAGTTTTCTTCAATGCACTTTCCGGCGGAAATAAGTATTTTAAAAGTTATGGCATTAAATGAGTTACCGTAACTCCAGTGTTTGAGGCGGGGAAAAATACACCGCGCGGTCCGACGTGAAAGTAAACAGGCGTTCCCGCGCGCCAACCAAGCCGACGAAGAGCAAACCCCCTATTACAAACGTAAAGAGGTTGGGTCGTGAGGGGTAGCAACAGTTCTTTTAGTGAAAACTATAAAACTAAAAGGTCAATGTGAAGTTTAATGCAATCACGGAAATTGATAATTATATTCCAAACAATCACTAAAGGAACCCATTTAAGAACGTTTTTCATGAACGACATTCTGCTCGCTGATGCGTTATTTTCGAATTATTGAACTTTGAAGTTGGCCGTCGCGCGCCCAAGGAAGCGAGCGTAATTTAATTAAAAGCGGAAGCTAACCCCCTATTACAAACGTAAAGAGGTTGGGTCGTGAGGGGTAGCCACAGTTCTTTTAGTGAAAAGTATAAATAAAGCTTCTAAACCACCGATTAGGGTGACGACCGCAACCTTGTTTACATCGGGTCTAACATGGCGACCACCATGGGCGCCGCCATCTTGGACCCGATGTCAACAAGATTGTGGTCGTCACCCTAATGGGTGGGTTAGAAGCTTTATTTATAATTTTCACTAGAAGAACTGTGCCTCCCCCTCACGACCCAACCTCTTTACGTTTGTAATAGCTTCCGTTATTAATTAAATTCCGTTTCACGCGCTCGCTTCCTTTGGCGTCAAGGCCAACTTCAAAGTTCAATAATTCGAAAATAACGCATCAGCGAGCAGAATGTCATTCATGTAAAACGTTCTTAAATGGGTTCCTATAGTGATTCCTAAGATCGAAATTCTTATTTTCCGTGATTGCATTAAACTTCACATTGACCAACTAAAAGAACTGTGGCTACCCTCACGACCCAACCTCTTTACGTTTGTAATAGGGTGATGCACACTGGAGTTCCGGTAACTCATTTAACGCCATAACTTTTAAAATACTCATTTCCGCCGGAAAGTGCATTGAAGAAAACTTGTTTATTTTGGTCTGATCAACTATCTTTGTTGATCAAAAAGTGGAAAATCGATTATGGTCAAGTCCTCAACATTTACCGTAATTAGATTTAATAAAAAAATGGTCAATGTGAAGTTTCATGCAATCACGGAAAATAATAATGCCGATCCCAGGAATCACTAAAGGAACACATTTCAGAACGTTTTACAAGAATGACATTCTGCTCGCTGATACGTTATTTTCGAATAATTAAACTTTGAAGTTGGCCTTGGCGCCAAAGGAAGCGAGCGCGTGAAACGTAATTTAATCAATAACGGAAGCTATTACAAACGTAAAGAGGTTGGGTAGTTAGGGGGAGGCACAGTTCTTCTAGTGAAAATTATAAATAAAGCTTCTAACCCACCCATTAGGGTGACGACCGCAATCTTGTTGACATCGGGTCCAAAATGGCGGCGCCCCTGGTGGTCGCCATGTTAGACCCAATGTAAACAAGAGTGCGGTCGTCACCCTAATGGGTGGGTTAGAAGCTTTATTTATAACTTTCACTAGAAGAACTGTGCCTCCCCCTAACTACCCAACCTCTTTACGTTTGTAATAGGGGGTTAGCTTCCGTTTTTAATTAAATTACGCTCGCTTCCTTGGGCGCGCGACGGCCAACTTCAAAGTTCAATAATTCGAAAATAACGCATCAGCGAGCAGAATGTCGTTCTTGAAAAACGTTCTTAAATGGGTTCCTTTAGTGATTGTTCGGAATATCATTATCAATTTCCGTGATTGCATGAAACTTCACATTGACCAAAAAAATTAACTGTTTTAGGAGTTATATACGTGATAAAGTTATTATTTTAAATATTTAAAAAAAAAAATGAGTACGGTTTCTTACCGGAATCTTCTAGAGACTGGCATGTTGTGAAGGCCACAAAGCTTACTAGTAACAAAGTGAAAATTATTTTCACACTCAGCTGCATTTTTGAACACATGTATACACTTATTGACAAACAGGCCCAACTCTCCGCAATGGCAAAGAACTAGATCCGCGACGAAGACAGGAAGTCGAGGAAAAGGCAGAGTGTCATCAGCTGGCAATAAAACACCCTAATACACGGACCACTGAATATGCCGAGCGCCATAAAAGTTCGATAAAAAATATACGTGTCATGTCCTGAGACTTTTATCAAATTTCTTTACCTTTCCATAAACATTAACGTGGACGATAACCCAATCACTTGTTTAGATTTCTATGAATGTAAGTAAAATATCTCACATGAAGGTAAGCATTGTTTGCTCCAACTCCAAGAACTCCAACTTGTCCATTAATCAATCTTGAATCAAACCATCCTAACAGCTTATCTTACAGCTTCCAAGGCAAATTATTTTAAACAACTTCGCCACTTGGGAAAAGTTCATATTGGTGACTATTAATAGCATTAATACCAGAGTGTTTTTTTCACTTGCACGAGTTGTCCTTTGTGGGTTTATGAGCGCATGTGTCGGGTTTTGGGGTTTGCCGGTGAGTGGTTCAGTGGTTATTTTTGATTTGACGGCTAAGACAAAACTCGATTTTCTCTCGAAGCGCATGGGAAAATAGTGAGATGATAATGAAACACGTTTGGATAACTCAGCTTGGTTTTCCGTGATGTAGTTTATTTTGGGTAGCGAACACCAGGAACTGTCTTGGTTCTTGATCCCGGAGAGCTTGTGAAATTGGCGATCCGTGCCGGAGGAACAGGCTGGAGTCGACGAAGGCCGGCACACGATGGAGTTAAGCGTGGTGAATGAGTTGAATTTGGGGAAGTGGAATTAAGTAACTTGAGATGATTGAGCGAGAGTCAATGACGTAGTTCAAGAATATCTAATGACTCCAAAAATAAGATGGGGGTGTGAATGAGCAAGCAAACTCAGGCTCATGTGAGCAGAATCAAGTGGCACATTAGCAGGGGGGCACACTCAAGTTGAATTACTTGTTCAGAGTAGTAATAGCAAGTTTTAGTCACTGATTATGTGAGAATGGCATTAAGCAATCATCATGGCGCTCAGAAAAAACCAGAAGCCCAGGGAGATTTGATTTTGAAGGTTTTGTGTAGGGCGAGGCTGTAGAGGTCCTGCACAGGATTCCAGTATGCTGGATTACGCGATTCAGGAGAGACATCAAGACATGGCACTACTGAATATCCACACAATAATGACAATTCTTCCCACACGGGGAAAATCCGAGAAACTCCTACAAGTTCAAACTCCAGCTAAACTCGAGAAGAGAGAGGAAGAATTTACTCAAGAAAGTCTGATACAACCGCTATTGCTTCAAATGCAAGGCATGAGATTTAAGAATTTTTAGTAGGCTATTTTGAATTTTTTTTCAAAAAGGAACCGGGGAAAATTCCCCTGGAATCATGGAAGGCACATGATTTAACAAGGCATGGCTTAGGGAGCAAAAAGGAGAATTACATCAATTAAGTAAAATATCGTTAGCAAGAATGGAGGAATAAAAGGGATAATTTTTCCTCTGATAAAATAAAAAGGAAAAATGCGTTTTGGATCTCACAGAAGGAAAATACGCAAAAAAAAACGAAAGCATGAATATTTCGTGCAGCGGTGGAACCAGCGGCTTTTACGCGTCGGCATGGCCAAAGCCGCCGGCGTCTTGCACACACTCAATGATAGGCAGATAGTAATGGGTGTTTGTCACACGAATGCGAAAAGGCACGTTAATTTCATTGATGGTTGATATCGAATTAAGTGGGGGTTACGTGGAATTAAGAATGAAGTTCAAAACTATAGCAAGTAGACATGAATAACTTCGTAATTTATTAAAAACTATTTAAAGACATCTTTAATGATTATTTCGTGTTTAAATGAGTTTAACAAAAACTACTAGAAGTAATTTGTAAAAAAATAAGAGAAAATACTATTAGAACACATGCTTAAAATGCAAATAAAAATCACGTGGTAATGACAGAAGACGGCAGAGTGTTCCGCCATTATACCAGAAGCTATCGGGAACGAACGCCGGCAATTTCGCCGCGTCCGTCCACCAGTAGTTCCTGAAGATTCGTGATATGATACTGGCAAAGACCCGCAATATGCTTGCAGTAGAGAGAAAGAAAACCAGTACGTTAAACTGAATATCTAGTATGAATTTACACGAGAGTTTGGGAAATGACACGCAATTTTCACTCTATAAAAACACATGCCAATCTCAGAATCTTAACACTAATTTTTATCCCTAATTCATGACACTGAGCAGATCTTCAGATTGAAATACACAATACACCGAAACACATGGCACATATTCTTACCCGGTTTTACTCTTATTTTACCCTAAATATCACTGCACTTACGAGATGTTTGCGCAACCACGCCACAAGCAAGAGTAAGTGGACTAGGCGACGCGCTAGTGTGTTGCCAGACGGGCTTCTTAAGAACTCGAAATGTAAATTGATTATTTGATCTCTCATGTATTACACAAAAATTTTAATAATTACGAATTAGAAGTAGAAAATAATTAATAATAAATTAGAGTAATATTTTTGATGCTGCTAATTAATTATTCAAGTATGAATAGCGAATTTCTAATTTTTACACTTATGTAGCGGTATGCTACACATGCCAGTGCTGTCAACTTCTGTTGATGGTTGTCTTGAAGGAGGTAGTACTCTGCTCCTTCACTTTTCAGTAACCAAACATAGTATTTCCTCCCTAAAATCCTTCCTAAATTAAGTGATTGCTACTGCAGCCTATCCTAACAAACTCTTCATGGTTTTCCAATGCTACTGAAGCCACCTTTTACAAAAACTCTTCATGTATTTCCATTGCTACTGAAGCAAACCATAGGAGACCTTCTAGGAGAACTTCCATTGCTACTGAAGCTCCTTCCTAATAACCTTCGCAATTTCCATTGCTACTGGAGCACCTCTCATTGCTACTGAAGCAAACCATTTGGAAAGACCTGTGTCAAAATTAACCAGAATGACGACCCCAGAGGGCTCAAACGATTACGCAAACTCCCCACTAAAATTGGCACCTTTTGAAATTAACGGCATCGATGCCTGGTTTCTACAATAAGAACAGTTTTTCGAAAGCCTTAACATAACGGACGAAAAGGGGATGTACTTTGCCCTAGTTAGGAGTTTACCCACGCAGGTAATAGATGACGTTTCAAGCTTCATGAACCCTAACCTTGATAACCCTTATACCCTCTTAAAAAACGAAATTTTAAAAATTTACAGTAAGGATCGTTTTTCTCGGATTCTTGCCCTTTCGCAAAATCCAACAATTCAAAATCAAACCCCTATAGCGTTGCTTAAAAATATGAGACGGTTAGCGAAGGGGTACATGGACGACGAAACACTCAAAGCATTGTACATCCAGCGTTTGCCTGCTCACGTACGACCCTTTCTCATTTCCCCTAACGCCCCCGTGGCACTAAATGAGATAGCCCAATTCGCCGAAAAACTCCTCGATCCGGAAATATCGGGCCTGAATAGCCTAATCACGCCCCCTGCAGTAAACCAAACTAGTAGTAGTAGTAGTAGTGGCAGCACCACTGACGAGCTGTTACGAGAACTAGTTCAGCAAGTTGGAGCGTTAGTCGCTAACCAGCAAGCCGAGCGCGCCAACACTCGGGGAGATGTACACGCGGTAACTCAACACCAAATATCACCGCATCAGCACGCAAATTATCATCCTCAAAACCCTCCCCCGCTTGACCGCCAGGCCCGTACAAATAGGTCATTCAATCAGTTCCAGAGGAACGGCCCAAGACCTAACAATAGGCAGAATCAAAACCCTCAAGCTAAGCAATTGTGTTGGTATCATCAGCAATATCTGCATATGGCTCGTAAGTGCGAGGGCCCAGACTGCCCGATGTTTGCACTTCTACATCAAAAAAACGGGTACAGCGCGGCGTAAGAGCGAGTCAGACGCCGTCGCCCACTAAAACGATATTGACTCGATGCCTCATGATTTTTGACCCTTTAACCAGTATTAGATTCCTCATAGACACGGGTAGCGCTGTCAGCCTTATCCCGGCTTCCCAAATAGAGAAACAGGGTACGGGAACCCCGAGCCTTAAAGCCGCGAACGGCTCAACCATCCTATGCTACGGCACAAAATCCCTTACTTGTTCCCTGAATCTCAAGCGTTCAATGGAGTTCGTGTTCATAGTGGTGGATGTGGACACGGCCATCATTGGTGCGGACTTTCTGCAGAGGTTTGCGCTCGTGGTGGACGTGAGAAACGGATGCTTGTTTGATAGCGAATCCAGTGAAAGAAGGCCTCTCCACTCTGTCAATATGGTGAACGTCACAGCAAGCGTGACTTGCAACGTCGCTATCACTTGCCCATACGAGCGGGTGTTGGCAGATTTCCCTGCCCTTTCCTTACCTAACGTAAACCCTAACCACAACACGCTGACGGAACACTATATTGAGACGAGTGGTCCGCCCGTTCACGCTAAAGTGAGGCGTCTTCCTCCGGACCGATTGCTGGAGGTAAAGTCTGAATTCCAGCGGATGATAGCTGATGGGACGGTTCGCATCTCAAAGAGTCCCTGGTCTAGTCCTTTGATTTTAGTGCCTAAAGCTAATGGCGAGACGCGGATCTGTGGGGATTATAGGATGCTTAACGCAGTCACCACACCCGATAGATTCCCCATTCCCCTATTGCAAGACTTCACTGCGAATCTCGCAGGGGCAAAAATCTTCTCTAAAATAGACCTCAAGCGTGCCTTTAATCAGATTCCGATGCACGAGAGTTCTATACAAAAGACCGCAGTGTGCACGCCGTTCGGTTTGTTCGAGTATCTTCGCATGCCATATGGCCTGCGTAATGCTCCGCAGACCTTTCAGCGGCACATGACGGAAGTCCTTTCCGACCTACCCTTTTTGTATTGTTATCTTGACGATGTGCTAGTGGCTTCGGGGACGCCTGAGGAACATGTACATCATCTGAGAGAGCTTTGCAAACGACTAGCGTCGCACTCACTACTGATCAATCCAGAGAAGTGTGTGTTGGGAAAGAAGGAATTGACTTTCTTGGGTCACCACATTAGCGAGAGGGGAATTAAGCCGCTTCCCGAAAGAGTGGCAGCCTTACGGAATTTTCCAAGACCAACTACCCAAAGACAGTTGCGCAGGTTCTTGGGATCGGTTAATTTTTACCACCGATTCCTGAGGAACTGTGCAGAGACCCTTGCCCCACTCACCTCCTTGATTAAACCTAAGAAAAGAGGCAAACCCGTTACGGTCGAGTGGACTGGGGAGGCAGAGAGAGCGTTCGAGCTCATCAAAGAGAGACTCGCTACTGCTACAGAATTGGCTTACCCACACCCTGAGGCAGATTTCAGCCTGCTGGTGGATGCGTCGAGTATAGCGGTCGGTGCTGTTTTGCAACAAACAGTCAATAATGTCACTTCGCCGTTGGCGTTCTTCAGCCGCAAGCTCTCCCCAACCGAACAACGTTACAGCACGTTCGGGAGAGAGCTTCTGGCCATTTACTTAGCGGTAAAGCACTTTCGCTACACCCTTGAAGCTCGTCAATTCATAATTTACACAGACCATAAACCTATAATCAACGCAATCCGAATGCCTCCCTAGCGCCACTCCCCTAGGAAAAGCCGGCACCTGAGTTTTATCGCGCAGTTCACGAGTGACATCAGGCACATCAAAGGCGAGGAAAATACGGTTGCTGATTGCTTATCGCGTGTGTACAGCGCGGTACTAAACCCGTCAGCACCCGAGTTCCGACCCTCTGTACAAGCGGTTTCGCTAGCCGATGTCATTCGTGCGCAGCAGTGCGACTTGGAAATCCATAACTTGATTGAGTGTCCCGACTCTTCCTTAAAGCTCTCACTCAGAGAAGGTGTTTACTGTGACGCCAACCGGCCTAACCGATACTACTTGCCTAACAATTTGCGCTTGCCCACCATTAAGCATTACCATGAATTGTCCCATTCTGGGACGGATAGAACTTTCCGCCTAATCGCAGATCGTTTTGTCTGGCCCGGGATGCGTAGGGCCATAAGAGAGTTCGTTCGCAATTGTCCAGATTGCCAAGCTAGCAAAGTCACTCGGCACAACAAAGCCGCAATACAACCTTGTGCATTTTCAGGCGGCAAATTTGACGCAGTCAATATAGACTTGGTAGGCCCACTACCTAACTCTCGTGGGTATAGTTACTTACTTACAATGATAGACCGTTTCTCACGCTGGGTTGAGGCTGTTCCCATCGCTAACATAACTGCGGAAACTGTAGCACGCACTTTTGTCGAAACGTGGATTTCCCGGTTTGGAGTCCCTCTGAGCATCACGCATGATCGTGGGGTTCAATTCACCTCCGCCTTGTGGTTAGAGATCTCCAAAATCCTAGGTAGAGCCAATATATCGACCACCGCATACCACCCCCAATCAAACGGACTCATCGAGAGAGTCCATCGAGACCTCAAAGCGGCACTCCGCTGTTTGAAGTGTCACGATGATTGGGTCGACAGGCTGCCTATAGTATTACTCACCCTGCGGAACCTCTTCAGGCAGGACCAGAAGTGCACGTCCTCCGAACTGATGTACGGGAAGTCCTTACGATTGCCTGGTGTTGTTATTGATCCCACGTACCAAACCGATGATTCCCCCAGCCAAATCGCTGATTACGCAGCACGCCTCAAACGCGCCATGGGCGAGGTAGTTTACAAACCGCCCCGCCTACCTTCACTTTCGGAAAACCTAGACCCTTGTTTGCAGAGCTGCGAACATGTTTACGTGCGGGTGGATGGCGTAAAAACCCCACTGCGACGCCCTTACGATGGCCCCTATAAGGTCCTCAAGAGGACTCCTAAATTCTTCGTAATCGAAAGGGGCACCAAAAGCGACAGTGTCAGCATAGATCGCCTTAAGGCGGCGTTTCTGTCCCTTCCGGGCGACACCCCCACACACTCTCGTGAACCACAACAACCCAGGCTGCAAATTAGCCCCAGGTCAGCACCTGTCGAGCCCACTGGTTTGCACTTGTCTGCTTGGGCTAGGACCCTTCCTCCCACTATGGAGTGCAACGAGTTCATCGTTCCCCCGTATACCGTTCAAAGAACGCTGTTGGAACCTAGTAATTCGGGTGCCCCCATTTCGGATAGTGCTTCTGGTACTGTAGCCTCCCATCACGGAAATGTCCCAGACACTCTGTCATTGTCACAGTTGGGGATCCGAACGTCAACTTTCACAGTTCCCCAGCTTATTCCTTCTACAGTCCCCGAGCATTGTAGCAGGTCTGGCAGACCTCTTCGTCCGCCAGCCCGTTACGCGCAGACTTAGGGTGGTTAACTCTGTTCTGTCCTTCTCCCCTATTTTTTGGCTGTCATGGTTCTGCGGGAACTCCTTCGGAGTTTGTTATTTTTTCCGTGTAATTGTCGGGGATCGGCTTCGCCGCTACCAGACCTTTCGGTCTCCTTTGGGGGGAGGGTAGCTGTAGTGAACCCTCATCCCGCAACTCAGTCGATATTTCGGAAATTCTCAGAATGAGCATTTAAAAATTCAGTAAAATAAATTCAACCATTAGCATAAAAACACATTACGAAATTCACTAATTTCTATCCTCATTTTTGTAAAAATGTGTATCGAAAAATTCAGCCTCTAAGAAATCACTTTTGAATCGTAACGAAACCTTCCATGTCGCCGCTTGAGCAACATTTCACCAGACAAGCGTCACTTCTGTCAAATCATTCAAACGACGCACACCTCGGTGCTCGACCGGTGAAACTTAAATTAGTGATTGTGCTTGTGCTGTTCTACGGGTAACTATTTAATTTATGTATTATGTAAATATTATGTTGTGTGTATTATTTAGTAGGTTTTCTCAAATGACTAATCGTGTCACATGTGTTGTAGGGCTCTTGCCAAGAAGTGTGATCTCTCACACCTCCCCTGTGCCGGCTATTGCTGCATACCTTATTTTTGATGGCAACATAGTTTTTCCAAGAAGCAATTCCAATCAATTGAATATTAATAATCTATTATGTTGCCATTGTGTCAATTTTGAGTGCTCAATTATTTTTGTGTTCAAGCCTCTAATCAATTGAATATTAATAATCTATTATGTTGCCATTGTGTCAATTTTGAGTGCTCAATTATTTGTGTGTTCAAGCCTCTAATCAATTGAATATGAATAATCTATTTGTTGCCATTGTGTCATTAGTGGTTTGCTCAGCTTTTGTGTGTTCCAGTTTTTAATTAATTTTGTTCTCAATTTTTCTATTTTAATTAAGTCAGATTTAAATAATTTTGGAATTCCTTTGCAATTTTTTAGTCAATGTTTAAATTCATATCTTGAGAAATGAAGCTATGATAGGTTATTTACACCAATAGAGATTGTATCTTCGGTTGTTACTCACTTCAAGTCAAGTCACATAAATAATCATTCTTTCGTGATCAGAACTATCCCACTTTCTGATTGCGTGTAACAATGTGTAGGAACGGAAACAAGAATTCCTATCATAATCACTTTAGTGACAACTCTTACTATTGATTTTTGGTTAGGTCAATTTGTGTATAATAATGTTAATAATTAGTCGTTACCTGACTCAGCTAAATTAGGGTGATTGTGCTTACCTCTGGGAAGTCTCTGAATATTCTAAATTCCCAACTCCTGGGAATTTTTAATCCAGATATCATCCAATTATCTGATTTGGGGTTAAATTTAGTTTAACCGGTAATTGTTTGCTTTCAATTGTAGCTACCTGTTCCTTTTTACCTCATGTCAATGTCGGCTACCTCCAGTGGTTGTTGTTCATTATAACTCATAGGATGCCCTAATACTATTCTGATATGCATCCTCATGATCAATGTTTTCTAAATCCTTCTTGTGCTCTGAACTTCCTTCTCAACTACCGGTTCTGTCCTCTTTGTGCATAGATTCCGCGTTCCCTCTACTCTTTTCTAAATGGTACCTTCCTCTCTCCTCTCGTAGGACATCCTTCACGTTCAAGCCAGGTAGACTAGGGATTCCGCATTTAATAATAGAAAATAATAATAATTAGGCTGTACATGCCTTCCTGGCACGATTCCTAGCTTAAGTTAATGGATCTTTTGACAATTTTTAGCCTTAAGTATGATCAGTACAGCGAGCCCTTGGTTGTTGCTTAGTGTGAACCGTTCTAATTGTCCAATACCGATCTTAAGTTACTCATTGTAAATAGGCACTACACCCTAGATTAATCGGCGACCACAGCCTTGATTTATAATACTATTGATCTTGTGAACTAATGTTGCACTCCATTTCGAAGACGATTTAGGACAAGACGCGTCACGGCTAGTAGTACCCGGAGAATACTCGTTTGTTGGAGAAATGGCATGTAGGGAGATTCATGATTGTCCATACGAGTACTTATTGTTGCGACTGCCTCGCCCCTGTTCAGGCGCCAGAATTGGGCCGATGCACCCGCATATAATCCTCTACTTGAGGCAATCCTGTAAATTCAGCAGTAAAGCTCGCAGCCTGGCTTGCGTAGCGACTGTCTCTTCTTGTGTTATCATGTTTGAACAAGTAACCCAAGCCATCTTCCCGTACAGAAGAACCTGCGAAGCCGAAACACAAACATCACCACAAAACCCTATAGTAACGTTTCTCAGAACCACTTGAAAACGTACTAGTAGGTTCATTCGGAACGTTCTCAGAACCACTTGAGACGTTCGTAAAGTTTATTCAGCCTAAACGGCTATCAATCAACCAAGTAAGCCACAAGGCACTGGCAGAAATTACTGCCTCCTTCGAGATACCCTCATAATACCAACTGTTACCGCACCTGCGGAATATTACACTAACAAATCCACTCTCGCCGGGATCCACCCCGGATTCCCTCGAGCCACGGCACCTGCTGGAGTACGTCTTCCGATGGGACCCGGATATTATTCCAAAAGAAGCGAATCTACCTCCCAGCGGCCGCAGCACGACTCTCAGAGACGACTCAAATAAACTAACATCAGGTGAGAGATTAAAAGTCCTTTCATTGTCCTGCAGAGGTAAATCGTGCAAGTGAAAATTAGGTGCCAGTAGAGCAACCCGAATACCGTCACACACCTTTTTCTGAGGGAGTCAGATGAAGTCATTAGTTCAGTAAGTGTTGCCGTGCGATGGCGACTGGTGGCCCTTATTCAAAGAACTCCAACTTGTCCATTAGTCAATCTTGAATCAAACCATCCTAACAGCTTATCTTAAAGCTTCCAAGGCAAATCATTTTAAACAACTTCGCCACTTGGGAGAAGTTCATAACTCTTTTGTTACATAACGACCGGAAAAAGTTGTGCGCACTCTTAATTACACTTGATTGGATAGGTATAGACCATCTTTTTGCTGCTGGGGCATTTGATTGGGAATTAAACTATTCGAAAGAACGTTGCAATGCCAGTGATTCATCATATTTATTTATAGTTGCTCGTCGTAGCCGTGAGACTAGCGAACTTGCCTCCGTCCAGGCAGACCCTGGTTCGAGTCCCGGCGCTGGTGGCGATTTTCTCTGTTGGGTATAGGGGAAAAATTCCAAGCACAATACCCCACTCTACCCAGGTGTCTGAAATGGGTACCGGTCTTGACCGGGGGAAAGCGTAATGGCGTTCTGGCGTTAGTTATAAGGCATTTGAAAATCCAATGTATCAGGTGATATGTATCAGGCTTGAAATTAGAAAAAAGCATCCGTAGATGTGTAGCATCTGCTACAAAAGCGGAAAATTATAAACTTTCCCATTCGCACTTAAATAAAATAATTATTAGCATTAAAAATCTTACTCTAAATTATTATTAATCATTTTTTACTTCTAATTCGTAATCATTGAAGTTTTGTGTAAATGCATGAGACAATAAAAAAATAACACTCGACATTTTCGAGAGAGAAGCCCCTGAATGGCAATACTGCGCAGTGGCGCGTCTCTTTCAAACGCACTCTCACATTGGCGTCTCTCTAGCTCGGTGTTACAGCATTTCTCGTGAGTAAATCTGTGTTAGAAAATAATCGTGTTCCTTCTTCGTGTTCAGTTTGAGTATAAATTGTGACAGTGCTGTGTTATTTAGATACGTAGTTATGCGTAGAAGTTGTGATGTAGCATGGTTCATTCAGAGGATATCTCAACATGACTTAGCGTGAATTTTGCACGCCACGTGCATTTCGTGTGTCAATAATTTATATTAGATATTCAACTACGTCCTTTCCCTTACTACAACAAGTATACACTTGCAGCGGTCATATTGATATTGAAATTCGTTCATAAAATACTCGTGAGAGAGCACGACAGAACTGCTGGCGTCTTTGTTGCCGGTGTCTTTGTTTTCCAAAATGGCGAAGCACAAACTGCCGTCTCGTGTCATTACTCTGTGATTTAAATCGCACTTTATGCATGGGGAATAACATTTCTTTTTACAACATACTTGCAGTAGTTTTCTTAAATGTGTTTGACGGGTAAATAATTAGGAATGCCTTTAATTAATTTCGTACGGATTATAGAGTACGAAGAGTATTCATGTATATGCCTGCTAAAGTTTTAGTTTTTTCACATTTCATTACTCCATAAATCTTGCGCTTAATCGCATTTATATTCAATATAAATCACTATCCACAATTAAATCATTTTTTCCTTTATTCTTGCGGCAAAAATACATACTAGCATCTGCCGTCGTGAACGCGAACGATGTTATGCCGGCGGTTTATTGCAAATGGCGAAGCGTAAAAACCGCCGGGTCATTATCACCTTGACGTTCATTGTTCGTTTTGCGAATATTTTCTTTCTGCTGCAAGCGACGACGTTTAGTGTTTCTTTTCTCAGTGTAGATATTATTCTTTTTATTACAAATGATACTTATCAGAGTTTTTCAGTATGATTGATATCAATGAACTTTAGGATCTTCCCTTTTATTTCTCGTACAGATATAGAGATGTTCTAGAGTACGAAAAAGCATTAATTCTCATTCTATGCATTTTAGCTGTTTTACATCTTTCCTTTCTGCTTCATGAATCATGTGTTATTCAGTCACACGAATTTGCCATAATTCCACAAAAATGGAATCACCGATATTGTTGCTCTTAAAAAAATCACAAGTAGTTCATTACCAAATTTCCCTTAAATTTCATGCCTCTATTTAAAGTAAGAGCAGTGGTAAAAGAGTTTTGCCAGTTCTAAATTGATTCTATCCTACTTTGAGCTTGACAAAAGTGAGAACAATTAAAATTAGCTCGTGTCGAATCTGTAGGATTTCTCAGAGAGTTCTCCTTTGTGGTAGTTTATCATTTACGATGTGGGGACTGTCAGTGGTGGAATTCTTCCTTGATGTCTCCTGGGACTGCTCATCCAGCGTTTTCGACTTTTGCAGAACCTCGACGACATCGCCAAACGCCGCAAATACACACTCCCTGAACCTGAGAGACTTCATTTACAATCCATTCCCTTAGCGATTCATATGGGTTATTTTTGAAGCTAGTAAGCCTAAGATTACACTCACAGGCTAGCTAAACTACCTGCTTCTACTACGATAACTTGCTTGTCCAGCTTGGGATTCATAAAGCTGATACCATGAGTGACACCACCAACGTCACGGGTTCTTTTTATAAAGGCTTATGCTACTAGTTAGTCTAAATTGGGTTTATATAAATTCCCAAACACAACTCATTACATCCTGCCGACACCATCGCTCACCGGACCTTCGCTGGCGCGGAGTGCCCACCTAGAGAAGATCTTCCAGTCAAGCTCAACGCCAGTCAGCCTGGTGTTCCTCCGAATAAAGACCGAGCTGAGTTCCCTCGCCTTATTGCCCTTCTCTCACGGTTTAAGAATACTATCGAGTGATTGATTTGGTTTGGAAGCGGATAACTAGCACCCCCATCCAAAACCAAACAGATGCCTTCATTATTATTATTATTATTATTATTATTATTATATTGTTCGTCCTTATTTAGTTTTGGAAGTACAATCAAAATTTTACTCATGCATTCTGTCTCGAATCGTACGATGCTCATCCGAAAAAGTGCTAACCGTTAATATTATAGTAGCGGCCTCTCATATCTCGGCCAAAAATTTAATAATAAGCGGGAATTATTATTTTGTTACAGTGGGGGAATGGAATTGCACAATGTTAGCATTGCTCTGAACGACATATAAAAAGGAAAATGCGTGCTAAATTTCGGGCTTTTTCGGTAAAGCGTTTTTTGCTTTTTCTTATATCGTTTCAACTAATTATTAAGGAATTCCGAAGGATTCTCTTGTGCTATTTAAATTATTTATAAGTTATCAGCTATCACCTTGTTTGTAAACTATCTAAAATATAATTTTTTGATTTTTTTCTCGATAACATAATTAGCCCCCGACTTAGTTAGTGTATTTGTAAGCCTCGTAAGATTTGTCTATATAGTACGCCTCGTATTAGTCTATTAGTCTATTAGTTTGCCTCGCATGGTTTGTCTATCAGTACACCTCGTATGATTTTCCTATCAATGAAGGACTTTTATATTAAGAATTTTTTAAAATCCGATGTGTTTAATAGCAAGTTATGTCTGTAGCATTAGCTACAAAGAGTAAAATTATAAAATTTCTCATTCGCACTCAAATAGCATAATTATTGACATTAAAAATCTTACTCTAAATTAATATTAATAATTTTCTACTTATAATTAGTAATCCTTGAAGTTATTGTGTAAATGCATAAGATATAAAATGACGATCGACATTTTCGAGGGTGAAGCCTCTGAAATTGGCAACACCGCGCGGGACGCTTTGTTTTTGAGCGTCACTCTCTCGTACGTCTTTGGCTTGTGCATTACAGCGTTCTTATCCTCGACGGCACCAAACGCCACAACACACATTCCCTGGGTTTGAGCTTTACAGTTGTAAATTCACGGGCATATTATCGCTCACTAAACCATCGAGTTACACCACATGAATTTGCCTATCTGTGACGAGAGACGGTCTGACCTTTGGTCATATATCACTTTGCAATCACTTGGTTCGGAGCTAGTAGAGCCTAGTATATTACTACTAATGGCTACCTAATCTACCGCTCAACCACGACAACTTGCTTGTCACATCGTGGAATTATTCTCGTCGTGCTCGTCGTAGCCATGAGACTAGCGAACTTGCCTCCGTCCAGGCAGAACCTGGTTCGAGTCCCGGCGCTGGTGGCGATTTTCTCTGTTGGGTATAGGGGAAAAATTCCAAGCACAATACCCCACTCTACCCAGGTGTCTGAAATGGGTACCGGTCTTGACCGGGGGAAAGCGTAATGGCGTCCTGGCGTTAGTTATAAGGCATTTGAAAATCCAATGTATAAGGTGATATGTATCATGCTTGAAATTGGAAATAAAGCATCCGAAGATGCCTTCATTATTTTTTTCATTATTTATTCTAAAGTCTGAACCCATAAATAGTAACTCATCCACACGTCACGGGTGGAATTGATATTCTGTCAGTCGCTAAAATTTAACAGACTGTGAACCTCCCCAAACACACTCACTTACACCTGGCCAACGTCATCGCTCACCGGACCTCGCCTGCAAGGATTTCCCCATCTAAGAGAAGATCGTCAGAAGTCAAGCACGCCATCGGTCATCATGGCTTCCCCCAATAAAAATTCGAGCTGAGTTATCCCATGAAGTGTCTTTATTATCCCTCTCTTGCTATTTCGAAAAACACTTAAGAGAAAACGTTTAAGGTTGGACGTTAATAACTAACCATACCCACCAATCTTAACATGTCCCTATCAACTTTTTTGGAAATAAAAGGTTATTTGCTTTTGTCTTAGTAGGCTTTATGACTGAGAAATCTTTCTTGAATAGAAGCCCAGCCGAGTTTATTTAAGGTGGGGGAGGCGTGATCACTCTTCTTGAATTTACGTTTGCACACCACTTTGGCTGTAAAATTCATTCATTTTTGTAACTCATTTTGACGCTATTAATGTATGTCTCCCCATACAAGGCTGCAATAGTCAATAAGCAATAACACCAAAGACTGAATAGCCAATAATTTCATGGATTTTTCATGGAACATATTTTCTATGCGATGAAAAAACCAGAAACGTTTCTTAAATTTTGTTGCAAGTTTTCTCAACGTGAGATTTGAAGGACAAGTTTTAATCGAATAAAGTGCTTAAATTTTTAACCTTTTTCCGAAGGCTTAACTTCTTCACTTCCTACCTTGAAATCTGATTTAGAATTTTTTTAATTGCATCTTCTGAGACCATTTTGATCAAACCATGATTTCAGGTTACTCAGTAGGGTTTCAGTTTTTTGTGTATGCAGGAATTCTGTAACAGAACTTATTGCAATTTGAACATCATCTGCATTCATGGAGATTCCAGTGTGGGTTTTCTCCCTCAGGCTTACTTTACACTCCGTGCAGACTATGAATATCTAAGGACTATGAATATCAATGTCCGAAGCGTGCGCCTGAGGTACTAACGAACCCGACAGGGTAAAAAAAACAACTGGAATAAATGCCGTGCTGTTGTGAATATCGCCGACAATAATAGCACACGAGAAAAATATTGCTGACAGGTAGTAATGCACCAAGATACGTCTTGGAGGACTGTTAGGCGATGTACAGTGGCAGCACAGATGGCGGTAGAGTACCTATTGAGTCGGAAGCGGAGGTGGAGGCAGTTGAGGCTGTAGCTGTCGGAGCGTCTTCTGTGCGTAGCGTGAAGATCGGAGCCGCGGTGAGAAAACTGGTCGAGCGCCCTCTGCACATCATTATATAGGGCCTGGGGATTGCAGTAAGGCGCTGAGCACGCGTACCTATTAGTTGGTGGTTAGGTGGCGCCTCGAAGCCTGCAGCTGCGTGGGGTGGCGCCTCGAAGCCTGCAGCTCCATGGGGTGGCGCCTCAAAGCCTTTTATTTTACGAGGTGGCATATCGAAGCCAGCCGTCGCGTGACGCGGCACCTCGAAGCTTGTGTGGTGCACAAGTGAACGTTTTGTTGAGACCACCGCACCGATGTTAAGAGGCATAGGAGGAAAATCGTTAATAAGAATAAAAAACAATCGCAGACCAAAGAAAAAGCATTGAGGAATATAAAATTGTTTTAAATGAGTAGAGACAATTTGTTTTCTCAAGCCCTGTTTTGCCGCAGGCTCACGGGTATACGCCTCGCGTGGCACTTCATAAGAGCCAAGAGCCTTTTAAACTAGACATTGGGCGTGCCACGGAGCGCGCGCTGCTCAAAATCAGTCAGTGTGTGACCAGCTGCTATGAAAGATGGGTGCTAGATGACGAGCTCGTCTGAATATTGCTAGTGCATCGAAAGCTACGTAATCTCTTTTTTATTAGCATGAGTGAAATGTTACTATATTTGTTTATTTTCATTAAAATACAATGGAAAGCAGCCTCCTTATGTACGCAGCTTTTAGTCCGCCAAAGCTTTGATGGGCTTAGTACATTTCAATTAAAAGCAATGTATTTTCTCGCGGCAATGTTACGTCAGCCATAATGGATGAGCAAAGGGGCATTACCTTACTTGATGACTGCAAACTGCACACTAACACTGACCGTTCTAGACTCACTCTAGAGTTGTGAGGCTCTCGTGTGGCGCGCCTCACGAATTCGATTAGAGCGAATAGTGAACTTCGTACACACACACACACACACACACACACAAACATGAGCCTCGGTGGTGAGCCTCGTATACACGTGTCGCGCCTCACGGCCGAAATGTCCCCTAGTGTAAACACCCCTTAAGCTGACTAAGTAAGAACAATTTGATAATTGTTTTTAAACCATTGTGATGAGTCTACTTTTAAGTTCAACATTTTTCGTAAAAGTCGCTTATGTTTGACGCTAGTGATTGCTTTAGAAACATCGATTAGGAGCATGAGTATTAGAGTATTTTGGCCGATATCACTGCATATTCTCCCCATGAAATTAAGAGGAGCCTCTTGAACACTAGCTTTCCTTCAATTAACTTCGAAGAAATAAATATAATTCAATCACGTGAGATGACAGTTGATTTGTTACAATTGTGTAATATAGCGAGTAGTGTAAGTTCTAGTTAGAGAGACCAATAGTTGGCAACGCTCGAGACAGCAACACTCGCGGCCAGTCTACAAGTGAACTCGGGCTCGACAACAAGTAAATGTTGACCGAGTGTGTAAATAATATTACCTACTGTGGTTGGTATCTAACTTCTTAATATCTAAACTAATGTACTAATTCTATGCTACCCTATTCTATATATTCCTTTCTATCTCCGCTCTGCTCTCGCTAACCACATTCTGGTATCTGAGTATCTAGTTATGTTGTAAGGTATCCAAGAGGTGAGTAAACTATTTTACCTAACTTGATGTCTATTACTATGTTGTGTCTATGTATATGTGAAACCTATACTGTGCTATAGTGTAGGTTGTGATATTGGCGACGAGGATTTGGTAGAACTGCTGGAAGTGACTAAGTGGTCGTGACTACTGACTAGTGAGGGAACATAAAATTTGCCTAGTGAAATTTTTTGTTATTGTTGTTGTGCTGCTCACTGGTGCTGCTAGACTGGCTAGACTATGTTAGTGAAGAATCTCAGAATTGATCAAGGGATTGTACTATTTGTGCTGTGAAAATTTTTTCTTACAGTGTGTTTTTGACTTACTAAAAATTCAATATGCCATTGATAAGTTCAGTAGGAGAATTTAATCCTGTAGAGGAAGAATTTGGAGACTATGAAACTAGATTACACTGCTATTTTTTAATAAACAAAATAGAGGAAAATAAAAAAGCCCCCACCATAATTTCACTAGTGGGTCCTAAAATTGCTAGGCTCATTAGAGACCTCGTGTCTCCTAAAAAAGTACTTGATGCTACTTATGACGAGATTGTGGAAGCGTTGAGACGGCATTTTAAGCCAACAAGAAATCAAATCTTTGAGAGGTTTAGGTTTCATAAGCGGAACCAGAGACAAGGGGAAAGCATTGCGGATTTTGTGGCTAGCTTGAAAGCACTTTCTGATACCTGTAATTTCAAACAGGAAGTGCTAGAAGAGACCCTGCTGGATCGTTTCATTTTGGGTGTGTCCAGTAATGAAATTCAAAATTGCTTGCTAAATGAGGCTGGCCTGACATGGCAAAAGGCCATGGATCTAGCTACTGCTAAAGAAACCACACTGAGAGAAACAGTGGGGTTGAGGCAACCAAATTCAATTCTAAATGTAGGCCAGAGCAGAGTTAAGCAAACTGCTATTAAGCCTCAGGGCAAAACTCAGACTCAAGCTAACCCCAAATCAGCATGCAGCGGCTGTGGTAATCTGCACTGGCGTAGAGATTGCCCCTATAAAGACAGTGTTTGTCATGGTTGTGGCCAAAAAGGCCATCTTAAGAAATGTTGTTTTAAATTGACAATTAAGAAATCTGATAAAGGCAACAAAAATAATTTTGTGCATGCTATGCATGAAAAAAGGGGGAGGGAAAACCACCCTAACCCTAATGGAACTAGCAATGGAACCAGTGCAGACTACCCAGCCCCCAATCCAGAATGTTATGGGGACATTTTTGCTTTAGCCGAGGAAATGAAACCCCCAATCAAAATAAAATTGTTACTAAATGGTGTGCTATTAGAGATGGAGGTAGATACAGGTGCTGCCAGGTCTATCCTTTCAATGGCCACCTACTCTAAAATTCCAGCTAAGTCAAGACCCGAGCTGAGACCTTCTGATGTTAAGCTTAGGACTTATGGGGGAGCTGAGCTGGTAGTTTGTGGGGAGATTAGGGCTAACATCCAGCGTGAATCTAGTGGTATGGTTCCTCAGCTAGCAACTATTGTGGTTGTAGACAGGGAGGGGCCAGCCTTGCTGGGTAGGGACCTGATTGATTTCCTTGGGCTAACTATAGTTTCCAATAATGTCAACAAAGTGATCACTTGCCCTGAAGAGTTAGCAAATAAATTCCCCGACCTTTTTCAACCAGGTCTAGGTTGCTTTAAGGGAAGAAAATTCAAAATAGAAGTGGATCCAGCCATACCACCAAAGTTCTGTAAGGCCAGGAACGTGCCTTACACACTTAGACCTAAGGTGGAGGCTGAACTTGATAGACTGGTGCAGGAAGGTATCCTCACCCCTGTACAGTATTCAAGATGGGCGGCGGCGATCGTCCCTGTGCTCAAGGCTGATCAAAGCATCCGCATATGTGGGGATTACAAACTCACAGTCAACAGAGCCACTAGGCTTGATACCTACCCCATACCCCGAGTGAGGGATCTATTTAGCGGGTTAGCAGGAGGAGTTATATACTCCAAGCTAGATATGTCTCAGGCATACGCTCAACTACCCTTGGATGAAGACTCCAAGGAACTCACGGTAATAAACACCCACAGAGGTTTATTTGCCTACAACCGTCTCAGCTTTGGAATTGCGTCCGCACCTGGAATCTTTCAGCGTGCCATGGAAGGACTATTGCAGGGCCTCCCAGGAGTGTTCTGCTACCTGGATGACGTCCTGGTGAGTGCCACTAATGAGAAAGAGCACAACAAGCGTCTCTATCAAGTCTTATCTAAACTACAGGAGGCAGGGCTAAAACTGAAAATGGATAAATGTCAAATTGGAGTGCCACAGGTATCCTACCTTGGATACCAAATCGACAAGGACGGATTGCACCCCACTGCCGAGAAGGTAGCAGCAATCCAGAATGCACCAGCTCCTACTAATGTGACTCAACTGAGAGCCTACCTGGGGCTGTTAAATTTCTATAGGAAATTTCTAAAATCATCTGCAACCATGCTGGAGCCCCTAAATACCTTACTGAGGGATAAAACCCCTTGGAAATGGGATGCAAGTCAGGAGAGAGCCTTCCAGAAATCTAAACAAGCCCTCCTGGACTCTCAGACTCTAGTCCACTTTGACCCTCAGAAACCCATAGTGGTAGTGGCTGACAGTAGTGCGTATGGTGTGGGAGCGGTGCTGTGTCACCTTATTGATGGGATTGAACGCCCCGCCTATTTTGCCTCCCGAACTCTAACAGCAACAGAACGCAACTACTCTCAAACTGAGAAAGAAGCCCTAGCTATGGTGTTCGCACTTCGAAAATTTCATTGCTACCTGTGGGGACAGGATTTCACTGTGGTTACGGACCACAAACCTTTGTTAGGACTATTTGATCCGGGTAGAAGCATTCCTCCGATGGCATCCGGGCGCATCCAAAGGTGGGCTTTACTACTGCAGTCCTACAAGTTCACCTTGCGTCACCGGTCTGGCGTGCTGTTGGGTACGGCTGATGCTCTCAGTCGTATACCCTTGACAACTCCCGAGGAAGCCACACCTATTCCTGCGGAATGGACGTCCTTAGTAAACTTCCTCGAGTCAGCTCCAGTCACCAGCACCCACATCCGCGACAGCACCCTAAGGGACCCAGTACTTTCAAAGGTATACAAATACTGCCAAGTAGGCTGGCCTTCGATGGTAATTGGTGACCCTGATCTCGCTCCGTATACTAGGAGGCGAGACGAATTGTCCACACAAAATGGCTGTGTGCTCTGGGGGGCAAGAATTATTGTACCCCAAGCTCTCAGACAAGCCATTGTGGAGGAACTTCACTCTGGTCATGCTGGATCATCCAGGATGAAGGAGTTAGATCGCAGCTACGTGTGGTGGCCCCTTCTGGATAAAGATCTAGAAGAAACAACTAAGTCATGCAGCGAGTGCCTGAGCACTCGAGCCGCACCGACGAAAGCTGAACTCCATCCGTGGGAATGGCCTGCGAAGCCTTGGCATCGCATACACATTGACTACGCGGGCCCAATGGATGGAAAATACTACCTAGTGATCGTGGATGCACACTCTAAGTGGGTTGAAATTTTTCCCACATCTACTACAACCTCTAGCGAAACGATCTTGTGCCTGAAACACACTTTTGCGACATTTGGATTCCCAGTAACAATTGTTTCAGACAACGCAACGTGTTTCACATCGGCTGAATTCCAAGAATTTGTGAAAGCATGTGGTATGCGACATATTACAAGCGCACCATACCACCCTTCAACTAATGGACTGGCAGAGCGCATGGTACAAACTTTCAAGAAGAATATACGGAAGTCAACGGAACCCCTACGCCTAGCACTAGACAGGTTCCTGTTCAACTATCGGCTAACACCTCACACGACAACAGGTGTTACGCCTGCCGAACTGATGTTAGGCAGGAAAGTTCGCTCTTGATCTGCTTTGGCCGTCAGAAGCAATCGCGTCCAAAGTTGCTCAACGCCAGGACGCTCAGAAAAGATACCACCCAGGGTCTCGCGCGGTTGACATTCCGCTGGAGTCACCTGTGATGGTCCGTCAATACACGCCGGGTTCCCCAAAATGGACCCCTGCTACCATCATTGAGAAAACAGGCCCGGTATCCTACAAGTGCCAACTGAAGGGGGGAGAGGTCGTTCGTCGACACCAGGACCAAGTTATTACCTGCTCGAACACCATCCCTGAACCCTTGGAACAACCTACGGAGGAAACCGTTGTGTTTCCACAACCTGCTCAAAATTCATACCCACCACCTCCGACCCATGAACCTGACTCCGAAACACCTGATTACCCGATTCCCACCCAGGAGGCTAGGATGCACGAGCCTCCAAGCGCTAGCATCTCGCGCAGGTCTACCCGAGCTCGGAAGCCTGTGGTGAGAATGGACCTTTAGGATTGACTATATTGAATAAGGGGACTGGGGATACAGGGGGGGTTTCTAATTAAGGAGGGAGGGGTGTAATATAGCGAGTAGTGTAAGTTCTAGTTAGAGAGACCAATAGTTGGCAACGCTCGAGACAGCAACACTCGCGGCCAGTCTACAAGTGAACTCGGGCTCGACAACAAGTAAATGTTGACCGAGTGTGTAAATAATATTACCTACTGTGGTTGGTATCTAACTTCTTAATTTCTAAACTAATGTACTAATTCTATGCTACCCTATTCTATATATTCCTTTCTATCTCCGCTCTGCTCTCGCTAACCACATTCTGGTATCTGAGTATCTAGTTATGTTGTAAGGTATCCAAGAGGTGAGTAAACTATTTTACCTAACTTGATGTCTATTACTATGTTGTGTCTATGTCTATGTGAAACCTATACTGTGCTATAGTGCAGGTTGTGATAAATTGTATCCAGTGTTTCGGACTGGTTAAAGACGTATAGGCCTATAGTTTGATGCTGCATCAATATCATCAGTATTATGCTATGGTCCAGTTATGGAATGCTTTCAAAAAGCACTCAGTAAGATCAGTTGCGAGAAATTAGGGCCATGAACTGCAGTAGCGTACATACATACACAAAAAATCGGCATCTAAGGATGCTTTAGCTCCAATCAAGCATGGTACATATCGCCTTGTACACTGGTTTTTCAAATGCCTTATAACCAACGCAAGGATGCCCATGTAGCATATCGCTACAAAGCTTAAGAATTAGAAATTTTCCATTCGCACTTAGATAAATTAATTATTAGCATTAAAAATCTTACTCTAATTTATTATTAATTATTTTCTACTTCTAATTCGTAATCATTGAAGTTTTTGTGTTAATGCATGAAATAATAAAAATAACACTTGACATTTTTCGAGAGAGGAGCCCTCTGGTGGCAATACTGCGCAGTTGCGCGTCTCTTCTTTCAAAAAGCGACTCTTACTCTGGCGTCTTACTCTAGTGGTGTTACAGCAAATTCTCGTGAGTTAAAATGTGTTAGAAAATTATCGTGTTCCTTTTCGTCGTGTTCAGTGAGTATAAATAGTGACAGTGCTGGTATTAAGATACGTAATTATGCGTGGGAAGTGATGTAGCATGTTCTCATTCAGAATTCCTCAACATGACTTAGCGTGAATTTTTACGCCATGTGCATTTCGTGTGTCAGTATACTTATACTAAATACTAAACTACGTCTTTCTCTTACTGAAAGTCATACACTTGCAGCGTTCATGTCGAGATTGAAATTCGATCATATAAATACTTGTTAGAGCACGACAGAGCCGTTGGCGTTGTTGTGCCGGTTCCTTGTTTTTAAAAATGGCGACGCGCAGATTGCCGTCGCGTTAGGATTTTGCGATTCAAAAATTGTTCTTACGCATTTTCGAATAAGATTCTTTACAAACATACTAGTAGTAGCTTTTCTTAAATGTGTGACGTGTAATAGGTGGGAATGCCTTTTTAAGAATTTCGTACGAACTAATAGAGTACGCAAATTCTTCATGCACATGCTTACTAAAGTTTCTTTAGTTTCCTTTTCTTTAATTTCATACTCCTTAAATCGCGTAATCGCACATATTTCAATATGAATCATTATCAAAATTTAAAAGCACCTCTGCTTAATTTTTATGTAAAAAGTACCTACTAGCACATGCTTTCACGAATACGTACGATGTATCCGGTGGTTTATCGCCAATGGCGACGCTTTAAAACCGCCGGGTTATTTGCCGCACCGATCTTCATGTTTTCAGCTTGTGCACATTTCCTTTCTGTGCAAGCAAAACGTTTAGTGTTCATTTTCTTATTATGGGGTATTTTTCCTTACCATTTATTAATTGCAACTGATATTATCCGTGATTTTCAGTAGGATTTATATCAATAAAACCTGAAAAGTTTTTCTCTGTTATTCTAGCACCGTTATAGAGATGTTCTAGAGTACATAAAGAAGCCTAAATCCTCATGCTACGCTTTTTCTTAATTGCTGTAATTCTTTTCTTCTGCTTCATGAACCATGTCTTGTTAAGTCAATGTGCCTTCCATGATTCCAGGGAATTGACCCCGGTTGCCTTTAGAAAATCACAAATAGTCATTACTAAAAATTCTTAAATTTCATGCCTTGCATTTAAAGCAAAAGCAGTTGCATCAGAGTTTCTTAATTGATTCTTCCTACCCTTTCTTAAGTTAGCTGGTGTTGGATCTGTAGGATTTTCTCGGAGGAATCTACCTTGTGGGAGTTTATCATGTACTTTGGGGAAAACTGCTAGTGTTGAAATTTCCTTGATGTCTCCTTGGACTGCTCATCCAGCGTGTTGGACTCTTTGCAGGACCTCAACGGCATCGCCACACAACACACTCACAGTTATAAATCTCCCTGGGTGCGAACTGCCAATATGATCTGCAATTTAACTTGCTCCCACCTTACCTTATTTTGAGTTGGCCTCTTGGCATTAGTCTGAGATAGGCCAGTAAATCTACCTGAGCCTAATACCTGAGCTACATCTTTTACCCTCGCTCGATTGTCCCGCTTAAACTTCATAAAGCAGAAATCATAACGTGACTCATCCTCCCGTCACTGCTTACCTAAGGCTTGAGCTGCCCGAATCTCAATTGACTCATTCAAAGTCCCCAAATACAACTCACTCACCTCCTGCCGACTCCATCGCGTGACGGCCTTCGCCGACGCCGCCTGACCCTCCGGCACGGATTGCCCACCTAGACAAGCTCTCCGAGATCCAGATTCAAGCCAGACCTCCTTGGTTTCCTTCAATAAACAACACTGAAAAAGCTGAGTTTTCCAAATTGTCATCATTATCCCTCTTATAGTTTCTCAGATACCTTGTCGAGAGTCGTGTTGATTTTGGCCGTCAAGAACCATTACTTCCGGTTCAAACCACCCAACGGTCAAACAACACACCCATGACCGTTTCCCCCGGTGAAGACCGGTACCCATTTCAGACACCTGGGTAGAGTGGGGTGTGGTGCTTTGAATTTTTTCCCCCATACCCAACGGAGAAAGTCGCCACTCAGTGCCAGGATTCGAACCCACTACACCTTCACGGAAGGGCGGGTTCTTTAACCAGACGGCTTTGACGAGCACTTTACTAACTCAAGAGAACAAATGATACCATGGAACCCTACCGACTTGAGTAACCATTCGTCACGGCAAGTGATACCAATCGGGTGTGAATTTGGGGAAAAGTACTAGTCGGAGAATTAACTATTATTGAGATTATAGTTTTAACCTTATTAATCGTAAAAACGATCAAACATCAGAGTGAAAATTTTACTAAGAAAACATAGGAGATGAAATGAAAAATAATGTTAATGGCGTATGGAGTGAATAGGTTTTAAACAATGCCACAAACCCTAAAGGCGCGTACGTACTCACTAGAAGACATGTTGATTTTGATCCCTGAGCCCTGTCTAGCGTTGCCTACGCAAACACGTCTATAGACCAACCATCGTCTGAGAGTCTGTTGCGAGACCATAAGTCGCAGGTCTGTAGTGGTATGAACACACACCACCACAACCCTCGCACGCTTCATGGTTGGAGATGAGACCACACGCAACTCCAGTGTTTGAGGCGGGGAAAAATACACCGCGCGGTCCGACGTGAAAGTAAACAGGCGTTCCCTCGCACGCTTCAATACACCGCGCGGTCCGACGTGAAAGTAAACAGGCGTTCCCGCCAATCAGAGACCCGGACGGGTAGAGTCAACCTCCAGCGAGGCCTATATAAACAGCCGCGCAGCCAGCGGAGCTCAGTACACTCGCAGCGTCCCTGGTGTTTACAACAAAGTCTCGACGCTCAGCAAGCACCACCTCTGCTACCGTCACCGCCTCCTCGACAGCCAGCCGCCACGTCTGGTGGCTGGCTAGTCGCACCAGTTCCCCGCTACCTCCTCTGGTACTCCTTGGTCAAGACCCTCGGACAGCAGCAGCCTCACCGGTCTGCTCTCGCCCCTCAACCACGCAGCGTCTCCCCGACAACCGTCGGTCCGCAGCAGCCTCACCGGTCTGCTCTCGCCCCTCAACCACGCAGCGTCTCCCCGACAACCGTCGGTCCGCAGCAGCCTCACCGGTCTGCTCTCGCCCCTCAACCACGCAGCGTCTCCCCGACAACCGTCGGTCCGCAGCAGCCTCACCGGTCTGCTCTCGCCCCTCAACCACGCAGCGTCTCCCCGACAACCGTCGGTCCGCCAAGACGTCACCTGTCAATGTATTACTCGACTGTAATATTCCCTTGTGCCATTATTGTCGGCGATCTTCATAATAATACGGCGTTTATTCCAGTTGTGTTTTCCTCACCTTGCCGGTTCGTTTGCACCTCAGGCACTCACTTCGGGCATAGATACCACAAAGCCTAAAGATATTTACATAGTCTGCCCGGAGTGTAAAGCAGCCTGAGGGAGAACACCACACTGGTGACCCCAGAGTGACCGGCAGGTGGAAGCATGGCTGGGAGAGATGTCCGGTTACCCGCCTTCAGTGGTGACATCAAGGGATGGCTCCTTCACTGCGATGTTTTTCTCGCACAAGTCCCGAACCTGGACGACGCTGTCAAGTTCGGTGCACTCCTCGGAGGGCTACCTACGCACATCATCACCGGAGTACAAGAGATACTCGGAAACTTAAAAAAAAACAACGGGGGGGCACCTGTAGTGGTATGAACACACACCACCACAACCCTCGCACGCTTCATGGTTGGAGATGAGACCACACGCAACTCCAGTGTTTGAGGCGGGGAAAAATACACCGCGCGGTCCGACGTGAAAGTAAACAGGCGTTCCCTCGCACGCTTCAATACACCGCGCGGTCCGACGTGAAAGTAAACAGGCGTTCCCGCCAATCAGAGACCCGGACGGGTAGAGTCAACCTCCAGCGAGGCCTATATAAACAGCCGCGCAGCCAGCGGAGCTCAGTACACTCGCAGCGTCCCTGGTGTTTACAACAAAGTCTCGACGCTCAGCAAGCACCACCTCTGCTACCGTCACCGCCTCCTCGACAGCCAGCCGCCACGTCTGGTGGCTGGCTAGTCGCACCAGTTCCCCGCTACCTCCTCTGGTACTCCTTGGTCAAGACCCTCGGACAGCAGCAGCCTCACCGGTCTGCTCTCGCCCCTCAACCACGCAGCGTCTCCCCGACAACCGTCGGTCCGCAGCAGCCTCACCGGTCTGCTCTCGCCCCTCAACCACGCAGCGTCTCCCCGACAACCGTCGGTCCGCAGCAGCCTCACCGGTCTGCTCTCGCCCCTCAACCACGCAGCGTCTCCCCGACAACCGTCGGTCCGCCAAGACGTCATCTGTCACTGTATTACTCGACTGTAATATTCCCTTGTGCCATTATTGTCGGCGATCTTCATAATAATACGGCGTTTATTCCAGTTGTGTTTTCCTCACCTTGCCGGTTCGTTTGCACCTCAGGCACTCACTTCGGGCATAGATACCACAAAGCCTAAAGATATTTACATAGTCTGCCCGGAGTGTAAAGCAGCCTGAGGGAGAACACCACAGGTCTATGCATGGTCTCTCTATCGGAATGGGACACAGCATGTAACGGACGGTAGACATGTTGCACCACGTTTTGATAGTGTGTACCACATCTGCGACGATAGACGATACATTATACAGGGTTGTCAGATGGGCCATTTCATGGTCAATTAACATTAATTTCTGCAGATGAAAACCTTTACCAATATGTAACCAGAACAATAATGCCTGAAACTTGTAATTTTGTTCATGAAAAGTAACGTTAGAGAAGCTATTAGTAGTATAATTTGATAAGAGAGTATAGTGGATCTGATGTTAGACTCATCTATTCAGATTTTCTTCATTTTTGTTTGTATTACTACTTACTAAGAGAATAATTAGCCCCGTTTTTTTGTTGTCAAACGCTATCTTGCTAGATTTTTTGCTCAAGATCTTCTATTGTACTCAAATAATAAGAACAATGAAACAGTGTATGTCAATATAACATGTGGTTTTTCTTTGACAAATTAACAGATTTCAGGAGTAAAATCTTTTTTAGTCGTATAATACCCAACGGTATGTTTCCATTAAATCTTTTGAGTTAAAGGCCTCTATTTTAAGCCCTGAATGATTTTTTTCAAAAAGATATACGTGAGTTATAATGGACCAAAGGCTTTTTTTTCTGCAAGAAATTCCCTCATGCTCGAATGCGGAATGGTGTTGACAAGGAGGTTCAAAACCTAAATAAATACTTTCTTTGAATGTAAATTCGTGTTTTATGTGGAGGGTAAATATGCAGAGTGTCCTAACCCACAAAACACAGAATTTTAGGACTCTCATGCTAGAGGCGTGGTGTTCATTGCAGGGTTGCCAAACTGGCTTTTCTTAACAAACTTCCTAACTAGGAACTGAACTAGGTACTGGGCCACTCTGCCTGAAATACATCTACGCCACTCTCAGGTCAAATTATCAATCAATCTACTCTGCCAGTTTTAACCTCCGATTTGTGGGTTAGGACTCTTTGCACATTTACCCTTCATACATACATTCACATGTCGTTTCAATGCTGACATAATTGCCTCGCAAACGTCAGGTACCATTTGCGATAATGCCTGCATAGATTTTCTGAAGGTGTCAATGAGGCTCTTGAAAGAGTCTTCATTTGATAAGAAACGAAGTGCGACTGCTAGTCGAAGAGAAGCTGAGATAGATTCTTTAAATTTTGTTTACTTTTCGTTATCAGTCCTCCACCCATCAGAAGTAAATCTTCGAAATCCGTAGCGGTTAGGTGGGTGAAATATCGAAAACCCATAGCGTCATCCAGTCTTAATTTGTTGAATAATGAAATACAAAACCTAGGTCCTTCTGCAAACACTTCGTGTCTCCACCAACGTTTACGTTTACTCGTTCTTTCACTAGCAATTGGCGCCAAGCAGGAACTCACTCGCCTAATGCAATGTCCTCCATTTTATGTCCCAATGGTCGGGGTAGACTTTGCGATAATACCCAACCACCCAAAACACAAATAATCTCGAGAGGTATGTTTAAGATCACGATAACGAGAAGGGAATGACAACAATAGTGGACACAGCAGTTAGATCTTTATTGGAAGAAAACCGGGAGGACCGAGGCGTGCTTGACTTCTGAAGAGCTTGTCTTAGATGGTGCAGTCCGTGCAGGCGAGGGCTCCGGCGAGTGATGACGTTGACAGGGTGTGTGTGAGTGTGTTTTGTGGAGGTTACTTTCAGATTGCGGGCAATTTAACAATCCCGAGAAATTAGTTGGGCTCTAGGAATAGGCTTCAATTCTGCTCAATTTTAACAGGTGAATGAGAAGCAATTTTGGAACCGTGATTGATGTTGAGATATCGATCTTTATTTGATGTCGGATTTTAAGATCGTTAAACGCTGACGACAAGAGTCCGTGGTTGGAGCAGTTAATATCTTAGCCAGTACTTTGATAATATACCAGGCTGAAAACAGCTCGAAAACCGAGGTGAATGCAAGGCAACTAAAGAGGCCAAGTAAGAGTCCGGCTCACGTCGGAAATAGGCAACATAAGTGGTGTAACTCTGCTCAATGGTTGAGTTAGAGGTAAAAAACTCAATGTGAATGTAAACTCGAGGCCCAGGGAATGTGTGTTGTGGCGTTTACTGACGTCGAGGAATCTGGAATAATCGAAGACGCTGAATGATACATTCCCGGAGAGACATCGAGGAAAAAATCCACAACTGTCATCCCTACATTGCTAACGGTAAATTCCCATCACGGAGAAACCCTGATTTTCTTTTACAGATCTAAGCTCAAGCTATTCGTTTCATTTTAAGCTCATGAAGAATAAGGATAGATTGAACAGCTTGCAATTAGCTATTTCTTGGTTTACATATGTAAGCCTGATATTTACCAAAACTTTTGGTTATGGTAAGATCATCATTGTTATTCCTATTATAAAAACTACATGTGATTTAAGCACACGATCGCTCTAAGATGAAAGAGTGGGGAATGAATCCCGTAAATTAATATGCCAGTACGAAATTCAACAGGCAGTACTACACTGTCAACATGCCAATTCTACTGAAAACTGTAAGTATATACTTGCAGTAAAGAAAAGGACATATTTGAATATCTATAGTGTAATCTTGAACATAAAAATGAACATGACACACACCATCCATGCTACGCCATCTTTGAGAAAGCATCAGAAATATGCCATGCCATTTGTACGACTTCTACAAACTATTTTACATCTTTAAATGACACTGCACTGGCAAAAATCACTTATACTTAACACAATGAAAAAGAAGAAAAAGTACACAATATCTTCTAAGCAAGATTTGCTCTATTTTAGACACTTATTTTTCACTTACGAGAACGCTGAACCACACAAGCTAACACGCGCGTAAGAAATGACATTCCGACAACCGCGTCAGCTGCGGTGTTGCCATCACAACGGCTTAAAACTCGAAACTGTCGATAGTTATTTTTAATTTTATGCTTTTACACAAAAACTTCAAAGAATACTCATTATAAGTAGAAAATTATTAATAATAAAGTGAAGTAAGATTTTTAATGCCAATAATTATGCTATTTAAATGTTAATTAGAAATTTCTGAATTTACACATTTTGTAGCTAATGCTACATCCATGACGTACTGTTAAAGACTAGATGAGAAATTCAAATCGTAGTGTGGACGCTAAACGAGGCAGATACGGAGTCTATTGACGGTATATTGACCATGTATATAGGCGGTCAATAGACATATGAACTTTGTTGAACTCCCAAGTTGGAGAACTAATTGAGTTTGAATTTTCAAAGGCGTAATAGCGAGGGAATTTCTCAAGTAACTAGGGGGGTGTATTTTTATTTTTAAGGGCCACCAGTGCTCGGTGTAGAGCACACTTAATTGATAACAAATGAATGAATCTGACTCAGAAGGGTTTCTGTTTAGGTAATTCGAGCTGCCTTCCTGGCATCTATTTTCTCACTTGCACTATGAACTTTGCGGGATAATGACGGAACTGAATAATCTCGCCTCGGTTTTTATTTTGACGACTCGGAGTGCCGGGACTACGGCAGCAGTATGGGGGTCCACTTCTTGGGGAAGGAGATCCGGGTCCAGTGAGTAGCCGCACTTCAGCAGGTGCCGCGGCTCGAGGGAATCCGGGGTGGATCCCGGCGAGAGTGGATTTGTTAGTGTAATATTCCGCGGTCGCGGTACAGTTTGATTATATGAGTATACGAAGGAGGTAGTTATTTTC
Organism: Morinoia aosen; assembly: GCA_030386875.1. Classification (NCBI taxonomy): domain Eukaryota; kingdom Metazoa; phylum Arthropoda; class Malacostraca; order Amphipoda; family Talitridae; genus Morinoia; species Morinoia aosen. Next base: position 80,649,607 of record CM059561.1, on the reverse strand, counting down.
TGCTAGTGCCTTGAGGCATGGGTGGTTGAGTGGTAGCCGTGTGGCTTAGTTGAATTGAGAGCCGTGTGGCTTAGTTGAATTGAGAGCCGTGTGGCTTAGTTGAATTGAGAGCCGTGTGGCGAACAGAGTTGTGAGGAATGTTGATTGAATGTTGGAGGTGATTGTTTGTGCGTCGGCCTCCCAGGATCTTCTGTACGGGAGATTAGTTTGGGTTACTTGTTCAAGCATGATAACACAAGGAGAGACAGTCGCTACGCAAGCCAGGCTGCGAGCTTTACTGCCGAATTACAGGATTGCCTCAAATGGAGGACTGTATGCGGGTGCCCCGGCCCAATTCTGGCGCCTGAACAAGGGCGAGGCAGTCGCAACAATAAGTACTCGTATGGACAATCATGAATCTCCCTACATGCCCTTATTTTCCCAACTAGTATTCTCCGGGTACTATTAATCGTGACGCGTCGTGTACGAATATCTCCGGATTGGAGTGCAAGATTGATACATGCGATAAGAATACTACTGGGTAGGCAATGTGAGTTAGTTCGTCTTCATTAATATTAAAGGCTTCTGCCGCCCAATAATCTACGCTTTGACTGCTATTTACAATGAGTATCTTAAGAGTTGGCAGTGTTTAATTCGAACGTTTACGCTAAGCCGCCGTCGAGGGCTGGCTGTATTGGTCATAACTAAGGCTAGAATTGTCATTAAGATTACTTGACTTAAGCTAGGAATTGTGCCAGAGAGGGCACGTGCAGTCTAATTATTGTTATTATTTAATATTATATGAGAAATCCCTGGTCTCCTGGGCTTGAACGTGAAAGGTGTCCTACGAGAGGAGAGAGGAAGGCACCATTTGAAAAAGGTAGAGGGAACGCGGAATCTATGCACAAAGTGCACAGAATTGGTAGATGAGGAGGAGGATAAGAGCACCAGAGGGATTTAGAGAACATTGATCATGAGGCTACAGATTAAAATAGTATAAGGCATTCCTATGAGTTATAACGACAACAACCACTGGAGGTAGCCGCCATTGCCAAGAGGTCAAAGGAACAAGTAGCTACAGTTGAGGGCGACCAATTACTGGTTACACAATATTTAGCCCCCAAATCAGATAGTTGGATGATTTCTGGATTAGAATTTCCAGGAGTTGGGAATTTAGAATATTCGGAGACTTTCCGAGGTAAGCATAATTACCCTAATTTCTAAATCCAGTAACGACTAATTATTGACATTTTTATATACACAAATTGACCTAACCAAAAATCAATAGTAAGCGTTATCACTAAAGTGATTATGATAGGAATTCTTGCTACAGTCAATGATCAGGAAAGAATGATTATTTTATGTGACTCGACTTGAGGTAAGTAACTACCGAGGATATAATCTCTATTGTGTAAATAACCTAACATGGCTTATTTCCCACGATATGACATTTAAACATTGACTAAAAATCAAGGGAATTCCACAAATTAAATAGATCTGACTTACTAAACATACAAAACTTGAGAACACAATTGATTACAACTGGAACACACAAGAGATGGCAAAACCCTAATGGCGATCAATAGATTATTCCTATACAATTGATTAGAGGCTTGAACACATCAGCAGCTTTGCCTGGACAACTAAGGTGGCATGAGCAGTAACCTTTGGGCCTAGGTCTCACTTAATAAATCAATGATGGTAAAAATCTACAGCATTTTGCTAAATGCAATTGAACTAGAAAGCTCATGTTTCCAGTTTCACCTAACTAAAATAAACAATGTACAATGACTATTTAATTAAATTTACTAACTATCTATTCTTCAGAATCAAGAATTATTTGTGTGTTACTAATTGATTATCTACCTAATTTAATTTAGAAACCCAGTTGGGGCAATAATTGGTAATTGATGCAGGACTAGATGCATTCAGAAGAATACATCTGTGAGTAAAATAATTGGTGCTAGCCTAACTTGATAAAACATAAACACATTTTGAAATATTGGGCCAAAATTATTTTTGACAAAATGGAAATTCTAGCTTGATAAACAAATAACCATACTGAATTTTGGCATGATAAATTATTTTGATACAAAGGGGGGAAAATCCTAACCTTGAGAGAACACACAACACATTGAAATGTTGACATAAAATCATTTTAAAAAAAGGAGAATTTCTAGCCTGAATAGAATGCCATCATATTGAAATGTTGGAATAAAAATCATTCTAAGAAAAGGAGAATTTCTAGCCTGAATGAAATGCCATCATATTGAAATGTTGGAATAAAATTATTTTAAGAACAAAAGGTGAAAACTCCCTAAAAATGGCTTTACATTGAATAGTTAATTGTTTGCTAAAACTTTAAGATAGGATATACTACAATACACAAGGAAAAATGGCCTGTGGGGAGCCCAAATTCCGGCCAAGAAAATCCTAAGCGTTTAATACTTTGGAAAATTTAGGCAATTTTTCTTAATACATACACAATAATATTATTGACGGTTTGCATATCATAAATAATTATAGTTACCCGTAGAACAGCACAGTCACACACAATACTCTAATTCTCACCAGAGAAAACACGCGGTGCACACACTTTCAATGACTTGGTACGAGTGGCGCTAGTGCGAGTGGAAATGTTGCCGACACAACGTCATGGAGGGTTTCGTTACAACGCAAAAGTGATTTCTTAGAAAATGAATTTTTCAATGCACAATTTTAATGGAATTGAGGATAGAAGTTAATTAATTCCGTAATGAAATTTTATTCTGATGGTTGGATTTATTTTACTGAATTTTTAATGATCATTTTGAGAATTTCTGAAATTTATACTGAGTTGCGTGCCGAAGGTTCGCTACAGCTACCCTCCCCCCAAAGGAGACCGAAAGGTCTGGGAGCGGCGAAGCCGATCTCCGACAATTACGCGAAAAGATAACAGGCTGCGAAGAAGTTTCCAAGGGCCGTGACAGCCAAAGAAAATTAGGAGAGAAGGACAGAACAGAGTTAACCACCCTACGACTGCGCGTAACGAGCTGGCGGACGAAGGGGTCTGCCAGACCTGCTACAATGCTCGGGGGCTGTAGGAGGAATAAGCTTGGGGGCTGTGAAGGTTGACGTTCGGATCCCCAACTGGGACAATGACAGAGTATCTGGGGGATTCCCGTGATGGGGGGTTAAAGTAGTAGAAGCGCTATCTGAGGTGGAGGCACCCGAATTCCTAGTCTCCAACGGCGTTCTTTGAACGGTATACGGGGGGAATACGAACTCGTTGCACTCCATAGTGGGAGGAAGGGTCTTAGCCCAAGCGGATAGGTGCAACCCAGGAGGCTCGACAGGTGTTGACCTGGGGCTGATTTGCAGCCTGGGTTGTTGTGGTTCACGAGAGTGTGTCGGGGTGTCGTCCGGAAGGGACAAAAACGCCGCCTTAAGACGATCTATGCTGACACTGTCGCTCTTGGTACCCCTTTCGATAATGAAATGTTTCGGGGACCTCTTGAGGACCCTGAAGGGGCCATCATAGGGGCGTCGCAGAGGGGTCTTTACCCCGTCTACTCGGACGTAAACGTGGGTGCAACTTTGTAAGCAAGGGTCTAAACTTTCAGATGGTGAAGGGAGGCGAGGTGGTATGTAAACTACTTCGCTCATGACGCGCTTTAGTCGTGCTGCGTAATCGGCGATTTGGCTGGGGGATTCGTCGGTTTGGTACGTGGGATCGATAACATCACCAGGCAATCGTAATGATTGCCCGTAAAGCAGTTCAGAGGACGTGCACTTTTGATCCTGCCGAAACAGGTTTCTCAGAGTAAGTAATACGATCGGTAGCCTTTCGACCCAATCGTGGTGACATTTTAAGCAGCGTAATGCCGCTTTGAGGTCGCGGTGAACCCTCTCGATGAGTCCGTTCGATTGGGGGTGATATGCCGTTGTCGAGATGTTTGCGCAACCTAAGATTTTGGAGATCTCTGACCACAAGGCGGAAGTGAATTGAACCCCACGATCATGCGTTATGCTCAAAGGGACTCCGAACCGGGATATCCACGTTTCGACAAAAGTGCGTGCTACAGTTTCTGCAGTTATGTTAGCGATGGGGACAGCCTCGACCCAGCGGGAGAAGCGATCGATCATGGTAAGTAAGTAACTATACCCACGAGAAATAGGTAGGGGGCCTACCAAATCTAGGTTGACTGCGTCAAATTTTCTGCCGGTAAATGCACAAGGGTGAATTGCGGCTTTGTTGTGCCGAGTGACTTTGCTTGCTTGGCAATCTGGGCAATGACGAACGAACTCTCTTATGGCCCTACGCATCCCGGGCCAGACAAAACGATCCGCGATTAGGCGGAAAGTTCTATCCGTCCCAGGATGTGACAAGTTATGGTAATGCTTAATGGCGGGCAAACGCAAGTTGCTAGGCAGGTAATAACGGTTCGGCCGATCGGCGTCACAGTAAACGCCTTCTCTGAGTGAGAGTTTTAAGGAGGAGTCGGGGCACTCAATTAAGTTATGGATTTCCAAGTCGCACTGCTGCGCACGAATGACATCGGCTAGCGAAATCGCTTGTACTGAGGGTCGGAACTCGGGTGCTGACGGGTTTAGTACCGCGCTGTACACACGCGATAAGCAGTCAGCAACCGTATTTTCCTCGCCTTTGATGTGCCTGATGTCACTCGTGAACTGCGCGATAAAACTCAAGTGCCGGCTTTCCCTAGGGGAATGGCGCTCGGGAGGCATTCGGATAGCGTTGAGGATAGGTTTGTGGTCGGTATAAATTATGAATTGACGAGCTTCAAGGGTGTAGCGAAAGTGCTTTACCGCTAAGTAGATGGCTAGGAGCTCTCTCCCGAACGTGCTGTAACGTTGTTCGGTTGGGGAGAGCTTGCGGCTGAAACACGCCAACGGCGAAGTGATATTATTTACAGTTTGCTGCAACACAGCACCGACCGCTATATTCGACGCATCCACCAACAGGCTGAATTCTGCCTCATGGTGTGGGTAAGCTAATTCTGTAGCAGTAGCGAGTCTCTCTTTGATGAGCTCGAACGCTCTCTCTGCCTCCCCAGTCCACTCGACCGTAACGGGTTTGCCTCTTTTTTTAGGTTTAATCAAGGAGGTGAGCGGGGCAAGGGTCTCTGCACAGTTCCTCAGGAATCGGTGGTAAAAATTAACCGATCCCAAGAACCTGCGCAACTGTCTTTGGGTCGTTGGTCTCGGAAAGTTCCGTAAGGCTGCCACTCTTTCGGGAAGCGGCTTAATTCCCCTCTCGCTAATGTGGTGACCCAAGAAAGTCAATTCCTTCTTTCCCAACACACACTTCTCTGGATTGATCAGTAGTGAGTGCGACGCTAGTCGTTTGCAAAGCTCTCTCAGATGATGTACATGTTCCTCAGGCGTCCCCGAGGCCACTAGCACATCGTCAAGATAACAGTACAAAAAGGGTAGGTCGGAAAGGACTTCCGTCATGTGACGCTGAAAGGTCTGAGGAGCATTACGCAGGCCATATGGCATGCGAAGATACTCGAACAGACCAAACGGCGTGCACACAGCGGTCTTTTTAATAGAACTCTCGTGCATCGGAATCTGATTGAAGGCTCTTTTTAAATCTATTTTAGAGAAGATTTTTGTCCCTGCGAGGTTCGCAGTGAAATCCTGTAGTAAGGGAATGGGGAACCTATCGGGTGTGGTGACTGCGTTAAGCATCCTATAATCCCCACAGATGCGCGTCTCGCCATTAGCCTTCGGCACTAAGATCAAAGGACTAGACCAGGGACTCTTTGAGATACGAACTGTCCCATCAGCTAACATCCGCTGGAATTCAGACTTTACCTCCTGCAATCGGTCTGGGGGAAGACGCCGTACTTTAGCGTGAACGGGCGGACCACTCGTCTCAATATAGTGTTCCGTCAGCGTGTTGTGATTAGAGTTTACGTTAGGTAAGGAAAGGGCAGGGAATTCTGCCAACACCCGTTCGTAGGGGCAAGTGATAGTGACGTTGCAAGTCACGTTTGCTGTGACGTTCACCATATTGACCGAGTGGAGAGGCCTTCTTTCACTGGATTCGCTATCAAACAAGCATCCGTTTCTCACGTCCACCACGAGCGCAAACCTCTGCAGAAAGTCTGCACCAATGATGGCCGTGTCCACATCCGCCACTATGAACACGAACTCCATTGAACGTTTGAGATTGAGGGAGCAGGTAAGTGATTTTGTGCCGTAGCATAGGATGGGTGAGCCGTTTGCGGCTTTAAGACTCGGGGTTCCCGTACCCTGTTTCTCTATTTGGGAGGCCGGGATAAGGCTGACAGCGCTACCCGTGTCTATGAGGAATCTAATGCTGGTTAAGGGGTCAAAAATCGTGAGGCATCGAGTCAATATCGGTTTAGTAAGCGACGGCGCCTGACTCGCTCTTACGCCGCGCTGTACCCGTTTTTTTTTTGGTGAAGGAGTGCAAACATGGGGCATGTGGGACCCTCACATTTTCGGGCCATATGTAAAAATTGCTGGTGATACCAGCACAAATCCTTAGCTTGAGGATTTTGACTCTGCCTATTGTTAGGTCTAGGGTCGTTCCTCTGAAACTGATTGAATGACCTATTTGTACGGGCCTGGCGGTCAAACGGAGGAGGGTTTTGAGGGTGAGAATTTGCGTGCTGATGCGGTGGTATTTGGTGTTGGGTTACCGCATGCACATCTCCACGAGTGTTGGCACGCTCGGCTTGCTGGGTAGCGACTAACGCTCCAACTTGCTGAGCTGGTTCTCGTAGTAGCGCGTCAGTGGCGCTGCCGCTACTATTACTGCTACTACTTGTTTGATTTACTGCAGGGGTCGTGACTGGGCTATTCAGGCCCGATATTTCCGGATCGAGGAGTTTTTCGGCGAATTGGGCTATCTCGTTTAGTGCCACGGGGGCGTTAGGGGAAATGAGGAAAGGTCGTACGTGAGCAGGCAAACGCTGGATGTACAATGCTTTGAGTGTTTCGTCGTCCATATAGCCCTTCGCTAAGCGTCTCATATTTTTGAGCAACGCTATAGGGGATTGATTTTGATTTGATTGATTTTGCGAAAGGGCTAGAATCCGAGAAAAACGATCCTTACTGTAAATTTTTAACATTTCGTTCTTTAAGCGGGTATACGGGTTATCAAGGTTAGGGTCCAAGAAGCTGGAAACGTCATCTATCACCTGCGTGGGTAAACTCCTAACCAGGGCAAAGTACATCCGCTTTTCGTCCGTTATGTTCAGGCTTTCGAAAAACTGTTCTGATTGAAGGAACCAGGCATCGATGCCGTTTATTTCGAAGGGTGTCAATTTTAGTGCGGAGTTTGCGTGATCATTCGTGCCCTCTGGGGTCGTCATTTTGGTTAATTTTGACACAGGTGTTTCCAAATGGTGCAAATGGTGCTTCAGTAGCAATGGTGCTGCAGTAGCAATGGAAATTGCGAAGGTTGTTAGTAAGGAGCTTCAGTAGCACTGGAAATAATTCTAGAAGGACTCCTATGGTTTTTTCTTTTTTTTTTTGCTTCAGTAGCAATGGAAATGCATGAAGAGTTAGTTAGAATAGGCTGCAGTAGCAATAACTTATTATTAGGGAAGAGTTTAGGGAGGAAATGCTATGTTTGACTACTGAATAATGAGGAGCAGAGTACTACCTCCTTCAAGACAACCATCGACAGAAGTCGACAGCACTGGCATGCGCTCATCAACCCACAAAGGACAACTGTGCAAGTGAAAAACACTCTGGTATTAATGCAATTAATAGTCACCAATATGAACTTTGTTGAACTCCCAAGTTGGAGAACTAATTGAGTTTGAATTTTCAAAGGCGTAATAGCGAGGGAATTTCTCAAGTAACTAGGGGGGTGTATTTTTATTTTTAAGGGCCACCAGTGCTCGGTGTAGAGCACACTTAATTGATAACAAATGAATGAATCTGACTCAGAAGGGTTTCTGTTTAGGTAATTCGAGCTGCCTTCCTGGCATCTATTTTCTCACTTGCACTATGAACTTTGCGGGATAATGACGGAACTGAATAATCTCGCCTCGGTTTTTATTTTGACGACTCGGAGTGCCGGGACTACGGCAGCAGTATGGGGGTCCACTTCTTGGGGAAGGAGATCCGGGTCCAGTGAGTAGCCGCACTTCAGCAGGTGCCGCGGCTCGAGGGAATCCGGGGTGGATCCCGGCGAGAGTGGATTTGTTAGTGTAATATTCCGCGGTCGCGGTACAGTTTGATTATATGAGTATACGAAGGAGGTAGTTATTTTCTGCTAGTGCCTTGAGGCATGGGTGGTTGAGTGGTAGCCGTGTGGCTTAGTTGAATTGAGAGCCGTGTGGCTTAGTTGAATTGAGAGCCGTGTGGCTTAGTTGAATTGAGAGCCGTGTGGCGAACAGAGTTGTGAGGAATGTTGATTGAATGTTGGAGGTGATTGTTTGTGCGTCGGCCTCCCAGGATCTTCTGTACGGGAGATTAGTTTGGGTTACTTGTTCAAGCATGATAACACAAGGAGAGACAGTCGCTACGCAAGCCAGGCTGCGAGCTTTACTGCCGAATTACAGGATTGCCTCAAATGGAGGACTGTATGAGGGTGCCCCGGCCCAATTCTGGCGCCTGAACAAGGGCGAGGCAGTCGCAACAATAAGTACTCGTATGGACAATCATGAATCTCCCTACATGCCCTTATTTTCCCAACTAGTATTCTCCGGGTACTATTAATCGTGACGCGTCGTGTACGAATATCTCCGGATTGGAGTGCAAGATTGATACATGCGATAAGAATACTACTGGGTAGGCAATGTGAGTTAGTTCGTCTTCATTAATATTAAAGGCTTCTGCCGCCCAATAATCTACGCTTTGACTGCTATTTACAATGAGTATCTTAAGAGTTGGCAGTGTTTAATTCGAACGTTTACGCTAAGCCGCCGTCGAGGGCTGGCTGTATTGGTCATAACTAAGGCTAGAATTGTCATTAAGATTACTTGACTTAAGCTAGGAATTGTGCCAGAGAGGGCACGTGCAGTCTAATTATTGTTATTATTTAATATTATATGAGAAATCCCTGGTCTCCTGGGCTTGAACGTGAAAGGTGTCCTACGAGAGGAGAGAGGAAGGCACCATTTGAAAAAGGTAGAGGGAACGCGGAATCTATGCACAAAGTGCACAGAATTGGTAGATGAGGAGGAGGATAAGAGCACCAGAGGGATTTAGAGAACATTGATCATGAGGCTACAGATTAAAATAGTATAAGGCATTCCTATGAGTTATAACGACAACAACCACTGGAGGTAGCCGCCATTGCCAAGAGGTCAAAGGAACAAGTAGCTACAGTTGAGGGCGACCAATTACTGGTTACACAATATTTAGCCCCCAAATCAGATAGTTGGATGATTTCTGGATTAGAATTTCCAGGAGTTGGGAATTTAGAATATTCGGAGACTTTCCGAGGTAAGCATAATTACCCTAATTTCTAAATCCAGTAACGACTAATTATTGACATTTTTATATACACAAATTGACCTAACCAAAAATCAATAGTAAGCGTTATCACTAAAGTGATTATGATAGGAATTCTTGCTACAGTCAATGATCAGGAAAGAATGATTATTTTATGTGACTCGACTTGAGGTAAGTAACTACCGAGGATATAATCTCTATTGTGTAAATAACCTAACATGGCTTATTTCCCACGATATGACATTTAAACATTGACTAAAAATCAAGGGAATTCCACAAATTAAATAGATCTGACTTACTAAACATACAAAACTTGAGAACACAATTGATTACAACTGGAACACACAAGAGATGGCAAAACCCTAATGGCGATCAATAGATTATTCCTATACAATTGATTAGAGGCTTGAACACATCAGCAGCTTTGCCTGGACAACTAAGGTGGCATGAGCAGTAACCTTTGGGCCTAGGTCTCACTTAATAAATCAATGATGGTAAAAATCTACAGCATTTTGCTAAATGCAATTGAACTAGAAAGCTCATGTTTCCAGTTTCACCTAACTGAAATAAACAATGTACAATGACTATTTAATTAAATTTACTAACTATCTATTCTTCAGAATCAAGAATTATTTGTGTGTTACTAATTGATTATCTACCTAATTTAATTTAGAAACCCAGTTGGGGCAATAATTGGTAATTGATGCAGGACTAGATGCATTCAGAAGAATACATCTGTGAGTAAAATAATTGGTGCTAGCCTAACTTGATAAAACATAAACACATTTTGAAATATTGGGCCAAAATTATTTTTGACAAAATGGAAATTCTAGCTTGATAAACAAATAACCATACTGAATTTTGGCATGATAAATTATTTTGATACAAAGGGGGGAAAATCCTAACCTTGAGAGAACACACAACACATTGAAATGTTGACATAAAATCATTTTAAAAAAAGGAGAATTTCTAGCCTGAATAGAATGCCATCATATTGAAATGTTGGAATAAAAATCATTCTAAGAAAAGGAGAATTTCTAGCCTGAATGAAATGCCATCATATTGAAATGTTGGAATAAAATTATTTTAAGAACAAAAGGTGAAAACTCCCTAAAAATGGCTTTACATTGAATAGTTAATTGTTTGCTAAAACTTTAAGATAGGATATACTACAATACACAAGGAAAAATGGCCTGTGGGGAGCCCAAATTCCGGCCAAGAAAATCCTAAGCGTTTAATACTTTGGAAAATTTAGGCAATTTTTCTGAATACATACACAATAATATTATTGACGGTTTGCATATCATAAATAATTATAGTTACCCGTAGAACAGCACAGTCACACACAATACTCTAATTCTCACCAGAGAAAACACGCGGTGCACACACTTTCAATGACTTGGTACGAGTGGCGCTAGTGCGAGTGGAAATGTTGCCGACACAACGTCATGGAGGGTTTCGTTACAACGCAAAAGTGATTTCTTAGAGAATAAATTTTTCAATGCACAATTTTAATGGAATTGAGGATAGAAGTTAATTAATTCCGTAATGAAATTTTATTCTGATGGTTGGATTTATTTTACTGAATTTTTAATGATCATTTTGAGAATTTCTGAAATTTATACTGAGTTGCGTGCCGAAGGTTCGCTACAGACAAGGTCTATAGACACATCGGGCAATATGCCTACAACTGAGTACTTAACTAAACAATCGTCGAGAAATTTAGTCGCAAAAACCTCTGATGTATAGTACTCCTGTCAATCAAATATACCGATGAGAATTACAAAAAAACTCTTTATCACAACTCATTCATGATTTACTTTGTCTCGCAATCTTATTGGACTAATTTAGTAATTATCTGAACAAATGAAATATTTGGTTTAGATAGATTATCAACAAATACATGTACCAGGCTTCTCCTTCCTACGGGAGGGTAGCCGACAGCAGGCCACACTCATCACCCTTAGTCACAAGGAGACGAGAGATCAGCAGCAGCCCAGCACAACCATCTTCCACAGTCAGGCCCGACAGCCATTGCTGGTTTATCCCAACTGCTTCATTGAGTGCAGCCTCACCCCCCGCTCAAGACAGGTCAACCCCATCACACGCGGGCAGGCTTCCAGCACCGCGTCCCAAAAATAAAATTATCTCCTTATGCACTGCTTCTATTCACTTTTGTTCACAGTCAGACCCCTCTCATACAAAGCACGTTTTACCCCATTCATCTAACTCATCCGTGGCCTACCTCGCTACTCATTTCTGATGTCTAAATCTTCTTTATTAGCCGCTAAACATTCATTCTTTCAACATGCCCAAGCATGCCCATATCGACAAATAATCCGTAAAAATATGTTCTAGCCTCTTTCTAAAACTCCATTTAAATTCTATTGAGGTGAGAACAATACTATGTTTTATAATTACTGTAGATTGTGCGCAGCCACCTTAACAAGTGGACTCAACTCCCCGAATTAACAGGCTCTACGGCACACAAATTTACCGGGAACCCATCTGGGGCCGGTAACGCTGAAATTTAAGATAATTACGGACAAGCGGAGCGTCATTAGCGGGAGTCTCACCTGAAGATCTTCGAAACCAATGTTCAGGCGAACACTCTTCACTGTAGCCGGCTGTCAAGGACCCAAGAAGTACCTGGTAGCGAGGGCAGAATATTTTAATAATGAAGGCATCTACGGATGCTTTATTTCCAATCAAGCCTGATACATATCACCTTGTACATTGGATTTTCAAATGCCTTATAACTAACGCCAGGACGCCATGACGCTTTCCCCCGGTCGAGACCGGTACCCATTTCAGACACCTGGGTGGATGAATGCCGAGGAGAATGCCGAGTCCCGCGGAGCACACGAGAAGAAGGTGCGTTCGCGTTCACGGCTGGTTTCAATCTGAGGTAGCGGACTTCTGTCGCTACGCTCCTTAGCTTGCTCGAATCCGTCGCGAAGGCTTAGGACTCGAACAACAGGATCAGACGAACGTTTTAGTGTTTAAATTTACATTTGTCGCCGTAGACTTGAGGAACCCCCGCCATTGCTCCGCTTAGTCGTAAAATTATCAGCGTTATTAATTTTAGGCTGATTAGAAGGAGCACAGCCTTTGCTCTTTATTGCGGAAGGCCTTTTTATGCCTTTTAAAGTCCGCAAAGGACCTCAGCGTTCGAGCAATGACTGGAATCTCGACAAGATAAACAATTAATATGCGGTAATAAGAACAGAAATCAAGACGAAACCCCGTTTTCCTTATAAGTTTATTCATAAAAATTATGCCTTAATTATAATTTAATACTTTTTACCACAGATATTCTTAATTGGGGCGTTAAAAATTGCATGCATCTTAATAGTTCGCCAATTATTGGTTAACATACTAAGGGAAAACCAAAATGTAATCACCTAAGTAATTTAGTCTATGCTTATAACGTTTTATGATTATAAGCTTCTAGAGCACATCTAAACTAAAATATTAAACATTGATCCAAAATATTGTGAAAAACTTTTTTCCTTTTAAACTTTAGATAATAGAGAAAAACCACCAATTTAGGCGGAAAGGTAAACGAGCGCTTAAACCTGAAAAGTGGGCGTGCGTAAATTACAAAATTGTTTTCCCGCGTAGCGCACAACTGGTCGGAAAATTGGCGCGTGTGCAACAACTTATCAACTTTCCAAAACTTATCTTGAAACTCTCATGATGATTCCAGAAACTGGGAAGATGTGGTCAAAGATGTACGTTCTTAAACGAGGTAAGAAATGAGTACCAAATGTATAGATTTCAGCCCAGTGAAGCTATAATGTCTTATTTCTCTCATGAAGTCAAGTGGTTTTAGTTGATTGAATTTTAGCTTTGGTAGTTAAAAGTTCAGTCATGGATTGATTTTGGTGTAAAAATGATCATAAAGAAAAGCTTGCGATTCAATATTTCTTACAATTTTAAATGGACTTGATGAAAACCTGTCATAATTCAAATGGTCTTGGACAGTAGACCAAGTTGCTGTAAAACATTCGATGAATAAACGATTGTTGTCTAAACTAATGAGGCAAATACAGTGATGAAATACTTAGTGCTGTTTTAATTGTACGTAAAAATATTGGTCAATATGCAGTTTGACCCGTTCACAGAAATTGAAAGTTCTGTTCCTAAGAATCACTAAAGGAACACATTTAACTAGAAAGGTTGGTCAATATTGAGTTTAGGTGATGTGGGGAAATTAAGCATTCCATTTCACATAATCATCCAAGAAGCCCATTTAAAAACATTTTACAGGAATGACATTTTTTCCGCTGATGCGTTATTTTCAAATTATTAAACTTTGAAGTTGGCTCACGGGGGCCAAGGAAGTGAGCGCGCCATGCGGAATTTAATTAATAACAGAAGCTAACCCTCTATTACAAACATAAAGAGGTTGGGTCGTGAGGAGGAGGCACAGTTCGGTCAATATTGAAAATAATGTTGTCTACAAATTTCATAATTTCGTAGGTATAGATGGGTAATAGAGTTGATTTTAAGGCGTTTTACACAAATGACAATGTGCCATGAAATGCATAGTTTTCGAGTTATTTAAGTTTGAAGTTATACGAACGGCGCTCCTGAATGGCCCTTTTAACGCAAAAACAGTCATTGTTTTAGCAATGAAAATGGAAGCTAACCCCTATTACAAAAGTAAAGAGGTTGGGTCGTGAGGGGTAGCAACAGTTCTTTTAGTGAAAATTATAAATAAAGCTTTCTAGTGACGTTTGGTTACATCGACTCGAAGATGGCTGCTGCCATCTTCAGCCGGTTGGCACCATGATGGCAGCCACCTTGGCGTCGATGTAAACAAACGTCACTCGAAACCTTTATTTATAATTTTCACTAAAAAAACCGTGCCTACCCCTTACAACCCAACCTCTTTACGTTTGTAATAGGGGGTTAGCTTCCGTTATCAATTGAATTACGCTAGCCCCGCGTGCTTCCATGATGCGCACAATCCAGCTTCAAAGTTGAATAATTCGAAAATAACGCATCGCCGGGCAGAATGTCATTCTTGTAAAACGTCTTATAATTGACTATATTAACTACCCATCTATACCTACAAAATTATGAAATTTGTTGACAACATTGTATTCAATATTGACCCACAGTTCTTTTAGTAAAAATTATAAATAAAGCTTCTAACCAACCCATTGGGGTGATGACTGCAATCTTGTTTACATCGGCCGGCTCCAAGATGGCGGCGCCCATGGGCGCCGCCATCTCTTTAGGGTCGTCTCTTTCTCTTTAATCTCTTTAGGGTCACATTTGCCACCTCTTTAGGGGTCGTGAGGGGGAGTCACAGTTCTTCTCGTGGAAATTATAAATAAAGGTTTCTAGTGGCGTCCGTTTACGTCATCTCCAATGGCAGCCACCCGGTACCCAAAATGGCGGCTTCCATCTTGGAATTGATGTAAACATTGACGTCACCCTAATGGGTGGGTTTGAACCTTTATTTATAATTTTCACTAGAAGAACTGTGGCCCCCCTTCACAACGCAATCGCTTTACATTTATAATTGGATGTTAGCTTCTGTTATTAAATAAATTCTGCTTGGCGCGGTTGCTTCCTTTTGAGCGCAAAAGCCAAGTTTAAAGTTTATTAATTTGAAAATAACGCATCAGCGAGCAGAATGTCATTCATGTAAAACGTTCTTGAATAGGCTACTTTGGTGATTCTTAAGATCGGAATTTTTATTTTCCGTGATTGCATCACGCTTCATATTGACCGACATAAGTATTAGTCCCGCCATTAGTTTTGGGTGATAACGATTATTGTGTTATTAACTAAACACCCCAGAAGTGGGTTCAGGCTCCGTGGGGTTGGCTAGTAATAAGTTACAAAGTACCCAAACGTACTCTAACAGCTCCAGCTCAATTGCACAGCTGATTGAAACTGCTATGGAACACAAAAATTTCATAGTTGAACAACTCAAAAATAACGTATCAGCAAGCAGAATGTCATGCTTGTAAAACGTTTCTAACTGCGTTCCCTAAGTGATTTTTTGGAATGGAATTTTTAATTTCTGTGAACAGGTTGAACTGCATATAGACCAAAATATTAAGCAAGATTTAATTTATCCGTCTTTGTAGATAGGTACTCTAAATTTTGATCATTTTCAATTTTTCTATTATTCAATAATTTTGATATAAATATTTGCCAGCAGATTCTTCTTTTTAGTTAATGAACTTGTACTTATGTACATATTGAGCTGAACTGAGACGTTATACCAGGAATGGGAGACCTAAATAGATTAAATTGGGTAGAGTAATATTGTATCAATAGTTAAAATTCAAAGTTTGAGTTCAGCCGTTTGATGTTAACATATCTTGAAGCGTAAGCCTTAATAATATATTGCTAAGTGAAATTACAAAATAAGTCTTGATATTCTTCCCTGCAAGTGAGTAAATTTAGCTTGACATCTGGGTGTGCAGCATTAAATTCTTATACCTTGGCTTAATAATGGTCAGTTGCTCATAGCCTTCTCAAATGGATTCTGAATAAATTACATTTATCCTTAGAAAACCTGTGGGAGTTTCCTTAACACGTTAAGTGTGGCGTGACCCACCGGTGGTCATTTAGGTGATTTTCATAATGCTGCTGGCCGACCAGCAGTCACTGACTCGATTTTTATAAATACTAAATGAAAGTTAAATGAAGGCATGATCCAGTCAATGTTTGCTATTTTTAAAATTCCTTACTAAAATTGAATCTAAATTTGTGCTGAATATTGAACTTCAGTTTAACCTGCCGCACTTAACGTGTTTATGCCAAATCCCGTGAAGTACAAACCTTTTTCAAATGGAGATTTTGTTGTCAAGTTCTGTTTTAATTTTTTGGAGCTGGCATTTTAAACGTTTTGAATGTCTGGGTCAATGGTTGCAGCATTTCATCTTCAGAATCTTCAATATTAGATTCCAGCAAGTCTTGTATACTGATATGATTAAATTTAAATACTATTGAGAGTGGAAGGTGTAGTTTTGAAAGCTCGCATTAACACGTTAGTTGCGATGGGTTAAACTGAAGTTCAATATTCAACTTAAATTTATAAAGTCAAAAGTGATGAGCAAATTTGTAAACATCAAACATTCACTGGGCCTGTTAAATACCATTAATTTAGAAAGGTTGTTAGAATTTTTCAAAACGACTCGTTGATGGGTCGTTTTGCAGCAGGAAAAAACCTAACTACAACCCACCGGTGGGTCATGCCGCATTGAATGTGTTAAATAACGCATCTTATGCAAAGATAAAAACATATCTACTCTATGTTGCAGATGTTAGATGCTGTTGAGGAGTTTTGTTTTTACAATGGAAACTTGTTTGCCTGAAATCATTACTAATCTTCCACTTATCATGAAGCAGGCTTCTCTCCAATCCAGAGGAGTAAAATTGAAATTTTTCCTTCACAATTTCATATTGTATTGAGAAGGAGCCAGTACACTATTGCAAGATTTCTTATAGAACTACATGTTACTAACTTTTTATAACTTTATATTTTTCAGATTAGATGTGGCACAATCTAGGCTATTAAATGCTTCCACACAGGGTTAGAATTGTCAGCAATGCCAAAAGAACAGTTAGATTAATTTTCATGTTATTAAATTGATAGAAGTGCTGCTGTGTAGATATAAATTATTTTATAAAATTGTTACAATTTTCATATTATTAAATTGATAGAAGTGCTGCTGTGTACATATAAATTGTTTTATAAAATTGTTGCCAGTGGTTCTGTAAAATATATACTGTACTAGTTTTATAACATGAACATGAGTTCTATAGCATGGGGACCTGCTATTTTCATGACTCGCATGCAATGCTATTTCATGAGATAGATGTGTAACTCAGGCCTTTTTTTGTCCACACTGCAGATATGTTAATTTAATTTTTTCTCACAGATGGCCGGAAGGAACCTGTGATGTTCGACAAGATCACATCCCGCATTCAGAAGCTGTGCTATGGCCTCAACATGGACTTCATTGACCCTGTAAGTTGAAGCTCATTTTTTTAAGAAAAAAAATCAGGTTTAAGCTCTGTGTAATTGTTTCACTGGTTTGCGATAAGTTTGTCTGAACTGAAAGTTATGTAAGTATAGATCTAATGTTACAAGTAGTTCCATTTTGTATATACTGTATATTCAATGCATCAAATTTTTATGGAGTAATAATTTTGTTTTATTTATTTGAGAGATAATGATTGTGTACATGACTGAGTTGTTATATGCACTGAATAAGTCTGTTTAGCTTTTACCTCTGATAAGAAGTTTGATGAAATAATTAACTGAACATACAAACGTGATGCTTGAAAGTGTTTAGAACATCATCACTGGAGTTGATGCATGCATGTACCTGAAGAGGAGCAGTTTGTTTTTAGTTTGTAGAAATTTTCAGTGGCTATTGTTGAAGTGTAAAATGCTTCTTTTGGTCTTCTGTGACATAATGCACAACGCACATTCTCACTTGAATCTTATTCTCTCATGGCAGAAAAAAAAAATGGAATTGCCAACTCACAAAGCAGCTACAAAGAAGTGCATGTGTTGTAATGAATTTTAACTCATTTTATTGGTCATGGCATGCTGCTGCTTCTGTATTTAACTCTACCATTATTTAAACCTCATTGCGTCATGCATGGCATTGCTCAGAGTATACATAATGATACAAGAATCCTTACTTCCATCATATAATTATTTTAATTCTTTTTTTCCTTGGTTAAAGTACAGTAATTTATGTTCAAATCGGTGTAATTCCTTTTTTCCTCATTTAAGGTGCTTTAATTTATGTTTAAATCAGTGAACTAATTCCACCCTGTTGCACCACAGCCCTCGGTGACACTGAAGGTGATAAACGGCCTGTATGCGGGTGTCACCACGGTCGAGCTGGACAACCTAGCAGCGGAGATTGCGGCCACCCTCACCACAAAACACCCTGACTATGCTGTGCTTGCTGCCAGGATTGCGGTCTCCAACCTTCACAAAGAGACCAAGAAAACTTTCAGTGGTGAGACTTTGACCAGGGCTTTTTAATTATTTGTACACCTTGCTATTGTGCTTAAGCGTAAATTTAGTTCATTGCTGTCTAAGCCTTACTATTTTGATATGTTCTTTTTTGTGTGTCTCTACAATTGCAGCTTGCATCTTCCATTTTTTGCTTTATTTGCTAATTTTGTGCGCAATATTCATCTATTCCCAAATGCATTCCAAGTAGGCTAATACCAGGCGTGTTGCTTGTAGTTTGGATGATGATTTTAAACAATTTATTTACCACAAGCAATACAATAGTGGATTGTTTCTTGAGTCTAGTACAATGGTCACATTTGAGTATAGCTACTTGTGGGGCTGAATAAGTTGATGACTTGACTTTGACATGTTAATTTTGACTTGCTGTTGAATTTGACTTGTTGATGTGTGCAGAGGTGATGGACGACCTTCGTGGGATGAAAAATTCCAAGACCGGCCTGCTCCAGCCGATGCTCTCAGAGTACCACCACGAGCTCATCATGAGGAATGCCGACATGCTCAACTCTGCCATCATTTATGACAGAGACTTCTCTTACAATTATTTCGGTTTCAAGGTGAATTTCTTGTACTATTGTTTAGGGTTTCAAGGTATATTTTTAGGTTCAAGGTGTAATTCTCTTACAACTGTTTTGGATCTTGGTTAAAAGTTTTGTACACTTGGTTTAGACTCACAGTAAATTTCTGGTAAATTACCGTAAATTCTAGTAAAAAACAAGTGTATGTGTAGGAAAAATCATTGCTGTTTCTAGATTACACACTTTCTGTACTCACTAGTGACCCATTCAATGTTCACCCAGACGTTGGAGCGCTCATACCTGCTGCGCATAGACGGCAAGGTTGTGGAGCGGCCACAGCACATGCTGATGCGAGTTGCTGTGGGCATACACGGTGAAGACCTCGACGCTGTCATCGAGACCTACAACTTGCTCTCTGAGAAGTGGTTTACGCACGCGTCCCCCACACTCTTCAATGCTGCCACCGTCAGACCTCAGCTCTCCAGGTGTGATGGCAGCTAGGTGGTTCCCTCTGTGGATCGCTAGATAGATAGTCGACTTGCAGTGTGGAAACGTTGACTAACAGTGAAAAAAATAGAGCAGCAACAAAATAACAGACCAGCAATTGGGGAAAAAGACTTGCAATGGAAAAATCAACCAGCAATGTAAAAAAATCGACTTGCAGGGGAAAAAATCAACCAGCAATGTAAAAGATCGACTTGCAATGATAATAATTGACCGGCAATGGGAAAAATTGACCAGTAATGGAAAAAATTGATGAGCAATGGAAAAACATGGACCAGCAATGAGAAAAATCGACCAGCAATGGATAAAGTAGACCACCAATGAAAGGATTAACTTCTAGTGAAGAAGTTAGACCAGAAATGAAAAAAACAGCAGCCATTTTCCACAAAGTTACGTTAATTCAAGTTCTCAGTATACATGAGGAGCATGATGATGCAACATTCTTACAGACTAAATAACTTGTGGAAACTTGGGTAAAGTTTTGGCGTATTATTACCTGATAATTTTCCTGTTTTTCTTCATACTTGTGTGCATCACGTTTGCCCTATGTACTGGCCGTCTGGTTAATTTCATTAATGCTACCTTTGCATGTTGAGGTTAGTTCAAGACTCGCGTATGAAATCCAGAAATGTGGCAAGTTGAATGTTATGTTGAAGAAATTATTCTGCATTTCAGTTGTTTCCTGCTGACAATGAAGGATGACAGCATTGAAGGAATATACGACACCCTGAAGCAGTGCGCCTTGATCTCCAAGTCAGCGGGAGGCATTGGTGTCAACGTCCATTGCATCAGAGCCAAGGGCTCCTACATTGCCGGCACCAATGGCATCAGCAATGGGCTTGTGCCTATGCTTAGAGTCTTCAACAACACAGGTATTTGAAGTAGAGGTGTTTTTCTTTTTATTTCGGAGAAGCCAAGTTCTCTGTGCTTATTTAGGGTTTTCTTTGAAACTTGTGAACTTCGGATTGTGGTCAAAAATGTCAAGATGTGTGGGTCAACTTACAATACTAATTTAATGTTAACTTCTCCTACATAAGCGCTTATGTAAAAAATGAAGAACGCTTAAAAAATATTATGCTTCTTAACTAAATTAAAGGTGATCATGGCGTATATGTTTGATCCTGTAAAGATCAAGTTGTATTTTCACATCAAACGAACGATTTTGATACGACGTTTTAGATCACTCGTGAAATGCAGTTGAGCGTGGTGTTTTTAACAAAGCATTTTGCGTATAAAACATAAATTAGTCATGCTGTCCTTCAGTGATGACAGTAGTTCTAAGAGTAATCAAGTTCGTGTTGTATAACGCATCTGGCGTTCTCAGTGCATGTTAGTTTTCTTGAGCAACTGCGGTGAATTAGATGTATGTCAAACAATAAAGAGTGTGGTGCCATCAAACTTGCATGTAAGATGGAACCTGAATTGTTGTGGCTATTTAAGATGCACTTTTATCTGCAGATTTTGTGATCTGGCTTAGGGCCTTGTCTAATGGAGATTTTATTTGAAACACCCAACAATTTTTAGGACTTCTTGTTGAATCTTTAACTTGGATTTCAGTACTTATTGCTTATAACTTACACCCCATATGGGGATACTGTTAAGTTACCTCATCTATTGATAGGCCACACATAGCTTCTTTCAGTTATCATGCTTTCTTTGCTGCCTCTTTTTTTCTCTTCCTTCCTCACTTATGAGTTCTAGGGCCCAGGGAATCTTACTAGGAAACATATGGTGTTGTGCATCAATTTCCATTTTCCACGGTCCATGCTACTTACCTCTTCTCTTCACGTTCTTGAGATCACTTTTATTGTTGCTGGGGTATCCTAAACTAACCAATGAAATGACTTTGTGTAACGTACAACCCATCATGGAACTGTGTTTAGTGTATCACTGAGCTAAATGCCTACTTCATTCCAGCGCGCTACGTCGATCAAGGGGGCAACAAGCGCCCTGGAGCGTTTGCCATCTACTTGGAGCCCTGGCACGCTGACATTCTGTCCTACCTCAACCTGCGCAAGAACACCGGCATGGTACGAGGGGGTAGTTGCATTTAACACTTTGTCTGCGGCAGGTAAAACTGAAGCTGATTATTAAATTCAAATTTAATTTCAATTTAGTGAGCAATGTTGAAAATATCTAACATGAACTGGATGGCCCTTTCATTTAGTTTTGATTAAGTATTCATGAAAGTTGAGTTTGTGACTAATGACCGGTCAGCAGCATTATGAGAACTCCCTCAGTGACCAGTGGTGGCTCACGTCGCAGTCAAAGTGTCGAGTCGTTTGTATTTAAGAATTAGCTGCGATTGCTTTAACTAAGATTAAATATTTAACTCAAACGAAGCTCTGTTTTAACGTTCAACATTGAAATTGATGAAAAGTAAATCGGAATGGGTGAGCGTTTGTTTATTATGTATATAGTGTATTGAAATTAATTTTTGAGTTCATTATGAATTTCCCAACGTTTGTTTTCAATTAAGTATATAAGGAAATGAATTTGTAATTGTAGGTAGGTCCTTTTACAGCTAATTGAAGGTCAAAGAAGGACCGACTTGTGAAGGTCTTCTCACAAAAAAATGTGTTGAAATTGACACTCGTTATGGGTCCTTTAAATTAACGTTTTATTCAAGTGCCGTGAACTTGAAAGATGCATTTCTTGTTTCCATAAAAACTTTACTTTTTTCTCCACGTGTTCGTGATTCATAGGGTTTCTTTTAGGCTGTAAAGGAGTTTTTGTCTGCTACTTTAGCAGCGCATTGAATTTTTGCTATTTCTTTCACTGGAGAGGTTGCTGCAAAACTTTTTAGGGAATGGTAAATATTTCCATACATCTATTTCTCTGCAGGTATCAAATTTTTATCCATAGTTATAAGTTCTAAGTGTGAGCGTTGCTTTCTGTGCTGAGGACCTCTTGAAGTGATCAGTTTGAGGTTTAGAATTCCTCAAAAAGGTACTTTTTTTTAGCTCAATCCAGCTCCAATCTTATAAATCATTTTTTCAAGTAGTTTGGAAGTATTCATATCGTTGTAAAGTCTTGGATGCCTTTGAAGTCATATTATAGAGCTCTTTTGGGAATTTTCATGGTCAATTCAAATAAAAATTTAACATCTTAGATAATTTGCTCAAAGTCCTGCGCTGATTAATGAGTGCCCAAATTTGTACGTATTTGTGTATCAGTTGAGTTCTAATATCTGAAGGTTGTTTCCAATTTGCATTGTTTTAGGCTTCCTGGAGATCACATGACTTCAAAGTTTCTTTCACCAAATCTTACATTAACTCACCAGCCTGTTGATGTTACCCGCTGGTTAACATAGTGCAGCTTAGCGCTGTATACAGAAAGTCCTTGGCTTACGAACGAGTTCCGTTCTTATGGACGTTCGTGAATAGGTTGGGTATGTAAGTCAAAACTTAAGCCTATACGTCACAGAAATATGCTCTTGCATACATAAATCATACTAACGAGTGAAACGTGTTATTAAACTCGTTTGTGCTCTGCCTTACCACCTATTCAGCCGCGCGAGAATTAAAGTTTGGACTCAACGCAGTTCGTAGCTGTGAACAGATGGCTTTGAAGCGGAACATGAATCAATAGGGTTTATGGGTGCCGTAATGAGTTGCCTTAAACCATCCACTCTCTGTACTTAACTAACAAACGAATTGCCGTGAAGCGGAACATGAATTAGTAGGGTTTATGGGCGCTCGTTCGTAACGGCGAGTTGTCAAAAGTTGAAATACCATAAACCTCAGACTCCCTGTACTTACATATTTCTAAACTCGATCAGGACGAGGAGAGGGCACGTGACCTGTTCTACGGGCTCTGGATCCCTGACCTGTTCATGAAGCGCGTCAATGCCAACGCTCACTGGAGCCTCATGTGCCCCCATGACTGCCCTGGTCTTTCTGATGTCTGGGGTGGGTGCTGCTTTTGTGTCGGTCCTACAAAACAACATTCAGACTTCTCTTACTGATTTAATTTTTCTGGGATCGCAAATACCATGTTTCTTCACTATGCTCTTGGTGTTGCTTTACAGCCGTCGTTAATTTGTTGAATGTTTCTAAGAGAAACTGAAGAGTGTACTGTTAAAGAAGCAACCTCTGACGAATATTCTTTGCCTTTATACAACGTGGTATGCGTCTAGTCGTTCAGTTGTTAACAAAAATTTCATAAGTTTTCCTAAGCGGTTTCTTGAACGAGGAAATGAAACAATATCAGGGCTGGAGAGACTTGTTAGTTGATGATGTGAGTGCACCTTAGCCTTGGAGACGTGATCATGGGCTGGCCCTGTCTGTGTAACTAATTGCGATATATCAAGCTGTTGGTGAAGTTCTGAGTTAATTCTATACATGACATGTTATTGTTACTATAACAAGCTCGATATTTTGTAATGAAATGTTGAACATTTTCTTGCTTCTTCAGTGTAAGATAGTACTAACTTGTATAGTTGCATATGCTTGTCTGGTGTGCCGATTCTCCATTGTGGTACAGAGCACCGCACAGTTGTACCGGTGCTTTATGCATCGGTGTTTTTTATTTGTTCTAATGATAGCATGCCAAGTTTAATTTCATTGGTTCTATGAAGGTATGAGATGCTAGGTTTGACAAAAACCTCGATTCTCGTAATGGTTTTTTGTCGAACCATGTGAAGTTGGCTGCAGCTGAAAGAACATTGCAAATATTTTTTCTTATTCCTTGAAAGCGCCAGATGTTAGAAACTTACTTTGGTTCATGACGTCTTGATAGTTTTAATGTCAAGTGAAATGCATAGGGCTAGTGTTGGTACTCCCCTCAATTCCCATCGATACAATTGTTGTATCTATGGGAATTAGCGCTCCCAGGGGGACAATGTGAGGGCCTAAGCTGGGAGTTAGGTAGGCTTTCTTCTTGTTGAAATGAAATGTTTTTGTTATGTTAAAAGGACCACCTTTTTTCAGTTCACTGCTGACCTGTTTTTCAGCATCTACTACTTTCTTCTTCAGCTTTGGTCTTGTTTCATAATCTTCTTTCACAACTTACTGTTTCTATGCCCTTTCTGCGTAGATTCCGCGTTGCGTTAACTCCGTGCTAAATGGTGCCTTCCTCCCTTTGGATCGCATTTGTTGCTGCGGGTAGGGAGGCTAAAACTAACAACTAATCTATTCTGATCTAGTGTTACTAGTTTCTTGATTTAAAAAAAATTATTTTGTGATTGCACTCCTATGGGGTAGGATATTAAATTATTTTATGAAATATAGCGCTCTAAGGAGGAAGATGCGATTTCCTAGGTGAAGGCTAGGTAAGCCTTTTTTTATTATAAATTTTTAATTTTGTAACGGAACATCTGTTTTTGCTTGATTGTTCATATTTTTTCAGCAGCTATTGCTTTCTTCAACTTATATCTTGTTTCCCAAACTCCCTTCAATCTTGCTGTTTCCATGAGATGTGTGTGAGGACATGCCTCGTGCACAGATTTCTTGTTCCCTTAAACTCCATATTTAAATGTGCCTTCCTCTTTCTGCGCATTTTATGTGGCTAAAGAGGCAGATTCGAGCAAAATTTCATGGCTAATTCAAATGTATATCATGTTAATTAGGTATTTTTTACAATGTATGTCTTTTAAATAACTAGATTTTAGTTGGTAGGAAAAGAAGCCAAGTAAAATTCAAAGTTCTAGAAGCTGCTCTGAATACGTGAGAAATTCAAATGAGAAGTTTTTAACAATTGGGCTAAGGGACCAGGTAAATAACTCTTCGTGACAGTGTAAATAACTTATTCCTGCAGGTAATGTGTGAGGGCCCGAGCTGAGTCAAACAGGCCTTTTTTTCAATAATTTTTTATGAACACTGCCTTGTTTCTGTTCACTGCCATCCTGTTTTTCTGCACCTACTATTCTCTCCATACTAAATGGTGCCTTCCTCTCTCCTCTGTTCGGAATGCTTTTTTTTAGCGGTTAGGGAGGTTTAAACTAACATGTTGCCTAATCTGTTCCTGCAGGTGAGGAGTTCGAGGAGCTGTACCTGAAGTACGAGAAGGAGGGTCGGTACAAGGAGCAAGTGAGCGCCCAGACCGTCTGGTACGCCATCATCGAGTCACAGGTAAAATGGCGTTCCACATCTTATGTACTTGGAAATACTCTTATTTTCTACACGAGAGTTTGTATGCAATTATCTGCCGGATTTTTCTAAACTGGTGAAGCTTTTTATACATAGGATTTTTTATCAGTGTGTTTTTAAGTAACTTTTTCTCCGAGTATTTCGTTTATTTTTTTACTTATTTTTTTTTTCTATAAATCAGATAAAACTGTGTGATGACTTGAGAAATTTACATCGATTGTTATTTCATTCAGTTGATTTTATTCTTGTTATGTACATTTATTATAGTGATAACAGCTGTTTACTTTTGCCATGGATAACGTCTGAGAATTAACTCGAAGCAAAATAACTTCGTTCAATTTTAGTGTCAGATGTTGTATTCTAATTATCATAGCTTTTACTAAAAAAGATTTGTCTATTCAACATCCTAACGTTATTGTTTATTTGTTCCTTTGGGATTAGTAGTACTTCAAGAGCTTTCGGTTAATTAAAAACAAAACGAGTAGTTGTTATTCCTAAAGATTGAATCTGTTCAGTTCAAGAGAATTGTTCTTAGTAAAAGTGTGTTGGAAGCGTAAGTTGTACAACAATTTTTCTCTGCAAAAGTTTATTGGAAGCGCGAGCTGTAATTTAAGACGATTGTTTTCTGTAAAAGTGCGTTGGAAGCACAAGGTGTGCGACAATTGTTTTCTGCAAAAAGTTTGTTGGAAGCGCAAGTTGTAATTTCGTACTGTGCTTCCCGCAGATTGAGACCGGCACGCCGTACATGCTTTACAAAGACGCTTGCAACCGCAAGAGCAATCAGCAGAACCTGGGGACCATCAAGTGCTCCAACCTCTGCACCGAGATTGTGGAGTTCTCCTCTCCTGATGAGGTAAGTACTTTTTTAATTCAACACTTATGTTTGCATGTTGGTGGTTACAAATGTTCTTCGCTGCTAAGACACCAGTCTTCAGTTGAACATTTTTCATGTTTGCACGTAGATGGCTACGAATGTTCTTATGCACTTTGTGTTAGCCTGTACGCAGGTGGCCACAAATGTTATTGGCGACCAGTGTCTCAAATTGCTTGACTTGCATCATGTAGCTCGTTTGAATTTCCCCTTGGGGCATACAACTGATATATTTATAGGCAAAAGGGGCTCACAATGGGAATGTGGGAGGTCCCAAACTGAATGTTAAGTGGGCCTTCGTTTTATAGGAATCAAATAATTTTCTATAGTTTTTTAAGAACCATTTTTTATCGGTTTACTTTTGTCCTATCTATATCTTTTAATTCCATTTTTAAGTTATATTGCTTCATGAACTTTTTCAATCTCGTTTCTATGCACAGGGTGTGGAGACGCATCTTATGCATAGATTCCAAGTTCTATTAATTCAATTCTCAATAAAAGTATCCTCTTCCATCTCTTGGAAACGCCTCTGTTGTTGCTGGAGAGGCTTTAATTGGCTTGTAATCTATTATTTCGGAATAAAAAATACAATGAATGAAGACAGGAGTCATCGTAGAGGTTAGAAAGGCTGATTATGTAGGGATATATTGCAGGGGGCCAGTTGATTCGTGCGTTCTGTCTTTGTAACGATAGGGCTTGATCTTTTTCAGATTGCAGTATGCAATCTGGCCTCCATTGCTGTCAACATGTATGTAAGGCCGGACAAAACTTACGACTTCGAGAAGCTCAAATCGGTCACAAAGGTGAGTGCTACCAGGTTTTATTACTATTAGAAACTAGAATTCTCCTCTTTGAAATAAATACACTTTATTAGGAGTAAATTACCTACCAGATACAAGTTGTTGGTGTCTGTTGAAAAAACCAAGCAAACCACGTACTAAAGTAATCTTGTACTACAGGTAATCACGCGGAATTTGAACAAGATCATCGACGTGAACTACTACCCCGTTGAAGAGGCACGTCGCTCCAATATGCGTCACAGACCCATTGGTATCGGCGTGCAAGGGCTTGCAGATGCCTTCATTCTCATGAGGTTAGTGCTGCTCTACTATCTTTCAAATTTATATTTGTTTCCAATAAATTTTATTTATTTTTTTGGCAGCGTGGGAAAGTCATGCATAAAAAGTGAGATGGGATTTAATTAACGTTTCACCTCGCAGTTGCATATTTTGGCCTATTGTTGGAGACCCTTACTCAGGAGACGAGAGCTTTCGTTTGTTTACACCTGTTCTAAGATAGATCTCTCTCCCGCTCTTCCAAAATCCTTAAAAGTTTTTTATTCATTTGGATTGTAAGACCTGTTGTTACTTCGGCCATTGAGTTCCACTGGGGCAAGTGAAGTAGCAGTCTTGCGTATACTTCTCCGGTGGTGCGTATCGGTGATAGGGACAGAGAAGTCGGAACTTTCCGTTGAAAAAACTTACATTGGTACATCTTAGAATTACTGAACACTTGAAATGACTAGATGAGATTTTGAGGGGTGGCTGAAGTTTAGTCACTTAAACATTGAGTACTCTGTCACCCCTCGGGGAATACAAATATAATATGGGTAAGAATCAGCGCTCACAGGAATGAGATGTGAGATCCTATTTTCGAGCCTTGTGCCAGCAGTGTAGGGGAATAGATCTTATTAACACCATCAAAAGTCTCCAGTACATATATCAATGGAATAAGATCTCAAGGCAAATTGTAGAAGATTTTGGTCTCTCTTTTAACTCTAATGGTATACTTCACCGAAGATGTAAACATGATAAGCCTATGTAAACGTGTTGCTTATGCCTCCATGTCAGCATTTTCACGACTTGAAGTTGCATATAAAAGCTCTGGTTCCCCTCAGGTATCCGTTTGACAGTGAAGAAGCTCTAAAGCTGAACAAGGAAATTTTTGAGACGATCTACTACGGCGCTATGGAGGCGAGCTGCGAGCTGGCTGAGAAGCTTGGCCCCTATGAAACATACGAGGGCTGTCCCGTCAGTAAAGGGGTGAGTACTTCAATAGAACTGTCCCCTCAAGGGGCAGAGGTTGGGCAATAGGGTTAGGCTAGTTAGGTTTTTCCAGAGTTTGCTATGGGGACTGGCACGATGAAGAAGGTACCGAAAGGGCGCGTGTAGTAAAAACTCTACGGAGTTCACAACATACATTCAACTTACTTTTTAACATGAAGGTAGGTCTGCGTGACTTCTATCTTTTGAATCTACTGTGATTTTCATAGTTTTCTTTCCCTCTGAGGTATCTGTAATTCGTTTTTTCTTCCTCTTCATTTTTAATTGCCGGTTTCTATCCATTGAGTATCTTCTGTGGGAGCGCACACTGTGGATAGATTCTCTTATTTCTAGCCGGTAATAAGTGGTGCTTTCTTCTTTCGGGAACATACATCATGTGTATGGGGAGATAGAAACTAAAATCTAATAGAAGAGGAAGTGGCATCAACTTTTTTTTTACAAAACCTACACACGCTCTAAAATTGTTTCTATGCTTTCTAGTGATGTCTCCTACCAAGAGCAACTTCAATCAGTGAGGGATCTCTACCTAGTAACTAAGGCAACTATGCTTTGAAATTTTTGGCAGACATTCTATCTCGACTGAAGGAGCTAGAGATGGTATCCATGATACTTCTCAAAGGGCAATAATTCATTTTTTGCTTTCAAAATGTACAGCTTTCAAAATACACACACAGCTTTCAAAACACACGCTTTCAAAGCATACAGAGCTTGGAGTGACCAGCTTGGTTGTGTGTCAGGTGTTCCAGTACGACATGTGGGACGTGAAGCCGTCACCGCTGCACGACTGGGCGGACCTCAAGGAGCGGGTTGCCCGTCACGGCGTGCGCAACAGCCTCCTGCTGGCTCCCATGCCCACCGCGTCCACGGCCCAAATTCTTGGCAACAACGAAAGCATCGAGGCCTACACCAGCAACATCTACACTCGCAGGGTTCTCAGCGGCGAGTTTCAGGTTACTCCCGAATTTTTGCGTAGTTAGCTACTTCAGTGAACCGAATTTCTGCAAAGTTGACTGCTTTGGCAAACCAGATTTCTGCGAAGTTAGCAACTTCAGTAGACTGAATTTCTGCAAAGTTTGCTACTTTGGTAAAGCAAATTTCTTGTCTAACTTGGCTTTTGTGATATGTGATGTTTCTGAGTTCTCACTTCGAGAATAAGTTATGGTTTTGTTTTTTCTTCACTTTTTCCATCGTATTAGAACTATTTTCATCTTAATTGTTTCTCAGTTTTATTCGTGTACCTTTTATTGGTTGTTATGAGCATGCGATTGAAAATTTCTGTAAAGAACGTGAATGCTTTTGGAGTGTGTATCAAGAGTTGGTAGGTTATGGTTGATCGAAGCATATAAACCTTGATGGCATTCCTGTTGAGTGAGTAGATATTGCAGGGAAGTGAATGCTCTAGCGTAAGGCATAGTTACGATCCGATTGGAATTGATGACTGTAATAGTGGTGTTGAGTGCAGTAAGAGTAAGCTAATACTCGTAGTTGCGAGTGGTGTAGCCATGAATTCCAAGTATCCGAAACTGGGAAATTCCAGTCAAATTAGATTTTTTATGATTTAAATTCGGGAGAAGTATATGATTCCATTATTTCAGGTCATCTACCGCTGCATAGTACGCAGAACCCTAACTTTACAAAATTTTATATAATCAGGAAGTCTTAGATTTTTTCTTCAAGAGTTTCAGATTTTCGGAACGAGTGTTAGGTTTTCAATTCCGAGGGATTAATGAATAAATAGTAAAGTGGGATTATGGGACCAGCTTTTTTTATGTATTCTGTATAATGCGGCGAGTTTGAGTCTAGCCAAGGTTTAGAGGAAATTTACTGGGAACAAGTGCGGTAGATGAGTGACAAGGATGCGGCCTAACCAGATCATTCACTTAATTTCTCTCTAATACGTCTCTTAAAGGGTAACAATCATGTCAGAATTTGGTAACACGTTGCTGAAGAGTAACAATCGTATCTGAATTTTGTGATATCTACGTTATCATGCATCAATTCAACATTGTCGATCTTAAAGATTGAGGAGAAAATTTTCTATTGTTTCAGTGTTTCATATCAACTTGCAGGTTGTGAACCACCACTTGCTGCGTGACCTGACCGACCTCGGACTGTGGGATGACGACACCAAGAACCAGATCATCGCTAACAACGGTTCTATACAAGTAAGAAGCCGTTCTTCCTCAAATCTTCTTGCCGCTTCCAAGCATTTCGTTATGTTCTATTTTCTCTCGAGTGCTTCTTTCTGTACTCGCTCTACGTTTATCTGAGTAGCATATTTCTTGATGGTACGATTGAAGATCATTGATGATGGCGAAAATTGCTGGATTATTCCAAAGGTTTCTAGCGCAAGTTGCTGAACTTTTCAATTCTAGGTATGTAAAGTCGGGTTTGAAGATTGATCGTAATTAAGGAGCTAAGTCTACTTCTTCCGTTACTTGCTATCCTTGAGACAGACATGCATGTGGTTATTATGCTTCTCTGTGCGAGTTTTCGATCCTGCTTGTTGCTTTGATCACTCCTATTTCTATAATTGAAATACCTTGCAACAACCGTGGTGAATACTGAGTTATTTAATGCATCAGGTATTGTTTGCAGGGGTTTAATGAAGTAAATCATATTCATGGTATACTTAATACTGATATTTGAGGATTGGTTCTAACTTTTTTGCTCCAATTAATCAAATCAAAGGTAAAGAATTATGTGATTTCTTTGGGCTGCTTTGATTCCATTATCTGAAAGCGGCAGAGTTTCTTGACATCCGTTATGTTGAAGGCTTATACAGGTGTCAGCCTAGATTGAAGTGTTAGTGTTGCAATTCGAAGTGTGATCAGTGTATTTCGTGTTACTTTAAAACTGAACCCATGTATTTTTTATTCCCTACAGAATATTGCGAAGATTCCTGGCGATCTGAAGAAGTTGTATAAGACCGTGTGGGAGATCTCGCAGAAAGTGGTCCTGCAGATGGCGGCCGATCGAGGGGCCTTCATTGACCAGAGCCAGTCCCTGAACATCCACATCGCCCAGCCCAACTACGGCAAACTCACCTCGATGCATTTCCACGCCTGGAGACTCGTAAGTTGGATTACGTGTCTCCGTAGCAGGGTCTGGTGGGACGCTTGACACGTTGACCGCGATGAATTGAACTGAAGTTCAATATTCAACTCAAATTTGATGTCAATCGTAGTGAGCAATTTTGAAAATAGCAAACATTAACTAGTTCATGTCTTCATTTAGCTTTAAGTAATTGAGTTTGTGACGACTGACCGGTCAGCAGCATTATGAAATGATTTCCGTGTACACCGGCGGCTCACATCTCGACCAACGAGTTATCGCGTTGCGTGTGATACGACCCACCGGTGGTGGTGGTCACTGAGGGGATTTTCATAATGTTGCTGACCGGACAGCTGTCCCCAACTCAATTTCGGTAAATGCTTTATGAAAACTAAATGAAGCCATGATCTATTTAATGTTTATTTTCAAAATTGATCTCTGAAATTGACTTTGATTTGTGTTGAATATTGTACTTCAGTTCAACCCGGCACACTTAACGTGTTTAACTAACTTGAAATCTGAAATGTTCTGCACGCAGAATTATTGGCGAGTAAACCCTGGGCGGTTTTATACGTCATTCTAAACTTCACGAAGAGATATCGATTAGATGTATTGAAAGTTTCTGATTTAATTTCACTAGCTGAGGATGCGTCACGCGATGAGGCGTTTCTCAATTTCTTCAGTAGTGCACCTGATAATAAGGAATTATTTCCACAATTGTTATCTTCATCTTATTGGTTATAGATTTAACTACTTATGAATCTATCAAGAAGACATTATTGATTACGTGAAAGTGCATAAAACAATTAGAACATATAATGGTCTTTGGAGTAAAATTTCCTAGCTGGAAGCTCTAAGGTAACTGGAAGCTAAAAAGTTCAATATAAAGTCATGGAGTGTTTTTTTCGATCACCATTGTAAGGCCAACATAGACATTCTAATATTATTTTTGCACTTTCATTGATGACTATAAATGCTCGGAGATGATGATAGGTGCGATGGCGCATTTTATATTTCTCATCAATCGATTCTCACACTAAGTTAATAAGCAAATATTCATTGCACATTATTCACCGGAAACTTTAATTTGTAAATTATTTAATATTCCTTAGGAAATTGTTTGATTTTCATGATTGACGAGTGAATTGATGGTATACATGTAACTGCATTAAGTTAGTTCTTGATGATTTTTTTCGTTTCACTCGCATTACATTTGATGTTGCATTACAGGGACTGAAGACGGGCATGTATTACCTGCGTACGAAGCCTGCGGCCAACGCTATTCAGTTCACTGTTGACAAGTCCAAGCTGAACAGCACAATCGAGGCAGAAAAGGAGAAAATCGAGGAAGTATCAACGAAGGAGAAAAACGTGGCTGCAATGGTGTGTTCTCTGGAAAACAAAGACGACTGCCTCATGTGCGGCTCATAGATCCAGTAGCACAACTCTGGTAACTGCGCTCGTTGCTCCTGCCCAGTGATTTATTTACCCGTCTTTTCAGTCTGCTGTGAGTAGTTTAATTTGTAAATGATAAGTTTATTTCTTCAATGAACGAACAATCAATAAATTTTCAGTCTCTCATAGTAAGAACAAGACATAAATTTAAGCTCGTAATCTACCATGAAGTGATGTACTTTATTTCTACCAATGTGCCTTTTCTCAGTAGTTTTAGATGTGTTTTTAATGGAAAAACGTTTGCAAGTTTGATGCTCCGTGTCCAGAAAATTTTTGATCGAATAATGTTAGCGTTTTTTTAGTGTTTTCTAATTTTTCTTACGGTAGACGAGTCATCAGAAGTTAAGTCATCCGAGTCATCCTTACCCTAGCTAGGGTAAGGGCAGCCGTGTGTCGGTACTGTCTAAGGGGCTATTGCTGCTGTTTTTGTTTTATTTACGCTCTGGTACGACGTTCGGTCGGATTCTTAATTCGGTTTTGATTTCTTGTTTGTGTGCGTTATTGGTTTTAAATTGAGTTTGAATGGAAGCATGGCAAAAACTGTTCCGTTTGCAGTTTTTGATAATATCCAAAAATTGACTTCATCTTCATTGTATATGGATGCCTTGAGTCTCCGAAAGGGAAAATTTTTATTGTATGCTTTAGTTTGATCGATTTCTACTGTTTACTTTTATTCGTAGGTTGTATTTGTTCAATCTAGCTAGGCAAAAATTACATACCATTTTCCTCTGTATAAGTTAGCTTAAGATCTTATTTTGTATTAGCACCTGCGTTTTTTAAGTGCTTTATTTTTAAGTTATCAACCGAGAGCCAACATATCACTGCCGTTCGCTTCTAAGGTGGCCGCGACTAGGACGGGCTGCGTAGAATATAGGTCTTCTCATTCTGTCTGCATTATAAACTGGACGTATATTGTTGTTGTTTTTATTCCACCTAAGTAAAATGTGCTACCGTGGTCATAGATATATACCTCACCTCCAGTTTACTCGTTGGTCTTGATGTTGACTTTCTTGGAACTAATCGAGGCAGAACGGTGTGTGAAAGGCCTTCACTATTTCGAAAGTTTTATTACATAATTTATCAACTCTGAATGCAGATCGAAAAATAATTTGTTAGAGTATTAGGCAAAATTACGAATAAGGCATTTTAGTGCTTTATATGCTTGAAATATTTCAACAATTGAAGCAAGCCTATCGTTAATCAAACTATTCTCTTAGAAAAGATTTTAGGTGTACCAATTTGAAGATACTTTGCATCACTGTGTAATAGTAAATCGGGCTAAGTTAAATCAAGTATAACTCTGAAATATTTTCAAAGTTTATTACTTGACGTGTGAACTAAGTGCTAACTGTAGAAGTGTCCCTCGTACGAAAGATGTTGGTTTCGGTGCCACAGGCCCGCGTCACTCAGTCATCAATCTGGGAGTCGGGATCGTCTGCAATAAAAATCAAAACATAAGACTTGCTTTCCCTATCTAGACATACCTAGATTTAATTGTTAAGCACGGCGATTCTCTAGCGAGATGTTATATCAACACAGTGCTTGCGGTACGACCGATTGATGGGTCGTTTGAAAAATCCTAATCTTTTAAAATTGATTGTGTTTAATGGGCCCAGTTGACTTTCGGTATTGATAACATTGCTAACAACTTTAAATTTGAGTTGAATATTGAACTTCAGCTTAATCTAACGTATTAAGCAAACTTTAACTTGAGTGGATTGAAATTAGCCTCAAAACGCTGCTTCGTTCATCTATAACGGTCAAATTTTTTCCGAACAAATTGAGGTTCACATGAAATATCCTTGGCGCTGGATTCATGGGCTCTAAGTAAATATCGCAGTAAAATAATATAATAGTGCAGGCACTGAAGCGCTAGCAAATTGATGTTATTACTACTACTACTAAAATAATATAAGGTGATAGGTTGAACATAATTATTTTTTTCAATTTTGGTCTCAATCTCATTCTCTGTACGACTCGTTAAGACTTAACAGTGATCAGCATGCATTGAGATACAATTAATATATCAGAATAATAAGTTAGTACGCCACTTATTTTCTAAAATGGTAAGTACAGATTGTGGCAAACATTCAATAATCTAACTGCTGATTCTGACGCTATTGTATCACTGAAATGTATTGGGATCTTATTATGCTGCTTGTGATGCTTAATTGAATTAAATTAATTAGTTTAGGCCTCCCTAACCACGACAAAAGTGTTTCAAATGCACGAGGTGTTTTCCCTCACAAGATACTCTTTGCATAATAACAGTAAGTTAATGGTAGAAGTTGAAAATTGAAAAAGAAATTAGAAAAAGTCAGTGCAGCAATGAACCGGAATGAGAAGTCACCAACCAAATAAAAGCCTATTTTATTACAAAAAATAAAACACGTACCAAACGTTCAGTTTTGGACTTCACATCTTCCACCTGAGAGCGCTAATTCCCATAGATGTACGAGTTGTACCACCCTGAGAATTGTCATGCTTAGTCATTTGTCTACACTTCTGAATGTAGCAAAGTTTAAAGCGTTTCCAAAGTTCTAGTCAAGATAAAAAGTGCCCGATCAACACGTTAATTGCGATGGGTTAAACTAAAGTTCAGTTTTAGTACAAATTTACAGCCAATTGTACTAGCACTTTTGGATCATGCCGTCATTTATCTCTCGTCACGTATTTGTAAAAATTAAGGTAGTGACTGCAGGTCGGTCAGCAGCATTATGAAAATTCCCTCAGTGACCACCGGTGGGTCCCTTCACAGAAAACGTGTTAACGTGCTCGCCATAGCGCAAGGGGCTAGGGGTTCTGCCGCCGTGCGGGAGACCCGGGATCGATTCTCGGCGCTGGCACAATACCCCACTCCACCCAGGTGTCTGAAATGGGTACCGGTCTTGACCGGGGGAAAGCGTCCTGGCGTTAGTTATAAGGCATTTGAAAATCCAATGTACAAGGTGATATGTATCAGGCTTGATTGGAAATAAAGCATCCGTAGATGCCTTCATTATATATTATATTTAACGTTACGATTCACGAATCATACTTGGAAATCGTGAGCTTTGGTTAGGGTAGGCCCCCAGGAGGCTTAGATAGGCTAGAGGCGTTCAAGTTGGTCGATCCCATGCTATTGGAACTGGTGCCCCCATGAGACACTGTTGGTCACCTCAGCAATACATAGGCCTTCGCGACTTCGATTTTTTGGGCCCACTTCTTCAAGTTTTTGTATCTCCGCAATCTCTTTTTAATTGTTTCTCCCTCTTCTTTCCTAACTTGCTTTTCCTTTGTGCAGGGCGTCCTGCGTATTGACACCTTGTGCATAAATTCCCTTTTTTTCCAAGTCAATGCTAAATTGTCTTTTTTTTCTGTTGAAACGTCTGAGCAATGGAAACGGAGCTTTTCCACTTCAACCGCAATTGGTTAAACTGAAGTTCAATATCCAATTCAAAATTTAAAGTCAAATGTAAGTAATTTAAAAAAAGCAAGCATCAAGTGGATGTCGCTTTCATCTAGCATTGAGTATTTACAAAAATTGAGCTTGTGACTACTGGTCCGTCAGCAGTATTAAGAAAATCTCCCCGTGGCCAAAGGTAACGCATGTGTCAAAGTGCTAAGCTAGTAGTAGTAGTAACATGGGTTTGCTAGCGCTTCAGTTACTCATACTATATCGCACCGAAGGTCACATAATTTAATTCGTATCTGACTCTATCAAATAAGCACATAAGATGGACATCGCTATTATTTGAAACATCAAAATTATATGAGGATCATGGTCATAATTACGACTCAAGAATACAAGCGTCTCCCCACTAAAATTTGTACACAACACAGCACATTCGAACGCACTGAGCAGCCAAACCCCGAAGGGGGTTTCAGCTGCCCACCCATTTATGGCCGGACGCTTTACCCACGCTGAAACCCCCCGAGGTACCAACGCAGTGCGCCCGGCCATATTACAGTTTCTTCATCTTTGAACTTCCAAAACGAAATCACGTTTGGCTACAATGCCTTACAGTGCGGTTTCCTGTTAAATCTCTTCAAGTAGTACAACATGGAGTACATACATTTCCAAGCACGTGAAAGTATGTACAAACAAATACAAAGAACGAAACGGATGATTAAGTACGATCTTCGATTAGATTTCCGACAGTAATTTGCATCTCTCAAGAAACAACACCAGTGCATCCACATTAAAAGTTACACGATCGATCTCCGCGAGCATTTTGGTTAGTACCTCATCCACGGCAAAAAGACGGAGGTTTTAAAGCATTCACTTCGGTCAGCTACATATCTTGGCCACTCAGTAAGGATGTGTTTGACGGTCAGAGGAACATGACACCGCTCGCATCGCGGCTGCGGTTGTCGCTCCATTAGATAACGGTGGGTCAGTCGAGATGTCCAATGCGAAGACGGCAGAGCAGCACTTCCCCCCGGCGGACGCGACACCTCGACGAGGGCCATTCCAGACCTGTTTCTTTAGTAGTTTCAGTTTGTTGTCTGTTCTGTTGTCCCATTCCTGTTGCCACAGACGTCTTACAGCAGCTCTGATCACGGGATAGTAGTCCCGAAACGGTACCATTTGATTTAAAGCTTCCTCATTACTATTCGCAACACGCTTCGCCTCCTGGTCGGCTCTCTCATTGCCTGACACCCCCACGTGTCCGGGCACCCAACACAATTTCACATGTTTGTGCTCACGCACAAGCTGCACCAGCATCAAGACGATCTCACCGATGAGGGGGTGAGTGCTATCATAAGCCTGAGCAGAGTGAATGACGCTTTTCGAGTCAATAAAGACAGTAAATTTTTCATGCGGGTGTTCCTTAACTAGTTGAAGTGCCTCCAAGACACCATAGAGCTCTGCGGTGAAGCTCGAGGTCTCGGGTAGCAATCTTCTAGCCCTCACCATTTCTCCGGAAACAGTAGCACAACCTACAGCTATTCCCGTCTTGGAACCATCTGTGTATACCTTGAATGACTCCGCATGCACCTCCAGCACATGCTCCACAAAGATATGCTTGAGAAAATTGGCAGGCATCGACTCCTTCCTTGGCGCCCTGCACCCGGGGCAGAAAGTCTCCACTGGTAGGCGCCATGTTGGAGAGTTGTCAAAGAGTACCGGAAGGACTCTCGTGGGTCTCAGTTGAATTGCGGCTACCAATGTCGGGTAATCTCTAGACGAAGGTAGAAAATATGGGAAAGGTAGATGCCGTCCAAGAGGTGCGTGTACGCTGACCCACGTCGGAGACAGGGGCAGCTGATCAAGTCGGGCAAGATAATGCAGGCTCACCTGGCTCAGGGTTGCCAGATGCAGGGAAATTTCCCTGCTTTAGGGAAATTATGGGTCCCAGAGGTGAAAAGGGAAAAAACTTCGAAAAACGAATGAAAACAGGGAAATTTTGCTATGCGGCTTCATTTTTATGTAAAATTATATGCAAGTGATTAGCTACTTAGCATTTTGTGCTAAGCTACTTAGTATTTATAGTTTTTAACACTTGTCGGACATGTCCGAACTTTGATACACGTATTGTACGCGTACATACTGACTAGGAGCAATCAGAGGCGCCAATGCATCGCAACCGCTCAGCGCCAGTTCAACTTCACACGGTTCACGCTTCACAGAGTCACAGATCCTAATCATCACTGTTGCATTAGCCATCGTAATGATTGTAGCAAGATTATTATTATTATTATTATATAAGAAAGTTTTAGCCTCCCTTAACCACGACAAAGATGTTCCAAGAGAGGAAAGAGGAAGGCACCATTTAGTATGGAGTTGAGGGAACACGGAATCTATGCACAAGGTGCACAGAAACAGTAAGCTAGGAAAGAAGTTCATGAAACAAGAAAAAAGTTGAAGAAGAAAGTAGTAGGTGCTGAAAAACAGGACAGCAGTGAACCGAAAAAAGATGATCCGTAACAAAACAAAAACCTATTTTATTACAACAAAAAAGAAGCCGACCTAACCTTTAGCTTGGGCCCTCACATGGTTCCAATGGGAGAGCGCATATTCCCATAGATACAATAGTTGTATCCCCCTGAGGGGGATTGTAGCAAGAGGAAATTGAAGAGACGTGTTTCAGCATTACTGAAATTTTTGAAGTGAATTAACGTAATATGTAAAGCAGTGGGAATGAAACCCCACAATGAAAAGTAAGACGTTAACGTTTAATTCATACTCAAAAGTACCTAGAGTTGTGGGAAACTGAAACGAAATTCAAAGGGTGGCTCAGTAAAAATTAAAAAGGAGCAGAATATTTTCAATGTAAACTATGTGATGTAAATAGATGGAAAAGCTGGCAGATCAGAGATTGAAAACCATGTGGAAATGAAAAATACGAACAATGTAGAAATTAGAAAAAACAACAAGAAGTTCTTTGGATTCGTAGAACGGCAGTAAACGAAGAAAAAATACACAAGTAGAAGAAGGTAAAATTAGACTTGTTGCATTTTTATATGAGCATAATCTTCCGCATTCATTATTATTATTATTATTATTATATAAGAAAGTTTTAGCCTTCCTTAACCATGACAAAGATGTTCCAAGAGAGGAAAGAGGAAGGCACCATTTAGTATGGAGTTGAGGGAACACGGAATCTATGCACAAGGTGCACAGAAACAGTAAGCTAGGAAAGAAGTTCATGAAACAAGAAAATAGTTGAAGAAGAAAGTAGTAGGTGATGAAAAACAGGACAGCAGTAAACCGAAAAAAGATGGTCCGTAACAAAACAAAAACCTATTTCATTACAACAAAAAGGAAGCCTACCTAACCTTTAGCTCAGGCCCTCACATAGTCCCCCTGGGAGCGCCAAT
The DNA here is from genome assembly GCA_030386875.1 of Morinoia aosen. Lineage (NCBI taxonomy): Eukaryota > Metazoa > Arthropoda > Malacostraca > Amphipoda > Talitridae > Morinoia > Morinoia aosen. The sequence goes on along the minus strand of CM059561.1, from coordinate 80,609,798 downwards.
TCCCATAGATACAATGGTTGTATCCCCCTGAGGGGTTCCGCATTCATTCTTAGTCCCCGTTGTGAAAGCAGCTTGTCCTGATTCGGAGATTGCGAAAGGCTTCAAATGTGGTAGGACCAAGTATATTGCAATTGTGAAGAATGTTTTAAGAGGCGAAGTGAGTGATAATATTTATGAGCTCTTGAAGAATCATTATTTTTTCTGATAACGGATGAATAAACATATAAACGAAGACCAGCAGGCCGCAGCGGAGACATTTCAAGAAATACTTTGCGAGAAGTACAAGAATTTCTTGAGAATTTCTTGAGCCCACCTCGCGCGACTTTAAACTTTAGTCCACCTCTCGTAACTTTTGAAAGAATGCACCTATTGACCTCAAATTACTCTCAAACGAAAGAGCAAAACATTCTCTACAAATTTGTAATAAACACATCCAAAAAAGTTTTCTGAAAACTACTGAAATTCTTCGATGAACCTGTGCGACAGTGTCGTAGGCTTTAAAAAGATCAAAAAAGACACACAGAGTCTGTTGCCGGGCCGTGCCGCTTCTAACCAGATGGTTCTGAAACCGTACAAGAGAGTCTTTAGTCCCTCGGAGTTGCCTGTAGCCGAACTGAACCGGGTTTAAAATTTCCTCAGCCTCCAACCATCTGACCAACCGTACGTTCACAATTTTCTCCTGCAGTTTCCCAACGCAGCTTGTGAGGCGGTAGCTATCAGTGCGAGCAGGAGGTTTCTGGGGCTTTGGAAAAGCAAGAACTGTAGCAGTGCGTCATAATGTCGGGTATTCATGAGTGCTCCAGACTTGATTGAAGATGAAGAGTAGTTGACGGAACGCTGAGGAGTGCATTTTCTTTAGCATTTTGTAATGGATTCCATCAGGCCCAAGTGCGGTGTTTTTGCATTTCTTCAGGGCACGATAGATTTCAAGGATGGTGAGTGGTTCATTATAGGAGACACTCTCTTCAGCTGTAAAGTTCAGTCTTAGCTGTTCCTGTCTCCCTTTGTACACACGAAAAGCAGGAGGGTAGTGTGCGTCACTGCTTACGGAGGAAAAATTCTCGGCCAGAGCGTCCGCCACTCGCTGCGGGTCCGCCGTGAGGGAACCGTTCAGTTCTAGGCAAGGCTTGCTGACACTATAATGCCCCTTCATTTTCCTGACGCGTTGCCAAATCTTGGACATGGGCGTATCTGCATTAAGACTGGTGACATACCTACGCTAAGAGTCTTTGCGGGCTTCATCCTTGACATACTGCGCCCTAGCTCTAGCCCGGTTATAGGTGTAAGGCCATGATGTTGTGGCTGCTTCGCCTGTTGAGTTCCCTTTGCGGCGAGTGAAGCAGCGGCCTTACATTTAGGGTGCGTTCACACTACGAGCGGAGCGAGCGGAGCGGCGCGGAGCGTCGCGGCACGGAGCGGAGCGGCGCGGAGCGGAGCGGCGCGGCGCGTGTGTTCACATGTGAGCTGAGCAGAGCGACCTACACAAGCATCAGTCGCTATGGAGCGTTCCGTGAATGCGCTTCTGTTGCTCGACGGCAAAACGGAAACACTGGATCCATCCCATCAACATGAGGAGAGATCGTTATGGAGAATACCACTATCTCTTCGAAGCACTGAGGAGAGATGAATCACAATTCTACGAGTATTTACGGATGAAGCCGGCAACTTTTGATGTACTACAATCCCTTATAGAAAGAAAAAATTCCAACGAGATTAGATAAATTTGCTGTTTAGCAATTCACAAATTTTTATTGAGGATACATGTAAAGCAAAGTAGTTTAAGCAAAATTAAAGTCTTTCCATATAGGCTGTATCAAATATATTACTACAGGTTTTCGTAGGCCAGTACGAACAAAAAAAGTCTTGTGGTGACTTAAACGTGAGTGAACGTAAAGTAATTCCCTTCAGAAATTCAGGGTTGTGCCAGAGAAACCTAAGTGTGTGTGAAAAATACTGACAAATGTTGACTTGTCCTGACCAAATAGTTCTCGAAACACTGATATGCTTTCCGTTAGTATTGGAAAAAATCACCCAACCTCATAAAATTTTGCAACTTATTGTGTATTTGACACTCATCGAGTCCTCCTCATCATCATACGGCCTCCTTTTTCTCCCATTTTACGAAAAAAATGAAAACTTTATTAAAAAATCGTACATAATTATACTTTAATCAAGATCATATAATAAAATACACAGCATCACAAGAAAGATGAAACTACATCACGAGAAAAGCAAAATAAATTCCTTGAACTGAAGCAATAATAAAATAACTTATCAGAGAAAGCAGAAGAAAATAGAAATAAATGATTAATGAACCCAAATGGGTGAAATTACACTAAAATATTACATGTTACACTATCAGTTATAATTGTTATATGATTAGTTGTACAAATAAATAGTTATATACTAGAATTTTTTAACTCAAACGACAATTCTACCCCTGTAAGATATGACGATCCAAAGGCGGAGCCGAGGAGAAACGCTCGACGCGAGCGTCAAAAAATCCCAACGAATTTCCCGAGCGTGCCGCTCCGCTCCGCTTGTCGTGTGAACAGCCAAGCGTTTCTGCATTCAAACCTGTACAAACATTATTGCCGCTCCACTCCGCGCCGCTCCGCTCCGCTCGCTACGCTCGTAGTGTGAACGCACCCTTACACTCCTGCAGGCGGACGGTATCGGTGATACTCGTTGGAGGAGTAGGAACTTTTTCTTGAGTAAATTTACAATGATACATATTAAGGTTACTGAACAGTTGCATAACTAGAAATGAGATTTTAGGGGTAACTAAGGTAGAGCACTACATAGGCAATCTTTTCCGCTAGCCCACCGCTACGCTGGTATCGCCTCAGTGCTCGCTGTCGTTCAACATTTTCCACAGCGCAGCTGTTGGTCCACCAAGGGACGCGGTGTTTGGGAAAACCCCCGCGCGACACCGGGATAGCTAAGTTCGCAGCATTTTTTAGGGTTCCGTTGAAGTGTTCAACTAGCTCATCTATACTCCCATACTCAGCATCCTCGTCCATCTGCGTCATATCCTCATAGGTTTTCCAATCTGCTCGCTTCATGATGTATCGTGGCTCCGTGGGTATCGGCTTATACTGTTCTAGATGAATCACTATTGGGAAATGGTCACTGCCGTGAATATCCTCCAGCACGCTCCATCGAAAGTCCGGGAAAATATCGGGGGTGCATTGGCTCAAGTCTATTGCAGACGCAGTGCCAGTTTGAACATTAAATTGAGTGGCCGCCCCGTTGTTCAACAGGCAGGAGTTGGTAGTAATAATGAAGAAGTCCATCAATCTACCATGTTGATCACTCTGTACATTGCCCCACGTTAAATGCTTCGTGTTGGAGTCTCCAACGAGAAGGGAGGGTTCAGGCAGTTGGCTATACAGGTTTATCAGGTCTGGCAAGAAAACCGGTTCTGCTGGCGAGATTTATGCATTACAGATTGTTAGGGGTTTATTCCCAATCCAAAGGCGAAGCGCCACAGCCTGGATTTGGGTATTCAGTGCAAGCCTCGCATAGCCCAGATCTCTCCGGATGAGGACGGTCAGTCCTGATCCGGGAACCGGGTCGGGCACATGGGAGAAGGTTTCTATATTGTAAACTCCAGGAGGTGATGGGGTTAGGCCTCCCAGCATTGGTTCCTGGAGACATATGCATAGTGGTTGATGTTGTTCTATGAGGGTCCGCAAGTCGCCGTAGTTTCTTCGGTACCCTCTAACATTTCAATGAATAATGGTTTGCATTAAATGTAACTATTATTATGTTTTTCCTTCTGGGTGTTTCTTTTTGGGATCTGTTAATTTTAGCGCAGGTGGCGGATTATGTTGGCCAGGTCTATCGCCCCAAACATGCAAAGGCACTTTGGGAGGGGGCATTGAGGTAGGTTTCGATAGCGGACATACTTTTGACATGTGAGAAGAAACAGCCTCAGGTACGGTGATCACGCGATCCAACGAACGAACGCTTTGCGCTACGGAGGAGTCGCGCTTCACGATGGCGTCTCGGCTCGGTCGGGTGATATCCGTACCATGACAGGTCAATGAGTCGCGTCTTACATCAGAACGTCGCGGGGCTGCAGGATCCTCACCAGTCCGAGTCACCGCCGGGTCTGGGTGACAACCCAAGCCGCTAGATGGTTGCACGTCCTCCCCAGGCACCGGCGACACAGCATCGCTCCTGCCGCTTACCATGCTGCTTTCTTTACTCTGTGGTCCACCTCTATTCCACACTTTCCCCGTCAAAGCTCTTGCCACTTTTGCTGAGGCAGCGCCAGTAAGAGGAGACGATGCGCTCGGGACACGTTTTCTCGAGACAGTAGGGGCAACAGCGTCCGTGGAAAACTCAACATCAGGAAGGCCTGGCTGCAAATCGCTCAGAGCATCAGCAAAAGAAGGTCTGGGAGTCTGCGCTGGTTTGGTGCCATGCTGTGATCTAGTGATATCAGAGCGGCCCGCAGCACGCAACGAACTGCCCACAGCGGCAGTGGGCTCTTGACTAGCTGCACCAGAGTTTCCATCTGGTCTCACTGGGCGCACAGTCGTCAGAAAACTTGGTCTTCTCTGAGGGGCCTGCACTCTTTCAGCGTACCACCGGTGATGTACCTGCTGCTTACTAACCGTTTCGCTTCTCCATAACTTAGCCTTTGAGTGGTCTGCGTGGCAAGCACCTCCTCTTCCATTTTGTAATAGAAGCAGTCCCGGGATCCAGCAGAGTGCTGCTTATCACAGTTTGAGCACATAGGAGGTCGGTCGCATGGCGGCTCGTGCTGTTCTTGAGCACAGTTAGCACATCTGCTTCTCAGAGATCGGCATGTCTTTGCTCCGTGACCGTATTTCTGGCACTTAAAACAACGGCGTGGCTTTGGGACGTACTGCCGTACACTACACCTCGTCCAACCAATGTCCACCGACTGAGGGAGAGAGCACTCGTCGAAAGTGGGGATGTATATGGGAGTGGGAACCAAAATGCCATTTTCCAGTCTTTTCATTCGGTACAGGGCCTTAACTCCACACTGCTGCAACTCTTCTAAAAGGCGCTCATCAGCGTACTGTGGGTGGTTTGCATACCAGATGGTGCCCTTACTTTCATTTAGGCTACCATGTGCAGTCACCTCAATACTCACACCAGCCAATTGACGGATGCACAAGATGTTACGGCTTTGATCCTGGTTGCGCCCCTCCACCAAGAGGCCACCTCCACGAGTCACCGTGATCTTGGGCGGTCTTTCTCCCAGCCCTCGGCACAGATGACGGTGGGCTACAATGACATCTATATGGGTCAAGGGCGAGCCGTCGTTAGCTTTGATGTTGAAAAACCGTTTGTATTCTGTCGGAAGAATGGTATCATGGGTGTCAGCAGCCAAGAGGTGCAGTTGTCTGCTGCGGCGGCCTCCACGGCGAGGCTGGCTTCCCCATCTCCTACCAGGAACATTGGCTGCGTCAGTTTTCATAGTTGGGCGTTAGTAGGGTTCTATTGTAAGTTCAGTGACATGTTGATGTCCGCCTGCAGCACCTCCACTCGCAGGGGGAACCTGCGATGGCAGCTGCGGTAATGGCTCTTGAGAGGGAATTCGTAGTAAGGTCCATTTGAATCCGGGTCGTCAGTGGCGCAGTTTGAGGGGGTTCCATGAAAAAGGTTGTTTCGATTTCATTCGCACGTCAAGCAGGCAGTCATGTTAGGCCTCCAACAAGGGGATCCCTGAAGCCAGGCACACGCTATCCCAGCGGGACCACTCTTTCATGCGAATATAGCTTCAAAAGCCTAAGAATCTAAATCGGATGCTGCGCTTGACTAATGGCAGGAACGGGCGCCACTCCGCACTACCACGTTTAAACAGCCACCAACCGACCCTGGGGCTCCCTCGGCTATCCCTCGCCGCAATTGACTCAATTGAAATTGAAGAAGCCGAGACTAGGTCTCCTCCAGAGTTGTAGTCATTATAGGGGGTGGTCAAAGGAAGATCCAGTAAGGGTCCAAATCAAAGCCAATTCAACCGATGCCACCCCCGTTAGTCAGGTCCCTCGGTGCAGGCCCGCCTGACATGGTTGCACCTGGTCAGTTTGGCCCAGCACTTCACAGGGACGCGCAAACCCTCCCCCCACGACAAGGACAGGGTGTACAGGGAGGGCTTAGCACTTCTCTCAAATTCATAATGAATGCAAATTGTTATTCTCTTGCTTTTCTAACATGCGCATAAAAGAAATTTGCCAATAAGCTTTAGCTTCTAATAATATGTCCATACTAGTTTCAAATGAGCCGTTTCAATAACATGTATTATTTGATACCGTAGAGTTCGTTTAAAATTTTTACATGTGATCCACATTCTGAAATTACGAAGCGGCACTGAAAAATGGATCAAAGTGATTAGTATCAAAGTATATGATATTTGTATCAACGTGCATTGGTTTCATACAGCCTCTGATGTGCAATTAAACAGCGCTGTATCGCCTAATAAATGAGAAAAACACATTTATCTTACATTTTAGGAGCAGCGCTTAGTAAATTTAGTTTTGCAATAACTCTCTGATTGGTATAACCACCAAAATGCTGCGGCCTGGAGAAAATACCGCGGTTGCTAAACTGGGGTCGATCCAGAGGCCTTCAAGTTCAACATCTGGTGCATAACAAAAAAAATAAAAATCTTTTATGTATAACGAAAAAGAATCCCGACTAATGGAAAGAAATCTATTTTGTTTAACGAAAACGAATCCCGACTAACGGAAAGAAATATATTCTGTTTAACGAAAACGAATCCCGACTAACGGAAAGAAATCTATTCTGTTTAACGAAAACGAATCCCGACTAACGGAAAGAAATCTATTCTGTTTAACGAAAACGAATCCCGACTAACGGAAAGAAATCTATTATGTTTATTAACGAAAACGAATCCCGACTAACGGAAGGAAATCTATTCTCTTCAACGGGAAAGAATCCCGACTAACAGAAGGAAAAATATTCTGTTTAACGAAAAAGAAGCCCCACATTCCCTAAAGAGAAGCGCACGTTATTATGTTCTACGAAAATTTTTTTCAAGAGCACCATCTATTAATGGAAATGACAAACTTTTACGCTGAAAAGTACTCTAATATGAAGCGTGAAGTGTAGAGTATAGTACTTCCATTAACAAAGTAAAATATCGGTAAACAAGTAATGGTTGCGTTGTAAAAAAATGACACAGCGCACAAGCGTAGTAATTAAGTATTTCGCTTGCTCGCTGCAATTCGCCTTGTGCTATATCTGGCACGTGGTGCACGAAAGGGTTAAGGCCTCTTTTGAAGAGCAGTGAATCTCACTGGTACTTCAACGCGTCAACGTAAACAAAAAAAATAAAAAAATCGCGAACAAAAAAATCTGTGAGAGTCACAGACCATGGTTAATTTTTTAATTTTTCATAAAATTCGATTTACAGAGAGTTGTCAAATAACAGCCAGACATACCTGTGGCACAATTAGTCTCGTCGTTGCCGGACACGCAGTCGAAGACACCGTCGCATACGAGTAAGTCAGGGATGCACAGCCCGGAACCGCAATGGAAGTAGCCAGGGGCGCATTCATCCTTCCCTAAAAGGATGCATTATTTCAATCAAGCCTAGTACATATCATCTTCTACATTGGTTTTCAAATGCCTTATGACTAACACCATATGCTACGGATTCATCTCGCATTGCCCCAACTCTTCAGGTATCTGCGGAGGAGTGTAATGCTTTGTCTTTTGTTAGATGAACATGGATCTGCCCCTCTTTCTAAATACAGAATTAGATCCCAGGACTATTTGCAAGTAATTTTCTAACCACGTTCACCGTTCCATAGAGTTACATTTTCCAGGTGTCAACGAGATCTTTCAGGACGACAGCGCTCGTATCCACATAGCAAGGGATGTTCTACATTTGTTATGCTGATAAGGGGAACATTTGAGCGTATGGACTGATCAACATAATCTCCTCATTTGAACTCCGTTGAAAATAAATGAAAGGAGCTTGGGGTGAACCTGCGAGACTCATCGCCCCTTCCTTCAACGTTGATTGATTTGGGGACAGCAGTAAAAAATGGTGAAAATTAGAACTGCAATGGATCCAGAATCTTGTACAATCAAACGAAAGCTTTAATTCAAGTGAAAGGCTGTTCAATTGCTTAATACTGAATTTCTGAACCACGTATAATTTTTTGGTAGCGTAGTATACATTATGATACAATATTATTCAACATTACTCCACCTCTAGCCCGAATCGTAATCTCGCTTCAGCCGCATTGCGTAGCATAATAGATAACGGATGTTTTCGAGGAATTTTCTCCATTGCCTCATAAAGGAACACTTCATAGCTATATTAAAGTAAAAGGAAGCCTAGGCTCCGGACTCGAGAACAAACTAAAAAGACAGATCCATGGGATTGAGCTTATAGTGCGGTGAAGGAAACCAAATTTTTCTTGATTAAGAACCTTGTACGTAGGTCAAGTCATTGGTCCTTGTACGTAGGTCCTTGTACCATTGAGTCCTTTTTAGTAATTGTATTTTACTTTGCTTCAAGTCATACTCAGCCTTAAATTTCTGAGTATTTGGCTCATGTTGCAAGGTTTGAAGCAGTTTTAGAGTCTTTGCTAAATTAAAAAAGTGTCAGAACAATCCAGAGACAAAGTCATCATGAATGAAGATCATGATCTTTGGTTCGGGCAGACAGTTGATTAGCGATTGAAACTAGTATATTATTCCGTGGTAAAATGATTGTCCTAACTCCGAGAGCTGATTCATATATTATTACTTATCTTGAAATTGTAAAAACTTACAATCCGTTCACTACTTCAAATAACGTAAGAATGTAACACAGTCTCTTAAACGAGGTAGTTGTCCGGAGTCGCTTCTTTAACTGGGTCGCCAGCCAACATAAATAAACGAGGACCTCCTTTGTTTGAACAAAGGAATGCTCACCGTAGTATTAAGTTAAACATCCGCAACGAGATACTGAAAGGAAATACATCATTCGTATAAGAGACCTGAGGTGCCGGTGTCGCCGCAGTTGGCCTCGTCATTGCCACTGACGCAATTGTAGACTCCGTCACACTCGAAATCGCTAGGGATGCACAGGCCGTTGTTGCAGGTGAACGAACCTTCCGAGCACTCGTTTACATGCTCGTCGGCGTCCTCGGCAGAATCGCTCACTAGCACAAGGGTAGTCGCATAAGCGTCACATAGAGTATTTGTTTTTGTTGACAAACTTACGAACTTTCTTACAAACGAAAAGAATCCAGACTAACGGAAGGAAATCTATTCTCTTCAACGGGAAAGAATCCCGACTAAGAGAAAGAAAAATATTCCGTTTAACGAAAAAGAAGCCCCACATTCCCTAAAGAGAAGCGCACGTTATTATATTCCACGAAAAATCTCTCAAAGATCAGCACTTATTAATGGAAATGACAAACTTTTACGCTGGAAAGTGCTCTAATATGAAGCGTGAAGTGTAGAGTATGGTACTTCCATTAACAAAGTAAAATATCGGTAAACAAGTAATGCATGGTTACGTTGTACAAAAATGACACAGCGCACAAGCGTAGTAATTAAGTATTTTGCTTGCTCGCTGCAATTCGGCTTGTGCTATATCTGGCACGTGGTGCACGAAAGGGTTAAGGCCTCTTTTGAAGAGCAGTGAATCTCACTGGTACCTCAACGCGTCAACATGCAGTTCGTAAACAGAAAAATCTGTGAGAGTTACAGACCATGGTTAATTTTTCATAAAATTCGATTCACAGAGAGTTGTCAAATAACAGCCTGACATACCTGTGACACATTTGGTCTCGTCGTTGCCGGACACGCAGTCGAAGACACCGTCGCATAGGAGTAAGTCAGGGATGCACAGCCCGGAACCGCAATGGAAGTAGCCAGGGGCGCATTCATCCTTCCCTAAAAGGATGCATTATTCCAATCAAGCCTGGTCCATATCATCTTCTACATTGGTTTTCAAATGCCTTATAACTAACACCAGGACGCAATGACGGTTACTCCCGGTCAAGCCGGTACCCATTCCCGATACCTGGGTGGAGTGGGGAATTGTGGCTGAGTTCTCTTTTTCACCGGAAATCACCGGTTGGCACTGACGGGATTCGAACTGCCGGCACCATCCCGTGAAGTGCGCTTTCTTAACCACTGGGCCACCCACGGTGACCACACAAGATGAAATGTTAGTTTAAGCCTCCCTAACCGCAACATAGGCATTCCAAAAAGAGGAAGTATGGAGATTAGTATGGAGTTAGGGAACGCGGAATCTATGCACAAAGTGCATGGAAACAGTATGTTGACGTGAGTTGAGATAGTTTATTAACAAGAAAAAAGTACAAAAAGAAAGTAGTAGGTGCGGAAAAGAGCACTGCAGTGAACCGAAAAAAGTGGCCCTTAACATAAAAAAAAACATTTTATTTCAACAAAAAGAAAGGTTAATGTTGAGGATTATTCGGGAATCGATATTTGATTTTTAGGTGCCTTAACATAGTTAATTAGATCGAAATAAGCAAGTTTTCTTCTATGCACTTTCCGTCGTAAATAAGTATTTTACGAGTTATAGCGGTGAATTAGTTACCGCAACTCAAGTGTTTGAAGCGGGAAGTAATTAATTAAATTTGGCCCGGCGAATGGCAACGCTGCAATGGCGTCTCGCTTCTGGTTTTCTCGTTATCAAAGACGAAACTAAACCCACCGCGGTAACTCGTAAAATATTCATTTGACGAAAAAAGTGTATGGAAGAAAAGTTGTTCATTTCGATGTTACTACCATGATTCAAGCAACAAAAATTCGAAAATCAATGAGTAGCTGTTTATTCGAGCGCATTCGTCATCAAAGACGAAACTAAACCTACCGTTATAATTTTTAAAATAATCATTTACGACGGAAAGTGCATAGAAGAAAACTTGTTTATTTCGATCTAATTTATTATGTTTAGCATTCGAAAAGTGGATAATCGATTAACGAACAATCCTCAACATTTACCAAAAGAAAGCTTACCTAACTCTCAGCTCGGGCCCTCACACATTTTCAGTAAAGAAATAACATACATGTAGAGGTTATGACTGGCGTGCAAAAGTATTCGTCAATAAAAGTGAAATTCGAAAATAGGTTCCCTGAAACCAGTAGATACAATATTATATTTCCAATTGGTCGATTTTTAGGGAATCTCATGCGCAAGATAAAAAGGAGAACGAACGTAAAAATATACATTTTTATTTGTTTCTATTTTGGCAAACGTTTCGGAATGTTACACTTCCATCTTCAGTGCTGAAAAACACACGACGAGGTCAAAAATATTAAAAAACACAAAAGTTCAAAAAATACGAAAAATAAGTTAACAAACATCTATAAAAACTTCAATCTCATTTCTCATTCAAGTTGCAGTGAAAACGATCTTTCTCATTGGCTCGCCCACCCACCCTTTCACAAGCACATACATTCATACATTTACACATAGGAACCTAACAAACAGACGCGCGCAAACACACTCCACATACATACACACACACAGAAATATGTCAGTAGGTTGAGGCAATGTTTAGTTTGACAGCACTCAAGTCTTTATTTAAGTCAGGCTTATGGGTAGATATGAATAAAGATTTTAAAATGCAAAGATCCTGTTCGTTGTTGGTGGTCCACAGAGTGGAGAAGTTATTTGTTCGGAAAGGATGATTAAATTGCTGACAATGATCTCGGATTGCTGAATGAGAAGGAGAGGAAAGTATGCGACCGGTTCTGTGGGTAATTCGTGAATGTTGGCTGTGTCTAATAAATTGTTGTAGTTTAGCTCTACCAACATAAGTCTGCATGCAGCAGTCACACTTATATAAATAAACACATCCACTTCACAGGCACTCCTCCAGACGTTCTTTCCTCCTAAAAAATGAACCGATTTTAAAACTATTTCTATAAAACCTTTTCAAATTTCGGTTCGACGTTTCGTCTGTTTCCAATATTTCTGTTCATTTTTTAGGAGGAAAGAACGTCTGGAGGAGTGCCTGTGGCGTGGATGTGTTTATTTATATAAGTGTGACTGCTGCATGCAGACTTATGTTGGTAGTACTAAACTACAACAATTTATTAGACACAGCCAACATTCAGGAATTACCCACAGAACCGGTCGCATACTTTCCTCTCCTTCTCATTCAGCAATCCGAGATCATTGTCAGCAATTTAATCATCCTTTCAGAACAAATAACTTCTCCACTCTGTGTACCACCAACAACGAACAGGATCTTTGCATTTTAAAATCTTTATTCATATCTACCCATAAGCCTGACTTAAATAAAGACTTGAGTGCTGTCAAACTAAACATTGCCTCGATCTACTGACATATTTCTGTGTGTGTGTATGTATGTGGAGTGTGTTTGCGCGCGTCTGTTTGTTAGGTTCCTATGTGTAAATGTTTGAATGTATGTGCTTGTGAAAGGGTGGGTAGGCGAGCCAATGAGAAAGATCGTTTTCAGTGCAGTTGAATGAGAAATGAGATTGAAGTTTTATAGATGTTTGTTTCCTTATTTTTCGTATTTTTTGAACTTTTGTGTTTTTTAATATTTTTGACCTCGTTGTGTGTTTTTCAGCAGTAGATACAAATTTATGCCACCATCCGGGTGGTTAAAAGATGTACATTAGATTAGATTTTAATATTATTACTTGATAAGCTAGTTGGAAACTCCTAAAACACAACAAAGTCGATCTCACGAGCAAAAGTAGGAACGATTTAGTGTGGACTAAAGAAAACGGGGAATCTTTGCATTAGGTGTGTTTTCATACAAGATACACCGCGCACAGAAATACCATGTTAAAAAGGAAAAGGAAGAAACGATGGAAAATATATAGTCAAGAATGAAAACTGTAAGAAACAAAGAGGAGGAGAAAAATGGAAGTATTAGAAGCTTATCAATAGCAGAGGTAATCAAACAGTTTCTTCCCTGGAGGCGCTAGTGCCCGTATCATTAGCATGATAGAATAGTAGATGATTTTGACAAATGAGCCTGTTTTGAATGAGACCCAACCGGCTTTCCCAGTGTAACTTATGTGGTGCTTTTAATGCGTATTTCAAAAAATTGCATTAATAATTGTTTTACTTGACAATTGATTTAACTTCAGTAACTTTTGTAGCTTTAGCTTTTGACTCTTCAAGAGAAGTGTTCATCTACAGTAAGCTCTTAAAGTTGCTGCTGCCCACCTAGCAGCAAGGGCCATGGTAAACAGATAACCTTCCTAGGAAGCCTTACTGTCAAGGTAACATAAATGCAATCGAGTATAGCATGTATGATATAAATAGATTTAGGAAACAACTCTGTCATAAAATTTCAATCTCGGCTTACGAGAGCGTCAGTAATAGCATCTATGTCATGTCCATATAATATCATGCGGTGCCCAGCGCCACAGATAGCGAAGCCCACTTTCCTCTATCTATAGAGTGAGTCGTAAGTGTAAAAAGATGATCGTAAAAAGGTCCAATGCTCCTTTAAGTTGCTGAGACATAGGGTTTCAAAGCCTCCAAACATTGCAGCTATGTTTTTAAAAACTGGCGCTTAGCAACGTTTGAGACTAGAGGCCTTCATATACGAGTAGTGCTCTCTGTGTCCGTTTGCGCAGTGGTTCTTAACCTGGAGGGGCGCGAGCCTCCGCAGTAAAGCCTGATTTTCCCCAGCAAGGTTCTCGACAAAAGAGTGAACTTCACTGCTGAATAAGTATAGGTTTGAAATAAGTTGAATAAGTTTGAGGACCTATTTAAAAAAAGTAAGGAGGTCTCGGTGGACAAAATGTATCCTTAATAGGGGAGTGAAAGTAAAAATGCTAAGAACCACTGAGTTTGAGCATGACTTGAATGTAATGTACTCACACAGCACAGCTGCGTTTGCAGCGCAGAACGTTACGAGGAGCACGGCAAGAGACTTCATGGCGATGCAGTTAGTACGAAAATGGTGTTCCGAGTCTGCGTGCCTCGTGCCTCAAGACGTTGGCGTTATCACATCATGACGGTTATTTCAGTAGGAGATTGCAAGTACCGAGAAACTTTCGAAGTTATCTCCTGAACAGCTGCTTTGTTCTCATCGACTGCAAACGGTAAGTGCTGTCCCTGGAAATGGCCGTTCGGTTGCTAGAACAAATAGAAACAGCAGTTGCGTACCAAATATTTGAGAGCGTTTTTGGAAAACTTATATGAAGATTCATGAAAATTTAATTTATGAATACTAGTCAATTACTCAGATTTCTTTTTCTGGAAATTTTGTGAGCGTTGAGAGATATAGGCGAAAGTGTTATGACTTTTCATCAGAAGAGCCGATGTACATCACAAAATCAACGTTAGCATGTGCCACATTTCTCACGCTTCTAGATCACATCGAGCCTTACGCTTTAACATTTTATAGCAAAAATATTCATATGTATAACTACACCCATGGCAGTAGTTATAATGGTAAAATTTACAATACATCTCAGAATCTGTTAGTGTTAGTGTGGAATTGATATTGTTTAGGGCCGTGCTTACCATTTGCGTTATTGGAGGGAAAGCAGGAACTAGATGAGAAAGATGGAAAATACCTCAAGGTAATGTTGAAGAGAAACTTTCAAAATGAGAGTAACATCACCAAGTGATGTTCAGTGAATATTTTCTCTTTGTGAAAATTGACTATTAAGAAAATGACACGATTTTCAACAGATAAAATAAATGATATGGAAATGAAATGAGAAAAATGAGTTTATTGAATTGTACGTCATTATGTGCTTTATATAAGATTTTTATTATACTCGGTCAATAGTTCGTTAACGCAGAAATGCTTGCCGATAAACAAGCGTAATATGTATTAATGATTAGTTTCGCGGTCAAGAAAAAATATTTAGGCGAAGCAAAACTGCTTGGAATAATTTACTGTCTCCGTGATATCACACTTTACGAAATTGTCATTGTAACACTTGACTGAGTGCTAATTAATATTTTAACTTCCCACAGGACTGCAAGGTTCTCTTTCGAAAATAGCCTCCTTATTTTGCATTCCATGTTAAAATTCGTTCCCCGTTGTGTTCGCTGAAGTTTTCTGTCGAGTGGCAGTTCATTCTTCTGTCAAGTGGCCTGCAGTTCTTCTGTCAACCTGTCAGTCAAGTTCTGCAGTCAAGATCTGCAGTCAAGTTCTGCAGTTCTTCTGTCCAGTGGCCAGCAGTTCAATCCTCATTTTGGAATCGGTGACTACCTGACTCCGGGTCAACTTCAATGATGGAGGTTGTGATAACGGTAATACAAGTACAAAAATGCTGACATTAACACGTTGATTGCTCAATATTGGGGCATAAGAGTACCACTAGGTAAATTGCTCACTTACGTATCGATGAGAATGTACAGCATTTCCATTATTTCAACATCTTTTTTAGAAGAGAATTATGCATATGAGGTGATATATCATCATGCTATTTCATTTTCAGACTTCTTAGGAGAGATACAATTTTTTTCTCGATCATAAAGTCTTTTTTTTTAAACTTTCAGCCTCGGAAATGAGTGTGAAACAACCGGTGACTTTCCTCAGTCATGAACTATGTGGGCTCAGCGGCTTAACATGCGTAACAAAGTATTTCATGAGTTGAATACTAAGACTAAAGGATGGAAATGTGCGAGCACATTGGTAGGTCTCGACCTGGAAGTAATCATAGCACGCTAGATTTCAAACTACATTATTTCACATTCATTTTCATTCCTTGAAATACATAAACAGGAAAAATTAATTTTACTTTTCAATTACTGATAAGAATGAAATCGCCGTGTAATCTGCATAATTAATACCAAAACACAATACGTTAGATTCTTATTAGGAGTTCGAGCAGTCCAGGACAAAATATCCGCATACCCACTCATGGCACGCTTAAACAAATGCACGTGAATTTCAACGATATTCAAGCAACGCAAAATTTTTACTCGGAAAATTGGAAGTTTGGGTTTGTTTTAAAGTCTCTCACCGAACGTACCAGCGAGTTGTATAAATAAAACATTACACGACAAGATAGCGAGCCTAACGAAGAATTTGAACATTTGTGATCAATTCAAGTACTTGGAAAGAAATCGTTTTCATGGATATATAGAATTGAATGATGAAAAACCAATGAATAATTAATGAATAAAACATTCAAACATTTTCCTTAATTGTCACCTGAAACATTGCAATGAGAATGAAAGCAGGTAACGCACCACTTGTTATGAAAGACAACTTTGAGTTTGACGATACTCAGCGAAAGTACAATTCAGTTCAACCGAACGAAAAATTCGACCAAAAAAAGGGAATAACTGATAAAGTTACCCAATAAAAACCGAGTCCAAATAAAGGTAGGACAAATGAGTTTTAAATGACATGAAAATTTTTTTGTCAATAGCACCATGAGTGTTAGAATTGGGGGGGGGGGGAGCATTACTGGTTACCAGTGCAAGGAAGGATGAGGCGCGTCAGTGATGCTGATGTATTTTTTAACGATAACATGAATGATCTTAGAGAGACAACGAATACAAGAGTAGTTGGAATAGGCTCGAAACTTATATCAGACTACGGTAAAACATAAAATTCAATTACTTCTGTTCAAGTAGGAGCTTGACAGAAACAAATTTCTGACGTTGATTATTAAATTGAAACTACGAATCTGTCCATTCGGGAATAAGGCAAATTTTTTGACCTATGAATCAACGTAAACAAATTTCACAATTTGCATGTAACTGTACGTGCATGACCCATGGCCCAGTTATTTTCCATCAAAAGTTCTCCGCATGAGATGGCGATGGTAAGGCCTGAACGGTGGGAACGAGCTGGAGGGGCCACTCGCAATGCCTCGGAGCGCCAACATGCAGGAGGAGCGAGTGCAGAGAAAGGAGAGAAGGACAGGATGGAACAAAGAGAAAGAAAAAGACAGAATGAAAGGAAAGTAAACCAATAAAGGAGAAAAATAGAATAAAAAACGAGTTTGTTTTCAATAAGGTTGATACATGAAGTTTGTTACAACATTGGTTTTTCATTAGTTTTCAACATAGAGAGCCTCAGTTAGTACATAAGCTAATAAACATAAACAGTATTCCCTTGGTAAGTTGATCTTATGATTAAAAGCTTGTGAATACCGCTCACGATTTCTAGAGATAAAAAAAGAAAGAAAAAGAAAAACAGTTTATTTTCAATAGAGTTAAAACATGTAATGTTTAACATTGGTTTTAAAATAATTTAACATTACAATCTTCAGTTTAGACAGTGATGGAATAGATTTGCAGCCTAAGACTAATTGTATTCTGTCGAAGATTTTAGGTGTCAGGAATATGCGGAAATATTCAGCAATTAAATGTTATTTCATTTGACTTTATTAACCAATGATGGCTGCCAGCCAAGAGACAGTGATCGTGACTAACAGAAGTTGAAGTTGAATGAGTTTCAAAAATTTCGAAAGGTCGAGAAAATTAGCAGTTCGAATCAAGTCTTAGTGCATCCTTTATATAAATAAAAATTCCTCATTTACTTTACAATTAAGAAATATTCATAGGCTACGACGCATGAGCTTGACAATGATTCGATGAAGTGATCATTAAAGAGACAGTAAGTGGATAGCAATAGAAAAATACGGTATTGAGAATTATACATAACCGTCACTGGTTTGGTAATTTTACGCTAATTAATTGCTATGCACAATGTGTGCATAGTGTTCATTTGCATTGCACATGAACATAGTAACCACTAGCACACAAGAGAGCATACAACGTAGGCATTCTAGCAGAGATTTAAATCGGAAATTGAACAATGCAGAGTAACGGGAGAAAATTTTCGTACCTACTTTTTCAGTACGTACTATAGCATATTTATTGTTGAGACGCAAAATGGCGTACTATTTCAGGCCTTAAATTAAATGTCTTACTTCAAACGTCCTTAGTTGGAGGATGCACCATGAGTAACACGTTAACCGTGTCAGCAGTTTTCGTGTCCCTTAAACAAAGACTATACGGTCTGTTCCTTGAATAAAAGATACATATCTGCCGATGGAAACTGTATGATACGATCTAGAAATATGGTCAAGTAGCTGGTGCTGTTAGCTTTAATGCACTGAAATCATGGGCTCTTATCCCAGCGTGTTTTCATTGATTGTATTCAGAAGTGACATAACGCTATTCGAGTTGGTTTACCGTACCAGAGCACAAATTTTTGATTTCTCCGATGGTTGCGTTGTGGGTTCATTCGCTGTTTCTTTTGGGTCCATAGTTTTCAAAGCAATAAGTCGACAAGAATAATATGCATGGTTTTTACGCTCGCGTGAGATTACGGGGGCATCAACCTAACCAAACAACCTAACCAAACCAACTGTTTACAACAGTGGAAACGCGATGAACCTGTTAAAACCCAATATTGAGTAGTTTATTTATCAAATTGGTTGTAATAAAACGTTTTTTAATTATTTAAACACCAGGAGACCCTTGCACCTTCAAATAAATACCCCTATACTTGAACTGTGTGACCTTCAAGAATAGTTTCTCGCAGCTATTGCTTATTCTTCAGATTAGCCAGCGTCATGTAGAAAAATTCTCTGAAAAGCGTCAACTTGCTCTCTTCAACCGCAAATGTTAGGGAATGATAAAACCAACGGAGGCTCGGTTACATCTGAGATCGTATTGGTGCTGTGAAGCTAGTGGTTACCCGCGTACTATCATGCGTTATCTCGCCATTCTGATGTTTCGCATCAGCTATAGCTCTTTTGCGGTGCAATTGAAGAGAGTATACGTCGATTGTTCTCTGGGTTTTCCTAAATAAGCCCACTGGCAAGCTTTTTCCTATTATATTTAGCTAAACTGGGAATTGCCGAAGATTAAGTACGCACTTGGTAACGTACGACATTGATTATAAATTCTCAAGGAATTGTTTGTCAAGTGTAAGATGATGGCTATTGATTTAAAATTACCCACCGACATGCATTGAAAATGTTCCATACTTACCTCCAACAATAGTCGCGTGAATAGGTTTCTTTCCGTTATAGTGTACACGAAAGAGAAGTTATAGGTGGACAAACTAAGCTTGTGTTGGAGAGAATCCGGTAGCGAGTGATTAGTTTCTGTTGAGATCGACGTTGTGCAACCGATGCGACGAGAAGACCGTAAAAAGCTCGAACTTCTTACTTGATTTTGACCAGTGTTATGCGCATTATCATCATTATTAATATTATTACATATGAGATATTTTTGTACTCAAAACTTTTTTCACAGTGAGGTACCTGATACCGACAGAGCCTTCTGCCTTACGCAGAAGTTAGGATAAGGAAGGAAAAACAGAAAAGATACCGATATTGGGATGAAAACGGAAGGAAGTAAAGTGGTCACAAACGATGTTACTAAAAGTATCTCTCCTAAGGTTATATGACTTTTGTTCACGTTTTTGTAAGAAATTTGTATAGTGTTTGAGTCTCAGCAAAGCCCACTCCTTATTCAAACTGCATCGTAGAAATTTCCCCTTTGTGCTCAACGATGATCACATTAAACAAAGAAAATGCCTAATATGAGCGTTTTCAATAGAGTACAGTAGATTTGAGCCTCCTATACTAACCAGCACGTAAAGTGAAAACAAGAACTCTTCAACGAGACGCCCATGATTGCTGATGCAAGTTGTGTTGATGCTAGTTGTTCGTCATTAAAACTGAGTGTCGATACCGTCGTGCGGTCGACGTGAGGGTTCGTGGAAAAGGGGGGCTGTCTTCTGTGCAGCTACCTTTTTCTGGGGCGCTAGCTTTTTCTTTGCAGCTGCCCTTCCCGAGGTTCGTGTGGATACCGCCTACGCCGTAATCAGTCCGCTAGGGCAACAGAAGTAAATTCTGTTAGTGCCGAACTACGGCGGTACCGTTGTGTGTGTGTGTGGGGTGAGGTTTGTGTGGGTACCACCTGCGCCGTATTCAGTCCGCTAGGGCAACAGAAGTAAATTCTGTTTTGTGCCGAACTACGGTGGTACCGCTAGAGTGAGGTGTGTGGGTACCGCCTACGCCGTATTCAGTCCGCTAGGGCAACAGAAGTAAATTCCGCTTTGTGCCAAACTACGGCGGTACCGTCAGGAAGACGAGCAACTGTCTGCGCCGTATGAGACCGCTAGGGCAACAGAAGTGAACTCTGTTAGTGCCGAACTGCGACAGCGTCTTCAAATCGACAAAACTATGCGAAAAGTTCGTCCTTCCGAAGTGGCTCCTCAAACTCCTTTTTAGGCGAGGTGTCGTATGAAACTATCGCCTGTATCAATAAGGAGAAAGAAAACTCTTTTGACCTCAAGGTCTGACTTGTTTAATGCTGAATCTCTTTGCAGTGCTTAGTACACATACCGATATATTTTAACAAAGACAGTGATTTATTTTCCATTGCAAAAATAGTGCGTACAGACATGAGCTACTGCATAACAAGGTACAACACTCGAAGTTGCGTTTAAAATATTAGTCTTATTTAGCTAGGTAATCAAAAAAACTTTGGAATATCGACATGTAATACAAATGATATTTAAGGGCTAACTAAAGTAAATGTGCAGACGCAGCATCAGCGCAGAGAAACAGACATGTCGGCGTTCAGGGAGCTGGACACATAAAGAAAATACTTGGGATTATTGGTAACTAACACAAAAGGCTCGACAACCCCTGTGCGGCCTGACACTGAGTTTAACGACAGGCACATAACTTCTAAAGGGCACAAAAGGGCAAAAAAGGACGCATAAGGACGCAAAAGGGCGCACAATGGAGCAAAACCGTTGAAAAGGGCGTAAAAGGGCGCAAAAAGACGAAAAAAGAGCGCAAAAGGGCGCAGAATGGAGCAAAAGGGCGCAAAATGAAGCAAAAGGGCACAAAATGTAGCAAAAGGACGCAAAATGGAGCAAAAGGGCGCAAAAGGGCGCAAAAGGGCGTAAAAGAGCGCAAAAGGGCGCAAAAGGACGGAAAAGAGCGCAAAAGGGCGCAAAATGGAGCAAAAGGGCGCAAAATGGAGCAAAAAGGCGCAAAATGGAACAAAAGGGCGCAAAAGGACGGAAAAGAGCCCAAAAGGGGCACAAAAAGGCACAAAACTTCTCTTGGTGCAGCCGTAATGCTCATTAAAAAATAGAAATAACTTTATGAGGAGAAAAAGTGATCGAGAAGAGAATAAAGAACCAGAAACACATTCGCTTGCCCCATTAAGCAGCCTTCCACATCAAAGCACTAGCGAAAACAAAATAAACACTTCAGCCCACAGCAGACCTCCTACAAAAAGCGTCGCTGGTTTTGTTGTAGGTAACAAGGATTACGTATGAGTTTTCATAATTATTACATACCTCGCTCAACACCACAGCCATAATGGAATTGATTTCCAAATAAGCATAATCACCAAGGGTGCAGTTGAGAAGATTATTGTTATCAGCCAACCCAGCATGGCACAACTGACTCAACTACACAAGTTCATCATCGAAGAAATGACGAAAATTGGATCCATCGTAGGGACTCAGAGGAAAACCTCGGGACCTAACAAAATAAAGATTCAGAGGAACTTCCATAAGTGGCAATGCCAGATTATTGTGAGAAGCCTTAATAAAGCTGGCAAGTAAGTTTCTGAACGCACAGCAGAAAATGTTGAAAGACTGAGAACTCTCCTCCAAGATGAAGTATGTTAGTAATAGTAAAATAGAAATGAAAACTTAACTTTTCCTCCTTTCAATAATGCCAGTTTTACTTCCCTATCCTAGCAGTTTTAAAAGATATACATTTTTAGCAACCACCCTGTAGCAACCACCGCGTAAAACTCCCTCCGCATAGAAACAGTAGGTTGGTAGGAAAGAAATTCATAAGTCAAGTCAAAAATTATAAATAAAAGAGCAAAGAAACACGTCTTCAATGAGATCATTATTATATTGGATAAAATCAACGAATACAATTTATTTTTTAACGTTTCGACCTTCTTGGTCATTATCAACCTGAAAATGATTGAGAAAAAGTAGTCAAATGTAAGCCAAAATAACCCATCATGGAGCAAAAAAAGAAGAGTCACATAAAAGAAACAAATCACAAATGAAATAAAATGTTCAGTATTAATATGACATTAGTTATAAAGGTAAAGCTGATTGCATATCACTTAAAACTGGTTTTTCTTTTAATATGTAAAATATATTTTTTTTCATGAAATATGGAAGTTTTTTTGACTGGATGCAGAAGATATTGAGAACAACATTTGACACATATATGTGTTCATGCTGCACTCTTATACGCACCACAATTAGGAGAAATTATATCTTCTTCGCTGTAAATTAGAGACTAATGGGCTTCAGAAACATCAACATTTTTTTTAACGTGGATTATAAAGACAGGAGATGTTAGCAGTGCTATTGGTATTCATAACTTGTCTCATCAGTAACATTGGGTGGAAGCCCTGTTGTGCTTGATGAATTGTTTTCTTCCACATTTGAATCATTGAATAATTTAGAAACATATGTGAGCCTAGTTTAAGTAACCTACGTTTATTTATTTTATTTATTAAACACGGAGTAGATGTGTCATGTTATTAAAGCTTTATCATGTCTCAGTGAAAAATACGGCGACTTATCGAACAGATTAGAATAGGAAATGGTAACAGAAGAGAGTCAAGTGGCCCTTTTTCGGGCTGTCCCCAGTCCCGAGCCGTTAGACACCGGTCACGCACAGACATCGAAGAAACATATTCATTGTCAACAATTTTCACACACGAGCACCATTACATTCATGTCAACATAATATCTCTAAACGTGGCCACAACACAAAGTGTGATCTCATAATTTAACGGTTTTGTTTCCATTATTAGGAATGTTAAAGCCGAGGTTATTTTAAGCCATGCTGATGTCAATAACCGACGCGGTCGATCTCATCTCAATTAATGAGCAACGACTTCAAAAATTAGTACTATTAGGTATAAAATAAATGGATGCACGTATTACTAGAACCGAAAACAAATGTATATAAACCTTTTTTTGAAAGATGTTAATTTGATTCAACCACTGATACGTATGCATATGAATACTTATAGTAATTGTTCCCCCTATTAAATAAATGTCCTTTGTATTCTCTAATTTTTAGAAACCAATGAGCTGAAATTTTTTACCTACTTTTTGAATATAAAATATTTTATTTTTGTTTTTTCTTGCTCTTAAATAATGTTTCACTAATAGTCCATTCAGCTATCTGCGATGAATATCTGCAAACGCAGCAATGGAAAATAAGGAATTCTCTTTTCCCAGAACACCAGATGAATAAGAGATAACACAGCTGCTGGTCTCCACTCATTTATTTATTTGGATAAAAGCACGCAAAACACGCTAATGATTAAATTGAAAGATGACAACAAACGTAAACAAAAGGCGTTTTCTATTTTATAGATGTCGGAGAACAGCATGCTATTTTAGATAAAAAAATTGTCCGTTGAAATTTTTCGTAGTTTAAACTAGTTATGTGGTTTTACTAACTGGTTATAAATTGCTGTATAACCCCTAAACATCAAGTTCATGAAATTTATTTTGGCGGGGTGTCAACTAACTACAAACTGCAACTTAAGGGGCCCATACACGTTCGAAAAAAGCGTCAAAATTTTGCATCAAAATATTGATATCAAAATTTTGACGCAAAATTTGACTGTGTGTGGGACATTTTGATGTCAAAAAAGATTTGAATCAAAATTTTGATGGATCAAATCCGTTTGATATTTTTTGACGAGTCGTCAAATTTTTGATGCGTGTGTGGGCTTTTGTCAAAATTTTGATCAAAATTGTTAGTCCGCAGGTGACTGCCGAGGAGACAGAATCGCCATGTCTGGGAAGAAGCAGACCGAAAAAAAATTGTGATTGAAGTTTTAGGCGTGTATCAAACCTTGTCAGCCTTGTAAAGAATTAAGTCGGAAGATTATAGCAATCGAGCCAAGCCAGCCGAGGCCTATGGCGCATCCATCCGAAGGAAGTTACGGAAGTCCTCTGGTTCGTTAAAACGTAAATCTTAGAGGAGGTTGACGTGTCCCTAGGTTTCGCGTTTCAAATACCAGTCTTTTGACCATTTCCGACATATAGCAGGAGGTTTATCAGAATCCAATGCTAACACTAGTGCTATGGCCACTGATGCATCCATGTCGCAGATTTTGACGATACTGAATTTTGATGGAAAAAACGCCTAAACGTGTGTGGGCAATTAAGCATCAAAATTTTGTATCAAAATTACGCGTCAAAATTTTGATGCAAAATTTTGACGCTTTTTTTGAACGTGTATGGCCCCCTTTAAGCCCATGTAATCGATACGTACCACTAATAACTAGCATTATATTAACTAATTTGCGTCACTGTATATGCGACATGAGCATCGCGACATGCATTGAGGCATTTTGAATATTCAGTAACATATATCAAAAAGAATTTTATACATTTCTTGCATTAAATTTATTTGAAATAAATTGTTTTCCTTTCCTTTTCGCCTCAAGTGATGAGTTGGTTGAAATGATGTGTGGCGAGTTGTGTTGTGCCAGTTAGAAAAAAGTTTTTTGTCATTATCAATATGAAATATATTTTGCTTATAAAGTTGTAAAATCCATTTTAGATACCCAATTGTAACAATAAATAAGTTCGCTTTTACATTTATATATTTAAATTAACTTACTCTGTATTTTAGGTAGGTAGTTTGGGCTCCCAAACATCAGCCTCTTGTATTGTCTGTCAAGATTTTAAAGGTATTTACTTATGCATAAATTTAATTTTATTTCATCGTAGTTAATATCTGTGTGAGTACGAGTATCAGGGGCTAGTCAGTGATATAATTCATCCGGCAGTAATGATGGTTTAAAAGTTTTATAATATAAAACAAACACTCCTATATATGTTTTCTTTAGATTTCAAGAACAGTTTTTATGGGTAGCTATGATAAATATATTCTGAATTATAATTGGACGCGTGAAAAGTTGATATTTTTGATACGCAATACGAAATTTTCTAAAAACCTTAAATTATGTGGATAAAAGTAATTGTTTACCTCAATGAAGTTTGCATATAATAAAGTTACCATCATAGTAACGTGCTTTGTCCGTGTTGTTTCGGAATATTTGCAGTTTTAACCGCAGTTTTAAATACCTACTCAAAACAAGAAATAAATTTTTTTTTTAATTTCTTAATTCCTTAACTAATTTTACCTGTATTTAGAAAAAGCCTACTCTGAGCATTTTAGTAAATTGGCTCATTTTACATTAATTTTCAATCTGAAAAGCAGTCGTTCAATCAACTTATAGGAATAATTATAATAAAAACCTCCTCTTTGAGAAATTTTGGAATAGAATTAATGTTTTTATTGTAAACAACATAGTTATTTAAAAATGTTCTCCTATTGACAAGTGGCATTAGAAAACTCTCCAAGTCTTTGACCTACACTTTCAAATTGATAACTTCTTCAGCCTGATGACTCGTATGACGACTTTGTTTTATGGAAATCACACAATGAATATGTGTACTTTAAGAACGCTGTACTTGTATAAGGATTTCAGATTTTGCGTTGTAGTTGCGAAGCATAGAATTCAATTCATATCCTCTTTACAAAATTTTGTAGTCAAACGACATCCTAATATGATACATACGTATTGATATATTGCAGTCGTCAATTTGAAGAATTTGTAGATGCTAACTCTTTTTGGACGCTGCTATGAGGAGACAAAAAATGAACTCATTTAGGTATATTATTGTTAGACTTGTTTGAGAGCAAAAAACTCCCTGCATGATCCTTATGACACAATCCCAAGAGGATAGTTTGATGGAGACACCATAATTTTATAGAACTGTTTTCCTCGAATGCTCTGGTAAACTCTATATCATTGAAAGGGAATTGTTCTAATATATCACGGATACTAGACCATAATCTCCTACACTCTGTAGACAACTCGAAGTCGCTAAAAGGATAGACATTAACCAAAACCACGCTAGAGGAAACAAGGTAGAGTCATTTCTATTGGGAAAAATATACCTCTTGTTCGGCTAGTCAATTGAAAGGCATCACTTCAAACAAACTGAATGACGTCATTATTGCAACATGTCGTTAAGCCACTAGCGGTGTCAGATTTGAGGTTAGCAGCTATACCAGATGCAATATGAGCGCTGCTATTGGTTCGTTGCCATGACGTCAGCATTGCCACATGGTCGACGAAAAAAAGACTGTTTTAACCCTACCTTGTTTCTTCTACCGTGACCAAAACACAGCCTGAGGCACTGCAGAGAGGTTTGAACAAAAGACAATTAAGGTCATGGGAAGGCCAAATCAGTCACCAGACTGATATATAATTTAGTGTTGCAGTCAACGTAGTAATTTTATCGAGAACCTAGCTGTGGCAAGAATTTAGGAGAGTCAGATACGGTATCTCATAAATTAAACAAATTAAAAATAATAGGGAGAAAACAATGTTTCTCGATTCCGGAAAATGTTTGCAAGAACATTAGAAACAAAAATTTTAAGCTCTTGTAAGTCGTACGAGCGACGAAAGATCGTCTTCAGTGACTCCGTGGTGTGAGGACGGGTGTGGCGCTCGCTCCGAAACAAAGTGCCTATTGTTAGAAAGAATGTACCTCTAACCTAAATGGGTACCCACTCTCGTCCTGAGTATTCAAATGTGATTTAAATACCCCATATATAAAAATAATCAAACTAAAAGCATAATATTCCCTCAAAAGCGTGAGAGTATTCAACCCTCGTTTACACAACGACCGCACTCCCTCAATCTTCAAGATGACTAACAAACGACGCAGTACCAGCAACAGCACCAACAACAGCACCAACAACAGCAGCAACAACAGCACCGAATTTCAACCGAAGTTTGGTCAATACCCTGATGTGACTAGCCTAACGAAAGGCGGTAAAGAAGTGGTCTCTGTCTTAATAAAATACTTCGATTCAGTGATGACAAAATTTAATAGCGATATTGAAAAAATGCAAAATGAAATAAGCCACCTTAAAACGCTATTTGGAACAAAAGAAGCGGAACACAAAAAAATTCTCGATGAACAGAACAAGAAAATGGATAGCTTAACCTCCCGCCTCGACCAGTTGGAAAAAAATAATCAACGCCGAGACATTGAAGACAAAAAATGTACTCTCGTCATTTCTGGAAGGGAAATACCGCAATCTCACGCAAACGAAATCTGTAAGGATACAGTCTGCAAACTCCTGAAGGACAAGATCAACATTGACCTCTCCGACACTGATATGACGTCAGCTACAAGAATGGGGAAAAAACCAGTAACTGGGAACGTAGATCAAAGAAACATTGCATTTGAACTAAAAGATTACAACAAAAAACGTGAAATTCTCAACGCCTGCCGAGAAAAGAAACCAAAGTTCTTCTTCATAAATGAATACCTCATACCTTCACGAGCTAACGCCATGTACATTCTGAGGATGGCCAAAAGGAAATTCCCGGATAAAGTTGGAACCCCAAAAACACAGGATGGAAACATTTTCATATTTAACCCCGGAAACCCAGATTCAAGACGCCGCGAGATCAACACGCCAGATGACCTCGAGCAATACCTGATGCAACAACTCAATATGACATCAAAACAAGTCATGGGTGACTAGACTAGGTGATCTCCTCAATTTGATTGTCAGTTTTCGTGCTAGTTTAACCTCAATTAGATATCATATCAGCTTATCCTCAACTTGATGTTAGCTTAACCTGAATCTATAAAAATGTTTAACAGATGTGTTGTAAACATTTATGATAGGTGTATGTGAACTTTTGCAACAACGCAATCAGCAATTTTTACCTCCCAATATTACTGTGATTTTTTTTCATTTTTTACCACTAAAGTTTTTTTTGTTACGCGTAAACCATATTAGCTGATTATATCATTGTCATTAGGTGATCCCCTAAATTCCCTAGACTAGGTGATCCCCTAAATTAGTCAATTTTATTTTCATCCCCTAAATATGTCAATTTCGTATTAATTTAACCTCAATTAGGTATCATGTCAGTAAACCTCAACTTGATGCTCGTTCAACCTGAATCTATACAAGTGTATAACAGATGTGCTTGTAAACATTTATGACAGCTGTGTGTGAACTTTTGAAACAACGCAATCAGCAATTTTTTACCTCCCAATGTTACTGTGAATTTTTTCTCTTCTTAACCACTTAAGTATTATTACGCGTAAACCATATTAGCTGATTATATCATTGTCGTTGTAATCTTCTTATAATCTGATAATCGCTTCTGCCCTCCACTGCCATCGTACAACCATATTAGCTGATTATATCATTGTCGTTGTAATCTTCTTATAATCTGATTATATCATTGTCGTTGTAATCTTCTTATAATCTGATTATATCATTGTCATTATAATCTATCAGCAATTTTTCACTTACCAATACTACTGTGAATTCTTCCTTATTTACCACTACAGTTATTATTACGCGTAAACCATATTAGCTGATTGTATCATTGTCATCATAATCTTTAAAACTTATTCCCTCTTGTATGTGAACTTATGAAAACGCCCTCAGCAATCTGTTTGCACCAATGTAGTGATATCGAACTCCAATATTATAACAAATAAATAATAGATGTGTGTGTAAACATCTATGACAACTGTGTGTCACATTTTAACATCACAATTAGTAATTTTTCACCAACCAATGTTACTGTGAATTCTTCTCTATTTACCACTACAGTTATTATTACGCGTAAACCATATTAGCTGATTGTATCATTGTCGTCATAATCTTTAGAAATTTATTACCTGTTGTATGTGAACTTGCGAAAACGCCCTTAGCAATCTGTTTGCACCAATGTTGTGATATTGAACTCCATTATCACTCGCTCATGGACTGAGTTTGTGTGTACTCATGAAATCGCGCTAGATTTTTCTTTTTTACCCTATTCTCTCTTACCTAATAAGCTACTTTTTAGACTGAAATATCCCTTTAAGCTTGACTCTGTATTTCGTCTTAAGCTCTATAGTACCTAATTCTTACTTTTACTTATTTTAAATGACTGATCACCCTGTAATATTTGAGGAAATCGATCCAGATTTCAATCATTTGAACAGAATATATCCAAACCTAAACGACTCTCAAGAGTGTAGGTATACTAATATATCAGAATTCAACGAAACTATACGAATAACTGACCGAGATTTCTCACTCCTGTGTTGGAACTGTAGGTCACTCTATCCAAAATTGGAAGAGATACAATGTACTATTACTGAACTTAAATATAACCTAGACGTGATTAGCTTCACCGAAAGCTGGCTAGATGACTCGACTAAAGACATGATTCGATTTGAAAATTATCATAGTTACCATTCGCTAAGAAAAAACCAGCGGGGCGGAGGCATCAGCACATATATATCTAACCACATAGACTCGAGAACCATAGCAAGTGCAACCATGAATCAGGATCATATAGAATCACTCTTCGTAGAACTTTTTAGAGATGGTAAACGCATTGTGCTTGGAACGGTGTATAGGCCTCCTACAGCCTGTCCTATATCCTTCCTGAATGAATTGAATCGTATTATTTCTCAGTTCAACAGGCCCTTATACAATGACATAATAATATGCGGTGACTTCAATTATGATCTACTGAAACATGAAAGCCATGAACCAATCTCTAATTTCCTAACTACCTTTCAGTCTCAATCCTTCCTTCCGATCATTACAAAGCCTACACGAATAACCTCAGAGTGTGCTACGCTGCTTGACAATATCTTTATGACAGACCCTAGTGATTTTCTTGCTGGAATAATTACTTCTGACTTATCAGATCACTTCCCAGTTTTTCTTATTAAGAAAAATGTCTATATTGCTTGCACCAAGGCACGGGCTGAAACTTACTCATATCGTAAAATAAACGAATCAAATCTTGAAGAAATGCGCACCGTTCTAGAAGAATCAATGCCTACATTGCACATCTCTCAACAAAACAATAATACTACGAGCATTGATGAAGCAGTAGTAAAGTTGACTGAAACTATAATGACCGCATACAATCAGTGTTGCCCAATTGTAACTCGTACAGTTACCCCTAAAAATAAACATAAGCCCTGGATTACCAGAGACATCGTGATAAATATAAAAAAACGTCAAGCGTACCTAGCCCTCCTTTGCGAAGGACGAATATCTAGAGAAACATATAACCGATTTAGAAACTATGTAACAAACCAGATAAGAACATCAAAAAAGAACTACTTTACGCTCAAGTTTACTCAATTCAAAACTGACGTTAAAAAGATTTGGCATCTCCTTAACTCCTGCTGTAAACCGAATAATGCCGATAAAAAGAAAATTGAATATGTTGTCCAAGATAATGTAAAATATCATGAGAAGAAAGAAATTGCTAATCTCTTTAACAACTTCTTCGTAAACGTAGGGAAAACAATAGCTGATGGTATTCCAAGTGAACCTACTGATCACCTGGAATTTATGGTTCATATTCGAGAACCCGACTCCTTTTTCTTTACGCCTACAAACTCCTCCGATGTAATTACGTGCATAAACAACATGAAAAATAAATCGAGTGGGTTACAAACGTTTCCGACTAAA
The DNA here is from genome assembly GCA_030386875.1 of Morinoia aosen. NCBI lineage: Eukaryota > Metazoa > Arthropoda > Malacostraca > Amphipoda > Talitridae > Morinoia > Morinoia aosen. The sequence goes on along the minus strand of CM059561.1, from coordinate 80,579,273 downwards.
GTACTTAAAGTTATTGCTGACATTGTAGCCCCACTGATATCAAATATTATTAACCAGTCTCTCTTACTAGGCACTTTCCCGAACTCCCTCAAAGTTGCTAGAGTAACCCCTATCTTTAAAAGTGGTGAAAAAACCTGTGTAAACAATTATCGACCTATCTCCATTCTACCAATTATTAGCAAAGTATTCGAAAAGATTGTGTATAAAAAAGTGTACTCTTATTTTGAACAAAAATCATTTCTTTACGATAAACAATACGGTTTTCGCTCTAAAAAATCAACAACACAGGCTATATTAAATCATTTACAATTCCTCTATTCTAATATAGATGAAGGAAAGCCTGTCTTCTCTGTATTTCTTGACTTCCGAAAAGCATTTGATTGTGTGGACCATAAAATACTATTATCGAAACTTCACTGTTATGGCATTCGAGGGATTGCCCATGATTGGTTCAGATCATACCTAACAAATCGGAAGCAATACGTTGTCATTGACGACGCAAAATCAGACCCACAGACAATTAGCCATGGAGTTCCACAAGGATCTGTTCTCGGGCCTCTCTTGTTTCTGATTTTTATCAATGATATTGTAAAATCTACATCATTCTTCAAATTCATTCTTTTTGCCGATGACAGTACGCTTTCTGCGGTCCTTCCGAACCAAAATCCTGCTATGATTGTGGAGAGTATAAATACTGAACTTCACAAGGTTTCATCGTGGCTCAAAGCTAATAAAATAAGCCTAAATATCGATAAAACAAATTATATTACTTTCTCATACAAGAAAGATGTATCTCTCCCATGCATTAAAATTGGCGAAGGTGAAATCGAAGAAACCAACTCATGTAAATTTCTGGGCATCATAATAGATAAACATCTGACCTTCAAAGAGCACATCACTCATATTAGTTCTAAATTATCAAAATCCATCGGAATCCTAAATAAAGTTAAAAATTTTCTGCCTGAAACAGCTTTACAAATGCTCTACCGTACGCTCATTTCCCCATACTTGCAATACGGAATAGAAGCATGGCACGGAACTGATAAAAATAAAACCAACAAAATTTTTACTCTGCAGAAAAGGGCTGTCAGAGCGGTAAAGAACCTAGAATATAATGCTCACACAAATGATTCTTTCAAAAATTTACAAATACTTAAACTTTCGGATCTCTACAAAACCTCCATCTGTAATTTCATTTACAAAACATTAAGAAATGATGGCGACAATAGCCTAAGACAATTATTGACTGCGCAAACTGGTCATCACGACCATTTAACCCGAAATAGAAGTAAATTCATGCTTCCTTATTATTCAAAAGCCAGGTCGCAACACAGTATTCTCTTCGTTGGAACCAAAACTTGGAACTCTATACCTGCAGAGATCCGTGAATGTAATTCGTACAAAGTATTCAAAAGACATCTTGAGTCTCACTTCCTATCAGAATACTAGTAGTGTAAGATCACCGTGTCGAAATCTTGCCTCCTACATGTAACTAATGATAATGTCATAATGTAACTTGCCTTGTGTACCATAACCAATCTTCTCTCTGCTCTTGAATCGTTTTATCGAACATACTGTTAAATATAGCCGACTTGTAAAATATCGAGTTAATTATCTCAATGATCAGTCTAATGCGAAACTAGGTTAAGTGAACTAGGTTAAACTTTTGTACACCCTAGAATAGCGTGATGGTAGGATGCCCTAGAAGTCGCTGAACTTATTCGGGCCCACAGGTAGCTATATTCAAACTTGTCCATTGTACTAGACTTAAGAAACATTCTACCTCTGTATCTCCTGTGGTAAATAAATTGTTTTTGTTTAAATTGTTTAAATTGTTTGTATGACTAAATACCAACTGCATTTCATCGATGTGTTGCTTACTTTTTAAAACGTTCATATGTTACTTTCACTGAAATCGAAGTAATGATTTTTCTACTTGTGTATTCTGATACCGAATTTGTATTCAATGTACAATTATACTTATGATCTTCAATTTTCGATCACATTTCTGTGACTATTGTAAACAAATTTTTGACATTGTGTCATACATTGATAACACACACTACGTCTTAAAGAAAATATTCTGAATGCATGCTGAACGTTAAGTGTTGAAAATTGCTTTTATAGAAGCATCAACTACAGCAGATCATTACCAAATCAATAGCAGCACGATTAGTGCGACGAAAAACACATGGAGACGTTTTAGTTATAGAAAAAATTATACGCTCTCCAAAGATTGTTAATTCTAACCATCAAAAAATCTTCAGCCTTGTCTCAGGTTTGAATTTCTTTCCTTTCAATTTATTTTTTAATTTACATTGGTTCCGTATAGTCGTGAACTGGAGCGTAAAATTTAGCTGGGCTGGAGAAAAGAAAAGGAAAAACAGTTTATTTCCAATAAAGTTGAAACGTGACATGTTTACAACATCGACTTTTAAAATATCTTAACATTAATCCTTAGTTGTTACTGACACATGGGTATCGCAATACCCCTGTCTAGAAGTACAACATGTATGAGCGAGGCGCTCCAGCTAGGAAAACAAGTGGAAAAGATGAAAAGATACGGTTTGAATTTTTACTAGTCTGTGTAGTCACCGATATCCTGAACTTATCTTTTTAAAATTCTTTACGTTTTTTGCAGGAAGAGCAATATGCAGAGCTGGTTGGGGTGCATCAGTTGATACATGAAATCATCGTCGCCCGTGGTTAAACTTCAACAAAGATGATTGCTTTCAAATCGGAATTTTTGACCAGGAAAACGAATTATTAACCCCGAAAATGATCTGAGAATATTTTTTACCAGCGAAATGTACTATTACCTCAGGGGAAAACTTTTGACAGTAATTTTTTTCTTAGTTGAATATAAATCAAACCACAACTAAAGGTCTTGAGAGCGAATTTTAAAAGAAAGAAATAAATGGTTTGAGACACGGAGTTGACATGATTTCATCACGCGGCACAGCTTGAAAGCAGCGCGTATCCTAGTGTTGCTGACTGTAAAGAAATTTCTGTATAGCTGAAGCTTCTGGTTATCCGTGAAGGCCGCACGCTTGTCCGACAAGTTCTTTGAATCGCAAGCCATTCAAGTTTCATTTCATGGTGATGTCGACTCTCTTTCCTTCTTAAGCATTTGGTTGTCTGGATGTACAGAATAATTACTTAGTTGAATTACGTTGACAGTCCGGTCTGGCAGCTGGCAGTCTGCACTCTGCAGTCTCAGCCTCAAATGATTGCCAGTCAGTTACTTTGGGTCACGAGTGGAGGGTGTGGTAGCTGCAGAACACTTGTCGCACCTGTTTGCGAAGTTGGGAAATTTTTTCGTGTGAATGACTTTTTAGCTAAACTGTGCGCTTAAATGAACTTGGAAAGCTGAACTGCGCAATAAGTGTAATCAAAGTTCATTGATATAGGACTCCATTATAACATATGTTTACTGAAGAAGTTGACGTTATGTAATTGTAACATACGTGATCGTGAAGGTGCTGGTCGTACGCACGTCAGGTTGTACAAACGATCAGCTGTAGTGGGCACGTGTGTCTTCTCGCGGCACTGTGAAGTTATGTGCTTTGTGAATACTTTGAAAGTATTGTACCATTTAAAATACTTTGAAAGTCTCGTACCATTTAAAATACTTTGAAAGTCTCATACTACTAAAAATACTTTGAAAGTCTCGTACCATTTAAAATACTTTGAAAGTCTCATACTACTAAAAATACTTTGAAAGTCTCATACCATTTTAAATACTCTGAAAGTCTCGTAACATTTTCAATACTTTGAGAGTCTCGTATCATTTAAAATACTTTGAAATTCAGGATCTAACTCATCGTTTGCTAGTTCAGCGCTATTGAGTCATGTGAAGTGGTATTTTCCTTGACTCACCTTTTGTTAACAAAATTCTATGTCGCCTATTCATTCTGAGATACATGCTTCAATGTTCACAGAGTGCAATCAAAATTTAACAGTGAAATGTTCTTAGATGTCCACCCATCAGAGTGAGCACAGTCGCTTTGAGTGAGTGAGCAAAATTAGTGAGTAAAATCGCTTCCAAAACCGGTGATACTGCAACCGACATGGACGCTGTGAAAAGGTCCCCTCTTCGAAAACTGTGAGTTGTTTTTATATAATATTTGTGTTGTATTTACTTTATTACTATCATGGTATTTTGTGAGTGTTCTTGTATTATCCCCGCAGTGATAATTTGCCTAATTTATATATAGGTTTATATATCTCCTGTCTGCAACGTTCCTAATAATTCATACTTATTTGAGTGGTATCATAGATACCATTCAAATTTAAATTACCGTCTAAATTATCATTGATAACCATTAAATATTATTAGAATTTAGATACATTAACAATAAAACTTTTGTTTACGAGCCTTAAAATATTGCGGAAATGAAATCTAAAGTCCATGAAAATGCAACTTATCGCGAGGAAACCAAATAAAGCAAATATTTTCAAAAGCTCCTTAGCTAATAATAAATAGCGATACACAGTTGTTGGTTGGTTGTTCTGTGTGTCTGTGACGTTCTCAGCACGTCGACTCTCCCGTCAACAATAATTGTTGTTGAATACTAAAGTTGAATAATTGTTGCCCGTCAACAGTAATTGTTGAATAATTGTTATTCTTCATCAACAATAATTGTTGTTGAATACTAAAGTTGAATAATTGTTGCCCGTCAACAGTAATTGTTGAATAATTGTTATTCTTCATCAACAATAATTGTTGTTGAATACTAAAGTTGAATAATTGTTGCCCGTCAACCACATGTTCTTTCTGCTATAAACGTCAAAAACTTAAATTATTTAAAATATGAAATCGAACTTCACATTCCTCCATCTTATTACTGAAAGCCAAGCGAACGAATGACGTTTTCTCTATGAGCTCATTGATTTTTGAGTCTTATAATCTTTAATTTTATCTGAGTTGAATGCAACAAAAATTGGATGAAATTTTACAGGTTTCTCTACGTTTTCCACCTGTTTATCGTGTTTGGTTAATGTGCATTGACCTGGAGTCTCTGCAGGCTTCACATTTTTGCAGGGGGAAAGTCTACATAGTAAAATTAAAACTCCTGAATACTTTATGTTGATTTCACATAGAGTTGGTCATTGTGTGATGCGGATACCTGCATGAGATCGCTTCATTGTGTGCCCTTCATATGAGACCAAGGTCAACTTCCAAGCAATTTCTCTTAATTCTTTTGAGGGAGCAACTCGTTGAGTATTTATTTCTTTTTACAAAGTTCCATGAGAGCGGCGATGCGAGCGATTACCTAACGGACAGAACGACCTCCATAAAATGACAGCTCTGCACCAAAGCCCTGCTCTGAAAATGACGCTTTCAGAGCCCTGAGCTCTGCCATTTAATTAAGCTCAAGTTATATCGCATCATTCAGGCCAAACAACTCTATTTTCGACTGGGTTCTCCATCAAAACGACTCCAGAAGACCCTTCTTTATGCCTGTTTTTCCTGGACCTCATTCTACAATGATGCTCCCATAGGTCAGCCTTGTCTAGCGCTGTCTGCCAGTCACTTTCGAGCGTATTTTCTCAGTGAATTGGGAGAACTTTTACTCATCTTGTGGATCAGGTGAGGATGTTAGATTCTCCACAGCGACTTTTTCTTCTGGTTCCTTTAATTTCGTGCCAAGTGACAGAGTTTTTTCATAAATCTCTTTAAGTTTTACTACAGTTTGGCATCTCTCTATGCAGCGATTTTTAAGTTATAATTTGAGTGAGTAGTTTTTTTTGTTAGTCTAAGATTGCTTATTAATGACCACTTTTGATGCCTAAAGCTTTTTTTAAATATAAAAATCTTTCGAAACATTCTTGTGAGGAAAACATGTCGATCATTTTACGACGGGCTGAAACCATGAGCAGCTTGAAAAAACAACGTGAATATTGCTCTGGTGAAATTAAAATTATATTTTTATTTTCGATAAACAGATTACGGTGTTTCATTGCATTATTTATAACTCTGAATATCAGCCAATTGAAAATTAAATGGTTCTCTTATAAACAAGCAATCAGGTTTAAATCGTCGAGAAGTGTCAAGTCAATTAAATACCTAAACCTGTTTTGAACATGTGACCGGTACTGCCTAGTTTCTGTAGACGAGTTAAGAACTTGTTCTGGAAAACATTGCTTCTCCGGCAGTAGGAAAGACTTCGATGGGGAATTTTGCTACACGGGCTTCTGATTTTCTCTACGGTAACGTGCGAAGAGAAGCGCGCTTGATAAAATAGAGCGATCTCAGCTCGTTTAACTGAGCACATTGCACGCTGAAGCTTTTATTTTCGCTCTGTACGTATCGTCGCTGAGTTTTTCCTCTGTCCATACGTTGCAGGCCATCTCTGTTGTGTTGGAAAATGGAATCTTTATGTTACTGCACGAAAAGATGAAATTCAATTCGAGTTTGTTGATTTATTTGAATACTAAAAGTTATCTATAGCAGATATGCATGTCTTGTTCGAAGTAATTGTTAGCAAACCATGTTCTTTAGCGTCTAAAATTCGCGATTAATTTTTCTGTAACCTACTAAGTTACGTCAACCTCACTGAAACCCTGGGTATTTTTATGTGTTCTAGTTTCAAATGGCTTATTTACGAGGATATTCTGTTATGTTTGTGTTGATATTTCTTCAGTGTTACATATTTCTCAAGAAAACTTGCTCGCCAAGATAAAAGTTCTTCAAGTAATTATTTCGTTTTCATGACATCACCTCATCTTTTATACTTTTCATGCACTTTTTTCAAAAGTGATTTCATAGATTAATTAAATTTGTTACCAGCATCAAGGATTTGGCGCAAATCATGTGATTTGCAAGCACAACATTCCTTGAAGTGAGGGCCCATAATATCTCCTGGAATAATCTCTGATGCAATTCGACAGCCTCCGGAACAATTTTTAAGGTTTCATGCGGCCCAGAATCCGTGCATTTGTGCGGGGTTTTTCATCGCCTTGATTTATTAGACGTCCTGCTCCCGCCATATGATTTTCATTTAAGATATGAAGCCAAGATGGAGCTCCATTTCACGGATTGCAACTTTGTTGAGTGGCGAGCGGCTTCTCCAGACCGAGGTTTCATCGCACGCTGTCGACGCTGGTGTGTTTGCCCCTTACGTCTTGTATCGCTTTATTTTTGAAGCGCCGCTCAGAGTTTGGGCTGTGTCGTGCGTTGTGGGACAGGTCAAATTCGTGGGATAACCGAAACGCTCGTGGTGATCTCAAGATCATCTGTACAATATCTTTGCTTTTAGAAAAGCTTTGATTGCTGAAATAATCCTCGTTATAACAGGTCAAATTCGTGGGATAACCGAAACGCTCGTGGTGATCTCAAGATCATCTGTGCAATATCTTTGCTTTTAGAAAAAGCTTTGATTGCTGAAATAATCCTCGTTATGAAACTTTATGAGTATAGTCTTTGCGTGTCATGTGGTGGAGACATGCAGAAAACTGCTCGCCTCGATGATGTTAATTTTTCCCTAATTTTGGGAATTATGTACACGGAATGTAACATTTTCCCACAGTTTTGTTGTATTATATCTTACACGTTGTGATTCAGTAGTGGATCGTTCCAGTATTAAATTTTGTTTACAATACACTCCTTGATTAAAATTTGGATCGTTCTAGTTTTAATACGTCAGATAAGCTTTTTAATTTGTTCCTACGAGACTATGATGTAGTCGAGGGATCGATGACGTGTGGTAACATCTTCTTCCAGGCAAAAGGTGCGTTGCTCAGCTAATCTGAAACGTGAACACGTTTTTTTCGCCATGGTTTTCCGGCGCATTCAGGTCTACTCTTTGGAGCACTAATTTATTAGATCTCAGGAGCGAAAGAACTGAGATACCTTTCCTGCTGTCATAACGCTTCTTTTGAAAAATACGCACATCTTCGAATTCCAATGAAATATATCATCATTTCTACGATCTTTATTTTTTAGTTAAAATTAAATTCTTGTGAACTTGAATTACGATTGCCTTTGGAACAGCGATCACAGTCGTACCTACGTCTCTCAGTCGTCCACATTGGAGTCTGCGAATTACGCCTAACTTGTGCGTATGGACGCCAGCTCAGGCTCTCTGCGCACAAAAGTTTCGTACTAACTTGCACATGCAGGCTTCTCGCAGTGTCCTGAGATCGATGGAGTAGCTATCGCTATCGCTTGAGCTATCGATTAACTTGCTCTCAGGGTTGCTTCTTAAGTAACTCCTCTTTTATGTCAAGAAGGTCCTATCAAGAAGAGTCACGTTCGCAGACTGCTGCTGGAACGTTGCTGTCCTGCTGCTTTTGGTGATGGGGTTTATACGTGAGTGCTCCACTGGTTCTTGCGGGAGATGTGCTGCTTGGTTTAACCTCAACTTTCCTGCTTCGTGTCGCAAATATGGCTCAAGCTGAAGTAGAGTAAAGAATTAGTACGATTATACAACGAGTGCCAAATGTAGTATTCAAATATGTTTTATTATGATTTTTGTTTTTGTTATTATATGTATAACAAATTGCTATTGTTTACATCGTGTTGGTACACTTATCACAGCAACATGTTCTCATTCCCATTTTAAGTGATTTAGGAAAGAGTTAGTAGGGAACAAATCGTTTAAATTTATGCAACTGAGCTGGATTGGGTACCATCCCTCGACTGATTATACGAGCAGACTTGGTATGCAAGTATGTATGGGTAAATTTGGCTTTCTTCATGAAATAACTAATTTAAAAAATTGAACGTCTGTGCTTATTTTCTTAAGACGCTATACTGCATGCTCTCGTATATGATGAAGAAAGTTCAGCGTCTTGAATGTATCACGAGATAAGTGTTAGTTTTATTGCATTCTGATCAGCTTAAGCATAAATGAATTAGATGTTTACTTATAATGATTCGTAATTATATTTATTTCTTTGCCATTTCATTTTTACAGTTACAATAACCGAGAAAATTTAAAGCACCATAAACCACAGTTACTTTGAGTTTGATCATTTCATTTTGAAAATTTTTATGAGAACCTCAATGGCGTTCCGCAGTCCATACAAGGGCTTTTAAAACAGCTTAGACCAGTTCGTTCAATTTTCGGTAGACTTCTAATAAAGGGTGGAGGCTGAATTGCAATAGATGTCATATGAATGTTCACTTACTGAAACTTGCAACTGAACTATATGCATCTTCATAGCAATGGACGATTCACCGCATCACGTTCTGTCTTACGACATCAATATACTGCCCTCTCGACTCGATATCTCAAGCTTGGCAACAGATGCTTTTGCATGGGCTTTATAGAGCGAAGTATAACTATTTGACGAAATTGGAGTCATCGCTACTTGTGAGTGGGTGGAGATGAGACAAAATTTAATTTCATGTTTTCTTTCACTTCGTTACATACAAAGACGGTCAAGCAGACATGAGGGGACAGCCGTGGCCAAGGGACCGCTTTGGGTCCCCTCTACAATGGTGCTTCCGCTGACGTTTTTATACGCCGCTATCATACGAAGCACTGAAGTTTTGCCCCGGCTTCCAAATTTATGGAATGACTCTTCCATCGCTGAGCGGAGACGCCGTACTGTCGCCTTTGCCTGCAATTTATTGTTATTCTCATACGGTTGGTTACTGGTCGTGAGTCCGTGCAATCGACCGTTGTAACGGCGCTTTGTTCCTCGTGAGCGAGTGCACGCTTTATCAAATTTCTTGGCTCTAGGATAATGAGTAGTGCAATTCATTGCAGGGTGTCTTTTTATGCGTAATGCATGTGTACTCATGACAAACTGATATTTTTGGTCTGGGTTTTTGAAACGCAAATTGATATTTTAATCATCGAATAATGAGTGGCGCAATTCATTGCAGGGTGTATTTTTATGCGTGCTCTGTTTTCATGTCGAACTGTTCACTGATATTTTCGGTCCGCATTTTTTATACGTAAATTGATATTTTAATCATCGAATCGAGAGTGGAAAGAATAACTTGTTCTTTCAATAAGATTTTCTTTGGAAAAAATTTCTTTGGCAATTCTTGCTTTGTTTTTTGCTAATTAAAATTCATGAATGCCTTACGCAGTTGCCGTTTTTTTGGGTCCGTGTCGGACCCAAAAATGTGGACGACCGGTTTGCGGTAATGGGAGCTTAAGGCAGATTTTGTGGAGTGCCTTTTGCGGTTTGCGTGTATGAAATTGTAGGATAGGGGAATCTTTCATTTTTTGGCTTACGTCCTGGACTTATTGGAAAGGGTAGCGGTCAAAATATGAGCTGAACCAATCACTCCATTCAGCACTGATTCCGAGAAAAGTTATAGAATGGTTTGTTTAATCGCATAGCAGGAAAAAAAATAGAATTTATGTTTATAAAGGCTAAAGGATCAGGTGATCAAGAAACACGAATACTTCTGAAATGATCGCGAAGTAGGCTTGAAAGTTTGTGCGAGGCAAGATGCTTTGCATTTTGTTTAACGAGCATCACTGACGTGGAAGGATGGAAGAGATTGGGTACTAACTAGAAGAGGGACTCGAGGCATGGGAGCATTGAAGATGAGCACGGAGAGCGTTGAAGATGAGCACGGAAAGCGTTGAAGATGAGCATGGGGAGCGTTGAAGATAAGCGTGGAGAGCGTTGAAGATGAGCATGGAGAGCGTTGAAGATAAGCATGGAGAGCGTTGAAGAGGAACACGGAGAGCGTTGAATAAGAGTAGGAGAAGCGTTGAAGAGAAGATAAGGAGTGTTGAAAAACAACATTTGTGGTACATCTGCTATTTTGACCGTTTTATGCCGAGCAAAATTTCAGGGAAAGAGAGTAACAGTGAACATCGCAGGTGCTGTGGTAATAGAGATTTAAAGTTTAATGGAGTTCATTGCAGGGCGTGAGAGCAGTGCCTGCTAGTCAGGTGCAGTGAGCAAAATGTCACACAGAGCACAATGCTGCTTATTTTGCAAACTTTTGTGGTTTGGACACATAAATATTATGAAAAGCGTTTCGCCAGGAATGTTATAAATTCGAAAATTCAAATTATCCCACAGGTAAGCCGAAGGAGTATCATTGGATTGAGACATGAGCGCAGGATAAGTGAATGTATTAAATACCTGTTGAGGATGCACCCATGCGCTTACTTGAACTGAACGAAGGATAGAATGTTTGTGGACACTACCTGCCTGGGCGTTGAAATTGATTACAGCAAATGTCTTCAATAGGTGCCTGTGCATCATTGGTGGACCACTTGCTGCGTTTCTGTTGCTATTTTCTATTCTAACCTACTTTCAAACAACAGCTTCTAATGGTCTTAGCAAGGTCCTTTTCCCTGCGCTCTTTCCAGGGATAAGGGGATCGGTGGAAAGAGATCTGCTTATTAACAAATCGCTTCCTCTTTTATTCATTAAAGTGAGATTACCACGAAATTGACCCATTAGAAATGTATTATAAAATACGCGGTATGATGCGTAGGAAGTGAACCACCAAGCTGAATGTTTGTTCCTGAGGACAACCGGACACTTGACTTTGTGTTTGTGTTACAGCGGTGGTGCGAATGCTCTGAGTTATCTAATCTTTTTGTCCGTTCCTCCTGTGACTCGATATTTGCGAGCGGCACGTCTGTGGCGTTATGAATTTACTAGTCTACCCCTAATGAAGGCGAAATGCGAGAAAGACCGTAAAATGAAAAAAATCAATCTTTTGAGAGTTGATGAGGCCAAGTCCACACGGCCCGTATTACAGATACGCTCATCACACACTTTCGTCTGGCTCCGGACTGACAGACGGACGCGGCTCTTATTATAGTGTAGATTACCAAGACCTTATACAGTACTTGGCATTGCTACTCTGATATTTGAGTAACTTATTACGTATGAGGACGCATGTGGGATTGATTAATCATGGTAAGAAACGTACGTTTATGACTAAAAATGTAATGTCTACGCATAACCATATTATAGGAAGTGTACGTTTATGACTAAAAATGTAATGTCTACGCATAACCATATAATAGGAAGTGTCCGTTTATGACTAAAAATGTAATGTCTACGCATAACCATATTATAGGAAGTGTCCGTTTATGACTAAAAATGTAATGTCTACGCATAAACATATTATAGGAAGTGTCCGTTTATGACTAAAAATGTAATGTCTACGCATAACCATATTATAGGAAGTGTCCGTTTATGACTAAAAATGTAATGTCTACGCATAACCATATTATAGGAAGTGTCCGTTTATGACTAAAAATGTAATGTCTACGCATAACCATATTATAGGAAGTGTCCGTTTATGACTAAAAATGTAATGTCTACGCATAACCATATTATAGGAAGTGTACGTTTATGACTAAAAATGTAATGTCTACGCATAACCATATTATAGGAAGTGTCCGTTTATGACTAAAAATGTAATGTCTACGCATAACCATATTATAGGAAGTGTCCGTTTATGACTAAAAATGTAATGTCTACGCATAACCATATTATAGGAAGTGTCCGTTTATGACTAAAAATGCAATGTTCAGGCATCATGTGATTACTTGCATGGCTTGGCTACCTAGAGTATCGCACAAAAATGAGAGTTTTATTTTAATTGTTTTTCGTTTTTCTATCGTTGAAAACAATCTCATAGAACAACGTTAAAATTGCATGTTTATTAGTGGTGAACAGGTTTTATCCACCTTATTTTCTGAAAGTTGTAAAAATATTTATTTAATGTTATGAAAAAGTTGTAAAAATATTTGTTTATTGTGACGAAAAAGTTTTAAAAATTTTTATTTATTGAGATGAAAAAAGTAAAAATATTTGTTTATTGTGATGAAAGAGTTGTAAAAATATTTCTTTATTGTTATGAAAAAGTTGTAAAAATATTTATTTAATGTTATGAAAAAGTTGTAAAAATATTTGTTTATTGTGACGAAAAAGTTTTAAAAATTTTTATTTATTGAGATGAAAAAAGTAAAAATATTTGTTTATTGTGATGAAAAAGTTGTAAAAATATTTGTTTATTGAGATGAAAAAGTTGTAAAATTTTTTGTTTATTGTGATGAAAAAGTTGTAAAAATTTTGTTTATTGTGATGAAAAATTTGTAAAAATATTTGCCCTTTTAAGAACCTTTTTTGCAAAAATATCAACATAGTTCCTGAGTAACTGCATGGGAGCACCAGACTAGTACAGCACCACAGGCCTATGACGGCCAGCGGTCGCCTAGGCCTCATTCGGTCTTGTATTATGGACTCGATAATCAATATTTTGACCCAGTATATGTAATTGCCCCCGACCCCTCCGAGGAGCCCTACAGTCCTTGCAAGGCTACTAACCTTGAGGCTCGGTTGAGGAAACAAGGTAGGGTCATTTCAATGGGGAAAATACACCTCCTCTTGTTCGGCTAGCCTATAGAACGGCTTTATTTCAAACAAACTTTATGATGTTACCAAAATGCCATGTGGTTATGCCAATAGTGGAGCGAGAATTCGGGTTAGCAATGCTGCCAGATGCAATATGAGCGCTGCTATTGGCTCGTTGCCGTGACGTCAGCAAAACCACACCGTCAACGGAAAAAAATATGGTCTTAATCTACCTTGTTTCCTCTACCGTGTCTTGAGGTCTCACAAGAAAGAAAGAAAAGAAAGAAAATGTAACACAAGCGTCATAAGTGTCAAAATACTGTTTGTATATAGTGAGCTAATTCAACATTTTACTCCTGTTTATTTTTCAGAACGTCTTGCAGTCATATTTTGTGATGGCAGTGAAATGTGGTTCTCATAACACCGAGTAGCCAGGATACCAGTCCGCTGCTGTTGTAGCTTTGCTTGGTGCAGGTGTCTCATCCTGCGTTGGGTGTGATGTGTGTGTGTGTGTGTGTGGAGTGTGTGGTGTGTGTGGAGTATGTGGTGTGTGCGTGCATGCGAGTTGGTCGTATGTGTGCGTGTGTGTGTGTGTGTGTGACTGGAGCGTAATTTCGACCGGCCCTCACGGCTAAGTTACCCTCACTTCAGCGAGCCGTTACCCCCACTGTGTCCTCTGGTGTAATTGCCACCCTCGCTTTTCCCTCACACCCTCGTGACGCCCCCACGCAAGCCCTCGTTTACGCAGTTCTGTTGTGTTTCCGCTTCGCTTTTATTTCGCATCCTCGGTTTTCAAGAAAACCTCGTTTTACTTATTTTAGTGGACTACAACAGTTTTACACGCCATTGTGTCGATCTTTCTATTGATGGTTCGCGATCGACTGGGATTGTGGTTTAACGCCCGCCATTTATTCGTCTCTTATGCTCATATCGTAATTTTCGGGAATTTATTGACTTGACCGATCTCGAAAACACAGTCTAACTTTTTTGCCGACCGCATGCATGCTTTTCGACGCCCAAGCGATTAATGGCTTGGGCATCGAAAACCATGCATGCCCCGGCAAAAAAGTTAGACAGGGTACCTACCTTACGGAACTGTATCTCCATGCCTATATAACTGTTTACTAGCAAAATACAATACTGAATTACGAATTTTATAGCCGTTCCTTGTTGTTGAGACATATTTATTTCTTTCTTTCTAGGTGAAGGTATGTTTTCTAATACCTTCATTTCAGGGAATGCCAAAATTGATGAGACGTTCAGCAAAGAGTGAACGTTTTTCGGGCAACTGCCAGACTGAAATAATAAAGCCATCAATACTTCATCATTTACGTGCTGTTGAGGCAAGACTTTTTTAACCAATTATTTTTTTTTATGCGTTATAGGGGTCAAAATAATGTTCGGACAGACCTAATTCAACATTTCACTCTAATTTTTTTTAGAAAAAGGTGCTGTGGTTTTCCTCGGTCTTCCAATCAAATTTTGTGATAGCAGTGCATGTGGTTCTCATAACATCAAGTAGCCAGGATACCAGTCGAGTAGCCAGGATACCAGTCGAGTAACCAGGATACCAGTCGAGTAGCCAGGATACCAGTCGAGTAGCCAGGATACCAGTTGAATAGCCAGGATACCAGTCGAGTAGCCAGGATACCAGTCGAGTAGCCAGGATACCAGTCGAGTAGCCAGGATACCAGTCGAGGATACCGGTCGAGCCAGGATACCAGTCCAGTAGCCAGGATACCAGTCGAGCAGCCAGGATACCAGTCGAGTAGCCAGGATACCAGTCGAGTAGCCAGGATACCAGTCGAGTAGCCAGGATACCAGTCGAGTAGCCAGGATACCAGTCGAGTAGCCAGGATACCAGTCGAGTAGCCAGGATACCAGTCGAGTAGCCGGGATACCAGTTGAGTAGCCAGGATACCAGTTGAGTAGCCAGGATACCATTCGAGTAGCCAGGATACCAGTCGAGTTGCCAGGATACCAGTTGAGTAGCCAGGATACCATTTGAGTAGCCAGGATACCAGTCGAGTAGCCAGGATACCAGTCGAGTAGCCAGGATACCAGTCGAGTAGCCAGGATACCAGTCGAGTTGCCAGGATACCATTCGAGTAGCCAGGATACCAGTCGAGTAGCGAGGGGACCAGTCGAGTAGCCAGGATACCAGTCGAGTAGCCAGGATACCAGTTGAGTAGCCAGGATACCAGTCGAGTAGTCAGGATACCAGTCGAGTAGCCAGGATACCAGTCGAGTAGCCGGGATACCAGTTGAGTAGCCAGGATACCAGTTGAGAAGCCAGGATACCAGTCGAGTAGCCAGGATACCAGTCGAGTAGCCAGGATACCAGTCAAGTAGCCAGGATACCAGTCGAGTAGCCAGGATACCAGTCGAGTAGCCAGGATACCATTCGAGTAGCCAGGATACCAGTCGAGTAGCCAGGGGACCAGTCGATTAGCCAGGATACCAGTCGAGTAGCCAGGATACCAGTCGAGTAGCCAGGATACCAGTCGGGTAGCCAGGATACCAGTCGAGTAACCAGGATACCAGTTGAGTAGCCAGGATACCAGTTGAGTAGCCAGGATACCAGTCGAGTAGCCAGGATACCAATCGAGTAGCCAGGATACCATTCGAGTAGCCAGGATACCAGTCGAGTAGCCAGGATACCATTCGAGTAGCCAGGATACCAGTCGAATAGCCAGGGGACCAGTCGAGTAGCCAGGATACCAGTCGAGTAGCCAGGATACCAGTCGAGTAGCCAGGATACCATTCGAGTAGCCAGGATACCAGTCGAGTAGCCAGGGGACCAGTCGAGTAGCCAGGATACCAGTCGAGTAGCCAGGATACCAGTTGAGTAGCCAGGATACCAGTCGAGTAGTCAGGATACCAGTCGAGTAGCCAGGATACCAGTCGAGTAGCCGGGATACCAGTTGAGTAGCCAGGATACCAGTTGAGAAGCCAGGATACCAGTCGAGTAGCCAGGATACCAGTCGAGTTGCCAGGATACCAGTTGAGTAGCCAGGATACCTGTTGAGTTGCCAGGATACCAGTCGAGTAGCCAGGATACCAGTCAAGTAGCCAGGATACCAGTCGAGTAGCCAGGATACCAGTCGAGTAGCCAGGATACCATTCGAGTAGCCAGGATACCAGTCGAGTAGCCAGGGGACCAGTCGATTAGCCAGGATACCAGTCGAGTAGCCAGGATACCAGTCGAGTAGCCAGGATACCAGTCGGGTAGCCAGGATACCAGTCGAGTAACCAGGATACCAGTCGAGTAGCCAGGATACCAGTTGAGTAGCCAGGATACCAGTTGAGTAGCCAGGATACCAGTCGAGTAGCCAGGATACCAATCGAGTAGCCAGGATACCATTCGAGTAGCCAGGATACCAGTCGAGTAGCCAGGATACCATTCGAGTAGCCAGGATACCAGTCGAATAGCCAGGGGACCAGTCGAGTAGCCAGGATACCAGTTGAGTAGCCAGGATACCAGTCGAGTAGCCAGGATACCAGTCGAGGAGCCAGGATACCAGTCAAGTAGCCAGGATACCATTCGAGTAGCCAGGATACCAGTCGAGTAGCCAGGGGACCAGTCGAGTAGCCAGGATACCAGTCGAGTAGCCATGATACCAGTCGAGTTGCCAGGATACCAGTCGAGTAGCCAGGATACCATTCGAGTTGCCAGGATACCAGTCTAGTAGCCAGGATACCAGTCGAGTAGCCAGGATACCAGTCGAGCAGCCAGGATACCAGTCGAGTAGCCAGGATACCAGTCAGTCGAGTAGCCAGGATACCACTCGAGTAGCCAGGATACCAGTCGAGTAGCCAGGATACCAGTCGAGTAGCGAGGATACCAGTCGAGTAGCCAGGATACCAGTTGAGTAGCCAGGATACCAGTCGAGTAGCCAGGATACCAGTCGAGTAGCCAGGATACCAGTCGAGTAGCCAGGATACCAGTCAAGTTGCCAGGATACCAGTTGAGTAGCCAGGATACCATTTGAGTAGCCAGGATACCAGTCGAGTAGCCAGGATACCAGTCGAGTAGCCAGGATACCAGTGAGTAGCCAGGATACCTGTCGAGTAGCCAGGATACCAGTCGAGTAGCCAGGATACCAGTCGAGTAGCCAGGATACCAGTCGAGTAGCCAGGATACCAGTCGAGTAGCCAGGATACCAGCGAGTAGCCAGGATTCGAGTCAAGTAGCCAGGATACCAGTCGAGTAGCCAGGTTACCAGTCGAGTAGCCAGGATACCAGCGAGTAGCCAGGATACCAGTCGAGTAGCCAGGATACCAGTGAGTAGCCAGGATACCTGTCGAGTAGCCAGGATACCAGTCGAGTAGCCAGGATACCAGTCGAGTAGCCAGGATACCAGTCGAGTAGCCAGGATACCAGTCGAGTAGCCAGGATACCAGCGAGTAGCCAGGATTCGAGTCAAGTAGCCAGGATACCAGTCGAGTAGCCAGGATACCAGTCGAGTAGCCAGGATACCAGCGAGTAGCCAGGATACCAGTCGAGTAGCCAGGATACCAGTCCGCTGCTCCGTAGTATGATGC
Source organism: Morinoia aosen (assembly GCA_030386875.1). Lineage (NCBI taxonomy): Eukaryota > Metazoa > Arthropoda > Malacostraca > Amphipoda > Talitridae > Morinoia > Morinoia aosen. Next base: position 80,561,429 of record CM059561.1, on the reverse strand, counting down.
AAGCAACCGTTTATTGAGCTGTCGAATTTACTCTGCAGAATAAGCGTCTTTTAGTCCAAATTTTGTATACAAAAACTCTACCATTTCTACATACTAGAAATTCTGGAAGTATTTGTTTTTCAGCGCTTTCTCCTTTTAGGTCACGTGTCAAAAGTCGTTTGTGTGCCAGTCTATATTTCTTTATATGCACTCATAAAAACGTAAGAAATATTTAATTTTAAATAATGGCGGTAAAATACTGGTGATACAATATTTCCTTGGTCAGTCATCTGACATTATTAATCCTTTCACTCCAAAACACTTGACATTTGCAGATCATTTCTTTTCTATGTTTTGCTGTCTGCTAATAAGTGCTTTCACTATCATTCTTTCCCTCAATCGCTCTGACATGACCTTCTCGTCCCGTAGACTACTTTGGCTTTCAGGCCTACTTCTGACCGCGTCATTTCGGGTGAATTGGTTGCCAGCAATCAAGTTTCTTTGATATGCCAGCGCCTTGAATGGAATGCCGGTCACAATCACCTGGCGAGTGAGGGCTTCGGTGATATTTGCGGCGAGGGGACGCGGCGTGACGTCTGCCCTCTGGTGAGTCATCCGCTCTAGAGGGAAGCCTACGAGGGAATCTGCCTCCTCCCTCTCTACCCTCACGGAAATTCGCCCGTTTTTCCAGATTTCTTGTCAATCGAACCCCTGTTTTCTGCTGTCTATCGTTTGCGTTCAACGGAGGGCCAACCGTGCGTCTCTATTCGTTTCACGATCGAAGCAGCACATCTATGGTGACCCTAGGTTGTTGTTCTGATAAATATACATTTTTGAGTTGAACGTTGCGGCGTCACTTGTTAATTTTAAAGGCCGTACGGAAATATTCTGTATTCTCGTTTCTCAAATTAATCATGAAGTATTTTCTTTCTTCAATAATGCGTTCATTTCCTTTAATTGCAATGTCATGCTGCCACGAATAAATGTATATATAATATATATATATATATATATATATATATACAGATAGATAGATATATATCATTGTAATCTTCTCGCACCATGACATACTTTTTGTTCTTTCCCTCCCCATGGTTTCCCTCTCTATTCACTATTCCCTCTCCCTAAATAGATTGTTCATCATTTTCAGACCTTTTTTGCACAACCTGCCCGTCAATGTTTGACATATTTATTAAAAGGAACCTATCACCCATCACAACTGCTTCCTCACCTTCTTGCTCTTCTCAGGCGATTACCTTTGGTAATTTGTCCTCCTCTATTGTGCACTCAACGTTCACTTTACGGATCTTTTCTTCGCCGTAAGGTATCCTTTCTATTTTTCAGTTAATTCCTTTAGTTGTGTATCTGCTGCCAGACCTATTTTGCGTCACCCATGGTGTAGTTCTGTATATTTATTAATTCTTTCTATCCATTTCCTGATTGTGGGTTTATTTTTTCGTCCCTCAGTCAATTCCTTCTTCCCTTAAGCGTATTCTGTCACTCCCTCTCGTCCATTCCTTCTTCCTTTCTGCGTATTCTGTCACTCCCTCTCGTCAATTCCTTCTTCCTTTCTGCGTATTCTGTCACTCCCTCTCGTCCATTCCTTCTTCCTTTCTGCGTATTCTGTCACTCCCTCTCGTCCATTCCTTCTTCCCTTCTGCGTATTCTGTCACTCCCTCTCGTCCATTCCTTCTTCCTTTCTGCGTATTCTGTCACTCCCTCTCGTCCATTCCTTCTTCCTTTCTGCGTATTCTGTCACTCCCTCTCGTCAATTCCTTCTTCCTTTCTGCGTATTCTGTCACTCCCTCTCGTCCATTCCTTCTTCCTTTCTGCGTATTCTGTCACTCCCTCTCGTCAATTCCTTCTTCCTTTCTGCGTATTCTGTCACTCCCTCTCGTCCATTCCTTCTTCCTTTCTGCGTATTCTGTCACTCCCTGTCGTCAATTCCTTCTTCCTTTCTGCGTATTCTGTCACTCCCTCTCGTCCATTCCTTCTTCCTTTCTGCGTATTCTGTCACTCCCTCTCGTCCATTCCTTCTTCCTTTCTGCGTATTCTGTCACTCCCTCTCGCCAATTCCTTCTTCCTTTCTGCGTATTCTGTCACTCCCTCTCGCCAATTCCTTCTTCCATTCTGCGTATTCTGTCACTCCCTCTCGCCAATTCCTTCTTCCATTCTGCGTATTCTGTCACTCCCTCTCGCCAATTCCTTCTTCCCTTCTGCGTATTCTGTCACTCCCTCTCGTCCATTCCTTCTTCCTTTCTGCGTATTCTGTCACTCCCTCTCGTCCATTCCTTCTTCCATTCTGCGTATTCTGTCACTCCCTCTCGTCAATTCCTTCTTCCTTTCTGCGTATTCTGTCACTCCCTCTCGCCAATTCCTTCTTCCTTTCTGCGTATTCTGTCACTCCCTCTCGTCAATTCCTTCTTCCATTCTGCGTATTCTGTCACTCCCTCTCGCCAATTCCATCTTCCTTTCTGCGTATTCTGTCACTCCCTCTCGCCAATTCCTTTTTCCATTCTGCGTATTCTGTCACTCCCTCTCGCCAATTCCTTATTCCTTTCTGCGTATTCTGTCACTCCCTCTCGCCAATTCCTTCTTCCATTCTGCGTATTCTGTCACTCCCTCTCGCCAATTCCTTCTTCCATTCTGCGTATTCTGTCACTCCCTCTCGCCAATTCCTTCTTCCTTTCTGCGTATTCTGTCACTCCCTCTCGCCAATTCCTTCTTCCTTTCTGCGTATTCTGTCACTCCCTCTCGTCAATTCCTTCTTCCTTTCTGCGTATTCTGTCACTCCCTCTCGCCAATTCTTTCTTCCTTTCTGCGTATTCTGTCACTCCCTCTCGTCCATTCCTTTTTCCATTCTGCGTATTCTGTCACTCCCTCTCGCCAATTCTTTCTTCCTTTCTGCGTATTCTGTCACTCCCTCTCGTCAATTCCTTCTTCCTTTCTGCGTATTCTGTCACTCCCTCTCGTCCATTCCTTTTTCCATTCTGCGTATTCTGTCACTCCCTCTCGCCAATTCTTTCTTCCTTTCTGCGTATTCTGTCACTCCCTCTCGTCCATTCCTTCTTCCTTTCTGCGTATTCTGTCACTCCCTCTCGTCAATTCTTTCTTCCTTTCTGCGTATTCTGTCACTCCCTCTCGTCCATTCCTTCTTCCTTTCTGCGTATTCTGTCACTCCCTCTCGCCAATTCCTTCTTCCTTTCTGCGTATTCTGTCACTCCCTCTCGCCAATTCCTTCTTCCTTTCTGCGTATTCTGTCACTCCCTCTCGTCCATTCCTTCTTCCTTTCTGCGTATTCTGTCACTCCCTCTCGTCCATTCCTTCTTCCTTTCTGCGTATTCTGTCACTCCCTCTCGTCCATTCCTTCTTCCTTTCTGCGTATTCTGTCACTCCCTCTCGCCAATTCCTTCTTCCTTTCTGCGTATTCTGTCACTCCCTCTCGCCAATTCCTTCTTCCTTTCTGCGTATTCTGTCACTCCCTCTCGTCCATTCCTTTTTCCATTCTGCGTATTCTGTCACTCCCTCTCGTCCATTCCTTCTTCCTTTCTGCGTATTCTGTCACTCCCTCTCGCCAATTCCTTCTTCCTTTCTGCGTATTCTGTCACTCCCTCTCGCCAATTCCTTCTTCCTTTCTGCGTATTCTGTCACTCCCTCTCGTCAATTCCTTCTTCCTTTCTGCGTATTCTGTCACTCCCTCTCGTCCATTCCTTTTTCCATTCTGCGTATTCTGTCACTCCCTCTCGCCAATTCTTTCTTCCTTTCTGCGTATTCTGTCACTCCCTCTCGTCCATTCCTTCTTCCTTTCTGCGTATTCTGTCACTCCCTCTCGTCAATTCTTTCTTCCTTTCTGCGTATTCTGTCACTCCCTCTCGTCCATTCCTTCTTCCTTTCTGCGTATTCTGTCACTCCCTCTCGCCAATTCCTTCTTCCTTTCTGCGTATTCTGTCACTCCCTCTCGCCAATTCCTTCTTCCTTTCTGCGTATTCTGTCACTCCCTCTCGTCAATTCCTTCTTCCTTTCTGCGTATTCTGTCACTCCCTCTCGCCAATTCTTTCTTCCTTTCTGCGTATTCTGTTACTCCCTCTCGTCCATTCCTTTTTCCATTCTGCGTATTCTGTCACTCCCTCTCGCCAATTCTTTCTTCCTTTCTGCGTATTCTGTCACTCCCTCTCGTCCATTCCTTTTTCCATTCTGCGTATTCTGTCACTCCCTCTCGCCAATTCTTTCTTCCTTTCTGCGTATTCTGTCACTCCCTCTCGTCCATTCCTTTTTCCATTCTGCGTATTCTGTCACTCCCTCTCGCCAATTCTTTCTTCCTTTCTGCGTATTCTGTCACTCCCTCTCGTCCATTCCTTTTTCCATTCTGCGTATTCTGTCACTCCCTCTCGCCAATTCCTTCTTCCTTTCTGCGTATTCTGTCACTCCCTCTCGTCCATTCCTTTTTCCATTCTGCGTATTCTGTCACTCCCTCTCGTCCATTCCTTTTTCCATTCTGCGTATTCTGTCACTCCCTCTCGCCAATTCCTTCTTCCTTTCTGCGTATTCTGTCACTCCCTCTCGTCCATTCCTTTTTCCATTCTGCGTATTCTGTCACTCCCTCTCGTCCATTCCTTTTTCCATTCTGCGTATTCTGTCACTCCCTCTCGCCAATTCTTTCTTCCCTTCTGCGTATTCTGTCACTCCCTCTCGTCCATTCCTTTTTCCATTCTGCGTATTCTGTCACTCCCTCTCGCCAATTCCTTCTTCCTTTCTGCGTATTCTGTCACTCCCTCTCGTCAATTCCTTCTTCCATTCTGCGTATTCTGTCACTCCCTCTCGCCAATTCCTTCTTCCTTTCTGCGTATTCTGTCACTCCCTCTCGCCAATTCCTTCTTCCTTTCTGCGTATTCTGTCACTCCCTCTCGTCCATTCCTTCTTCCTTTCTGCGTATTCTGTCACTCCCTGTCGCCAATTCCTTCTTCCTTTCTGCGTATTCTGTAACTCCCTCTCGCCAATTCCTTCTTCCTTTCTGCGTATTCTGTCACTCCCTCTCGCCAATTCCTTCTTCCTTTCTTCGTATTAGTGTCACTCCCTCTCGTCCATTCCTTCTTCCTTTCTGCGTATTCTGTCACTCCCTCTCGCCAATTCCTTCTTCCTTTCTGCGTATTCTGTCACTCCCTCTCGCCAATTCCTTCTTCCTTTCTTCGTATTCTGTCACTCCCTCTCGTCCATTCCTTCTTCCTTTCTGCGTATTCTGTCACTCCCTCTCGCCAATTCCTTCTTCCTTTCTGCGTATTCTGTCACTCCCTCTCGCCAATTCCTTCTTCCGCTCTACGTATTCCTTCATTCCTTCTTCATTCTGCGCGTACTGTCACTCCGTCTCACAGCTCCCAGCCCCCTCACTCCAGGACCAGAGATTCCCCCACCCTGCCTCTGCGCTGCCTGGCCCGTGGCCAACACCTCGCGCTCCCCTCGGGTGCTCCGTCCCAGCGCCGCTGCCGCACAACCTGCCAACGGCCTGGAATAATTTACCCGTTCCAGGGCCTGCGCTGTCAGGCGTTCCAGAGCAGCCGCGCTGCGTTCCGGTGCGTGCGCTGTCCAGCATTTCGTGACGCTCAGTTGCGGTGCGTGCGCTGTCCAGCATTTCGTGGCGCTCAGTTGCGGTGCGTGCGCTGTCCAGCATTTGGTGGCACTCCGTTCCGGTGCGTGCGCTGTCCAGCATTTGGTGGCACTCCGTTCCGGTGCGTGCGCTGTCCAGCATTTCGTGGCACTCCATTCCGGTGCGTGCGCTGTCCAGCATTTCGTGGCACTCCGTTCCGGTGCGTGCGCTGTCCAGCATTTTGTGGTACTCCGTTCCGGTGCGTGCGCTGTCCAGCATTTCGTGGCACTCCGTTCCGGTGCGTGCGCTGTCCAGCATTTCGTGGCACTCCGTTCCGGTGCGTGCGCTGTCCAGCATTTTGTGGTACTCCGTTCCGGTGCGTGGGCTGTCCAGCATTTCGTGGCACTCCATTCCGGTGCGTGCGCTGTCCAGCATTTTGTGGTACTCCGTTCCGGTGCGTGCGCTGTCCAGCATTTCGTGGAACTCCATTCCGGTGCGTGCGCTGTCCAGCATTTTGTGGTACTCCGTTCCGGTGCGTGCGTTGTCCAGCATTTTGTGGTACTCCGTTCCGGTGCGTGCGCTGTCCAGCATTTCGTGGCACTCCGTTCCGGTGCGTGCGCTGTCCAGCATTTTGTGGTACTCCGTTCCGGTGCGTGCGCTGTCCAGCATTTTGTGGTACTCCGTTCCGGTGCGTGCGCTGTCCAGCATTTCGTAGCACTCCGTTCCGGTGCGTGCGCTGTCCAGCATTTCGTGGCACTCCGTTCCGGTGCGTGCGCTGTCCAGCATTTTGTGGTACTCCGTTCCGGTGCGTGCGCTGTCCAGCATTTCGTGGCACTCCGTTCCGGTGCGTGCGCTGTCCAGCATTTCGTGGCACTCCGTTCCGGTGCGTGCGCTGTCCAGCATTTCGTGGCACTCCGATCCGGTGCGTGCGCTGTCCAGCATTTCGTGGCACTCCGTTCCGGTGCGTGCGCTGTCCAGCATTTCGTGGCACTCCGTTCCGGTGCGTGCGCTGTCCAGCATTTCGTGGCACTCCGTTCCGGTGCGTGCGCTGTCCAGCATTTCGTGGCACTCCGTTCCGGTGCGTGCGCTGTCCAGCATTTTGTGGTACTCCGTTCCGGTGCGTGCGCTGAGAAGCATTGGAGGAGCACGTTCTATTATATTTCTTTGCGTTGACCAGTTAACACTACTCGATTGCATTCTTAAGCATTCATTGTCTTCATTTTTTTTTCTGCCTAGATCACGTCGAGTTTTTGCGTCAAAAAAACTGCGCCCAAAAGCCAAATTGCACTCAACTCAGCCCTCTGTTTTTTTACTTCGCACCGTGTTTTTTGTATCTCTAAAATTAAGCATGACATCTAGAAAATAGCGATGCATTAATGAGTCGATGGACTCATTCCGGTCCAGCATATCCAACATGTGCCAACATTTTGCATGACGCGCTTGAAATTAATTAATCAGAGTCTGTATTCTTTTGATCGTTGTTTGAATATTCTAGGGCTCTTTCATTTTGTGCGACTGTCAGTAAAGCTTTTTCCCAGCTTTGTTTTTTCAGACGTTGTTTGATCGTTTTTGCGACCCTGGGTCTCTTTCTGGCGGTACTTGAATTGAAGTTCATCGTCTAACGCGCAACGCTATTTGTTGGTAAATGTCAGGTGAGTACAAAAGTAATGTCCGATTTTTAGAACGAATATTTACAATGAGATTTGCCTATTATTTACATTCTGTTATAAGAGTATTATATTTTTGTGACCAAACTAAGCAATTTTTTCAGATTAAATCTGTTACGTTCTTATTTTTGTTATTTTGTTTTGTTCTTTTTTGTGTGTTCAATATGCGTAGAATTTATTTCTGTGGTGTTAGTTTGAGCAAGAAGAAATTTTAGTCCAATTTTTTCCGCGTCCAACTGATGTTGGTGGAGGCGAAGCTTTGTTTTCGTTCTGAGAAATCATTTTCTCGGGGGAAAGATAAATTGGCTAAACTTGTACGCGTGCGTGCTCACTACAGAACGTCCTGACTCGTTAAAACTCCTGTCATTTATCTGCGAAAAGCATTGTACGAAATTTACGTCCGTTTAGTCCCTCTATATTTTTGACGTTTGCGTATATCTATGTAAGTAATTAAAATTGACTTTGACACCGACTCATGTTTTTAACGGTTACCATTTCTGCCTTGACTTTGGTAAATGTAGAAGGAAATTATTTCTCTTCAACAATTTTTTTTCTTTTATGATGATTTTGGGGCTGTGAAGACACCGTGTTTCATAGAGGTATTTCCATGTGGTATCAAAACGCATAACCTCTCGATCTAAGCGAAAGTGATATTGACAAAAGCAGTTCTTATTTCTTCAATTCTCATATCGAACAATTTATTGGCGGAAGAGATTTTAAGTAACTTCTTTACAAGGTTTGATACTTGCTTGTAGTTAGAGAAAAGCTTGGTGGATAAACTCAGATAAACAAGCATCATCCAAAACGGATTTCATTAGCAGGTTGCCGAGTAACATCCAATCAAAGAAGAGTTACTTGAACGTACCAACATACCTAATATAATCTTGATTGCTCACCCACTGAGTGATGTTTTACATAAGAGCACACTTACATGGTCACGAAATTTTTGTGTGCTTACCCAAACAATGATATTGCATTCAATATTATACTTGTACAATCACGAGGGCTCTTTCTCTTGTCTATGTCGAACCTGTGACATACACAATTACGAGAACGCACATCTGCCGTGTAGAGGTCCGATGCTATAGTATACGGTATGTCCCACAAAAACCCGAACCGAGTATTTATTTTCCCGTATCAGTAATACCATCATAATCAATAATACCTTTTCTATAGGTTAATATTGAATGATAATTTTGCTAGAAATTAAATGCTTATGGTATTCTTATGTTGGTATTACTGATAAGGGAAAATAAATACTCGGTTAGAATTTAGGTGGGACATACTTTATATAGCCTCATGTAACCTCGATCAGTATTCAATTGTAAGTCTCTTGCGTTTCCTGAATCTCTTCACTTGCCACTGAAAGCATTTGTCGATGTGAAAGCATTTGTCGATTTCTGGTTATAATTCTTAAATTGTCCACAATTGGTTAGAAAAAAACTAAATTTTATAATTCAGGGCTTATAAACACTGAACTGTATTAAATTAGTCTCAAAAAATTCAAATTGGATTACATTGGTCTCAAAAAAAGCCAACTTGGAGTACATTGGTCTCAAAAAAAGCCAACTTGGAGTACATTGGTCTCAAAAAAGCCTAATTGGATAATTTTGGTTTGAAAAAAGCCAAATTAGAATACATTGGTCTAAAAAAAAAATTTGAATTATATTGTTCTCAAAAAGGCCAATTGTTTTCGCAAAAGCCAAATTGGATTACATTGTTCCCACAAAATCCAAATTAGATTAATTACAATGTTCTCAACAAATCTAAATTGAATTATATTCATTGCAAAAAAGCCAAATTGATTTATTTTGGTTTGAAAATAGACCAATCGCCAGCCCTGGTTCATTGTTGGGGTCCTGTATGCGTATGAGCTCCTGTATGGGCGTCATGAGAGTTGGTCCGTCACGGTCGCTTCTTAGCTAAAGTAGCGGCGCCTGATCGCCCTCATTTCGGTGAAAGCCTCCGACTAGCATGGCTGCAGCCGGCGCAGATTGTCCCAACTTCCTCTATAATGGAGCCCGTCATTTGCACAACAACTTGGAGCTCGTCATTTGAACAAACAACTCGGAGCTCGTCATTTGAACAAACAACTCGGAGCTCGTCATTTGAACAAACAACTCAGAGCCCGTCGTTTGAACAACAACTCGGAGCCCGTCATTTGACAACTCGGAGCTCGTCATTTGAACAAACAACTCGGAGCCCGTCATTTGAACAAACAACTCGGAGCTCGTCATTTGAACAAACAACTCGGAGCCCGTCATTTGAACAAACAACTCGGAGCTCGTCATTTGAACAAACAACTCGGAGCCCGTCATTTGAACAAACAACTCGGAGCCCGTCATTCGAACAAACAACTCGGAGCTCGTCATTTGAACAAACAACTCGGAGCCCGTCATTTGAACAAACAACTCGGAGCCCGTCATTTGAACAAACAACTCGGAGCTCGTCATTTGAACAAACAACTCGGAGCTCGTCATTTGAACAAGGAACTCAAAGCCCGTCATTTGCACCAACAACTGAGCTCATCACGTATGAAATCCCTACGTGCGTTAATGCAGAAATCTCTGTCGCTGATCCCGGTTTTCAAATCGTACAAAAATTATAGGCAATCCAGGCGTCTGCTGCTGCGGTTTGGGCTTATCGATTCGTATCTCAAATTATTCTATGCCCACACTAATGTAGGTTACTTGTCTTTGCCTTTGGGTTCGACTTGCGCCATCTGATAATGTGAAATTATTCTATTTTTTAGAGTACGAAAGACTCAAACTCCTGTGTTGGCGTGAAGTGAAATATCGTCCTGTGAATTTAAAATAGTCAGGTACGAATGAATAGTGTTGGCAGACCTCTTACTTTCTCGCGATTATTTTCGTTTCAGGATTTTATATCACAGGAGAGAGTAACCCGCATTTTGTAGGGTGATATTGTATTTTTGTGATGTATGCTTCGTACACTATATGCTATTTTTATTCCAGCCGGTCTCATTTTAAAAGCTACAGGACCGGAAATTCCTTTCGTCATGGGGCAGGAAAAACTCTGCGAGAAAAATATTCAGGGTAAATTGAAAATGGTCGAGTTTACGTAATGGACGGTAATAGACACAACCCAGTCTAACTTTTTCGCAGGGCATGAAATTTTTTTCGTCGCCTAAGCGATTTTTATGACTTGGGTGGCGAAAAACATGCATGCAGGCGGCGAAAAAGTTAGACTGGGAATGCGCGCTGGGTGTACACGCACTGTAAAGTAACGTAACTCTACACTTCGTTGAGTTAAGGTTATATGTTTTATTTCATGTTAGTAGAGCTGAAGGTACAACAATTTTACAATCAATAGTGGCTTTGGTCAGGTGTCACAGGCGTGTGTCACCGGCAGGTGTGTCGAGTGTGTGTCATATTATACTCATATATAGATGCGATGACTCCGGCCATTACAATGAGAGCTTCCAGCAAGAAACGTTTCGTTTCTCCACGTGTTATCCAATAAAAATTCTGCAGCACTCAAGTGGAAACCTGTTGAGTGGGCTTAGCTGTTATGCTAGGTGAGCCTGATTCTTTATATGTTGAGTTTTCTGATGAGTGACCGGCGTTTTATTTCGGTTCACAATTACGGGAGTATAATCGCTTGCGATGCGGCAATTTTCTCTCTTTTTGTATCGTGAGCCATATTTTGGACACATACTCGTACGTCTCTCGTACAACCATCCCAATTTTTTAGATTTTTCCTCTTGTCGACCATCTCGAATTCTTGAAACGGCTTCTTAGGTGGTTTCACTCACGAGGTAGAATTTTACACTAATTTTATCAGAGAGGAGTGTTTCTACCTTCATTTTTATGCGTTCTTTATGTCAGCAGTTTATTTCTCGGAGATTTAGAGGTCGTTGATAAGGGGAGAAGCCTCGTTATTTTTATTCTACCCACCAAAACGTGCACGTGTACTTCTCGAAAAGAATCATGAGTAACTGTTAACTTTTAATCATCCCGTCTAATAACGATAACACTCTCTGTTTTTATATATGCGCGTTGTTTTCTGAACACTTGACATTATCCCTCATAAGCTTTAGTTAGTATAAACAAGAGTTGTTAATAACACTTTTTTTACCAAATGCATACAATCATTTGGCCAGCCTTACATGAAAATATCAATATCCGTCATTCTTTTCTATTGCACTAAAATATCATGCCATAAAAAAACACTTCAGAGCACTAAATTTCTTCTAAATTTCTTCTGCTGAAACCTCTATCGAGGATGCAAGACTTGAGGCTCGAGTGGTGCAACAAAAACCAGGCTTCAGTTGCTCAGTAACTTGATATATCCTGGCATGATTCGATTGTTTGATACCTGAGCATGCGTGCTGTGAGATATGTCTGTATTAAAAAATGCAGTCTGTAAATCTTATCTTTGAATATTCATGCTGGACTCCTGAATCTTGCATATTCCTATTTAGCTGAGGCTCTTTCTCGTAAATAATTAATGATGAGCCAATCGATGGCATCTCAGAGCATACATAAGAGGTATCGCCCCACCGCTACCGGACTGCAAAACATGATAGTGCCGCCGTCTCAGTCGTCTAATTAATGCCACTTGCCTCCAGGTGTTGTGATTTTTTCAATCCGTGTTATGTTTTGCCATAGAATGCGACCGCCGAGCTTGTTCTTGTGTTTTCAGAATTGATAAGTTTTTCCGTACCCTCCACTTTTAAAAGTCCTAATTCGTAAGGGACGGCGCTGCTAACTTAACTATACTTAATTACAATTTAGAAATAAAACCTGGGCGTGTTATCCCGTTCTCTTGTCGCGTATGAGCTAGGTCCCTTTTCATTTTCTCTATAAATGTTTAGATTATAATGAATCAACAGCTGTATCTATAATTCTGTAAAGGGATACTTACTTTTGGATTAATTTTCACGAACATAAGCAGTTTACAAATTTTCTCTCGACTTGATGCAGATAATTTCTCTCGCATGAATTAGGTTTCATCACGCAAACTTTGCACTCGCAATTGATCCAACAGCCGTACTTTATAAGTGAAAAGTTCATTGCGTTAACAAGCTTCGTTAACTTTATCAAGCTTCGTTCATTGTACATATTACAAGAGCACTAAAACATGTTCCGAGTCCTTGAATCTTTGTCTCAAGTAAATTTATCTTTTTCCTGCTTCTTATTATAAACGTATGAGAGGATTCACAATAAAACATGCAACAACGTTCTCGATTTTTTTGTACAAAAAATTACAAATTTTATTAGCATTTTCTTCGCTTTCGAATTTTTAGCGAACCTACGATTTAAGTAACGTGAACATCTGTTTAAGAATCACGATTTCTTATCATCGTTGCGAGTGTGTCTCTTCCTCTTATCTGCACGGTCCACCACTCCTTCCAGCTGTCAATATTCCTGTCCCCAGCGAATTCGCGAAGACGACGGGAATACTAAATGGCCGAGAGGCAGGAACTTGTCTTCTCAGGGCATGACTATCCCCTCGCCAGCTCTCCAACAGCTGGCGTGTCTCTTCAATTCCGCGTTACTGTCATTTACGGCCGTGCGCTTTCCGAGGTGCGGAACGGTCGCTGGTGTGACCTGGAAAACGCGTATGTCGATTGCACTTGAGTTTCCTGCATTTTTGCACCAAGACGGGGTTTGTGATTTTTCGAAAGCATTTTTCACCGAAGGGACCGAGTGGCATTTTTAGACTGAAGTAAGTTGTGACTTTTATTATAACTTTTACTATTATGACAATCATCAATATAATCGCAATTACTATGGAATTTAGCTTAGCCGAAGCATGTAATCTTATTTCCCGCTTATAACCAGGAGATAAAACTGCAAGAGGAGATCATAATACATTGTTTGCTGCAAATTTAGGACTGTCGTGTACAGAAGATGCATTTGGAAGGACACTAATGCGCCTCTTCCTGATGTTTACATTATGGTCTGTACGTGTCCTGGCGTTCTGTCACCTAAAGCAGCTGGTATAGATGAATAATACTTCCGACGTTTCTATCAGAACCTTGAATTAACTCCGACGAACTGCAATAAATGTTTCGACGTCCTCACCACGATATTTTCGTCTATCCCTGAGCATTTTCGTCTATCCATTAGCATTTCCGTACATCCATGAACATTTTCGTCTATCCATGAGCATTTTCGTCCATCCATGAGCATTTTCATCCATCCATGAGCATTTTCATCCATCCATGAGCATTTTCATCCATCCGTGAGAATTTTCATCCATCCATGAGCATTTTCATCCATCCATGAGCATTTTCATCCATCCATAAGCATTTTCATCCATCCGTGAGCATTTTCATCCATCCATGAGCATTTTCATCCATCCATGAGCATTTTAGTCCATCCATGAGCATTTTCATCCATCCATAAGCCACCAGCTCCCTACGACAAGGTACGGGAGAAGCTCCCAGGCTTGTATGCAAGCCGCGGCTCTGCTGCATTTTTTTCCAGTTTTGATGCCACTAGGCGTACTCGAGGCTCTCGGTGCCGCTCTAGCGTGAGATCTACCTCGAGCTAGTACTATAGCGTGAGGTCTACCACACTATAGCATGAGATCTACCTCGAGCTAGTACTATAGCGTGAGGTCTACCACACTATAGCATGAGATCTACCTCGAGCTAGTACTATAGCGTGAGGTCTACCACACTATAGCATGAGATCTACCTCGAGCTAGTACTATAGCGTGAGGTCTACCACACTATAGCATGAGATCTACCTCGAGCTAGTACTATAGCGTGAGGTCTACCACACTATAGCATGAGATCTACCTCGAGCTAGTACTATAGCGTGAGGTCTACCACACTATAGCATGAGATCTACCTCGAGCTAGTACTATAGCGTGAAGTCTACCACACTATAGCATGAGATCTACCTCGAGCTAGTACTATAGCGTGAGGTCTACCACACTATAGCATGAGATCTACCTCGAGCTAGTACTATAGCGTGAGGTCTACCACACTATAGCATGAGGTCTACCACACTATAGCATGAGGTCTACCTCGAGATAGTACTATAGCGTGAGGCTAGGCATCTCCGTCATGTCACCGCAGCAGCTGACGGACGTACCCTGTCCCTCTCTTTGGATCATCAGCCGTAGTACCGTGGCATGGGAACAGTCACACACTGCTGCGTGTCAGCCCGCACTTCTCAACATCTGTTCGGCCCATCGTCAACCTTGTACGCACATTTGCCTCTCGTGCAGTCACGAGAAAGTTTGAGGCATACCCTCGATAAATTTCATGAGAGGCGGCCTTCCATTAAAGCAACTCCACTCGTGTAGGATGTGCAAATATTGTGTGTTTACTCCGAGTGTCCTTGTCAATTTCAACGCAAATATTGCTAGCGGTCCTTCCAGAGTATTGGGCTTTCGTAGTTTGCTTTTAGCGTTAGGATTTTATCTGGCGGTCGTGAAACGAAAGCAAGTTTTGCGTATCTCTTTTGATCTTTTGATTGGTAAATTTTCTGTGGCGATAGCAGTCAAGCTCGTCCATTACATATTTATAAAAAACAAGTATCTTTTAACACAACACTGCAGAGATGCGAATCCCGAAGAGAACTAAAATAGTGCAACGAATGCAAAAAGGCATTAAAGTCATATGAATTTTTCTCAAGTATTTTTTCAATACTAAGTGTAGGTGTGCTGACGATCATGCTTGAATGAAATTGATCAAATTTGGACCCCTCAATTATTAATGGAATTTTCATTATTCTTTTCTATGGCAATACTGAATTTACGGATCAAAAAAAAATGGATTTTAGCCATTCTCAAATCACTTGAAATTATAACTAAAATTTCGTTCAAAAGGAGAGGACTGTTTTTCTCATTTTTCCAGTTTGTTTTTGAAAAAACCTGAACATGAGTGACTCGGTGTTATGAAATGAAGTTTTTCAACGCATATCTCGTAGATTATTACGTATGGATACTGACTGCCCTTACTAAGTTCTTTGTTCAAACTTCCTTAACAGAAATCTACTTTGCAAGGAGGAATCTCGTAAACGTGTGAAAGATTTCGCTTTGGTAGCCGTGATCTACGGCTTTCCCTTTACGAAGTAGCGCCGTCTTTGTGTATTGTCGTCTAAATCTTCTCTATGAGCAGTTCATTCTACTGCAAATTTGTCTATGAACGATGAACTTTTAATTTGTTCATATTTCCTTAATAATTTAATTGCCACAGATGTAATTCGTTAATAGCAAACGAAATTTAAAATCCTGCTGTATAAGTCGTGGTATAAAATTTAGTTTCGCGATCGTCGTTTTTCTTATTCATAAACTTTTTAAATAAATTCTACTTAAATAACTGGAAGACCATAGAATTTATAATTTTAGAGCTTCCATTCTGAAATTCTTTCAAGGTTAATTTGTAGCATTGAACCTCTTTGAACCTATTCAAAATTTTGTAGCATCGCAGTGCAATTCTGATGTTGAACTCATTTCAACGATGAGCTTTAAGAAGTCATATCTGAGTCGTTCTAATCCCAATTTACTTATACAATTGAAATTATATTTTTTTGCGCTCAATATGGAAATAAATTTTCGTCTCCTTGGGTGCTTTCAGAGGCCTCATGCCCAACAGTGAATGGGCTGCGTTGGCACCATGAATATTCAATTGAATATCTAAGCCTTAGAATTTGGGTTGGAACGTGATAAGTTTCCTAATTTATCTCAAGAACTGGGCCAGATCATATGTCTAGAAAGTATGTTTTGATAATTTTTAAAAACACATTCACTGCAAGTTACATCGTCATCAATGAGGCGAATTTGAAATAACTTGCATGTATTTCACCTTTTTAAAATTTTCACGAAACAAAATGCGTTATTTGTCATAAATGCTCTAGGAAATACGAAGCACCGCGTAATTTTTGTCATTTTTACACACAGTTTGCAGGTGTTCATCTCATGTAGAAATGTTAGCAGCTGGGTATACCATCTATCCCTAAATAAAAGTAGTGGAGATCATTGAAAATGTAATTTTTCAAAATGACTTTTTCGATACATTTTTGGGAAAACTTGTACTGTGAATGCGTCGCTATTGTCGTATAATCCTGTCTCCTGCTGTGTATTTATTACACACTACCACAGCACATAGTAAATTAACACATGATTATTGACCTTTTGAATTTTTCTCCACGGAGTAGCTATAGAAGTTCCTTCAGTAAGTAGATATTTTCGTATTCAGGAATATGAAGCCAATTTGTGGTCGGTGAGTATTGGGATGATTATGATGCTCAACATTCACATTCAAGTTGTAAATTTGTTAAAGATATTCACATGTACATTTCGAGGCATGTTACTTTGTTCGAGTGTCCATCGATCGAACCAGTTCCAGTTTCGAAGTTCATGTGCTCTCGATATCAGCCGTCATATAAGAATCTCTCCTAACGTAGAAACGTTGCTATTCACAACCACGATCCCGGCAGAGTTAGCAGTTTATGGTAGCGATTAAATCTTTTAGCACTGCCTAATGTGAACAACTCTGACCGTTTTAGGCCCGTGGAAACATTTAGGTTTCACATTTTCGAGAGAGACGTCTGAGCTTGAAATGAGCATCTCAGCAATGCTGTGCTGGAAGCAAAAGCTCTGGCGCTGGTGCCACCGAGAGATTTAATCTCGTCCACATCACTGATAAAGAACTGCTCTCGTGAGAACTGCGCTCTTATTTTTGATTGTATGACTCTCGGCATTGTGGCCGGACTGAGGCAGAAATATTTCTTTGGAGATATGGACCTATTTGTGCTTGGCTGAGGAAAAAAGCTCTAAATGAATACGGAATTGTGTTGGCAAGCTCTCCGAGGTCTGCTTGCACAGCTGTGTTACCAAGATTGCTTTAGTGAGCTGGCTAATCAAATTCATTGTTGAAATATCAGATCAATTATTTCCTCTGAGTGCTGCGAAGATTTATGTGAGGAATTGATGTTTTCCTCATTTGAGGCCAAAGAACTTGATATTATTCAGGCCTCTAATTGTACATACTAGGTTAAACCATTCTATTTTAACTCCGATTTAAGATATATCAAATGGCTCTGTTCATAGTACTCATGAATTTGGTCCTAAAAATCAATTTGTCATATTATCTGTAACGTGTTCTTAGTCAATTATTATTCGTAGGTGGAGGCCATCTGTTGTGCACAGCGGCTACAATTGTAGTTCGTGTGAGGAATGCGGTTTTTTAAATCATTTCCACATTCGTATGTTGCTTTTACCTTAATGAAACATTAATTTATTTGTGCATTTTCTCAAGAGTACAAAATGAATTCAGCTGGGTCAAAGTTTTGGTCTCTGTTTCCCAATTGTAATTGTAAGTTTCCCAATTGTAACAATAAAATTCATCATGATTTGTCACGTCTATGAAATCCTAAAAATTTAACTCATGTTGTACCTTGCGTCGGTTGAAATACGTGCAAGCTTTAATACTCAGTATTGTTGTTGTTTTCAATCTTGAATTACAAAACTGACTCAGAGTCTATTTGAGTATTGTTTTACATATTTAAATATAATGGTATTTCACAACTACATTTATTAAAGGACTTAAAATTCCGCTGGTCATTCTGAGTACTCGTATGTCAGAGCGTGAAAGTATTCCCATACTACAAGATGGTTTATCCTTGAATTTGAGCCATGAATTATGCTAGTGGTTATGAGTAGCAGGTGTAAAGAATTGATATACTCGCTGGTGGACTTTCGCGGTGCTGACACAAGACTTTCTCCGCGCCCTCTCGGTGCCGCAGCGGGCATCAGATGGTCTCCGTGTTGCTGACTTACTGCTCCTTCTTCTCAAGATTGAAATTTCAGGCTGCTTTTTGGGGTGTAACTCGTTCTCGGAAATTTTTTCACGTGATTAGTGGTCTACTATCCATTCGTCAAAAAATTAATGTGGTTTATTCACGTGATTGGTGGACTTATATCCATTCGTCAAAAATTTAATGTGTTTTCATCACGAGATTGGTGGTCTAATATTCATACCTCAAAAAATTTAATGTGTGATTTTTTATTTTTTTGCTGCAGTATTAACTTATTTGAGTTCAGAATTACCCGCTGTTATTTGTAATGTTTATGTTTAGCCATTAGCAAAAGTTCTGCTTCACGGGGCGTTTTGCCATGGCTTTACAAAGATTCGTTATTACCTCCAGTAAATTCTGAGCCGAAGAATATCAATTATTTATCAATCGAGGAATCGCTTAATTAAAGTCATGTTTTTATTTTGTTCCGAATCGAAATTAGGAGGCATTATAGACCTCAAAAGGCAATTAACACCGGCTCAACTTGAATTAAGTTTTGCACTTCTTTAGAAGATTGCAGGACTTGATTTTCCGACTGATGAAGGTAAAAATGTGCTTAAAAAGTTTGTGGTCGAAGTTCTTTCACAACTCATTGGCATTTTTTTCTATTTTCAAGGGAAATGACTCACTGAGAATTATTAGAAATTGACGCTCATCGCTCGTTGTAATTTTTGACAATTCAGTCGGTACCCAACACGCAATTGAATATTTTTTTTGAGTAAACAGATTTTATGTTAAGCTACGAAAAAATAGAGATTCGTTTTTACATTGCTGGGAATGTGATAGGGTTTCTTTCATTATTCTCAATTAAAATTTCAAATCACAGATGACGTTTGAATTCACAGCATATGCAAGCTGTGATTTGAAAATTTCAATTCAGATCTTGATAAAGTGTTCACAATTATTCATGTCATGCCCATAAAACTTTTTGATTACATGAAATAAAGTTTCTCATTTTTTTTGTATAAGAAAACCTTGTATTACATTTGCAGAAATCTTAGTGTTTAGAAATATAGATTAACATATCGAAGTAATACTGCACAGGCTTTGCGCTGTTGCAGTAGCTTTCCAAAGCTTTCTGGTTTACTTGTTTATTAACGGCAGTGTGGCATGTTTGCGTCAGGGAGTGTCATGCGACGAATCGGGTATTCCTGAAGTGCGTTCATAAATTAAAGCTGCTCTCTGTGTGAAAAATACAGCTTCTTCTTTGCTGCAGTTTCTTAAAACCGAATTATTATTTTCAATATAATTGTAGCACCTGGAGGACTGGGTGAAATTAATTGTAGGATTCTAATGTCGTTCTTTTTTGATGTGTGCATTTATTCAAATATTGGTGAAAACAGTGCAAATGTAAACATAAATGCGTCCTTCTCCTTTGAGTTTACTTAGCTGTTCACACCTTTATGTATTGGAAATGCTGATTGAGAAAAATTGCGCATGAATATTCACTTCTTCATGTATGGGAACTTATGAAGTTGGCCGCTTTCACTCCTTTATGAATTAAAAATTTTGATTGAGAAAAATTGCACATGAATATTCACTTCTTCATGTATAGGAACTTATGAAGTTGCCGACTTGTTGCTAACGCGGGCTTCGTACTTTCGCTCACAAGACCCGAATGCTTTCATTGTGGCGTCTGCTTTAAAAGTGTTTTTGTGTTTTTTTTCTTCACATCAAGTGGCAGCCTACCTTGAACAGGCTCTGATAATGAGATGCACCTCCAACACTGTAAGTCATTTCTTATATGACAGTGATTACTACTCCAGCAGTAGACGATTTTTTTCAGATTTTCAAATTTTATGACTAACATTCCGACCGACTCCGCTAATACTGCCCCTACTTTGAAAAAATAGAAAAATACAAATTAAAAAACCTGCCAGTCGTAGGAGCTAATGAAACAGCTCCTGAGATCGAGATAATTCTAGCCTCCATTGATGACTGCAGGTCTCCTGAGCCAGCTGGATTGCCCAGACCAGAGGTTCTCCACGGCACCCTTTCATCCAGAAACTTTCAGATGTGGGGGCTGCTTGCAAATTATCTCATCTGAGCCCCTTTTTTGCAAATATTCCCGTAGAATAAAATGTTCCAGATCATTCACTGCGGTTGAATTTACAGTAAATGTCGTTTTGTTCATTTTCTGGCGCTCAGTATGGATAAATACGGCCATCTGCTTTAGGCTTCGGCTTTCAACCTGGAGTGAAAGAACGTAAAGGTCTAATTAGGAATACTTGGAATGTAGTCGTGTTATTTTCAATG
Source organism: Morinoia aosen (assembly GCA_030386875.1). NCBI lineage: Eukaryota > Metazoa > Arthropoda > Malacostraca > Amphipoda > Talitridae > Morinoia > Morinoia aosen. Next base: position 80,541,165 of record CM059561.1, on the reverse strand, counting down.
TTTATTTTTTAGTCAATTATTGAGTCTATTTATTTAAATATTGTGTGTTATTTTCGAAATTTTCTTACCTCAAAACATTTCTTTCGGTTTCATGACCACTAATAATATTACTCTTTTCATGGTTTGCATCTTGCTGATTACCCTCGCTGACGACAGGTATAAACCCATAAATGCTTGGTTGACTGGATCCTGAACAGAATAAAAAATCTCGTTAAACCAGAAGTGAAAACAATTTCAGAGAAAAGCGCTTAAAAAATTTCGCTAAACCAGAAGAGAAAACAATAGAGCAAACAATGAGCTAAAATAGCAGGGAAAAGCGCTTAGCAGCGTTCCAAGTTAGCACAAAAGGTCGGAGGCCCGAGCAGCAACTGGAAGAAGAAACAGGTCCATGCAGCAGTGGCCGCGTCCAGACACAGCCGAGCTGCATTGAGACTGGCGCCGCCGTCCTGTTACTTGTTCGCTCGCATGACGCCGGAACAGTCCGGAGACCAGGGGCTCTCAGCCTTTTTTTCGCCCCGCACCCCTTGAGAAATTTCATTCAAACCTGGTACCCCCTGGAATGAAAATGCCAACTTATAGCCAATGTCCTATTGTTTACCTGGGCTTTTCTCGCACCCCCTGGAATATCGTCTCGCACTTCCCGGAAACTCCTAGAATATCGTCTCGCACTCCTGGAGTATCGTCTCGCACCCACCTGGAATATCGTCTCGTACCCCCAGGGGGTGCAAGCCCCTAGGTTGGGAACCCCTACCGTAGACTGCGGTATTTTGCCAGAGGGGCCCACCGTTGAAGTGAATTTGCGTACCTTCTCTTCATGTGCCATCGTATGTACAGATGCCGCTCTCCTCTTGAACTGCGCGAAACATCGGAAGCTTGTTTGATCTTGGTTTTGTATGATGCTGATATTGTATGATAATGATGTTTTATGATCCTGATATTGTATGATACTGATATTGTATGATACTGATATTGTATGATACTGATATAGTATGATACTGATACTGTATGATACTGATGTTGTATGATAATGATACTGTATGATACTGATATTGTATGATACTGATATTGTATGACACAGATACTTGTGTTGTATGCTTGTATGACACTGATGGAGTGAGCTACGCATCGGAATCTTGAATTGTTTACAGCCTTAGGATCAGTTGCGTTCATGTTACAAGCTGGTTTTTCGGTCTTTGTGAATTAGGAAAGTTTTGTTAAGGCTGTAAATTTTTGGTGTAGTAATTTTAGCTCATATAATCCATGATACAGATGAAATGAAACGCGAGTCACTTCATCATTACGCATTTTTTTTCTCACTTCAGATCGTTTTCATGAAATGCATTGCGCTTATACCTTCTCAGATGTTTATTTTCTCCAACACTTATTTCGCATTTAGAGCCAGAAATGATATGTTTAACAAGTGATTCTGCCAAATGTTTATCTAAATGGGTTAAGTAGATTATCCCTGGTAGAGGGTTTACACACCTGTGAGTCCGGCCTCGTCGTGGGAGTCTCACGCTCCTGAGAATTGTCATGCAAATATAACGGCAGATCAACAGCACGCGATGTTACGAAAGGAATTCTCGTAATATATAGTACGCCGGTGGATTCCCTGTCAGATTTGCTTTATACTTCGCGGTCCTTGTCAGATTCTCATTTTTATGTGCTTGAGACGTGGTACTAAGAACATTTTGATCTAATTTCTGCCTTTTGCTAATTTCCGCTAAGGACGGCAGATCAACAGCTCGCAATGTTGCGAAAGGAATACTCGTAATAGTACGCCGATCCTGTCAGATTTGCTTTATATTTCGTGGTCCTCGTCAGATTCTCTTTTTTATGTGTTTGAAACGTGAAACGTGAGACTAAGAACATCGTGGTCTAATTCCTGCTTTTTAGAGCATGGTATGCGTGATACTAAAACAATGCAATCAATGAGTGGTGGGAGAAAAGTGTCTCAATTGGCAGCTTATAATTACAATTATTGGCTATTCAAAGTAGCTTAACTAGCAGTTAGAGTCTACCATAGAATTAAATGTAATTCAAATTATTGTTCTCGATGTAATTTCTGTGAAAGATTATTTCTTGCGAACGTAATTCACTCTTTACATCGTACTCGTGCATGCCCATGTATTCTCTTCAGATCGAGCTTCAAGTACCCGTAAGCCTTGCAAATGTTCCATTGATTAACTCGAGGCAGATTATTTTTAACTTTATTCAGGATTCCGATGGATTTTGATAATTTAGAACTAATATGAGTGATGTGCTCTTTGAAGGTCAGATGTTTATCTACTATGATGCCCAGAAACTTACATGAGTTGGTTTCTTCGATTTCACCTTCGCCAATTTTAATGCATGGAAGAGATACATCTTTCTTGTATGAGAATGTAATATAATTTGTTTTATCAATATTAAGGCTTATTTTATTAGCTTTGAGCCACGATGAAACCTTATGAAGTTCATTATTTATATTCTCCACAATCATAGCGGGATTTTGGTTCGGAAGGACCGCAGAAAGCGTACTGTCATCGGCAAAAAGTATGAATTTGAAGAATGATGTAGATTTTACAATATCATTGATAAAAATCAGAAACAGGAGAGGCCCAAGAACAGATCCTTGTGGAACTCCATGGCTAATTGTCTGTGGGTCTGATTTTGCATCGTCAATGACAACGTATTGCTTCCGATTTGTTAGGTATGATCTGAACCAATCATGGGCAATCCCTCGAATGCCATAACAGTGTAGTTTCGAGAGTAGTATTTTTTTTATGCGAAAAATTTCTTAGGATACAGTGAGCTCAGCTGTCATTTTATGTGTAGTAGATGGTAGGTGGCTTCTATCTTTTATCTTATATATGCATTTTTTTTTTCTAATATTTTTTTTTTTTATTTATTTTTTTTTTCAATGAGTATATATATTAATATGTGTGTGTACGTGTGTAGGTATATATATGTATCTACATAAATAGATAAACATGTTTATATTTCATTTCTTTACGCAAAAACCATTCGGTTAATAAATTTTATTGCAATAGCGAAATGATTCAAAAATAGATCTATCACATCCCCAGAGGGCGTTTCTGTGAATCGGATTAATGTCATATATAATTAATGAAATAAAGTGCAATTTGAGCATATGAATCGTAATAAAATTATCTTTCTGTCCGTATGTTGTACAAGCTATGAATTTTGATATTGAATATATGTTTGTTTACCCATTTCTACCAATATTTTGTAGATATTTGTCAATCATGAGTGGTAACCGGCTTACACTGTATCTCTATTTTATCCCATGTACCCATGTCCGCATGATGTGGTGAATATCGAGAAGATATGAAATATGTTTTTGGTGGTGATAGGGCTTTGCATATTTTTAGGGCATATTTTTCATTTCTTATTCAACTACCCTTGACAGAGATAGACTATTGGCAAGCCACGTGTGGTTTGTCTATTAGTACGCCTCGTATATTTTGTCTATTAATATGCCTCGTATGGTCTATCTATTTTGTACACCTCTGATAGCTTGTCTAGTAGTACACCTCGTATAGTTTGCCTATTATTATTATGCCTCGTATGGCTCATCTATTTGTACACCTCGGATGGTTTGTCAATTAGTACTCCTAGTATAGAACTTTTGTTAGACTACTAGCACACCACGAATGGTTTGTCTATTAGTACGCCTCGTATATTTTGTCAATTAATATGCCTCGTATGGTCTATCTACTTGTACACCTCTGACAGTTTGTCTATTAGTACACCTCGTATAGTTTGTCTATTATTATGCCTCGTATGGCTTATCTACTTGTACACCTCGGATGGTTTGTCAATTAGTACTCCTCGTATTGAACATTTGTTTTATGATGCCCTATATTTAAGAAACTTTTAAAAGCCAATATGTTGGCATGTATATCATGTGACAACTTGGAAATAAACATTTTTTCTTTTTTTTCTTTTTTTTTTTGACGTAATTTAATTTCCCTCGAGTTAATTAACGTGTTGGCGAATAAAACACTTCAGCGGCAGCTGGGACTCACTTATCGCGTTGGTCTAGTTTAATTTTTTCATGCATCTCGTAGCTCACTGCAGAGACGAGTCCCCAGCTCCATTATCAGATAACAAGGATGTGGACGAGGATCGTGATGGACTGAAGGTCATGTTCACAACTCCTTGCTGTCGGTGCTGGATGCGATGCGGCGGTGCCGACAATGTCAAGATGGTTTTGTGCCGCTGCAGATCTGGGAGACTCCAGCTTGTTGGCCGCTGGACTTTTTTGCCTTGGCACTGGTTCAGACTTTGCTGCCGTAATAGCTCTATATTGCTGCCTGAGCTCTATATTACTGCCTTAGCTCTAAATTGCTATGAGTGAACGAAAAAGTCTGCCTAATTAGGAGAGACATTTTGACGGATTTGCATAATTGCTCATGGCTTGGACATTCAAAATTTTCGTTCCTAGAGAAATACACCACTCGTTTATGAAAGAAGGAACCAAGTGCTCTGAAAAGTTATTTGCCTAGCAGCTGAAGAAAGGACCTGTGTGTTACAGTCGCAGCGATGCGATTTCAGATACTATGAAATGAGAGCGCAATGCAGTTGCATCTGAAGCACATGAGCTGCGTCGCGTGTGTAGCAAACCATAGAGCCCGAGCAGCTCGAGCCTTATTGTCACTGCAGTTGGGGCCATAAAGCTGTTCGCATGACCAGCGCCAGCATGCCTGGCGATGCAGCTGAAGATGCCGTTTTATGTCATTCTTGGCCTCAATCTCGTCCTAAACAAGCAAGCCCTGGCGTCGCTCGGACTCCTTCAAGTCTGCTTGCCCAAGGCTGGTAGTGTCTTGTGTTGTTTTCTGTTTCATGGGTGTATTGTTCTGACTTTTTGTCTAGTCGTGATGCCACTGAATTTAACAAAGTTCTTTAATACATGGCGGGTCTTTTTGAGTTTTGGGGAGTCACATTTGTTCTATTTGACTTCGTTTACTTTCTGTTAATAGAGCAGCTTGAAGTTTAATTTAAAGTCGCTGTTTGATAATTTAGTGGACTGTATTTTTATGAACTGACTGCTGGTTCACGGGCCGAAAATCGGCAATCGTATTTCAATTCGGTTGTTATCTGTTTCTTGATATCATTCATTACTCCCTAAAAGGTACAATATACTTGTATTGAAATTTGAGTATTTTCTTTTCAGTGTATTTATTCCCAATTAATGAATAAAGACAATAAAGGTAATGAAATTCTCAACATCCGTTTCAGTGCCTGCAGGAAAGCGCTCTTCATGAAGATGCTGTTATTGGTCGCTAGCGCAGTATCTGCGGAGTGGTTTGGCGAAGTGAGCTGGAAGAGCTTGCATAATGTCTCCATTTCAGCGGCGAACTTGTAGGCTTGGGTCTGAGAACTTCGGATAGTTCTACGCTGGCAATCCTCTTCGATATACTGGCTCTTCCGAAGTATTTCTCCAAAATAACGTAGATATGTCACTGTAGCTGGAATATTTTGCGTTTTAACTGTCGTTCGAACATGCATCAGATTGTCATTAATGCATGGGTTCACTTTTGCTTCTTAACTAGTAAATTTTGGTTACCCATTTTTTTTGAGAGAGTTTTGATTTATAAGAGAAAATACAATGCTCGGGAAATGCTTAAATTTATTTCATGGCTCTTATTGATTTTCGTTTCGGGAAACATAATCTACATAAAAACAGAATAATCAAGGAGGGACTCACTTATCGCATTGGTCTAGTTTGATTTTTTCATGTGTCTCGTAGTTCACTGCAGAGACGAAATATTTTTTCTTTATTTTTATAAAGAAGACTTCATGAATGATGTTTTTACTCTTCTCGTTTATTCTGTTTTTATTTCATGGCATAACGTATCAATTCATTATCCCCTAATTCTGCCTAATTAAATATGCGAACTAACATTGAAGGGAGATCATGAAGAAGATACAAGCAGGATTTTCATAATTCTTCCTCTTCATCGTTGCTAACTTAACTGTTTTAACATTTAGAAACAAGCTAGTGCTGGTGCATGCCCAAGCTTTCGCTGATTTTATAGCTTTGACTCTAAAATGAAATCAAAATTTAATTATCTAATATAAATTTATGAATATTGAAAGGAATACCCACAAAGAACTTTCAGGCAAACTATCAGTTGATACAGACCAAATTAAAAGTTTGAGAAATGCATATGCTTGTGATGGTCCGTGAACTTTATACCTATGTCTCAGCTGCATATTTTAGTGTCAAAATGGGATCAAAGTTTTCCAAGAAATTCGTTAGAAGGTGTATGAGAAACTTATTAAACTGAATATCTAATAAATTAAATGAAGAATTGCGTTCTTCTTTAATGGAGAATCTTAAGTCGGACTGAAATGAAGGGAATTCGCCATATCCCGGTAAGAAGCTTTCAAGTTAATTGGCCTCACTTATACCTCCATCACTTGCGTGTGTCACGCTAAGGCCTCATGCTTTCATGTTTCGTGTGAGGCCTGATTTGTTTCGCTCTCTAGCTTGGATGTATCGAAATTCGTGTGTTTATCTACAATCGCTCTCACGCGGGTCTTTCTGCCTTCAGTCTGGTTCGATCATTCATCACATTGTCGTTAATGCATTCGTTCACTTGTACTTCTTACATAAATCGCTAAGTCAATCTTTACTCATAAGAAATTTTTGTCCATCAAGTTGCCCCATCACAAGTAAAATTCTTGCGTAAATTAGCTTATTATGCTATTTCTTGAGAGTGTATGGCAACAAAGCATTAGGAACAATTTGCGTCGGCGTTATAAAGATCACTAATTCTCACCATGAATTCCGGTTTCTTGGGTTCAGTTCAATTCTAGCTTCAAAATTATTATCCGTATAGTTTTAGCATTCACTTCGCTGCGGCTCATACTTTGACAAGTAGCCCATCAATAAAACTCTCGCTGTGAAGGAGTTCAACAGATCGTTTCTCTAGAGCAGGAGTTCACTACCTTTTTTTTTCGACCCTCACACCGTAAGAAATTTCATTTGAACTTCGCATCCCCTTAAGTAAAAACTACCAACATATGCCCAATATCCTATTATTTTCCTTAAACTTAAATATTAAATATTATTATTTACTTTGAAGTTAAACTTATATTTACTCAAGCCTCCTGGAATATCGTCTCACATCTCCAGGGGGTGGGAACACCCCAGGTTGAAAATCCTGCTCTAGTGAGTCTAAGATATAGCGGTTACTTACATCTCAACCGATACCAATAAGTAAATAATTCAGTTTCACCGTGGAGTGGGCAGTTGTGTACATGAATACCTTACCTGTCGTGGGCACACGAAGCATTGTGCTGCATAAAAGCTTTCATTTTTGTTTTACTGAGACTTATAAGTTTATGCTCTCCCTCGGTTGTGTCGTTGTTTAATTGTTGGTGTGAAGTTGTGTGGAGTGTTTAATACAATGTTGTACTCTATCAAGGTGTCTAACATTACCATCTCTACATGCTAGCATGGTGGTCTAATCTACAAATTCTGAGTGCCCTTTTCAGAAATCATCAAGTAAAATCTCTGTAAAATGGTTTATAACTTTTTTAGTTTTCCGAACGTGAATAAAATGACAGACATTCAAATAAGTTCTGCGATTTATTAGGTGAAGTTTTAAGTGAGGTAGATGTACGCTCATTTCTGAACACGCTCGTCCAAATTCATTCCATCTTTTTCTTTGTTTTTGTGCCATCGTTAATACATGTGCGAAACGTTTTCCGAAGCCGTTCTTGCGCGGGCTTCATTCACAAAACCGAGCGAGGAGAGAGCAAGATGAGCGATGTTCCAGAGCCACTTCCAATGCCGTCTCATCAAATATTGGGCGATGTTCATCACTCTTTCTTTGCTGTCCGTGCTTTGCAAGGATAGATGATGCAGTGACGTGGCCGAAGAGTGCAGGTCAGAGGAGGTTAATTATCCGAACAGTTCACCCCCAGGGGAGGGCAATGGGGCCCCGTACTCCTCATAATGGTGGGGAATGTCAACAATGAGGTCGCGACTTGCTCATGCGACAGGTGGTGGTTCGGTTTTTGGTCTATTGGAGACGGTGGAGGCTGGCGTATTGTCAACTCCAGACTCGTTCCTGTCCACTCGTACTGCGCTCATAAATTGATCATCTGACTTTTGTTAAACTGAACAGGTTTAACAGAATGTCCAGTTCTGGAAAATTATATGATGTCAAAGTTAGGAGTTAAATTATAAGTAGTATTTCGCGATATAACTGTTGGTATTATATTCATAAATGTTAGCATCGAGGCTTAATCTTAAACTGCTAAGATCTTGCATGAGTTTTCACACGCTTTCGGTCCCATTTTTAAATTATTTGATAGGTTTTAAAATATACTTCTGTTAGAATAGAAATACATAAAAGTTTTGATAAATTTCTGTACACTGAAACTTGTCCCAAATTTCGCAATTGTACATTATAAAAAGTCAATAAGATGTGAACCCTTAACGAATCACCATTGAAACGCTTGGATATTTGAGTAATCAGTCGTAATCTAATCAGTTTGGTATAGCTATGCCTAACAATGTCATATATTCTTGGGCTAAGTATTCAGCAATAAGATTATTCACATACCTGTTACTAAACAATAATTATTTGGTAAAATTTTCCAAATTTATCTCCTAGAAATGAACACTGCTCCCATTTATGATGCTTATTAAAAGCACCGTTAAAATTTTCCTAATATCATATTTGTTTTGGGCAAATTTTTATCTTACAAAATGAAAAAATAGAGAACATCTACTCATACAGTAGGTATGAAACTGATATGTAATGAATCCGTTCCTAGGTTTGAAAGTTTGAGTGACTTTCGTCGTGACGTTGGAATAAATCCAATTTCATCAAAACTACACCTACATTACTTGGTCTGTGAAAACATTTTTTCCTGTTATAGTGCTTTCTATTCTTATTCACACACAGTATGTCCCACAAAAACCCGAACCGAGTATTTATTTTCCCGTATCAGTAATACCATCATAAGAATACCATAAGCATTTAATTTCTTGCAAAATTATCCTTCAAAATTAACCCATATAAAAGGTATTAGTGATTATGATGGTGTGATTGATACGGGAAAATAAATACTCGGTTCGGGTTTTTGTGGGACATACTGTACATATATATCACTGACTATACATATGATAGTATAGTCAGTGTGTAGTGAATATTGCGTGCCTTCTCATATTTTCACTCATCACATTAACTTATGTTTAGATAACTTGATCTTCTCTCATTTGTATTTCAGGAGTTGTGCTGTCTTCTATCTTTCATGAGTCGTTCTCCTTCACGTCTGCCTGGCCTACACGGCTAGCACTGTTCATGTGTTGCCGAGAGCTAAGGGCTAATTAGAGGCTTGTTTTGACACCGATTGAGGGGTAAAATATCACCTGACTTTGAGAGGGTGATCACTGAACGGCCGTCGCTACTCACGAGCTTTTCGTTGCTCTTTGGCGGCTTTGTAGACACTCTGCTCACTCTAATGAGCCCTTGACGAGTCCTGTTTCGTGAGATTGAATGGCAGTAGCAAAGACTAGTGAACTTTTGGCTGCTATCGCTTTATACATTGATTACTGCGACCGTACTTCATTTTTGCGGTGTTCGTTATTTGATCATTTATGCACAGTTGTTGGTGTGCCCATGCTATTCATCTTAACAAAGACTTAAAAGAGTTGCCGCGTTCGGGCATTTTTTTTTTAAATTATTCTTGATGGGTTCTGCAATTAAGTGGAAATTGACACACGCCGAATTATAAGTTCCTATAGCCTATTATAGGTTCCAAAAATTTACTTGTTTCTGCCAAATACCCCCTGGACGCCAGTTACATCAATGTTACTTGTCGTTCAAAAGTCATGCTCTGCACAAGCACTGCCTGCCATACGCGGTATCATCCTATCTTTTTGTCGTAGGGATTTGACACTCCAAGGTCAGTTCTATTGTTGCTGTCTCTACAATTACAAAGGCTGCTCGGTGTGGTGGACTGCATTTGTTTGTTTAATGTTAGCATCAGTTGTGGCTGAGCGGGATCGTAGCACAAATTTTCGTACGTACCTCTCAATTTTAGAATCTTGCCTACGTGCTCTATCGCTGAAAATCTCTTTTCTTGGCTTACTCTTAAACCTATGAACAGATTTTGGGTCGCTCGATCACGTGCCAGATTATGTTAAGCCTTCCTTGAGATGGAAAAGCAACAGTTTTTGACCAATACTGCAAAATGAGGCCTGGTCAGAAGTAGCAGGGCAGTATTTACTGTCCAGCAAAACCAATGAATGACATCCCCAGTATTCGAATCGCAAGAAACAAATTCAAATTGATTGCCTGTTTTTGTCGGCTGACCTTTTTTACGTAGATTTACTTTATAATTTAGAAGTTTAAACCTTGCAAAGCTTGTACTTATATTCCCGAAGCAATTGCTAAATAACCTTTCTTGCTTCAGTGCTTGAATGAAGATAGTGCAAACAATTAAAGATATCCTGTGTAGTTGATTTTTAGAGTGTGAACCAGAATATCTATCACAAGGAAATGATTTGTGTTTACAGTAAGAGTACCTACACTTGTATCAGATTATTTAATCGAATATTTTCCTAATAATTGATAATGCAGAAACTGGTTTACAATTGTTTACTCCAGGTTTATCACCATTTTTATAACCCGTGTTATTCGGGCCACTGTAGGAGAGTTCGGAAAAATACTTAGGAAAAGAGACTGTTTAACTACGTTTTAAATGATCGGTGTTATTACATCAGCTATACCACTGTGTATTTAAACAGAAAAGATGTATAATCAGCATGACTTATTTTTCAAACTATTCATGTAGTCAAGAATGGAGGTGGAATAAGTAGCTAAAAGAAGGAAGAGTTGTTTTCTTGCACATGATCCATTTAGTTGAAATGGTCGCTGAGTTCTCTAGTAATGCTTTCAGGAATTATTCATCAGTATACTTATTTATGTGTGTTGAGATAGCGCCTCATGTAACTTGACCCTCGCCAGCCCGCTGCCCAGCTCAACAGATACGAGCTATGCCCAGATTTAGAGGGCGGTTTTGTGCGGACGATGCTATTTTGGACGTTGTTTGCGAGGCGCAGGGCGATTCTATAAAAGATTGGTTCGGGTGCCGCGCATCTGAGTGACGGCTGAGAAGGCTTCAAGTGATCCATCTCCCTCGCTGCATCCCTTGGAATCCGTCTCTTTTGATCCCTCACAAGCTGCCCTCTGTTGCCGCCACACAAATGCCGCATTTTTACTCTCAACGTCTCCATTCATGGCATGCGCGGCGCCGGACGGACGTCGCGTAGCAATGAGAATCAATGCCCACAACGGAGGCATATGAATGGGTGGTCTCACCCCTAGTGCTTACGGAGGTAAGAAAAAAAGAAAGAAAAGTAGCTCATTCCCATTAAAGTTGATTCATGAAATTTACATCATTTGTTTTTAAAATATTTGAACATTAACACCCCTAATTGATTTTCACTCATGGGTATCGTAACACTCATGTCAATTGTGGAATCAAATGTTGGAGAGAAATGCACAAAAAAATGCATTCCCTTCGTTGCGTTAATCTGATGGTCAGTTAGCGTTTTTAGCGTGTTACTATGACTCCATTCGTCACCTAACCTGGACGACAATGATGAGTATTTTTACTTTTGCTTCGACACTCGTCCATTTGAACACCGCTCGTATTGATGATAGGGAATGATGAGTTGTGAGGGGTGATGTTCCCGACCACTTAGCTGCATCTGCCTTCATGCATGATCCTTAATCACGTTGTTTTCCTCTCTTCTTGAGACTACTTGTGGAAGAAATTCTGAATGTTGATTCAATAGCTACTTGTCAGTGTTCGTTTGAGGGTCGTGTCGGCTAGCTAGCTTTACTCGAGAACCAGCTGTGCTTTCACCGCATAACACTAAAATGACTTTGAAGGGAAGCAAACTTTATCACACCTCCGTGAACAGACTGCTACCGAAGAATTTGAAGTAAACTCATAACTAAAACTAAAGGAAGATCAACTGTAGTCGCTAATTTGTAAATTGAATTCTAGAGCTAACTGAGACTAAATTAACTGGCACCACAATTAGACCCTATCACAGTATACAAGGTTAACAGTTCACTCACAGTAGAACTCGCGGTAGATCCAGGGTTGCGGAGTCGGTGGAATAAATTTGCGACTCCGACTCCGACTCCGACTCCACCTTTCCAGAATTTGGCGACTCCGACTCCGACTCCGACTCCACCTTTTCAGAATTTGGCGACTCCGACTCCGACTCCGACTCCACCTTTTCAGAATTTGGCGACTCCGACTCCGACTCCGACTCCACCTTTTCAGAATTTGGCGACTCCGACTCCGACTCCAATTCTCCAGAATTTGGCGACTCCAACACCGACTCTGCCTATTCACAATTTTCTGGCTCCAACTTCAACTATTCATAATTTATAAGATGAATATTTTATTTCTTAACTAGTGTACACACACCGTCAGAAATGACGAGATTCAATACCTTTCTTCAACAAATTTTCGTTTGAGTGGAGTTTCCTTGCTTTCAGCTTATTCCAAAGGTAACTTAAATTTCTTATAGGAGTAATAAACACTCAGAACACAGCATTTTTGAGCCGCAAGAGAAGAAGTTATAGCCATTCGTGTCGTATCCAAGATACAGAAATTCAGCATTACTGAAAGCAACTGCGAACTTGTGTATGTATATTTTAATATGCAATACAGTACATTGCAATACAGTATATTGTAATATACAATACAGCATATTGTAATATGCAATACCCCGCCGAACTCGATATTCACGATACAAACTTGAGTATATAAGGCTATGGATCGCTCTAATTGTGATGAAAGTGACTTATTATAGAGCTATTGCACAACGAAAATGAGTGTATTAATTGACCGTGAACTGGAACCAAGACCGCCAGTGCAAATTTTTTCCTATCAATTATTCTTAACAGCGTGACACAAAACGTATAAATAAACACACGACAGTCATTCTTAGTAGTAAACGGTTGCAGGTGTTGACACCTGTGCATATATTCATTATATTCTTTATTATCGAACGACTTTTAAATTGACTACAGATTGTTAATAATCAAGATACTAGTGTACATGATTGGTCAAAAATGACGGGATCCAATGGTATCGTTTTAAAAAAATCTCAAGATAAAAATGGCAAACAAATATATCCATTGTAATAGTACCCGCGATTAAAATACAGTATTCTCATACTTGTGACTGGTAAAACTCGTATCACAGATACGGTCATTAAGCATATTTAAAAACGTCACAAACGCACACAACAACCAAGCAAATTGTATAACATAATACCTATCTGAATTGTAATTTAAATTATTGTTCGCAAGAGGTTTTTAAAAAATTTGCCATACCTTTTAAGCATTTAAATGCCTTTGAAATTTAAATGCGATGAGCCGCATTTTCTTGACAGTTGATTCGATTTTCACGCAATGGTTTTTACTTATAAACATAAGTGAGTAGATGCCTGGTTTTTCATATTTCGATGGTACTTATGATACTGAGTTTGGAGACTGGTTACAGAGTTTGGTAGAGTGTGCGAAAGGCAGAAATTGAGGGTAAATGTGAATAAAAGTAAGGTGATGAGATGTTCAAGAGGTGGAGTGTTTGGAACTTTGGATGTGAGGTTGAATGGGGAAGTTTTAGAGGAGGTAGAGCATTTTAGGTACCTCGGGTCGGATGTGACTGTTAAGGATAGTATGGAAGTAGAAGTGAAGCATCGAGTGAGTGAAGGTTGTAAGACATTGGGTGCAATGAGGAAAGTTTTTGAATGCAGGAGTTTGAGTATGAATGTTAAGAGGGGACTGTATGAAAGTTTGATTGTGCCAGTTTTGTTGTATGGAGCAGAGTCCTGGGGGTTGAGAGCAGCTGAGAGGAGGAAGTTGGATGTGTTTGAGATGAAGTGTTTGAGGAGCACGTATGGAGTAACTAGAAGAGATAGGATCAGGAATGAGTTGGTTAGGGGGCAGACTGGTGTTATCAAAAAGTTGAGCAGGCGATTGGATGAAAGAGTGCTTGCATGGTTTGGGCATGTTGAAAGAATGAATGTTGAACGGCTGGTGAAAAAGATATATATGTCGGACGTGAGTGGTCTTCGAGCGCGAGGTAGACCACGGATGAGTTGGATGGATGGGGTGAGACGTGCTTTGTATGAGAGGGGTCTGACTGTGGACGTGGCGAGAGGGATGGCTGCGGACAGAAGTGAGTGGGGGCAGTGTATAAGGAGGTAATTTTATTTATGACGCGTTACTGGAAGCTGCCCGCGTGTGATGGGGTTGACCTGTCATATGCGGGGGGAGGGGCTGCACTCAACGAAGCGGTCGGGGTAAACCAGCTGTGGCTGTCGGGCCTGACTGTGGGAGGTGGTTGTGCTGGGCTGCTGCTGATCCTGACAGTTCAGGTGCGGTCAGTGCTGCCTCTCTCGCCTCCTAGTGACTAAGTGTGGGGATTGTGGCCTGCTGTCGGCTACCCTCCCATAGGGAGGATTAGCCCGGTATATGTATGTATGTATGTATTTATGATACTGTCCAAGCAAGCAGATTCCCATTGTAATGAGATAGGGGAAATTACGCACGAGAACATATACTTATCATTGACGGACACTTGGTTTTTTATTATATCGGGTGTACTGTAAAAATGTCCCCGATTTTTAATTAATTATATCTCAGCTTTAAATTAACATATTTGAATTGCCTTTGTTCACAATGTAGTAAATTTTGTTTCTTTTTCGAATAATTTATGTTATTGAAAATCGGTTGAACAACCACTTTATAATGTCCAATTTACTGAAAGGAGTAGAAAATTTAATTGTTCAAATGAAAAGTTTTTAAAACAATATTGATATTCTTCCTTATTTTGTAGTTTCCATAAAACTGAACACACGAAAATTTTAAGGAGTAACAAATCATTACCTTATATAACGTTTAAATAAATAAAGTAATTTTAGTATCCAACGACATACCCTCCATTTCTCTCAAGGCAAGTATTACTTCTAGCCACCATTGAACGAAGACTTTTACCCATTATTCCACCGTTTTCTATCAGTCCTTGAAACACTATTATTGAGAACACTTGAAACTTGAAACCTCCCAGAAGGTTTAAATACTTAGTTGCATGTACGATACATCGTTATGAAATTATTCTTAACAGTAGGTATTGAGGAATGAAGAAGAACACCAGTGTTGTTTTTAAAACTTTCCCTTTGAACAATTTTTCCACCCCTTTCAGTAAATCGATCATCTTGAAGTTTATTCAACTGATTTTCAAAAACTTATATTATTTCAAAAGGAAAAAAAATTGAATAAATTGTAAATAAAAGACAAGTAAAATATGTTAATTTAAGCGGAGATATTATCAATTAAAAAGTAAAGGACATTTTTGTGGGACACGCAGTATAGTATTGATTGTTCTTATACAATAAATGGTCAAGTGTCTCCTTTGAACAAATTAATAAATAGGTTTAGCTATTTCGTGAGCGTAATCTCTCCTATGTTAGTACAATGAAGTTTTAGGATTTAAAACTTAAGAGCAATTGGTCGAACATTTATTTCAAATACAGAAGAACTTCAAGGGAACAACAGCAAGTCGTTTCCCGAGATGCGCAAAAAGAGAAACCGTACCCAAGTTAGGCGGATCTTGAGGATTCCAACAGTACGCACAGGAGCGTCCTCTGTGAAATTTTTATTATTGAATTCCTTTAAAATGAAGACCGAAAATCTTCTTTAACGTAAGGGTAATTTTTAAAACGATACTCGCTAAAAATAGAAAACACCCAATGGACGCGGCCGGTCATCAGCACGGTACTCCGGTAGGAAATTTTAGAGGCGTTCTGAGTAGAGAGATACAGAGTTTTAAGATGTCCGGTCGCCGACTAGGTGAATATCGTATATTATTGTAAGATTACATATAGCACTAAGATGTTAACAATTAATTGACAATTAATTACCTTGAATATTAAGTGCCTATTCAAGAGGCTGCAAAAGCCGGGTCGAGGAGTTCAAGTCGCAGAAAGAGACTGCTTTTTACGCAAGAGAAATAAGTTAAAGGTACCAGACCCACTTTTATTAAAAGGACGACATGCTGCCCAAGCAGAGCAAGCTCAAAGATAATTTAATGAGTGAACGCCAAAGCGTCACAAGTAATGTAAATTAAAGCTATTTAAGGTTAATGCAGTCTGCTAGAAGCGCAAATTTGCTTATTTATAGAAAGTTAAATTTAAACACAAAAACCGGAAAAAAATATGCAGCTGCAAAACAAAAAACAACGAACAAAAAGATCTAATTTCATCAGTTTCAAATTCTTGTCTGTGAACTAAGAGAGGCCAACTGAAGAAAACTTTTTCTTCCACAAAGCCGCCATCAGAAATACGGAAAATATTCAACAGGAAATTTCATTGAACCAACAAAATTGGCTGTTCGTCTTTGTTGGTTGATCTTTCTCCCTTTCACGCTCTTAGAGATATTTAACTACTGTATCTGTGATGCGAGTTTCACCAGTGCACAAGTATTAGAATATTTTAATCGCGAGTGCTATTAGGATGAAAATATTTCTTTATGGTCCACATCTGGAAGATTTCTATACAGACACTCGTCATTTGACGAGTCGTGTACACAATTATGTATACAGAGTGTTTCAGAAAACGAGGTACAAAATTGCACATCAAGTAGAAAATGGCCAAATAAACACTTTTTGTCCTATGAAATTTTCACCCAAAAAATCGGGTTTGGGAGGCATTAGGTGTTTATTGTTTTTAAGGTTTAAATTTAATGGCACAATTACTAGCGGTATTGATTCTGAATTTACTTCACAAATATTGTTCAAAATGTGTTCCACCTACATCTATGCACTTTTCGAATGTTAGCCTTAACGGCTGCCGAATATTAGGAAACACATCTGGCATTAAGGTATCTCATCTGCAGCCACTGCAATTCTGGCCACAAGATCTTCCTCAGACCCAATGGGTGTAGCATAAACAAGGCTCTTCACGTGTCCCCAAAAATTGAAATCGAGTGGAGTCATGTCAGGAGATCTAGGAGGTCTTGCAACTAGCACATTTCGCCCGATCAACGTAAATTCAAAATAAATATTGCGAGTAGTTTATTCATTAAATTTCACCCTTTAAAACAATAAACTGCTAATATCTCAATGTCTCTTTCTACGGAAAATTTTATAGAAGAAAAAGTTTTTATTTGGATATCTTCTACTTGGTGTGCAATTTTTTGCCTCTTGTTCTGAATCTGAAACACCCTGTATATTACTGACAAGTGTTTTCTGAGTAGGTAATGTAGGCATTGTCTACACTGAGAAGCATAGATATGCATCAACAGTTTTTTATTTCTAAGTATGCACTAATTCAGTGAAATTATAGTAGTTAATTCAATGACTATGCTTCAAATCCCCAAAATTATGATATACGTGTAGATAAGGTAGGTAAGATTTGCACACTGCCTTTTCTTCTTTGTATCTACACTATGCAGGGTAACAATGCAGAAAAGGTGTCATATTATTGCTCAACACTATGTTACATTTCGGCTATAATAAGCAAAAGTTGTTCTGCTTTCATTGCAGGAGCCTGACGTTTTCGGAAAGTTTTTTTTACGAATAAAAATCACTTCTAACTTCTTTGCGTGTATTATGATACTATCTCTTATTTTCGTCTAACTTTTTACTTTGTATTGGACACTTTGTTATTTTAATGAACGCCCAGGTTCTTCTCATTTCGTGTTTTTTGGAGCAATTTGAAACGTTTCCAGCAAGAGAATTTGTACTATCGCATAAATGCAAAAACCATTGCAGCTGAGATAGTGCACTGTTTTCAGTTACAATGTGTGTGTGTGACTGTAAGTGAAGTTTTTGCTGGTGTGTGTAATTATTTTCATTGCAGCTCGTTTACATCGTATTTTTAATTTTTTTCAAGTGTCTCAATGCCGATATAGATAACCTTACAACATTTCCAAATCTTCCTTAACAAGAAGTAATTAATTCCATAATGCTACAAAACAAATACTATTTCAGTTTTTTAAAATGTATCAACATAATTATAAAATTCTGCATTTCAGCGTATACTAGCTTAGAAACTGGGGAGTGATACGAAGATAAAAATTAAACATGAGGATGATATAGTGAAAAACAATATAACTCTGAAAGAACCAAATTACATTCAAGGAATAACTTGAGAAATGAGAAGAAATTTTTATTATTAATACATGTTAACTTGACTTAAAAACACGGAAGCCATATCAATTTTAATAACATGACTTGAAAACTAGAAGTCTTTGTGCACTAGACCATAGCTTCAGGTTTCGGCAAAGACTACTCATTGGCAATGAATCATAACGAAAAGACTAGAAATGTTTATGATCATTATCAATCAATGCATCATTTTGAGCATACAGAGTTACCACTCTTTATGTGAGTACAATGTATTGCATCAGCTGAAATGTTCTGCAAGTAACTTGCAACACATTTACTACTATTTTCCAGTTCCTATGTATTAATTGAAGGAAAAATGAACAAAACAGAAATATACAGAATGAATTTGCGATGCTTTCAATTACTAATTCCTGCTTTTAACTACAAAATATACATTAATGCTGGGTACAAAAATCATTTTTCGCACTCGTAGGTTTCTCATATATATCTGTGCAAACCCTCAATGACTAGATAACATGACTGTATTAGGTGATAGGAATAAATACGCTGTTTCAAACTTCGAACAAAACAATCAACGAAAACATTGCGTATTTTTTAGATTTTTCAGCAAAGCATTCTAACTCTGTTTTGGTTTACTTCTAGTTTTAAAGAATTATAAATAATTTTTAGCAAAAATTAGAATCGAAGACACCAAAAAATAGCGACTCCAACCACGACTCTTCCACATCCGAATGAACGACTCCGACTCCGACTCCGACTCCAACACATTCGGAAAAGCGACTCCGACTCCGACTCCGACTCCATCACACTTCAGAGTAGCGACTCCGACTCCGACTCCGACTCCACCACACTTCAGAGAAGCGACTCCGACTCCGACTCCGACTCCACCCTAAAACATCCGACTCCGGCGACTCCGACTCCCGACTCCGACTCCGACTCCGCAACCCTGGGTAGATCACACGCTCACATTCTACAGTACAGGAGATCGAGGCAGACGTGGCGCGTAGATACGCACTTTGGTTGTTTGCGGATGAGCAGGGCGTGTTCCGCCGTAATCCGGGGCCCCACGGAAGCGAATTACACGTACGCTCGGCGCTGCTCTGACATTTTCCTGCGCACTCATGCAGCAACAGAGGCTAGAGTGCGTTCTCGCTATTGCTGCGTTTCACTGCAGTTGCGGTCGCCTGCGCTGCGGCTTTATCCTGGCGTGAGCGCAGGGTGTGACAACGTGATCGGCTTGATACCTGCCTCTTGTGGCGACTTGAATACCGTAGCTCCGAGTTAGGTCTACTTAGATGTGTTGTTAGTAACTTGGATGCCGTAGCTAAGAGTTTGTTCTACTTAGATGTGTTGTATCTTGGATACCGTAGCTATGAGTTGGTTCTACTTAGATGTGTTGTATCTTGGATACCGTAGCTCAGAGTTGGTTCTACTTAGATGTGTTGTATCTTGGATACCGTAGCTGAGAGTTAGTTCTACTTTGAACATCAGTGACTTAAAACCTCTATTTCAGGACAGCTTAGAGTTTGGAAGTCGTTGCTTATGTAATCCTGGTGGCTCTAACAACGGACCTCATCTGGCCTATCTTTTTCTTTTTAGAAATTTGAGTACCTCTACCGATATTAGATAAAAATTATGTTGGTCCCGGGATTTCTAGAATATTACTCCTCTTATTTGCCTTCGGGCGCGATGAGCTGAGTATTGGCTCTTTTGAAATTTTCTTAGAATTGCTGTTTTCAATTAAGAAAAAATGTTCAGTTCCCACTTTTTGTTTGGTACACTTTCAAGTGCTTAACTTCCAGATATGTATATTTAATTTTTTTTTAACTCTGAAGCAAAATGTACAATTCTTTTCATTTGAAATCTTTATTCCTTAATTATTTCAACAAGCCAATTATTTCTCTGCGCGATATAAGCACTTGCATTTTTCTCTGAGACAATTTCGTACATAGAAAATTATTTCTGGAATAACTCTCATCAAGACTACATTTGAACTCTTATTTCCCGCAAGTGAGACAGCGAAGCCGTAAACTCTTGAATGCTTTGTTGTATACTTTCTCCCCCGACTTTCGCCGCACGTTTTGAAGCGTCGAGAGCCCTCCCTCTCTGAAACTTCGTCTGGCGCCAGCAGGTCAGCAAAGCCATAACAGTCATCTAACAAGTCCAGTTGTCTTCCTCGGCCGGATAGAGCTCGTACAGTTCTGCAAATCCCACCGACCGACCCAGGAGTACATGGAATCTTCGGTGCCTTGAGTTGTAGTTTTCGTGAATAGTGGACAGATCTGCATTCCCTGTCTGAAAATGTCGACACCTTCCATGTGTTTAAAATCCTTAAAAATATTTCAATTATTATTTTAGCAATATGTAAAGTAAAGTATGAACCACTTAATATTTTAGCAATATAACGCAGTTTGTCGCATTTCCATTCCACGCCCAGTCAGTTACTCTAGATCCCTGCGAAGTCGCTTCTTTATGCGGAGCAGCCGAATGTGCTCGCTTCGGTGCTTCCTTGTAAGGGAAGGCAGCGTGGGTGTCGAGCTCGCGGCACTTCTCCAAAGCTTCATGCTAATCAACTTTCTTTGGTGCTCAGCAACCAGCGACCTCAGCTTTGGTGTCATCGCAACTCTTATCGTCTGTCATCGTGCGCCATCTTAGCTGCGAGCTTCGGTGAAACATTACGGAAAGGTGTTGGGCTGGGAAAATAACTGATGTCCAATCAAAGATACGCTTATTTTTTATTGTCAAAGGCTGTTCAAAATTTTCTGTATTTGAAGCGAATGTTTTGTATGGCGTTTAAAGGGATTGTTTTGATAATTCAAAATTTTTTACGATGCTTTGGTATCAAGTGTCTGTAAGAAAATGATTCCATTTCCAAAAAACAACTGTATTTCTGTGGAATAAAAAAATCAGCTAGTATCAAGGTCTCTAGATAAGATTTAGGCTCTATGTCACCACACAATCATTCAGGAAAAAGCCAGCAACCATTAAAACTAGTGGAGACTGATCAATTTCGGGTTCATCTTTTTTTTTATCGTACTCAGAACGAACGATTTGCTTCATGATCCATTCATTATGAGAGTAGTACCCCAACTTGCGATCTGTGCGAGAGGTGGCTTTCCTGTTCCAGTGTGTCCCAGTAAGGTGGTTGCCCATTACGTGGCCTTGTACGGCAGAGCCCATTACGCGCGTGTCCTTGTATGGTAGGGCCCCATCATGTGTCGAGTGGTGGCCATAACGAGAGCACTTCTCGGGCCCCGACGTTTGGGAACGGAGGTCATCTCTTCCCACCTCCCTGCGAGGCGGCGGATATTTGGGGTCGCATCGTGGGGGCATGTTCGCAGAACTGATGTTTTTTTCGTTTAAATACGAACAAATGGACGAATGTATCTTAGTAGTGCTTTTTTATATAGGTGACATTTTGCGTCGCATCATGGGGCATGTTCGAAAAACTGTTGTTTTTACGTTAGGGTATGGAAAAATAGACGAATGCATCTTTGTAGTGGTTTTTATGTAGGTGAAATTTGGAGGTGTATCATGGGGCATGCTCGCAAAACTGTTGTTTTATGTTAGGGTATGAGCAAACGGACGAATATGTCTTCGGAGTGCTTTTTTTATACAGGTAAAATTTTGATGTGTATCATGGTCAAAAATCAAAATTTTGATGTGGATCGTAAAACTGACGTTTTACGTTAGGGTATGAAAAATAGACGAATGCATCTTTGAAGTGCTTTTATATATAGGTGAAAAAACAGATTAATTTCTAATTGCCCCGAGAATCAGAAATGATGAAATGCGAAGAAAGTGTGACTTGAATAAAAATTTTAATACGTTTAGGATCTAAACCAGAGTTACATTTAATTTCTACCTTTGGTCACTCTGTAAATTCTTACGATTTTATTTTCAAGGTAATCCGGCTTACATTTACATAGTGACGATGTTCAGAGAATTTGTTTTGTTACAATGCTTACGGAAGTTAATTAATGCGTAGAACACTCGCCTTGAATTTAACAGTATTGGTTGAAGAATCTTCAATAAGAGAATTTTTCTTACATTTTTGTCTATTCATATTTCTATCCATTGTGTGTAGCCCCAAACAACATTTTGGTGTTCCGTATAAGTGAAACTTAGAGTAGTTTTCTTGTGATAGTCATTAGTTAATCTCAAACTTGGGGTCCTCTCACGTCTTTTTCTCATTACGGAAATATTCAAGTATTATTGGCCACAATTTTTCTGAATTTTACTTCATTACTCGTACGTTGGGTGTTTATTCTAATATAAATATGGTAGCAGGTTAAGACCTTGATATTTTAACACAAAGCAAACAAACGGTCTTCATTGAAATAAGAATTCTCAATTTCAGTGAATTTGAACGTTTCGTACCTAAGATTATTCGGCGCAGAAACAATTCAGAAGCTGAAGAAAGAGGGATGGCTATGATCTGAATTTATTACATTTTACATAAGCAAAACGACGGTAAGAGTATAAGAAATGACGTAAAAATTTATTGATAACTTTTCTTCAGAGGGTAGCCTCTCTACATCTTACAAAAAAAAAGCCTCTTTTCGAATATTCTCGACCCCGATATTCGAATGCCTAAATTTAGCTCTTTTACGTTAGTTACTGCTGATAGTTTGAGAGTCCGAGTTGTGTGGAGAATGTGGTCTAATTCTGAAGTAAGAAAAATTATTAAGAATTCAACTGGTACTGCTTTGAAGAAAGTATCAAGAATTCAACAGGTTCTACTTTGGAGAAAGTATCAGGAATTCAACAGGTTCTGCTTTGGAGAAAATATGATGAATTCAACAAGTCCTTCTTTGGAGAAAGTATCAAGAACTCAACATGTTCTATTTCGAAGAATGTACAAAAATTCAACAGACTCTACTTTGGGGAAAGTATCAAGAATTCAACAGGTTGTACATTTCCAATTAACCCTCTCTGTCACCACTCAGTCAACACCGTGGTATGGTCAACGCTCAGTATCTACGGTGCACCCACTGTGATGCGCATTGCGTGCGACCAAGACTTGAACTGAAGAAAGATCGCCTGAAGCCTCTAATTTCTGTATTGGATTACACAGTTACCTGAGAACTAATTAAATGGTATCGCGATTTAACCTTATCATGTACTAATGTTTTATTTTCTAGGTGGATATATTTAGCACTTACCTGCGACGTGAGCCACTGGGGGTCGCTGGGGGAATTTTCATAATGCTACTCACTGTCCAGTAGACATTAACTCAATTTTCATAAATACTTAATCAAAGATAAATCAAGGCACGATGCATTTAATGTTTGCTATTTTCAACATTGTTTAATACAACTGACTTTCAATTTGAGTTGTAAATAAAACGTCAGTTTTACCTGCCGCAGTCAAAGTGTTAAATAAGGACTAGTAGCGCATTCGTAAGTTTTATTCATAGATGCATGTTTCGTTTGAAGTCTTCATTTGTAACAGTACACTATCGAAATTTTTCGTCTATATCTGAACCCCGTCCAGTCTCATTCACGTGGGAAAGTTGGCTTCAACTTTTCCATGATTTTATGCTCTATTCCCTTCCGCTTGCGCGATTCATGATTGCTCTAGTTCATCAAACTTTATGACCGCTAACGACTCCCTGCGCACTTTGTTCTCCCCAGGACAGGCAGTGTAGCTGAGCAGGCGCACTTCGTAAAAAGCCTTTCGAACCATCAACCGTGTTAGCGAGATCTACAAGCCATTGGTTCTGTAGAACTTCACTTGTTGAGGGCATCGTAAAACTAGTTAGAAACGTTCAATTGATTTGTGGTCTATTGGGAAGCCCGGAACTTATGTTCCTCTTCTTCATTTTTACTCCGCATTGTTGAAGCCGTTCGACAGGCCGTCTGAGTGAAATTGTTTGTTACGTGCCGACGCGAATTTCATTCATTTCTTATCTATGGTAGCGAGTCTGATGTTTTAGGGTTTGGCTTTGCGTTGCGACTGTATTTGAAGAAGTAATTACGTAATGATATAGTTCCCTTCCGTCGGTTATTCATCCTTCACAATTAGACTGTCTCGTACGATATGTTTGCAAAAGTTTCGTGAGGTCAGGAAACTTTGTGTATAAAAGCTCTTAGAACTTCATATTTAGGGGCTTGAGTTAGGTTAGTTTAAAACTTTTGGTTCTTAGATTTATGACTCAAAATTCGTCTAATTATATTTTTCCCAAATTCGTGAACATGCTTTAGTCTAACTCCTCGATTTTATTTTAAAGTTATATAATTTAATCTGTTGTCCTACAATGAGTTTCTTTTGAAGCGAGACGTATTTTCAAATGCATTTGATGTAACGTAACGGTTAAATGTGTATTTAAAAAAAAAATTGCCTGACGACAGGTAGCTGTGGATACATCCTAAAATGGAAGAAATTACCTCATTCAAAGATTTTTAGCAAACGATAGCAAAATGAATGGATCATAACAAAACGGATGTCACGGTAACTGGACAGCTCTACATGGGACGAACATTTTCCTGCCGTATTTAACAGCCACTCTGCTCTCAATTATTGTATTTTTATCTGAAGCTTTAAATGATGAAGATGAAGCTTTAAATGATTTAAAAGGGATAAGCCACACCTCACGGTTGAGGAAACAAGGTATAGACATGCCTATGGGGAAAAGCACCTCCTCTTGTTCGGCTAGCCAATAGAACGGCTTTATTTTAAACAAACTTAATGACGTCACCATTGCGACGTGTCGTTAGGCCAATAGTGGCGCAAGATTTGGGGCTAGTAGTGTTGCCAGATGCAAATTGAGCGCAGCTATTGGTTCGTTGCTATGCCGTCAGCATTGCCACACGGTCGACGAGAAAAGACTGGTTTGACCCTTCCACGTTTCTTCTCTCGTGACACACCTGGATGACCCCATCCACGATTCAATGAAACGGATGAAGCTCTTCATGGGAACAGGTGTGACAAAGGCCGACAGTCAGGCATGTTTTACATACAGGGTGTCCCAATAAAATGTACTCGCTCTTTGGCTACTTACTACCCATGTATTTTGTATTGATGTAGGTGTTTATTGACATAGGTTAAATTCCAATGAGTTGAATCAAAGAAGAGAACATCAAATTTAAGACAATAAAAAGTTATAATTTGAAAAAAAATACATATTTAAGACAATAAAATCCCTTGAAATAAAAATTTTTTGCGTCTGATATGAAAAACAAATGCACAAGTGATCGTCAGTCAAAGAATGAGTACACATTTTTTTAAATACCCTGTGTAAGAGTTTAGATGGAGGTGAAGTTGTGTCACATCAAGCAGCATGCGGGAATCTTTTCGCTCATTTGCCGCACGTCAATTTGGTGGCACTGCTGCCGCGTTTCTTCGCTTTTCGGAGTTGATTTTGCAGTGAGAGACCGGGAGCCACCAAATATTGTTGTCCTCGTGCTTCCCTTGTTCAGTGCAGTCACTGGAGCAAATACTTTCATCTCCCGTGCCTATTCATGATCCGCCTGTTGGTCCAAACATATCATGTTTCGTGGAATGTAATGTCTTTCATTATTGATAGCATCTTTATCAGACTACTTATTCGTTACTCCACAGTTACTATACTACCTTACTTATTTGCTTTTCCAGACTACTTTGTTTCTTCTTGTCCTCTCACAGCCTTATTAACACGTGGTTCATAGTCCACAATGAATCTCATTGAACGGTAATCCTTATTAATTGATTTGCACTCATATTCGACTGGGCGTATTCGAGGGCTTCGTTCCTTCTTTTCGCTCACTCAGGACAATTCTCCTTCTAACACCGACCGATTGCTTGTTTTTTATGACGTGCGATTGCCTCGAAGGCTTCCAATAGTTTATGCTGCAGGTATTGCGCTAATTACTTTCCCATAGAATTCTATGATGTAGAAAATTACTCATTCAACTCACAAAGCACACTTTCTCTGTTGCTTCCCCGGCCCGAAAATTAATTTTAGATGATTTATAAATGAAATTAGTATAATTAGTTATAAAATTAATATAATTAGTTATAAAATTATTACAACTAATTTCTCCTTCCTTTTTCCCTACTTTTTGTCAACAGCATTTATGTGCATCGATGCAATATATTCCCTTGCTGTACAATATTTTTAATGTCAAACTCTCATTCTCTGATAATTTAGGGGCTGATTTTGCTGAAATTTACGTTAATTTCTCCTAATCTTTTCCGGACTCTAACTCGCTTAAATTTTTTTTCAAATTTCAATCATCCTCTTGGCTTGAATTTATTCAAAAAAGCTAATGGAACCGGAAATCAGTTTTGGTTTTCAACCCTTTTTACTAACGCTTTGCATTACACTGAATCTTCTTCATTCATGTCTATTTGCTCCACCGTACCCTTTTTTTCTCAGCCTGTCTACCCGCAAAACTCTCTCTTGCCCACCTTCCATTAGCGGTCCTGTACGCTTTCGTTCCAAATTTCATGACAGCACAACCACAGCAATCGGAAGTGTAGTAGCGCTGAAAGCTCACGTCATGCATTAATTGTGACTAAGATCCTCAATAAAATTCTAGTTTAGATCCTCAAAATAATTTTAGTTTAGATTGTCAATGTTTTAAATTTCTCTTCATGTCAGACTTTCATCGTATTTCGCCATTTCTGACCATCGGGGCTATTAAAAATGAATCTTATTAGGATCCTACATAAAAATTCACTACTAAGATTTATTTGTCCATTCGTTCACACTCTGACATCCAGAGAATCCCTAAATGCTGGATCCAACACTCACCATAATTCACCTTTCTTATTAAATGAAATTCCCCCAGCAACTAACTCACTTGTTCGGCCTATTTCCATCATTGGAAAATTAGGTTTATATGTTATCAATTGTTACTCTGCTGCGTATCATAGATTCGTGATATTCACTTCCGTTATTAAGCTTTCAATGATTTATTCATTACGGACAGAGATGGCTCTTTCTTCGTATTCGAGTGAGTTGTGAGAAATGATTGATAACCACTGGTCTAATTTATGAATACATATTTTATTTAAGTTGTCCTCTGCGGCTGCTTGCGGTTCAGTTCTTATAAATTTTCCTCTTCCTTTGTCTTAGCACCTCAGTTAGTGCAGCCTCGTCGATCATGTGGTGGGCGTTTTTAATAAACTTTTTTTACAGGAGGGCTCGCTCTTAATTGCTCTCTCAGTCTCAGACAGAAAAAACAAGCTCATATAGCTTGAATCTAATATTTTTCCAGAGGACGTTTTTCACACTGCCTCGTAAATGGAAGATCTGCTGTCACCTCTTGAGTTTTTGTAGCTCCTGGCCAGCTTCACAAAATTGTCTACAAAAATCCTGGTCCAATCTTTAGGCTCCAACTTCATCTCAGTACATTTCCGTCTTTTTCTTCTTTTGAAGAACATACAATTGTGTCTGTGGAATTGCTTTCGTTTTGTGGCAATATCCGGACTGTACTCACTTGGGTTCTTTTCATTTCGCTTCAGACGTCCCCACATCGCTAAATTTCAGTATAGAACCAAACAAAACTCTTTTGCCGTTTATTTAATTTTAAATTTTTGAATTTTTCATTCTGTTCATGCAATGTGTAATATTTACTCCTGTAATATTAAAAAGCAAGGAGATATACTGCGTTCTAAATTTCACTGCCTGATGGACTATATGAATTTTCATAATTGTTTGTATAGGCTCTTCTCTTGATACACTGGAATTATGATGTTTACTCATTAAAATCTGTGTCGTTGCATCTGCGGTATTATAGACCCTTTAAATTTTAAGGCAGACGCACCTCGCTTAATTTGTTTACGCGCCGGCGCTCCTTGTTACACAATGTTCACACACTTTTAAAATAGCGAGTGAGTTTTAATTTTAAAAATGAACCAACGCCTGGTGTGGCGAACTTTGCTTACGCTGTGCACGCATAATCGAGGCTTTGTTTTTCCTTGCTAGATAGTCACGCGTAACTTGAGGTAAAAATACGATCAATTATTAAAATATTTGTGTGAATTTTATTTTATTTTTATAAATGTGCACGTACGGTTTACATTTCTATCCACAGTAAAGTAATGCTTGATTTGCAATTTAACATCTCTGCTCTCTTGTTTTAACGAAGCCAAATTTATTAGTAATTTTTTCGATTGCGTTTGGATTTCATCAGTTTTGTGCTGACATCTTCGTGCTGGCTTGCGGCGATGTTATGTCAAGTGCAAACGCCCCAATTTAGTGACGCTTAACTTTTTCGTTCTTCACGTTCGTCGTGTTGTGTCTTTTTGTTGATGGATAAAATTCGATGAACTCTTCAAAGTAAGTTGGTGAATTTACTCATACATTTGCATTCATTAAATAAGCACCATTGTGTTTACTATTTTTATTTACTCATACGTTTGCACCCATTAATTTGAGGACCATTGTGTTTGCTATTTTTATTTACTCATACCTTTGCGTTCGTTGATTTAAACACCATTGTGTTTACTATTTTTATTCACTCATACCTTTACATTCAATAATTTTAGCACCTTTGTGTTTACTATTTTTGTTTTCATTTTCATGCGGATGAGTTTAGTACCTTTCGTGAGTCACTAAACTACCCGAAACGCCATACATCTTTGAAGTAGCTCTTTCTCCCATATTTCGTAATTTACTGTGGACTGCTTTCTCCCAACTCCCTCTTTTTTTGATTTACCTAGCGATCTTTCATTTTTAGGTGATGCAGTTACCAAGCTCACTGAACGGTTCCTTGTGATCGCAATTAATTACGTTAGCGAGATCCTCCGGTCGACCGTCGCTCGTCTGGCGTCACCGTAACGCAATGACGCACCCGCAGCTACCAAGCACTCGGCCTTCGCTCCCGCCAGAGATACAGTGGCTCTAGAACTCAGTGGCTCTAGAACTCAGTGGCTCTTAACCTGGGTTCGATCGAAGCCAAAGGTGTTCGGTGAGACGGCATGGTTCGGCATGGTACAGTTTATGCACTAATGCAGTAAACTATAGTTATGTACCTACAAATGTTTTGAATTTGAAGAAAAAAATATTTTTTTTTTAAACTACGAAGAGTTCTATGAATGCATGTATAGAACTTGTGGGGTTCAGTACCAGCAACAAGGTTGAGAACCGCTGTAGTCTAACTTCAGCTACATACGAAAGTTTGTTCTGATTGTTTGCGGTTGTGGATGTCATTTGTTTGTTCTCAAGAATATAATTGAAACTCAACGGCGCCTAGGCAACTATTTCTTTGGCGTCTAAAGCATGTCAGGTATACCTTTACAATTAAGAGGATAGTTTTAAGGATTTTACCTTCTAAAGTTACTTGATTTCAAAAAACGTTAAACTATAATCTGTATGTAACAACTATTTGGATACATGTAAAAGATTCATATCTCCTTACGAGAAAAACAACTTGTATCTAGTCTAGGATTTCCAATTAAACTATAAATATAAGTTTTCGCGGTGGTATTTCTAAACAACTGCTAGCGCAGTTTTCTCCAATTTCTATTGTAATAAACTCAGGTGTGCATCATGAGCAAGAGAAATAATGCCGTGACTGAATGTGAGCTTGAACACGTTTTACACGAAACTTATAGTTTCAGATTCGCTTTAGGATTCTCAACACAAAGATCGTTCAGTTCTTTGGTAATAATATGAGATTACTTTTGAAGATCAAGAAAATAATTAAAGATTAGATTTCATTTTTTGGAGGTTCAGAAATCTCACTCGAATCATTCTACTTTAAGAGAACCTTCGAATTTCAACACAAACCATCGTTCACAGCGAACTCAGAAACCCGAGAGAATATTTTCACATTGAAAATTCAACGGCTGTTTCTAATTAGAAAATTCTTTGGAAGGTGGAGCCGAGGTCCTGCTTGTCTGCCATACTTTGGCACATGTGCAGATGTCTTCGTTATTGAATCAAATCTCTCGGAGTATTTGACTTCCAACTCTCCACTGCGCAACTCCTTCGAGTATACTGACAGTGACAGGGTTGCCAGATAAATGTCGGCTTACGGCCACATTACCTGGCCACATCTAAAACTTATATAATCTGTACAATTTTTTATAGATATGTTTAAAATTAACGTGAACTCATACTTCAGGTGACGCGATGATGAGATAATCAAGATAAGAAAAAATAATAACTGAGAAATATCTCAAGAGGAATTATACACAGGGTTTACCCACCACTTACGTTTGAAAAATCCTTCAACACCTGCACGAGCATCTCAACGAGACCAAACATCGAAGGGCACGTACTGTCTTTTATTTATATATCGAGAATTCCGGGGTCGGAGGTAACCAGGCTGAACAGAAGGGAAACCTCTTGATTAAAATAACAGCTGTGTGACCAAACTCTCAAAAAAATAGCCAAAATTACCACTTACAAATACATAGACATTTGTTTAAATAAAAATCACAAGACCAATGAACTTTATACTGACATTGACAATATTATGACGAGAGCACCTCTTCGAGATATTACCGGTCTTCTGTTTCTTGAGTAGAGCGATATTGGAAAAAATGGCCAAGTGAATTATCTCATGGCAACGGCGGTTAAAAAATGGCCAATTTGGCAACCCTGTATACTGAGAAGAGTGAGGTTGCGAACGAAACCAACAGTCCTATAATGCAACAACGTTGCGGTGGCGCTGAGATGAGCGATCGTCAGTTTTCACTCAACACGTCGGTCGCGATGTGAGCCGTTCGTCTACACGGAGGGAATTTTTATAATGCTGCCGACCGACTAGTAGTCACAATCTCAATTTTGATAAATACTTTGTCAAAGCTTATTTAAGGCACTATCTAGTTAATGTCTACTGTTTTTAAAATTTCTCACTACAATCGACTTTAGGTTTGAGTTCAATATGTAATTTCAGTATAACCCGTCACGGTGAACTTGTTAAACTGGAAGGCTTTGAGGCTGTGAAATTGATTGACCCTCGTTGTAGGCCCGATCTGCTGTTGTAGCTCCCTGGGACGTATCATTCCTGCAACATGGCATTCCCATCTAAATCACTGCAAATTCGGTGGGTCGTGATAATGACAAAAAAACAGGAGAAAAATGATGAGGAATTGAATCGGACCGTGCAACGATATCTTAGCTGATACAACAGCCCACGAAGTTATCGAAAGCCCACGAAAATGAAATGTTTTAATAACGGTACACAAGGCAAATAAAATCAAACGGTTGAAGGTTAAGATCTCATACAAGGAGGATTTGCCTGAAAGTGATGATGACCGTACAAACATGCTCAACTCTTACAGAATCAAATATCCCCGTAAAGCTGAGGTAAGATTATTTGACATTTTTTGGGTTGTTTTGGGTGAGTGAAGAATGTAGTCAGAATATAACCATTATACTCAAACACCCAGTACGTGTGCCGGCAGCAGCCATTTTTCATACCGAAATGAATTCAGTTTATAAACATAGATCTCCTCGAGGAAATTCAAGGGTTCTTTTTTCGTGCCGCTTTTTCTTGTTCCGAGGTTGATTTTTGTTCAATCTTTGTTCATCCCTAACCCAGAATCTAATCCCTCTTCTGCAGCATGACCCTATGGTGTTCCAAACTGCCCGAAGAAAAATAACAGTATCAAATCATAGAACGAGTAACTTTTATTTTTTATCCTCTTCCTCTTGAAAATGGCAGCACGGGCCTCCCTTGAAGTGCAGAAACCGAGTTTCCCTAATTTTCGCAGCTCACTGCGATTGCTTTTAAGTCCGCTGGGGTTGGATTCGGCTAACTTGAACTCTTCTTTCCGGAGCGCGTCGGTTTTTCTTGTAGTTACTAAAAAATTTGTCGTTCTATGCGCCTCGTTACTTAATTCAAAGCAAATAGTAATTGCCTGATTTTTTCGGGAACTTCCCTCACCTTCTGCAAATGTTTAATCCTGATCAGAAATCAAACCATGCCATTGAGTTTCGTCCGGTTTTGCAGTGTTAGCGCAATCAAAATCGGCCATTTCTGCAGATTGATATCAACTTTGTTATATCTAATTATTCACACTTCCATTTTCCTCACTAAAATTTTGCCCTTAACAACGGTGTTTCTGAATGCAGGAAATTCGTATTTCAAGTGAGCAATAGCAGCATCATACTTACTCCACTCAGTTATTAGGCATCAGAGGCAAAACGACGTTTGGTTAGGGTCAATTTTTTTAATTTTACAAAACGATCGACGTCTGTTCTAAGACGCCCGTTCAATTCTTCCTTTGTTTTTGCTCTAAAGCTCTAAATATTTACTATGTAAACAATTTACCTTTTTAATTGCCCATATGCATCTCCACGAAGATATACTAATTGAGAGAATACTTTAAATAATCTACATGACTAAGTGCTCCGGCTAAGGTGGACGCGGCTGTGAGAAACCAACCTTGTGATATTTATGTTTGCTCTTCAGTTACGAAAGTTGATTGAAATTTAAACTCATTCCTCGAGTAAAAGAAAAAATTTTTCTTACGAATGCGGTGCTTAGTTAATTGAAGTGATTGCATGTGAATAACTCTTGGTAAATTGATCTAACCAATCAAGGTAACCACCACGCCACGTTTCTCGCAATCCTCCTTGCAAAAAAAATCATCACAATGCAGATTGTGTGAAAACAAACAAAAATTTCAAAACACGTAGAATTTTAGCCTTCACAAGTTTATCTTTTTTCTATTTTTAAGCATCAAAAAATATATTGTTTTTTGTCCATATTTTGTAGGATACATGAGCCTTGCACAGGAGGTAAATATGTAGACCTTGCACACCTCTGTGACAACCCCAGCTGAGCACACAGGTAAATCTCTGCAGCGCGAATAACAAGAGTCTTTTTGGGGATTTGATTAAACGTTAGGTTCGTTTTCATTTCGCAGCTGTTATTTTAATCAAGAGGTTTTCCTTCTGTTCAGCCCGACTAACTCCGACCCCAGAATTGTTGATATATAAATAAAAGACAGTACGTGCCCTTCGATGTTTCGTCTCGTTGAGATGCTCGTGCAGGCGTTGAAGGATTTTTCAAACGTAAGTGGTGGGTAAACCCTGTGTATAATTCCTCTTGAGATATTTCTCAGGTATTATTTTTTCTTATCTTGATTATCTCATTATCGCGTCACCGGAAATATGAGTTCACGTTAATTTTTAAACACATCTATAAAAAATTGTACAGATTATATAAGTTTTAGAATTTCGTATCGCTAGTTATAGGTGTTATTCATGAATTGATGGTTATTTGAAGCAGTGTCATCCAATTCCGTGTTAAATGAAGGGCTCTTCCGCATGCTCTCCTAACTTGAGGAAGAGATAATTTGCTATCTAGCTTGTGTGACCAAACTCTTGCAAAGACGTACTCTTCATTTGTGCTACGATCACTGCATACCTAGACCAGATCTGCGTTAGAGTCGTGAACGTTTTAGTTTTTCAACTTTAAAATTTCGAAGTCATGGACAAGCAAGGAAAGTCATTCTTTATCCTTGCTGTTATATTTTTGTTGCCTGGTTCAGCTTTCATTGATCTTTACACAGCGTCGAACATTTTCCCTTTACTCATTTTGTCATCCCTCACCCTCTGCTCACTAGTGACATTACACACCCGCTCAGTGGTGGGTAACAGTCAGCACCACTCACCGAGTGCAGCATCTAATTTTGTCACAGCTATGACTATAACAACTAAGTCCTTGTCACCTGATAGCTGGCGGTCAACTCCTAGAGACCTCAGCCCGCGATAATGACGGTTCATGACGTCAGCATGTGTTTGCCTTACAGGTCGACGTCTTAACTTACAAATTAATGTTAATTCACGCCAAAACCCACATGCCCTCAAACTGTAGCATATTTAAATACAGCCAAAAAGTTAGACAAGTGAACTAGGTTATTCGAAGTTGTTACTTAAATCGAAAAAAAGAAGTTCCGCCTAAATTACTTAGCCCTTGAAGAGTGGCTCAGGTGATGGCGTGTTGCGTGACGATGCGAGGACTTCCCTAAAAGTGAGATTTTTTTCGTGTCCTCATTTGCATGGCACGTCGCTGTATAACTCAGCCGCCGTCCCTCCAGACCGCTCCCTGCACTGCACTTTCTGTGGTGCCTGGCTAGACATCGCTTGTTTCTGGCGTTATATTTATGGTTTTACTGAACGCGTTTGCAGTATTTTGAGGTGTGAGGTCCCAAGTTGAAGATTAGGTGGGCCTTCATGCTGTTGAAATAAAACGAGTGTTTGGTTAGTTACGGACCATTTTTTTCGGTTTATTGCCGTTCTTTTTTCAGTGTGTGTTACGTTCCTCTTCAACTTTTGTCTTGCTTCATAAAATTCTTTCAATCTTGGTGTTTCTATGTACAGAGTGCGAGAACACGCCTTGTGCTTAGATTCCCCGTTCATTAAACTCCATATTAAATAGTTTCTTCCTCCGTCTTCTCTTAGGAACTACTTCGATGTGATAAGGAAAGCTTAAACTGACTTAATAATCTATCTTTTTACAGTATTTATGAAAATATCAAAAGCATTTAAACCACCCATTAAACACGGAATAAAATGCAAAGGATTATGCTCATTATAATGGATTTTAAAATCTATCATGACGGTGAAGTGTGAATTTGATTAATTAACTTTTGTTCACAACTTAATTATTTTGTTACGGATGTTTAAAATGAAATCCATATTGGAAGAAAGAACTGTACTATAAATAAGCACTAATAACTTATAACTACATTAGTAATTTCTGCATGACAGAGTATAAATTAATGTGTGGCAAGGTATCTGTTATGTTGGTTTTATTTTACCGTACCTCTAGTCAAATAAAAGTCCATTTGCTATGAGTCAGCTAGATAATTTTACGTTACGTGCGATATTGTATACTAGCACAAATTTAATATCAGAAATTCTAATTATTATGTCGTCTTCTGCTATCGAATCTGAATTTGCAACCGAGACCCGACACCTGCGCAGGGTCAGCGCGCACAACGAAAGCACTTTCTTCCTTTTCTTACACGGCCATAAAGAATAGCCTGTTCATTTTCGGCCTCAGAAGTTATAGTTGGTGAATGGGGAGACGGAGAGGCTGTGTTAGGTGTAGGAGCTCCCTGTATGGTGCGGTAATTTATGGAGTTGCGAGTACGGAAGATCGTGTTGCCGCCAGCTATGTGTGTGTGGTGCCTTCACTCCTTTTGGGGGAACGAGCTGGGACCCCTCACCTGCCCCTCATGTTGCTCGCGGTTGTGCACTTGCTGTTGCTGCCGCTCGTGTTTTTGTTGCTCAGGCCAACTGTGGTACAGGTGGCTCTTTTTTTGTTGCTCGCAGGGGTGGTTGTGGGCTTGTTGATGCTGATTATTTTGGTGTTTTTTGATTCTCGTAGGGGTGGTTGTGGGTTTTGTTGATGCTGATTATTTTGGTGCTTTTTGATGCTCGCAGGGGTGGTTGTGAGGCTTGTTGCTGATTATTTTGATGTTTTTTGATGCTCGCAGGGGTGGTTGTGGGGTTTGTTGATGATGATTATTTTGGTGTTTTTTGATGCTCGCAGGGGTGGTTGTGGGGCTTGTTGATGCTGATTATTTTGGAGTTTTTTACCTACATTAGTGACTTTTTGCTTATATGTAGATTTTGTTGCGTTTGTTCTTACTTGCATCAGGGCTTTCGTTGCTTTTGTCCCTGGTTTAGCCTTTGCATTCTTGCTTCTGGTCATCCCACTGTTACTCCTACCACTCGTAGTTACTGTTATCATCCGTACAGCTATTAACTGCATTATTCACTGAGCTTATTTAATCATGTGCATACACTGTCCTGCCAAAATTTTGTCGTACTCAGTTAAAATACATGTATAATTTGAACGAAACTTATACATGTTTCCTCACAACAAATTCGGGGAAAAAGAATATGGTTTATTTTCTGTGTAGCTTGTAGTGAGTACTGCACCTCAACTTTTTGCAACAAGCACGAATAAATCCACAAGAATGAAATCTACAATCAAATCTCTGTCCTTGACAAAGGACAGGTTATGGGTTTGCATCGGGTTAGAAAATCCGGCAGAGAAGTGTCTCAATTGACGGTTATAGGACTTAGAACTTTATCCCCCACTTTATCTTTTATTTTAACGTGGTGTGGTTTTTATTACGCTTTTTAGGCTAACTCTATAGCCGTCTCGTAAGTTCCTAGGGAATCTTTGCTCGCTTTATTTATAAATTTACTTGGGAATGAGGTATTTATTTAATACTTTATATCCATGTTGTGTTGAGTTTAATATTTTATGTTTTGAAAAATTGAAATTACCTTCATTTATGATTTTCAACACAAGTCCTTACCTTTGAGTTTGAACAGTATAATTTTGATGACGCTGTTAATGTTATACTTACATTATGGGAGTGCAAAGAAATGCAAGTTTTTAATATTGAAATTTGTTTGCCCAACTCTCGTTAATTATCCATAATCAATGTATAGGAATGGATGTAAGTAATGAACGTCAGGACAATTTTTCTTCCATTCAAATATCATCTGTATTTACATCAAACATCTGTTTTGCATTCTTAGCGCTGTAAAATTAAGTTATTTTCGTTCACCTAGAACGATGATCACGTAAGTGAAAGTTCAAGAGCGCACGCTACAAATACCGTGCTGATGTGTGTGCTTCCAATAATAATATTATTGCTCGAATAAGAATTAAAATATCGTTTACGATAGAAAATTTCACACCAATTTTAACACTTTGACTGCGACGTGAGCCACCGGTGGTCACGAAGGAGATTTTCATGATGCAGCTGACCGACCAGTGGTCACGAACTCAAGTTTCATAAATACTCCATCAAAACGAAATGAAGGCACGATTCAGTTAATGTTTGCTATTTTCAAAATGGCTTACTTCATTTGACTTTAAATTTGAGTTGAATATTGAACTTGAGTTTTACCCGCCACAGTCAACGTGTTGAGCGTGACCGACATGACCGTGCGATGGTTTTCTCAAACATCACAAGGACCAAAGACAGCCATTGTTGCGCTCGTCAGCCGCATTTATTCAGGAGCTCCGACATGCAAGCATCAAAAGAGAGCTGCTCTCTGTGGTGTGATGGATGCGGTTGAGCTTTATTAATTAATCGGTGTTGGCTGCAGAGCAATGAAGGCTTGTGTTTCCCGTGCCTCGCGAATTCTGCTGCCAGATTCATTTGTTGAAAAATCGATGGAAAAACTCGGGCAATATCAGTTCGACATGGTGGTTGACGGGAAGAGAAGCAAAAAATTGAGAATTTGATGTTTTGCAGGAAACGTGTTGGATTTTCTTGCTATCGTGTGACATTAGAGAGTTTAAGGAAGTTAAAAGCACTGCATGAGGACTCAGAAAATTCTAAATCCTTCATAAAAGTTTGCAGAGCTTAAAAACGTAGTTGAAGAATTTGGATGAGATACGAGTGTCTGGACGAAATAGAAGAGCTTCAAGTTGGCCGATAATTTCTTTTATATTTTTTACACTGCAATGTATTCTTATTTTTAGGTTTGATGAAGACTTTAAATGTAAGAGCAGTTAGAAAATATTCAGACTTTTTTGACAGTTTATGGAATTTCAGAGTTCTTGATCTTCAATATTGAACTGAGGTTCAATATCACACTCAAACTTCAAGTCAATGAAGTGAGCAATTTTGGAAATAGCAAGCGTTAACTGAATCGCTCTTTCATTTAGTTTTTATTGAGTATTTATGAAAATTAAGTTCGTGACTACTGGTCGCTCAGAGGCATTATGAAAATGCCTTCCCTGTACACCGGCGGCGCGCGTAGCGACCAACGTGTTAAACTTGTTTTTTGAGAGAAGGAAGACATTTTTCGTACGAATGCAGTACTTCGTTAATCATAAAGGTTGCATGCAAGTGATGCTAAACCACCGGTTTATCTCATCAAGATTGTCACCACATTGACACAATCTGTGTTGCACTCCTATTGCAAAGTACAGCTGCAGGTGGAAATATGTAAATCAATAAAATTTAAAAATACTTGTTTGTTTTTATCGTTCAAAAGTAAACTTTTTTCAAACCTTGTGAGTAGCGCGCGATACTACCGAATTTTATTCTTATATCAGTAATTTTTTGCGCACGTGCTTTCTTATCTAACCAGCTTCGAGTCTTACTCCAGTTTTTTGATAACTGATAACTGAATTTTTGATAACTGATGAAGACTTGCATCCCAGCGTCCGTTGCCTTGGTTACACTTTCACTACACTGAGAAGTTTTGTACGCCTTCATGTCAAGCGCAAGGTTCAATTTTACACTTGAGAAATTTTTTTAAAACTCAAAGAAAACGATGATACTTGATCCTTCATGCACGATTTTGAATATCACTCGGCATTATTCTTCGAGAAAATACAATAAATATCTATGTGAGCGTTCCTTGTGAGTTCTTAGTTTTCAGCAACAGGTTTTTTTCGCCGGCAAAAATGGGGTAAACACAAAAGATCAATCCAAGTTTCTCTCGCATCTGTTGCCGCAGTCGAACTCAGATCTGCTGTGTGCGCGTGTGGTGTTGCGAGTGTGGTGTTGCGAGTGTGGTGTTGCGAGTGTGGTGTAGCAAGTGTGGTGTTGCGAGTGTGGTGTAGCTAGTGTGGTGTTCCTAGACACTGTATTACTGCGTCTCGGCTCGTTGAAATCACCATTCAACTCCCAGATGGTGAGGGCACTCCACCATTGCAGGTCGGTGCCCCCTGACATGCAATGAAAGTCTTCTTGTTTTTGCAGGTCTCTGTGCGGTGTCTTCAGTCTTCCTGTCTGACGGTAACATGAGCGCAATTTTGCACGGCCTTTCTCGCGTTGCGTTCTAAAATTACTCTCATTTTTCCGGGGCACGTTAGCTCGGACGCCAGCTGAGCCTTCGCTCCGTGTGCGCCGTGGAAGGAGACGCGTCTTCTTCCGCTGTGATGGTCACCGCGTGCTGAATTTTCGGTCCTTGGCACATTGTGGCAGTGCTTGCTCATTTTTTTAGTGAAGGTTTGGCCCTGCGTGGTTCTTGAAATCGTCATTCTTCTTTTTCATATGCTTAGTGTGTGTTGGTAAATATTTTTGCTAGAAGTATTGCACTCAAATGAGGATGCTAGCAGATTTTTTATTGACTGTAGCACTTCATATCTCAGTGCGAAATCACATCATTTCTGTCAAATTCGGCCTCTATTACTAAGTTCTTCTAGCGTACACATTATTATACGTCTGTGTTTTTTTCTATTGTTTAAAAATAATTAAATTCGCTTTAGTGAAGGTTCCATCACCAGCTCCTGTATTCACAGTTTTTTTTATATTTTAACAACCCAATATGCGCAATAACTCCTGCTTTTATGGGACGGCGATGAACATAGCGCGGATTTGACATTATCAGCCAGTTAGATGAAAGCGACATTCTCATCCTGTCTGTCTGTATCCATTGTCGAAGCTTGAAATATTGTAGTCACCCTAGTGCTCCGTCTTCCGAGAACTTTAACTAAAGCCTGACTCGATTTAAAATTCCAATATCTGAAATGTCTCCCACAGCTGCCACCCGTGGCGATTTACGTATAAATGTGGAATTGAAGCAGTTTACATTGCCGCACCTCAACACGCTCAGCACGCCTTTTATCTCATGTGGTCACCGTGGCCGAGTGGTTGAGAGAGCACGTTTTCACGGAAAGAGTCACCAATTCGATTCCCAGCAATGCAGAGTTTTTTGCTGCTCGTTGATTCTACACCTTGTCAGCTCGTTGATTCTTCCCGTTGGAAAAAAGAACTTGGCCTTACTTAGCTATTCTTCCCCACTCGACCCTGGTGGTACAAATGTGTACATGCTAGTAACCGTCATTGCGTCCTGGTGTTATTTAAATTGCATTTGAATAACCAATTCACAAGATGATATGTGTCAGACTTGATTGGAATGGAATATCGTTTCATACCTACGTAGAGAGGTCTGTTTTACAAAGATTTCGTAACTCTAAAAAATACCTCCGTGAGATGTTTCCTTTTCAAATCCTTGTGTAGTTAAACGGATCTTTTCTCGTCCCGCATATCGGTGAAGATTTTTCGGTTTTCACTTCTTCGAACTCACGACTTCTTCAGCGATGTTTGTTTTTGTATCCATGAAATGGGAAAATATATATTGAAGTATTGTGACTTCTAGGGTTTATAAAATATTTAAAATTTATATCTTATTATTATTCATAAAGTTATTCCCATTTGTTAATTTTATTTATTCAATTTTGGTATTGGGTTCATTTTTCATGCTTGAAATTCTCTGTTAGTTGACATATGTTTGCTTGAATTGCACTCATTCTATTGATCTTGAATTTTCAAAATGAAAATATTCTAATCATACTGAAGGCTTTTACTCGTCTATAGACCTGTCATACCTGTGATAATGAAGAATTGACATTTTTTGATGATATTTGGCGAATAAAATCAGCTCTGGTGTGTCTCTCCATACCGCCCTCTCCAGCTGCTAATGACGCTCCATGTCTGCTCTTGTTGCTAAAAAATAAATAAAAACGATGTTGCTGCTGCGCACGCGAAAACGATAAACCGCGAGAAATGATTCACTCAACCACATTTGATCAGCTTTTCTGTTCAAAGTTTGTTAACAAATCTAGCAATACATGGTCGTGGAATAACAGGCAACTGCTGCATTACATTATTTCTGATGCATTTCTCCTCAGTTCACAACTGCTGCATTATATTATTTTTGATGCATTTCTCCTCAGTTCACAACTACTTCGGCCATCATGGAGATTGAAGATGCGTGGCCAGCGGGCATGCAGACCTTTATACCTTGATCCTTTTGCTCTGAATCAGAGCGACCGGTTTTCATTGGATCCCTGCGCAATCTTGGGACAAGCAAGTTGCTTTTATGTGAGCTACGCTTGTGCCACATGGCGCTTTTGGTTCTTTGTGAACTTTCCTCGTGAGCCCATTGTGTTGTGCTCTGGGGGCTTCACGCCGTGGAGTTAACCTGCTGGTCGTAAAGCTGTTCAATGGTCATTTCATGTTGATGACCACAGGTCAGTTTTCCGCGCTCGAACGGTCATGATTGCATGGGAAATATGTTTTCATTTTGAATGGAATTATAGTATAGAACACTGCTTCTTTTTGCTGATATTAATTTCGAACAACTCCTCTGATTGATAAAAAATTATTCAAAACATAAAGTTTGGCTTTGGTCGTTCGTGCTTCGCTTTCAACTTTCATTTCAGCGCATGTGTATGTCCTTCTTATGTGCTATTTTCTATTGCTTATCGTGATGCTCAAGATACGCTAGATCAGCTTAAAAAAACTGCTGCCCGGGTCTGAATTTGAAAACACTCGTTATATGAAGATTGGATTTTTATTCGCTTATTTCACATTCATTCTGCGTCAGCGTGATTTGTAGATTTTGTACTCGCAAAATCGTCACTGTTGATGTACCGAAGCAAATGAGAGGATGTTTTCTGCTACGTTGAGAGTTTTCTGATACGTTGGATGGGGTTGCTTAGAGAGTAAGTTCAGACCCACCGAGAGTAAACTCTATGTCTGGGGTGCTCAAACTTTTTTCAACCAAGGACCACTTTTATTTCACAAAAATAAGCTGAGGACACCCTCACATGTATTCCCCTCAGGAATATATGTATATATACATTGCACGCACTGTTTCATAATATCAACAGTCATGGAACGCTGTAAATGAATACCCTAACTGCATCCACTTGTAACGCGTTAAGTTTTGCGGACCGGCTGTCAAAGTGCCACGGACCCCTGGAGGTCCACGTACCCCACTTTGAGAACCCCTGCTCTATGTAGTATACACGGTAATTTATAGGGGGCGACGTTTACTAATATTGACTCGATATTCTGTGTGCGTTCGTGAGAACTTGTTCGCTCTTTTTACATGACGAGGCTTGTCAAGCTGGTAATTTTACAGTATGTGCGCGAAAATCTGGTACTTAGTCGTACGTTTACGTTTTGCTCTTCTATTCATATCCTTTTTTATTCATTCAGTGTGGATCTTCTGTAAGAGTTGCCTTCTATGAGAAAATTATCATTTTATCAACTTAAAGCCTTTTAATCATTTGATCGCAGCTAGGAATCTAGTGAAATTGATACGTATGGTAATAGTACTTTCTCTGTACTGCATTTTTCAACGGGTAAACAAATTATTTCTAGCATCTTTCGGAACACATTCTGCTTAAACTGCTTCTTCGTAGAAAATTTTAACCTAAGTGTACCTGATTTTTTTTTCTAATGTAGGCGAGAATCCATAGAGCACATGAAACCAAGATGCATATTTTTTGGATGATTTGCAACGCAATCACGCCGTCAACCCCTCTATCATGCAAACCTAGCAAAGAAATTAAGAGGAACAATAACTTGGGAGCGGAGAAAAGAGGTAAACAGGTCAATTTCGCTGCTATTTACACCATAGTGCCAAGTAAACTGCATCTCAGGGTCAAACATGCCACGTGGACGGGCAAAACTCGACAAGGTGTTGTACATGTCTCGATTTTCGGTGTGCAAGTTTCTTGGTCAATTTGGGCGTGTTTTACTGAACCGTTTAACATTTTTTGCTCATATTATTTTTTGTACTAATTGTTGTACTCATATTAGAGTTATCTCAGCCGTTGTCATTTAACTGACACAGGCATCAGGTTGTCACCGACAGCAGACTGACGAAGGAACAGCTACTCGGCAGTGAACTTCAAGGATAAAATAAGGAACCAATTTAAAAGACATTCAATGTATTCAGACTATTTTCTAAAGAGGATAGTAGAGTCCTCTCGGAAATTTAAGAGTTATGTTTAGACAAGTCATTGATGAAGGTTAACAATGTGCTTAGATGTGCTCTGTAAGTCACATACTAACGGTACTTTTTACTGCCCTATTCCAGTTTGTTTCAAGTGGCAAGGTGCACTCGTACAACAATACGAATTACTCTTCTTCTCATTTTATTTTGCAACCGGCAGATGCTATGCGGGTATCGAATATCGTTATCAAGATACTAATAGCAAAAAAAAGTGTTCAAAATACTTCACTTGGTAATTTTTCGCTTGTTTACGCATTTTTCGTGTAGATACCTTGTTTTTCGAATCAACATGCTTTGTGTTTGAACTAGTTTAGTTACTTCCTCACGTTTCCATCCTCGTGAGAGTTCGTAATAAAATACAGTATTTCTACCTTATATTCATTTTGTTTTGAGCGTCTAACTACATTAGAACAAACAACTGATGCTCAAACTTCTACTCAAGTTCCCACAGTGAACACTACGGTTGACCACACAAAACCGACATGAAAGTTGTTATCACGCGCTTTTATTCTAAAATAACTAGCTATTTTTAGATATATGGCTCCCGATCAGCTCCGATATCAAGGTCTATTTACATCGTCACCTCGATATTAATTAACTAATGCTTTAAACAGCCTCGGAAATAATTACTCGTTAGCACACAGTAATCATAATCTATATATATGGGCTCCCGAACAGCTCTGATGTCAAGGCCTAATTGCATCGTTTGCTCGATATTAATTCACAAATGCTTTGAACAGCCACGGAAATAATTACTCGTTAGCACTCAGTAATCACAATCTACAAATATGGTTCCCGAACAGCACTGATATCAAGGTCTATTTACATCGTCATCTCGATATTAATTCACTAATGCTTTGAACAGCCACGGAAATAATTATTCGTTGGCACACAGTAATAATAATCTATATGTATATGGCTCCCGAGCAGCTCCGATATCAAGGTCTATTTACATCGACAGTTTGATATTAATTCTCTAATGCCTTGAACAGCCACGGAAATTACTCGTTAGCACACAGTAATCATAACGGCACCGCTCAGTTCCGCCTCGTGCCTGCACAGTCCTGCATCTCAGGCCGCTGGGACGTACGGGCGCAACAGAGATGCCTTGTCTATAACACAGCCCAGGGCGACCGGTGCCTCACATGGCTCTGGCCATCTCAGTTGCTCTACCGTACTTAAATTAATTTTCTTTATTATTTGGGATGTACTGTTTGTTTAATAGACGATCGCCTCATCACGTTTCTTAATTAGGTCTTGAACCGCAGTAAGATCTTTCATTAAGTGTTCTGTCTTTCACAGGTGTGGTGTATCTGAAACCCACGTGATCACAGACGCAGTTTGTAAGATCTCCTTCTAACCAATCGTATTTATGGCTATTCATTATTAAGACAGAGTAAATTATTCTCTGCGTCACTGTGCCGTGGCTTATCATCAGTTTCCTGGCTCTGAATGACCCGTGAAGCGGCTACAATTCACCGGACCGTGGCCATTTTTATTGGATTAGCTACAGTTTAGGACCGTGAGATGAAAATGCTCGCTTCGATGATGAAGTTGCGTAGCAAGAGAGATCTTACTCGACCTGCACCTGTCCTTAACCACTCAATTGAGAAAACTTGCGAAGAGCATTACTTGCTTTGTAAGGGTTGAATTGAGGAGACTATTTTATTCTATGTCTTGTTTTGTCAATTGTATGCTAGGATGTTATCGAGAACTGTTAAACCTCAGACCGGTATTACGTAAATGTACTTGGCGGTTTTATGAGGCGTTTGTCCTGAAGGATGTGGCTACAGTTGAACGTATTTCTGCTGAGAGTAGATGGGTTAAATTGTTTATTATGATGTTCCGTTTTTGGGACGTTGACGTATACACATCAAAAAATTCAATTAACTTAGATGTCATTATGAAATATATTCCACCATTATCATAGAAAACTGTCAGTCTTGACCATCTAAAATGTTTCACAGCAGTAATAAATGTACAGCTGAGAGAAAATTATTTCTTATCTGAAAAATCTCTTC
The DNA here is from genome assembly GCA_030386875.1 of Morinoia aosen. Taxonomy (NCBI): domain Eukaryota; kingdom Metazoa; phylum Arthropoda; class Malacostraca; order Amphipoda; family Talitridae; genus Morinoia; species Morinoia aosen. The sequence continues at coordinate 80,496,267 of CM059561.1, read as the reverse complement.
AATAAAATCGCTAACATTTGAAATCAGGCATCACCACAACAGAAATGCCTAAATAAATGTTCTAGAATCCACTCATAGCGTCGAGTTGAAATGAAATAAAAGGAAATTTTCTGACTCTCTGCCGTCCACAACTCTGTTACCTACCTTGCTACTTACTAAGGTAATATCTTTCGAATCCACACTAAATAACTTTTTCACGTCACAGTATTTAATTCGATGTAAAAGCAAGGTGAAGAGTACAGTAGATTATCCAAACATTATTTTATTTATATTAATTCGCTGTTTAAGTTTTCCAACGTTTCCACAGTTTTTATGATGATACCTCTATATATTTAAAAATAAAAGTTCTATTAATTGAAATAAAGCGTCTTTCATCCCTGGGCCAGTTTTTGCGCGCCCAGTTTAAATGTCCAACTCTGGATGATAAATTTGGAATATTTGCAAATCGTTGCGTTGTCTCCTTTAATTGCAGTCTAGATGTCTTGTTCCTACGGCACTCCTTGCGTTTGAAGCCTAGCTGGCGGTGAAGTCATCGAAATTTATACGGCATTGTGGTGGTCTACCGGCACTCCTCGACCTATTACTCCTACCTATTATTATATATATAAATATATTTATATATGAACGTTTTTAGACCCACAAAGCTTAAATCGATTAATTCAGAATAGAAAAATAAAAATTTTAGTGCCATCTGTAAGCTTGGATTATTTTCTCGACCAATATGAATTGTGCAGTGCGTTTTTAGAGACACTAAATTTGAATCAAATGTTCCAGATTTGAAAAACTGTGAATTTCGTGCGATCTGTAAGTTTGGATAACTTTCTCGAACAATATAAACTCTGCAATGTGTTTGTAGAGCAACGAATCTTTAATGAAATGCTTCAGAATTGGAAAACTATAAATATTGTGTGATCTGTAAGCTTGGATGATTATGAGAATTTATTTCTGCTTACATAATTAGAGAGATTTTTATCGTGGATCACTATAATACTCTTCTTCCGCTGGTCACATTTCTGTACACGTACTTGAGAAATCTTTGTAAAGAACAAGCGGTAACACTTTCTACGACTCGTTGATTTATTCATCGAACACGAATCGTTTTGAATAAAACTCAATGTAAGAGTTTTCTATTTTACCGTAAGCCAGAAAATTTAATTTAACTTTGTTCTCAGTATCTGTAATGTTGCCACTACAAGCAGCCATCGAGTCACTTCAGTTAGCAAGAAGTGTTGAATGTTTTCTTGCGATATGCTAGGCTGACAAATTGATCGATACATTTTAAATAGTTATCAGCAAGAGAAAATCAGGTGAAAAATGAACTGTTTCATCATACAGGGTGTGAACATCGTTGGTAGACCAACAAAATAAAATATAAATTTTTCATTTCGGCAAAAAATAATTTCGAGCATTTGATTGCAGCTTTTCTCTACATAATAAGCGATTGTTATTTAACATGTATCCTGCTAGTCCAACTCACACGCTTGGATACTCCTCGAAAACTCTTTGCATATTACGCAAAATGTCATGTGGCATTGTTCCTCTCGCCTTTTTTTCACGGAACGCTTCAGTGTTTTATTTTTAGTTTTAGTCCCTAAGTAAGAAAAAGCGTCAAATTAAAATATAGACCTGCCAATATATGCATTTTTAAAAAATTAGGCAATGAAAACCTCATTTTCTTGCTCCAAAATCTTCTAAAATAATCCTGACATCATTATATATAGTAACCTCCTTGATGTGTTTGATGGTACGTTGTCCTGTTGGAAATTGAACTGCTTGTTTCCGATTTGATTTTTTAGCTATTTGATTTTTTAGCGCAGCATTTCAAACTTGTTCGATACTAACATGCGGATTCGTAATTACATTTGCATTTTACTGAACAATGTCGGAAGGAGATTGTATTGTTGATGAAATGGTAGCTCACATTAAAACCAAAGTGAATTTTTGTTATGTGAAAACCGTTCTTTTGATAGCCGAGGGTGTCTTGCCAACGACTTTCCTTGCACATTGTTCTTTTGTATATTCAAATTCCCTTCAACAGTGAAACATTTTTCTTCCAAACACATGTCTGTTGTGAGCGCATCCTTCTTGAACTTGATGAACCGTTGCCTTAACCACGCACTTTTTTCAAAATTTTTGAGTTGAACATAATTTTGTGGCTTGAATTGTGACCAGTTCACTTCTATAGTTTTGTCAATTTTTCTCTCGTTTTTGAATCACGTTAATTTTTGTGGCTATCTTTCGTGTTAAACTTCTGGGGTTGCGTCAGACCAATTACTTGTTTTGTCGGCTTCAGTTACCTACCTTGAAGGCGTGAGGCGATCGAAGGCGATTATTTCGAGGACGATCTTTTATGATTCCAAGTTCTTTGATCTGACCCACAGAAAGATTAACCGGAGGTAATGGCGCCGTCAGGAACTTAATTTCTGATTTCGTCTTATGCGCGCGAGGTAGTTCAGTTATGTGTTTATTTCGTATTCTTCAAAAATGACGCGAATTAAAAGAAGATCATTTGAACTTTTAAATGCGAAAGATTATGCGTCTTTTATATTATTGAAAGGTTGCCTAAGTTCGAGAGTGCCTTAAACAATTTTGATTAAATATTGAAAATCACTTCAACAATTTGAACTTCATTCTCCCTCTGTATAGTGGGATTACAATGTAAAGTGCTAAGCGAACGTCCATTCAATACAGTTTGAACCTTGGCGTTTTTGATTCTTCGGATGGAGGAAACCTAATTGAATTGTGCGATGCGTTTAAAAATGTATCACATTTCTACAATCTAAGTTTGATTTCTAGGAAATCTCATTCTATGATAAGAAGAACTGATTCATAAATCAACATTGGTGATCGACATGGAGAACATCGCTTTGGAGTTTTAGCCTAAAGAGCGTTTCGTATCTTACAAGGGAATCGATAGAGAAGGATGAGCTAATGCGTAAAATATATGTTACTGTACCTGTTGTTTAAAGTTTACCTCTTTTTCTGTTCCAGCAGCGCCATGCAATTTTAAAATTTGAAACATATGATGATAAAAATCTTCATTTATACATTAGTTTTGTCCCAAGCTGACGGAGGCTTTCTTTTTTGTTGAAATTTTATATGTTTTTACAGACCATGATTTTTTTTGCTTTACTTCTATCCGTTTTTAAGCATCAGTTAATTTTTTCAACTTTTATCATGTTTTATAAATTTCTTTCAAACTTGCTGATCATACGAGCAGGATGTGTTCACACACCACGAAGCATAGATTCCTGTTTTTTCAATCCATTCTTTCTTCCTACTTTCTCTCTAAGGAACACCTTTGTTGCGGTTAGAAAATAATATTAATTTTAATTAAAATAATAAAATAAAATACGAATTTTAATTTGAGAAATCACAATTTGTTTCTAACACATTTTCACTCCAGTTTGATAGTTTCATTGAATTTCTTATATTTCTGCACGATAATATGTGAACGAAGTGTCTGGACACTGGGTTCTCTGAGGTAGCCAGGATTTCAGAGCTTTGAGAGTATGCGTCTGTTGATTGTTTCGCGTCTTCATTATCAAGCACGTAAAATTCTTCAGTGTTATACCCGTTGCGTTCATTTTGATAACAAGTCATCTAAAACTAAACAACTTTGTGAAAACAGCTTATTACCTCCCATTGTGAAAACAGATTAGAGTGAAAACGTGAAAACGGTCCGCGTGTAGATGCCGCTATTACCTCAGCCTTAAGTGACGCTTTTGGCTACTGTGAGCCGCACTCTATCTCAAGACATCCTACTTCATCAAATGAACCCCACCCCTGCAATGTTAGCAAACATCGTGTTTGTCTAGTAAATAATGCGTTGTTTTTGCTCAGGTTCCCTTTGGAAGTGTACGGCAACGAGGGCGAGGTAGACAGCGAAGGAGAAGATGACTGGCTACTCTCCGATGCGCTCAACGATGCTGAAGCGCTCCTGGCCAACTGCATTGGCCAGCTCGACAACATCATGGTAAGTCCTCTTGTTTCATGTCGAATATTGTGGGAACCCGAATGTTCTATGTCGATATCATGGTAAGTCCTCTTGTTGCATACCAAAAGTTATGGTAATCTGATTATTATATCAACAGCATGGTAAGTCTTGTTGCTAGCCAAAAGTTATGGTAATCTGATTATTATATCAACAGCATGGTAAGTCTTGTTGCTAGCCAAAAGTTATGGTAATCCGATTATTATATCAACAACATGGTAAGTGTTCTTGTTTCATGTCAAAATTAATGTTGATCGGATTGTTTTGTCTGCGGCATGGTAAGTCCTTTATTTTGCGTTAAAAGTAATGTTAATCAGCAAATTGATTCCATTTGTTTCATGTGAACGTTCCAGTGAATCCGCTCGTTTGACGTCAATCTAGTAACGTTGAGTCCACTTGTTTCCTATAACTAATCAGGTGAGTCTACTTGTTTCAAATCAATTGTGCCATTGGAAGTCCCTGAATCACAGTAGATGGTACTTTCATTGTAACAGACATTTTTGTGTTTTTACTCTAAAACTAACACAAAACGTATATAAAACTGAAGTATTTCAAGCAAATCATGATGAATGGGTTCCTGGACATACAACAATTACTTTGCACTTATAGAATGTTAAAGAATTTTTGCAATCGGTACGTAGCTTATGCGGTTAGCTATGATGTACGAGGACGTTAGTTTGGGCTGAAAAACGAATGGAATATTATACGACCTAGATAATGAAAATAACACCTTGACATATTGCTCATTAACATTTCCAATACTTTAATAACACTAAATATTACGCACTTGCAACTTGAAATGCTGTAAAAATATCAACAAAATATGGGCGTTGAGGAGTATTTCTTTATTCAGAAAATTTAAATTGGTTTTTCGAAGTAGGTCGTTAATATTAGGAGTTTGTTTGATCATCAGTGAGGATGTTCATGGCTGTGATTGGAAGCGAGGCTGATGGATGATAGCGAGCTACGAGCAGACTAACAATGTACTGTATCATTGCTGAGCTGTCACTGTGTAGCAAGCACTCGGCCCTGTTCTTTGATCGAAGAGTCCAAGGAAACACTATTTGTGTTGGTCATCGAAGGCCAGAATTGTTCGGACATTGACTAACGTTTATTTCTTGATTGAAACTAAGATACACTGATGGTATTTTGTACAAACATAACATTTAAACTAAAAAATTGTTCAGCAATGCTTTCTTTGTATAGATGATGTGTATAGAGCAGCTTACCTACATGGTATATTTGATAGCAGGGTATGAGATACCTATGTGTATTTTATTCGTGTGTGTATGCAACCTTACACCAGTGCCCGCTGGCGCGCACTAACACGGGTTGGCTGGTTGGTTGGCTCTGCCAAATTCAGCTCTCAAGCTGAGCTTGACAAGCCAACATCAAGTCAAGAGACCACTTAGCTTTGTTGGATGCTGACATCAAGTGCGCTGCTCTCAGCGTTTGATGAACTGAAATGAGTGTTCAGTTCGATCTTTTTTACGTTAAGCGGTTGTCTGCTTGCGGTCTTATTCTTCGATAGGAGACTTAAATCACATATCTATGGGCCCAATTCGTGGGGGGAGTTTATTTAATAGTTGAACAATTCAAAGAACAATTCTTATAAACATTTGAAGCAGTTCTTTTTATGAAGTAAACGTACAACTGGGACAGATTAAGAGGGATTACTCATCCTTTCAAATTCTTATTCAGGTTAACTAACTTCTAACAGATTCAATCGTTAACATTCTTTCACGTAAAATACTTATCCGTTTTCAAGCGTCGTTGTTGAATGTGTCTGCCTAGTTTATATTGTCGCTCATTCTGGCGAGTATTTTTCGACGAAGACTGATCATACTTTCTGAGGAGCAAGTGCTGTTTTCCGAAGAAAACTCCCTTATTTGCTTCATTTTTTCTGCGTCCTAGAAGCTACTTTCGGGGAGACTCATCTGCCGACCGTTGCGTAACTTGGTCCCCAAACTATTTCTGTTTCGTCAATTATTTGGAAAGCCCTTTGAACAAAGGGTTTTTCTCGCCAGTTTCTGTTGAATGCGTGAAATTAACGGATTTCTTCTAGAAAGACATCCTGACTTTCTTAGTCGAAGACTCGACCCTGTTTTCTGTCCCAGTCGGCTGGTTTCTCGAGTCTGTCAAGTTTTGAGCAGGTCTCTCTTAGCCCTTCTTCACTTGGTGGACCTGGACGACGCCTTGAGTCGCAGGACTCCACGCAGCGTGACTGGCTTTTCTGGCCAATGATTTCACGGCTTCTTTCTATTTTGCTCTCAAATTTTGAGCTTTGCCTGCGTTGAGAGCTGCTTCTGTTTCGTTGATAGGAGGGGATGGAAAGTTATCCAGTAGAGGCTGCGTGTTTTGGCTGGCCTTCGTGCAGTTGCTACCTGCTCCAAAAGTGGGCTTTTGATTGGCTATTTTTGTTCCCGTCATCAACGACTTGGAATTATTTCCTCCCTTTTGTTCCGTTTGATTACTGCTCTAATCGATGTGTAACACTGGGATGCCTTTCGCTGCCATCCGTTTGAACTTGATGAGTCTTGGTTACGGTTTAGTTCTATTCTTGCTCTGTGATGGAGCCAACGCGCGTACTTCAGATTCCGTGTCGCCTGCTTTAGCCTTTACTTGCTCTATCTCAATGGTTACCCTAGTTTTTGAAGACGGAGGAGCCCAGTTTTTTATCTCTTTCTACCGATTGTACATTAATTATTGTCGGTAAGCTTTTTTGTAATCGATTGCGTTTGGTTACTCACCTATTTACGGTTTTGGCTCTACTTATTTTGTAGCGTTCCCTTTTTCCTATGGTGCCTAGGTTTTCTCTTGCTTCTTAGTAGGGGTAGATTTCTGAACTATGATTTATTGTACGGTCACCGTGCTCTGCTTCGTTGTTTGAGCTGCAATGACAGAAGCGTTGTTGTTCTTCTCCCTCGTGCCCAGGCTTTCCGTTAAGTTGAGCGCCCTCAAGATCAGTGGCGACAGGTTCGTGTCGTTGAAAGTCGTGACGTTCGTTATCGTGACGTGACTTGTCACTGCTCCTGTTACATTATTTTACGACACATCATAATTGCTGATGTTTTAAGCAACTGGTTAAGCGACATTTTCATCTGTCGTCTTGTTTTACAACCTCAGGTCGCTCCTAAAGCGTTTTGACAGCTTGGGCGACTGCGACTCGAATTTTGTGTAATTATCGTGTAGCGTTGAATTTTCGACTTTTGTCTGTGCTTGGCCATTGGTGAACATCTTCATGTTTCCCATTCTCGGATGTTTCAAAGCTGCTACCCATATTTTCTTGCTCCTTTTCTTTTATTGCAAATTTGCAGGGCGGTTCAATTCGGCATTGTTCCGATGAGAGCTACTTCCAGTTTTTGAAATGCTTTCTCTAGCGACGCTGGAAGGGAGCTCGGAGGGTCTTCTGCAATGGCAATGCAGGTGTAGCTGCTGAGTGGCCTCCTGCTGGCTATCTACCCTGGACATCTTAAAAAGCTTTCTTGTTCTCGCTGCCCTGTTACTAATGAACGGAAGGACTGTAGCGTACAAAGTATCCTGTCCGTTTATGGCTACACACGATGCGAAGAATAGCTTTTCACTCTTCACGTTCGGGACCTGCACGTTTAGTGCCAATGATGTTATGTTCAGCTCGTCCGTTATCAAATCACCTGCGTACGGAATGGATTGAACGTGCAGCGCCACGTGGTAGTTGACTGCCGGACCGATCAGTTGCCGAGAAATATTGACTCTTGTAGTCATGTTTGAGTTGGATCTTCCAAACCATCCGCTGGGTACTTCCCAGTTTCCTGCCACTGGGCACAGCTACGGTCCATAGGAGCCTGTTGCATTTGAGCTTGCGATGCCACGGAGCTTATCCCAAAATGAGCCTCTGCTACCCAACAAGAAAGCTTGAAATACCAACACTTTTAAGAAGACGCGCGGTAGCGAAATGGACATCATACCCTCCTCTCTTGAACTTTTCAAATCTTCTTCTTCCAGTTGTACTGGGAATTGCGTTTCCGTGGACTCTAGACTTCATGCCGAGCTACCAAGTATCATAGCTACAGCTAAAGTTGCTCCCATTCTTATAGCGCCCGCGAGGTGTGCTCAAATATTGTGATAGTTTTACTGAAAATTTTCATTGTGTGATTTATTTATGGCTACGATCATTCAGATTAGATTTGTGTGCTATAATTTTTTAATTGTTATGGGGATGAATTTTGAAATCCAAGCCCATTTACTTCTTATTCTATTTAGATTCGGCAGTTGATCGTGTGATTGGAGTTTCCTTCTTCTAAATATTGATAGCGTATCGTAGCATGGCTACCTACAGAAATCATCAATATCATTACTCAGATTTTAACTGATGTGTCACTAATTTTATTTATAATAATAGCTTTGTTTTGTGGACTTTGACATTTGTTTTCCATTTTAAGTGATTTCTTAACAAATAGAATACCACATTCATGTTAAAACACATTGATAAATTCACACCCTACTGAAGCGCTAGCAAATTCATGGTACTGCTACTACTACTAAATTCACACCTATTAAAGGTTGGAGGCTCAAAAATCGAATAAATCTAGACGGAAAAGTTCTATTGCGTGAGTTGAGAGTTTAATTTGACTCTTGGAAAGTTCTCCTGACGCCTAAAGTCTGCTGTGGTCTTGGAGCCATTCTGCACAACATTGTTTACTTTCTAGGTACAAAATGACTCATTCCTCACAGTTATTGCTTGCTTGAGTGCTAGTCTGTACGGCCGTTTCCCTTGCGCCCAGTCGTTCACGCGTGACATGGCGTCTTCTGTGCCAGGTAACATGTTTGGCGTCCTTGTACAGCAACGATGTTAACTGCTTTGTGAAACGGCGTACAATGAGTGAGCTATGATTTGAAAAAGCTTTTAATATTTCCCTACATATATTTTGTTTGCGTATGGTGTTTTTAATTTTATGAAAGTAAAGAATAGATTGAAAAAACAATTTCTGCTGACAGAATCCGTATTCTATTAAGTCGTACATTTAAAAATTGAATATTTCATCATGCAACTCGTATGATAAGTAACCGCTCCCGCGGGGATTATGTGAGGTCCATAGCTAAAGGTTAGGTAGGCCTTCTTTTTGTTGAAATAGAATAGGTTTTTTGTTTTGTTACGGACCATCTTTCTTCGGTTCACTGCTGCATGTCCTGTTTTTCAGCACCTTCTACTTTCTTCATCAACTTTTTTTAACTTACTTCATGAATTTCTTTCTTAGCCTACTGTTTTTATGCACCTTGTGCGTAGATTCCGTGTTCCCTTAACTCCATATTAAATGGTGCCTTCATCCTTCCTCTCTTTAAACATCTTTGTTGTGGTAAAGGGAGGCTAAAACTTTCTTATAACCAATCAGTCATAAGTAACTTGCTTAGTCAGGTAGAAGAGCACGTTTCTTGTCATGCATCCATGGTAAACTCTGCATTTAATTAACACGCAGTGTGTTGTACACAACTTTCCAGTTTTTTAATTTATTTTTTCAAAGAACAAGTTCAACTTCAAAATCGGCGTGTTACGCCGCGTCACTCCCTCATTAATTTCAGCTCCCCGGAACAATTAATGGCTGATAACGGCGGGTACATCCCTTGGATTCGTTACACGCCCCTGCTATCTATCACCCTGCAGTCCTCCCTCGCAATCCCCCTTGTAAATACACGCTCAGATCCCATCCTGCCTAAAAAGCTTAATTTTAGCCAGTATAATGTTCAACTTTAACACGTTGGTTGCGGCATGACCCACCGGTGGGTTGTGCTTAAGTTTTCCAAGTGCGATACGACCCATTGATGAGCCGTTTAAAAATTTTAAAAATTATTTTTAAAATAAGCTGATTTGATATACCCAGTTGATGTTTGCTTTTATAAAATTCTTGCCAAGTTTTGACTTTAAAGTTGAGTTGAATATTGAACGTCAGTTTAACCCATCGCAGACAATGGATCAATTTAGAAATTTTTACTGTACCAAGAGTTCAGTAGTTGCTTGATGAGGTGTTGACGTTTTGGGCAGTTGGGTGCACAGCTGAAGTGGTGAGTTCTTTTTTGTGAAACTCTCTCTCTCTCTTTGTGATCAAATCCTTCTGTTGACTACCTTCGACGATGTGAGTTACTTTGCCGTAGGTGCCACGACTTCTAGCTTGTGGCTTTTTGGGATTGTGAGTGCAGTAAATATTATCTCGGTATCGCAGCTCTTTTCTTTATCGTTTTTTTGTAAATTCATTTATTCGCCAATTTTTTCGTTGATCATATGGCCCAAATACACTGCGTTCTCGATAATTTTCCAAAACCCGATGTCCATTCATGGCAAAAATATTTTATCTTGCGAGGCGCTTCGTTTAACTAACCCATCACACGATTGATTACAAAGAGAAGGTCTTTGCAGCCGCACATGAAAAGTCTGCCTTATGTTAAAGCCAACTTCTATCATCAGGTGTTGCGTACATAAACGCGGGATCGGCGTATCTGTAGCAGCTCTGGCGTTCACGAGTTTCCGACTTTGATGATATTGTCAATGTTTGAGCCAACTTTGGCGTTTCTTTGTTGAAGTTGTGCGTGGTGTCTGCAACTTTACCCGCGTTAGGCGCTATGTATGAGCACTAAAGTTCGAGGAGAGATTTTCTGTACAGCGACTTCTGCGTCGCGGCAGTCCCTATCCGCAGCACGGCAGAGGGTACAAGGTAGAGTCGTTTCTATGGGGGAAAATACAACTCCTCTTGTGCTCAGCTAGCCAATAGAACGGCTTCATTTCAAACAAACTTTATGACGTCACCATTATTACGTGTCGTTAGGCCACTAGTGGTGCCAGATTTGAGGCTAGCAGCGTTGCCAGATGCAATATGAGCAATGATATCGGTTCGTTGCCATGACGTCACCATTGCCACACAGTCGACGACGAAAAGACATTTGACCCTACCTTGTTGCTTCTACAGTGGTCAGCAGTCACGTAGCCATTCGAAACGTCGTCACCGATTCGTTTCTTTTTTATCAATATCATACCCATCACATCTATATGTTCAGTTATTTCCTTCTGTTAAAATGACTTAGTTTCACGTGGCACAAGTATCATTTGATTTTGTTTTCGTTGTACTGCATTAACCTAGTTCGATTTTTCGTTGCACAAGTTCCATTGAATTTCGTTCTTGTTTTATTCACTTCATTCTTGTTTTCGCCACACCAATTCCATTTGATTTCGTTTTGCTTTAGTAATCAACCTAGTTGAATTATCGTAGCACAACTTATTGCTTCCATTTGATTTTATTTCTGATCCTACTCGAGCAAATCGTCATTCACATTTGCTTTAGATCATTTTGTTTAAGTTTTCATGAACGCAAGCGGAGATATTTTTTAGGCTGAAATTCATCGTTTTTGTGAAATTTAGAATGCATGTTTGATAATACTGATAATTGATTGCTGACGTGGTGCAAAATTCGTCTTTCATCGAGAGCTTATTTTCAACTTAGCAGTTTATGGTTTTTGTGCTCACTTACCTCTTTGTTTTCCTTCCACAATATATTAAAGTTATCGGTGGTTTGTTGGTGCGATTTTAAACGTCATTATCTTTTTTATATCGTTGAGAGATAATAACAAAATATCGATGTTGGAAAAGTTGTAATAGTAACTTAGTTATGTGAAAAGATGTAATAATGGTGCCCGTAAACAGGGTTGAAGAAGAGCACAATATTTAACTTTCAAGTGCAGGTAATAATGAGTAACTTTCGTTGCGCTGATAAATACACAAAAAGATGTATGGTAGGACACAGTAGACGTGCAGTCGTCCATCAGTATCAAGTTATCTTCTCCTGATACCTAAAGTCTGCTGTGGTCTTGGTGCCATTCTAACATTGTTTACCTTCTGCGTACAAAATGGCTCTCATCCCTCACAGTTATTGCTTGCTTTGTGTGCTATTCTGTACGGCCGTTTTCCTTGTGCCCAGTCGTTCACGCGTGCCCTGGCGTCTTCTGTGCCAGGTAACATGTTTAGCCTCCTTGTACAACAACGATTTTGACTTCTTTGTGAAACGGCGTTCAATGAGTCAGCTATGTTTGTATTCCATATGGTGAGAAGGAGAATTCTGAAAACTCGCGTACATCATTGTTAATTACTCGAATATTAGAAAATGATATTAAGTGACGTAGCATGCCCCTGGAATAGCAGTAGATTTTGACTCATTACATTTTATCAATAAATAGCCGTCCATGAGATATAAAGTTTATTCTTGTCATTATATACGATCGTTGAGAGTCACTCTTATTATAGTCTTATACGAAGATAACTTAACCCTTTAACGTTACAAAGGACCCATCGGTCCTCTTTTGAAAACAATCTAAATATATTGTATTTCTTATTTTATTTCTTCCCTCATCTCTTTTTCGAAATTCATCGTCAGATAACAGTTCCTTCCTCATTCTGATGTCGATGACAACTTGATGTCAGTGCCAGTCGATTGGTGTAAATGTGATAATGGTATGAGTACAAAAACACTGACGTTGAAGGCTTAATACTTACTTATCGCGACTGCAGCATCGTTAGGATGTAACTACGACCCATAGCTTCGGAAATGTTATAATACATCTGTCTACCTACAGAGATTAATTTTGACGTGTATATTGGAAGTATTCCAAACATTTATTAATCATTTTCGCACATATAACATATTTATAGATATTTCCAGGTATATCGCAATGTGTCATTAAACTGAATTCTCGAGTTTGACGTTGATATAGGTTATAAGTGTAGACTCAGGCAACCTATCTACTGAAATTATTTGCTTGTTCACAATATCGCCCTTTGTAATTTTCCTAGAGTTTATCCATCAATTGCTTTGTATTTCTGCGCTTTTAGGTAATGATTTGCACGCTTGTAATCATTCAGTGAGCTCACAGCAGATATTCCGCGTCCAGCTCGGTAACATGATCGCGTTATTGCACGACCAGCCGGCTAAAACTCTACAAATTTCCTTAACTTGTCTTTGTCTTTGCCAATCGTGGAAATTTCGGGCTTACTCGATAATTTTTGCCCATGTGCTATTAATATATCTGCTAGTCTGCACTTGTTTTTTGCAGGAAAAAGCTCGTTATGGTTAGTTTGTTTACTAATTTACATTATTTTATTGTACTATTCTGTTTTTTTTTCGGGCTTAACAGTGACTCATCGAAGAGATCCTAAATAATAGCTCGCTCTTGTGTTTCATATTTCATGCGATAAGCGCCATCGTTCTTGACTCTTGAAAATTACATCTGTGAGAGCAACAATAAAAAATATTTTTGTAAACGCTGCGACTCGACGGGCTGAAGTCGATAAACACCCGCCGTATTTTTATCCTGACAGCAATCACCAAACAAGAGCTTCGAGATAGGTTGTTTGCTCGGGAGAGTCATTCTTTTTTAGATGTTTCTTCGGCGCTGTTGAGCGCCAGCACCTTCTCACGGTGTAAAACTGACCAGGTGCCTATTTCCTTGAAGGTATTGTGTGGGCAGGTATTCTCTGGTCGTGTTTCTTTATACGCTAAAGATTACAATTCCTTTTTCTTGTCCTACGTACTTCGTGGAAAGATTGCCTTAGGTCGAGTTTGACAAACCATTTCTTGATATTTTTCAGATCCGAGTGAGAACATTTTTAAAGAGCGACAATATTGAAAATTTCATATTTCTAGAATGCAAGTGTTGTGTTCGGTAAAAACTACTAACCAATGTTTTTTTATCAAAATAAATTATTTTAAATTATAGTTAATTTAATATTTGATGCGTCAGTCCCATTTCAGGTGCGCTATTGAAGGATCTGAGCTTCTTCTGGAAGTCCATGTTTTCTTTGCCGCCACCTTGGCTTGGCACGGCGTGTTCCTAATTTGGCGGTGCCTGCAGATTGCTATGGTGGCACCTGCTCGTCGCTGTGCAGTCTTATAGCACTCGGAGGGCGTGACCACACTTATCCTTCTTTAAGCTACCTACGCTTCACTTATGATTCTAGTAGACACGAGCAATCTCACCAATTCTCTCAAACTGAAACGATTTACCTATCCTCCTACGCGGACTAGGAAAACGCACCTGGAGTGAACAGCAGCTAGGCTGGAACCTTCCATGTAACGTCCCACGCTAACGTCTCTATAGAATAAATTAAGATGTGGAACTGGATCAAGTTTCTGGGTCAAATTCCTGGACCTGTGGATCTAGAACCGGGTGATCCGATGTCTCTTTCATCTTTCTGAACACGTGATTTTCTTATGCTTTTTTGTTTTTGTGGGTCGCATGGCTCTCATTTGAACATTTTCAGTTGTACTTTATAGGGGACGTTGAATTTCATAGTGAGTGCTGAATGCTAACATTATTCAGAAAATATATTCTAATGCAGTAATGCTGGCATCAGTACTTCAACCTTCAGTTTAAAGTTAAAACTGCTGTTCGAATAATTAGAGATCAAATGTTGCTTAGCAATGATTTGGAAACGTGTCTTTTTCCGATCATTAGTTCATTTCATCATGTAGTGATGATAATTTAATATGTGTGGGAAGTAAGGTAAATTTGCCTTGACATTAGAAATTTACCTTTCCTCTGTAATTAATAGTTCTTTGAGGAGAAAAATACCGTTCTGTAAACTTTACCTGATAATACAACATTTACTGTGCTCTTTCACCCTGAATTTTTTCCTCTTCAGCTGCTCTTGTGAAAGTACATGACGAATATTTGGATCGTGCGATCACTTCCAGCCGAATCTTCGTGTATTATTGGGCATTAGGTCATATATTGCTTCGGCCCCTTGGCGTGCCTCCACCCATACCCTCTAGTGTCCCCCGCACTGCTCAGCTATGCCCTCAGGCGTTCCCTCTCATTTGTCCCCTTAACGACCCTTGGTTTATGGGAGGTTCGTGTCGTGGCAACGCAAGCACCCTCTGCCAGTCTCCAACTTGGGGTATCCGTCATTTTACTCTTCTACGTCAATCTTCTCTGCCCAGTCGCAACCGCTCCCTGCCCAGCTAATTCATTTGAAAGTTTTAATTGGTCATTCAAGGGTCTGAGCGACTCTTGGCTGGGGATTTTTACGGTCTTTCAGCTTCGAGACCTCAATTTTGTCACGGTGCCCCGTTCTTGAGTTCCTTTTTCCACAGCAGATATTGTGGTGCCTGAAAGAAGCAGGCCTATTATTCCCTCCAATTGTACAGTCGTGCAGTCTTTGTTTATGAGTTCTTATATGGCAGACCTTCCTTCAGTACGATTGTTTTTTCACAGTTAATTTCTGGTAGCATTTCGTGTGATCACACAATATGTTTAGATATTTTTATAGGCATTCCTCAGATATTAGATCCCATTTAAATCAAACAGAGCGGATCGATTGAGATGAAAAAATGAAAATAGTATCAAATATTTTGAATCATTCGCTTCTCTCATGTATATAAGACTTATCCAGCATTTGTATTCTTACTTAAACACTCTCTTCATCCACAGCACTCAAATTTTCTCAGAAAGTAAGAGTCTGTAGCACGATGTTGCAAGCGAAGAAGCCAAATTTCTCTCCCGGTTTTCCTTTTACCTTTGAATAGATTTTGGTACTCCGCAGTTCAAGGTTTCCTTGTCCCGGTTTTCGCGTTACGCTGTCCTCGAGCCATTTGGACGTGATGGAGCGACCCTAGATCCTCGGGAGCGTTGAGCTGTCGGCCTGCGCCGCAGGACCTGCTTTCTATTTGCCCAAGACAAGGCTGTAACGGCGGCGAGACTCAGGTTTCCATGTAAAATTAGCGTCCCTTGGTGTTGGTTTCCCAGAGATTGATTGCAACCGAACTCTTCCAAAGCTGCCTGCTCGGTTGCTTGCTACCTGCTCCTAGAGACACATTCTTACGAATTTGTTGCTGTTTGTTCGTGACGTTCAAGCGCTACATCGGTCTGGTTACGAGTTTGTTTGCCAGTTGGCCTTAATCTTGTGATCCCGAGCTTGGGAGGAAAGAAGGAAGCCTCATGCTCGTAATGCCAAGGACTGACGCATTGAATTCTTGCGATAAACTTTTGGTTTACCTGGTTTCTATTAGTCCTCTTTGGCGCAAATATATTAGGAAATTTTATTTTATAATTAAATGAATTATCACGTGGGAGGCTTGTAAGTGGAAGGTTGCTTGGTACTGATAAGTTGTAATTAGTCAGGCTATAAAATTGTGCGAATTTACCTAGGTCTTCATAATGGTAACCCAACGTGACGAGATATTATCGCTCTTAATATTGAGGGCCTTCACTCCATCAGAAAGCAAGGTAGCGTTTTTTTCGTGTCATCTTTTATGTATTTATTTCTTTACACTTTTTCATTATTTCTCCTTGAGCTGTTCAGTCTCTGGACACAGTCTCTCGTTTCTCAAATTAGGCTATAGCTCGCGAGGAATCTAAAACGTACCGACTTTTAACATTTTCATCGATGAAATACAGAAAGGGTAATTTTTTTAAGTGAGTGAATTGTAAATGAATTTGATGGTGTGCTTTAGCTGTGCGTTGGCATTTATAAATTGCTGAATCGTGAAGAAAATGTTATGGTATCCCTTTTTGAAAACGATTTATTCTCAAACCTCGTTAGTTAACTCAGGTGAGTAAACGACCTGTTTCAAATGAAATAATTAGCAACACTTGTTTTTCCCAGCGCCAAACCTTCCTTCTTATCCTCGAACTGGCGCTTATTTTTACTGAAATAAGAAATTCTGTTCGCATTCAGAACTGGAGATGTGAAGTATGTAGAAATGAAGTTGTTTTTTAACAGGATGAATTTCAAAAACAACTCATTCAAAAATATGGAAACTTGACACGATGACTCATCTAGTTCTAGTTGACAGTCCCATGGTTGTATTTAAATACTCAATATCGGGTATGTTATGTTTTTTACCATTGTAAACTGTTGGTTAGTCTGTCAGGTATTTTTGTATAATCTCTGATACGAATCACTCACAGATTATGCCGTGACGAGGATTTAACGAGTACATTTCCCTGTTCACGCAGGGGGAGTATATTTCTTGAAATCTATCTCATGAATACTACATTTTGTGAAAGCGATAATGACATAAGTTCAAGGCTGTCGTTACATTCTGTGATTCACTGGTTGATAAACTTTCATTTGGGTTCATCGTAAGTCAGACCTTAAAAAATCTGTGAAATTTCTTGTTAACGAAAGAAGTTCTTGCCGAGAGATACTGTGCACCAGTCTGCATTCCTTCTGAAGAGCTTCGCTTGGCAGAACCTGTGGAGAGAATTTAATGTCGGCAGAATGCTACCCCGAGTGCTAAAACGACCCGTCGAACCTGTGCGATACCAGTTATGATGCTTCCTATGTCTGTTTCTCAGTAACCTCAGAGCCTCTGATTTATTGAACATAGGACTTAACAAATCGTAGCGGCCTTCCATTCACTCCTGTCTTGAGTGCTAGCTATTGATGAGACTTGACTGGTGGCTCCAGAAGCACAATCCCTATTAAAAATTGAGGCAGTATTATCCTCGCGTTACTGGAGAGTACCGCGTAGCGTTCGGTATGCTTATGGGACTCGGAAGGGTAGAATTATGCGTGGCGAGTCCAAGAAAAAACTAGATAATTGTACCATAGTCTGACCATGAACCGCATACGCCGTTCACATAAACCTGCCGCTAGCTGCCTACGAAGCAGAAGTCGTCTCTTATCCTGACCGTAAGCCGCACAGGCTTATCGTATAAAACTGCTAAAATTGTCCCATCAACTGGCCTATTTCAGACTGTGGCCACATAGCAGCAATATGCTAAAAATATACCCAGCAAGCAGTTTTCCAATCCATGATCTGACCATAAAACGCTACTATCGGTGGCATTTTATGGTCGGTACAAGAACTGGAAAACTGCTTGCTGGGGATTTTAGCGTACATGTATTTTGTATGGACAAATTTCAACCTTAAGACACTCAAAATAAAAAATAAATTTTCAGGAGTGAAAAAAATATCATCCCGCTTTCGAGTAATACATCAAAAGAACTCCAGCTAATGCTATTCCTACCTGGTATTTTATACCTATTAGAAAATGTGTTCTAATACACAGATACTAGGTAGGAATAGTATTAGTTGGGCTCATTTTTAGGTCATGATTACTTGAAAACGGTGGAGTTTTAATGTTTTCGCCACTCCTTAAAATCAAATTATTTTAAGTTTTTCTATCTATGGTTGAAATTTGTCTCTGCAAAGACGGAAACCGAATATATATAATATATATATAATATACAAATATAGATTGCACTCTAGATTGTACGGTACAAATAATGCACATTTTTCCGTTTCAACAGCATATTTAAATCAAATGTATGACCTACCTATCAATGTATGCACTGGAGAATCATAAAAGCCACGGCAAATAATGCATGCATTCATTGCATATTTTAACGAGGAAACTAATAGAATAAACTTAAGTAGACTATTTATAAGAGGATAATAAGACTTATTCATCAACAAAATTTAATTACAACCTGTTGGGATGCTAGAGATTAATTTCTCTATAATATACGATCTCGCCTAAACATAGTTCTTAAATATTCAAATAAGGACATCTATCCAGATAAATAGATGTTGCCTAATAGTAGGTAACTATTCAAAATAAATTTTCCATACAGAAACAAGACTCCGCTTATTGATTGAATGTTTTTTCTACTCATTTATATTCAAACAAACACGAAAAGGTGCTATGTTACATTGATTATATATATATAGCTATACTGGTATCATATCTGTGTGTGAACTGCCATTAGCTAAGTAGCTACAGCGAACCATAAGGCATGAAATAAGATACAAGATACCACTATCCACGCTTGTTATTTCCTGTATCTTATCATTTTGGCAAGCAATCTGTTTCAATTCAAGCACATCAATTTCAAGTGCTGAAATGTTCAACACAATATCAGCTCCATAAGTATCTTACATACTGAAATACATGTATACATTTAGCCAGTTTCTTCTCCAATATTGTGTGATACAGCATAGAACAAACATGGATAATAGATGCTTCTTTCATGCTTAAGGGTTCGCCAATAACTGTACATCATTAAAAGATATATTTAAATAATTAGCTCAACATTACTTTTTCATGAAATGTTTTTTCAATTTAATAGCCTTTATAATATATACGCAATAAATGAGTAAGGCAAAATAAAAAGAAGAACCAACGTTATAGAGAACATTTATTTGTAGCAAACGTTTCGGAATGAATGTTCTCTATAACGTTGGTTCTTCTTTTTTTTTAAATGAGATTCCCTAAGAATCGCCCTATAAGTACTACTAGAGTAAGGCATTCCAGTAACTAATGCGATATCTGATCGTTGAAACTGATTCATCCTTTCAAGTAAGAGAACAGAACAAAAAAAAGTGGACCTATGAAATTACATCCCTTAAAAATGACGCAAGTAAAATAAACAGAGTCACGCAGATGGAAAACACTGCAATAAAAAAACTATCTGAAAGTGACTCACTCACAAGCTAATATATTCATACTTTCACTTAAAATACCGTTCATTAGACCAAGTTGAGTACTGGGGCCCGCCTCTGCTGTAGCAAGAGTTGTAAGTTGGGCCGTGGTGTCCTTTCCCGCTGCATCAGTCGCTGCTAGGCCTGCAGTGGCATTCGCACCCGAGGCTGTGTGAGTGGCGACCGCCCCCGTTACGTAGTCCTTCACCCGGGGCCCACGATGCCCGTCCCAGTCAACTGCGTTCTTCAGGGCCAGAGTGATCGCCTTGTTGATATCCGACAATGACACCTCTCGGAATTGCTGACGGCTCAAAATAGCCTCTGTAATATACATATATATTTCAACAAATAAAATACAATCCTCAATAGGGTATGAATGTACTCAAACACATTAAGCTCATTAAACCAGAAATTATTTTTGCATTTTGATAGTCAGCAATTTATCAGGCATTCAACGTGCGCCACTCATTTGCATTTGAACAATAATAATTCTTTTGTGTTACATAGAGATTACAACGTGAAGGAAAAAGTTGAATTTTTGCTGAAGGAAGAATGGAATAATTGCTGCATGCATTACTTTCTATATACAACGATACTTACGTTCGATCAGCTGGTATGCCATCTTGTTTCTGAAGGCCAGCTTGTCTCTCTTCCTCGACCTTCCAAGACCAGTAAGTGAAAACTGTAGTGCTAAACTCCTGGTCATGCACAGCTTCAACATCTTAGTCATCGTCCTAGATAGCGTTCCTTCCCGTGCATGCTGAAGAAGCTTCACCTAAATGAAAATAAGGCCCAGAGACAACCTCCCGTCAGACACTTTCACAAAAAAAACTTGAGTATTCATTTAGCTACATATATATCACAATAAAGTACCTATTATTGCATACAGCATTGAAGATGCTGTAAGAAAAAAATTGATACACAATATAATGTTGAGTCGTCAGAAATTTCATAAATTTTTTTACACACAAGCTTACCATTTCAGGATTTGATGCTAATTGAAGTAACTCTGTAGAGTTATTTGCGGGAGGTGGACAGAGGATGTCAGCACACGATGGCTTACGCAGCGTATTTTCCTTCACAACCATTTCTATTTGAGTGACTCTGGTGTCTAGGGAAGAGACCTTTTGCTCAATTCTGGTCCATTCGCCGTTTTTCACGTTGGATTCCACTGAAGATCGATTTCTGAGGACGTAATTATTCCCATCATATCAGTCAAAATTGCTTCTACAGTCTAACTTCAACAAGTCTTATTATCAATGTTCAAATGTTATTTACGATTCACATCGCATATCAACTCCAATTACCAAAAATGAAAATTGTAAAGTGACTCACTTCAATTGAGGTGTGAATACGGAGGTCTTATGAAGCTGCAGAGGAACTGCCAGAGCGGGATCTGGGTCGTCATTGCTGCAATCAGAAGAGGACCCGTCGGGAGTTGCCGCTTCATGGGAATAAAGAGGATGAGCAAAAGGTCTTGAACTATTCAAAATTTATAAAATACAACCTGCAACTAAATTAAAACTAGAGAACTATTTTCAATTTGCTTCAAATCTGGTATTGGTCATCAAAATCACACCATAAACCAGTAAGACATGACCTTGGCATGCAATCCCTAAAAGAGAAACATTGACAGTCAACTCATGGCTATACCTAGTGTGAATAAAGATTTCAAATAAAAGATGCAGATAAAATAGAACTCATGAACTGTGCTTCTGCGCAAAATTAGTAAAAACAGCACTAGCTTAAAAAACACATGAGAGGCTGGGCTAAATTGCCAAACAGAAAATGTAGAGTGAATAACGTTGATAATTTTATTGTATTTGGAAGCGATTTTTGGTGCAGCAATTCACCCTGGGTGATTGACTGAAGACTCACCACTCTTGACTCTACATATTAAAAGCCAAAGGTGATATATATGGTTATAAATTGTAACCTGACATGGCTGCAGGCAAGACTTCTGTTTTTAGTACAAGGACATCACCGAATACTGATGCAAATTAGAAATAGAGATGTTTATTCATAATAAAAAATTAGAACAGTACTATTAACTACCTAATAGATATCTCAACTGACCTTCATTGGGAGTAAAGCTCAGTTTCCGTTTGCTGTTGACTGTTGTTCTGGGTAGATTGCTCTTTTGTATACGAGGACTTCGTCGGACACCGCAATATTGCAGCTGGCCTTGCGTAACTCTTCTCGGTGATGGCTCAGCTTCAGAAGAAGTGGAAGCCAAATTGCCTTGTGTCATCTTCTTGTAAGCCCGGTCATAGTCGTCTGCTCAGTAAACTAAACATTATCCTCACAAAAAATACACCACGGGTTGTGGGACGCTACATACCAAACGCTAACTCGTGCATCAAACTAGAGAACAGTTTGAGTGTGAGTCCAAGTATGAGCCCAAGCCCCAATGGTTTGAGTCAATAGTTGAAAGAGTACCCTTAATGGTTGAAAGCCCCAATGGTTAAAAAAATAAAAAAATAATCGGATAGCAGCCCTCCTCGCCCGAAGGCATTATTTATGTAATTTCATCTATCAATGAAAACTTCTTATTTATATTCTTTATAATAATTTATAATTAGGTATAAATGAGGACAGGCGGACAAAAATGTATTTCTGATTAATGAAAGTGAAAGATACATCAATATCATCCCAATTTTGTTCTTTCATGTAGGTAACTGTATGGAAACATGAAACACAAAAGTACAATTAATTCGCAGAAATTGGGAGACAAGTGATTATATTTTGAAATGTATTAGATATGCATTGAGTTACAAACCTGATGAAACAGCTGTCTTCTTGATGATAAATTCAGTCCAGTTTTTTCTTGGTGTCGTGTTTTCCTTGGTCAAACCTTGAATATTTGATCATTTGTCTGGTGGCCAGTAGCACTTTTCAAAGTTTCCAATTTTGGTAGTCCATTTTGATGGAACTAGTTCCCACTGACTATCGTCAAAATAAACTCCTAAATATTTTTTTGCTTTAGTAGTCATATTTTTTACCTTTCAAATTTTGATATGGGTTAATTATTAGTTCAAGATTCACTGGAATTAATTAATTGGTAAGCAATTAAACCATGATCACAAGGAGCAAGAAACATCTTGCAATGGAATTTATCTACAGAAACTTCAGCCCTGATGAGGGGTTACATTAACCTATAAATTCCAATAGATTTAGAATCTACTGGATAGGTGAAATAACTTTCTTTATGAGAGAAAATTTAATACTCAATTTGGCAAGTACCATTAGAAAAGCTTAGCACTAAAGCAATATCTCCACTTTCCAGAAATATTTTCTTGGAAAGCAATGTTTGTGTCAGCACTTTGTTCCGCCTGGTTAATGCTAGTGGAAGATCCTGGTGAGCTTGCAGTAAGAGAGGAGCTGCAGTCTAAATCACTGTTGTTAGGAGCACCAGGCAGAATATTTTCAGCAAGAACAGGAAAACATTGCCTAACATTAGGTGCACTTTTTGGAGGAGTCACTGAAATCATTTTCTGTAACCTACGTTTTTTTTTGCTTTGACCCTAGCCAAATGTAAGGGATTTTCTCAATTATCACTTTTACCTAGCTACTGAAAATGTTCTCAAATATCACTGTACAGAAACAGATATTCAATTGAACATCATTAAATGACATTCATGTTATGATGTTTATCACTGTCAAAAAATAATAAAATAAAACAAATAATCTATAAATATACTAAATTTTACAGAAAATGGGTATCAAAACTATAATCTAAAAAATTGTCATGCAAACACATTGCTAGTTATCTAGGTACCAACTGCACAAATTTACTTGAATTTTCTTATTGACATGCTTCACAGCTCCCACACTAAATGGTGATCTTTAAAAAATCAAAATGGATACTAATTAGACACATATAAAGTCAATATTGTTTGTCCGGTCTGCAATTATAACCAATAATTTAAAAATTCCTTGTTAACAACTGAATGCTCACTTAGTCTAATGGTGAGCCACATTCAAGAAAGGAAACTTTTCTCCAGATTTCTGGAGAGTCTTGCATATTTCTCCCCAGATTTCTAAACTTTTAGAATTATTTACTTAGGGCTTGTTAAAAATGAAGGTAGCTTACAGTTCTAGCAGATTGAATATTGTAGAGTGTTTTGCATCTACTTTTCCATCCAAATATCTGGGGAGATCTGCCACATTTTTTAATGTGGATGGCAGGCCCTATATTAGAAAAATAATGGTATGCGAATAATGCAAGCTCATTTCTAATTTCCATCAATAATGGAATTCATATGAATGGAAATTAATTTCACGCAAAACATAATCTTTTACACAAGAACAGTTCTGATCAACAAAATGAAAGTCATGTTCAAGTCACTAATAATCAAGTGGTTCAAATTATCATTACATTATAACTAGGATTTCGCAGGCCAAGCAATTCTAACTACACTGCTAGTTAGCATCTCTGCCTCTACGGCCTTACCTAAGCTAAACTAAGCCTATCAATACATAGTTAGCAGGCCAGTACTCGTACAGTTCTGACAAGTTATAACTACAAAGTAGTGCAGGGTCTAATAAGTGCTTATAAACGTAAAATTATAATCATTTGTCATTAACCAATTCCTTCCCACATAGAATTTGGATGAAGTATTTCACAAGCTGTCAGTTGTACTGTCACTGAAAGATCATAGTAATCACTTGAGTCACTGAGCGAAAACTGCAACGTGTTTAGAAAATAACTGCAGGGGCACACAGAAAAGGTTTTAAAAAATGACTGCCGCCACACTGCAAACCAGCTAAATAGGTACTCTTAACGTCACAGAATTGATTAAAATGATGCATATTGAGGTAAAAACAGTAGGCCCTACTCACGACTGAGTATGATATAATTCTATCAACTGTATTTTAACGCACTATGTAAATTTTTTATATTATTTTTAGAAAAGTGGAATTAGTATCACAATGAGGACGATAACCAAACAGAAGCAGCACTGAAGATTCACTGAGGTGACTAACTATAGTGCAACGGTGCGGCCAGCTCGCACAAACCGCGCCTCATTTGAGGCTACTTTGAACGAGGTTTAATCCTGTATGAAACGGACCAACGGAGCAAATTGTTCTATTTTCTGTTGAGTTGCGTCAAATTTTGACTTAAATATCTTTTATGTGATGACAAAAACATACCTATGTTGTTTTTTTATACATAGATCAAATAAAAGCAACATATATTCGTTTTGACTAGAATACTGCTTCCTGTGACATCTGGCAACATTAGAGAACAGTTACCAACTTCCTTACCTGATTAAAAATTATGACATCATGCTTCGAAGTAACTAAAATGAGTTTATTCTTTATCAATAGTGAATAACTCACATATTCAAGTAATAAAGCAAGAAACCGTTGAACTTTTAACGAAATGAACAATACGCTGATGATGAAGAAAATGTTAGGTAGCTACTAGCCGCTTTCATGTTACTACCTACATATCGTTAAATTACTATACTTACATAAAAAATTATGATGACAGCAGTTACATTGAAATGACCCACCATCTAAAAATCGACCAGATTTTCAAAATGTGTGTTTAGTATTATTGTAAACTTCGGTGTTTCGAGAATTGACAAGCGATGCTGCACAGCTGTGGCCGGTCGGCAAACCCCTCCCCCAGCCCCCCGAAGTTGAATGACTCACGCAGCTTGTCACGTCTCAGTTTATGACTATTTTCTGAGTTGCTGACTAACGTGCAACTATTTACAGCTGACCATAGTCTTGGTGGCTGTTGCATTTCAACTAATCATAGATGCCGTTTTATATGTTTAGAGGCCGGATTGGGTAGCATTGAAGTCATTACAGTGTGATCTGATTATACAACTATACATGCATCAATAAAAAGAGAGAACCATGAAAATGGTATAAAAAATTTTTCATTAAGATGTATTCTCGAGACTGTGAAAAGACTCGTAAAAATTGGACGTTTCGAGCCTTCGCTCATCATCAGCAATAGGTACAAATTCGAATGTCCAATTTTTTCCAATTTTTTATATTCGAAACGTCCAATTTTTACGAGTCTTTTCACAGTCTCGAGAATACATTTTAATGAAAAATATTTTATACCATTTTTTTATTGAAAATTCGAAAATACCGAAATAGCTGCTTCGAATACATGCATCATTAGTATCTTTTACTATTCTAGGAATTCAATCATATTATTATCAGAAGAAGGCAAGTTGGCCTGTAAGAAAATAAATACCGTAATCCGAATGTAGGAAAAAATACCATAAATAAACCTTGGCCATCATCTCTTACATGCCATACAGGTCGTTATGGACTTTTTATGAGCGACATATGGGTCACTTTTACATGTGATGACATTTCTTCCAGTAAACATACCATATTACGCGTATGTTAAGCCAAAATCCAATAAACATACCAAGACACTGCCCTGATTTTTAATAGGGATTTATCGCCCATTGTAGAGGCTTGTGGCATGATTTGCAGCACTCGTTGTGCACTTGGCAGATCTAGCATTAAATGCTCGCTCTCCAGCTGTTAGCAGCTGCGTGAAATCCGACGCTCGTTAGAGTACGTTTCTCGGCTTTGGGTTTGCGTACTTCCTGCGTGTGCCAAAAAAATGCACTCGTAGGTTCGAGAGGATGAACTTATCATCGATTGTTTGCATGTATGCGTGAATTTTGGTGAGCTTTCGTGCATCCTATGTCCACGTATTGGTTATGGAAATAATTTGAAACATTTTATTATGAATGTTTAGATTCCTTTTCAATAACAGCGTTAGAAATGAATGAATTATTCTTGATTAGTTCGTATTATTATTATTATTAAGCTATTAGTGGCATTTCTCGCCATACAGCTCTCTGTTTCGTGATATTAGTTATTCATCTCATGATGAATACAATTTTCATGATTTCTTGATTGAAGCCTTTTTCATAAAATCCAATAATTTTAATTTTATCAAAGCCGACAGATTAGGATGGAATGTCATGCGGCAAGGAATGCATTTTTCACCTTAAAAATTTGTTCCAGAATTTTTTCATTTTTAATTTTCTCTCTATTCAGAACTAAATACAGATCTTTTTCGTTATTTCAGCCTATCTATCTATGCTTTTCAGGAAGAAATTTTGAAAATAGAGAACATTTACTTTTCCCTTCCTCTCCGACTCCGAGCCTGGTTCTGCACACATCTCCATTTTAGAGCGGATATCGTTAAGCAAAACAAGTACTGGCTGAGTTTTTACACCCTACAATAATAGCCCATGTGTGGGTTGGAGATGGCGGAGAAAGAGAAAAGACTTGGCGTTGAAAACCATTGGGTTTTGGGTTGTGAAAACCGTTGGGTTCTACGTTGTGTTTTATCAGTTTGATGACAAGTTTGAGCTCTGTTTTGCCTTAGAAGAGTAAAGATTAATTGTTCCAATATGGGCTTAAGATTTCAAATGTGAACCATGAAAACTTGACTGTTCAATTTCGACCTATTTTTTCGGGTGTAAATAAGTCTCTATGGTATTGATCACGCTCTAAATAAGTTGATGTTTATTTCCATAATCACACCATAATGAATTTTAAATTCATTTAACATAAATTAGGAATCGTTCAGATAAGATATTATTTCCTGAATTCAAACGAAAGACCGTTCATAGTTCCCTATATAACTCAAACACCTATTTTACAGTAAAGAACATCAATTTTTATTTTATTTATAAGTCCGTTATTCTCAAAAAACTCTAGTCACATCTTCTCACCGTACAATAGCGCGGTCGTGTGCTGCCCGAGCTTCAAACAAAGATCCAAATCAGAGTCCGGACTGCGGATGCGTCTGCGTAATCTGATCAGTCGTGTTGCAGTCCAAACGCTCTGCTCTTGTTGCCATACTCGTAGTGCCAACGGTTTTTCGCAGTAGAAAACTTGTTTTTCGTGCATGATATATGTAATTATAATTGTTCAGAATTAATGAAAATCGTAAGATATTTCTAAACTTCTGATGCAGTCTACTTGTTTGGTTTCAAAATGAATTAGTTACTCATGTAATTGTTTTCTTCTAGCCATACATCTTCGTTTTCTATGAAAAATTGTTTCATAAACTTGAATACCTGTTGCTTTTATCATCGAATTAATCGGTGATAAAGAAGAAAAAGAAAAACAGTTTATTTCCGATAGAGTTAAAACATGAAATGTTTAAAATTGGTTTTTAACATCGGTCGTATTCTCGGTCGTTTTCTCGGAAAAATATCGGTCGTACTCTTCGCGTTACTCATACGGGAATATTTTTTAATCAATGTACTACTACTTGGAAATAGGTAATTGTAGAACTATTAAAGGTTAAGAAGACTAGTTGAGGCATTTTCAATTAAAATATTGATGCAATAGTTTTTCTAAAGTAGTATTTGCTATAGAATAATTGAGTCACTTGTATGTTGTCACTAATAATGACTTCTACAGTAAATGTTACGTTTTTTATTTTTTTCAGTATATTCTGCGTACAATGCTGAAAGCGTCAATTGAGCGTGTTCAACAACTGATTAGATCGCTTAAGTGTATGAAATTTCACAAATATGCAGTGGTGGGCACGATAACGAAAAAACGTTATCGCGATAACCGATAAATCGATAACGAAAACCTTATCGGCGATAACCGATAATCGATAATTGGCGAAAAATTTATCGCCGATAATCGATCACCGATAAATCGATAAATCCAAAATTCCGATAATTTCGATGACGATATTGGTATTTTGAATAAAAAAAACAAATCGAAATGTTTTTTTTTATCTTTATCTTAGAAAACAGAAAAATCTTAGAAAAAATAGAAGTCTTTTAAAACTTTTAGAAAAAAATAATAAATGTTTATCCTGTCTACTAATAAAAACTGCGGTTTAAAGTAAAATAACTAAATTTAGACGAGGTTCTGCAGCATGTTCCCCTTCATAAACATAAGAATGTTGAAGTTTTCATCAGAGAGGCAGCTCCTCTTGGCCCAGAGGATGTCCTTTCCAAGGGAGAACAAACGCTCCACCGCGGCGCTGCTCGGCATCGCCGTGTTGTACCTCAAAAAGAGGTCGATGAGAACCTTCTCGCTGTTGAAGGGAGGGTCTGCCAGACTGTCAGCCCCTTTGGCCTGCAGCCACACATGCACAATATGAGCGGCCTTGGACTTAGTAGACCTGTTATGACCCCCAGTGTCATCCTCCTCATCTCAAATGCTGGCGTAGTAGTCATGTCATCGTAGTCTCCATGTCATCGCTGCTGCTGGCGGTCTTCAGGTCAGCACGCCGCAAGAACTCCTCCACCTTCCTCTCCATCAGGGACTTGACCTCTGACACCATAACACGTACACCATAACACGCACGCCTTATTACACCTTAACACGTACATCCTACACGTATAGTTCCTGTCCCGAACTCGTCCCGCCCGTCATGTCGAATCCCAGCGGAAAAAAACTGAAATTATCGATCATCGATAGTTTGGAACCAAAAGTATCGGCGATACCGATAAATCGATAACTCGGGAAAAAAATTATCGGATAACCGATAACCCAGCATCGTTATCGCGATAAACTATCGCGATAATTTATCGCGATAACGCCCAGCTTTGCAAATATGAATAGGCTTTGTAATTCAATACAAAGAATCAGTGTTAAGGTTAATTAGATGACAAAAAATAGCTACATAAACAACTCTGAAACAAAATGGAAGCTCAAATTAAGAAAGGGTAATTTTCTCTTTAAATTATAGTTAAATGAAAAAGGTCAAAGAAAACATGAAACATCGAAGGAATAACAAAATTTGCCGTTGTCATCAGATAAAACCACGAGTTTGTTATAATTTTCACTTACATGTTCTTTGCATTTACTAGCAGCAGGGAGGCCTGATGTTGCACATGGTAGTGATGTTGCGCTGCTGCTGTTGCCAGCTGTGTAAGTGCGCCCTTGTGACGATTGCTACCACTAAAATTTCATGGTCCTTGCGTGTTTCTGATTGACGATGTTTTTTTACATTCCAGTAGTTTTTATGTTCCGATTGCCCTCTAGTTTTGATTATATTGATTGATACGGGTTTGTGTTTGGTACTTATTTTATTTTTTGTTGTACGGTCAGGTCTTGTGGTGAGGCAAACCCTAAATTGATCGAGTGATATTCTTGATCTCTACGCTAGAGGTGTAGTTTCTCACGCGTAAAATTGAGTGTTTAATGCAGGTTCAAGCTCGTCTATGTTTCGAAAGCTTTTGCTTTCATCAACCCATGTTCGTTTTCGTACAATTTTTCTTCTTTTTCCCTTCCAATAAAAATTTGCGCTTATCTTTGTGTCGAAGTAACTCCATGGACAATAAATTGAAGAATCTTCACGCTATTGTTCGCGTAGAACACAAAAGTTATCAAGAATTTTGTTTAAAAAAAACTCCCGTTATGTTCCTCGCGGCTAATGAACCTTAAACCTGGGCTCTACCCTGGGCTCCGAAAATATTAGCAGCCTTCCCTTTAACTTTCCTCGTGGCTTTTGCTATCAAGATATGAAGTGCAAGCGCTCTGGCGTATTTGTTTGTCGGGGCGGGAGGTTGAGCATCTGATAGCATTTAGAGTCGCTTAGCGCGCATTCGATCGCAGCGAATGAGACCGTAAAACTCACTGTATCCCTCGATCTGCTCAGCTTAAGGGCGGATCGCTTGAACTCTCCGACATGAGGGCGTGCTGGCACTGGCGTTCACAACAAAGACACTCCTCGCTCTTCCAGCAAATGTGCCCGCATATTTTGTCCTGGCTCCACTGCACCTCCTTGCTCATGACCTCGGCAGAGAAGATCGTTTGTTCTCCGATAGGCCCGTGACGAAGAACAATGTTAGTGATGTAGAAAGTGAGAATAGTGACGTATGGAAGATTGTTAGTTCTCCAATAGGCTCGTGACGAAGAACAACGTTAGTGAAGTAGAAAGTGAGCTTTCAAAATTTTTTCTTATTTCCTAAGCTGAGTGTTATGTGTTCGCAATAGCCGTGTGCTATAGGTTCCGCCGCCGTGCGGCCGGAACCCGGGTTCGAAACTCGGCGCTGGCAGTGGCGATTTTCTCTGTTGGGTATAGGAGAAAAATTCCAAGCACAATACCCCACTCTACCCAGGTATCTGAAATGGGTACCGGTCTTGACCGGGGGAAAGCGTCATGGCGTCCTGGCGTTAGTTATAAGGCATTTGAAAATCCAATGTACAAGGTGATATGTATCAGGCTTGATTGGAAATAAAGCATCCGTAGATGTCTTCATTATTATTGAGAATTTCAGCCTAAAATCTTGATGAAGCTGGTGTTGAACATAGGGTGTAAAACAAGCTGCAACACATTTTTAACTCGAAGTGCATCCCATTGTCATACCGCGTGCACTTTCATTGCCTACTTTTACAAGAGTTTTTCGGCATGTGTTGAAATGTAGGATCTTCACTTCCCGTTTTATGGTGATACTAGATGGAACTAAATGTAAATTTTCTTGCAGTAAATAGGCTCTTCTCATATGTATTGCTGCGTCTCAATGATCTAAAAATTATGTTTCAGGACGAGATAAACTGGTCTCTTATAAATATCGTAGGCTTTCGTTTGAGGATTTCCTAATCGTGTTCAGCACAGCTTTCTTGTGTGCAGATCTGTCTACCTTAATTTTGTGTTTACTTCCTGACAGTTGTTGAGAGAAATGAAATTTGTTAACAATTTCTAAACACAAGTTTCGCAGTGCAAGTTATTTTTTTCGTTCATTTTATCACTGTCGTTTCATCATTTACTTTTCATTTTTATCGTTGCGGACATTTATAGACATTTTAATAGAATTTATATCGTAATAAAATTATTTTACAGATTACTTAAAAGAGCATTCAAATAATTCAACTGTGAAGCACAGTACAAACTGCAGTAAGTCACGCAAATCATAAATAAGAAATTTTATACTCATTTTATTCTCTATGATAATTATATTGGAAGAAAACTTTACTGAAGACAATAAATTTGTTTATGATTGGAAGTCAAACTCTCGAAAATAAAGCTGAGAATAAATCAGCGTTTTGATTTGAAGAAACAGTTGTTTAACGTCATATGTACACGCGTTAATGATCGCTTAAACATATAGAGTGGTCATAGGACGAGTTAAAAATTAGATTCCACAATAAGAGAGGCTAATGCCTCGCAGGTGGCGGGGAAATTATAAAGAATTTGAAGGCATAAAAAGTAATTGCTTCTGAAATGGGAAGTAGAGCGCCTGCAAGTTGTCAGAGCAGAGGTAGGAACTGCTTGGGTCCATCGGTTGTGTGATGAAATACGTCTCAGGTAACTTTTTTTGAAGCGTGTGAGCTACCGAGTCACCTGAAATGATTTCAATGGTGAGCAGGACGAACACAGAGAGCCAGTTGAGCATGTCATGGACCGTCGCACCTGCGAACGCCCTGCGGAACACGTCTCTGATTCTCATAACAGAAAGCTGATAAATCCAAACTTTTTTCGTTCTTAACTTCAAGATGAGTAATTAGAGAATTACTCATCTTGAGAAATTAATTACTTTTTATGCTGGATTCCAAACAGTAAATGAGTTTTGCATGAATGAGGTTCTATTAAAACTAAGAGATAATATACATGCCTGAAAATTTTTAAAGACTCAACGGCAGCTAGTTCTTAGTGAACGGTGTTGCGACTTCAAAATAAGAAAGACTAACAAATGGCTTCTGATCAATACACTGTAAAGTACCGAGCCTACCATAAAAGCAAGATTTTATAGGTGCAATCATCATTCTTTGAATATGCATAATCCACTGCTCATCTGCTTCATCGTGTTGGCGCGTCTGTATCTATTCTACAAGGTTTGTATGTATACATAAGCGCGCCTTTTGTAAGAGCTGTGTTCCTCACTCAACGCATTTTATTTCAGAAAAGATAATTTTGTACACATGCTCCCGAAAATATTTCGTGTGAAATTCACAACTTTAAAAAATATGTAACTCTATAAATGTTTCCAAAAAAGGAGCTTGAAGTGGTACTATATTTTAACGTATTGCAGTTATTCACATTGTGACACCTACCACATAAATTATTTAGTAAACTATTTTGACGGATTTCCTTCTTTGTCTCCGCACGCCCAATATAGTGTCCACTCATGTTTGTAAGTAGGTTCTTCGTTCTGTTACTCACATACATTGTTCTTGTCGCCATAGTTACCGTAAACTCAGTATGGGTATTTTAAATCGGGCCAATGTGACAATTTTTGAGTTACCGTATACAGTATGTCTCCCGTCAAATTTTAGTGACTCCCCGTTACTCTATTTTTTAATACTGTAGACGATCTAATATTACGGAGGCAATAATTCCGATTAGGTGACTGACTCGTCATTTTATTCGTGTGAACTCCGTAGGAGTTTTGTTTTTCTATCATGAAATTGTCACCAAATTTATGCTTATTCAACATTCATTTATAAATCATATCTGTTTAAGCATTGCTTTTTCATCAATCAAGTATGCTGACTAGTGTGTGCAGTAATTTTTTTTGATAAATCAGCGGAAACGCACTTTAGATTTTTACTGTATTAAAATGCCGGAGTATATTTAGTGCATGCTAAAACGTTAAATTTTGTAAATAATTGAAAATTTTCTACTGTATTAGATCGCGTGAGTAAATTTAGTGCATGCTAAAACGTTAAATTTTGTAAATAATTGAAAATTTTCTACTGTAGTAGATCGCGTGAGTAAATTTAGTGCATGCCAAAACGTTAGATTTTGTGAATAATTTTTTCAGTATTCATTATTTTCAGCACATTTTGATTCCCTTATATTTTCCAAGTTATAATCGCGGAATCGGCTTGTCGTGAATACCTGACGAGCTTAGACCGCACAGTCACAAACTCGGTCGTGATTCTTGTGTCGGCACCGATTGGATTAGCTGGAGCGTCGTGAAATCCATTATACCGTTCCCACGCTGGTAATTCAAGACGCTCGCAACCTCGCGTAAGAACGGACAGTGTCCCCTTCAAGCGTCACCTTATGAATTTGAGAAATAAAGGCCCTACACTGACCTTCGCCATCGGCAAATTTTCATTCCATATTGGTCTACGATTATTGTTGATATGATTTTACTTTAATTTAACTCATGGCCGGGGGATAACCGGTTTCCCCGGCACATAATGTAACTGGCAGTAATTTAAATTTTCTTTTTCAATCGATAACATTCAAGCCTCGGCGAGCTTTATTTGAGCGGTGGAGCTCATTTTAATGGTCGGTTTGATCTGACCGCATTAAGTATTCGTTCTTTATGAAAATAAGCGTCTGGAGTGTGGACAGTTGAGCACGTTTGTGCCTGGGGGTGGTGCGCTTTGATGAAGACTTCATCTCATTTCCATCGATGATTATTCTACGAGCTGATCCATGACGTTGATGAGGTGCTACCCTGTGCTTCATGGGTTCCTACATATGTCATCAACATTCAGGAATGCGGAGCTTCAGATCGAGTGGCTGCCGAAGTTGGCTCCTCTGGTGCAATGTAGTCTGCGAATTGTGCCCACTTCCAGGAACGATACAGCAAAACTTGCGATTTTCTCAGTGCTGTGGACAAATTTATTCCTCTTTGTTAACCTTCTCAGAATTTTTGTGTACCGGTCCTCATCTGTTTAAACTCAAGTACTGATTACTCATATCGTTCGTTGCACTTGTGTTCCTCCGATGACACAGCTACAACTGTGAGAATTGAGAAGTAAGGATGTGAGAGTAACTATCGTCTCGTTGATATCTTGGATAAAACTCTTCCTTTTCTAATCTGGCTATCCATCTCACTTACATAGTTCGTAATTCAGGTACCATACCGTTTTTTAAATTGAATAAAATGCGTGAAAATTGAAAGCCATGCTGCTTTCAAGTACAGTTTGAGGTGATCTCGGAATGACTGTTCTAGTAAGCTTCAGTACACCGTACGCTTGTTCACAATCTACGAGAGTCAGAGTTGATCTATTAGAAGAGAATTACGCAAGTTCCTCAAATTTTTTGTTACTCCTGATCGAGATTAAATTAAAGACTTTACATTAAAGGCTCGAGTCTAGACAGTAATTGGAATTAGTTGTTAGTAATTAGTTGTTGGAGGTGCACGTGCGTGCCACGCACTTGAGTACGCGACTATCACTTGACGTGTGTGCACTTGAGTACACGAAAGATGTTTTCTGTTTTTACATTTCTGTTAAGTGGAGACCAGTTTTGTGTTCAATAAAAACCGTTGATATATTGGCTCAAGACAAAATGCTCTACGTGGCGATACTTCGGGCAGAGTTGCTGAGTTTCCGTCGTTAGATGAATCGTCCAGATATTTTGAACAAAAATTATTTTACAAAATAAATGAACAGTACATTTGCAACTTGATGAAGACACAGAACAAAAGTATTTTACAGCTTGACCACTACAGCTCTATATATAGACAGACAGCACAGTCCATCCAACAGTGCAATAGAGCATCCTCCTTCTACCACCCTCGGCCTCCTCAACCGTAATCGCTTTTCAAGTGTTTGCTTGGTCCCTTTGAGGGTTGGGAGCCAATTTAATCTTCCGTTTCTTTTTGATTCTGAAAATCTCTTTCAAAGCCTGTCAACCACGTTTTGTGGATCAATGCGAGTTTGTATAGGGTGTGGGATGAGGGTCGAGCAAAACGTGTGTAAAGAATTTTCTGCAATGTATGCAATAAAAACTTTTTTGAAGACTTATCTTCTGGTACGTAAGCTCAAAGAAAAGATATTACTGTAGGATGATATGAACCGCCAAAAAACGTAAGAATTTAGTTTAAAAACCGCTCATGAACAGCTGTAGACCAGGTATCGTCTTCTTTTATGTCTGTCATATTTTTTGTGCTCTGTAGTCCATCTCATCTCGTTTGGGTAGTCGAGATCACTGGCAATCTTCCTCACCATGCTTGTTCAAGCCCCTGGTTTTCTTGGAAAAATTTCACCGTGCATTGAAGCATCGTATAGGAGCTCATGCTATTGAAAGTTAAGTCCTTTGGCAGTACTGCGCGTAATGTACAAATCTGTGAGTGCTTTTGTACGGCTGGATTACGTGCACCATCGAAGCCGACTTAAAATTCAAGTTGCATTCACGGTGGTCGCGCATGTGCTATCCTTACTCTAAAATTTATGTGAAACTTTAATTACTACAAGCCTTCTTCAAATGCACAATTACCCATAACTGTGCAGTTGTGTCCAATGCTGGCTGCTGTGATCAATCCACTCATTGTTTTTTCATGACATCCACATCATGAACAAGGCGAAGTCGTTTAACACGCCTGGACGTTTTGCGTGCTCATGGTTGCGCGAAACTCAGCAACTCAGACCGAAGTATCGCCACGTAGAGCGTTTTGTCTTGGGCCAATATATCAAATTGGGGGTGTAGCGCATCAATCTTTATCCATTAATTTTGAATATTAATGGGACGACTCGGCCGGTCAGCGAGGCACTTGTGATCGTGCTGCTTTTGACAGCCTGGCGTATCGGTGATGAATGGAGGGCGTCATGAATTGATTTTCTTTGCGGCACACTCTTACTCGACTCGAGCGCGTTCTGTGATAGAGATACTCGCCAACTCAGCTTTCAGGTCGTAGGCGCCAGAGCGTTTTGAACAACTCTGAGAAATCTGGGACGCAATATTTTATTGGTTTAATTTTGTTTGTTTAATTTAACGTTGCAAAGTCATGCGCCGTGTGAAACTATTTCTTTAATGTTGCAGTTTAGATATTATGTTTTTAGTACGTGATATCTGTGTTAAGTTTAGTACTTTTCCTGAGCTACAATTGTTATTGGGTTTTCATTTTCTAAGATGCAGTATAGCACCAAAATTGGTTGTACGAGTTCTTGCACACTTGGTAACTTTAACCTTCTCATCGATATTCGCGGCTGTCGAGAGGTCATGATAACGATCACGAGTTTTTAGACTGGAGTAAAAGTTGGAAATTGTGCCGCAAACTTGGAGTTCCGAGTTGCTTGAACACTTTCTCTGACATCACTTGTTCGCTCCTAATTTTAACCATTCTAAGTTTTACGTGAGCCATTGGTAAACTATAAATGATAGGGTAATGAGTATGAAAGTAGCTAGAAAACCACTGCATCGAAAACACAATCATTAGACGTTCTTAGAAAATCAACTGTTTTACAATTTTTAAAGTAGAGTCCTTACCGAACCTGGATTTGCTCAGAGTGGGCTATATATAGACTCAGTGCCCAATTGCAGATTAAACATCACAAACGAGTTTAGTGAATTTTACCTGAGGCTATACTCAAGTTATGATGCTTCGCGATTCATCAAAGGTAAATTCTTGTTTCCGTGGCACTGGGATTAGTAATCATGTCTCGGTATGGACGTACGTCTCATCTCGGACGAGTGCATGAACAGTTCATGTCCGGGGTCGATCTGAGCTCATCTGAAATATAGGTTACGTTTTTAATTATGAGCTATATCGGTTTTTTTAAATGCATATTGATTCGATAAATTTGCGATGAAAAATTTAAATAGTTGCCTCGTCAGTTGAGGTAGCTCATTTTAAAATTTAGTAAATGTAGAGGCCATTGTATTGTTTATTCATTTCAATCAAAGTCAAATTCTGCTACTCTGTTGCTGTTGATGCTTATACGCAGTAATCGTTGAACACGATAGTGTTTAGAAACTGGAAACATCCTACATGTTGAGTGAATTTATTCGCTGTGCTGTGAGTCGCACTTAAAGAAGGCATATATTCCGATGCATGCGTGAATTCACGTACACTTGTCCGTGCTTATGTAAGCATAAAATTCAGCCTTTTATGATTAACAGGTCGTCATTACTCAGTAATTTTCAGTTTGCCGCTCTCAGTTTTTAGCAGAAGCTGTACCGAAAAACCATAGTTAGCACCATACATACAGTTTAAATTAAGATTTCAAGTGAACTTCAAAATATTTTGTGATTTTATTAAATGTTGTTCGATTATAACTAGACTAAGGCGTGATTACGTTGAAATTGAAATTGAAATTAAAATCCAGATAATCAAAAATTACGTTGAAATTGTGAGAAAATAATAACAAAAATTTGCGGGAGTAGGTGAAAAATATATTCATGGCAAAGAGGTTTATTTAAATTGCGCGAATTTCGCTTAACACCGTTTTTCGTAATTACCAGACCCATTTACATTAGAATAAGAAGAACATGGAAATATATCCGAGGGATGGACTCATGCAAAACAGAATCGGAGTCTCTCTCATGAAATACTATGCCCATTTACATTAAAATAAGAAGAACATGGAAATATATCCGAGGGATGGACACATGCAAAACAGAATCGGAGTCTCTCTCATGAAATACTATGCCCATTTACATTAAAATAAGAAGAACCACGGAAATATATCCAAGGGATGGACACATGTAAAACAGAATCGGAGACTCGGGCGGCGTGTCGTTGTGCCTTTTGTGAGCTTCAGCGGACGTCGAAAGCGTCGTGTCGCCTGCCTTCGTCGGCCGGCGTCCGTCGGTGACCACAATGGGGACCAGGTCGGCTTGATGAGCCATTGACGAACGGTCCTCTTGCTGAGGTCACCCGCTGCTTTAAAGGCCCATTAAACCTGCGCCCTACACTCGTTTTGGCTACGACTACGTATGGGACTGTTAATCCGAGCTTTGCTTCTTTTAGATATGCGGTTATCTTCTAAAAATTTAGTTAATCTTTCGGAAATTCAGTTAGCTTCTAACAATTTAGTTTATCAACTTTTGTGGTTCGTGTTCTCCGCTGCGAGAATAAGATCTGCTTAGTATTATATCCGCACCTTTTGCATTAACTGTGTGTGTAAATACTTGAAACGTTTCATTCTTGAGTAGTAAAAACCTGCAATGAGCAGTTGCTTCTATTCTGCGTTTAGAACTTGGCGTTTACGTTATAGGTTTTCCAACGAAGCCATTTAAATCATTTATGTATTTCAATATATTATGCGAACAAATTTTATGTGTTATTGTAACTTACACGTTTTGCGTGCGTAGCAGAGTATGAGTCCTCACTCTAGTTGTTTGTTTTCGTAAAAAATCAATTGCAATATTACGCCTTTGTTTCTCTCTGCAACACTTTGTATTTTCGAACGAGTGAAAAACCTCGCGTTTTTCAGCTGTGTGTAAAAGCAAAAAGATTCTTACTTTCAGATGTTTATATTTTTTGTGGGTGTGTTCAGTGCTCTTCACGACTGGTAAGGTTATCTCCTGTTTATCTTTACCCATTCTTCATACTTTTCAACACTAATGTATCAAGATTTTCGACTTAAAATGAACGCGTATATTAACACGAGTTTCACGCTAAAGCGTCAATGATAACTCTGTCATTGCTTTGAAATTTGCTTCCACCCCAATATTTTCAAACAGCGTGCGCTGTGTAATTCATCACGATTTGAAGCGATGAAGCTCCGTATCACCTGGATCACAATCTTTATATCAATTAATTCCTTGACGTTAGCGTTCTTCAATTTGAATTCAACCTCCGGACCTTATCCATTTGTTCTCATCATGAATTCAATACATCGATGTACAGACCATATATATTTGATCTCATCGGTTAATTATGCGTTGAGGGAAATCCGTGTATGACCTCATAGCGAGGTGAATTTCTTGAGCGTATCTCTACTGGGGCTGTATAGCCCGTCAGTCTGCAGTTATCCTATCTAGGTAAGAGAAAAATGGGCGATGTTATAATACAAGATTTATAAATATTTCCTGTTCCACTATCGTGTAAGGGTATAATCATGTACCCAGCGTCTGTATTGTGTTTCAGTCTAAAGGGAGACGGTTTTATAATAAGTAAAGTAATGATGCGTTACCCCTGTGTTATGGACGGTACATCTTTCGCATCAATTGTGGCCACGTGCGTCATCAAAATAACGGGAGAAGGTGAAATAATATCGCGTTCTGCTGGAAGTGCGGTGCATTAGCGATGAAGTAATGTTAGTAGCGCATTAGCAATGAAGTGTTGTTAGTAATGAGCTGCATTCAAATTACTCACCTTTCCTACTAATGCGAGTTGTCATTCATCATCGTTCGTGTGGAGGCTTTTACGATTCATGTTGTGACAACTTGAAACTTGTATTTTTTGATTTAGTTTTGTCGATGATAGAGTAGCTCAATTGAATTTGATGTGTGCTATTACTGAATGAGTCAGTCATGCACTTTGGGGGATAACGAGCTTAAATAGAAAAAGTTAACAGCATTGAGAAGGAGTTTTGCAAATTTTCGTAAGGGGTTTAATCTCGTTGATGACTTACATAATTTAGTTTATACTCTAATTTGTTCCAAACGCAGTAATTACTGTAAGTCGTAAAAACACACCTTTCTAGAGAATTTATTGAAGTTAACTTCAGTAACTTTGCAGACCTAGCCCTTCCCTGCACACCATGTTGCAGCTAGTAGTTCACATCCACATTTTTGCAGCATACTTTTTCAGGACGAGCGAGAAATAGGCTCCTTTTGTTTGCGAGCTATCGAACTCAGTGTTCCAATTCTCATTAATTAGCAAGTGTTCGCCGGCCTTTTCATGAGACGCTGTAGTGGGCGTTACCGGTCGTCGTCTCGCCTCTAATTTTGTGCTGTTATTCTGCCACTTTTAACGAGGCTGGCCTGCTCTCTGCCGATAACTTGCCTTGCAATGCTGCCAGGTCCTTTGCTCTCCCAAGGAAGGCGTGTGAAACATTGCGCTTCAAATTCCGATTGTCTTCTTGTCTTTCTTGAACGAGAGAACAGCAAGTTACCTCGTCGATTTTCCTGCAGTCGTCAATGCAAGAACATGCGATGCGGTGTTGAGATTTTACTTGTGTTGAAAATTCACTATGAGCAGCGATGGGCAATGTAATGTTTGCCTCATCTAAATTAAACTCTTCATTTTCATTTATGCCTGCTGAATGGCTGTCACAGTAACTCAAATGCCTTAAAAGTAATGATCTTCCTTCCATGTCGGCGTAAAACTTGTGTATTTAGAAATGTGTTAGAGACGCTTGAGTATAATATTTCATGCCAACTGTTTCTGACTAAGTGTTTGTGGTGTGTCGCTTTCTGATTCTTTTATGTCGCTATGAATTGTATCAGCGAGTAAAAATACAATTTGAAGAAGATTTTGATAATGGTTTTGCAAATTTATTCATTGTTACTCGGTCTGACTCGGAATACATCTTCTGTGAACGTCACTTCGTCTCGAGGATCTAATGAGTGCTTTAAATTTGAAAAATGGTTATTATACGTGTTTATTTTTAATGCGAGTGCCTATTAATGTAGCCATTTAGTATCGGCGCAGTTAAACCTATGATTTTTTGTTCCCTTAATGTCAGATATTCTACTTCATTTGTGTTTTTTTAATGTACTGTGAGATCATTACTATTATTCTCATCGGTGTTCTGTAGTGCGTCTCCAGTTCGTTTTATCTTTTTCTTAACACAAGCCTTCTACAACGAGCACTAAACATCGACAACCTCGTCCTTATATTACAACGACAAAACGAATAGAAATATGATTTGAGTAAATTCATTTTTCTTCTAAATTGAGTTCGAAAATTTGAAATACACAGCTGAATTTAGTATACAAAATGAGTATACTATACTCTGATGTACGAGAAAGTCATATTTCGTTAGCGATGAAAAAGTTGTATAGTGAGTTTAATAACTTTTCAACTCCGTTTTATTTTTTTCTGATAAGCCACTCTTCTTAATAGAATGCTGAAATGCATCGAGCTGTAGAGCACAATACGGTCGCTCGGCCTTTTATATTCTAATGTACCAGCTCGTTCAAAATCTCTATTGGCTTTACCGCTCTAATATGTCGGCATAAACTTACAGCTCCCTGCTCTCTCCTCCTCGCTTTAAAAACTGGAGTATGATAAACCCTTGCACTTTCACTGATAAGTCATGAATCAACGGTGAAATGTTTCTTGAGGACCGCTGCCTGATGGCCCTTGATGCCAATTTTATAGTCGCAGTAAGCTACCTAAATTACCATACTGCTCTGCAGTGGCATCCTGTATGACCGCATTTTTGAGTAGCAGGTACCGAGTTTGTTTGCTCTATTCAGGGAGTCCTACGCTACAACCGTGGGCGGCTGTGGTTCATCAGAACATATTTCGTACCGTTGCACTGCGAACCATGTGAAATTCTTAAATTTTTTATGCACGTCTTCAATTCGATACACCAATAACTTGGCGTCGTTGTTCATTCGAAGAAAGTGAATTATTATTGAGCAATTTGAGCTAGACCATTGGGCATTAGTTCGTTCATTATTCAGGAAGGCATGCGCAATCCCGAACTATATCAGGCTCTCAGCTGGGTAGAGCCTCTTAAATTCGGTTCCTCTGATGCTGCGCCATGCGAATGCGATTGTAACGCTATTGTTCTATTACTACGCTGCTGATTGGAAAACAACATCCTGTGCTTGTGTAACATATAGTAATCGTTGCTCGATGCCTGTTCTTTATGAGTTATGTTATAAGGCAGTCGCGCTTGATTGTGGCTTTACAGAGTGCCGACTTTGACTCCTAAATAATGAGTTCGCTGCAAGTGCGGTGCCTAAGTCTATTTTCCTGCCTCTTTTATGGGCTTCTCTACTCTTTACAATGGTGCTATTTTCGTTGACGTCGCCTGCGTGTAATAAATAGTTTGGCGAACACTGTTCACTACCGCTACTTCGATTCTGAGTTATTTTGCCCTAGAGTTTGGTCGGCTACATCCCGATCTTACGACCTACACCTGGTCAAAATAGGGGTATTTGTAGCTCATTCCTCGAAGCGTTCCAATAGTAGTACTAGTATGACTGGAACTTTTGCAGTATAATGTCATTGTCCTCTGCATTAGAAATATGGTCTTTTTCATAGCAGTCTTTTCTGAGTCAAAATCAGCTTTTGTATCTGTTTTAGGCTAAGGTTTCTCTGCTTGACTTATTTTCTGGTTTAAAGTTAGTATTTAAGAACACGGGCGCAGGTAGTCTTGAGCTGTTTCTTTTCTTGCGTGACATGACATTGCTTTCTACCATTTTCATGTCAACTTAATAGAAAATTAATACATATGATGAACATCCAAAACATTTCCTATGTAGCGATTACTATTTTTTTTCATAAATCTGAGCAGCGCAATTTGCTGGAGCCTGATGACTCGTGAATTCAAATCTTGTTCCCATGAAAACATACTCGCTTTCGAGCATAGATCACGCGCAAGAAATAAATCGTAGAACAATAGAATGTTACTGGACAAGTTCATACGGTCCTGTAAAAGTTGTTCCCCATATTTGGCACTCAAATCGTTCAATGCTCGAGCTGCCACGGTCGGCTTTATCGCCTTTAGGATCCGAGTCCACGCTGGCCTGACGTGCTAATGGGCAAGTCAATCTTGCGGAAATTTTTATTTTTTTACAGTCCAATGCAGTGAAATTCCATGTTCGGATCAAACTAATGCATTGTTAAAAATTCTTCTTCACTTGCAGGGTTTTTTCGAAGGACGAACTCACACACAATGTACGTACATCTTGTCAGAAGGTTAAAATTCTAAATGTGGTTGAGTAGAAATTTTTCTTGGAGAAAACTGTCGTTGCTACAGCTGTTTTAATGGCTCCCACCTTATTAATGTACTGATTTGTATCGTTTTTAATGAGCAGACTAGTTAAATTAAGAAATGCTTGCCACTGTCCAAAAACTTCGGATGAAAGTATGGAGGAAATCATAA
The DNA here is from genome assembly GCA_030386875.1 of Morinoia aosen. Lineage (NCBI taxonomy): Eukaryota > Metazoa > Arthropoda > Malacostraca > Amphipoda > Talitridae > Morinoia > Morinoia aosen. The sequence continues at coordinate 80,453,163 of CM059561.1, read as the reverse complement.
TCCACTGTCGTATTATTTTAGGCGACTAACATTTTATCGCAAATTAACTCAACTTATGAGGCCACAAAAGACTTCTTCGGCTTCGTTTTTAGTGCGTCGGTTTTTTTTTTTTACATCTTGACGAAATGCACCATGTTTCCGTGTCGTAGGAATCAGCGGTCATGACATTACCTTTGCGTGATCGGGTGATGATCAGCGTGTCAACTTCTAAGTTGTTCCGCCTGAAGAGTAAATTAGCCCTTTGAACGTGTTGATGTATTGAGCAAGAAGTGCAACAGCGAGCTGTGTTACCATTTGTGAAAGAATAATATTCGTGTTTTTTTTATTTACCCGTTCACTTACGTAAGCAAGTTCTTTCGATGCATGGTTGATCGCAATAGGCAAAAATTATTATTATTTTTTTTTAGCGTACGTGTTGAGAGAAGTTTTGTTCCAAGTGGCATCTTGTTCAGTAATGGAGAAGTATTAAGTTTGCAAGGAAAGACCACAAAGAGATGGGTATCTCTAGAGTGCACTCATATCTTTACACTTGGAGCTCGGTGCTCTCCTGTCTCAGGAGTCAGCCATTATTTTGTTCACAATCCCTTTAGAGGACAATAAAAGAACGATAATCACTAAACATGCACCTTGTGCATAGATTTCAAATTCCATTAGCTCCGTACTAAGTGACGCTTTCCTCAATCCTCTCTTTGGAACGCGTTTGTTGCGGTCAGGGAGGCTTAAACTAACATCTACGTAATCTAATCTGAACTCGTAAGCCGACACTTCTCGAACGAAAGAATTACTTAATCTTCCCTTTATCAAAACCACATCCAGATCGGTCAGGTCTACGTTTCCATGTGTTGAATAATTCAACCAATGGGGAACGCCTAACCACATAGCGGAATGCTGCTATAATCTTATTCTGACATTATTGTGAATGCTGAATTGCAAATGAGGTTACTCGAGCTTGTGTTCCTTCATTCGCTCATAGCTACCCTTAGCGTGTGTTTGTCTCTTTACCTCTTTATTTTACCTCTTTACTTCTTTATTTTTATTTCATTGTGTTCCTTCATTCGCTCATAGCTACCCTTAGCGTTTGTTTGTCTCTTTACCTCTTTATTTTAATTATTCGTTTTATCACAGGTGTTTTTATACATTAATTCTTGTCTATTTTGGTGTCTACGATTTTTTGCCTTGAGAAGGAATATTTTTTAAAGTGGATGAGCAGTTGTAGCTTTCTTGTTGACCAAGATGAGAAATTTTACATCTGTGTGCAAACTCGGACGATTTATCGAGCTTTTTTCCATTTTTGAGAACGCACTTTTCAGCTGGTCAGGTGGTCTTGTACGATGGTACGTACATAATTTTCCTTCACCTGAGCAAAGACAAATCATTTTTCGTGCAGCCAGGCTCGCGATGTTCTGAAATTCATGTCGGTGGTCATGAACATGTGCGGAGCAGTCGCTTCTCCTAGAGTCTAGACCCTTCGCCCGTGACTGGTCTTGGGTCCCTCGTGACCTATAGTGACTCTGCCCGCTGTTGATCTATAGTTCCCAGTTGTTTCTGACCACGGAAAGTTATTGGCTCGCGGTTGTTCACTGAACTTCAAAAATAACAGACCTGCGGTTTTTCCAGTGTAAATGTGTCTTCATTGTCGTATTTTTCCAGGTTAAAGGTGTCTTCATCGCCGCATGTATGCATATTTATGTATTATTCTTTCGTTCCTCACATTGACACAAAACTTCAGGATCTTGAAAATCCCTCCATTCTGACATCGGTTTCTTCTTCCTCCACAGTTACTGATAATACTTGGTCATGAGTTATCTTCAGATACAGTATAATTGCGGTGATGTGCATCGAACCCATTTTAATTTTAAACTTTTTGGGCTCAGCTCCGATGATTTTCTCTTTTACATGTAACCCCCGTGTACGCTTCAACTGCAGCTATTTATGAGGTACAGTTCCTGCTATTATTATTCCGTATCTGTTTATTGTGGCATTGTTCTCATTGCTTTTATCCTCATGCTGATTGTCAGGTAGTTGATAATTCAATTTTTTCTGATAACAGGCTCCCTTGAACTCTGCTCTCCAGTAAGTTTTCTGGGTACATGTTATCATGTGTTTATTACGTACGTTTTTCATTAGTTTGACGCGAACAGCGAGCGTTTTGCGATTGTGTCCTATTTTCTTTCAGAACATAATCCTGCATAAAAAATTCACTCAAGATTTTTACTGAAATTTCGATGCAAGAAACTGCGGTAGATGGTTTTTGAAATTTAAAGAAGGCAATTTTGATTTTTGACCGCATTGCTTTGTTGTTTGCTGAGAGTTCATGAGTAATGATTAATCTTTATCAGATGCTCCTGAACAGTAGATCAACGTGCATCAAGTCTTTGGGACGATGTTCTGATTGTTTGTCGAGGACTTTCTCTGCGGCCTCCAAAAGCTTGTCATCCGAAAGACAGAGTCTCCCTGTTTGAGGCTCATGAGTGAGATCGAAATTGCCTTCTTTAAACTTCAAAAATCATCTACGCCACTGTCTAACGCTCACACCTTCTGGACAGACAGCGTTTTTATGTTTTTCACTGCTGTTGTTGGAGTGTTATTTTTAGGGAACTCATACAACATACAATGACGCTTACGATTTACTTTGAAACTTTTCTCATCCATGGGTTATAGATGTGTTTAAAGTATCAACTGGATCATTTCAATTAAATGTGAAGTTTAACTGAATATCTGACATCTGACCTGACCTTGAAAACCGCTGTTAGGACTTATTCAAATGTTTTAAAGCTTGGTTAAAAGAAAAGAGGACAGAATTTTCCGGTACCCCTAATAAATAAGAATAGAGACTTGCTTTATTCCTAGCGTCAGAGCTACTGTTGGACAGAAGCTTTCCATCGAAAGATTTAATTTCATTGTACTGAACTAGAAATATCCCTGTGCACAGAGTGTTGTTTTAATACTTTTTCCAGAAATTATAATTAAGTCAATTTTTTTTTGTGTGTGCAGGTAAGGATGCCCTGCATTTGAGTTCCGTCCACAGCTTTTTTTAAATGTAAGTATGACGAACATTGGTGAGCGTCGCTGCCGTGGGCAAGCTTCTCAAGCGGATGAGAATGAAACAATTAAATTTGTTCATGAAGAGGCAATGTTATGTTAATTCTAATTTTTATATAAACGGTAGGTGAAGATTATTTTCAAGTTTTTTGGCAGTCTATCTTCTCGGTGTTACGATTGCAGCGTTCAAATTTCTTGACATTATGCAATCATCAATTACGACTGAGAATTTAGGTTTGTACACTGTTTGAAAACAAGATTTCTTCCATAATTTTCGCTCGTATTCTGTGATCTATGATTGGAGTGGCACCATCTGTTATTGGCCGAGTGCACCTGACTGGCGTTGAGCATTGTGCGCTTTGACGCGCACTGCGCCAGATATCACATTTTTCATGATGATTATAATGTGGTACTTGAATTTCTCCCGTATAATTTTGTGCTTATGCCCCGTCTTGTGTGTTACTGGACTGCGTTATCACAGTGGTAATCCACCGTTCGTTTCAGCGCCGGCAGTTTACGCTGTTGGATGCCGACTTTACGACGCGAACCTAACTCTTAGGAACGGTAACTGGCCTGTACTCTAGATCATTAATAAGCATACGTGTGTAGAGCACAACACTTCTTGTGCGATTACGTCGCGCGATAGCGTGTTCAAAGGCTGTCGTACTATCTGATCGCTCTCTCTGCTTACAGGTCAGTTCGCACTGGCGTTTTCAGTAGCTTCTCGCTCTGAACATTTCTCATTTGTTGCAGTGTTTCTATCTATTTTTACTAGCAACATCAGGAAGTAAAAGATTTTCAGTAGCTTCTCGCTCTGAACATTTCTCATTTGTTGCAGTGTTTCTATCTATTTTTACCAGCAACATCAGGAAGTAAAAGATTTTCAGTAGCTTCTCGCAATGATCATTTCTCATTTGTTGCAGTGTTCTACCTATTTTTACCAGCAACATCAGGAAATAAAAGATTTTCAGTAGCTTCTCGTAATGATCATTTCTCATTTGTTGCAGTGTTTCTATCTATTTTTACCAGCAACATCAGGAAATAAAAGTTTTTTTCTTACTCCGCGAATTTTCTCGTGGAACGGTAGAAGTGAAAGCTTCATTGTTCCTGAATCACATACTTCGTCTTATATTTTAATTTTTCAACCCTTTCTCATGACATAAAATAAGGGATAGGGGCGATTCTTTTATTTTTTATTCGTAAGTTGTCGTAATTCTCAAGAATATTTTCATCACATTTGCTTCGTTAATCTAAACTATAGAACGTCTAGACTTAGATTCTAGTATCATTCAGGGACCTTCTATTTTTGTCAGGCTACAGACGGAACTGCTTGCACTTTTAACCTCTCTTATAGACTGATTAAATTCCTTTTCACTTCATGTATCGCACATTTTTTTCTGGCGTGTAGAGGTTACAATCCATCAATGATAAGAGCGGCTTTCTTTGCTGGGATGCGCCGGCCCTCTTACGCCCAGCTCGACTCCTGACGACAGACAGACCGTCGCGACGTTCACACCTCATTGATCTTCGTGATCCGCGAGGTGTGCTATATAGCGCTGCTACTGAGCACCTCAACTTCAAGCTAAGATTCTAAATTGATGTTGCAAATCCGGCTTGCATTACCTCGGGGAAAATGATGGTCCCGAGAACTTTATTTCTTAAGACTTCACGGTGCTACTGAGAACCTAAAGTCTCAACTTCGAACTGAGATTATAATTTGATGTTGCGAATCCAGCTTGCATTACATCGGCGAAAATAGACAGCGATTTCCCAGACCATAATTTTTTAGGAATTAGCGGTGCTACTGAGTCAAGCTGCCTCAAGTCTCAACTTCAAGCGAAGATTCTAATTTGATCTTGCGAATCCAACTTGAATTACATCGGTGAAAATTTACCCTGACCACCATTTTTTAAAAACTTTGCACTCATGATGCGACTCGGTCTTGTCACCAACTAAAATAATAAAATGATTTTGATGAGCAAAATTGTATGTTCGAACTCTGTTATTTTTACCCTACTTAATTTTATTGACTGTTCCTATTTGTCCCTCGTACTTTTAATGCGCAAATCGCCATTTTTTATTGGAAATTACCTTCTTTTTAAGATTTGAGGTTTGAAACAGTTTCATTGTATCACGGGATTCAAGTTCTACCCAATTTGATTGAAATGTTTGGTGTTTCTCTCACGCATTCATGGATTTATTATTGGATACGCAAAATCTGATGTACTACTTTTCCATCATCAATGATTCAATAATTCTGACGAATTGCTTGAGCATTTGCTCTATGAAATTTTTATTATTTTGTTCAATGTCTTCATTATTTACATATCTACATTCGTTAGTAATTTTTGAAAAATTGTTATCGTATTTAAATTTGTCTAACCATTATTTGTTGACTGCCTTCCTCATCTACATTCGTTAGGAATTATTGAAAAAAATTATAATGGTATTTAAATTTATGTAACCTTTAACCACGAAAAGCAAATCGGTGCTCGTGCTCCTACAGTATGGGTTCCTGATCTCCAAATCCGGTGTGTAATTCTTTAGTTGCTGTAGTGGAAGGGTGGGGACCTGCTGCTGTCAATGTAAGAAGTCCGGCTTGCATGAATTTCTCTACCTAGCTTCACACTTGCATCTTGTATGGCCTTATGCGGAGCTCTTTGTCAGCGAACCTCTGCTCATTTCAATATTTCAGGCGTGTTTCCGCCCTTGTTGATTCTACGGCGCCCTTGTTCTATTTAGTTGTATCTGCTTCGGCCCTGATCGTGCGAGTCCAGAGAAAGACTTCGCCCTATCCAGCGAGGACTTTTTCTCAGCATTATGGCTATGATTGTAAATACTTGTGTTAATTCAAATGATCTATTTCGATGGCTCGTGTTTCATTTATTCGTTCGAAAATAAAACCGAGGTATGTTTGAGCAATTTATTTGTAATTTGAGTTCTGGACGTATGCTTAGTTAATTTTGTAGGTGTCGTTGTTTTTGTACGTATTCGAATTCACGATGTCATGCGGACGCGAATGTAGTGCTTCCTTCTCTTTTCTGCCTGTATTTTCCTTATTCAATTTTTGTTAGGTTTTTCCCATTTTCATCAATTTTTTCATGCGTTTTAAATTAGCCCTTGTTCAATAATTTTTTGCTCATGTTTTTTTAAGTATTTTATTACTTTCTTTTTTTATAATGGACGCTTATCATATAATACCCGTATTTTTTATATTTAGCTGAAGGTTCCACTTTGTAAATTTCTAAGTATTACATTTATTTTCCGTACACTAATCGAACTAGCAGATTCTCTTCATTTTTTCTTCAATATTATTTCTTTAACTTTGTTCAGTCTCAAGTTGTTGTGATCAGGGCACGACGACCTCATGTCCATTTTGCCTTTAGCCTGTACGGGCGAGACGTTGTGTCGCCCTTTAGTCCGCTCTGCAGGGGATCTACACACATCTCCTGGCCCTGCACATCAATCCTCTACACCCACATCTTCCTATCCTCGTCCCTGATCTTGCACTTCTTTGACCGCTGACCTTGTCCACCTTTTATTTCTCCTCTTAATCCTGCTCATCTTTTTATCCATGCTACTGATCTCTTGACGCAAAACCTTTTTTTTTCGTTCCCTCAGTTGATCTTGCTAGTCGTTTGTTCCTCGCTACTGACCATGTATACAATATTGCACTGACCATGAGCATACATTTTATACTCATGAGGTATATTATTGCAGACACCGTATATTTCAGGTTCGCACCGATACTACGATCATTTCTTATCTGGGAAATCTTTAGTATAGTAACATTATTTATCTCATATATCTATGATCCCTGCGTGCATATTCAAAGCATATTTTTGGTTCTGGTCGTTCACGAACACCGACACGTACCATAGATGACTTTTTGAAGTATAATTATGACATTCCTATCGAGTTGAGTTGTCTTGTGATTTCATTGCTACTACTTTCTCAGTAACTGCCCACATACCTTGAGATGGTATATAAACCTTGTATAATAAACGTTGAGATAGACGTTTATATTTGATATTAATTTACACACCCGATGGCATTATCGTTCTATTGTTCATTTCATTATCTTTCTATTGTTCGTTATGCATTGTAGAAGTAAATTTGCGCCCATGTGTGCTTCATTTATATCATCCTTTGTGATATTTACTCTACTATTTTCATGAATCGCATCTGCTCGACAATGATGCTTCTTGGAAGCGGAGAGAAAATGAACGCAAAATATGTTGAGCGTGTCTGCGAATGCTATATAGCTATTAATTTATTTTACATCGATTAGATAAGTCTACATTACCGAGAATGAAATTTCATTCTCTCCAGATAAGCCACCATGGGAAGGCCATTAAATCGTGAGTTGTTTCGCGTCCGTGCTGAGTTTCAAGTCCACCCTGAGCGTGTATGTGCAATGACTCTCTCACAATGAATTTAAAAACTGCATTTTATTATCTAATAAACAATTGTTATCGAGAAGGATAGAGCTTTCTCCATGTGCCAGGTTGTTTAAATAGGATAGAGCTTTCTCTATGTGTCTGGTTGTTGTTAAATAGAGCGCAGTTACCAGTATGCGACTGTTGTGACTCTATAATCATATATTTACAGGAAAGGAATTTCTTCTATTCGAATCCTACATTATTGCTGAGTGACAAGCTGAGAGTCTCAATAGTTGGCTGAATTATTCTTTCAAATGGTAGAATAAACTCCAAGGACTGACAGTGTGATTGAAAGCTCCTCTTTATATAACAAATTTTAAAAGTAGAGGTCATTCTTTCGTGGCTAATGAGCTTGTATAAAATTGATCTGCATTTCCAGCTAAAGAAAAGCTCTTTATGATTGGCTCTTCAACAGTTCTTAAGAAGTATTTGAGAATATATCCTTCAGCGTGCAAGCTTGATAATGAGATGCAGTTCAGTTTTTACTTTTTTCCACTCTGTCACATCAATTTTTTGCGCCATGAAGTCTGGCTCAAAAAATTTTCCTTGTTGAAATCATCATTGCAAATAAAAAATATATGTTTATGTCTTTAGTCGTAGATGTAGGCATCTTGTGCTATATTTACTTTGATGGCCGTTAACAGGCTTTTCGAGCTCTTGTTTAATAAAATTAAATAAATGTAATTACCATATTAATACCTTCTGTAGTGAAAGCTGATTTTTGCTATGCACTTAGCATGTTAAAAATGTCATTGCATTTTGAGGAGTCGGATAGAAAATAGTATAAGTATTCAAGATCTAGGCGGCCGGTACTTATGGTGTTGAAACGTTTTAATTCAATCAAGTTTTCCTTCTTCCAAGCTAGGAAGAATTGATATCATGCTTAAAAATTATTCCAATCATAAATTGCTAACTTGAACCATTCTTGCCTATTCCGAATTTCCGATATCATGAATTTCCTGCATTCATTCTTATTCTTTCCTCCAAGTTAACGGTACCAGCGTTATAAAGCGGCCATTGGCTGATGTTATGCGGGTGTCCATCTTCCTTACTTGATATTCTCGATACATCGTCTGGTTTGAATATACAGCGTCTGTGTGCAATCTCGTACCCAGCGACCTGAAGGGCACCCCGTAGAGCCGACACTGACACACCCCACCTGTCTTACATTGCTGCACTTGCTACCTGGCCTTCTCATTCTTGCGCTCAACTTCAATTTATGCGTTGTCCCCCGCTAGTCCTTCGTATTTGTTCACGTTTGAGTAACGTCTTTCATGTGATTACCACATTTTCATGTTCATGGGCTTCGGTGTTTCAGTTTTCGAGGAGGATAGATCGCTAGTCGGTAGTCGCTGGTCCTTCGTATTTGTTCTCGTTTGAGTTACGTCTTTCATATGGTTACCACATTTTCAGGTTCATGGGTTCCAGTGTTTCAGGCGACATTGCTCGTTGTAGGTGAGTCTCCTCGTTTGGAAAAAAGAGAACATAGCAGCACTTCCCCACTCGATCCAGGTGTCTGGGTTGGGTACCGGCTCGACCTGGGGCAACCGTCATTGGGTCCTGGTGTTGGTTATAGAGTATTTAGAAAACCAATTCACACTTATGTATCAGGTTTGTTTGGGGATAAATGCACATATTTATCAAGCTTGATTGGTATAAAACATCATTTGTTCATGTCTGTTGGCATTTCAAGATATTTCAAATGTCGCTTACTATGGCTTTATACCACATTGTTCTGAGTCGTACTGTATTTGGATTCCATATTTTCACTTTGTTACCGTATAATTTTATTGCCCAGGCGTTAAGTTCCTGCTTCATGGTTTCTTTTCCAATTTCTCAACCTTACGGAATTTTATGTTTTTCAGCCTGAAGAGGATGTTCGTACATCGAAACATTGCTTTTTATAAATAGACAGTGCATGATATCGAATTTTGTAGTGAGTATTTTAGAAAATATGATTAACAATTTTCTTCGTCTTTTTAACGCGTGATGAACTGGAAAATTCCCGCTGCATGCTCGTGTTTATGTTGCGCGTTGCCGTTACGTGCAGAGTCGAGTGTTCGTGTGATGTTCTGGTGAACCACTCGTGGTTTTGGCCGTTGTGAGCTCTTCGTTGCGGTCGGCGTTTGTAAAAGCGCTCCCAGTTCAACTTTTTCGCCGTCTGCATGCATATTTTTCGCCGCCTAAGCGATTAAAACGGTTAAATCGCTTTAATCGCAGGCGGTGAAAAAGTTAGACTGGGCTGTCAAGCTCCAGTGTAAAAACGCTGCCTCAATTAAACTTTTCTCGTATGATCGCACATACCGTGCACTATGCACGTTAGTAATTGACGTATATGTAGCTCTAAATGGAAAATGTGAAACCGTACTATCATGGTCCTTAATTGAACTATTATCTTGCATTAATAGATGATACTCTAATAACATTGGTATTTGACATCCGTTGTAGACTTAGAATTGTTGCAAATAGCTAACCTTACTTGTGTACCACTCTGGATATTAAGTTCAAGCATTGTTATTGTCCACGAGCTAAGTTTTTGGTGATGTTTCGCAATAATTGTTCCAGAAGCCATCACACTTGGTATTTCAGAAGTAAAGTTTCGGAAACATGTCAAGTGATGACATGCGGATCTGTAACAATGCTGTTTATTTTCGTGTTCTATGTAGGTACGTGTCGATAAAGAATTGTAATTAGCATGAATGCTATTCATAAGGTTGGACTGAACTCACACAATAGTTACTAAGGTACGAGTAGAACTAAAATAAAAATAAGACTGAATGTGAAAAACTCTAAAAAGTTTGTCATCTTTCAGTCGTCTGAGCCCGAAATTGATACCGTTTCCAACATTACATGACTGCGTCAGGGTTTGTGGCTATTGAAAAACAAGTTTTGATTCACTTGCTAGTTAATTTTTAGAGTGAGCTGTTGGAAAAATGGAGGGGAATCAAATGCTCTTAATTTAGTTCAAATAATTTCTGCTGCCGTTTTAGTACGACGAAAAGTGTTGTTAGTTCACGAACTTTGATTAATAGTGAAATAATTACTCCAGGTAGAATTGGGCTCAAAGAGACTTTGATGAGCACGCTGAGACTAGTCTAAGTCTTGTCAATGAAATTATTGAAATTCCAGTTCCTATAGCTATTTGCCTCATCATTGTTAGTTACACGCGCTCTATGACTGTTAACGAATAATTAGCAAGATAAGTATTTTTTTAATATGACTTTTTCGAGTATTTTAAGTCATTTTTTATGTTTGTCAGAAAGCGAGATTAAATTAATTAATACGTAGGTACAGTAATGAAGATTTTTCTCGTTGCGTAAGAGTTGGTTTTCAAAACATAGAACTATCCGCGAAACATTCAAACAAATATTTAAACTTGTTAACAACATTCAAGTTGTGTTTTCAGTAACTGTGCGAATCGCACAAGCTTGAGTTGAGTCAATTTAAAGACTGTACTTCTACGCGATCAGAAAAAGTTTTCTTGTTACCAAGATCCTCGTGTAATCTCGGAGCTACGCTGTAAGGTTCTGTTTGACGTCTAAATCTCGTCCTCTTCGCTGCCATGAACGTTGTTCTTGGTCTTGTTTCACTAGAACCAGTCAAGATTTGATGAACTTTATAGCCTATCCGTATCTGTCTAATCGCCCTCCTAAGTACGGTTATATGAAGTCATTTAACCGCAGATCCCGGGCAAAGAATGCGCGTGTCGTTTTTGTGTCCCCAAACTTCACCTTATTTGACGAGGGCTTAAAATTTAGGGCGGGGAAGTTGAGACACAGCAACACCTGCGTGAAATGTTCAGTGATCGCTCATCAGCAGCCTGGGTACCTGTTCCCTTTCTGAACTTGTTTATAGTCGCGACCCGTGGCTTAACAGCCCCTCTTCTACAGGAGCTTTCTGTCTGTGAGACACGCATTTATCGCTGCTGAGAAACTTAACTCTCCCTCGCAGGTCTGCCTTCTGCGGAGAGCCTCTCTTTATTTGTTGCTCCTCATGAACAACTTTCTCATTGTAGACGTGCGCTGTTTCGGTGAGGCGGCGCGCGTTGATGGAACCGTAAAATCTGTGCTCAGTTTCAGTGCCAACACATTATCCGCTTGAAAGTCTGCCCTAGAGATTTTGTCAGCAAAATGTGTACCTACTCTGTGGCCAACTCTCAGCTGATAAACTTCTTCTATGATCAGCATCGCCAGATATGTTACAAAAATCTGTCTGACTTAATTTATTCAGGGATTAATAGGCTTAATACTGCGATGATTTTTCTGATGTGTTTTCTCTCAAAATTGAACCCGCAAATGTCCTTCGTGCATGTTGTTCAATTGACACCATGCGTGTGAAAGTCAACTTCATTGTTCTCTCAGAGACTGAGTACGTAAATATTAACACTAGTTTTCTGATTCATGTTATCTAATCAGTGCTACACCTACCCCTAATTGTGTGACGTATTCTAAAGTGTTTAAATTTATACCTTCATAGCGTGATACATCACAGTACATACTATGTTCAGGGGAATTGTGTTTAAATTTATACCTTCATAACTGGGTACATCACAGTACATACTATGTTCAGGGGAATTGTGTTTAAATTTATACCTTCATAACTGGGTACATCACAGTACATACTATGTTCAGGGGTAGAATTGTGTTTAAATTTATACCTTCATAGCTGGGCGCATAACAGTACCATGTTCAGAAGTACAATTGTACGACTCATTCTCAAGTGTTAGACATTATACCTCTCAAATGTTAGACTTTAGACCTTCATTGCTGGGCACATCACATCACTAAGTTCAGGACTCGCAGCTGTCGGTGAGCATCGCTGTAGCAAAGCTTCTTGCGCGCCTTGTTGCTGGCCGAGCTGTGTGCGCTCATGCTGATGAGTCAAGACGAGAGTGTGCGTAAGCACTTCGAGTGGGGCTCGAGGTGGGGAGATCTGGGGAACAGGGGGCACCGGCCGTGCTTGTCTGGGCTCTACTCTTGTTTTCCCCACAGGCTACTTCCGCAGCTGTTAGAGTTCAGCTGCTGCAGTCTTCAAGATGGCTTCGATCTGGGAGAGATTTTTTGTCTTGATAGAATGACTCGGTTGCCTAGTTTAACTACTTGTTCTTTTTATGACACTGCCGTATTCTTTCATTTATTATTGGATGTGTAACTTTCGATGCGCTACTTCATCGGCAATGAACTCTCGTTTGTTTTATTCTAAATAGCAATCCAGACTCTCATCTCAGTTCTAGTGTTATTGTTCGATCTCTACTAATTTCCCGGAAAAAGTGTGGGTTTTCAATTACTCTGAAACAGTATTAACCGATCAACCTTATTTAAATTATTAGCATTCAGAATCGAGCCCCATACTGTACTGAACTTCTTTTACTGTGAATAAAAAAGAACATTGGTTGGTCAGCCGCGTTAACAGTTGACTGTGAAGACAGGGTCTACGCGGACACATTCGGCAGGCCGAGAGGATCGCAGCCGTCATGTTGATGCCGTCCGAGTCCGACTCCGACATTCAGACCGGCGGTGAACGTCGATGTAAGAGGACGTGTGTGTGTCGGTGATCCAGTGACCTGTGTTCTTCTTGTGAAATGTCGTTGAATACTATCCTAGTTTTATACCCGAAGAAAATATTGCAATCGACCTTGGGTGTATTCGTGTCAGATTTGTATTAAACTGTTATATGTGAACTTACAACTGATCAAAAGTACGTGCCGTACGTTTTTGGGACGTCTTGCACAGTGGTTTACCTACGTCCTGCATAACTGATCTTAAGCGCCTAGTTACAGCAGACTTCGATAGTACGCTCTGAGCAGACATTTACTTCTGTGAAAATCCAGGCCTAAAAAGCTTTATAATTATAAGAAACAGACTGGTGAAATTTGTTGGTGGATTCGTCGTAAGTGTTCAGGCTTCGCTGGTGAATAAATTTCTTACCCAACGCTACACATTTACCAATAAATTTTCGTGTGCTCGAAATTTTAGGCAGCGACTTGATTTATTTCAGAATATTTTGTCTAGTGTAAAACTGCTCGAACTTGATTAGATTTTTGTGTGGTTATTTGCATGAAGTAATTTTCTGCGTTTGTTGGATGTGTCAGGTACGTGCTGGATTAGGTGACCGCGTTAACTGTACAAAAGGTGAGTTTTGAGAGTCTTTCGCAAGGATTTTAAAACTCAGAAATGAATTCGAGACTATCTGTATGCATTCCTTTGTTGGGTGATGAATGTTTAGAATATTTGATATTCGGGAAATGTGTCCATTTTAAGTTTCGTAACGTTCGTTTCTTATCTTTTTATTTGGCCATATTTGCCGTACGTTTTTGTGCTAATCACAAATGAACGAACGAAGAAATGGAATTTATCAAATAGTGACCCGAAAGAAAGAACTAGCCATACTTTATGCTATAAACTTGACTTCTTTTCAAATTCTATCTTTCTTGTTTCTACGCAAGTGTGAGACTTTAAAGTGCAGGAATATGTCGCTAACGTAAATAAGCTGCGATGAATAAATTTCTATGGATATTGCGGGGAAATTCGAGTGCGTATTTAATTCACAGAAAAGATCTCTGCTATTGTAGTGCAACCCATATAACGGTGTTTCTGTCACCTTCATTTCTGTAACGGTTCTCTCAATTGGCTAATTTTTGGTTTATTAGCTAACGCATGAAAAAGTTAGGGCTATGAAAACTTCTCTCAGTTTTCGCTTCCTAAATTTTCAATTTGCGATGGTCGTTTCCAATACGAGCATTTTCCGCTTTGCAGTCAAGTATGAATCTAATTTAAAATTTTTTTCTTAAGTCGCTACCATCGCCAGGCGGCAGCCGTGAGCTTCAGGAGCGCATTTTCAAGTACTGATTATGACGTGAAGTATGACGCCGTACTTGAAATTATATAGAATAACGCAGAGATAGTGTTGAACATACAAAGTCAACATCTACGGCAGGGGTTATCAACCTGGGATGCGCGCACCCCCTTGGGGTGCAAAATATTTCAGGAGTGCGAGATAAGTCCTGGTTAATAATAGAATATTGGCTTGAGACGATATTCCAGGGGTGTGAGAAAAGTCCAGGTGAATAGTAGGATATTGGTCATATGTTGGCATTTTTATATTAAGGTTGAGAACCCTTAGTCTACGGTGACGATATCTTCGTTGCTGGGAATTGTGTGCTCTAGATTTAGATTAAGGCATTAAGCGCGTTCTACGCTGCGTTTTGAGACGAAGTAGCTGTCTAAGCTGTGAAAGTAGGTTATTTTACGCTAATTTATTCGTATGTCGTGAGGTTTATGCATGAATTTGCGTAACTTAGTGTAACTGTGTAAGTAGCATTCTAGCAGTTGAATTTGAAGTAAAAAATTTAGTTCATTCACGCTTGACTGATTAGGTCACTGCAGTATAGTTTCACACAGCCTAACCGAGTCTCTCGCCGAAAATTCTATGATTTTAGCTCCCATTGCAGAGGCTACAATGGGCGGCCTAAATCATCGATGCCCCTGCGATGTAAGCTAATCTTCATGAACCTCAATTGATAGAAGACCTATTTACTCCATTATTTTGCTTTTATACAGTGTCATTTTTTTTCTCACGCTGTATCCGGAGTTCTATGTCACCGTTGACTAGAAACAACGATCTGAATTTTTGCCATCCTTTTGGATAATCATGCATCCTGAGAACCATTCCTATACTTCTATACAAGCTTTGGCCGTTTCGTTGCGTCTTTCTGGATAATCACAGGTCGTGAAAATCATTTCATACATCTCTGCATGCTGTGGCAGTTTCTTTGCGTCAATTTTTGTCGTCTATCTGGATGATCACGAATCCTGAACACCACTCCCACACTTCTTTTCGCTAATTTTTGCCATCCTTTTGGGTGATCATGAAAACCGTTCCATACTTCTTTGCCTGCTTTGGCCGTTTCGTTGCGAAAGAATTTCCAAGCTCCTTGCACCATTCGGTCCGTCTTCTGTAGAGTGTGTGGACATGTTCTCTGAACCGCCAGGCAGTCTTGAGCTGCGTGGAGTGGCACATCTGCTGCCTGGTAACGTGAGTGTGCAGAACTTATCGATTTTTCGATGCCGGCATCGCCTTACACATACGCCGCACTCTCGTCCCATGGTGTCGAAGCGCTGCTACCGATCTCATTTTTTGAAATCGCAAAGTTATTCATGAGGTGCTTTTACTTGACCTCATGTCTGTGTGGAAAAAAATCAGTGTCACAGTTGAAAGCTTGAATTAGTTTTAATTGCGTCCCCTTTTTCCGCTTATCTTCTTGCTAGTTGACAGCATTTTCCATTATAACGTCATGTGTTTGATTGGAAATTATTCCATTACCCAGCGCAGCGATGTTACCCTAACTAATCAGTGATCGTAAAGTAAGGAATTGGCCTCGGTTTTAATGTAGGCGTTGGACATGCAATTGCCTTTATGGTCGTAAGACCACAAGGTTTTATTGCTCTTCGTCCGACCTTTACTTTCGTTAATGGAACTTACCCACTTCTCTTGAGCCGTTGGAAGTTAGTGGTGATGCTTTTGTGCTCATTCTAAGTTCTTTGCGCATGGTTTAATATCGAGTTATTTTCGTGTAATATTGAGTTTTTTTTTACGCTACTCAAAGGAGTTGATAGGCTGCAAGTTAATGTATCTTTCATTATATTCAGTGATGCAAATTTTTCCTAATATTCTAGTTCTTGTTTGAAGACAGTCTGCTTCATATTGCAGTCTCAGTCCTAGGGGGGAAAATATGTGAGGGCCCGAGCTGAGAGTTAGGTAGGTCTTCTTTTTGTTGAAATAAAATGTGTTTTTTTATGGCAAGACCACCTTTTTTCGGTTTACTGCTGTTCTGTTTTTCAGTATCTACTACTTCTTCAACTTTTATCTTGTTTCATGAACTCCTTTCTCAACTTACTGTTTCTATGCCCCTTGTGCATAGATTCTGCATTCCTTTATCTCCATACTAAATGGTGCCTTCCTCTCTTCGATATGCTCTTTTTTGTAGCGGTTAGGGAGGCTTGTGCCTGGCGGCCAGGAGGAGACTCTCGTGTCGCCCTAAACTAATATATAATTTAATTTTCACCATCCCAGCAGTTGTGCCCCAAAGCATCACAAGTGGTGCCTCACTAACGTGGTCACGCACCTGCGCTAAATTATACTTAGGACTGTGTAGGTAGGTATTTGTGTGCGTGTCCGTCCCATATCGTCGTAGGCATTTGTGAGATAACGAGGTTTATTTTTATCTCTAGATTCTCCACTATGCCTATGATTATCAGGCATTTGGAGCTTTAGAAAATTTCTGTCAGCCCTACTTCTTCACCATCTCAAATTTGTATAGTTTCGTCAAACTCTACAGCAGGTCACTGTACAAATGCACTTAAATGGTGACTGAATCGTCTGTCGTTGGTCGGAATCCCATGACAGTTCACATTATATCGCGTCTCAGATCCTGCTTTCTTAGAATTGTTGAGATCGAACGATTTTGATTTAGTAATCCTTGCGCGAATTTCTTGTAAAATTTTGAGGAACTGCCAGGCACGACTCCCGCAGTTCGTTGCTCTGTTGGCAAAAATTCCCCCTTGCGTCCTGAGAAAACTGTTGTGTTGGAACGTCGCATGTCTGGTTCGATTATTTATAGGCTGGGCACAAACTGAAGGAACCTCAGAGGAAATGCCGTGTCTCCCCTACAATGGAGAGTTTCCCATCGTCCCCAACATGAGGAAGTGGAAGTGATGGCAGGAAATTCGTTGAAGAACCAAATGTGGTAGAGGTTCATGTCACCTCACGCTTCGAAGGTATAAAATACCCCGAAAACGCTCGGTTGTTCCTTCCAAGAATTAAAGAGGACGTTGAAAGTTATGCTTGCCTACGTGATGTAGGTATCCCACTGAAATAACAGGTCATAAATACCTTTAGAGCAGGGGTTCTCAACCTGGGGTGCTTGCACCCCCTGGGGGTGAAAGACGATATTCCAGGGGGTGCGAAAAAATTCCAGATAAATAATATGATATTGGCTATATGTTGGCATTTTTATTCCACGAGGTACGAGGTTCGAATGAAATTTCTTAAGAGGTGCGAGGCGAAAGAAAGGTTTGGAACCCCTGCCTTAGAGGCTTGATTTTGGCTGTCTTGATTTGATTTGACAACCTTCTGGAATAGTTTTATAGGGCCATTTCCTTTTATTAACTTCCGTATTTGCATTCAAAAATTTGCTCTGTATAGGCTCAACTTCCTCAATTATAATTAGCTCATCGACACTTCCTGTCGTGGGCTTCACCGCGGTGTATTTCGGTACACACTATATTGTTGACAAATATTTGAACCTGTGCGTGTGTTGCAACAGACTCAAACAGGTGATGCCTGCCAAACATAGGAGCGCAAGGTGTACGCTCCGCAGCATCTCAGACATTCCACGTTTTAGAATAGCCATTCATAACTAAAGGGCTGGAGTTCTCACTTCAAGAAATAACCTCGGCGGATTTATGATAACTTTTGAACAGGTAATAGATTAATCAATGAATGGTTAAAACGCAATTTTTTAAATGCACTAAAAAGTTTTATCGGTTGAGAACATGTCAAGCTCAGATTTCGTTTTGCTATCCTCTTTTTCCAGTTGCCTGTCTACTTCCCAGTTATTTGTAAGTGGAAGTTCATCGAATAAGAAAGTCTATAAACTAGAGAAAGATGCTGTTCATGAATATCAACAGAATCTTAGACTGTTTCTCACTCGTAATCGAATTTGGAGTTTACACTTGGGGTACAGTGGTGGGGAGATTTGTTACTGTTATTGGGAGGTCCGTGAGTAATTGTACAGTTCGTTTTGTTGCTAAAGCAGAGATGTCTTGAGTTCAGGACCTAAGCAGTGATCTATGACACTGTGTCGAACTGTTTTCGTAAAGGTGAAAACTTGAGAATTTCTCTTGTTCAGATCAAACTTCTAGGACTGGTACGTATTGATCGTTACCACATTTGCCTCGAATGCATTGCTATCTGCTCTTGAAATGAATTTTCTTTATATTTTTTTTTACCGACTCCGAGAGGCATTTTGAATACCCAATGTACAATTGTGGCTTCGAATGAAGTTGAATGATAGTTAAAGATTAACGTATTAACTTAATCTATTTAATGTAAGAAATTTATTTAATTTGGAAAACATATATCAACATTGTGCTCTTGAAAAGAGTGTTTTTCGATGCTTTTTTTGGACACCTCAGACGTAACTAGTGGAGGCGAGTGCGCACGAGTACCAATCACCAGAGAGGATTAGCAGATGTAACAGAATCTCACTCGGTTACTCGAGAAAGCAGCGTCTTGTTCCCGTGAATGTGACAACGGTCAACAAATGCAGTTGTCGAGATGCAGTTGATAAACTTCGCATCGTAACACCTGTGATGGGCCAACTTCTCGGAACGCATTTCTCACGAGCCGTGCACCAACTTCCGAAGTTGCCGGTGGTACACCACAATCAGACGTGAGAGGGTTGTCCATTTCGAGAACACGACAGAGAGATATGCTTATTTTATTGAGTGATCTGTTTAGGAAAACGGGTTCAAATTTTTTCTATTTTTGATTGCACGTGAAAAACTCTTTCACTGCATTATAAGTTTTATTTGTCATTGTCAACGAGTGAAGAATTAATTGAATGATATAGTGTTCTTTATATTTAGCGTGAAACTAATTTCGGAAGGTGTAATGATCAATGAAGTCCAGTTATTTTTCTCATGTGGGACACTTTTAAATACTACTGACATGTAAAATTTTCATTAAATCCATAGAGTAGCAAATTTCTTTCCATCAAAATAACGGTATCACCTCATCAAATATTAGCGGTCGTTCTCAGGAAAAATTGCGCTGTGTTGTTTGACCGCGTACTTTTATACCGTCTGCTAAACCAAGGCAATCTAGATCCATGAATCAAGAAAACCAGTGTACAGTGTACAGCTATCGTCGATGAGGTGAATTCATTATGTTAGGCGTGTTCATAAGTTGTCCAGCAAGAAACCTGTTCATGTAAGATCTTTCTTACAAGACAATGTTTCATGTGCTACGTGCACTGTCCACTCGGCGATAACGGTATTGCTTCACTCTACTCCTGTTGGTTAACCTTTGTGAACTTGTGCTCATATTTCCGGTTGATAACAGCTTTGTCCATGTAACTGACATTCATTCGCTACGCCTCTTGATTGTGATCTTGATCACTCTTTTGGCAGGAGTTAGCTTAGCTTTGAATATTCCATTACGTTCAAACCGCAGCACCACCATCCCGGGTTATATTTTTGAGCAACGAATTTCTAAGTTTTCTACTTTCAATTGTCTAGCGTTTGAAGCTAACCTTCATGTGAGTGGTAATTATCAGATGACTACCCGAGTACAAATACTAATGTAATTAGGGATGAAATAGTTGGTGAAAGAGCCTCATTCTGTCCTACTTTATCACTTGAAATATTTCCGTTGAAATATGAACTGCCGAAGTATACTTGGCGTAACTGTTGAAATGAGAAAAAAAATTCTTGTGTCTTGTGAACAACTGAATTGGTGTTTTTAAATTTCGTACGCTGCGGTTCATGAAATATTGCGTTTTGTTTGATCTTTCACCATTTCACTGGAACGAGGAGATGCTATCGCCCTGGATAACCCTTTAACCAAGATAGGTCCACTGTAAGTTATTTGGCTGTATGTTTTGATGACTCAATTACTGGAGTACCCGTCGCACGGTCAGTGCACGAGTCTCCGATCAAGACCTGTAATGGTTTGTATGCCCACGCTCGGAATTTAAGCACTTACCGAGCGTACGGTTATGCTGATAATTATTGGACAACTTGTACGCCTCTCGCCCTGACCGCGGGCGAGTAAGGTTCTTCTCGATTGCTCATAATTCACTGCGGAGATGCGATCGGCTATCTCTTAATGGGAAAATCAGTTACGCGATGAAGGATCTTGTGTTCCCTTCGCAACTTGTTCCTCGCTATCTGGTGTTCTCGTCGCTGGACGCGTTTCTGCATAGCTAATATCATGCCAGTTAAAGTACAGGCAGCTCGTTTTAGCTTCATTTTAGTAGGAGCGTAAAGCTCATGCCTTACGAGGATTTATTCTATAAGACCACCGAAAAGAGTAAGAACTTGGTTTGGGTGAAACATCGTTAGCAGAAAAATGTTGCAGGTTCAGATGTTTTACAAGAAAATAAAATAGTTGTGCACTACTAACGGTAGATATTGGAGAACTCCTCAAGTTACCCAATTGTAAATATATATATGCTGTCTGCTATTAAATAACTCCATCATTCATTTGCAACTAACATTGTGATATAATTTTGTTCGTCAGAAAATGTATTTTCGAAATATTTTATTATCCTTCGCGGATTATATGGTTTTATTTTTGAGAGACCTGTCTTTAGTTTTCATTCGCTTAGGATTCCATAATAGTTATATGTTATGTCAGGTTATCGTAATAAATTTGCTGCCGAGGTTCAAGTTAACTGAAGTGAAAGGCTTTCAACAGGCAACTATTGTTTGCCAGGTGGAGCTTAAACTCATTCTCTCTGCAGTATTTAGATGCGCGTGTCGTGCCGAGTGTGGCACAAATACAGCGTTCAGACATCGTTGCTACTTAGAAATATTCGCACGGTAGGAATTTTAAGCTAAAAGTGTCATTTTTTCTGAATACATACTCCTGGTACTATTTCTTCTTAAATGTGATTCGTATTTACATTTTCGTGTTGTTTTCGTGCTTTAAATCCACATCATGTCCTCTTGGACGGATAATGACACGATGTGATGGTTAGCCCACACGCAGTGACCTGGAAGTACATTTCGGTGAACAGGTGGCTTATTGCCGGAGTTGCGAACGCCTGCTTGGAATGTGGTCGGCCACATGCGCGCGAGAGACAACTTGTGCTCGATGAGCGCTGCAGCATCGTTTGCTCATGACCTCCCTGACACTGTACAAGCTCGCAGTATGTACATCGATAACCTCTTTATTTTGTCCGGCTCCGTATCACGCTATATGCAATTAAGCACCAAGTATATTAGTTTATTTACCTCTTTATTTCGGTTACCTCTTTATTTTTTCTAGCTCCGTATCATATTATAATTGAGCACCAACTAAATAAGTTTATTTACCTCTTTATTTCGGTAGTCTCTTTATTTTTCTGGCTCCGTATCACATTATAATTAAACATCAAGTAAATTACCGTTTAGTTACCACTTTATTTCGGTAGCCTCCTCATTTTTACTGGCTCCGTATCACATTATAATTGAGCACCAAGTAAATTACACTTGTTACATGTACAATTTTTCGAACTAGTAGAAAGTGCAGATTCGAGTAAACTAAACTCAGACATGAGCATGTGTAGTTTTCGTATGTAATAAAGTTAATTCGGCCGTGTTTGAAGATACTTATGGGGCTAGTGAAACTGTCTTACGATCGAGACAGCGCTGAACCCGCTATGATTCCTTTGTGTGCAACAAGTGACCTCCACGTAACTTGTAGCGATACGCCACTTCCTTCAACAAGTGCGCCCTGCACAAACGAGGTTTGCGCATACATATCACCTCTGTGGGGCGCTGGCTTCTGCTATCGGCCTCATTTCCATAAGGACTGTGTGTGTCTGGAACACAGCGTCCGATATTGCTCCAGATGATGCACAGGCTGCGGTGAAGGGGTGAAATTTTTTCTCCGTATCAATCTCGGTTTTAATGAGCTTGATTCGACCACGCTTGTTGTTGGGCTATGTGCAGTATCCCACGAAAGATTGTCTCAAGCTGCACTTGTTTGCAATTTATGGTGTTCAAAGTACTGTTATTTAGCTGTTTAGAAGTCAACTACTTGTTCCTCAGAGTTGCGTTACAGATGAAGCATACTTAAACTTGTTTACTTCGCACCTTATGGTTTTTCAAGTAAATTGTTTTCTCTTATTACGTTACAAACTAAGCCTCTATTAATAACTCTGTTTGAATTTAAAAGTTACTCTGATATTTCGAAGCAATTATGCTAAACTGTTAGTCCCACTCGGTATTTTTGCTTTATAATCAAATGGACGATTCATGTTTTAAATTTTCGTACGAATTTCCTGTGAGAGCGTACATTCATTATTTGAGCTGTCAGCGCCTCCAAGCATTTCAATGTAGATTTCAGAGTTCAGTGATCGCAGTTCAGCGATTGTATCAATTCAAAGTACGTTTGTATACGATTATTTTCTGCCTTGCGTGCTGGACAGCTAAGATCTGCGGCCGGCCTTGCCGGAGGCTCTTTCGCCTCTCTCGATCTTATCGGCCGCGAGGCTGATGGAAGCTCCGGGCCCATCATTTGTCTCCTCAGGGCGCGGGTGTTCCAGGTTGTTCGTCACTCCTTCACGTGTCTCGTGTCCTCTTGGCGCTCTGGGTGCTCGGCACTCCCATGCGCATCTTACTGTCGTACTTCTCCGTGTCTCTTATGAGGTTGTTAGAAGTTGAAAGATGAGAAATTTTGGAATTGGAGGAAATTTAGAATGCGTTTTCGAGAGGCTTCTGTCATTATTTAGGGTTTTCGTTATTTGTACGTAAGTTGGCCGGATCATTAACTTAGGCTTTTTCATTGAAGTTCTCAAAATTTTCAATTGCAATTACTATACAATACCATTTGATCGTTAAAAGTTTCTCTCGTAAAAGTTAATCTAGAAATAGTGATTGTGATCAGAGTTGCTGATTTTTTAAGCTTGATGCTTGTTTTTCAATGACAAGTGGTATAGACACATTTATATCAACAGACCTTGAGTTAATTCAACTCTAATTCCCTTCACATTTAAATGAAGTACTCATTTGAGAACCACACCACTCATTAGAGTACCACAGTACTCATTTGAGTACCACAGTACTCATTTGAGTACCACAGTACTCATTTGAGTACCACAGTACTCATTTGAGTACCACAGTACCCTTTTGAGTACCACAGTACTATTTTGAGTACCACAATACTCTTGTGAGTACCACAGTACTCTTTTGAGTACCACAATACTCTTTTGAGTACCACAGTACTCTTTTGAGTACCGCAGTACTCTTTTGAGTACCGCAGTACTCTTTTGAGTACCACAGTACTCTTTTGAGTACCACGGTACTCTTTTGAGTACCACGGTACTCTTTTGAGTACCACGGTACTCTTTTGAGTACCACGGTACTCTTTTGAGTACCACGGTACTCTTTTGAGTACCACGGTACTCTTTTGAGTACCACGGTACTCTTTTGAGTACCACGGTACTCTTTTGAGTACCACGGTACTCTTTTGAGTACCACGGTACTCTTTTGAGTACCACGGTACTCTTTTGAGTACCACGGTACTCTTTTGAGTACCACGGTACCCTTTTGAGTACCACGGTACCCTTTTGAGTAGCACACTACTCTTTTGAGTACCACGGTACTCTTTTGAGTAGCACGGTACTCTTTTGAGTAGCACGGTACTCTTTTGAGTACCACGGTACTCTTTTGAGTACCACGGTACTCTTTTGAGTACCACGGTACTCTTTTGAGTATCACTGTACTCTTTTGAGTAGCACTGTACTCTTTTGAGTAGCACTGTACTCTTTTGAGTAGCACTGTACTCTTTTGAGTAGCACTGTACTCTTTTGAGTAGCACTGTACTCTTTTGAGTAGCACTGTACTCTTTTGAGTAGCACTGTACTCTTTTGAGTAGCACTGTACTCTTTTGAGTAGCACTGTACTCTTTTGAGTAGCACTGTACTCTTTTGAGTAGCACTGTACTCTTTTGAGTAGCACTGTACTCTTTTGAGTAGCACTGTACTCTTTTGAGTACCACAGTACACTTTTTTGTGTACCACAGTACTCTTCTGAGTACCACTTTATTCATTTTGGAATTCAGTTTTGGCGCGCTGTATATGGACTAAATGATCTAAAAAAATAGAGATCTGGGCTGCAGGACTTTTGTTTTATGGGGGTCTTAGAAGCACGTGCACTCGTGATACGCCAGCCAAGGACTCAGCGACCAAGGGGCTGTGTTGTTATGGCGCCGGGGTCTCCAACAAGTTCATGGTCTTTGTTTTACCTTCGAGAATTGCAAAATACTCCGAGGTTTGTGCTTGCGTTCACCGGTTTGTGGTATGTTATCGTTATCGTATTATATTTCCGTGTGTGTAATGCCCTTACGTGCGTTTGGAACTTGCATGGAAGCATCATCTGTTGGACCAGATGGTTGTGGTGGAGAGGGCACGCTTGCCGCCGTTGCGAGGGGGGTATGGCGGCCGCTGGCTAGGTCACAGTGGGAGAAAGGGGTCATCTCAGTCTGCAGTCTTAGTGCTGTACATCACCTCACTTATAAGCGTTCAGCCCATCAAGCGTACTTGTGGCTGTCTTCGAAGCTCACAGCACGTTCCTGTAACTGCACGGCACCTGCGTGCTCGTGTCATTTGAAGTGTAGATTTCGATTTCCTCCTCTCTAGCTTATGCTAAAACAATGTGTCTCACGTTGCACCGGCTTTTTATTAAATGTTGCTTGAACTTTGCGCTGTTATACAGGTATTCATTATGGAGGTTTCGTCATTGCTTCGTGCATTCTCCGCGTGCAGAAAAAATGCGGAATTTAAAGCACCGTTTAAATTTCGCATTACAACGTCCTCTTTTGCAAATTTGAGCTCGATTGTAGCTCAACTTCGCTTGGGTCTTGTTTATGAATGCGGGGCACCTCGCCTGTGCTATTTTTAATTCTTTTTTCATGAGATGCAGGCCGCTCAGCTGCTCTCATCTCTTGCATCACTCGTCTCCTGCCTGCAGTTTTGTACCAAGCGCCGTTTTATAACACAGCGCAATTTCTGCTGAGAACGGTGGATTTATGTCTGCTACATCGCGTCAGTCTTGGCCTCCATAATCTAATTTTTATATTATCTAGTTGCAAACGTGCATATGCTTGGTAGTTTAGTGTCGCAATGAGTACCTTAGCTTATCAGCTAATTTTTTTTAGCCGAGTGGGTAAGTATTTTGGCTGATTTACGATTTGCTGTTCGCATAAATTTTTTAATTTCATGAATAGTAATGAAGTGTAAGTCAGGTCTCATGTGTATTCATTAAGGTTAATTTTAGAATTTCACTTCAGTATTAAAACCAAGTATTCAAAGAACTAGAAATAAATTCATAATTTTTTCCGCTTTGGTTTTTTCCTGTCTGATAATTATTGTGTTTGTTTCATACTCCTCAATTCTGCGGTCAAATTCCCCTCGTTTCAGTTCTTATAGTAGGTAAAGCCTAAACCCTAATGAGCGTTGATGTCGACTCGCCCGGAGCTCAAGGAGCATATATTACATGGCTCAGTAGATATATTTGGTGTAAGAAGTTCCCTCGATAAGGAATCGCAGTACTTGGTTCGGTGTTTGGCGACCGGCTAAGTTACGCGCAACTTGCCTCTTTTGTCACGATGGCAGGTCAGAGGTCGGGTGTTGGGTTGGCAGGTCGGGTGTAGAGGTGGCAGGTCCGGTGCAGGCGTGTTCGCCGCTGGTGGTGGCAGGTGGTGGTGGCAGCTGGAGCTGTCACTGCTCGCTGTACATTGACTCCTTGTCTCACGCTTCTCTTAGCTAGTGACGTTTAAACCTTTCGCTAGATGGGATCTTATCTCCCTTCATTCTTCAAGTATTGTTTCATTTTTTTTTACTATATGGACTACAGAGCTCTTCTGACTGTCACGAGCCTTTGAACTGTCATCATTGTGCCCTTATTTTGTGTCATTCGCTTCAAATTATTTTTACGGAATTCAGGTCAACGTTATAATATGATTTTGAATTTTGTTGAATTCAAGAAGGTAAAGAGTTCTCGATTTCCACAAGTGGACTCTGAAATGCGCGCTACTGTGAACTGGGGATAAAAGTGTGTACAAATTGATTGGTCTCTGCCCCCTGCGGTTGTGTTAGGGTAGCTGCACACCAAAAGACGGCAAGAGACAAAGCAAGCGAGAGAGAAAGATGTTTGGCGAGATCTATCACACACCAAAAGATAGCCAGTTTGCTCCTAAATGTCATGGAGAGAGGTTTATAACAAAAATAAGCGGAACTAGCATGTGTTTGTAACGTTGAGTATCATTCATACTTTGTCCCACTGCTTTGAAACATGTTATCTGTCATTGTGCTTTGGATTTTTTGATTTCCAAAGGCACAGTACAGCATAAACTTTGGATATAAGGAGTTCAGTCTTTGCTGGAGAAATTGTGTAGCACACCTCTCCTTTCGACATCTCGCCGCGCACTGCCAGACGCAGCGCTGCCACTGCCAGAGGCTTCTCACTGGAGCTTTCAAGCGTGAAACCATCTTCAAGTCGCTTTCTCGCTGCAGCCAATCTTCAATCTTTCTCACTCGCTCGCTAGCTTGCTTGTGGTGTGCGCACTCCCATAGGAATACATGTATATCGATTCAAGCTTGCTCGCTTTCTCGCCTCAAATCTTTTGGTGTGCAGCTACCCTTATGTTGCCTTAGATGGGGCTCGTTTTTGAAAAATGCGTTGGATGAGGCTATCACCGTGCGTATTTTTTTCGTCTTTTCGATGAGCTGCCCAGTTTTGGGGGACTGACAGCCTCGATGTTTTTTGTTATGTTAAGGACCACCTTTTTCTCGGTTGACTGCTGTCTTGTTTTTCAGGGCCTACTATTATCTTCAACTTTTACGACGTTTCATAAACTTCTTTCTCAATTTACTGTTTTTGTTCCCCTACTGCATAGATTCCAGGTTCCCTTATCTCCATACTAACTGATTCCTTCCTCTCTTTGGAACGTTTTTTTCCAGCGGTTAGGCAGGCTTAAACTAACATCTGATCTAATGTGGCAGCCTCGATGTCAGTGTTGCTAAAAAGTTCGTAGTTTTGACACAGTCGTTTTCGTCTCGCGTTTTTCCATCATTTGCCACAAGACAATTCGTGTATTTCTGAGTGGGCTTTCATGGCAATGTTATAATAAAATAAGAAAGCCTCTTCATGAGAGTTTTTTTTAAAGAAATATTTTATTGGCAAGGTTAAGCGAGGTCACCCGCAACCAATCTCTCGTGTGTTGGATATGTCGTTCCCTTATGCTACCGTTCAAATTGAACACAACTTCTGTTGATTAATGGCTCCTGAAGCCTATTGTACTAGTCTCATTGGTGAAATAACGTAATTCTGATTGAGTGTAGAGAAATGTCCCTTTCCAGTTTAAGTAAAACATCTAATTGTTGATAAACGCGTACAATTTAATAATATACCGGCTAATATTGTAAATAAAGAATAAAAAGTCCAAAAGGAAGTATTTCACAGCTTGGGTATTACAAAGCATCATCTGAGCACAGTTTTATTAATTAAATATTGTCGTGCAGTATGACATGAAATGAAGCAAGTGAAGAAATAACCTGGTTTGCTGGAGGTCAAAAGGGATCAATACAAAGGACCAGTTTTATTAATTAAATATCGCGCAGTATGACATGGAATGAAGCAGAAATAACCTGGTTCACTGGAGGTCAAAAAGGATCAATACAAAGGACCAGTTTTATTAATTAAACATCGCGCAGTATGACATGGAATGAAGCAGAAATAACCTGGTTCGTTGGACGGTGCAGACGGGAGAATAAAAGCTGCTGCAATCGTGCGTAGCGGCATCGCTTGCCCTCACGTGGCTTTCGCAACCCTCGGACCGACCATCTGGTCACAAAAACAGTCTTCTCTTACGTTACGTCGGCATTTCGTTCTTGAGAAAATAAACTGAAATTAATTTCATTCGTTAAGTAGTTCGTCAAATTCTATTTCGCTTCATGAAATTAACGCTGCTATAAAAATGTTTTTCCGCTTAAAGATTTGGTTGTAACTTCGCATGAAGATCATTTCGTGTTTTAAGAAAGTGAACAGAAATTCATTCCATTCGTTACGTAGTTTGTCAGATTCTATTTCGCTTCCTGAAACAAAGTCTCGCGTTGAAATTAACATTGGCGCAAAATTTTGTGTTGCGCTTAAGATTCATCTGTAACTTCAAAATACCTAAAGACAATGCCACAACCGATCTCGGGTATCCTGCGTGCGAACGCACTTTATACTTCAATTCCCCCGTTGTATAAATCCATTCTGAATGATGTCTTCGTCTTTCCTGCCTCGGCAAGACATTTTATGAGGTTAGAGAGATTTATTCTCGTACTGTGATTGTTGGCAATTTTCGTATTCGAGGAACAAGAACTTTTAACCCAGAAATCAACATGCTGGTAACATGGGTTATCTCAGCAGATTACTGATCGAAATTGCTGGTAACATCCCACAGTTAGTCAGTTGTGCATGTTGAAATAATTGCTTCTTTGGGTCCTGTTGAAAAAAAAGCGGCGTCAATGTGCAGATGGCGACGATGATCAATTAGTCGGTGTAGGAATAGGCACCCGAAGCTGCTGGACTCCGCACAGAACTGTAATAACTGCTCTCGTAAATCTTTAGTACCTTAGAAGGCAGACCTACAAAGGGTCACTGGGCGTTGCGGCAGCTTCTTTAGCATGCTAATTACTATGCAGAACCCTTTGCTCTCTGCTGATGAGCTGTGGAATTGCCTGTTTTCGTACACACTTCGTTCTGACTCAAACTTCATCATTTGCTGCGTCAAATTAGCTCGTGCATCATAATGGTTCTCTCGTCTTCATTTTTACTTTCTCCGGTCTGTGAAAAAATGTAAGTGGACGTGGGTCTTTTCTACTCGAATCAATTTGATGGCACGAGAATGACTTGCATATAATGAGACAAGTCTTCGACAAACGCTCTGGAACGCTTTCTATTGACATTGAGAAAGTAGAGCTGAAACTAAGTTTTTGAAAAGAGGCCTATGCAATTCTCGCAAGATTCAAGATTGGTACTGCGATTCGAATGTTTGTTCTCTTACAACTGTTAAAACTACGACTTCAATCCATTATCGACTGTAGCTAGAAGAATGCTCAGTGGGCCATTTTTTGCACTGTAATGCTCGAGTATCCTATTTTTTATCATAAGCGCCGTCAAAATTTGTTTGCAGCAAGTTATGACATCATTATCAGATGCCATATGCATCTTAGCAATTGTGTATCAATATTTTCCTGTTGTAATTAAAGCTCAGTGCATTTTCAAATTTCCTGCGTCTGGTCTCGAATAAAATAATTTTTATGTATGCTCTCCTTGCATTTCTTTGCTCTACTTGAGCTAGTTAAAATCTATGGTCGCGGTCTAAGCTGTTCGTGAACGTCACCGCGTACTGAATATCTTTTTTCATATAAGAATTAATAGATCGCTCGGCTGTTTCCCCAAACAAACTTGATTGAGAGTCTCCCACTGTTAGACTAAGGTATTCAGTGTTGTTCTAGGTTAACTCAGTTAATTGTCTGATTTTGAATGCATTGAAATACTGCACAAGATTAATTTTGGGAATCAAATATTTCGGAGATCGGTAAGTACGACGAACTCGTCGCCGGGCATCAACTATTACTTCTCCTCGGATTAGACTGCATTTCAAAGTATGAACCAAACTGAAATGTTTTCTTCAAAACAGTTTACAGTAAATGCAAATTTATCTCTGAAACAAAGTGATGTGAGGGAAATTGTGTTTGTAACTCATATTCCCACACTTGTAGAACCCTGGGACTAAAACTAGAAGAAAAAAACGCGACGCTTGACGATGTTCGACGATGGGAAACACTACTGCCACTTCTCGTACACGTGAACTCGTGTCGAGAATATTTCCTGCTGGTATGAATTCCCACGAACTTGTCTTGTGTACTAGTCTCCGATAGTAAAAAGAACATTGCATTTTTTTCTTTGAAAAACTCTGAATCAGGTAAAGCAGTATTTTTTCACGCATTGCTCGAAACTCGGGTAAAAGAAAAAGGAAGCCTTAAAAAATTGCTGACGGAACTGCAAGGTGAACGGGCTCCGAGTTCCACGTGGATTGGAAATTATGCTCTTCATGCAAGGCATCGCAATAATTATTATTGTTTGGATCTTGATGCTGATTTAAGTATTCTTCTCGGTCCTCAATCTTGAATTCAGCGTTGTATTTGGATGTCTATTTTCATGCAGGGTCGGAAGATGCAGAAAACCTCGTTTGAGTAACCTTTGTAATTTTTAGCTGACTGGCTGGCATGATTATATTTCCAGTGCTCCGGCGTGACACCGCAAGAATGTGGCTATGTATGACGGCGTGCGCCAGTGACCGAGGTTTCCTTCAGCGTCTTGCCTGCCTGATTTCTCGTGACCTTTCCGTTGCCTGCTCCTATTTCGCTTCAAGCTCCAAGGAGAAAATTGAGAACCTTCTGTCATATGTGTAATGTTAGTTTTGGTAGACTCATAACTGAGAACATTTAGTGA
The DNA here is from genome assembly GCA_030386875.1 of Morinoia aosen. Classification (NCBI taxonomy): domain Eukaryota; kingdom Metazoa; phylum Arthropoda; class Malacostraca; order Amphipoda; family Talitridae; genus Morinoia; species Morinoia aosen. Next base: position 80,422,403 of record CM059561.1, on the reverse strand, counting down.
CATAGCATTGTTGTACGAGTTCGTAGGTGGTAGGATTATGTTGTGTTCAAAACTTTGCATTTACACTCTTATCTGTTTTTTTCTGCCCTGTAGGAAAACCCGTAAATGAGGCTCTGTACCATAACCATTGTCAGAACTTGTACGTCATGAATACAAATGTTCTTACTTTTTTAAAAAAAATTTGAGCTTCCTAGTTGAAAATTAGATCTAACCGTTAGCTGTTGACCTCATATCTTTCCCGTGGGGGCGCTAATTTTTATGGGTACAACAGTTGTATTCCCTTGAAGAGTTCAAACGAACTAAATATTTTAAAAATAATTTTTATTTTGTTATTTCAAGCTCGCCTTTGGTTGACGGTTTAAAAAAGTCCCGTACGGGATTTTTTTTCGAAATACAGAAAGATCATTTAGCCTTCCATTTTCTAGAATACAAAAAGTTTTTTGTTCCGTTTCCGATAATATTTTTTGGTTTACAGCTGCAATTTTCTTCGGCATCTATAACTTTCATATCTTACTCTTACTTAGTTTCATAACAATACTTCTAACAATCCTTGTCACTATTTGCCGCGTGTTGGGGGACACGCTTTTCTCGAACATAACCCATAACCCGCTCTTTTAATTTCATACCAATTGGTGTCTTCCTTCCTCCACTTTTGTGGACATCTTCATAGTCGTGGTTAGGAAGGCTTAAATTAACTATTATCTCGTCCTTCATTAGTTGAATCATACGACTATTAACTCGCGAGCGCATTTCGCGATCCGAGTCAAACCTCATTTCTTCTTGCTGCCAGTCTCAATCTAATTGTACGCAGACCCTAAAATCGTTTGAAACCATAAATCTCACCCATAAAAAATTCTGAGTTTAAGCAACTGTTGACATGATAGTGCGTTCAATATATGTGTGAATTAGATATTTTGGTTCTCGACATGGAGTCGAGCCGACTGAAGAGATCTTTCACCAGGAGCGCAGCACGAAGTGACCCAGCTGAGATGCCCATTTACGGACCCTCACCCTGCCACGATGTGGCCTGCCCATGCTGCTGACATGCGTGCCAATAGTTGGTGACTAAGTGCCCCGTGTTGCTTGGCTTGCTCATCAACCTGTGCACTGAAGCCTCTCCGGCAGGCTCTTGTGTACACTTCGTAAATTCCAGTCCGTTTTTGGTACGCGGCGAGAGCTGGGTACGGTGAGTCGTCGTTTTAGAGTAGGCTCAGAAAGACTAACTAGCGCTTCTCCGCGTATTTTCGACTTCCGAAGTTGCTCGGCTTTCTTTTACACGATTCTTTGCGTTGTAAACATGAAGCCATGAGGTTTCGCAAACATGGATTGATTGACTCGACGAAAACTCCGAAGTTTCACACTTTTGCGGTTTCTAGTACAACTCGTATCATTAGCTGACTTTTCTTTTTACTGCTTTTCGAATTTCAAATCGTCTTGGCATCCAAAATTTTCATTTGCGAAGAATTTATTTAACACTCCCTTTACGAGGTACCTCATATCTCGTAAAATCACTCATTGGTATGGGATTGGTGCATGTATTTTTTCTACTTGTTACTTTTATCATTGATACGCACGTTTTTTTTAATAGGTATCACCTATGACGCAGTTGTTCGTTCAATATCGTATGAAGGGCCGTCACTTCGCATGTGTGACCGCGTGGTGTAGAGAATTTGTGAGAAACGTGAAGCTTAACGTGTTATCAAGCTGAATAAATTTGTCGGAACAATTGCAAAGCAGCGCGGATATTAGATTACAATTAAAAGTTAGTTTAAGCTTTCCTAACAACAACTATAGGAGGCATATATCTTTTGTACCTGTGGGAATTAGTGCTCCAAGGAGGAATATGTGAGGTCCAAATTGTAGCTCAGATAGGCCTTCCTCTTTTTGAAACAGGGTTCCCCTCAGGGGTATACAATTATTGTATCTATGGGAACTAGCGCTCCCAGGGGGACAATGTGAGGGCCTGAGCTGAGAGTTAGGTAGGCCTTCTTTTTGTTGAAATAAAATGTTTTTGTTATGTTAAGGACCACCTTTTTTCGGTTCACTGCTGTCCTGTTTTTCAGCACCTACTACTGTCTTCTTCAACTTTGGTCTTGTTTCATAATCTTCTTTCACAACTAACTGTTTCTATGCCTTTCTGCGTAGATTCTGCGTTTCCTTAACTCCATACTAAATGGTGCCTTCCTCCTTCCTCTCTTTGGATCGCAATTGTTGCTGGTTAGGGAGGCTAAAACTAACGACTAATCTAATCTTTGAAACAGGGTTTTATTTTTTAATTCACAATCGTTCGTCGGTTTCTATTCAGCGCCGATTACTTTCTGCAAAAAAGTTCTCGGGCGGCTTCCTGATCTTAAGTAAAAAGGAGAGAACTAAAAATACCGTATAAAACATTTTCCTCTTTAGTATCTTTCACTCCTATTGTTCCTGAGTGCCTATAGTGTGAAGACGCACATTTTGAAATAGTTATCCATTCAATCAATTCCAGTCTAAATAGTGATTTTCTTCTTCCCTTCATGGGAAGAAGCCCCAACCTTTGTTGGGGCTGAGAAGGCTGAAACTAACAAATATTGACTTCACAATTTTCCCCAGGGGAATTAATTCTTATACAAAGAATAGTTGTATCTCCTGAGGAGTGTAGAGCTGTTGATTTCCGTTTGTACAATACGGGGGTAGTTATCAATGCGAACAAAGGCAGCAATTGTGCTTCTTTATCGTGTGTTTAAGTTTTGCGAGCGCCGGAAAGAGTCCATTTCGATGGCGTCGTGTTGGAACGCACAGTTCGTGCACGTCATGGCGATACCATCGTGCGTTGCTGATAGTGTCTCACTATTCTCGTGTCTCTCTTTTGATTTTTTCTAAGCAAATGATCATTTGTCTGCGTGTTTGTCTCGAATTATTGTACCCCGCCATGCTCGTCTCTGCAGTGCTATCATTAATGGCGGGAACGCTTGTCGAGCTAATGAAATTATTTTCATGTGCTGCGCTAGTGAACAAAAGTGGTATTTTTTTCTCCTTGTACAACTGGTCAGTTTGTGCTACGCTTGAGAGTGTACGACCTCAGCCGCTGAACGAACTCTTGAATTTTACGATGTCACGCCCGTTTAAAAATCTTGCATGGCTGTCGGGAACAACGCTGTTTAAAGGCGAACGAAATCGTGAAGATTTGCCCCCTTTTATGGATGAATTCCTTCTTCGATTCCCCGGCAGTGTGAGTCATGTTGGCGGTGTGCGAACTTGAAGGAAGAGTAGACATGGCACGGCGCTGCGTGATGCTCTTCTGGATAAGTCCACGATCCTCTTGCTCGTTACCGGCAAGATTTGCCTTTGTTCTTGGCCCTGTGATTAGTACTCAGAATTGCGCGTGCTAGACGAGCAACCTCAGGTTTTAGCATTCCACGCTTTCCTGGTCGTTTCTATTTTGGTGCGTTTTGGGAGCGCCCTTCTACTTAGTAGATTAAGCTAGTTCATCGCTTAGATACCGAGAAGAAACGCTTATTGGTGTAAGCCTTTTTCTGCGCAAAGCTGATGATCTTTAACCCCATTGTAAATTTCAGGTATGCTTGGAATAATGTTCTCAAACGATTATTATTGAGAAAATTGACCATTTTGAAGTATGCAAAGAACGGATACATTTTTTCATTTCCATTTGAATTTACTGCTAACAAAGCTTAGATTTGGTATCAGTTGTATACTTTCAAAGAAGTGAGATTCATATTCGTGCTGTTACCAAGTCTGCTCACACACTGCCACCTCTACCTGGAGATAATCCTTTGAGTCTTGATGGTGAATGTTGTGAGGTTGCTAACTGGATTACACTGACACACCGGAGGTTGGGCTCAGAGTATAATCCGCAGACATCATTGTGGGCTGTTTCAGGGCGCAATAGCCGTGAAGTTGGAGCCATTATGAGGGCGGCGGACGCTCTGTTGGGTTTCTATCTGGCGATCTGTGTAGGTTTCTCAGTCCGCCATTAGCGGGCTACCGCCAAAACTTGCTTTAGCAGCGCGTTTGCGGCAGTAGCATCGCTGTACCTTCACGACGGACATGCCTGCTTTATTTAGTTATGAAACTGGTAGAAGTTTTTTTAATATTGGATGAAGTCTAACTTGATATTTGTTAGTTTTCTTAAACAAACATTGGGTTTATATGGAGATTGTTATGTGTTTTTATATTTAAGTTCACTTAAATGGGATCCCAATAGCCCTGAGTTTATCATATTTTCATTGGTAAAGAGGGTTATAATCCGTGGATCATAAATTTTCGCGTGTTACTACCTGCTCTACTGTTCTTTTCGTTGTTCTGGACAGTCGCGAGTTTTGACGCAATTTCATGTCTTCATTACTAGCGTTTCTTATCCAATAAGTTTGCTCCACCGTGGCACACCACCTGAATTTGTACGCGAAGTGCTACCGGTGCTGAAGCTCCGACGTGTCACCCAAGGGATCCCAGTCTATCACTTTGAATAATCCTATATTGAAAATACAATACTCAGTATGACAACTTCCCACCGATAACATATCTTGGGTGTGATGTGAGTATGAAGAAACGAGCTCGTTTCATCATAGTTGGATAGACTGTAGCAGGTAAGCTGCGCGCGGCTGTGGCGAGCACTCGGTGCTGTATTTTAACAACAGGGAACAACTCATGGCAGTGCCATTACGACCCGCGCCGCTTATGGCAACCGATGGCGCCAACCTGACCGTAGAGGCGGCGCTGTGTAGACTGAGTGCACAGACGAAACGTACGTAGGGTCTGTGAGAGAGCTACAGGGCAACCCTTCCTGCCTCACAACCTCCTTCCCTTTACACCTCACGCACACGTCTCGCCTGTCGCTGCGAGTAAAGACTTGCTTTGTCTTTGTGAGTTTTGGACGCCGCACTCAAAATAGGGGCATCTGTCTACTGTTTTTCTTATACCCAACGTTTTGAACCGTTTGTTTGGATATTTTTGTGCCGTAGACGCATTATATCAGATAGTGTGCGGAAAATTTTTTTCAAGTTCTCGGTTAGTTTTTTGTGTACTTTTAATTTTTTCCCGTTTTCGGTGATGAAGTTGGTGATTTCTTCTAGCAACCGCTGCTAACAAGTACAGCCTTTTGCGAGAGTTCGGGAATTTGCTTATTCTTCCTTAATTCTTCCTTTATTATTCCTGACATTCCTTCGCGGGAGTAACGGAATTGAAGTAGTCAGTTAAATTTGGAGGAGCTCAAACCCGTTCAGTGAGACTTTGAATTTCGGTTAGTAATCTTACTTTCGGCCCTAATTTTAATCATAGCTTTACTTCTATTATTTTTGTTACCTTCGTTTTGTAGAGCTTCTTTTGTTATTCGAATGAGATTATCAAAATTACTTTCACTTCATTCTTTCCGTGTTTAACTAACACATATTCACTATTGTACGCACCTATCTTTGTAATCGCAGTTATTTCCTTGCGGAAAGTAAGAGAAAGCAATTACCAATCGAGTCTCCGACGTTCAATTTGACACATGAATTGCACGGGTTTGCGTTGGTTGATGCTGAGCTGCGTTCTTCACCGCGGACATTTCAGAAAATCTGCAGGGACCCTCGGCACCATTAGTCAACTTCCCTTGGCTTCATTTCTGAGAAATGGAGCTCGACCCCATCTGCTCGGTTCGTCTCTTGTGCTTTTTAGGACCTGGGGCTCATGTTGTGTACGCACAGAATTGCGCACCGAACAGTGTTCTATTTGTCTTTTGTATGATGCATGATCGATGCATCTAAGCGACTTTGAAACTGCTGCCATATGGTTTTGGAATTTAAGTCTTTCCGCCATATGCGCAGTGGTAACAAGGTTACCTAAATTTCAATGAATTTGATTTCCGATACCGCTTGCAAAATGTATCACCAACTACTAAACAAAGCTGACGCTGAGACTTAGTGATAGCGGGTGTTACTGTTAATAGGGTATGCATGTTAGCCATGAAATTCGTCGGTGTAGGTGTACATGCCCCCTAGGGAGGTCAGTTTGGGGATCTCCGCATTCACCGGACATGCCAACGACTGCATGTGGGGACACTCCCTCCCTTCGTTCGCCTAGCGCAGTGGTTCGTAACCTTGTTGGAGGAACTCCACAAGTTCCATACATGCATTCATCGAATCCTCCTTCGTAGATGGAAAAATAAAATGTGCTTTTTTATTCAAATTTAAAACATAGGTAAATATCATATACTGTATTAGTGCACAAACTAAACTATGAGAACTACAATGAAATTGACTCACCGAACCCCTGGGGTCCGAGCGAACCCAGATTAAGACCCACAGGCCTAGCGTGCACCGTGTTTGCCCTTAGCTCGACTGTGCCCTTCATTTTACGAGCATCTCCTTTTGTGAAGGTCGTGTTCGCTTTTTACTGAGCATGTTAGTACGTAATAATTTTCACGTCTCTTTATTTGTGCGGTCTATACCTGCGAGTATATTTGTAGCAAGTGGACTGCGCTACTACTTATGGGCTTTTCCAGAGGGACGATGTGTGGTCCCAAGCTAAGGGTTAGGTAGACCTCCTTTCTTTTCTTGAAATGGAATCGGTTTCGCTTTTGTTGGGGTTTGGCAGGCTTAAATGACGTAATTTAATTTATTGGAATGACGCGTACGTTTGTGTTCTTAAAGTCCTTTAGTTTGATGTAATTATTGTGTCATTTTTGTCCAACTCTCCAGCATATGAGTGATTTTACGTCTAGCCACCTGTGGACGGCTTGATTTTTTATTGGAAGACTTACGTTATCGCTTGGGCTCGCATTATCGCTACAATTTTTGTCCAGCGCAATGCAAATTACTCAACGAAATACTGGCCGTGAGTAGTGTCGCCTCGGAGGCGCACATGGTGTTGGGGTGGCGCGTTCTGTAGTAGCTCACTATTTGTCTCTTTCAATGGACATTCCATTAGGACGTTGCTATCTTAATGAGCGTCTCCTGTCACTGGCCACTATTCGGATAGCCCTCAGATAAGAGCATCACCGTCAGATTCGCCCACCGACAACTTTCAAACGACTCGTTAGGTTCGTGTTGATATTTGAAATATCGTCAGGTTTGTTTGTCGCTCGTTCGGTTGTCGTGTTCGACTCGGCCTTGTTTGTATGCATTGTTACTATTGAATTATGAGTGGTTGTTCATGTGCTGGCATTCCAGTTCTGAGAAGATATTAATCAGCTCCGTTGCGAATGCCCCCAGCCGGGTGATTCAAACTCCTTCCTTTCCATTAACATCTGCACGTCTCATAGCGCGTTGCCAAGACACCCTTTAATCTTTTAGCCGTCAATAACTTTGTCGAATGAGAGCAGAAGAAAATGAAGATCTCGTCGAATGAATTCTGGCGATTTAGCTCCATTTAAGGAGAGAAAGTTTGAAGCCGTTGATCTTTAAGGTGCGATATCATCCATCGGAGCGCGGCTCAAGTGCTTGCTCTCTTTTATCTTGCCTCTTCTAAAACACGACTCTGGGACAAAGTTGAGTTGGAGCCCGCATGTAGCTTGGCTGTACACTCCTTGTCTAACATGTCAGCGGAGGAATTTCTTATTTCAGTGGATTTGAACGATCGGGGTAAAGCGTTGCATTCGCGCGTTTTCACCCATTGCTAGCAAGTGGAGAGGTTTGTAGTTACTTTTCGGCTTCAAAATTCACGCATTTTATAATTCAAGTTACTAATTTTAAACAAACGGCGTAAAGTATTGGATTCGCATTTTTTCGGCCCTTACTAGCAAGTGTAGAGAGGTTTGTAGTTGTTTTCGGCTTCAAAATTCTCACATTTTATGATTCAAGTTACTAATTTTGAAGGCCAGTACTTGGTGCTGGACGCCATTAGAGGAACAGAGTTGGGCAGTCACACACGCATGTGTATGGCCTACCTGCTGTCGTGTGGGACACGCCTCTCTCCGTGAAATTCCTCTCAGTCTCCAGCAATCGTTCTTATTCAAAGGCTGAGCCACGGCGTGGGTGTTCCTGGAGGCATTCGTCCGGGTCGGCCAAAAGGATTTCTTGGGTTACTCACACAATCTTTCATTGAAACAATTATGACCGAACGAGCGCGTGGCTAATGCAGACACTGTTTCATGCTCCGACACGTTTCTCATCGTTTAGGCTGGTCATCCGTGAAATGGATTGCCTTCTTTGCTGCTGATTATACGCAATAAAATATTGTGTTTGGGTAAACTTGAATCGATACCCGTATTTTGCTTGTGTCAAATTACGTTTCGCTTTCCAAGTGTAATTTCTCTTGAAGACCTGCAATGCAAGTAAATGATTCATATGGCGTTAAAAAGACTTGTCATTTGTGGCTATTTTTCTTGAGTTTATGCTCAACGGGGGTTACTTTTCCTGGCATGAGAATGGATGCTTTCTTCGAGTCGCAAATCCTGCCCCCTCCAGTGAGGTCTATCGGACGGTTCCCTAACAAGGGACTTCACTCGCGTCCCCCCTCGACGCTTTCTGTTCTCCCGGAGTTTATCTGAAGAGCCTCTGCTGCCTAATATGGCTCGTTACTCCATCTCTAAGTCTTGATTTATGCGCCACTTCTGACCACACGTCTGCGCACCGCTGAAATGCGTCCACCGTCGTCTGTGCGTTGCAGCTGCTGTCTGGTACGTAGGCTTCATGAGAAGAATCTTGGACGTTACTATGACCCGTGAATATTTCTGTGCCTTGTCTTAGGGAATTATACAGTTAGTAGTTGTTCGAGTTTTAGACGTTAATTTTGGACGTTACTAAGACCCGTTAATATTTCTGTGCCTTGTCTTAGGGAATTATACAGTTAGTAGTAGTTCGAGTTTCAGACGTTAATTTTGAATGTTACTATGACCCGTGAATATTTCTGTGCCATGTCTTAGGGAATTATACAGTTAGTAGTAGTTCGAGTTCTAGACGTTTTTTAAGTGTTAATGAATTTCTCTTGTAGTCTATTGCAGTGAATGTATCATTTTTATTGTCTAAAGATAGTAATATTTCATCAGAATTTTTTGTTGTATCCTATGACCTGTCCCCTGCCAAGATATATTCTGGCATTCGTACAATTGTTAATTTCTATCAGCACACTTGTAATGCCCGGGATCTTCGCGACAAATATAAACTCATTCGTCTCTTAGCTCTTGGGTTACTATTGGACAAGAAATTTTCATATTATTGCTAAAGATGTGCAGTTCTTGAAGATTTACAACTTTTATTTCTCTTCTCGTTAGCAGTTTTGATCAATTTTTCAATATGAAATTTATATCCTATACAGATTGACCGTGGCTACCGTTATGTTACTAAGCATTTCCGAGTCGAACAATGATGCGATTCTGAAATTATTCAGGGGAAATATTGGGGAGGAAATGTTTATTCTCGGCGATATAAATGCATTTTTGTACTCCTACGTATATAGGGTTGTGAAAAGTTGATTTGAACCATTCATACTGAAGTAAGTGCTTTTTGACGTTTAAAATCAGATCCCAAGTGTAAACTGTTGTTTATACATACTCTGGTTTGAATAATTCTCGCATATTGAGAAACATTTTCGGTGATCATCGTTCAATGTACCGACATAATATTTGATGTCATTGGTCTTCAATTAATGGCGGTAAACTTTTAGATTTGAAAGAACTCAAGTAAAGATTTTTCAAAGAAAGATTGACTTAATTTCCATGATTGAATATTCCTCACCAATAGACTAAATTAATTTCTCTATGAAAGCGTGAAGAATTTCCTGATATTTTTTGCCTTCACGCACGTTATTCCTGTTGTTTATCTTGGTAGCAAGGCAATAAAGAAGTCGAGGTGCAGCTTTCTCCTTTCCTTTTGCCGATAAGTTATGCAAATATGCTAATATGATCCCCTTGTTATTTTAGTCCAAACTTGGAGCCACGTGTTGCGGCCGATTCTTCTCTCCTCGCTGAGACCATGGAAAACCTCAAGAATATTCAGTTAGCCCGGCTGACCTTGTCCCCTCGATCATCAGTTATTGTAGCTAAGTACTCGATCGATCACTTTCTCCTAGGCTCGCGATCTTCTTCTCTCATCGATCACAGTCCCATCCTGAGCGATCGTCCTTTCTGTTGTGGATCTTCTATCCCTCCTCGTGGTCCAGGATGTTTAGTGCTCAGATGGGCCTTCTACAAATGGCGAAATCTAATCACCCATACCATGCACCGTGCGCGCCGTGTTCCCATGATATCCATGTGCGGCTTGTCGTTCGTATACAACAGGTTAATTACGCATAATAAATGATCTCGTTAATTAAAACGAAATGACGCGCTTTTATCGGATAAAATTGAGCCTGTGTCAAGGTGTCTCCCCTACTTTGGTACGTACTTGTCGATTTACTTATACTAGTAACCTACTTCCTTCTGATGCCAGTTTTGTGTATACCGGATGAGATGTGCTGTAGAAATTGATTTATCAGTCGAAGAAATTACGTAAATGAAGTGTGAATTTAAAAATAAAAGCATTATAACTTAGTTATTTGGCTCCATTTATTGATGGTCATGCTTCTATCACTCTATCACTCTATCAATGTTAGATGTTGTAAGTTTATTGGTGGTAGGCTTTAATTCCATTCAAATCCTAAAATGTTCTACAAATTTGTGTAAACACTGCAACCTTCAGTTATCAGTTGAAAATTTCAGTTTTATTTGATAAAAATAGAAAATCATGATAACTGAATTAGAAAGCAACGGATTGAAAATTTTTCGAATCTAGTGTGTTATAAAACCATGGCTGATCTGAGAAGTACATTGGTTTAAGACCGGAGTTTATTCTCAGTTTTACGAATTCTACAAGTTTGATCTATTTGCTTTATGTATAGACCGAGTTTATAGTATGTGGCCCAGACTGGGTGTCAGATGTCGAATATATTTTACTCGGTTCTGAGAAAATTTTTTTTAACTTTTAAGCAATCGCTGATAAATATAAAAATTTTATAGTTAAATTACTCGTTAAATTTATTTTATGACCTTTCAAATACAGTGTAACTTTTTTTCATCTACAGTGTTTTGGGCCTTTTTTTGAACGTTAGAGAGAAGTAGTAAATATTTCTTCATAATTATATTTTTAGACTTACTTTACTTCTCGGACGATTTCCTCAGTGAAAGCAAAAAGTTCGGGGGCATTCTTCTGATTAGTCTATCTAGATTCCTTTTTGAATCTAACATTTGAGAAAAATTCTTCTTCGTCAGCTGTCACTGGAAATTCATTTCTGTCTCTCGTTTGGTTCATTTCTCGATGTCTATTTTGGGAACAGATTTGCAACTCGCATTCCTTGGTTTATTCCTCCTGTAAGACTCTTAAGGTCCCCAGAGTACCAGGCGCTGTCGGATCTGAGAGACACGACGTCTGAGCCTGGTCTAGTACATCCTAAACCTCTCCGGCGTCTTCAGATCCTAACGATGTCATCTGGACACCATAGGAGAAACTCGCACAGAAAGTCGGCACCTTGCCTCTTTCTATGTGGAAATTTTTCAAATTTTTCATTGTACTTCGTAGCCAACTTGTATATCCTTGAATTAGAGCTTGCCTATCTATCATTCTGGGAAATTTGAGGCAAAGCTTTCAATTTTTTAATTCTGCTTTGTAGCCAACTTATAAATACTTGAATTGGAGCTTGCAATTCTGGAATATTTGAGGCCAAGCTTTCCAATTTTTAATTCTACTTCGTAGCCAACTTAAAATCCTTGAATGATTAGTTTTGTGATCGTAGCTGGCACATCTGCTAAATTTACTTTCTTGACTTATTTAGAACCTGTGTTGATATGTAAATAATTCTCTTCTGTTTTTCATTTTCTCTTTGGTAACAAGTTTATTCTGAAGTGTTCGTTCTATCATTTTTTTTGACACCGCACTTTTTGCGTCCACCACAGCTTCTCTGAAAGTGTCTTTTTCTAACTGTCATGTAAGTATGAAAAATTATTTTCAGTCGCGTTTTCATTCGGATTGAGTTTTCCCCTCAGGGGGATACAATTATTGTATCTATGGGAACTAGCGCTCCCAGGGGGACAATGTGAGGGCCCGAGCTAAAGGTTAGGTAGGCTTTCTTTTGTTAAAATAGAATAGGTTTTGTTGTGTTACGGACCATCTTTTTTTCGGTTCACTGCTGCCCTGTTTTTCACCGCCTACTACTTTCTTCTTCAACTTTTTCTTTTTTCATGAACTTCTTTCTTAGCTTTCTGTTTCTGTGCCCTTTCTGCATAGATTCCACGTTCCCTTAACTCCATACTAAATGGTGCCTTCTTCCTTCCTCTCTTTACATCTCATTGTTGAGGATAGGGAGGCTTAAACTAACTAATAAATAAACTAATAAACTTCGGATTGAGAAGAATTATCCTGGGTAAAAGGCGGTTCTATTGATGTCATTGAATTCACTTCATAAGCTTTGAAAATATTTTCTCGATGTGAATACTGTGAAGAACGCGGAAAAAGGGCTTCTTGGAAATTAATCATTGACGAAGCTTCATTCTGTGTAAATCATGGAATAAATGTTCAAATTCATTATGTAAGGGCCTGAGCTAAAAGTTAGGTAGGCTTTATTTTTGTTAAAATAGAATAGGTTTTTATTTTGTTACGGACCATCTTTTTTCGGTTCACTGCTGTCCTGTTTTTCAGCACCTACTACTTTCTTCTTCAACTTTGATCTTGTTTCATGAACTTCTTTCTCATCTTACTGTTTCTGTGCCCTTTCTGCATAGATTCCACGTTCCTTTAACTCCATATTAAATGGTGCCTTCTTCTTTCCTCTCTTTGGATAGCCTTTGTTGCGGATAGGGAGGCTTAAACTAACTAATAATCTAATCTAATCTAATGTGTTCAAATTCATACCCGATGATGTCTTGGGTGACGAGTTCGTCATGAAACTGTCATTGAATTATTTTTGTAAATTTTCATTGTAATTAGTAACAATATTTTATTATCTGAAGCTCTTTCTGAACTACCTAATTTTTTGTGCAATATGCATTTTTGCGGTGCGTGTCGATCACAAGTTATCACACTACTGTGTGATGTAACTCACCATAAAGCTTTCAAAGTTAAAAGAAAAAATCGGTACACAATCAGGCCACAAAAGGGCATACGACTGAGTGTTTCTTGCAAGATGGACGTATTGCTGTACTGGCTGCCAGCCTGTCAAGCTGCGGCTTCGAGGGCTTGTTAAGGTCGAGCGTTTGTCGAAACCGACAGGTCAGCTCTTGTCTTGCCATCATCAATTAGATCGACGCTCCAACGCTCGGTTTCCAATCAACAAAAACCAATCGAAACGCAAAGATAAGGGTGAAAGTTGTCGTGCTTGTGAATAGCTGACTAGGAATTACGCTGTTTTTCGCTTAGGTTGTCCAGTTTTTTCCCTCCTCAAACCGGAAAAGGTAGAATGGCTGGACATGGGGAATTGTGTTACCAATTTAGCCTCGAGTTCTTATTTGATGGAACCAAGTTCTTGTGTTCAAAGTTTCGATTTCTTTAGCGTTGATATAATAGGTTTATTCCCTTTCATCACTTATTAGCTTTGTTGCACTCTTCCCTTTTGTGTCATTGTTTTCATACTGGGCAAAAATGTTATCCAAAGTCTGTCCCACCTTATTTGTTCATTGAACAGGACCTAAAAATATGTAATTACTGCGATTGGTTGTGTGTTTTTCTCGGTAATGAGAGCCGGATGCAGTATCCGGGATTATGTTTTGTTTGATGAATCCTTGGTGGCTACTCTTGGTCTCGTTGTCTACCTGGCTCCATCGTGTTGTAGCAATCGCCCAATTTCTGAGTCATGCTCTTTCTCATTGTGCTCAATGATATTGATACGATTATAGCACCCATGTAGGTAAAGGTATGAGATTAAAGTATGGGACATTGTTTTATTGATTAGATTATAGCATCCATGTAGGCAAAGGTATGAGATTAAAGTATGGGACATTGTTTGATCACCGAAAATTATCAGTTTTTTGAATTGTTGCTTGATGCACACTGTAACCTTATTTCGGCAATTTTTCGGTAATGTTCTGAAGGTGTAACTAGAAACATAGGTTCCTCAATTTTGTCGGTTATTTCAAGCCGTTTTTTTATCTGAAATTTTTCATGTGAACCTGTATTTTTACGAGTATTTTCATTTCAACACTAGAAAATTTAAGTGAGTGTCTAAATAGAAACTATCTAATTCCTATGAGGTTAATTTATGAGCTGCATGAGTTAGCCTTGAATATCATTGCACGAGTTAGCCGCCGAGAGAATCGATTACGATTAAAATTGCGTTGATCTTTATGAATGTTCCTCTGGACTATTAACTGATTAGTGTCCGCCGGAACATCAATTTTGCAACTTTTGTGGACGTACCTTTGCATGCAGGGACCTCGTTGGTTCGAGCACTGCTGATGCATTTGTAACCAGTTGCTGAGTAGAAAGGGATTTCTATCTAATGATTGTCATTTTGATGCGCATTGTGATTAGTTCAGATAGCCAATTGACAATACGTTATTCGGTCATGTATGATTGAGGCGTGGTATCAATCACTGGTTTTCTGAGCAATCATTTGTTTGGCTCTAATGTTGAGGTTACTGGTCTATTTGCCGCTGGGAAAGAAGCGTCTAGTATTGCGGTCGTTGGTGTTTGATAAGTTGGAATTATGGCGATGATTTAGGCTAAAAAGGCTAGTGCTTTCACATGGAGGTCGTCGGTAGAGAATGCAGTTCGGTTCTCACAGTCTCACCCTGAGACTTCCTGTGCGTGGTCTGCATCTTCTCCGGCCGCGTGAGCCACACCAGAAAACGTCACCAGCTCTTGCTTGGCTCGTCCTGAGATCTAATATCTCCGTGAGAAAGCTGACAAAGACCCGTAGGTACGCTGGAGCTATAGTGCAGCTCGTCAAGTCATGCCTTTCAAGCTTTATTCAATAACTTAGCTCGCTGTTTTTATGGAAATACTGCTGTGGAAGCGCTGTTGTTAGGTTCTGGTAAAAATATGGCCACTTACGTGCTACTTTATGTCTAATATTGCAAAAATGTTGTCTGTTTCGAGCTTTACGAAAGTTGATGAATGGAAATTTTTAAATAACGTGATGAAATTCAGATTTCGTATGAAGTATTCATTGTTCTCTAGTACTAATGAATTTTATTCAGTAAAACGAAATGAACTAGCTAGAGGCAAGGTCTTTTTGTTTAGAGTAATTTCCGTCATTTTGGTATCGACTGTTTCTAATGACTTGAAACAGATGTTACTACCATGGTTGAGACAGTGATCTTGAAATGCTTGAAATATTTCAGGACAGTATTCTCACGCAGTGCTCTTAACTGAACATTCAATTCTATTAAGGCTTGTTATGCAGTCTTGATTAACTTTGTGTCTTGTAATGGTTAAGTAATTAACTGCTGTGCTCATAAGAGGGACCTCCTTACCAATGCCTCCGCAGGGAAACATCATCGCATAGCGCGCTGGAAAACCTGCAATTTGTTAGCATGTCGCCGAAGTGTGGGTAGGTCACTCACCTCTGCTTAGGTCCCCGATTTTTGGGCAAGTCACCGAAGTGTGGGTAGGTGACACACCTTGTAAGCCCCCGATTTTTGGGCAGGTTACCGAAGTGTGAGTAGGTCACTAACCTCTGCTTAGGTCCCCGATTTTTGGGCATGTCACCGAAGTGTGGGTAGGTCACTCACCTCGTGGCCCCCGATTTTTGGACAGGTCATCGAAGTGTGGGTAGGTCACTCACCTCCTCATAGATCCTCAATATTTGGTCAGGTCACCGAAGTGTGGGTAGGTCACTCACCTCGTAGGTCCCCGATTTTTGGCAGGTCAGGCGAGGGCGTTAGCTGGCAGCCCCGTAACTGTTGGCTGCGTGGTCGGGCGAGGCTCAGCGAACAGGTCGGGGGTCCGACCATAACTGCGGGTTAGAGGTCGTTTTTAAAACGTGCTCCTCCATGGCGCCGTTAATGCCTTTTGAAACTTGCTGCGTGGCGCCGGTGTTTTGTCAACTGAAGTGTTCTGCCTCAAAATGGTTTGTTAATTAGTTGTAGGATACTAAAGTGTTGCCTCAAAACGGTTGCTTGTTTATTAGTAGTAGGATACTGAAGTACTTCGTCTCAAAAGGGATTTATTATTGGTTGTAAAGTGCTTCATCATATTCTGTGGGATTTTTGACCATGCGTGATCATTTCCTTACGTTGCTGTATATATATACAGTATATACTTTTGTTTCTGGGGGTGATATGACTTTGAGCTATTGATACATAAGGGAATTATATGCGTGGACGGAAGAGCCCGCTTTCGCCGTGCCATGCATTGCTTTCGTTGCGCCTCGATCACCTTTTTAGGGTGATTGATAGCGCAGTCGGTAGCGTGTTGGCGCGGTAACTTGTAAGTCACGAGTTCGATTCCCATGAACTCCCTGTACATTTATTTCGTTTGAAAAAAACCTATGCGTGGACGGAGAGCCCGCTTTACCAGACTCAGTAATTGTTTCTGGGGGTGATATGACTTTGAGCTATTGATATATATATATATATATATATATACATACATACATACACACACGCCCTGTAGATGTCGAAAAATACCCGCCTTCATACAGGTCGTTAAAAGGGAAAATTAACTCATTCAAATTGTATGGATATGTATTTCTTCTCATTCTTTAGCTCTAACATGAAAAATACAACCTTTCATTTCTCTTTTTTTTGACGTGCATCGGTTTATTCACAACTTGAATGCGTGATCTTTTGGTGTCAGAGTTTTAGGTCACTCATTTTGACTATACTTGTATGAACACTATATGAATCATTCAAGTAGTGAGTTAACTACTCTTACCTGTAGTATCACAGGAGTTTTTTTTAGAAGAAGGCCGTGGAAGTGGACGGCAGTACTCCATCATCAGTAGCTTTTATTCATTCTATAATTAGCAGACGTCGTCCCCTCAGGGGGATGCAACTATTGTATATACGGGAATTAGCGATCCCAGGGGGAAATGTGCGAGGGCCCGAGCTGAGAGTTAGGTAGGCCTTCTTTTTGTTGAAATAATGTTTTTGTTATGTTAAGACACATCTTTTTTTCGGTTCACTACTGTCCTGTTTTTCAGCACCTACTACTTTCTTCTTCAACTTTGATCTTGTTTCATGAACTTCTTTCTCAGCTTACTGTTTCTATGTCCCTTCTGCATAGATTCAGCATTCCCTTATTTCCATACTAAAAAGTGCCTTCCTCTCTTTTATTGCAGCGGTTAGAATGGCTTAAACTAACATATAATGTAATCTAATGTATCAGACGTCTGTTATTACGGTCTCGGTTCGTGCGCCTTAAACTCTGTATCTTCTAACCAGTTAGCTGATTGATTGAAATTTGAATTTTTCGTAATTATTCCGACGTAAATGCATTGTAGTGTTAGTGTCGTGATCCGCGTTTTACCTAAGAAAAAAGTTTTCATTGCCTAGTGGTGATGAAAAAGCTTGTTTCCAGAGAGTAGGTTCCTGAGTTTAAACAGCAGATTTGTGTTCCTTTTGTTTGTTTCTTCTATTGGTTATCGGAGACTTGCTACGTTTTATCATGCATCGTCTGAGTATAACATATTTACTATGAACAAGTTATTTATTCAAAGCTTCACGTCAATCATGCACGATACTTTCGTAGTCGAATTCAGTAGTTTTAAGTGTGAATTCTTTAGTTTTTAGCATTCGTAAGTGTTTTATGATATTCTTCGAATTCTTAAAGAAGCTCGAGACCTTGAATTCCTCGGTTGACTACCTCCAGTCATACTGGCGCCCTTCAAAACAGTACAAGCTTCATTAATTAGAAGAAACCTCTTTTTTGCCAGCCCTGCACGTACCACAAGAGGTCCTCACATGCATACAACTAAGCGAACCTTGAATCTGTAGTCCGGGGAACCACGAGCTTTGCTATAACAGAGCACATGCTAAGCAACCACAAAACCGGCAGGTGGGCGGGCTGTCACGCTTTTCTAGAAGCTGCCTCGCCATGAGCCCGTAGTCATTTCTACATATGTTCCGCGCCTGGACTTAGCTACCTCTCCATGAGCAAATATTCATTTCTACGTTTCAGGCATGGACTCAGCTACCTCTCCATGTGCCCATAGTCATAGCCGTGTTCCAGGCGTGGACTCAGCTGCCTCTCCATTGGCCAAAGTCATTTGTGTGTCCCAGGCCTGGACTCGTGCCCTGGACGGCAGCTGCAGTGCGTGAGGCTGCGAGCCGCCCAACACCTGCCTGCATCATTTTGCTTGGGCCAGTTCTTTTTACGTGTGTATTTTTCCCGATTATGTGTGATCCACCGCTCGAGTAACCCGAGATTCTGCAGCTGTTGCCGGTGCATGTGGTCGGCACGCTGCAAGAGTTTCGTGTTCTGACTCAGTATTTGTTGCGTTTGGGACTTAGATGTGATATAGAGTCCTCCTAAGGGAGCATAGCATGGGCAATGAGTTGAGGTTAGTCAAGTTTGTCTTTCCTGTGCTAAAGAGACTGGCGCCTTCAGGTGATGTGCTATTAGATTACCTCAGTTATAGATAGCCCTTTAGGACTACTTTATTGGAGCCTGTTTTATGCTTCTTTCATTTTTCAGGCCTTCTTTGCAATCTCTTATTCATTTTTCTTTCATCTTTCTACCGAATTTGCTTTTTCAATGCGCAGGATATCCTGTTTTTGAAACATACCTGTGCACAGATTCTCCCGTTTCCTTCAGTCCATACTAAATGGTCCCTTCTTTTCGTGCCATTGAAATCATATTTGTTGTAGATAAGAGTCTTTAAATATTATATTATACGAGGCCTGTCGAAAAAGTATCCGACCTTTGGCCAGAAAAAATACTTCAACAACCTGACGGGGTTGGGACCCTAATCCCCTTCAAAGTAGGCTCCTTGTGCTTCCACACACTTTGCCCACCGATCCTTCCACTGCCGGAAACACCTCTGGAAGTCTTCTTTTGGAATGGTGTTCAGCTCTGTCGTCGCGTTCCGCATTATCTCTTCTCTACTCTCAAAACGGGATCCTTTCAGTGGTGTCTTCAATTTTGGAAACAACCAGAAGTCGCAAGGAGCCAGGTCTGGAGAGTAGGGAGGTTGGCGAACGGTCGTAATTCCATGTTTGGCCAAGAAATTGCGGATCAAATGGGATGAATGTGCGGGCGCGTTGTCGTGATGCGAGTGCCAGTTGTTCGCAGTCCACATGTCTGGTCTTTTGCGCCGAACTGCATCACGAAGTCGCCGGAGAACATCCTGATAGCATCTTCCCCAAACACCTGCTGAATCTTACGAATTGTTTCAATTTGAGAATCACCAAGCTTTTGACAAAATTTGATGCAGTGTCTTTGCTCAATTCGTTCAGTCATCTTGCAAGAAAACTAAATCCGACAAACACTTAGAACAGCACCTTACTTGGCGACCACCAGCCAGTGACTGGCCCAAGTGAATGCGGTGAAAAATGTCAAGCATGCGCATTAAGATTCCTCCTTCCACCGTGCACAGTGGCGCCGCCTTAGAATCACTACTTTGCGCGGGAAAAATTAAGGTCGGATACCTTTTCGACAGGCCTCGTAAGAAATCGTTATAACCTTTGACGCTTTCAATTTATTAAAATTTCTAAAGCTTCGATGAAAGTCTCATACTGATGCTACCGAACTCTCATACCGATGCTAAGAGAGCTGCTAGTTCTCTTATAACAGGGATTTTTATTGTAATTCGCGTTTAGTGATTGTTATACTGGACGATGATGAGTAAAAACTAGTAATGATCTATTTGATAATTATAAAGTTTTTAAATAATGGAGAAATAATGCTTAAGTTCTATTGTCTGCAATGGCATAGTAATTAAACCATTGAATCAAAGAGAAATTTCCATGTTGTTTCGTTCCTTTTTTACCATCCCGTTTTCCTCTCCCAACTGAAGTTTTTTCACCATCGACCCAATTGCGCAGTTCCAGTCTTTGTGGACCGATTCCCTGAATTCGGTGTTCCCGTTTCACAAACCTCTCATTACTCTGCGCTGGTTTCCGTTGTCTGTGAGCGGTCAGGTCTCGCTGTGAGTACTTAACGAGGATCTTCAAGGACGATTACTCGGTTTCGTCGCTTCGACAGATGCTGCTTAGTATTAACAGATGGTCCCAGGCAGGAGCAGATGGAAGCTAAGCTTAGTTCGCGCTGGACATGCGGGTAGGCAGATAGCCATCAGGATTAGTGCTCTTGTTATAAGCGCCTGGGCTACGATCATACATGCGCGAGGTTCATGTTTATGGAGCTTAACGCTATCCTTCGCACCTTGATATTCCTGTCTTGATACGTGATCATAAAGGCTTTGGCTGCCCACAGTTATAAATTTCGATTGCTAATGTGGTCTTCGTTCTTCATCCAACCAATTGAAAGAAGATTCTTCTTATTACTCATGTAAAATATCCCTCTCTAGTATGCTGTTCACGAGAATTGTAAAACCGCTTCGCGGTACCTGAGTAATAAAACCCTCTTTGAACTCGCGTTTGTTTCGATTTCTTTTAGCGGTCACGCTCGAAGGACCAGTTCGAAGCTTTGATTATTTTTCGATGATGTTCATTGTGCGCAGCAATGTTTGTATTCCGTGTTTAACCCGCAACACGGTTCGTTCATATACCTGCAGCTTGTACAGCACCTGAATTGCGGCGCATTTCGTTCCGCATGTCCGCCCGTGACGCGGTGTGGTGGTTGCTCCCGTTACGCTATTGGCCGCGTCGCTGCCGCCAAAATTGCTTGCGCTGCGGCGCGCGTTCTGATTTTCGGTGACGAGTTCCTCGCTGATCACTACCTGTCAACGCTGTTGTAGTCTTCGCTTCCTGCTGGATTTAAAACGACTAACTTCGCCTCTTGTAAATGTGTGAACATCACTTATTTGCTCGGTATTCGTGTGTTCTCAAGATCGTGTCGATATTTGTATCATTCTTAGGGTATTTCTAAATATTCGTCGCGTAAAACGAAAATTTTTTCGAATGATTGTGCAACTGACTACATTTTACTTGCAACTTTTCATCACCAAAGGAAAAAACGTGCTACCTTTTCTTACGTAATGTACGTAAACAACACGTCAGCGGAAGAAATTGGTGTCTCTGTGCTCCACTTTTTTGTTCAAGTAATCGTGTACTCGAGCGCGAACGCAGTGCAAACCTGCAGGTTTTGCTCGAGTAATAATTTCTTTTTGATAACCTCGTGCACCGCGCGCTCGGTTTCCCGGTCACGCGCTTGTGCTTTACATGCTCAATTTCACGTGTTTGTGTGTTACCTCTACTTGTGGCACCGTTACGGACCAGTGGTTTCTGTGCTCCATTCCGCTGCTGAACTTCCGCCATTTTTCGGTCTCGTCGTCTTTGGACTTATGCTAGCATAACTCATTCATAATAAGTCACGTTCTGGAGATATTCGTTTCCTACGTATAACGTTGAGTTTCACGATATTTTTTTGCTAGAAAATATGCTCAAATAGCGAATGAATGCTCACTTTTTTTCAGAGAGGAGTAATCTCTGCCGCGTTTAGTGTTAGCTATTGTTTGGTGTATTATGTGGAGATAACGGGGATCATTTGAGCGCACCGTTCACGCTCGTTTACAATTGTAACAACGGTAGAGACATTTTCTTGGTATTGCATTTTTAACACATTCATTGCGGGTTGACCCACCGGTGGCTCGTGCTTAAGTTTTTCCGGCTGCAAAACGACCCATCGATGGGTCGTGTGAACAATTCACAATCTTTTTAAATTAATGGTATTTATTTTACCCAGTTAATGTTAGCTATTTATAAATTTTTAAAAACTTTTGATTTTAAATTTAAGTTGGGTATTGAATTTAGTTAACCCATCGCATTCAAGGTGTTGATAAACTTCATGTTTACTACTATTCAAGTCGAGTTCCAGTACCTTCCTAGTTCTTATAAACGATGCTGTTTAGTCTAACGATCGCTGAGGAATTGTACACAAAAAAGGAGAATGCAGTCAGTGTCAGTGTCCTGTGCTTTAGGTCTTGGGCCGACCTGCCCCTGAGGCTGTTGCATCGCTCATTTCTTGCTTCGCCCCGCTCTGGATACCGGATTAGATCGTTTCTTGTACCGTGCCTGCAGTCTAACCCTTCAAAAGTTAAAAAAAGTTCCTTTTATTAACATGTTGACTGCGATGAGTCAAACTTCGACTATCGCCTCGACTTCGTGCTCCCGTATGATTACTGAGCTTCAGTCAATGGTAGGGACTAGAGAATGCCTACTTAGATCTTAATGGCTACCCTTGCTACCCACAGCCAAGATCAAAAGTCTTTGTAGCGTGAGGCTCTTGTGGCGTAAGTTTTGTAGTCCGTAGGTAGGAATTATCCAAATTTTCTTGCATTTGTTTTCTCTCGATTGGAGTTGGCCTGCACTCATTTAAGCATCCTTGATTTGTTTGCTTATTTCTCAATTTCCTCCATTACTTTGAGTGAGTTCTTGTAGCTCTCCAATGGTTGAACGTTTTCTATACTGTACGTACGCGTCATGAGTTCGTTTTCATAACCTTTGAAATTCTTGAAAGTACTCGCAGGTTTCTTTTAAAGAATACCTTATGTTGACACTAGGAATCCTTAATGTTGAAAGGTAAGAGTACCACTTTCGCAATGGTTAAGTTAAAATGGATATCAGCATGTGTGTGAAAAGTGAAGCTATTTGAATATTAGATAAAATTTAAGCTACATGAGTGTGTAATAAAACAATATTATTGAAGCTTATCAAGTAAAAATAAGTTTACTAAACAGTTAGTCGAACCTAAAATTGCTCTTTATTTCTGATGTTGATAAAACATTCTTATAGAACTATACTCAGCTCGTACAGGATCTACTGCTCTGCAACCAATTCTGGAGGCTGTTGTTTTGCGGTGCTTAATGTGCAGTTTCGTCGATCCTTTTTGAGTTTTATCAGATCGTCATTATGTAATTCAATCTTCCTCGTCAGGACGATCTCAGAAAATCCTGTGTTCGTGGTGGGACGAAGGCTGCCTTGCATGTCTTTTAGCCTTGTGCTTTTTTCGTCGGCCAGCGCTCGTTATATGAGTATTTCTTTTGTAAAGACGGTGGCACTGCTAATTTGTTCTCAGGTGCGTTTTTGTCCTTGTGTGACTTGGGAGAACGTGTTCAGTACTACTACTCCATACTATCTATTCACAAGGCCTTTCATCAGTGTTTTTAGCTTTCCAGATCATAATCATCTGTTGATCCTTACATTTGAAGTTTACGCTTTTACACATTAGTATAATTGCCAACATTTGAAAGCTCGAAATTCTCAATGAGTTATGTCGAGAGAAACAGGGAAAACAAGAAGCGAAAGGAATTGATATCTTTCCTAATTCTCTCTGCGTAAATGGAAATTCGAAGTAGGGACGGATTTCGCTTAAATTCGCCTACACTACATTGTAAAGCACAATTTAAAAATAATCTATGATTGATAAATGAACAAAGATAAACGCCGCCTCACGCCAAAAACGAACAGATATCGAGACTAAACCTCCAACGTAATTCAAGTTGAAATATGTACTCTCTTGCTCCCCTAATCAATATTCCCTTTATTGCTGTACAAAATCTACCTTATAATTTGATTGCCTCACTGCATTGTAGAATTGTAAAAGCGAACTTCCTGAAAAATTTCCACTTATACGATAACTAAGGCTTCTGCTGAAAGATTTACTCTGTTTGGCAGTAAAAAAAATCTCCAGCCACTGAATACATCTTTTTGACACGCAGAACGCATGCAAGTGCTGTTTTTAGTGGGTCGACATGTTCTACTTGTGGTCTTTATTCACCAAAGTTTGCCTATTTACTTTAATTTAGAGTAGGGCCAGATTTCCATCAATATTCTCGGCCGTAGTTAGGCCTACAGAGAGCCACGCCCCTGCTGCTCGTGACCGACCGCTCCCTCTCTCATCATTCCTCACCAGCGACGACCTCCGCTGGCTCTTCCTCTGCAGGACACCAACCTCGTGTCTTCTTCACTTCTTCATTTGTTTTTATTCTTCAAGTTTTATCTAAACTCTTCACAGCCCAAATTTTTGTACTCATATGCCCAATATCACAATCACTGTCATTAGACTGACGCTGGCGTCAAGCTATCACCAACATCAGAATGGGGACGGAACTGCCGTCCGGCAGAAAACTTCAAAAAATACATTAGGGTACAAATTCGACAAGAAATAAATTGTGTTAAGCATTTTTAGTGAGTGGGTTACTTTGGGCAGTTAGGGGTTAGCACTTTGACTGCGGCTGGTAAAACTGAAGTTTAATATTCAACTCAAATTTAAAGTGAATTGCAGTAAGTAATGTTGAAAAAAGCAAACGTTAACTGAATCGTGCCTTCATTTAGCTTTGAAGAAGTATTTATGGAAATTGAGTTTGTGACCACTGGACGGTCAGCAGCATTTTGAAAATCCCTTCCGTGTACCACCGGTGGCTCACGTCGCAGTCAACAAGGTGTTAATTGTTTAAGAACAACTAGTTGTGACCGTATTTTTGAGTATTTTGAGTGTTTTTAATGTCAATATTTTATTTTCGATTTATTAAAAAAAATTAGCAAATAAAGATATTTTTTATTACTTTGATGTATTATTTTTCGGAGCATTATAGATGGATTTTTTTATAATCCGAAGCGTCTGTTTTTATCATGATATTCTTAGCTACGTTGGTTTACCTTTTCATCCTATCCTTTATGTGACGATTTTTGGTTCACCTTTTTATTTATTAAAATCTCCGCCCGTCATTTTAAGATGTCCCGCTCATGTGTTTTGCATTTTGGTTTGCGCTAGCTACCTTCTGCAAAATCATTGACTTTAGTACGGTATAGCATTCGAATTAAGTGCTCTGCGATTTCTTTTCAATTGCCCCCAGCTCTCTTAGGAATCTTGTGAATCGATTTTTTTGCCAAAGCGTTTTTATTTTATTTTCATTTCTTTTTGTTATTGAAATTTTATGCTGCCTCTATTGGGAAAAGGCCAAGGACTTGGACGTAACATCGAGCGTCATGGCTTGGGAGTTCAAGTTCCATTTCATTTTGAAAATTGTTTCTATCGACGGCTGAAATTTACGTTTACTTCATTTGATTTACTAACTCGTAAATTAGTGTCTTGAATTCATGAGCTGGACAAGGGTCACGTGAGAATACTTGCTTGTAACCTAGTCACCCCTCAGGGGGATACAATTATTGAATCTATGGGAATTAGCACTCCCACGAGGAATATGTGAGGTCCAGAGCTGAGAGTTAAGTAAGCCATCTTTTTATTGAAATAAAATCTTTTTTGGTATGTTAAGGACTCTCTTTTTTCGGTTCACTGCTGTCCTGTTTTTTTAGCACCTACTACTTTCTTTGAGAACTTCTTTCGCAACGTTCTGTTTCTATGCCCATTCTGCATAGATTCCGCATTCCCTTATTTCCATACTCAACGGTGCCTTCCTCCTTCCTCTCTTCGATACGCTCTTTTTTTGGGAGCGGTTAGGGAGGCTTAAACTAACGTATAATCTAATCTGTAACCTAGTCAACATTCGTCTCTCCAAATTACCGCCCCTCGTACTGGATATTTTTAGGAGCCACAAAGACCTACACATTTCCAGCTCCAACCGTATTGCTGTGGTAAATTGTGTTCATAAATGGAACGCCTTTTACAGCAGTTTTTCAACAGTATGGGCATAGCTATTTTCCTGTCGCAAAGTTGTTCTCTATTGCAAGGTTGGAACTAATGTTATTGTGTTCTGCAATGTTGGTCGGGTGGGAAAAAACTCCTCAGTGGAATATAACATTTTTGATGTTTGTGAAATGGCGCTTTCGAAGGATTACGAAAGACTCTGAGCTAAGGATTATGTAGGGTCTTCTGTTCTTGAAACTGGTGAGGTTTTTTGGTTTACCGTGGACAATCCCTTTTTGGTGCACTGTTCTCCGTTTTTTCGTGTCAAAATTACTTTTTTCTTTCACTTTAGTCTTGCTCCATAAATGTAGGGACAAATCTTGTGCACTGATTCCTCGTTAGCATTATTCCATTCTAAATAGGGCCT
Source organism: Morinoia aosen (assembly GCA_030386875.1). Classification (NCBI taxonomy): domain Eukaryota; kingdom Metazoa; phylum Arthropoda; class Malacostraca; order Amphipoda; family Talitridae; genus Morinoia; species Morinoia aosen. Next base: position 80,396,444 of record CM059561.1, on the reverse strand, counting down.
TCCTTCTTCCTCTCTTGGGAACTCGTTTGTTGGGGTTAGGATGGCTGTAACTAACAATCTAACCTAATGAAAAAAACACATGCTTCTTATCATTTTCCCCCAAAAGTATTCTAATTTGTTTTAAAATGTGGTTAAACCAATCCTTGGATGTATGGCAATTCTTAAGCTAGACGTGGTATCGGTTTAATTGTAATCTTTTAGCTAGACTTGGTCTTATATGCATAGTAATCTTTTGGCTAGACTTTGTCTTATATGTATGGAAATGTTTTAGCTAGACTTGGTGTTGGACCCGTTGTGTTTGATGACCGCACATGGATTTGCAGCGATGCTGGCCATGCTATGGCTTGTCCCAGTGGAGCAACATGGACAGACTTACGAGGCAGAGCCGCGTCAGGGTCGAGTTACACCCGCATTTGGACTGGGACCATTGCTGGTGTGCACATGGGAGTTCACCGATGAGAAAACGAATACGATTTGTCGAGGCGCTTGTTTGCACGAAAGCGTACCAAGCTCTGTTTGTTTTCTTTTTGATGGTCATATGATCCCATTCAAAGTTTGTGCATAGCTCTAATTTCCGAAGTATTGTTAATTAAGTGCTCGTTGGACTGCAAGTTCACCGATTAGAAAATGGATACGATTCGTCGAGGCGCTTGTTTGCACTAAAGCGTGCTAAGCTCTGTTTGTTTTCTCTTTGGTGGTCAAATGATCCCATTCAATGTTTGTGTGTAGCTCTTATTTCCAGAGTATTATATTTTGCTCTAGTTCCTTGAAGCGTTCGCTCGTCAAGTGTTCGTTGGACTGGTACTGCATGGACTTGGTGTCGAATGATGGTAAATCACCCATAAAACATCTGGTAGCTAATCGATGTCGGTCATTGATCAAAAAAATATTTTTCATCTGCTTAGCTACTGTTTCCTATATTAGTTCATGCCTATTGTTTGCTGTGGAAATCGTTATGTGCCAAATATCGGAGGCAGTATCGGCTTGTTCATATAACACGTGTTACCTACATATCCTGCATTTGATGAATTGCTTGCCCGGTTGAGCACTGTTGGTGCTGCGCCGTGGTGTGGTCGCTGCGCTTTTCGTGTAGAAATTATCACCCAATAAGTAATTTTCGTTCGTGTGCTGTTTATTACCGATAATTAGTAGCCTTGTCACCATAACACGATAATGATTGCAGTTTTTGGCCGTTCGTTTCAAGTTTTTCTCTCATTATTTTTTGTGGGCTGATCGAAGGCAAACGACTCATATATAGAAGGTTAACTGAATTTCAACCTTCACTTCACTTCGTACTTTTGGGTTTCCTGTGTTATTATTGGTCTTTATGTTGGTATGCTATCGCTATATTTTATTACTAGTGATATTAATTACGGAGCATATTTTTTCACTCCATGCCCCTCAGGGGAATACAACTATTTTATCTATGGGTATTAGCGCTACCAGGGGGACTATGTAAGGGCCTGAGCTAAAGGTTAGGTAGGCTTTATTTTTGTTGAAATAGATTAGGTTTTTATTTTGTTACGGACCATCTTTTTTCGGTTCACTGCTGTCCTGTTTTTCAGCACCTACTACTTTCTTCTTCAACTTTGATCTTGTTTCATGAACTTCTTTCTCATCTTACTGTTTCTGTGCCCTTTCTGCATAGATTCCACGTTCTTTTAACTCCATACTAAATGATGCCTTATTCTTTCCTCTCTTTGGATCGCCTTTGTTGCGGATAGGGAGGCTTAAACTAACTACTAATCTAATCTAATCTTTTCACTCCATGGTTTTTGTACTTTTCAAGTTTTCAAAAATAGATCACTGTTATCGACTGTATTTTTGGTTGGAAAATTTAATTGAGCCTTTTAGCGTAGCATTTTTGTACTCGTATTACCGTTATCACAAGTGTCACGATACAATGCTGGTTAAGCACGTAACGTAGGAGGACTTGCAACCTCCGTAAAATAAATAAAATGTACACCTTTCTGCTCGCCAGCTACCCACATAATTAGTCATGGAGAGTAATGGTCATCAAAGATTAGCACCTTTATTTTTCAACTGCACACATTGAGATGACACAGGGAAATTGGCACAAGTAAACATCTTTTTATCGCAACTAATTTTGAGTGAACACATGGAGCTGACACAGGGAAATTGGCACAAGTAAACATGTTTTTATCGCAACACTCATTTTCGCACCAGAGCCCTCAGGCAAGATGTTAATGATCTGCGACATGATAGTTCTATCCGGCATAATGATGTTACATAGACAAACGGCGAAGATTCAAACACATTCTAATTAAGATGAACACGTTGATGGAATATGACACATGAAATGAGAGATTCAGGCTAGAAAATTATTGAACGCCAGCGAACGATCACATTATTTAACGCAAATCAGCCTCTCTTGGCAATTATCAACCCGGAGATTCACGCACAAACAACATGAATTTAGAAACATAAACACGAACATCCTGGCTAGCACAATTCATATTAAACACTGCGCGCCAACCAAAGATTTGCACTGTTCGGCGTGCCTCTTCTTCCCTTCATTCTTCAAAAATTACAACTGGAGTAAATACCCTGTCGTTGTCCTGTCGAGGCTCGAACGCAGCCTCCAGGCTTCGTCATTGGCGTTGAATGCCAGGCTGGCTGCCCGCCTCAAGGTTGCGAACGCTCAGCCGGTTGTGTCGCTACAGGCCCTCGGATGTTAGGCGTTCACAGCCCACGTCTCCGCTATCTCAGCAGCCGCGTAGGCTAGCTCTCCCAACCCGCCTGTACAAATAATAAGCGGGGGTTGAGTCATCTATTCCCCGAGATATGAATGTTATATCCCCCTTTAAGAATTTACTCGAAGCTTCCACTGACAATGTGGCTATTCCCGACATGATGAATTAATTTTCTCCCCTTTTTACAAGAACAAATCACAAGCGCCCTTTTGAGAACAAGGTCGAATGAGTCAATGAAATTGCTATGAACTAGTAGGCATTCTAATCCCCGCTTGAGAAAAATTTACAAGTGCAAGCCTTGTGAGAAGTCATATCACGTGAACAATTCTAGAATGATTTGAAATCAAATCCACAGAATTAATTTGTACTCGAATTTTGACTGTCACATATGGTATTTGAAAAATACAAAGACGCTCCTAGCACAGAACACAGAATATCATCTCACCTCCCCGCTGGCCGTCAGGAAGCCTACATCCTTGCCACTACACCGGTCAAATAGGCCGGTCCCCGCGCTTGCTCTGCTTAAATACCCCCGCCGCACAAGGGACGCTCATTGTAGATGGTGCGGGATGCCCGCGCAAATTGTTAGTGACGTGGCATCTCGCGATTGGGTGTTTCTAACGCGTCACCTCTGACGTGTCCCCTGCGTCACACAACTTAGTATTTCTACGCGCATTTCCCTCTGACATATTCTTCTGCGATGCCTATTTTCCGTAGTACCCCTATCTCGTTGGTAATTAATTTTAATACATAGTTTTTCTCTACTACACAATCAAGTTGTCCTTGTGTAATACTATGTGTAATTTTCCGAGCTAGCTTCTTACACAGCGGCTACCCCCAACGTACGCCTCCCTTCTCCTTCCAAGATCCCTCAGCCCGCTCAGCGTCCTTCCGATCGCCGGTTGCTGACTTTTGTTGTGTCGGTTTAGCTCATATATGCATTTCAATTGCATTTCGATTGTATTCCAACATCCCCGCGCCCTTCGCAAAATTTGAGCCTACGGTTCAAATTTTCTTATGACAATATCAAATTTATATAAGGTCGTTGACTTCCGTACTTTGCATATCCGCAGAAATGAACATAACTATTATGTTGTTGCCGCACGCTGACATTGATAAACATAGACGTATGACGTTAATCAAACACACATCGCATCCCAACGTCCAAAAATCACATCGAAACGAAACATCCTAGGACTCGGAGAAAACACAGCTAACATAACACACATATCGAGAAAATAGACACAAGAATATTGAAACACACACATAACATTTAATATTGAAACACACATCTCAAATTTATCTTATTTTCCGGCTTGCCTTCGGCATATATACCAACGCCATTAGAGATTGTTTAATAGGCGTGTTCATTACAAGGCAAACATTATCGCGCTTATAAGCCGCCTAACCACTTCTCTCTAAATTTGGGGCAATGTTTCACCGTTGAATATCTTCTTATTGATCCTCAGCTCGTTCTCCTTCCAAGCAGTGGTGCATCATTATTGTTATCACCCTCAAATCATCATCAGCATTATTATTACATTTCCTCGGCAAACGTTATCATCAAAGGGGGGCCCCCTGGTTCATCAGGATTTGTAACCTACTAATATTCCGTTGTCGATTCAATCAATGTTCTCCATCCTTGCGTCACGCTATCTGCGCGGAAAAAGTTCGTTGAAAACCTCCTTGCGTCGCGTTACACGCGGAAATTAGACCTCGCGTCTTCGCGGAAAATTCTGTAGATTTATTCCATCGTCGAAGCTCGTAAGCTGGGCTCGTCAGCCCTTCATTTGCTTCCCAGGGTAACATACATATTTTCAGAGATCAACTTCCACCTACGATTAACCATCTAACATTGTCACTTAGGTGATCGATAGACATCGTACAGTTTGGTTCCTCTTAATTAATTATTCACTTCTCGTGAATCTTTCCAAGCCTACCCTGACTGGCAGAAGTGAGATCACAAGAGTTTCAAATAAATTAATAAGTGCAGGTATCCATAATGAACTACAGACAAAGTCAAGAATGCTTCGACGGTGTCACTGCTCATTTACTTTCACCTAACTTCCTAAACCTGTACACACATGAAATAACATATGCACAACGAGAGATTTACCAGGTTGGCCGATATCCCGTGTGCTCTTACTCAAAGAAAATAGAAATAGAGTGTTAACATTTCATCAGACTTACGCCACACTGCCGTGCACTGCAGTTTAGGCGATCTGATTACTCGTAACTACCCACAAAATCATGAAAATTTACAATCACATCCTAATTACCTGATTTGCCAGCCCTTGAGACAGTTTAGCCTTTATTCATATTATGTCATTCCACTCGAAGAGACGTCGTTGAATTGCATGACATTATTAATGTATTTACATAACTCGGGAGCCTGCAGTATGTTTTCCATTCAATGACGGAGAGAGTGTTGTATCACCTTAACATAACTATTACACTAAGAAAATTAAATTAGCATATCCGTCGATGTTGGAGTACGAACAGTTTGAGTGCCTGGAACATCCCTATGCGAAGGAAACACCAAAACTTCGACACATGAACGCAGCGACAACTCACACTAAATTGTATCCAAAAGTTAGTACGTCAATCAGGTAGTCTAAATCCGGTAAACATCGCAGTCACTCAACCTCAGAAAATAGGATATGCTTTTATTTTTCTCAGTTGTGCCACTGCAAATGTAGGTCAAAATCGCAGTTCCTATTCTCGTTCCCTCGATCACACACCGTTCACCAGGTGGAAAGAAGCAAAGTTCCTGGCAACGCGCATGGGAGATTCAGAATTAAGGAACAGTTCTTATTCTATAACACTTAAAATAAAATGTAACGTTCCCAGTACACCAAGATTCACGGGATTCCGCTTCAGTAAGAAAACGCAAAAAAACACACCGAGCGAATATACCTTCATGAACTCTCGCCACCCAGGAATAAGTCACATTTCTTTTGGGCAACTAAACATACTACAGTTTCGTGTCATGTGTTATCTATTTACAACGTCTGCAGTGAACCCGGATATTAATCATCCTACGTATTCCTTGTCAAGCCTGCCTAGAGTCTGACCTTCCAGACAATCCCGACATAGAAAACGATTTCATTATTCGCTCTTGTACTTTCATTAGCTGATAAAGGAATGGCATATGAAATTTTCCGTAAACATACAACTCGCAAAGACAGAGCACAGAAAACGAGCTATATTTTTCGAAGAAATTCCTGTCATTTGCAGTACTACGCATCTTTTAATTTTAAGTCGTCATATTTCCAGACACATTTCTATCTATATCCTGTTGTCATGTCCTCCTTTTTACTCTCAAGTGGTACCACACTCGATCCATTAAAGATGACCCTCGACGAACAAGAATTTTTATGGCCCTGGGATCAGGACAGTGCATGATAAAACTTACACACGTCTCCTCTCCGCTTCGCATCCTCCATCTCGAGCACACACATTAGCACAAAATTCCCGTTTATTCATTACAGTACTCAACTATCATTCATTACAAAAGAAATTTTCCAACAAAATCAAGGCTTCAATTCAATATATTGTATATTTTCATCGTAGAAAATAGCATATTCCAATGAGCCAAATTTTTCAATACAATTATGTGGACACATCCTCGATACAACATCGCAATTCGCTTGGAATTACGTACGTTACCGATATTGTTACCATCATTAAAAAAAATATATATGGGAAGATTCAAATAAAGTTTCCACTGAACATGAATTCACACATAGATAATGGTGGACGAATGCATTTAATCATCAATTTGACCTCGCAACTTGTGATTTCTATTACGGCCGGGTGAATAAACGCACCTAGGGGCGTAGATTCAGGCTCCAATAAAATCCTGCTTCACATCCAAAAATTATATGAAAGCTTCATTAAACAACCCACTTGCAGACGCAGTGAAAAAATATAGAGTCTTGAATGTAATGCACATTTCAGTTGAGAAATGAAAATTCCTTCCTCGCTTATATGCACCTACCTAGTCAAAAAAAAATTATCATTGGTCACTCCACGTGTGCAGCTTAAAACTAAGTACACTTAAAATAATATTCCTTTCCAACTAGAAGAAGCTGAGATTGAATTGCCCTTAAATTAATACGCCTAACACGGTCGACACCTGCAAAAAAAATTATATATTCCCAGGAGTTTATGTGAATAGCAGTCTGACGCAATGAGGATTTTATGCCCACGGAATTTGAGAAGGAAAAACAAGTCATTTTGAAATAATAGAGTATCGCAACAGATTAAAAAATATTCACTTCCTACTCTTGAACACTGGAGGTTCGCATGAATTGTTGTGAATACAGAAAATTCAACGAATAAAGTTTACTTTATTGGTCACGTGTGTAGGCGGTATTTCTATTTTAAGTAACTAAAATTACGTCAAGAATTAGCTGCGCAGCATCTAAGAGATACCACACACATTCCTAAAATCACCACACTAAATTATCGATAATCCTACATTCCGTTACTTAATTCAGTTCACTCCGACGATAGGGAAAGTAATCCTTACTCAGTTAATGATAGCAAGAAAATTGAGTTTCAAACCATTCCATCAACTTTATCAGACGTTAAATTTTTATAATAAAAGTATTCAAATATTAGCGAATTAAAATGTGATTCACGTTTATTAAATTTCTCGACAAAAGATTACATTACGTTAAACAGCAGCTGCTATGAAACTGAATTCTTAAGACGCTTCAAAAGTTGTCCTCAGATATTTTGGCGAAGGCGTTTTTTCCCTTAAAATTAAGGCCGTAATTTCCTGCGCCACCTACTTCTGTTTATACACAAAATTTAGCAAAACGTAATTGGTGGACCAATAATAGCGACATTCAAAAATTTACCACACAAAATTTCATCCAACACATCGTCAAGAAAATTTCTTGCTAAAATGTTATTCTATCAAAATGCAGCAAAATCGATTCTTTCAACGAACACAGTTAAAGTTAAAGACACAATAGCATTCGACTGTGATTTTAATCAAAATTAAAGGATAATGGCTGCGTCTCAGAACTCGAAATTATTATGATGGCCTTTACATGTTCCCAAAATAAACATACTCAGAAGTTCCAGCATCGTTACTCAAGATACATCGTTACTCAAGATATGCAAAATGATCAAAGCTACTGATGGTACTCTTCTCTCATGACGTGTAGAAAATTAATGGCAACGTGTAATACAACCCAAAGCCTGCACACTAATTCACGTTCATTTCAGCGAGAAACTCAGAAGGTCTGGCCGTAGCACGGCGAGCTTCAATTTTTATGACTCTAACCGCCAGCTCGCACGGTCTTACACAGCGGCATCAGCCTTTATGCTGGAATTTTACTTCAAATATTAAACTGCATTCAAAAGGACCCGGGAAATCAGCACACATAGAAACATACATTGAACTACTCTGTATTACACAGCAAGAAAATCTAATTGAAGCAAAATCCTATCACCGTGTATCAGAAAATGTGAATTGTTGAGTTTTTAGGTCTCAAATGTCGTTAACAAGGTATGCATCACATTGCTAAGGCTCGTTAGAAATTTACTATGGAACCAAGTTCACACGACAACACACAAAATTTCCAGCAACCGCAAATCATCACAGAGAACATTCGGATAAAATTCATCGCGAAAGCAATGTTTAATAATGTTTTAATGTAGACACTTCCCATCAATGATAAATACGCAACGCGTGTGATGTTGCTAATATATACGCACTTCGAAACAGCACCAGACTATGACAGCAATAGACAATGCTACTCTGACGGGCTCACTTTAATTAGTTCCCCGAAAAAAAGGTCTAACCACAGCTTTAAGAAATTTTTCAGCCTGGCCCACCGAAAGCTCGGCCGTCTCAAGCCGCGGCATATTTACCCAAAAGATTCGGCTGCACACAACGTGAATGTAAGGTAATGGCACATGTAAAATTGTGTATAAAATTGAGCACTCATTCGACACAAGTTGATAATTAATGCTTTACTCGAATGGTTAATACAACAATCATAAAAATTTTGAGACAGCTGAAAATGCTAAAAATGCTGAGAAAAAAAATTTCCATACAGAAATACAGGTAGCTCGCTAAATAACACGAGCAAAAAAAAAGGTACAGGAAGAAATATGTTTAATTTCGGGCACTTGTTCGACTAAATTTAATGTTTAAAAGAGCTAACACAGAGAACACATCTAGGCATTGAAATGATAGAGAATTCAATCTTGAGAGAGAGTTTATTCATATGCTCATCACATAGATATTAGGCTCCCATTGTGCTGATCACAGAATTTCATTCTGTGCTTGATCAAGAGATATTGAAAGAATTTTTAGTGGTAGCCCTGTCTCAGCAAAAATTGAAAGCGGCAGATTGTATTTATTCACGCACACCGACTATTCCTACTCACAAAGAATTAAACTGTAAATTCAGCTGAAGAATGTAAATTTAATTATGACAACTCACTTCAGCACTTGACAAGCTTGTGATGGTTCTTGAAAGCCTAAGAAAATGCAACATATTTCAGCAACATCAAACTCTGCCACATAACTTGAAGTGTGAATTCAACAAGAAGAAATATTTTACTTGATGCAATTAAAGTTATGACAAATTTGAGCCAAGAATGCAATATTAATACATGAATCGTTCATCGTATAAAGAAAGTTTCACTGCCAAGACATCCTTCAAATTTACTTGTCTTCGCAAGCACTCTTTAAGTTAGACATTCCAGAGAATGCTTGGCCACAACCACAAACTCTCATTTTATTGCCGTCGGCAGCCTCTCCTTCTAGGCTGTAAAATTTGCCTTTTAAAATTGGGCAGCCCTCCAAGCAACACAAGGAAATGGCACAGGAAGAAATTGCTGTTTAATACCGAGCACTTGTTATAATGAATTTAATGGTTAATGATTTTCTCGAAGGGTATGTGACGTAACAAAATTTTAAAGCACTGTAAATGTTTTAACAAAATTCCATGCCAATATGCAGGTATCAGGCTCACAAGTGTACGTTCATTTTTCCTGTCACGATACAATGCTGGTTAAGCACGTAACGTAGGAGGACTTGCAACCTCCGTAAAATAAATAAAATGTACACCTTTCTGCTCGCCAGCTACCCACATAATTAGTCATGGAGAGTAATGGTCATCAAAGATTAGCACCTTTATTTTTCAACTGCACACATTGAGATGACACAGGGAAATTGGCACAAGTAAACATCTTTTTATCGCAACTAATTTTGAGTGAACACATGGAGCTGACACAGGGAAATTGGCACAAGTAAACATGTTTTTATCGCAACACTCATTTTCGCACCAGAGCCCTCAGGCAAGATGTTAATGATCTGCGACATGATAGTTCTATCCGGCATAATGATGTTACATAGACAAACGGCGAAGATTCAAACACATTCTAATTAAGATGAACACGTTGATGGAATATGACACATGAAATGAGAGATTCAGGCTAGAAAATTATTGAACGCCAGCGAACGATCACATTATTTAACGCAAATCAGCCTCTCTTGGCAATTATCAACCCGGAGATTCACGCACAAACAACATGAATTTAGAAACATAAACACGAACATCCTGGCTAGCACAATTCATATTAAACACTGCGCGCCAACCAAAGATTTGCACTGTTCGGCGTGCCTCTTCTTCCCTTCATTCTTCAAAAATTACAACTGGAGTAAATACCCTGTCGTTGTCCTGTCGAGGCTCGAACGCAGCCTCCAGGCTTCGTCATTGGCGTTGAATGCCAGGCTGGCTGCCCGCCTCAAGGTTGCGAACGCTCAGCCGGTTGTGTCGCTACAGGCCCTCGGATGTTAGGCGTTCACAGCCCACGTCTCCGCTATCTCAGCAGCCGCGTAGGCTAGCTCTCCCAACCCGCCTGTACAAATAATAAGCGGGGGTTGAGTCATCTATTCCCCGAGATATGAATGTTATATCCCCCTTTAAGAATTTACTCGAAGCTTCCACTGACAATGTGGCTATTCCCGACATGATGAATTAATTTTCTCCCCTTTTTTCAAGAACAAATCACAAGCGCCCTTTTGAGAACAAGGTCGAATGAGTCAATGAAATTGCTATGAACTAGTAGGCATTCTAATCCCCGCTTGAGAAAAATTTACAAGTGCAAGCCTTGTGAGAAGTCATATCACGTGAACAATTCTAGAATGATTTGAAATCAAATCCACAGAATTAATTTGTACTCGAATTTTGACTGTCACATATGGTATTTGAAAAATACAAAGACGCTCCTAGCACAGAACACAGAATATCATCTCACCTCCCCGCTGGCCGTCAGGAAGCCTACATCCTTGCCACTACACCGGTCAAATAGGCCGGTCCCCGCGCTTGCTCTGCTTAAATACCCCCGCCGCACAAGGGACGCTCATTGTAGATGGTGCGGGATGCCCGCGCAAATTGTTAGTGACGTGGCATCTCGCGATTGGGTGTTTCTAACGCGTCACCTCTGACGTGTCCCCTGCGTCACACAACTTAGTATTTCTACGCGCATTTCCCTCTGACATATTCTTCTGCGATGCCTATTTTCCGTAGTACCCCTATCTCGTTGGTAATTAATTTTAATACATAGTTTTTCTCTACTACACAATCAAGTTGTCCTTGTGTAATACTATGTGTAATTTTCCGAGCTAGCTTCTTACACAGCGGCTACCCCCAACGTACGCCTCCCTTCTCCTTCCAAGATCCCTCAGCCCGCTCAGCGTCCTTCCGATCGCCGGTTGCTGACTTTTGTTGTGTCGGTTTAGCTCATATATGCATTTCAATTGCATTTCGATTGTATTCCAACACAAGCGAAGTCATTCAACTGACACTGGCATCAAGTTGTCACTGACATCAAAATAAGGAAGGAACTGCGATTTATCTGTGAACTTCATGGAAGATATTAGGGAACAAATTTAATAAATAAACATTCTATAAAGGCTTTTTTCGATGGGGCGTTAAACTGTTTTATGAACCTAGCATTGAACAGTTGACTTGAATATATCTCGCACGATGTTGTACCACAACGCTGAAGTATGAAGGTGTTTTGTGTTCTGAGTTTGTCTTGTTGAATTATATTTCGTCGTTGCGAGCGTAACCATCAAGGGGATGAACACAAATCAAGTTAAAAGCTCGGTTCGTTTCCCGTAGCAAAATCTAAACTTCACCTAAATGAACAGTTCATTGACGATGGCAACCCTTTAGAATGATGGTTGTATCTATGGGAATTAGCACTCCTATGGGGAAAATGTGCGGTCACGCACTGAGAGTTTGGCAGGCCTTTATTTTGTTAAAATACGATAGGTTTTTGTTTTGTTCAGGACTGACGTTTTTCAGTTCACAGTTATCTTGATTTTCAGCACTTGCGATTTTTTCTTTAATTTCTTTCTCGTTTCAGAACCTTCCTTCTCAATTTACTTTTTCTTAGCTCAGGGGATCTTGGGAACGCAGGTTGTGCATGGATTCCCCGTTCCCTTAACTCCATGCTAAATGGTTCCTTCATCCTTCCTCTCTTTGAACCTCTTTGTTGTGGTTAGGGAGGCTGGACCTAACTTATAATTTAATCTAATTGACGATGGGGAATTATCCTCGGTTCACCTCTTATCCTTTTGTTCCCCAGTGGTATCTTGAGTTTCACTTGAGAAGTAAATTTGTGTCCATCCACTTTTACCTATCTTTAGTTTGGCCAAATGTCTAATTCAAGTACCCTCTGCCACCCACAAGAAGGGCATCAACATGTATCTATTGATAGAGCCTACTTGGGATTTTGTTTTAGGGTTGCGATTAGGCAGTGCTGTGTTTTCCGTTCTTCCTTTCTTTATCTTCCTTGTGGCTAGTATTTTGTCTCCAGTGTGATAAGAAATTCATGGTTTCTACGTTACTATGTGAAATAAAAGGTTTTTATCCAATATCACTTCCGCAGTTAAATGTATATTGTATTTAAGCCTAAATGTCCTCATGCTTAGTTTTTAAAAGTGTGAATGACGCCATTTACAAGTTCTTTAGTTCAGCTGTTTCTAGCGGCACGTACTGAATTTTATAGATGTGCTAGTACAAGTTTCCTCTAAATTCTGTTGAATCCTTTCTGTGAAGAAGTTTTGCAAACATCACTACGCTTTATTTTCCTGAATCCCGTTTCAATCTCACTTTGAGCAACAAGCTTCTATACACATATTCGTTAGTGTGCGTTAAAGTTCCACTGTATGAAAAAGCTCACTTAATACCGACCTGTAACATTGACCCAACCATTTCGTGACAACGTAATTCGGGAATGTTTATTTAGTGAGCGGAGAAAATCGCTCTTAGTTGAATCTTAAACGGCGTGTTCACTCCTAACATTGCACTGATTAACTGTGTTATCATTGTTTCGGTTTTGTTTCTGTTTGGTAACTGAACTTTGATCTCGAGTCTGAACGGCTGTTCTGAGTCGCTCATTCACTAGGTTGTTTGAAATGGTCGCTCGGTGTTTGTTTGGTAGACTGTCTACCGCTGGCTGCCGCGACACCTAATGCTTTTCTCGGCTGTCCTTGCGACCTGCTTCGTTTATCCTCCGTACGACCAGGCTGTCTGCACTTAGGGTTTGTCCTCCCTGCAACCTCCCGTGTGGTCTGGATGGCTAAATTTTCTCTAGCAGCAATTCTACCGTCTCTGGCAACAATACAATATCTACAAATTAAATATTTGGACACTTCAGCTGTTTCCCTTGCAAACGTGCGGATTTATTTTTTTTCGTGTATGAATTTTGATTTCATGCTTTATTATTTATCTTCGTGAACATTTTAGTTCATTTTTCTCCTCGCCGGCAAAATTTAGTCTCTTGAATAATAGATTTGGTACTAAATCTTCCAATTATCATCGTGGTTAATGAAGATTTGAGAATGAGGTATTCGGTGCTGTTTATTTTGATTAAAATTTCCTCACACTTCAAAATAATTAAAGTGTCATGATTATTTTGATTGAAAGTGCAAAAGCTGTCGTACATTCATCCATTGTTTGATAATTTTTAAACTTATTCTTTGACATCTCTTAGTTGGGGTTTCTTTTACTTTTCATGTCCGCTGTTGTGCCCGTGATACTACGTATTAAAATGCGGAACTAGAATCGATCTAATAGGTTGTGTTACTAGTGTTAGTTTTCAAAAAGCTGCTCAAATGTACTCCTGTTAGGAAGTTGCGCTTGACAGCATCTGGAGCTAGATGTCACGAAACAATGCCGGTTAAGCACGTAACGTAGGAGGACTTGCAACCTCCGCAAAATAAATAAAATGTACACCTTTCTGCTCGCCAGCTACCCACATAATTAGTCATGGAGAATAATGGTCATCAAAGATTAGCACCTTTATTTTTTAACTGCACACATTGAGATGACACAGGGAAATATATATATATCACAACACTCATATTCGCACCAGAGCCCTCAGGCAAGATGCTAATGATTTGCGACATGGCACTTTAAAAATTTAGACACACGAAATGAATATTCTAGTCAGTTCACACATAAATGCATGGTCACGTCAAACATGGGTTAGAACATCGGCTATTAAACACACGGGCTGCCTAATTCATATTACACACTGTGCGCCAAATGGATTTGCACTGTTCAGCGTGCTTGCGTTGTTGCCAACCTCGGCTATCAAGCATCCTTGGGAAAAATTTTACTGCTGAATATCGGGCCGACGTGGAAACGCTGCGAGGTTAAAGAACGCCCAGCATCAGCTCCTGCATCACGGTTGTGTGGAGCCACCGGCCGCGACACTACGCCTGCCGCGTAGGCCAGCTTTCCCAACCTCCCCTTCCCTCTGGCCGTCAGAAAGCCTACATCTTGTCACTGCACCGGTTAAATAGGCCGGTCCCCGCGCTTGCTCTGCTTAAATACCCACGCCGCACAAGGGACGCTCATTGTAGATGGTGTGGGATGCCCGCGCAAATTGTTAGTGACGTGGCATCGCGCGATTGGTGCTTCTAACGCGTCACCTCTGACGTGTCCCCTGCGTCAAGCTGAACGTGACGTATCCTCTCGTGATAGGCTAACCCTCAAGCGTCACCTCACCCCTTCGAAGTTCCCCTTCGCATCTGCGGCGCTGGCTCCCACGCTTCGGCTTAACGGTCTACATTCCTCAGCGTCACGGGATTTAGCCCAAAAATAAAATGTGCCATGAACATATCACCTAATGTTTTACGTGATTTTTTTTTTTTTTTTTTTTTAATGTGTATGCCTAATATAATTTTATCACGACACATCCCCCCGCCCTTCGCAAAATTTGAGCCAACGGATCAAATTTTTATATGACAATATCAAATTGTTATAAGGTACAAAATTTTTGATTAATTCAGAGAAACGCTACTCGTCAACTTCCATCCATGCTTTGCATACTCGCAGAAATGAATATAACTGTCACGGTATTATAATGTTGACGCACCCTGACGTTGATAACATAGACGTATGACGTTAATCAAACACACATCGCATCCTAACGTCCAAAAAGCACATCGAAAAGAAACATCCTAGGACTCGAAGGAAAACACAGCTTACATAACACACATATCGAGCAAATAGACACAAGAATATTGAAACACACACATATGACATTTAATATTGAAACACATATAAAATCCCCTCAGGGGGATACAGATATTGTATCTATGGGAATTAGCGCTCCCAGGGGAAAAATGTGAGGGCCCGAGCTGAGAGTTAGGTAGGCCTTCTTTTTGTTGAAATGAAATGATTTTTGTTATGTTAAGGACCACCTTTTTTCGGTTCACTACTGTCCTGTTTTTCAGCACCTCTGACTTTCTTCTTCAGCTTTTATCTTATTTCATGAACTTCTTTCCCATCTTACTGTTTCTATGCCCTTTCTGCATAGATTCCTCATTTTCTTATCTCCATTCTAAATGGTGCCTTCCTCCTTCCTCTCTTCGATACGCTCTATTTTTGCAGCGGTTAGGGAGGCTTAAACTAACTTATAATCTAATCTATAATCTAACACATATAAAATTCATCTTATTTTTCGGCTTGCCTTCGGCATATATACCAACGACATTAGAGATTGTTTAATAGGCGTGTTCATTACAAGGCAATACATCGTCGCGCTTATAAGCCACCTAACCACAGATTTCTAAATTGGGGCCATTTTTCAACCTTGAATTATTTTCCTATTAATTCTCAGCTCGTTCTCCTTTCAAGCAGTGGTGCATCATCATTATCATTATCATCAGCATTATCATCAAATTTATCGGCAAACGTTATCAACAAAGCGGGCCCGCTGGGTAAACAGGATTTGTAAAATACTAATCTTTAATTGCAGAATCATCCAATCCACTCTATCCTTGCGTCACGCTATCGGCGCGGAAAAAGTTCGTTGAAAACATCCTTGCGTCACGCTATCTGCGCGGAAAAAGTTCGTAGAAAACCTCCTTGCGTCGCGTTACACGCGGAAATTAGACCTCGCGTTTCCGCGGAAAACTGCAGATTCCATCGTCGGAGCTCGTAAGCTGGGCTCGTCAGCCCTTCATTTGCTTTCCAGGGTAACATACATATTTTCAGAGATCAACTTCCACCTACGATTTACCATCTAACATTGTCACTTAGGTGATCGATAGACATCGTACAGTTTGGTTCCTCTTAAATAATTATTCACTTCTCGTGAATCTTTCCAAGCCTACCCTGACTGAGCAGAAGTGAGATCACAAGAGTTTCAAATAAATTAATAAGTGCAGGTATCCATAATGAACTACAGACAAAGTCAAGAATGCTTCGACGGTGTCACTGCTCATTTACTTTCACCTAACTTCCTAAACATGTACACACATGAAATAACATATGCACAACGAGAGATTTACCAGGTTGGCCGATATCCCGTGTGCTTTTATTCAAAGAAAATAGAAATAGAGTGTTAACATTTCATCAGACTTACGCCACACTGCCGTGCACTGCAGTTTAGGCGATCTGATTACTCGTCCGCACCCACAAAATCATGAAAATTTACAATAACATCCTAATTCACCTGAATTACCCAGACTTTGTGACCGTTTAGCCTTTATTTAGCTTGCGTAATTCCACTCGAAGAGACGTTGTAGAACCTTCCTGACATTATCAATGTATTTACATAATTCGGGAGCCTGCAGTATGTTTGCCGTGCAATGACGGAGAGAGTGTTGTGTTAGCTTAACATAACTATTATCCTAAGAAAATTAAATTGGCATATCCGTCGATGTTGGCGTACAAACAGTGCGAGTGCCATCAGCATCCCTATGGGAAGAGAAACAACCAAAACTTCCACACATGAACGCTGCGACAACTCACACCTGCTTGCCTCTTCAGTTAGTTTCCAATCCATGTGTCAAATTCGTTGAACATCGCAATCACGCAATTCAGAAAATAGGATATGCTTTATCTCTTCAGTTGCGCCACTGCAAATGTATGTCAAAATCGCAGTTCCTATTCTCGTTCCCTCACACATCGTTCACCAGGTGGAAAGAAGCAAAAGTTCCTGGCAACGCGCATTGAAGATTCAGAATTAGGAACAGTTCTTATCCTATTACACTTAAAAATTAATGAACTATCACCAGCACCTCAAATTTCACGAGAGTCCGCCTGATCGAAAGACGCAACAAGAAAAACCAGCAAACATTCCTACGTGAAATTCAGTGCAAAGGATTAAGTTCATCTTATTATACTACGATGCCGTGTAATTGTGAAATAATTTACAATTTCTGCAGGGAACCCTTAATGATATTCAGGCATTTATTAATCTACTTGTTCCTTATCCAGCCTGCCCAGAGTCTGACCTTCTCGACATCACCAACACAAGAAACATTTGCATTACTTACTCTGATTCTTTTTATTTAGCTGATACAGGAATAGCACAGGGGATTTTCTCTGCAAATCCTACAACTCGCAAAAAAAAAACAGAGACACCAAAACACGAGCTGTACTATTTCAAAGTCCAATTCCCCGCCATTGAAGTTCAACACATTTTAAGTAATAACAGCAGTATTATTTCTATTTCATTTCCTATATCATTCTGCATTCTTGCGTTCACACAATACCACACGAGTAATTAAAAGATGAGACTCGACGAACGCAAAATTTTTATTGCCCTGGGATCAGAACAGTAATAAAACTTACACACGTCTCCTCCGCTTCGCATCCTCCACTTCTAGCACACGCATTAGCACAAAAGTACCGTTTATTCATTACAGTGCGCAACTATCATTCATTACAAAAACTTTCCAACAAAATCAAGGCTTCAATTCAATATATTGTATATTTTCATCGTAGAAAATAGCATATTCCAATGAGCCAATTTTTCAATACAATTATGTGGACACATCCTCGATATAACATCGCAATTCGCTTGGAATTACGTACGTTACCGATATTGTTACCATCATTAAAAAAAATATATATGGGAAGGTTCAAATAAAGTTTCCACTGAACATGAATTCACACATAGATCATGGTGGACGAATGCATTTAATCATCAATTTGACCTCGCAACTTGTGATTTCTATTACGACCGGGTGAATAAACGCACCTAGGGGCGTAGATTCAGGCTCCAACAAAATCCTGTTTCACATCCAAAATTATATGAAAGCTTCATTAAACAACCCATTTGCAGATGCAATAAAATGGTCTTGAATTCAATGTACGGTTCAGTAGATAAAAATGAAAATTCCCTCCTCGCTTATATTCACTTACTAAGTCAAAAAAAATTATCATTGGTCACTCCACGTGTGCAGCTTAAAACTAAGTACACTTAAAATAATATTCCTTTCCAACTAGAAGAAGCTGAGATTGAATTACCCTTAAATTAATACGCCTAACACGGTCGACACCTGCAAAAAAAAATTATATATTCCCAGGAGTTTATGTGAATAGCAGTCTGACGCAATGAGGATTTTATGCCCACGGGATTTGAGAAGGAAAAACAAGTCATTTTGAAATGATAGAGTATCGCAACAGATTAAAAAATATTCACTTCCTACTCTTGAACACTGGAGGTTCGCATGAATTGTTGTGAATACAGAAAATTTAACGAATAAAGTTTACTTTACTGGTCACGTGTGTAGGCGGTATTTCTATTTTAAGTAACTAAAATTACGTCAAGAATTAGCTGCGCAGCCTCTAAGAGATACCACACACATTCCTACAATCACCACACCAAATTATCGATAATCCTACATTCCGTCACTTAATTCAGTTTACTCCGACGATAGGAAAAGGTAATATTTACTCTGTCTATGATAGCAAGAAAAATTGAATTTCAAAACAATTCCATTACCTTTATCAGATGTTAAATTTTCATAATAAAAGTATTCAAATATTAGCGAATTAAATGTGAATCACGTTATTAAATTTTCTCGACAAAAGATTACATTACGTTAAACAGCAGCTATTATGAAACTGCATTCATACGACGTTTCAAAATTTGTCCTCAGGTGTTTTGGCGAAGGCGTTTTTCACTAAAATTAAGGCATTAATTTTCCTGCGCCACCTATTTCTATTTCTACACAAAATTTTAGCAAATGCAATTGGTGGATCAACCATGGCTACATTCAAATTCACCGCACAAAATTTCACCCAACACATCGTCGAGAAAGTTCTTGCTAAAATGTTATTCTATCAAAATGCAGCAGAAGTAATGCTCTCAAAGCACACAGATAGAGTTCAAACACAATCACATTCGACTGTGATTTCAATTAAATTCAATGATACTGGCTGCACCTCAGACTTGACAGCATTATGATGGCTTTTACATGTTCCCAAAATAAGCATACTCAGAAGCTCCAGCATCGTCACTCAAGATATGGGCGAGATTTACTGCAAAAACGATCAAAGTTACTGATGGTACTTTTCTCTCATGACGTGTAGAAAATCTAATGGCAACGTGTAACACAAGAAAAAAAACCTGCACACTAATTTACGTTCATTTCAACGAGTCACCCAGAACGGTCTGGCCGCAGCAAGGAGAGCTTCAATTTTTATGACTCTACCAGCCGACTCGTACTTGAGCCTTTATGCTGGAATTTTACTTTAAATGTTAAACTGCCTTGAAAGGGCCCGGAACCCAACACACATAGAGACATACATTGAACTACCCTGTATTACACAGCAAGAAAATTTGATTTTAAGAAAATATAAATTGTGGAATTTTAGGTCTCAAATGTCATTAACAAAGGTATGCATCACGTTGCTGAGGCTTGTCAGAAATTACTATGGAAACATATTCACACGACAGCGCACAAAATTTTCTACTAGTTATTTTAATTTAATGCATACGGGATGGTAAATTTCAATTTTGATTAATTACCAGAAATTCCTACACACTGCAAAATGCCAGATCGGTTTCAAAGCTTCGACTGAGACAATCAGGTTTTTATGAAATTTAAAGCATAAATCCGGAGCCATTGCTACAAACTCAATCCTTAGTACATACTATAATTCGATAAATCCAAGTGAAATGCAGCACACAGAAAGTTTTTATCCCACACATGAACAAGAGGTAATTATATAATCAAAGTAAAAGAAAGTTTCGTGAGCCAGCCCCTGCACAACAAAAGTTACTGCTTTCATCTTTCAACACACTCAGACAAAATTCTAACAACACTCAGCAAAACATAAGGGTTTCTCAATGCCCAAAATATGCTCAGAAGACTCGACCGCCCGATCATTGAGTCACATATGTAACACTGTTGATATGAACTTATTAACTTCCCCTTGCATTTAGCAACTTAAAGTCAGCTAGTGGTGAGCTTTACAGTTCTCGGTCGAGCACATTCCAATCAGTTAGTGACTTCTAGCGGACATGAGTTGTGGTGTGGCCCTAACCTCGCTTTTATGACTTCAAAGCCTGAGATGCAATTATTTACTGGAAGCGCAGCTTCCCAGTCAAGCCCAACGGCCAAGGACTCTTACATCTGCCGCCCAATGGTCTGTTATTTAACTCTGTTACGGCTGCAAAGATTACGCGAAAATTCAATACAAGGCAAGTCTTTGCAAGTCACTGTGCAATTATTTGAAAAACTTTGTCGGAAGATCATTACACACAAAATTCCTAGCAACTGAGACTTATTACGGGAAGCATTCCGGTAAACTTCATTGTGAAAGAAATGTTTAACAATGTTTTAAAGGAGGCACTTCACATCAATGATAAATGCGCAACCCGTGTGATGTTGGTAATATATATGCACCTCGAAACAGCAATAGACCATGACAGCAATAGACAATGCTACTCCAACTCAGTAGGCTCACTTTAATTAGTTCCCCGAAAAAGTCTAACCTCAGCTTTAAGAAATTTTTCAGCCTAGGCCCACAGAAAGCTCGGCCGGTCTCAAGCCGCGGCGTATTTACCCAAAAGATTCGGCTGCACACAACGTGAATGTAAGGTAATGGCACATGTAAAATTGTGTATGACATTGAGCACTCATTCGACACAAGTTGATAATTAATGCTTTACTCGAATGGTTAATACAACAATCCTAAAAATTTTGAGACAGCTGAAAATGCTAAAAATGCTGAGAAAAAAAATTTTCCATACAGAAATACAAGTAGCACGCTAAATAACACGAGCAAAAAGAAAGGTACAGGAAGAAATATCTGTTTAATTTCGGTCACTTGCTCGACCAAATTCAATGTTTAAGAGCATCACACACAAAAACTCAAGAACGAAAAGAAATCCGGCCGATTAATTTATTAATGCACAGTGATTACTTCCACTCATAACACATTTAATTGTAAAAATTTTTTTTTTGAAGAATGTAAGAATTTAATCATGATGACTGCACTTCAGCAATATCAAACTCTACCACATAATTTGAAGTGCATATTCAAGAAGAGGAAGTATTTTAACTGATGCAATCAATATTATGTGAATCGTTCATCGTAAGAAGAAAGTTTTACTGCCAAGACATTCTTCAAATTTACTTGACTTCGCAAGTACTCTTTAGTTAGACATTCCAGAGAATGACTTGGCCGCAGCCACAAGCTTTCATTTTTATTACCCTACAGCAGGCTCTCAAGCTTCTAACGGCCGGCTTTCCTTCTAGGCTGTAAATTTAAAGTTCAAAATTGTGCAGCATTTAAAGTAACACAAGGAAATGCAACGTAGGAGGACTTGCAACCTCCGCAAAATAAATAAAATGTACACCTTTCTGCTCGCCAGCTACCCACATAATTAGTCATGGAGAATAATGGTCATCAAAGATTAGCACCTTTATTTTTTAACTGCACACATTGAGATGACACAGGGAAATATATATATATATCACAACACTCATATTCGCACCAGAGCCCTCAGGCAAGATGCTAATGATTTGCGACATGGCACTTTAAAAATTTAGACACACGAAATGAATATTCTAGTCAGTTCACACATAAATGCATGGTCACGTCAAACATGGGTTAGAACATCGGCTATTAAACACACGGGCTGCCTAATTCATATTACACACTGTGCGCCAAATGGATTTGCACTGTTCAGCGTGCTTGCGTTGTTGCCAACCTCGGCTATCAAGCATCCTTGGGAAAAATTTTACTGCTGAATATCGGGCCGACGTGGAAACGCTGCGAGGTTAAAGAACGCCCAGCATCAGCTCCTGCATCACGGTTGTGTGGAGCCACCGGCCGCGACACTACGCCTGCCGCGTAGGCCAGCTTTCCCAACCTCCCCTTCCCTCTGGCCGTCAGAAAGCCTACATCTTGTCACTGCACCGGTTAAATAGGCCGGTCCCCGCGCTTGCTCTGCTTAAATACCCACGCCGCACAAGGGACGCTCATTGTAGATGGTGTGGGATGCCCGCGCAAATTGTTAGTGACGTGGCATCGCGCGATTGGTGCTTCTAACGCGTCACCTCTGACGTGTCCCCTGCGTCAAGCTGAACGTGACGTATCCTCTCGTGATAGGCTAACCCTCAAGCGTCACCTCACCCCTTCGAAGTTCCCCTTCGCATCTGCGGCGCTGGCTCCCACGCTTCGGCTTAACGGTCTACATTCCTCAGCGTCACGGGATTTAGCCCAAAAATAAAATGTGCCATGAACATATCACCTAATGTTTTACGTGATTTTTTTTTTTTTTTTTTTTTTTAATGTGTATGCCTAATATAATTTTATCACGACATAGATAATGATAGCTCAGATGTATGTGTGTAAAGTTTAACAATGAATTGCTTACCGTTATCAAATTGAGGAAAACCAGCTGCGTTCTTCGTTGTAGAGAAGCATGAAGGAAGGGCTGCATCAATATGCCCAAACGAAACACTTCGTGTGTGAGGAGACAAGGCGTCGAACATGAATGCATATGGTAAAAGAGTTGCAGGGTTGTACAAACACACTCAGACGAGGCAAGGACTACACGAACAAGTGAAGCCGATGACCAAGTGTAATTGTATAGTACTGCTGCGCGAGCGGTACAGGAGCTCATTCATAGCTCACTAACGTTGTGGAGCCTCAACCCTGCTGCTCCTTATCTCGTTCCTGAGATACGAGTCTTAATGTAGAGCCTCTGCACTCTTAAATGGGATTACACTAACTTTGAGTTAATGGAACTGTCCATTTTATATTGCTATAAGCTATACGCTTCTCTAGGTTGCAGCCAACTTCGATATCTTGAGCTGTCTATTCAGCAATATATTATTGTCTTGTCTCTGCAGTCAAATGCTTCTTGTTTGGCCGGCTTAAACCTTGAGTTTTTTCTTGCTTTTGAACTTGGGAAGGTGTGTTCTTTATTTCTCCTCTAAGGGTTGTTTATATGTATGTTGATAAATTGCACGTTTGTCCTTAATTTAGATTTAGCTGCCCATCATTTATTTTGTATTATTATGGCTAAGTTGGTTAAAATGAGACGAGTTTATTTCTTTTCCTTTCTGGTTGATTGAGTATATGTTTTCATTCGGATTTTTCCAAGGGGGTTACCTCTTAGCTATCAAGTACACGCTGTTTTAGCGATTGATATACTCCATTTGACGTTTGCATCGTTTCTTTTTAATGATAAGTTGTGGCAAATTAATTTAGATGACTTCTTTCGTCAACTACGGTTGCTTCAACTTCCCTTCGTTGTGTTTATCACCTAAAATTTGACGATAATTCCCTAGAAACTAGTTAATTTGAGTTAAAAAATGTGGCGCCATTAAAGACCGCAATTATTCACTAGAAATTAGTTGGTTTGAGTTTTAACATACGGTGCTATTAAAGATAGCAATTATTCACTAGAAATTTGTTGGTTTGAGTTTTAAAATACGGTGCTATTAAAGCACCGTGTGTTTCAACAAAAACGTTTGAATTCGATGACGCTGAGCAAGCGATGCAAAAGTGAACGATTGTGTTAGTGTATGGAATTTCTGAGCCACCTCGCACGCTCGCCTTGCAGGACAAAGAGCACCTTGGCTCTCGGGTTCTAAACTTCACTATGAGTGGCGCCCTCTCCGGCAATATTTTTTTCCTTCCTTTCTTTCTTTCAGTCTTGCTGTGAATTCGTCCATTTCAATCCGTCTACTTCAGAATTTCTGAACCCATCTCTGTGCAGCTGTATTTTTGAAGCAGAAACTTGAGTGGTCGCTTCACGCTGTAGAATTAAATTTCAAAATAATGAGTGCATATGATCATTCTACGCCACAATAGTTGGAAGTCACAACGTGCCGTGATATTTTCCGGAGAGTTTTAACATCGCGAAACAAACCGAATTTCTTTCACTCTCTTGTATGAAACTAAATTAAAGTTGAATTTGCAACGGCATTCATTGCTGACACCACTGGACGATTTCTGATGTATGATCAATGAGACAAACGAACATTTAAACTTGAAAAACTGGGTGTCAAATTGCTGTGGTTCATCACGCGCACCATTGTTAGGGGCACTCGAGAGGTTCATTTTACCATGAAGGTAGAGCTTCACTTGGCCTCCCTCCTCTCATTCCCATTGAAACAGCCCCGACTCGGATCAATGGAGTTGTTTACTCTCGGAAGAGCGGATGCCGCCTTGTGCTTATCAAGAGCAGCTAGACGGCTTAAGGTCTGCCATTTATTATAGCTCGCTGTTGGCATATCCTCAATTTGCAGCCCACAGACTTCTGCAGATAGCTAAACGATTTGCATGCAACTTCCTATGCTTTCTAGCTTATTTAAAGGCCCCTACTTTCATATTTTCTCTTGGAGTTCGTTGTTATTTCTGTTCATACGAAAACCGTGTGAAACCATCAACATTCCGTTGAAATAATTGTTAATCTTTACTCCGAGGAAAAGCAATGAGATTCCGAGCTTAAGGTTGAGCTTTTCACTGCAATAGAATAGGTTTTAGGTCACCTTCTTTTTTCAGTCCGTTGCTGCCTTTTTTCAGTACGCGGTGCTTTCTTCTTCAACTTGTACGTTGTTTAATGAACCTTTCAAAATTTGTTGTCTCAAAGCGCAAGGTGTGGGAATACCGCCGAATACGTTTTGTGCATGGATTCCTCGTTTCCTTCTTTCCATACTAAATGGTGGCTCCCTCCTCCTTCCTTTGAGAACCTTTGTTGTAGTGAGGCTTAAACTAGCTTATCTAATCGAAATTGTTATAATTTTTTCATTGTACTGTTGTATCAGTCTTTTTCTATGAGGCATTTTATATCTTCACAAAATAACTGTTTAATAGTTCGATTTTGTTAAATAACGAGATAGCAGTGTTTTTGAGAAGAGAAGTGCATTTTAATTCCTTAGTAAGTTATATTCTAATCTGGAAATGATTTCTTGTTAGTAAAGGGTGGTTTTTTTCCCACACGGCCACTGATAAAGTTATGGTTTAACGGACGGTTTCTATCTTCAGTAACGGAAACTTTGATAACGTACGCCCGCCTCATGCTTCTAGAATTTTGAAAGACTACACTGAATCTTGTTCATTAAGCAAAAGCTGCCACTGCGGTGATTCTCGTAGGTACTTCGAGTATTTCTGCTTTTTGTTTTGAACATGAATTTCCCTTTAACTTTCCAATTTTGTTCGCACGTTTACTTGGTGGCATTCATACTTCTTCTATATGCTGAGTTTTTGATAGCGTTTTCCTTCTCAAGCTTGACTATCATTTTTGAGGTTTGATTTATCTGCATTTTTTTGTCTTTTCTCTTAACTTGATGTTTTTTTCGTGGTCTTTCTTATTTCTTCGCGCGCTTGAGATACAACTCAGCTTTTTCCAATCCTCCACGTGAATCAGAACAAAGGCAAAAAATATATAACTCGCAAATTCAGTTTAGACAAAAAATTGAAACTACGAAATTGTGAACAATGTGTTACGAGTTAGCAGAATATCACTCTCATTAAGTTTGTCTTGGAGAACTCCATACTAGTTCTCCATCTTGGGTTGTCTTGGAGAACTCCATACTAGTTCTCCATCTTGGGTTGTCTTGGAGAACTCCATACTAGTTCTTCATCTTGGGTTGTCTTGGAGAATTCCATACTAGTTCTCCATCTTGGCTTGTCTTCGAGAACTCCATACTGCGAGAATTCCAATTTAACGGCAACTACGAGGGACATGAGCATTGTTTGATTGCGCTCGTTTAGCTAAAGGAAAATCGGTATATGAGCCGAAAACCGCTACTCTAAAAAATACGAAGAATCATTTTCCTAGCAAAACCGAACCGCAATAATGGTGACATGTGGTGAGTTGCTCACTCTGCGCTAGAGCTAGAGCCATTTAAGTTTACCTCCCCTCAAAGGATGCAACTATGGTGCAGATGGGAATTGGCGCATCCAGGGGGAATATGTGAGGCCCCGAGCTGAAGATTAGGTAAGCTTTCGTTTGGATGAAATAGAACATTTTTTTTTGTTTTCTTGCGGACCATCTTTTTCGGTTCACTGCTGTTCTGTTTTCCAGCACGTACTGCTCTCTTCTTAATTTTTTTTCATCTTGTTTAATTTTTTTTCTCAATTCACGGTTTATATGCATCTTGTGGATAGATTCTGCGTTCCTTTACGTCCATACTAAATGGTGCCTTCCTCCTTCCTCTCTTTGTATCGCCTTTGTAGCTGATAGGAAGGCTTAAACCAATTAATAATCTAATCTTTTTGCACTCACGTGGAGGTCCGAAAATAAGTAGCGTGATGGTAAGCAGACGTAGGTTTTCCCTGTCGTGTTGCAGACCTGACAGGGCTCGTTAGAAGGCCCGGTATACTCGTTAACTCTTCCTTTCATGTTCCCTCGTTGTGTCTATGGTCGGCCTGCCCGTCCGGGCAACCCTTTTATTGATCACCAACGGACCCTCATCATCAAGCCTCCGCCTCTGTGACTCATGCTTCTCTCATGAGGATTTCTTCTTGGAACAGATTCGCGGCTGGACTGTTCGGATCTTCTTCTTTGTTCTTGGCTGTAAACCCCATGAATTGGTTTTTGCAGTTCAATTTTCGACTGTCATATTTTGTTACTCTATTGTGCTGGATTTGCCAAAAAAAATGATGGTATGGTAATCATTATGTGGCTGGCGAAGTCCAGCCACATAATGATCCGAAGTCGAGCCTCCCTAACCGCAACAAAGGCTCCAGCGATAACCAAGATATTCTTATAAAGCTTATTAAAACCCTTCTGTTTTGCCTATATTTTACTAAAGGCCTCTCTACGAGCATTAGTGTGGAAAATTACTTCAAAAGTAAGGTACTAACTAATTGAACGTACTAAAACAAAAAATTGAACGTAATGTTACTGAATTTCGACTTTTTCAATAATATTTTATGCAAGTACGAAAATCTCATTTTCTCCTGATATTATTAAAAACTGACCATTTTTCCCCTTTTTAAATGCGATGATCTACTATCCTTTCTGAATTATTCACCAGCGGAAGGTATGTAGGGAATGCATGCAATATTCGTTCATTTTACTTCGCGGGACAACATAGTCATCAATTGTTCAACGTCTGTAAGGTATGCTAAAACGAACGATGCAACATATTCTAATACGGGAATTATCATAAAAGTAGGATAATGTGTTCCATGAACTAAGAGCTATAACATGGAAGGATAGGTCCTCGTAGTCTCGTATGATTTGCTCCTTTTCAAGCCCTCTTGACGCTTCAACTCGTTAGAGCTCTAGTCTCTACACGAACTCTATTGACAGTATCTGAGCTCGATCAAAATGACCGGGCAGATATGAAAAGCTGAAGCTGTGTCTGGTCGCGATGTCAATGAATCCTGCCGATGGCATCGACAATGCGGTCGATGGAGCGCCACAGAAATATATAATTAGGCTCTGCAATTGCATCTGATCTTCCGATAACTCAATTTATTGTGGCGTGTCTCCCATTCTTGGCTAAATTTACTGTGACGATTTTTTCCTTTGTGGATGCTAGAGATGCTCTCATTTTTACCAATCGTTTCGTACTTTTGTGCAGAGATAAGAGGATGTTTGTTGGTCATGTGCGGGCTTGTAGATTGAAAACGAAAATTTGTTTAGTTTTTAATAGTTGTAATCCTTGACCGCTACATTCGTGCGGTTTCATCACCATTACAATTTCAGTTATCCGTAGATACATCATGAAAATTTTGAAATTCAGCCTCACTATTGTATTTTTCTTGTTGATGCCCTGCAAACATCCGTATCCTTCAGAGCACTGCACGTGCATTTGTTGCTAGGCGCTATATCTTCGCAGCTGCAACTGTTTATCGCAACTGCACCGGACGCTTGACACACTAAATCAGGTTGTGGTAGAGTAATGTAGCCTTTATGTGAATTATGGGATGTTCTTTGATGCCTTTCTCGACATTTCATCGCATAATAGTGTTAGTTCTCTTTGTTTTCGCAATGAAGCTCCTTTATGTTGAACGAATTTGATAGCTTTGCCCTGTTCATTCTATTCCTTTGTAGTTGTTTTTTTCGAATTATCGTATTACTTGAGCCTCATGTTCAAACAGCTTGTTCAAAATAACTTTGAGAGACCTTGAACTGTTGCATTTGAGTTCTATTCACGCATTGTCGGATCTCGGGCGTTTGATTCAAGACGATGTAGTACCTTACTTTCAAATTGTACGTGTCTTCCGTACTGGCGGTTTAGCATTGTTCTTTTGTCACCATTGTTGTGAGGTTGTCACGTGCAGCCCTGCAAGTCCCGGCCATGACAAGTCTCTTTGTCCTGTTGCAGCGCTCGTTTAGCTGCGCTGGCCTCCCGCTGCGGTCTAAGTAACGCTCTCAGTCCGACTGACTCTTTCTCACTGCACCCTACTCGCGAATTGGATGGTTTGCCGAATGTGCGTACTGACGTTTAGGTCACCTTGGTTGTGTCGCATATTTTAAAATTGCGTAAGTGCGCTAGAGACACAGTTTTCGTTCGGAGACACTGTTTTCTCCGAGACACAGTATTAGACAAAGTTTCTCTCTAGATAATTCAGTTCTTTTGTGATTGAATCTTAGCATGTTGTGCTCTGATCGGTCTCATTTTGCTGGAAAATTATTAATGAAGAGGGTCTATTCTTCCTAAATTTTTTCGATCTTACTTGTGCTGGAAATATCAATGCTTGCTTTATATTCTTTGAACCGCGTACATTTTACGTGTCGTTGGATCTATCCGTGGAAATTCCGTAATGCACATTTTTGGGTACCTTTGTCAAGTTCTTAACAATGCAGAAATCTATTTGTGTACTTCGAGCAATTTCTCAATTTTCTATTGCACACTTCGTATGGATTTATTCCTTTATTTATGATTTTATAGGCATTATGGAGTTTAATTTTATGCCCATTTCTTATGACTTATTTGGATGGTAATTTTTATGGCTATTTATATGCCAATTGAGGATGCCATGATTTCAATCAAGAGTTCCGCTGAAGATCTTCCTACTGAGTACCAACAGGAAACTAAGTGAAAGACGAAAACAAATTCCGAGTTGATTTTGAATGGTTTAAGACACCCCTCAGGGTGATACAGCTATTGTATATATGGAAATTAGCACTCCCAGAATACAATGTGAGGGCCAGAGCTGAGAGGTGGGCCTTTTTTTGTTGAAATAAAAGGTTTTTATTACATTAAGGACCATCTTTTTTCGGTTCACTGCTGTCCTGTTTTTAAGCACCTACTACTTTCTTCTTCGACTTTGATCTTGTATCATAATCTTCTTTCTCGATTTGCTGTTTCTATGCCCTTTCTGCGTAGATTCCGCGTTTCCTTAACTCCATACTATATGGTGCTTTCTTACATGCTCTCTTTGGATCGCCTTTTTGGTGGATAGGAAGGTTTAAGCTAACTAATAATCTAATAATATAATGGTGAAAGACAGAAGAATTTACTGTGTTTATTGGCAATGAAGAAAGGCAGGCCAATGGTCGGTCTGTCTCTCAACAGCCAGAAATGCCTTCTAGACTTAGCGTTTCACACAGCTACCCTTCGTACCATCAGTCAAGCCTTTTGAAACAGTCTTAAGGTTAATTTTGCTTGCTTTATAGTTCTTAATTCTTTTCTTCCTGTAAACAAGGATGCCAGGGTATCGTATAAATAACCTTTAATGATACTAAATCTCTGTTATGATTATGTGTCTCTCCAATACGCTTGCTACCGAAAGACCCGTGGAGCTGGTCATGGCGTTATAGGGAATGAGTGAAAGACGCTTATCGTACATTCTGATTACGACTAACTCTAGTTTTCTTCTCAATGTCATACCTCGACTTTTCATGCTGGAATGATCGCTTGTTAAACACTGAGCAACAATCGTGGAAGCGCTGAGCCCTCTTCGTGAAAATCAACGAACGCTACTGTAAACCTAGCGTTAATAACTTACGCGCGGTACTTAAACCATACTCCATTTTTTCGTAACAAACACGAATGTATGGGTGGAGTTTTTTATGCACTTTCCTCCCTTGTCCTGGGCCCTTCAGTATGATTATGTAATCCCGTGTACTGGGCCCTTCATTAAACATGTTCACTGTTCAGCTTAATGAATGCAAGGTAATACTCTAACGTAATCGCGAGGGATGTTATTCTGCACGCGCTGCATACGCCGGGAGTATCGCATCCCCGGCGACCCTGTGATCCTGCAATCTGCAGAGGATAACTCGAGCTTGGTAATGGTCCTCTCTTCCTCCGCATTTCCTGCGCCCGCGGCCAGAGCCACAATGCAGAGTAGTAATCGCAATTTTGGCTCCCCTCCTTATAGCAGCGCGGGCGTTTATTTATAAAATTTTAGTTAATCTATCTTGATAGGTGAATGTTTTTTATTCTATTTCCTTCATCCCCATCTACAGGTGGTATTTGAATGTGGGTCCTTAACGATCCTTTAATAACTTCCATGATAATGGATGGATTCCAAAAAACAAAGCGTATATGCAATCCTGTGGAACATTAGTTTTATTTTTATTACCTTTTGAATGCAATATTCTTTCTGGGCCATATCCTGAGCGGTGCCAAGAATCGGCACAATTGTGCAGGCTGATCATTACTGCGTTAGTAAGATGTAGTCCAATTGATTAGATTTCTACCTCGATTAAAGCCTCGAGTTGTTGTAAATTTTAAGCTTTCCAGGATAAAATTTTTAAATGAAGAGCCTACTGTGAAAAGCCTACAAATCTACAACGACTCGAGGCACTCGTCGAAATAGAAAGCCAACGAGCTGAACAAGAACTCAACAGTGCCGTAATGAACAGCCTGCGCAATCGTGACGATCTTTGTCTGCGCTCAAAGGGGCTGTACAAAATAAATATTGTTTTCAAATGTAATCAGAAATAAAACTATCTCTCATGATTGCATGAGCGCTTTGTTTTTTTAAAATCCATCTGAAATTGAGGGACTTATTAATTATTTTTTTAAGGATTCGCATTTAAAAAAAAATCATCCTGAACATCGATGATGAACCCATTTCTTATCGTCCGTTTTCTAATTTTTCTTCTGGTGAAATACCCAGTGCCGTTGGAATTTTTGTTCATGTGTTTATCTTTTATGTTTGCAGATTAAAATTAATTGCAGTGTTTAGACGATTGATAAAAAGTGTGAGATGGAGGAACCGTCTCTTTACAAGTTGATTTGTGAGGCCTTTGTTCCAAGTGTTTCATTGTGAGGAGGGACACTAGAACGAACGATCGGGGAATAAAATGGAACTTCTTTGCGCTGTACCTCGACCTGCCAAGTCCAACAGTTGGACTAATTGGGTTCCTGGCGGCGGAAAGGATGACAGAAAACCTCACTTAGCTCGATCGTTAAGCGTTCGTGGCGATGAATTCGCTAAACTTTTCGGCGTGGCGTCGCTGCGGACTCGGCGAACTACCGTTAGCGGCAGCGTCCGCAGCACAAGAAGCGCGGGGTCAGCGCCGATTTACAGCGTGCTTTGCAGCACTGGTGACCCAAGCAGGCCCCCAGTTATCAACCGCCATATTTTGCCTCCATCTTCTCCCAATAGTACACTATCACACGACGCTTACTCTACTCCACTCTCTGTAGTGGATTCGTTTGCCGAGTTTAGTGGATCACCTCTTCGTAGGTCTCAAACTCTTCCACCCATTGCCATCAAGCGTAGCTGTGACCGAGGTTTAGCCGCTCAGCTTCTTGGAAATGATTCTAAAGTATCGAGTAAAAAAATCGTTCATGAGCAGTCTGATAAAGAGAACATCAATCACGAAGAGCAGCGTCTGTATGCTGTGCCGAACACATCCACTGGTCACTCCTTGCACTTCGATTCAGAGCACGGAGCTCCACCCGAATCAACTTGCATTGATAGCGAGGAGCTCTACGATGCCATGGAGTCCGAGGACAGTGTCCTTCCTCTGCGTTCCAGCGATCCCCTGCGATTATGTCCTGATAATCAGAGGAGGAATCGCTCGCCCGCTTCTCGAGGTGCCAGACCACGTGAAAACTCCTTCAATGAACCTGTTTATGGCGACAGCTCGACCTATTCATCAAGCCATGTGCAGGACAACAGCATTCCTGATAACGTTCGACTTTGCCAACGTCATTCACTCGCTTCTTCGTCATCTTCTTCCTCTTCGTCACGTTTCACAAGCCTGCTGGGTGATGACCCTCTTTACTCGGGCTCCCTCAGCGAGACCGGTTCGTCTGTCTCGTCGTTTGGCACGAGCACGGACGAAGGTGTGTACAGCGCGTCGAGCGTCACCGCTTCGTCCATCTACTCCTCGTGTGGGAGAGACAGCGAGACGGACGAGACGTGTCTCGGGTGCCAGAAGGAGGCGGAGGGAAGTAGACTGCCTGCACGACGGTCGCGTACGACGCGCTCTGCCAGACAGTTGCCTGTCACTCCCACGCTCCGGAGACTGCTGCAAATGGTAATGTACCGCACGTTCTATCTCGAGTAGATTTTTTCCCTTGAAAGATTTTTTTTTGTTAGATGTGTGATTTCATATGTGTTTTCATGTGTAATTTCATTCTGCAAATGGTAATGTACTGCACGTTTTATCTTGAGTAGATTTTTTTCGTGGGTTTGATTTGAAAACGCTTGAATTTCGTTTTCTTGTATATTTTCTTGTGGTTTCAAATGAACCGTTCATTCTGAGGAAATATGTTTATCGAAACAGAACACGATCCGTAATAATGAGCATATTCTGGCTTGGATGTGTGGTTTAATAATTGATGGTAAAATACTCAAACGTTAATTAAATCATTTTAGACGAGATTTTTAATGCTGATAGCAAAAGTGGAAGAGATGACAACTTGGATTTTGTTCCATAATATTTGCAACCACATTTTGGACCATGCATTGACACGTTAACTGCGATGGGTTAAACTAAAGTTCAATAATCAATTTAAATTTAAAGTCTATTGGGGTAATCAACTTTGGAAATAGCAAACATTAACTGAATCGGGCCTTCATTTAGCTTTCATTAAGTATGAATAAAAAATAAGTTAGTGACCGCAGGTGGGTCAGCAGCACTATGAAAATCACCCGAGTGACCACCGGTGGATCACTTCACAGGAAGTGTGTCAATTCGGAAGTAAGTCAAGGCAGTTCTCATTTTCATGCCTGGTTTATCTTACTGATTGTCATTCTATTTTTGATACTAGCTATTGACACGAACATTTAGTGTTTATGTTCCGACTAGACTGCGGATATGATCTTCGAGAGGTCTAGTCCGAATTACGGGTATCGAAGGCATCGAAGAAATACGCGGTCTCTTCGAATTGGTTTCTTTATTCAATGGCCGTTGACACCGTAAAAACTGCACAATAAGGGCATGTTTTAGATTCAAGAAATAAAACCTATAGTTAACAGCACGAAGTGTACATTTCTGGGTTCAAAAATGAATTTTAAGGACAACGCAGAATGACATCCTTAGGTTGAAAATTATGGTTGAAATTATGGCTAATCGCACACAAGGGCATTTTCTAAGTTTAAGAATGAACTCACAATGAATACATCTTGGGTTCAAATGAGAGAATCATGTTTTAGATTCAAGAAATAAAAACTATAGTTAACAGCACGAAGTGTACATTTCTGGGTTCAAAAATGAATTTTAAGGACAACGCAGAATGACATCCTTAGGTTGAAAATTATGGTTGAAATTATGGCTAATCGCACACAAGGGCATTTTCTAAGTTTAAGAATGAACTCACAATGAATACATCTTGGGTTCAAATGAGAGAATCTGCAATTGACTACACAATCAAGAAATTTATAGGTTCAAAACTTCCAAAAATGACCACAATGACATTTCTTGACTTCATGAACAAACAAGAGAAACAACCGACTAATGCTCGAGGAGCAACTAGCTATCACTAGAACCAAGCAAAATGATCTACCACGCCAGCCTCAAGAGTCTGTGGCAGAAAACAAAATTTGACTTCTCAATCATGAGATGCATCTTTGCACACGGCAATGTAGAATCGCATCTTATTCACATAAGACTAAAGGCACGGCAAATGAAACAAGTATTATTACATTTGAGGTGGAAACTAGAAATTTTACCCTTCAAACTTGAAATACATTTGCACACGGCAAATGTAAAGTCACACGTTATAATATGCACATGGAAGTCGCTCTACTTGCCTCCCATAATTTCTGCACTGTGCACATACTGTGCGCTGTGGTCAAAGGAGGACAGTCTACTCTCGCATACTCACGTTTTGTGGGGGGATGGTATTCTCACGCCATATAAGTCTTCAATTTCAACCTACATATAGATAGAAAGGCTATCCTAGTTTTGCTTTACTCTACCTGGGGGAATATACAAATAATTAGGTTTTTGATGCTGAAGGAACGTTACAGCAGGAATTTATACTATGAAGAATTCCTGCGGACATATTCTCAGTCTACCTCAAATTCACTCCAGCTCTAGGCTTCCACCTTGCTGACTGGCGCAACTTGCTCAGCCCAGCTCATGGGTAATGAGCCAATTTAATATAAACATAAAAAAATTTTTTATGACAAATAAAGGAGAACTAATCTCAGTCCGAGCTACGCAATTTCTAGAAGCACGGGTTATCAGTTCTGTCTAGCTGCTTATATTTGAAAGTGTCGATTTAACTAATTATGCTCACTCTCAGCAAGTATTGGCTGCTGCCATGCTCCAATAATTCCAGACAAATTCATGTTGCAGCATAAATCAATTCACACTGCACATCCATAATGCAGCATAAATCAACCCACACTGCAAGTTCACAATACAGCACAGATCAACTCACACTGCACAAACAGGAAAAATTCTCAATGGCAAATTCCTGTTGCTGGGAGCAACAGGAGTTCTGTTTCCAATAATTCCAGACAAGTTCACACTGCAGCATAAATCGACTCACACTGCGAGTTCACAATACAGCACAGATCAACTCACACTGCACAAACAGGAAAAATTCTCAATGGCAAATTCCTGTTGCTGGGAGCAACAGGAGTTCTGTTTCCAATAATTCCAGACAAATTCACACTGCAGCATAAATCAACTCACACTGCGAGTTCACAATGCAGCACAGATCAACTCACACTGCACAAACAGGAAAAATTCTCAATGGCAAATTCCTGTTGCTGGGAGCAACAGGAGTTCTGTTTACAATGGTCTGACTCGATATAGGTGTTTCGCCGGTTGCCAGCAGCATCGTTGAACGCTCTAGGAACCGGCTGTTCACCATCAAACACACAGACATGGACATATATCTAGATCAGCGCACGAAATATTTAAAGATTAAATAATTTCTAACACGTTTACACTTAGAAGTTACAATCTTGAGCTCTATCTTAGGAGAACGTCTGCACTCGGTCAAATTAGACAATGGAAGACGCTGTGTTGGGCTTGCGGACCAGTGCGCGGATCCGCGGCCGATGTTGCCACAGAGTTTCTTAAAAATTCGCGTCTCGTAAGACGCGACACTCCCCTCTTTTTAGTTGGTGCTGGCGCCAACTAATTACTGCCGCCGGGGGGGCGCTGGAGGAGGACCAGTTCGGTGGCAGGACGCACCACTCGTTGGACCCTGTCGTCGTCGTTTCGTCGTGCGAGCCGCACAGTGGCCGTCCTCAACGACCCATCGTGGCTGGGGTGGGTCTCTTCGATGATGCCGGTCGGCCAGTCTGTTCTCCTGGCCATCTTCTCCCTCACCAGGACGATGTCTCCTTCCTTTAGTGGGGGTTTGACGGCCCTCCATTTGCTGCGCTGCTGCAGTTCGTAGATGTAGCCCCTCCTCCACTTCAGCCAAAACTGATCTGCTAAGTGTTGTACCTTTTTCCATCGCAACTTCCCGTAAGCGGGTTCGTGCCGGATCAGCGCAGGCTTATCGTGTTGTGGTGAGCTGGTTTTCTGCGTCAGGAGCATGTTTGGGTTCACCGGTAGTGGTTCGTTGGGGTCAAAGGACGTCTCCCACAGGGGGGTGGAGTTCACAATAGCTGCCGCCTCCTGCAGTAGGGTGTGCAATTCGTCGAAGGACAAAGGGTGTTGGCCGGCGTGCAGGAGGGCTGCTTCTAGACACCTTCGGATTTGACCTATCTTGCGCTCCCATACTCCGCCGAAATGAGAGGCATGCGGCGGGTTCATTTCCCAACGCGCGCCCAGGTCCAACAGGGCCCGACTGGCCTGCTCGATGTTCACTTCTTCGGCTAGATTCTTGGCTCCGACGAAATTGGTGCCTCTGTCAGATCGCAGGACTGAGCAGGGGCCTCGTACCGCTATGAACCTCCTGAAGCTGTTGATGAAGGTAGGAGTGTCGAGGGATGGCAGCATCTCGACGTGAACTGCACGAGAAGCGAGGCACGTGAAAAGCAGAGCCCAGCATTTTTTGAGGGGGGCGTTTCTTCTTGTGGATGCTCCGTTGTTTATCATCCAGTGACCAAAGACGTCGAAACCCACGAAGGTAAAGGGGGGCGCGGTTTCGGAGCGTTCTTTCGGTAGATCGGCCATTTGCGGAGTCAGACAAGAGGCCCTTAGTCGTTGGCAGATGACGCAGTTCCGAAGTAGCTTCTGTATCGCTCTCCGGCCGTTCTCGATGTGGTACCCGGCTTCGCGAATGGAAGCGTGGGTCACGTGCCGGCCTTGGTGCTTCGTCTTCTGGTGGTAGTACATCATGACGGCGGCACTGATGGGGTGGTCGAAGGGAAGTAACAAGGGGTGCTTGATAATTTCCGGGAAATCTGAGATGGCGAGTCGACCCCCCACTCTGATCAGGCCGCTTTGGTCGACAAAAGGCGCGAGGCTGGAGAGTTTGTGTCGAGGTCCTATGCTTCCCCCTTGGCGCATCTGGCGGAGAAGATCTGGGAAGGCGGACTTCTGGGCTTCCAGGACCAGAGCGGTGTGAGCCAAGGCTTGGGGATCGGCAGCCGCGAGGTGGCTGTTCGAGTTGGCTCTTTTAAGCAGGACTTTGTTGAGTAGCTTCTGTGACAAGACTACCACCCTGGCGGCGATCCTCAGGATGGCTGACCAGGAGCTGAATTTAGAGAAGAGCTTGAAAAATAGGAGTTCAGCGACGTCTCTTGTTGATCGAAGAACTCGTACGTCGTCCCCCTTTTCAACTTCGGGGAGTTCCTCGGGGTCCGCGGGGTGGCCCGAGGTGGAAGGGGCATGGGCGACGTCGTCGACTAGAAATGCCGGACCCTGCAGCCATTCCGTCTGCATTAGTCTCGAAGGGTCTGTTGGTCTCGAGGCTAGGTCGGCGGGGTTCGATGCGGTGTCGATATAGCTCCATTGAGACGGATCGCTGTTCTGACGGATGATGTCCACTCTTCTCTGCACGTACCGACTGAATCTTGCCGAGTCGTTCCTGATATAACCCAGCACGACCTTGCTGTCTGAATAGAAGTACACGCGAGCGGGTTTCCTTTTCAGTTCCTGAATTGTTTGCAGGCTCGACAACACCGCTCCCACTGCTGCACACAGCTCAAGCCTGGGGATTGAGGTGGCGGCTCTTGGAGCCACTCTGCTTTCTCCGTGCACGAACGCGACGTGACCGTGACCGTTGTTGGTGTTCGTACGTAGGTACGTTACGTTTCCGATTGCCTCTTGTGAGGCGTCCGAGAAGATGTGCAAGGTTTGAGTGTCGTCCCCTTCCGATTCCGGCGGGAGGAAGCACCTTGGAATTGATAGTTCGTGCAGGCATTGAAGACTCTCGAGCCAGCGTATCCACGACTGAACTGTGCAGCTCGGGATGGGTTCGTCCCAATCCAACGTCTTCCCGCCGGATGCTTTGTCGGTTTCAGAGAGTAGGTTGCGGAGGATCAGTCGTCCGCCAAGGGTGACTGGGCTGGCAAAGCCGATGGGATCGTATATCGAGTTGATCGCAGATAGCAGTCCCCGCTTGGTGTGAGGACGGTCTGGTATGTTCACTTTCAACACAAAGCAGTCGCGGGCGATATTCCATGACACGCCAAGGGTACTATGGTTGGGAACCGCAATCAGGTCGATGTCGTCTTCAGTTGCTCTCTCGCTCGCGGGGAAGGCCTCGAGGACTTCCGTGGAGTTGGACATGATCTTGTGTAATCTGATGCGGTATCGCGACAGGAGGTATTTGGCTGTTCGCAATATCCCTATGGCCCTGATGGGGTCCGGAGCGGTTCCGAGTCCGTCGTCGCAGTAGAAGTGCGACGTTACATAGTCTTGCGCTGCCTTTAGATGTTCTACATCTTCCAACTGCAGTTCGCTGGCGGTTCCTTTGGCAGCACGGTGAAGGCACATCGTGGCTACGGCGGGGCTGCTGGTGTTACCAAATACGTGCACGCGCGCCCGGTGTTGCACGAGGGCTTTCTGAGGGTTGTTGTCGGCCCACCAGTAGAATCTCATTAGGTCCCTGTGAGCCGGTGGTACGTGGAAGGCGTGGAACATGCTTTCAACGTCGGCTACGAAGGCGATCCTGTGCTCCCGGAATCTCGTTAACACATCTCGCAGACGGTTGTTGTAATCCGGTCCTGACAGTAGGCACGTGTTGAGGCTTGTCCCTTGATATTTGGCGGCGCTGTCAAAAACGAGCCTCACCTTGGATTTCTTTTCTTGAACCACTGGGAAGATCGGAATGTACCAGGTGAGGTCGCCCTGTTGGTTCCTTTCGCCTGCGGGTATCTGTTCGACGTGTCTCATGTCAAGATTTTTTTTCATGGCGTCAAGACACTGCTGTAACTTCTTTGGCTCCTTCTTTAGCCTCTTCAGCGTGTTTTCTTGACGACGGAACACGGCCACTCTGTTGTCGGGCAGTATCGTGTCGAGCGATCTCAGCGGCAGTGGCGCTTCAAGATGTCCCTCGCTATTTACCTTTATCTCCTCCATCGCCTTCAAGAACTTGCGGTCGTCGTGAGACAGACCGGGCATTTCGTCGTCGGGCTGTTGGACGAACATGTCCTTTTCGGGGGGTGGCCCGAAGCACATCCTGGCGCTGAAATGTTCGTGAGTGGCTTCGGCCGCGATCTTTAGAGTTGTGCATCTCTGTCCGGCTGAGGGGCCGGTGATGTCATTCACTTTACCGACCACGGCCCACCCCAAGGCAGTGTGATGGACAAATGGAGCGCTTTGGCGATGTTGATCGGCGTGGCTGTACAGTATGTCCCCGCTGTCCGTCCCGAGAAGCACCGATACTTCTGCTCGGTCGTCGAAGGGGAGGAAATGAGGGGCGAAGTGAGCTATTTCCGGGGTCTTTTCCACACGCTCTTTAGTCGCCACTTCCTTCTTGGTGTCAGGGATGATATCGCACTCGAGCATTGGCGGGAGTTCGAAGATCTTGTCCTCAGAAACTCCCTTGATCTTCAATCCAGACACGCATCTGCCCTGTCGAACGACAGATTGATCGGACAAGGTCTCCAGTGTGTAATACGATTTGGGACCTGTCGCTCGAAGCGTGTCTAACAGCTTGGAAGAACAGAAAGAGGTGGTGCTCTGCTCATCGAGTATGGCGTATACGCGACACCACACGCCTGACCTCTCGTTGAAGACGTCGGCCAGCACGGTTTTGCTGCAAGCTCTTCCTCCGATCGTAGCCGAGCGAGAATTCAGAGCCCTAGCTTTCGGCTTCTCTCCGGCTTCGCTCTGGTTTTGTTTGTCGCTCGGGGCCTGCTTGGGGTGTGTCTTGCTGATAGCTATTCCGGAATATCCGGCCTTCGGCCGGTCGAGGTGGGCTGTCGTGCTGTGATGGTCGGCTCCGCAATCGTCGCACTTTACGACTTCCTTGCAGTGCTTGGCCCAGTGAGGGCCTAGGCAGCGGAAGCACAACTTGTGCTCGCGGATGAAGTCCTTCTTCTTTTGGGGCTCCATCTTCCTTAGCGCCTGGCACGAGCTCGTCTCGTGCTGTGCACCCTGATGAAGAATGCAACTGCCGGGACGATTCTCGGCAGACGTATAAAGCACTCGTGGCGCCTTTGGCTTAGGGTGAGGAGGAACTGAGGCGTTGTGTCGAGTGCTCATCCAGTTGAGACTCGAGGCCCCGAAACTGTCGCATTGAGTATCCGACAGTGTTCGGATAAATTCACAGAACCTCGCGAAACCAGGTAGTGATCCGGACAATTTTTTGTACCTAGTTCTCTCACCTCTCCAGGCATCCACCACGAAGAAGGGCAGTCTCTCTACGATGGGGGCTAGCCCCATGTCGGTGTTCAGGAAGGACAGGGCCGGGGTGTACGTCATGGTATGCTGGACCGAAAGACAAACGTCGCCGAGCTTTCGCAGCTTAGGGCCGACCGTGTGGTCGCCTTTTGACCCCTTGATGTCTGACGCGCGCACAAGGCGCTCGATCAGGCTGTTAGCCACCTTGTCGCTAGCGCCGAAGCGAGTCGTCAATTGGTCGATGATGTCGGTGAGCAGGGCCGCCGTGTCCAGGTAGGTCGCGGACATTATATCATCTATGAGGCTTCTTGGCTCGCCACAAGTGTGACTCGTGAGAATCTCGATGGCGTCGATAGGCTCCACGGCGAGCCTTTCCATCCTTTTCCTGAGGGCATTGAACCACCTGTGGAACAGATGGGGCTCTCCCGCGTAGGGCTGATGGGGCGACCTTTTTAGGTCTTCGATCATCGAGAGCCTCATAGCTCCGTCGATCACTGGTGGCCTTGATTCGAAGACCACGGCGGGCGAGTTGGTGGAAACCTTGGGCTGGAATGATGGTGCAAAGGGGTTCATCGTGGGCGCGTGAGCGGTGTCGTCGGGTGGAAAGTTCGTGACCGCCGCCGCGCCCCCTGCGGGCTCCACGACGCGGTGTTGGAACGCTTGGTTGACCCAGGCTCCGGTGCGTGCATCCTTGTCCTCGGCGTCTTCCTCGCCGATGGGCTGATCGTTCCCCGTGCGATTCCCACACCTCAATTTTGACCTCTCAATGGTGATCTGTGCCAACACCACTGATGGGTCTTCTGTGAGGTCGATGAGCATTTTCTCATTGCCTCGGCCAGGGAACCCCTGGCGCTCAGACTCCCTATCCTTGCGATGGGAGCTAGCGCTTGGAAGGCTCTGGCTGTGGTCGCTCTCACTGTCTTGACTCTGGCTGTAGTAGCTCGAGCATTGATGACTCTGGCTGCGATGGCTGGAGCTGACCTGGCCACCGCTCTGACGTTTGGAGCCGTGTTTGCTCCGACTTTTAGCTGAATGGGAATTTGAGGACCTTTCTTCCCGGGTTGCAGTGTCCTGCTGCTGCTTCTTGGACGAGATCTTCTTGGACTGCTCGGAAGGTCTCTTCGCCACACTCCGTGACGAACTTCCCAAGAGTTCTTCGTTTCTGTGGTCCATTGAACTTGCCAACTCTCTTCTGCGAGCTCTGGCGCGTGTCAATGAGTCCCGAACAACTGTTGCTTCAGCCGTGGCCCCTGAGTTCTCAAGAACGGTGACCAACTGTTCACCGAGTTGTTTCACCTCTTTGGCTTTGGCTCGAACTCCAGCGAATACCTGCTCGACTTCGTTGGAAGTTCTGAGTTCTCGCGGTGCGGCGCCGTTCAAGAGACCGTTTAGAGCTGCTAATGCTACGTTGAATCTGTCTTCCAGCTGGGGAAGTCTGGGTGTGTGCGAGCGCTTCGGTGGGCTCATCTCTATTCTTGTTGCTGGAGTACCGTCGCAAAAAAAAACTTTTTACTGTTCCGACTAGACTGCGGATATGATCTTCGAGAGGTCTAGTCCGAATTACGGGTATCGAAGGCATCGAAGAAATACGCGGTCTCTTCGAATTGGTTTCTTTATTCAATGGCCGTTGACACCGTAAAAACTGCACAATAAGGGCATGTTTTAGATTCAAGAAATAAAACCTATAGTTAACAGCACGAAGTGTACATTTCTGGGTTCAAAAATGAATTTTAAGGACAACGCAGAATGACATCCTTAGGTTGAAAATTATGGTTGAAATTATGGCTAATCGCACACAAGGGCATTTTCTAAGTTTAAGAATGAACTCACAATGAATACATCTTGGGTTCAAATGAGAGAATCATGTTTTAGATTCAAGAAATAAAAACTATAGTTAACAGCACGAAGTGTACATTTCTGGGTTCAAAAATGAATTTTAAGGACAACGCAGAATGACATCCTTAGGTTGAAAATTATGGTTGAAATTATGGCTAATCGCACACAAGGGCATTTTCTAAGTTTAAGAATGAACTCACAATGAATACATCTTGGGTTCAAATGAGAGAATCTGCAATTGACTACACAATCAAGAAATTTATAGGTTCAAAACTTCCAAAAATGACCACAATGACATTTCTTGACTTCATGAACAAACAAGAGAAACAACCGACTAATGCTCGAGGAGCAACTAGCTATCACTAGAACCAAGCAAAATGATCTACCACGCCAGCCTCAAGAGTCTGTGGCAGAAAACAAAATTTGACTTCTCAATCATGAGATGCATCTTTGCACACGGCAATGTAGAATCGCATCTTATTCACATAAGACTAAAGGCACGGCAAATGAAACAAGTATTATTACATTTGAGGTGGAAACTAGAAATTTTACCCTTCAAACTTGAAATACATTTGCACACGGCAAATGTAAAGTCACACGTTATAATATGCACATGGAAGTCGCTCTACTTGCCTCCCATAATTTCTGCACTGTGCACATACTGTGCGCTGTGGTCAAAGGAGGACAGTCTACTCTCGCATACTCACGTTTTGTGGGGGGATGGTATTCTCACGCCATATAAGTCTTCAATTTCAACCTACATATAGATAGAAAGGCTATCCTAGTTTTGCTTTACTCTACCTGGGGGAATATACAAATAATTAGGTTTTTGATGCTGAAGGAACGTTACAGCAGGAATTTATACTATGAAGAATTCCTGCGGACATATTCTCAGTCTACCTCAAATTCACTCCAGCTCTAGGCTTCCACCTTGCTGACTGGCGCAACTTGCTCAGCCCAGCTCATGGGTAATGAGCCAATTTAATATAAACATAAAAAAATTTTTTATGACAAATAAAGGAGAACTAATCTCAGTCCGAGCTACGCAATTTCTAGAAGCACGGGTTATCAGTTCTGTCTAGCTGCTTATATTTGAAAGTGTCGATTTAACTAATTATGCTCACTCTCAGCAAGTATTGGCTGCTGCCATGCTCCAATAATTCCAGACAAATTCATGTTGCAGCATAAATCAATTCACACTGCACATCCATAATGCAGCATAAATCAACCCACACTGCAAGTTCACAATACAGCACAGATCAACTCACACTGCACAAACAGGAAAAATTCTCAATGGCAAATTCCTGTTGCTGGGAGCAACAGGAGTTCTGTTTCCAATAATTCCAGACAAGTTCACACTGCAGCATAAATCGACTCACACTGCGAGTTCACAATACAGCACAGATCAACTCACACTGCACAAACAGGAAAAATTCTCAATGGCAAATTCCTGTTGCTGGGAGCAACAGGAGTTCTGTTTCCAATAATTCCAGACAAATTCACACTGCAGCATAAATCAACTCACACTGCAAGTTCACAATGCAGCACAGATCAACTCACACTGCACAAACAGGAAAAATTCTCAATGGCAAATTCCTGTTGCTGGGAGCAACAGGAGTTCTGTTTACAATGGTCTGACTCGATATAGGTGTTTCGCCGGTTGCCAGCAGCATCGTTGAACGCTCTAGGAACCGGCTGTTCACCATCAAACACACAGACATGGACATATATCTAGATCAGCGCACGAAATATTTAAAGATTAAATAATTTCTAACACGTTTACACTTAGAAGTTACAATCTTGAGCTCTATCTTAGGAGAACGTCTGCACTCGGTC
This sequence comes from Morinoia aosen, assembly GCA_030386875.1. NCBI lineage: Eukaryota > Metazoa > Arthropoda > Malacostraca > Amphipoda > Talitridae > Morinoia > Morinoia aosen. The sequence goes on along the minus strand of CM059561.1, from coordinate 80,352,177 downwards.
AAATTAGACAATGGAAGACGCTGTGTTGGGCTTGCGGACCAGTGCGCGGATCCGCGGCCGATGTTGCCACAGAGTTTCTTAAAAATTCGCGTCTCGTAAGACGCGACAGTTTATTTACCTTTAAGTTCTAATGTTATGAGTTCTAATGGGCTATTTTTACTTGCTATCGACTTAATATTTTTGTTTAGCTTCAATTGGGGAAACCGATTCCTCATTTTCATGAAACTTTGAATGTACTTTTTTTCACTCACTTGTTCTTCGAAGCTGTTCGGAATTTTCTGAAGCTGTATTATTGTTAAGCAAAGTATTTATATTTCATTTTTGTATGTTGTATTTTTTTACAATAATTCTTTGTTTGATGGATCTCTGTCTGAGATATTTATTGCTCATAAGTAAGTTTGACTTGCTGCCAAATAACTTGTTAAACTGAAAATATAATAGTTCTCCACAAAAAACTAGTATAGTTTTCTATAGAACAAGCTTGAAAAAAACGTTGTAGGGATAACTATACTAGCTTCGGAATCTCGATTATTTCCATCAGAAACGGAGTAAATGTTCCAGTAAAAAGTAATATACATCTTTGCAGATGATTTACTTTTAAGAAATCATGTGAAGAACTATGATAATTTAAATTCTCATACAATTGAAGTTTTTACATTTTTAATCATTGTGTTCTTTGTTTGATATATTTTCATAATTGCTTTACTTGTTTTAATTAAAAATGAAAAATAGAAGAAAATCACTGTATAATTATATTGACTTTTCATTACTTGGACGGAAATATTTTGTCTTTTTGAGGGTAACAAAACCAATTTTGTCAATGAATTTCTAATTTCTCTCCCGTGTAATAAATACGTAGACGTGGTCGTTCTGAGAAGTTCGAGTATGATTTAATTCTCGTTCTGGTGAAGTCGCATATTTCTCATGAACTCTGGGTAATTTTTCAGTGGTTCGTGTACAAAAATCAGAGCAACTAGACCTCAAGGAAAAGTTTAATCAGAAGTGATGGGATCAACACCGCAACTCGGGAAGCTCTCGCTGCGTTGTGAAGCTCACATTTAGCGAGTCCGTGATGTACGAATTTTTCTTTTGTTTGTTGCGCATCTACACCTATAGCGATGAAAAAATTATGTATAAGATTGGGTCCAGCTCGCTTCTGCAAGTGTAAAACAATATAGACCAGTACTTTAAAGAAGTTCAAGTACTGACCATAAAAGTTCAGAAATTACGCGTTTGGGTTTTCTATGTGTGCGTCACAAAAAAGAAGCCCAAAGGAATATTTATGAGCTCGCTCAGGATCAGAGCCCTTCTTTGAGGTGTTGTACATATATTTTATCTGTGTATTTATTGGTTTTTATATTTTATCATAATTCTAATTTAACTTCGATTATGTGTGTACGTCTGTGGTATGGACTTCATACCTTTAAATATCATGTTGGTTAAATGAAACACCGTTTTATCTGTGTTTTAGTTCAATAGTGAGATTATGCAGTACCTAGATTTTTTCTTGTGGTATGAGAGGAGAGGAAACTTACCACATGTGAAGAAATCTTGATGAAATTTGTCAAGATTAAAATTGCTTCTACTTCGTTTCAATGCAACTCTTTTTTTATGGCTGTTACGTTGGATGCCTAAATACCAGGAGCGACCTGTATGTCTTCCCAGTCACAATAGTATACCTGCGGGAATTTGATTAACCCTTGAACGTCAGCATTTTTGTACTCATATGACCGTTATTTCAACCATCATCATGGCACTGACATTACATAGTCGCCGCTATCGGGATGACGAAGGAGCTGCCGCTTGACAGTGAAACTTCAAATAACACATTTTTTTAGGGAACAAATTTACAAGAAATACTACATATTTAGGCTATTTTTGGGCAGAGGACCAAATGTTAAAGGGTTAAGTAATTACGTTGAGGTAACTAATGAGTCCTCAATAAATTCGAGCCTGCTTCTGAAAAGCTTAAAACAAATTGGAGGTTCAGTGACGACGCACGTGAGGACGGGATTCACGTAGACTGAGGGTGCCTCCCGCTCCGAGTATTTCCGGCGCCGTGTGCCAAACTGCAACCCACCAAATTTGGGCAGCGGAAGCGTGCCGTTAGTTAGTTCGCTATTTTTATTACATTTTCAGGTAGCAGCATTCAACACGTTGACTGCGACGGGTCAAATTGTAGTTCAATATCCCCTCAGGGGGATACAATTATTGTATCTATGGGAACTAGCGCTCCCAGGGGGACTATGTGAGGGCCTGAGCGAAAGGTTAGGTAGGCTTTCTTTTGTTAAAATAGAATAGGTTTTGTTTTGTTACGGACCATCTTTTTTCGGTTCACTGCTGTCCTGTTTTTCACCGCCTACCACTTTCTTCTTCAACTTTTTCTTGTTTCATGAACTTCTTTCTTAGCTTTCTGTTTCTGTGCCCTTTCTGCATAGATTCCACGTTCCCTTAACTCCATACTAAATGGTGCCTTCTTCCTTCCTCTCTTTACATCTCATTGTTGAGGATAGGGAGGCTTAAACTAACTAATAAACTAATAAACTGTAGTTCAATATTCAACTCATATAGAAAGTCAAAAGCTGTTGGCAGTTTTAGAAATACCAAACATTAACTTGGCCCATTAAATACCGTTAATTTCACAAACCTTTTTCAAACGACCTATCAATGGATAGTTTCGTAGCAGCAAGAACTTAAGCACGACCCATCGATGGATCGTACCGCAAGCAACGTGATGATTAATTTAACTCCTTGTTTGGGCAATAGTAGCAGCGCAAGCTGGTTCATAAAAAATTAGACTTTACTCATTAACAGATGTGTTTAGGAAAGGATATGTTTAACAAATTGATGATGGAGAAATGAGCAAAGGAAGAATAAAAATTTTGCGGTTTGTAAGGTATTGATAACTCTCTTTACACGTTGTAACGATTTCGAGGTTCGGCTTTGATTATATTTTGATTAGAAGCACGGATTTTTTTTGTTGATTAAACTTAAATTTCGCATTGCTATGAACGTGCGTTATCACAAAATGAAGTAAGAGTTCTAGATGCCAAATCCTGATTGTTTGTATTAGCAGCGACAGCTTCTCTCGAAGGTTCGACTTATAAATGAGAATTGCGATGATACAGATATTCATCAGTTTTCAGTAAATTTTGTTGTAAACTTGTATCAGAATATATAGAGCCAAGATTTCCTGCTGCTGTTGTTTGCCCTGGCCAAAGGCTAAGCTGCCGTAATACATCACAAAAACAAGGTGGCGTTATTGTAATGGCCTTGAGCTCGAAGAGCGACCGCTTGTACGAAAACTATGGTCATTTGGTCTCTCCCTCAGCTAATTCATGTATTATAAACTTACTTGGGTACTTCAGTGCGGCGCTCTAACTGCAATGCCTCCAACTACAGCGTGAGTCATCAGCCAGCGGCTGGGTCGATGATTTGCGTTTGCATGCAATAGAGCAGCTATGATCCCTGATCCAAATGCTACAGGGGAGCACCAAATGCTGGAGCACCTAGTCCTCATGCAAAAATTTCGATATGCTATGAGGTACTTGGGACACGTCATATTTATTCGTTTTATGTGAACTTGATGATCGGGCTCTGAATAGCATTAAACAATCGGCTAAAGTATCTGAAGATGTATCTAAAAACAACATAAATCCACATTCGAGTAAATATTTAATTGCTCATGTTCGTAGGAGGTAAAATGTTTTTATACTCCTTTTGAATTGTTTATTATGAGTTTCAATTGCTTGTTTCTAATTTAATTAATTAAAATTTATCCTGACACGTAGTGACATCGGCGGAAACACGAAATTATTTTGATCGAGTTCCCCTCAGGGGGATACAACTATTGTATCTATGGGAATTAGCGCTCCCAGGGGAAAAATGTGAGGGCCCGAGCTGAGAGTTAGGTAGGCCTTCTTTTTGTTGAAATAAAATTTTTTTTGTTATGTTAGGGACCAACTTTTTTCGGTTCACTACTGTCCTGTTTTTCAGCACCTCTGACTTTCTTCTTCAACTTTAATTCTTATTTCATGAACTTCTTTCCCATCTTACTGTTTCTATGCCCCTTCTGCATAGATTCCTCATTTTCTTATCTCCATACTAAATGGTGCCTTCCTCCTTCCTCTCTTCGATACGCTCTATTTTTGCAGCGGTTAGGGAGGCTTAAACTAACTTATAATCTAATCTTTGATCGAGTTACGAGAATTGCTAGCGACCTCAGTAGGCGCCTCAGGCTATTGAAATAATTGACTCGCGATTCACATACTTGTAATGAAATGTGCTACTTTGAAGTGAAAGTTAAACTAACTCTTGAACACGATGAATCGCATTGAATAGTTCTCCCGTGTGTTTGGGATTTCGTACTGCTTCTGTGAGAAATGTTGACTTATTTATTGATCTTAATTATTCGTCATGAATGTCTTTAAATGTGCAGCCTGAAATTTATTTCACGTTTAAATCAGACCACTGAATCAGACCGTATTGCAGACCACTGGGGAAGTGTACACAGTGCAGATACTTTTACCTCTAGATGGCTATCGCTACATTTGGGATTTTCTTTCTATCGAGTAAGAATCAGTTCGTAACTTAGGTGTTCTGTCAAGTTTTCTCTCTCGTTTACTCGGCTGTGTTCCCTCTCAAACACTGCGACAGCTGTTGCTGCTCTCTTCGAACCTATGTTAGTCTGGTCCTCAGTTCCTCCATCAATCAATGGTGACTGAAATGCTATAGTTGCTGTAAGGTCTGACTTCCCCCCATTTGCTCCAAACAAACTGATCATGAAGGCTGTCTTCCCTACGCTGCTCGCATTCGCTATGAAGACGACTTCGTGCATTTGCTTTCTCGCTCTGTTGCTTTTGGCAAAGTTCCGTCGTGCGCACGTCTAGCCTGTTCCTCTTCTTCTTAAGAGATTGGATATCTCATTTCTAGCTGCGTTCGTTAGGAGACTGTTTCTAATCAGTACTGAATGTTTGTATCATCCACACCAACGTTATAATGACAATTGTGTGCAGTGTTTCTTGTAGGAAAAATATTTCGAGCGTATAATTGTTTTTCTTAAAAAACTCGAAATAGCTGCATCGTGTTAGTGATTGCAACGTTTTAAAGTTGGATCTTATTTGACCCCAAAAATTTAAAATAAACTACTATCGATTCAAGTTTATATTTTGAACTTTATGCTTAGCAATTTTATTCGTATCTTCATTTTTTACTGTGTTTAGATATTGCTCTCCTCTGATGTGTGAGTAGGTGAGAGGATGTTGGAGTAATGTTAGACCCACGTTCGTCCGAGTGCTCCTCCGTGAATTTTATCTCAGAGTGGGAACGTGCCAAGCTCGAGTGTAAGCCGATTACGGGCTTGAGCTACGCGCTTCGCTATCAAACATTTTTATTTATTTTTTTCGTCGCTGTTCAGAGATGTGTTGAGTTATTTTCTTTTCACATATTTTCAGGAGCTCAGTGAGCAACATATAGCGTTGTATCAAATTTTATCCGCTGCATTTTGGTTGATAGTATTATTATCATTATTACTATTATCATTAAGGTTTATTGTTTTTTTTTTCTCGCGTACTACAGATGCTAACCAAATGGCGTGCGACTTGCGTTTGCTTATAGCTATTGGCTTTTTTACGTTGTATTTCGCTGTTGTGAGTGTTTGTGATCCGATAGCTAGAAGTAAGTATTTGAAGAACAGCTTGTTAATAAAAATGTAAAGGACCTGCTCTCTGTAAGGCTAAACGAGTTCTATTTTATGTTCTTCGCATGGGTAGTATATGACCTCGTAGCGTTTTTCATTAGTGGAATCTATGCGAATAATGGTAAATCTAATGTATTTATATTCATTCAATCGTAGCTTCGAGTTGCGTGGAAAAATATTTAACACGAAGAATTAAAGAAGATATGCACGCACTGTGAATATATAACATTTTTTGTACTTATTTCTTGGTGTGTATAAAAAATGTACCCATTCCTAGTGAACTCTAATAAATTGCTGCTACTCAACTATAACACGGTCTGGGGGCGTCGATTGTTTTCAATGCTTGCCCTGGACTCGAAAACAATTATCGTATAATGTCTCTGCACTTGAGCGCTGTACGAGCGCGGAGTGTTGGCTAGCGAGGCTTGGGTTGCGAAAGACGATATCCTACTCAGTACAGTGCAGATGCTCCCAGGCATTGAAGCGTACGAAGCTCCCACGCTGCACTTCTTCTTTTGCTTGGGCTTGACGAGTCTCTTGGTGTTGTTGACGGACCAATACAGGGCGTCCCGACTGAAAGACTACTAAACTTTAGAGTGACGATTTGACTCTTGCATTTTTCGTTTTGGTTTCAGGTACGACTAAGTTTTCTTCCACGATGCTCAATTTTTTAAAATTTTATCTTCTTTTGCTTCTTTGTTTCAACTTGTTAAGTTTGTACCTAGGCCAATAAATACATAATGGAAAATAAAGTACATGACTACTGGGCAGTCAAAGATATTGAATGCAGTTGTTAGGGACACCCTGTATTATGACTTCTTAGTTTCATGGTGGACTGCATCGTTTGAGTAATTCTAGTTCAAAACTTAATGAGGGTTCGCAAATTTAGAACGAACTGCTTGGTCTAAAATTGAATTCGACAGAACGTGCATTGAATTATCTCGAACGAGTAAAAGAACTGATAGTTTATGTCCCAGCAGCTGCACATACGCGCTGCCTAAATGAGACGGACAAAGTTGCTTATGTGAAATGAAAAAAAAAATTCGGTGAAAGATACATGCGTTTTTTAGGTACCAAGGTCGCCTTTTTAAAAAGAAAATATTCAATTGGAAAAAAATTTGCAAGTGTGACATGAGAAGAAATTTTCACCCATTTGATGTGCGACTATCTTCTGTTTAATTAGTGTAGAGCCAAAATGTCGAAAGGGAAGCTACGGACTAAACCTCAAGAAGCAACACCTAACGAGTGGCGTTGTCATGCACGCCTACAAAAACTGCTCCGTGTCTCAGCGTCTGGAGATGTAGTTGTCACTAACCCAAGTGTTCACTTGTATTGCCTTGCGATGGCTTCTTAATGTTTTGCCGCGTCCTTAATAATTATAACCTTGGTTTTTTGTTCAATTGTTTACTATGTTACGTGCCATGAAATTCTTCGTTGGGTGTAGTACTATCAAATTTTATATGTTCATTAACTAGAAGTACCTACTCGGTAATCGTGCAGTTTATTATCGAATTTCCTGACACGCATCTGAAAAAATGAATGCAATTTTTTTAAGACTTGAAATTATTGAATTAATAACGGTTCTTGTATAATTGTGTATGCTCTCTGTGCTATTTTATTCCTGCGTTATCTCGTTTCGAGCGCTGATAAATCATTTCGTATCTTCCTTTACCTCCCAACAACTGTTATATCTACGAGAAAGTAGCGCTCTCAAGTGTAAGGTGTGAGGTCCCGAACTGAAGGTTAAGTAGGCCTTTGTTTGAAATAGACTAGTTTATATTTTATTACTGGCCACCTTTCTGCGGCTCACTGCTGTTCTTTTTTTCAGCGCCTCTAACTTTCTTCTTCGACGTTAATTATGTTTCATGAACTTCTTTCTTAACTTAATGTTTCTATGCTCAGGGGGTCTTGCAAGAAAAAAAAAAACGTGCATAAATTTCTCCTTTAGTAAATCCAAACTAAATGATGCCTTCATCATTCTTCTCTTTTTGGAACGCCTTTATTTTAGTTAGGGAATCTTAAATGACTAATAATCTAATCTAAAATTGTTTTTACAATGGTTTCATGCACTACTTTTAATTTTGCTGTTGCTATGCACACGATCGACACACCTTGTGAATAGATTCTCCGTGCCATTATTTCCATACTAAATGGTCCCTTCCTCTCTTGGGAACACCTTTTTTGTGGTATGGGAGCTCAAACTAACTTATCATTTGATCTCTTCTTCCCCAGTACTATTTGAAGGACTTCCTCTGGTAGACGAGAACAAGTGTTGGGGCTTATGTAGGCCCACAGCTCCTTGCTTGCTTTGGTATCGACCCGCCGTCTATCCGGCGAGCTTGCGTGCTCGCCGGACTGACCTTGGCCTTGCCTGCTGGATGCATCTGCTCCTCTCAGCCTACACCAGCAATGCACTTCTCAGTTCCGCTAAATGTTTGCGCTCTCAGACTACTCTAGTAATACTCTGTCCTGTTCCAGTGAATGTTTGTGCTCTCAGACTTCACCAATAATGCGTTATTCCGTTTCGTTAAATATTTACGCTCTCAGACTTCATCGGTAATGCGCTCTTCTGTTCCGCTGAATGTTTACGCTCTCAGACTTCTCCAGTAATACTCTGTCCAGTTCCAGTGAATGTTTGCGCGCTCAGACTTCACACCGGTAATAAATGTTTACGCCCTCAGACTTCACCAGTAATAAATGTTTACGCCCTCAGACTTCACCAGTAATAAATGTTTGCGCCCTCAGACTTCACCAGTAATAAATATTTACGCTCTCAGACTTCACCAGTAATGAATGTTTGCGCCCTCAGACTTCACCAGTAATAAATATTTACGCTCTCAGACTTCACCAGTAATGAATGTTTATGCCCTCAGACTTCACCAGTAATGAATGTTCATGCTCTCAGACTTCACCAGTAATGCACTTTCTGTTCCATTGAATGTTGACGCTTTCTTGCTTTGGTACCGTTCTTCGAATTGTTGTACATTTAGAGTACGAGTCTTGTCAGTGAAGTTGTACTGAGTTGCAGTTCTTAATTAGACCGGGTTCGATATGGGTTGCCAGATATACATTTTTCTTGGCCTGATTTCTCAAGTTCAGATTTTTTGAAAATAAAAATGAATTTTGAGAATCTTGATTTATAGTAGGCCAATCCGTTAACCTTGATATGATTCTAAACGCATTGAGTGCCTTGTGCCCCACCGGTGGTCACTGAGAAAATTTCCATAATAGGGCTGACTCGGGTGGTTACAAAAATTAGTTCAGGTAGTTACAAACTGAATTTTACCTGTACTTCATAAAAATCAAATGAAGGCACGTTCTAAATAATCTTTCTATTTTAATATAGAAAATGGCGATTGACTTTAATTTGAGCTCAGCGTTGAAATTTAGTTAAGCCTACTGCAGTTAACGTATTAATCCCTTGCATCGTTGTCTTCAAGACGTGAAGATGAAATCTTCACATTCGACTCAACAATAACGTACGTCGTTTCAAAATGCGTCGTTTCAACGTACGTCGTAAATATGAATTATAACCAAGTTTGTGACTGATATTTGGTTTCTGAGGACTACTGAAATGGAAATACCTTTTTGGATCTTAGCTCAGTGTCCGTTTTTCCAGGGGATTACTGTAGCCTGTCACTCATATCGTACTTTCGGTTTGAGTGCCGACAGTTCACATCATTTCAATTTTTTGTCTTTGTGTTTAATTTTTGTGAGTTCCACTCACAAACAGCTGTCCTAGTCTCCTTGTTCCGTTTTGAACGTCCATCTTTTTTCTAACTTTTCAAAGATTTGACTGCCTTGTTATCGCGTATCCCTTCCTCGTCGTTCTGTGCATTCTCGTCCGAGTGTTATGTCAAAGACATTGCCTTTCACATGATCTTTTCTCGAAGATAAAAAGCGTAGTGAAGTGTGTTACGGCGATTCGGCTATAAAGCAAAAGAAAATTGTTCTCAAGGTTTGTTTACAATATTTCCCGATTCATTCCTGCGGCTCACACAGCATCCATCGATCAACATCTTTAACGCTCAGGATTTTCGTATTGCTTCAATTTCCGTTTTAGTAGGCTGGCAGTTTCCTGTTCCACTTACAGGGAATTTCTCGGTCTCGCGTGCAAACAAACCTTAACATGGTTTTTCCCGAAGCAGCTGTACTTCCAAATTTTATTTCCAACTTCTTTATTAAATCATTCACTCCTTGATTTCAATGTGTGGGAACATTTTTACTTATTTTTGAGCGATATTTTATTTTTGAAGCGTGTAAGCTTTTCATGACTGTCAATTTTTTTGGTTGATCTTGACTGAAGTAATTTTGTTTTTTACGTTCGATAAACCTTGAAGAAATACAGGCTGTGGAACTACAATTTTGTTGCGGTGTTGTTGAATCGTGATATTTTATCGCTTCATCAGTTCAACTTTCAGTGTAAAAGATGCTTCATATTTTGCACTATATTCTTACGTTACGTGATTCCACAACGAAATTCATCATTCATTTCAACCACTTGTGCATTTCTTTTTATTCTTCGCGAGTATAAGGAAAACAAACGTAGGCTCTTTGGGTTTAAAATACATCGCGCAGCACCCAACATTTTGCGATAGAGAGCTAAGCTGTACGTGACTGCTGGTCTCACGTATCACGATTCCCCGTAGGGAGATTCATTCGCGTTGTTATTTGACAGCGTGAGCTGAAGCGTATTCCCCTCACGCGTTGAGCAGGGCGGACGGGACGGGAGGTGTGGGCACGGTGGAGAGATGCACAGCTGCTTCTGCTGCTCTACACCAGTACCGCACTGCCGGTCTGCTTGCCCAGATGCCCTACACCACCGGTCCTCTGCCTGCATCTGTCGTTTGTGTGTTGGGTGCGGCTGATTATCTTCCTCAGATCCTCGTGCATGGCTGCATCGCCCACGCTCTCTGACAGCGATGGACTAAACGAGATTAGCATTCTTTTCGGGCTCATCGAGATGTGAACTTAGCCCGACTGGCCTTTCTGTAATTAGAAAGGGGAGACGTCGTGATTGATGGGTTCTCTTCATTATGTGGTTCATTTGTTGTTATTGAAAACGCGTCGTTTTTCAGTGTGTCAGTGTCAAAGTGAACTTACGTTGGTAAGTGCATCTTGTCGACGTTATGATAGTTGTGTCGAACTCCAACTTTTCGTGATTGCTTTTACGTGGTATTGAAAAGACGGACACGACTTTCAGGAATATGTGATCATTTCTTATTGAAGTTTTTATCGTGAAATATTGCGTATACTGACGAGTATAAGAATGGATACTGGAACCAATCTTCCTAAAAATTCCAATCGTTTGGTGACTTCCTTCGTACGTTTGTTAGTGCAAAAGACATTTCGCATTAAGCTGAACGCACTTTTTACTGATTTTTATGGGAATACTAATTTTTGTGGATAGCCCTCTGCCAAATGCAATGTCGAAGCCAAGATAGAGCTCCTCCGTTCAGTGCCTTGGTGAATTTATGAAAGGATGTTTTCTATTTGGTCGTTTAAAAAGTGCCCTATAATATGAAGCGATTCTAGAACTCTGTTAAGATTCTTATGGTATTTCGTGGTAATTTAAAAATTAGTTTTCAACGTGACATGGCCTGGATTTCATATCGCACATGTTTCTGTATAACAAGCAATGTGCTTTGTGCTACTTGAAAAACTTATGTTATTCTGGATGCGGAACTAAAATGCTATTTAAGAATATTATTCTCAATTGATGATATGTTTAATTGTTTTATTCAAGGTCTATACGAAAGTGTGCAAAAAATGTCATCCAATTAACCTAGTAATTCATATAAATGTTTTTTTTTAAACTACAAGCTTGAATTTTTTATGCTCATTAGTTACCACTTTGTTTTCATTAATTTTAATGTTTTAAATTTTTATGGATTATTTTTGCTCAAATTATTTAAAATTTCTTACGTGTAATTAAAGGTTGGTCTTGCATGCATGAATTCTTTATAAATTTAAATTTGAACTCATTGATGAGGTCGTTGACGCTTTATAAAGCTCTAACAGTCTACGGATTCAACTCTTCTCGTTAAATTATTCTAGCTCTGACTTCAGTCTATCGTTCAGGAAATTCAACATTTTCAGTTTTCGAATTCACTGATGAATGTCATGTTCCCGAAAAAAACTGTAGCCTCCATATTTCAGGACGAGCGCCGTCCATCACATGCCCGCCTACCTTTGAATTCCACTCGAAATTGGTGAGAGTGATCTCCCAAAATTCTCTCTAATTGAAGCGGGAGTACTCTAACTTGGCATCGCTCTTGCATCCGGCGATGCATGCCTCAAATGCCGGCATTTTTGGCGGTCCTTTTACGAAACATTGCACGTTTTTTTCTGTTTTTGCTTCGCTGTCATCCCAAATTTTTTGACGCATTACTACCGTGTATTTTTGGGCTCAATTTGAATTGATTTCTATGTGATATTTGTAACCGCGAAAAAATTAACAGCTCATCTTGATGTCTTGAATCTCGTGGAAAAAAAATAAGTGCGTGCGCCATCTCTTTGATGATGCGCATCAAAAACTCTGGTATTTACGGTGCTCTTAAATCTCCAGGCATGTTAGCCGACCCTTTCGCATGACTTTAGCATGCCGTGGCGAGAGTCTCGTCAAAATGTTTGAGGGGGCATGGGAGTACGTGAATTTTGGATGTCAACTTCAAAGGGGAAGGCTCATCCGCAACAATTGAAGGTGAGCCTAAAGAACGAGAGCAGGTGTGGGGACGGAGGAAACAAACGGCCAGCCCCAGTTTGTATCAGTGGGGAAGTTGGGGAGAAATCGATCGCGTGCGTCTGGGCGCATTTAAGGGAGGATGTCGGGGAGTTTGCTTGGGGAAGAGAGAGGCCGGCGAAGTGTGCTCTCTTCCCCAAGCTGCTTGGGGACTTTAAAGAGGAAAGTGACGTTAGTGGCTGAGTCATTAGGGAGGTCTGGGCGTTACTTTTAATTACGTAGTGTTGTGACTGGCACTTCCTTTAAGTGACTCCTGTCTGTTACACTCTAAGAAAAACTGACGCTCTTATTTTTCCTACCATCCATTTTCTTGTGTTCAGTTCTCAAGAGATGCTCTGGTAAACCATGACCTTGAAGTGCTTTTAGCACTCTGAATAACACAAGTTAACCCTAACGAGCTCGAATGTTTTAGAGATTGCTGCTCGTCCCTATTGAGCCCAATCTTATTGTTAATACAACTTTTGCGTCGCCTTATATCTTGAATATTTCCGTGTAATGAATTAAACCATGGATCGGTTGCATAATTGAAACCTGGATTGCGAAAGCGAATATTTTCAATTCAATGCTTCTTGGAAGTTGAAACTTGAGTGCATTTAAGAGTGGATTTCTACGCTACTTTTGCCTTTAGGCCCGTGTGTGTGTTTGCCCCAATGGATGGGGAATCTTACTTTGTGTTGGCCTCACAGCCCCGCAGCGGGTGTTGCACACCCGACACTGACCTCGAGGGCGATCCAGAATTGCTCTTTGATCTTGAAGAAGATTCAGAAGATGACATTCTAGATGAGGTGAGTATTTTCTGCCGTCATTCTGTGTAAAATTCTAGTTGCAAAAGAAAAACTTAATCACTGACGAAACGTGTTTTTTTGGGCGTTTTAAACTGAGTGTAAAACTGAAATTGTTTTGTCAATTTGATGACAAATTACAGGGAGGCAATTTATCTGTGCTATGTTATGTCAATATTTGTGTACATTATCGTGGGGAAAATAGCTACATTAAAAATTTTACACCATGTCAAGTACAATTATTCTAATCCTACAATCGCGGCTGAGTGTGATGCCGCGAAGTGTTTCAGATCAATTGCTTCTGCTCCTTAACTGCGACTTTTCATCTTGTGGTTAGGAGGCAAATGAATAATTTAAATTAACATTTTATGTAAGATTTCAGTTATTTCGCGCACTAGCAACTATCCTTTCTTGCAGTGTTTCTATTTAACTAATTTTACGATGAAGTGAACGGGACCTTTTATTACCGTTCTGATATGCTCTTAACCCGCGCACGGTCGCGCATCCCTCAGAAAAGTAGTCAATTTACCCGCGTTACTCTGCCGTTCCCTGTTCACTTACCGTAATAGGCAGAGATGTAAAAATATGAAGTAATGAGTAAAAAATGTTGCTTTACACTTTGATGTTGTCAAATTTTTGATAACTTGAACCGTTTCTTTGTAATATGGAGTCAAACTCCGTAGATTTTTGCACAACATTGCTTCAAAGAGATCAATGGCCATTTTTGTGTTTTGGGAACAATGTAATGTTTTTCACTGCTATTTTATGCAGAAAATCCTTCCAAACCTGCTGATGTTTTTATTTTTCCTCTACAACAATTAGAAAAAAAGTTATGACCATTTATGTCTACTAGGTGTTATCCATTCTTCGTTTTAGTTCCTACATAAATGCATGTTTGCATGTCTGGTTATATTACTGTAAGTATAGTGTTTCGAAACTTGTAATTTTCACACAATATGAATAAAATACTGCTCTACACGCTACTGACTTCAGATTTGTCTTATTTGCCATTTTTACGAAATAAGGCGAAATAAGGCCCTGAGTAGTTTCGCTGGTAACTGAGGCTGCCACTGACTGTTCGCACGCACACCCTCTCACGGTCGCCTCATTTACCACACTGACTGTGCTTACCCCTCCCAACTTCCAAGTGGTTGGAGCTCTGCCTTAACCCCCACAATGTGGGGGTTTCTGGCTCCAGCTGTGTAGCACTCGCTGAGACGATCATTTTGGTGTATAACAACTTGGGGTTATGCCTTACGTCTGGCAACCAGTGAGCCTGGTAAATGAGGCGACCAGTTACAGTGCGCGGGTTAACACTTGCGTAACCTTTTTGTAATGTTCTGAAATGTCGTAGATTTTACTCGTGATATTTTCCTGTTGAATGATTGCAGTCATGGGATATTTGGGCTTGTTTCCATGCGGAAATAATGGGAATTCATCAACTCTTATTTTGTTGAAAGCTGAACACGATTTATCGTTGAGTAATGTTTATTAAAGAAATCAAACATATTGCCTCCAAAACTGTTATTATAGGTTACATCTATTTTTTCTTCATGTTCTTCAGTCCTGAGTGCAGTAAATATTTTTCTTTGTCGCGGAATGTCTTTCAACTAAGTTGTAATAAAATACATTGTTGTGGAGCATGATAACATGATTTAACATTACTGCGAGTCGTTTCCTGCTGGTCGGAGTAACAGGAAACACGTTTTTTTTTCATGGAACTCCGGGCTGGCTTCTCTTCAACACTCACGGGATGTGGAAACAAAATCTGTACCTAAGCTTAGAACTCTGTTTTCAATTCTTTTTTCAACGTTATTTAATTAATGTTGATTTACTATTTTTGATCAGTTATATGCAGAGTGTGTGTCTTGATAAAGCTTACGCTGTTGATAGATTTTCGTGGACGAGGAATTGTGTATTTTTTATCGAGTATTACACAAGATTTCCACCATGGGAAGAGACATGTTTTTTGCCAAGTTTTCCTTCATTTTTTCATGTTTTAATCAAGTTCATTTTCACAATTGAATTCATTTCATTTTAACCAACGAATTCGTTTCATTTCCACCATGTATATTGCGACTGCGTAAACTGTCTGAGAGCGATATTACAGTATCTCACGGGCCAGTCTTCCTGTCGCAATTCATCTCCCGCCTTGCTGAGGATGTCTCGACGAGATCGATGTGTCGTGTGGCGCACTGCATTACTTCGGTCTGAAATGAGCCAATAATGCCCGGCTATCTTGTCATGCATCTGAGAGCCTCAGAGCTCGAGATTTACCCGAATTTTGATCAAGCCAACATCGAGTCGCGGGAGCGAGTTGGTTTACTAGACGAGCAGTTAGGTCTTGTTTACTTGGACATTTGTGAAAGTTTTGTGTGAGTAAACCTAAAGCCATTGCTTTTTCATTATAAATCGGTTGACCAATAGTTTTAATGTGATGTATTTTAGGAGGTTGAATTTTATAGGATTTTGCATCTCAATTTGAAAATTTTAGAATTTTTTGTTGGTGTGAAAATGGTTGCCAATGTTTTGTTGCATAACAATTGAGAAATAAATCACCAATAATGATGAACGAATGTTTGGCGTTTCGAAAACTCGTATTAACACAGTGTGCTGAAATTAGGCGCACGTTTTTTACCGACGTAGGTATTTCAGTTATTTTATTGCATTGCTGACGTTATTTCATTCTTATTGAGCTGCGGCTGTTTACAGCTGCGCTCAGGATGAGGATGTTCATGTTTGCCAGCGCTGACACGGCCAAAATCGTTTTAGTGTTGGTTCGTCGACGTCGCATTGAGTGTGAGTCGTCGGAAGTCGAGTGGTCGATGGCATTTCTGCAGTACACCAGGACGCTCTCTTGTATTGAATTTCGGCTGAATTCCGAGGTAAAATGATCTCTTGAGGTTTAAAGTGGTCTTACTGCTCTCAGTATTGTTGCTGCACTGAATAACGAAAGCCTTGTTGCCAATGCCAGTCCTGATGTACGCTAACGAAGTGTGGACTCGAAGGTATTGCGTTGACACAGGTTTGAAGTGGCGACTTACAAGCAAACATGCAAGCCTCTTTCACGTTATTTTTGTATTCAAACGAAGAAACGTTCACCACTCGTAAAGTTATCGTAGAAATCTGGCAAGAAATCAGATTAAAGACGCCTAAAATTTTAATGCGGAATGTAGCATTGCCTTCAAAAGAATTTTTTTCTTTCAACACTTTCCACGGCTTATATGGGAAGATGAATCGTTCGATGAAAGTATAATTGGCGCGAGCCTTTTACTTTACCATGATGGAAGTCTTGTGCGGATGTGGACCAATATTCCCTCATCTAGAGCGCTCTATATTTAGAACTCTTTATGTCTAAGAATGAATTAACTGCCCCGATCGCACCTCTAAGATTGTTGTGATATAATTCGAAGTTGAGTCAAGGTGAGGAAATCGGCCTGTGTTTTACTGTGCACGCATTGTGCTCACCAGACGTCCCTCGATGCTTTATCTTATATCGTTGCACGTATTTTCGAGGTTTTCCCTCACATTTTCTGCAAATGACGAGGTAATCTCTTGCTGTCGACCGTATCTTGCTTGCACGAGCCGAGGGAGGAATGCGAGTGGCCAAACAGCCGGCTAGCTTGGAAGCGCTGCAGCCACTTACCAAATACCTTTGCTGCCTCCTCGTCGTATTTTGGAGCTGTGCTAAGAGGTCAGATTTATGCGAGCTACGCATTCTGGGAGCCGCTGCCATGCCAGCAGAGCCTTGGTTTTGTTCTTTCACTCGTCTATCCCATCTACAATTTTTGCGGCGTTGTTTGCGCTAGCCAGCGTGTAAGTATTCTCCTTCGTATAGTAAAATATGCTCGATGGGCTTAGGATGTAGCTGCAATCTCTGTTTCAAGTTCAGGGTTATTGTCAATCATTCATTTCATCATTGAAGAGGTGCGAGTGCATATGATCTTGCACTGAAATTGACCGGCGCTAACTTCATGTTATGCAAGTAGTCATAAATTTGTCGACTAATGCCCGATGTTCAAAAGTCAATTTTTTATAATGGTGTGTGCTATTTGCAGTTAGCGTTCAAACTTTTGAAGGCCTTCGCTTTGTATGACACAATTTAGACACACGAGGTCGCAGCGTTTGTTCCACACAAAGTTATTCAGATGCCTCCATCTGCAGCAACTGATGGGGCCCGACGTCATTCCGCTCATTGCTCTGACATTGCGAGCTCTAATTGCGGCTTAGGTATGTTTGTGTCTACCACGGGAAGCCAGGGTCCTGTAGCGCAAATTAAAACCAACCATATGAAAGTTGATACTCTCCTTGCGATAGAATAAACTTTTCAGGAGAATCATGATTAGTGAGCAGTGCTTTGGTTTCTCGTTGATATAGCGCGAAGATTGTTCATAGGTAACATTGTTCTAATATTTTAAAGACATCTTTTCAGGGGGTTCAAAGCATACGGAATTAAAATGGTGTGATTTCAGTAGATGAGCTCATTAAGAGAACATCAAGTATTACGACCCCTCAGGGGTACAACCATTGTAGCTGTGGGAATTAGCGCTCCCAGAAAGCATTCATGATGTCTCGATCTAAAGGTTAGACTGGCCTTCCTTTTGTTGAAACAAAATAAGTTTTTTGTTTAGTCTCTAATCAAAGGGCATTTTTTTTCGGCTCACTGCTGTTCTGTGTTTCAGCACCAACTTCTTTATTTTTTAACCCTGAATTGGTTTCGTGAACTTCTATCTCAACTGTTTCTATGCACCTTGGGCATAGATTCCGCGTTTCCTTAAATCCATACTAGATAGTGTTTTCCTTCTTCCTCTCCTTGGAATGCCTTTGTAGCGGTTAAGGAGGCTTAAACTGGGTCTAATTTAGTCAAGTACTTCGAAGCGATGGCTAAAAGTCTTTTTGGTTGGCCTGCAGGGGATAGAAGTTTTCTTTGTGTTCATAAAGGTATTAGCGCTCCCTGTGAGAAGATGCGAGGTCTTTGCTGAAGGCTATGAGAGCCTTCTTTTTTTTAAATAGAGTAATTTTTGTCTTATTACGAACTGGATTTTATTTCCCAGAATCTTTAATTTCTTCCTTAATTTTATTGTGGTGTAATAAACTTTTTTCAATATTGAGGTTTCTATGCGAAGGGTGCGGGGACACACCTTGTGCAGCAGTTCCTCGTTCCCTTGATTCCGTACTAAATGGGGCCTTCCTATCGCTTTTCGATACGCGTTTGTTGCGAGTAGGAATGCTTAAACTAACTCGTCTGAGCAGTCTAACTTTGACCGAACGTAATTTTTGTCAGACTGTTAGACGTACATTTATGAGCAATACGTTAGATAATTTTACTATGAATTTTTAGTCGTATAGATTTCTGCTGTTTGAAATTCACAATAACATTGGGTCGATGATAAAGTTGTACGCTGGCAGGAAAAATTATCTCTTCTGCGCTCGGTACCTCCTCTACGTTCTGCATTTTTGCGCATCGCGCTCAATATGTAGCGCTGTGATACAGGCGATTTTTAGGTGCCTGTGCAATGAGCTGCGTCGTTGCATTTCAGTGGCCCCTCTCATGCCACTCTTGAGCCTCTAGAATTCTAGGATTATTCTCTCACTCGGGCGGCTTTGCCACCCTCTTTACGAGATGCTTACGCTTTGCCTTAATAGCTGTAGTTTAAATCGAACCATTGTACTTGGCCACTAAATTTGTTTCTGTTCATGCCCTTGTGGTTCGTTCGCTCATGCTAGCTTACGATTCAAATTAAAGCTAGTGTTTTTTTGTCATTTAGCCGCATGGCGTTATTTGATGAAATCTCTTCGTTCGAAAATTTTTCCGCTTATGAAGTTCGCTTGTACAGGCGTGCGCATCTTTCCGTCACAAAAATATTACGTTGTCTAAAATGAGGCAAGTATGCGACGTGTTGTGTCTGTGTGGACGTTTATTTTTGTTGTGAACTTCTTCCAGTGTTTCCAAAAAGCTACAATAATACAGCGGCCAGGGCACAAAGTCTTCGTTTTTTTCCTCACCTTGCTTTTTGTTGCTGAAGTTTGAGACTCTTCATTTGGGAAGTCGTGCGCGCTCTCTCGGGAATTGGGGGTTCCCATGGAATTTTTAGGTGATCCTTCGGAACACTTTCTTTTCAGGCCTTCAAATGAGGGCTCTAGTGTGTCTCTGTCTAGTTTCAACGCTGAACTTTTGTTTTAAGCAAGAGTATTTCGGTGGTGACATTTCTAAAATGAGATACATTCTCAATAGTTTGTAACTTCGGTACTATATATATTGCTACTTTGATTATAAAGTTCTACGTTCTAGGGAATCCTTGATTGTGTTGATATCACGGAGCCTGGTTGTGGTGCGAATAGTTGGTAGGTAAGATGTTTTGAGAGTTTTTGAGAGTGGCTTACAAGCCCATGCGCAAGTCTAGTTCGATCATCTTAAAAACAAGAAAGCCTTGAAAGGAATGTGGGCCTAGCGGATATTCTATCGGAAATACATGTACCGGTACATAATGTATTTCAGGTGTGCAAATATTCCTCGATGTATTTTAATGAGCATTTCAATATGTGATTTTTATTCGTGTAAGTTCCAAGTGAACTAATGGCATGTGTACACACGAGTGAATCTGGATGCCGTCACTGTGGCATTTTTGTATTTATTTAGGCCCAATTAATCCCATGAAATGCTACGCCCTCTGATGGGCCAGCGCACTGACGCTGTTCATTCCAACGAGGTTGGTTCGTTCAGTCGACCCTCGCGTGGTCGGAAGTGATTAAAAGTTGTCGGTGAAGATGAACGCCTCGCTCATTGATTCGTGTGTCCCCTGGTCTTCAAAGGAGGCTTAATTAATTCTTAGATGTTGCTCCGCTTAGATTCCTGCGCCACGGCTCTCACTTCACGTACGGTATGGATGAGGTTTACTTTCAATCGTACGTAGGACCAAGGCTTAATGCATTGATTTTGAGTACATTTTAAATAGTCCTTTCTGTGAAAGCTTGCAGTCACGATTTTATTTGAATAGCTCGTGCCTTGAATCATTAACATGTTGGTCGCGATGTGAGCCCTCGGTGGTCACGGAGTGAATTTTCATCATGCTGCTGACCGACCAGTAGGCACAAACTCTATTTTCGAAATACTTGTAACTGAATGAAGGCCCGATCTAATCGATACTTGTTATTTTCGGAATTGCTTACTATAATTGACTTTAAATTTGAGTCGAATATTGAGCTTCAGCTAAACCCATCGCGGTCAACGTGTTAATACCTTGTTCTCCTAGCTACATTGTCTGCTTATTGTTAGTTATCCGATTAAAAATCTTGCTACGTATGTTCGTACTGCACATCATGGCTAAGATATCACAATGTTTGCTTGAGTAGACATATGAGGTAGACAGCACTTATACTGGTCACTTCTGTACTGTACACGGGGACCCTAGCAACAATTCAGATATTTCCGGGTCGCGCCTCCCCCACCGATTTGTGTATTATTTATGCGCTCGAATGCTGTCCCCCAGGTGTGTCGTTTGAGCTAATTGTACGGTCGGGGCTCTTGAAACGTCCGCCGTCGAGCATATTTCATGGCCTGGACGGTTGTCGAGGTGTTGTTCTAGCGAGCCGTCGTTAGTTCTTCTTGCCCTCAAATGGGACGTTATTGTCATGTTTTGGCTCGTGTGATGTAATGATGTGCTTGCAAGCTTCACCGTGTCTCAACTCGATGCTTCCCCTCACTGGCTCTCTTGAAATTGCGTTGCTGATCCTGCTGAGGCTTTTATTTTATTTTAAAACGCTCATTTTTACAGCACAATGTACCTACATCCCCTCAGGGGGATACAATTATTGTATCTATGGGAACTAGCGCTCCCAGGGGGACAATGTGAGGGCCTGAGCTGAGAGTTAGGTAGGCCCTCTTTTTGTTGAAATAAAATGTTTTTGTTATGTTAAGGACCATCTTTTTTCGGTTCACTGCTGTCCTGTTTTTCAGCACCTACTACTTTCTTCTTCAACTTTTTCTTGTTTCATAATCTTCTTTCACAACTAACTGTTTTTATGCCTTTCTGCGTAGATTCCGCGTTGCCTTAACTCCATACTAAATGGTGCCTTCCTCCTTCCTCTCTTTGGATCGCAATTGTTGCTGGGTAGGGAGGCTAAAACTAACGACTAATCTAATCTGTACCTACATTGGTAATTGTTCATATTTAACATGTGTTGGGTTTTTGTCGTAATCCTATCTTCATGGTTTGCTTTTCTGCATAATTTTAGTTAACTTTACTAGCTGCAACCTTTAGTTTCTCAGTTGTTCCACGCATACCGTGGTAGCGAAGGCCTTTGAAATCTCAACATCTAAAGCATTGTTGCTCACTTCCATTAATCCTACGAATTAGTTTCAATGTCAATTGTGTTTTGTTCCTTCCTATGCTCATTCTTTATAATGAAACTCTCGTACACTTAGTCTCACAACACTTCCGAGTACGCAGAATTTTTCACCCTCTGTAATATATTGATACTTCAAGTTTAGAAGGGATTAAGGAACTGTGCTGTCAGTATTCAACTCGTCCTCACCGAATCTTTTTTACTCATACTAACTGAAAAAATGTCGTACCATTAACTGAGATATTTGTCCATCATAATTATCATCATGCATCACTTGCTACAACCGCTGGAATTAAGTTTTTCGATCAGTTTCTCATCTTATACTACATAGATTGGAAGATTTCGTAATCACGCTAGTCATGGAACAGGTCTCACTGGCCCGATTCTGGACGGCGGTGAGCACATTGTGGCCGGCTGCTGCAGGGTGTGGCTCTGGAGCCGCTGCTGGAAAAATGCTCCGCTGCTGCAAATAACGGACGACAGGATAATGGACCCTGCCCCTTCACCATGACTGACATCTTTTATATGAGTCACTCACCATTACCCGGCCTATAAACCTGGTTTATAACGTGGATCATTTCTATTGTACTTTGTTCGCTTCCGTACTCTTGTTTTTTTAGGCTGTTAATGCGTGAGGTAAATTAGTGATAGTTTTTCTAATTTGTATGTTATTTATGGTTCTAACTCCAGGGATAACCGATTATCTTCCGGTCTTTCAGAGCAATAATAATATTTTATTAGATTTAAGATTTGCTATTAAAGAATGCAAGTTAAATTCCGCATTATGAGAGTCCACTGAAAGAAAGAACTTTATTAGAAAACATTCTATACGTTTGCCAGCAAGTTCAAATTCCCGATAGTGAGAATACACTGAAAGAAAGTACTTTATTAGAGAACTTTCTATTGGTTAGCCAGCCGATATAAAACAGTTCACTCCTCGAGAGCATTTCACAACTTACGCATATTGCATACGCCGTTTGTCGTGCGACTCGTTGCCGGCGCAAGTTGCAAGCGGTGCACTTGCTCACAACTTTGCCGCACTCTCCAAATTGTTTCGCAGATTAGTTTCCAGCTCTGGCAGCAGAACAACTTCATAAAACTTCAAGCAAAAAGCCGCGCTTGTGTGCTCTGCAATGCGCACTTCTAACTCTCGCGTTAGTACTCCAAGAGCCTACTGACGCTTTAGATAGGCTCATGTGTAAGGTTTAAAACTTATTTTTTATTTTCCCCCAGAATTTTCATTTTTTCATCGAGCTGAACGGTCATTTTCGTGTAATGATGAGGTTTGTGTTCTCGAAAATCGTTTGCTTTTTGCAAACTTTTCTTCAACCTTTTTACTAGTGATATGAGTTCTAACGTTTATTTCATATTGTAGAAACCAAATTGTGATTATACGTTTCATGATATTTTGTCTTACCACTCTTCTCTAATGCATTTTTATTGTTATATTTTGAGTTCATCATTCAACTTGAATTTCACCTACAAGTTTGGAGGAGCTGCAATCATGCCAGGTTTTCTGGATTGATACTCACCGCGAGTCTTTTCACAAGCATTTCTTCATAAAATTGTAATAACCATCACAGTACGCTTTCATTTACGATATTGTACGGCAGCGCTATTTTGAAGATGTTCCCTTGTCTCTTGAGATTAAATGTATCGCTTTGCTTGAGACATTCGTCGAATTTATACATTTTTATTTACATGTGAAGTACATATGCTTCGCCATCCACACAACGGTTTCAACACGGCCACGTTTGTGCGGTTGCTACGCTTGGTTTGGTTAGGTTGTCAGTGGCAGAATTGAAACACCGACTGTACTGCTTGAATCCATTCTTATCGTCTCTAAAAAGTGCGAAAAATGTAACTGCGCGATGATATTTTACCTCGTTTGCTAAAATTAATTCTGAAAAAGGTAGTGAAATAATTAAATTGCCATTCATTTATGCCGGTATTCAAATGAGCAATTTACCAGGTGGTACACTCATGTTCCAACATTCAACGTGTTAACGTTCATGTGTGTGAGATAATGGCGTGCCGAGCGGAGCCCTGCGTCCTAAGTTAATTTTCTGAGTCGTCCCCGTACTTGGGCGCTGCTGATATCCGAGTCGCGGTTCTCAGTCTGGCTTTTGCTGATTTTTAGTGCCATGGTCCCCACGCTGTATGCTAATAAGAGTATAAATTTCAATATTGTAAGCCGATGCTGCTAAACAGGTGGTCAGTATCGCTCCCTTTTATGAGCCTTGTTCTCTCGGAAACCTGGTTTTGTGTGTTTTTTATTGCTGAAAATCCAGTAAACGGTGTTATTTGGAAAAAAATAATGTTTGTATGAATTAGATCTTGCACAAAATTGATACATCGTTACTCCCGCATTTAAATGCTCTGTTTAAATTGAAACATTTGAATTATTTACATATTGTTATTATTATACAAATGCTCACCTATAGATAGTTAAATATTAGTTTAGTCGACCGTAGATTTATTCACAACATTAATTGAACTCTATGCATTTTAAATGATTGTAGATTTTTCTGGTATTTCTTCTCTCCGAATCCAGTGGTGAGCTCACTTGAACCTTATCTTTGAGTAAATCTGGGCAGTGACTATCCCTGTCTGTATTTTGCATGAACTGAAGTTTTTGAAAGCGTCCAACTAACAAAACCCCTTTGCTACCGACGGTCGATTTGATAATGCTCTTTGCATACCTCTCTCTCGATATATTTGATAATGCTCTTTGCATACCTCTCTCTTTCGATGCATGTATTAGATTGATGGTTGTATGGATGGTGCATTTTCTTTCCATTTTCGTTCACATTGAAGTTATCGACGTGCTACTCTGGCGGTTACTCCTGCTGGTGTGCCGTGTGATGAACATAGTTTATATGTTCTCTTAACTCCATCCTTAATGGTGTCTTCTTCCTTAATCTCTTTGTAACACTGAAGCTATTGAGAGACTGACACTAATTATGTAATCTTATGAAGTTTTTATCAACTCCTTCATTTTTTAATCACCTCTTCATGTTATAGCTGTCTCATATAAAGCTTTGTGAAAATACCTAATGTACAGTCTCCTTATTAAATATTGCCGGGTAACGAAAGTTCAGGCAGTCAGGTATTTTTCATCGTCAACTTTGAATTTTACTCGAACTAAATTAGATTATTATCGGTATTTGTAACTGAGATAGTGGGTGCCTAATGTATGTGGCTTAGCAATCTATTTAAATCATAGAAACGGGCTCTTAATGTTTTTATTTGGTAGAGAATTGCCTCATTTCCGGCGCGCACTCGTAACAGCTTCTTGTGTCGGAATGTGCCCTAGCTCCCCTCTTTTTATTCGAATAATCTAAAAGCCTGGAATTAAATCCGTACGAGCCTCGTTAATGAGAACTGTGAGGACGGAGTTAATGAGATGTTGCTCGTCGCAGTTGCCCGTTCGCGGTCGCTCGCAGTTTCAAGGAAACTCCGCTAAAAGTTTTTGCAATTAATCAACTTGCGTCCTCGTGCCGGTTTTTTCTGCCCTTAATTACTGAATCCTATTTGTAAACATGATGGCTTCTTGTGATCAAAGGAAATTTTGTCCGTAGTTTTGAGGCTGCTAATATTGATGTTGGAGAGTAAATTTACATTCAACTTTGTTGTTTTGCGACTGGAAAAATATAACGCAATGTTTGTCGGACGAGCTCCTTCAAGCCTGTTTTTCTGGAAGCCTGTTTGTGTGTCTTGGAAGCTGTGAGATATTAAACTGTCTTTCGTGTGAGCAACGCACGCGTATTATCCCTTCAGTAGTTCAGCAGCTGTTGCTGGCATGTTAGCAGTGTTGTCCTTGTGATAAATTCCCGATGACCGCCCGCGTAAACACTAAAAGCACGAGCACAAATAGACAACGCGCAAGCTGGGTATTGCGGTCATTGATTCGTGAAGCGCACTAGCCAGTCGTTAATACCGAGTCGTCGGCACCTACGCGACGGTGGTTCTGAGCAGAAAAAATTCTCCGAGTCACGAATACCAAAGAAGAACTAAAAGAATAAGCGGAAATTTCTGTTAGGGTGTGGTAGGGTACTCGTGATGCGTCAGTGGCTTGGCAGAGCTGCATGAAGATGCCGCTACAGCACATTTTATCTGAAACGCTTTCATCGATTTATGTATAAGTTCTGTGATAATTATGACCATTTTGTTCCAAAGATTTTGACTTCACCTCCTGGAGTGGAAAAATACGACTCCATTTATTTGTACTGGCGATCGTTTGCTGATCCTACAGCAAATGAGCTCACGGGTCGAAATATACTTCGGACTGTTTTTTTCTGCTACGCGGCAGGAGCCAACTGAAGGTTTCCGGAGGGGAAACTAATCAGGGATGACCGATGACAGGAGTTATAAAAGTCGCGGCTGACTTTGGCTCAACTTCCTTATCGAGATGAGCAGCTTCCGACGCTTTATACTGCTTCCACGCGGTATGTTTTTTCTTCGTCCATGTACACTTCATATCGGAATGTATCGAAATTTATTCAAGCTTTAATGTTCGATATAATTTAATTTATCTTCAGAAACACTGACAGCTGTCTTTAAAGTTTGAAAGTGCAGAAGGGGCTAACCCATGCTCTCCAACCTGTTAATAAGTATCTATTTCTCTCGAAATTTCAGTTTCCTCTTCCTAACGAGTGCATCGTTAGGAAGAGGCATAAAATGTAGTAAGCATTTAGTATATCATGCGCCTTGCTTTTCATGGAAAGTATACATGTGCCAGTGAGAGGAACTTAGCTACTGTAAAATTTTTAATGTCCGATTTTTATCATCTCGTGCTAGCAAGCAAAATATTAATCATTTAGAGTAAAGGTAATTTCCTGTATATCGTTCGTGCATAATTTTTGTAATGCTCGAAATTCCTCACAAATAAGTTATTTGGTGTGACCATCCGGTCGAGCTTTGAGGACGAGTCGGCTCTTAAAGTGAAACGAAGTTAACATTTAACTGAAATGTCTTTAAAATTTGATATAATCGTACCGTATTGAACATCTCCTATCATCTTCATTCTCATTTGCAGCGTTCTTCCTTCGTTTAACTTATTTCATACGTACAATTTTGAAGTCACGGCGTGTTTGCATTTGCTATGTATTATGTAACGTTTTCTCTCATCGCGTTAGTATTGCATCAAACTTTCAAACCATCACTGCAGGATTGTGCGAGGATAGCCTGTCCGGATTATGCTGTCCATGTACCGAGAGAGTTTCTTACAAACTTCTGCTAAATTTGCTCAAAGTTCGGCTGTGTTGTACAGCACGTGCTCGAGAACGCTCTGTAAATCGAGACCGTGCACCTCGTGTTATGTTCCGCTGTGTTCTTACGTGGGAATGGCTCTACAAATTGAAACTTGATTCCGCATGTACCCCCGATATTCATGTAGTACTAGTCTGACGTTTAATTTTCTCTCCGCTCGGAGTGCGTTACGATCTGTATGCATCAGACAGCTCCTTGTTACGCCTGAGCCTGTTTTTCTCCGCCAGGCAGACTGGGCTTCCCAGGTTCCTTTTTTCTTCCCTTCGAGCTTTTGTTTCCTTTTATTGAAGTTCGTCGAAGTCAAAATGGCTTTAGACTGGAAACTTTGAAACGTCCGGCACTTATGAACGTCCAACGTAACTTGGAGCATTAGTCCGAGTTTTTATTACCTATAGTTAGTGTTCTTTCAGCGTCATATTTTACTTTAATTCTTGGTAGTTGCTTGATAACGCGCGCACTTATTTGATAAAAACGACTCGATATAATTTTTCATTTTCAAGGCGTTAACGACTTGATTTAATTTTTGGTTTTGAAGCAATTAGATCAGTTATATCTTAATACTTTGGATGTGACTGTTTATTTTGCCAAGTTATTTCTTTTATTAACACTTTGACCGCGGCAACTAAATATTAAGTTCAACACAAAACTTCAAAGTCAATTGTAGTAAACTATTTTAAAAATACCAAACATGAACTGGGTTGTTCCTTCATTTAGCTCTGATTAAGTACTTATGAAAATTGAGTTCGCGACTACTGGTCTGTCAGCAGCATTATTAAAATTACCTCCGTGTACCATCGGTGGCCCACGTCGCAATCAAAGTGTTTAGAAATTTTAATATTGATGAAAGGATGAAATTCATCAAAAAATTTGGATTTGAACTGATATGCACTAGTTTTCTCGTGTCTGCACTACGTAATTTTTCTATATTATTTCAGAATCCTTTTGGTTGTAATCCCTCGTGTTTCATTTCACCAAGAGACTGTAACGTTAATTTCAACTAGCGCAGTAAAGGCAAGGATAGTAAACTGATTTTTTTGAAATTTATCTCGCGACACTTTCCTATAAATTACTTACATGAGGACCATGACTGGTGCCATAGAAGCGTCGTTTCTTACTTGTCCCTCAGCGCTCATATTGTTCTCTTAGACATCAAGTTAATTCATTCATTTCGCTTTCAACGCAGCAGATGCATGCACTGAATGTATTTTTCAAAATCTTACAAATGGGACACAGTTCATTCTTGTTTCCGCGTTAGAAGCCTTCATCTGGTTTGTTTCGTATGCAAGCTGCTAATGGAATTCGTCGTGTGAGCGGTTTTTACCTCATAGCTGCGGTGGCCGTCGTGAACCCACATGTCCAGTTTAGCGGCGCTTCAATGCGTGGTGAGAAGCTGAAGCAACCCTTAATGCACTGCTTAACATTTACCAATTAAACTGCTTTAAATAAAAGGATTAATTAGCGCTCCCATGGGTGGTTATGCGAGATCCCGAGCTAAAGGCTAGGTAGGCCTTCTTTTTGTTATATTAGAATAGGTGTTTTGTTTTGTTACGGTCCATTTCTTTTCTGTTCACTGTTGTCCTGTTTTTCTTCTTCAGCTTTTATCTTGTTTCATAAACTTCTTTTTTAGCTTATTGTTTTTATGCACTTTGCGCATAGATTCCGTGTTCCTTTACCTCCATACTAAATGGTGCCTTCATCCTTCCTCTCTTTGAACATCTTTGTTGTGGTAACGGAAGGCTAAAACGTTCAATCAAATAAATCGATTTTTGGTATTATGAAATTATCGCTATTATTATATATTTGTTCTTTTTCGCATGTAGGCAATTCTATATAAAGTCCTTCAAATGACAGTAGGGCACAACAAAGCGGCTTTCATTTATGACGTTGCGTTGTCACTCTTGCTTTGATATTTGCTTACCCATGCAAACCAGTAAAAATTGCTGTTCGTAATGCATAGTCCATGATCTGAGGTTGCCCTAGCCAAGACGTTGTAATGCATGTTTTTAGTCGTTAGAACAGAAAATGTATCATCTATTAGTAAGGGTATTTTTATTACAGTGCTACGTAACGCGCGCTAACTAGCATGTGGACCCTTCATTTTAGGAGCGTACCAAAAACAGAAGAAAAACTTCATTTAGCGCAACTTAAACACGCGTTAACGACATGCGGAACCAGAAATAAATAAAAGCGGTTATTTCTCCTGTGTGTATAGCTTGGGCCGCCTAGGATTCGTAACCCTCGTCGGGCCGGGCTTGTATGGCAGACGTCATCGCGTCATCAGAAGCTCGTTAGTCTCCGCTTATCTGCTCTCATGCGGGCGCTACAGCGGGGACCTCGGCGGCGGTGCCTGGTTTGGTACCTCGCCTTCTGGTTGGGTCTGTTGTGTTCCGTAGACAGCAGAGTATTGCACGCTTTCTGGTACCTCGCCTTCTGGCTGGGTCGGTTGTGTTCCGTCGGCAGCAGAACATTGCACGCGTTCTGGTACCTCGCCTTCTGGCTGGGTCGGTTGTGTTCCGTCGGCAGCAGAACATTGCACGCGTTCTGGTACCTCGCCTTCTGGCTGGGTCGGTTGTGTTCCGTCGGCAGCAGAACATTGCACGCGTTCTGGTACCTCGCCTTCTGGCTGGGTCTGTTATGTTCCGTCGGCAGCAGAACATTGCACGCGTTCTGGTACCTCGCCTTCTGGCTGGGTCTGTTGTGTTCCGTCGGCGGCAGAATATTGCTTGCTTTCTGTCGATTCGTCTTTTGTGTTCTGTAGGCAGCAGAACATTGCACGCTTTCTGTTACCTCGTCTTCTGGTTGGGTCTGTTGTGTGCCATAGGCAGAAGAACATTGCACGCTTAGTGTCACTTATATACAACGTCGTGGCTTATGTTACCATCATTCTGTGCTTTCTGGTAGTAAACTCCACAGGGGAATACGACTAGGAAAGTTATGGGAATTAGCTCTCCCAGGAAGGAAATGGGAGGTCTCTTTTTGAGGTTAGGTATACTTTTCTTCTCTTGAAATAGAGAAGGAAACAAAATCATAGTGTTCCCTTAACACGTTGACTGCCTATTGAGGCACAAGAGTACCACTGGGTCAATTGTTCATTTACGTATCGGTGTGAATGAACAGCATTTCAATTATTTCAACGTCTTTTTCAGAAGAGGTTTAAGCACACGGAGTAAAATATCATGCTACTATATTTTCACACTACTTAAGAAAGAGACAACTTTTTTCGAGCAGTAAAGTCGTTTTTTAAACTCTGCTACTTACAACTTTGCCTTTCACGAAATGCCAGAGGCCGCCGTTTGGCGGCCTCAGCAGTAAACGTGTTAATCCCATCCTAAATAGTGCTTTCAGTTTTTTCTTATGACCACCTTTGCTCCGGTTAGGGTCACTTAAACTCACTTGTATTATAACCATAATATAATATCACCTCAGAGCTCAGCACTCGTTGTTTAGCGTCTTGTGACGTCGTTCTTATTTGCTATCGCTGTTGTCTTTCTGGTAGGAACTGTACTTTTGTTTACAGTAACTGAACTGGATGGTCTTCAACTCAGATTCTTCCAATCCGGCTGGACGCAAGTTATGAGGGCAGGATCTGCCTTGTCAGCTGACGCTTCAGAATTCAAAAGAATAATATTTTCAGTGCACGTAGGTACGTTGCACCCCTTAAATTCTCCATTTCCTGGATATCAGAATTCAAAAGACATATTTTCAGTGCACATAGATGCGTCGCATCTTTCAATTCTCGATTTCCTGGATTGGAAACTTCGGCGGATGTAGATTTCTGCGCTATTTTTGCTCTCACCTTCGACTGAATTTTTGGTCGTCGCAGTCGTACATTTCGTTTCGACACCGTCCAGTAAAGTTAATGAACACTGGTCAGTATAGAGTCGCTCTCTGAGTGGAACTGCAGTGGCGGCGATCGCGATAACTCTGCTGCTTCGTCCTCTGGCAAGTCCATCAGTCCCGCTCTGGCTGGGGCTTCTGTGGAGTGTGACTCGCGGACACTGCTCTTCATTTTGAAATTCGAGTCCTTCGAAAGAGTTGCTTGCATTTTTAGCAGCTGCAGTGCTGGAAACAACTGTATTCTGAAGTGTTGAGTTGTTTAATCGTTTAATTCGTAACTTCGAGGAAGTATATAATTTCCTAATGGCTGTACCAGTCGACATACTGTGCGAAATTAACTTTATCTTGGTTATTTTGCTAATATCTGTAGGTAACTGTTTAGAAATTTTAGATTATCGAGTTATCTCACTTCCTACATACCAAAAAGAACGTGTGAGTAGGTTGTGCAATAAGGTTTCTTGCTACATTAACAGAATATTTTATATCACAGATGAAGTAAAGTCGAATTTTAATTTATATTTCTGAATAGCAGAATTCAGTTCGTGCGAGGATCCATGATTTTGTAACCGACGTTCTCGCGACATGGGCTCTACCCGTGACCATAACCAGCGCGATTTATGGCCAACGATTAAACCTCGAGGGATTTTTATTGCTTTTCCTTGCCCGTATAAACGATTTATGCCACAGGCCTGCTGTGGCTGATGCCTCGCGGCGCGAATCATTGCCCCTTTTCCATGTTGGTGAAATATGCATGTGAAGCAGGGCTTCATTTACGATAGCATATGCTCGAGCTTCCAGTGCCGCTGGCAACTATGAAATTTCGAGTGGTTGCTACCTGTCCTTTTGCGATATCGGTGTGCTCAATTCTGTGTTATTTTTACATAGTTAATTTATACGTCTACTTTAGTGGCAAAGAAAGTTTTTATTTATTTTGATACAAACTGCACCTGACGATTCGCACGTTGCTACTTTTGGTCTTGGGCGACCGGCCTTCCTTGATGTTGGTTGGCTTTGCCTGTTCCAGGTCGCGCTCCTCACCATCTGGAACACAATAATACCTGTCTCCCCTCACCAATTCTTATGACTCTTACTTCATTGCTTTCTAATATTACCGACCCTTATTGATTTTCGCCCGAGGGACACTCTCCGAAGAATGTCCGTGGCTTTCCTTCAAGTTTTCTCTCTTTCTTGGACCATTGTGAAGCGACTCGAACTCTGGAGTGATATCTCTGCCTCTGCCGCTCGTGATCGCCGCAGTGCTCTGAGATACGCTTCTCTTACTGCCCATTGCGCCTCGTAAAGTACAATCGGACCTGAACCTTTCTAAAAGATGGAAATCACTGCTGACCATGTGAAGACATTCGCTTCTGGTTCGCAGGTTTCTCAAGTATTGCGTTTCTTATCCTGTTTCTTTGCTGTTTATTTATCAAGAAGTCTCTATTTTTGATGCGGCCAGTTATTATACTTCTTAATATTTTATTTAATGTGCGTTTTTCATTCCGTGTTAATGTATGTAATTTAAAATAAATCTCTTGACAGGTTATACTTTTCAGTAAATAATGCTGGTCTAAGATCCTGCAAATTAATTCACTGGTTATTTAACCAATTTTTCATCCAGATATGCCGTATACGTTGTAATTTGATGCCTCGTATGTAATTTGACATCTTGGATTCACAGAAGTTGCTTTCATAAAAGGAATCGACGGAATGGGAGCTGTAATAGAGTGCGTCAAAGAATAAAAGTTCGTGAATGAAAAAGAACAAAAACAGTAGAATTTATTAAATCACTTCTCAATGTTACTCAAAAACTCAGTACTGCATTTGCTGTGAGTTCCTTCAACAATTCTCTTGCTCAATTATGTTCGTATACTTGTATTCTTTTTCTCATCATTCTCTACGTTTTTGTTGTGGTGGCATTCTGTCTCACCGTATCATTGCATTAGCCAAAGCTTGCTCATTGATGCTGTATTACTGTTTAATGCATTAGCCTTTTGAGCATTTCCATGCTGCCTTAGCATAATAAAGTGTGAGGAGACTCCATAATTTGGATATACGATCGAAGATACACCTTCTCATCCGTTCCTGCCGTCAAGCATTGACTCAGTTACTCGTTTGACCAATGAGCCACTCTCTTTATTACTTCCTATGAGCCCCTGAATTGTTTCTCGTATCGATGTGTATTCATCCTCCTATGCTGTTGACGATGGGCAAATATTGGGCGCATCATCAAGATAAAGACTCTTAATTGTGCACCTGCCTGGCACGTGGTACTGAACAAAGGGGAACCTAGAGTGTGGCCCCCGCCCTCGCCTGACCTGCGACTCTCCGTGTTCCACCCGTGCGTGTGCGCTCTGCCATCAGTATCGACCACACGCCAGGTGTTATCGTTTCCTACATTTATCGAGTGGCTTCCTAATATGCGCTCTTTTTTGTGACGTTAATATGCTTCTTTGACGTTCGTTATGATAATTTTATTTTTTTTCTGTAACGTTAGTATGTTTTTATGTTGAAATATTTTGCTCATTTTTTCCTGTGATGTACTTTTTTTACTTCAGAATAATTTGTTCTTTTTTCTGTGATGTTGGTGTCTTCTACGTTTCGTGTTACTAGTTTATTTTGAGACAATTATTTTTTGCATCCTTACGGGAATTTTACTCCATTCGTATAGTTCGTTTTAGTCCACTACACAGTGAAGAACAGAATTTAGTTTTACTACGTTCCTTACCCTACTTTCAATCAATTTTTACTTCAGCTATTGCTAAAGAAGATGAAGGTGTTGGACCAATTACAATAAAAGTTTTAACGGCGACTTCGCTAGCTTTAGCCGATAGTGCTCGACTCAGCGGTATTTAATTTCTTATGACGTCAGGCGCAGGTCGAGCAATCTTCTCTGTCGCTCTCTCGTGGATCCCCTCAGGGGGATACAACTATTGTATCTATGGGAATTAGCGCTCCCTGGGGGATTATGTGAGGTCTCGAGCTAAAGGTTAGGTATACCTTCTTTTTTTTAATAGAATAGGTTTTTTGTTTTGTTACGGACCATTTTTTTCGGTTCACTCCTGTCCTGTTTTTCAGCACCTACTACTTTCTTCTTTAGCTTTTATCTTGTTTCATGGTTTTCTTCCTTAGCTTTCTGTTTTGGTGCACCTCGTGCTTAAATTCCGCGTTTTCTTAACTCCATTTTAAATGGTGCCTTTGTTTCCTCTCTTTGAACATCTTTGTTGTGGTAAAGGAAGGCTAAAACTTTCTTATCAATCTTCGTACTCTCGTGGAGCAAGAGCGACTGCCGTTGTATCCACAATATCTTCTCGGTTCGGTTCCACTAAAGATGAAATATTTTAGATGGAAATGAGGCTTGGATGAAGAATACAAAACGCGTTTGTTAGCGCGCTACGAACCTTCACCATCAAAATATCGCGGACTGGACTAACTTTTTGATCAATCGCTCGACACTCACGGAATGTCCCTTCTTGCTAATCAGTTCAGAAGCGCCGATGTAACTCGGTAACATGTCAAAATTTCAGGTCAATTTAGTATGGGATACAGCGCGGTGAAATTTGCCCGAATAATCAAAACTGAACACTGTCGAAGTGCTGTCAATGTTGGTCACCCTCTGTTAGCACAAATTCTTGTCGACCTTTTTCACGGAGAATTGAATTTCAACTGTTCAATGTAGAAGAAAATAGTTCACTGTTCATGCGCTTGTAAATTTGTCTACTCACATCTAGAATGTTTCTGCGTGAGATGCTGCGCGTCTCTATTCATGTGACAGCTTTTGTACAAATATTAGCTTTAGAAACGAAATAATCTGTTGTTAGTAGCGTCTATGCTAGCAATTATTTGATACATAATCTACGTCTACGTTAACAATTATTTGAGTTATAATCTACGTCTACGCTAGCAATTATTTGAGACCCGTAGCAATCTATAATCCAAACATATACAGTGCGAGCGTTCAATCTCAAGTTCAGTACGTGCATGCAGTTAATAGAACTGTCATTTACTTCTCAGGCTCCCCGAGCACGGGCGTCACAGGTGTCCGTGCGCGCAGCAGCAGACAGCAGACAGCAGACAGCTGCCTTCCTGTCGGCTGCGTGCATTGAGGGACTGCACTGCAGTCGAGGATTTCCTGCTTGCTCTCCATCTGCTCCGCTACTACATGTCGCTTGCTTCTGAGTCGCTTGTTGCTCTGAATTTCTGTGCAAATATGACTAATGCAAGGGTTCCAAGTCCTGTTGTTCGCCCTGCACGTCTAAAGAAGTTTCAGTCGAACCTCGCACCTTCTGGGAAAAAAAGCGAACATGCAGCTAACATCCTATTATTAACCTGGACTTTTCTCGCGCCCCCTGGAATATCGTCTCTCACTCCCATGGAGTGCGAGCAGCCCAGGTTGGCAATCCCTGAATTAATGGGTAAGGATTGACTTGGTTTTATTTTGTTAAAACTCAGTATTGTATTGCGGCTGTCAAACACTTAGCTCTTGACTATGTCGATACGCGGAACCGTATTTAGCAACTCTCAATATTTGTCATGTCGCTTCTTCGAAACTGATTTTTAATATTCTGATTTTAGTTTACGCGAAAAAAGAGAGGAAAGTCTATTTCATGTGTTGAAAAAAATGTTAGGAAAGCAAAAGGAACTATCTAATAATTAATTTCTTTGTTGCGCAGAAATACTTTGTACAAACTCAACTCTTCCATTGTGAAAGATGAATAGTCTGCGCATATCATCCTCCCTCTGATTTGCACTTTATGCTATGAATATTCACTAGATTTTTTTTTGTAAAAAATGTGTCATTAGAGTACCTCGAAGCAACGAATACTAAACTTTGAATTACCATTGCAACCGAAGGCTTTCAATTACAGAATGAATTTATATCTATTCATTAGAACAGTGTGTGGTGTGTATAAGTTACGTTTGACGATATGCACATCTAAAGCGCGATAAAATAATCAGTTTTGGTATTGAAATGAACGAGACTTTTTGTTTTTTCATGGAGTTTCAATGACGTTGTTTCGTTACGTTTGCTTAAGGATTTTTTCGGGAATATTTCTTTACAGCCATAGAAGAGAGTGAGCAAGTAACCTTATGCAATAGGCACCATTGAGCGTAACTTACATCGCTCACCCAACGTTCCACCGTTCAACTGAACACCAGAGTTCGACGTACGGACGCAGCTGTGTACTCTTCTAATTTTTATGCAGCTATGGGAGTAGAGCTCCGTTTGCGTTGGAAGCTGGGTATTTGTTGTTCTGCTGTTGGTTTTAAGCACTGAATGGATGACGAACGCAATAAAATAAATTTTTATTTTTTGGGCGAATTTTTTTAGACTAGTTTTATGAGATGTTTTATTTATTCTCGTTGCTGTGCGTAAATTTAATATTTTAGTCCATTTTTACCTTGTGGTGAAGAACGCGATATTACGTCAAGACCTGTTAACAAATTGAAATTGAATATTCAGTCAACCGTTCTTGCAAACCGACGTCATAACGCCAGTGAAAGTGATGATAAGGATATCTTAAATCATCAATTACGATGAAGGATATTAGCCTTCTTTTGTTGTATTAATGTTCATCAGTGAAACCGACGTCAAAACGTTAGTAAAAGAGATAATATCTTATGTCATAACGTCAGTGAAAGAGATAGGATCTTACATAAGCAAAGGCGATGGATGTAATCAGCTTCTTAGAGGGAATGTATTAGGTCTAGAGCTATAAGTTAGACAGGCGTTGAAGTATAATAGGTTTTTTGTTTTGTTATGGACCATATATTTTCGGTTCACTGCTGTCCTCTTTTTCAGCACCTACTACTTTCTTCTTCAACTTTTATCTTGCTCCATGGTCTACTTCCTCAGCTTACTGTTTCTATGCACCTTGTGCGTAGATCCCTCTAACTCTATACTAAATGGTGCCTTCCTCCTTCCTCTCGTCGGAACGTTTTTTTTTTTTTTCAGCGGTTAGGGAGGCTTAAACTAACATCTAACTTCTTAATCTGTTGTGGTAAGGGAGGCTACACCTTTCTTATAATCAATCAACCAATCCATCATTCATTCTCATGAGCCGCATTAACGTTACCCGGTGACTGGTGCTGTGACGTGGAACATTCGCGGGTCTCAGATCAGCACGTGGCGCGTGCGTCGCGTGCAGGTGTGACGCGTCCAGGCACAGCTGCGCCGATACCCAAGTGTTACTGCTCGTCAACCTCAAAAGCCATTTACGGAGGGGTTTCCACTATTCATATATCTTCCAACAGAGTGTCCATTAATGCTGGAGAGTTTGTTGCTATTTATGGAGAGGATTCCACTCCTGATATATGTATCTCCAGCAGAGTGTACGGGAGAGATTGTCACCGTATCTATTTGATCGTTCAAAATATCGATTTAAGTTTTTGAGCTTTATGGATTTTGCCGTAAGTGTTCTTTTCCTCATTTGATGGCTTTGTATGAGAAACGTTCGTGTGGCTTGGATGTGTGCCTGTAGTCTCTCTCACCTTTCACCAGTTTGTTTCCTGTACACCTGAATGCAATTGCTGCAGAGTGGAGGTGGCCGACTGAATGGCTATACTGAAGAGTGGAGGTGGCTGTCTGCACGGCTGAATGGCTATACTGTAGAGTAGAAGTGGCTGTCTGCACGGCTGAATGGCTATACTGTAGAGTAGAAGTGGCTGTCTGTGCGGCTGAATGGCTATACTGACGAGTAGAAGTGGCTGTCTGTGCGGCTGAATGGCTTGGCTGTGGAGGAGAGGTGGCTGCTGTCGGCTGAGGACGTTTCCCCTCGGCGAGTCTCCCTCAGCTCCCCTCCCGCGCCTGCCGTCATTGCAGCGAGTGCTCGCGCCGTCACAGGGTATCTGTGATACGCGTTCTCTCTAGCGGCGCTTTTCGCGTTCGGATTCGTCGGCCTCGGCTTCGTCGTGTCAGCGATATTTTGATCATAACGAATTCATGGACTCTAAATCCAGGAGGACTGCGAGGCTTCGGTTCAGATCTCGTGATCTAGATGAGTAGCCGAGAACACGAGAGTTGCGTCGCCTAGCAGCGTTGTGTTGTCATTCGTTGATGTTTGTGTCGCTGCTATGCTAATATTCCGTGCGACTCCACGCATGGCCCGCATGCGCGATTAAGCTCATTCATGATTTCGAGCGTTCTTTCTGTGGTGGTTTCGGACCTGTGATCCCGTGCGCGGTTCAGTAGTGTTCTCAGACGCGTGATGACTTCGAGTGACTGGGTGCTTGATCTCTCCTAATAGAAAGGACTTCGTAAATACTGTGGGTAGGGTGAACGCTAGAAATTATACGGAATACGTGTGAAAATGCTGTGAAATGTTCTTGTATCGTTTGTGATGTGGTAATGAAGTAATTTTGTCTCAGTGGGTGTTGTAAAGATTTTTCTTTGAAAATCCTGAGTTATCTCATTCGTGGAATTAAACTGAGCGTTCCTCATTAAGAAAGGCTTCATCGTTATCTGCAGTGACCAGTGTCGTTTATTCAGCATGATACGAACAGGTTAGTTATGTTAATTCATTCCTTACCTATGTACATCGTTGTTGTTGTTCCCCTCATGGGGATACAAGTATTGTATCTATGGGAATTAGCGCTTCTAGGGGGAATATGTGAGGGCCTGAGCTAAAGGTTAGGTAGGCTTCCTTTTTGTTGAAATAGAATAGGTTTTTGTTTTGTTACGGACCATCTTTTTTCGGTTCACTGCTATCCTGTTTTTTAGCGCCTACTACTTTCTTCTTCAACTTTTTCTTGTTTCATGAACTTCTTTCTTAGCTTCCTGTTTCTGTGCACCTTGTGCATAGATTCCGCGTTCCCTCAACTCCATACTAAATGGTGCCTTCTTCCTTCCTCTCTTAGAACATCTTTGTCGTGCAGTTAAGGGAGGCTAAAACTTTCATATATAATATATAATAATAATGTTGTTGTTGTTCGAAGTCATATATAATATTATATTTACGATTTTGAGTTCCTTACTGTGATGAGCTCGGTTTCTTTTGCGCGGTGTACTAAACATTTATTTTTAGTTAGTTAGAACTTTGAATTTTTTCTTATATTCGGGAACTTGAAGGAACGTTTTGGGATGTTAGAATATATTCGGAACGCGTGTCTGTTGCCTGCAATCTCTCCCTCGCACAACTGAAAATGGCCGCCTGTATTCTTACACGTATTCCTTCACCGTTTGTTCGACTCTTTGTATTGTGATTAGTCGACACCCTTCCCTCTGTCGCCCGCATGGGTAGGTTGAGGGCTAGTCAATTTCGCTCGAGAAACTTCACCCGAGCGGATGTTACGCCAATGTAGTGCCACTGAAGTTCGTTGACGCTTTTTCTGTTTTATGACCTTCAAATCTCCGATTTCGTGTAAATGTATGAACAGTGGCGAGCGGATGTTGCACCATTGTCGTACCACTGAAATTTGTTGACGCTTAATTTTTTTCTTCGATGACCTTCAAATGTCATATTTAGCGTCAATGTATAAACAGTGGTTGTCAGATTAAAAAGTTCATTTATAGCAGCTTGTGATATTTTCGTCGTACTTTTTGAAGCATGTATGGACGATAAAATATTATGATTGGGCCAATTAGCATCTTCTTTTATGAAAGGGGTTTTTAGTTATTCAATCTTAGCATCTTCTTTTATGAAAGGGGTTTTTAGTTATTCAATCTTCAAATCTGTTAACAAACGGCTCTAAAAAAAATAACCAAAAGTAGATTTTCAACTCGTTCACGATGTTTTCGATGAACTTGTCAGAAAAGAAAATTTTTGAGCGCAGTATCAATTATTACCCCATTTTATGTTTCTTTCAGGATTTGTATGAAGATGAGGGCGAAAATGCATCGCTTGGAGAACATGGGGCCGAGTATTTAGTTGTATTCGGAAAGCTTGGGGCATGTTATCGTGCCTTTTTCCCGTAAAAATTAAGGAAATTCCAGGGGATTAGGATATTGATTTTAATAGAATATTACTACGATTCACTTCTGGCTGCCATCGCAATGCTGATTTCATCCATTTTAAAACCGTGTGAAGTCTTGAAGTTCCTTTGGCACGAAAATTTGTCTGTCAATGTCACGCAAAAATGACTAGCTCTCTTTTGAGCTCAGAGTTTCCAGTCATCAATATAACGTATCATGAAAATTGAATGACTAATGTATTATCTCAGAAGGAACGGATAACTAAGTTTGATGTAGGTAATTTAACCGCAGGAACTCAACAAGACAGTCATGTCATACGAAGTCACGATAACGATTGACACCAATGTATGTTTAAATATGGTGTTGCACTCTTTATTTGTGAAATTACCCTCGTAGGTGCTTGTAATTCATTTACGAAGTTTGTATTATCCACTTTTATCCAGAAAAGTGTCTTTTCGTTTGAGAATATTTCCTAAACACCAGAACTATAAGGTCTCATATTTGAGCAAAATGCGATCAGGTGTTTTTTCATTCTCCATACGTCATAAAATTCAAATTCGTGGTCAAAAGTGATGTCTATATTTATAGACAGTTACAAATGCGTTTCTCTTGGTCCTCTTAATCCATTGTTGCCAGGTTTTGGATGCGACTCTGGGAGAGTAGAGGCGCAGGCATAACAGGCTTGGGATGCGGCTCTGGGAGAGTAGAGGCACAGGGATAACTGGTTTTGGATGCGGCTCTGGAAGAGTAGAGGCACAGGGATAACAGGTTTGGGATGCGGCTCTGGGAGAGTAGAGGCACAGGGATAACAGGTTTGGGATGCGGCTCTGGGGGAGTAGAGGCACAGGGATAACAGGTTTGGAATGCGGCTCTGGGAGAGTAGAGGCACAGGGATAGCAGGTTTTGGATGCGGCTCTGGGAGAGTAGAGGCACTGGGATAACAGGTTTAGATGCGGCTCTGGGAGAGTAGAGGCACAGGGATAACAGGTTTGGATGCGGCTCTGGGAGAGTAGAGGCACAGGGATAACAGGTTTGGATGCGGCTCTGGGAGAGTAGAGGCACAGGGATAACAGGTTTAGATGCGGCTCTGGGAGAGTAGAGGCACAGGGATAACAGGTTTGGATGCGGCTCTGGGAGAGTAGAGGCACAGGGATAACAGGTTTGGGATGCGGCTCTGGGAGAGTAGAGGCACAGGGATAACAGGTTTGGGATGCGGCTCTGGGAGAGTAGAGGCACAGGGATAGCAGGTTTTGGATGCGGCTCTGGGAGAGTAGAGGCACAGGGATAACAGGTTTAGATGCGGCTCTGGGAGAGTAGAGGCACAGGGATAGCAGGTTTTGGATGCGGCTCTGGGAGATTAGAGGCACAGGGATAACAGGTTTAGATGCGGCTCTGGGAGAGTAGAGGCACAGGGATAACAGGTTTGGATGCGGCTCTGGGAGAGTAGAGGCACAGGGATAACAGGTTTGGGATGCGGCTCTGGGAGAGTAGAGGCACAGGGATAACAGGTTTAGATGCGGCTCTGGGAGAGTAGAGGCACAGGGATAACAGGTTTGGATGCGGCTCTGGGAGAGTAGAGGCACAGGGATAACAGGTTTGGATGCGGCTCTGGGAGAGTAGAGGCACAGGGATAACAGGTTTGGGATGCGGCTCTGGGAGAGTAGAGGCACAGGGATAACAGGTTTGGGATGCGGCTCTGGGAGAGTAGAGGCACAGGGATAAAAGGTTTGGGATGCGGCTCTGGGAGAGTAGAGGCACAGGGATAACAGGTTTGGATGCGGCTCTGGGAGAGTAGAGGCACAGGGATAACAGGTTTGGATGCGGCTCTGGGAGAGTAGAGGCACAGGTATAACAGGTTTAGATGCGGCTCTGGGAGAGTAGAGGCACAGGGATAACAGGTTTGGATGCGGCTCTGGGAGAGTAGAGGCACAGGTATAACAGGTTTAGATGCGGCTCTGGGAGAGTAGAGGCACAGGGATAACAGGTTTGGATGCGGCTCTGGGAGAGTAGAGGCACAGGGATAACAGGTTTGGGATGCGGCTCTGGGAGAGTAGGGGCACAGGGGTAATATTGTTCGCGAGGATGATGAGGGCCGGCCTCTGCCTCAGTCATCGCTCCCTTGGTGACCGACATAATCAGTTTATCGCTGATGCCCTCGGCACAATCGTGCTCCCGAGGGTTGATCCCATTCTCGATTATTGATTTTACATTCCGAGCTTGCCTATTAATTTACATTCAGTGCTTGCCTCTTATTTTACATTCAGGGATTGCCTTTTATTTTACATTCAGGGATTGCCTTTTATTTTACATTCAGGGATTGCCTTTTATTTTACATTCAAAGTTTGCCTATTATTTTACATTCAGAGCTTGCCTTTTATTTTACATTAAAAGCTTGCCCATTATTTGACAATTAGAGCTTGCCAATTATTTTACATTCAGAGCTTGCCTATTATTTTACATTCAAAGTTTGCCCATTATTTGACATTTAGAGCTTGCCAATTATTTTACCGTTTGCCATTTCTTGATTTTGACTGTTCGTTGCCCATATTGTAGATACCTTTCATTTTTTCCACTGTTCGTTTGTGAATTTTCTTTTACGAGTTAGTCTAACTTCATTACCTCTAATTACCACTCGTGCACAACATACCCGCTTTGTAATACACAGTTCGTTTTAGATCATCACTTACAGCTTGCTACTTAGAGCACGTTCTTCTCTTCTATAGCGCTTTCTTCCTTGCAAAGTCGCAAAGTCGTGCGGGCTATTGTAATGAGGCTATCACAAACGACCCTCATGCTCTACCCTCGCTTCCACTCCCCTCACTGCCCTCACAAAGTCACCCTCGGCCTCGCCATTGTGTAGGTGACATTGCAGGCGTTCCAAATAAGGCGCCAAAACTAATCTCATTGATTAAGATCGTAGTCGTCGCTGACTGACTTGCGATTCACTTGTTGCTTGTCCTTCACTCCACGTATATAAGTATGGGCTTGATCACTGAATGGTGTATATATGACGTTCGTTGATCAGCAGTTTGATTAAAATGATTTGTTCTTGGTCTTGGAGGGAATCTCCTATATTAATAATGTTGATACTTTATCTTTCCAAGTTAGTATTTTCGTTTTGAATCCACTTTGAGCTTGAAAATTGAGCTGAAGCTCATAAGGATGTGAATCAAACGTCCTATAATACTGCTAATGACGAAGAAATTAGTATTCAAAATATAGCCGTTCGCTCTGATTGAAATCCGTTTGGTATCAGGTATTATACCGCTCGACTTTTACCGCTCACTTTGTGTTGGTTATGAGCTAATGTGGATAGCGTTAATAACTTTATTCGCTCTATATATGCTGAGGGTGTGAAGGGTACTGTACTGCTGCTATAGGGGTTCATTTCAGCGTACGTTGGTCCCTGCTGCCCCCTCAGGGGGATACAACTATTGTATCTATGGGAATTAGCGCTCCCAGGAAGACAATGTGAGGGCCCGAGCTAAAGGTTAGGTAGGCGTTCTTTTTGTTAAAATAGAATAGGTTTTTGTTTTGTTACGGACCATTTTTTTTCGGTTCACTGCTGTCCTGTTTTTTCAGCACCTACTACTGTCTTCAACTTTGATCTTGTTTCATGAACTTCTTTCTCATCTTAATGTTTCTATGCCCCTTCTGCATAGATTCCCCATTCTCTAATCTCCATACTAAATGGTGCCTTCCTCCTTCCTCTCTTTGATCCGCTCTTTTTTTTTTTTGTAGCGGTTAGGGAGGCTTAAACTAACTTATAATCATATGGTCCCTGCTGCTGACTTCTACTGTCGTATATGCATGTTTGAAAATGTCATTGGGTTGTCGACTAGCTTCAACCCTACTTCAACCCTACAACCCTACTTCAACCCGCTGTACCGATTTTTCTGTAGTTTCTGAATCTACCGCTATACCGCTGCACCTGACTTCAGGTACTTTTCCTTGTACAACATATTCGTTGCTAACTAAAATGAACCAACCAATCAAGGTCAAACCTCGTGGTTAGCCTTTGCAATTGTCTGCTCCTATGTGTTTGAATTGACATTGTGTGATATAGTGTTTACCAGTTAGCATCCGGGTCTCAGGTTTGGTACGGCTAATACTTGGACATTGTTCAACATGTCTAAATTTATTATGTATGTGCATGGCGATTCAAACTTAAAATACGATTCATTAACTAATCTTTTGGCTTACAGAGCAGCCGCTTCAGTTTTTGACTACGAAATGCACGCATGCACTTTCACGATTTTCGCTCGTTTCGTTAGAACAAACAGTGTACGTGAAAATCAAGTTCTCTCTCTCCTTATCGAACGTGTATGGATGGAGACCGTAGTTACGGCGGTAGGCGTGGTGCATTAATGGTTCGAGTCTGCCCTTCATTTTGGAAACTCGAGGCGAGCTGGTCTTCGTTTATGCGCAACGCTAGCAATGCTGGCCATTTGCATAGCCTCGCAATTAGGTTCAGCTCTCAATTGTAGTGGGGTGTTACCCCACCGCCGTGCCCTATGAGTTGTAATAAAGTACATGATTGTTCTCGCTATTCCTCTTAGTTGTTTATTGTTGCATGCTGTACACTCTTTTTCAAAATAGCGTCGTATTTTTGGAGTGAAGCCAGTAACATTTTGTTTGGTTCGCTGTTGTTATCACAGTATTCTTAGAGTAAATAAAACTTTTAGCTTTTGGAGTTATAATAATCGAGTAGATCCCGTTTTCGCCGAACAAAACCAAAGCTCTTTCTTTGTAGCTAATGTTTTTTCGCAGCTACCCCCTCATATTTTGCTGGCTGGCAACCTGAGTATTATTTCTTCTCAAAATTGAAGGGCTTCTTTGTGCCAACAAATAAAGTTTCTAGGAGAAGAATTTCCAGTGGCACTGGACGCTTGCCAAAGGAGCGCTTGCAGTGATCATCGCTTCGGGGACTGCACTGCTTTTTGGTGACGCAGTCTTGGTTCACGAG
This sequence comes from Morinoia aosen, assembly GCA_030386875.1. Taxonomy (NCBI): domain Eukaryota; kingdom Metazoa; phylum Arthropoda; class Malacostraca; order Amphipoda; family Talitridae; genus Morinoia; species Morinoia aosen. Next base: position 80,307,627 of record CM059561.1, on the reverse strand, counting down.
TCGGTGGTGTTTTCTACCTCTAGCTCCATCTCAATTTTTTAGTTTTTTGTTGGTGTTCTCAGACGCATGACAACTTCCAGTGACTGGTTCCCTGATCTGTCCTTGTTCAGTGTACTTTGTAAATTCTGTGTGCGCTTCATGTGGATGAACTCGATAAATTATTCGGGAAAGTGTGTGAAAATGTTATGTGCACCTTGTGACGTGCACTGTGCTTCATGTGTGCACCGAAATGACTGTTTTTCACGCTATGGCCTGTTTTGGTCAGCATTCTCATGTGTTCGTTAATTTGTCTCGCCTGTGAATTCCTAATTATCGTAATACGGGAACAGAATATCATACGTGTGTCCCCTGAAAAACGTTTTCAGAGTTTCTTGTAGACTTGGCTTGTGCGGGAAATTCGCAGAATTCTTTTGCGCCGCTCGAGAAGAGTGGCATGCTGATGATGCGCGTCCTTTCAACACACCTAGAAGGAAAAGTATTTCTCAATAGTACGCAGTCAACTTCTTGCCCAAGTCATCGACGCTTAGTCGCCTACTGTCGCCTTCGATATTCCTATGACTTGAAGATGGTCGAAGGCTAGCTTTAAAATGCTCTTTTAGCGAACGCGTAGTAGAAACCTGCATTAAACAAAGTAAAACTTCACTCTCTGAGCTCTCGTCCTTTCTGAAAGGGAGAGAATGGTGCCAGTCGCAGAATGGGTCCTACACCCCCCGCTCGATGCAGCGAAAAGCGGCCAAAAAACACGAGGGACTTTCGGCAGTGCAGCGTTAGCGTCGTTATAGTTTGCGACAGAAAGTTTTCGGAGTTTGACACCACGATTGATGACATCGAAAGGGCAAGCACATCCTGAGTGTTTTATTTTTTTTAATTGCATTTGTTAGACCTTGTTTCCTTCCTACTGCTGAAAGTTGTAATTGAAATCGTGCTAGAATATCATCTGATTCTGCACAAACAATCTTGCGTGCACATTCATTGTGTAGCCTCAAACAAAGGATCTACTGTATTTCGCTGTTGGTTTTCATGGGTATGTGCTGCACTCTGCAAGGTCTTGAAGCCTGGCTTGTCACCTCGTTGGTTTATTATCATTGCTGAACGTCTTTTTTTTCTTCTTCTTTTTCTGAGTTAAGTGCTCTGTCGGGTACTTGGAAGTGTCGGTTTTACGGCGCTAATATCTCTGCCTTAGCTCGCTACGTCAAGCCTCCCAGCAAATATTATTCAGCGTGAATTTTATTTAATTGTTAAAATTATGCATTTTTTGATTCAGCCATTTTCCTTTGAACGAGTACTTGCCACGATAGCGGATAAACAGTGTCGACTTTGCCGTTTCATACTCGTTTGATATTTCAGGCAAATTGTAAATATAAGCGACATATTTCATGCATTTGAGTGTCAGTTTTTTAATGCTATGCATGTAACGCTATGTGTTAAGCGTGTCCACACTGCGTTTGCGATTTATACCGTGCAGTCGATTACGTATATTCAAAGTGTCTTTTTTTTATTATCACGCATTTCCGGTACAGCTGTCTGATACAGACCGCTAGTGTGCGAAGTTAATATTGTCATGTTTTCAAGTTTAGCTATATTTAGTTTTGAAAATAATGTGTGTTGGAACTTTTTGTCTTTTTTCGGTTCACAGATGAAGTTTGGTTGCGTTAGTTTGGAAGTGCCTTTTGTACTTGCATCTTTAAATTATATTTTATCTGCCATGTACATTGATGAAAGTTAAATGGCTTGATTCTAAAATATTTCAAAATAAAGAAACCTTTTCCTACCTTCCTCTCTTTCTTTTCCATCGTACATTTGACATTTCGAGTTGATAATTGTAAATCTTGAGCTCGTTTCTCAATTATTTTCTTAGCCCGCACGACCAACTGTGCTCACGTTTGAAAGGGTTCCATTAGTACTGGTGACCAAAGAAAAGTTCGGTCTAGTCCGTCGCTTTTCATTTTGGCTTCGATGAGCGTGGGGAGAGTCCGGCATTAAACACTGATTTCAAAGCAGCCGTTCTATTCCCATCGGAAAGCATTTCTTTTTCTCTTGCTGGCTGTCTGTGGCGGGCAAAGCCCAACCTTCTCAGTATTTGGAGGCATTGTCGACTCCTGACGCTCTGCAGAATGATAGAACTCAGTCCGATGTGACCTGCTGGAGCACGGTTCCTTACCCTAATGTACCTTAAGTTAGATTTGCCTATTTGTAGTTAGTTGCTCGCATATACAGGGGATGCGTTCCAAATAAGGTCTTTGTTTTGAATGAACTATGAAGGCATATAGCTATTCTTAGTTCCTGCTCCTCTATGAGACAGATTTTTTAAGTTGTATGCGTATTTACCGTATGCATTCCTAGCTTTACCGTATGCATTCCTAGCTTTACCGTATGCATTCCTAGCTTTACCGTACTGAAAGTTCAATTCGAGGGAAATCAACTGGGGAAAACAACTTTATTGCTGCATGCATCCCTCTGGAAGGTGCGGTCAAGGACGTTCAAATCTGGGTCGAATGATATTCTTCAACGTTCTTAGAGTATGATGTAAGATTCTTCATCATCCTCGTTTTTCAGTGTAAGATTCTTCAACGTTCTTCGACGAGATACGGTTGCCAAACTTTGTATGCTACGCGTAGTGGATTTATATTCATAGGTGTGAATGCACTTCTATACATTCTTTGTCCAAATTCAAATAAGCTAATTTCTCTGGGGCCGCCCGGTGGTTCATGTCAAAATTGTCTATTTATCATTGTGATGAAAACTAGTCTAAGGTTCTTAGAATTATAGTTTGTTACTTCTGCTGATTGAGATTCCTGTCTATCACGCATCTCCTGTACAAAACGCTAGTTTACCACAATACCGCGATGGAATTTTTTACCACACAACTCCCCTTCGAGCTCAGTCTAGTAAACTCTCCAATATCATGCAATTTTGTGCGGCTCCTGTTTTTCCGGCCGACAAGCTCCCTGGTAAGCGTGTAAGGCTTTCGCTTTTGGGTCGTAATTGAGGTTTTAACGTCCGTCCTGATCCCAACTGCCCTCGCCGCACCACCAAATCTGCCTCAACTCGCGCCGTGAGACCCATTGTGCTTCTTGTGAATAGATTTGCTTTCTTTATGCATCCGTACGGGCTTGCGCAACCTCGTCTCTAGCTTTATTAAGGCATTTTTTCTAGCTTCTCATTTCTTCTAGCTTCTCATTTCTTCTAGCTTCTCATTTCTTCTAGCTTCTCATTTCTTCTAGCTTCTCATTTCTTCTAGCTTCTCATTTCTTCTAGCTTCTCATTTCTTCTAGCTTCTCATTTCTTCTAGCTTCTCATTTCTTCTAGCTTCTCATTTCTTCTAGCTTCTCATTTCTTCTAGCTTCTCATTTCTTCTAGCTTCTCATTTCTTCTAGCTTCTCATTTCTTCTAGCTTCTCATCCCTTCTAGCTTCTCATTTCTTCTAGCTTCTCATTTCTTCTAGCTTCTCATCCCTTCTAGCTTCTCATTTCTTCTAGCTTCTCATTTCTTCTAGCTTCTCATTTCTTCTAGCTTCTCATTTCTTCTAGCTTCTCATTTCTTCTAGCTTCTCATTCCTTCTAGCTTCTCATTTCTTCTAGCTTCTCATTTCTTCTAGCTTCTCATTCCTTCTACCTTCTCATTCTTTTTAAGTTCTCATTCCTTCTAGCTTCTCATTCCTTCTAGCTTCTCATTCCTTCTACCTTCTCATTCTTTTTAAGTTCTCATTTCTTCTAGCTTCTCATTCCTTCTACCTTCTCATTCTTTTTAAGTTCTCATTCCTTCTAGCTTCTCATTTCTTCTAGCTTCTCATTGCTTCTAGCTTCTCATTCCTTCTACCTTCTCGTTCTTTTTAAGTTCTCATTCCTTCTAGCTTCTCATTTCTTCTAGCTTCTCATTCCTTCTAGCTTCTCATTCCTTCTACCTTCTCATTCTTTTTAAGTTCTCATTCCTTCTAGCTTCTCATTTCTTCTAGCTTCTCATTGCTTCTAGCTTCTCATTCTTTTTAAGTTCTCATTCCTTCTAGCTTCTCATTTCTTCTAGCTTCTCATTGCTTCTACCTTCTCATTCTTTTTAAGTTCTCATTCCTTCTAGCTTCTCATGTTTTCTCGATGTCTGTCCCTTGCTTTTGCTGTAATTGTGTTATCGCTATTTGTCGCATTTTTCAATTTTCTGTAGTGTTCATCACTTTGTAAGTCCGATTATTTAATATTTGTTTTATTTTCTTCGAATACGCTGCGATTCAAAATTAATAAATATCTTCTTTTTAGTTGTTTTCATTCATGTGATTCAACATCATCACTGTGTTTGAAAAAAATATATTACATGCTTTAGTATCGGAGTGACCACTAAGCTTTTTTGAAGCCTCTCATCTATGTAGTGTCACAATCGAGTCGTATTGAAATTGCCTAAAAATGCTGCATTAAATGCATTCAAATCGGTCCGAGGATTGAGCTCCAGATTTTGCGGGAAAGAATCGACTTTTGTTCCCCATCCGACGTCCAGGAATTTGTTTGCTGGCAAAGAGGAAAAATCGTTGAAGAAATCAGCGGTTTGGCCGGCCTGTTTTTCTTTGGTGTTAATTAAGGTTTTGCTGAGGCGTTGTGCGTGTTTACTGGATCGCCCTGCCGTGTGGACCTGGCAGCAGCAGCGTGCCATCTACTTCCTTTTTTTCCCTTTCGTTTGGGAAACATTTCCTATAATTTTTAACCCAAAATAATTTTTTCCCTTCCGTTAGAACATTCCGTATAATTTTTAACCCAAAATAATTTTTTCCCTTTCGTTAGAACATTCCGTATAATTTTTAACCCAAAATAATTTTTTCCCTTTAGTTAGGGAAACATTTCTTACAATTTTTTACCCAAAATCCTTTTTCCTCTTTCGTTAGGGAGCCCTTCTTAACATTACCTATAATTTTTAACCCCAAATTATGTTCGTTGATCAAAATTTTATGAGTATCTATAATCATCGGTGAACGTTGTTTGTGTTGTTATCAAGCATCATCGTCATAATTCTCATGGTGCCGTAATTTGAATTATTTTGTTCTTTTCGGCGCTCGTCTTGAATGGAAATTTGCGGTCCCTGTACGTTTGTTGTGAGCATTTATCATCTGTGCGGTTCGATTGATGTTTAAACCTCCTAATTGCTGAAAAAGCTGTCCGAAGAGAGGAAGGCACCATTTAGTATGGAGATAAGGGAATGCGGAATCTACGCCGAAGGGGCATAGAAACAGTAAGTTGAGAAAGAAATTCATGAAACAAGATGAAAGTCGAAGAAGGAAGTAGAGGGTGCTAAAGAACAGGACAGCAGTGAACCGAAAAAACGTGGACGTCGAAATAACATAAAAAAAAACATTTTATTTCAACAAAGAGAAGGCCTATACCTAACTCTCAGCTCGGGCCCTCACATTTCATGTGTGAACTTAGTGTTGTGGTATGTTAGTGGGTTAGTAAGTTGTAAGTTGCTTCAGGACTTCGTTTCCTACTCTACTTGTTTCCTGCTCGACTCGTTTCCTGCTCGACTCGTTTCCTGCTCGACTCGTTTCCTGTTCGACTCGTTTCCTGCTCGACTCGTTTCCTGTTCGACTCGTTTCCTGCTCGACTCGTTTCCTGCTCGACTCGTTTCCTGTTCGACTCGTTTCCTGTTCGACTCGTTTCCTGTTCGACTCGTTTCCTGCTCGACTCGTTTCCTGCTCGACTCGTTTCCTGCTCGACTCGTTTCCTGCTCGACTCGTTTCCTGCTCGACTCGTTTCCTGCTCGACTCGTTTCCTGCTCGACTCGTTTCCTGTTCGACTCGTTTCCTGTTCGACTCGTTTCCTGCTCGACTCGTTTCCTGCTCGACTCGTTTCCTGCTCGACTCGTTTCCTGCTCGACTCGTTTCCTGCTCGACTCGTTTCCTGCTCGACTCGTTTCCTGCTCGACTCGTTTCCTGCTCGACTCGTTTCCTGCTCGACTCGTTTCCTGCTCGACTCGTTTCCTGCTCGACTCGTTTCCTGCTCGACTCGTTTCCTGCTCGACTCGTTTCCTGCTCGACTCGTTTCCTGCTCGACTCGTTTCCTGCTCGACTCGTTTCCTGCTCGACTCGTTTCCTGCTCGACTCGTTTCCTGCTCGACTCGTTTCCTGCTCGACTCGTTTCCTGCTCGACTCGTTTCCTGCTCGACTCGTTTCCTGCTCGACTCGTTTCCTGCTCGACTCGTTTCCTGCTCGACTCGTTTCCTGCTCGACTCGTTTCCTGCTCGACTCGTTTCCTGCTCGACTCGTTTCCTGCTCGACTCGTTTCCTGCTCGACTCGTTTCCTGCTCGACTCGTTTCCTGCTCGACTCGTTTCCTGCTCGACTCGTTTCCTGCTCGACTCGTTTCCTGCTCGACTCGTTTCCTGCTCGACTCGTTTCCTGCTCGACTCGTTTCCTGCTCGACTCGTTTCCTGCTCGACTCGTTTCCTGCTCGACTCGTTTCCTGCTCGACTCGTTTCCTGCTCGACTCGTTTCCTGCTCGACTCGTTTCCTGCTCGACTCGTTTCCTGCTCGACTCGTTTCCTGCTCGACTCGTTTCCTGCTCGACTCGTTTCCTGCTCGACTCGTTTCCTGCTCGACTCGTTTCCTGCTCGACTCGTTTCCTGCTCGACTCGTTTCCTGCTCGACTCGTTTCCTGCTCGACTCGTTTCCTGCTCGACTCGTTTCCTGCTCGACTCGTTTCCTGCTCGACTCGTTTCCTGCTCGACTCGTTTCCTGCTCGACTCGTTTCCTGCTCGACTCGTTTCCTGCTCGACTCGTTTCCTGCTCGACTCGTTTCCTGCTCGACTCGTTTCCTGCTCGACTCGTTTCCTGCTCGACTCGTTTCCTGCTCGACTCGTTTCCTGCTCGACTCGTTTCCTGCTCGACTCGTTTCCTGCTCGACTCGTTTCCTGCTCGACTCGTTTCCTGCTCGACTCGTTTCCTGCTCGACTCGTTTCCTGCTCGACTCGTTTCCTGCTCGACTCGTTTCCTGCTCGACTCGTTTCCTGCTCGACTCGTTTCCTGCTCGACTCGTTTCCTGCTCGACTCGTTTCCTGCTCGACTCGTTTCCTGCTCGACTCGTTTCCTGCTCGACTCGTTTCCTGCTCGACTCGTTTCCTGCTCGACTCGTTTCCTGCTCGACTCGTTTCCTGCTCGACTCGTTTCCTGCTCGACTCGTTTCCTGCTCGACTCGTTTCCTGCTCGACTCGTTTCCTGCTCGACTCGTTTCCTGCTCGACTCGTTTCCTGCTCGACTCGTTTCCTGCTCGACTCGTTTCCTGCTCGACTCGTTTCCTGCTCGACTCGTTTCCTGCTCGACTCGTTTCCTGCTCGACTCGTTTCCTGCTCGACTCGTTTCCTGCTCGACTCGTTTCCTGCTCGACTCGTTTCCTGCTCGACTCGTTTCCTGCTCGACTCGTTTCCTGCTCGACTCGTTTCCTGCTCGACTCGTTTCCTGCTCGACTCGTTTCCTGCTCGACTCGTTTCCTGCTCGACTCGTTTCCTGCTCGACTCGTTTCCTGCTCGACTCGTTTCCTGCTCGACTCGTTTCCTGCTCGACTCGTTTCCTGCTCGACTCGTTTCCTGCTCGACTCGTTTCCTGCTCGACTCGTTTCCTGCTCGACTCGTTTCCTGCTCGACTCGTTTCCTGCTCGACTCGTTTCCTGCTCGACTCGTTTCCTGCTCGACTCGTTTCCTGCTCGACTCGTTTCCTGCTCGACTCGTTTCCTGCTCGACTCGTTTCCTGCTCGACTCGTTTCCTGCTCGACTCGTTTCCTGCTCGACTCGTTTCCTGCTCGACTCGTTTCCTGCTCGACTCGTTTCCTGCTCGACTCGTTTCCTGCTCGACTCGTTTCCTGCTCGACTCGTTTCCTGCTCGACTCGTTTCCTGCTCGACTCGTTTCCTGCTCGACTCGTTTCCTGCTCGACTCGTTTCCTGCTCGACTCGTTTCCTGCTCGACTCGTTTCCTGCTCGACTCGTTTCCTGCTCGACTCGTTTCCTGCTCGACTCGTTTCCTGCTCGACTCGTTTCCTGCTCGACTCGTTTCCTGCTCGACTCGTTTCCTGCTCGACTCGTTTCCTGCTCGACTCGTTTCCTGCTCGACTCGTTTCCTGCTCGACTCGTTTCCTGCTCGACTCGTTTCCTGCTCGACTCGTTTCCTGCTCGACTCGTTTCCTGCTCGACTCGTTTCCTGCTCGACTCGTTTCCTGCTCGACTCGTTTCCTGCTCGACTCGTTTCCTGCTCGACTCGTTTCCTGCTCGACTCGCATCATACTAGCCATACGAGAACACTAAAATGTAAATATCTGAGACAAACTCCTGTGTTCGCTGTAACTCTTTTCGTGAAAAGTTCGCGCGACATCCCTCGTTAGGAAGGTATTTTCTAGTCAAAAGTCAGTTCCGCGGTTTCACTTCAATGAAATTGGACTGCGATTGTTAGAGTGCAACTCTTAATACCTCAATTGTTTTAAGGTACCAACCTCGCATTTTAGATGGGAAAATTCGAGAACAATCTTAGTCGCTATTTTGTAGATTTCAATAGAAGTGCTCCTCAGGCTCGTGGACGTAGGATAGGCAATAGGCTTAGGTTATTTCGGTTTGTCCATCAAACGCAATGAGGACCGCGCTCTCAGGAGATTACGGCCAGGTTACCTCTGCTATCGATAGGCCTTCGAAACTTCTGTGTTGCGTGCCCATTTCATTTCTTTCAATTTACATGTCTTCTTCGCTATTTCTTCCTCTTGCGCCTTCATTTCCTGTTCTTTTTCATGCAGGGTGTACATGTGTGGTAATACACTTTGCGTTTATTCGACAGTTCATTCTAAATGGTCCCTTCTCTTTGCTCTGCTAATTAAGACCGCTATATTGTGATAAGGAAGTCTCCAATTAAATAGTATAATAATAAAAATACCAATAGAATGACAATACTAATCCTATAAAAGTGTTTGCCTTAGATTATCTTAATTAATCATACCCTAGTAAAAATCTCGTCTTTTATTGATCGTTGAACCATCGGATGATGTCGTTAGGGTTCAGAAATATGAGATTTAGGAGTAGCTGAATATTTTTCATACCAGCCATTTTTTGTACGAACCCTCGGTATTTTATCGAGTTTACTATAACGTCCTGTTTTACTGACGCTCGCCCTACGAAAGATGCTTACGATTCTCGAAAATGTCGGCGACTCAGCAGTGCTTATAACTTGCCGTGCTGTTATCGGCTTTACGATACTCTGTAATGAATTTAAGTTAGTTGCTGAGTACATAGGTTCCGTCTGTGTAGAGAAGTGAGGGAGAGGGATATGTTGTGCCTATGTCTTCCCATATCAGTAAAGATACTCGCTCAAGTTTTTGTCATAATTTTGCGAGCAATAGCTTATTTGTTTCCAACCGTATGCATAATCTTCGGTCATACTATTCTTTCTCTTATTTTATTCTTATTAGGAGGCTAATTTTTCTGCGTTAGTATAGGTAGTTCGTGGTATACCTTTCAAAACTTTGATGCCGGCAAGCTGCCTTCTTGCGCTCCTTTCATGCCTGCCTCTTTGTATGTGTCCAGTTAATAGACTTCGCTCAGTCCCAGTTTTGAATATGCTTTTATAGCTGATAATGATTGCTTTGAATTTTTTGCGCCTTCTGTCTCGGTTAAACTTGTATTCTGGGGTTTGTTTCAGCGTGAAACTGCTTACAGCTCAGCGCTTCATGCTTTCCTTACAGTTCCGTGTCTCTCTACTGTCTTCCTAACTCTTCTCACGCCGATTTTGCTGCCTAAACCTTCTCTTCTCACGCCGATTTTGCTGCCTAAACCTTCTCTTCTCGTGCACTGCCTCAATTAATCTGTTCTCTTTGTGTGCCACTGCATTTGGCTGGACGTAATAATTGCCATCCGCCGACTGATTGGTTGCTTCGTGCACACTAGAGCCTCGCATCGCCCAGTCAAAGCGCGCCAGCTCTTTGGATTACCGCTTTTTATGACTTCAACTTGATTGCGTTCATTGCGCGCCAAAGGAAGTCAGCGATGAATCAGATTGAAAGTCTTTAAAAGAAATAAAACCACAAACGATGAAATAAAATTCATATTGATGGGCATTCAGACTAGCGCGCATAGTGAAATGGAAAAACTACACATTATGATTTCAGAGAATGTTCAATGGAAATCATAATGTGTATTTTTTCCATTTCATAAGTAATATGCAAAATTGTAAGTCTTTTTTAATGTGCCTTCTTAATATGCAAAATTGTAAGTCTTTTTAATGTGCCTTCTTAATATGCAAAATTGTAGGTCTTTTTAATGTGCTTTCTTATTTTGTTTCAGGCATTCATTGAAAATGAATTGTAATATTCGAAACTGTGCGCGCTAGTCTGAATGCCCATCAATATGAATTTTATTTCATCGTTTGTGGTTTTATTTCTTATAAAGATTGAAAGTCGAGTCAGATTTTTCCATCTCATCGAAATCTACTTTTCAAAATGAAGTTTGTCATGACTAAATCATCGTCCCTAGATGCAAATTCAGTTCTTCAATTTTTCATGCTAGACCGTTAACAGCGTTAAAGGCGACTTTGCTAGGAATTTTGCCGCTGCAGTGTCCCTGCATTTGAGCACCTGCTCTTTCCTGAGCCATGAAGTTGTCCTAAACAATTGACCGTCAGCGGTGCATGTGTGATGGGCAAAAATTGCAATCGCTCCGTCGCCTGCCTGAATAATGGAGCAGAGCTGCGCGGAATGAGCAGCAACTCAAGATGAATTGTGCTCACGTTTTGTTTTAGGGTGCATTTGTGCAGAGAACGGTTTCTCTCTCTCTACTAGTTGATTAACTATTTTTAATCCCCGATTCTGCTTGAGGATTATTGCATTGATTGCTCTGTTGTAAATGCTTCAGTTACCAATTTGGGACGAGCGTTGTATTGAAGGTTTAAACAGTACATATACCGTGGAATGTAGCTATAGATGATGGAATGATGGAGTACTGTGTAAATTCTTTAATGATTTAGAGTTGCACATGAGTTAGTTCTACGGGATAATGCATTCGAGACATCAAAAATAACGCTTGCTGGAGAGAGTCCTAAAAATAAGGATTTATGTTGTTGGTGGTAAGAGTGAGTTACCTGGAGGTGTTGCATACGCTTACGAGTAGTTAAAAACAAGATTTAATGGCCGTATAAGTCACTGGCCTGGAGATGGAAAGGGAAACGCTCGTGAAAAAGAATTATTCATATTAAATTTATAACGGTTTTAACGAGGGTTTTTTGAGCACCGTCACAGCGACGATACCACCGTCTTTCACCTGGATTTGTTTCCTTTGTGGGGACAAAAGCTGATCGACAACGCTTTAATAAATGGCTATGTTGAAATTTGCGCACAACTACCACTGGCATTTTTTTCGGCTTCTCATTTTCTCTTTTCAGAGGTATTAAAAATTCATCAAAACTTCGGCCACGTTTATAAATGTTGGTACAACTTGACGTTAAAGTCATTTTTATGAGTAAAAGTAAAAGGAAAGGATTTACTTTAAATAAACACGTCATCAGCGCACTAGAACCTCAATTCACCCCACATGTAGAAGTTCGTTTCTAGTTATGATAAGACCATATTAGAAAAATACTCTCGTTGCGGCCTCTCGCTCTTTTGACTACCCCACACCTTGCGCATTAGTTTTATAGCTAAAGAGCGTAATAACGTTATCGCTGTTTGGGCAGGGATGCTCGTATAATCTCGGAGGTGTCAAGACTGCGCCTCGCGGCTCAACAAACAACACTTCCCATTTACGCTAATCCCGTGCAATTGTTTTATTTACTTTATCTGGCTGGCAACAGGGGCCTCTCGCTGCCTTGTCCCCCTCTTCGTATTTAGTATTGCTCTCCCTCGCACTCTGCGGCGCGCGTAGCCCTCACCCACTCGCGTGGCGATCTTTCTCTCTTCTCTTCGCTCTTCGTACTTGGCGATTTTTTCGATTTTCGACGCAAGGCTTGCTGGTGATCCCTCTCGCTACTCTTCCCTGTTCGCACTTTTCGATTTTCGACGCAAGGCTTGCTGGTGACCCTTCTCTACTCGCTACTCTTCGCTGTTCGCACTTTTCAATTTTCGACGCAAGGCTTGCACAAAGTATGCTCGTGAACTCGGTTTTGCTTTGTCTGCACAGCCCTTGCCTTTTCGGTGGACTCAGCGCACGGGCACATCCTGCATTCATGTATACGCGAGGTTTCCCTCAGCCATGTTACTTTTTACGACTTTTCTTGTTTCTTTTCGCGTGAGAAGGATGTTCATCGACCGAGCGCGCAGTTCTGTGGTGCTGGAACCGTACTCGTTGTAACTGCGCTATGTTTTGTTGTGCGTGGATTTCTCTTCATTTTAAGTCGCTTCCCTTCCCCTTGATTCACATTCCAGTCTAATTTTATCGCCGGGGCATCTTTGATTTTAGCTGCTCTAGTATAGTCTTAGCACTCGGCGGCTAAAATTAAACTTTCTCTAGCGAGAAAGTTTGACTGGGATAATTTCAACATCATTATGATCTGCGTTCTCACTTTCTATCCTTTGCAGTCAGTTTTGGAGAGTGCTGTTTTTTTATTGATTTCTAATTACAGCAGAAGTATGCGATCTCAAATTTCCCGAGTTTCCGCATTTGCATTACCGCACTCGAAACTTGGGTCGTTGCGAGGAACTTTGTCGGAGTTCAAACTCAGCGGAGGGCTCGAAAAAAGAATAAACTCAACTTCTCAGCTTCGCACGATGTCGTTTTTGAAAACTCTATTGCTTTTTGAGATGTGCTGAGAATTGGAGGAATGGTAATGCAACCATACGTACATGATAATAGTGATCGATAAAAATATTCGGCTTGTCACCCGTTCTGGTTTTCATGTTACCTTGGAATCGTCGTTAGGTATTTACCAGCCGTGGCGTCCAAACATTCATCCATCGGTCTCGAAACAAGGAATGGGCCACAATCGCCAAATTATGAATTAAGTCGGAACTCGTATTTACTTTTCAAGTGTTCTGTCTCGTCTCCCATTTGGTTCCGCTTGGAGAGTTCGCTTGAATGTCTCGGTTCGCATTCTTTGTTCTAGTTCCCTTTCGTGTTTTCGAGTTACAAAAATATTTTTGGTAGTCATAGCGTGATGTTTTTTTCCTAAAATTCGCTGAGTTGAGCTTATTGGTTACCTACTTATATTTAATAAAAATTTATTTTCAAGTTTCCCTGAGAGACACGCATCTATTTAACTAGCGAGGGAGTTGTATGTGCATAATTGTGATATGTTTCGTAAGTGACTCTGCATTCAACATTATTCGCGAATCAAACACTTCCGGAAATCCTTGGTTCCAGCACAACTTGCGGATAGTGGTTTCGCTTGCTCCTGTAACTCCTTAACTGTGGCCTGTCTTCATAATTCATGAACATGTCAGACCTTCATTCTTCGTACCTCAGACTCCTCTTCCTGAGCAATTCCTTTCAGCGTCTCAGTGAAGTCAAGCAGGCGGTGACTGTCGTCCTCATCTCGCAAATTTGCTCTTTGGACTATTTCCGTCCGCATCTCGCTCTCTATGCGCGCACCCTGCGACTCTGGTGCGCATATCTCGCGTAGCAGGTCGAGTAAAGAGCTCGTCCGTCTCCATGATACAACCTCTCAGTACGAGTCATCACCGCAGTTTCTGTGAGGTGCGGAACTGTGGCGTGAGCCATTGTGTTTTGTAGGGTTGGGGAATTGTGTTGGGCTGTGAGCCGCGCGTCGACTTCACTTAAACCCTTTGGTGTTTGTATGACGGATGCAGAAAATGTACTCCTTTTCAATAGGAAGTACATTTTGACGAGCAGTCAATTGTAGGGTGGAGGAACTGAACTTTCGAATATGAAGCTATAGCTTCGCCTGTCATTGAGGACGTTTTTTTTAAGTAGAGCGCTCAATAATCAAATGTTCCATTTATTTTGAAGAAAGTAAGGTCAGTCAGGAAATATCGGCACTGTAGTTTTTGTGTTTCAATACACGAACAGTACAGAAAATTTTGCACGACAATTGTTTCACCTTCGATGTAATTTGATGTTATACTGATGTTATCCTCATTTGATCAAAGAGCGAGATTTTATCGGTCGAAGCATAGCGAAAATTAATTTGACGGAAAAGATCTGTTCTTCATTCTGAAACCAAATATGAAAATGTAAACTTATATTGCGAGTTCAATTTTTTCAAAGCTATAAAGAAGTTCTTATATATCAAAATGTTATTTTATAGGCGCAAAGTTCTTCATGAGCCCTTCGATATTTTTAATTTTCATCTCAGTTGCTTAATTCACCTAAAAATTACACAAGTGGCATTGTCGTACTACTTACTGTTGTTACTTGCTTGCAATTTCTGTTCGCGGAAAAATAATTTTATTTCATCCATCTTCGCTTGTGTTCTTTGGTGCCTAGCGTGCAGCTCCCAAATAGGGCTCTATATTCCCGGCATTCTTTCACTTGCGCGCAATTTTAGGTCCAATCTATGTTCAGGTACGATGGTCATAAAACTTCATTGTTCTGCATCATAAGACTTCATTGCTCTGGAATTTGACTCTCATGATGTGAATGAAGTGCCATTTCGTCCTTGATCATTTTCCGTCTTTCCATTTTCGTGGTCTTCACATATTTCTTTTGAATTCATTGCGCCTTGTGTTTTTTTTGTTGTTGTTGCCGAATGGAAATTATATGCGCTGTAAAGATTTTATTTAGTTCCTTTTCGTGCTTACAACTTTGCAGTTCACTCAGAAGTTCTGTTATTTCAGGAATGGATACCCAGACACACTTCAGAATATCTGTACTGCTAATACCATTCTATAACTTTCAACGTCGTATCAAATTTGGCAATATTGTTTATCGTATTAAATTGATCAAGGCAGACGTTAGCCAGTTGCAATTGGGCCGTGTTTATCTATTCAGCGCCTGTTAGGTCTCGCAGTGCTGTGCAGATATACCACTTCCTCTCCTACACCCTGCTAACCAAACTTGAGGCAATTATAAAGCCTCCAACTTCACATGTTCAATTACCTTCGCTTGCAACCCCCCGTCTAGGAGTGCGCAGCTGAGCTCAGCTCGGCTATAATTTTCCATTAGGCGTTTTTGGAGCTTTGTTCTGGAGTGTCGCACTTGGCTCATTGTGCTGAAATGACGTATCACATGACTCCTTATAACTCAACAAGCGCAGCATCTCCACAAACTTTGAAACTTCTCACCTAAGTCACATTTTGAGCTGCAATAAGCAAAGCTTTATTTCCACACGGAACACAGTATGTTTTTCTGTCCCTGAGGATACCGCGCTCTGTTGGATATAAGCAACGGTGTTTTAGTTGCCTGAGGCGCGCTACAACGCAGAAGAAACACTTTTTGTTTGATGCAGCCTGCACATAATCCTAGACGAAGGAGCTAGACTCCGGAGACGTTCGTAATCCTGAGGGACAGATCTAAGCCTCTGTATACGTGCTTTCCTCCTTTTCTTGGAGCCAGCGGCGCTGCCTAATGACTCCGCTCCTCTGAAATTGGAAAATAATGCGTCCTCAACATTCTATTCAGCGGCCGCTTCTTTCTTCCGTTCCTGGTGGCCGCGCTCGTAATGGTGTTGCAAGTCGCTGCGTGGCCACCAAGTGTCATCAAACGAGTCTGCTGTTTATTTAAACCACTTCTTCAGCGATGCCTCTGGAATTTTTGGTGTTTACTTATTCGTTCATTTTGTATGGGTTGTTCTTAAGCTTTGTCTCTGAAATTTTAGAAGGGATTTTCATTGATTTACTTTCTTTCTTAAAAAGGTTTTAATTATTTCAGGTGTAGACTTGAACGCTCTCGAAGATTTTTTTGAGTCTTTACATGGTATGAAGGTTTTTATCAAAATTAAGATGTGTACTTCTTGTCACCTGTCACTCAACAATTGATGGACGTTCTATTTTTAGCTGTTTTGAAGTACAAGTCAAAGTTATTCGCTATTTTGTCTCGTTTATTAAGTTCAATTTCAGCTTCAATTTTTAATTTTTTATTTTATTTTCTAAGAAAACCTTTAATAGGATAAACCAAAACAGAGTAATGAAGTAGTTTTTATAGAATGAAGTTGTAGTTGTGGAGGTACGCAGGGTAGTTTGTTAGCGTTATTAGGTAACTCAGTTACCTTTCTTTTATCGTGGGCAATAGATTTCAAATATTCGAAGGGAAGTGCACCGCTGACGAGCTATTTTTAGAAATATTATAACTTTTTCCATCAAGTATTTGCTTCTGTAGTTTTGTTTCAGCAGTCTTCTGTTTGTCTCGTCATGTGTAAAGAGTATCTTCTGGAAAAATGTTTTTCATTTGGATGTAAGAACAACTCAAGTATTAGACGATACACACTATGACTTTTCGATCCCTATTTTATTTGAAAGATTTTCACTACAGGCATGTATGGTGCTGCAAGTAAGACACAAGAATTAAGTTGATATCTAACATTGAATAATAATAATAATAATAATAATAATGTTGTGGGCCAAATAAGCTATAAGGCTTCTATAGTGACTTGTCGGGAAAGGAGAAATTCTCTGTTTCTGTGCCGCATGTCTAGTGTTTCGATTCCAGTAGATCGAACTATTTAAAGCTTTTATTTACTGACACACTGACCTTATGGCACCAGGCAGTCTTTACTTTCCAGCCATTCTGTATGCATTGGTTCTTTTTTTTCTGATGTTTCATGACGATTCATCGAAGTGTTCTTTTCCCTTCGTTTTGCGATCTATGCTGTTATCTAATTTCTAATTACACAACACGAACAAATATTTTTAGTCACTGAAGTTCTTTAGAAATTTTGGTTAGATGGTGTTGCACTAGCGGTTAGGAATAGTCAATTTATACAGAAAATATCGACCGCCGAGAAGAATAGGCTAATTGGCTTGTACAGGCAATAGGCATTTGACTCGATGTATTTACTTGCAGAATGTTGTAGACTGGTTCAGTAAGCTCGAGGACTTGAATTAGAAATCTATTGTACGGAGGAATGAATAGACGATAACTGCCGCGATAGCACAATCGATTGGAGACCCGCTGGGCATCAATTATAGCGTACAGGGCAACATGTGATCAGCAGCTCTACCGCACCAGGACGACTGGGCGCGCCAGCGGTGCCCGATAATTGAGCTGATCCAAAGGCTTATTAATTGGCCCTAATTGAGCGAGGCCCGTTAATCAAGAGCTTTAGGCGATGGGCATTGGTAGAGCTCTTCAGCTCACCATGAGGCCACTTCCAGTCTTCGTCGCATCCAGGCCTTTTGTTTCGTTTCAGGTTTCCAGCCCAGGCTGTTCCATGAATCTTCCCAGCTCAGCTCGACAGCTTACAGTTTTATTTTTCCGTCCTGCTTATTATTTTAAATTATCTCTATCTTGTTGCATTTTCATGCGAGTCTTGCATTTGAATGTTGTGTCTAAGATGTGTTGGGTTTTTATTTTGGTTACGTTGAAACTTTATTTTTGAAACACCAAATACTGTTTCTTTCGTAAGAAAGAAACTTTGTTAGTGCAGGATTGTTTCTGTATTCTTGGTGAGCCTAACTATTCCCGTATTATCATTCCCATTTCTAATGTATTTCTAACATTCGTTCTCTGAAATTTGTATTGAACTTCAGTAGTACTTGTAGGGCGATTCTTGGTGAATCTTATTTTCAAATTAAAAATAAGAATCAACGTTATAATATAATGTATGTTAATATCTTATTCATGACGGTAAAAACTTTTTATTTCTTCCAGCTCTGAAGATGGAATTATTTTATTCCGATACGTTTGCGTAAATAAATGTTCTCTATAACGTTGGTTCTTCTTTTTATTTTGTGTTGAACTTAATTAGCCGGTACTGACGTGGTCACAAGGCTCCAAAATCGCAGGCGAGGCTTTCCTTATGATTGATAATAAACTCTGCAATTTTTGGGGATCCGTTGCTTTGCTGAGGAGGGCTGCCGAGAAAGCCTCGAATATTTCACGCTTATTAAAGAGTTGCGTAGCAGGTCTCGCCCGCCTGACCTGACGCGACCTCTCTTCTTTTTACATCGACATGGTCCCAGCGCCTACCTCGCCCTGCTCGATTGATTTCTCGTCGACTGATGTAATTTTTGCGACCGTATTCCGCCTGGCGACTTGCATTTATGAATGCCGTTATTATCCTTG
This sequence comes from Morinoia aosen, assembly GCA_030386875.1. Lineage (NCBI taxonomy): Eukaryota > Metazoa > Arthropoda > Malacostraca > Amphipoda > Talitridae > Morinoia > Morinoia aosen. Next base: position 80,289,516 of record CM059561.1, on the reverse strand, counting down.
GCGCTCGCTCTGCAAATATGGTATTTTTTTGTCCAAGTTGAGAACAAGTTCCGCCGTTTCATTCTGTTTCACGAGTTCTGAGCTTTTTAATCTCGAGTGTGATTCGAGATTTAGACGGCGTAAAAATTATAGTGCTGCACTTGTCAAGAATTTTTGCAATGAAATGTTCAAAATTTTTTCAATTAAGGTTCTGAAGCGCTTTATCGAGGACTTTTCCATCATAGTCTTTTCGCTTAAGACATCGACGAATCCAATCGCGAAATTAACAGGATTCTCGTGTACATAGTCTGGATAGTTCATGGCATGACTGGTATGTAATGGCTCGCAATCTCTGTCTGATATATTATTCTTCTTAAAAATGGAGTTACGTCCTCACTGCCTGATCATTTGAATATTGAAAGGCGAGTTAAGGGAATCAAAGGACGGTAGATTGATGCTATTTCATTAGCCGGCCGAAGTCCTTTCTCCGTGTCCGAATGCATGCAATATTCGGCGTTGTTTCACCTATTTGATTCATTTCATCCACTTTCATCCATTTGATTCATTATATGTTCGGCGCATGATTGAGGAACTGTGTTTCAATTTAACGGTCATTCGTTGTCTTTCGTGATGTCTCGATCAGTTTCTGTTTGTGTAAAATTAGAAGCATGTCAAAATTATTAGTTTTGTAAATTTTCCAGCATTTTTGAACAGATAAATCAATTTCATGATTAATTTCCCGTTGTTTTTTAGTTCCTACTTCACATTTCCATGTACAGACTCCTTTAATGCTGTACAATGACGCTTAATTTCTTTTTAGTTCACATGCCTTTGGTTTTCAAACTAAAGCATTCGTTAATTTTTTATGTTATTTTATTTTTATTTCTACACATATTACGCGGTCGAAGTTAAATAGTAGCAGCCTCACATTTAGTGAACTAATTCTTAACCCTTTAACGTCCGAATTTTTGTACTCATATTACCGTTAACACAACCACCATCACTAAACTGGCGCTGGCATCAGGCAGTCACCAATATCAGGATGGGATAGGAACTGCCACCCGGCAGAGAACTTCAAAGAACACATTAGGGAACTAATTAAATAAGAAAAACAATATATTGAGGGTATTTTTGAAAGAGGACACTGGTGTCCTCTGGGGCGTTAAAGGGTTAATTCAATTTGAATTTCATACGGGAGGGTCCGCTTTTACGTGTGTTCATTGCACACTAAAATGGTGATATCTCGAGTTTATCTTAATTGTTGACATCTGTATTCTCCTCACACCATAAATATTATCCTCACCATATAGTGTGAGGATACTACACCATCTGTATTCTCCTCACACCATAAATATCCTCACCATATAGTGTGATGATACTACACCATCTGTATTCTCCTCACACCATAAATATCCTCACCATATAGTGTGAGGATACTACACCATCTGTATTCTCCTCACACCATAAATATCCTCACCGTATAGTGTGAGGATAATACACCATCTGTATTCTCCTCACACCATAAATATCCTCACCATATAGTGTGAGGATACTACACCATCTGTATTCTCCTCACACCATAAATATCCTCACCATATAGTGTGAGGATAATACACCATCTGTATTCTCCTCACACCATAAATATCCTCACCATATAGTGTGAGGATACTACACCATCTGTATTCTCCTCACACCATAAATATCCTCACCATATAGTGTGAGGATAATACACCATCTGTATTCTCCTCACACCATAAATATCCTCACCATATAGTGTGAGGATACTACACCATCTGTTTTCTCCTCACACCATAAATATCCTCAGCATATAGTGTGAGGATACTACACCATCTGTATTCTCCTCACACCATAAATATCCTCACCATATAGTGTGAAGATACTACACCATCTGTATTCTCCTCACACCATAAATATTATCCTCACCATATAGTGTGAGGATACTACACCATCTGTTTTCTCCTCACACCATAAATATCCTCAGCATATAGTGTGAGGATACTACACCATCTGTATTCTCCTCACACCATAAATATCCTCACCATATAGTGTGAAGATACTACACCATCTGTATTCTCCTCACACCATAAATATTATCCTCACCATATAGTGTGAGGATACTTCACCATCTGTTTTCTCCTCACACCATCAATATTATTCTCACCATATGGTGTGAGGATAATACACCATCTGTATTATCGTCTTACCATAAATATTATTTTCACGAGCATCATAGAACTCTTGTGACACCGTCGGTATTTTCCTCGTCCCATAAATCCATATGGTGGGTATGAGGAAAATCCCCCATCTTTATTATCCCCGCACCATAAACGACTGCCCCTCACGACCGTCATGGAACTGTGGTGGGTGTGAGACTCATCTCGCGCTGCGGAGAGCTGGTTGGTGTTCAGGCTCCCCTCGTCGCGTCTCGTGTACGGGTTGTTGTCTGTAATTGACAGAGGGAAGGACAGCCGCGTTGTCTCGGGAGGGCTAGTCCTGCTCAGAGCAGATCCTTGCCGTCTCACGTACGTTCGCCTTCCGACCTCACTAATGGACTTACGAGGGCTAGAATAACAATTAATTTTCTCAAAGAATCGGTTTAGTTTATCGAAAGTTTCGCGTCATGATATTCCGAATTTTGATTGTGCCCTGGTGATTAATCATCGTGTAGCAGAGATGAGCTGCGTTATTCTGAGAGCTACGTCTTGAGATATTGGTTTCCGTCGCTCTCAGGGGGAAAATGTGAGGTCCTGAGCTGAGAGTTAGGTAGGCCTTCTTTTTGCTGAAATAATTTTTTTTGTTTTTATCAAAGACCATCTTTTTTCGGTTCAATGCTCTCCTGTTTTTAGGACCTCTGACTTTCTTCTTAAACTTTTATCTTGTTTCATAATCTTCCTTCTTATCTCACTATTCTATGCGCATGACATCCTTTGTAGGAATACCCTTTATGCATAGATTCCACTTTCCTTTAACTCCATACTAATTTGTGCCTTCATCCTTCCTCTCTTTGAACATCTTTGTTGTCGTAAAGGGAGGCTAAAACTATCTTATAACCAAGCAATCATTATTGGTTTCCGTTGTTACTTTCAGTTGTGCAGTGCCCGGTCGTACTAAGCGTGTGAGGCGAACATAGTATTACAGCTTGCTTTGTATTATTGTTTCAGTGAACGAAAATAATTATGCGCTGAATTGCAGCCTGCGTGCTCATAAGACGGTCAAGTCAACATCACAGATCTGCCGCCAAGCCCCCGAATGCCGTCTCTCGAGTAGATTGAAATAGTTAATTTTTTACGCTCAAGCAGGAGAAGGTACGCTTAAAAAATAGTGATGTAGTTTTATAATTTTGTACGTGGGGCCTTAATAAATACGTATTAAGGGCCCACGTATACGTATAATGTAATGTATAACGTAATACGTATAATATAATGTCTCAACGCTGCCTTTGCGGGTCGCAACTAAAGGTACGCCTAAATAAAGATGGCGATAAAGCCACGTGTCCCTTGCTGCGTGTGTACGAGGACTTGTTTTCCAATTTTATTTTCTCTCCGTGTTATGCCCTGCAGGAAATAATTAATGAGTAAATATGAGCGAGTTTTCAGCGTTCTGTAAAAAGGGAAGTTGTGTTTCTGCACTGTATTTCAAGACGACTGTTCTCAGGGCTGTAAAAATTTTCTTCAGAATTTGTAGTTCTATCGAGGCATCTGATTTGTGACACCAGTTCTAAAGGCGCTTTGGATTTTTAAAAAGCTAGGTAACAAACGCCTTTCGGTGTTCAATGGCGTGTTGTGTTCTTGTATCTAGTATGCGCGTACGTTGTATGTGCATGGATCGCTAGTCGTTCCGTGCACTGGGCGCGTTCGAAAAAGTGTAACGGAGCTAAATTGTAAGAATTAATTTGTATGAAATCGTTTACTTCATTAATATTTATCCGAATCCAGTGAATGGTTGAGAATTTCTCAGTTCATCAGACTAAAATCCTTAACAATTGCCTTTGCGAATCAGTTTTCGAGTCTGTTTTTCAATTTTTTCTTTATATTTTACTCACGCTATTATTGTAATATTCCATCCTCTGACATGGAAGAGAATATAAATCTCAAATGATGAAGCTGGTGACCTGCATGATTTTAAATATTCATACATGAGCTGAGGTAACGTTTCATGGGATCAAAGTAAACAATAGGCTTAGTTTAAACCATCGATAGCTTTACTGAACATTAGTTTAGTGAACCGCGGTGCACGATTTGACGTGTCGTTGATTGGTTTGAAGATTATTCGTGTTAAACCCTTGAAGCTGGGCGTGCATGGTACTTGCGTGCAGTGAATGCCTTTTTTTACCGCTTGATGCCAAATCCTTTTATGGCTTCAAATTTACGATGTGGGATTATTAAACCTGTTCTGCCTGGCGATAATATTTATTGTCTGGGCGAGAGAAAATCATGGCCGGTTCTAAAAAACAATCTTCCTTCCGAAAATGAGTTCCATGAAGGCCGCACCGCGCTGTGTGGGGTCTGACTGCTGCCGTTTTTCAGTGTTGGAATATTTTGCATGAAATTCTGACTTTGTTTCACTAATATACGACTCCGCTCGCGCGCTCGAAAAGCATTGTAAATCTTGCAGTGAAATTGTATTATTACAATGCGCAGTTGTAATTGTAGTTGTATTATTACAGTGCGTAGTGGTAGTCTTGCAATGCGTTAAATGGAGGCATCACAAGATTGCACGTCGTATCGGGATTTGAAAATATTTGAATCCAGTATACTCATGCATTAATCGATATGTTGACTCTACAATTTCAGTGAATCATCATGAATAATGCATCAGTGTATAATTAACATTTATGATATAAATTCGCGGGTTTAGTGTTTGGTCCGTAAATGCGGTACTAATACATCTTTTTGATTGAATGATTTTAGATACTTGTTCTATAAGATGTCTTGAATATTGGTGGTCAAAGTAGATCTGTCTTAAATATTTTCTGCGGAACGTAGCTGATTTTGATGAACTTGTAACTTGACTTTGAGAAATTACAATTCCTATAGAAGCAAGGTGTGAATTGTTTTGTTTTATTTTTATAACCTAATGTCCCAAATATGGAGTTGTTAAAAAAACTCTGTTTTGTAACATGTTGCTTCTTTTCTCGCAGGTAAGCGTACCTGCAGTTTTCCTGAGCGTTCTCGTCCGTCTTTCCCCGGCACGGTAATGTAATATTTTAATTTCTTCGCTAGGCAGCTTATTGCAACGTGAGCTCGTCTTGGTTTGTCTCTCTCGTGTTTTATTAATATTTTTAACATCTTTGAATGTTTATAGTTTCGCTCATGTCTTATTTTTAACTTGAATTGTACGAATTCGTAAATTTTTTCGAGCAAGCAAGCTGTGTATTGGTTCTCCCTTATTCTTCCCTTCAAGTTATGAGTTATTACGTCGTCTCACTCCTTTTCAGACTGTTAGCGTCGAATTGAGACATATAGGAATTTGCGCGTTGCTATACAATGGGGTATCGAATATCAATGTAAGATCACTTTGTTGGAAGGTAGCACAAATTTCGTTCTCCATTGTTTTAGCGTTGTCGTATTTATTCGGTTCGTTAACGATGAGATATTCTCATTTGTTGTTGCTCACTTTGTGCTTTTAATTGAAAACACGAAAGTAGCGTTGCGCTTGTTTATTCACTCCTACATTTTCAATTTGTGAGAGTATATTGCGCGCTGCAGCGTTCCGACAATTTTTGTCGTACGAAAAAAAACACCGCAGTTGAAAGAGTGATAGCGGTGCAAGTTGTTTTTAGTCCGTTCCTCTCGTGCGTGTTTACATGCTCTTAGTGTAATTTTCCACGGTATTTCCGTAGAGTTATTCGTTGTGACCGCTCTTGATAAGAGCTCAGTTGCCTAGCCTGCGTTTCAGCCCACGGTTTTTGCTCGAAAGTTTGCCTAACTCAGAGTAACTTCGCTGATTGACATCCTCCGGGTAACTTTATATTGGCCTGCTAGATAAAGCTCTTTACTCCCTGCCCGCATTAGCTGCATCGAAACAGGTGTGACAAAAATTTTGCCCCTGCAAGTTGTGGCCTGTGATAGTTTAGCAATACATTAGCGTAAATTTGATATTTGTTTTTGTCATTAGTGATTATTTGAAGGCGGGTTTTTATTTTATCCCTAGGCAGCAATTTGCTTCAAACCTTTTGTAATGCTGATTTTTCCCTAATTTTTTCAACTTGGTTCTGAGTGTTATTCTACTTTCATTTGTGTGTCTGGACGCGGGCATAACAGTTCATCCATGACTTGATTTCGTATTCTTAGACCCCTCAGGGGGATACAACTATTGTATCTATGGGAATTAGCGCTCCCAGGGAACCATGTGAGGGCCCGAGCTAAAGGTTAGGTAGGCTTCCTTTTTGTTGTAATAAAATAGGTTTTTGTTTTGTTACGGATCATCTTTTTTCGGTTCACTGCTGTCCTGTTTTTCAGCACCTACTACTTTCTTCTTCAACTTTTTTCTTGTTTCATGAACTTCTTTCCTAGCTTACTGTTTCTGTGCACCTTGTGCATAGATTCCACGTTCCCTCAACTCCATACTAAATGGTGCCTTCCTTTTTCCTCTCTTGGAACATCTTTGTCGTGGTTAAGGGAGGCTAAAACTTTCTTATATAATAATAATTTCCTTTTCTTAGATTTTTTTTGTGTTGTATGTTTTCGATATTTGTTTTTTTCCGTAATAATTTTCCATTTGAATTATTTATTGCTGTTGTGGTTTCCGGAACGCGTATTTACTAAGCACCATTTTTCCTTGTTTTTTTATCGTAATTATGCTTTGTGCGCCCCGGAACAAAAGGCAGGCGGTGCAACTGACAGCTGCGGAGAACGAATCTATTTCTTGCTTTGCGAAGACCTGGTACCGATACCAAAATCCTCGGCTTTCGAATTATTACTCACCCCAAAGTTTACATTCTTTAGCAATGACGCAATTACATTCTTGCATTCTTTAGCGATGATGAGCAAGCTACAGCTGAGGTCTGCGGAGATTCATTCGAATTGTTATAAACATTTACTATTTTTATTCGTGTTTGCCATTTTTTATTTTATTTCAGGGCTTACGTATAACTACTGGACCGTGTTTTCCTTTTAAAACGTTCCGTTGTTTATCAAAATAATTTACGGCGCATGATTTGCGAACATCGCTATTGATCTTGTTTTGCAAGGAAAAATCATGCTGTTCAAACATGGAATTAATTGAAGCCTCTGTGAAACAGAGGTCCAGGGCAACTGTAGCTGACACAATTAATCACGCTAGGCCGCGTCCGATGGCAGGCTTTTATTACCGGCACCGGAGTTTGCGGGGCTGTCGATCTGCTCGTCAGCACCTCCTGCATGTTGGCGGCAGCTTTCTCTTCTTTTGTGCGTCTTCTTACTCTTTTTTTCTACGTCTTTTTCCTCTTTTTCTTCTTTTTCTTCTACGTTTTCCCCTTTTTTTTTCTCGGTTTCTTCCTTTTTTTCTACGATTTTCCCCCTTTTTTTCTACGTTTTTCCCCGCTTTTTTTCTACGTTTTCTTCCTCTTTTTTTCTACTTTTTCTTCCGCTTTTTTTCTACGTTTTCTTCCTGTTTTTTCTACGTTTTCTTCCTCATTTTTCTACGTTTTTTCCTCATTTTTCTACGTTTTTTTCTTCATTTTTCTACGTCTTCTTCCTCATTTTTCTACATTTTCTTCCTCTTTGCTATGTTTCCTTCCTCTTTTTTCTACGTTTTCTTCCTCATTTTTCTACGTTTTCTTCCTCATTTTTCTACATTTTCTTCCTCTTTTCTACATTTTCTTCCTCTTTTTTTCTACGTTTTCGTCCTCTTTTTTCTACGTCTTCTTCCTCTTTTTTCTACGTCTTCTTCCTCTTTTTTCTACGTCTTCTTCCTCATCTTTTTTACTTCTTCTTCCGCGGTATTGGCTGTCATATTGTCGTGATGTTGGTGATAACACAAGCGTGACAATAAAACTTTTTCTTTCTTTTATTCTTTTTTCTCTATCTTTCATGTTTGTTCGATGCTAATGATTGTAAAATCTTGACATCAGAGCTTCATGCTTTCTCACATCTTCTTCCACATCCTCTTCCACATCCTTTTCCTTGTCCGCTTGACGTTATTGACGGGAAGAGTGAAAACTCAAGTTCAGTTTACTTTTCTGTGTCCTCTTTCACGACATCCTCTCCTTTCGTATTTGGGTGTAGTGACACGGGATGCTCACGTTCATATGAACTGGCTGAATTACCAAACAAGTGCTCTATCGCAAACGCCAGTAAGCTGCGTAAAATATAGTAACTCTCAGTTATACGCACGCTTCTTTTTATCTGGTTTCAGTTATCGCAGATTGCCCTAGTGCAATTTAGATGCAATTTAGATGCAATTCAGATTTATTCATGCGGTGTCGCTCTTTAGGATATCAAAATTTGAGTGCATCAAATTTTCACGTTTCCTGCTACAATTAGTGAAGAATGTCTGCAGTACGTAGTTTTTTAGCTTTTGATATCGCTCTCCTCGGTTTCCGTGCAATGCATTCCTGTATTTGTTTTAAAGGTATTTTTTTCTGCAGCACAAGTCACATATTGTACTTCCTGACAGTAGTCTGTTTTTATTCCATGTTCGAATTCACTGTTTGATCAGCCTACTCACGTGTCTTGAGTTTAGCCTTATTGAATCATTTCTGAAAATATTACGTGCGAGTGTATCTAAAGCAACTGAAATTAATTGGTGTTTGTTACGAATCATTTTTCAAATTTATTTGCATAGTTATTTTTATGACTACTAGTCCACCACCCTTTATTAGATATTAGAAATAAGAATGAAGGTGAAATGAAAGAAAGGCCGTAAAAAATATAAAAAATCAATCTCTCGAGAGTTGATGAGGCCGCGTGAACACGGCCCGTCAAAATATTAGGACTGCAGCTTGTATCACAGATACGCTCATCACACACTGCAGGCTGGCTTCGGACAGACAGAAAGACAGACAGACGGACGCGGCTCTTATTATAGTATAGATTATAGCTTGCTACCTCACGTATTGAGAGATGTTGTTCCTGACTCCGCAGTGGAGTTTCTGTTACCTGCATTCATTGCCACATCGTCATTCGCAACAGTCAATATTTTATTTCTATCAGGTCACCCACGAGTTTTTGTACTTCTATTGTTGAATGTTATTTAAACGTCTCGTCTCCAAATTATAGTAATTTACTTTGGTTTTAGCCTTTTCTTCCGTTCATCTCTCATGGCACATCGCCACAGTCAACAATCTATTTCTGTTACGTCATCCTAGAGCTCTTGTACATCAACAGTTAAATGTTATTTAAACGTATCGTCTCCAAATAACAGGAATTTACTATGATTTTCGACCTTTCCTTCCGTTCATCTCTGGTAGGGCCAGAGAGATCGGCAGCACCGCCGCAATTTGTGTGAACCAATGAGTGCCGCCTGTAATCGCCCCTAATCCTCTCTACAGCGGCCCTCCTTCCTTCTGCCACGCCAGAGCTCTGATTCCGCGCTGGATTCCAGCAAGAGGATTGCTCTCCGCTTTTAACATGAAATCTTTTTGATGAGCGGGAGTTCTACGAATCCCTTTAGGTGCTAAGTGATATCCGTGGTTATGTATTTCTCGTTAATTTGTCTTCACAAACTCCACTTGATATGTTAATAAAGGATTTTCGTTTTCTTCAGTAAATTATTCGTTGTTGCGTAGTCGTTTTGTTGTCTGCTTATTTGGTTGCGATGTGCGTTTGTTTTCTATTATAAGCGTTTGGGTTCATATTTATGCGAAGTTGTTAACCCAGTTCAGCCGTGTAATAATTTTACATAATCGTATTCACGTCAGCTTTTAATTTCGAAAGCCGTTCTTTAATGTCACTCGCTTCACGGTCTAAGTCATCAGACTTTGAGAAGAACCTTTTCCTCAAAAAACTGATGAAAAAGTTGTAACGATAAGATGATTTAGATTTGTGAAGGCCTTTGGCGAACAGTCGAGGGAGGTGATGGTTTAGGAACAGTTTCTCTGGTGTGCTTCAGGCAACACCCAGGTATTTACCTCGATACCAAAGTAATTACTTCGGAATTGAGTGGTGCTATATTTGTGCTCTTCCAACATCTATGCCCGCATGCCCTTAACCTGTCGTCTGCTCTCATCAGTCCTTCCTTGAGACTTGAACCTCCCAATTAATTTTAGTAACGATTTGGTGTTTACTTTCTCCTTAGATACATAAAATTTTCTGAAGTAGAAAGTAAACCTCTATTTACTGTCTTACACGTTGGTTGAAACTATGTATTCCAAAAAATCCCACTACGCAAAATTGGAATTCTTTTAATTTTAAATTTCACTAGCGGAAGTTATGAGAACTCTCACCCAGTGCCTGAAATGGAAGCTAATTGCTAGGCTTTGCCGTGCCTCGCTTGTCACTTGCCGCCCAGTTCGTCACGAGATATTGCAACTTGCGGGGTAAGCCCTCGTGTCTGGGGAGAAAATTTTGGAGTAGTTTATCGCTTCAGCAATGTAATTATTTTCTTCGCGAGGAACCCATTAAGTTGAAGATACCCTCGAGATTTTGGGTGTAATAGACTTTTTTCACCGCATTTTGTCGCTGTTTTTTTCAAGAATGATTCAAAAGAAATATCAAATTCGCAGATGAACAGAGATTCTTCTTTTGTTAGTTTCGATTCCTCCTCATTTCGCTCCACGTATCCCACGCACATGACCGAATTTTTAATTTTTTTATTTACTTCCATATAGATCTAAAAATTTACTATTCGGTAGGTTTTTTTTACTCGTTATCAGCTGTCGATGCGAGCTTCCATTTTTGAAGGAAATGGGTCCGCGCAAGCGCGCTGCCAAGCCTCGTTTTTTTTCTTGGGAAGATGTATACCGTTTTGTTGAAGTCAAATCCCCCTCTTTAAGGGGCACCGAACTTCGTCGAGAAGTTCAGCTTTCAAGTAGATGCTCTTGATGCAAGTTGTACAAATTGGCATGAAGGCTGCGCATCTGCGTAGAAACTTGAGTTGGTTTCCGGCGAGCGCCGCGCCTTCAGGGAAGTTACGCTCTTTTCTCCTCGGCTGGGCGAATGATTCTGTGGTTCTTTTGGGTATCTGTTGAAGGGTTTCACGTTAGCAGATATTCTTTTGGGACCCTCATTAATTATTTTTTTGTCTCGTCAATTTGAACACCGCGTTAAAAAAAATTAAAAGCTCATGTACAGAGTTAATAGAACGCCCGTTAGGGGATTAGCAATAGCTCTTCGCGGTCAACTATGATGTGAAAACGCGAGGTGGAATAGATTAATCAATATTTCGTCATTCTACCTTGTTTTGACTTGTTCATTACACTGAATTGTTATGAAAGAATTCCTCTCTCGGAGTGCCCGTGTATTCATGTCACTCCGTTCTTTCCAAATCGCAAATCTTTACGTTTCAGGAGGTCGATATTTCAGCTGTTAAACTGAATCAGACGTTGAATAATAGAATGTTCACTTGTGAATCATGTGTATTAAGCGAACGACTCTTGATGCTTGAGTCTCCAACGACCCTCTACCTAGCACGTAAAAAAATTCTTTAGTACTGCAATTAGATGGCCGATTCGAATTACAGGGGCCACAAAACTTCTCATTAAATGGCCCCTCCAAAATACGTTCATTATCTCTTGTCTGTGCTCGCATCTTCAAAGGTTCTTAGCTTTGACAATCTAAAGACGCGGTTCTTCCGACAACCAATTACCCTTACTTCATGAAGACGCCATTCCTGACTCAATTTTTAAGTCTGTTGACTTGAAGAATCGAAAAACACAAACCGCCCTCCACTTTTGAACCCTTCCCAAATCGAGTTACCCTCGTGGTTTTATCTTTGCTTTATTGAGCCTAGGGCTTACATTCGGGTGAATATTGCTCTCCGCTGCGCTGATGAACTCGATTGTTTTTGGTCGGCGTTTTTCTGTGAACTGAACGGCGTCTCTGATAGAGCTTCGCTGAAAGATGGCAAAATTTATTATCGCTACGAAGTTTCCTTTCGCTAACGAAGCGTTTTTTTATAAAATGCTCCTGCGCTGTTTTATTGTCTTGATTGGGCTGTAAAATTTGTTCGGTAGCACTGCTGCGAATAATTAATACAATATACCTTCCGTACTGAAAAAACGCGGTCTTAACAGTTACTTTGTTATTAGACCTCACGAGCCTCTTGGATTGTTTCCCTTCAACTTGCGTAAATTTTGTGTAGCATTTTCCTCCGAAATTTACATTCAGCGTGGCTTGGGTGAAAAATTGGACCTTATTTGCAGTATAAATATTTTGAAAGCTCTCGCTCTGGCAGGACCTATAGACTCGAATTTGGGCCTCTTACGCGGTGCGTCTTTTCCGCCCACTTTCCCTTTTGAAATTGCTGAGCAATCGATGAGCGAACACAACTGCAGCATTACCGAGGCATGCCATCTGCGCCGCGCTTTCTCCTCTCCTAGTTTACGGAAGTTCTTGTTTTTTTCCATTTATTTCCCTTGCTAGGTAACTGTCCTGTAAATTTCAAATCTTGTCTATGTACAATAGGTTCAAAATAAAAAGATACTCGTAAAATTGGCATGTCTAAAAAAGAGTTAAACTCTTTTTTTTTACACCTCTGTTGTTTTCTTTTCGTTTCTGTTTCATATGTTCCGCGATTTTTGATCTCCCTACTAAATGGTGCCTTCCTCCTTCTTCTCTTCCGAACGCTCTTCTTGCGGTTAGGGAGGCTTAAACTTACGTCTAATCTTTTGTTTCATATGCGAGATTTTATTTTAGACGCATCAACTCCTCCACGAAGATAAAGTTGAGCACTGCTCTAGGAATCACTTGAAGAATGATATTGATGATCTTTGTCATCATGCAACATGCATTATTATTTTTTTTTTGAGAACGTATGTTTTTATTTCCGGAATCACTAATTCATTCCTTCGTTCACTGATTTAAAAAAATGCTGAAATATTTGTCAAGCATTCCTTTCTAAGCAATTAGAATTTGTCTCCCCAATTGCTCTATTGTCTTTTGAATCACCCATGTAGTGTTCGCGAATAAATCCCATTTTCGTAAATAATTTTCGTTGTAATTTGATAAATTTTTTCTTTTTTATTTTGCACTCATTGTACATAGGAGGTGTATCGGTACACCCTTTTTTAACAAAACTATAAGTTAGTTTAAGCGTGCCCACTTTTTAACAACAAACTTCCTCAGAGAAGTTGCAAGCGAACGGTTTTACTGACCACTTTTCCTTTTTAGTTGAAGTAGTTTTCTTTGCCTCGGTTGTCACTTAGCTTCCTTTTCTTGTTTACGACGGTTTGATCCCAAAAGTAGCCCCGTTCTCAACGCAATCATGTAGTTTCCTGAAGTAGACCGCGATGCAATTCAATAAAACTATGAAAGTGGGTCCACTTTCGCCCTATTCGCACGCCCCACCGCTTTTAGAACTCATCAGCGGCCTCCTGCTCCTGCCGTTCCATCGCGCTCGCAATCACGGCGATGGCCTTGCTTTTAACCACAGCCTCTCGCCTCCAACTTGTAAACCTCCAGCTAGACCCGTGTCCGTTATTTCGATATTTCAGGTCAATTTTACCATTGTGTTTACCATATTCCTACATTTCTGGTTAGTCCTAGCGTTATATTATATTTCTGGCTAGTCCTAGCGTTGTGTTTTCCATAGTCTTACATTTCTGGTTACTCCTAGCTTTATGTTCTCCATATTCCGACATTTCAGGTTAGTCCTAGCAGTGTGTTAGTGACATTCCGACATTTCAGGTTTAGTCTTTGCATTATGTTTACGATATCGATTTTCATCGGAATTGGAAGTTACTTTTAGTCTGTGTATGTCTCGTCATCCCTGACGAATGCGAATATTTCACTGGAATCTTCAGAATCCTACCCCTCAGGGGGATACAACTATTGTATCTATTGGAATTAGCGCTCCCAGGGGGACTATGTGAGGGCCCGAGTTAAAGGTTAGGTAGGCTTCCTTTTTGTTGAAATAAAATAGGTTTTTGTTTTGTTACAAACCATCTTTTTTCGGTTCACTGCTGTCCTGTTTTTCAGCACCTTCTACTATCTCCTTCGACTTTTTCTTGTTTCATGAACTTCTTTCTTAGCTTACTGTTTCTGTGCACCTTGTGCATGGATTCTTCGTTCCCTCAACTCCATACTAAATGGTGCCTTCCTCCTTCCTCTCTTAGAACATCTTTCTTGTGGTTAAGGGGGCTAAAACTTTCATATATAACAATAATAACCTTCAGAATCCTAATCTCTAATGAGGTAATGTAATGCCACTCTATTTGTGTTACTTATCTCTGTACGTCAATATCGGAGAATTATCCCTATTATATTAATATTTTATTTATTGAATTATTCCTCTAGGTACAGCATTGAGAGAATGCAAAAATACCTAATGAGATTTTTGAAACCTGCTCTTTTTCTTTGTAGTATTTCAGCTCATTATCATAATGATCTTCTGCTTCTTTTGAACAATCTTTGCTTCCGAAAAAATGCACTTTCATTCGTTGCTCGCCTCATTGTGCGAGAGCAGGTGAAGGAGACGCGACTGCGCTGAAGTGCGTTCACCGAGCCCCTCTCGTCAGCTCATCAAGGCGCAATAAATGCAGGGAATTTCTCCATTGAACTCTGCATATCATTTGCATGTAGTATTCTTGCCAGCCGTGTCCTCGGAGTTGCCAATTGGGGCAGTGAAGCACGATTGTGTTATCGCACAAAATTCTGAATTGGTAATATTCTCTTTATGCGGTTTTGTAGTTGTTGGGGGAATGTGAAACGCTTTATTTTGTGTCGCCGGCATACATTGAGCAACGAGCGTATAGTTCTCAGTTGTGCGATGTGTGACTTGCAGTTGCTGCAATTTGGCGAGAGCAAATTTCTTCTACTCTGACTCGCAGTTCTTTTCTACTCTGACTCGCAATTCTTTTCTACTCTGACTCGCAATTCTTTTCTACTCTGACTCGCAATTCTTTTCTACTCTGACTCGCAGTTCTTTTCTACTCTGACTCGCAGTTCTTTTCTACTCTGACTCGCAATTCTTTTCTACTCTGACTCGCAGTTCTTTTCTACTCTGACTCGCAGTTCTTTTCTACTCTGACTCGCAATTCTTTTCTACTCTGACTCGCAATTCTTTTCTACTCTGACTCGCAATTCTTTTCTACTCTGACTCGCAATTCTTTTCTACTCTGACTCGCAATTCTTTTCTACTCTGACTCGCAGTTCTTTTCTACTCTGACTCGCAGTTCTTTTGCCTTACTGTGCAATAATATTTGTCAGTGAAACCGACAGACTTTATGTTTCGTAGTTTTGCTCATGCAATTAATGATGCAAAATCGTTTCATCGCAAAATTTTATTTTCAGTAACTGAAAACACACTTCCTTTTAAATAATACTTTTTGGTCGCTTCCAAACAAGGAAGAAGATTCCTGCCCGATATTCTTTTATGTTGCGCTCTGAACTCAGGTGTCTTGCAGCCCTTAATGCCAAGTGTTCGCTGCTCGCAGTTCATTTAAGAGTTTTGTTTTTGAAATAAATGCGGAGAGTGTACTGATAGTATTTATACTCATCGCACATGGAGGACTGCGTCGTCGAGTGTTGCAGTAGAGTTGCTATGCGTGCAGCAAACATCAATAATATATTATTATTGATTCAACCGATTGCTGAAATTAAATTTTCAAGGCAGAGGAGCATTGAATTCCATTTTCCTATGTTTTATTTTTCGTTGCAAAGGTTAGCGTTCTATGCTCAAGCATCTATGGTGCTCCGTCATCCACGCTTAGCCATGTGCTTAATAATTACTTCCAGCCATCTGGAATGTAATAAAATTTGCTGATTTAGCTCTCGTCAAAAGGGGGATAATAGTTGAAACTTATAAATCAACGCTTTAATAATTCAAATATTTATTGGGGTTATAATGATTTTTAATATAACCATGAAATTATTTAATAAGCTAGGAGGAAGCAAAACCCCCAAAAAAGTTGTTACATGATTTTGGAGTCTCGTTGCTCTCTTTGATCTTCGGCCATTGAACCGCCTGGCCATTCAATTATTTCGGTGAATGCAGTGGCGTGACCGCCCCTCCAAGCGCCCCTTCTTTCCCTGCTACAATTTTCACGACGGCTATTTCGGTGGCTGCCCTCAGTAGGCTTATCTCATGATGCCCTCGTTATCTGCCCTCTTTATCGCGCCTCACCACGCCCCTCACTTCCTCGTGTCGCGGCCAGGCGCTGAGTGCTTGACTCTCTTGCTTCATGGTGTTTCTGCTCATGCACTCCTTAATGAATTCTTATAAAGCCATTTCCGTAATTATTACAAAGCTCTTTTTGTAATTAGTATAAAGGTCTTTTGTAATTATTATAAAGTTATTTTCGTAATTATTATAAAGCTCGTTTCGTAATTATTATGAAGCCATTTTCGCAGTTACTATGGAGCTCTTTTCGTAATTATTATATAGCTTTTTTGGTAATCATTATAAAGCTCTTTTCGTAATTATTATAAAGACATTTTCGTTGTATTTTAAACTTGGAAAATTTGCGCATTGTCGTCTTGGAAGATGCCACGATTTCGGTAGTTTTAAATATGTGCTTGTTAGGCCTGTGCTTAAGCTTGCTTTATAGGTGTCATGTTATGTTTTTAACGCTACTCTAAAGTAGGAACATATTAGCTCAACGACTCAATCATTCTGAATTTAGTGCGCGTGTTGTTCTATTAGCCGTGATACTTAGTGGAGAGGCTGTATGCTGGAAGTAATTTATCATTTGACGATCATTGAACTTCCACTTCAGCTTCTAAAAATTTTTGAATGATTGTCCTGCTTTGATATAGTCAGGTATATTTACAGTTCGAATAAAGCTTAAGCGTTAGCTGTAAATCAAACGTTATTTCGTTGTTTGATTAATTAAAAAATTGTTTAGAAATTACTTGGACGCTGTGTATGCCAAGAAGCATTTTTCCAATTTAAGGACAGATACAGGATTTTTCACAGTTGTTAAAAACTCTCTGGAGGAGACAACCATAGTAACAAATAAGCGCTCCCAGGAGGAGATATAGGTTCTGAGCTGAAGGTCAAGCAGACCTTCCTTTCGTTAAAGCAAACAAGTTTCCTGCTTTGTTACTGTTTGTCGTTTTTCGATTCATTGCTATCCTGTTTTTCAGCACTTACTACTTTTATTTTGTTTCATAAATTTCTCTTCTATATTACTGTAACTAATGCGCAGGGTTTCTTTTGTTGGCATATACAATCTGCGTGGATTCCTTGTTCCCTTGACGTTATGATATGTTCCTGCTTCCTCACTTTAGAACATCTTTGTTATGATGAGATTGGCACAAATTAGGTCATAATCTAATCTTGTAAATATTTTGATTGTCGATCTTCATCAGATCCATGGTTTTAGTTTAAACTAATTCCTGTGGAGCTAGTTGCTCTTTTAGTTGAAGAATGGGTTTTCTCTTTAACAGATATGAGGTCGGAATACGTTTTTTCCATTTGTAAGAGTTCGGAGTATCGCTCACTTCTCATCTCGTCTAAATCTTCTTCCAATTCATTTTTCAATTCTAATTCATGTTTAAATTATAACCTAAGAGTGAATGAGCAAATGTTCTTAAATTATTTGCTGCTACTGTGAATTCCATTGCGTGTGCTGTTGTCTCACAAAAAAAACTTGTAAACAATAATTTTATCCAGCAGAACGAATATTCGCATAATTTTGTGGAGACAAGGATATACAGGTATTGAATGTCTAACGCTGCCAAAGTACCTTAGATCTTCTTCCTTGATGAACTAACTACCAGATACACAATAGTTGTATACTCTTGCGGAGAATAGTCGCAAAACCTCCTTTCGTAGTTTATTATTTTTCATGTTGCCAGTGATCAAATCAATCATATTTAGGAAGTTTTGCAAATACTGCTTCCTTGTTCACAAATGTGCTTAGTGCCTGTGCTATTTACGGTCAGTTCCGTACATGTAGGACAGTGCCTGACAATGAGGCCTGGAGCATGGATATTTACGGTCGAATTTGTTCCATAGGAAATGAGGTAAACAGGACGTCTCCCCCGGCCGAAGTTATACGGCTGTAGGACGAGTGTGTCAAGGTCGCTGTAAAATTTGCAATTGCCTGCGGAAATGATGATGGGCGCGCTGTGGGTCCGGCAAATGACCCAAAGAGTGATCCGATGGTCGAATTCAATTTTCTCGGAGGGTGTTTTGCCTCGTGTTAACTCGTTAAATGTTTGCAAATAGTGTTCTGAAGCGGTTGTTCTGTAAGTATTAAGATTCAGTTGTGCGTAATTTGTTTGTTTGATTGCTTTATTCTTTATAAGAGGCGTCGAAAGTGTAACTATAGAGTTGAAAAATTCACACTCCATCATAAATTGTTGCATTTATTCTGATTACAGTTGTTATTAAAGAGTTTGTTGATATTTAATTATTTTGAATTATTATTGAATTCTCAAGTTGAAGTTGACTTCTCTCACCTTCTACTTATGAATTTGAAACTTTTTATAGTTTTAAACGAGTTTCATACTTCGGGACTCTAAGCGTGGGAGATTTATGCTTCTCTTCACTATGTTGGCTTGTATTTCAATGCGTGGTACAAGTAAACGAGTGGTTGAATTGTTGCGGTAACTCAACGAACTTTTCGTTGTCGGAAGATCATCTTAAGTGTTAGTTTAAAAGCAATGTTCTTATTATGTCCCTATTGCTTTTCATTTTTGTTTCCGCTTTCACAAATTTAATGATGAAATGATACTCTCGCAACTACCTAGATGAAATCAGTACTTAGCTTGGGTAAATACATTTTTAACCCAGATTAATAGTTTTCATTCATTTAAACGCATTTTTGCTTAGATGAAAGCAGTTTTTACCTAAATAACCGTAGTTTTTACCCATCTAAAATGAATTAGTACTCACATAAATTTTTTTAGCCACATATAAGCAGTTTTTACTCGCATAGAATCAAATTTTACGCAGGAAGAAGATTTTACCTAGATAAAAGTAATTTTTACCCTGACAGAAGCAGTTTCTACCCAGATAGAAGCAGTTTTTACCCTGAGACTAGATTTTACTAGGACAGATTTACCTAGACTAATGCGCGAAGAATAAACTTGCGAAGAGCACAGCAATGACTAGATTTGAAACTGACCGACGTGATGATGGCACCAGAGCACAGTTACGCCGTTCAGTGGGAGCTCTGCGCTCAGAGATCGTATGATTCTGATCGGATGTGATGAACTTCGTTGATAGCAGAATATTGGTGTTAGTTTCAGTTGTTTTGTGTTGCAGCTAACGTAGAAGATTATTTAGTCGAATTAATAACTTTTCAGACGTTCGCGCATGTCCTATTCGGTAATTATTTCCGTCTTGTGGTTCTTGAACTTGATTATATTTGACCTATTATAGTATTTTGTATGGATTTAGTCTTCAATTGAAATCGTCCATCAATTCAGCGGAAGACAGTTTTGATGATATTATTACTAATTTTTAATAGTTCTAACGGGTCATTCATTGTTTAACCCTCTAACGCCCCAGAAGAACACACGGTCCACTCTCAAAAATAACCTTGATATACCTATAATGGATTTTTTGGTAAAATTTCTCCCTAATCTCTTCGAAGTTCACTGCCGAGTGGCAGTTGCTCCCTTACGTTGATGTCGGTGACAACCCGATGCCATTGCCAGTCATTCGAATAACGGTGGTTGTGATGACGGTAATATCAGTACAAAAATGCTGACGTTACAGGGTTAGTTGGTCTCTAAAAAACATTTACGAGGAATTGGGACCAGATCTTGGGATCTATGACAAAACTTGGGAGAATCTTGTAGTATTCACAAAATTGTATTTTAGATGACAAAATCATTCAACTGTGATTTGCGATGATTTTCCACTATGTTTTACCCATGATTCATGGTTGTGATACGCATCCTGCTTATTTGTTTGCCTAGTTCAACAAATTTCTGTAGGTAGAATCAATTTTTTCAGATGAATATATGTATCTGCTTAAGTATAAGTTAACCCACGTTAGGGCAATTTCAAAAGTATTTCAAGGTGCTGATAACTATCAAAACCGTTTCAAACCTAAAAAAAAATCCATTTAGTTAACAATTCATTTCCTTATCAGATTTCTCAAATAATTTCGTATTTCAAAACTCAGTTGGTCAAAATAACTCTGGCTGCGCTGGTTCCGAAGTTCAGCTGGCATCAGATTATCTTATATAGTCAAAAACTATTGAACCAGAGCTTCATTAATATGTCACAGTAAGTTTATAATTTCCGTACATGCTCACATGACACGCAGAACGTTTCACCACAGCACCACCCAGGCAGGATGTAGGGAAAGAAGCCTTGATGTTTGGTGTGGTGGGTATAGAATTTCCTTCCTTCCGGCCTTTCTTTTTATTTTCGGCGCTTTCCGTTTTGCCAAAAGCCCGCCAATTTTTTCCGGTAATGAGGACACGTTCCTGCCGTAATAGATACCGCGAGTGGCCGCCCTCTGAACAGCTGCGAACTTATCCAGCACTTGTTGTGACGCTGCTTTGATGTATCATCAGCCTCTGTCGCTTCTAGTTTTCGATATTTTTTCCTTGAATTAATATTTTCAATTAATCGGTTACCTTCGTTGTGAGTTAGGCGACACACTCCAAAATCAGCAGTGTTGTTCAGCAGTAGGTTCAATTATATGGGAAGGTATGCCTTAGCGTTCATTTCCCTGTTTCTTTTTCTACAATTTATCTTCGGTAAAAGTATCCTCGAACTTTCATGGGCTTGCTTCAGTGTGTAATTTTTCGTCTCGTTATAGTTATCCCTGCTTCTCCTGAAAACTTCCAACCTATCTGGTGGTTACGACAGTAAAAATTCTTCTTTCGGCCAGCGGACCTCGAGTACGAACTGGTCTCGGTGTCGTCGTTTTTGCGCTTCGGGTTTTCGTCTGTGTAAGGTTCATTTTTTCCTAACTGTAGCTGGTAGCACCAATGAAACTATGCAATTCTGCTCATTGGCAGTCAATTTTACGTTATGATCTTTTAGCATTTTGGTTATGGAACAACAAATCATAATTGAACGTCTCCTAAAATGGTGATGGGTATAATAGTGATAAACCAGATAAACTAGTAAAAGAAAAATGGCGAACAAAAATTTCTCACTATAGTCGATGCTACTATCATATTAATTTGTCGGAACTCGAAAACTTGTCGCTATTCCCCAAGTTTCTGGAAACTCCTTAGCCTTTGTCAATAAATACTTGTGCGTGTTTAATTGATTATGGTTCATTACTCTCTCTCTCTCATGCCTATCTCGACTCCAGAATTTGCTTCGGCGTGTTGCGTATTGGACTATAAATCGTTACCATTCTTCCGTCATGCTCGAACCAGGTCTAATCTGCCCAATAAATCAATCTCTGACGCGCACCTCAGGCAGCCAGTGAGCCCTGGTCTTGCGGCAACAATTCCGGGCCAAGTTGAACTGGCGTGAGGTCACTACTGTTTAATCCTGTTCCAGAGCATTTTTCACTTTGTTTGTCTCAGATTTTTTTAAATTAATAATGAACGCGATTGATTGGAAAACTAAGTGGTATTCTGTAGTCTCTACCATTGTAATTTTCTTTAATCTACTTTTTGCTCGATTCGTGTGATTAAATTACGGTTAATTTTCTCAAATTATTTCCACACCTTGTTGAAGGAACTTTGAAACTTTCACTATTTAGGGAGTGCGGCAAAGATACTGGGTTGAAACTTTTTTTTAGCAATAGTATCATTCATTCAATTAACGCCCAATTTACCATTTCGTATTTGACTATTTTTTCCAAGTTTGAATGAGTGAATGTAGAAATGATATACTAATCACTATTAGAGTCGAAATAAAATACTCAAATTAGTGCAAGTCAGCGCTTACGCTCCTGCGAAAGTGACAGCGCACCCAACACAGCTCGCAGCGAGGCGCGACCACTGCTCCATGATTGCGTCATTTGAGGTCGCCGCTTGCAGGCGTCCCTTGATTTCAAATTCCAAGTGTCCAGCTGGTCTGCTTCGCTTCTCCAATTCAATTCTTGGAGCAGCGGCCCCAATCAACTGCCTCGAACCGTCTCCCCGTTGACGCTAACTAACATCCGAGACCATAATTGAGTAGCGGCTGCAAAGAGTTTCTGTTATTGCATTGGCACCAGAAAATGATGTTGTTCAAGTTTTTATTGCCAATCTAGTCTAATTTCCCAGATGTTGTTAACTTTCTCATTGGCCAATGTTGTACAAGATGATACAAAATTATTTATCTTACGCGCGAAAAATACAATGTAAATCTGTGGAGAGATTTTGGTTAATTGTGTCTCAGAGACCGATGTGTTTCTACTCTTGTATTTGGAGTGGAAACTCGAAGTTGATTATAGTGTATTCGAAGAGTCGATATACATTTTTATTTCAGCTGTTGATTTATTCAGTGAATGATCATTGTAGTGCATTCATTAATTTTAAATATTACTTTGGTTCGTAGGATGATTCCGTTAATGCATTTACATGTATGGAAATGAGTAAATAATTCAGCATTCTAATCAAACCTTGGGATTACTCGTCGGATTATTCATCGTTAATAACTCCCTTAATCTAGTAGTTGCGCAACTGGAAATGGTAACCATGCGTCGACATTTTATCTTGTATCAGCTGTCACACGTAAGCTCTAAAAATACTCTGAGTTACGCAGGAAAAGGCCTTCGCAGTGTGAGAACTCATGGTGCGCTCCTTTGCATCTGCTGCCAAAATATCCCGTTACCTTTCAGAAGAACGAGTTTAGGTAGGTCTATTCTCCTAGTGACTAACCGGATGTCTGTGCCGCATATATATGTGTACTGAATTTTTCTGCTTGATCTTTTAGTGAGGCTGCACGGGAGCACGTCATCGGAGGGCGGGGCTCCACCATGACGTCACGAGTGTGTGGTTACTGACTCTTTTCCGGTACTCTTAACCTAGAGCTGCGGTGATGCCACCTCAAGAATTAATCCTCATTGATGTTTATCGTGGCAGTATTTATCGATTGATATTACGAGATTAGAATGCAATAGCACGAAAATGACAGATGTCAAATTGAACATAGCAAATTTGTTCAGCGAACGTCAGTGGAGCTTGCGTCACTGAAGCCTTTCGCCGAACTGTGAGTGCTACGAGGCCAACTTGAACTAGGTGCAGGCCCAGGCCGTGCAGCAGCAGTGGCAGCTGTCAGTGTTTCTTGGCTCGTGTTGGGGGAGTGTGTGAGTGCTTCGTGGCGCTGGGTTTCGTATAGTGAATAGTTACGTTACGTCGTACTATATGTACGTTATGTCGTACGGAGTGCTATTTGGTGAATCCAAACTGTTCGATTCTTGGTGAACTTGGGTTTCGTCGCTCTCGTTGGAGCTGATGCTTGAAAATTACATTTTTATACATGTGTGCAGCATTTTTACAATTAAAAGTCTCGGAATAAGAAGCGATATTTATAAATTGCTATTTTATTGCTGCCTTGAAAGTATAGTGTGTATTATATATAGGGGGCTTACTACATCCCTGTATATGATATCGAAGAAGGAACGTGATCGTGGATAGCCTGTTTTCTCTCTCCCTATTGCTTTTTATTATCGTCGAGTAACAGATCGGCCATTGTTCAAACCGATATTAGTATGAATGGACACGCTCTGCGCTCCTAGGCAAGACGGAATACAATCTGAGTCGATTCGATCACCATAGTAACGTTAATAACAAGTGGCTCTATCATTGAGCATAGCTGTTTGTCGTTTGAACTCTTCTAGCACACGGTCGCGGCATTTCGAGATTCGCACCTCACCGATAACAACTTGTGAATACTCTTTCAAGTATTTTTTGCACAAGAGATTGGCTGCTGGTCGTCAAGTGTGTCACATGCTCAGTGCCACTGCGTCAGTGGAGTTGGTTTTATTATCCCAGCATCTTAATACTAATCTTGCGTTATTTCAGCTAGTTCATGCATTTCTTAATTTCTATGGTAGTTCATTCTGCCGTTCATTTGTCGCGCCCTTATTGTAATGATCGTCACTGTAGCTATCGTTGAAATCAGATTCGAAGTAAACCTTCAGTTAGATATTTATCAATATTTCGCGAGTCGTTAATTCCATTATCTACCAAAAATGTCGCGTTCTATATGATAATTCGGTGTTGATTCCCTGTCACAGAGCAGTAATACGTAGTAAGTGAGGTCTTGTCATTCCACTAGCGTTCTAGGAAAATTAATCTAGCGTTATCAGAATTGGTGATAAATTGATAAGCAAGAGAGTGAGCTTGTGCGCACTCCATAATGTGTTTGTTATTGTGTAGTCTTCGTGGGGCTGTCGAGGGGAACTGTTCTTTTTAGGAACTCCTTATAGTGTCGATTGTTTTACATTGACGCTGTTTTCGTTTTTACTTCAACTTAAGAAATTGTTCTTTTGAGATTTCAACTGAAGTGAGAACACTACGTAGTCAAACCTTTCAAGTGGAGCATCTACTGTAACATTTCAGCCGCCCAAGTATTTCCTCCGTAGTGGGCCGCTAAGCCCCGGCAGAAAAAGTTAGAATGAGTGTTATTACTTACTCTCATCTCCTTATCTTGGCCTGCTTTTGTCCTATATCATGGGAAAGTGACCTAGTATTGTGCGCTTTCAATGTAGATGTGTTGTGTCGCCATTGAAAAGCCTTGCTAGGCTCGTCGCATTTCTTGAAAATTTTAGTCATTTTTGTTTCGTTCCCGCTTATAGTCATTGACACTTACGATAATTCTATGAATTTTTCTCCTAATTTATTCCGTGAATCTCTGTCAAATATTATCTATTTCCAAAGCAGAACACACTACTAGTCAGCCGCCAAAGATAGCCTTAAGAGAATTACTAATTAAAGCGTCGTTCATCTGAATCTTCATTTCATTAGAATATTCAAAATTCAGAATTGCATGTATTTTAAAACATATCCGTGTCTTGAGTTTGCTGATTAGTTGGTGCATCTTCGCTTCCATTGCTTAAAGTTGATCTACCAACCGAGAAATTGCGTAGCTTCAGAGAACAGTTCCGCGTGATGGCGACGTCAGTGCTTAGGCAGCCTTTGCACGACAACATTTTAAACTTGGATGAACTTCTCTCAGATATTAGCTCTTTAAACGTGGATGATTTATTTTCGGTGAGTATAATTTATTCTGGTGTCCTTGGTTGCAGAGTTGTCTTGTGAATTTTCGGCTTTAATTTGAATGAAAGGAGGCTCAGAACCAATGCTGCGTAGTGGAAAAGCCATTTCCTGTTTGTAAGAAAGTTTTGATAATGGCATTGGTTTGGTTTGAAATTTTATTCGTATTTTATTCAATTAAACATAATCTGTTTACTTTATCACGATTCGTGTTTCTTACTTTATTTAATTCAAAGCTGGTTAACTTCTTGTGACGTCATCGAACATAATTTTTTCTTATCACGGATGGTGTGACACTTCCATCAAAGAAAACTCAATTCGAAATCGATCATTTTGTCAACCTCGCATACAATGAGGGGAACTCGTATATGTAGGCTTCTAAACTTCTACCCTCTCTTTGTAAACGATTGTTTATACTTATTCATTACATGGCTCAAAACAGTTATCATTGCTGTCATGGTTTCGTGACATGTTTTTGCCTACAGTGTTAGGATGTTCCACCAAAAATGGAACTCAAAAATGAAAGTAATATAATTCAAAAGCTATTGGCTGCATTTTTATTCTGTTTGGAGTATATTCTTTGGTGAACGCTTTTCAACAAATGCTTTACGTTTCGATAAAACATCTCCAAAAACATTTACCTGTAGATCCTCTACTGGAGGCTGTCAGAAACAAGTTTGGGCAGGAAAATCAAACAATAAAATGTACACGCTACAATTAAACCTACTTTGAGTTTTAGAAATGAAATCCTTACAACTATAATATAGTAAATATTTTATTAAAAATAATGCGAACATGTTTCAAGCTCCAATTCCTTCCACATGTCGTCCATTTCTGTGCGCGCTCTTTTGAGCTCATGGTCGCATGCAATCCATGAAACAACTCGTTTGATTAACTGTCGATCATTTTTTAGTGCAGTCAATTCGACAAGTGATTCTTTCAGTTCTTCAGTGTATCGAGGGGGACTAGAATATACTTTGTCTTCAAGCTTCCCTATAGAAAATAATCCCAGGGTGTTAGACATGGGGATCTTGAAGGCCCAATTTTTTATTCTATAATCCCTAATTTCAATTGCGATCATTTTTATGAGATTATTTAAGTAGCGGGATTTACATAATTTGCATGTTTTTATATCAGAGATTGGTATCACAGATACATGACAAATTTCAGTGAATAAATGATATTGCTATTTTTTCTGAAACTTAGACGGTACGGGTTACTTGATAGTACGTTATAATATGGTAAAATAGGTTATATATATATACTTCTAAACAAATCATTTCATTCACAAGGAAAATCAGTATAAAAACACACCAGCTCATACTATAGTTTCTCATTTACATTCTCTTTCATGGAGTGTTTATTTCTTGAAAGGTCGAGGAACTTATTGAGTTACGCGAGTTGTGCGTGGTGCGAGCCGCGGCAACAGCTGCGTGCGTGCTGCTGCCGCTGTGGGGCTATTTCTGTAGCCGCTGCAGCCACCCTAAATTGGGCGGTCTAACAGCCGCTTTAGCTCCAGTCCTTCCTACTGATATTTGAAATGACCACCAGAATCTTGCATTTCACTGGTTTTAAGCCACTTGCCGCCTATTTTCTATGGGTTTAATACATGTATTATGCTAGCCTTTGTATAATATACATATCATGTGCAACATATTCCTGTGAAGTCAATGTTAGGTTGTATTTCAGTGTCGTTACCTTCTGTTTTTACTTTTATCCTTCTTCGTAATGTTTGATGTTAGATTTGAATTTTGAATTAGTTAAATATTTAGTCAATTGTGGATGGGTGAAAAGTAAAGCTCTCTTGTTTGTTCACTTATTGTCAGTTTACCCATCAGATGCTTCGTTAAGTGCTGCCGTTCGAAACTTTCGATGAAAATTATGAGCAGTCTCACTGTTGGCATTTCATTGTTCCATGAACTGAGAGAATTTCGAAAACTGTGTTCAAATTCATCTGTTATGGGTAATGTGGCCCAGAGAATTTCTGAAACTGTTCAAATTCCAAGTTCAGACTGTTATGCGTTGAAACTGCGTTCAAATTCTAAAAGTTCAGACGTAAGGCACGGAAACTACATATATCATCTAATACTGATTATGCCGTACAGGGTTTGGACCAGCCGAGTCACGACAACAGAGCATCGCTGTCTTCCGCTCTCGCTGCTCCGTCGTCCCCCACACCGACCTACAAAAGCTCGTCCTCCAGCAGCAGCACCGCCACCGCCATCCACAACCATGTCCTCCCTTCCACCTCCAGTAGCGCGCCCACTGCGGCTCCTCCGTCGGGAGTTGTCCGGAGAGAAAGACTGCATCCGCCCCGAACGGACACCCATAGGCTCTCGAAAGCCAATTTGGAAGGTGGGTGCATCGAATTTTACTCAATGATTTTTAGTT
This sequence comes from Morinoia aosen, assembly GCA_030386875.1. Taxonomy (NCBI): domain Eukaryota; kingdom Metazoa; phylum Arthropoda; class Malacostraca; order Amphipoda; family Talitridae; genus Morinoia; species Morinoia aosen. Next base: position 80,261,971 of record CM059561.1, on the reverse strand, counting down.
CTCTAGCTTTAATATTTGAGCTTTTTTAGCACGAGTCTTGCCTGTTAAATTCAAGAGACTCTCTTTTAGAACCGTTGTTTGTGAAGAATGGTAAGAGCAAGATGAAAAGTATGTAATTTTTTTTTCAAATAAACTATCTTAAAGTACCTGAATTCATAGCTCGCCCCCCTACAGTGAGCGTACTAATTTTCACTTGAAATTTTATTTTAATTTAACAAGTTAATCTACAATTACTAGAAGACGCTGCTACATCTCCCTTGAGCTATTAGGTTCTACAAAGTGCAAAAAAAGTTTTACTTTTGATTTGACCAGGTGCGTCAGGAAAGTAGGCCAATTTATCGACTGCGGAAATTATTCTTTGTTTTCCATCTTCTATATCTGCGCTGCGAGTCGATAGGAATACGTATTTGTGACGATGATATCGTGCGTTATCTCTGAAGAGTATGACTCATCTACTGAGCAAGAACTTGCTTCCTGATCTTGCTATCGACCGCAAATTTCGGTCGACGCTTTACGACTCATTTTATTCTCGTCATTATTTTTGCAATCCATTTCATCAATATTCCTCTCAATAGGTGGTAATCCTAGGAGACGCTATTTTTCGTGCCACACTCACAACGTCCTAAAACGGGCAATAGTTAGGATGCAATAAATGAAGCTGCGACCCAGCAAGCCATCTGTCTGCCCGTGCTTGGCTTGTTCATTGATTGTTAAGATATTGGTCGTCACTCAAGGTCGAGTGACACACTGAATATAATCCATGTTGTTCTTGAATTCAAGACACGACCCGGAAATGACTAATGTCCGATTTCTTTCGAATTATTGAAAAATCTGTTTCGTTTGTGTTTACATGTGGATTTGTACGTCATAATTTAAGATCATGAATTAACACGTTAACTGTGGCAGGTTAAGTTGAGTTTCAAGATTAAACTCAATTTCAACATTCAACTTTAGCGTGCACAAAAAATTAATTGAAAAGTGCAATCATTTGGATTTGCTCGAGTTGAAATAAAATTTCAGTTTCTGGCCACCATTTTCTGGTGGGTCACCAAACAGTAAACTTGTTTAGAACCGTCGGGACGAGAAGTTTGTTCGTGCATCTTAGGATTGCTGTGCGTCACTTTCTGAGCTGGTGAGGTGGTGGTGGCGGCTTGCTTCGTCTGTTCTGAAGTCAGCGCCCTGATAAGGGGCTCTCGCTTGCAGAGCGGTAGCTGTCTCTTTGAATTTAGTGCCGGTCTTTACACCGCACGATAATTTCGAGTATTACTGCATGGCTGCGAAAATCCGAAGTTTTGCCTCACGACCTTTGCTCTGTTAAGTGCTCTTCGATCTGTTATATTTTTAGGTCAAAACTGTAGATGGTTCTGACATTGCTCGTAGGATGACTGAAGACTTTAGGAAATTTGTTACTATGATGAAAACGGCCCATAGAAGAGGAAGAAATATTTCTGTATATCAAAAGTGTTCATGACTCGCATAATAAGTAGGTTTTAGCTTGAAGCGAGCGGCGACTCGCCATCGAGAGAATTGTTCATTTAATGAAGTGTCTGGTTGCTGCTGAGCAACCTCGTTGGTCCTTGGAGGACAGAGCTCTGTTTTATGTCTTGATCAGTTGCGCTTGGTCCTCTTACTGCACCTAACAACGACGCTTCAACCACGTTGACTGTTTCATTTATTATGCACCTGCAAATACTGGATGAACGTTGCTTCATAACGTAAATGTTAGTTTTCTATTTTTTCGCCTTCTATTCATTTGCCTTCGATTATAACTCGAGCAGATATAGTGAGTGCATTTGGGCAACTAATGTACGCTTCACATTGCATAAGGTTGTTATACATCTCTATTCTATTGCATGTTTCAGTGTGCAATATTTATTATTCAATGAAATTTTTAGGACATCCCATTGGGCATTGTATCTGTTTTGTTTTTGCATGATTTTCTTTAATTTTTAACTAAATGAGCACACGCAATTTTGACATTTGATTTATTCGTTCAGACTCAGGAGATTTGGAGCTGGATGCCATCTTGGGAGAGCTGTGTGCTCTGGGCAGCCAGTTCGAGATAGAACTCAAGGACAGAGCCGTCGAACTCTCTCCTTCAGTCTCCGGCCCAACTGCCACTTCTGCAGGTGGGTGCATACTTCAGTTCTGCGAGTGTAGATGCGCTGTCATATCCAACTTTCGTACGAGTGCGACGCAAGTAAAATTTAAAACTGAACTGAACTTTTTGCTTTACCACTGTGCATTACTTGTTTCATAATTCACGGAATTATTGTTGCTGTTAGTAACATAATTCTTGTTTATCCATTGTCAGCCCGCAAAGGTTTTTTATTGTTCTGTTCGTGATTTGTAGCCATTGTTTATATTTAAATAAATATCTACAATGATCAACGTGGGTTAGAATTATATTTTTTAGCATAGATTAAATAGTCGCTCATTTATTTTCACATACTTTAGTGACATGCGCGCTTTATTTTGTGGGATAAATGGTGCAAAAAGTATATAAAGAGTTGTAAAGACGACTTTAATAAAATATAAATAGCGAGGATCCTGAAATTGTTAAATATTTCTGGAATAATACAATACATATTTAGAGAGAGAAGTTTTGCGCCTGAAGCGGTGAGTTGGTACATCTTCAATGAGGCTTCCTTGCAACAAAAATAGGTTATAAAGCTCCTCTGTATACCATGTATACAGAGGAGCGTTTGCTCCTCCTCGTTATAGCGTTTGCTTAGGCAACAAAAATAGGTTAGAAACCATCCGATTTCGTTAACTAAACTAAAGCTTCTCTATATACATGATACAGCCTTCATCGTTATAGCGTTTGCTTAGGCTTCAATTCCAATTCCCTTGTTTATGGTCGAATAAAATAAAAATTTGCATTGTTCGCAGTGACGAGTGCGCAGGCCTCTAGATCGTCTTGCAGTGTGAGCCGCCCTTCCTCCCAGCAGCCCCAGAGGGACTCCAAGTCCAAGTTTGACGGCGTTGACGGGGAGCAGCCAAATCCCGCCATGTGTGAGTCAATCGAAATTTATTCTGACCCTTATCATTGAATGGAAAATGTCAACTTATGGTTTGGCTTCAAAAACGGTGTTGGATGTTTCTTAGATTCGCATAGCTCCGGTTTCGATGTGTGCATTACTTTAAATGGTGAATAATTAATTACACGGTGAATAACTATTCACATATTTTACTCTCATCTTCACTACGCCAAATGAAGGTCAGTCTTATTAAGTCTACAATAACGTAAAATCACTCCCTTGAATCATATGTCCATTTGTCATTTCAAAACTATGAGTTCAAATGTTACATAGCTCCAATATAATTTCATTTTATGACCATTGAGAATCGAAGATGTATTAATGAGCGCAGTAGCCTCATTTCTTGAAAGATTTTTTGGCAGTGACCATATTTTCTCGTTTGGATTCAATTGTTAACATTTGTTTCATGGATCTTAGAAGATCCTTTGTAAATGATGCTTTCCTCTAGTATAGATATAATTTCTCATCTTCGTCTTACGTTCTTAACACGTTTCCTGCGATGGGTTACACTGAAGTTTTGCAATGTTCAATTCAAATTTGAAGACGATTGAAGTAAGCAATTTTAAAACTAGCAACGATTAACTGGATCGTGCCTTCATTTAGCTTTCATTAAGTATTTATAAAAATTGAGTTGGTGACTGCGGGTCGGTCAGCAGCCTTATTAAAATCTCGGTGACCACCAGTGGGTCACTTCGCCAGAAACGTGCTAACACATTGGCTTCGTATTGGTACATATGTGTACCACTAGTTAAATTGCTCATTCATCTACCGGTATTAATGAATAGCATTTCAATTATATACATCACTATTGCTCGTAGAATGGATTATAGCGTACGGGGTAATATATTAACTCGTAATTATATTTTTCATACTTCTTCAAAAAGATAGAAAAGCATTCGATGGGTTGAAACCAGCTTTTCAACACTACTTACAACCTAACCAAACGTTGTCAACGTGTTAACGCGGATGTAATAATGAGTACAAAATTCTGACGTCAAAAGGTTACTGCATTGTTAGTTAAGGTTCGCTAACGAATGTCCGTGTCCCGCAGCACGCACCGACAGCCCTGACAACGACAGCGCGTTCAGCGACAGCGTCAGCGTGCTGTCGTCTGAGAGCAGCGCCAGCAGCGGCGCCTCCAACGCTCAGCGCCAGCAGCAACTCCATGCCAACCAGGTGCGCGTGCGTCGTGTTTTGCCGCGAGTATTTCGGGCAGAGTGAGATGAATATTCAAGGAAATTATTACAAAAGGCCCGAAGAAATCTCAGATAGCTCCAAACACAAGTGAGATGAATATTAAAAGGAATTTACTCCTGAACGCATAAAAGAAATTCAGACAGCTACTAAAACAATTCATGAAAATCCTTCCATGTGTTTTTTTCGTTCTGCGTTTTCTGGGTTTCTTGAGTGGGTTTTTTAAACCATCCCTTTGATACGGGGACAGTTTGTAGCTTCATTCATTGAGCGAAAGGTGCTTACGGGTATTCTAATGAGAAGTATTAAGTTTTATAAAATATAGTGGTAAAATCAACGTGAATATGAAAATTATGTCATTACGTCCCCGTCTGATAATATGTGATCAATAGAGTAAAAACTGACAGAGCTGACGACCCAAATAAGCCTCCCAACGCTCCGTAACTGAAGCTAATTTATTAAACTTTTGGATTTGTTTTTTATTTTCTCTCAAGCGATTTACTTTCGTAACGATATACTTTCGGTGTACTTTCGTTTTATTTTCTCTCAGGCGATATCATTTCGTAAAAAATCTATCGATTTTTCAAGTAGAGGTTCGAGGTTGTTGGCTGTATCATTTGTGGAATCGTGACCATCCCAATGACTTAGAAATCGTGTTTTTCTTCTGCTGAAATTACACGTTTAAATTTTTGCTGGCTTGTTGTGTTTCATCTGTATAATTTCATTTTTTGCTATCTAGTTCGTGTTTGGTTTATGTTTTCAATCTTTCAAAAATTAGACTCTTGGCACATTCATATTCTTAGTTATCCCGTTCGCAGTACCTCATTTTAGGTTTTCGAGTAGCATAGGTTGTCATTTTTTCTATTATAAGAATCCCTTTTCGATGGTATCAGATGTCCTAATTCTAGAAAATACTCGTGAAATTCACGTGACTCATTTTTTCATTTCCGTAGTGTGGTATGAAAAAGTCAATACTGTGCAGCATGTCGAATGTTAACTTAGGCGTTTTCCTTCTACTTGAAATTAGTTGTTTATTTTGAAATAGACGTTATTTAACGTTTGAATAATGTCTAGCTTGTAAAGTAGTATTCACACACCTCTTCGAGCACACTGATGTACATTTCCTGAATTTTTAAATTTTCCAGATGAACAACGCCGCTCAACTCAAAGCTGAAAAAATCAAGTTAGCTCTGGAGAAAATAAAAGAAGCCAACGTGAAGAAACTGTTTCTTAAGGCTTTCTCTCGCGATGGTTCAAGCAAAAGTTTGCTGGTCGACGAGAAGATGAGCGTTGCGCACGTTACGAGGCTGCTTGCAGACAAGAACCACGTTACCATGGACCCCAAGTGGACCATTGTTGAACACCTGCCTGACCTCTACATGGGTGAGTCAACTTTGATCACTGACGTGTCGCGCTGCTTTATCTTACCGGAAGAGATGATGCTTGTCTTCCGCGGCTGTGAAACGTTAGCGTTGACGGCGAGTTTTCTTATCAATGAATTCCATCCCCAAGCTATGTATTGGATATTTTTCACGGAGACGACTGATAAATGCATTGAATGATACTGATGTTGCGTTATTCCTCATAAAATTTTTAATACTTTTCCTCGAAGTAATTACGCTGTTAATTTTCAAGCCTTTCATGCAGTTTTTAGTTACTTTGAAGCAGGTATTTTCAAGTTAGACGTTTAAGTTCACTTTGGTGCTATCATTTTGAATAACAGCTAATTGGACTCAGAAGAAATTTTTAATTACATGTATTATGGGTAAATACATGCATGTCCGTACGGTAATCTGATTTTGCTCTACTTATCTCTTGTACCTCAACACGTGCGTCTGTTTTTCAGAGCGAGTCTACGAGGACGACGAAATGCTCGTAGAAAACCTGCTGCTGTGGGCTCGCGACAGCCAGAACAAATTGTTTTTCCTTGACCGGCCTGACAAGTACATGCTCTTTTGGCAGCCCGAACAGTTTCTCAACACCTCTCAGGCTGCTCCTCTCGAGGCCCCGTTGGATGATGAAGCCAGGAACAGCATGATTGAGGTATGTGGCTTTTTATGGATGAAAGCGTTTGGGCTGTTTCATCGTTACTATTCCCTAGATTTTCAATTGGGAGGTGTTTTATTGAAAACATAAATTGAAGAAAGAATGTTTAAAATTTGTATTATGTTCTAAATACCTGTTTCTATCTTGATTTTTTCTGAATGCTATCAAAGTAATTTATGATAACGAATTAATGGGCTACCGTTTGCCCACTAAAATGTTTAGAAAAAAAAACAATGTCTGCTACACCGTGCAATGCAGCGTGATTCCTTCTCCTAAATTTAAACTTTGTTTCAGGAGTTCTTTTCGTCTGGCTCGGTTCCTGAAACTGAAGGTCCTCTCTTCTTGAAGTCCGAGGGAAAGAAAATGTGGAAGAAGTTTTATTTTGTTTTGCGAAAATCTGGGCTTTATTACTGCCCTAAAGGCAAGAGCTCAAGATCGTCCAAAGATCTCGTCTGTCTCGTCACATTCGAAGGCAACCAGGTAAAAATTTCTGTGGACTCAGCAAAGTAGCTTAGCTAAAAGAATGTATGAGAGTGAACATAGACAAAATATTCTACGTTTTCATTTACATCGTGTGAAATTAATATAGGATGTATATTTTGGCTTCACTTCTGAATGGACTAGTATGTTTGGCATTCCGTTTTTTGAAAATATGAAGGAAAATATTCGTTCTGATTGTTATTTCAAGTGCATTCCTTGTGCTGAACTCACAGGTGTACCAAGGGGTTGGATGGCGTAAGAAGCACAAGGCTCCCACCGAGTGGGGTTTTGCCGTCAAACCTGCATCCCTGCAGTCGAAGAGCAGCAAGTACATCAAGTATCTGTGTACGGACGATGCTGCAAGCATGCATCGTTGGATCACTGCAATTCGTATAGCAAAGGTAATTTTCATTACGAGACTTTTTTAATAGAATAGTTTGAAGTATCGTTTAATGTACTCAAGTTTCTTTTTGGCTTTCCGTTTTGTTGGATTGTTTTTTCCTAATCGATAGTCTCCTTGGAAGAACATATGGTTAAAAACCATCATTGACAGTTGTTTGATTCTCTATAATGCATTCTTCAAAGATAAAGCTAAATGATCATATTTCGTTGCAGTTCGGTCGTCGTCTACTGACGAATTATCGAGCTCTCATCGAGGATCTCGCTCAAGAAGATATCGACCTGTTGGCGTCTTCGCGGTCGTTCAGCTTGGCGTCAGTGGCAGCACCGTCTAGTAGCCAGGCTACCACTCCTTCCAGCGAGTCCCGGTCTCTGGACTCTTGCCTGGCTTCCAGCGTCGCCACATCAGCTGAAGACAGCGACCGAGACGATGATTGCGATAGTGATGGAGCTACTCCTGTCAACACACTCGATAGACAACATTCTTGGAGTAGAAGCAGCGATCTTGCAGCGGACTCTGCTCAGAACAACAGCAGCATTTATAATACTCTTGCTTCCACTACATCAAATAGTAGTTCATCGTCCAGTGGATGCATGAGTCATCGGTCAAATGCTTCCACTCCTTCTACAGAACATGGTTTCGAGTCTGAGTTTTCTCAGCAAGGGACCATAAAGCGGAAACCTGCAGCTGCCGCTCCTAAGATTCCTCTCACGAACACGACGAGACAGATGCTCCACGATCGCGAGTATGACTGTGCTGACAGTGTCGCGGCTCTTACTAATGGCGGTTCTAGCGGCAATTCTATCATAAGTACTTTGCGGCAGTCGCTAAGACGGTCTATTACTGACGAAGCCTCGTCCGGTATTAAAAGAAGAAATTCGAGCAGCAGCACATTACCAAGAGGCTTTTCTGCAAGCAAACAAACCTCCGAAGACATCACCAGTCACTCGACGCTCCCGTCTATGCCTGCTCCGATTTGTAAGTCAGCAGAGGTGGATGGGTTACCTTTACCTCTTCCTTTGCCCGAAGTAGATCCTGTGGATCCATCACTGTTGCCACCTCCCCCTCCAGAACTGCTAGCCTCTACGCTAAGCTTAGCATCATCTCTTCCGCCACCGCCAGATGACATATCTCCTCCAAATTCCGATGAAATGACGTGCAGTATGATATCACTACCTCCCCCACCGCCTCCCCTCACTCTCCCTTTACTCAACTCTGACTCGTATCAGATGTCACCTCCAACGCCCCATTCTCAAAAGCTCAAATCCCCTCCTCCCCCACCTGTAGCTCCAAAGCCTAGAAGGGTTTCTGAATCCTCTCCTTTAGCCTCGCCTGTTTCTCCTCCAGTTGGCGTAATTAAGTGCAAACCTCCCGTTCAACCACCCCCTAAACCTAAGAAGAAAATATCGTTTAGAGAAGACGTGCAGAACATTCCTCCTTGCATTTACTCCAATTCTCCTTCACCTCCTAGTCCTTCGTCTCCGTGCAAACCTCCTCCACCTCCCCGCTCAGATTCCACTCGTCTGTCTAGCTCTCCTCAGCGTCTGAGTCATCCCACTAACAAGCTCACGCCTCCTCGAGCTTTTCTCACGAACTTACAGAAAGTCATGCAGCGAAAGTGGCAAGTTGCTGAAAAATGCAAAGACTTCGACCAAAATCCTCATGAAGTTCTTGGCTTCCGAGATTCGTTGCTGCCACCAACCGAGACCCAGCGAAATGTTGGTTTGTGGATACAAGAGCATTACGGCAACATTTACGATCATCTAGGTAACAACCCCAACAACCAAAATGGCTCTGTGGACTCTGACAACTTGCCCTCACCACCTTTGCCTTCCCCCCCACCGATGTCCCCTACTCTGCCTCCCCAGACCTACGCTCCCATCTCTGGCTCCCCAGAGCATGGATCTGCACAAGCACAAAGCAACCGCTTGAGTCAAAGCTCACTTGGTCGGAAGAAACCTCCTCCGCCTCCTCCAAAGCGATCAGACAGCACACACCTTTCATCCAGACACTGATGACTTCTCTTGGTTAGAATTATTTCAAATTTTACCAATCTGAAGCTTTTGTTGTTTAATTGCTGAAACGTTCTATAGTACGCTCACGAGGTGTAATATAAAAATTGAAATTACAGATGGATTTTCGTGGAAAAATTTCCTAATTTAACTTTAGGTTCATTCAGTGCGGTTTCAGTTTTACTAAGCTAATTTGGTACTTCCATGCGTACGTTAATTAATTCTAGTATGCTCTGTAAGATACTTCCCTATCGCCGATTAATTTCTAAATTCCCTGTATATAAATGTTATATTTTGTACAAAAGCTAATATAAGTTTACGTTGGTACTTTCTCGGTCGCTTTTTTGTTACGCAGACTTCATTGAAGGAAGTTGAGCGTAAAGGTGCTGGTGACCTGAGGCCTGAGTAGTGAGCCGCGTTTGTTTCTTTTTGTTATTGAAGTGTTTTATGTTTCTCATGTGCCTATGGTTCTGTATTTGCTAATACGAATTTCTTATCCCGTTCAAATTTGTCGTAATGTTTCTAATGGCGGCGACTCGTTCCCACGAGTCTCTGCATCTCACTTTGATCCGCTCGAGTATTTACAAATACTTGGTTTAGTGCATAAATTCATTTACTCTAATGGGCGGTTCCAAACCTAACCATGAATTCGTTATTACACTCAATTCATCAATTTGGCCAAAATTTTTGGAAGACTTTGCCTTGTTAATTCAGTTAAGAAACTTAGTTTGGAACGGTTTTCACGCGAAATGACAGCTTTCTACTGTTTTTCTTGGCAATTATAATGTTTCGGTTTAATAGACTATTTTGTTACGATTTGCTAGCAGTAGCAAAAAATGTTTTCATGACTCATCATTCCTTGTTGTTGTAACGACAGTGTGTTAATTTGATTTTACCGCCATTTCCACTAGAAGTGCTCTCGTTTTTACGTTTTCATCACTGCCATGTTGCTATTGGACTTTTCGTTCATCTACTTGACTGCAAAGTTTTTTATCTCGCGGGTTGGCTTCAGCATTATTGATGTCAAGGTCTCCCACTTGTGTGTCCCTTGCCCCTATGCTGCAATTTACGTACCTGTACCACTTTTTCCACACAAATTGCTCTTCCCAGTTTCAGGAATAATTACACAAAGGTGCTTTGACACGTTCTCGGTAATGCACGCCTCACATTACATACTGCGATTTAGTTATCGTTCCATAATCTTTTCTCTTTCCGCGTACGTTCACGAGTACGTGGCCGGCTGCCCTACACTTGAGCCCTAACCGGCTGATGCCTGTTCTATCTTAAGATGGACTCTAATATTCGTACTTTAGTGTGACTCTCTAGTGTGCGTAGCTAGTGTGTAGACCGATCTTTGATGGCTGCAAATGCTGGATGCATTCTCACTTTTTCATCTTCCTCTGTGCCTGCGCTGACTTCGACTTGGGGTTTTTACTTATTGTAGTAAGGACGTGAATGTCTCTTGATGATGGTATTCTTTTCATTCATTTTGGGAAATTTTAGTTTTCTGCCTTAAACGTAATTTCTGGTTATCGTAAACCTCACGATTGAAGTCGAGGTGATATGCCTCAAGTTCTGTCTGCACTAAATTGTTTTCCATCATAGTGCAAATTGAAGTATATTTCTTTCGGAGATATCTCGTTATTTCGGTTTCTTTTGGAACACTAATTTCTTCTAATTTTTCTCATTAATTTTAACCACCGAAAACTCCTTTGTACTTAATGAATGCCTACTCTAGAGTCTTTTCTTCTTTTCGTATGGTTTTCTATGGATTTTACATCTTTGTACGTTAATGTATCGTTGATCATGCGATAGTAAAACTTGGGACATGATATGACCTAGCTGTGGATGATCAGTAATATATTCATTTTCTCGTACAAATATGCGCTGGTTGATCGTTGTTAACTTAATTGCTTGCGTCGGGGCTAAATTTTTTTTAATACCTGCACTGTTGATATCGCCTTTCCCTCGAGTTTCTCTCCATTGGACACTTGCCAGTACGGTTTTATTTTGGCTTGGTTGTCTTCGCCGTCTACTTGTTAGCATGAGCGGTACATTTGAATAACGTAACCTTGCATCAGACAAAATGATATGGTCATGTGTGAGCGTTTTCTCATAGCTTTCATAAGGCCATGCCTGCCGTGCAACAAGTTTAAAATAACTTAAATTACTTGCTAAAAAACAGTGTTCATGTTCTTTCTTACCAATCGAATCAAAGTCCATGTTAGAACCTGTTCTCAATTTTGAGAGATGCAGGAAGCGCTCACTGGGCGTGTGCAAAGACAAGAGAACGTATTTGTACCGTCTAAAAAACGTTTTTTTTTACGAATGAGTGACTAGGTTTTGTTCCTTAACACAGCAGTAGCTTAGTCGCTAATCTGCTTAAAAAGAGAATTGGCTCTACATTACACGGGATTCGTATTAAGTTCACTTGTTCGTAATTGCTATGCTTTGGGAACTGACGAGTTCTTGAAGATGCCGATGGCGTGGACGATCTTCTGATCTTCTCAGGTGCGATCCATCATAACGATGAGGGCCTTACTACCGTGTGTCAGTGCTCTTGTGCCAATCTTTCACTTGTTCGGTGCATGGTAAAAGTTGCTCTCACTTTTCAACTTCGAGTTGTTCCTATATTGACGAAGTTTTGCCTGACTAGCACTCTGCCTACGACAGCTTTTTCTCTATCATGAAATGTGAGTTCATGTCAGTCTATCCACTAGCTTTGTTGAAATTTCCAATAGTGTGGTAATTCCTGGTTGTATTGTTTGCATTGTTCTTCGCCAACCCTACTTGAATCTATGTAAAGAAATTATATGAATATTTAATGATGATCAATGAGTGTTTCGTTTTATTGTCTCGCATCGACCAGACCAATTTTTGTACTTATTTTACGCGTAGAACTAACACTTTAGTGTTGCCAACCCTTTTTAGCTACACATGAAGGAAAAATTTCCACTTAACAGTGGAATGCTCAAAACATTAGTCTCATTGGTAGAATCACAAAAATGAGGCTACTGCGGTTAGACGCGATATAAAATAATTCTATGATGTCATGGGGTCTAATCGCAGTAGCCACATTTTGATTTTGCCAACGAGACTTTGAATGAACAGTATAGCAGTTAGGAGTGAGAGGCGCTTTCTAGAGCTGAATCAGATTCGAGACACTGAAGAGTGTGAACAGTTGTAAGCGAAAAGATGCGATGAATAAGAAAAACTGAATATTTCCAAAAAGTCTGCAAAATATTGATATGTTTATTAAGGCATCGGTAAAAAAGAGTTATATCCGATTTGTAGAAATATCACGGTAAGCGTTTAAGTATCTATCAGAATGGTTGAATCAATTGTGGGCAAAGTAGAAAAAACATTTACTCTCAGTGTGCCATTAGTTACCAAAAAAATATAAAAATCTAACGCATTCTACTGACAGACGAACCGGAAAACTTTGAAACGTTTATACAGGAACGCTTTTAAATTGCTTAGTCTTTGCGTTGATACACGAGCTAACACAATTACACATTAATAACCAATGTTATCGACGGTATGATAAGTGGAAATAAGTAATGGTGCTCGTAAAATCAGCTCTAAACAGATGTTCGCTTCACTAAGTCGCTGATTCATAACAAATTCAAAAGCGATAAAAAATGCTAATAAAATTCATCATTTTAATAAAAAAAATCCAAACGTTACATCCATCCCATACAGTACACGGCGTTCTGAGTACAACACCAACTTTGGCCACTTAGGTTGGCGCAAGTTGACAAATTGCACCAGCTGACTCACGACAGGGTGGGAAAGCAAGGTCTCTACACTGACTAGCATAAATAGACACTTCATTTATTTAAATCTAGTGCAAGATTATATTTAAAGCTTGTCTTGTTACTTGGCAAATATACAAATACTACACTAAGTACGCCAATTATTAGAAGACGCAGGAATTATTAACGAAAGCCTAGCACCTATGAAATGGAGGTGGTAGAAAAGACATTCAGCTCAAGCAGTGGTGCAACTATGGGTACACAAAACGTCAGTGGCCTACTCTTCTCGGAAAGTTTATGAAACGGAAAAGTTAAAGCTAAAGAGACCCTGCGACCAGAGGATCTACCACAGTCGGCGCAACTTAGGACACTGCTTAAAACTTCGCTGATTATAAGGAGTAAGGGTGAACAGTACAGTGTTAAAAGAACAATGTCTCGATTGTTCCTTAAATCAAACCAATTTAAGTTTAAGCAAAAACAAATCCTCCCCTCCGATTTCTGAAGTCTCAAAAGCGGGTACGCGCAGGCCACCACGGCAATGACCAAGAATAATGGATACCTGATATAGAGCAGCATGCCTTCAGTGAGCGGAGCAGGATAATCTTCTTTCCGGGGCAACACGTTCTAAGAAGCGGAAGAGATATGAAATCTCGGCATCAGAGTTACTTCCAAAAATGGCTACATCAGCGATCTGAAGGTAAAAGAGAAAACTTTGAATGTAAAGTACACTTCTAAATATATCACTCCCTACAAAATTTTATTATCAACATATAGCACACATCATGAAATGTGGAATAGCCCCTTCGTCAATTATGGCGTCACTAAAAATGTGTGCACGGAAACAATCGACTGCACTGCGTGAGCAGCGATGCTTTTCAATTACAGTAATATTTCACATAAATTTCCCACCTATAGTTAAACCAATTATTTCGTGAACTTCAAACTAAAACATCAACAAAATGAACAAAACAAGAACTACAGGCATAATGACTTCCAGTCGCATGATGGCTTTAGTTAATATTGAGAAATATGTATTGATCATATCTCAGCATCTCTCACCCATGGTAAGCGCGGCCTAACAAAGAAGCTGTGTAGAGAGGATACGAGTTTGAGCTCGAATAATACTTAATCAGGTATCACTTCACGCACGAGCTCAAATAGTTTAAACACAATAGTTGTGGAGTGGCTTCTCAATAACACTCCTAATAGCTGCAATCAAGCCTAATAATCTACGCTGTCACAGTCCAGCCAATAAAAATGGGGAACATCACATTTCATAATTGTGACTGAATTGCTTTCTCTTGGAATGACAAAATCCAGAGTATATATTGGTGGCATGAATAAAGAATGTACAAAGCTTCTGGCGTTTACTGAGATTAAATCACCAGCAAATAAAACAAAAAATGGTGCCTGTTCATTTATAATGGTATTGCAAAGCTATTTTTTCTTTCACTTAAGTACAAAGTTTATTGATGAGAAATTTGAACCAAAGCAATGAATGGTAATTAAGAGTGATTTCAAAATAACATTATGGTCAAAATAATAATAATAATAATGAGGGGTGTTGATATAGTCAACATTAAAGCACGGATGCGGGTCCTTTGTTGCTCCCCCCTACGATTATGGTCAAAAGGCACGATATGCACAGAAAAAAAATCTAGAGCACTGAAAGTACCTAGAGCACTGAAAAGAACCTAGAGCACTGAAAAGAGCCTAGAGCACTGAAAAGAGCCTAGAGCACTGAAAAGAGCCTAGAGCACTGAAAAGAGCCTAGAGCACTGAAAAGAGCCTAGAGCACTGAAAAGAGCCTAGAGCACTGAAGAGAACCTAGAGCACTGAAGAGAACCTAGAGCACTGGAAAGAATCTAGAGCACTGAAAAGAACCTGGAGCACTGAAAAGAACCTAGAGCACTGAAAAGAACCTAGAGCACTGAAAAGAGCCTAGAGCACTGAAAAGAACCTAAAGCACTGAAAAGAACCTAGAGCACAGAAAAGAACTTAAAGCACAGAAAAGAACTTAGAGCACTGAAAAGAACTTACAGCACAGAAAAGAACCTGGAGCACTGAAAAGAACCTAGAGCACTGAAAAGAACCTTGAGCACTGAAAAGAACCTTGAGCACTGAAGAGAACCTAGAGCACTGAAAAGAACCTAGAGCACTGAAAAGAACCTAGAGCACTGAAAAGAACTTAGAGCACTGAAAAGAACCTAGAGCAGTCCTGACCGAGCAGTTTCACAAAGGCAAGCGCGTGGCGACAAGTACACACGTTTTTAGACATGAAACTAAACTATGCTTGATAGTTTCTAAATATATTTATTTCATACTAAGCAAAACCTATTGAAAATTCAACTATGAAACCACCATGAGTTCACGACAAGTAACACAAGACTAACTACACAAAATAGGCATAGTCGGACTATCACAGAGGCAGCAAATAACAGCATACCTTCAAAAATATAGTGAGCTAACCCAGTAACAAAAACTACTATGTAGTTTGATCAGCTGCCTTGCAAATCCAAACTGCTAACTAAATCCCTATGAATCACTAGAGCAAAAACATGAGTAATTACTTACAAAATCTTGTTGATGAAATAACAAACGAAAAACACATTAAAAATTCAAGTTTTGAACAAATCATTTTTGTCAAAAATCACTGCAGCTTTTTACTACATCACTTCATGTATTAGTCCAAGAAGAGTTTATAAAAACACACATGGTGCAGAGTTGCAAACGACTAAGATGCAACAAACTGACAGACAGTCTCTCTTGAGTTACTTTTCTTAAAATGAACCAGGAAAGAAGATGCTGCAAATGGCAAAGATCCAGCAAACTCACAAGGGCAGTCTCTCTTGCATTACTTTTTTTGAAATTAACTAGGAGAAAGAGGCAGGGTGAGGCTCATGACAGCAGGAGCTCACAACGCCGCATGCTGTATGAGCCTCTCTCTCCTGACGCGCTGCAGCTCCGTGATGACCTTAGCAAGCGCCTCAGGGTTCGCGCCGCTCTCACACAGCCGCACGCACAGAGCCAGCGTAGTCTCATCCAGACCTGCCTCAAACAGAAGAGATTACGAGGCCTGTCGAAAAAGTATCCGACCTTTGGCCAGAAAAAATACTTCAACAACCTGACGGGGTTGGGACCCTAATCCCCTTCAAAGTAGGCTCCTTGTGCTTCCACACACTTAGCCCACCGATCCTTCCACTGCCGGAAACACCTCTGGAAGTCTTCTTTTGGAATGGTGTTCAGCTCTGTCGTCGCGTTCCGCATTATCTCTTCTCTACTCTCAAAACGGGATCCTTTCAGTGGTGTCTTCAATTTTGGAAACAACCAGAAGTCGCAAGGAGCCAGGTCTGGAGAGTAGGGAGGTTGGCGAACGGTCGTAATTCCATGTTTGGCCAAGAAATTGCGGATCAAATGGGATGAATGTGCGGGCGCGTTGTCGTGATGCAAGTGCCAGTTGTTCGCAGTCCACATGTCTGGTCTTTTGCGCCGAACTGCATCACGAAGTCGCCGGAGAACATCCTGATAGTACTCCTTTGTCACTGTTTGTCCTTCCGGTGCGTATTCGTGATGCACAATTCCACGGACATCAAAGAAAACAGTCAGCATCGAAGGAGTCAAACAGGCAATGCGACGATGGAGCTGAACACCATTCTAAAAAAAAACTACCAGAGGTGTTTCCAGCAGTGGAAGGATCGGTGGGCTAAGTGTGTGCAAGCACAAGGGGCATACTTTGAAGGGGATTAGGGTCCCAACTCCGACAGGTATTCGAAATATTTTTTCTGGCCAAAGGTCGGATACTTTTTAGACAGGCCTCGTAGATGTTAGTTTAAGCCACCTTGACCGCAAAAAAAGCGTTCTAAACAGAGGAAGGCCCCATTTAGTATGGAGATAAGAGAATGTGAAATCTATGCAGAAGGGGCATAAAAATAGTAAGTTAAGAAAGAAGTTTACGAAACAAGATAAAAGTAGTAGGTTTTGGAAAATAGGACAGCAGTGAACCTAAAAAAGGTGGTCCTTAACATAACAGAAAACATTTTATTTCAATAAAAAGAAGGCCTACTTGTCAGCTTGGGGCCTCACACATTTTCCCCTGGGAGTGCTAATTCCCTAGACACGATAGTTTTATCCTCCTGAGGGGCTGCATCCAACACAATTATTCTTATTTTTTTATTCATACAATTGAAGAATTTCACATAAAAAATGAATTTTACGCTAAAAGAATGCAAAATCAATGCACAAGGCGAGTTCCACACAAGATCCCTTGCACATAGTAAGTTGAAAAGGAAGATTCTGTAACAAGATAAAAGTTGAAAAAGAAAGTCTGAGGTGCTGAAAAAAAGGACAGCAGTGACCTAAAAAAAGCCTACCTAACTCCCAGTTCAAAAGCTTGTATTTTCTTCCTGGGAGTGATAATTCCCATAGATACAATAGTTGCATCCCCTAAGGGGGAAAGAAATTGAGTCAATCAAGTTATATTCTCAGAAATTTTTTCAGTTATTTAAAAATTATTCACAAATGCTACAGCTTGACAGTTCCTCCCATTATTCCATGTTTATAATACTAGCACTGTGTTAATGAAGAAGTTAAGAAAATACATAAATAAGATGCAAGCAAGAATAAAAATGTAGCGGCTCCCTGGAGACTTTAACTCACCAGTGTTCAAAAGACGTGACATTTCCATCAGAGTTTCAAACGTCTCCCTGGCAGAGACGATGCTCGTTCCACCACTACTAGTGCCGCTGTTCTCTCGTCCAGACATGTTCCTCTGAAATGAAGAGTGTCTCTGGTTACACAGCACCAAATAAATAAACACAGCAAGTTTAGAATCATGATCTCCATTTGCATTACAATTTTTGCCAACTTCTGTAATGAAAACTTATCCTGAATTTCACAGAATTTTAAGTATCACATAAAACACTGGAGATACTTGAAGTGGACAAAGTGTACAAAATTAGTGTCATTGTTGGCACATGCTACAGCTGAGAAAAAAGTACAGTACCAACTTCTTGGAAATATCATAGAAATGACCACAATTAAAAATAAAAGTAGGCAAATGCACTCTATTGTGATTTTAATTACAAATAAATAGTAGGCATGCTAAAATTTGTAAGATATTAGAAGAAAATATAAATCCCAACTGCTAAATATAAGACAGGGTTCAGTAAATTCACTGTGTTGTTAATTGCTAGACACACCAACAAGTATTGCTATAGCTACATAGTTCACTGATAAAAAAGCACTACAGTCAAGCCTCGGTTCTCGAACGTCTCTGAGTTCGAACAATTCTGTTTTCGAACAGATATTTCGAGAGTCAACTGCCTCCGTATTCGAACAAAATTTCGGTTCAAGAACAACAATGATGCGTGGCTGGGAGACCGGTTGTTAGTAAACAAACAGTCTAGCACCAACCGCTGTGCTGTAAACACTTGTTAGAAAGATTTACCAGATCCAAAAAGACAAAGAAGAGAAGAAACCCCGGAAATAGAGTTACCAGAAGTTTTTATGGCACGGGATTCCCCTTCTAAGAATTAACTCCTATTTCCTCCCACACCTTTATCAAATTACGCAATCGCATGTCATCCAAAAAGGTGCTGTAAGTTATACAGTATTGCTCTTATTATGTTTAATTCTCTCAACGTTCTTTGTTGTATTTACATTTCATGTGATATTTATGTTTATAAAAATGTTTTTTTTTTATTATATAGTAAGCAGGTAAGTAGGTACTTGAGAACCTGAGAATTTGTAACCTGGTACTTGAGAACAAATTAATCTCTTTTACATTAATTGTAATGGGAAAATATGATTCGGTTCTTGAACAATTCGGTTTTGGAACAGGCTTTTGGAACGAATTATGTTCGAGAACCGAGGTTCAACTGTATTAGCATTAGCCATGGTGTGTAGCTCTTTGTCTTCAATGAAAGAGATGTCCAAAAGAAATTCTGAAAGTGCAATTCTCTACAGAATATTAAGAATGGTCTTTGAAAGCCAGCTGGCTGAAGGTTCAGAATTTCCAGCACTTGTACATACAAATTGGAAATCAGCAAAATGTTAAAAAGGAACATATTTCAAGCTGTTATGCACAGAAACAACATCAGCACTACCTCAATTATTATGCAATAGCTATTGAACAAGTAGTCTATAAAAAATGTTTAGGTCATCCATCTGCAAAATTCAAGCGTGATATTATAAATTATCAAGTAATTATCAACTACTCAAGATCCTTATATAACATTGCAACTGGAATTTAAAAAATATTTTCAACAAAATAATTGCTGAATATTTTCAATACAACAGTGCAGTATTAATTCCCAACATAACTAGGGTCACAATTGTAAACTGAGCTTAGTATTCAAAGCCAAAAGATCAAAATTTTTAAAAATACAGACTTTGAACTTGAGAAAATATAACTGACATAACTCACAAAACTACATATTATAGGTTTGGATGCAAAGTTGTGTTGAGAAGTAGAAACTTGATTTTAAAATTATCCCTAAAAGAATGCAAATGAGAAACAAAATAGATGAATAATATGTGATAGAGTAGTCATACATAAGTAGTTTAGGGATAGCACTTACCCAGTACTTCTTTGAAGAAAGCAAATCAAATAAAAAGTGAATGCTTTGACTTAAAGAATACAAGCTAGGAAATCTGAAATTATTAAATAAAAAATTGCTGGAATGTGCACACATTCATAATGCTGTAAGATGGTGAATTTTTATGGCAATTACTTAAGGTGAGCTTGAAATAAAAAACATTAGTAGGACACTAGATGTGTGTTTGTAAAATTAAAATGCCAACACATACAAATATTAATTATGTACTAGCTGTGTGAAATAATAAAAATTATTCATTTTTTTCAATGTTCAACCTTCAATCTCTCCAAATTTAGTGAAATCAAATTACTGAAAACAATAACAAACGAGTTTTTCACTACTCACTTTTCACTGAAAGTTGAGGATGTAATACAGGAAAGCAGCAAAGGCAATGATGAAAGCCATAGTGATCTGATTAACAGTGTAATCCATCGTGAATTTCCAAGTCAATCAAACACTGACAATATGGATATAAATGTGAGAGTAATACATCTATTTTCAGTACACACAAATCCAGGATTCTACTGGTGAAAATATACAAATTCTGAAGGAAATGGGAATTCAGAGCATTAACCTCTTCCTCAACCATTAATTATTTGAAAAATTTCTGCCAGACAAGATACTTCTTTCACATTTAGAATGGCTTAGAGTAATGAAGTAAATACAGGTAGTTGCTGCCTAGCAACATTTGGTTCTGACCAACAGGTCAGTGATATATTTTGCAATCTTTCTACTTTTCTCTATTATATATTCAACCATGTTTCTATTTTGGCAGATGATATTTGTAGACATGATACCAGTGTATTTAAGCAATAAATATTTTATTTATTCATGGGTGGTTGTTCAGTCAAACAGTCGGAAGTTGGCACTAAAGTAACAATTATGTTGATAGTTGGTATTTAGAAGATTAGGTTATAGATGAGCAGTCATTTATGACTGAGACACATTGTGTGAAACTTTGGATACTGGTCTCAGGTAGGAAAAAATCAAAGCATTTCATTTTAAATTGAATGTAAACATTAACTAGTGTAGAAAGCTTTGCTTGGCCAATAATATATATATACTGCTTCATTATAGATAACAATTTAATACCTCACAATTAACATTGCACTTTGTGGTGTTATGTCAACTTAAGTTAAAGTTACCTATTTCTCACAGTAAATAGTTATTTAAAAGTAGCACTGTAGCTTATCAACTTAGCAACTAGTATTACCGGTTCAAACCGAGTATCGGGTTGTCCGACTTGCCTAAAAATAAAAATAAATAAATAAAAATAAAAAAATATAATCTATATACTTAATTCAGTAACTCAAAATTTGTCCGAGTCCATTTAGAAAATTGGCTGAGTCTATATGGTCAAGTGAGGTATTAAATTGAAGCCACTGGTGTCTATATTTGCAGAAAACTATTTATTCATTTATGTTTCATTTTTTTTTATTTTTTTGTATTTTTCTTTATATTTCATTTTTTTATTTTTTTTCTTTATTTTTTATTTTTATTTTTATTTTTTTTTATTTATATTTTTTCATTTTTTTTTTATTACCGGTTCAACCCGAGTATCAGGTTGTCCGACTTGCCTAAAAATAAAAAAAATAAATAAAAAATAAAAAATATAGTCCATATACTTAATTCAGTAACTCAAAATTTGTCCGAGTCCGTTTAGAAAATTGGCTGAGTCTATATGGTCAAGTGAAGTTTTAAATTGAACACACTGGTGTCTATATTTGCAGAAAACTATTTATTTATTTTTCATTTTTTTTAATTTTTTTATTTTTTATTTTTTTTATTTTTTTTTTTATTTATTTTTTTTTTATTTTTTTTATTTTTATTTTTTTATTTATTTATTTTTTTATTTTTAGGCAAGTCGGACAACCCGATAAATTTAATCAATCAATCAATCAGCACGTTTACGGCAAAACATGTGCATAAAAAACTGAGGAGATGCACCCTTGACTTGTTTTTTTTTTTTTTTTGCCATTCAGTTTTAATGGCAATTTTTAATCACAATTTGTAGTCGCCGTGGTCAATATTTTTCAAATCTGATAATTTTCTGCAAATAGACACCAGTGGCTTCAATTTAATACCTCACTTGACCATATAGACTCAGCCAATTTTCTAAACGGACTCGGACAAATTTTGAGTTACTGAATTAAGTATATAGATAGATACCACGGAATAATTATCAAATGGTAAACAAAAATGATAAAACTTGTTTTGTACTATACTAAATGAAGATGAAATCAGTATAACATATCAACTAAACCATAAAAATATTTCACAAAAATGTAAAACTTTTTCTCCAACAGTGTAAAAATTAGGCCATCAAGAAACATTTAATGAAAAAAATTAATGCCTATAAACTTTTAGTATCATGTGCATTCATTTTCATTTCATGATAATGAGATTTCTTATTAAACTATATTTTGGTGAAGTAGTCAAGGATAGTTTCCCTACTACAGTATAGTTACAACATTAAGAGCAAGACTTGAATTCTATTTCTGAGTAACTTATTAAAACAGATTCTCCACATAAATTTATTAATTGAGAAATGACACCAATAGGATATGTGACTGTTGTCATTATTCATGACAAAGGCAACCTAATAATTGTTGGCACTATTATTTCATAGCATAGAAACTCTAATAAGTAATTTTTAACATTTAAGTCAATGTACAAGTACATTAGTTAAAATATTCGTTAGCAACAAGACAGCTCAAAATCACCATTTGATTTTGATGATTATTATCGTAGTTTGAGCCTCGTAGTGTCAATAAATGCTATTTCAAGACAAATAGAAGAGGCCATTGAATAGAGATAAGAAAACAGGAAACCTAAACATAAGGTAACTAATCCAAGTAAAAGACAATGCATATAGAAAAAAAATTAAGATAGATGAGCAAGAAAAGATGAAGTTCAGGCAAAAAAGCAGTAAAATATGCACAAATGGCAGAAGTCTAGTAGGCCTATCTAAAGCTGAGGTAACCCAACAATATCAACTTTGGAGGTATGAGTCTCATAACATTAGATGGACAATCTTAAACCTATGAGTAATCCTGTATCTCTGAGAGGTACTAAATAAAAAAAACTGTATAAAAAATGCAATTTAAAATTTATACATATAACAGCCACTATTTTAACTGTTTTCTTCAACTTCTTAAGAAAAAAATAACTGTAATTTCATAATTTAATGTGCAATATTAAAAAATTCTATATAATAAGCTAATGAACGTGTCCATCAAGTATTTCCATACAATAAGCTAACAAAGTGCAAGCTGAATAATTATAGTAGTACTTATAGGGTGATTCTTAGGAAATCTTATTCTCAAAATAAAAGGAAGAACCAACGTTATAGAGAACATGTATTGAAGCAAATGTTTCAGAACACAAGTTATTCCATCATCAGGGCTGAAAGAAATGAAAAGTAATTTTCAGTCATACATAAGACGGATAAGGTCTAAATCGATACGAAGCAAAAACGCAAAAAATAAATCCATTTCTAACGACTAGAATACCACACTTGAGCGTTTAGGCAATATATACAGTACATACAAGCGTACATAACCATACATACCCAACACACTCATATACCTAACATTTATGCATATGTATATATATATATATATATACATATGCACTACATGCACATACACTAAGCACACCTCAGCATACCGCAAGTTAGAAAGCAGGGGCTACAAATAATTTTGTCACACTGAAATTCTTATTAAGTGAAGGTTTATTTATGACTATTTAAAGAGTTTCTAGAATACGGAGGTATTTTTCATTAAATGCTTTGCATAGAATAGATAAATTTGACAATTTGAAAAGGTGATTGGAACTATTGCAATGGTTTCTAATGGCAGACTAAGGGGGACAAGCAAATGAGCAGCCAATAATATGAGAAAAACCTTAATGTTGGCTGTGACGGATAAATAGTTGAAGAGTAGTGCTTCCAACCAATGATTGCTGGCAGCAATCACAGACATACACATATACACAGCAACTTTCCAGGCACTCATCCTGTTGCTCTTTCTTGTTAAAAAAAGATGTTAGAAGTATTCTTATAATGAACATGAACGTCAACCGCTATAAAGAAGGTTCATACAAGGACTAGAAACTCTCTTTAAAAATCACTGTTCAGGTAACCTAGGAATGGAAGGCCAATTAATATTTTGTTTCAGTACAGTCAAGATTACAGGAGGGGGGAAAATTTAGTATTTAGAAATTTTTTGACTATTTGATTAACAAGATATTTTGGATAATCCTTGTGCAAACCTTCTTTCTTGCCATCCGACGCACTATTATCATCATCTCCTTGACATTTACCAAAAAAGTAATTGTCTATGTACATTAATGGCTGAGAAATAAGTTTTTTTAGAAATTTCTCTTTGAGGAGAAGGAGGGGTGTATTGTTAAATTTCAAAATTTTAAGGCTCTGAACATCTATTTGAATGTTTTAAACATGTTCTGAATACCTCCAAGCTTATTTTGCTCTAGGAGTATTTTTTATTAATTTTCTAAATTTTTTAAGAAAAAAACGTTGGATTACCTTAAACGAGAGAAAAATGAGAAAATATATCTGTCGGGCCAAGTTCGTGCCTGCTTTCACTGTGCCAAGATTGCTTTCATTGAGCTTCGACCACCTTTTTAGGGTGGTCGGTAGCGCGACCGATAGCGTTCTGGTGCGGTGAATTTAAGTCCCGGGTTCTAATCTCGTGAGCTCCTCGTACATTTATTTGTTTGAAAAACCTTGTGGAAGCAGTAGCTTTCCGTAACTACTCGTAACTGTTCGTAACTGACTTGACTTTGAACTCTCGATACTTAAGAAAAATGAGAAAATATATCTGTTGGGCCAAGTTCGTGCCTGCTTTCACTGTGCCAAGATTGCTTTCATTGAGCTTCGACCACCTTTTTAGGGTGGTCGGTAGCGCGACCGATAGCGTTCTGGTGCGGTGAATTTAAGTCCCGGGTTCTAATCTCGTGAGCTCCTCGTACATTTATTTGTTTGAAAAACCTTGTGGAAGCAGTAGCTTTCCGTAACTACTCGTAACTGTTCGTAACTGACTTGACTTTGAACTCTCGATACTTAAGAAAAATGAGAAAATATATCTGTCGGGCCAAGTTCGTGCCTGCTTTCACTGTGCCAAGATTGCTTTCATTGAGCTTCGACCACCTTTTTAGGGTGGTCGGTAGCGCGACCGATAGCGTTCTGGTGCGGTGAATTTAAGTCCCGGGTTCTAATCTCGTGAGCTCCTCGTACATTTATTTGTTTGAAAAACCTTGTGGAAGCAGTAGCTTTCCGTAACTACTCGTAACTGTTCGTAACTGACTTGACTTTGAACTCTCGATACTAAAGAAAAATGAGAAAATATATCTGTCGGGCCAAGTTCGTGCCTGCTTTCACTGTGCCAAGATTGCTTTCATTGAGCTTCGACCACCTTTTTAGGGTGGTCGGTAGCGCGACCGATAGCGTTCTGGTGCGGTGAATTTAAGTCCCGGGTTCTAATCTCGTGAGCTCCTCGTACATTTATTTGTTTGAAAAACCTTGTGGAAGCAGTAGCTTTCCGTAACTACTCGTAACTGTTCGTAACTGACTTGACTTTGAACTCTCGATACTTAAGAAAAATGAGAAAATATATCTGTTGGGCCAAGTTCGTGCCTGCTTTCACTGTGCCAAGATTGCTTTCATTGAGCTTCGACCACCTTTTTAGGGTGGTCGGTAGCGCGACCGATAGCGTTCTGGTGCGGTGAATTTAAGTCCCGGGTTCTAATCTCGTGAGCTCCTCGTACATTTATTTGTTTGAAAAACCTTGTGGAAGCAGTAGCTTTCCGTAACTACTCGTAACTGTTCGTAACTGACTTGACTTTGAACTACCTTAAACCCTGTTTGCATATATTCACAACAACTAAAGGGTCAATGTAAAGTTTCATGCAATCACGGAAATTGATAATGATATTCCAAACAATCACTAAAGGAACCCATTTAAGAACGTTTTTCAAGAACGACATTCTGCTCGCTGATGCGTTATTTTCGAATTATTGAACTTTGAAGTTGGCCGTCGCGCGCCCAAGGAAGCGAGCGTAATTTAATTAAAAACGGAAGCTAACCCCCTATTACAAACGTAAAGAGGTTGGGTCGTGAGGGGTAGCCACAGTTCTTTTAGTGAAAAGTATAAATAAAGCTTCTAAACCACCCATTAGGGTGACAACCGCAATCTTGTTTACATCGGGTCTAACATGGCGACCACCATGGGCGCCGCCATTTTGGACCCGATGTCAACAAGATTGCGGTCGTCACCCTAATGGGTGGGTTAGAAGCTTTATTTATAATTTTCACGAGAAGAACTGTGCCTCCCCCTCACGACCCAACCTCTTTACGTTTGTAATAGCTTCCGTTATTAATTAAATTACGTTTCACGTGCTCGCTTCCTTTGGCGCCAAGGCCAACTTCAAAGTTCAATTATTCGAAAATAACGCATCAGCGAGCAGAATGTCATTCTCGTAAAACGTTCTGAAATGTGTTCCTTTAGTGATTCCTGGGATCGGCATTATTATTTTCCGTGATTGCATGAAACTTCACATTGACCAACTTAAGTTAAAGCCTTGCAACAGATTATACGAAACTTCCAAAACTCCAGGGTAATATCTGTGTAGAGTAATATCTGTATAAACACCTCAAATCGAAGACAGATAATACTTATACTCTAGAGCCCGTGGTAGTCTGGGCCCTTGTCACGGTCTGTATATCGTGGCCCTTGTTACGGCTTAAAAATCCTTCCAGTGCACACGCCTCAGTGGCCCATTACAATTTCCTGACTTTAAGCCATTGTATATCGTGCCTTACGCACAGAATAATCTAAATTAATTGGTTGAACGTCATCAAGAGACTTCCAGAGGTGGACCGTCGTCATCCATGTTAATGCTTTGGCGGTATATGCTAACGCGACGGTGCTAACGAGTAACGCTACTGTACCTGTTAATAATAATGAATAATAATAATAATAATAATGAAGGCATCTACGGATGCTTTATTTCCAATCAAGCCTGATACATATCATCTTGTACATTGGATTTTCAAATGCCTTATAACTAACGCCAGGACGCTTTCCCCCGGTCAAGGCCGGTACCCATTTCAGACACCTGGGTAGAGTGGGGTATTGTGCTTGGAATTTTTCTCCTATACCCAACAGAGAAAATCGCCACTGCCTGCGCCGAGATTCGATCCCGGGTCTCTGCCTCTGCCCACGGCGGCTTGAACTTGAACTTGAAATTGAGGGCCGACAGCGTCGGGGCCTTTGTAACGGCCTACAATTCCCTCCACAGTTATCACACAAAGAGTTCAGCGCCTGGTACCAGACTTGTCCACTAAACTACTCAGGATTTACCAATCCTTGTCACAAGCTGCCATTGGATGGCGTCACTGGGATAGCCAGTGCGTCAAAACACCATCCCCAGGCATATTGGGTCATTACTGACCATTCTACCTGACTGGCTCATTCCAGTCACTGTCTCTTACTCCAGGCACGCACAAGAAACAATTTCATAGCTTCAATGATACTCAAATTGCACTCCTGATCCAATCCAGCAAGACAGCTTATACCGCAATCATCTTCAGCACATCTGGCATACCACTCATTCTCTCCATACTGCTCAAGCACCACATTCATAAAACTTTCTCTCTCTTGCTCATACTTACTACATTCCAGCACAAAATGCTCAATTGTTTCCTCCACTCCACTAATACACTGCCGACATAATCTGTTATTATTCTCATTCCACCTCCATGTACGTCTGTTCACACTCAATGACTTACATCTCACAGCAAACAAGAGTTGACTTCCAAAACTACCATCATAGAACATCTCAAACTTAGGTGCTTCTTTTTTCATATACCAGTCAAGTGTAGGCTTCCGCACCATGCTAAGCCTCCACTTATTCAATCCATACTCTTTTGTTTTCCTCTCAATCTCTTTCTTCCACCTCTTGCAGTCCCACTCAGGCCCTACACCTCCAGGATTTATTAAACTCCAGTCATCCACAGGTCTCCCAATTCTAACATGAATAATCTTTTGCATACTAAGCTTCCTTGCATGCCCCCAACACACTTTCTCCCAATAGCTTACACTCAGATTCCATTCAAAAATTCGCTTTACCCATCTGCTATTCTGCATTCTTTCAATTCTCACCTTATAATTCAGCACCGCCTTCATCATTCTTTCTGAAAATAGGCTCCACCCAAGGTCACCTCTAATGGCTTCTGTAGCTGTCCATTTTGGAGCACCCAATGCTAACCGTCCTACCTTATTTTGTATTACATCCAGCTTTTCAAGATCACTTCCATTCCAGGCAAGAGCACTCATACCATACATGACACTAGGTACAGCAACATACTTCCACATTCCTCTCACACATTCATACTTGTTTGCTCTGTATCT
Organism: Morinoia aosen; assembly: GCA_030386875.1. Classification (NCBI taxonomy): domain Eukaryota; kingdom Metazoa; phylum Arthropoda; class Malacostraca; order Amphipoda; family Talitridae; genus Morinoia; species Morinoia aosen. Next base: position 80,234,015 of record CM059561.1, on the reverse strand, counting down.
GGCCACGCTACTTAATCGTCCACTCCACTGCATAGCTTTTGCCACTTTCTCACCCTTAGTTCTAGTGCATCCATCTTCACTTATCATACAACCTAGATATTTGTATTCTTTTGTTCTACCTATTCTGATTTCTCCAATATTCCACAGTCTGTCTCTATCAGTCTCATCACTATTTATAACCATAACCTTGCTTTTGTCGGCACCGAAGTTCATCTTGAAATCTGTACTATATCCGTTCACAATGTCAAGCATCCTTTGCAGTTCATGTCCACATCCACTAACCACAACCACATCATCAGCATACAACAAACAGCTCAGTCTCTCATTACCAACTTTCAGTCCTAAGCCACTCCTTCTCAGTCGAACTGCTAATTCTTCTGTGTACAATCCAAACAACAGGGGAGACAGAGTACAGCCCTGTCTCACTCCTCTAACACTCCTCACTTGCCCCGTTTCCAAATTTCCTAACCTGTATATAGCGCTTGTGTTCTCATACAGACTTTGTACAATTTTTACTATTTTTCTGCTAAACCCAACTTTTCTCAGAACTTCAAGGAGCCTAACCCGATCCACTCTGTCATACGCTTTTTCAATATCCAGGAATGCTAAATACACCTTCTTATCATCCTTCCTCATTCGCTCAATTATTTCACTCACTACAAACAGATTATCTTCCCCACGTCTATCCTGCCTAAAACCATTCTGTTCTTCACCTAGGACTCCTAATTCCTCAACTAAATTTTTCATTCTCTCATTCAAAATACCACAAAATATCTTACATACAGTGTCACCCAGTGCAATTGGTCTGTAATTTTTAAGTTCTTTCATACTCTTATGTCCACCCTTATGCAACAGAACTACATTACACTTGTTCCAGTCATCCGGTACTCTTTCACTCTTCCATATCTCATCAAATAAACATTTCAACATACTGACCACACTCTCTCCTCCAAATTTATAGAACTCATATGGGATCTTATCAGGGCCACATGCCTTTCCATTTTTCACTTTCTTCAAAAAACTTACAATCTCTTCACAAGTGATTTCGTCTTCCATTTGCAGTTCACGTTCATCAATCAGAAAATTTATGGGTGCATTATCTGTAACCTGCTCATTCATTCCACCAATGTCCTCCCAGTATTCTTCAACTGCTTTCACCAGTTGCATCCTATCTTGCACACTGCAACCATTAACTACTAATTCATCAACTTGAACTTCACTACTTCTATCATTACCTTGTATAAACTTATACCAATCTTTTATTCCATCCGGACCTTTCTTTCTTAGATTTTAAACTTGGTGTCTCTCCTCTTTAACTCTAGCCTCATTAATCATTCTCCTTACTTTCTTCTGCTGGTCCTTGTACTCATTCCATGCACTCTGCCATTCATCCTCAGTAATTCCGTTTCTTTCATACATTTTCCTCATACTGCGTTGTTTCTTATTTAAAGTCTTTCTTCTCATTCGTTCTTCCTTTATCTCACTTGTAAACCACCTGGCATTCCCTGTCCCTTTCCTACATTTTATTCTACTAATCTTTTGCTCTGCCACATCATACAAGGTTCTTGCAATCTCACCATTTAGGTCATTTACATTTCCACACCTGTTCCAGTTATACCTACTCAATTCATTCTTAAATTCTTCCCAGTTTGCCTTTTTTATCTGCCAACTTTCTTTCACACTACTGACCTTTTGCATTGACTCCTTTCTACCCCAGTTATATTCAAGCACAAGCATTTTATGGTCACTATCAATATCAAAATCATCTTCATCTACAAACATTTCATTGACACACTCTCTTGCTCTACTATTCACAATCATATAGTCAATTGCAGTTTTCCATTCCCTGCTTTGCCATGTATGCAAGCCATTTCCTATTGTTACATTCAGGTTTTCAAGTTCATTCTCATCACAAAAATCTATCAATTTTTGTCCATTTGCATTCACCGGCTCACCAAGTATACCAACATGGCCATTCATGTCACCCATCACAATCAGAGGGCACCTGCAGTGTTCTCGTACAATCCTTGTTAATATTTCATACTTTTTTACATTCTCTTCATGAGCTAAAATTCCATCAGTTGTCATATAACATACAATCACAACAATACATTCTCTGGCATGCATTCTTTCACACTTAATCGCTAACAAATCTTCACTTTCAGGTTCATTTCCAACAGGAAGTTCCTCTAATTTCCAATTTAGAGCATTCTTTACAATCAAACCAACTCCACCACCTCTTTTTTGCCAATTTACACGCCCTTTTCCTATCATATGATACTTATTCTCCTTACATGTTAAACTGACTCTATCACGCATTTGGGTCTCTACTACACCAACACAATCCAATTTTCCATTCTCAAATTCTACTACGAGGTCATCTAACTTTCCTGCATTCCATCCACGCACATTTATACTTCCAAACCTTACAACACAATGGGACAATTCCAGACGTTCCTCACTTTTGCTCTGACGGATTTTCATTCATCCAGTTCCAGCTTCCATTATGACATGAGTAGCCCTGATCCACCGGATATATTTCTTGGAGAGTTTCATCTCACCTTCTTTTGTAAGATGGACTCCATCTCCAAGAAAACACCCATCCTGGATCACGCTATCCATGTCAAGGAAGCTGGAACCCAGCTCACGCTTTCTCACACTCTCAGCTCTCATACTCATAATCCTTTCATGCAACTCTCTATTCACCTCCTTTCGCACCCTTTCATACTCCTCATCACACGCAGGCCTTCTTAGGAGGCTAGTCACTGCCACTCTAACATTCTTCTTCCGCGCCCTATCAACAACTTTCATAATTGCATTCACCGTACGTTCTCTCCCACATTCAAGCAATTCATTGCCACCTCCTTGCAGTACAACCATTCCTTCATCCATTCCATCTATCACTCTCTCAGCATGCCTACAAATCTCCTCCACTCCTTTCCCTCTCATGCTCATACATCCACTACTGTCACTCATACATACGAACCTATCAACATTCTTCACCATGCTATCTCCACATATTCTAATCATAGGTCTTACTCTCCCTTTCATGCTACTCTTTCGCTCACTTCTTTCACTCAGATCATTCTTTCCATTCATCTTCCTTTCATTCGCTTCCACTACAGGCTCCTGCACCTCATGTGGCACCACAACAGGTGGCTCATTCACTCTCTTTCCATTTTTACCTCTTTCATCATGCTCATTCATCCTTCTACTCTCATCTGTCACATTTGCACCATCATTTACTTCATTCACACTCCTTGCACCATCATTTGCATTATCATCCACTTCATTTGCACTCCTTGCACCACCATTTACCTCTTCATTCACTGCATTTGCACCATTCTCATTCTTTCCTTCGTTCAGCTTCCTTTCATCCTTCAAGTCAGCCTCTAAAGCAACCATCAAAATTGTCAATCTCTCAACCTCCTCTTTCAACTTTTTACTCTCATCATTCAAACATTTCCAGCACGTAAACACAAGATCACTCAACTTTCTCCGACTCATTTCTCTCAAACCTTTGCATGCATCTATATCTATCCCCTCTTCACAAGTCATGCACTCAATCTCCTCATTCATTCCACTTGCACCTCCCTTCCTACGACCAGTCCTATTTCTTGCCATCCTCAAACACAGACTTCTCTCTCAGTACAAATTTCACAGGCAGAAGAAGTCTTCACTCACCAAATCTACTGAAAATCAAGTTATCAAACCAAAAGAAACAAAAACGTTTCCTACTACTCTCACAGTCACTCTCTACAATGTCACACACTATACTCTTTATATGCAAAGAAAGCTTACCAGTCAAAACACCTCAGTCAAAAATTGCAAGTCACCACACCAAAGTCCAATGCTCAGTCTCAACTCTCACGCAGCAAAAAAAACTACTCTCACGAGCACTCCATACAAAGTCACACACTGTACTCACGTGAATATACAAACTATACCAGTTTTTCAGCAACTTCACTTTAATTCACCACAATTTTCGTCGGAGAATTGGACGCACGTGCACACCGTATTGTACCCGTCGGAGCTTGAACTTGAACTTGAACTTGAGGGCCGCCAGTGTCGGGGCCTTTGTAACGGCCTACAATTCCCTCCACAATTTTCACACATAGAGTTGAGCGCCTGGTACCAGACTTGTCCACTAAACTACTCAGGATCTACGATCCTTGTCACAAGCCTCCATTGGAAGGCATCACCGGGACAGCCAGTGTGTCAAAACACCATCCCCCGGCACATTGGGTCATTACAGCCCATTCTACCAGACTGGCTCATTCCAGTCACTGTCTCTTACTCCAGGCACGCACAAGAAACACTTTCATAGCCTCAGTGATACTCGCATTACACTCCTGATCCAATCCAGCAAGACAGCTCATACCGCAATCATCTTCAGCACATCTGGCATTCCACTCATTCTCTCCATACTGCTCAGACACCACATTCATAAAACTCTCTCTCTCTTGCTCATACTTACTACATTCCAGCACAAAATGCTCAATTGTTTCCTCTACTCCACTATTACACTGCTGACATAATCTGTTATTATTCTCATTCCATCTCCATGTACGTCTGTTCACACTCAATGACTTACATCTCACAGCAAACAAGAGTTGACTTCCAAAACTACCATCATAGAACAGCTCAAACTTAGGTGCTTTCTTTTTCATATACCAGTTAAGTGTAGGCTTCCGCATCATGCTAAGCTTCCACTTATTCCATCCATACTCTTTTGTTTGTCTCTCAATCTCTTTCTTCCACCTCTTGCAGTCCCACTCAGGCCCTACACCTCCTACATTTATTAAACTCCAGTCATCCACAGGTCTCCCAATTCTAACATGAATAATCTTTTGCATACTGAGTTTCCTTGCATGCCCCCAACATACTTTCTCCCAATAGCTTACACTCAGATTCCATTCAAAGATTCGCCTTACCCACCTGCTATTCTGCATTCTTTCAATTCTCACCTTATAATTCAGCACAGCTTTCATCATTCTTTCTGAAAATAGGCTCCACCCTAGGTCACCTCTAATGGCTTCTATAGCTGTCCATTTCGGAGCACCCAATGCTACACGTCCTACCTTATTTTGTATCACATCCAGCTTTTCAAGATCACTTCCATTCCAAGCAAGAGCACTCATACCATACATGACACTAGGTACAGCAACATACTTCCACATTCCTCTCACACATTCGTACTTGTTTGCTCTGTATCTGGCCACACTGCCTAACCGTCCACTCCACTGCATTGCTTTAGCCACTTTCTCACCTTTAGTTCTAGTACATCCATCTTCACTCATCATACAACCTAGATATTTGTATTCTTTTGTTCTACCTATTCTGATTTCTCCAATATTCCACAGTCTGTCTCTATCAGTCTCATCACTATTTATAACCATGACCTTACTTTTATCAGCACCAAAGTTCATCTTGAAATCTGTACTATATCCATTCACAATGTCAAGCATCCTTTGTAGTTCATGACCACATTCACTAACCACAACCACATCATCAGCATACAACAAACAGCTCAGTCTCTCATTACCAACTTTCAGTCCTAAACCACTCCCTCTCAGTCGAACTGCTAATTCTTCTGTGTACAATCCAAACAACAGGGGGGACAGAGTACAGCCCTGTCTCACTCCTCTAACACTCCTCACTTGCCCTGTTTCCAAATTTCCTAACCTGTAGATAGCACTTGTGTTCTCATACAGACTCTGTACAATGTTCACTATTTTTCTGCTAAAACCAACTTTTCTCAAAATTTCAAACAGCCTAACCCGATCCACTCTGTCATACGCCTTTTCAATATCCAGGAATGCTAAATATACCTTCTTGTTATCCTTCTTCATTCGCTCAATTATTTCACTCACTACAAACAGATTATCCTCCCCCCGTCTATCTTGCCTAAAACCATTCTGTTCTTCTCCCAGGACTCCTAATTCCTCAACTAAATTTTTCATTCTCTCATTCAAAATACCACAAAAGATCTTACATACGGTGTCACCCAGTGCAATTGGTCTGTAATTTTTAAGTTCTTTCATACTCTTATGTCCACCCTTATGCAACAGAACTACATTACACTTGTTCCAGTCATCCGGTACTCTTTCACTCTTCCATATCTCATCAAATAAACATTTCAACATACTGACTACACTCTCTCCTCCACATTTATAGAACTCATATGGTATCTTATCAGGGCCACATGCCTTTCCATTTTTCACTTTCTTCAAAAAACTTACAATCTCTTCACAAGTGATTTCGTCTTCCATTTGCAGTTCATGTTCATCTATCAGAAAATTTATTGGTTCATCATCTGTAACCTGCTCATTCATTCCACCAATGTCCTCCCAGTATTCTTCAACTGCTTTCACCATTTGCATCCTATCTTGCACACTGCAACCATTGACTACTAATTCATCAACTTGAACTTCACTACCTCTATCATTACCTTGTATAAACCTTGAACTTGAACTTGAACTTGAGGGCCGACAGTGTCGGGGCCTTTGTAACGGCCTACAATTCCCTCCACAATTTTCACACAAAGAGTTCAGCGCCTGGTACCAGACTTGTCCACTAAACTACTCAGGATCTACGATCCTTGTCACAAGCCTCCATTGGAAGGCATCACCGGGACAGCCAGTGTGTCAAAACACCATCCCCCGGCACATTGGGTCATTACAGCCCATTCTACCAGACTGGCTCATTCCAGTCACTGTCTCTTACTCCAGGCACGCACAAGAAACACTTTCATAGCCTCAGTGATACTCGCATTACACTCCTGATCCAATCCAGCAAGACAGCTCATACCGCAATCATCTTCAGCACATCTGGCATTCCACTCATTCTCTCCATACTGCTCAGACACCACATTCATAAAACTCTCTCTCTCTTGCTCATACTTACTACATTCCAGCACAAAATGCTCAATTGTTTCCTCTACTCCACTATTACACTGCTGACATAATCTGTTATTATTCTCATTCCATCTCCATGTACGTCTGTTCACACTCAATGACTTACATCTCACAGCAAACAAGAGTTGACTTGCAAAACTACCATCATAGAACAGCTCAAACTTAGGTGCTTTCTTTTTCATATACCAGTTAAGTGTAGGCTTCCGCATCATGCTAAGCTTCCACTTATTCAATCCATACTCTTTTGTTTGTCTCTCAATCTCTTTCTTCCACCTCTTGCAGTCCCACTCAGGCCCTACACCTCCTACATTTATTAAACTCCAGTCATCCACAGGTCTCCCAATTCTAACATGAATAATCTTTTGCATACTGAGTTTCCTTGCATGCCCCCAACATACTTTCTCCCAATAGCTTACACTCAGATTCCATTCAAAGATTCGCCTTACCCACCTGCTATTCTGCATTCTTTCAATTCTCACCTTATAATTCAGCACAGCTTTCATCATTCTTTCTGAAAATAGACTCCACCCTAGGTCACCTCTAATGGCTTCTATAGCTGTCCATTTCGGAGCACCCAATGCTACACGTCCTACCTTATTTTGTATCACATCCAGCTTTTCAAGATCACTTCCATTCCAAGCAAGAGCACTCATACCATACATGACACTAGGTACAGCAACATACTTCCACATTCCTCTCACACATTCGTACTTGTTTGCTCTGTATCTGGCCACACTGCCTAACCGTCCACTCCACTGCATTGCTTTAGCCACTTTCTCACCTTTAGTTCTAGTACATCCATCTTCACTCATCATACAACCTAGATATTTGTATTCTTTTGTTCTACCTATTCTGATTTCTCCAATATTCCACAGTCTGTCTCTATCAGTCTCATCACTATTTATAACCATGACCTTACTTTTATCGGCACCAAAGTTCATCTTGAAATCTGTACTATATCCATTCACAATGTCAAGCATCCTTTGTAGTTCATGACCACATTCACTAACCACAACCACATCATCAGCATACAACAAACAGCTCAGTCTCTCATTACCAACTTTCAGTCCTAAACCACTCCCTCTCAGTCGAACTGCTAATTCTTCTGTGTACAATCCAAACAACAGGGGGGACAGAGTACAGCCCTGTCTCACTCCTCTAACACTCCTCACTTGCCCTGTCTCCAAATTTCCTAACCTGTAGATAGCACTTGTGTTCTCATACAGACTCTGTACAATGTTCACTATTTTTCTGCTAAAACCAACTTTTCTCAAAATTTCAAACAGCCTAACCCGATCCACTCTGTCATACGCCTTTTCAATATCCAGGAATGCTAAATATACCTTCTTGTTATCTTTCTTCATTCGCTCGATTATTTCACTCACTACAAACAGATTATCCTCCCCCCGTCTATCTTGCCTAAAACCATTCTGTTCTTCTCCCAGGACTCCTAATTCCTCAACTAAATTTTTCATTCTCTCATTCAAAATACCAGAAAAGATCTTACATACGGTGTCACCCAGTGCAATTGGTCTGTAATTTTTAAGTTCTTTCATACTCTTATGTCCACCCTTATGCAACAGAACTACATTACACTTGTTCCAGTCATCCGGTACTCTTTCACTCTTCCATATCTCATCAAATAAACATTTCAACATACTGACTACACTCTCTCCTCCACATTTATAGAACTCATATGGTATCTTATCAGGGCCACATGCCTTTCCATTTTTCACTTTCTTCAAAAAACTTACAATCTCTTCACAAGTGATTTCGATTTCCATTTGCAGTTCATGTTCATCTATCAGAAAATTTATTGGTTCATCATCTGTAACCTGCTCATTCATTCCACCAATGTCCTCCCAGTATTCTTCAACTGCTTTCACCATTTGCATCCTATCTTGCACACTGCAACCATTGACTACTAATTCATCAACTTGAACTTCACTACCTCTATCATTACCTTGTATAAACCTATACCAATCTTTTATTCCATCTGGACCTTTCTTTCTTAGATTTTCAACTTGGTGTCTCTCTTCTTTAACCCTAGCCTCATTGATCATTCTCTTTACTTTCTTCTGCTGGTCCTTGTACTCATTCCATACACTCTGCCATTCATCCTCAGTAATTCTGCGTCTTTCATACATTTTCCTCATACTGCGTTGTTTTTTATTTAAAGTCTTCCTTTTCGTTCGTTCTTCCTTTATCTCACTCGTAAACCACCTAGCATTCCCTGTACTTTTCCTGCATTTCATTCTACCGATCTTTTGCTCTGCCACATCATACAAGGTTCTTGCAATCTCCTTATTTAGGTCATTTACATTTCCACACCTGTTCCAGTTACATCTACTCAATTCATTTCTAAATTCTTCCCAGTTTGCGATTTTAATACGCCAATTTTCTCTTACACTGCTGGCCTTCTGCATCGGCTCCTTTCCACCCCAATTATATTCTAGTACAAGCATTTTATGGTCACTATCAATATCAAAATCATCTTCATCTACAAACATTTCTTTGACACACTCTCTTGCTCTACTATTCACTATCATATAGTCAATTGCAGTTTTACATTCCCTGCTTTGCCATGTATGCAAGCCATTTCCTATTGTTACATTTAGGTTCTCAAGTTCATTCTCATCACAGAAATCAATCAATTTTTGTCCATTTGCATTCACAGGCTCACCAAGTATACCAACATGGCCATTCATATCACCCATCAAAATCAGAGGGCATCTGCAATGCTCTTGCACAATTCTTGTTAATATTTCATATTTTTTTACATTCTCTTGATGAGCTAAAATACCATCAGTTGTCATATAGCATACAACCACAATAACACATTCTCTGGCATGCATTCTTTCACACTTTAATACTAACAGATCTTCACTCTCAGGTTCATTTCCAACAGGAATTTCTTCTAATTTCCAATTTAGAGCATTTTTTACAATGAAACCAACTCCACCCCCTCTTTTTTGCCAACTTACACGCCCTTTTCCAATCATGTAGTACTTACTCTCCTTACATTTTAAACTGACTCTATCACGCATTTGGGTCTCTACTACACCAACACAATCCAAATCTCCATTCTCAAATTCTGCTACAAGGTCATTTAACTTTCCTGCATTCCATCCACGCACATTTATACATCCAAACCTTACAACACTATTGGACAATTCACGACATTTTTCATTTTTGCTCTGACAGCTTTCCATTCATCCAGTTCCACCTTCCATTACAATATGAGTACACCCAATCCACTGGATGTATCTCCTGGAGAGTTTCATCTCACCTTCTTGAGTAAGGTGGACTCCATCTCCACGAAAACACCCACTCTGGATCAGGTTATCCATATCAAGGAAGCTGGAACCCATTTCACGCTTTCTCATACTCTCAGCTTTCATACTCATAATCCTTTTATGCACTTCCCTATTCACCTCCTTTCGCACCCTTTCATACTCCTCACCACATGCAGGCCTTCTCAGCAGACTGGTCACAGCCACTCTTACATTCTTCTTTCGCGCCCTTTCAACAACATTCATAATTGCATTCACCGTACGCTCTCTCCCACATTCAAGCAATCCATTGCCACCTCCTTGCAGTACAACCATCCCTTCATCCATTCCATCTATCACTTCCTCAGCATGCCTACAAATCTCATTCACTCCCTTTCCTCTCATGCTCGTACATCCACTACGGTCAGTCATACTCACAAACCTATCAACATTCTTCACCATGCTGTCACCACATATTCTAATTGTAGGTCTCACTCTCCCTTTCATACTACTCTTTCGTTCAACTCTTCCACTCATATCACTCTTTCCATCCATCTTCCTTTCATTCACTTCCACTACAGGCGCCTGCACCTCATGTGGCATATCAACAGGTTGCTCCTTCACTCTCTTCCCATTCGTACTTCTTTCATCATGCTCATTCATCCTTCTACTCTCAGCTGGCACATTTGCACCACCATTCACTTCATTTATTGCATTCACACTCCTTGCACCATCATCCACTTCATTTGCACTCCTTGCACCATCATCCACTTCATTTGCACTCCTTTCACCACCACCATTTACCTCTTCATTCACTGCATTTGCACCATTCTCATTCTTTCCTTCATTCAACTTCCTTTCATCCTTCAAATCAGCCTCTAAAGCAACCATCAGAATTGTCAATCTCTCAACCTCCTCTTCCAACTTCTTTCTCTCGTCATTCAAACATTTCCAGCACGTAAACACAAGATCATTCAACTTCCTCCGACTCATCTCTCTCAAACCTTTGCATGCATCTATATCTACCCACTCTTTACAAGTCATGCACTCAATCTCCTCATCCATTCCACTTGCACCTCCCTTCCTACGACCAGTCCTATTTCTTGCCATCCTCAAACACAGACTTCTATCTCAGTACAAATTTCACAGGCAGAAGAAGTCTTCACTCACCAAATCTACTGAAAATCAAGTTATCAAAAAACACACTATACTCTTTATATGCAAAGAAAGCTTAACTACCAGTCAAAACACCTCAGTCAAAAATTGCAAGTCACCACACCAAAGTCCAATGCTCAGTCTCAACTCTCACGCAACAACAAAACTACTCTCACGAGCACTCCATACAAAGTCACACACTGTACTCACGTGAATATACAAACTATACCATTTTTTAGCAACTTCACTTTAATTCACCACAATATTCGTCGGAGGACCAGAAACACGTGCACACCGCTCGGAACGAAACTCGGAACCAAAAACCGCTCGGAACCGCTATGCGAACTACACCGCGTGAAGGTAGCACTTGACCTTACTTTACTTTGTTACTTTGTTGAGATGTGGCGTCCCACCGCAGAGGGCCTGGGCGCCCTTGTCCGCATCAGCTGGTGAGCTCAGATGTCGTGGATCTTTCCACTTCCAACCAGGAATGCTGCAATGGCTTCCGCTGGGAACCCAGGGGATGTTATTGATTGCAGGGTAAGCGGTTTCAGTTTAGCTGGGCAGGACTTGACCAATCTTCTCCGTTCTTCCGAGTATTGAGGGCATTCCATGAAGAGGTGCTGCAGGTTCAGACGGTTCTTACAGTGGTTGCAGAGGGTAGGCCGACTATTGGTGAAGAAATGCCCATGCGTTAGGTAGGTAGTCTCGAGGCGAACTCTGGTTACAGCTACTTGTAGCAGCCGTGGGAGGTTTGTGGGCACTGATTCACCCAAGGAGGGTTTGAAGGTACGCAGGTTTGGAGAGGTGTATGCCCAGGTACTTTCCCATTTCTGTTTGTAGAAAGTCCTTATCTTCACTCTGTTATCCCTTATGCTGAGGGGAATGAAGCAAGTTTGCTGGAGACTGAGGGCCTCCGTGGCCAGCTTGTCTGCTGCTTCATTTCCCTTGATTCCACAGTGGCTAGGTACCCATTCTATTACTATTGAGTCAGATGGAAATTGTAGTAGTAGTTGAGTAATCCATTGGATCAAGTAGTGACTTTGTCTGTTAAAGGAGGACAAGGCTTTGATAGCGCTGAGAGAGTCTGTGAAGAGGATGTATTTATCATTATTTATAAGTGGAAGTACATACTGAAGAGCAATGTAAACTGCATACAGCTCTGCAGTGAATATGCTTGAATGTTGAGGAAGTTTTGCCTTAATTTGAAATGAGCTGGAATGTACTCCACATGATGCTATTCCGTCAGTCAGAGAACCATCTGTGTAAATCTGCTTATGAGACTGATATCTATTGGCCGTCCAATCTGTAAACAGGGTTTGCCATTGATCAGAGCTGAAGGAATTTTTGTTGCATATCTTTAGGGACTGCTTGATAGGTAATTCAGGGATTCTGTATCTTAGTGACATTGAGATGGTTGGAAGGCTATTCTTATCAATGTTTAACTTTTCAAACTCTTCTAAGATTCTACCGGTTGCTGGTTTTGAGAGAGGTAGTATATTATAAAGTGCAAATGGGTAATAGTTCTGTATCATTTCACGTACAGGATGACGGGTTATGCTGCTGACTCTGTATGCATATGTGGTAAGGAGTTGTTGACGTCTGATGGAAAGAGGACACAGGTTTGCTTCAGCCTCAAGTTTGAAGACGGGTGTACATTTCAGGGCCCCAAGCATTATTCTTGCTGAGGCATACTGTATGCGATCCAATTTGAGGAGGTGGGTTTCTGCTGCAGTGTCATATAAAAAGGAGCCGTAGTCTAGTTTCGACAATATTCGGGCACTGTAGAATCTCCTCAGAGAAGTGAAATCAGCCCCCCATTTTTCGGCTGCAATGACTCTCATTGTGCTTATGTCTCTCAGGCAGCGATCTCTTAGAGCATCTATATGATGGGACCAACGAAGACCATGGTCAAACACCATACCGAGAAATTTCACTTTTGCTGCCATAGGGATTGGTTGATTTGATAGTAACAAGGGTTGAGGGAAATTTTTAAGTTTCCTGGAAAAAATCATAGCTTGAGTTTTAGCTGGAGATAGTGTAAGACCCCATTTGAGGGACCAGGCTTCCATTTTGGAGAGTGCAGCTTGTAGAACTGCATGGGTGTCATGTATTGAGGCTTGTGTGGTCCATATGGCTATGTCATCTGCATACATTGAGTGCTGAATACCTTCCATTTTGTCTTCTAGCAAATCATTTATATAAATAGTAAAAAGAATTGGGCTCAACACAGAACCCTGGGGAAGGCCACACGAGATATTTACTGGGCAGGAGAGCTTGTGCAGATTGCGCACTCGGATGATTCTTCCCTTCAGAAAGTCCTCCACAAATGCCGCAAGGTTACCTGTAAGACCCAACTTTTTCAGCTTATGTAACAGTCCATGGTGCCAGACACTATCGAAAGCTTTTGAGACATCCAACAACACAGCTGCACAGCATTTGCCTGTTAGAAAGCTTTCCCTGGCAGAGCTTTCCAGCCTGATTATTGCATCGGTGGTACTGTGGCCTGCTCTGAAACCACTCTGTGTTGGGTTAAAAAATGAAATTTGCTCCAAAAATGCCTGTAGCCTCCTCACAATCATTTTCTCCATTATTTTGCATATGCAGTTAGTTAATGTAATTGGCCTGTAGGATTCTGGGGTGGTAGCTGTTTTCTTTGGTTTTAGAATTGGGACAATAATTCCCTCCTTCCACTGTTCTGGGAAGCCATTCACAAAGAGGTAATTGTAGAAGCAAAGGAGAGATGTTTTCTGTTTACAGTTTAGGTTCTGGAGAAAGATGAATGGAATGCTGTCGGAGCCTGGAGAGTGTGAGCGCGATGAGCCCAAGGCAGCTTGGAGTTCCTGGTATGTGAAATGAGAGTTGTACCATGGTTGAGATGATCTTGGAAATGGAGTATAGTTTCTTTCCACTGACTGTTTGTGCAATAAAAAGTTGTGATCTTTAGACATGGCATTCTGGTTGGCAAAATATTCAGCAAATATGTTGGCTACTTGTGTTGGATCAGTTATAGTCACATTATTATTAATTAGTAATATTGCTCTTCTATCATTTCCTCCAGAGAGAGACCTTATTTTTCCCCAGACTTTAGCAGAGGGGGTTTGGGCACTTATGGAGGCCACAAAGGAATTCCAAGACTCCTTCCTTGCTTCCTTCACAGCTTTCCTAAACTGTGCCCTAGCTTTTTTGTATGAGATCCAGTATTCCATATTTCCTAGGTGGTTTCGGTATCTTGATAGTGCTTTGTTCTTGATCCTTTTTTTAATTGCGCACTCCTTATTCCACCAAGGTAGCCTCTTCTTGGGCTCTATTCCAGAGGAGGTTTTGATGTGTAGATCAGCCGCCTTTAAGAGGTTACTAACTATATCAGAACAGGCTTCTGTAGGAGATTTGAATTTTTCAGGTAGCAGTACAGACTGTTGATAAGATTCCCAGTCTGCTGACTTGATTTTCCAGAAAGTTCCCCTATCCAAGTTGCCCTGTGGAGATGTGGAGATTATCAGAGGGAAATGGTCGCTGGTGTAAGGCTCGGGTTCAGGACGCCAGTTGAGTTTTGACGCTATAGATGGGGAAGAAATTGTGAGGTCTATGTGACTATATTTACCATTACCGGTTAGGAAAGTTGGCTCTTGGCTGTTCAACAGAGCAAGCTCATTATTGTCTATCAGTTGTTGTATAAGGTTTCCTCTGCTGTCAGTCTGTTCAGAACCCCAAGCTTGATGATGTGCATTTGCATCAGTGCAGATTATGAAAGGTTCAGGAAGTGCTCTTAGTAGTGGAGGTAGCTCTGCTGTCAGAATATTGTTTGTTAAATTGGGGGGCATATATATATTGCAGATAGTCAGGGAGATACCATTAAGATGCACACGAGTGGCACATGCTTCCATGCGTGTATTCAATACCAATGGTTGTTGTGGAATATCAGTACTGACATAGATGGCTACTCCACCTCCCGACCGGTCTGTTCTGTCTTTGCGGACCACAGGGCTTCCAAAGCCTGGTAGTCGGGCTTCTGTCTGAGGTTTAAGATTAGTCTCCTGTAGGCATACTATATTAGGGCAATTGTCGTGTAGGAGTACCTTTAGGTGGGGCTGACGAGTTGTAAAGCTTCTAAGGTTCCACTGTATGATTTTCAGATTCATTGGGAAGAGTCTAATGATGAAGTGCATATATTGCTAATGAATTCGCTCATATATGTTTCTATGCCAAGTTTCCGGCCAATTTCAGATAAGCATTCTACTTTTTCAGTTAGTTGGCTTGACATGCAGAGCTTTAGAAAAATTGGAAGAAGATTCATGAGAAGATTCTTCAGCTCATCCATTACTACATTAGAGATAGGTTTAGTTGGCACAGTACAGGTATTAGGATTCCCCGAGTTGGGAGTGCGACTGTTGCGTAGGATGTCTGCGTAGTCTCTCTGATTGCATGCATACTGGGCGGGTTCTTCTCTAGTTTCTTCAAATTGAGACAAAGAGGGTAAAGTAGGTGATGAGCATTCCATACTGTTTTTCGATGCAGGTTGAGGAGTTGGCTGTTCTTGGGTAAGCCAGGTTGAATCTAGAGATGTCTGGGATTCCAGCTTACTGTGGTTTTCATTGTAAGGCTTTGAGTTGTTACCTCTCCGTTGCAGCAATGGAAAATCTTGTGCACTTGATAGATTGAAGTTAGTTGGAGTTGTTGTTGCTGTTCTTGCTGCTATGTTAGTACAAGTTGTAGGGGGTTGAGGATCAGATCTTACTCTTGCTCTTGCTTCCGAAAAGGTTAGATTTTCTTTAGCAACAAGCTGACATGCTTTACTTTCAGCTAAATAATGTGGGCATTCTTTTGACAGCGCTGAGTGGTTGCCTTTGCAGTTTGGACATGTTGGAATGGAGTTGGTGGATGGGCAGTTTATGAAGGCATGTCCTTTCTTGCTACAGTGCCCACAAGTTTCAGCAATGCTAGTACAATTTCTGCGTGAGTGGCCATACTTGCAGCATTTGCCACAGCGTAGAGGAGCAGGGATAAATTTATCTACTTTGTAGATGCTGTAACCTATTTTGATTTGGTCAGGAGGAGCAGGGCATAGAAAGGTGAGCACATAAAGTGGGAGATGAGACTTTGTGGGATCTGACAACATTTTTCTGACTGCTACAACTTTAAGGGGCTTTAGGTATTCCAGTAAGTCTTCAAGTGAATCATCCATGAACTCAGGGGCCCATATTTTTCCGTATGATAGCTGGTTTGTCCACGCCACTGTATTAGTTACTGAGACGTTGTCGTTATTCAATGAAATGCATTTAGTGTTGAGAAGTGTTTTAACTTGCGCCAGGGTCTTTGTAGTAATGATGAGACAGCCTGATTTTTTATGGTCAATTTTGTCTACAGCACCGCAGATTGAGTCTACTGCTTTTGCAATTTTTATTGGGCTCACTCTTGCTAGGTTGTAGGTACCTGTTGCACTATGCATAGTTACTTGCCTTGAATTTTCTGGGAGGTTTCCAAGGTCAAATTCCTTGTTTAGGTTAATGCTTGCTGACTTATTTGTAGACTGGGCATTTGTTTGCATAGGAGCTGTTCCAATTTGGGAAATATCGGAGTCGGAGCTTGAAACTATTCCACTACCAATTGAGATACCCTCAAGTAGTTCTTCATCTGCAGGTTCTTCAGTGTCAGCAGGAGCAGGATTTTTTGCAGGAGGTTCTTCAGAATTTTGGTCTTCGGCTTTTCGCTTAGTTGAATATCCAGGTATACTTCTGGAAGTAGTCAGAATCTGAGGGTCTTTTTTAACGGTGCTTGTTGGAGGAGCTGATGAAGAAATGTTGTTGCCATTTTTCTTCTTAGGTTTCGTCTGTGCTGAGTAGCTACTCCTCACTTTGGAGTTTTCACCTGGGCCCGGCCCCATCTCACATCAAACTCTTCACAAAACGTCTGCACCTAACTCTTACACCACTATATCAAGTACAAAAATGAAGTTATTTTAGTCAAGTCTTCTAGTAATAGGTAACACACACAGACACTGCAATCGCCACAAAGCACGCCGCGGAACTCGAGCACTTGACCATCGTCCTAGACGAAGAAGGCCTAGACAAGTTGAAACGACATTCCCTAAAGTACGGAACGATGGAATGCCCGGAATACCCGGAATATAGTGTTTCGTGCAACAAATATTACTATGCAGAACCAGGCTCTAGCACATGGCTATGGCGGCACTCCAGGGTAATATCTTCGTTATCTGGATAACGAAGTCGAAAAAAGTTGCAGGAGCATCCAATTAAAGAAATAATTGTTTAGTAGCATATTCTTCATCGTTTCATTGCTGGTTAGTAATATTAAACTCCAAGGGCCAACATAAACTTTTTCTAAAAAACAGCAATGTAATTTCTTGCTCTCCAAAGCGCTCGTGCAAAAATTATCTCTAGATTTGTATGCTGAACAAGCCATGCATTTTATTTTTGAGTGTAAGTTTGTTTACGCATTTCTATATGTGCGTGCTGTGTTGCGCGATGTTCTTTATATATTAATTCGTGACTAACCAATACTTGATTGTCATCTACGATGGTGTTTCGACTTTGGACTTCTCCCAAATGGGAAAATAATTGAATTTGACTTTTAAAGGTTGAATAGCGAGGAATTTCTCAAGTAACAAGGAGGATGTTCTTATTATTTAAAGGGCCACCAGTGCTCCTGGTAGAGCACACTTAATTGCTAATGACTTAATCTGACTCTGAAGGAGTTATGTGTGGGTAATTCGAGTTGCCTTACTGGCACCTAATCTCACTTGCACTATTGACCTCTGCAGGACAATGAAAAACTGTATACTCTCGCCTTGTCTTTATTTTGTTGACTCTGAGTGCCGTGGCTACGGCAGCAGTATGGAGATCCACTTCTTGAGGAAGAAGGTCCGGGTCCAGTGAGTAGCCGCACTTCAGCAGGTGCCACGGCTCGAGGGAATCCGGGGTGGATCCCGGCGAGAGTGGATTTGTTAGTGTAATATTCCGCAGGTGCGGTAATAGTTTTGATTATATGAGTATCTCGAAGGAGGTAGTTCCCGCAGGGGTTCTACCCGTGCCTTGTGGCTTGGTGTGGTTTGATAGCCGTGTGGCTTGGTTTGGTTGATAGCCGTGTGGCTTGGTTTGGTTGATAGCCGTGTGGCTTGGTTTGGTTGATAGCCGTGTGGCTTGGTTTGGTTGATAGCCGTGTGGCTAATAGAGTATGGGAATTGTTAATTGAGTGTTGGTGGTGATTGTCTGTGTGTCGGCTTCCCAGGATCTTCAGAGAAAAAAACCGAGCTCTAGGCACTGAGAATGATTTCCAACAAGTCACGCTTGTGCGGGTTGCGATGTTGCCGACACGGCGTCATGGAAGGTTTCGTTACGATTGAAAAGTGATTTCTTAGAGACTGAATTTTTGATACACATTTGTTACTAAAAATGATAGAAGTTAGTGAATTACGTGACGAATTTTTATGCTAATGGTTGAATTTATTTTACTGAATTTTTAGATGCTCAGGCTGAGAATTTACGAAATATCGACTGAGTTGCGGGATGAGGTTTCACTACAGCTACCCTCCCCCCAAAGGAGACCGAAAGGTCTGGGAGCGGCGAAGCCGATCCCCGACAATTACGCGGAAAGATAACAGACTGCGAAGGAATTTCCAAAGAGCCGTGACAGCCAAAGAAAATTAGGGGAGAAGGACAGAACAGAGTTAACCACCCTACGACTGCGCGTAATGAGCTGGCGGACAAAGGGGTCTGCCAGACCTGCTACAATGCTCGGGGGCTGTAGGAGGAATAAGCTTGGGGGCTGTGAAAGTTGACGTTCGGATCCCCAACTGGGACAATGACAGAGTATCTGGGGGATTTCCGTGATGGGGGGTTAAAGTAGCAGAAACACTATCCGAGGTGGAGGCACCCGAATTCCTAGTTTCCAACGGCGTTCTTTGAACGGTATACGGGGGAACTATGAACTCGTTACACTCCATAGTGGGAGGAAGGGTCTTAGCCCAAGCGGACAAGTGCAAACCAAGAGGCTCGACAGGTGTTGACCTGGGGCTGATTTGCAGCCTGGGTTGTTGTGGTTCACGAGAGTGTGTGGGGGTGTCGTCCGGAAGGGACAAAAACGCCGCCTTAAGACGATCTATGCTGACACTGTCGCTCTTGGTACCCCTTTCGATAATGAAATATTCAGGGGACCTCTTGAGGACCCTGAAGGGGCCATCATAGGGGCGTCGCAGAGGGGTCTTTACCCCGTCTACCCGAACGTAAACGTGGGTGCAACTCTGTAAGCAAGGGTCTAAACTTTCAGATGGTGAAGGGAGGCGAGGTGGTTTGTAAACTACTTCGCTCATGACGCGCTTTAGGCGTGCTGCGTAATCGGCGATTTGGCTGGGGGAATCATCGGTTTGGTACGTGGGATCAATAACATCGCCAGGCAATCGTAATGATTGCCCGTAAAGCAGTTCAGAGGACGTGCACTTTTGATCCTGACGAAACAGGTTCCTCAGAGTAAGTAATACTATCGGTAGCCTGTCGACCCAATCGTGGTGACATTTTAAACAGCGTAATGCCGCTTTGAGGTCACGGTGAACTCTCTCGATGAGTCCGTTCGATTGGGGGTGATACGCCGTTGTCGAGATGTTCGCGCAACCTAAGATTTTGGAGATCTCTAACCACAAGGCGGAAGTGAATTGAACCCCACGATCATGCGTTATGCTCAAAGGGACTCCGAACCGGGATATCCACGTTTCGACAAAAGTGCGTGCTACAGTTTCTGCAGTTATGTTAGCGATGGGGACAGCCTCGATCCAGCGGGAGAAGCGATCGATCATGGTAAGTAAGTAACTATACCCACGCGAATTAGGTAGTGGGCCTACCAAATCAATGTTGACTGCGTCAAATTTGCTGCCTGTAAATGCACAAGGTTGAATTGCAGCTTTGTTATGCCGAGTGACTTTGCTTGCTTGGCAATCTGGGCAATTACGAACGAACTCTCTTATGGCCCTACGCATCCCGGGCCAGACAAAACGATCTGCGATTCGGCGGAAAGTTCTATCCGTCCCAGGATGGGACAAGTTATGGTAATGCTTAATGGCGGGCAAACGCAAGTTGTTAGGCAGGTAATAACGGTTCGGCCGATCAGCGTCACAGTAAACGCCTTCTCTGAGTGGGAGTTTTAAGGAGGAGTCGGGGGACTCAATCAAGTTATGGATTTCCAAGTCGCACTGCTGCGCACGAATGACATCGGCCAGCGAAACCGCTTGTACTGAGGGTCGGAACTCGGGTGCTGACGGGTTTAGTACCGCGCTGTACACACGCGATAAGCAATCAGCAACCGTATTTTCCTCGCCTTTGATGTGCCTGATGTCACTCGTGAACTGCGCGATAAAACTCAGGTGCCGGCTTTCCCTAGGGGAATGGCCCTCAGGAGGCATTCGGATTGCGTTGAGTATAGGCTTGTGGTCTGTATAAATTATGAATTGATGAGCCTCAAGGGTGTAGCGAAAGTGCTTTACCGCTAAGTAAATGGCCAGAAGCTCTCTCCCGAACGTGCTGTAGCGTTGTTCGGTTGGAGAGAGCTTGCGGCTGAAGAACGCCAACGGCGAAGTGACATTATTTACTGTTTGTTGCAAGACAGCACCGACCACTATACTCGACGCATCCACTAGCAGGCTGAAAGCTGCCTCAGGGTGTGGGTAAGCCAATTCTGTAGCAGTAGCGAGTCTCTCTTTGATGAGCTCGAACGCTCTCTCTGCCTCCCCAGTCCACTCGACCGTAACGGGTTTGCCTCTTTTTTTAGGTTTAATCAAGGAGGTGAGCGGGGCAAGGGTCTCTGCACAGTTCCTCAGGAATCGGTGGTAAAAATTAACCGATCCCAAGAACCTGCGCAACTGTCTTTGGGTAGTTGGTCTTGGAAAGTCCCGTAAGGCTGCCACTCTTTCGGGAAGCGGCTTAATTCCCCTCTCGCTAATGTGGTGACCCAAGAAAGTCAATTCCTTCTTTCCCAACACACACTTCTCTGGATTGATCAGTAGTGAGTGCGACGCTAGTCGTTTGCAAAGCTCTCTCAGATGATGTACATGTTCCTCAGGCGTCCCCGAGGCCACTAGCACATCGTCAAGATAACAGTACAAAAAGGGTAGGTCGGAAAGGACTTCCGTCATGTGACGCTGAAAGGTCTGAGGAGCATTACGCAGGCCATATGGCATGCGAAGATACTCGAACAGACCAAACGGCGTGCACACTGCGGTCTTTTGGATAGAACTCTCGTGCATCGGAATCTAATTGAAGGCACGTTTGAGATCTATTTTAGAGAAGATTTTTGCCCCTGCGAGATTGGCAGTGAAGTCCTGCAATAGGGGAATGGGGAATCTATCTGGTGTGGTGACTGCGTTAAGCATCCTATAATCCCCGCAGATCCGCGTCTCGCCATTAGCTTTAGGCACTAAGATCAAAGGACTAGACCAGGGACTCTTTGAGATGCGAACTGTCCCATCAGCTATCATCCGCTGGAATTCAGACTTTACCTCCAGCAATCGGTCCGGGGGAAGACGCCTTACTTTAGCGTGAACGGGCGGACCACTCGTCTCAATATAGTGTTCCGTCAGCGTGTTGTGATTAGGGTTTACGTTAGGTAAGGAAAGGGCAGGGAATTCTGCCGACACCCGTTCGTAGGGGCAAGTGATAGCGACGTTGCAAGTCACGCTTGCTGTGACGTTCACCATATCGACAGAGTGGAGAGGCCTTCTTTCACTGGATTCGCTATCAAACAAGCATCCGTTTCTCACGTCCACCACGAGCGCAAACCTCTGCAGAAAGTCTGCACCAATGATGGCCGTGTCCACATCCGCCACTATGAACACGAACTCCATTGAACGCTTGAGATTTAGGGAGCAGGTAAGTGATTTTGTGCCGTAGCATAGGATGGGTGAGCCGTTCGCGGCTTTAAGGCTCGGGGTTCCCGAACCCTGTTTCTCTATTTGGGAGGCCGGGATAAGGCTGACAGCGTTACCCGTGTCTATGAGGAATCTAATGCTGGTTAAAGGGTCAAAAATCGTGAGGCATCGAGTCAATATCGGTTTAGTAAGCGACGGCGCCTGACTCGCTCTTACGCCGCGCTGTACCCGTTTTTTTGATGTAGAAGTGCAAACATGGGGCAATTAGGGCCCTCACATTTCCGAGCCATACGCAAAAATGGCTGGTGGTACCAGCACAAATCCTTAGCTTGAGGATTTTGATTCTGCCTATTGTTAGGTCTAGGGTCGTTCCTCTGAAACTGATTGAATGACCTATTTGTACGGGCCTGGCGGTCAAACGGAGGAGGGTTTTGAGGGTGATAATTTGCGTGCTGATGCGGTGGTATTTGGTGTTGAGTTACCGCGTGCACATCTCCACGAGTGTTGGCACGCTCGGCTTGCTGGGTAGCGACTAACGCTCCAACTTGCTGAGCTAGTTCTCGTAACAGCGCGTCAGTGGCGCTGCCGCTACTGTTACTACTACTACTAGTTTGGTTTACTGCCGGAGGCGTGGCTAGGCTGTTTAGACCCGATATTTCCGGGTCGAGGAGTTTTTCGGCGAATTGGGCTATCTCATTTAGCGCCACGGGGGCGTTAGGGGAAATGAGGAAGGGTCGTACGTGAGCAGGCAAACGCTGGATGTACAATGCTTTGAGTGTTTCGTCGTCCATGTACCCCTTCGCTAAGCGTTTCATATCTTTGAGCAACGCTATAGGGGTTTGATTTTGACTTGATGGATTTTGCGAAAGGGCAAGAATCCGAGAAAAACGATCCTTACTGTAAATTTTTAACATTTCGTTCTTTAAGAGGGTATACGGGTTATCAAGGTTAGGGTCCAAGAAGCTGGAAACGTCATCTATCACCTGCGTGGGTAAACTCCTAACTAGGGCAAAGTACATCCGCTTTTCGTCCGTTATGTTCAGGCTTTCGAAAAACTGTTCTGATTGAAGGAACCAGGCATCGATGCCGTTAATTTCGAACGGTGCCAATTTTAGTGGGGAGTTTGCGTAATCGGTCGGACCCTCTGGGGTCGTCATTTTGGTTAATTTTGACACAGGTGTTTCCAAATGGTGAATGGTAAAGCAATGGTGCTGCAGTAGCAATGGAAATTACGAAGGTTATTAGTTAGGAGCTTCAGTAGCAATGGAAGTTATCCTAGAAGGTCTCCTATGGTTTGCTTCAGTAGCAATGGAAATGCATGAAGGGTTTTGTAAAAGGTGGCTTCAGTAGCAATTGAAAAACATGAAGAATTTGTTAGAATAGGCTGCAGTAGCAATAACTTATTATTAGGGAAGAGTTTAGGGAGGAGATGCTATGTTTGACTACTGAATAATGAGGAACAGAGTACTACCTCCTTCAAGACAACCATCAACAGAAGTCGACAGCACTGGCATGCGCTCATCAACCCACAAAGGACAACTGTGCAAGTGAAAAACACTCTGGTATTAATGCTATTAATAGTCACCAATATGTACTTTGGACTTCTCCCAAATGGGAAAATAATTGAATTTGACTTTTAAAGGTTGAATGGCGAGGAATTTCTCAGGTAACAAGGAGGATGTTCTTATTATTTAAAGGGCCACCAGTGCTCCTGGTAGAGCACACTTAATTGCTAATGACTTAATCTGACTCTGAAGGAGTTATGTGTGGGTAATTCGAGTTGCCTTACTGGCACCTAATCTCACTTGCACTATTGACCTCTGCAGGACAATGAAAAACTGTATACTCTCGCCTTGTCTTTATTTTGTTGACTCTGAGTGCCGTGGCTACGGCAGCAGTATGGAGATCCACTTCTTGAGGAAGAAGGTCCGGGTCCAGTGAGTAGCCGCACTTCAGCAGGTGCCACGGCTCGAGGGAATCCGGGGTGGATCCCGGCGAGAGTGGATTTGTTAGTGTAATATTCCGCAGGTGCGGTAATAGTTTTGATTATATGAGTATCTCGAAGGAGGTAGTTCCCGCAGGGGTTCTACCCGTGCCTTGTGGCTTGGTGTGGTTTGATAGCCGTGTGGCTTGGTTTGGTTGATAGCCGTGTGGCTTGGTTTGGTTGATAGCCGTGTGGCTTGGTTTGGTTGATAGCCGTGTGGCTTGGTTTGGTTGATAGCCGTGTGGCTAATAGAGTATGGGAATTGTTAATTGAGTGTTGGTGGTGATTGTCTGTGTGTCGGCTTCCCAGGATCTTCAGAGAAAAAAACCGAGCTCTAGGCACTGAGAATGATTTCCAACAAGTCACGCTTGTGCGGGTTGCGATGTTGCCGACACGGCGTCATGGAAGGTTTCGTTACGATTGAAAAGTGATTTCTTAGAGACTGAATTTTTGATACACATTTGTTACTAAAAATGATAGAAGTTAGTGAATTACGTGACGAATTTTTATGCTAATGGTTGAATTTATTTTACTGAATTTTTAGATGCTCAGGCTGAGAATTTACGAAATATCGACCGAGTTGCGGGATGAGGTTTCACTACAAATCTGCTCCGGTCTTTTCCTACTTCGATGTTCTTTATAAATTACTTTATGACTAACCTTTCCTCAATTCTTGATTGTCATTTACGATGGGGTTTCAATCTGCTCCCGTATGGCGTTTTTTGTCCTTTTCCTACTTCGATAATTTCAACTAAGAACTTGAAAGTTTCGAAGAATTCCTTAGCAGTATTCGAATTATTTACAAGTTGTTTGCCATCTCTTGGAATATAAAATTATGAACTACTCCCAAAGTGGGGAAGTTCAGTTAAATGATTTGAATTTGAAGCTTGAAGAGCTAACTATTAGAACGATTGGATGTTCTAGTTTTGAAGGTTGTAGTGATCGCCCTCAGCCGCACTTCAGTCTAAATTTCAGAAATTATTAAAACCATCTTCTAAAAATTAAATAAAGTTAACGTAATCATTCTTAAAATTTTAGATCACTATTTTCATTCAACATTACCCTTAAATCTATTAAAATTTGACCAAAGAAATACTTCGACAAGAAAGAACGGCGTTTTTACCTAGAACCATATCGCAAGTTCATCCGTTTCCGGAAAATTCCGGAAACGCTCGTCCGCTCAAAGCGCATATAAGGCCGGCTTCCCAGGCAGAGTCGTCATTCTCGTATAGATCCTCCTGACTCAAAACGCAGGAGACTTGCTAACCGCTGCCAGTAACTCCGTCAGAGATTGTGTGTCACCTTCCGAAGCAACGTCAGTGAAGACTATGCAACCAATATCGCAGGACGAGGGAAAACATATCTGCCAAACCTCCAGCAACCATTTGAAGGTTCGAAGCAGTGAAGTCTCAGCCGCAGCACCACAACCAACTGCTGCTCCTCATCTGAACAAGCATAACAGCGTGCCAGCTCCCCAGCTCTGCGTAAACAACAACGCTCCAAACTGTCCGCCAGCGACGGGGACACAAACGCCATCCTCATCAGTGGTACAAGACAGAATAGTTGTTATTAATAAGGACATTTCAAGCGTGGTAGACTCTCCTCATTCTCCAGATTATATGTTCGATAATATTCGCGCACAAACCGATACTGGCAGTAAATTACCCCAGAGCGCAAGCTGTGAGAACAAAATGAAATTTCCAGTACAGAGCAATAGAAAAAACACTGTTACTTCTTTAAATGGCTACTTGCACCCGCTTCAAATCACAAGCTCTCAAAAAATTCATGAAATTATTCACAATTTGTCTCTAACAGCAGCGTTTTTCAATAAATCCCTAAGACAACGTGAGCCTCCTAGCCCGTCGTCGATTTTCTCTACAGTATCAAACATTCAGAACTTAACCGAGCAACTTTTTGCTTTAAATTCACATATAAGTTCTCATGACCTTGCGACTGCGGTACCTGCTAGTATCTCTTGTGAAGTCGACTCCAATTGTCGAGAACCTTACGATACTCTGCTGCTAGGTGACAATATCCTAAGAACGATCAGAGGGAAGGACATCGATCGCTCGTGCTGGATCAAAACTGTTCCATCTGGGCGCTTCGACGACCTTCTCCATGCTATAAATTGCATGCCTAGATTTAAAAATTATATACTAAGTTTTGATGGTCTCTGCCACTCTCCCTCAGACCTTGCTCGAATCAAACAACAAATTGTAAGGAAGTACGCACTTTCTACTATTTATATCGCCAATGCTTGCAGTGCGAAAGAATTCAACAAAGCGATGAATTTCTGCAAAAACCTGGGTTTAAACTTGATTCAATTTCAAACTTACCCAGATAATGAAAATGGTGACGCACTCAAGAACACTCAATGGCCTCGCACCCAGGCAGAAAACTTCTGTTTTCTTGGACAACTTGCAATGAAATCAACATTGCGAATCACCGTGCCATATATATTGTCCTCATTTTAACAAATGTCAAGCAATAATTGGAATTGTAGGTCATTCCAATGAATCGAAAACTTCACGGAAAGAGACAAATAGTCTCACTTTAAACTTTGGAAAAGAATATAAGCCTATGCACATCGCTGCACATGGTACACCAAATCCTTCAAAATTGATTGCGTCATCAAGCAGAGCTCTGAGTAACTCACCCACCCACAACATGAGGAACATTAATAAGCCTGAGCCTTTCCCTGACTCGATCTCAGACAAATATAATGTCAGTACGAAAAATAAATTTGCGTTACTTGCAACAGACACAAATAGTGATTGCGACATGCCCTTCTTTTCAACCAATTCTCAACTTTCCAGTGAGTACGCAGGAACCGAGGAAAGTCAAGCTAATAACGATATTCAAAACTATTCAAAAAAAAATAAAATCATTCAAAAAAAATCTGTTGCCTCTGCCAGGCCTCCGTTGAACGATCAAACCGATACTGCTACCGCAAAACCAACAGTGAATCAAATTTGCACACGCGTTGCAGACACACTGGACGACTTGAAACGATCGCTCAAAATGGAGCCTGCTTACACTGTAGGTGACGGACACTGTCTCCTCCACGCCGTAACGACGCAGCTTGCTTCACAACAAATATCGAAATGGGATTATACATCTCTGAAAACAGCCATCAAAACTGAGAGCTCCAGAAACAAGGACCAGTATGCAAAATTCGTTGACAAGAACAGTGGCAGTTTCGAACAACTCATCGATAAATACATCAATAGAAAAGTCTTCGATCACGCAGTTGGAGACCTCATACCCCAAATACTTTCTAATGTAACGAGAACACCAATTCACGTATTTGATGAAAGAGACAATGGGATTTGGAAGACGACAATCTCCCCTACATCAAATGCTCTGATAAACTGTCCTCCGGTAAACATACACCGGAAACAGGACCACTATAGCGCCCTCTTGAAAATGCGTGATGAAAATCGTGTTGCTCCCTCCCCCATCTTGTGACTAAATAACAGTGATCAAATTGAATTTGAAGCTGAAATCACAAACAATGAACGCGGCAATAAAGACCTAGAGACGAATACCAAATGCCCTGCTAGACCTAAAAAATGCAATAATTCCACTAAAGATCTGCCTATTGAGATAAATAACATCAAAATATTACACATAAATGCTCGCAGTCTCAATGGTAAAATGGATGACGTACGAGTAATGTTGATCACTAACGATATCGATATTTTATGCGTATCTGAAACATGGTTCGATTCACGAGTCGAAAGCTCATATCTCAGTATTGCCGGGTACACATTGTACCGTTATGACGGAGTCAAGAGTAAGAGAGGTAGCGGTTCATGCATTTTCATCAAAGATGTCTACTCTACATCCTTATTTCCGATAAAAGAAAAATGCGAAGACATAGAAATGGTTTGGCTCAATGTTCAGGTAAACAAACACAAGTCTTTCATTATCGGCAGTCTTTACAGACATCCGTCAGCATCTCTACGTCCAACATTAGATTTCATTGAAAATACGTTTAAATTAATCTCTGCAGCCAAAAAATCTTTCTATGTTTTCGGAGATTTTAACGTAGATCTGACAAATAAAAACAATAAGCTAAGCAAGATGCTGCACAGACTTAATCTTTCTCAAATGGTCCAAGAACCAACGCGAATTACCAACGCTTCCAAAACTCTTCTTGACCTAGCAATTACAAACAATCCCCAAGCAGTACTCAGCACAGAAATCTTACCGTCCTTTTCTGATCACCATTCGGTAGAATGCCAAATAAATATAGCAAAAGAGAAACAGAAATCTAGTTACATTTCATATCGCATGAAAAACCACTACTCCCCTGAAATATTTCAAGAAAAGCTATTAGACAGATGGAGTGAATTTCAAGGCATGGAAAACACCGATGATGTCAATTTACAAGTTTCGCTTTTCAACGCAAATTTCGTATCAGCTCTTAACGAATGCGCACCTTTCACTACGAAGAAAGTTAAGCCAAGAATTTCTAAATGGATAACAGATGAGATAAAACAGTTGAGCAGAGCTAAAAGAAATTTGCAGCGTGAGTACAAACTGAATAAATCAGACAGCACGCGTCGAAAATTATATAAAGATCATGAGAAGATCCTACGAAGAAAAGTTAAGGAAGCAAAACGGGACTACTTCCACAAAGAACTCTTGGCGGCAAAACAAAACCCAAAAAGAACTTGGGAAATCATTAGAGAAGTTGCTCACTATAAAAAATCGGAGTGCAAAAGCACTTTCGACAACCCCTCAAAAATGGCTAATGACTTTAATACTTTCTTCTCAAAAGTTGGCGAAGATGTTTTCAATGAAGTATCCAGGACAGTTTCAGACACATCTACAGGAGCAAATCCGAGCGATGTATCATCCCCAAATAGTAGAAACAAATGGAGACCAAAGCCGGTTGGCGTCATAGAGATACGAAAAATCTTATACTCACTAAAGAATACCAAAGCAACTGGACATGATGGCATAAGCCTCCAACATATAAAAGACAGCTTCCCTGTCTCAGCACCCCTCATTCGTTTGATAATAAATACATCTATAGCCACAAACAAGTTTCCCGACCAATGGAAATTATCCATTATTAAGCCATTACATAAATCTGGTGATATCGACACAGCGTCAAACTACAGACCAATCAGTCTCCTGCCTGTTATGTCCAAAATATTAGAAAAAGTAATAACAAACCAGCTCTCGTCTTACATAGACGAGTCACATCTACTGCATCGCAATCAATATGCTTACAGAAGGAATACCAGTACTCAGGACGCCCTGTTGAACATAACAGAAAAAATTTACAATGATATTGACCAAAAAAAATTAACTCTCTTACTATTGCTTGATCTCTCCAAAGCTTTCGACAGTGTTGAGCATAAGAAACTTCTACAAAAAATTTCAAACCTCGGAATTGACACTCAATGGTTTGAAAGCTACCTACTAAACCGCTCTCATGCAGTGTGCTTGAATAACAAAATGTCATCATTCATACCAAACAATTTTGGCGTACCTCAAGGTTCAATCATCGGCCCGCTCTTATTTTCAATTTTCATCAATGATTTCCCCACCATGCCGGCAAACACAAAAATCTTAATGTATGCTGATGACGTACAAATTGCCATGACAAGCTCAACAGCAGATTTAAAAGAAACACAAGCCAACGCTGAAAACCTTCTGAGAAACCTGAAATTGTGGTATGACCATAATGGCCTCAAACTTAACGCAAGTAAAACGCAATGCATTATTTTTGGATCACAGAATGCAACTAAAAATTTACCACCATTCAAGCTAACATTTGAAGACGATACAATTGAACCAGTAGAGACGGTAAAAAATCTGGGTGTTTGGTTTGACAAAAATATGACTTTCAATTCACACGTCGAAACAATGTGCAACAAAATAAACGGAACCTTAATGTTTTTTCATCGCATTAAGAACACACTTGACGAAAAATCTAGATTGTTAGTGATTCAGTCTTTAGTTTTATCGCGCCTGGACTACTGCAGTCTTGTATGGGGAAATTTACCTCAATATCGTCAGGAAGAGTTGCAAAAATGTCTAAACTTCGCTGCCAAAGTGGTGTGCAAAGGAAATTTCAATAAATACGATCATGTCACCCCTCTTTTAAGAAAACTCGACTGGATCCCAATACCGAACAGATTCATGATCCAAAAAGCTCGACGAGTGTTCTCCTCTCTGTACCTCCCCCAAAGTTATGCAGAGGTGGTAAAATTTTTTCCATCTAATATCCCAAACAAAAAACCAAATCGGAGGAATGATGTTTTAGTCAGTTACCGTTCATCTAACGTGGGACAAAAAGCTCTCTCAGTTTCTGGAGCTTTTTTGTGGAACAAGCTTCCCCAGCATATCAAAAACTCTAAAACTGTAAAAGAATTTAGGGTAAATGTGTCACGTCATTTTGCATCTCTATAGACCTGCAGCATTTCGGTGTGAATTTCCCATTTACCAGAAATTTTAATTTTCATGAAATTTCTGTTAGAAAATTATAAACTATTTCATTTTACGTTTGCTAAGCCATTATTGCATTCATCTTAACTATTTCTGTCGACAATAATGAGCACCCCAGCCGTGAGTTCAATACAGCAGAATGAACGGTTTTTTTTTTTTTTTTTTCCCCATAATTAGGAGTATTTCCTCATCTTTATTTTGTTATTTTTTCTTCTCTGTATTAATATTTAACATCCGTATGGAAAACATACTCTGAAATACATTTTGTGTGTACACCAATATACAGGTTTATAAATGTGAGGATTGTGCAAAGTTTATAATGAATTAAAATTTGGCTAACGTTGTCTCGTTATTTCAAAATCATTCTCGAAGATGTTTTCAATCGATTTCGGCTGAGCTGGGGGGAGGGGTTAATTTAAGCATTTTCATTTAGTCTTTTAATATTTTTCCGTGCGTTCAGTGCACACCAGCACTAAACTTTAAAATCGAAAAAAACTGTTAATTTCTGTTATCAAAATTATCACTTTGGACCATTGCTTAATCTACCTATATGTGCCAAATTTTGTAAATATTCTCCACTCAAATGTGATATCCGGCTACAATGTTACTCCATTTTATCCCATGTACACATGTCTGTATAATGCTGAAGAGTTGTGTTGTTTCTTGTCTGTAACCTGAGTTTTCTTAAAAATTTCTATGAAGAAACTAAAAACCAGTTCATTTTACGTTTTCCAAAGTCTTCTTTTCCTTTTAGTTATTTTTTTCGAATAATTTCTTAGGATTACAATGAGCTCAACTGTCATTATCGGTGTAATAGATGGTCGGTTGTTTCTATCCTCTTATTTTATATTTGTATTTTTTTCTTATATTTCATTCTCAATAAGTACATATATTAATATGTGTGTGTACGTATGTAGGTATATATATATATCTACATAAATAGATATACATGTTTCTATTTCATTTCTTTACACAAAAACCATCCGGTTAATAAATTTTATTGCACTAGTGAAATGATTCAAAAATAGATCTCCCACTTACACCAGAGGACGTCTCTGTGAATCGGATTAATGACAAATACAATTAATGAAATTAATCGTAATTTGAGCGTATGAATCGTGGTAAAATTATCTTTCTGTCCGTATGTTGTACAAGCAAATTTTGATGTTGAGTATATGTTTGTTTGCGCATTTCTGCCAAAATTTTGTAGATATTTCTCAATCATGAGTGGTAACTGGCCTACACTGTATCTCCATTTTATCCCATGTTCCCATGTCCGCATGATGTTGCAGAGAATATCGAGAAGATATGATACATGATATGATATATTGAAGATATATGTTTTTTTTGTTGTTGTTCCTCAGCGGTAACTTGAGTTTTCTTAAAATTTCCTTTAGGAAATTAAAAAACCATTCCATTTATACGTTTTTCGAAGTCCTTTTCTATTCCTTATCTTTCCTCAGGTTATTTCTTACGATTCATCAGAGCTTGGGCTGTCATTTTAAATATTGAAAGAGTAAGATTATTTTTCATGTCTATTAGCATTTTTCTTATATTCATTTTCAATACGTATATATATGAATATGTGTGTTGGTGTGTGCGTGAGCATGTGCGTGTGCGCACGCAAACATAAATGTTTATGTATCAGTGTAAACATGCACACGTTTCGCACACATATATGCGCACATGTACATATATCTGTTTCTATTTCTAATTTTTGCATAAAAAGCAAAACCTCAAGACACATTACATTTTACCTACAGCTCTGCGATCAGTTAACACTGCACCAAATTTCAGAAATAAACAAATTGATTGCGCTTGCTTAATGATTCATAAATCGATCTATCACGACCCCGAAGGGCATTTCTGTGAACAGAAGAAATTAAAAAGTATAAACAGACAAAGGAAATAAAGCACTCGTGCAAAAATTATCTCTATATTTGTATGCCGAACAAGCCATGCATTTCAATTTTGAGTGTAAGTTTGTTTACGCATTTCTAGATGTGCGTGCTGTGTTGCGCGATGTTCTTTACAAATTATTTCGAGACTATCTTTTTTTCTCAATACTTGATTGTCATTTACGGTGGTGTTTCAATCTAGTACGGTGTAGCGTTTTTTTTTTTTTTTTTTTTTTTTTTTTTGTGTATTTTTCCTACTTCGATGATCTTATAAATAATTCGAAAACTACTAAAGAATTCTTCGAAACTGCCAAGTTCTTAGTTGAAATTATCGAAGTGGGAAAAAAAGGCAAGAAGCGCTGTACCGGAATCTCTTGGAATATAAAATATCCAAGAGATAATATTTCTCATTTCTCATTCAACTACCCTTGACAGAGTTAAACTATTAGCACGACCCGTATGGTTTGTCTATTAGTACGCCTCGTATATTTTTTCTATTAATATGCCTCGTATGGTCTATCTATCTGTACACCTATGATAGTATTGTCTAATATTACATCTCGTATAGTTTGTCTATTATTATGCCTCGTACGGCTTAACTATTTGTACACCTCGTATGGTTTGTCAATTAGTATTCCTCGTATGGAACTTTGTTAGACTATTAGCACACCACGTGTGGTTTGTCTATTATAGTACGCCTCGTATATTATGTCTATTAATATGCCTCGTATGGTCTATCTATTTGTACACCTCTGATAGTTTATCTATTAGTACACCTCGTATAGTTTGTCGATTATTATGCCTCGTAGGGCTTATCTATTTTTACACCTCGGATGGTTTGTCAATTAATACTCCTCGTATGGATCTTTTGTTTTAGGCCGTCTTATATTAAGGAACTTTTAAAAGCCAATATGTTGGCATATGTATCTCATGTGACAACTTGGAAATAAACGGTTTTGTTTTTGACTAGCGCTTGGGCCCCAGAGCGGGCAATTGTAAGTATCAAGTGTTAATGATAAGTGTGTATTATGTCTTAACTTTCCTGTGTTGTGTCTTAACTTGTTCCGTGTTAGGGAGCGCTCGTTATTGTGTCGTAGAAATATTCACTATGTTGTCTCTGTGCCAGTGTTAGTTAGGCACCAGCCTCAAGCTCACTGCCCCATCTTTGTCATTGTTATCGTGTTTACTATTCTCCGATGATGCCGTATTGTGCTGTCAGTGTTAACCGATGTTGGCATTGGCTCCTTAGATATTTTTTAGTGCTGAGCATAGTGTTAAGACACTTTGCTGTCCACAGAGACCATCTTTGGTTTGCTCATCTTTTGTGTGTTCCAGCTTCTAATTAATTGTGTTCTCAACTTTTGTATTTTGATTAAGTCAGGTTTAAATAATTTTGGAATTCCTCTGCAATTTTTAGTCAATGTTTAAATTCATATCTTGAGAAATGAAGCTATGATAGGTTATTCAAACCAATAGAGATTGTATCTTCTGTAGTCACTCACTCAAGTCAAGTCACATAAATAATCATTCTTTCTTGCTCATCTGAATTTTAGAGAATAGAGGCTTCACCTTCCCCACACGGAATTTTATTACATTATTTCTCTTCTAGTTGTTAGTTCATACTCAATCATATTTTGCCTTAGAAATTAGTTCCCTGTACGGGATACTTAAATCTTCAGTCTCATGCTGAGTTGTAAGTGTAGTTTGCTTTTGACTCAAGTTACAACCGCCAACTGACAGCAGTTGGCTGGCTATTTTTGGAATACCTATAAGCCAAACCAGTGTAATTAAATTCCATTAGCAAATGACATAACGATTATACTCAGTCGTGTTGCTGCTTGTAATATCAGGATAGAGCTTATGACCAGTTGGTCTGGAGCACTGATTCTGGTGTTAAGATGATTCAGGCTGCGACTCGGGCGCTAGAGTTGCGGACTGATTCTTATCACCGGACTCCTGCCATTGTTTATCCTGTTAATGTTGCAGTTTGCGCAGTCTTGCACATGTGTTATGAATAGACTCGTTTTTTTTGTTCAAATAATCCAGCACGATGTCCCCTGACAGGATCGACTGGACCACACATCCATGCACTCACAAACACGTATGAAACCAAACCCTAACTTCTTAATTTAAGGAGCTTACCTCCTCCAAGTTCTCGCCTCCAAGTCTCCTCCGAGTTCTTCTCCCAGTTGTTCCTCCTGTTCAAATTTTACTATACTGGAAGGCCGGCATCCCTGCAGCTAAGCCGCTAAAATCTCCAGTGGAGACCATTTGGGCGAGAGTCCCCATTTCTTACCGAGTTTTCCCAACAGGTAACAAATTCCCTACTCAGCACTCAATTCACTACTCACTTAGTGTCGGAACCTCCCACACTTACACATCATCGACTTCACACTCCAGCACGCGCTTCACAAGCCTGAGCTGAACGAATCGTCTGAAGTCCCGCAACCTCCTCGGACTCTCACCAAGATCGTCTCTCGAACAAGAATCAAGCCTCGCACTTCAGCGTGCAACCTTCTCCTCAATAAATCCCCATACCGGCGAGTGAAACTATTCTCTCATTTTCCCCCGGTGTTGGCTTGTGGTAATTTTTGTTGTTGATTGTAGACGCTTGAAATATTGCGTCTGAATACCGCCTAACTCCTTCTGAGTCAGAGGCCGTAATTCATTCATTTAGCTATTAAGTGTGCTCTACCAGGAGCACTGGTGACCCGCCTTTGTAAAAGAACATCTCCTTGTGAAATCGAAATTCCTCGATATTCAACCTTTAAAAGTCAAATTCAATTGATTTCCTCAATTAGTTCACAAGTTCATAAGGTTAAGGGTTGAATATGGTATAGATTTAGCAAATGAACAAGGTTGGTGTTCTTGATGATGAGGCGGGTCACCAGTCGCCCGGAAAGGCGACACTTAATAGAATAAAATGATAGATATATATCTGACTATGTCCTCAGAAGGAGGTTTAATTATTCGGTGTTCGTGGGGCTTTATGCCTCCGTTTTAATCAAACTAAGAGAACTTTACCACGGACTGGACCACGGAGAAGGAAAAGAAAGGAAATATGGTTTATAGTTTCTGGCCTTTTATTGAAGCTGGAAGATTTGTCAATCCTGTCGGTCGCTTCAGGATGAGCTGATGTTGTGGTCCAATCTTGAGTAGGACCCCAGTCGGCTCGCAGCAGTGGTGGTTAAATGGCAAGTGTATATGAGGGGATGGTCGTGTGCATGGAACTCCCAATGGTTTGAGACGGCTAGCGTCAATGGTGAAAGACAGACGGTGACAGACTCAGTTCCCCAAGGTTGATAAAAATTGATGAATTGATGAGTTGGGTTAACATAAAAAAAACAAACCGTTTATTTCCAAGTTGTCACATGAGATACATATGCCAACATATTGGCTTTTAAAGTTCCTTAATATAAGACGTCCTAAAACAAAAGATCCATACGAGGAGTATTAATTGACAAACCATCCGAGGTGTAAAAATAGATAAGCCATACGAGGCATAATAATCGACAAACTATATGAGGTGTGCTAATAGATAAACTATCATAGGTGTACAGATAGATAGACCATACGAGGCATATTAATAGAAAAAATATACGAGGCGTACTAATAGACAAACCATACGGGTCGTGCTAATAGTTTAACTCTGTCAAGGGTAGTTGAATGAGAAATGAGAAATATTATCTCTTGGATATTTTATTTCCAAGAGATTCCGGTACAGCGCTTCTTGCCTTTTTTCCTACTTCGATAATTTCAACTAAGAACTTGGCACTTTCGAAGAATTCTTTAGTATTTTTCGAATTATTTATAAGATCATCGAAGTAGGAAAAATACAAAAAAACGCTACACCGTACTAGATTGAAACAACACCGTAAATGACAATCAAGTATTGAGAAAAAGATAGTCTCGAAATAATTTGTAAAGAACATCGCGCAACACAGCACGCACATCTAGGAATGCGTAAACAAACTTACACTCAAAATTGAAATGCATGGCTTGTTCGGCATACAAATATAGAGATAATTTTTGCACGAGTGCTTTATTTCCTTTGTCTGTTTATACTTTTTAATTTCTTCTGTTCACAGAAATGCCCTTCGGGGTCGTGATAGATCGATTTATAAATCATAAAGCAAGCGCAATCAATTTGTTTATTTCTGAAATTTGGTGCAGTGTTAACTGATCGCAGAGCTTTAGGTAAAATGTAATGTGTCTTGAGGTTTTGCTTTTTATGCAAAAAGTAGAAATAAAAACCGATATATGTACATGTGCGCATATATGTGTGCGAAACGTGTGCATCTTTACACTGATACATAAACATTTATGTTTGCGTGCGCACACGTACATACTCACGCACACACCAACACACATATTCATATATATACGTATTGAAAACGAATATAAGAAAAATGCTAATAGACATGAAAAATAATTTTACTCTTTCAATATTTAAAATGACAGCCCAAGCTCTGATGAATCGTAAGAAATAACCTGAGGAAAGATAAGGAACAGAAAAGGACTTCGAAAAACGTATAAATGGAATGGTTTTTTAATTTCCTAAAGGAAATTTTAAGAAAACTCAAGTTACCGCTGAGGAAAAACAACGAAAAAAAACATATATCTTCAATATATATCATATATCATATCTTCTCGATATTCTCTGCAAGATCATGCGGACATGGGTACATGGGATAAAATGGAGATACAGTGTAGGCCAGTTACCCCTCATGATTGACAAATATCTACAAAATTTTGGCAGAAATGCGCAAACAAACATATACTCAACATCAAAATTTGCTTGTACAACATACGGACAGAAAGATAATTTTACCACGATTCATACGCTCAAATTACGATTAATTTCATTAATTGTATTTGTCATTTATCCGATTCACAGAGACGTCCTCTGGTGTAAGTGGGAGATCTATTTTTGAATCATTTCGCTAGTGCAATAAAATTTATTAACCGGATGGTTTTTGTGTAAAGAAATGAAGTAGAAACATGTATATCTATTTATGTAGATATATATATACTTATATACGTACACACACATATTAATATATGTACTTATTGAGAATGAAATATAAGAAAAAATACAAATATAAAATAAGAGGATAGAAACAACCTACCATCTATTACACCGATAATGACAGTTGAGCTCATTGTAATCCTAAGAAATTATTCGAAAAAAAAAATAACTAAAAGGAAAAGAAGACTTCGGAAAACGTAAAATGAACTGATTTTTAGTTTCTTCATAGAAATTTTTAAGAAAACTCAGGTTACAGTCAAGAAACAACACAACTCTTCAGCATTATACAGACATGTGTACATAGGATAAAATGGAGTAACATTGTGGCCGGATATCACATTTGAGTGGAGAATATTTACAAAATTTGGCACATATAGGTAGATTAAGCAATGGTCCAAAGTGATAATTTTGATAACAGAAATTAACAGTTTTTTTCGATTTTAAAGTTTAGTGCTGGTGTGCACTGAACGCACGGAAAAATATTAAAAGACTAAATGAAAATGCTTAAATTAACCTCTCCCCCCAGCTCAGCCGAAATCGATTGAAAACATCTTCGAGAATGATTTTGAAATAAGGAGACAACGCTAGCCAAAATTTAATTCATTATAAACTTTGCACAATCCTCACATTTATAAACCTGTATATTGGTGTACACACAAAATGCATTTCAGAGTATGTTTTCCATACGGATGTTAAATATTAACACAGAGAAGAAAAAATAACAAAATAAAGATGAGGAAATACTCTTAATTATGGAAAAAAACGTTCATTCTGCTGTATTGAACTCACGGCTGGGGTGCTCATTATTGTCGACAGAAATAGTTAAGATGAATGCACGAATGGCTTAGCAAACGTAAAATGAAATAGTTTCTAATTTTCTAACAAAAATTTCAGGAAAATTAAAATTTCTGGTAAATGGGAAATTCACACCGAAATGCTGCAGGTCTATGGAGATGCAAAATGACGTGACACATTTACTCTAAATTCTTTTACAGTTTTAGAGTTTTTGATATGCTGGGGAAGCTTGTTCCACAAAAAAGCTCCAGAAACTGAGAGAGCTTTTTGTCCCACGTTAGATGAACGGTAACTGACTAAAACATCATTCCTCCGATTTGGTTTTTTGTTTGGGATATTAGATGGAAAAAATTTTACCACCTCTGCATTACTTTGGGGGAGGTACAGAGAGGAGACCACTCGTCGAGCTTTTTGGATCATGAATCTGTTCGGTATCGGGATCCAGTCGAGTTTTCTTAAAAGAGGGGTGACATGATCGTATTTATTGAAATTTCCTTTGCACACCACTTTGGCGGCGAAGTGATCTAAATCAAGTGATTTAGATGCACCCGAGAGTCTCAATTAGTCACGTCGCTTGGATGGGGGACGTAAAGTGTATGAGGAATGAGGTAAAAAGGGGAATGAGGGAACGGAAATCACCGTCCAGTAAATGAGTAACAAGACCAAGGGAGAAGGAGGCAGTTTTTGTCCTCTGCCAAGTTTGGCTACCGGGTTCTTTTACCCCCTTAATATGAGTGGGCAAGGTAGGTGACGTGGCAGTGGTGTGTGAAGTGTCTCGTAGCTTCCTGTACGGGGACGACAGGCTGGGTGAGAATGCACACGGTATCTTAGGGGAACCATATATTAACACACGCTATGCTGCAAACAATCTAGCATTAACATGCCTCCTCAAAGCGAGGAGTCTCTTCGAAAAACGACCCCCACCAGCACTCTGGCGCCGGAGTGCAAGCGGGGATCAACTTCGGAGCACTGACAATTTGCTCGGAGCCAGATATTAATCTTAATATTTTTAACGGCATGAAGCTACAACTTTATACTAGTAAATGCACAGGCAAAACTTTGCCTGGTTTGGAGCATAATAATAAACTGTACAGGCACCACAAAATACACATATGTTTTTGGCCGAAAGGGCTCATGAGGCATTGAGGGAGCTAGTGCAATCCCTTGAACTCTGAGCACAAGACTTTTCGGGTTTTCTTTTGCATTAAGAACAACATAAAAGAAAGGCAAACTACAATGGCAAAAGCAGTGGAAACTGAGCCTAACGTCTCAATTAATTAATTAACTATGGTAAAAATATCTACAGCGTCTGCTAATGCAAATTAATGAGGAATTTCTAAACAATAAAAATGAGAAAAGGGAAAACCTCTATATAAGAAGTTCCGGAGTAAGATTACAACTATCTCAGCTTAGCACCTAACTACCTTCAAGAAACAGCGGCTTGTGATGGCTTATTTCTGGCTTACAAGAATTACTTGTCTTCTCCAACACATCAGGCAAATTTATAATACTAATTGAACTGGAAAATGTTATCAGTTTCCTACCTGAAGTAGTACTAACTAGTTTGAGTTTTAACGTGGAATAACTTAATTGTTATTCACGCTAGGAATCAATGTACAATGACTACTTAATTAAATTTACTAACTAACTATTCTTCAAAACATCACTACTATTTAAATATACAATACTGATTCTATTAGGAAAAACATGTCGTCAATTGTAATTAGGTATTTATAAGGATAGTTCTGAGCAAGATTTAAATGAACAGTGATTTACGTAAATTGCTTAAAAATGAGCTTAACGTTGACTGAAAAAAACTAAAACATTGTAATTATTTCAAACCCTACTTAATTGAAAATACAGCTGTGAAAACAAAGCTTATAATTGATGCAAAGCCTAACTTCATTAAGAAAAGTACAGCTGTAAAACTTAAAAATAATTTATAATTGCTTCACAACCTAACTTGATTAAAAAAATACAGCTGTGGAAATTAAAATAGATTATAATTAATTCAAGGCCTAACTTAATTAAAAAAACAACACCTGAGAACGCAAGGATTATTCAGAGGTTGGAAACACAAAAAAAAGAAAGAATAAAACAAAACACAAACTTGACAAAAATGGCACAGTAAGCTTAAGCACCTGTGCCCGCCTAAGCGCTTGCACGGAATCAAAACAAAGGAGATGATCCTAAGTTTGCTCAATACTTCGTACGCTATCGGAATAATACTTAGGCACAATGACACTTCTTAAGGACAACACAATTATAAAGGAGATGACGTAATATGTTACTAACAATTAAGCTGTACTTCACAGAATTTAACACAAAATTTAGTCTCAACCGTCGCTGCAAAAGCACAAGAACCGAAACACAAGGGAGCTAGAATTAGAGTGCGTTACGATTCAAAATGGCTAGGGGAGTGTTGCCAATCGAAAGTGACGGGCGTAGATACGTGAACGGAAAATATTTTCGAGACACATTTTTGGTAAAATTTTGGGTTTTGACGAATAAATTTGGTCTTGTAATTTTATGAAAATCATTACCTTGATATAATTAAATTTTAGAATGTTCGTTTTAACGTTTTTATAAATTCGAGTGAAATGAGTCCAAAAAGTTCACTACAAAATATCCAAGAGATGATATTTTTCATTTCTCATTCAACTACCCTTGACAGAGTTAGACTATTAGCGCGCCATGTATGGTTTGTCTATTAGTACGCCTCGTATATTTTATCTATTAATATGCCTCGTATGGTCTATCTATTTGTACACCTCTGATATTTTGTCTCTTATAGTACATGTAGCATTAGTTACAAAGTGTAAAATTATAAAATTTCTCATTCGCACTTAAATAGCATAATTATTGACACTAAAAATCTTACTCTAAATTATTATTAATAATTTTCTA
This sequence comes from Morinoia aosen, assembly GCA_030386875.1. Taxonomy (NCBI): domain Eukaryota; kingdom Metazoa; phylum Arthropoda; class Malacostraca; order Amphipoda; family Talitridae; genus Morinoia; species Morinoia aosen. The sequence continues at coordinate 80,192,720 of CM059561.1, read as the reverse complement.
CTTATAATTAGTAATCCTTGAAGTTTTTGTGTAAATGCATAAGATATAAAATAGCGCTCGACATTTTCGAGAGCGAAGCCTCTGAGATTGGCAACACTGCGCGGGGACGCGTCGCTTCTGAGCGCTACTCTCTCGTTCGTCTTTGGCTTGTGCATTACAACGTTCTTGTAAGTGAAAGAAATTAAGTGTTCAAATAGAGCAAAATCTGGTAAAGTATATTGTGTCATTTCTTAGTGTGCATTGTGTTTAAGTATAAGGATCTGGTCTGTGTCGTGATATATAGATAAACATGAAAATAGTCGTACAGTTCGTAAACTAGCATGGCTCATCCCAAGTGCTACCTCAACATGGCGTAGCGTAAATTTTGCGTGTCATGTTCACTTCTTGTGTCAAGAGCATAGTATAGATGTTTAACCACGTCCATCTTCCATGCTACAAAAATTATATACTTGCAGCTGTCATTATGATATTGCAATTCGTTCATTGGATTATTTCGTGAGAACGCACGGTGGATTTGCCGGCGTTCGGGCGGAAGATGGCGGAGCTTAGACTGTTGTGTCATGTCATTCTTATGTTCACTGTATTATGTTTAGAATATCCTTTTTTTTACTACTTGATATACTTGCAGTGTTTTTCAGTATGATTTACATACGGATGAATGTAGGACTGCCTTTTTTTATTTTCTCGTACGGATATAGATATATTATAGAGTAAACTTTATTTCCAATAGAGATTGTACAATATTACAATCATTGGTTTTTAAAGTACGAAAATTATGCATTCACATTCTTGCATTTTTTAGCTATTTCGTATTTCAGTTAAATTCCTCGAATCATGGTACTTAAATCTCATGTATTTTCCATAATTCCACAAAATATAATAACAGATTATTACTGCTTTAAAAATCACAAGTCTTGCTGTCATGCTTATACTGTAATTCAAGCATAAAGGAACAGCCATTGCCGGCTGTAACCTTTCTACTTTCTTCCTGAGCCTGTAAAGAAATTAATAGCTTTGAGTTAAATCTATGGAAGAAGTTCAGGGTTTTCTCCGTGATGGGAAATTTACCATTGCAGTGTAGGGATTGTCAGTTGTGGAATTTTTCCTTGATGCCTCTTCGAGAACCTTCTCATTCAGCGTCTTCGATTATTGCAGACCCTCGACGGCACCAAACACCACAACACACATTCCTTGGGCTTGAGCTTTACAAGTTAAATTCACGTGGCATATTATCTCTCACTAAACCATCGAGATACACCACGTAAATTGCGTATTTTTGACGTGAGACGGTCTGACCTTTGGTCATATATCACTTTGAAATCACTTGGTTCGGAGCTAGTAGAGCCTAGTTTATATTACAGCTAATGGCACACTGATCTACCCGCTCAACCACGACAACTTGCTTTTATATTCTGTCAGTCGCTTAAATTAAACAGACTGTGAAACCCCACAAACACACTCACTTACACCTGGCCAACGTCATCGCTCACCGGACCTCGCCTGCACGGAGTTTCCCATCTAAGAGAAGATCGTCCGAAATCAAGCACGCCATCGGTCATCACGGTTTCCTTCTATAAACAAAATCCAAGCTGAGTGACCCCCATGAAGTGTCTTATTATCCCTCTCTTACGATTTAGAAAAACACTGTTTGAGAAAAACGTTCAAGGCTGGAAGTTAATAATGAATGAAGGCATCTACGGATGCTTTATTTCCAATCAAGCCTGATACATATCACCTTTTACATTGGATTTTCAAATGCCTTATAACTAACGCCAGGACGCCATGACGCTTTCCCCCGGTCGAGACCGGTACCCATTTCAGAAACCTGGGTGGAGTGGGGTATTGTGCTTGGAATTTTTCTCCTATACCCAACAGAGAAAATCGCCACTGCCTGCGCCGAGATTCGATCCGGGGTCCTTGCCGCACGGCGGCAGAACCTATACCACATGGCTATGGCGGCACTAACTAACTAACTAACCATACCCACCAATCTTAACATACGTACCTCGTATAGTTTGCCTATTATTATGCCTCGTATGGCTTATCTATTTGTACACCTCGGATGGTTTGTCAATTAGTTCTCCTCGTATGGAACTTTTGTTAGACTATTAGCACGCCACGTATGGTTTGTCTATTAGTACGCCTCGTATATTTTGTCCATTAATATGCCTCGTATGGTCTATCTATTTGTACACCTCTGATAGTTTGTCTATTAGTACACCTCGTATAGTTTGTCAGTTAATATGCCTCGTATGGCTTTTCTATTTGTACACCTAGGATGGTTTGTCAATTAGTACTCCTCGTATGGAACTTTTGTTTCAGGACGTCCTATACTAGGAAACTTTTTAAAACCCAATATGTTGACATGTATCTCATGTGGCAACTTGGAAAATAAACGTTTTTCTTTCTTTTTTTTCTTTTTTTCAGTAATATACAGAATTTATGGGAGAGTATTCGATACATGTTTAATATTGCGCCATGCAAGCCAAATATCAAATAATATGCAATAGCAATAAGTCTCAAAAATTGAAAAGAGCACCACTTAGAATTTTTACGTCTTTTGATAAATTTGTCAATTTTACTTTCAGGCGCTTAAGTGAATTGAAAATTTGTTCCCAAGAATTACTGAGAGAAAATATTTGAAAACATTTCACATGAACGAAATTTTTCTTGCTGACGTGCCATTTTCAAGATATAACATGAGTTACATTCAGGTAAGAATAACATCATATAGGCGGCAGCGTCGTACCTGCGTTGTTGGAGCACGCGCAGTATTTTGGCTAAAACCATCAGTGTCGGTATAGCTAAGTTAAATTAAGTTATTTTAGGTTTATTTAGAATAATTTTTTATACTAACCTAACGTTGCCTAACCTATCATTACGTGAATACCGGGTTGGACCAATTTTATGTATCCGTTTCTTCACTGTTATATACGACGTTCCTGTAACTTCAAAGTTTAATAACCCTAAAATTACGAATCAGGGTGCTAAATCTCATTTTGTGTGAAATATTCTTAAATGTGTTCCTTAAGGGATTTTTTGGAAACAATTTTTCAATTACCGTGAGCGCAATAAAGTGAAATTTGACTGCTAAATTCAATTGACCATGACTCTCTTAACCCAGGAGAGCGCCGGAAGTCAAATTTTTGGACAAATGCGTCCAATTTTGGAATGCCTCCTCCATAGTGATATAGTTCCATAGTGATGGCCTCAAATTTAAAGAAATATAATTTTCAACGGAATTACAGGCCGCCCATTTAAATGGGCACTGCGCCTTAGGGTTATACAGAACACTATATATTCGAACTTTTATTCACCTTTCACATAAACAAGTAATGAATTCTTCCAAAATTTCGAATGGCTAGTTTATATGCAATTTTCTTTCCAATACATCAATAATATTGAAAAGTATTTCTTTCATGACACATGAACAAGGCAACCATCAACTATATACTTGAAATACGCTACCGCACATTTAGCTATGCGTTGGAAGAGACACTGTAAAGTCAAACTTGTATTCACTTAGTGTAAAAACTAGCAATGTATTCATCCATTTCAAACATCTAATTTGCGATTTCCGTTACAATACAACAATAATATTGAAAATTATTCCTTTTATAACACATAAACAAAGCAATCATCAACTAAATACCTGAAATACGCTACCGCACATTCAGCTATGCTTTGGACACGTGTGGTATGGTAACCAGCACTGCACATGAAGGGCTACATCGCATTTAGTACACATAGGTCTAACATTTTTTTTGCACACACCACATCTACGTTGCGTCGGACCCATGACAATTTCGTGATGCAGGCCATCATATCGAGCTCCATTGGTCACATGTCGGGGAACATACTTGGACGGCGCCTTTGCTGGCTTGAGTAGATCATTCACTACGCTTCGAAGAAAATCCAGCTGCGTCTGAGGTTTCAGTTTGCGGTACAATATCCAGCCATTGCATACCGTTGCATTCAAAACGAATCTGAACAACGGATAATACCAAACTCTTTTCCTGAACGCCACCCGATATTTTCCACGAAACTGATCAAACAGATCCACTCCTCCCATTCCATGATTGTAACTTTGAATGATTTTCGGTGGCTGAACTGCGACGGTTTTGCTATGTTTTCTAGACCAGCGATTGCATTTTCCTAAAGACATTACTTCTTCTCCCGCATGGTTTGAAGCCACCACTACATCACTGTTATCTTGCCAATGAAAGACTTTGATTTTTTTCTCTTTGTCAACAAACACCTCCGACTCACCACGTTCTTTGTTTTTGAAGTTAGAGAGAGGCGTATTCCGAATACGATCTTTCCGAATCGTGCCAGTGAGGTTTATTTTTTCCTTTTCGAACTTTTCCAGTAGGTGCAGGGTAGTGAAGAAGTTATCGATGAAACCATGACTTCCTTCAGGGACGAAATTTAGGGCAAGCGATGTAACAACTGATTCCCCAATGTTCATACCTACTTCTCGCCCGCTATCTTTTCCTTCATAGAGTTTGAATTTCATGAGCAATCCTTCACGCGAACAAAGACACCAAAGCTTGTATCCGAAACGCACAGGTTTTCCACGAATGAATTGCTTTAGACTATGCCGGCCGAAATATGGTTCCATGGCTTCATCAATGGCCCAAATCTTTGGAAGCGGTTCAGCCATCTCTGCGAAGATTTTATTGAAATGGTCAAACAATGGCCGTACTTTGAAAATCCGATCATTTCCATCAAAGGCCAAGTTATCGACAAAATGCAGGCTTCCCATAATAGTGGCAAATCGCTTGCATGTCATCCCACACTTTGTAACGGCTTCATTTCTTGTGTCGGAACTAGTTGACCAGAAGAGACGACGGTTAGGAACTGTAACATATCCTGATAACAGCAAAATTCCAAAAACTTGGTAAATTTCATCAGATGATACATCGAGTTGGCAACCAAATTTTTGTGAATGGTATTTGTTAGTTTCCTCAACGATCAGGGACACTATGTCTTCATTCCAGAAATGTTTGAAAATATCAATAGGATCTAAGTTGCTTTGTTGCCATTCTTTTAGAATTTGAGGACTGTGCGCGTTGTTTGATACAGAGATTTCATTTACAAAAGATCCTTTACTCCATTGATACTGATTGGCAATGTTTGAGTGTTTCGACTTTGCACGATTATTACGAGGCTTCTTGGATTTAGGTTCGGAACAAGTGTCATTATGAACACCACCATCGTTGGATGAGAGTGAAACTTCTTTGTCCTCATTTCGACCTTTTAGAGTGATATTTGCCTGCATAGCTAACATACGGCTACCTAAGAGGTTGATGTTATCCTCGTTCACTAGCACAGTGTCATCACTGAGATCATCAACATCACTATCTTCACCTTCATCTGGGGGTACTAATGCTAAATCTATTCCTACGGTGTCTTCATCTTCTGAGTCAGGAAGCGTATGTAGATATGCTACTGCGTCTTCAATATTTTCAAATGTTCTGAAAAAGAGAACACAACTATGAAACAATCAGGTTTTCAAATTTTGTTTTCAAAGTGTTAAATACACATCATGTGGAAGTGTTTACAAATATATCAAACACAACCTGTAAAAGCACAATAAGTAAAGACTTTCTGCATTGTCTTACTGCGCGCCAGAAATGGGGGCCTGGGCAGTGCCCATTCAAGTGGGCGCAAACTTTCACAATAAATTTTTTTGCTTTGAATATTGGTGGATATTGACGAAAATTTAACAGAAACTTACTAATTCTATAACAAATAAAGCACCGGATACGTTTTTCACAATTCAGTATGATGAGACTTTTATAACAAATCAACGTACCTCGCTCCGGACATGGTGATCAAGAAGAGAATACGGCACACAAAACCACCTCACACGGAAGCCAAGAAGGTACTAAGACAATATCTGCATGGCACCCCTTGAAGAAGAACTAATTTTCTTTCATTTAAAACAAAGAAAACGCGATTCGAGCCGTTACTATTCATGTTATAACTTAATTAAAACGCCATACTTTACGCCCATCTCAGTGGGCAAGGCGCTCTTATGGGTTAATGGATTACCAGTCATCACCAATTCTCAGCAAGCTGGAGTTTCTGACCAATGACCAGAGAGGCAACAGTTAAGAAGAAATTTAAATAAATGATTCATGCCGCTAAAAAAAATATATTAACGAACTCCTCACTTTCGGCATGTTCATGGATTTTTTTTTTCTAAAAATTGGTCCCAACGAACCTTTCTTCAGTAAGCGCGGAGAGGGCGGAAACTGTACCTTCTCGCATGATGCACAGCGAGCCAGTCCCGAGGCAGCAGCGCTGAACTCTGAGCTCCGCTTGCCTACGCTCGCTTGGTTTGAACGGCGCATGCGCACCGAACGAAAACATGGCTTTGTGATTTTTAGAGGAGACCGTTCAGGGGAAAATAAAGATCCGTCATTTTTTGACGGATTTTCTGAAATTTTCACCATGGGTGTAGTATGATGCAACAATATTTTTGGGTTTCATGTGTTTTATTCGTAATTTTATTGGAAAATTTACTTTGAAAAACTGAAAAAGGGGCATTGCGGATAATGTATTTCCTCCTACAATTTTGAAGTTACAGAACCGGTATGTGTATATGGTTAAAGGTTACAAGTAGGGTTATGGTTATAAATAGTGATAGGACTGACAGAGACAGACTGTGGAATATTAAAGAAATCAGGATAGGTAGAACTAAAGAATCCAAACATCTAGGTTGTATGATAAGCGAAGATGGATGCACTGAAGCTAAGGGTGAGAAAGAGGCAAAAGCAATACAATGGAATAGACAGTTAAATAGTGTGGCCGGATACAGACCGAACAAGTATGAATAAGTGAGAGAAATGTGGAGGTACGTTGCTGTACCTGTCATGTATGGAATGAGTGTTCTAGCCTGGAATGGAAGTGACCCTGAGAGGCTGGATGTGATATAAAATAAGGTAGGACGTCTAGCACTGGGTGCTCCACAATGGACAGCTACAAAAACTATTAGAAGTGATCTTGGGTTTAGCCTATTTTGAGGACGAATTATAAAAAATGTGTTCATTTATAAGTTAAGAATTGATAGAATGCAGAATAACAGGTGAATAAAGCAAATTATTGAATGAAATCTGAGTGTGAGCTATTGAGAGAAAATATGTTGAGCCATGCAAGGAAACTAAGTATGCAAAGGTTATTCGTGTTAGAATTAGGAGACCTGTAGATGACTGGCTTTTAATGAATGTTGGAGGTGAAGGACCAGAGTGGGACTGCAAGAGGTGGAAAAAAGAGATTGAGAGGGAAATAAAAAGAGCTTGGATAGAATAATTCATGCTTATCATGACACGAAAGCCTATCACTAAGCTGGTATATGCTAAAGGAATTACCTGAGTGAGAGATGTTTTATGATGGTAGTTTTGGAAGCCAACTCTTGTTTACTGTGAGGTGTAAGGCATTGGTTGTTTCTATCCTCTTATTTTATATTTGTATTTTTTTCTTATATTTCATTCTCAATAAGTACATATATTAATATGTGTGTGTACGTATATAGGTATATATATATCTACATAAATAGATATACATGTTTCTATTTCATTTCTTTACACAAAAACCATCCGGTTAATAAATTTTATTGCACTAGCGAAATGATTCAAAAATAGATCTCCCACTTACACCAGAGGACGTCCCTGTGAATCGGATAAATGACAAATACAATTAATGAAATTAATCGTAATTTGAGCGTATGAATCGTGGTAAAATTATCTTTCTGTCCGTATGTTGTACAAGCAAATTTTGATGTTGAGTATATGTTTGTTTGCGCATTTCTGCCAAAATTTTGTAGATATTTGTCAATCATGAGTGGTAACTGGCCTACACTGTATCTCCATTTTATCCCATGTACCCATGTCCGCATGATGTTGCAGAGAATATCGAGAAGATATGATATATGATATATATTGAAGATATATGTTTTTTTTGTTGTTGTTGTTCCTCAGCGGTAACTTGAGTTTTCTTAAAATTTCCTTTAGGAAATTAAAAAACCATTCCATTTATACGTTTTTCGAAGTCCTTTTCTATTCCTTATCTTTCCTCAGGTTATTTCTTACGATTCATCAGAGCTTGGGCTGTCATTTTAAATATTGAAAGAGTAAGATTATTTTTCATGTCTATTAGCATTTTTCTTATATTCGTTTTCAATACGTATATATATGAATATGTGTGTTGGTGTGTGCGTGAGTATGTACGTGTGCGCACGCAAACATAAATGTTGATGTATCAGTGTAAAGATGCACACGTTTCGCACACATATATGCGCACATGTACATATATCGGTTTTTATTTCTACTTTTTGCATAAAAAGCAAAACCTCATGACACATTACATTTTACCTAAAGCTCTGCGATCAGTTAACACTGCACCAAATTTCAGAAATAAACAAATTGATTGCGCTTGCCTTATGATTTATAAATCGATCTATCACGACCCCGAAGGGCATTTCTGTGAACAGAAGAAATTAAAAAGTATAAACAGACAAAGGAAATAAAGCACTCGTGCAAAAATTATCTCTATATTTGTATGCCGAACAAGCCATGCATTTCAATTTTGAGTGTAAGTTTGTTTACGCATTCCTAGATGTGCGTGCTGTGTTGCGCGATGTTCTTTACAAATTATTTCGAGACTATCTTTTTCTCAATACTTGATTGTCATTTACGGTGTTGTTTCAATCTAGTACGGTGTAGCGTTTTTTTGTATTTTTCCTACTTCGATGATCTTATAAATAATTCGAAAAATACTAAAGAATTTTTCGAAACTGCCAAGTTCTTAGTTGAAATTATCGAAGTAGGAAAAAGGCAAGAAGCGCTGTACCGGAATCTCTTGGAATATAAAATATCCAAGAGATAATATTTCTCATTCAACTATCCTTGACAGAGTTAAACTATTAGCACGACCCGTATGGTTTGTCTATTAGTACGCCTCGTATATTTTTTCTATTAATATGCCTCGTATGGTCTATCTATCTGTACACCTATGATAGTGTTGTCTAATATTACATCTCGTATAGTTTGTCTATTATTATGCCTCGTACGGCTTATCTATTTGTACACCTCGTATGGTTTGTCAATTAGTATTCCTCGTATGGAACTTTGTTAGACTATTAGCACACCACGTGTGGTTTGTCTATTATAGTACGCCTCGTATATTATGTCTATTAATATGCCTCGTATGGTCTATCTATTTGTACACCTCTGATAGTTTATCTATTAGCACACCTCATATAGTTTGTCGATTATTATGCCTCGTATGGCTTATCTATTTTTACACCTCGGATGGTTTGTCAATTAATACTCCTCGTATGGATCTTTTGTTTTAGGACGTCTTATGTTAAGGAACTTTTAAAAGCCAATATGTTGGCATATGTATCTCATGTGTCAACTTGGAAATAAACGGTTTTGTTGAGTGTGAATAGACGCACGTGGAGATGGAATGAGAATAATAATAATAGTTTATGTCTGCAGTGTGATCGGAGAGTAGAGGAAACAATTGAGTATTTTGTGCTGGAATGTAGTAAACATGAGAAAGAACAGGAGAGTTTCATGAATCTGGTGTTTGAGCCGTATGGAGAGAATGAGTGGTATACCAGATGTGCTGAAGATGATTGGGGTATGAGCTTTCTTGCTGGATTGGATCAGGAGTGTAATTTGAGTATCATTGATGCTAAGAAAACTTTTCTCGTACTGCCTGGAGTAAGAGACAGTGACTGGAATGAGCCAATCATGTAGAGTGGGCTGTAAGAAAATAAAAAGCAAAACAGTTTACTTCCAATAGAATTGAAACATGAAATGTTTACCATTGGTTTTAAAAATATCTTAACGTTAACATCCTTAGTTGATAATTACACATCTGTATTTTAATACCCGTGTAAAATGTTGAAACAAAAAATAGTTGACATAGAAGCACTACAAAAATGAGTTATTTTCGTTGCGTAATCTGATTCTGACCGTGCATTTAAATATATAATGACCCACCATGCCTGGTGACGGTATTCTGACATACTGGTTATTCCAGTGATGCCGTCTAATGGCAGCTTATGACAAGGATTGATGGATCCTGAGTAGTTTATTGGACAAGTCTGGTACACAGGCGTTGAACACTTTTAAATGAATATTGTGAGTATTCCGAAGGAAATTGTAGGCCGTTACAAAGGCCCCGACACATGCGGCCCTCAACTTCAAGTTCAAGGCATGCATGTTTTTGCAAGTCGTTACAAAGGCCCCTTTGCTGTCGGCCCTCAACTTCAAGTTCAAGTTCAAGTAGATATTTGAGTATATTATCTAGAGAAACACTGATGTGGATTTTCGATAATTAGAATTATTAACTTATATTTTTTCTCACACAACTCAACTTTTTTTCATGTCTGCCATAATTTTCAATTTAAATCAAATTTTTACAGTCAATTGCAATGTTTCTCCAGCTATCGATTGATATATTTGCGATTCTTGCGCCCTCAAAGCTGTGGGAGAAGACTCACTTTAGATGTTAAAAACTACAAGTCGAACATTTCATCGACTCAAGTAGACGAACCAATGGATGTACATACGAGCCAATGATATCGGTAGATTCATGAGAATAATTTTTCGGATTTGTACCCCACCGGCCTTAAACGCTAGGCTTATAATTCCCGTAGCCGAGGGTATTGGGCGTTCGTTGTAAAGGATTTAATTACGTTATTTATGAACTGAACAAAAAACAGAATTAGAAGTCTTGGATTATTAATCATGAACTTGAACTTAAACTTAAAGTTGAGGGCCAAAAGCATCGGGGCATTTGTAACGGCCTACAATTCCCTCCGCAATGCTCCAATATTCACGCAAGAATTCAGCGCCTGAGTACCAGACTTGTCCTATAAACTACTCAGGATCCACCAATCTTTGTCACAAGTTGCCTCTGGACAGCATCCCTGGGATAACCAGTACGTCAAAACACCATCCCCAGACATGGTGGGTCATTACAGCCCACACAACATGAATGGCTCATTCCAGTCACTGTTTTTTACCCCAGGCACGTGCAAGAAAATTTTCTTAGCTTCAATGATACTCAAATTACACTCCTGATCCAATTCAGCAAGACAGCTCATACCACAATCATCTTCAGCACATTTGGTATACCACTCATTATCTCCATAGTGCTCAACTATCACATTCATGAAACTCTCCCTCTCTTGCTCATACTTACTACATTCCAGCACAAAATGTTCAATTGTTTCTTCCACTCCCCTATCACACTGCCGACATAGCCTATTATTACTCTCATTACACCTCCATGTACGTCTATTCACGCTCAATGCCTTACACCTCACAGTAAACAAGAGTTGGGTTCCAAAACTACCATCATAGAACATCTCAAACTCAGGCACTTCCTTTCGCATTTACCAGCTTAGTGTAGGCTTTCGCGTCATGCTAAGCATCCATCCATTAATTTACTCCATACTCTTTTGTTCGCCTCATATATACCCGAAACTAAAAATGGAGCAATTAATTCCGACGGACGAACCTCCTTAATTCTATTGATACACCCATAATAAGGATATATTTCCAGGCTATTATTTGATCAAGGTATTCAAAACTATGATTTTTCCGAACTATTTAGAATTTAAATATAAATTTATTAACTTTTTCACATAAAACCGATCATATATATATATATATGACAATAAATATGGTGTAAAAGTAGTTGAGCGTGTCTGAAATAATAATTGCTTATGAGCTGAATCCCAAAATAATTTGTTATAGAGTTTGGAAATCAGAAGAAAATGACGCGTGAAATACGAATAAGAGTATTAATTAATAAGAACAATAAAATGGAGACAACACTTTATCATTTTGAACGCTAAGAGTACGTCACCTACCACAGGTAGCTATGAATTTGAAGGTTTAGTGAAATAAATTTTTATAAGTGCACCAGATTATTCCAAACCCATTTACTGATGGCATTGAATATTTTTTTCTAAAAGTTTCCTTTCGTAAAAAAAATTCTTACATTTTACCTCTCATATAGAAATCACTTCATTAAACCGATGAGGATTGCAAGTATGAGTTATGCAGACAACCGATTGTGAATGTTAGTAAAATGAAGTTTCAAATTCGCGCTTATAAGTGTATTAAGCTTTGACTATTTTGTTTCAGTTGAAAATAAGTAGATCAAACTACGAGTTCTACTGTAAACGATGAAAATTGAGTGCATCGTGAAAAATCAAGACATTATCATTGAAACATGAGTATTTGGCTGTCATTAGAGTTATTTATGAACTCTAAAGCTAGTATATTATATATTTTAAGAATGCATTTTAAATTTTGGGGTCACATTTGCCTAGGGCACAGAGCGTGCGCCTTTCAAAAGAAGTTGTAGGCAGTTTGAGTCCCGGCAGTGCCACCCGGTGATTCTCTCCCTCAGGAAAAGGAACTCAGCCCCAATTTTCTCTTTTACCTAGGTGTCGGAAATAGGTACTGGCTTAATTCACCAAGGTAACTGTAATTTCGTTCTAGAGTTTGTTATAAGGCTTTTGAAATACTAATGAACAAGGTGATATGCATCAGACTTGATTGGAATAAAACATTTTCTATCCCCTGTAGATACACATTATCTTGGAATTAGGATGGGAAACTGTTCGTGTAAAAAAGGTGCATTTCATATTGTTCTTAAGTAGAAAAAATGAAATTATCTACTTCTGTAATATCAAACATAATTGTACCAAGGAAATATGTGTTAGTTTCATCGAATTAAATGAACGTTCTTAAGTGAAGAAAATTCCCTCTCCGGATCGTCTAATCGTAACACAGACGTCGCTTCTATACAATTGTTGTTTACAACTCGAATTTCGAGGTGTAAAGTAGGGGCTCGTTGCTGATTTTGTGTATTTTATGCTTATTTGAATAGTTGATTCGTGCATAATTAGCTCTTAATACAATCCATCGTCGTTGCAACTACTATCACATCGGGATAAAAATTAACGGTGCGCATGGTTGAAGGTAAGACTAGTATATATTTTATATTTTGAATTGAAAGTGAGGAAATGAAAGTGTTTTCATTTGAATTTTGCCATTAATTTGTCACTATTATTTGAATATACAGTAAGTTAAGGTTTTAGCTCACTGTTGACACTAAAGTATCATACTTATTTCAAATTTTCTAATGAATTTATGATGGAAAATATACAAATACTTGATCAACTACTTAATAAATTTAATAGTGCATATTCTAGTCTCATAGAATGAATTACTTTTAATTCTAGTATGGCTCTTATCCACAAATTTAAATCACCATTGATTTTTCAGGGAATTGGTATTTAAGATACGTGTACTTAATGCAAGTTAAGGTTGTGTGCACTGTGTAATCCCAGTGTAAAATGAATAAAATTTACAGCAATATGTATATGACTGATAAGTTTGACTGTAAATGTTGAGGACTTGACCATAATTGATTTTCGAATTTTTGATGCCTAAATATTGTCAATGAGATCAAAAGAAACATGTTTTCTTCAATGCACTTTCCGTCGGAAACAAGTATTTTAAAAGTTATAGCGGTAAATGAGTTACCGGAACTCCAGTGTTTGAGGCGGGAATAAATAAGTAAGGGAAGCATCACCCTATTACAAATGTAAAGAGGTTGGGTTGTGAGGGGTAGCCACAGTTCTTTTAGTGAAAATTATAAATAAAGTGAAATTCTAGTATGCATTAACATAGATAATGAGATGACAAGTTATATTGTCAATCCGAACAACTTAATTCGAATGTTCTCAGATGCGTCGAACTCACAACATACCGGGGTTGAAGTTACGGACCTGCGGTCATCTCAAGGCTGCCAGTTACGCAACGGTCATGTGTTTCGTGTGAATCTGATTACTTTATTTATCATTCTAATTAGAAGAACTTTGGCTACCCCTCACGACCCAACCTCTTTACGTTTGTAATAGGGGGTTCGCTTCTCTTATTTATTTTTTCCCGCCTCAAACAGTGGAGTTATGGCAAAGTCGGCTTGATTGGCACGCGGAAACGCCTGTTTATTTTCACGTCGGACTGCGCGGTATATTTTTTCCCGCATCAAACACTGGAGTTCTAGTAACTCATTTACCGCTATAACTTGTAAAATACTCATATACAACGGAAAGTGCATTGAAGAAAACTTATTTATTTTGATCTCATTAACAATATTTATGCATCCAAAACTAGAAAATCAATTATGGTCAAGTCCTCAACATTTACCAGTTTGACAAAAGGGTTGGTCAATGTTAAGTGTAATGCGATCACGGAAAATAAAAAAGTCAATATTTACTTCAATGTTGTCAACGATTTTCATAATTTCGTTGTGAAGAATCAATAAAGGAATACATTTAAGAATGTTTTACAAGAATGACATTCTGCCCGGTGATGCGTTATTTTCAAATTATTCAACTTTGAAGCTGGCTTGTGCGTGCCATGGAAGCGCGCGCGGCTAGCTTAATTTAATTAATAACGGAAGCTAACCCCCTATTACAAACGTAAAGAGGTTTGGTCGTGAGGGTTAGCCACAGTTCATTTAGTGAAAATTTTAAATAAAGGTTTCTAGTGACGTTTGTTTACATCGACTCCAAGGTGGCTGCCGCCATGGCACCAACCGGTACTGAAGATGGCGGTAGCCATCTTGGAGTTGATATAAACAAACGTCACTAGAAACCTTTATTTATAATTTTCACTAAAAGAACTGTGGCTACCCCTCACGACCCAACCTCTTTACGTTTTCCATTATTAATTCGTTAATTAATTAATTCGTTATTAATTATTACAAACGTAAACAGGTTAGGTCGTGAGGGGGAGCCACAGTTCTTCTAGTGAAAATTATAAAATGAAGGTTCAAACCCACCCATTAAGATGTCAACAATTTGACATCAGCTCCAAGATGGTGCCCACCTGGTACGGTGGCTGCCATCTTAGAGCTGATGTAAACACAACTGTCTATGCACCCTAATGGGTTGGTTAGAATCTTTAGTTATAATTTTCAGTAGAAGAACTGTGGTTCCCTCTCACGACCCAGCTTTTTTACGTTTGTTATAGGGGGTTAACTTCCGTTATTAATTAAATTCTGCTTGTCACGCAAAAGCCAACTTCAAAGTTTAATAATTCTTAAATAACGCATCAGTGAGCAGAATGTCATTCATGTAAAACGTTCTTACATGGGTTCCTTTATTGATTTTTTGAAATAAGATTTTTATTTTCTATGATCGTATTACACTTAACATTGACCACAAGGTCAATTTGTAGGAAAGGTCAGTAATCGATTTTTCACTTTTCAGTACTTTAACATAGTTAATCAGATCGAAATAAATAGGTTTTCTTCTATGCACTTTCTGTCTTCAATGAGTATTTTACGAGTTATAGCGGTAAATTACTAAACCGCAACTCAAGTGTTTGAAACGGGAAGTAATTCATCTAGTGCATCATATAGCAACACTGCAATGGACGCTTCCTTCGGACGCGCTCGAATGGTCGAGCGCGTTCTCGCCATCTAAGACGAAAGTTAACATACCGCTCTAACTCGTAAAATACTTATGTGTCGCAAGAAGTGTATAGAAGAAAAGTAGTTTATTTTGATTTTATTATCATGATTCAAGCAACATTCGAAAATTGATTAGTAGCTGTTTATTCGATTGCATTTGTCATTAAAGACAAAAATTAACATACTGCTATAACTCATAAAATACTCATTTACAATGGAAAGTTATAGAAGAAAACTTGATAAATGTTTCGGATTAACCGAGAATCGATTTTAAACTTTTGAAATCCTAAACATAGTTAATTAGATCAAAATAAATAAGTTTTCTTCTATGCACTTTCCGTCGTAAATGAGTATTTTACGAATTATAGCGGTAGGTTCAGTTTCATCTTTGATGACGAATGCGCTCGAATAAACAGCTACTCATTGATTTTTGAATTCTTGTTGCTTAAATCATGGTATTAATATCAAAATAAACTACTTTTCTTCTATACACTTTTTTTGTCAAATGAATATTTAACGAATTAGCGTGGTAGGTTTAGTTTTGTCTTTGATGACAAGCGCGCTGGAAGCGAGACTTCATTGCAGTGTTGCCATACGCCGGGCTTGATGAATTACTTCCCGCTTCAAACACTCAAGTTGCGGTAAGTAATTTACCGCTATAACTCGTAAAATACTTATTTACGACGGAAAGTGCATAGAAGAAAACTTGTTTATTTCAATGTTATTAACTATATTTAGGCACCGAAAAATTAAATATTGATTCCCGGTTAATCCTCAACATTTACCAAAAACTTTTTCATTTTTATCTAATTAACCATGGTTTGGCACTGAAAAGTGGTAAATTGATTACTGACCAATGCTACACATTTACCTAATTTTTTACTATCCTTATGCTATTTTTTGCTATTAATTTAATAAATTTCAGATTGTTTTTTTTTTGTCATGGGATTGTGATTGTTTCACTTGCTTTTTTTGACTGATTTTTTGCATATTGAGTATCTCAGAATAATTATTTATGTTAAATTAGAGATGAATGATAATGAATTCATCTCCATGCTTCCACCTTTAGAAGTAATCCTTTTCTAATTATCTCATTTGACTAACAGACTGGCAATTTAGGGTTAGAGTAATAACACGCTTCTTAAAAAATATCACCACTCCCTTGAAATGCAAAGAATTCCTTAAGATTATACTCAAAGCAAAATCCTCTTCCACTTAGGTTGTCATCCCACCATGGAAATACGACTATTTTATCTATAGGTATTAGCATTTCTGAGGGAAAATATAAGTCCTAAGCTGAGAGTTCTATAAGCATTCTAAGCATAATAAGCATAAGAGAGTTCTATACTGCATGAAGATGTACATGTCTCTATTTTTACATTTTATGACAATGACAACTGAATGATTTTCCCTCTAAGCCATAGAAACAAATCAACAAACTTGCAGTTAACAAGCTCAAACTTGGACACCAATGTTGTTTCAGACTTGTTTGTCTGGCCACAAAACAGTAGTCTCTCTTAGACCCAGTTTCTTCCAGAGTAAGGTGCATACAAAACTGACTTGACACAGCAGAGCAAAATTGCTAAAAGAAAGGTTCCTCCAAGTTAGTGTGAGGTATTAGATCATTTGGTCAATCAACTGTAAGTTATAGGTTGGCTTTTTGGCTCGCACTATTTTGCAATATTCTCTCTCTCAGGTACCTCAGTAATTTCTATCTTTTTCATGTAACAACTTGTAATGAACAGCTCTAGGTTTCACTTTGAAATTTCTATTTCAGCATTCAGCTTGGAATACAGTTCATTTGTATTGCTGCCACAGTTGTTGGTCTGAGTCAAAATTTGGATTATAACATTTTAATTCATTCAGTGTTATTACGTATAGGCTCATTGTAGAATGCAATATGAAATTCCTTCTAATCAATCTGTAATTATTTATTAAAGATGTCTTTAAACATTGAGGCAAATCACCAAGATTACTTTTCAAAATAAATACATTGAGTAAGTAACTTTTGTGTTGTTAGCAGGGATGAATTAGCAGCCTTTGAAATGAGGTTTTGTTTGACTCCACTATGCATAGTGAGGCATTAAGTTCTGTAGTGCTTGCTCTCGGCAAGTGCAACTCGGAGGTTGAGATACTAAAGTCACTAACAGTAGGTATGGAGGAATCATTTATTTCAGTTTCATAAGAAACTAAATTGTTAGGTTAAACCTGTCCTGCTGTTGCTAAGTATTTTGACACAATTGGTGTAAAATATATGTCTAAATCTGTGGTTAAATTATGCTTTATTCACCCCACTTTAAATTTATACATTTCTATTTAGAATTTCTCTCATATTAAATGTGCAGATAGGCAAATTATTATGCTGAGTAATTTGAGAGGCTTGTGTTGTTTATTGTTGTCATTGGTGGTGCTAATAAGAAAGTGTTATTGATTTTTATATCTAATGTAAGATTTTTGCACACTATTTTTGTTGCACATTTTTTATAAAATTTTAAAGGAAGTATTTTTTTCATTTTAAACCTTTTCTTATTGAGTTGGCTTGAAAAAAGGTTACTTGCTCAGCCAAAATCATGAATTTTATGATGCGCATTCTCAATTTCAGTCTTACTAGTGAGTGCAACTTGCTTAGTACAATGTGCTTGAGTTGGCCTCCCGTCGTACATTGGTGAACAACATTATCCTTCAGCGTTGATTTGTATTCAGGAAAAAATGCACGAGCTCTTGTTTGTATGGCAATGATGAACATCAACAAGGAATTAATGTAAAATGATTTTTCCTAATGAGGTGTTGGAATAGAATACTAGAATGATCATGAATTTATTTACTAGCAAATTCTACCATTTCCTGAAACTACTAGTTTAAGAGCCTCTATTCACGTTGAGAATTTGGTGGTGCTGATTTATTCACCATTTGTTTCAGTACGCACTGAAATGAATGGCGAATAATGATGGAATGCACTCAAATGAATGGCGAATAATGATGGAACGCACTCAAATGAATGGCGAATAATGATGGAACGCACTCAAATGAATGGCGAATAATGATGGAACGCACTCAAATGAATGGCGAATAATGATGGAACGCACTCAAATGAATGGCGAATAATGATGGAACGCACTCAAATGAATGGCGAATAATGATGGAACGCACTCAAATGAATGGCGAATAATGATGGAACGCACTCAAATGAATGGCGAATAATGATGGAACGCACTCAAATGAATGGCGAATAATGATGGAACGCACTCAAATGAATGGCGAATAATGATGGAACGCACTCAAATGAATGGCGAATAATGATGGAACGCACTCAAATGAATGGCGAATAATGATGGAACGCACTCAAATGAATGGCGAATAATGATGGAACGCACTCAAATGAATGGCGAATAATGATGGAACGCACTCAAATGAATGGCGAATAATGATGGAACGCACTCAAATGAATGGCGAATAATGATGGAACGCACTCAAATGAATGGCGAATAATGATGGAACGCACTCAAATGAATGGCGAATAATGATGGAACGCACTCAAATGAATGGCGAATAATGATGGAACGCACTCAAATGAATGGCGAATAATGATGGAACGCACTCAAATGAATGGCGAATAATGATGGAACGCACTCAAATGAATGGCGAATAATGATGGAACGCACTCAAATGAATGGCGAATAATGATGGAACGCACTCAAATGAATGGCGAATAATAGTGGAACGCACTCAAATGAATGGCGAATAATGATGGAACGCACTCAAATGAATGGCGAATAATGATGGAACGCACTCAAATGAATGGCGAATAATGATGGAACGCACTGAAAAGAATGGCGAATAATAGTGGAACGCACTCAAATAAATGGCGATTAATGATGGAACGCACTCAAATGAATGGCGAATAATGATGGATCGCACTCAAATGAATGGCGAATAATGATGGAACGCACTCAAATGAATGGCGAATAATGATGGAACGCACTCAAATGAATGGCGAATAATGATGGAACGCACTCAAATGAATGGCGAATAATGATGGAACGCACTCAAAAGAATGGCGAATAATGATGGAACGCACTCAAATGAATGGCGAATAATGATGGAACGCACTCAAAAGAATGGCGAATAATGATGGAACGCACTCAAATGAATGGCGAATAATGATGGAACGCACTCAAATAATGGCCTGCCAAGTCCATTTAACAGGCTGCTCTCTCCCAGGCAATTCGCGAGCGCGATTTAAACTCTGCAAAGCAAAGCTGTTCTCAAGAGTAGATGAAGTGCGGTGGACACGAGTAGAGTTAGGCACGAGGCTGATTTCCCTGGACTTTTTCAGCCCTTTCAGCCAACTTGTCAGTCTTTAGATAAAATTAATTTGTTAAATTTTTGTGTATTAATGGGGACACTGTTCTCTACAGTCTGCCCGAGATTTTGTGTGCACTTGCTTTTTGTAATTGAACGATTTACTTGTACTTTTCATTGTTAGACTCCACCTATTTTTGCACCTATACTAAAGCCTGTTCTCAAATTATGGAATACCCCTTGTGCTGGAAGAATCTGTGAATTCGTCAACTGGCTTTCCCTGTGCAAAAAAGTAATAGGTCAGAATTTCTTAAGAACTCCCACCAAGATTGTGCCGTCCGTTTTCTGCGGACAGCTCATCAAAACGGTTCTCAAGCACTATTACCCATGCTAATGTAATGGCAAAATAACGAAAGTAAGTGGAAATGTTGAATGGTATCTACATTCTTACAGATACCTAGCACTAATTAAAAGCGAGTTTCACTAGATGTTTCTTTTTTTTTGCGGTATGGAAAATGGAGTTTATCGTATCTATGAGAATTTGCACTACTATGGGAAAATGTGAGGTCCCGAGCTGAGAGTCAGGTGGGCCTTCTTCTTGTTGAAATAGAATTTTTTGTTGTTTCGTTACGGGCCATCTCTTTTCGGTCCACTGCTATCCTGTTTTTTAGCTCCTGATACTTTCTTCCTCAATTTTTATCGTGTTTCATTAACTTCTTTCCTGACTCACTGTTTCTGTGCGCAGGGGTTTTTGTGAGGGGACATACCTCATGCATAGATTTCGCCTTCCCTTAACTCGTCACTGAGTCGGGCTTGCATCCGTTTTCTCTTTGGAGCACCTTCGTTGTGTATACGGAGGCTTGATGTACCTCAATCCGGAGTCCATGCAAGGGCAAGATGCGATGTTGAAGCTAGACTAACTCGTACATGGGATCTCCCATAAAAAAGTAGACCAAATTTAAATGTAACTGAATACCATTAGTATCCCTCCACGTTATGACATTTGATTTCTCAACAGTTTTCAGAAGTGTCAGATAGTGATGTACCGATGTATCGGTATCGGCAGTATCGGCCATTTTTAGTGGTATCGACGAAATCTGGCCGATTCTTGAGTGATCCTTTCCAATAATACGTATTTTATCATAAAAATTAAGGTCATAAGTCATGAGAGTAAAAGTATAATCAAATAAGGAGTCTATTCATCCCTGGTAAATTAGTTAGCTAACTGTTTAATTACAGCGTTTAATCAGGCTCGCTAACTGAATTTACTACTTTGAATTCCCGATGAGTCACGTACGGTCAG
Source organism: Morinoia aosen (assembly GCA_030386875.1). NCBI lineage: Eukaryota > Metazoa > Arthropoda > Malacostraca > Amphipoda > Talitridae > Morinoia > Morinoia aosen. The sequence goes on along the minus strand of CM059561.1, from coordinate 80,171,596 downwards.
TAAGTGAAAGCTATGTAGCATGAATAGTTAAACACAGTAGCGACATAAAATTATTTTACTTTTACAACTAAAACCTATATAGCTTGACCCATATTCAATTTCTTAAAGTATGTGACAGGCTAACAAAAATCAAACCAATTGAATATAGTTGAAGGTGTATTATAAAATTTTTGTAAGTTTAGTATAAAAGTAGCTGAAAATTCTATTTTAATTTAGCTTGTAAATCGTGAAATATTACGAAGTTGATAATTTTTTTAATTTAGCATGTAAATCGCCGTACATTACGAATCTTGCATTTTTCTTCTTTTTTAATATGTTTGAAAAATTCACGAACAATCTTATAGTTGGTGGCGTGGTTTCGGGGCCTATCAAATTTTAATGTTTTCTTTTCGCCAAAGTATATATTTTGGTGTGAAAAACACGAAAATCATAACTATTTTGTGGAGAAATTATTCATTATGTGTTACTCTTCGCTTTGTTATTTTTTCTCAACAATATAGTCAACATAGCATGAGCAGTTTTATTATTGTTATATTATTAGATATATTAGTAAATAATTTTATTGTAACACCCATGTAGGGCTTATACTGGTTTTATTTTAGTATAAGTGTAAAAGTATCGATATTTCCAAGTATCGAAGTATCGGTATCGGCCAAAAAATGGGTTTCGGTATCGGTATCGGCCAAAAAAATGGTATCGGTACATCACTAGTGTCAGAATATTTTTCTGTGTTACATTAAATTTCTGTACAACACTGTTCTGAGTGAAAAGAGTCAATGTGACGGTTGCTTGAAGCAACGCGAATTGATGGAATTTGTTAGCGGCAACTGCAAATTGATTTTTAATTGTTACTCGTCAAAGGACATTAACACTTTGCTGAGGCAGGTAAAACTAAAGTTTAACATTTCACTCAAATTTAAAGTTAATTGTAGTAAGCAATGTTGAAAATAGCAAACATTAACTGGATCATGCCTTCATTTAGTTTTAATCAAGTATTCATGAAA